>CM053147.1:119451728-122411728 GCA_028571685.1 Heterohyrax brucei | reverse complement strand
TTGTACAAGAAACTGAAACAGCAAGACAAAAATGACCTAACTTAACAAAACAAATGACTTCTGGATGCCAATTGTGACATGATCTACACATCCATTCATTCATTCAGTGAAGAATTTGTGAGCTGTTTCTAAGTTCTAGGTACACCACATGGAAAACACAGTAATGAGGCAACATGGCTTCTGCACTCAAGAAATCCAAGGTTCAAAAATAAGTGTTATTTTGTAGCAATATTAGTAGAATCAGAAAAATACACGCTTGTCAAATATATTTAAATACTTTATTAAGCATAAGGCAAGAGGAATACTTTCTGCTCTAAGTTTACTAATGAGCTTTGTTAACCAATTCTTTGCAGAATACGAATGAAGCTGTAATTTGCTTTCAGCAAAAGAACTCATTTAATGACACGTTTCATTAAGAAGAATCCCAAATTTGTTGTTACACACTGATGCAACTCTCTTCAAAGGATGGTTTGGTTTTAAGTGTAACACACAAATAAATTTTCAAAGGGGGAAGAGAAAGAAGCAAGTCTTCGCATCACAGGGCAAAAAAGAAGGAAGCATTTCCCTGGAAAAGTTTCCCCCCTACACACACCAAATACAATTTACAAATCAGGTGCTGTATCAGCTTGACAAATAGGGCGTGGCAGCGGAGTTCTCACACTACCTCACCGACACTTGGATGAGCTCTCACAAGTCTGGACATTCAGGTTTCCCAGCAAAGGCCACCTAACTTTCTAATTCTCCCTAAACCTTAAAACAATACTGCCACCTCTGCGTCGTCATCCCTGCCCACTTACTAACAAATACCCTTGTTGAAGCCTACATCTTCCACATCTGGATATCCCTTACGAATGAAGAGAGGATAAACCTCTACAACGGAAAATATCTACACTCTTTCCTTTCCCGTTTTTAAGTTAAAGACTACCCGAATGCAGGCTAAAGACGTGCAAGAGCACAGGATTTGCTATTCATTTCAGCGTGGAGCATCTAGTAACTTCAGTGTGAAAAGGCCATTCCTTTAACTGGCACACAACACTGGCAGAGATGCTTAAAAATCAACCTCTTTCAGCAAAGGAATGGCAAGAAAGGGAAGGAAGGGAGGGGTAGAGGACAGTGCGGGGACTGCGGCGGTAGATCCCCCAGGTCACTGGCACCGCCCCGGGACCTCGGAGTGGCGGGGCGGGGACGGGCCAGAGATGGGGGTGACCTTTGGAAAAGGCTAATTCGATGGGGCTCCCAGCTGGGGGAACCTCGCCGCAGGCGCCCGCTCTTAGGGGCGCACTCGTCCGCACAGCCGCGAACGCGGCGCCGGGGGTTCCAGCTTCGGTTCATCCCGCAGCTAGCCCCCCAGGCAGAAGCCGGAATGTGCAATCTCGGCAGCCCGGCCCTACGCCCCGGCCCGCCGCCGCCCGGACACACCCCCGCCGCCGTTCAGGCGGCCCAAGCTTCCCTCCGGGGGGGCATCACTCACCTGCACCACGAACCGGTCTGCCGCTCGCGGGCTTTGGAAGCCGCGGTTGCACTGACTTCGGCCGGAGAGTGCTCGGCTCTTGTCCTCAGAAAGACACCACGCCGCCAGGCAGCAGCAGAAGAGTCAGATGGGCGGCGGCGGAGCCTGGGCGGCGGGAGGAGAAGGAAGACTCCGAGCGCTCGGCTCTCGGCAGATCCACCCTCCTCCTGGCCGCTCTGCAGCAGCCGCCTCAGATCACTTCCGGGGCGCCGGGAGCGGGCGGGGCTGGCCGGGGAGTGACTTCCTGTCCGTGGAGAGGAGGGCAGAAGACGGCCGGGGCCAGAGAACAATGGGTGGGAGGGTGAGGGCTAGCGGGTCTCCGCCCCTTGAGTCCCAGCAGCTGTTGGCGCTGTCCGTCGGGTGGCCCCACCCAGACTCCCTGCGTCTGGAAAGGTGAAGTCACCTCCCCGGGGCCCGGGTGTGGCCGCACGGCTTGCGGAGATTCCCGGATCTGGGCGTCGGCGCGCCGTCGTCCTTGTCTCTCTCTTGGGGACCCGAAGGGGGTTCTTGGGAGAAGGAGAGGAAGCGGAGTCCGCCATCTTGGTTTTCCTGTGGCAGCCGCTTCTCCCGAGACGTCATAGGGTGGAGGCTACCCCTGTCCTGTGGCCGGGGTTTCCCGGAGTGGAACCGGCGACGTGGCTGGTTGTGGACCGAGCCCTAAGAACCGAGCCCTAAGAGGTGGGTTCGGGTCAGTCGCTTGTCTTGGCTGAAGCGGCCCCTGGACGCCTGCTGAAGGGCTGTCTGTCAGAGAACTTGTCTCTGCAGGTGACCAGAGAGCGCTAAGTGGCTCTCGGCCCCACTGTGACACGGCTGGTCTCGAGCTTGGTGTGGTGCTGAGATCATCTTGCAGACCCCATGGTACTTTCTTTTGGGAATTTAAGTGAGAAGTAGTTCCATTAAATCGGTTGCTTTAATTAAATTCCACCACGGATTCTAAATAGATCCATTTGCATGACATCTTAAGAGTTACACATTCTTATGTCTTGACGTTTTTTCTTTCTCTCCACCCCGTCAGAAATGCTGAGTACAAACTAATGTGCAATTTATGACTTAGCCTTTGCTGTTAAGGAACGTCCAGTCTAGTGAGCAGAAAGATAAGAAAGCAAATAATTGTGATTGGATACTGGGGATACCAAAGTGTGGAGAGGAAGAAATGGATGTGTGTACTAACTCTAGTTTAAAGTTTGAAAGATAAATTGGAATTTTTCAGGCACAAAAATAGAGGGTGGGATAGCAAATCTGAAATCGAATAGAAAAAACATGCAGCATGTACACAGGTACAGGGACAAGAAATAATATAAGCCAAGAGAAATGAGTAGTATTGCAGGATTTAAAGTTCAAGTCTGAGTTGCTGAAAAAGATGAAACTGGAGAAGCAGAAAGGTACCAGATCGGGAATCAACTTTCATGCCATCGTGGAGGGATGAGGAATCCTTGAAGGAATGCCCCTGAACAGCTACACAATTTAAGCTATCCTTCTTTTGGTAGAGGACAGATTAATTGGCGGTGAATATTGAGAGAGGAAGCCCACAGGAGCAGAAAAATGAATTTAGTTTTGGAGGTGGTAAGTTTTAACTATCAGTGGTACTGTCCTGTGGCAATGGGTGGTATGGGCCTGTGGTATGGGCCTAGAGTACTAGGGAGAATCTGGGCTAGAGTTAAGAAATAGCACTGGCATGAACCACTACATATAAGCAGGTCATGCATGTCACATCCTTGAACATTTTCAAAACCACTTCTTTCACTCTACATTTACTTGGGAAAAATGGCTGAAATACTACTTAAGTGTTTTTTTCCTCCAGAAGACCTAGATTATGCCTGGCTACCACTACTAACCAATTTAATCAAGGCCACAATAGATGGATCCTGACAGAAAGAGAGAAAAATGTAGAACACAACCTCAAATAAAAAAAAAAAAAATAGATCAACGAGACTGGTTGAGAATGGAGGATTCGGTAATGTTAACTGGAAATACTCTTCACCCTTGAGCTGAAACTAACCTCTTGTCATGGATTGAATTGTGTCCCCTAAAATAGTATGTGTGTATAGCAATTTGGCTGGGCGCCATTGATTCCCAGTATTGTGTGATTGCTCTCCATTTCGTAATTTTCTCCTGCTGTAAATTCTAATCTCAGCCTGTGGTTGGTAAACTGGATTATGTTAAAGAAAATTTGGTGGGACTGTAACATCCCTGCTCCAGTGTAAAGGGAGTTTCCCTTTACACTTGCCAAGCCAAGTGCCATCGAGTCAGATGCACCACTTTTTATTCTACAAGAGATAAATGGAAAGGGAAGCACATAGAGAGTTGAGGACCTCCTACCATCAAGAAAGTAGCACCAGGAGCAGAGCACATCCTTCTGACATGAGATTCCTTTGCAGAGATGTTCTCTGACCAAAGAAGCACTGATGGAACACAAGAACCTTCCTCCAGAGCCAACACAGAGAGGGTGCATTTCCTGTAGGCAGCACCTTGAATTTGAACTTTTAGGCTACTGGAGTCTGTGAGAATAAACTTTTTGTTAAAAGCCATTCACTTTTCTGCTAGAGCAGTACTAGATGACTAAGACACCGGTGATGTAACCTTGTAGCTAAATAACAAATTGGCGCAAAAAATGACTTCACACATAAGTACTGTGCTCCGTTAAAAAAAAAAAAAAATCACTTTATGAGCACAAATAGTGATTATTTTGAAAAAAAGGTGCAACTGTAAGAGGGCAAGGAAAGTAGATCACTGGGAAAGGAACAACCAGAACAGAAATAAAGAGTGTCCACAAATTGTAAAAAATGTAACCAATGCCACTGAACAATGTGTACAGATTGTTGAAGGTTTGCTGTGTAAAAAACGCCGTAAAGTATTATTAAAAGAAAAAATTACCATGTGGTATCTGCCCTTTATAGGCCAATATCAAATGCTTAATTGTCCTCTACAGATCATAAGAAACCCTGGTGGTATAGTGGTTAAATGCTATAGCTGCTAACCAAACCGTTGACGGTTCAAATCTGCCAGGTGCTCCTTGGAAACTCTATGGGGCCCTGTGTCCTACAGGAACAGTATGAGCTGAGATCAACTCAGTGGCAATGGATTTGGTTTTGGTTATTTTAAGGACCGTGAAGGTCAGTATTACCAGAAACTATACAGCATTAGAAACTGGTATATCATAGTAAACTCATAAAATGAAGTATCGTCTCTGTTGATAGTTTAATAATAAAAATAGATCTATTTCATCATTAACAACAATTTAGTTAAACTGGCCACAGGCCAAATACTCAGAATGGTGACTTCTACAGATATCTGTTGAATGGAGAACTAGAGAAGGATGACTTCCAGAAAAGTGAGCAATGGGAACACAATGGAAGACATCTTCAAATTCCTTAGTCAGCCTAGCTCAGCTGCTGCTTGGCTGTTCACAGCTACGCCAACTTAGCATAAAGTAGTAAGAAACAGAATGGTTCTTTCAGAGCAGATGCTTTGGGAAGCCAGAAATAGCAAATGGCATGTAAATAATGGCTACAGTGACAAACTGAAGACTACTAGTTTTTACATTATGTCCCTGTATAACATTTTTGGATGCAATGGAAGATCTCTTTCACTTTTCAAATGTATTACTCCAACTTTTCCTAGAAGTACGTGTAAATGTATTCAATGCCCATGTAATGGATAACTCGTATACTGAACAGTAAATGAGAAGAATTAACTTATAGCCTTTTTTGTTACTTAATCACTGTATGACCCTAGCCAAGTGACTTAACCTCTCTAATGCCCTAGATTCTCTGGTTGTAAAACAGAGGTAGTAATAACATTCTACTGGCTGTCCCTTCAGAGATATTATAAGAAATAACAAATTAATACTTTAAAAGCTCTTTGAGGTACCTTGATGAAAGAACATAATTATAAGCACATATTATGGGTAATTAGCCCTGATATCCAGTAGAGCTCATAAGCATTCCTAAACTTGCTGCATGGACACCACCAGAGAACTTGAAAGATTCTGCTTTAAAATATGCTTAGTTTTTTTTTTTTTGACTCATGCTCAATTTATTATTTTTTGTCCTGCTTTGTGTCTAAACAATTACAGTATGTTAATATAAGAGTAAAAGGAAAAGTGTTAGTAGTGTAAGCTCGCTGCTAATTATAGCTACTACATACTATTGGGGATATACAAGGTAGGTATGATTTTGTCATTACTCGCATCCCTATAGAATCATGCAGAATTTACATGCAGTTACATGTTTTCTTGTGAATCATCTGTCGTGCCCAGCAGTGTTTAATCAGAAATACATAGCCCTGTGAAGTTTGTCCAATGTTTATTCCTAAAGTAAGTGAAATTTTTCTCATGAATTTGGTAGCTTTGTTACTTCTTTTGAAAAGTTATGCATGTACAATTGATTTCTGCTTGACTCCTAACCACACAGTTTGACTACTGACCAACCACAGAAGAAAGACCTGGTGACCTGTTTCCATGAAAATTTCAGCCAAGGAACCTCTGTTCAACACAGTTCTATTTTGTAAAACATAGGGTCACCGTGAGTCAAAATTGACTCCTTGGGAACCCATTCAATTTTGGTTTTATGCATATATAAATCCATTTAAATGTGGTTATATAATGTATGTACAAGGTTGACCATTAAGTCCACAAAGTTAATTGTTCTAAGGGCTACATACCTCATTGCTGAATATCACTATGGTCACCTTCAAAATACTCCCCTTGGGAAGCTATGCACTGCTGCCAGTGTCTACTCCACCCTTCAAAGCAATTTTTAACCCTTTCTGGAATGGCCATTGCTCACGGTGGCAAGGTGGCAAGGTCATGAACTTAATTGTATAGTTGTCTGTGAGGGAGTTTATAGCCAGTAAACAACTGTACTGGAATACCTCCCTACTCACTCTGACCCCCAATGACTTTTGCTTACATGAAGATAAAGGAAATACTGAAAGAAAGACATTTAGATAACATTCAGGACATAAGGGTAATATGACAACAGCTTTGATGACCATTCCAGAAAAAGTTCCAGATTTCTTTGGAGGGTGGACTAGGTGCTGGCATTGGTGCATAGCTTCCTAAGGGGAGTAATTAGAAGGTGGCCATAGTGATATTCAGCAGTGAGGTATACAGCACTTTTACTAGGATGAGTTTGCAAACTTAATTGGCAGTCCTTGTATTTTTCTGTACATGCTTAGTTACAAACCAATTTGCCAAAAATATATGTTAACTTTATATGTTAAAAAAAACTAAACCCATTTCTGTTAAGTAGATTCTGACTCATAGCGACCTCATAGAACAGAGTAGAACTGCCCCATAGGGTTTCCAAGGAGCACCTGGTGGATTTGAATTATAGACCTTTTATGGTTAGTAGCCATAGCACTTAACCACTATGCCACCAGTGTTTCCGTTTAACATTAGTAACTTTTTAAAAACCTCATAGTTGTATTCATAGCAAACTAAGTGCAGCAATGGGAACAAGCTCATGGAATTCATTGTTCTTACTATATTCCTCTGGAGCCCTGGTGGTGCCGTATTTAAAAGTTCAGCTTCTAACCAAAAGATCAGCGTATTCAAATCCACCAGCTACTCTTTGGAAACTCTATGGGGCAGTTCTACTCTGTACTATAGGGTCACTATGAGTTAGAACCAACTCTGTGGCCCTATGTTTGGTTTTTTTCTTCTTTTTTTTTTAAAGCATATGTTATTGTTAGGTGTCATCGAGTCAGTTCTGACTCATAGCGACCCTATGAACAACAGAACGAAACACTGCCCAGTCTTGCACCGTGTCCACAGTCATTTTTATGCTTAAGCCTGTTGTTGCAGCCACTGTGCCAATCTATCTTTAAAGTATAAAAAAAGAGAGGATTTATCTCTCAAAATGGTTCACATGGTTGTAGAGGCTGGCAGGTCCCAAGTCTGTGGATCAGGTGTCAGGCTAGAGGCTTCCCCTGACTCATGTACCTGTAGGAGCTGATGAACCCAAGATTAGGAGGTCACATGGCAGGCTGCTGGCTCACAGGCTGAAGAGGCTGGTAAATCCCAAGATTGGCAGGCAATATAACAGGTAGCTGACAGAAGTCCCAGGAACTGGATGGAGATCAGATGATGACAAATTGGGTGTAGACTCCAAAGCAAGTGAGTGAACTTCACCAGATGTCTGTATATATATATATATACATATACATAATATGAGTATATATATATATATGTATATATGGATGTAGGCCACACCGATGAGGAAACTCTCCTTACAACTGACTGGTTGATCACATTAGTTCATGTTATGGAGGATGACTGCATCATTACATAACTGCTGAACTATAATGCTATATAACTGCCAATCACAGAATCATGGCCCAGCCAAGATGAAACACAACCATCAGAAACCAAAAAAAACCCAAACCCACTGCTGCTGAGTTGATTCCAACTAAGAGCGACCCTATAGAACAGAGTAGAACTGGCCCATAGGGTTTCCGAGGAGCACCTGGTGGATTTGAACTGCCAGCCTTTTGGTTAGCAGCCATAGCACTTAACCACGACACCACCAAGGTTTCCTAACCATCACAACTTCCATTAATGGATAGTATGAAATTTTTGTGTATCAAGCTTTATGGAATCTAATGTCTGTGAACTTCTGAAGTCTCATCTGTGATTACTTACGACTTCCTTTTATACACACACATACACACAAAGATCCAACTCCAAAGATAAGTAGTCCCCTGTTTTTCTCCATAATTCAGTCTTCAAAACATGTATAAAAATTAAATATATGTAAGTATTCTACTGTGTTCTTTCTATGTTTGAATCACTGGAGCATTTTTGGATGGTAATTATCAATTCATAACTTTAACAACTTTTGTAAGTCCATTGCCAGTATATTTTATGGCTTTAGGCACAATTTGTCAAAGATAAATTTCTACTGTTTCCTTAAGTGTCTAATTATTGTTCTTTTCCTTCACATTTGAACCTGCAATCCTTAGGTGTAGCAGATTCACAGTTGTACACAAATATAGTTATTTTGGGGTCCTTGGTTTAACTATACTGCTGTTAATAGCAGCACTTTTGTTTATCTATTCCTGTAGAATACTAGGTTCAAATGCAGAAAACACTGAAATAATTGCTCAGAAGAAAAAACTAACTGAACCTATTGCGTTTGAGTTGATTCCAAACACAAACAGTGCTGTACAAAGATACTACAAAATTAAATTGTTGGCAGGAATCTTGGTTGTCTCTTGTTGTCATTGGAGCAATCCAGTTGGTTCCAACTCTGTGACCACATGTACCACAGAACAAAACACTGTCTGGTCCCACACCATGCCTACAATCATTGTTATGCTTGAGCCCACTGTTATGCTTGTGGCCACTGTGTCAGTCCATCTCATTGAGGGTCTTTCTTTCTTAACTGACTGTCTACCAAGAGTATTGTCCTTCTCCAGGGACTGATTACTCCTGACAACATGTCCAAAGGAGGTAAAATGTAGTCTTGCTATTCTTGCTTCTAAGTAACATTCTGGTTGTACTTCTTTCAAGACCAATTTGTTCATTCTTTTGGCAGTCCATGGTATATTTAATATTCTTCCCCAGTTACACAATTCAAAGATATCAGTTCTTATTCTGTCTTCCTTATTCATTGTCCAACTTTCAAATACATATGATACAATTGAAAATACCATGACTTGGCTCAGGTGCACCTTAGCCTTTAAAGTGACAACTTTGCTTTTTAATACTTAAAGGAGGTCTTTTTGCAGCACATTTTTCCAGTGCAATGCATCTTTTGATTTCTTGACTGGTGCTTCAATGGGTGTTGTTTGGAGATCCAAGTAAGATGAAATTATGGACAACATCAATCTTTTCTCCGATTATCATGATGTTGCTTATTGGCCCAGTTGTGAGAATTTTTGTTTTCCTGATTTTGAATTGCAATGAGTAATGAAGTCTGTGATCTTTGATTTTTGTTAGTAAGTACTTTAAGTCCTCTTCAATTTTCACAATCAAGATTGTGTCATCTACATAATAAAGGTTGTTAATGAGTCTTTCTCCAGTCCTGATGCTCATTCGTCTTACAGTCTAACTTCTCAGATTATTTGCTCAGCATGTAGATGAATAGGTATGGTAAAAGGATACAACCTTGATGCACACCTTTCCTGACTTTAAACTGTGCAGTATTCCCTTGTTCGTCTCAAATGACTGCCTCTTGGTCTATGTACAGGTTCCTCATGAGCACAAGTAAGTGTTGTGGAATTCCCAGTCTTCACAATGTTATCCATAATTTGTTATGATCCACACAGTCGAATGCCTTTGCATAGTCAATAAAACATGGGTAAACATCTTTCTCATATTCTCTGCTTTAAGCCAGAATCCATCTGAGATCAGCTATGATGTCCCTAGTTCCATATCTTCTGAATCTGGCCTGAATTTCTGGAAGTTCCCAGTTGATACACTGCTGCAACCACTGATGCATAATCTTTAGCAAAAGTTGCTTGCATGTGATATGATGATATGATACTGTTTGATAATTTCTGTATTGGTTGGATTACCTTCCTTGGAATTAATATGGATTAATAGGCATTAATATGGATCTCTTCTAGGCAGTTGGCCAGGTAACTGTCTTCCAAATTTCTTAGCATATACAAGTGAGCATCCCAGTGCTGCATGTTTGTTGAAGCATCATAATTTGTATTCTGTCACTTTCTGAAGCCTTATTTTCTTGCCAGTGCCTTCAAGTGGAACTTGGACTTCATCTTTCAGTACTGCTAAGAACTAATCATGTGCTACTTCTTGAAATCTTTAAATATCAACCAGTTATTTTTATATAGTGACTGTGTATTCCTTCATTTTACTCTGATGCTTCCTACGTCATTTAATATTTTCCTCATAGAATTCTTCTCTATTTCCACTTGAGGTTTGAATTTTTTTTTTTTTTTTTTTTTAGTTCTTTTAGCTTGATAAGTTCTGAACATGATTTTCCCTTTTGGTTTTCTATCTCCAGCTCTTTGCATATGTCGTTATAGTACTTGTCAAGTCACCTTTTGAAATCTTCTGTTCAATTATTTTATTTCTTCAATTTTTCCCTGCGCTTTTGCTGCCTGACATTCAGCAGCAGGTTTCAGAGCCTCTTCTGACAGCCATTTGGGTCTTGTCTTTCTGTTTAATGAACTCTTGTTTTCTTCATGTATGACATCATTGTAAAACTTGTCTCATCTTTGGTCAGTACTGTCCAACACATCAACTGTTTTCTGGAGATAGTCTCTAAATTCAGATAGGATGTACTCTAAGTTGGAAATTGTTTTTTGTGGCCTTGTTCTGTTTTCTTCAGTTTCAGTTTGAACTTGAACATGAGCAACTGATGATCCTTTCTACAGTCATCCCTGGCCTTGTTCTGATAATATCAAGCTTTTCCATTGTCTCTTTCCATACATGTAGTAGATTTGATTCCTGTATACTCCTGTATGTCCACATATAGTGGCCATTAATATTGATGAAAAAAGGTCTTTGGTAAATGAATAGGTATTTGGTTTTGCAAAAATTTTATCATGTGATTTCCAGCATCATTTTCATCACCAAGATGTATTTCCAACTACCAAGCCTTCTTTGTCTCCAACTGTCGCATTCCAGTATCACCAGTAATTATCAGTGCCTCCTGATTGCATGTTCAATCCAATTTTGGACTGCAGAGGTTGGTAAAAATCTTCAGTGTCTTCATCTTTGGCCTTAGTGGATGGCACATAAATTTGAATAACAGCTGTATTAATTGATCTTTCTTGTAGGCATATGGATATATCCTACCACTGATAACATTGTATTTCAGGATAGACCTTCAAATTTTTTTTAATAATGAATGCAAAAACATCCCTCTTCAAGTTGTCATTTCCTGCATAGCAGAACATATGATAATCTGATTCAAAATAGTTACCTAGTGTTGCTGTAACAGAAAGTACTACAAATGGATGACTTTAACAGAGATTTTTTTTTTTTTTTTTTTTGAAGTAAAGGGTGTTTGCTCCAGGGGAAGGTCTTGAGGCAATCTCTTGGAAGATGAAAGGGAAGGGAAGCAAGCAGAGAGTTGTGGACCTCATACTACTAGGAATGAAGGCCCCTGGAACTGAGCATGTCCTTTGGACTTGGGGTTCCGTTGTCTCAGAAGTTCCTCAAGTAGGGGAAGATTGATGATAAGGACCTTTCTCCAGAAATGAAAGAGAAAACCTTCCCCTGGAACTGTACCTATCCATTCAGTTTCAAAACCACTTCTACATTTTACATAGCTGTTAGAACAGTACGCCACTTTCAGAACCAAATATCTTAGGCTGGTATCAGTGCATAGCTTCCCAAGGTGAGTACTTCAAAGGTGACTATAGTGATATTCAGCAATGAGGTATGTAGCACTTTTTTGAGGCTGAGTTCATGAACTTAATTATCCATATACTTCCACTCGATTCATTGACAAAGCAAGTCAGATATTTAAAGTGGGCAATCTTCCTATGTGTCTTGAAGGAAAGGGAAAGGGAAACATTTGCATGCAGCCTGTCTTAAGTCATCTAGTGGTCCTATAACAGAATGGATGGCTTAAACAAAGAGAAATTTTATTTTGCTGCAGTCCAGTAGGCTACAAGTCCAATTCAGGGTGTCAGCTCCGGAGGAAGGCTTTCTTTTTTGGCTCTGAAGAAAAGTCCTTCTTGTCAATCTTTCCCTGGCCTGGGAGCCTCTGAAGCACAGGGACCCTGAGCCCAAAGGACATGTTCTGCTCCCAGCACTGATTCTTGGTGGCATAAGGTCCCCAACTCTCTGATTGCTTGCTTTTCCTTTATATTCCAAGAGATTGCCTCAAGACACAGTACAATTTTACACATTTAGTCTTGCCTCATTAACACAGGAAACTCTGGTGGTGTAGTGGGTTAAGTGCTACCTCTGCTAACCAAAAGATTGGCAGTTCTAATCTGCCAGGCACTCCTTGTAAATTCTCTGGGGCAGTTCTACTCTGACCTATAGGGTTACTATAAGTCAGTCCTGACTTGGCAGCAGTGGGTTTTTGATTTGGTCACTAACACAACCACTGACCATCCCCCTTTGTTAACATCATGGAAGTAGAATTTATGAAATATAGAAATATTACATAATACCAGACATCACAGCCCAGCCAAATTGCTACACGGTTTTTGGGGGGGGGGGGATAATTCAATCTATGACATAGCCCAGTGATAAAATACTCACTGTCTTTTGGCGTCATGTGACAGAAAGACAGCTAAATCTAGTTTAGGAAAAAATAAAATGATATTAGAGAAACTCGTAGAATTGGAGGGAAAAAGCAAAGCATTGTATTATGGATTGAATTCTTGTCTCCCAAAAAATATGTATGTAAACTTAGCTAGGCTATGATTGCCTGTGTTGTATAATTGTCCACTATTTTGTCATCTGAGTGGTTTTCCTTTGTGTTATAAATCCTACCTCTGTGATGTTGATGAGGCAGGGTTAGAGGCAGTTATGTTAATAAAGAAGGACTCTTTCTACGAGATTAATTTGTGTCTTGAGTCAATCTCTTTTTAGATATAAAAGAGGGAAGTGAGTATCAATACAAAGGAACCTCATTACCACCAAGAAAATAGTACTAGGAGCAGAGAGCATCGTTTGGACCTGTTGTCCTTGCATTGGGAATCTCCTAGACTAGGGGGTTGATGATAAAGACCTTCCTCCAGAACTGACAGAAAGAGAAACTCTTCCCTTGGAGCTGGCACCTTGCATTTGGATTTCAAGCCTACTAGACTGTGAGAAAATAAACTTCTATTTGTTGAAGCCACCCACTTTTGGTATTTCTGTTATTACAGCAGCACTAGGTAACATTGGATTTGCAGGAGTGCAGCTAATTGTCAGTTACCACTGGAACCAGGACTCTTCATTCTATAGATAAGCTTCAGTCTCTTCCATTATGGTATAACTAACTGTGTATGGCCACTGATATCTTCTAGTCTTCATGTCTTATGACTCCCACCACACCAGAGAAGGCTAAATATCTTCCTGTTCCTTTTAGTAAACCCTAGGGAAGGGTTCTGAATGGCCTGGTAGGAACCATGTGTCCGCTCCCAGATCAGCCATCTGTGAACCAGGAGACAGTCACGGAATGTAAACATGGTGCCTGCTAGTCACCTCTCAAGAATTGCAGGCCGTTCCAGGATACGATAGAATCACTGAGAGCCAGAGGCTACTTCGACAGTATATCAATGATGGGAAGAGAGGAGATACACAGAGGAATAGGAAAGAAAAAAGGGTTTGATGAGATAATGAGATGCATATATGAAAAAGAATATTAGAATGTGAAGCATTGACCACATATGATTAGCCTTAAATTCCCTAATCTTGACCAAGCTGTGTCAATTTTGACTCCTAGTGACTGTACAGAACAAAGTACAACTGCTTCATAGGGTTTCCAAGGAGTGGCTGGTGGATTTGAACTGCTGAGCTTTTGGTTAGCTCACCAGGTCCCCAAAGTATAATGAGCAACCATGTAATCATAAAAGTTAAAATTGTCATCTCCTTGTAATTCAGGTTAATTTATTCCTTTTCTTGAACTGCTAGTTTCATCAGAAGATGGTAAGTTTTCTGCAATTCATTTCTTAACATGTTTTACTCCCTTTGATTTAACATTTCTACAACCCATGGTTTTGTCTTCTAAATAAATGTATTTGTTTCCTATTACCACAAACCTTATAACTTAAAACAGCAGACATTTATGTGACAGATTTTAAATCTACAGCTTAGAAGTCTAAAATGGGTTGTCAGAGCTGTGTTCCTTCTGGCAGTCCCAGGAAAGAGCCATTTCCTTTCCTTTTCTAGCTTCTCGATGCTGTTTGTATTTGCTTACTTGTTCCTCCCTCCGTCTTCAAGGCCAGGAAGCTCAGCCTCTGGCATCTGCTTCCCTTCTAACTCTGATCCTCCTACCTGCTTTTTATAAGGACTCTTCCTTTTTTTTCTGGTTTTGAATTACACTTAATAATTCTTTTTAAAACATTAATATTGTGTTTTTGGTGAAAGTTTACAGAGCAAGTTAGGATTCCACTTGACAATATCTACACAAGTTGTTTAGTGTCATAGATTGTATTTTTACAATGTATCAGCATCTCTAATTGCGTTCTAGTTCTGGTTGTTCTGTTTCTAATACTCTAGTTGCTGTATCTCCTTACCTCTCATCTTTGCTTGTTGTTGACCTTTTGGTCTCCTATAGATGAATTTTTTTACTGCAGCACCATACTCATGGGTAATATCCTTTATTTTATGTGTCCATCTGTTATTTAGCTAAAAGGTGACCTCAGAAGTTTATTTCAGTTCAAGGTTTAAATATTATCTCAGGGCAATAGTTTCAGGGAGTTCTCCAGTCTCAAATCTGGTAAGTCTGAACCTTTTTAAGAATTTGCGTTGTATTCTGTGCTTTTCTCCTATCAGCCAGCCAGCTCAGGGTCCATCTATTGTGTCTCTCATTAGAGCAATCAGTAGTGTTAGCTGGGCACCATCTAGTTCTTCTGCTGTCAAGGTACAAAAGCTCTTAGGATTATACTGGGCCCACCAGATAATCCAGATAATCTCCCTATTTCAATATCATTAATGTAATCGCACTGCAAAGTCTATTTTACTGTGTAAAATAACATCAGGTAAGCAGGGTAACACCATCAGGCAAGGAGAACAACAGCATCAGACAAAGAAGTAATAGCGTCAGGTAAGGAGGGTAACACCATGAGGGGACGGGTGTCATGGATTGAATTGTGTCCCCCCCAACATAGGTGTAGCCATGTGACCATGATTCCCTATATTCTACGATTATCCTCCATTTTGTGACTTTCCTGTGCTGCATGTTAAAGGATTAGAGTGGTACTGTAAAACCTTTTATAAGGTCACCTCTCTGCTCCACTGTCAAGGGGGTTTCCCTGGAGTATGGCTTGCCCTACCCTTAATCCTTTCATCCTACAAGAGATAAAAGGAAAGGGAAGCAAGCAGAGATTTGGGAACCTCACACCATCAAGAAAGCAGCACCAGGGGAAAAGCACATCCTTCAGACCTGAGGTTCCTGTGCCAGGATGCTCCATGGACAAACACTGATGCAATACTGGACGTTCCTCCAGAGCTGACAAGGGAGAAAGGCTTCCCTATCAGTGCACATCTTCAATTTGGACTTGTAGCCTACTGTGTAAGAATAAACCTTCCTTTGTTAAAGCCATCCACTCTGTGGTATTTCTGTTAGAGCAGCAGTAGCTGGCTAAAACAGAGGGTAAAGATACAGTGAGCAGGCCCCACTTGTCTGCCAGCGGAAGCTTGCTTGTTGCTGTGATGCAGGAAACTATACCACTGGTATTTAGGTACCTGCAGTGTCAACCATGGTAGACAAGTGTCTTAGGCTGGGTTTTCTAGGGAAGCAAAACCAGTAACACATGTAGGTACAAGGAAAGATTTATAATATATATATATATAGATAGATAGATAGATACAAATATAGGAAACAGCTCACATAATCACAGAAGCTGAATGTCCCAAGCTCTGGCACAAGCCTCAAGTGGCCACGGAAGCTGAGAAACCCAAGGTCAGCAAGTCAGAGACCAGAGTTCTAGATCGCCGGTTGTGTAGGTCAGTGGATCCCAAACTGGTGGGGAGACGAAGCGACAGAGGCTGGCAAAACCAGGATCAGCAAGCCAGGAAGCAGGAGCGGTCAGAGGCTGGCAAACCCAGGATCGGCAGGTCAGGAAGCAGAACTCTCAAGTGCCGACTGTAAGGACTGATGAGCCCAACAGCTGCTAACTCAAGTCCCGGAACCAGATGCTGGAAAAAGAGAGCAGGAGCTCCTGGCCACGTGAGCAATCAGCAGCTGTTGTCCAAGGTCGCGAGATGAGAGCCGACGGGCAGGGAGCCACCACAAACTCCACCCTGCCACTTGATACAGCAGCCAAATATATAGTAGCCAAGTTGACATAATCCTGACCACCACAACAAGTTTCAGCTGAGCTTCAAGACTAAGACAGACTAGGAAGAAAGACCTGGCAATCTACTTCTGAAAGGAATTAGCCAGGGAAAACCTTATGAACAGCAGCTGAACATTGTCAGATGTGGTTCCAGAAAGTGAGCCCCCCAGATTGGAAGGCACTGGGAAAATGACTGAGGAAGAACTACCTCCTCAAAGTACAGTCAACCTTAATGACGTGAATGCAGTAAGGCCTCTGGGGTCTTCATTCACTGATGTGGCACAACTGAAAATGAGAAGAAATAGCTGTAGGCATCCATTAATAACTGGGACATGGAATGTACAAAGTATGAATATAGGAAAATTGGAAATCATAAAAAATGAAATGGAATGTATAAACATTGACATCTTAGGCATCAGTGAGCTGAAACGGACCAGTTTGGGCCATTTGGAATCCAACCATCATATAGTCTATTATGCTAGGAATGAAAACTTGAAGAGAAATGGTGTTGCATTCATCATCAAAAAGAACATTTCAAGCCACCACCAGTGATAGCCACGACGGAGCTCACTAGGTTGAGACTCACTGGCAACACAAGAATAAAAAGGGGTGCTTCCTCAGATCTCCACTAAAAGACCTCAGTTGATGGTCCAGCAGTTTCAGGGTTCCCCTGAGAGCATGGCCCCCAGCCCTGATGCTGCCCTTGCCCATAAATTATAACAAAGGTCCACTCTTCGGACAGGAATGGATTGGACTTGGCAATGCACAGTGACCATGTATTGGTTGCACTTTATGGTTCTGTACATCTATAGGATATCATCCTGCTGACCTCTGGCTGGAGGAAAGAGAGTGGGTGGAGAGGAGGGGAAAGGAGGCTGTTGGGAGGATGAGACATGTATGGAGCAGAGAGGAATAGTGTGCTGTCACCGGACAGGGAGAGCAGCGGAAGCTGCATATGGGTGAGCATGTAAATTTATACGGGAATGTACATTTTTCACTCAGTCATGTTAAATAAAAAAGAAAAAAAAGAGAACATTTCAAGATCTGAAGTACAGTGCTGTCAGTGATAGGATAATATGCATATGCCTGCCTACAAGGAAGGCCAGTTAATATGACTATTATTCAAATTTACACACCAACGACTAAGGCCAAAGATAAAGAAGTTGAAGATTTTCACCAACTTCTGTAGTCTGAAATTGATCAAACATGCAATCAGGATGCATTCATAATTACTGGTGACTGGAATGCAAAAGTTGGAAACAAAAAAGAAGGATTGGTAGTTGAAAAATATGGCCTTGATGACAGAAATAATGTTGGAGATCACATGATAGAACTTTGCAAGACTAATGACTTTTTCAATGCAAGTACTATTTTTAACGAACACAAACAGTGATGGTACACATGGACCTCACCAAATAGAATACACAGGAACCAAATTGACTACATCTGCGGAAAAAGACTATGGAAAAGCTCCATATCAGCTGTCAGAACAAGACCAGGTGCTGACTGTGGCACAGTTCATCAATTCCTCATATGCAAATTCAAACTGAAACTAAAGAAACTTAGAACAAGTCCATGAGAGCGAAAGTTTGACTTTGAGTATATCCCTCCTGAGTTTAAAGACCAACTCGGAAACACATTTGATGTGTTGATCACTCATGACCAAAGACCAGACAAATTGTGGAATGACATCAAAGACATATCCATGAAGAGATCAAGAGGTCATTAAAATGACAGGAAAGAAAGAAAAGACAAAATTGGTAGTCAGAAGAGACTCTGAAACTTGTTGAACATTGAGCAGCTAAAGCAAAAGGAAGTAAAAGACCTAAACAAAAGATTTCAAAGAGCAGCTCAAGAAGACAAAATAATGTATTACAATGACATACGCAAAAAGCAGGAATTGGAAAACCAGAAGGGAAGAACACATTCTGCATTTCTCAAGCTGCAATAACTGAAGAAAAAATTCAAGCCTTGAGTTGCAAAAGTGAAGGATTCTACAGGGAAACTATTAAACAACTCAGGGAACATCAAAAGAAAATTAAAGGAATACACAGAGTCATTGTCCCAGAAACAACTAGTTGATGTTCAGCCATTTGATGGGGTAGCATATGGTCAGGAATGAATGGTACTGAAGGAAGAAGTCAAAGCTGCATTGAAGGCATTAGCAAAAAACAAAGCTCCAGGAATTGATGTAATATCAACTGAGATATTTCAACAAACAGATGCAGCATTGGAAGTGCTCACTTGTCTATGCCAAGAAATTTGGAGGACAGCTACCTGGCCAACTGACCAGAAGAGATCCATATTTATGCCCATTCCAAAGAAAGGTGACCCAAATGAATGTGGAAATTACTGAACAATATCATTGATATTACACACAAGTAAAATTCTGCTCAAGATCATTCAAAAGCGACTGCACCAGAATATTGACAAGGAACTGCCAGAAATTGAAGCTACATTCAGAAGTATACGTGGAACCAGGGATATCATTGCTGATATCAGTTAGATCTTGGTTGAAAGCAAAGAATACCAAAAAGATGTTTGTATTTCATTGACTCTGCAAAAGCATTCCACTGTGTGGATCATACTAAATTATGGCTAATGTTGTGGAGAATGGGAATTCCAGAACATCTAATTGTGCTCTTAAAGAATCTGTATATGGATCAAGAGGCAGTTGTGCAAACAGAACAAAAGGACACTGCATGGTTTAAAGTCAGGAAAAGTGTGCATCAGGGTTGTACACTTTCACCATAACTTTTTAATCTGTATGCCAAGCAAATAGTCTGAGAAACTGGATTATGTGAAGAAAGAGGAATCAGGATTGGAGGACAACTCATTAACAGCCTGCATTACGCAGACAACACAACCTTACTTGCTGGAAATGAAGAAAATTTGAAACACTTCTGATGAAGGTCAAGGACCACATTCTTCAGTATGGATTCTATGTCAACATCAGGAAAACAAAAATCCTCACATCTGGACCAGTAAGCAACATTGTCATAAATGGAGAAAAGATTGAGCTTGTTAATGATTTCATTTTACTTGGGTCCACAACCAACACCCATCGAAACAAGGAGTCAAGAAATCAAAAGACACATTGTATTGGGAAAATCTGCTGCAAAGAAACTCTTTAAAGTATTCAAAACTAATGATGTCACCTTGAAGACTAAAATATGCCTGACCCAAGCCATGGTAGTTTCAGTTGCATTATATGCATGTGAAAGCTGGACAATGAACAAAGAAAAAGAATTGATGTCTTTGAATTGTGGTGTTGGAGAAGAATGCTGAATTTACCACGGACTGCCAAAAGAACAAACAAATCTGTTCTGTAAGCAAAGATGGCAAGATGGTGTCTTACGTACTTTGGACATGTCAGGAAGGATCAGTCCCTGGAGAAGGACATCATGCTCGGTAGAGTGGAGGGTCAGCAAAAAAGAGGAAGACCCTCAACAAGATAGATTGACACAGTGGCCGCAACAATGGGCTTAAGCATAAAAACGATTGTGAACATGGTAAAAGACCGGTGTTTTGTCCTGTCATTCATAGGCCTACTATGAATTGGAACTGACTGGATGGTACCTGACGGCAACACAACAAAATAATATAATCACAACTTCCAGGGATTAGAATGTGGATATGTTTGGAGGACAGTCTGCCTTGCATATCCTTACTTCAGAGTCAAATTTTTTAAATTGCATACTTTTATACCCTGTAACAATGGATACATTTGTTGACTCAAGGTTATTCTGCACCTTTCTTAATTTGTTGACAGAATAAAGAAATCAAGGGAGGGTAAACATAAACTGTGATCTTTGAATTTGCCCTGAAAGTTATTAATGATTTCCATAGGAATGGAACCAGTGCAGAGGAAAATTTAAACACCAAACCAAACCAGACAAATTTATTAGTTTTCTATTGCCATTCTGACCAATTAATGGAAATTCAATACCTTACAACAACACAAAATTATTGTCTTACAGTTCTGTAGTTTGGAAGTCTGACTTGGACCTCAACGGGGCCAAGGTGTTTCTAAGGTACATTCTTTTCTGGAGGCCCTAGGGAGTAATTAATTTCTTTGCCTCTTCTAGCTTATAGAGTCCACCTGGTTTCCTTGGCTCTTGGTCCATTTCCTCCATCTTCAAAGCTAGCAATGTTCGGCTAAGTCTTTCTCTCCAGTTGTCTCTTCCACTTTCTTTTTCTTTTTTAAGGACTCTTGTGATTACATTTGGTGCACCTGGATAATCAAGGCTAAATGTCCATCTGAAAGTCATTTGATTAGCAACCTTAATTCCATCTTCAACCTTAATTCTCCTTTAGTTTGCAACATGACATATTCACAGGTTCTGTGATTAAGATGCAGGCATCCTGGGGGAGGAGGAGAGGGGTTTATTCTGCCTACCACAACAACTGAACAAAGGAGTTGACCCAGATTGTCCCAAAGCTGGGAAAACTGTGGCGTTAGATAAACACTGTAATTTGGATGAGTAGATGATATCAAGGACACAGTGAAGAAAGGATAGTCCATGATGTTGAGAATAGTTAATATTCTCATAGAATAACAAGGGTAGAAAGAGCTTGTATCTGTCATGTAATTGTTAATAGAAAATAAAACATTCATGTCAATTTATATTGGTAAAAATGCCAAATACTCAGAAAAGAGAGTGACATTAGAAAATAAGAGAGTGATTTCCTTTAAGTTCTATGCAAATTTCAAAAGGGTTATATTCTGCCCATCACACAATTTGATGAAATTTGAATTGTAATTTGCTAAATGGTTTCATACAACTCTCGTAGCTAATGTGTAATCTTTTAAGGAGCCCAGGCACCCAGCTGCTAACCAAAGTTGAGCAGTTCAAATGCACAAGTAGTTCTGTGGGAGAAAAGACTTGGTAATCTGCTTCTATAAAAAATAGGCCAAGAAAATCTTATGGGGTGTTCTACTCTGTCCTATAGAGTCTTTATGAGTTGGAATTAACTTGACAGCACATGATAACAACAACGAACATGTTCTCTTGAATTTTGACTTTTTAGTGCTAGTTTGATATTGTCTCTATAGTCTTTTGATTTGTCTTTATAACCTGATATAAGTTACTAGGCATATCACTCATGGCACAGCAACTAGGACAAGCACAGCAACAGGGTGTTATCTGTATCTCACCATCCACATGGTTCCACCCCAACACTCAACAAGGATCACCAAGGGTGGAGTAGATTTCTGCAGCACAAAATAGCACTTTCACTTTTTCCTTTTGTTCTTCCTGTAAACCACAAACCAATTTATGTCAGAGAATGAGGCTAGAATTCTCTGTTCCTTTTTAATTTGCGTGTAGTTTTTCAGTACTCAACCCAAATCTTAACTACATGTGTCATTTTTTTTTCTTAGTTGCTTAAAATGTATTGAATGGAATTTGAAACCTAAATCCCACGTCTCTTTGTCAACTGGCTGTTTAAAAGTTTTTGTTATTTTTTATTTTTACCCTTTTTAGTTGACTATTTTAAAATACAATCCCTAGCACTCTTATTTCACTTTTGATTTTGTGCTAAAATGTTTTCTTTTTGAGCACAAAAGGTCTCAAAGAATAAAGGAAAAATTTAAATTTAATTGAAATTAATCTTCCTAAAAATTAATATTGTAATAAAAACCCTAAATACAAACTCATCATCAAGTCAATTCTGACTCATAGCGACCTTTGCAACAGAACAGAACTACCCCATGAGGTTCCCAAGGAGTGCCTGGTGCATTTGAACTGCCAACCTGTTGGTTAGCATCATTAGCACTTAACCACTGTGCAACAAGAGTTTCCATATATAATAATGTAAAAATAGAATTTTACAAATGTAGGGCTTTTGAGGTTTTCTAGGACATAGTTGCTCTCTTTTTTTTTTTAACCAAACTGGTTACTATCAAATTGATTCTGACCCGTAGTGAGCCTACAAAACAGGGTAGAACTGACCCATAGGCTTTCCAAGGAGCAAAGGGTGAAGTTGAGCTACCTACATCTTGGTCAGCAGTCTGAACTCTTAATCACTGTGCCAGAAGGGTTCTTCCTGCCTGCTTGCCTGCCTGCCTGCTTCCTTGTCTCGTGCTCTCTCTCTGTCTTTTTTTCACCCTAGGATTAGGGCAAAGGACTATACCCCATTCAATTTCATTTTCCAGTAAAAAGAACTCAGTGATAACCAGTTAGTCTGTAGAAGTTGAAGGAGAATCATAACACAAAATACTATCAAATTTTGGTCATCTTCAAAATCTTACTAGCTAGGTAGTAGTAAGGTAGCTAGGTAGCTAGTAAGACGTGTTATGGATTAAATTGTCATAAATCCTAAACTTTATGCCTGTGGTTATAATCCCATTCCAGAATGGGTTGTCTTAGTTGTGTTACTGAAGCATGATTAGTGTAGGGTGTATCTTGGGTCAATCTCTTTTGAGATTTAAAAGAGATTAAACAAGCAAGCACAGCAGAGATGGGGAAGAGAGAAGCCAAGCCACATGAAGATTTCCCAGAAGCAAAAGCTCAAAGGCACAAGGACCTTCCTCCAGAGCTGACATACAGAAAGAGAAAACCTTCCCCTAGAGCCAGCACCATGAATAAGGACTTCTGCTCTACTGCTTTAGTTATCTAGTGCTGCCATAACAGAAATTCTACAAGTGAATGGTTTTAACAAGGGGAAATTTATTCTCTTGTAAATTAGGAAGCTAGAAGTCTGAATCCAGGGTGCCATCTCTAGGGGCAGGCTTTCTGGTTCTGTAGAAAGGTCTCTGTCTCCTTTTAATGTGTGTGGAAGTGGCATCCTTGGAGATCTCCATTTGTCTTGGCGTCAATCCTCCCCTGAGTCTAGGAGATTCTCAGTGAAGGGACTCTTGGTTCAAAGGACACACTGTGGTCCCCATTCTTCTTTCTTGGTCGTAGGAGCTCTCCTTTTCTCTGCTTGATTCTCTCTCTCTTTATCTCTTGGAAGTTAAAAGGTAACACAGGCCACACTCCAGGGAAATTCCCTTTCATCAGGTTAGGACTGTGACCTGAGTAAGTGTGTTTCATCCCACCTTAACCCTCTTTAACATAATCTAATCTTGGCTTTTCCTATTCTTTCTTAGTCTGGAGGCTCACCTGAAACCTGCCCACCATGAGTGAATCTGCTGATATGTAAATATCAGTGGCATAGCTTTGAACATCACTGCAACACACAAGCCCCCACAGTATGACAAACTGACAGACTAGGCGGAAGGACCCAGAAGTCTACTTCTGAAAAGAATTAGCAGGTGAAAACCTTAGGAATAGAAGCAGAACATTTATCAGGTATAGTTCTGGAAAATGAGTCCCCCAGGTTAGAAGGCACTCGAAAGACAACTAGGGAAGAGCTGCCTCCTCAAAGTAGAATTGACCATAATGATGTGGATGGAGTCAAACTTTGGGGACCTTCATTTGCTGACGTGGTAAGACTCAAATGAGAAGAAACAGCTGTAAACACCCATTATAAGTGGAACTTGCAATGTACAAAGTATACTGTTGTTGTTATGTGCTGTATAGTTGGTTCTGACTCGTTGCACCCCTATGAACAACAGAACAAAAGACTGTTCAGTCTTGTGCCATGATCAAAATTATTGTTATGCTTAAGTTCATTGTTGTAGGCTGCTGTGTCAATCTATCTCCTTAACTATCTTTGTCTTTTTAACAGATCCTTTACCCAGCATGATGTCCTTCTCCAGAGACTGATTCCTCCTGACAATATGTCCAAAGTATGTAAGACACAGTCTCACCATCCTTGCTTCCAAAGAGCACTCTGGTTTCACTTCTTCCAAAACAGATGTTAGTTCTTTTGTCAGTCCAGGGTACATTCAATATTCTTCTCCAGCACCACAATTGAAAGGCATCAATTCTTCTTCTGTCTTGTTTATGCAGTATCTAGCTCTCACATGCATGTGACGGAACTGAAAACACCATGGGTTGGATTAGGCATACCTCAGTCTTCCGGGTATGCCTTTTCAACACTTTAAAGAGGTCTTTTGCAGCAGATTTTCCCAATACAATGAATCTTTTGATTTCTTGACTGCTGCTTCCATGGGTGTTGATTGTGGAACTAAGTAAAATGAAATCTGTGCCCTCAATCCTTTCTCCATTTATGATGATGTTGCTTACTGGTCCAGTTGTGAGGATTAATGTTTTCTTAATGTTGAGGTATACAACCCACACTGAAGGCTATGGTCTGCTATCTTCATCAGTAAGTGATTCAAATCCTCTTTACTTTCAGCAAGCAAGGTTGTATCATTATCATAACCTAAGCTGCAAGTGAGTCTTCCTCCAATCTTGATGCTTCATTCTTCTTCATATAGTCCAGTGAGAAACAAGGCTCCAGAAATTGCTGGAATATCAATGGAGATGATTCAACAAATGGATGCAGCCCTGAAAGTCCTTACTCATGTATACCCAGAAATTTGAAAGACAGCTAAACCTGGCCAATTGACTGGAAGAGATCCATAATTACAACTATTCTGAAGAGAACTGATCTAACTGAATTCAGAAATTTGAGCAATATCACTGACACCACACTCAGTTAAAATTTTGCCTAAGATCATTCAAAAGTGACTGGAGCAATCTATTGACAGGGAACTGCTCATAACTCAAGCCAGATTCCGAAGAGGATGTGGAGCCAGTGGTATGGTTGCTGATATCAGACAGATCTTGGCTGAAAGCAGATACTATCAGAAAGATGTTTACCAGTGTTTCATTGACTATACAAAGGCATTTGACTGTGTGGATCATAACGAATTACGGCTAACATTGTGAAGAATGGAAATTTCAGAATACTTCATTGTCTTCATGTGAAATATGTACATAGGTCAAGAGGCAGTTGTGCAGATAGAACAAGGGGACACTGCATGATAAAATCAGGAAAGATGTGCTTAGAGTTGTATCTTTTCACCATACCTCTTCAATCTGTACTAAGTATGAATCTGGAAAAATTGGAAATCGTCAAAAATGAGATGGAATCCATAAGTATTGATATCCTGGGCTTTAGTGAGCTGAAATGGGCTGGTATTGGCCATTTTGAATCTGATGATCACACGGTTTAGTACACTGGGAATGAAAACTTGAATGGTGCTGTTTTCATCATCAAAAAGAATATTTGAAGATCTGTCCTGAAGCACAGTGTTATCAGTGATAGGATAATATCCATATGCCCACAAGCAAGGCCTGTTAATAAGACCATTATTCAAATTTATGCACCAACCACCAAGGCCAAAGAGGAAGAAGTTGAAGATTTTTACCAACTTCTGCATTCCAAAATTGATTAAACACATAATAAGGGTGTATTGATATTTACTGGTGGTTGGATTGCAAAAGCTGAAAATAAAGGATTGTAGTTGGAAAATATGTCCTTGGTGATAGAAATGATGCTGAAGATCACATAATAGAATTTTGCAAGTCTAATGACTTTTTTATCACAGATACCTTTTTTATCAACATAAATGGTGGTTATGTCACCAGATGGAATACACAGGAATCAAACCGACTACATCTGTGGAAAGAGATGATGGAAAAGCTCAATATCATCAGTCAGAACACAACCAAGTGCTGACCATGGCAGACCATCAATTGCTCATGTGCAGTTTCAAGTTTAAACTGAAGAAAACTAGAACAAGTCCGTGGGAGCCAAAGTATGACCTTAACTGTACCCCACCTGAGTTTGGAGACCATCTCAAGGATAGATTTGATGCACTGAACACTAATGACCAAAGACCACACAAGTTATGGAATGGCATCAAAGCATTACCCGTGAAGAAGGAAAGAGGTCATTGAAAAAACAGAAAAGAAACACAAGACCAAACTCGACATAAACAGTGCTCTGAAATTTGTTCTTGAGTGTCGAGTAGCTAAAGCAAAAGTCAGAAATTTTGAAGTAAAAGAACTGAAGAGAAGATTTCAAAGGGTGGCTTAAGAAATGTTATAATGACATATGCAAAGAGCTGGAGAAAGGGAAGTACATGCTCTGTATTTCTCAAGTTGAAGGAACTGAAGAAAAAATTCAAGCCTTGAGTTGCACTAGTGAAGGATTCTGCATGGAAAATATTAAATGACTCAGGAAATATCGAAAGAAGATGGAAAGAATATACAGAGTTGTTATATCAGAAAGATTTGGTTAACATTCAACATTTCAAGAGGTAGCATCTGAACAGCAACCAATTGTACTGAAGGAAGAAGTCAAAGCTACATTGAAGGTATTGGTGAAGAACAAAGCTCCAGGAATTGACAAAATATCAAACAAGATGTTTCAACAAACAGATGCAGGGCTAAAAGTCCTCACTGATCTATGCCAATGAATTTGGAAGACAGCTACCTGGTCAACTGACTGCAAGAGATCCATATTTATGTCTATGCCCAAGAAAGGTGATCCAACTGAATGCAGAAATTATCCCACAATACGCAAGTAAAATTTTGCTAAAGATCATTCAAAAGCAATTGCAGCAGTGTATTCACAGGGAAATGCCAGAAATTCAGGCCAAATTCAGTGGAGGACATGTGACCTGGGATATCATTGCTGATGTCAGATGAATCTTGGCTGAAAGCAGAGAATACAAGAAAGAAGTTTAGCTATATTTTATTGACTATGCAAAGGTATTTGACTATGTGGATCATAATAAATTATGGATGACATCGAGGAGAATGAGAATTACAGAAATTTTGTATTCCTCATGAGGAATCCGTACATGAATCAAGAAGCAGTCATGCAAACAGAACAGGGGAACACTGCATGTTTCAAAATCAGGAAAGGTGTGTGTTAGGGTTGTATCCTTTCACCATACATTTTCAATTTGTATCCTGAGCAAATAATCTGAGAAGCTAGTCTAAAGGAATTAAAACGAGGCTTGGATAAGAACAAGGATTGGATAAGTTTCATTATCACTCTACGTTATGCAGTTGATACAACCCTGCTTGCGGAATGTGAAGATGATTTGAATCACTTACTGATGAAGGTCAAAGACCACAGCCTTCAGTATGGATTGCACCTCAACATCAATAAAACAAAAATCCTCATAACTAGACCAGTGAACAGCATCGTGATAAATGGGGAAAGTATTGAATTCTCCAAGAATTTAATTTTGCCTGGTCCACCAAATAATGCCAATGAAAGTAGCAGTCAAGAAATCAAAAGATGTATTGCACTGAGAAAATCTGCTGCCAAAGACCTCTTGAAAGTTTGATAAGACATCACCTTGAAGATTAAGTTGCACTTGACTCAAAACATGGTATTTTCAGTTGCATCATATGTATGTGAAGCTGGATAATGAATAAGGAAGACAGAAGAAGAATGGATCACCTCTCTTGGGGATAGGTATAATTATGGATCTCTTCCTGTCAGCTGGCCAAGTTCAACTGTCTTTCATATTTCTGGGTATACATGATTGAGGACTTTCAGAGCAGCATCCATTTGTTGAATCATCTCCATTGATATTCCAGCTAATTTTGGAGCTTTGTTTCTCACTGGACTAAATGAAGAAGATCAAAGCATCAGGACTGGAGGAAGACTCATTTGCAACTTAGGTTGATTAAGATGATACAACCTTGCTTGCTGAAAGTAAAGAGAATTTGAATCACATACTGATGAAGATAGCAGACCATAGCCTTCAGTGCGGGTTGTACTTCAACATTAAGAAAGCAAAAATCCTCACAACTGGACCAATAGGCAACATCATCATAAACGGAGAACGGTTTTAGGCTGTCAAGGATTTCATTTTACTAGGTTCCACAATCAACAACCATGGAAGCAGCAGTCAAGAAATCAAAAGATGCATTGCATTGGGCAAATCTGCTGCACAGGATCTCTTTAAAGTGTTGGAAAGTAAAGATGTCACCTTGAAGACTAAGCTGTGCCTGACCCAACTCATGGTGTTTTCAGTTGCATAATTTGCATGGGAAATCTGGCTAATGTATAAGGAAGACAGAAGAAGAAACGATGCCTTTGAATTATGGTATTGGAGAAGAATATTGAATGTACCATGGACCACCAAAAGAAAAAACATCTGTCCTAGATGAACCACAACCAGAGTGCCATTTAGAAGCAAAAATGGCAAGACTGTGTTTTACATACTTTGGACATGTCAGGAGGGATCAGTCCCTAGAAAGGCCATCATGCTCAGTAAAGTAGAGGGCCAGTGTAAAAGAACAAGACCCTCAAGATGGATTGACAAAGTGGTTGCAACAATGGGCTTAAGAATAAAAAGGACTGTGAGCATGGTGCAGGACTCTGTAGTGTTTTGTTCTGTTGCACATAGGATCGCTGTGAGTCGGAACTGTCTCAACAGCCCCCAACAACAAACAATAACAATAACCTTGACTCATTAGAAAGAGACAGGGATTAGGATTTACACCACAAAGAACAATTACATCAGATCACAATAATGAAGGAGGATTACATCATCTCAGGACTGCCAAACCACTGAGAATCGTGGCCTAGTCAAGCTAACACATAGTTTAAGGGGACACAATTCAATCTATGACACTTACTAAAACTGGAGAAAATAAGTCCTATTTGTTAAAGCCATCCACATGTGGTATTTCTGTTATAGTAACACTAGATGATTAAGACAGTATTTAATAAGTAAACATGTTTATCCAGGGAACATAAAGAATCCCTAGGTAGTCCACATGGTTAAGGGCCTGGGCAGCTGTCAGAAAGGTGGTGGTTCAAGTCTGCACAAAGGCACCTGTGAAGAAAGTTCTGGCAATCTACTTCTGAAGACCCAGCCATTGAAAACTTTATGGAGCACAGCTCTGTTCTGGCACACACAGGATTGCTGTGAGTCAATCAACTCAACAGCAACTGGTGGTGGTAATAGGGAACAAGTACCACACCTGCATGAAATGAAGAAAGTATTTGGTTTGGGAACTGGCGGAGTCAAGATGGCAGAGTAAGCACACGTCTCCCTATATCCCTTTGGAAACCGAAACCTGGAGTGATAATCAAATGGAGCCTTCTGGTCACCTAATTAGCCCCAGGACACAGCACAGGGCTGTTAATTTGGACTTCATACCACTGAGCGAAAATCCTCCTCTCTTTCGCTGACTCCTGCTCCTGGCTAGCCCTGACTCTCACAGACTGAAGGTAAATGCAACATTCTGACTTTTTTTCCCTCTGTCTTGGCCAGTGGGTGGAGCTGGGTCTTGCCTAGCGGCTAGACTCAGATGCACTGCTGGGGGGATAGCCAGGCGAAACTCCCATATTTTGAGAGTCAGGCTTAGGACTCTGTTAATCTAGCCACTTTGGGCCTGTCTCTTTATCACTGCCACAGCGGGGTTTGTACGGAATCATACTGCCAATGTGTGGGACACCATGTTGGATACAGAGATTTTAGTGGGACCTAATTCTTAGCCTGGGAGCCAGCGCCTGCAAACAGCACGGCACTTCTCTGACAGAAAAGCAGTAATTTACACAGTGTTGCCTACGGTGAGGGGGCCGGCAACAGAAGCAGAGGAATCACTACCTCTCGGCACCTTTAACCCCTCTATCTGCTGCCTGTGTGGAGGGCACTATCTTGGATAGGGTGGCCACAGCTGGACCTAATTCTTAGCTTGGGAGCCAGAGCCTGCCCACAGAAGAGCGCTTTTCTACCAGAAAAGGAGTACTTTACACAGTGTCACCTAAAGCTGGGCCCTGTCGGCAGAGGCCAACAGGGCAGTAGCATTGCTGTATTCTGAACTAGTTTGTTATCATCTGGGGTTGGATATAGTGGCACTTACTTTGTCAATTGAGAAGAGGGACCTCTACACCTGAAAACCTAACTGACTTGTGAAGTGATCAGATACTTTTGCTTTACATTTTAAGACAGCCTAGAGAAACATCTGCAGTCCATCCTTACAGTACCTCTTCCAACCTCTGCATACTCACATGGGACTCAAAAAGCAACAGACACTTGTGGCATACAAGAAATCACCCATGGCTTCAGAAGGCTCCCAAACAAAACAACCAAGGAGTTTTCCAGATGAAGAAACTTTTATGAAAGCATCAGGAAGTGAATACAAATTGATTATATACAGAGTCCTTCTAGACCTTATACAAAATGCAGCAGAACAAAATGAAAAATTAAGCAAGTTGTTTGATCTGATGGAACACCAGTACTCTGAAATCCAACAGATCAAGCAAGATCAAAGACATAGAAACTTCCATGTAAAGCCAAGAAAACAGAATGGAACAAATGGAAAAGAGAATTTCTGACTTGGAAGACAGAGCTACTGATGCCAGCGTCCATGAGCAGAAATCAGAAAAAAGAAACAAGAAAAATGAAGAAGCATTAAGAAGCATGTGGGATTCTATTAATTTGATTAATTGGAGTCCCTGAACAAGGTGAGACATCTGAGAACACAGAGAGTATTGTTGCTGAGCTGCTAACAGAAAACTTCCTAGAAATCATGAAGGAAGAGAATATAGACATCTCGGATGCATATCATATGCCACCCAATATAGATCTCAAAAGAAAGACTCCAAGACATATTATAATCAAGCTTAACAAAAGGAAACATAAACAGCAACTCTTAAACGCAGCAAGACTCAAAGCAAGACTAAGATTGAAGAGCCTATAGGCTCTTGTCAGATTTCTCAGCAGAAACCATGCTGGCACAGAGACAGTGGCATGACTCATTCAAAGCCTTGAAGGAGAAGAACTTCCAACCAAGAATTGTGTATCCTGCAAAACTATCTTTCAAATACGAAAATGAAATTAAGACATTCCCAGATAAACAGAAACTCAGAGACTTTGTAAAAACCAAATCAAAACTACAAGAAATACTGAAAGAAGGTCTTGCCTTTGGCTTAGAAGAACAAAAGCACTAACTTTATATTTTAGAACGACACACTACTCAAAACTCTACTCAGTTAGAGAAGGCTCCAAACTCAATTACAGCTTTAATACTGGAAGAAGCAATCCAGTGATCATCATGAAAACTATGGTGCCATCATATTAAAAAGAGGGATGTACTACAGTTGTTATAGTTCTTCCAGATGGGGAGGAAGATGACAAGACTGGTAGTAATTAAAATTGGTTTTATATATAGTTTATTAAAGGGGATCATGGGGCAGCTGTAAAGCACAACAAAGATGTATCATACCATTTGAAGAAATGTAACACAGGAGTCTCAACAACTACAAAAACAGCTCTGAAAAAGGTGAAAAATCAACTCACAAAAAAGAATGTCTCAGAACAGACTAATAAGAAGAACAGAGAAAACATCAACACAAAAATAAACATATCACAATGGCAGCAGTGAACACATACCTATCAATAGTTACACTGAATGTGAATGGACTGAATGCTCCAGTAAAGAGACATCGTGTGACATCTTGGATCAAAAGACATGACCCACCCATATGTTGTCTACAAGAAACTCATCTGAGACCTAAAGATAGAAACAAATTGAAAATTAAAGGATGGAAGAATATATATCAAGCTAACAATGAACAAAGATGAGCAAGTGTGGCAATACTAATCTGAGACAAAATCAATTTTAATGTAAAATCCACCATTTTGGAAAAGGAAGGACACTATTGCTGAAAGTCTCAATACACAAACAGGACTTAACAATACTAAATATTTAGGCAATTAATATTACGGCATCTAAATACGTCGAAGAAACACTGACTATACTCAAAAATGAGACAGATCACGCGACAATAATAGTGGGAGACTTCAACACTCCACTCTCAATATTAGATCATCTAGTAAAAAGCTCAATAAAGACACAGAAGACCTTATTGCCACAATTAACCATCTAGACCTCATCAACATATACAAAGCTTTCCATGAAGAGACAGCTACATCTTTTCCTCCAGTACATATGGAACATTCTCCAGAATAGACCATGTGTTAGGACATAAAGCAATTCTCAACAAAATCCATACCATTGAATTAATGCAAAGTGTCTTCTCAGATCATAAAGCCATAAAAGTCAAAATCAGTAGAAGAAAAAACATAGATAGAAAGTGAAACTCATGGAAACTGAACAACACCTTGTTCAAAAAAGCCACGGGTTATAGAAGAAATCAAAGATGATATAAATTTATGGATTCCAATGAGAATGAAAACACTTCCTACCAGAACCTATGGGATACAGCCAAAGCAGTGCTCAGAGGTCAGTTTATCTCCATAAATGCAGGAAAGAAGAAAGAAACCAATCAAGGAACTCACCCTACCGCTTGAACAAGTAGAGAGAGAACAACAGAGGAATACCTCAGGCACCAGAAGAAACCAGATCATAAAGATTAGAGCAGAGCTAAATGAATTAGAGAATAGAAAAACAATTGAAAAAATTGAAAAGACCAAAAGCTGGTTTTTGAAAAGATCAACAAAATTGACAAACCACTGGCTAAACTTACTATAGAATAGCAGGAAAGGAAACAAATAACCCAAATTAGAAATGAGAGGGGAGTTGTCACAACAGATCCAACAGAAGTCAAAAATATCATAACAGAATACTATGAAAGACTGTACTCTAACAAATTTGAAAACCTAGAGGAAATGGACAAGTTCCTTAATTATACCACCTACCCAAATTATCACAAGGTGAGGCAGAACAGCTTAATGAACCCATCACAAAGGAAGAGATCGAAAAGGTCATAAAAACACTGCCAACCAAAAAAAGCCTGGGCCTAGATGGCTTCACAGCAGAATTCTACCAAGCTTTTAGAGAAGAGTTATCTCCAATACTACTGAGATTATTTCACAGTATAGAAAGGGATGGAGTACTCCCAAATCCATTCTATGAAGCCAGCATAACCCTGATACCAAAGCCAGGGAAAGACCCAACAAAGAAGGAGAACTACAGACCAATATCGCTCATGAATCTAGATGCAAAAATCTTCCACAAAATTCTTGCAAATAGAATACAACAACATATCAAAAAAATAATCCATCCTGACCAAGCTGGATTCATACCAGGGATGCAAGGCTGGTTCAACATCAGAAAAACAATTAATGCGATTAACCCTATAAATAACACAAAAGACAAGAATCACCTGATTTTGTCCATTGATGCAGAAAAGGCATTTGATAAAGTCCAACACCCATTCATGCTAAAAACTCTTAGCAAAACAGGCATAGACGGAAAATTCCTCAATGCAATAAGGGCCATTTATACAAAGCCAGTTGCCTACATCATCCTGAGTGGAAACAGACTGAAAGACTTTCCCTTAACAACAGGAACTAGACAAGGATGCTCACTCTCACCTCTCCTATTCAACATTGTACTAGAAGTTCTAGCCAGAGCAATTAGACGAGACCAAAGAATAACGGGCATCTGCATCGGCAAAGAAGAAGTCAAAATCTCCCTGTTTGCAGATGATATGATTGTATGTGCAGAGAATTCCAAAGAATCTATAAGTAAACTAGTCAAACTGATAGAAGAGTTCAGCAAAGTCTCAGGATACAAGATAAGCATAGGTAAATCAGTAGGATTCCTTTATACCAACAACGAGACTGTTAATGAAGAAATCATCAAATCAATACCATTTACTATAGCCCCTAAGAAGATAAAGTACTTAGGAATTAGTCTAACCAGAGAAATAACAGAACTATACAAAGAGAACTACAAGCCCTTACTACAAGAAACTAAGAGAGACTTAGATAAATGGAAAAACCTACCGTGCTCATGGATAGGAAGACTTAACATTATGAAAATGTCTATTTTACCCAAAGTAATCCACTTATATAAGGCAATCCCAATACAAGTTCCAGCATCATTTTTTAATGAGATGGAGAAACAGATCACCAATTTTGTTTGGAAAGGGAGGAAGCCCTGGGTAGGTAAGGTACTACTAGAGAAGAAAAACATACTGGGAGGCCTCTCATTACCCAACCTTAGAGCATACTACACTGCGACAGTGGTCAAAACAGCCTGGTAGTGGTACAAGAACAGACAGATCGATCAATGGAAAATAATTGAGACCCCAGAGATGACACCATCTGCCTATGAACAGTTGATATTCGACAAAGGCCCTAAAACATTAAACTGGGATAAAAACAGTATCTTTGACAAATGGTGCTCGCAAAATTGGACATCCATCTGCAATAAACTGAATCAAGATCCATGTCTTACACCTTATACAAAAATCAATGCAAACTGGATAAAAGACCTGAATATCAAACATAAAACAATAAAGCTCATCCAAGAAAAGGTAGGAGCAACAATGGAAGTTTTAACACACAATGTGGACAGACTCCAAAGTCTGTCAAACAAACCACAATCAACAGAAAAGAAAATAGATAAATGGGAACTATTAAGAATCAAACACTTTTGCTCATCCAAAGACTTTATTAATAGAATTAAAAGGCCACCTACAGAATGGCAAAAAATATTTGGCAACTCTATGTCAGACCGATGCCTGATCTCCATAATCTATAAGATACTACAAAATATCAATAAGAAGAAGATAAATCATCCAATTAAGCGATGGGCAAAGGAGATGGACAGGCATTTCTCTAAAGAGGAGCTCTAGGCAGCCAAACAACACATGCGGACATGTTCACGATCTTTAGTTATTAAACAAATTCAAATCAAGATGGCAATGAGATACCATCTCACCCCAACAAGGTCGGCCATGATCCAAAAAACACAAAACAACAAATGCTGGAGAGGCTGTGGATAAAGTGGAACTCTTCTACACTGTTGGTAGGGTTGCAAAATGTTCCAGCCTCTTTGGAAAGCAATCTGGCACTTCCTTAAAAAAATGGATATAGATATACCATTTGACCCAGTAATTCCACTACTTGGAATATATCCTTCAGAATCAAGGCCTTTCACACCAATGGACACATGCACAAGAATGTTTATCACAGCATAGTCCGCAATAGCACAAAGATGGAATCAACCCAGGTGCCCAACAACAGAACAATGGATAGGTAAAGTATGGTATATACACTCAATGGAGCACTACACAATGATAAAGAATAATGATGATTCCAGGAAACATCTCATTACCTGGTTTCGACTGGAAGACATCATGTTGAGTGAAAGTAGTCAGCAACAAAAGGACAAATATTGTATGAGACCTTTACGATAAGATCTCAAAAACGGACTTATGTATAGAAGAAAAGACTCTTTGACAGCTGCAAGGGAGTGGAGGGAGGGAGGGCAAGGGGGGTGGGTTTAGATTAGATAGTTGGTAGAAATTTGGTTGGGCGAAATCGGTGATAGCACACATTGGAAAGAAGAACAAATATTAAGTGGACTTCAGCATAACTTGAATACTTCTTCCATCTTAACCCAATATTGCAAGGACAGAGTAGCTGGGGTAGGGGGCAGGGGACCATGCTCTCAGGCAAAATTTAGGCCAATTGGTACCACTAGTGTTTTGCTAAGAGGGCTCTCTGCACCCCACATTGGTGAGTGGTGTCTGGGGTCTTAAGAGCTGCCAAGCTGCCATCTGAGGGCACAGCAAATGGTCCCAACTCAGCAGGAACGGATGCTCACCAAAGACCAAAATGACATGGGGTAAAGACAGCCCAGAAGATAGAGAGACCCACATGAGAGGGTGCCGACATCAACTTGGGACCAGAAGAAGCGGATGGTGCCTGGCCGCCACCAGTGATAGCCGTGATGGAGCTCACTAAGTTGAGTCTCACTGGCAACACAAGAATAAAAAGGGGTGCATCCTGAGATCTCCACTAAAAGACTTAAACTGATGGTCCAGCAGTTTTGGGGTTCCCCTGGGAGCAGGGCGCCTGGCTTCTGATGCTACCCTTGCCCATAAATCATAACAAAGGCTCACTCTTCGGACATAAATGGATTGGACTTGGCCATGCAGAATGACCATATATTGGATGCTGCACTTTATGGTTCTATGCATCTGTAGGATATCATCCTGCTGACCTCTGGCTGGAGGAAGGTGAGTGGGTGGAGAGGAGGGGAAGGAGACTGTTGGGAGGTTGAGACATGTATGGAGCAGAGAGGAGTAGTGTGCTGTCACCGGACAGGGAGAGCAGTGGAAGCTGCATATAGGTGGGCATGTAAATTTATATGAGAATGTACATTTTCACTCAGTCATATTAAATAAAAATAATAATGATAAAAAGAAAGTATTTAGTCTGGGAAAAGTAGTCATTCCGTGAGGTAGGATAACAGCTCCTACATAACTTGTAGATCATGCTTACAAAATCATTTGGGTTTGGTCTGTTTTCCCACTCAAAGCAAGAATCTCTCAACGATGCTGCTGTTGAATAGCCATGCAGGTTCTGCTCAGAAATTTCCACTGTGAAAATCAATATTTTGTGAGAAAGATCATGGGCAGCTTCAATTATTAGATGGGATCATGTTGGAGAAAATACTGAAATTATGAAATGTTTCATTTTACCCGGATCCACAATCAACACTCATGGAGGCAGTAGTCAAGAAGTCAAATGATGCATTGGGCAAGTCTGCTGTAAAAGAATTCTTCAAAGTTTTTAAAAAGCAAAGATGTCACTTAGAGGATTAAAGTGTGCCTGATCCAAGCCATGGTATTTTCAGTTGCCTCATATGCATAAAAAAGCTTATGGATTGAACGTGTTCCCTAAAAAATCTGTAATAATTTGGCTGTGCCACAATTGCTGGTATTATGTTCCTCTATGTTGGAATTTCTGTCTCTATGATATTAATGAAGCTGGATGGGCAGCAGTAGTGTTAGTAGAGAGAGGATCAATGTATAAGTTTGTGCCTTGAGGTGGAAAAAAATGTAGCAGAGAGAACAGGAAACCTCCCATCACCAAGAAAGCAGCACTGAGAGTAGACTGTGTCCTTCAGACCTAAGAATCCTGTGCCGAGGTACTCCCTGAGCAAAGGCTGATGTAACACAAGGCGTTTTCTCTAGAGGCGACAAAGGGGAAAGTCTTTCCCTGGAGTGGACACCCTGAATTTGGACCTGAAGCCTACCAGACTGTGTAAGAATAAACTTTCCTTGTTAAAGCCATCCACTCATGGTTTTTCTGTTAGAGCAGCACTAGCTGACTAAAACAGAGCTGGACAATCACTACAGCAGGTCAAAGAACTGATGCATTTGATTAAGGTGTTGGTGAAGAATACTGACTATACCATGAACTACCAGAAGAATGAAAAAATTTGTCTTGAATGAAATATAGCCTGAAGGTTCCTTAAAAGCAAGGATGGCTAGACTTTGTCTCACATACTTTAAACACGTTATCAGGGATGACTAGTCCCTGGAAAAGGACATCATGCTTGATAAAGCAGAGAGTTAGTAAAAACAAGGAAGACTCTCAACAAGATGTACTGGACATAGTGGCTGCAAAAATGGGTCTAAGCATGGTAAAAATTGTGAGATGGTAGAGGACGAGGTAGTTCTGTCATGCGTTGGGTTGCTTTGAGTCAGAATCTGCTCAGTAGCACCTAACAACAACAGTCAATGTTACATTGAACTGTCTCACTGTGATTTTCAGTCATTTGTCCAACATCTAGCCCTGGGGATCTACTCACAATAAGTCTATGCTCTATTCTGCATATTAATTCTTTAAATAAATTAAGACTCCTGTAGGATCACTATGAGTCAGAACTGACTTTGCAGCAGTGGGTTTTGTATTATATTCTCAAATGTAACAATGACTGTGAGGACGGTACAACTCTGAACAGTGCTTCCTTCTGTTGTACACAGGGCCGCTATGAGTCAGATCTAACTCAGCAGCACCTAAGAAAAACAATATCATATTCTCTTAAGTTTTTTTCACCCAAATTAAACAGCTCCATCTTTTTTTCTTTTCCTCATACAATTTTTATGTACACTAGTTTTGTCGGTTTTTTTGCAATGTTGTACTTTAAACCAAACACAGTTCTGTGTTCTGACTGCTTTAGAGTGAAAAAAATCACCTTTGAGTCTCCTTTTGTGTTCTGGCCATTTAAACAAAAGGTATTTTGAAAGAACCATTGAAGCTATTACTTGTGACTATAGTACTACAAACTAGTCTCAATATATTGCAAGGTGTCCAAGTACTTTGCATAAGTGATTCCCACACCTCCTCTGCCCTATGCTATTACTAATACAACACTCCTGCAAAGTCCTGTTTTTGTTGACATTGGAACATCAGCGCAGTTTATACTGTATACACAGCAACCCTTATTTTGTTTGGTAACCATTCACCTCCCTGTGACTCAGAAGGTGACTCATTCCCAGCCCAAGAGCAAAATCTGATCGGTGGAAGCCAATTAATATGCTTCCATGCCCCTTGCTAGGAGACTGGTTTTAAGGCAGGCTTATGATCTAGTTCTAGCCAAATAGATGTGGCAAGATCTGCTGGATTTGCTTCTTAGATTTTCTCATTTGAAAAAGGAGGTTCCCCCAAAGAGCCTGTTTCCTACATGGAACTGGTGTAGACACATTGTGACCAGATGTTAGAAAGAAGCTGTGGAAAGCAGGCAAGTCTTTGATGACATCACTGAGGCACTGAGTCAACCAATACTTCCTCCATATTTCCTGCTCTTCCTCTCTGCTTCCTGTCATATGAGATAACAAACTCCTTATGTTCAAATCAAGTTGGATCAGCATTTTTTTTTTTACAGCTCAAATTATTTGAATTGATAATTTCTATCCTTGAAAATTACAAAACCTGAAAAACCTTTGTCTCACAGTTGGTAGGAAATCCAATATCCTCCCAATACTTCTTTGAATTACCTCAGGCTGACATTCTCACGGTTACTTCAAGTCTGACTTCCTGATACTGCTGACCTCTTGATCTCATTCTTACTTCATCTCCTTGTGCAAAATTTTTCCTAGCACATTGTACTGATGCAGCCATGGAGCATGATCCTTTTTTCAGTACAAAAAATTTTACTCACATCAGATACACAAAGCTCTCTCTCTTTGTGTAACTATGTCGAAAGTTTCAGGTAAGGAAATGCTTACTTTGTTCCAGTAAAACACCCCGTTTTAGTCATCTAGTGCTGCCAAAAAAGAAATACCATAAGTTAATGGTTTTAACGAAGAGAAATTTATTCTCTCACAGTATGGTAGGTACAAGCCCAAATTCAGGGCATTGACTCCAGGGGAAGACTTTGTCTGCTCTGGAGGAAAATCCACGTCATCAATCTTCTCTTGGTCTAAGAGCTTCTCCAAGTAGGAACTCCAGGTCCAAAGCACATGCTTTGCTCCCAGCACTGCTTTGCTGGTGGTATGAGGTTTCCACGTCTCTCCATTTGCTTCTGTCTTTTATATCTCAAGACACATTGTCTTAATATATTACCTAATCTTGTAGATCTCATCAAATAACTGCTGCTAATTCTTTTTGTTACATCACAGTGATAGGATTTACAACAGTTAGGGAAATCACATCAGAAGACAAAATGGTAGACAATCATATAGTACTAGGAATTACTAGCCAAATTGACATATCTTAAAATGAATTACTGTACATTTGCATTTTTAAACATTGTCAGCACTTCCAGGAAATTTTCCCCTGGTCATCTTCCACAGTCAGCAGTCTCTGGTTTTATCATTCAGATTCATCTTTTTAGAAACAAGTATTTCATCTCGATTCCTATGTCTTATTTGCAAATCAGTTTAGTTCTTCACTAATTCTAGATTCTAGTATACCTTTGCATAGGCAATACTCATGACACACTCTGATAAATCAAGGGCCATCTGTTTTGAGTCTTATCTTTTGGGGATATAGAAAAATTAGCAGAAGCTCTAAAATTGTAGTCTTTTTCCTCTGTAAATGGAATAAAGCAGCATAGAGAATTTTTCCCACTGATGTGAATTATGCCATTTCACCTAAAAGAAAGATAAAGCCATAGTAGCTGTGAATTTTTTCCATCGTGCACAAGAATAGCTAATATAATCAATAATTATGCTATAATATTTGCAGAGTGCAACTTCTCAGAAATTTTGAATACTTTTGTGTTGCTAAAGAGCTCTACAAAATAGAACTCTCATTTGAGCAACAGTTTTTGTTCATAGCAAAGGACTGAATAAAGCTAAACTATACTTTTTAAAACTTAGTCTCAGAAATTATTGTTTAATTCTGCATGTCTTTTAGATAAGAGTGTGAACTATGCCCCTGCTTTTCTAGTATTGGTTGGAATGGGCTGGGATGTGGCATCTTTCTGGTATTCGCAGACTGGTGGTTATTCAGGGAGACTTGTAAAAGCTTAGTCAGTGCTATATTTAATGCATCACTATCTAGGCATTCTCTTTGGTCTCGTGTCCTTTCTCTCTAATTTTTCTCTTGGAGGTCTGGTGGTCAGTGGTTATGAGCTTGGGGGTTAAAAAAGGTCAGCAGTTCAAATCCACCTGCGTATGGGACAGTTCTACTCTGTCCTCTAGGGTTCCTGTGAGTCAGAATTGACTTGATGAGAGTGGGTTTGTACTTTGGGATTTGATTTCCCTTTGAATTCCTCTAGTCTGCTCCTGAGGATGCCCTGGTGACCCAATGGTTAAGTGGTGAGCTGCTAACTAAAATACTGATAGTTCAAACCCACCAGTATCTCATAAGGAGAAAGATCTGGTAGGTTGCTTCTGTAAAAACTTCATTCTAGGAAACCCTGTGGGTCAGGTGTACTCTGTCCTATAGGGGCACCATTAGTTATAATTGATTTGACAGCACACAACAACAACAGTCTGCTCCCGAAGATGCTAGAGATTACAAACATGATTCCAGTTGCTATTCTGCAATTTCAATTTATTACTGCTTTGTGAACTGCTAGCTTCATCCCTTCATTTTTCACTTGTATTTTCATTTAAATTGTATTCTGTATGCCAGTCACTTACTGGACACACTTCATCATTATGTAAGCCCCTTTAAATCAGAATTTTCATGAAATAAAGTTTATATTTGCATTCTGTATTAAATTTTATATTAACAGCAAATCTATTATGTTCTAAGTGCCTGCTTAATTTAAATGGGATTATTTAATGTAAAAAAAAAAAAGAATCCATTAAGTCAAGAAATTAGACTGTTATTTGTAGTTTATTGTTGCATTTTATAGTCAGTTATTATTATTTAATTTTTTATTGTGATTAGGTGAAAATTTGCAATCCAAGTAAATTTTCCATATAAAACCCTAAGTATCCTCCTCCGTACAACTCTATCTGCTCTCCTCACCCTATGACAGCACATTCTTCTTTTCCACCCTGTACTTGCAGTATCCACTCAACAAACACCTATTCCCTCCTTTCTACCTCTTCACTACTCTAGAAAGTAACTGGTAGGACAGCCTCGTATATATATTAAACCATAAGGTAAACACACTACATGCATCATTCTGTGTCCCTAAGTCCAATCCATTCTTTGTCTGAAGTGTTGCCATGTTCTCAGGAGACTATCCAGGTTGTCAGACAATCAGCTGGTCTTTCCACAGAATTCTTCATCTGCACACTTCTTTTTCTCATGCTAAATCAAAGACTGTACATTATGTCCCCTATTGGGGCTATCTTTGGTGGTGACAGGGCACCATCTAGTTCTTCTGGTCTCATGCTCATGTAGTCTCCCAGTCATATGGATCTTTCTGACTCCTGGGTTCATTTTTCCTCGTGTCTTTCTTCTTTTTTTTTAATTGTGAGTAAGTGAAAATATACAATCCAGATCAACTTTGCATGACTGCCTATGTGCAGCTACATTTGCTCTACTCACCCAGTGACAGTATAATCTTTCTTTTCACTCTGTGTTTCTAGTATCCTCTTAATGAGTACCTGTCCCCTCCTCTTCACCTTGTTCTCTCCTGTTTGGAAAGAAACCAGCAGGACAGCCTCCTATAAGTGTATAGACCATAAAGTACCCACACTATATGGTCACACTGTGTCCCTGAGTACAGTACATTCTTGTCTGAAGAGCTGACCTCAGTACTGGTTTCTAATCAGGGCCAGCAGCAGGTCTAGGAGATGTGTTCCCAGGGTACTCTCCAGGCTGTTGCACCATCAATTGTGGTCTTTTAGTAGAATTCTTGAGCTGCACTTCTCTTTTTCTCACATTGCCTCAGTGACTTTACCTTGTGTTCACATCACAGCTGCTTTTGGTGTTGGCCAGGCACCAACTAGTTCTTCTGGTCTCATGCTGATACAGTCTGCCATTCACAAGGGTCCTTCTGTCTCCTGGGCTCTTTCTCCCTTGTGTCTTTTTTGTTCTCAGTCATCATCTGTTCCAGATGAGTTAGGAGCATTTGGTATACCTCAGATGGCAGCTTGCTAGCTTTTAACACCCGAGACGCCACTCAACAATATGGGGTGCAGAAGACTTTCTTAGCAAAAGACTTGTGTCAACTGGCCTTGATGTTCCCTGAAAATATGATCCGTTGGCCGCTGTCCCTGCTACTCTAGTCTTTGAAATATTGGGTTCAGTTTAGAAAACCTTTCCATTTATCATGTAGTACAGTTATGTTGATCTGCTCTGTACTGCGTGCTGTCACTATTTTCACCTAACAAATTCCTATCTGCTATCTAATGTATGACCAATCCTCTCCACCCCTCACTACATTTATAGCTGACAAAGAGTCTTTTCTTCTGTACATAGGTCTATTTTTAAGTCCTTATAGCAGAGGTCTCATACAATACTTGTCCTTTTGCCACTGACTGATTTCGCTCAGCATAATGTCTTCCAGCTGAAACTGGGTTATGAGATGCTTCCCAAAATCATCATTGTTCTTTATCATGGCACAGTGAATATGTACCATAGCTTGTTTATCTATTCGTCTGTTGATGGGCACCTAGATTGATTCCATCGTTTTGCTATTGTGGACAGTGCTGCAATAAACATTTGTGTGCAAGTGACTTGTTCATGGAACTGCCTTTATTTTTGTAGGACATGTTCCAAGCAGTGGGATTGCTGGATCATGTGGTGATTCTATTTCTAGCTTTTTAAGGAAGTGCCAAATTGCTTTCCAAAGAGATTGTACCACTTTGCATTCCCACCAGGAGTGTAGAAGCATTCTGGTTTCTCGACAGCCTCTCCAACATTTGTTGTTTTGTGTTTTTTAGATTATTGCCAACATTGTTGGGGTGAGATGGTATGTCATTGTAGTTTTGATTTGAATTTCTCTAACAGCTAATGAGTGTGAACATTTCCACATGTATCTTTTAGCTACTTTGGTGAAGTGTTTTTCCATTTCCTTCGCCCATTGCTTAATTGAGTTATTTACCGTGTTTTGTTGATCGCCATGAGTTGGATCCGACTCGACGGCACTTGGCTTGGCTGTTGACGTTTTGCAGAATCTTGTAGATTTTGGAACTCAGGCGTTGATCTGACATATAGTTGCCAAATATATTTTCCTGTTCTGTAGGTAGTCCTTTAATTCTCTTCATAAACTCTTTGGAAGAGCATAAGTGTCTGGTTCTTTGTAATTCCTATTTGTCTATTTTTTCTTCTGTTGTCTGTGTGTTGTTTGCCCGATTTCATAGTCTAAGCTGTGTATTAGAACTTTCATTGCTGACTCAGTGTTTTCTTGCATGATCCTTATCATTTTAGGTTTGATATTTAGGTCTTTGATCCATTTTGAGTTAGTTTTTTGCATAAGGTGTGAGATATGGATCTTGTTTCAGTTCTTTGCAGATAGATTTCTAATTTTTTAAATTTTATTTTTTATTAATTACAGTAAAAGAATAAAATTTCTGACACCTATCAATTATCTCATCTATAATAAACCCTCAGAACCCCCCACCACCCATGTAGCCAACACAGTCATTTTCTTCTGTGGATAATTCTCTTGTTAAGTCCTTATAACAGAGGTGTCATACAAAATTTGTCCTTTTGACGCTGATTGATTTCACTCAGCATGATCTCTTCCAAATGAGACCATGTTATGAGATGTTTTCTAAAACTGTCATTTTTTTTTATCATAGCATACTGTGTCATTGAGTATATTTACCATAGTTTGCTTACCCATTCATCTGTTGATGGGCTTTGGGGTTGATTCCAACTTTTTGCTATTGTGGATTGTGCTGTAACAAATATTCGTGTACATGCGTCTGTTTGTGTGACAACCTTCATTTCTGAAGGATAAATTCCAAGCAGTGAAATTACAGAATCGAATGGTATATCTATTTCCAGCTTTTTAAGGAGGCGCCAGACTGTTTTCCAAAGAGGTTGCAACATTTTGCAATCCCACCAGCAGTGTAGGAAGAGTTCCAGTTTCTCCAGAGCCTTGCCAGCATTTGTTGTTTTGTGTTTTTTGGATCATAGCCAACCTTGTTGGGGTGAGATGGTGTCTCATTCTAGTTTTAATTTGAATTTCTTTAATAGCTAATGATCATGGGCAATTCTGATGTGTCTTTCAGCTACCTGGATATCTTCCTTAGAGAAATTACTGCCTGTCTCCTTTGCCCATCGCTTAATTGGATTATTTATCCTTTTCTTGTTGATGTTTTGTAATACCTTACAGATTATGGAGATCAGACATCAGTCTGACATAGAATTGCCAAATATTTTTTCCCATTCTGTTGGTGGTCTTTTAATTCTTTTGATGAAGTCTTTGGATGAGCAAAAGTGTTTGATTCTTAGTGGTTCCCATTTATCTATTTTCTGTTGATCGTGCTTTATTTGTCAGATTTTGTAGTCTGTCTATGTTGTGTACTAAAACTTCCATTGTTGATCCTGTTTTATCTTGGGTGAGCTTTATTGTTTTAGATTTGATATTTAGGTCTTTTAGCCAGTTTGAGTTGGTTTTTGTATCAGGTGTGAGATATGGGTCTTGTTTCAGTATTTGCAGACGGATGTTCAATTTTGCCAGCACCATTTGTAAAAGAGACCTTTCTTACCTCAATTTAAAATTTTGAGGCCTTTGTCAAATATCAGCTGTTCAAAGGAGGATGGTAGCTTCTCTGGGGTCTCAATTCTGTTCCATTGGTCTACATGTCTCTTTTTGTACCAGTACCAGGCTGTTTTGACTACTATGGCATTGTAATAGGTTCTAAAGTCAGGTAGTGAGAGGCCTCCCAGTATGTTCTTCTTCAGTTGTGCTTTACTTATCTGAGGTTTCTTCCCTTTCTGAACAAAGTTGATGATTTGTTTCTCCATCTTATTAAACAATGTCACTGTAATTTGTATTGAGATTGCAATATACAAGTAGATTGCTTTGGCTAAAATAGACATTTTCAAATGTTGAGTGTTCCTATCCATGAGCAGGGTTGATTACTCCATTTATCTAAGTTTCTGTTAGTTTCTTATAATAAGTTCTTGTAGTTCTCTTTGTAAAGATCTCTTATTTCTGTAGTTAGATTTATTCCTAGATATTTTACCTTCTTGGAGGCTATAGTAAATTGAATTAATTTGGTGATTTCTCCTTTAATAATCTCACTGTTGGTATAAAGGAATCCTACTGATTTACTTATGTTTATCTTGTAACCCGTTACTTTCTAAAGTCCTCTATTAGTTCCAATAGTTTACTTATGGATTCCTTTGGATTCTCTGGATAAACAATCATATCATATGCAGGTAGGGAGATTTTTACTTCTTCATTGCTGATATGGATGCCCTTTCTTTGTTGGTCTTGTCTAATTGCTCTGGCTAGAACTTCTAGCACAATGTTGAATAGAAGTAGTGAGAGTGGGCATCCTTGTCTAGTTCCCATTCTCATAGGGAATTCTTTCAGTGTTTCACCATTCAGCATGATCAAGGCAGTTGGCTTTGTGTAGATGCTATTGATTGTATTGAGGAATTTCCCCTCTATTCCTATTTTTCTGAGAGTGTCAAGCAAGAATGGATGTTGAACTCTGTCAAGTGCCTTTTCTGTATCAATTGACAAAATCAGGTGATTTTTATCTTTTGTTATTAATGTGATTGATTACATTAATTGTTTTTCTGATGCTGAACCAGCCTTGCATCCCTGGAATGAAACCAACTTGATCATGATGAATGTTTTTTTTTTTTTACATGCTGTTGAATTCTATTGGCTAGACTTTTGTTGAGGATTTTTGCATCTAGGTTCATGAGCGATATTGGTCTGTCATTTTTTTTTTTTTGTGGGATCTTTCCCTGGCTTTGGTATCAGGGTTATGCTGGCTTCATAGAATGAATTTGGGAGTATGCCATCCCTTTTTATGGTGTGAAATAGCCTAAATAATATCAGAGTTAACTCTTCTCTAAAAATTTGGTAGTATTCTCCGGTGAAGCCATCTGGGCTAGGCTTTTTTTTTTTGGTAGATTTTTTATGACTATTTCAATCTCTTCCTTTGTAATAGATTTATTAAGTTGATCTACTTGTGACAATCTTGGTGAGTGACATGAATCTAGAAATTTGTCCATTTCGTCTAGATTTTCAAACCTGGTAGAGTACAGCCTTTCACAGTATTCTATTATCGTATTTTTATTTCAAGTGGGTCTGTTGTAACAACTCCCGTTTCATTTCTTAATTGGGTTATTTGTATCTTCTGCTGTTTTTCTTTTGTAAGTTTAGACAGTGGTTTATAAATTTTGTTGATCTTTTCAAAGAACCAGCTTTTGGTTTTGTTAATTTTTTGATTGTTTTCTGTTCTCTAATTCATTTAGTTCTGCTCTAATCTTCTGGTGCCTGAGGGGTTCTACTTGTTTGAGCTGTAAGGTTAGTTCTTTAATTTGGGCCATTTCTTCTTTCCAGACGTGTGCATTTATAGAGATAAACTGACCTCTGATCACTGTTTTGCTGTATCCCGTAGGTTCTGGTAGGATATGTATTCATTCTCTTTTGATTTCATAAATTTCTTTATTTTGCCCTTGATTTGTTCTGTAACCCAAGGCTTTTTGAGCAAAGTGTTGTTTAGTTTCCATAAGTTTGAATTTCTACCTATGAATTTTCTGTTATTGATTTCAATTTTTATAGCTCTATGGTCTGAGAAGATACCTTGCGGTAAATCAGTGGTTTGGATTTTATAGAGAATTGCTTTATGACTTAACACATGATCTATTCTGGAGAATGTCCCATGTGCATTGGAGAAGATTGTGTACTTATTCGTTGATGGGTGAAGAGATCTGTATATGTCAATGAGGTCAAGTTGGTTGATTGTTGCAATAAGATCTTCTGCATCTTTACTGAGCTTTTTTCTGGATGATCTATCCATAAATGAAAGGGGAGTGTTGAAATCTCCAACTATTATTGTGGAATGATCTATCTCATTTTTCAGTGTTGTCAGTACTTGTTCAAAGTATTTAGGTGCTCTGGTATTGGGTGCATTATTATTTAATATTGTTAGGCCCTGCTTAAGTATTGAATCTTTTAGCAATGAATAGTGATCATTCTTGTCCACAATAGTGGATTTTACATTAAAATCTATTTTATCTGAGATTAGTATTGCCACACCTACTCTCTTTTGTATATTGTTAGCTTGCTATATATTCTTCCATCCTTTAATTTTCAATTTGCTCATATGTTTAAGTCTAAGTTATGTTTCTTGTAAATAACATATAGATGGGCTGTGTCTTTTGATCCAAGATGTCAGTCACTGTCTCTTTACTGGAGTGTTCAGTCCATTTACATTCAGTGTAATTATTGATAGGTATGTGCTTAGTGCCATCATTTTGATGTAATTAGTTTTATATTGATGTTTTCTATATTGTTCTTAATGTTCTGTTCTGGGCCATTCTTTATGGGTTGTTTCAGTGTTGGTTTTGTGTTCATTGAGACTTCTGTATTGCATTTCTTATTTTGATACAATGCATTGTTAATTTGCTTTATGGCTGCATGTATTATACCCCTTAACATACTAAAATTAAACCTAATTTTAACTGCTGCATACCTCTTAAACTTCCTCTGCATCTGAAATGACTACAACTACTGTAGTGTATCCCTCTTTTAATGTGATGGTATTATAGTTGCTATGATATGATCACAGATTCCCTCATTTTAATACTGTCACTTTCACTGAGTTTTGTGACTTCCCTAACTGATTAGAATTTTGGGTGATGTGTCCTGAATTGTCTCTTTAAATATACATTTAATGGTTCTGTTTTTCTAAGGGAAGAGCTTCTTTCAATATTTCATGTAGTTTTGGTTTAGTTTTTACAAAGTCTCTAAGCTCTTTACCTTCAAAAGTGTTAATTTGACATACAGTTTTGCAGGATAAATAATTCTTGGATGGCAGTGTTTCTCCTTCAGGTCTTTGAATGTGTCTGCTTGCTGTTTTCTAGCCAGCATTGTTTCTGCAGAGAAGTCAGAAGAAAGCCTACAGAGTTTCCCTTGGAGTGTTAGCTTTGCTTTGAGCCTTGCTGCTTTCAGAAGCATGTGTTTATATTTCAACTTATTAAGCTTGATTATAATATGTTTTGGTGTCTTTTGTGGGGGAGTCTAGCTTTTGTGGTGTTTGATAAAAATCTTGGATACTTATGTTATCTTTGCTCATAACCTCAGGAAAGTTTTCTGTCAACATCTCTACAGTAATACTCTCTATATTGTCATTAATCCCCCCTTGTTCACTAACTCCAATTAAACATGAATTATTCCTCTTAATGGAGTCCCACATGTTTCTTAATGCTTCTTCATTTTTCTTATTTCTTTTCACTGATTCCTCCTCATAAATGCTGGTGTCATTTGCTCAGTCTTCAAGGTCAGTGAGTCTAACTTCTGTCTGTTCAGTCCTACTCTTTTCACTTTGAAGTATCTGACGCTGTAATTTTGTTATTGATCTGATGTATGTCAGATCATTAATGTTCCATCAGTTCAAATAGTTTACTAAATTTTTCATTTTGTTCTACTGCATTTTGTTTAATCTCTAGAAGGGTTCTACATATAATTCCTTTGTACTTGACCTCTGATAGATTTAGAAAGGCTTCTTCACCTGGGAAAATTTTTGAATCTCTATTGTAGGAATTTTCTGGAGCATTTGAAGGCTACTTCTTTAAGTGATTATGATCTGCTGCCTGCATGCCATCTAGACACTGATTTCTCTGGTGTTGGATCTAAGAGAATTGTTGGTCACCAGCTCTCTCTAATACTCTGGTGATTTGCCCCAGGTGGACTCTCTGAGGTGGAAGTCTCTGCTTACTGGGTGGCAAAGAGGCCCCCCTACTTATGGAGAAACTGGGACTATCAGCCAACTCTACAATGTGGGTCAGAGAAAGGTTGGAGGAAAAGTTGCCGGGCCTCTCAACAGACAGATCTCCAGGCAAACACATAGACCTCTTAGCCTTATACATAAACTTCACTTCTATGCGGAGAGCTGTCCAGGTCTTCAACTAGGAGCTGTCCAACGTACTGGCCTGAACAGGCAGTCAGGAGCAGCAGACTCCGCCTTCCAGCTGATAATGAAAGTGCATTACCGGCTGTTCGCTGAAGCTGCAGTTCTCTCATACCGTGAAACAGCAGAAGTGAAGGCCAGATGGCTGCTGGCTCTTTTTTGAGAGGGGAAGATTAGTCTGATACTGGTGCCTAGTCAAATATGCTAGGTCCCAGGGCTCCTCAAATGTTCAGTGCTCCATACAAATATCATCCAGTGCTTTAGTTCTCAGAGGAAAATGAGAAGACCTGTGTCTACTCCGCCATCTTTTAACGGTCTCTGGATTTCCAGTTCTGCCAACACCATTTGTTAAAGAGTTTGTTTTAACCCCAGTTAACAACCTTTGTTTGGGCCTATGTCAAATATCAACAGTTCATAAGAGGATGGTGATATTTCTGAGGTCTCAGTTCTGTTCTATTGGTGTGTATGTCTCGTTTTGTACCAGTACCTGGCTTTTTGACTATTGTGGCAGTGTAATAAGTTCTAAGGTAGGGTACTTTGAAGCCTCCCATTGTGTTCTTCTTCAGTAGTGTTTTACTTATCCAAGGTTTCTTCCCTTTCCAAACAAAGTTGGTGATTTGTTTCTCTACCTCATTAAAGAGTGACTCTGAAATTTGTATTAGGATTGCATTGTATATGTAGATTGCTTTGGGTAAAATTTGCATGATAAGTCTTCCTATCCGTGAGCGGGGTAGATCTCTTACATAAGTCAGTTTTGGTTTCTTGCAGTAAGGTCTTGTGGTTTTTCTCTGTATAAGGCTCTTGTTTCTCTGGTTAGATTTATTCCTAGGTATTTTATCTTCTTGCAGGCTATAGTAAATGGTATTGATTTGGTGATTTCCACTTTTATGATCTCTTTTTGGTATAAAGGAATTCTACTGATTTACTTATGTTTAGCTTGTACTCTGATACTTTGCTGAACTCTTCTATTAGTTCTGGCAGTTTATTTCTGGATTCTTTAGGGTTCTCTGTGTATACCATCATATCATCTGCAAATAGGGGTATTTTTACCTCTTCTTTGCTGATGCAGATGCCCATTATTTCTTTGCCTTGTGTAATTGCACTGGCTAGAACATCTAGCACAATGTTGAATAGTTGTCACAGTGAGCATCCTTGTCTAGTTCCCATTCTCAACGGATATTCTTTCAGTCTCTCTCGATTCAGAATGATGTGGGCAGTTGGCTTTGCATAAATACCCCTTATTGCATTGAGGAATTTCCATTCTATTCACATTTTGCTGACAATTTTTAACATGAATTGGTGTTAGACTTTGTCAAATGCTTTTTCTGCATCAATTGACAGAATCAGATAATTCTTGTCCTTTGTATTATGTATGTGGTTAATCATATTAATTGTTTTTCTGATGTTGAGCCAGCCTTGCATCTCTGGTATAAATCCAACTTGGTTATAATGAGTTATTATTTTTTTGATACATTGTTGAATTCTACTGGCTAGGATTTTGTTGAAGATTTTTCCTTCTAGGTTCATGAGTGACACTGGTCTGTAATTTTCTTTTTTCATGGGATCTTTCTCTGGCTTTGGTATCAGGTTATACTGGCTTCATAGAATGAATCTGTGAATATTCTGTCCTTTTGTAGGCTGTGAGATAGCCTCAGTAGTATTGGAATTAACTCATCTCTGAAAGTTTCTTAGACTTCTCTGGTAAAGCCAACTAGGCCAGAACTTTTTTGTTGTTGTTTTTTTTTAATTATTATTCCTTTTTCAATTTCTTCTTTTGTGATGGGTTTACTAAGTTGTTCTCCTTGTGACAGTTTTGGTAGATGATGTGAATCTAGAAATTTTGTCCATTTCCTCTAAGTTTTCAAATCTGTTATGGTACAATTTTTCATAGTATTCTGTTATGATACTTTTGATTCTGATTGGGTCTGTTGTGACAACTCCCCTCTCAGTTCTAATTTGGGTTATTTATTTCTTCTCCTGTTTTACTTTTGTAAGTTTAGCCAGTGGTTTATCAATTTTGTTCATCTTTTGAAAACAACAGCTTTTGAGTTTGTTAATTCTTTCAATTGTTTTTCTGTTCTCTAACTCATTTAGTTCTGCTCTAATCTTTATTATCTATTTTCGTCTGGTACCTGAAGGATTCTTTTGTTGCTCTCTTTCTGCTTATTCAAGTTGTAGGGTTAATTCTTTGGTTTGGGCCTTTTCTTCTTTATTGAGTCTTTGACTTCTGTAACCCATGAATATTTCAGCAAGGTGTTCTTCAGCTTCCACGAGTTCAAATTTCTACCCATTTTTTTTCTACTGTTGATTTCAACTTCTATGACTTTATGGTCTGAGAAGATGCTTTACAATAATTCTATGGTTTGGATTTTGTTGAGACTTGCTTTATCATCTAGTATATGGTCTGTTCTGGAGAATGTTCTATGTGCATTGGAAAAGAAGGTGTACTTATCTGTTGCTGGGTAAAAAGTTCTATATGTCAAGGAGGTCTAGTTGGTTGATTGTCACAATAATATCTTCTGTACATTTACTGAGCTTTTATCTCGATGATCTGTCCATTACTGAAAGCGGAGTGTTGAAGTCTCCTACTATTATTGTAGTGTTATCTATCTCAGTTTTCAATGCTGTCAGTGTTTGTTCAATGTATTTAGATGCTCTAGTATTGAGTGCATAAATATTTAATATTATTATCCACTGCTTATGTATTCAACATTTCAGCAATAAGTAGTGACCATCCTTGTCCACAATGGTGGATTTTACACTAATAACTATTTTATCTGAGATTAGTATTATCACTCCTGCTCTTCTTTGTATGTTGTTAGCTTGGTATATGTTTTTCCATCCTTTGATTTTCAGTTCTTTCATATCTTTGAGTCTAAGATATGTTTCTTGTAGGCAATATATAGACAGATTGTGTCTTTTGTTCCAGGATGTCACTCACTGTCTCTTTATCAAGGCATTCAGTCTGTTTACATTCAGTGTAATTATTGATAGGTTGTGTTTAGTGCTGTCATTTTGGTAATTTTATTATTGTGTTGTTGATGTTTTTTTTTGTTCTTCTTAGTATTCTATACTGGGTCATTGTTCTCTATGAGTTTACTTTTCATCCTTTTCAGTGTTGGTTTTGTGTTTGTTGAGACTGCTGTACTATATTTCTTGTTTTGATATGTCATGTTGTTAGTTTGCTTTGCAGCTACCATTTTGATTGCCCTTAATGTAAATCTAAACCAATCTTTAGCTTTCATATATCTTCTTAATTTCCTCTCCATCTGAAAGGTTTATATGTACTGTAATATATCCCTCTTTATAGTGTGATGATGTCATAGTTTTCACATTAAGGTCAGTGGTTCCCTACTTTTAATATTTTAGCTTTGATTATCTTAGTAATTTCCCTAACTGAGTAGGCCTCTGGATGCTGTGTCCTGCATTGCATCCTTAAGTATACATTTGATATTGTTGTTTTTCTAAACAAAGAGCTTCTTTTAGTATTTCTTGTAGTTTTGGTTTGGTTTTTGCAAATTTTTTCAGTTTCTGTTTATCTGAAAATGTCTTAATTTTACCATCACATTTGAGAGACGACTTTGCAGGATATGTAATTCTTGGTTGGAAGTTTTTATCCTTCAAAGCTTTGTATGTGTCATCCCACTGTCTTCTTGCCAACATGGTTTCTGCCAAGAATTCACATGAAAGCTCACAGAGCTTCCCTTTGTACATTAGTTTTTATTTATTCTAGCTGTCTTTAAGTGCCTCTCTTTGTGTTTCATTTTATTAAACCTGATTACAATGTGCCTTCGTGTCTTTCTTTTGGGGTCTTGTTTTTGTGGTGTTCAATAAGCATCTTGAATATCTATATTCTCTTCTTTCATGATTTCAAGGAAGTTTTCTGTCAACAACTCTTCAGCAGTTTCCCTTGTATTTTCTGCTACCCCTCCCTGTTCAGGAACTCCAGTTATTTGTAGATCACTCCTCTTAATAGAGTCCTACGTACTTCTTAATGCTTCTTCGTTTTTCTCATTTTTCTGTCTGATTTCTCCTCATGAATGTTGGTGTCAGTTGCTTTGTCTTCAAGCTTGATAATCCTGTATACTTTTTCGTCGGTCCTGCTCTTTTGGCTTTCCATTGAATTGTCTAATTCAGAATTTTAGTATTGATCTGCTGGATTTCAGATCATTGATGTTTTAGCAGTTCATATAGCTTACTTAATTTTTCATTTTGTTCTGCTCCATTTTGTTTTATGTCTAAGAGGGCTCTATACAGAATTCTTTTTGTATTCTAGCTCTGATAGTTTCAGAAAGACTTCTTCATATGGGAAGTTTTTTTGTTTTTTGAGGGGAGAGGTCTTTTGGAGCTCTGATGGCCTGCTTCTTTAAATGGTTAGATATTCATTGCTGTCTTTGTACAGTCAATAAGCTGTTCAGTTTCTCTGGTGTTACATCAATGGAAGCTGTGGTATAGTTCTAAGAAGGGAGTCAGTAGGGCACTGCTAGATTTGGTTGGCAGCTGCTGCTGTGTTCTTTCAGAACAGCTAACTTTTGTATAGCTTCTCTGGCAATATAGACAATGTGAAGCCCTGCAATGCTGCTTATCTTAGTTGCTGGCCGCAGATGAACCCTCAAGGGTGGCAGGCTCTACCTTCTGGCTGCTAAAGTTGGTGAGCTAGTTGTGCTGACTCTACATCCTCACACCAGTTGAAACTATGGTGTAGCTCAAAGAAGAGAGGACAGGAGGATGCCACTGCATTCAGCTGCTAGGGACCGCTGCATTTTCTAGATGCATTTGTCTTAATAACTATTTTCTGCTCAGAGTGGCACTCACCAGCAGCCACTGAAGACAGCTGGGCCCTCAGAGGTGGTAGGTCCCATCTACTTGCTGGCAAAGAAGATGCCCTACTTACGGAGTCAGCTGATGCTGTGTTATCACTCTGTGAAGGGTGGTGGGAATGGCACCACCACACTCAGGTGCCAGTCATTCTACATTCTCTAGTTGCTCTTAACATAAAGCTGCCTCTCTGCTGAGAGAGGCATTGACCACCCATAGCTGGCCCTCAGGAGTAGCAGGGCCCACCTCCTGGCTGACAGAGATGGTGACTCATAGGCTGTACTCCGATGGTATGATGTGGTTCAAGGAGGTGAGGAGTTAGGGTACCACATCATTTCACCACTATGATCTCTAGGTACAATCATCTTAAAAACAGCTTTTCTGCTGGGAGAAGCACTATCCAGACATGCTCAGCATGGGAATTAGCCCCAGATGAGACCTTAGGCATGGCTAACTCTGCATCTCAGCTGACCAAGATGGTGTCCTGCCTGAGCCACTTTTCCTGCACTGAGTCAGCAGTATCTATGGCACAGCTTAGAGAAGGCTGGTGGTGCACTGGCACCCTGGGTCAGGAGCTGCAGCTGGGCTCCCTAGATGTTGGTGTCTCAAGCACAATCTCTCTATTGTGGATGTGGTGTTTACTTAAGCACTGCTGTTTAGCATAGTAGCTGGCTTGTGCCAGGCTCACAGCCTTGACAGTCCCAGTCCCAGCATCTCACTTAACAAAAAAGTCATCTTTCCTCTCAAATGATGCACCAGCAGAAGCAGGACTCAGTGTACCACTGTCTTGCCTCTGACAAAGGTAGTTTTGTCCTTCCTGTTGCCCGGTCTGATCTCACAACCCTATGCCGGATCTTGGGTCTTCCAGAAGGTCCACACTATTCCATTCAATTACTTTTCTAGGCCTTAGTTCTCAGAGGGAATCAAGGAGTCATGTATCTAGTCTGCCATCTTGGCCCTACCTAGTGAGTTATTATTGAGAACTGAAAGACAGGTGCGAAGCCAGAATAAGAAGCTGTTACTTACTAGAGTTACCTGGCCCTGTAATCCTTTTACAGTGTTCTTAAAATAGTATTAAAAGTGGTTATAGAACTTTGCTTTGAGTAAAATTAAACAATGAAAACTGATTGTTTTAGTCATCTGGTACCACTCTAACAGAACTATCATGAGTGGATGGCTTTAAAAAGAGGAATTTCGTTTGTCACAGTCCAGTAAGTTAAAGGTCTAAATTCAGGGTGTTGGCTCCAGGGGAAGGCTTTCTTTACTGGCACTGGAGGAAGATCCTTGTCATCAATCTTCCCCTGGACTGGAAGCTTCTGGGGTGCAGGAACCCAGTCCTTTCCAAAGGCTACACTCAGTGACTGGCACTGTGTTTTGGTGGAATGAGATCATCCAAATGTCTTTGCTAAGTTCTTTCCCTTATATCTCAAGAGATCATTTCAAGGCACAAAAGAAGCTTAAGCATTGAATCCACACAACTGTTGCCCATCTACCCTCATTAACGTCATACAGGCAGGAATTCTGTCATGGAGGAACATCACACAATATTAGGAATTATGGCTCAGCTGAATTGCTACAGTTTTTTTAGGGAACACAATTCAATCCATGACACTGATCTGTGCTGTTCTCAGTCTGTTTACTATGTCAGTTTAATCTAATGCAGTCCAGACAATTGTGTCTCATAGTTACTGAACAGAACAGAGTAGAACTGCCACATAGGATTTCCAGGGAGCAGCTGGTGGATATGAACTGTTGACCTTTTGGTTAGCAGCCTCAGCTCATAACCACTGCACCACCAGGGCTCTCAGTCACTTACAGTGTCAGAAATTAAGTATGCTCCTACCATAGAATTTAGTAATATGATACTAGTTTCCACCAAATTATTTAAATTTTAGTGTTACATTTTTCCAAAAATTGTTTTATTTTATACTTAATTTTGTTTGGCTTTAATAATGCTTGATTAAACAAAAATAATACTAACAAAATCTTCTCTTTCAGAATACCTTCAAGCCACCAAAAGCCTTACCTATTGTCTTAGTCATCTAGTGCTGCTGTAACAGAAATACAACTGGATGGCTTTAACAAAGAGAAATTCTTTTCTTTTTTCCCACAGAAAAGTAGGCTATAAGTCCAATTTAGGGCATCAACTCCAAGGGAAGGCTGTCTCTTTTGGCTCTAGAGGAAGGTCCTTGTTGGCAATCTTCTTTTGGACCAGGAGGTTCTCAGGTGCAGGGATCCAAAGTCCAAAGGATGCTCTCTGCTCACGGTACTTCTTTCCTGGGAGTGTGAGATCTCCTTGTCTCTCTCCTTGCTTTTCCATTTTATATCCCCAAAGATTGCCTCAAGGCGCAATACAATCTTATGGATTGAGACCTGCCTTACCAGAACAGCAGCCACCCGTCCTCTCTCAGCATCATAAAGATAGGATCTACAACACACAGTAACACACAATACTGGGAATCATGGCCCAAACAAACTGATACACACATTTTTAGGGGGACCTTAATTCAATTCCATGAAACCTATGTATTAGAACATATAGTTATCTTCATATAAAGATAATAATGTTACTAATTTGTAATTAAAATTTCAGTGTATGGCAAGTCCTATGCTATACACTGGGAGTGCAATAATAAATAAGATATAGTCCTTACCTATAAGAATCTTTGATTCATGGATTTGTACCTCTTCATCTATTGTCTTTTTCACTTCCAACAGAACTGAAATTAAAGAGGACAATAAATGACATGACCAGAGAGCTAAAAACAAAACAAAACAAAAAAGGATAATAATGGCCTATATTTGTTGAGCATTATGCAAACATGATCATGTAGTTTATCTTGTTTAATTCTTAGAACATCACTACAAGGTTTGCACCAGTATCATCCTTTCTTTGTTGCTATTGTTTGGTGCTGTTGAATCGATTTCAACTAAGAAGACTTGCTGGAGCCAAAGGTTCTGTAACAAGTACAGCTAAGAAAACTCTATGGGGCAGTTCTACTTTCTCACATGGAATTCACTAAAACTATCTTGAGTTTCATTGACTGCGCAAAGGCATTCGACTGTGTGGATCATAACAAATTATGGGTAACATTGCACAGAGTGGAAATTTTGGAACATTTAATTTTGTTCATGAGGAATTTGTATATGGGACAAGAGTCACTTGTGTGAACAGAATAAGGGAACACTGCATTGTTTAAAGTCAGGAAAGGTGTGTGTCAGGGTTGTATCCTTTCACTATAGCTTTTCAATTTGTATGCTGAGCTAATAGTCCAAGAAGCTGAACTATAGAAAGGAGAATGAGGCATCAGGATTGAAGGAGGATTCAGTAACAACCTGTTTTATGCAGATGACACAACATGCTTTCTGGAAGTGATGAGGATTTGACACACTTAATGATGAAGATCAAAGTCTACAGCCTTCAAATATGGATTGCACCTCAACATGAAGAAAACAAAAATCCTCATAACTATACCAGAAAGCAACATCATGATAAATGGAGAAACAATTGAGTTTGTCATGGATTTCATTTTACTTGGTTCCACAATCAATGTCCACGGAAGCAGCAGGCAAGAAATCAACAGATGCACTGCACTCGGACAATCTGCTGCAAAGGACCTCTTTAAAGTGTTAAAAAATGAAGATGTCACCTTCAAGACTAAGGTGTGCCTGACCCAAGCCATGGCAGTTTCAGTCACATCATATGCATGTGAAAGCTGGACAATGTATAATGAAGACAGAAGAACTGATGCCTTTGAATTGTGATGTTGGAGAAGAATACTGAATGTACCACGGACTGCAAAAAAACAAACAGATCTGTTCTGGAAGAGCTACAACCACAGTGTTCCTTGGAAACAAAGACAGAAAGACTGCATATCATGTACTTTGGACATGTTGTGAGGAGGGATCAGTCCTTGGAATAGGACATCATGCTTGGTGGAGTGGAGGGTCAGCAAAAGAGAGGAACACCTTTAGGGAGATGGACTGACACAGTGGCTGCAATGAGGGGCTTAGGTATAAAAGGACTGAGGGAATGGTGCAGGAGTGGGCAGTGTTTCATTCTGTTGTGCATAGGGTCTCTATGAGTTGGAACTGACTCCTTAGCACCTAAAAACACAAAAACATCCTTACTTTACAAATGAACAAAACAAGACTCTGAGAATCCTAACAAGTAGTAGACTGAGAATTTAAACCTAAGGTGGTCCTGTACCTAAGCATGATAACTTGTATATTATACTTCTCACAGTGGGATGAGTTTAAAAAATGTCTTTCCTCTGTCTTTGATCAGTGACATAATGTAATTCAGAAAACCAAACACATTGCTGACTAATCAATTCTGACTGTAGTGACCCTATAGGACACAGTAGAACTGACCAATAGGATTTTCAAGTAGAGGCTGATGAATTCAAACTGCTATTCTTTTGTTTAGCAGCCACAACTCCTAAGCACTGTACCACCATGGCTATATGTAATGTAATTTACCTATGGTCAATTCCCAGGGTACCATTATAATTTCTTCTCTTTCTTTTTTTCACTCTCTTACATGCACAAGTCTGTCTGTTGCTTCCGCTAACATTCCTTTCATTCTTATCTCATTTCTACTTCCTTTTCTCTTCCTTATAGTCTTTCATTTCTCCCTGGAAACAGAATTTCCTCGACAGAATATACCAGTAGTTCTTGATTTTCTACTTGGAAATTGACTGGAAAGGAGGCTGACCTGCTCTATTCTAGAATAAAAAACAATTCAGTGTAAACCTTTTGAAAGTAAAAAGATGAGATTAAGTTCAGGAGAAATCTATTTCTCCTACTCCTGACAACTAGTTCTATTAACTTGTCAGTTCCCCCAGTGCTGCTGCTGACACTGGTTTCTCACTGACATAGTGACAATAGATAAGGGTTTGCTGGCTGATCAGAGATATATTTTTTTCCAGAGTAAAAGGCAAAACATAACTTGGTAACAGCACCTTTGTGAGGAAAAGTGCAATATGCTAACCTGAGGCCAATTAGTTTTTAGAACTTCTACCCATTACTGTTGAGTTCGACTCGTAGCGACCCTACAGGATTGCATAAAACAGCTCCATAGAGTTTCCAAGGAGCACCTGGTGGATTCAGATGGCTAGCCTTTGGTTAACAGCCAAACTCCTAACTGCTACATCACCAGGATTTCCTTGATACGTCTCCAAAATTTACCTCATAATAAATTTCAGGTTCCCAGTCATACATTGCAAACTGTCTCTTTTCTAAGTAAGGGACAAGGTTCTGAGAAAAAAAAAAAAAACTAATGTATTTGATTATGCCGTACATTATGAGTAATTACAGAAAAGACCACTAGACAAAATATTTTTTGTTTTACTTTTTTACGGACTGTAGTAGTATTCTTTCTACTGTGAACAAACCACAGTTTAAAAATGACTCCATTTTAGGGATGAGCTTTGTATTTCCAATCTACTAAATAACAACAAATGCCACAGTTATCATGACTTATTTCAGAAATGTCTTTAAAATTCTAGGTAGAAACTATCATTGGAAACAGAAATTAAAGGAGAAGAAAGGCAATTTTAGTAATATAGAGCCACATTTGCTACTAAAGTCATTCTCTTGATCTCTTTATAGACTTAATCTGTTTACTTAATTTGATGTTAGCTAGTGTTTCTACATTAGCTGTGTTTTGGGCACTGTGGTATGGAAACATTGGTGGTGCGGTGGTTGAGAACTGTGGCTGCTAACCAAAAGTTCTGCAGCTTGAATCTACCAGCCGTTCTTTGGAAACCCTATGAGGCAGTTCTACTGTGTCCTATGGAGTTGGTATTAGTTAGAATAAATTTGGTGGCAATGAATTTGGTTGTTTTCTTGGGGGGGGGGAGTATGTGGATGACAGTTACTTATTTATTCAACAAACTTGAAAAAAAATTTACTGTGTATTTGATGCCAGGTACTGGCTAAACACCAAGGACACAACTTTAAGTGAGACACAGAGCTTATCCTTAACAAGCATGTTGTCTAGTAAGGGAGATGGTAAGTAAATAGGCAGTTTCTATATTATATAATATTATGTAATAAATAACATAATGCAAGCATGCACAGTGATGAACATTTAACCCAGGTTGTAAGTCACCTTATGAGGTCAGGAAAGTCTGCAGAGTAGGTGTCATGGATTGAAGTGTGTTCCCCCAAAAATGTGTATAGCAATTTAGTTGGTCCGTGATTCCCAGTATTGTGTGATTGTTCTCCATTTTGTGATTTTCCTATGCTGTAAATCCTAATATGCCTGTGGTTAGTAGATCGGATTATGTTAAAGAGAACTGGGGTGGGACTACAACATTCTTACTAAGGGAGTTTCCCTAGAGTGTGGCTTGCACCACCTTTCATCCTACAAGAGGTTAAAAGAAAAGGAAGCAAGCCGACCGTTTGGGATCTCATAGCATCAAAAAAGTAGCACCGAGAGCAGGGTGTGTTCTTTAGACTTGGGGTTTCTGTGTTGAGATGCTCTCAGACCAAAGAAAGAGTGATTGGACACAAGAATCTTCCTTGACAGCTGACAGAGAGAATGTGTGTTCTCTTGGAGCCAGCACCCTCAATTCAGACTTCCAGCCTACTGGACTGTATAAGAATAAACTTTTCACTGTTAAAGCCATCCAATTGTGGCATTTCTGTTAGAGCAGTACTAGGTGTCTAAGATAGTAAGGAAACAAGGCAAATTATGAGGGGTAATTATTGTTAGCCAGATTAGGTAGGGACAGCTATCAAGTAAGATTTTATTTGACTAGTTCCCAAACATTCCAAGTGCTAAGTGCCTCTTTTTTTTTTTTTTTTCAAACTTTAAAAGAAGTATTCACTGGAATGATGGACTACCTTTGTGTTTTCTCAATTATTAAAACCAAGAATCAAGAAAAAAAGTGTAGTCAATGCAGAAAATTAACAATTGGGACAGAAACTTAGCTGGTTGAGTTAGAGAAAGAAATATGCTGTGTATGGACTTGATCAGACAAAGAAATTATGTTTCCTTCTCAGCTCAGGATGGCTTGATGCAAGAAATTTTCCAACTAAATTCTTTGAGTAGTGATTCCTTTTTCACCCCATCTTTAAAGTGCAATTTTTCCAGAATTGAAACACACCTATGTAACTGTTTTTTGCTACCATCTATTTCCAAAACTGGCCCAAGAGCTTTGACTATGTCTGAGGGGGTCTCCAGTAATGGTATTTGGGAATAGGAGGTGTGGGAAGGCACATTTCCCTCTTTATCTACATATAGTAGTTAGAAGAAAGTTCATTCATTCAAATATTATTTATTCAAAAATGAGAAAACTAAACTAAACCATTTAGAGAGTGCTATGAAAATTATACCTCAAGAAAGTTGTTAAAAACATGTATACTGTACCCCAACATCTTTTTCCTATGGACCAGCAAAGGTTGGCAATAAATCTTTCTTGAATTAAATTGGCTATGTGGCCTGGTTGTGTCTGTCTGCAGTGTTCTCTATCTCTCATCTCCTCTAGCATATGTCCCAGGGTGATAATCCTTTCTCCTTTCATATTTATGCTGCTGAATGTGAACTCAAATCCCCTTTATTGAAAAACTTATTGTGCAATCCTCCAGAAAAATCCCATATAAATATTCACATCAATAGAAGGAGAATAACTGAATAGAATGCTTGCAAAAGTTCCTGGGCATTTCCCCAACCTTGAGAAGAAAAAAATTCCCAGTCTGTAATGTTTCTACTCACTTATCCACAGGAATAGATTCATGTTAAGTCAGGACAAGCAAAGTCCTATTAGTAGGGAGGCTCTGGAGAAAAGATAGCCTGGCAGCACCTTTTTTTTCGGCAGATAAATGAGTCAGGAGTACCACAACATGAGGAAGGAGGTAGTCCTCTTTCCAAAATGTTTACCTCTAAAAAGGTAAAAAATCAAAGGATGGATTGGTGATTGGGAGAAACAAGGCTGGCGTATATATATATATATAGTACAGATATCTGGATATGGAGCATATCTATCCTAGTTAAAGTTTGGTTCAATTAATGGTAGAGTAGCTTGTGCCAGGCCAACCAGTGCATTATAAACCCCAGACAAACTACAGGAAAAAAAAGAAAAAAGAAAAACTATATGAAGGCACTGAAAAGTGACCAGCATAGGCAGAAATGAAAGGGAGTAAAGATTTGGAAGAAAATAAAGGTATTAGGTTTTCCATTTTTAATGACTAGTTAGTAACCAATGCTCAGAAACCAGAAATCTCAGAGGGTGATAACTCAGAGTTAGAATGTGGAGCAATTTCAGCATTCCTAATGTGCAAAAGGATATTCCAGAAATAAGTAAGCCATAGAGGATGAGCTCCAATTCTGAATATAAATTCTTCTTAAAAATCTGGCTGAACTCTGAACTATGCTCATGTGGGGAAGAGTCCAGGCAGCTTAATATACAAACAGCAAATTTCAGCTGTTATCCAACAAAGAGAGGCAGAGTGTGGAGTTTGGAATTCTGCCAAATTAACTGTTTACTGAAACAGAGATAAACATTCTTGAGAAGAACATAAGAGACTTTGGTGTCTCTAAAGTGTTTCAGGGACATGTGACCAATACTCCAAACAAAAGATAATTAATAGAGACCAATCCCATGATGCCCCAGATGTTGGAATCAGCAGGCAAGGATTTTAAAGCAGTTATAGAGATACTCAAAGGAAAATATGATTGTGATGAATGTACAGATAGGATATCTCAGTAGAGAAATAGAAACTATTAAGGAATAACCAAATGGAAATTTTGAGCTAAACTCTAAAATATCAAACATAAAAAAAATCACTAGACAGGCTTGATGGCAGATTGAAGATAACAGAAGAAAAAAGTTGTGCCCTTGAAGACAGAATAATAGAAATTGTCCAGTCTGGAAAAGCAGAGAGAAAAATACCTGGAGGGAAAAAATGAGCAGAGACCCAATGACTCATTAGATAATATGAAGGGGTCTAACATTACATACAACTGAATCCCTAAAAAATAAAGAATACCCTAAATTTGAAGAAATAATTATCAAAACATTATCAAATTTGATGATGTATGTAAGAATCTCAGTGAATCCCAAGCAGGATAAATACAAAGAAAACTATACTTAGGAACATCATAATCAAATTGCTGAAGTCAAATCAAAGAGAAAAATCTTTAAAGCCATGTGGTGCAGTGAATTACTTTAAATAGTCCTAGCCACAATCTTTGTAACTTCTACCAAATGACAGGGTGGGGCTATGCAAATGAAGTGCCTATGGCCAGCCAAAGGGATTGGATAGCTATCTAATAATGTAAATAAGGTATATGACACCCTTGAGGGTGGACTATGCAAATAAGATGTATGAAACTCTAATGAGAGGATTGGTCAGTTTTACTATCTTGTCAGGCCTAAATGAAGACATGGAGAGAGAGGAGAGATGTGGCATGGAAGACAACAAGAGATGGCAGTGAAGCAGCAGACTGGTGTGTGACAGCCATAATGGGGCTTGCCTACCTATGTAGCTAAGAGTTGTAACACCTGTCTGGGAAGGTCCCAGGTAGGGCCTGCCGGCAGACAGCAAGAAGAAGCCTTCCAGACTGAGGGAGGAACTGTGTCCCGAGTTGTTCCTGTTACTTCTAAGTTGCTCCCAATCCTGAATTGTACCCAGTTGCTTTTTCAATAAACCTCTTAACTGTAAGTAGGGTTGGTTCGTTGGTGAAACATTGCAGTGGATTAGCAAACCCAAGGACCAGAGGGAGAGTACTGAGGAGGAGTGGTTTATGTTAGAGTTGATGGAGTGGTACAACAGTTAGGAAAAGTTCGACATTTGGGACAACTTTAACCTCTATCTCATAGGGACCAGCTTTGTGTTGATCCTTAGAAAAGAAATTATTCATTTAAACAGCCAGAGAAAAACAACACTTTATAAACAGAACGACAGTGACACACGTGACAGCTGAATTCTCATCAGAAGCCATAAGGCAATGGAATTATATATGTAAAATGTTGAAAGAAAAAAATGCCCTAGAATTTTATGATTTTTATATTTAAAAAAAAAATGTGGAATTTTGAATCTAACAAAGAAGAATAAAAGTGAAATAAAGGCACTTTTAGGTAAATGAAAACTAAGAGCATTCATTGCCAGCAGAGATGCACTATAAAAGATAATAAAGTTGCATTAAACACTGTACTCAGTGTTTTATGTGTTAATTTCTTTTTCCTCAAGAAGACCTTAAAAAAAGTTTCAAGTGAAGTAGCTTATAAGGTAAGTGACTGCAGGAAACATGGAAGGAGAGCAAGAAAGTGTCTTAGTCATCTACTGTTGCTTTAACAGAAATATGGTGAATGGATGAATTTAATGAAGAGAAATTAGTTTTCATGCAGTCTAGTAGGCTAGGAGTTCAAATTCAGGGTGTCAACTCTATAAAAAGCTTTGTCTGTCTGTCAGCTCTGGAGGAAAGTCCTCAATTTTTCCATGGACTAGGGTCCAAAGGATGCACTCTGGGTCCAAAGGATGCACTCCGTTCCCAGTGCTTCTTTCTTGGTGGTGTGAGGTCCCCAACTCTCTGCTTGCTTCTTTTTCTCTTTATCTTTTATAAGTTAAAAGATGTTTTGGGCCACGCCACAGGAAACTCCCTTTGCATTGGGCCAGGGATGTGACTTGAACAGGGATGTTACATCCCACCGTGATCCTCTTAGCCCCAGGCAGAGATTAGGAAAATTACAAAATAAAAGACAACCACACAAATTTGGGAATCGTGGTCTAAACAAGTTGACATGTATTTTTAGGGGACACAGTTCAATCCATGACAACGTGAGAAAGGGAAAGAAAGGGAAAGGAAGTCAGTCAATTAAAAAGTATATTAATTATTAAGCTTTTGGTCATCAGATAATGCATACTGTGAGCAAAAATATACACGCCTGAAGGGATATTGCTAAACAGCATTGATATTAAGAAGACAGGCTTTGAAGGCAGGCAGATAAAGGTTTGACCTTACTAATGAACCAGCTGTCCTCCAGTCATTTCCAGTTCGTGGAACCCCATGTGTGTCAAATAAGAAATGTGATTCACAGGGTTTTTCAGGTGGCTGTCTTTTTGAAAGTAGATTGCCAGGCCTTTTTTTGAGGCAACTTTGGGTAGAACTGAACTTCCAACCTCTCTGTTAGCAACTTAATGTGTTAACTGTTTACACCATGCAAAGATTCCTCAACCTTACTAACTCTTTATTTGTCTGTAAACTAAGGGATAATATCATTTTATGTAAAACGCTTAGCCATTATTTGACACAATTTTATTATTATTATTATTTAATTTCATGGCAACCCTGTGAGATTAATACAACTGATGATAATTTGTTTTAAAATATCTCCTGTAATTAAAGTAATTAAAATTTAAATTATGCTGGAAATCTGGAGCCCTGGCAGCATGGTGATCGAAAAGCTTGACTGCTGACTAAAAGTCTGGCAGTTCAAAACAAGGCTTTAGGAAATACTTAATATACTAAGTACTTAAATATATAGCATATATTCAAAACTAAAAGGAGCTCTGTGGTAAAGCACTCGGCTGCTCAGTGAAAGGTTGACAGTTCAAATCCACCAGCCTCTCTTTGGAAGAAAAGACGTGGTCATCTGTTCTGCTTCTGTGAAGATTTACAGACTTGGAAACCATCTGGGGCAGTGCTACTCTGCCCTGCAGGGTCGCTGTGGGTCAGAATCGACTCAGTAACAGTGGCTTGGTGTTTGATTTGGTATTCAATATTAAGTTCATTTGTATATAAATGTGATTTTCATGTTGGTGGGGCTGAGCTGTATTGAAATTGCATTTGTGTTCTGAATTTTCCTGCTTCTACAATCACATGCCATAAAATATAATGCACACATATTTTGTTAATGATCTATGCCAAGAGTTTTCTTCCTCTAGTCACTGGATTTGGAAAGGTACTTTTGGTTAGCCATTATATTGGTCTCTTACGGTGATGTGTGGCCTTATTGTCTGTCTACTGTCTCCAAGCACTGCTTCCTGAAATGTCTGCAGTTCCCTAAAAGCTGACTGGTTGCAGCTGCTTTGTTATCACTGTAACTACCGCTGTGGTATTCTTGATAGGCTTCCTAGGGCCTCCCAGGAAACAGGACAGTATTTTGTAACACAGATGGCAGGTACTTAAGTAAATTGCCTTTAATTATGGAAAACACAAAGGCTCATAACAGAATTAGTGATCAAAAATATCCTTTTATTTTTGTAGTTAAGAAGAATGAAAATTTAAATACACAACTCCTATTTTAAAAACATTAAGAAAAACCTATCAGATTATACTGAGTCTCAAGGGGCTAGTTTACTTTCTAAAAAATTTACTACTTAAGGAAATATTAGAAACACTTTTTAAAAACTAATTTGATTGTTATTAAAGGCACAATTATCTTTTTACTGATTTAAATAAAAGAAAAAAAATTGTGTCTATGCGATAACCAGTAGTAGGAATTGTAAGATTAAAAAAATTATATGAAATATTCACTTATTAATTCAACAGAGATGTATTAAGCATCAGATATTACCAGGCACTGGTCTAGATGCTATAATCACAGCTCTAAATAATGGATAAAGAACAAAGCACCATTTTCATGTATGAGAGAAATATTTCAATAAAGAAAGAATCTGGAAAAAATACAAATAAACAAGTGAGTGAAAACAACTCTTAAAATTTAGCAAACATCAAAGAAACAGTAAATTTAATCCCAGGTTATGGTGTTAGGGATAGCAAAGTTGTCTCCAATTTGAAAAATAATTGAAGTGAAAAGTAAATTGAAATGAAAAGTAAAGCAATAACAAAAGTACAAATAAATACACATCACAGATAATTGAGAAAAATACCATGAAAATGGCCAACATAACATAATGAATGAAATAATCAAAGACTATGAGCCATTTAGAAATTTTTATACTCATGTACCAGCAAGCAATTCCAAATGGATCCATAAATTCATTTGATGTAATGAGACAGGGTTCCAGGAATAGAACGAGATAGAAGTTAAGATGAGGCAGAAAAAAATAATATAACAGTCATCAAAGCCCTTGATATGTTCCTTTGGATAATTTCACTGTGTGCTCAGGAACTGAATTTTTTGTTGTTGTTCAACTAAAGCAGTGAAGTTCTGGCAGATTCAGTCATATAAACTAAACTCAGAAGAAACTTAAACTAACCATACTGATTATCTCACTTTATTCATTAACATTTTTATAGTGGACAAAATTCTCAGAAACATTCAAGATACCCTTTCCCACATAAAACAGAACCTGGATGAATTTAAGGAAGTTTCATGTAGTCTGTGGTAGAGCTAAAAGAATTAGTTTATGTAATGTCATGCATTTAATACATATCTACTGAGTACATACTATGTGTTTGTTGTTGCTGCTAGGTGCTATTGAATCAGTTCTGCCTCATAGTGATTCCATGTATAGGACAGCAAAACACTGCCTGGTTCTGCTCTATCCTTTTAATTGTTGTTATGCCTAAATCCATTGTTGCAGCCACTGTATCAATCAAAAGTCTTACTCTTTTTGCTGACCCTCTACCAAGTATGATGTCTTTCTCCAAGGACTGATAACATGCCCAAAGTATGTGAGATGCAACTTTGCCATCCTTGCTTCCAAGGAGAATCATGGCTATATTTTTTCCAAGACAGATTTGTTCATTTTCTGGCAGTCTGTTGTATGCCAATATTCTCTGTGAACACCAATTCAAAGGAAATTGGTCTTCATTCATTGTGCAGCTTTCCCATGCATCTGAGGCAACTGAAAACACCACGGCTTGGGTCAGGTATACCTAAGCTCTTAAAGGGACATCATTTTTTTCCCAAACATTTTAAAGAGGTCTTTCACAGCACATTTGCCTAGTGCAATGCCTCCTTTGATTTCTCGACAATTGCTTCCATTGGTATTGATTGTAGATCCCAGTAAAATGAAATCCTTGACAACTTCAGCATTTTTTCCATTTATCATGATGTTGTATATTGGTTCAATTGTGAGGATTTCTGTCTTCTTTACACTGAGGTGCAATCCGTACTGAAGATTGTATTTTTTGGTCTTCATCCGTAAGAACTGCTAGACTGGGAGCCAAGATAGTGGAGTAACAATACGTACCTGCTAAACTCTCAAACAACTAAGAACCTCAAAATTAATGAAATCAACCAAATACAGCAATCCAGAAGGCCTAAACTGTGCGTAGAGAACCGTAAGTACAAACAGAGAGAAAGGAAAATCCTAGGAGCCTTGAATCATCTTGGATAAAACAATGCAGCCTGGGTGGAAATTCTCTGGGAACTGAAGGTAACCCAGGTGAGGAGAAAAATTGCCTCCAGCGAGGGGAGCTGAGAAACAAGAGCTGGTACAACCTTGCATTTGACTAAAGAGACCTGTCTCAGCCTCAGCACTGCAGTCTGCAGCCTAGGCCTGAAGACCCCCAGGCAGGTTAGAACACCCAGGGAAGAGGCTAGCTGGCAATCAGGGCCCCATAGGGCCCACCAGTGAGACATGACTCAAAGAGGCAAGGGGCTGGGAGGCTGAGGAACTGGGAGACTAGATGGGGAGCATGGGGGCGGGAAGCCAAGGCTTCTGCATCCCAGGGTGATAGGGCAGGAGAAGGTAGAGCTGTGGGGAGCACAGAAGTATGCTCCATATAGCAGGCCTTAGTCCCATGTGGGACTGGGAGGTGTGGATCCAAGTGCCCCACAGCAATGGAGCAGGCAATTGCAGGACCTGGGGGTGTGGAGTGAAAGGCCCAGCTGCTGGCAGACCTGGGACCAGCCTCAAAGCTGTTGGGCTAGGCTGAGAGAGTTCCCCAACAGCTGGGTGAGGATTGGAGTCAAGTGGGCTAGTGAGGCTTGGGCTCAGGCAACCGGGCAGGTCTGGAATGATCACCCCAGCAGCTAGGCAGCCATTGGAGTGATACGTGTTGGGGAGATCTGTGCTGAAGTGACCATGGAAGGAGGGACTTGAGTGCCACCAGCTAGGTAGCCATTAGTACTATGTGTGTCAGGAAGGCCTAGACTCAGGTGAACTGGGAGGTGGAGAGAGATAGTCCCAGCAGCTAGGCAGCCATTGGAGCCAGGTGTACCAGTGTGTTCTGGGCTCAGGTGACCTTAGAGGAGTGATCACCCCAGTTGCTAGGCATCTATTTCAACCAAGTGTACCAGAGAGGCTTGGGCTCAGGTGACCTAGGGGGAGTGAAGTGATTGCCTCAGCAAGTAGGCAGCCACTGGTGTCACAGGAGCCAGGGAAGACTGGGCTCAGGTGACCCAGGGGAAGGGGAGTGATTGCTCTAGCAGCTAGTCAGCCATTGGAGCCAAGTGAACCTGGCAGGCTTGGGTTTAGGTGACCCAGGGAGAGGGAAGTGATTGCCTCAGTGGCTAGGCAGCCATTGGATAGTGCTCCCAGAGATCCCTGCCCAGCCCAGAGGCAACAGAAACAGCAGCAGCAGCTGCTGCTGAGGCTTGGGGAAGAAGGCATGTGAGAGCATCCACCCCCTCCCTTTGCACCTGAGAGGCTGAGGTTCCATAAGGGATCTGCCCAAACTCAAAGCAGCTGCAGCAGCAGCACTTACATCCTGCCTGCCTTGTGGTGGCTCTGAAAGCACAGGGCCTGTCCAAGTGATGTCCCCCAGCCCAGAGGTGGAAGTGGAAGTGGTACTGTTGAAAGTAGGTATGACTCCCCCACCTAGGAGCAGCACTAGCAGTGGCAGTAGACCAGTGCAGGACAACAAGAGGAAGCAACAGAAATTAATGAGACTGCAAGGAGAAACTACAACCCAGACCCAGTAGATAGAAGCAGATCAGGCCAACCAAACTATTAAGCCTCCTTCATTGCAATGACTTCCAGATGGCTTGGAGATAGCAATCAATTTCTAAACACCTAAAGAAGGAGACTACCATGGCTTCTGAAAACTCCCAAAATGAAAGCATCAGTGGATTTCACAGACGAAGAATTCCTGAAACTATCAGAGAGAGAATACAAAAGATTCATGTACAGAGCTGTGTAAGGTATCAGGAGAGAGATCAGGCAAAATGCAGCAGAGCACACTGAAAACTTAAATAAGATGCAAGAAATGCTTGAGCAGCAATGCTCTGAAATCTGGCAGATTAACAATAAAATCACTGAGCTTGATAACTCAGTAGAAAGTCAAAGGCACAGGACTGAGGACATGGAAGGCAGAATTAGTGAGCTTGAAAACAAAGTAAACTACAGCATATATGAAGAAAAATCAGAAAAAAGACTCAATAAGAGTGAAGAATCACTAAGGGTGATGTGGGACTCTATCAAGAGAAATAATACTTGAATGACTGGCACACCAGAACAGGTGGGATAGCTGAAAATACAGAGTGAATATTTGAAGACCTGTAGACCGAAAACTTCCCAGACATCATGAAAGATGAGAAGATTTCCATTCAGGATGCTCTTTGAACCCCACTCAAGATAGATCCCAAGAGAAATACACCAAGGTATATCATAATCAAGCTCAATAAAACTAGAGAAAAGGACAGACTACTGAGGGCAGCTAGAATTAAGAAAAAACAACCTACAAAGGAAAATTATTAAGATTAAGTTCAGACTACTCAGCTGAAATGATTCTGGCCAGAACACAGTGGGATGACATATGTAAAGCTCTGAAGGAAAGAAACTGCCAACTGAGAATAATATATCTTGCAAACTTGTCTCTCAAATATGAAGGTGAAATTGTGACTTTCACAGATAAACAGAAACTTAAAGAATTTGTAGGAAACCAAACCAAAATGACAAGAAACATTAAAGGAAGTTCTTAGATTAGAAAATCAATAGCATTAGATACACATTTAATATCCAACATGCAATAGAGCATCTAGACACCATCAGGAAAGGAAATCCAAAAACTGCAATCAAAACCAAATCACAAAAAACAGAAATTCAGAGATCTCAGGATATAATCAACAACTACTGTTTTAGTCAGTTAGTGCTGCTGTAACAGAAATACCACAGAGTGGATGGCCTTAACAAAGGAAAGTTTATTCTTACACAGTCTGATAGGCTACAAGTCCAAATTCAGAGCATCTGCTCCAGGGGAAGGCTTTCCTCCTTGTTGACTCTGGAGGAAAGTCCCTGTGTTTCATCATTCTTTGTTCAGGTAGCATCTTGGTGCAGGAACCTCAGGTCTGAAGGACATGCTCCATTCCCTGTGCTGCTTTCTTGATGATGTGAGGTTTCCTAATCTCGGCTTGCTTCTCTTTCCTTTTATCTCTTGCAGAATGAAAGGATAAGTGGTGTGCAAGCTACACTCAGGGAAACTCTCTTTACAGTGAAGCAGGGAGGTGACCTTATGAAGGGATTTACAGTCCCACCCTAATTCTTTAACATACAGTATAGGAAAATCACAAAATGGAGGACAGTCATATCATTGCCCAGCCACATGGCTACACATATTTTTTGGGTGACACAATTAAGTTCATGACAACTACATTATATAAAAAACAAGGTCAATAAAAGGTAAACACAGACCTTCCAGATGTGGAGGAAGACAAGGAGATACACAGACACAGAAGTTTGGACTACTTTTAGATTAATAAAGGAAACTAAGGGAGTAACTGCAAAAGAAACCTATAATGCTACATGTCAAAAAACAATGTATGAAATCACAACAATTTCAAGACAACGAACACTGAAAACCATGAAAAGGAAATTCTTACAGAAAAAAGACTCAGCACAAAAAATGGAATGCAACAGAGGAACTGTCCACAACACCCCCCAAAAAGACATCAAAATGATAACACTAACATCAAATATATCAATAATCACACTGAATGCAGATGGACTAAAGGCACCAATTAAGAGGAGAGTAGTGGATTGGATTCAAACAAACAAACAAACAAACATGATCCATCTATATGCTGCTTATAGGAGACAAACTTTAGAGTCAAAGACACAAGCAAACTAGAACTTAAAGGTTGGAAAAATGTATCAGGCTAATAACATTAAAAAAAGAGCAGGGATGGCAATACTAATCTCTGACAAAATAGGCTTTATAGTTAAATCTACCATACAAGATAAAGAGGGTCACTATCTAATGGTCAACGGCTCAATTCAACAGGAGGACATAACATACTAAATATCTATGTACCCAATGGCAAGGCTCCCAGCTGCATAAAGCAAACACTATTTGCACTGAAAACAGAAAGTGACAGCTCCACAATAATAGTAGGAGACTTCAACATACCACTCTCAATAAAGGACAGAACATCCCCCCAAATGCTTAGTAAACACATGGAAAATTTAATGCCACAATCAACCAACTTGTTGTTACAGACATATTCAGAACACTTCATCCAACAGCAGCCAAATATACCCTTTTTACAATACTCATGGAACGTCCTCCAGAGCTGACTATATATTAAGCCAAAGAGTGATACTCAACAACATTCAAAATATTGAAATAATACGAAGCTTCTTCACAGATCACAAAGCCATGAAACTAGAAATCAACAAGAGAAAAAAGATGCACAAAAAATAAAAAACATGGAAACTGAATAACATTTTGCTCAAGAACTACTTGGTAAAAGAAGAAATCAAGGATGCAATAAACAATTTCACAGAATCAAATGAGAATGAAGACACATCCTACCAAAATATATGGAACAGAGCAAAAACAGTGCTTAGAGATCAGTTCATCTCAATAAATGCAGACATCCAAAAAGAAGTAAGGGCACAAATCAAAGAATTAACTCATCGACTTGAACAACTAGAAAGTTCTTAGCAAAAGAAACTGTCAGTCTCCAGAAGAAGGCAAATTATTAAAATTAGAGCAGAAATAAGTGGAACAGAAAAACGATTGAAAGGGTAGACAGTCCAAAAGCTGTTTTTTGAAACAAAAGATCAACAAGATCGATAAGCCATTGGCCAAGCTGACAAAAGAAAAACAAATAATCTCAGTAAGAAACAGGATGGGTGATATCATAATGCAGCTTGCTGAAATTAAAAGAAACTTAGAAGAATACTACAAAATTATACTTTAATAAATTTGAAAACCTAGAGGAAGTGGACAATTTTCTTGATAAACACCACCTACCTAAACTAGTAAAATCAGAGACAGAATAACCAAACAAACTCATTGCAAAAGAAGAGATTGAAAAAGCATTTAAAAAACTTCCATCCCCAAAATGCCCTGGCCTGGATGGCTTCACTACAGAATTCTAGCAAATGTTCAGAGAAGAGTTAACATTACTACTTCTAAAGCTATTCCAGGGTATAGAAAAGGATGGAATACCCTCAAATTCATTCTATAAAGATAGTATAACCCTGGTACCAAAACCAGGGAAAAACAACACATAAAAGGAAAATTACAGACCAGAATCTCTCACGAGCTTAGATGCAAAAATCCTTAACAAAATCCTAGCTAACAGAATTCAGCATCAATTAAAAACAATAGTTCATCACGACCAAGTAGGATTCATATTAGGGATGCAGGGATGGTTCAACATAGGGAAAATAATTAATGTAATCAACCACATGAACAAAATAAAAGACAAGAACCACCTGAGTCCATCAACCAGCGCAGAAAAGGTATTTGATAAAATCCAATACCCATTCATGTTAAAAAAAAAAAAAAACTCCCAGCAAAATAGGAATAGAAGGGAAATTCCTCAGCATAATAAAGACCATCTACACTAAACCAACAGCTAACATACTTAGTGGAGAGGAGTTAAAAATTCCTCTTAAGAACAAATACTAAACAAGGATGCCCTTTGTCACCACTTCTGTTCAACACTGACCTGGAGGTCATAGCCAGAGCAATTAGACATGATAAAGAAACAAGGGGCATCCAAATTGGCAAAGAAGTCAAAGTATTGCTATACACAGAAAACACCAAGAAATCCACCAAACAACTACTAAATCTAATAGAAAACTTCAGCCAAGTATCAGGAGAAAAGATAAACATACATAAATCAGTGGGATTCCTTTACACCAACAAAGAGACAACCACAGAGGAAGCTGCAAGACCATTACTATTTACTATAACCCCCAAGATGATAAAATAACTAGGGGTAAATCTAACCAGAGATGTAAAACCTATACAAAGACAACTACAAGATCCTACTGCAAGAAACAAAAAATGACTTATGCAAGTGAAGAAACCTACCTTGACCCTGGGCAGGAAGACTTAACATTGTGAAAACGTCTATATTTCCCAAAGCAATCTATACATGCAGTGCAATTCCAATTCCAACAACATTTTTTAATGAGATGGAGAAACAAATCACCAACCTCGTATAGAAAGGAAGGAAGCCATGGATAAGTAAATGATTACTAAATAAGGGTAATAAAGTGGGAGGCCTCACCCTTCGTGACCTTAAAACCTACTACACTGCCACAGTAGTGAAGACAGCCTGGTGCTGGCACAAAAACAGACACATAGACCAAAGGAACAGAATTGAAAATCCAGATATAACTTCATCCACCTATAAACAGTTGATATTTGAAAAAGGCTCAAAGACTGTGAATTGGGGAAAAGACAGTCTCTTCAACAAATGGCATTGGCATAATAGGATATCCACCTGGAAAAAAAAGCAAACAAGACCCTTATCTTACACCATGCACAAAAACTAACTCAAAATGGATCAAAGACCTAAATATAAAAGCTAAAACTATAAAATTGTTGGAAGAAAAAATTATGAAGGTGCTGGAAGCCTTAACCTGTGGCATCCACCAATAACCACCAACAAATATCAATCACCAGAAATGAAAATAGATAGTTTGGAACTCTTAAAAATTGAACACTTAGGCTGCATCCAAAGCCTTCATTGAAAGAGTAAAACGACTGCCTACAGTGTGCTTCTGACCATTGCCTAATTTCTATAATCTACAAGACACTGCAAAACCTCAACAGGATAAAGACAAATAACCCATTTAAAAAACGGGCAAAAGACATGAAATGCTCTTCATCAAAGAAAATATACAGATTGCCAACAGATATGTGAGAAAATGCTCATGATTGCTAGCCATCAGAGAAATCCAAATCAAAACCGTAATGAGATACCATCTCACCCCAACAAAGCTGACAATAAGAAGAAAAAAAAGAATAATAAATGGCAGAGAGGATCTGGAGAGACTGAAACTCTTCCACATTGTTGGTGGGACTGTAAAATGGTTCAACAACTATGAAAATTGATTTGGCGCTTTCTTAAGAAACTAGAAATAGAAATGCCATATGGTCCAGGAATCCGATTCCGTATCCCAAAGAAATAACGAACATCACTCAAACAGATACTCGCATGCCAATGTTTATTGTAGCTCTCTCCACAATAGCAAAAATTTGGAAACAATCTAGATGTCAATCAACAGACGAATGGTTAAACAAGCTGTGATACATTCATACAATGGAATACTGTGCAACGACAGGAAACAATAGTGGTTTAGAGAAATACTTGGCAACGTGGGACCATCTAGAGGAATTATGCTGAGGGAAATTGGCCACACACAAAAGGACAAATTTTGTATGAGACTGTTATTACAAGGATGCGACTAATCATTTAAGCACAGAAGAAATCAATATTTGACAATTTCAAGGGTGGTAGGGAGGAGGGAGAGGTACTTTTACAAATTAGATAGCGGTTAGGATTATGGTTGGGTACAGGATGTGTCAGCATCCACTAGAAGTGGTGTACCCACAACTACTCAACTTCAAAACCAAATAGTCCCCTTAATGTTGACCACCTCTTTGGAAGAACAGAGAAACAGGGTCTGGGACCAGGGGACCATGCTCTCAGGGGACATCAAAACTAACTGGCATACCCAACGTTTTTATCTCTCACTCTCTCAAGATATCACTCCACATACAAACTGGATGAGTGGTGACTGGGGTGTTAAAAGCTAGCAAGTTGCCATCTAAATAGGACCAAATGGTCCCAATCTATATGGACTTGAGGTAAATGGTGGAAATCAAGGACAGGAGAAAAATATGAGCCCACCAGATGGAAGAATCTATACAAGTCATAGCGTGCTTCAGAATGGGACCAGAAGAACTAGACTGTGCTTGGCTGCCAGATGGGGTATATGGAATGGAACTCTAGATACAGTGGGTGATGGAATGGAGGGCAGAGCTGGAACCCTACGAAAAGACCACACTTGATGGTCCTTCTGAATGGGGGTCTCTCTGGGAGTGTGCCCCCTGGACTCTCTAACCCCAAACTGCATCCAGCCCCACAGCTTCCCAGACAAAGACTGACCTGGACTTATACAAAACACAGAGTGATACTGGAGGTGAACAAACCTCTAAAAATGTACTCAGGATTGTCTGGGGGACTCTTTGCTGGAGCCCAGTTGATTGGATGACAGGGGCCAGACCTTGCCCAAAAGGTCATGGCCAAAAGATGAAGCAGGCTGTCATGTGGGAGGGTGAGGGTGGGGCTAGAATAGAATACAGGGGAAAGTTCTAGATGTTATATGGCAACATAATACAGAGGGTAAAATTATTCTTAATCTCCTTCCCCCAAAAATCTTCCCCCTGAAGAACTTCCAGTACTCTTCACTTTCAGCAAGAAGTATTGTGTCATCTGAATATTACAGGCCACTAGTGAGCCTTCCTCCAATCTTGATGCCATGTTCTTTATATAGACCAGGTTCTAGGATTATGTGTTCAGCATACAGATTGAATAAATATGATCAAAGAATACAACCCTTTCCTGACTTCAAATCACACAGTATTCCCTTGTTTTGTTTAAACACATCTTTTGGTCTATGTACAGATTCCTTCTGAGCACAATTCAGTGTTCTGGAATTCCTATTTTAGAATCTTATCCATAATTTGTTATGATCCACTCAGTCAAATGCCTTTGTATAGTCAATAAAACACAGATAAACATATTTCTGGTATTCTCAGCTGTTAGCCAACACCCATCTGACATCAGCAATGATATCCCTCATTCCTCCTGTGAATCAAGCTTGAATTTCTGGCAGTTTCCTGTTGATGTACAGCTGCAACTACTTTTGATTGATCTTCTCAAATTGTTACTTTTGTGTGATACAATGATATTGTTCAATAACTTCTGCATTCTGTTGGGTTATCTTCAGAATAGGCTTGTACATGGATTTCTTTCTGTCAGTTGGTTAGGTAGTTGTCTTTCAAATTTCTTGGCATAGATGAGTGAGCACTTCTAGTGTTGCATTTGTTAGTTGAAATGTTTCAATTGATAGTCCATCAATTCCTGGAGCCTTGTTTTTTGCCAATGCTTTCAGTGAAACTTGGGCTTCAGTGACTCCTTCAGTGTCATCAGTTCTTGAAAGTATTTATCATGGATTGAATTGTGTCCCCCAAAATATGTATATCAATTTGGCTAGGCCATGATTCCTAGTGTTATGTGGTTGTCCACTATTTAGTCTTCTATTGCCATCTTGTGTGTTGTAAGTCCTACCTCTATGATGTTAATGGCAGGGATAGGTGGCGGTAATGTGGATGAAGCAGGACTCTGTCTACAAGGTTGGATTGTTTCTTGAGCTTATTTCTTTTGGGATATAAAAGAAAAAGGCCAGCAGAGGGACAGTCAGATTGTGTGTCACCAAGAAAGCAGTGCAAGGACCAGAGTGTATCGTTTGGATCCAGGGTTCCTGTGCAGAGAAGCTCCTAGTCCTGGGAAAGGTTGATGAGAAGGACCTTCCTCCAGAGCTGACACAGAGAGAAAGCCTTCCCCTGGAGCTGACATCCTGAATTTGGACTTTTAGCCTACTTCACCGTGAGGAAATAAATTTCTCTTTGTTGAAGCCATCCATTGTGGTATTTCTGTCATAACAGCACTAGATAACTAAGACAATAGGCTATCTCCTGAAATGGTTGACTGTCAACCAATTCTTTTTGGTACAGTGATATGATATTTTTTCCATCATCTTTTGATGCTTTCTGCATCCTTTAATATTTTCCCTAGAGAATCCTTTGTTATTGCAGCTCGAGGCTTGAATTTTTAATTCTGTTCTTTCAGCCTGAGAAATGAAGAACATTTTCTTTCCTTTTGGTTTTCTGTCACTGGGGCTTTGCACGTTTCATTATAATACTTGGTTTTGTCTTTTTGAGTAGCGCTTTGAAATCTTCTGTTCAGCTCTTTAACTTCATCATTTCTTCTTTTCACTTTAGTTACTCTAGTTTCAAGGACAAGTTTCAGAATCTCTTCTGACACTCATTTTAGACTTTTCTTTCTTACCTGTCTTTTAACAACCTCTTGCTTTCTTCATGTACCATGTCCTTTGTGTCATACCACAGTTTGCTCAGTCTTTGATCACTAATATATAAAGTGTCAAATCTTTCCTTGAGATGGTCCCTAAATTCAGGTGGGGTAGACTCAAGGTGATAATTTGGCTTTGGTGGACTTGTTCTAATTTTCTTCAGCTTCAACTTGAGCTGCATATGAACAGTTGATGGCCAGCTCTATGGTTGGTTGCTGGCCTTGCTCTGACTGATGATATGGAGTTTTGTACCATGTCTTTCCACACCTGTAGTCAGTTTGATTCCTGTGTATTCCATCTAGCGAAGTCTATGTGTGTAGTCACCATTTACGTTGTTGAAAAAGGATACTTGCAATGAGTAAGTTATCAGTTTTGCAAAATTCTGTCATGTGACCTCTGATATCACTTCTGATGTCAAGGCTGTATTTCCCACTACCAATCCTTCTTTGTTTCCAACTTTTGTATTTCAATCACCAGTAATTATCAATCTGTCTTGGTTGCATGTTTGATCAATTTCAGATTGCAGAAGTTGGTAAAAAATTTCAATTTCTTCACCTATGACATGAGTGGTTGTTGCATAAATTTGAATAGTAGTCCTATTAAATGGTATTCCTTGTAGGTGTATGGGTATTACCCATCGTTGACCATGTTGTACTTCAGGATAGAGCTTGAAATTTTTTTTGACAGTAAACGTAATACCACTCCCCTTCAATTTGTGGTTCTCGGCATAGTAAATGATATGATTGTCCAATTCAAAATGGCCAATAATGATCCATTTCCACTCACTAATGCCTAGAGTATTCACTTTTATGTGTTCCATTTCATTTTTGACAATTTCCAGTTGTATATGTTCCATGTCCCTATTATTAATGGATGTTTGCAGCTGTTTATTCTCATGAAGGTTCTGAAACCTTGACTCCAGCCACATCATTAGGGTCAACTTACTTTGAGGAGGCAGCTGTTCCCCACTCATATTCTGAGTGTCTTTCAACATGAGGCGCTTGTCTGCTGGTGCATATCAGGCCATGTTCTATTGCTATTCATAAAGTTGTGACTGTCTAATTTTTTTCAGAAGTAGACTGCCAGATTCTTCTTCATAGTCTGTCCTAGTCTAGAAGCTCTGCTGAACTCTGGCCACTGTGGTGATACTGCTGGTATTGGAAATATAGTGGCATAGCTTCCAGCATCACAGCATTGCATAAGCCCCCAACTGACACACCAGGACAAACTGACAGATAGCACTGTACTAAATGGTGAAGATTCAGATATTAAAAAAAAAAAATTGTGGTGAAATATGTGTTAAAACTGTTGCCATTTTAATCATTTTCAAGCATAAGATTCAATTAATTACATTTACCATGTTGTGCAGCCATCACCACTGTCCAAATCTTTTTTGTCACTTGAAACAGAAACTCAGTACTTTTTCAGCAATAACTCCCCATTTCCACTTCCCCTAGCCCTTGGTAACTGGTAACTGCTAGTAAACTTCTTTTTCTATGCATTTTCCTATTCCAGGTAGTTCATATAAATGGAATCATGTAGTATTCTGTCCTTTTGTGACTGACTTCATTCACAGCATAATGTTTTCAGGGCTTACCCATGTCTTAGCTTGTATCAGAAATTTGTTTCTCTTTATGATGAATGCTATTCCATTGTATAGATGTACCACATTTTGTTTATCCATTCATCTATTAATAGACATCTGGGTGATTTCCACTTTTAGCTATTAGAAATAATGCTGCAGTGAACACTGGTGTACAAGTATCTGTTTGAGTCCCTGCTTTCAATTCTTTTGAATATATGCGTAGAAGTAGAATTGCTGGGTCATGTGTTTAACTTCTTGAGGAACCCTTAAACTGTCTTCCACTGTATCTGCATCATTTTACATTTTCACAGCAAGTAACAGGCTTCCAATTTTTTTGCATCCACACCAACACTTACTGTTTTCCTTTTTTTTTTTGATAATAGCCGTCCTAGCAGGGGTGATGTGGCATCTCATTGTAGTTTTGACTTTCATTTCCTCAGTGAATAATGATGTTGAACCTCTTTTCATGTGCTTATTAGCCATTTGTACACTGGGCAAAATGTTTATTCAACTCCATTTTTTAATTGAGTTGTTTGATTTTTGTTGTTGAGTTTAAGAGTTATCTTTATATTCCAGAAATCAAACCCTTAACAGATACATGATTCCAAAATATTTTCACCCGTTCTATAGGTAGTCTCTCCACTGTGCTGATGAAGTCCTTTAATGCACAAACATTTTTAATTTTGATTGAATTCAATTTTGTCCTTTGTTGCTTGTGGTATTGCTGTCACATCTAAGAATCTGTTGCTAAAAACAAAGTCCTGAATCTTGTGAAGATTTACCCCTGTGGTAGTTGGCTATGAGAGACCTGGTTTGCAGTCTGGCTAATGGACCTCATGTATAGCCACCACCTACCTGTCCATCAGTGACGGCTTGTGTGTTGCTGTGATGCAGTACAGATTTCATTGAAACTCCCAGGCTGAAATGAGCTGGGAAGAAAAGCTTGGTAATTTACTTCAGAAAATCAGTCAGTGAAAACCCTGCAGATCACGATGGTCTGATCAACAATGAGTCATTGAAATGGCACAGGAGTGAGCAGCACTTAGTTCCATTGTTCATGGTCACCATGAGTCAAGGGTCAACTCAGCAGCAGCTAACAATAACAACAGGTGTTACATGGAAGGTACTAGATAAGCACAGATGAAAAAGTTGTTACTTTAGCCCTGAGAGAGTAAGTAACTGTTTCCTAGAGGAGATGATATTTTAGCCCAATTTTAAACGAAGTGACAGTGGAAAAAATTTATTCCAGGCATAGCAACAAATTCTTACAAGGTCACAGGCTATTTAGGAAATAACTTGTTTTACAATGATTGATGTGTGAATTTCTTTGATTGTATTGACAGGAGATCAGTCTGGAAAGGAAGATTGAGACCATTTGTTACAGAGTCGTAGAGAGGCAATGCAGAGAACAATATCATCAAACTTGGAGTGTAGCAAATTTTCCCGGCAATGTTGTGAAAGACAAGCGAGCCATGAGAAGTAAGGAGGGAAGTTAGGAAGATATTCCCGTAGTCTGGACAAAAGTTGAGAAAGGCCAGAATTAGGCAATAGAAATTACAGTCAATGGACTTTATAGCAGACCCTGAACATGACTGAGTGCTCAGTTAAAGAAAATATTTTTCCTCCCTAGGGAAATATCAGATAAACACCACGAATATTTCTGTGTTGAGTCTCCTTCTCTGGAATCCATCTAAACAATTACCAAATGATTAACTCAATCTCTTTATCTCTTATTAAACATTAGATTTCTTTCTCCTGATAGAATCCAAGAGATAACCTTGATTACTCACAATTTTTAAGAGACAGTAAGCTGTAAGAATATTGATACCATACACTTGATAACCACACCTTCTGTAGTCTGAAACTTATCAAACATGCAATCAAGAAGCATTGGTAATTACTGCTGACTGGAATGCAAAAGTGGAAACACAGAAGAAGGATTTGTAGTTGGAAAATATGGCCTCGATGCTAGGCATCAAGGGATTTCATGACAGAATTCTGCAAGACCAACAACTCGTTCATTGTAAGTACCTTCTCTTAGTAACATAAACTATACACTTGGACCTCACCAGATGGGATACACAGGAATTAAATTGACTACATCTGTTGAAAGAGATGGTACAAACCTCAGTGTCATCAGTCAGAGCAAGGCCAAGGGCTGACTGTAGAACAGACCATCAACTGCTCATAGAATTTCAAGTTGAAGCTGAAGAAAATTAAAACAAGTTCATAAGAGACAAACTATCACCTTGAGTATATTCCACCCTTGCCAGGAGCCAGCCCCAGCAGGGTTTCGGGAACATGGAGGGGTTGGGTGGCGTCGGCTGAGGAGGAAAATGACGAGACTGAAACAGGAAAGAGTTTTGGAGAATGGTAGCCTGTTAAGGTCTGTCTTCCTTTATTTTTTTGTAGTCAATGAGGTAACTGTACTTTGACCACTTGGGTGACTGGCTAGCAAAGGTGGGTACCTCGTGGTCTCTCTTCATGTCAATCATTAGGGTCTTCTAAATAATGGCCTGAGACAGGAGTCTCTTTTCATGTTAATTATTAGGGTCCTCTCTGTTAGCTAGTAAAGAACCGATACCTTGAAGTCCTTTTTCATGTTAAATCATTAGGGCCCTCTAAGTAATGAGACCAGTATATTGTGATTATAATCAACAGTCGGAACAAAGCTAATCTTGGAACTTCTATTAACTCTACCTAAGCCTCGAGGTCAAAGGTACAGGAAGAGAGAATAAACCCATCTTAAAAGTTATACTCTGACAGTCTCTATTTGTTCCTTCTTCGCTCTTCCTTATCTCTTCCTGTGGGGACAATAAGTGTCCACCATCCCTCACTCTAAGCTTCTTTTAAACTGTTCTGAGAACGGTATTTCTTTAGCATTTGTCTATTTGCCATACCAAATACAATAAACTTGGAAGCTTATCTGTCTTCCTGATGTAGGGAGTGGAATATCTATATTCTAAGGGCTGTGCAAGGGGGTTGTTCCTGGGGAGCTTCCCAGAGCCTTTCTGCAATCTTGTTTTTTCTGGGAAGGGGGATGTGCAGCTGGAGGAAGCCAGCGGGGCTGGGCCGCCCTGATGCTCTCAGGCGTGCTGCATTGGAATTCATTAAGCCGAGGGGGTTGTAAAACCCTTCTTCCTTGATCCTTGTGCCGGGAAGTAAGGAGGTGTTTTTGAGGAAGGTTTGATTAGGTTGCAAAATATTATCAAGGAGAGTATGGCCAGAAAATATGTCATGGATGAAATGCCTCTGCCTGTCATCACATAAGTTTGTGACTCTGTTCACAGGGGCTTTTGTGGGTGAGAGGCTTTGACACACCCTAATTTAAAGACCATCTCAAGAACAGACTTGATTTATTAAACACTAATGACTGAAGACTAAGCAAGTTGTAGAAAGACATAAAGGCCATCATACATGAAGAGGTTGATTAAGAGAGCGGGAAGAAAAGTCCAAAATGCATGTCAGGAGAGACTCTGAAACTGGCTCTTAAATGCAGAGTATCTAAAGCAAAAGGAAGAAATGCTGAAGCAAAAAAAGGTGAACAGAAGATTTCACAGGGCTGCTCCAGAAGACAAAGTAAAATAGCATAATGAAAAGTGAAAACCTGGTGAAGGAAAACCAAAAGGGAAGATAATGCTCTGCATTCATCAAACTGAAAGAGCCGAAGAAAAAATTCAATATTGCACGAAGTTGCAGTGTTGAAGGATTCTCTGGGGAAAATACTGAAAGACACCAAAAGCATCAGAAGAAGAGGAAACTAAGACACAGAGACACTGTATCCAAAAGAAACAGACAGTATTCAACCATTTCAGCAGGTAACATATGATCAAGAACTGATGATGCTGAAGGAAGACATCCAAAGGGCATGGAAGGCATTGGTGAAAACAAGGCTCCAGAAATTGAGAGAGAACCAACTGAGATATTTCAACCAATGGATGCAGTGCTAGACATATTCACTTGTCTAGGCCAAGAAATCTGGAAGACAGTTACCTGGATAGCTGACTGGAAGAGATCTATATTTATATCTATTTAAAAAAAAAAAAGTGATCCAGTGGAATGAGGAAATTATCAGATGGTATCATTAATATCAAACACAAGTAAAATTTTGCTTAAGATCGTTGAAAAGCAGTTTCCAGGTAGGTTGGAAATGGAGGCCCTGCGTTAGGAACTGACAAGAGATTATAGGCGTAGGGGGACAAAAGAAATGAAACCATACTGGTTCTGTTAAAAAGCTAAATGTAAAGAGATACACCAGAAATTAGTATAACAGAATATATTTATTGTGAGTTAATGGGATTCGAATCAGGTAGCTTCAAATCTAAAGTAAAGGGAAAGTGCTACTAAGAGTGGGTTGTGAAAATAGGTTATATCGGTGCATCAAGCCAATTCTGACTTATAGTGACCCTATAGGTCAGAATAGAGCTACCCCTTAAAGTTTCCAAGGAGCAACTGGTGGATTTGAACTGCCAGTGCTTTGGTTAGCAGCTGTAGCACTTAAAGACTACACCACCTCAGGGCTTCCTGAAGGTGAAGATATGCCATTTATCCTAAAACACAGCTTCAAATCAGACTCTCGTATTACTGCTTCCCATAACTGACTAAAATAAACAAACTTGGTGCTGTCAATCCCGCCTCATAGTAACTCTACAGGGCAGAGGAGAAATGCTGAAGTAAGCCATGTGCAGTAACTTTCTGACTCTTCATCCTGCAGAGACGCTAGCAGGTTCCAACCAACCTCCTTCAGACAGTAGCTGAGCAGCATCTGGACACCACCAGGACTCCTGCTACAGTGATTTAGAAACTACAAAATTAATGTTCTGCCACGAAGGTAGATTTCAGATTTGAAACATTAGCACTCCTTTGCGTATGTTCAGAAATGTTCATCCTAAATACTCAGTGAGTGGTTTCAATTTTAGATCTAAGATTTTAAAATACATGTGCTCTTGAGGGTATGGAAACCCTGGTGGCGTAGTGGTTAAGAGCTATGGCTACTAACCAGAGGGCTGACATTTCAGATTCACCAAGTGCTCCACGGCAACTCCATAGAGCAGTTCTACTGTACCCTAAAAGGTCAGTATGAGTCAGAATTCACTGGACAGCAATGGGTTTTGTTGTTGTTGCTGTTGTCCTGAGAGCTGTGAAGGAAGAGAGCTGTAAAAGAAGCTTAATGCAGGATTTTTTAAATCTATTTCCGTTACTTTTTAACACTCAGTAATTTATAAAGTGAGTTTCTATAGTTTCTAAAATTACTGTAAGTAACTTATTTTATAATAAAAAGGCCTTTATTTTAAGCTAAACTAAAAGTGGTATAGTATTTAAATCTTTGAAATTTCAAAAATGGAGTGTGACTTCTTTAAAAACTGGAATTAGGCCAGGGAATAAACAGGAAGGTTTGTTTGATACATTAATAAGACCAAGTAGGCAGAGGCATGTAATCAGTAAACTACTAACCAAATATCCACATGTCGATGGAAGTGGGCAGGTCTTTCTTGAGAGGAGATGATGATTACTGAAAGAAAAAAAACACTGTGGAGACCCAGTGCATGGGACAGTTACAGTTTTTCCTCTAAACTTTGCAGAGTTGTCAAGCTTCCCCATGTTCAAAGGTGGACTAAGTAACACTAGATTTTCAGCACTGAAAAATCTACAGCAATATGCTAGTTAAATTTAGGCTGGAGAAAAAGACATTGACTAAATTTTAACATCTGTAGGAGATAGCTGGTACCCTGGTGGCCCAGCGGTTAAGAGCTTGACTGATAACCAAAAGGTAAACAGTTTGAATCTATCAGCCACTCCTTGTAAACTTTCCTGTAGGGTAACTATGAGTCAGAATAGACTGGACAGCAATGGTGAAAGACAACTAGCGGCACTGGGGGCTCTTAACAAGTCCTGGAAACTAGCAGAGACAGACTGAGAAGAAATTGGAACCAATCAGCCAAACAAACAAACACAACAAAGAAAACAGAGGCTTAAAAAGCAGAGAATAGCGAAAAACAAAACCAAATCCACCATCATCCAGTTGATTACGACTCATAGTGACCCTTGAGCAGTGGGGAAGAGAAAAAAAGTGTTAGTTTTCTAAATTGTAACCTGTTATTTTTAAAGCAGTAGTTTTCAGGCACAAAACCCTGTTCTATAACATATAATACTCCTTGTTGTTGTTGTTGTTAGGTACTGTTGTGTCAGTTCTCCCTGATAGTGACCCTGTATATAACAGAATGAAACACTGCCTGGTCCTACACCATCCTTAAAAATCTTTCCTAGACTTCAGCGCATTGTTGCAGCCACTGTGCTAATCCATCTCTTTGAGAATCTCCCTCTTTTTTGGTGACCCTCTGCTCTACTAGGCATGATGTCCTTCTACAGGAACTGGTCCTTCCTAGTTACATATCCAAAGTACATGAAGCAAAGTCTCACCAACTTTGCTTCTAAGGAACATTCTGGCTGTATTTTTTCCAAGACGGTGTGTTTATTCTTCTGGCAGTCCACAGTATATTCAGTATGCATCACCGACACCATAATTCAAAGGCATCAGTTCTTCATTGGCTTTCTTATTCATTGTCAAGATTTCTCATGCATGAGGTGATTGCAAATATCATGACATGGGTCAGTCACACTTAAGTCTCTGAAGTGTCCTCTTTGCTTTTTAACACTTCAAAGTGGTCCTTTGCTGCAGATTTACCCAGTACAATTTGTTTGATTTCTTGAGGTAGGTAAAATGAAATCCCTGGCATCTTCTGTATTTTCTCCATTTATGATAATGTAGTTTATTGTTCAATTGTGAAGATTTTTATTTTTTCTTTGTATTGAGGTGTAATCCACACTGAAGGCTGTAGTTTTTAAACCTTCATCAGTAAGTGCTTCAAGTCCTCTTCAATTATAGCAAGGTTGCAACTTCTGCATATCGTAGGTTGTTAATAAATCTTCCTCCAATCCCAATGCTATGTTTTCTTCATATAGTCCAGTTCCTCAGATTATTTGCTCAGCATACAGACTGAATAGGTATGGTGAAAGGATACAGCCCTAATGCACATTTTTTCCTGATTTTAAACCACATTGTATCTACCCTTGTTCCATTCAAACACCTGCCTTTTGGTCTATGTACAGGTTCTGTCTATGTGTAGGTTCCTAATGAGCACATTTAAGTGTTCCGAAATTCTCTTTCTTTGCAATGTTATCCATAATGTGTTATGATCCACATAGTCAAATGGCTTTGCGTAGTCAATATAACACATGTAAGAATATTTCTGGTATTTTCTGCTTTCATCCGAGACCTATCTGACGTGAGCAATAATATTCTACCTTCCACATTATCTTCTGAATTCTACTTGTATTTTGGGCAGTTGTCTGTTGATTGATGTGTTGTGGCAACTGCTTTTGAATGACTTTCAGCAAAAACTTATGTGTGATGTTAAAGGTACCATTCAATAATTTTTGCATTCCGTTGGATCACCTTTCTTTGGAAGTTTCACAAATATGGATCTTTTCTAGTCAGTTGGCCAAAAGACTGTCTTCTAAATTTTTTTTTGGCATAGGTGAATAAATGCTTCCAGCAGCATGTCTATTTGCTGAAATATCTTAGTTGGTATTCTCTCGATTTCTGGAGCCTTGTTTTTCACTGCACTTTATACTTCTTCCTTACTACCACCGGTTCTTGATCATATGTTACCTCTTGAAATGGTTGAATGTCAACTAGTTTGTTTTGGTACAGTGGCTCTGTATATTCTTCCCATTTTTTTTGATGTTCCTTGTGTTAGTCAGTGTTTTGTCCATAGAATCCTTTAATATTGCACTTCAAGGCTTGAATTTTTCTTCAGTTCTTTCAGCTTGAAAAATCCCAGGTGTGTTCTTCTCTTTTAGTTTTCTAATTTCATATCTCTGCATGTTTCATTGTAATACTTTACTTTGCCTTATTAACCTTCTTTTCAGTTCTTTGATGTGATCATTTCTTCTGTTCACTTGAGCTACTTTATATTCAGAAAAGTCTCTTCTGAAACCTGCTCTTGAACACCCCTTTTAAGTACTCCCAAATGAAATTTATAGGTAATACCGCTTACTACACCCACAGCTTTTTTTTAAAGATTATGATAAAATCCTAATTGTAATGTAAATGAGAAATAAGGGAAAGGCAATTCATAGCAAAATAACATGGAGGTTGATATGTAAGTGCTGGTGCACTAACAAAAAACCCAAGCCCATTGCCATAAAATCAATTCCAACTCATAGCAACCCTACAGGGCAGAGCAGAACTTCCCCTTAGAGTTTCTAAGGCATACCTGGTGAATTCAAACCAATCCTTTGGTTAGCAGCTGTTACCCTTAAGTATTATATCATGAGGGTTTCCATATTCCACTAAGGCACAATACAGGAATCAGATGTAGGGAATGGTCACAGGGGTGTTTTAAATTGGTGATTCTTGGACCAGTTGATGAAATTCCAGATTCAACATAGTACAACATTCCTTCTATTTCGTTAGTAGTTGTATCCATGGAAAAATGTAGTGTGCATTAAACTACCAAGGAAGATGTTTTGCATTTTTAATATAACTGTGGAACAGAGATGATAAACAAAAAAGATTGAACTGAAAGTCCTGAATTTTCCCCTTGTAGTAGACACTTTGAATCTCTGGTGGCACAGTGGTTAAGTGCTACAGCCGCTAACAGAAAGATCAGAAGTTCAAATGCACCAGGCACTCCTTGGAAACTCTATGGGGGTAGTTCTCTGTTCTATAGGGTCACCACGAGTTGCCATCGACTCAGCAGCAGTGGGTAGTGGGAGTGGACACTTGCCTTTTGGCCTCTCAGCTTCTAATTTCCTCTCCTTGACTGAGGACTCCCCCATAGCGTGAGGCTTGGTTAGAGGTGGGACTCTACCTCACAATATGAAACTGCTAAAAGTACTAGACAGTCTCCTTGCTCCTGGCAGAACAATTAACTGGACATTCTTGCCTGAGACTTAGAATCTGATGGGGGAGGAAGAAAAATATTGGAGTAGTTCTAGATTATTTCCAGAGGCAGCGTGTTGTCAAGGGTCATACAGTCAAGTCAAAATCCTAGGATACTCTGTGGCAGGCAGTGGTCAGATGCTGCCACCTTCTGTAACTCTTGCTTTCTGAGCTCGGGTCTCTCTTGGTTCTCCAATATCCTGCAACAAGCTACTTCTTGCTTTCATTGACCAGAATAGTTTGTTGACTGTAGATAAGTAGCTCCCATCTTCTCTGGGCCTCAGTTTCTTCATACTATGTATAGTGAGTAGATTTCAACACTTATTAAGGTTCCTTCTAGGCTTGGTCTTCCAAGCCTAGAAGGAACCTTAATAAGTGTTGAAATCTACGGCACTTGGCTTGGCTGGCTCTAGGCTTGGTGGTCACTAGTCTCTGAACTTGCAAAGTGCCTCTGCTGAGTGAAAATCATTTCTATATATTTAGCTTGGGTTTTAATGGCATAGTGGTTAAGTCCTACAACTGCTAACCAAAAGATCAGCAGTTCAAATCCACCAGGTACTCCTTGGAAACTCTATGGGGGCAGTTCTACTCTGTCCTTTACTGCTGCCATGGGTCAAAATCGACTTCATCATAGTGAGTTTGGTTTTGGTTTGAGTTTCCAAAGGGCTTTCAAGTGAATTATCTCACTTGACTTGAAGGCATAGAGACTACTCTAAGACGATGTAGACTAAGTGTTTATCCCAGTGCCTAGAACATACACAAACTAGTTGCCATGGAGTCAGTTCTGATTTGTGGCAACATCATATATGTTAGAGTGGAAATGAATTCCATAGAGTTTTCAGTGGCTGATTTTTTGGAAGTGGATCAACAAGCATTTCTGAGGCAATTTTGGGAGACCTCAAACCTCCAACCTTTTGGTTAACAGCTGAGTCTCTTAATTGTTTGCATCACTGAGGGACTCCAGAATATACAAAACTTTCAGTAAATGAGAGTTCCTGGCATTTGATACCTGACATATATTTTTTAAGTTTAAGATGAAGGCCTTTGTGTGTGTGTTTATGTGATATGACTTCATTTCACTAAGGACTTTGTTTTGTTTACCAGTACCCCCCAACATAGTAGGCTTTCAGTAAGTACACATTGAAGGAATGAATTTATATAAAGGAAAACTGTGCCATTTGCTAGCCAAGTATGGAAGGAATCTGGAAAATATTGGAGGGATGGGAATATGAGTGATTTTCTTTTCCAAAGTTACGTTTTTCTAAAGTGTTTAAATAACTTACAAGGAGCCTAATTATTTTATAATCCAGAAAAAGCAATATGTTTGGATAAAAAACAATATATAGTTTGTATATGTATGTAAAACATAGTAAAGTTCTGTGGTTGAAAGCCAAGTGCCGTCGTGGTTAGATAATTATAAATTTGTTTTTCATTTACAAGAAAGTCTCCTAGGGAATTTGAAAACCATGAGGAATGTAGAGAAATTCTATGTTGTGTAAGATTGGTTAGGGCCTTACAGGATGTTGAGAATCCCCTCCTCTCAAGTATTGCCAGTAGTGCCCCTTACCCATCACTTTGACAACCAATAAATAGGCCACTGGTTTTCCCAACCCTTCCATTTATCACTACTTCTCTAGAGTATAACTTTATACTAGTATTTGCACTATGTAAAATATTTTCTTTTTTCCTTCCCTTCTTCCTTTTCTTTTTAAACAGTAACTATTATGAATTGATTTGTGTCCCCTGAACTTGGTTGGCCTAGGATTCTCAGTGGTTTGGCAGTTATGTAATGATGTAATTTGGCAGTTATGTGGTGATGGGATCATCACCCATGATGTGTTCTGATGTGATCAGCTGATCAGTTGCAAAGGGATTATGGTATGATATAACACCTTACTGAAGTCATAGCCCCAATCTGATGTGTGGGGAGTTTCCCTGGGATGTGGCCTGCAGCAATTTTTACTCTTAAAGTAGATTAAAAGAGAAAGAAGTAAGAAGAGAGAGAGAGACCTGGCTACTATCAAGAAAGAAGAGTACTGACTGTGTCTTTTGGACCTGGGGTCCCTGCACTGAGAACCTCCTAGACCCACAGGAAGATTGATGCCAAGACACAAAGAGGTCTTCAAAGAACATGGGACCCACAGTTGCTGAAAGGAGACAAGGACTGTCCCCCAGAGCTGACAGAAAAAGAAAGACTTCTCCTAGAATTGGCACCCTGGATTTGGACTTCCAGCCTCCTAAAACGTGAGCGAATAAACATCTGTTTATTAAAATCATTCACTTGTGATATTTCTGTTATAGCAGCACTAGATAGTTAAGACAATAACTAAGGAAGAAACTATGCTAATTACATTTGATTAGCACAGTATGCCAGTGGAAAGCTTGCCTGTGTTTGACTCGTTGCAGAGTTTCAGGATAGCTAAAGTTGACTTCCTATTGTTGTGTGCAGTCAAGTCGACAACGGTTAAACTTCTTGTACAGTTTATTCAAATTGTAAGCATGGTGTTCTGGAGAAAATATGATAAAAATAATGCTTAGCTAGCACGAATATGTGCCCAGGCACTGTTGTAAGTGCTTCATATATATAAACTCATTTGTTCTTTATAATAATCCTATGAGGTAGACATTGTTATTTAATAGATGAAGAAATGGTCACAGGGAGATTAAGTGACTTATAACGAATCGAGCTGCGAAGAAATGGTCACAGAAAGATTAAGTGACTTATAATGAATGGAGCCGCACTTTACACCCTCTGGCTTCAGGACACCTATGTTTAGCTGCCACAGAATTCTGACTCTCCCTTCCTCACTGCTAATTAGGTGCCCAGCACTGGATTAAGAGCTCAGCTGCTAACCAAAAGCAGGACAAAAGACCTGGCAGTCTGCTCCTGTTAACCTCTTGCTGTCTAGTCAACTCCAACCATTGAGTTTCTAAGGAAATTACCTTTATGAAGCTTACTGCCACTTCTTTCTCCCATGGAGTGACTGATGGGTTCCAAACAGCAATCTTCTGTTTAGCAGGCAAGCACTTAACCACTGTACCTTATGAAATATTACAGGGGGCATACGAGTGAGTTGACTCAAAGGCATGCAACAACAATCCTTATAGAAGAAAGGAGAGAGTACCATTACCTCAGTTTTACAGATTTGTAAACTAAGGCTCAAATCTCTCTTTTGTTTTTAATTGTGATCGAATGAAAATGTACATTCCTGTATAAATTTGCATGCTCACCTATATGCAGCTCTCACTGTTCTCCCTGCCTGGTGACAGCACACTCTTCCTCTCTGCTCCATACATGTCTTATCCTCCCAACAATCTCCTATGCCCACCTCTCCCCACACTCCCCTTCCTCCAGTAAGAGGTCAGCAGGATGACATCTTATAGATGCATAGAACCATAAAATGTACACACGTTATGGTCCTTCTGTGTTGCCAAGTCCAATCCATTCCTGTCCAAAGAGTTGACCTCCATTATGATTTATGGATGGGGCAGCATCAGGGCCAGGGGCCATGGTCCTAGGGGAACACTGAAGCCCATGGACCATCAACTGTGGTCTTTTATTGGAGATCTCAGGGTGCACCCCTTTTTATTCTTGTGTTGCCAGTGAGACTCAACTATGTAAGCTCCATCACATCCATCACTCGTGGTGGCCGGGCACCATCTGGCTCTTCTGGTCACAAGTCGATGTAGTCACCCACTCATGTGGGTCTCTCTGTCTTCTGGTTTCTCTTTCCCCCATGTCGTTTTGGCCCTTGGTGATCATCTGTTTCTGCTGAATTGGGACCATTTGCTGTACCCTCAGATGGCAGCTTGGCAGCTTTAAAGACCCCAGAAGCCACTCACCAATGTGGGTTGTAGAGGGCTCTCTTAGCAAAATGCTACTTGTGCCAATTGGCCTCAATTTCCCCTGAGAGCATAGTCCCCAGCCCCTGACCCTAACTACTCTGTCCTTGCAATGTTGGATTAAGATGGAAGGAGTAATCATGTTATGTTGAAGTCCAGTAAACATTGATCTTGTTTCTAATGTATGCTGTCACAGATTTCACCCAACCAAATTTCTATCAACTATCTAATCTAAACCCTCCTTTGCCCTCCCTACTTCCCCACCTTTGCAGCTGTCAAAGAGTCTTTCCTTCTATGCATGAGTCTTTAAGTTCTTATCGTAGGGATCTCATCCATATTTGTTCTTTTGTCGCTGACTACTTTCACTTAACATAATGTCCTCCAATTTAAGTCAGGTTATAAGATGTTTCCTAAAATAATCATTGTTCTTTATCACTGCATAGTGTTCCATTGAGTATATACACCATAGTTTACCTACGCATTCTTCTGTTGTTGGGCATCTGGATTAATTCCATCTTTAAGCTATTGTGGACTGTGGTGCGATTAACATTCATGTGCATGTGTCCGTTGGTGTGAAAGGCCTTGATTCTGTAGGATATATTCCGAGCAGTGGAATTACTAGGTCAAATAGCATATTTAGATCCAGCTTTTTAAGGAAGCACCAGATTGCTTTCCAAAGAGGTTGTACCATTTTGCAATCCCACCAGCAGTGTAGGAGAGTTCCAATTTTTCCACAGCCTCTCCAGCATTGTTGTTTTGCATTTTTTGGATCATGGCCAACCTTTTTGGGATGAGATGATATCTCATTGTTGTTTTGATTTGAATTTCTTTAATAGCTAATGATCGTGAGCATGTCTGCATGTGTCTTTTGGCTGCCTGAATCTCCACTTTAGATAAGTGTCTGTACATCTCCTTTGCCCATCTATTAATTGGGTGATTTATCTTTTTCTTATTGATATTTTGTAGTACCTGATTATGGAGATCAGACATCAGTCTGACATATAGTTGCCAAGTATTTTTCCCCATTCTGTAGCTGTGGCCTTTTAATTCTACTAATAAAGTCTTTGGATGAGCAGAAGTGTTTGATTCTTAATAATTCCCATTTATTTTCTCTTCTGTTGTTTGTGGTTTGTTTGACAGATTTTGAAGTCTGTGCATTGTAAATTAAAGCTTTCATTGTTGTTCCTACCTTTTCTTGGATGAGCTTTATCATTTTAAATTTGATATTTAGGTCTTTATCCAGTTTGAGTTGGGTTGTGTATAAGGCTTAAGATATGGGTCTTGTTTCAATTTATTGCAAATGGATATTCAATTTTGCCAGCACCATTTGTTAAAGAGATTATTTTTACCCCAGTATAATGTCTTAGGACCTTTGTTGAATATCAATTGTTCATATGAAGATGGTGTCATCTCTGGGGTCTCAATTCTGTTCCATTGATCTATCTGTCTCTCTTTTGTACAAGTATCAGGCTGTTTTGATTACTGTGGGAGTGTAGTAGGTTCTAAAGTCGGGTAGTGAGAGGCCTCCCAGTGTGTTCTTCTTCAGTAGTGCGTTACTTATCTGCGGCTTCTTCCCTTTCCAAACAAAGTTGGTAATTTGTTTCCCCATGTCATTAAAAAATGTTACAAGAGTTTGTTTTGGGATTGCATTATATAAGTAGATTGCTTTGGACAAAATAGACATTTTCACAATGTTAAGACTTCCTATCCATGAGCAGGGGTAGGTTTCTCCGTTTATGTAAGTCTGTCTTAGTTCTTGGAGGAAGGATTTGTAGTTCTTGTTGTAAAGGTCTGTTATTTCTCTGGTTAAATTTATTTCTAGGTAATTTATCATCTTAAGGGCTACAGTAAATGGTATTGGTTTGGTGATTTCCACTTTGATGATCTCTTTGTTGGTATAAAGGAATCCTACTGATTTACTTATGTTTATCTTGTATTCTGAGACTTTGCTGAAGTCTTATATCAGTTTGAGTAGTTTACTTATGGATTCTCTAGGATTCTCTGTGTATGCAATTGTATCATCTGCAAACAGGGAGATTTTTACTTCTTCTTTGTTGACACAGATACCCTTTATTTCTTGGTCTCGGGTGTAATTGGAAAAAAATTACAAATTTAATATACTCTTTCTGATTCATCATTTTGTCCCCTCACTAGATATTAGTCTGGGGATCTTTTTCTGACCCATTGTTTTGAATAAAGTGCATTTGCTTTGTTTCTGCATTTTAATTATTAAGGTATAGTATACATAGTTCTTTCTCTTAAACACCAATACTTCTCCAAATAGTCTCCTTTTCTTGCTGCAAAAGCAGCACAAAAATGTGGAACAAAAGTGTGTAAAAGAGAGAAAAAAAACATTCCTAACAATAATACAGTAATTATCACATCTGAGAATAATCTCTTTTTATTTCCAAAAGTCTCATTTTTTACATGACTTGTCCAGATGTGTACATAACATTTTACAGTGACTCACTTCCAAACACCATGTTTTCATTGTTTCTATGGCTCTCATAACTTGCAATACATACACAGTATTTCTTTGAGTAAATTATGATTCATAATTTAGCAATTCTTTTATAGTTGCTCATCTAGGTTGTGTCTAGTTTTTCTGTATTCTAGATAAAAAGAAAAGAAAAAATACACCTACAGCTGTCAACTTGATTTTGACTCAAAGTGACCCTATAAGACAGAGTAAAACCACCCCATAGAGCTTCCCAGGAACCCCTGGGGGATTTGAACTGCTGTCCTTTGGTAGCTCTTATCCACAAAACCACCAGGGTTTCCATATTTTAGCTAGAACATGGCAATGAATATCTTTGTGATGAAAAGTGTTATCGTCTGTTTAATGCTTTCCTTAGGTCAAACCCTCAGAAGGTAGATTTCCAGGGCAATGAATATTAATGTATTTTTGATTTGAGACACGCTGTGTATTGTTTTACTAAAAAGGTGTACCATTCTCCAACATACTCTGTGTCAGCACTTCTGCTCATTCTTTCTATTAACTGAACACCATCTGTCAGCAGCCACCTTTTGTTATTTGGTTTTGGTTGTTCCTTGGTTACTTCCTTGGAGATAACAGCAACCTATGATGAGGTCAGTAGTATCAGGTTTACGCTGAACAGGCAGAGGCCTCAGAGCCAGCAGGGTGAAAATGGATCACATCCCTGACCTCAGTGCTACCAAACCTTTTATTAGGGGAGCCCTTTGTCTAGCATGCTTAAATACATAAAAATGTTCTCTGAACTGAAAAATGGGATAATAATTAACACAATGCCTGACTTCATACATCAGATGAACCTCATACAGGGCTGTAAGATTAAAATTTACAGAGCAATATTATTTTTTTATCTTGATTACTAAAACATAAATTTACTTTGAATGAAAATATTTTTCTTCGGCTCCCACTTGGAATTTAAATGTCAAAAAAATGCGCAAAACAGGCTTTCTTTCTTTAATCTCAACTTCACAGAAATAATTTCTAGTATAAGTGATAGATTAAAAAATTGTGGTTAGTATTTCACAAATAACTTTATCATTGAAGTTCCCCAAAGTATGATTGGATGATCTGAAGTAGTTTGTAATAGCCAAACTAAGAGTCCTGGTTATTTTATTACCTAATTTTGGAAGCAAGGTTTTTTGTATGTCTCCAAATAAGGAAAAGAAAGAGATTGCATTTTCATGTTATTTATATTATCCCCTCATTTAGTCCAACTCTGCTTTATTGGCAAGAACTTTCAGTAATACTGTCAGATTACTGTAGTTTGTTATTACCAGGGATTTAGCAAATCATTCATGTTTTATGTTTAAAAATTTCTCCTGGAACCGTATACTTGTTTTGTATTTAACAACGCAGCATGACATAGATGGTGACTGTGCAGTTCACAAGGAAATATGCTTAAATATGAGTTGGAATGAGTTGATGTGAGGAAAACTTAACTGGTTGTAGATTTGTTAGTTAAAAAGGATTGTGATGTATCTGGATGAGTTAACAAAATTGTTTTCCTACTTTTAAATTTTGAAAAGTTGTGTGTATGTGTGTGTCTGTGGCAAAAATAGAGACAGAGTAATAGATACTGAGATTTATTGTTGTTTGAAATAGTTTAGACATGGCCCTACCTGGCAAATAAACTGCAAGCATGTGATATTATCATTTTACAGTGTGTAAATTCTGATTGCAGGCTGTCTGATTTGGACTCCAGGTGTTTACTTTTAGTCCTCAGAGCATTGGAAAATAATATTTTTTTTTTCTAGGAGCAGGTTTCTTTATGATTGGTTATTTTAAATTCTCAACCTAAAATTAAAACAAAAAAAGGAGGGTATTTTAATTTCTTCAGGTGGTAACATACCCCAGAAAACTCCTGCAAACCCACCCACTCAGTCTTACAGATCACTTATCTGTTTGGCATAGCTTTGGGGATAATTGTCCCTAGTCCAGCATGGGGAAAATCATTGGTTTCTTGTCCTTATGACCCAAGACTGAGCAAACAGTACATTACCTGGGAATGAAACACACTAACGTATCAGGATACACCAGCACCACCCAGTGGTCTTGAATTAATCCAACAACTTTTTGAAAAAGAGGAGGATCTAGTGAGGGCCTCCCTCTCAACGGTGAGTTGTATCATATATATGCATGACAGCACCAGGGTACAACTTTCAAAGAACTGAATCCATATGTAATTTTGAGTTGCACTTTATTGACCTTATTTCAGGAGAAAATGGACTGCTTACATAACACTCTGCCACTGAGTCAATTCCCTCTCATAGTGACCCTACAGGACAGAGGAGCACTGCCCCACTGGGTTTTCAAAGAGCAGGTGGTAGAACTGAACTACCAATCTTCTGCGTAGCAACCGAACTCTTACTGAACACCATACCACCAGGACTCCAGACTACTTACAGGGCAAGAAAAATCGCGTCTGGCAGAGTTGCTTATGAACTTGTGTTTTTTGGCAGATATGTAGCAATACATACATTTCTAAGCAGTGAGTTAACCTTTTGTAACTGTAAGATACATATGCAGGCTAAAGACACATCACAAAATGAATGACCCAAGTTATCCTCCCATGGAATGTAGAAATTCTGCATCATCCAAGGATAACTTTTCTTTTGTATACGCTAAACTCCTTTATAGATGATACTCTTTCCTCCAAGATTTGTGTAAACAATTTCTCATCAGTTTTTTTGTTCCTTGTAACTGCTGATTATTATACACATTTTACTATATAAACATCATGCTTGGTGATTTGAGAAAATTTGAAAAATGATAATAAGTAGGTACCAACAACAGAGGAAAACACCCATCACTGCTACTGTTATCATTCAGGAAATACCTATACTGTGCACAAACTCTGCAGCCAGACTTGCCTTGGTTTAAATCTCAAGTGGGCTGTTTAGCAGCTGTGTGAAATGGTTTAATCTATCCATGTCCTCATTCCTCCCTGGCTGTCTCTGAAGCCACGTACCTCACTTAGTTTACTTTCTATTTCAGTTTTAGGTGAAAAGTGATAAAATCCTTTTCCAATCTTGACATGGTTAGGTTCTGGAGTAAGTCTGAACCTGATTTTCCCCATGCTGGACTAGGGATATTGCCAGGAGCTGATACAGAGGTCACTGGCTTCAGCACCACAGTCTTCGTATCAAACTCCAGGAGACGTAATCTGGCATGTTGTCAGCCAACAACACTGACCTAATCCTTGGAAAACTAAGTAGCTAATTTCCACTAGACTTGAGCACGAAATGTATTTTATTGTTCAAAGAAATGAATGCACTTTACTCCAAATTTCATTTGTTGAGAATATACACAAAACATACACAATTTATTATCATACATAAAATTTAGTGACACTGATGACATTTTTCAAGGTGTGCAACCATTCTCATCCTCCTTTTCTGAGCTGTTCCTCCCTCATTAATATGAACCTACTGCCCCTAACTTTCATATCTAATCTTTTTGAGTTGTTCTCAATTTGATTCCATACTGATAGCTCTTAAAAGAGCTAAATGCTCAAGGCAGACCTTTTTTATTAGTTAACTATGAAAAGTGAAACTGTTGTTTGGTTTTCAGATCACTTCAGGGGATATTTTTGGTTTAAGGTTTAAAGATCATCTCAGGACAATAGTTTCAGGGCTTCATCCATTCTCCACAGTTCCACAAAGTCTGAAGTCCATGAGAATTTGAAATTCTCTTCTGCATTTCCTCCCTTTGATCAGGATTCTTCTATGAAATCTTTGATCAAAACGTTCAGTAATGATAGTTTTTCTGGTCTCACGGCATAGGGGGTAGTTGTTCAAGGAGGTAATTAGCCAACACATTCCATATCCTCCTCCTGTTTCTAACTTTCTTTCTCTGTTGCTCCAGGTAAATACAGACCAATACTGTACCTTGGATAGCCACCTGCAAGCTTTTAAGATTCTAGGTACTGTCAATGACCTGAGATAGAACAGAAGCACTAAACATGTTATTAGGCCAATTAGCTAGGATGTCCCATGAGACTGTTTAAACTTCCAAACCAAGGAACCAAATCTCATGACGTTTGGTTATACACAAGCAGCCTCAGCAGCTACTCTTTTTGTTGTGTTGCTATATCACACAAGTTCTGCTAATTCATTTTTTTACAGATGTACAACTTAATGGCAGCTATTCCAGTAACAGGCTGTGCAACCCTCTAATGTAGTTTTAATTAACATGAAAACTAAAACCAACTTTATTTTTAATCAGTACAAGACACCACTTTAGTTTCTCATTACTTCCATTCTCTTAATTTCTCTCTCTATATACATATATATACATTATCTATATATTTATGTCTATAGATCTACACTAGCCAGTACGTTATTTCTGGAAACTTTGGTCTGATTTCTGATCAGCTAGCTGGCCACAAAGGTCCTGACTGTGACACTGACAGCAGCAAAAAGCAAGGTTGGGTCCTTTCAAAATATGTTCCTTGTTTACTTTTGCCAGCTAGTCTGAAAATGCTTCATTTTGATCAGAAATTTGAAAATGACAAAGGCAATCAGGATTTCTAGCATATCTTAAACTATATACAGATTAGAAAACTCAAATCATTCTTAGGAGCTTAATGAGATTTTTTCCCACCTTCCAGGTTACAAATAAAGCAACTCCAACTACCATTATGTAAAAAGGTAAACACTGTTAACTAAGCACACAGAAATGGCAGCAGGTTGGACCAATGTCAAAGAAAAAAAGCTTCCCTTACAGTTGACAGTGTTAATTTTGAAGACATTTCAAACTTCCATGAAGGCTAACCCTAACAGCTGAAATATTTAAAGCAGAAATCAGTATTTTGATTAATAATGGAAATATGCTAAGAAGTGTTCTGAAACATTCATTAGAAAAGTGACAACTTTTATAATTGCTTGAGGTGCTGTAATACATCTGCCGATATTCCCAGCTGTTTTACCAAACTGGCTGTCTGTTCTAAAATCCAACTAAGGCTTGGGCTTTTAGAATGTGCATGCTGCTGTGTTCCACAACATTCCAAATAGGAACACTCTATCCCACTAAGGCTCTTGCTATAGTTTTTGTTAAACTCAGCATTATTTTCGCAGAGTCTTTCATCTTGAGGTGCATTAATCTTTTTCTCAGCTGGAGCAACATGACAAAGGTCCATATCCTGAATGGAGTCCAATAAATCTACAACACTGGGCTGCAGAGTGATTGATTTCAGATGTGTGAGCACATACTCTTCACAATGGCCAACTGCATCCAGAAGATTATTTATTTTACCGATCAAAGCTGAACTATTATCGTGAAGGTGACACCAAGAGAGCAAAGCACTGAATGAAAACAGAAACAAGAGTTAAATAGGAAGAAAACAAATTAAACAGTCATAGGCTTCTACAATTTTTGATGCTAAACTCTCTATATTTATTTTTCAGACACTAGGGAAAAAAATGACCTTTTAATACAAATGAAAGAATTGGATTTAATCATATAAACTGATTATAATCCTAACCTCTCTCCCGCATTACTATTTCCTGATTTTAGACTTTCCCCCGTTACGTGAAACTACAACAGAAACAGGATACAGCTCAGAAAAAGAGATATTTAAGGATATCAAGAAGCTTCTAGGCCAGTGAGTCTCCCTCTTGGGTGCACATTAGAATCAACTAAGGAGCTTTTGAGGCTGTCAAGGTCCAGGTCACACCTCAGACTAATTACATCAGAATCTCTGGAGGAGGGACTCAGGTATCACACTTTCTGTCAATGCTACTCAGATTAAGTCCAAGGTGCAGTCACAGCTGAAAACTTGTTCTAATCATATGACTGCCATCAAGACTAAAGGTCAGAAAGTTCTGAAACAACTTCTGCTTCCCAGTTTTGTCACTGAGTAGACACTATTAGCTGAGCTATTAACAAGTTCCTTAACAAAGGTATGAATCCTTCCAGTCCTAATACAGTTCCTGTTTTTCTTTACTTTTCTGGTATGGACACAAAATAACTTGTTTTTTTGCCATTTTAGATTGCTCAGATAGTCATCTTGTTAGTGTTGTCATGGGCTGCCCAGTTGACTCTGACTCACAGTCACCCTATACGACAGAGTAGAACAGCCTCATGGGGTTTCCTAAGCTGTAATCCTTATGAAGCAGATCACCAGGCCTTTTTCCTGTGGAGCACTTGTGGGTTTGTACTGGTAGGTCCTAACTTTTCAGTTGACAGCCAAGCGCTTAACCACTGTGCCACCAGGGCTCCTTTCAGATAATCATAAAAGCATTAAAATAATGATTATACTAAAAGTGTTTTAAAAATGGAATCAACTCATAGAAAAAATTCAGCAATAAGCTTTTTACGCTTATAAAAGACTGACTGAACTTGATGTTACAAACAACATTTGATCATTTTAGTACTGTGGTAGACTTTGTAAATTCTGATTTCTGCCAGTGATTCCAAAATCCTAAACACAGTGAATTTTACTTGTTCTGATAACCTTTGTTTTCTATCTGCTACTAGTGACTGTTTGGAGCTCTGAGTTTTTCTCCACTAAGGATAATTTAAAAGGTACGATGCATCAAAGAGGACAAGTCCGTCATGGTCTTGGCTCCCTGTGTCATTTGACAAAGACCTGGCTCTGATATATGCCACTGTTGCTATGGCATCTTGACAGCTATTCAATTATCAGAACTCAAGTAAACAGAACCATGTTCTCTCTATTACATATCTATAATTGTCATCATGTACCCCTTCTCTAGAACTCTGTCATACTGTTTCACCACATATGCAAGACCAAAACTTTCCTCAAAACCTGTAGATCTGTTAATTACTTTAGACACAGGCTGGTGGTAGTCTGGGTGCCAAAAGTACATATCCTTGTACCGTATGTTTCTTTGCCAGAAAGGACACCTGGTTCACATCTTAAAGTAGATAAAATGATGGATGTTTTTGACTCTTTGAAGGTAGTATTACTGTAGCTTTCTTTTATAGATTTAAGACAAAGTATGTCAGTTTAAATACTTCATTCGCACATACTACTACATACTACTTTCATAAAAATTCTTCAAGACTATTGAGGTTGCCAGCCAAGTGCCGTCGAGTCGGTTAACATGATTAAAAACTTTACGTTTTTAAACTTACCTTAATGTTCCTCTGAGTTGTCCATAGTTTATAATGACTTCAGCACCCTCCTTATAACCTTGATTGAAGCCCTGCTGAAGAGTAACTGCTTTGCCAGCATCCACTCCATCTCTATAGCCTTCCTAAAAATAAGGAAGAAATGAAGAACTGCAGCTGTGACTAGTAACATATGTAGGTTTTTCTAGAAAGGCACTGGTCCTAGTAACATATGTAGGTTTTTCTAGAAAGGCACTGGTTCTACAACAAACACAACACAGCCACACAACCAAAATAGCCTGTGCTTCCCATTAAAATTTATTAATGGTTAATCTTACCCTGGAACTGTGGTGGCATAATGGTTAAGTGCGCAGCTGAGAACTGAAAGGTTGGCAGTTCAAATCCACAAGCTGCACCATGGGAGAAACATGTGGCAGTTTACTTCCATAAAGATTTACAGCCTCAGAAACCTTAAGGGGCAGTTCTACCCTGTGCTATAGAGTTTCTAGAAGTCTGAATCAACTTCACAACAGTGGGTTTGCTAGTTTTTTGGTAATCTTTCTTTATCCTACATTTGAAGTCTAGACTTACAGTGAAAATTCTTAAAATACTGCTTCTTACAGTTTTTTTCTTTTTCTTTTTTTAATCTTGTGGTAGCAGTAACTTCAGAGAAAGGAAACAATAGAGAATTACACACCTGGCCTGTTGGTAGCTGGCTGGGTTGGTGGATGAGGTGCAGGACAGTAAAAAGAGTTGGAGACAGCATGAAGTAGTTAAGTAAAGCAAAGGAAAATAAGGGGAAGCTGGTTTAGGGCAAGAATGATGTCATGTGGTATTATAAATTCTACTTGATACTTACATTCCAATCAACTGCAAATTCTTTGTGGGCATCTTCCATTGGTGCCATGGCGTTCAGATGAGGCTCAGTATTTGCTGCATTAGCCTCAGCTTTATATAAAGTAATTCTGTAATTGGCAATATTTTTGCTGAGATAAGCAAATATTATTTTACTAAACATTAAACAAGAAAGTAGACTTCTAACTGCAGCTTTAGGGACAATTTAATGATTGGACAGGACCTCATCATTTGGTTCTCGGGGTGTCCTACCCAGAAATTTGGTGCATGGCATTAAATTTACTTTCAATGAACAGGTAGAGATACATAAATTGCCATCTAAAAAATAAAAACCCAGTCAACTTAAGAGTCCTTTACCTAGCCACCAGTATTCCTTAATCTAAAATCAAACCCACTGCTGTGGAGTTGATTCTGACTCATAACGACCCTACAGGACAGAGCAGAACTGTCCTATATCGTTTGCAAAGCTATAATCTTTAGTGAGAAATCCTAGTGGTTAAATGCTAAAGAAAAGGTCAGCAGTTCAAATCCACCTGGCACTCCTCCGAAATTCTATGGGGCAGTTCTACTCTGTCCTATAGAGTGGCTGTGAGTTGGTATTGACTCCACAGCACTGTTTTTTTTTTTTTTTTTAAATCTTTACTAGAGCCGGCTGTTTGGGTTTGAACCGGGTACCTGTCAGTGAGCAGCCAGCACTTTAACCACTGGACCACCACGGCTCTTGTGTTCCTCACTAGCCCTCCCCTACTGTCCAGTGTTAATCCGTGGCCATTACATTAAGTTCACCTCTTCCACGAAGTTTTGGTTGACAGCATTCCTAAAGTTAAAGCTCCGCACTCATCCAAGCACCCATGTCAACTATATACACACTCAATAATTAGTACAGTCTGTGTACATTTCTTTCCGACTGCATTCTCTGTGATCCTCATCAAACTGCAATCTTTTCTACGTTTATTTGGTCCACTCAGCGTAAAACCTATCTTGTTTCACACGTTTTCAAATAACCCTTTAGGAAATCCTAGCAAGATGCAGGCCGTGATGGGTGGCAAGGGGTAGGAGGGCAGCGCTGGGCCAGGCTGGGGCCACTCTGGCTTCTCCTCTCAGGACTAGTTTCTTCCCTACCTCACTCCCTCTCCCGGCAATCCGCCACCCCAGGAAATCCCCACGTCCAACACCCAGCTTTACTTTGACTCGTCTGTGCATGTGGTTCCGCCATTCCCGCTGCACTAGGAGCGACTCGTCTGCCTCCTCATCAAACACATCCCCTTCGTTTCCTGGGCGCTGGACAGGGGCAGCAGCCTGAACCCACGACATCACCGAGGAAACCAAGGTCTTAAGGCACCGGAAGCGTCGACAATCCCTTCCGGTCTGAGGGGCGGGTATAAGGCTGCCGGCAGGGGATTGGGCTGCGCGTGCGCGGGGTGGTTTCTGGGCGTCTCCGCTGCGCCACTTGGCTGTTTGCCATTCCTCGAGTACCGACGCACGTTTAATTGATCCAAAGGGTGGAAGCATTCAATTTGTGGGCGAGACGGATTCTTCGCTAGCGAGGCCCACGAGCTTTGGCCTCTGCGGAAGGCATCCCTGGCCATCACGACCATTCCCACCATAGTATCTTAGGTTTTAGAAGCAACTGCATTAGTGGAAAACGTTCTAGGAACTTAAATGGGTGAGCGGTTGCTAGCGGAAGGCGCTTCTCGTTTAGAACACCCTACCACGTGTTTGAATGGTTTTACAGCGAGGCGTTTTTAACTGTTAGGAGCTTGGCTCAAAGGTGGGTTGAGTGAAAAATTAGGTCCAGCTGGCAACTTAAGGCTAATAAGAAATATAAAAAATATATTTGTAGAATATAAATACATTCATTTATATTGAATGCGCTTCGCACTGATTCACATGGAGTGCGCTTCATTGGCTCCTGTTCATCTTCAAGTAGACTGGGGGCTTCAGGAGGTCAGAGACCTATCTTATGTTCTCGGCACCTACACAGTTCCAGCACATACTTGCTGCTCAAATACGTATTTGTGAATGAGTAGGCATCAGAAACATTGTTTTTGTTTTGTTTTTTTCCCGGCCTGTTGTGTGGGTGAAATGAACTATAAGCCAGCCAGCAAAGTGACGTTGAGTCAGATCCGAAGTGGCTATTTATCTACCAATGTTTTTTGAACACCTTCTTTCTGCCAAGAATTGTTCTAAGCTTTTGGGATGTATTAGTGTGTAATACAGGCAAATATTCCTAATCGTTGTGGAATTTTTAAAATCATGTAGAACTGACAGAAGATAAACTGTGTAAATAAGTTACATAGCTTGTTAGAAAATGATAAATGCTATTAAAAAAAAAAAACCTAAACAAAAATACAGGAAAAGTAATGGGAGCCATTGAGGGTGTGTGAGTCGAGTGGCAGTGGTGCAGGTTACAGTTTATTGAGAGAAAATTTTGCATCCGACAAATAAGAATATATATGTTTTTCTTGGTATGCGTATGGACTATGTATAAAAAAACATTGTGTAATTCTGCCCCACCTCCTCCTGCCCCCCAAATAACTCAGTAAAAAGAATTGCTTCCTTACAGGTCAAACTGATCATAATTCAATAAAACTAGAAATAAAACATAAAAACGACTCCCAATAATTTTAACTATAGTACTGGATATTAGGCACACCTTCCTAATTGAAATTATGTGTATAGAAAGAAATTAAAATTACAGTATTTTATATCAAAACATGGGACTACAAAAAACTGAAGTAAGAACAATTCTGTAGGCTTAAATTTCTTTATTATTAAAAAACAAAGATGATAAATATTAATTAGAAACAAACGTAGTATGGAAAGCAATAAAATTAAGAATGAAATTAATGACTTAGAAATCCCTTAAAACTTGCGTGAATAAATCCAAAAGGTGATTCTTTGAAAAGATCAGTAAGATAAACATGACCTTGATTAAGAAAAAAAGAGAAGAAAATTACACAAAATAAGAGTGAAAAAGGAGACAACCACAATTTGGATTTTTTGGAGAAAAATCCAAATATTGAAAAAATAGAACCACCCAATAGGATTTCCAATGGGCAGCTGCTGTATTTGAACGGTTGACCTTTTGATTAGCAGGCATAGCAGTTAACCACTGTATCATCAGAGTTTCTGTCATTAAGACTAGGCAGTTAAAATCCTTTTTAATATTTAAAGAATGATGGGCAATTGAATGTAATTTTCAGTACTCCAGGAAATGATATGAGGACTATCAATTAAGCTTGTGAACTCATCCTAGAAAACGTGCTACATACTTCATTGCTGAATATCACTGTGATCAACCTCCAGAGTACTCCCCTTGGGGAGCTGTGCACCGATGCTGGAGTCTAGTCCACTCTTTAAAGCAGTTTTGGACTGTTTTTCTGGAATGGCCCTCCGAGCTGTTATTGCATTACCCTTGACGTCCTGAATGTCATAAAAATGCCTTCCTTTCAATATTTCTTTTTCCTTCAGGTAAACAAAAACTCAGTCGGGGACAGATCAGGTGAGCAGGGAGTTCATTTGTTTACTGGCAAAAAACTCCCTTACAGACAACTATACAGTTAAGTTCACAAACTTGCCAACATGCCACTGTGCACAATGGCCGTTCCAGAAATAGTTCCGAAATGGCTTTGAAGGGTGGATTAGATGCTGGTGTTGGTGTGTAGCTTCCCAAGGGGTGTAATTTGAAGGTGACCATAGTGATATTCAGCAAGGAGGTATGCAGCACTCAGAACAATTAAGTTTGCAGACTTACCAGACCTTGTAGATGCTCCGTAATCATTTCATGTAACCAACCTTATTGTAACCAGATAATGATTTTTTTAAAAAACGTAAAAGTAAAATTTCAAGTTAATGTGACTATTTACTCAAAAAAGAATCTACTTCTTTATCAAAGAGTAGTACAATGTAATCAAAGGTTTTATTCCCAGAATGCGGAGTGTTGGGAAATTAGGAAATCTTTAAGCATATTTCCATAATGGTTAACAGATATGTCTGCAACCAAATGGTTGGCAGTTCAAATCTACTAGGTATTCCTTGGAAACTCTATGGGACAGTTTTACTCTGACCTGTAGGGTTGCTGTGAGTTGGAATTGACTGGATGAAAGAGGGTTTGATAGGTTGGGATTCTAGGCATATTTCGTTGTATCAAAGAAGAAAAACTGTGTGCTATATTAATAAATGTTGAAAGTCATTTGAAAATATTTAAAAGTCATTCCTGAGAAAGCAAAATGAAAGAAAAATAAAAACTACACATTGGTAAAGACTTTACGACTTCTGGCCAACATATGAGGTCTGATAATTAAGTCCATGAACTTAATTGTTTTAAGTGTTACATACCTCATTGCTGAATATCACTACAGTCACCTTACTAGTACTCTCCTTGGGAAGCTATGCACTGACACCGGCACCTAATCCACCCTTCCATGCAATTCTGGAACTTTTTCTGGAATTGCCATTGCCCATGGTGGCAAGGTAGCAAGTTCGTGAACTTAATTGTATAGTTGTCTGTAAGGGAGTTTTTGGCCAGTGAACAAATGACTGTATTGGAACACCCTCCCTGCTCACTTGCTCTGGCCCCCAGTGACTTTTTTCTTTACCTGAAGGAAAAAAAAAAACAAAAACCCGGACCCTAAGTGAATATTGAAAGGAAGACATTTTCACGACGTTCAAGACATCCAGAAAAAGAGTTCCAAAATTTCTTTGAAGAGTGAACCAGGTGCTGGCATTGGTGCATAGCTTCTCAAGAGGAGTACTTGAAAGGTGATGGTACTGACATTCAGCAATGAGGTATGTAATACTTTTTCTAAGATGAGTTCATGAACTTAAGTGGTAGTCCTCACAGTGCCAGCACTGTACCATCCATATACAGCAAAGATCCAAAAAACTAAAATACAGACATAAGTCAATCCTGGAACCCAAAATGTCAAAGGAAGAGACAAAGAACTCAGCCAAGCACTAAATGGGACAGGAAACTGACAGAGAATACAGGGCAAGAAGAGATACTTGTGCAAGCCCTCTATCAGCTAATGCAGCACCAATTTGCCATCTTGGATTCCTGTCAAAGATTCATAAACAGGGAACATAGAAAAGTGGCTTCACAGAGCTCCCAGCAAGAGCCAGAGCACCTGGTAACCAGCAATATGTGCTCTCCCAGCCCTTCATCCCCACTGCTCTACCTCCTCCACTTTGTGGCTGTCTGTGGTAGCTCAGTTGGCCGGGCAGTGCAGCTTCCATGCCACTTGGATTCAACTTGTCCACATCGGAGGTCAGTGGACAGTAAGAACAAGAGAGCAGCTTCATAGAGTTTCTAGCACAGAACAGAGTAATATATGCTTTCCTAACCTCCCCCATTTCTCCTCCACAACACTTGACCTCCTCTGCTTCCTGCCAAGTGCAGACTCTTGGCCAGGAGGCAACTGCTTTGGCCTCTGGAGAGTTGAATTTGCCCCACCAACACTGGGAGGCTCTCTGAGTGCCATTAGTCTGTTGCTGATGTTCTTTATGATTTCTTACAGGTCTCCTATCACTTCCCACTCATTTCTCTGTAACACCTGGCTCCATGCGCCATCTTTGTTTCTTCTTTTTACATTTTTAATTTTTTTTTTCATTCTCACCCCTCCTGTCCTTGGTAACCAGCAAAGATTGTTTTTCTCTATGTGTAAATTTTTTCATGAGTTTTCGTATTAGTTGACTCACACAACACCTGTCTCCCAGTGATTAACTCATTTCTGTCAGCATAATGTCTTCCAGTTTGCTCCATGTTATGAGATGGCATCAAGTTTTGCCAGCACCATCTGTTAAAAAGACTGTTCTTTTCCCATTTGATTGAACTTGGGTCCTTGTTGGAGACCAGGGGACCATAAAACCAAAAAACCCACTGCTGCCAAGTCAGGTCTGATTCATAGAGAACCTAGAGGTCAGAGTAGAACTGCCCGATAGAGTTTCCAGGGAGTGCCTGGTGGATTTGAACTGCTGACCTTTTGGTTAGCAGATGTAGCACTTAACCCACTATGCCACCAGGGTTTCCAGGTGACCATAAGTAGGTAGATTTACAACTGGGTTCTCACTTCTTTTCCATCAATCAATGGATCTGTCATTGTACTAGTACCAAGCATCTTTGTTTCTAAGTTGGGTTTTTTGAAGACAGAGTATTGCCGTCATTTTGTAGTGTTTTCTTTTTTTGTATGTTGCTGACATTTTCTCAGTTCTTCTTACTCTCCTGTGCTGAATTCCTTTAGCCCATGGCTTTCTTTTTCATTTCTTTTGTTTTTGTAGACTGTGTTTTTATTGTAACTTTATGTTCTTCTTCTTTATTTTGATGAGTATGTTTGTTACACTTATTTGTGATTACCTTGAAATTTATACTTATCTTCCTAGGTTCGAATGCATTTATTATTATTTGGTATCATTTGCCTTCTTCTCCATTAGAAAATTCTCTACTTGTAGTGTTCTTTGCCTCTGACATTGTTGTCATTTAGATTAACCTCTCTGGTTCCCTGTTGTAATTCTTTTAGTTTTATGTAATCCTTGAGAATTCATTTCCTAGTTTACTATCTGGCTGGTATAGTCTTGTATCTTACATTCAGGTTGTGATTTGATGGTGTTTTTTTCTTAGAACAGAGGACTCCCTTGAATAATTCTTGTAAGTTTGGCTTGGTTGTTACATAATCCCTCAAATTCTGTTTATCTGGAAATGTCCTAATTTCACCATCATTTTTGAATAAGAGTATTGCAGGATATATTTTTCTTGTTTGGCATTTTTTTTTCCTTCAATGTTTTATATATATCATTACATTGCCTTCTTGACTGCACAGTTTCTGCAGGATAATCAGACCTTAGCCTTCTATAAAGAAACTCAACAAAGATACAGAAAAACTGAAGTGTGGAATCAGCCAACCTGACCTTATAGACATACATAGAATAGTATATATATATACCCAACAGCTTCAGAGTGGACATTATTTTACAATGCACATGGAGAGTTCTCTGCAATAGACCATGTCTTAGGCCACAAAGAAGCCCTCAACAAAATTCAAAACATCGAGACAACACAAAGTATCATCTCTGAACACAACACCATCAGAGAAATTAACAACAGGAAGGGCAAGGGAAAAACAAACAAAAATAAAAACCAGTTAAGTGGAAACTGAGTAATTCCATGCTTAAAAAGCATTAGGTAATAGAAGAAATCAGAGAGGGAATAAAAAAAGTCCTAGAATCAAATGAGAATGAAAACACACCATATCAAAACCTTTAGGACACAGGAACAGCTATCCTCAGAGATCAGATTATAGCAATAGATGCACACATCAAAAAAGAAGAAAGAAATTAAATGAAAACATTAGCTATGCAACTTGAACAAACAGAGAACAGCAAAAGAATCCCACAGCTGCTAGAAGAAAAGAAATAATAAAGACCAGAGCAGAGTAGAGAATAGAAAAATAACAGAAAGAATCAACAAGACCAACAGTTCATTCTTTGAAAGGATCAACAAAATTGTCAAACCACTGGCCACTTGATGAAAGAAAAACAGGAAAGAACACTAGTAACTCAAATAAGAAATGAAAGGGGGAACATTACAACAGATTCAACTGAAAAGAAAAGGATCATAGCAGAGTACCATGAAAAAGTATACTCCAACACATTTCCTAGAGGAAATGGACTAAATTCTAGAAACGCAGTATCTACCCAAACTAACAAAATTCTAAAGAAAATCTGAACAGACCTATAACAAGGGAAGAGATTGAAAAGGTAATTAAAAAAAAAATCTTTCATGATTTTTATTGTTTTAGGTTAGATATTTAGGTCCTTGATCCATTTGGAGTTAGTTTTTGTGTAAGGTGTGAGATATAGGTCTTGTTTCAGTTTTTTGCAGATGGATGTCTGATTTTGCCAGCATCATTTGCTAAAGAGACTGTTTTTTACTCCAGTTTACAATTTTAGGGCCTTTGTCAAATATCAACTGTTCTTAAGAAGATAGTGGCATCTCTGGGGTCTCCAGTCTATTCCATTACTCTATATGTCTGTTTCTGTACCAGCACCAGGCTGTTTTGACTACTGTGGCAGTGTAATAGTCTCTGAGGTCAAGTAGAGTGAGGCCTCCCACTGTGCTCCTCTTCTTCAGTAGTGCTTTGCTAAGCTGGGGTTTCTTCCCTTTCCAAACAAAATTGGTGATATGTTTCTCCATGTCAGTGGAAAGTGGCACTAGAATTTGTACTGGGATTGCGTTGTGTAAGTAGGTCACTTTAGATAAAACAGACATCTTCACAATGTTAAGTCTTCCTATCAGTGAGCAGGGTAGGTTGCTCTGTTTATGTAAATCTTTTTTGATTTCTTGCAGTAAGACCTTGTAGTTCTCTCTGTATAGGTCTCTTATTTCTCTAGTTAGGTTTATTCCCAGGTATTTTATCTTCTGGGGGCTATAGCAAATGGTATTGATTTGGTGATTTCCTCTTTGATGAACTCTGTTGGTGTAAAGGAATCTTACTGATTTACTTATGTTTATCTTGTATCCTGATACTTTGCTAAAACTCTGTGTTAGTTCCAATAGTTTACCTGTGGATTCCTTTGGATTCTTCTCATATATAACCATATCATCTGCAAATAGGGAGACTTTTACTTCTTCATTGCTGATACAGATTACCTTTATTTCTTTGACTTGTCTAATTGCTCTGGCTGGAAATTCTAGCACAATGTTGAATAGAAGTGGTGAGAATGGGCATCCTTGTCTAGTTCCCATTCTCAAAGGGAACTCTTTCAGTCTTTCACCATTCAGGACAATGAAGGCAGTTGGCTTTGCATATGTGCCACTAATTGCATTGAGGAATTTCCCCCTATTCCTATTTTTCTGACAGTTTTTAGCATGAATGGGTGTTGGACTTTGTCAAATGCATTTTTTGTGTCCATTGACAAAAATCAGGTGATTCTTATCTTTTGTGTTATTTATGTGGTTGATTACATTAATCGTTTTTCTGGTGTTTAACTAGTCTTGTACCCCCCGGAATGAAACCAAAAAACCATGCAAGAAAAAACAGGAGCAACGATGGATGTTCTGATACACAGTTGAGATAGACTTCAAAACCTAACAAAGCAAGGTTAATAGAAAAGAAAATAGATAAATGGAAACTGCTATGAATCAAACACGTTTGTTCATCCAAAGACTTTATCAAAAGAGTTAAAAGACCACCTACAGAATGGGAAAAAATATTTGGCAAATACATGTCAGAGCGTCATCTGATCTCCGTAGTTTCTGCAAAATATCAACAAGAAAAAGTAACCCAATTAAGCAATGGACAAAGGAAATGGGCAGACACTTCACTAGTAGGGACATCCGGGAAGCTAAAAGACACATGAGAATATGCTCATGATCATTATCTATCAGAGAACTCCAAATCAAAACTACAATGAAATATCATCTCATCCCAACAAAGTTGGCCATGATCCCAAAAACAGAGAACAACAAGTGCTGGATAGGCTGTGGAGAAATTGGAATTCTCCTACACTGTTGGTGGGATTGCAAAGTGGTGCAATCTCTTTGGAAAGCAACCTGGCACTTTCTTAAAAAGCTGGAAATAGATATACCATTTGATCCTGTAATTCCACTGCTTGGAATTTATCCTTCAGAAATGAAGGTTGTCACACAAACAGACACATGTACATGAAATGTTCAATGCAGCACAGTCCGCAATAGCTAAAAGATGGAATCAACCCAGATGCCTATCAACAGATGAATAGATACACTATGGTACATATACTCAGTGGCACGCTATGTAGATTTTAGAAAACATCTCATAACATGGTATCAGTTGGAAAATATCATGCTCAGTGAAATTGGTCGGTGTCAAAAGGACAAATATTGCATGAGACCCGTGTTATAAGGTCTTAAAAATAGAATTATCTACAGAAGAAAACAACTGTTGGCTACAAATGTGGGGGAGTGAGGGTTTATTATAGATGAGATAACTGATAGGTGTTAGAAATTTTACCCATTTACTATAATTAATAAGTAATAAAAATTAAAAAAAACAAAGAAAACCCCCAAAAAGCAACAAGAAAACTTCCCCCTGCCGAAGCTTTGGCCCAGATGGCGTCACTAGAGAATTCTAATGAACTTTCAGAGAAGAGCTTACACCAACTTTACTCAAACTGTTTCAGAACAGAGAAATACTTCCTAATTTGTTTTATGAAACCAGCATAACACTGATGCCCAAACCAGGCAAAGACATTGAAAAAAAAAAAAAAGAAAAAGAAGAAAGAAAATTACAGACCAGTACCTCTCATGAAAAAAAAACAAAACTGAAACCACTGCCACTGAGTTGATTCGGACTCATAACAACCCTACAAGACACAGTAAAATCGCTCCATAGAGTTGCCAAGGAGTAACTGGCTGATTCAAACCGCTGACATTTTGCTTAGCAGACATAGCACTTAACCACTATGCCAGTAGATTTTCCTCATGAATATAGAATGTAAAAATTCTCAACATTCTAGCCAATAGAATTCAGTATCATATATGTATATAAAAAATACCAAGTAGGATTCATATTAGGTATGCAAGAATGGTTCAACATCAGAAAGTCAATCAACATAAGCCACCACGCAAGTAAAAGTAAAGAATCACATGATCATTTCAATTGATGGAAAAAAGGTATTTAACAAAGTCCAGCACCTATCCCTGATAAAAACTCTTAATAAAATAGATAGAAAATTCTTCAGCATAATAAAGGATATCTGTACAAAACTGACAGCTCACACCATTTTTAATGGAGAGAGTCTAAAAACACTCCCCTTGAGAATAGAAACAAGGCATAGATGCCCTTTATCACTACTACTAGTAGTAGTCCTAACTAGAGCAATAAGGCCGGCATGAGGGGCAGGGGAAAGGTGCTGAGACAGAGAGAGAGATAAAAGAAATGAAACACATCCAAGTTGGTAATGAAGAAGTTAAACTGTCACTATTTGTGGATGATATGATTCTACCCACAGAAAATCCAAAAAAATCCCATGAGAAAACTACAGGAAATAGTAGAAGGATTCAGGAGATTAACAGGACATAATATAAGCATACAAAAATTAGTTGGATTCCCATATACCAATAATGAACACTATGAAATTGAAAATATAAATAACCAAGCATCCATCCATCCACATTTACATGAACAATTTGATGACCCTGATTACACATTTCACATGTCACCTTTCTCACTGTCTCTACCCACATTGTTTCACCATTAATTTAGGCTGTCTGCCCCATAAAGTTCTCAGGTATGCTATAGATTAACTGTTGTCAGTTTACACGCTTATAGATAATTCTTAATAATTGAGTGCAGTGCTCAAGGCAAACATTATTAACTGAGGCAAACTATTCTTTAGTGTAATGACGGCTTCTTGGGATAGTTTCAGTTCAAGGTTTAAAGATCATTTCTAGGCACTGGATTCAGGGATTCCTCTAGCGTCTGAGGATTTGGTAAATCTGATTTCCGCATGAGTTTGAAATTGTATTTCATGCTTTTACTCTTTTGAATATGATCTAGCTGCCAGGTGCTTGATCAAAATGTTCAATAATGGTAGCTGGCACCATCCATTTCTTCTGGTCTCATGGTAATGGAGATAACAGTTTATGTAAGCAATTAAAAGTGAAATCCATTTCCTTCCTCAATACCTGTTTCCTTCTTTAGTAAGTAGTATTCTAAACACATATATGTTAAGATATTTCCATTAAAGCAGAGCAGTTACAATTATTATTCAACACTGTTTTGAAGACTAGTGAATGTAATAAGAGATAAACAACATAATCTGTATAAATGTTGGATAATAAAAGATGAAGTCTTTTTTTTCCCTTTCTTTCTGATTATACAATTTTATGTCTAGAAAACCCAAAGGAGTTTGGTTAACAGCGACAGAATTAATAAGAGTATTTGATAAGGTCTCTGGATGTAAAGAATGTAAACAGACCAATATCTTCTTCCTTTTCTAGCAATATTGCATCATCCAGCTACTCCTAAAATCAATTTAAAAAAAAAACAACCAACCCTACTGCCCTCAACTCAGTTCCCATTCATAGAGACCACATAGGATTTGTTTCCAAGGCTGTAAACTTTTTACAGAAGCAGACAGTCATAACTTTCTCTTAAGGAACCATTGGTGGTTTTGAATTTACATACATTTTAAGTGTACAATATGATGTACTTTAAAACTTTTAAATTTATTCTGTCATTGAGAATATACACAGCAAAAACATGCACAATTTCAACATGTAGAGTTTAATGAGATTGATTACATTTTCTGGCTATGAGATCATCCTCACCCTCCCTTTCTGAGTTGTTCCTCATTCACTAATACAAAGTCATCATCCTTTAAGGCTTCTACCTAATTTTTCAAGTTGCTGTTGTCAGTTTGATGCTATGTAGATAGCCCCTAACAGAGTATAATGTTGAAGGGCAACTTTTTCTTTAACTAATTAAGCTAAACTATGACTAGATTTTTAGAAGACTTCAGGAGACATTTTTAAGTTTTAAATATTATCTCAAGGTAGTAGTTTTATGGATTCATCCAGCCTTAATGGCTTCAGAAAGTCTGGGGTCCATGAGAATTTCAGATTCTGTTCTGCATACTCCCCTTATGATCAGGAATCTTCTATAGTATCTTTAATCAAAATGTTCAGTAATGGTAGCTGGCAACCGTTCTGGTCTCGTGGCCAAGGAGACGATTGTTCATGGAGGCAACTACCTGCACATTCCATGTCCTCCTATTCCTGACTCTCCCTCTTTCTCTGTTGCTGTAGGTAGGTGGACAGAGATCCATTGTGCGTTGGTTGGCTGCCTGCAAGCATTTAAGACCCTAGGTACTATACAGTGAACTAGGAGATAGAACAGAAGCACCAAATGGATTACTAGGCCAATTTATTAGAATTTCCCCCAAAACTGTGACCCTATATCTCCAAACTAGGGTATAAAATCCCATGAGGTATTTGAGTGCCAATAAGCAGCTTCTCTTTTTGTTTGTTTGTTTGGAGTTCCTGTTGAAAATAGATCTGCCACACAACTTTTGCCTGTGTTTTTTTTTTAACAGGTGTACAGCTTATTGACAACAGTCATAACTGTGCAACACTGCCCTTAAAGTGTGTTTTTTCCATCACCATTTCCATCACCACCACTTTTTTCTCTTCCTCCCATCTATGGTGATCACTAAGAAACTTTGGTCTCCGTACATTTGCCTTTCCTTGTCTTTTTTATGCAGGTTGATGAATTTTGGCAATTGTATATATCAATGAAACCATCCAATCAAAATATAGAAAATTTTCTTCACCCCAGAAAGTTCTCTTGTACTTGTTTGCAGTCAATCCCTCACTCCCATCAACCTCTGATCCTATTTCTATCACTATAGATTTGTCTTGCTAGTCTTAGAACTTCACAGAAATTGTGTCACACACGTCTTTTATGTGTTTGGCTTGTTTAATTCAAAATGTATCATTTATGTGGTTCAATATACTAGTAGTTTGTTTTCTTTTTATTGTTAAATACTATTTTCATTGTATGGATGTACTATAATTTGACCATTAGTCTGTTGTTGGTTCATTCTGTCTTTGACAATTATGAATAAAGCTGCTATGAAAATTTTGGACAAGTCATTTTGTGTAGACATGTTTTTATTTCTCTTACCTAGAAGTCAAATTATTGGATCACATGGTGTCTTAGTCATTTGGTGCTACTCTAACAGAAATACCATAAGTGAGTTTAAGAAGAGAAAATTTATTTTATCACAGTGCAGTAGGCTCCAACTCAAAATTGAGGGCATCAGCTCCAGGGGAAGGCTGTATGTGCTGGCTCTGGAGGGAGGTCTTTGTAGTCAATCTTTCCTTGAACTGGAAGCTTTTGAGGCACAGGAATCCTAGGTCCTTTTCAAAGGACACTCTCTGCTCCTGGCATTCCTTCTTGATGCTATGAGGTCCCCAACTCTCTGCTTGCCTCCTTTTCCTTTGTATCCCAAGAGACTGCCTCAAGGCCCAATACAATATTGTAGATTGAGTCCTGCCTCAATAACGTGACCACGGCCCATTCTATCTCATTAACATCATAGAGGCAGGATTTACAACATATAGTAACATTACACAATGCTGGGAATCATGGCCTAGTCAAATTGCTGCATACATTTTTGGGGGGACACAATGCATTCCATGAAACACAGTATAAGTGTAACTTTATATGAAACTGCCAAATTGTTTTTCAAATACTACTTATTTTTCTGTACACCAGCAACACACATTGTTAGGGCCACTGAGTCAGTTCAGACTCATTGCAACCCTATTCACAACAGAATGAAATACTACCCAACAACTGTGCCATGGCCACAATTATTTTTATGCTTAAACCCATCTTTGCAGCCAGTGTATCGGCCCTTCTTGTTAAAGGTCTTGTTCTTTTTCACTGACCCTCCACTCTACCAAGTGGGATGTTCTTTTACAGGGACTGATCCCTCCGGGCAACAAGTTCCAAGTATGTGAGATGCAGTCTTGCTATCTTTGCTTATGAGGATTACTCTGGTTGTACTTCTAGAACAAATCTGTTTGCTCCTATGACAGTCCACGGTACATTCAATATTCTCCAGCACCACAATTCAAAGACATCAATTCTTCTGCCTTCTTTGTTCGTTGTCCGGTTTTTACATGTATATGATATGTGTGAAAATGCCATGACTAGGGTCATGCTCACCTTAGTCTTTAACGTGACATCTTTACTTTTTAATACTTTAAAGAGATCCTTTGTAGCAGATTTTCCCAATGTAATAGGTGTGTCAGTTGTTCCACATCCTCACCATCAGTTGTAAGTCTTTTTGTATTAGTTATTCTTATGAGCATATATTGTGGTTTTAATTTGCATTTCCTAGATGATTTATGATATTGAACATCTTTTCATGTTTTTATTTGCCATTTCTATAACCTTTTAAAATGGAGTCTTATGCTCATTAAAAAAACTGGGTTGTTGTTTGCCTTGTGTTTTAAAGGTTTTCTATATTCAGGATACAAGTCCTTTGTCAGATATGAATGTGTTTTATCTATCAGAAAACAGATACTGAAACAGGCATCGAAAAGGTTTATTGAGGGGGTGCAGTGTGGAGTATAACACCTGTGAAGGATAAAAGAAGCAGTGCAAATAGGCTTGGAAAGCCTTCAGAAATTGACGGTGCTAGGAAAGGGAGGAGAACGAAAGTGGCAAAGGAGGGCATCAGGACCCGTTGCAAAGGAGAATTTAAAGTAGGCAGTCAGGACTAATTCTTTACCTATTTTTTAAAAAATTTCTGGTTTCCTAGCACTACCTGGCCTGGAAAAATCACACATTAACTTGTAAGAGCCTCTGAGATAAAATCTGGCAGCTTTACAGCTTCTTCTTTGGGAACCTCAGACAAGTGGAGGTGCCAGTTCGAGGACCTCTTGCTCAGGTGACAACTGAGGGCCTCCTTGACTTCAGTTCTGATGGACATTCTGCCTGGCGTGTGTCTGGACCGATGCCCCTTCCCAATTGCTTTCATTGTTTTCTCCCTGACACTTGCCCTTACACAGGCGTGTGGCCTCTCCTTTAAAAACCCTGAACTTATCTGGCAGCCTTGGACAGGCTTTGAGGATGAGAATTCCCCTTGTTCCTTTGCATATCAGTTTGCAATAGAACTTCTGATCACTTCACCTAAACTTCTGTCTCACAGATTGGCTTTAGCAGCAGGTGACATGAATGGGGAGCTTTGTCCAGTAACAAGGATACAAGAGTAACAGGGAGAGCCTCAGATTGCCAGGTTAATCTACAAAGCCCTGGCCAACATCAAAGAGAGCTCTGGAGTAAAGAACAAAGAAGACTGTAGTGTTAGGCAGGCATGGTTAGGTTTGGTGCCCCTGCCATCTCAATCATTGCCTGGATGATGCCCTGAAAGAATGTGGCCTTGGCTAGAAATCTGATACGGGTCCTGTTGGGCCAACAACTGCAAGCTGACATTTAACCATTCTTTGTCAAGAACAAGATGATCTCTCAAGGTCCTTTCAGCTGTGAGAGTCTATTGTTTCCAACATACTGTTTTTCTTTCTTTTTAAAAATGAACCATAAATAACAGTGACATCCCTTCCATAAATTTCAGTGTCACAATGTGAACTCACTCCAAAATACTTGATAAACTTGTCTTGCAACTCGGTATCTCCTGTAATTATTCTCTGATGAGGTCAACCTTCAGGGTTCACTGTATGCTCTCCCCATTCTTCTTTATCTTGTTCATCTTTGGCTTTCTTTCAAAGCCTTGATCAAGTAATTCTTATGTCCTTTTATTTCTCATCTCTTGTTGGCTTTCATTCTTTATCTCAGTCTTCCACATTTTATTTGCACCTTTTGCAAACTGCTCTTTGGTAGTTGATGTAATAAACTTTAAGAAGGCACAGACGTTTTCTTAATGCTCTGCAGTTTCTAGTATATTGGCTTTAATCATTATGGATCTGGCAATCAGCCAGCAGGACTCTTGATTTCCATATACCAAGAATAGTTTCCCACTTTTCCTGTCACTTCTAAAGTTTCTTATGCCGAAGGTCCTCTGCAATATTCAGTAACCAAGTCCTTGGTTGCCATCTTTTAATTGGTTACATCAGGTTTTCTCTAAGGATATAGAATATGTGTTAGAAAAATAATATATCTGGTGGTGTTTCCTTCTGATGTACATAGTGCTGCTATGAGTTGGAACTGATTCAGCAACAACAGAAAAACAAAATTGTTCTTAGTGGTGAAATAAGGGAGAGCATTTGAAATGTAGCTTCTGAAGAGAGCAACTTAGGGTAGGGTAATATATAGTAGGTAAGTCTTGGGCAGAAAAACCCAAAACAAACCCTCTGCCATCGAGTTGGGTCTGACTCATAGTGACCCTATAGATCAGAGTAGACTTACCCCAAAGAGTTTTCAAGGAGTGCCTGGCAGATTTGAACTGCTGACGTTTTGGTTAGCAGACATAGCACTTAGCCCACATGCCACCAGAGTTTCCAAATCTTGGGTGTTTGTCTCTTTTATTATAAAGTATGTGTTGAATTTGTAGAAGACCCTAGTTATGGCAATAAAAGCTAAGAGGAAAATTACTAGTTCAGTATAGAATGGTTGTTGGCTGTCACAAAAGAGGAAGTAAAAATGTTGGACAGGAAGCCTGATTGATCTTTATAATGTCCTATTAATGGGCATTTATGACTAATATAATTTAAATATGTTTAAGTCTGACTCATAAAACAACAACAACAAAAATCCTTCCTCAACTCCAAGCCCTTCTTTAGCTGTTGATCTATGCTTCTCTCTCTTTACAACTAAACTTTTTGAGTCAGTATCTTTGTTTCTGAACTTGTAACTTCTCAATTTACTGAGACTGGCTTCCAGCCTTTCTAGTACATTTTAGATGGGGGTGAGATGGTGGTGGCAATTTCCGCATAACCTCTGCTAGTGTAACTGAAATGCCTCTCTCCAACCCAACTCTCTGAGTGACAGATTCACAAGTCTAATTGTCTGTTAGAAACTTCCACTAAGTTACTCAAAGGGATTTTGATGCATCACATCTGAATTCATCTTTATTTTTCTTTCAATGATTTTCTTCTTCTGTTACCTAGCTCCTTGCTACTCTAACTCTGGTGCAGGTGCCTGTAGCATCAGCATCACTCGGGAACTTGTTAGAAAGGCAGCCCCTGGTTCCATCCAACACCTCACAAGTCTGAATCTTCATCGTCAGGTGAGCTATAAGCCTAGTCAAATTAGAGAAGCATTGCATCTTACCAACCTGTTCCTCAAGCCAGGAACCTGAATTTTCATTTCTACAGTCCCATCAGCTTATTTATCAAGTCTTAAACAATTCTCAGATTTATCCATTTTTCTCTGTCCTGCTGCCACTTCCCTGGTTCAGGCTACTGTCTTTTCCTGGCCAGATGTTATACCAGTTCCTAGCTGGTCTGCCTGCCTTCTGTTCTGCTTCCTCATTAATCTATTTTCCTTATCTGGTCAGAACATTATTCTTAAAGAAAAACTTCATATGGGTGACTGTTGCACAATTCCCTGTAATCTTTCCTGATCGCTTTTAAGATAAAGTGCAAATGCCTTTACACAGCCAAAAGTGTCACATGTGATCTGGCTCCTGTTGTGCTTCTCTGGCCCAATTTCTTGCCACCTTTTATTTGCATATACCCACTATCATGGATTGAATTATGTCCCCCAACAGTGTGTGTAGCAGTTTGGCTTGGCCATGATTCTAGTATTGTGTGGTTGTAATTTTCATAAATGTTGTAAACCCTAATCTTTGTCTGTGGTTAATGGGGCAAGATTGGACTAGTTAAAGAGGTTAAGGGTGGGATTGTAACAACCTTACTGAAGTAGTATCCCTAATTCAATGTAAAAGGAGTTCCCCTGGGGTGTGGCCTCATTACCTTTTTATTTTACAGGAGATAAAAGGAAAGGGAAGCAAGCAGAAAGTTGGGGAGCACTTATTACCAAGAAATCTATACTGGGAGCAGAGTATGCCCTTTGGACCTGAGGTTTCTGCACTGAGATGCTTCCAGACCAGGGAAGACTGTTGCCTCACGAGGAGACACTTTACTTAATTGTCTGTTGTAAAGTAGAACCCTGAGCACTCTCTCCCTCTCTTAGTGTGCCTTGTTTTCAGCATTTGCACTAGGGACATATTATCTCATCTCTTTGTTTTGGCTGTCTTCCTCATAGAACGTAAGATCCATGGGAATAGGGATGTTCTCTGTTTTTTACTGCTGTGCCCCATTGTTTAGAACAGTGCACACTGAAGAGGCACTCAGTAAATAAGTTAAATGAGTAAATGCATGCATAGATTAGATAACTTTTAGTTTCCTTTTCTGTTCAGTTCATTTAAAAAGTTTGTTTTGGAAGTCGGATCCGATTCGACGGCACTTGGCTTGGCTGGCATACCTGTATTAGTGAATCTTTGCTAACAGCAATTATATTTGGGCATAAAGTCTATATGTAAGAGTTGTACTAGAATTATACCAGTTAATCGATATGTATGGACATTAGCACACAGCAGCTGACTGGTGACTTGTTTACTACAAGTATATTTAATGTTGGCTTGAAAACCCAAGGTAAAATTATCTAGGCCAACTTTGTCCAAGTTGAGAGATTTAAATACAATATTTGAATGAGCTTGGGTTTGGCAAGACCTATACTTCCATGTTTCATTTCTAATGCTTCTTAGCGTTATGTTATAGGGAAAGTGATCTAGCCTCTTCAAATGTTCTTGTTTCTTACGTAGGAGTGGTGCTTCTTTTCTTGCAGGCTTGATATTATGATTTAGTAATACCGTCTAACGAGTGCCTGCCTACTGTCTGGCATTCAGCTCAATAAATACTGGTTCCTCTCCCTTCCCAAGTTCTTCTGAAGCATGTGGTTGGATTTATTCTCCTGTTCTGGGACATTCATTTTCTACAAAACAGCATCTTCTATCTGGAAAATCAGTGCAGACAATTCTATTTCATTAAAGAGCTGGTGATTTAATAATTTACTTAGAAACAGATTGTGGCTTCCATTATAAAACCCATCTGGCATATGTGCAAAGAATCACTATTATTTTCCTGCTGGCAAGAAAGCTGATGGGATATAAATACTTTACAAATGTGCACAGAGCAGTTTACCCTCATGCAATGTCTGCCCTGGAAGAAATATCACACGCTGTCCTGCAGTAGATGTGGCTCAACGTAAAATTTGTCACTTCCCAAGCACTTGAAATATCGTCCCATTTCTTATGCCCCTGCCCTGTGTGTGCTTATTTGATAATGGCGGTCTGCCTCTTTTTTCTGTCTCTGAAGTGACAGAGCCTTGTTTCCTAATTTGCCAAATGATTGAAGGTGTTGAGCAGGTTGATATCACCCCAGTAATGTCACGATTACCAGTTCTTAGAGAAGAGAGGACAGTAAGCACTTAACTTGAGGGTGAGGGGCTATGTGGGAATGTATTTTCTTGGCAACTTGCTTATGATTTTTTTTTCTTCTGCACAGTCAGAGGAGTGGAGGGATTTATTTCAAATTCCCATTGGCAAGGGCTCTGGGTTCTTTCACAAGGATTTGTAAAATCCCTTCCCTTTGAATGTTGTCAGCGATCTCTGGATATCCTGCAGGCTTTCTTTCATAAAGCTTTCAACACACAAAGCGGAATGGGCCAGGCGGGGAGCGCTACGTGAAGCATGTGCTTGCGAGCCCGCGTGTACCTAGCTGCAGCCTTCTTGATTGAAATGCCAATATTCTGTCGCTTTCTGGTCTGAATTTACTGTAGCAATAAAATGGAAGCATCCCCCTGCACAGTGAAGTGAAGTGAGGCAGTTGAGTCTCACCATTTATTTAGTCCAGTCAGCTTAATGGAGATCAGTGCTCAGCCCTTCCTTTTGTCTTCTTCCTGGTTTCTCTTCTGTTGAGCTTCTCATCAGCTTTTGAGTTTCGGGAAAAACATCTCCTTGGAGCTGTGACAGCTCTCTATGGGTTGGGGGTGGGGTGGGAGATAGAAATCAAGTCCAGTTTGGAGGCTGGGATGATAACCATGAACTAACTTGCTGAGAGTTTGGAAGGGTTTGCTTTTTCTCTTTTTCTGCAAAGAATAAATCACCAAATATTGGCCAGGCAAAGTTTCCACATCTTTCCAGATTACCAGATAGTGGATAATGGAGGTTGTTTTTATATACAATACAGTTTGTGGTCTTCTATAGGTTTGTCATGAACTGAATTATGTTCCCCCCACCAAAGTGCATATCAGTTTGGCTGGGCCAGGTTTCCTGGTATTGTTTGATTTTCCTACAGGGTGTAAACCTTGCCTCTATGATGTTAGTAAGGGAGGATTGGCTTTGGCTGTGTTAGTGAGGCAGGGCAACCTTAGAGACTGATTGTGTCTTGAGGCAATCTCTAGAGATACAGAAGAGAGGAGGGAACAGAGAGACAGGAGGACCTCATACCACCAAGAAAACAGCATCAGGAGCAGAGCATCCCTTTGGACCTGGAGTTCCTTGTGTGGAGACACTACTTGTCTAGGGGAATATCAATGAGAAGCCTTCCCCTGTTGCTGATACTTGAATTTGGACTTTTAGGCTGGTTTTCTAGGAGGAAAATAAATTCTGCCTTATTAAAATCATTCACTTGTGGTATTTGTGTTACAGAATTACTAAATATCTAACACATGGTTCATAAAAGCACTTCAGAACTGCTCTCAGAAGTCTATGTGAGGCCTGAAACTTTTAAGTTTGGGGGTAAATGACAAAAAAAAGCAGTTCCATGATAGCCATCTTACTAGAGGGAAAGAACCCAGCTAATTCTTTTGTATTTTGTGGATTGATTCAGATGCAAAAGTTGTTGTGGGTCCTGTAAACCTGTATTCTGGACAAAAAGTAAACTGGGCACTAAGAACAGCCAAATAGGTTTGATTTCCCCCATGAGCCCCTGTGGAACAGGGAACAGAGCTTCTCCTAATTCACTTAGCAGATTTTATACATATTTGCTTCAGGGATGAATTACTCCCTGGAGGTGATTAGGCTGAATATAGAGCTACAGCGAGATGGAAGACTCATTCATATCTTCGTTCTGTGACTGGGAAGAGACCAAAACCAGGTCAGGCTGTAAACATTAGGATAATTCAAACGTGGATAATATCATGTCTCTATGACCTGACCGTGAGCTCTTTCCCAACAAAGACTTTATAATCTGCTAGACAAAATAAGCAATAAATGTAAGAAAATCACAACATAACACAGAAAATAAAATGTTGTTGAAGCATACAGATACACAGAGGTACAAACTAACTGTTTTGAGTAGGGAAAGATGATGTTTGGTGGAGAGATGAGGAAAGACTTCGAGAAGACATTTGAACTGGACTTTGATTTATAGGAAAAGAAGAAAAACGTGTTTTCTTTGGTCAAAGACACAGACATGGGGTAGTCCAGAACAAAGAGAGTGTATATTCCTCACAGTGATAGGTGAGCAGATGACAGAAGAAGATAAGGACAAATGTGATGCTTAGGGTGTCGGTTTTGGATTTAGGACTTTAGAGTCTCAGGGAATACTTGGGGATCTAAAGAGCCCCATAAGGGTACACAGCACTGGGGAGTTGCAGAGCAGAGGTAGGGAATCTGTGGCAGAAACTGTTTATTTCTCACTTGTCTCAGTCATCTAGTGTTGCTGTAACAGAAATACCACAAGTGGGTGGCTTTAACAAAGACTCATTTCTTCTCTCACAGTATATGAAGGTTAGAAGTCAAATTCAGGGCACCAGCTGCAGAGGAAGGCTTTCTCTGTCTATTAGCTTTAAGGAAAGTTCCTTGTCTTCAATTTTCCCTGGTCAAAGAGCTTCTCAGAGCAAGGACCCCACGTCCGAAGGACATGCTATTCTCTTGGCTTTTGTTTCTTTATGGTATGGAATTTTCCTGACTCTCTGCTTGCTTCTCTCTTTTCGTGTCTCCAAAGGTTGATTTATGGCACAAAATAACCTTGTAGATTGAGTCCTGCCTCATTAACATAACTTCTGTTAATTGCACCTCACTAACGTCATAGAGGTAGGATTTATGGCACACAGGGAAACCACATCAGATGACAGAATGGTGGATAATCACACAATTCTGGTATCATGGCCTAGCCAAGTTGATCCATATTTTTGGGACACAATTCAATCCATGACAATACTCTTGCCTACGAAGAGGAAAGTGGGTAGACTGGGTTTAGGCTATGGAAGGTAGGAACAGCAGAGGCTTTGTGGTAACAGCAGATGGCAACATTTGAATCAAGGTTGTGTGCAACAGTCTCCGTTCTGAAAGAAGAGGATGACTTGGCCAAGTTGGGTGAGTTTGAGCAAGGATGATGAGACCCTGTTGAAGACTGTTGCACAATGTACGATACTTTGGGCTCTGTCCAGAGGATTTTGGGTTCTAATTTAGGGCCAATGAGCAGAGAAAATGATCTTATTGTATATTTCTACCTTGTTCTTTGTAACAAATATTTACTGTTGTCCGAGTTACCCTTTCACACAAAAAGGAAATTAGACCTGAGCTAGTGTCAGTCCTAGGATAATCATCTAAAGTCATTACTTTTTTGCCTGGCTGAGGATAATCCAGCTTGTTCATAATAAAAGAGTAAGTACTCATATTGAAAGATTAGAAGAGCATCTCCTTGCCTTGAACCATTTAAAGAGTTTAAACCTTTTCCTTTGCTGTTGGCAGAGGAATCTTTGGAGGAAAGAATATAGCTGAATGATCCAAATAGTCTAGTACAAGAAAGACTCAGAATGCCACAAAATTTGAAGGCTAGATCCAAGGCACACAACTGGTCCATATTTTCAATCTTCTTCTAAAAGTCAGCCCATGAAAACCCCATGGTTCACAACAGTCTGATCTACAACCTACAAGGAGATGATTCAGAATTGTGTAGCTCTTTTTCCCATTGTGCTTGAGGTTGCCATGAGTCAGAGACTGATGTGTCAGCAGCTAACAGCAACAACTGAAAATAGGAAGTTGAAGAGCAGTATCTGTCATCTGAACCCCTTGTAGAAAAACAATTTTGTCCCATTTGTACATTGTATCAAACAACTTAGGTTAAGACATGGAATGGTAACAAACCACCCACAAACCTCAATCTTTATGACAGTCAAATGAGTCGGTCACTCATGTTGCATGTTGGCTTGGATTGGGTATAGCACTGTTTTGCACTTTCACCCTGGGATCCAGACTGAAGGACCAATCCCTCTCACTATTCTCATGGCAAAGGAAAAAGAGGATGATAGAAGCATGCAATGGCTCTTAAAGCTTCTGCTCAGAAGGGTCATTGGTCATACATCCTTCTGGAAGTGTCAACCCTCCTTCTGGAAAGGACCTGATAGACAGAAATCACAAATAATTTGAACGATTAAATTAATCCACTTCCTTTTTGTAGATATACATACATATTTGTGTACGTATATATATATGTATATGTGTGTGTGTATATCTTATGTATATACACACACACACAAGTTTGAAAGAATCTATACCTTAAAGGATTATCAGTAATTACCACTGGAGGAGTGGGTTTGGAAAGAAGGGTAAATTTCATTCTTTAATATACTCTGCCATTTTGAATTTGTTTTAATGCAATATGTACTGTAAAATTTTAAAAATAATCTACTCAATTTTTGTTTCTCAAAGAAGACATCTGGCTGCTAACTTAACCCAATTTCAGTTCTATAAATATAAACACAGTTTATAGATAAACTGTTTTAAGTAGTTAGCTCTAAAGCAGTAAAAACTTCAGAAGCAGCTAGGGAACTGAGGAACGGAGCAGCTGGAAAAACATAGGTAACTTGGACAGGGTCTGGAGCTTCAACACACAAAGGCAAGGATAGGGGCAGACGCCACAAGGCCTGCACAGAAAGAATAGAAATGAAGTCCCCTTATGGAGCTAGGAGGCATGAATATGTTAACAAAAGACTGCAGTATAATTGGGATATGGATAGAAGGAGATCAGAATCCTGAGCCCTCTCTGGTACAGTGTAGGAAACCTAAACTGAGGGATTACATTAAAAACTTGAACTCTCAGTGCCTAGATAGAGGCAACAGAGAATCCCACTGACTGTCTTGTGGCCTCTGTAATCTAAGGTATCCAGAAAAAAACCTTCGCAGATCTATGTTTCCATAGAAGATGAACTCACAAACAAAACTTAACAGAATAAGGAGTTCCACTATAGGAGTTTCAGAATATAATATGGAACTCACTGCAGAATGTCATTTATTTTCAGGAACTGCTGCGATATGATACAGATAGTGGCAGAGGAAATTTTCAAGAATGTAAGGATTGCCAATTAAGCTCACCCCAACACATCCTAGAGAAAGTGCTATGTACCTCACTGCGAATATCACTACAGTCACCTTCAGAGTACTCCCCTGAAGAGCTAAGCACTGATGTCAGCACCTAGTCCACTCTTCAAAGCAATTTTGGAACTCTTTTTCTGGAATGGCCACCAGAGCTGTCATCATATTACCCTTGATGTCCTAAAAGTCATCAAAATGCCTTTCTTTTAATATTTCCTTTATCTTTGGGTAAAGAGAAAAGTCATTGGGGGACAGATGAGGTGAGAAAGGAAGGTGTTCCATCCAATACAGTTATTTGTTTACTGGCAAAAAAACCTCCATAACAGACAACCATACAATAAAGTTCGGGAACATGCCACTGCGGCAACATGCACAGTGGCCATCTGAGAAAGAGTTCCAAAGTTGCTTTGAAAGGTAGAGTAGGCACTGGAATTGGTGCATAGATTCCCAAGGGGAGTGCCTTGAAGGTAACTGTAGTGATGTTTAGCCATCTGGTATGTAGCACTTAGAACAATTAAGTTCAGGGACTTAATTGTCAGATCTCACAGAATGGCTGAGAGTTTTTCAAGAAGGGTTGGGGGAAGAGATTTATTTAAAAAGGTCCAGGACAAAAAGGCAAAGCAAAGTGGGAGAAGGTATTTGCAACACATATGGCCTAACAAACAACTTGTTATTCTAGACAGAACATACATTGAGCTCCTGTAAGTCAGTAAGATAAAGCAAAAATCGGCAAAGACTAGAATGCACCAGAATACACAAAAATAGTCATAGCAATGTTGTTCATAATAACCCCAAACTAGAAACAACTTGAATATTCCTCCACAAAAAACTAATAGATTGTAGTGTAGTCATACAATAGAATACTAGACAACAAGGAAAAGAACAAATTGCCCCCACATGCAACAATGTGCATAAATTTTAACACTGAGTGAAAGATGCAGATCAAAATAATACTTTTTGGGTGATTTCATTTATATAAAGTTAAAAACAAAGATGAAACTAAATTACACTATGTAGAGATACAGGCAAGGGTGGTAAAAATCATAAAGAAAAATAAACAACAGATAAAAGTGATTATAGTGTTTTTTGAGGGGTGGTAGTTGTGATTGGGAAGGGGAACATGTGTGGTTTATATGTTCTTGGCAATGTTCATTTCTCTTCTTTAGTGGGGTTGCCTCAACATCCTCTACAATGTTTTGCTAAGTTACATATTTACATTTTATGTACTTTCCCCTGTGTATTATACTTCACAATTTAAAATGTTTTCTAAGAAAAAGCCTATGGGGTGCTGAATAAGACTGAAAATATCCAAAGACAAAGCTCAGTGAAATGGTAGGATAAGATGACAGAAAATCCAGGATAAAGAGAAAATCCTGAAAGTCGTCAGAGTGAAAAATCAGACTCTCTGCAAAGGACAAAAAAGATTTGGAGGGATTGCTTATTGACAACGGTAGATTCCAGAAGAAACCATACACACACACACAGACACCACACGTGAAATGGATTCAGAGACACATGTGTACAAGTTTTCTCATTCAGTGCTTACTTAATCTCTTTATGCCTTAGTGTGCTTGTTTGCAAAATATGGTAAGAAGGCTATTTCACATGTTCTATTTGATCTGCGTAAGATGATGTACATTCGGTAGTTGGACTGGAAAGCTTCCAGTGTACTTTTAAAAGTCTATTTACACAGCACTTCAACGAAGAATAAGAAGCCCTAGTGGAGTTGTGGTTAAGTGCTTGGCTGCTAACTGAAAGATTCAAATTTACCAGCCAATCTATGGGCGAAAGATGTGACAATCTATTTCCATAAGTATTTATGCCTAGGAAAACTTATAGGGTAGGTCTACTCTGTCCTATGGGGTTGCTATGAGTCAGAATTGACTTGATGGCAGTGTTTTCAATGAAGAATGCCTCCAAATAGAAGCAATGCCATGCTCAGGGCAGAGCATGAAAGAGCCCAGTGGACAAAGAATTATCGACATCTGCTCCAGGAGGAGACATGGTGTGCAAGTTATTTTTATTTAGAAACAGTTAAACTCTCTTAGCCATCTGGTGCTGCTGTAACAGAAATACCACATGTGGATGGCTTTAACAAAGAGAAAATTATTTCTTCAAGGTCTAGTAGGCTACAAGTCCAAACTGGGGAAAGGGGAACACCTCTTCTAGGTGCAGAGGTTGGGTAAGTTCCCTAGGGTTGTTGTAGGGACAACTGTTCTTCTGCACACCTTTCTTCATGGGGTTAGAATTGTGATTCTGAGTATGGTTTCTCAACCCAGAAAACTTAGGCTTGAATTCTGGCTTTATCAGTTATATAATCTGTCACCTAATGTAAGCTTGACCTGCAAATGGGAATAATATTTACCTCTTATGAACGCTAAATGAGACAATATAAGTGTTTTTTACAAGTGCTGTTGATCAACAACTCAATAATGATAGCTTTTACTGTTATAATTTACCCAGTCTCTTTTTTCTTGGACCTGTAACTTTGAGCCCTTACCCTTTGCTCAGGATTATTCACTGATGAATGAAGCATGTTGTGGCCTTCAGCATCGAAAGGTATTTTCCTTTCATCAGTCCAGGTCAATTTGTTCTTTCATCCTCATAATGAGGTTACAGTATGTATTGCCAAGTGCCTAAGTCAGCTAGTTCTGCTTTAAGAGAAATACCACAACTGGGTGGCTTCTAAAAAAAAAAAAGCAATTTTATCTGTCACAGTCCAGTAGGGTAAAAGTTCAAAGTCAAGGTGTCAGCTCCATGGGAAGACTTTCTTTGCTGGCTTGGAGAAGATCCTTGCCTTAAATCTTCCCCTAGACTTGAAGCTTGTGAGGCCCAGGGACTTGGTCCTATCCAAAGGATGTGCTCAGCTTCCAGCACAGTTTCCTGGTGGTTTGAGGTCACTGGATGTCTCTGCTAGCTTCTTTCCTTTAAATCTCAAGATACTACCTGAAGGCACAAAACAATCCTACCTGGAGAGTCTTGCTCCACCAACACAACAACTGCAGCCATCTACCCTCGTTAACATCACAAAGGCAGAATTTACAGCACGGAGGACACCGCAATACCAGGAGCCGTGTTGTTGTCAGGTGTTGCCTAGTCAGCTCCCACTCATAGTGATGCTATGAACAGCGGAACGAAGCACTGCCTGGCCTTGAGCTACGCCTGCAATCGTTTTTATGCTTACGCCCATTGTTGCAGCCATTGTGTCAATCCATCTCATGGATGGTCTTCCTCTTTTTTGCTGACCCTCCATTCTACCAAGCATGATGTCCTCCAGGGACTGATCCTCCCTGACAACATGTCCAAAGTATGTAAGATGCGGCCTTGCCATCTTTGCCTTCAAGAAGCACTCTGGTTGTGCTTCTTCCAGAACAAATCTGTTTGTTCTTTTGGCAGTCTGCGGTACATTCAACATTCTTCTCCAATACCACAACTCAAAGGCATCAATTCTTCCTCTGTCTTCTTTGTTCATTGTTCAGCTTTTGCATGCATATTATGTGATTGGAAATACCATGGCTTTGATCGTGCACATTTTAGTCTTCAAGGTGACATCCCTACTTTTGAATTAAGAGATCCTTTGCAGCAGATTTTCCCAGTGCAATGCGTCTTTTGATTTCTTGACTGCTGTTTCCATGGTCATTGATGATGGACACAAGTAAAATGAAATCCTTGACAACCTCAATCCTTTCTCCATTTATGACAATGTTGCTTACTTGTCCACTTGTGAGGCCTTTTGTTTTCCTGATGTTAAGGTGCAACCCATACTGAAGGTTGTGCTCTCTGATCTTCATCAGTCAGTGTTTCAAGTCTTCATTTCCAGAAAGTAAGGTGGTGTCTGCATAACACAGGTTGTTAATGAAATGTCCTCTAGCCCTGATAACCTCTTCTTCGCATAATCCAGCTTCTGAGATTATTTGCTCAGCATACAGATTAAAAAGTTATGGTGAAAGGATACAACCCTGATGCTGACCTTTCCTGACTTTAAACCATGCACTGTGTATTTGTTCTGTTCGCACAACTGCCTGTTGATCCATATACAGATTCCTTCAGAGAACAATTAAGTGTTCTAGAATTCTCATTGTCCACAATGTTAGCCAAAACTTGGCATGATTTACACAGTCGAAAGGTTTTGCATAGTCAAGGAAACCGAAGTAAACATCTCGCTGCTGTTCCTTGCTTTCAGCCAGGATCCATCTCGCAGTGTGATATCACTGGTTGCATATCCTCTTCTGAATCCAGCTTGAATTTCTGGCAGTTCCTCATTAACATACTGCTGTAGTTGCTTTTGTATGATCTTCAGCAGAGTTTTAATAGCATGTGATATCAACAATATTGTTCAGTAATTTTCACATTAGGTTGGATCATGCCCTTTCTTTGGAATGGGCATAAATATGGATCTCTTCCAGTCAGTTGGCCAGGGAGCTGTCTTCCAAATTTCTTGGCATAGACAACTGAGCATGTTTGTTGAAATATCTTAATTGACATTCTTTCAATTCCTGGAGCCTTGTTTTTTTTGCCAGTGCGTTATTGGTTCCTGATCATATGCTACCTCTTCAGATGGCTGAACATCGACCAGTTCTATCTGGTATAATGACTCTGTATTCCTTCCATCTTGGTTTTGATGCTCCGTGAGTCATTTAATAGTTTCCCTGTAGAATCCTTCACTATTGCAACTCAAGGCATAAGTTTTTTTCTTCAGTTATTTCAGCTTGAGAAATGCAGAATGTCTTCTTTCCTTCTGGTTTTTCATTCCCAGCTCTTTGCACATATCATTATAATGCTTTCTTTTGTCTTTTCGAGGTGCTCTTTGAAATCTTCTGTTTAGATCTTTTACTTTGCCACTCCTTCCTTTTGCTTTAGCTGCTCAACGTTCAAGAGCAAGTTTCAGAGTCTCTTCTGACATCCAATTTGGTCTTTTCTTTCTTTCCTGTTTTTTTAATGACCTCTTGCTGTCTTTATGGATGATGTCTTTGATGCGATTCCGCCATTCCACAGTTTGTCTGGTCTTGGGTCATCAGTGATCAGCACATCAAATCTGTTCTTGATATGGTCTTTAAACTCAGGAGACATATACTCAAGGTCATACTTTGGCTCTCGTGGACTTTTCCAATCTTCTTCAGTTTCAATTTGAGTTTGCATATGAGCAATTGATGATCTGTGCCACAGTCAGCACCTGGTCTTGTTTGGACTGCTGACATGGAGCTTTTCCATCGTTGTTTTCCACAGATGTAGTCAGTTTGGTTCCTGTGTATTCCATCTGTTAAGGTCGATGTATACAGTCACCATTTGTGTTGGTTAAAAGAGGTATTTGTAATGAAAAAGTTGTTAGTCTTGGAAATTTCTATCATACAATCTCTGGCATTATTTCTATCCCCAAGGCTGTATTTTCCAACTACTGATCCTTCTTCTATGTTTCCAACTTTTGCATTCCAGTCTCCAATAATTAAAAATGCATTCTGATTGCATGTTGAATCAATTTCAGACTGCAGAAGCTGATAAAAATCTTTTTTAAAAAATTATGATTGAATGAAAATGTGCATTCCATATAAATTCATGTGTGCTCCTGTATGCAGCTCCCACTGCTCTCCCTGCCTGGTGACAGCACACCCCTCTTCTCTGCTCCATACATGTCCTATCCTCCCAACAGTCTCCTTTCCCCTCCTCTCCACCCACTCCCCTGCCGCCAGCAAGAGGTCAGCAGGATGACATCCTATAGGTGCATAGAACCATAAAATTCCCACCAGATACGGTCACTCTGCATTGCCAAGTCCAATTCATTGCTGTTGGAAAAGTTGGACTTCGTTATGGTTTATGGACAGGGGCAGCATCAGGTCCAGGGGCCATGATCCCAGGGGAACTCTGAAGCACCTGGACCATCAATTGTGGTCTTTCGTTGAAGATCTCAGGCTGCACCCCCATTTATTCTCCTGTTGCCAGTGAGACTCCACTTTGTGAGCTCCATAGTGGCTATCACTGGTGGTGGCCGGGCACCTTCCAGTTCTTCTGGTCACAAGTTGATGTAGAGACCCACTCACGTGGGTCCCTCTGTCTTCTGGGTTCTCTTCTCCACGTTGTTCTTGTCCTCGGTGATCATCCGTTCCTGTTGAGTTGGGTCCATTTGCTGTGCCCTCAGATGGCAGCTTGGCAGCTTGTAAGACCCCAGACGCCACTCACCGATGAGGGGTGCAGAGAGTCCTCATTAGCAAAACACTAGTTGTGCCAATTGGCTTTGATTTCACCTGAGAGCATGATCCCTGGCCCCCTGCCCCAGCTACTCTGTACTTGCAATATTAGGTTAAGATGAAAGTACTCAAATTATGTTGAATTCCAGTTATTATTGATCTTCTTTGTAATGTGTTCTGTTACCAGTTTCACCCAACCAAATTTCTATTAACTATCTAATCTAAACCCTCCTCCCGTCACTCTTCCTCCTTTCCCACCCTTGTAGTCTTTGAAGTCTTTTCTTCTATATATGAGTCTGTTTCTAAATTCTTATCATAGGGGTCTCATACAATATTTGTCTTTTTGTCGCTGACTACTTTCACTCCGCATAATGTCCTCCAGTTGAAACCAGGTTAAGAGATGTTTCCTGCAATCATCGTTGTTCTTTATCACTGCATAGTGTTCCATTGAGTATATATATCATATTTTACCTATCCATTTCTCTGTTGTTGGACATCTGGGTTGATTTCACCTTTTTGCCGTTGTGGTATGTGCTGTGATGAACATTTGTGTGCATGTATCAGTTGGTGTGAATGGCCTTGATTCTGTAGGATGTATTCCAAGCAGTGGAATTACGGGGTCAAATGGTATATCTATATCCATTTTTTTAAGGGAGTGCCAGATTGCTTTCCAAAGAGTTTGCACCATTTTGCAATCCCACCAACAGTGTAGAAGAGTTCCAATCTCCCCACAGCCTCTCCAGCATTTGTTGTTTTGCATTTTTGCATCATGGCTAACTTTGTTGGGGTGAGATGGTATCTCATTGTTGTTTTGATTTGAGTTTCTTTAATAGATAATGATTGTGAGCAGGTCAGCATGTGTTTTTTGGCTGCCTGGATCTCCTCTTTAGAGAAGTATCTGTCCGTCTCCTTTGCCCATTGCTTAATTGGATGTATCTTTTTCTTGTTGATATTTTGTAGTACCTTATAGATTGTGGAGATCAGGTGTTGGTCTGACATAGAGTTGCCAAAGATTTTTCTCCCATTCTGTAGGTGGCCTTTTAATTCTATTAATAAAGTCTTTGGATGAGTAAAAGTGATTGATTCTTAGTAGTTCCCATTTATCTATTTTGTCTTCTGATGATCATGGTTTATTTGACAGATTTGGAAGTCGTCTACCTTGTGTATTAAACCTTCCATTGCTGTTCCTACTTTTCCTTGGATGAGCTTTATTGTTTTAGGTTTGATATTTAGGTCTTTTATCCAGCTGGAGTTTGTTTTTGTATAAGGTGTAAGATATGGGTCTTGTTTTAACTTATTGCAGATGGATATCCAATTTTGCCAGCACCATTTGTTGAAAAGATTGTTTTTACTCGAGTTTAATGTCTTAGGGCCTCGTCGAATATTGACTGTTCATAGGCAGATGATGTCATTTCTGGGGTCTCGATTCTATTCCACTGATCTGTCTGTTTTTACCAGTACCAGGCCATTTTGACTACTGTGGCAGCGTACTAGGTTCTAAGGTTGGGTAATGAGAGGTCTCCCAGTGTGTTCTTCTTCTTTAGTAATGCTTTACTTATCTGGGGCTTCTTCCCTTTCCACACAAAGTTGGTAATTTGTTCCTCCATCTCATTAAAAAAATGTCACTGAAACTTGTATTGGGATTACATTATGTAAGTAGATTGCTTTGGATAAAATAGACATTTTCACAATGTTGTCTTCCTATCCATGAGCATGGTAGGTTTCTCTATTTATGTAAGTCCCTCTTAGTTTCTTGTAGTAAGGGTTTGTAGTTCTCTTTGTAAAGTTCTGTTATTTCTCTGGTTAAGTGTATTCCTAGGTACTTTATCTTGTTAGGGGCTATGGTAAATGGTATTGACTTGATGATTTCTTCCTTAATAATCTCGTTGTTGGTGTAAAGAAATCTGACTGATTTACTTATGTTTATCTCATATCCCGAGACTTTGCCAAAGTTTTCTATCAGTTTGAGTAGTTTCCTTATGGATTCTTTGGAATTCTCTGCATATACAATCATATCATCAGGAAATAGGGAGATTCTTAGTCTTCTTTGCTGATGCAGACACCCTTTATTTCTTGTTCTTGTCTAATTGCTCTGGCTAGAACTTCTAGCGCAATGTTGAATAGGAGAGGTGAGAATGGTGATAAAAATCTTCAACCTCTTCATCTTTGGCCTTAGTGGTTGGTGAGAAAATTTGAGTAAGAGTTGTATGAACTGGGCTCGCTTGTAGGCATATGGATATTATCACTGACAGCATTGTTCTTCAGGAAAGATCTTGAAATGTTTCTTTTGATGCTGGACTCAGCATCATTCCTCTTCAAGTTTTTGTTCTCAGCATAGTAGACTGTGTGATTGTCCGATTCATAATGGCCCAAACTGGTCCATTTCAGTTCACTAATGTTTAGGATGTCAATGTTTACCTGTTCCATTTCACTTTTGACAATGTCCAATTTTCCTAGATTCGTACTTTGTACATTCCATGTCTCAATTATTGGTGGATGTTTATAGCTATTTCTTCTCATTTTGAGTCATGCTACATCAGTGAATGAAGATCTGGGGGCCTTACTCCATCCACGTCATTAAGGTTGACTCTACTTTGAGAAGGCAATTCTTCCCCAGTTGTCTTCCGAGTGCCTTCCAACCTAGGGGTGCTCACTTTCTGGCACCATACCTGACAATGTTCTGTTGCTATTCATAAGCTTTTCCCTGGCTAATTCCTTTCAGAAGTAGACTGTTGGATTCTTCTTCCTAGTCTGTCTTAGTCTGGAAGCTCAACTGAAATTTGTCTACCATGGGTGACTTTGCTGGTACCTAAATCCCAGTGGTATAGCTTCTTGCAGCATAACAACACACAAGCCTGCACTGACAGACACCAGGAACCATGGCCTAGCTAAATTGCCACACAGATTTTTTGAAGGGACACAATTCAATCCATGACACCAAGTCTAATGTTTATTTTCCCTCTGACCTGCTTACAGTTCTAGTGAAGAACCAGGCTGAGTTCGCTAAGAGCAGATAAGTTTTGTGGGTTTCCCCGAGCTGCTGTTGCAGTAATGGCTGTTCCTCTGTGCCCTGCAGCAGGGAAACCATACTTTCTGTGCTGAGTGATAAGTTAGGCAAGAAGATATTATTACTCTTTGTACTTCTTAAAGTGATTGTAGTTTGTGAAATAAATCTCATGCCTTCTCTCAAATGCTCTTTACCACCACCTTGTCTTGAGGTAGACATTGTTATCTCCCCCTTACGGACAAGGAAACAGGAGCTTTCAGTCAATTAGCTTAGGATTTGAAAGCCAGTGAGGCAGTGGGAGCCTTGAATTCAGACCTGCCAGTTCCAAGTTCAGTGATATTTCTGCTATGCATGTGGTATTCCGTTCTGTCAGTTTATTGTACTGTGGTGGCTAGCACGTTGCTACAATGCTGGAAGCTATACCACTGGTATTCAGGGTCACCCTCAGTGGCCTGGTGATCCCTGTCTGATAATTAACCAATTAAAATCCTGTGGGTCACAACAGGACATTGTATGATTGATTGCTTTGGACACATCATCAGGAGGGCCAGTCAATCAAGGGAGATACTGTGTTTGATGAAATAGAGGGCCAGTGAGGTGGAGGGAGACTCTTGATAAGATGGACTGGTACAACAGGTACCACGATAGATTTGAACATGCTGGTGATCTATGAGGGTGACTCATTCTGTTATACATAAGGTACCTGTGTGTCACAGTTGATTAGATGGCAGGTAACAACAGCTTTCTCTGGGTAAGCAGAAAAGGAATGTTCCTTGTACATATGTGGTATGTAAAGTTTGAGCAATAACTTTCAATGGATGTCACAGTTATTTAGTACTGCTATAACAGAAATACCACAAGTAGATGGCTGTATAAATTTATTCTTATAGTCTAGCAAGCTAGAAGTCCAAATTTAGGGTGTTAGCTCCAGAGGAAGTTTTTTTTCTATTGGTTCTGGATTTAGGTCCACATTATCAGTCTTTCTTCTGTCTAGGAGCTTCTCTGTGCAGGAACCTTAGGTCCAAAGGACATGCTCTGTTCCAGGCACTCCTTTATTGGTGACATGAGGTTCCCCTGTCTCTCTGCCTGCTTCTCTTTTATATCTCAAAGAAGACTGGCTTAAGATGCCATCTAATCTTGCAGATCTCTTCAGTATAACCGGCAGTAATCCATCTCATTGAAACTCTGGTGGTTTAGTGGTTAAGAGCTACAGCTGCTAACCAAAATGCTGGCAGTTCAAATCTAACAGGCACTCCTTGGGAATGTAATAGGACAGTTCTACTCCACTCTGTAGAGTTGCTATGAGTTGGAATTGACTTGATGGCAGTTGGTTCAGTTTGGTGAATCCATCTCATTACATTGTAGTAATAGAATTTACAACACTTAGGAAAATCACATCAGATGATAAAATGGCAGATGATTAGATTATGCTAGGAATCAAGATCTAGCTGAGATGACAGACATTTTTGAGTGTCACAATTTAATTCATGACAACGAAGATAAAACCACCAATTCTCTAAGAAATTTTTTCATTGTGGCTACATTTATATGCTAAAACACTCAAACAATTAGTACATATACAACCTTATGACACTAATCATATTCACCATGTGGTTCAACCATGAACACTATCTGTTTCCAGACTTTTTCATCACCCTTAAAAATTTTTTTTTCTACGCTTTAAGCAATATTTCCTTATTTTCCACTCCCACTTGTGCCTGGTAACCATTAACAAATTTTTGTGTCTGTTAGTGAAATAAGCAATTCTCAAATACACAGAACAAGCTATTTGTAGCAAGACGTGTACTCCATTCGGCTCCTGATTTTGTTAAGGATACTTTTATTGTTCTTTTTTTTTTTAACCTTAGTTTATTTTTATAAGTTACTTCTTAAAATAATTCAGTCAACTCTTCAATTTTCTGGAAGCATAATCATTAATTTCCTTTTATTAATTAAGCCAAATTGTAACTAGTGATAGTACTCCATAAAATACTTTTGACAGCTCCTTTTGCAAATCTAAGTCTCATCAAAAATAACCTTTAGATAAGCAAATAAAAAGGATCAGGAGGCTGTAGCTTTAAAATTAAATTACTAAATTGTCTTAAAATAACACCGGGGCTCATTTGGGAAGATCTTAGCATGGGCTGAGAGGAGTGAACAATGGGCCCCTCTTATTGGAGAGAGAGAATGGAAACTGAAGTTAGAAGCCTGCAGTTCAGGTCCTTCATGTCCTGGAACAGACAACATTCCCTTTGGGCTGTTACTTTACCTTTTCCTTGTCCCAGTATTTTCACCTCTATAGTGTGTATCAGCTGTTTCTCATTGGATGTTTGTGAGGAAGTTTTAAGATAGCTGTCTTAGTTTTTTGGTGCTGCTGTAACAAAAATATCAGAGGTGGATGGCTTTAAAGAACAGAAATATATTTTTTCATAGTTAAAAAAAGGAAAGCCCATTGCCATCAAGTCATTCTCATTCATGGAGTGCCTAAAGGGCAGACTGTAACCACCCCATAGGGTTTCCAATGATAATTTTAGTGAAAACAGGCTATTACATTTTTGTCCCACAGAATAACTGGTGATTCTGTACGGTTAATCTTTTGGTTAGTAGCTAAGAGCTTAGCTGGCCCACCAGGGCCCCTTTCTCACAGTTGAGCAGGACTAGAATTCCAAATTCAGTGTGTGATTCTGATGCAAGTAAGAAAGAGGTCTTTCTTTATCTAACCTAGTTTCTGGGGTTGTAGATTAATCTGCCTCCACTGTAATAACATAGAGTCTGACTTCCCCTTATGTGCTTTTTGTGTGTCTAAATCTGCTCTTTATATAAAACACAAGTGATTAGATTTAGGACCTACTGGCACTGATATAGCCTCATGAACATACCAAAGAAGAGCTAATTCCCCATGGGATCATATCCACATGTCTAGGTGTTAGAATTCTAACACATATTTTGGGGGAAACAATTCAAACCATAACAATCGTGAGGGAAAAATAAATCTTAAAAGTAAAAAAGTTTATAATTTAGGTTACAGTGTAATTTTTGCATTGTTAATTGAGTGGAAAGCTTTCTTCTTCTTTTTTCTTTTTCTTTTTTCGCCTAAGTCACGTGGATGTTTTTCTCAGCTATTTGGTTTACTTGGTACCGCAGTTTAAGGACAGAAAAGATCTCAGCAACAGTTTCCCAGAGAAATCCTATTTGGGCACTGGCATGGACTGAATTGTGTCCTCCCCCACCCCGCCAAAATGTGTAGCAATTTGGCTAGGCCATGATTCCCTCTATTGTGTGGTGTTCCTTTATGTTGTAAACCTTGCCCCTGATCATTAATGAAGGAGGATGGGCAGCAATTACGTTGGTGGGACAGGATTCAATGTGTGGGATTGTACTGTGCCTTGGGGCAGCCTCTTGGGCTATAAAGGAAAGGTAGGCAAGGGAAGATTTGGGGACCTCAGACCACCAAGAAAGCAGCGCTGAGAGCTGAGGACATCGTTTGGAAAGGTCTGGGGGTCCCTGAGCACCATAGGCTTCCAGTCCAAGGGAAGAATGACGACAAGAACCTTCCTCCAGAGCCAGCAGAGAAAGCCTTCCCCTGTAGCTGCCACCCTGAATTTGGACTTTTAGCCTGCTGGACTGGGACAAAATAAAATTTCTCTTTTTTCCCAACTCAGCCAGAACAGATGATCACCAAGGACAACTAAGACATGAGGAAAAAAGAGCCCAGAAGACAGAACGACCCACGTGAATGGGTGGCTGTATCAACATGTGACGAGAAGAATCAGATGATGCCTGGCCACCACCAATGACAGCCATGATGGGGCTCACAGTGTCAAGTCCCTGTGGCAACACGAGAAAAAGAGAGGTACACCTCAAGAACTCTACTAAAAGATCTTAAGTGATGGTCCGAAGGCCTGGAATGTCCCCTGGCAGCATGGCCCCTAGACCTGCTGCCACCCCTGATCATAAATCATTACTGAGGTCAACTTTTTGGACAGGAATGGATAGGACTTGGGGACAAAAAGTGGCCATATGATGTGTGCACTCTATGGTTCTATGTATCTATAGGATACTGTCCTACCAGCCTCTTAAGAGAAGGGAGAGGAGACGGTGGAGAGGAGTGAACAGGAGACTGTTAAGAGGACATGACATGTATAGAACAGAGAGGAAGAGTGTGCTGTCGGGCGAGGAGAGCAGAAAGAGCTGCACGTAGGCAGGCATGCAAACTTAACTTGGATTGCATACTTTCCCTCAATCACAACAACAAAAAGAAAAGACAAGAAGCACAACTTCTCTTTTTTAAAGTCATTCACTTGAGGTATTTCTGTTAAAGGAGCATTAGGTGGGTAAGACAGGCACCAAGATCATTCGAGAAAGTAAAAGAGAATAAATGTTTTAAGAAGTATTTTGTAACAAGATCAAACACCCATGAGGGAAAGAAATAAACTATTGTAAACATTTGCCTTGTGCTGTTCAGTATGGTAAACACTTAACTTTAAATTAATTAAAATGACATTAACAGTTCTCCAGTTCACTTGCTACTTTGTAACTACTCCATTGCCACATGTGGTTAGCGGCTGTCCTAACCCACAGCGCGATACAGAGCATTTCCATCATCACAGAAATTTCTAATAGAGAGCACTGGTAGAGATCAAACCCCTGGATGCATGAATACTTTTTGAGAGGGGGTAATAGGAAAACAGAGTTGATTGTCACTTCTCAGTAGTCAGTTCATTTTTCTATTATGTGAGCAAAACATCTGAGATGTTTTTACATTCAATCTTAGGACGTTTTGCCAGCTCTACCTGCAAAACGTATGTGGATTCTGACCTCTTCTCATTGCTGTCGTCTGTGCCCTGACTGCGACAATGGACTCTTAGCTTGTTTTTTTCTGCGGGATGACTGTGTCCTACCTCTGCTCACAACTTTGCTGTGATTTCCCAACATGTTCGGAGTAAAAGCCAGTGCCTTTCAAAGTCCTTGATGTGATCAGTCCCAGCTCCCATCCACCCTAACTCTGGCTTTCATTCTCACTTGATCAGCTCCACTTACAGTTACCTCTTCAGGTTTTAGAACACAAAACACACAGTCTCACCTCAGGGCCTTTGAACTACTCTTTCTTTTGGAACACTCTCCCCTCTCATATTTCTGCAGCTCACTCTCTTCTTTCATCTGAGATGTCTTTCCTTTATTCTGTATAAAACAACTATTTCCTCACTTGCATCATTGTCATTTCTGTCTGCTTTCTCTACACCAGTTACTGTTACCTGATCTTGTAGAATATATTAACATGTATATGATGTTTTGTCTGCCTCTCCATGATTGTGGGAGGCTGTGCCTAGCCCCGGTTGAGAACATAGGCTCTGGAGCCAGACTATCTGTGGTGAAGTTCCAGTTCCATCACTTGTACTGGCTGTGTGTCAGATAACATTTTTTAGGCACTCTTGGGCAAATAGTATAGACATTTCCTGACATTGACGTTGGCATTAAATAAGTTCAGTTTAGGCAAAGGTTGCCAAGAAATTTTGGAGGACAGCTACCTGGCCAACTGACTGAAAGAGATCCATATTTATGCCCATTCCTAAGAAAGCTGATCCAGCCAAATGTGGAAATTACTGAACAATATTGTTGATATCACACGCAAGTAGAATTCTACTGAAGATCATTCAAAAGCGACTACAATATATTGATGAAGAACTGCCTGACAATCAAGCAGGGTTGAGAAAAGGATGTGGAACCAGGGATATCATTGCTGATGTGAGATGGATCTTGGCTGAAAGCAAAAAATAGCAGCAAGATGTCGACTTGTGTTTCATTGACTACACAAAAGCATTTGACTGTGTGGATCATACCTAATTATGGCTAACAGTGCAGAGAACAAGAATTCCGGAACACTTAATTGTACTCTGAAGGAATCTGTATATGGATCAAGAGACAGTTGTGCAAACAGAACAAGGGGGCACTGTATGGTTTAAAGTCAGTAAAGGCATGCATGAGGGTTGTACGCTTTCACCATTTTTTAATCTGTATGGTGAGCAAATAATCTGAGAAGGTAGCTTATACAAAGAAGAAAGAGGCATCAGGATTGGAGGACGACTCCTTAACAACCTGCATTATGCAGATGACACCACCTTACTTGCTGGAAATGAAGATTTGAGACCTATTGATGAAGATCAAGGACTATAGCCTTCAGTATGGATTGTACCTCAACATTAGGAAAACAAATGTCCTCACAAGTGGGCCAGTAAGCAACATTGTCATAAATGGAGAAAGGATTGAGGTTGTCACGGATTTCATTTTACTTGGGTCCACAATCAACACCCTTAGAAACAGCAATCAAGAAATCAAAAGATGCATTGCATTGGGAAAATCTGTTGTAAAGGACCTCTTTTTTTTGAATATATGTTTTTAATTATGATTGAGAATATATAATCCCATACAAATTTGCATACCCACCAATGGGTGGCTCCCACTTCTCTCCCTGCCTGGTAACAGCACAGCACACTCCTCTTCTCCATTCTGTACATGTCGTATCCTCCTGACAAGCTCCTATCCCCTCCTCTCCACCCTCTCTTCCGCTTTCAGTAAGAGGTCAGCTGGATGACATCCTATAAATGCATAGAACCATAAAGTGTACCCATGATATGGTTGCTCTGTGTCACCAAGTACAATCCATTTCCTCCCAAAGAGTTGACCTCCATTGTGATTTATGGACAGGGGCAGCATCGGGGCCAGGGCCCATGCTCCCAGGGGAACACTGAAGCCTCTGAATCATCAATTGTGTCTTTTAGTGGAGATCTCAAGGTGCATTCCTTTTTATTTTTGTGTTGCCTGTGAGACTCAACTTGTGAGCCACATCACAGCTATCACTGGTGGTGGCTGGGCACCATCCGGTTATTCTGGTCACAAGATGTAGCCACCTGCTCATGTGGGTCTCTCTGTCATCTAGGTTCTCTTTGCCCCTTGGCATTTTGGTTGCTAAGGACCTCTTTATTCAAAAGTAAGGATGTCACCTTGAAGACCAAAATGTGCCTGACCCAAGCCATGATATTTTCAGTTGCATCATATGCATACGAAAGCTTGACCATGGACAATAAAGACAGAAGAAGAATTGATGCCTTTGAATTGTGGTGTTGGAGAAGAATGTTGAGTGTACCATGGACTGCCAAAAGAACAAACAGATTTGTTTTGGAAGAAGTATAACCAGAGTGCTCTTTGGAGGCAAAGATGACAGGGTTGCATCTTACGTACTTTGGACATTCTGTCAGGAAAGATCAGTCCCTGGAGAAAGACATCATGCTTGGTAGAGTGAAGGGTCAGCGAAAAAGAGGAAGACTCTCAATGAGATGGATTGACACAGCGGCTGCAACAATGGCCTTAAGCATAAAAACGATTATGGACAGGGCAGTGTTTCATTCTGTTGTTTACAGAGTCACTGTGAGTCAGAACTGACTCAACAGCACCTAACAACAATAGACAAAGGGAGCCCTGGTGATGCAGTGATTAGGAGTTTGGCTGGTAACCCAATGATTGATAGTTAGAATCTACCAGGCCCTCCTTGGAAACTATATGAGGCAGTTCTACTCTGTCCTGTAGGATCACTATGAGTCAGAAATAACTTGACGGCAGTGAGTTTTTGATATAGGTAAACGGCCTGGAATTATGCCTGGCACATACTAAGTGCTATACAACTGATTTGTATTTAGATTATAATGGTGGCTTTTTACTGTGTCAACTTAGTTAAACTCAGAATATGTATATGTTCCAGAATTCTCTTTCCTATGTGATTCTGGGTTAGTATTGGCTATAAGGTACATTTTATCCAAGAGTTAGGTGGTGAAGCAGAAACCATGTATATATTTTTTTTTGGAAGATGAGTACATAGTACCAGGAACCATGAAAGCTTGTACACACTGTTGTTGATCTGAGCACTCACGTGATTGGTGCAGGGCAGTTCCTCCAGTTCCCACTAGATCTCTAGGTGTGTGAGTACTTATTCCATGGAGTGTCCTGCATGTCACCTGTGACACTGAGGTCAGAGACATTGAGAGGTACAAGTGGAGTCTAGCTTACCTTGCTTGAATGTCATCGTCTTGGAAAGCCTCCTCTTCGTCTATGTAGCATCTATGTAGCACATCAGTGCCTTATTTTTGCTCATCACTTATCACCACCTAACGTGGAATTACTTCGTTTCTTGGACTGAGAACAAGAGCTTTATCTTTTTTGCTTACTTATATATATCTCTAGCTTTTGGATTTTTTTGGTACATAGTAGATGCTCAATAAATATTTCTTAAATGGAATAAATGGATGAAATAAACTGTCAGTTTTAATGTTGCTCAGAGGACATAGAACCAGAGCACAGAAAATTAGATCGTTAACATGACGTTTAAGTATGAAAGGCTGGTGACTTATTCAGATCTACTGTTGGCCTTTGAACAGTCTTGAAGAACCCAAGAACTTAGGAAAGTACATAAGACTTGTACTAATCCAGTAATTGGAAACCCAAGGGAGGTGGACAGGAACCCATGAGGTTTTGTACAGCAAATATGATAATATATTCTCATATTATAAAATTATTGTAAAAACATGCTAAGAGTCAGGTTAATATATATACTCTATGCTCGCTTCTAAAGTGGGCATTACTGAACTGCTAACATTTGTTCAACAAATCTTTATTAGTGTCTTACTATGAGCCTTGGTGATGCAGTAACTAAGAACTTAACTGCTAAGCAAAAAGTTGTCAGTTCTATTCTAATTCCAAGCTGCTCCTTGAAAACTCTATAGAGCAGCTCTACTGTGTCTTACAGGATCACTATGCATCGGAATCAACTTGGTGGCAATAGGTTTTGGGTTTACATGTGAAGCAGAAAACCGTGGGTGATATAAACAGGTAAGCGCTTGACTACTAGCTGGAAGGTTGTGGTTTTAACCCTCACAGAGGTGACTTGGAAGACTGGCCTGGCAATCTATTTCCAAAAGTCACAGCTTTGAAATAACAGCTATGCAGCTGTTCTACTCTGTATACACGGGATCATCATGAATGGGAATCAACTCGTGGCAACTAACAACAATGTGTGTGAAACATGGTACAAAGTATTACCATACAGTAGTATACGAAACAGATGAAAACTCCTACTCTCATGGTGCTTGCATTCTAGAAGTGGAGACAGACAGCATACAAAATAAATGCATAACATACTGTCATGGATTGAATTGTGTCCCCCCAATTATTTTGTGATTGCCCTCCATTTTGTGATTTTCCTGTGCTGTATCTTAAAGAATTATGGTGGGATTGTAAATCCCTTTGTAGGATTACCTCCCTGCTCCACTGTAAAGGGAGTTTCCCTGGAGTATGGCTTGGTCCACCCTTAATCCTTTGTCTTACAAGAGATAAAAGGGAAGAGAAGCAAGCAGAGAATTGGGAAACTCACACCATCAAGAAACCAACAGGGAGAAGAGCGCATCCTTCAGACCTGAGGTTCCTGTGCCACGATGCTCCCTGACGAATACTGATGAGATACTGGACCTTCCTCCAGAGCCGACAAGGAGAAAGCCTTCCCCTGGAGCGGATGCCCTGAATTTGGACTTGTAGCCTATTGGGCTATGTCAGAATAAACTTTCCTTTGTTAAAGCCATCCACTGTGATATTTTCTGTTAGAGCAGCACTAGCTGACTAAAACAAATACAGTAGTAGGCTACAGTGATACCTGCTTACCAGTTACCAGTTGCTGTTGAGTCAGTTCCAGCTCATGGCTTTCCCATGTGTGTCACTGTAGAACTGTGCTCCACAGGGTTTTCAATGGCTGGTATTTCAGAAGTTGATTGTCAGGCCTGTCTTCCAAGGTGCCTCTGAGTGGACTTGAACCAACAATGTTTTGATTAGCAGCTGAGTGTGCTAACTGTATGCACCACCCAGGAACTCCTGTTGAGTGCTTAGGAGACAAATAAGGTAAGGAAGCAGAAGTAGATATTTTGTTTTGTGTTGCTTCCTAATAATTTTAGATAGCCCAGACCAAGGTAACCTTTAGTAAAGTATTCAGGAGGTGAAGAAGCCAGTTGCATAGATATTTGGGAAAAGAGCATTTGAAGCAGGGAAAACAGCAAATGTAATAGTGATGAGGCAGGATGGTGATGCTGGAGAAGTGATGAGGGTGGGGACAGTCCCCCGCAGTTACCAGTGCTGAGGTGCCTCACTATCCTTGCTGACTTCCGTTAACTCTGCGAACATCTTTGTGAGAAGTCCCTTTAATGAGCTTGTTCATGACGTCTTTGCAACATGTCGTCTGTTACCTGCAGGGGTCTGATGGGTATGAGTGAGCTCCATCCTGCCTAGAGTGTTTATATAGACATTGATGTAGTTCAAAGCAGGAGAAAATCATTGTAGGATGATGTGAGAAAATCTTGGTTTTGAATGTCAGGGAGAAACAGTAGATTTACAGTCTTTCTACGATTCTGCTTCTGATTAATGGTAACTTTCCACCTTATGGCTTCAGCCAGTGTTTTAGGTGTTATCCTAAATTTCTCCTTCTCTTCCTCCCAACTTCTCCTTCATCATTAAGTCTATCTGATTTTCTAAATTTCCCTAGCATTATCCACTCCTTTTCACGTCCTTGTTATCCACCAACTGGGTGCCCACGACAGTCTCCATGTTTCCCATCTCACCTTTTCTCCAAAGTGACCTTCCAAGATAAATTTGAACTACATTCCAGCTGTACATAAAACCATTTAGTAATTCTCCCTGGTCCATGGGAAGATGTCCGCTCTCCTTGGCAAACATTTTTAGCCTTACTCCCCCTTTGTCTTCTCTTGTACCTATGCCCAGGCCACATGGGTGTAACATAGGGTTCTTGTGTGGTCAGGCTTGTTCATGCATGCAAACCTTTGTATATGCTTCACTTACTACAACAGTGCCACTTACTCCAGCCCACTCTCAGCTCACTATCACCTCCTCAGAAAACCATTCTTTCATCAAGTATTTGCTGAGCCAGTCTGTGCAGGCACTGAGCTAAATAGTTTTGTGAATAAAACACACATGGTCCTTGTTATCATGGAACTTATGCCTGGCAGTAATTGCTAATACCAATGGTTTGGAAAGATGAACATTAAACATGGAAACACAAAAATACATATATAGTGAGAATTATGGTAAGTGCCTTTGAGGAAAAAAGAAAAAAGAACAATGAAAGTGATTAAGGGGGTAAAGTGGGGGGTCAGTTACAAACAGGAAGAAGATCTCACTGAGGAGATGACAACTGAACTGACACCTAAGCAGTAACAAAGAGTTAACCAGGAAAATGAGGTGATGTGGTAGGAAGGTGAGGTGGGGAGGCGTCAGCAGAGGATAGCATTTCAGGCAGAAAGAAGGCGAGAAGGAAAGAAAGAACTTTCTACCAACTGAGAGCAGGCTAGCGGATATGCGTGGGATGGGCCACAGAGTGACAGGAGATGGAGATGCAGAGGTAGACATGGTTGGATCTTGTGTGACCTTGTGAGACACAATGAGTCTGACTTTATTTGAATGTACAGGAAGTCCTCAAAGTCATCTAAGCAGGAGAATGACCTGATCTTGTTCATGTTTGAAAAAGATCACCTTGAGTATAAGATGGGGAAAGATTCGACAGGAAGTCAAGAGTTAGAGGAATGATGGGTTAGAAATCCCTCATATGTAGTTTTAAAGCACCTGGCACTTATTTGAGCACAGTGCTTATTAATGGCAGCTGCAATTTTCTGTTTCACTGTGTGCTGCCTGTCTCCACTAGTCTGAGAGTTCCTTCAGAATAGGGATTACATCTTTTAATTTTGTGCCATTTAATAGGTGTTTAACAAATGTAATTTTTAAGTTGAATGACAGTTTTATCTGATGTTATTGATTTTTTAACTGATAGACTCCCTTTAGCATTTCTTGTAATTTTGTTTGGTTTTTGCAAATTCCCTGAACTTCTGTTTATCTGGAAACGTCCCAATTTCTCTGTCATATTTGTGAGACGTGTTGCTGGATATATAATTCTTGCTAGCAATTTCTTTCCTTCAAGGTGTCATGTATGTAATCCTATCATCTTCTTGCCTGCATGGTTTCTGCTGAGTAGTTTGAACTTCTTGTTGACTGTCCTTTGTAGATTATTTTTTTTTATTCCCCACTGCTTTTAAATTGGTTTTGGCAAGTTTGATTATCATATGTCTTTGTGATTTTTCTTTAGGATCTAACTTGTATGGGGCTCAATGCGCATCTTGGATAGATGTTGTCTCATCTTTCATGATATCAGGGAAATTTTCTGCCAACAAATTTTTGACAATACTCTGTATTTTCTGTTATCCACTCCTCTTTTGGTACTCTAATCATTTGTAGGTTATTCCACTTAATAGAGTCCTGCATGATTCTTAGATTTCCTTCATTTTAAAAAATTCTTTTACCTGATTTTTCCTCAAATATGTTGGTGTCAAGTGCTTTATCTTCAGCCTCACTAATTCTGGCTTCCATTGCATCATTTCTGCCCCTTTGACTTTCTATTGAGTTGTCTAATTCTGAAATTTTATTTCTAAGCTTCTGACTTTCTGTTTGCTGTCTACGGATTCTTGCAGTCTGTTCAATTTATCATTATGAACTACTCTAAAATTCTTCAATTTCTCAATTGCTGTGTCTGCTTTTAATGGCTTGTTGCCTAATCTCTTCAAAAGTTCTGTGTATTAATCTTTTCTGTCTCTTCCCTGAGTTTCTGGCTTAGGGCACCTGGCAGATTATTGTTTACCCTGTTAGTTAACTTTTTGCTCTCCAAGGCTGGAAGAATGGCTCAGGGCATGTCAAGGGTTCATCTCACAGCCCTGCATCAGTCTCTGGAGCTAGTTCAGGCCCAGTGCAGAGCAAGAGGAAGGAAGGCAAATGGGAGACAAGGTTATCCTGAAAGATAGACACAAGTTACTTAATTTTTAATGATTTAGTACTACTTTTCACTGATTCTGGACTGTGAGAGTACTCTCATCTACAAGGTCTCTCTGGACATGGAAAATGTTTTTCAAAGCCACTGCAGTCTCACCATGCTTGCACCAGCAGACCCACCTATGGGGTGCCAATTCCCACTGGGTCAGGTCTGGCAACTCCTGGTTGCTGCTGATCCATCTCCCCCTTCTTGCCACTCAGTTCAATTTTTGAACCTTACTTTTGAAGCTCAGGACTCCCAAAATGGCATATATATTCATTTGTTTTTTTTCCTGTCTTTGTTGTAAGGGGGATTACAGGAAGTGTCTGACTACTTCACCATGTTGACCCTGTTTCCTAAATGTAATTTTTAAGGAAAAGAGAAAAGGTCTCAGTTATTTAATCTATTTTTTTTAAGTGTCTCCATTAGATTGTTGCCTAGGAATCTTCCAGCTATAGAATTCTGTAAGTCATGTTTTGGCTGGAGAAGAAAGAGGCATCATATTCAAATATTTGAAGTAAAGTAGCGCGAACAGGATATGTGTATGTTGGAGGCGGCATGTAGAGCAGGAGACAAAAGAAGATGCATTTGACTGGAGTTAGTTGGTTCAATTTCAAAAAAGTAGTTGCTAGTTGAGTTGACTCTGACTCACGGTAGTGTCAGAGTATAACTGGGATATATACGGTTTTCAATGGGTAAGTCTTTGGAAGTTGACCTCCAGGTCTTTGTTCCAGTACTTCTCTGGTTGGACTTGAACTCCTAGCCCTTTGGTTAGTCACTGAATGTGTTAACAGTTGTGTTAACAGTTTACATCACCTAAGGTCAATAGCAATATTTAATTAGTGGAGTTCTTATGGATGGTGGAAAGATGTTCTAGGTATAGAGGCAGATACCAAAATCCTCCCACTTTTGTTAGTGTCCCCATTTTGTGTCCTCTACCTAACACAAAGAGCTAGCAAGCTCTGAACTCTTAAAGTTTGTACAATGAGAATTTATACTCCAGGAACCCATTTCTTCACCATAGCACAATAAAATAAAAAGTATAGCAGGTGGGTGAATGAAATTGAAGATACATATAACAAAATAAATGTGGTGTTTCATAAAATCATTTTGGGGAGGAGAACTCATTAAACTGTGAAAATTAATCACAGTGTATTCAGGGCCCCACAGACAGAAAATCTCTCAAGGCAGAGTAATTCCACTTTTGTCACGGGACTGTCCTTGGAGGATGGATTGAGGATGATCCACACTTTGTTTGTCATGGCATTTCTTAGACTTTTCTTGATCTCTGTAGCTCAAGTGCTCAGAAGCTGAAGCTGTGCAGTAAGTATGCACAGGAAATGCATCACTAAATGCTAAGAGAAAAAGACAGTGCTGAAGGTATGTGTAAATTCCCCCAGGATAACAGGGATGAGGTTAAGACAAGAAAAATGGGTGTTTAATATCAGGAAGAATACTCTGCCAGTTTGACTTCAAGAATCTCTTCCCAAGGGATGCTGTAGAAATCCTGCTCCTTGAGGAATGTAAGAACAGATAGGATGATGTACTGGAGATTATTTGTAGGAATCAAGTGCATTCTCATCCAGAGACCAGGCTAAAGTAGCCAGTGGCTTCCTTTGGTCTTTGGTGGTTATCATTTTGGAGTTCAGTCAAGCCTTCCTTTTAGCTGAAACCTTTGCTACAAACAATGTGACTTGCCCCAGGATCAAGTGAAGAACTACATATACCTCTGGTTGAGACACCTGCCCATTCTGTGTGGCATTGGTCTTATGTTATTGCATGTTCAAATGTTAAGAGTGCATGTCTGCCTCCTTCTCCCCTCTCCCTTCCAGTCTCCTCTTTGCCTCTCCTCCTTTCTTCTTCCCTTTCCTCTTTTTTTCCCCTTCCTCCCTTCTCTCTTCTTCTCTCTCTCCTAGCTTACCTTTTTCTACTCACTTTATTCTTCCCTTTCTTTTTCCTTTTCTCTTCCAAGTAAAAGAAACAGACATGGGGCAATAAAGACTTGAGTCTCATTTCCCCGTGAACAAGCCATCTTGGGAAGCCTACTTCTCTGATGCTGATTGCACTGTGGTTTGGCAGTTGAAGGAAAACAGAGGTCTAGGCTGGAGGGGATGTTCTTATTCAGTGGTAGAATTTTAGTTTTCCATGCAGGAGACCTAGGTGTGATTCCCAGCCACAATTCCTCTGTCAGTGGAGGTTTGTGTGTTTCTATGATGCTGAACAATGTTTCACAGCTACCTGGCCAACCAATTGGAAGAGATCCATATTTAAGTCTATTCCCAATAAAAGTGATCCAACAAAATGGAGAAATTGTCAAACAATATCAGTATATCACAGATAAGTAAATTTTTCCTGAAGATCGCTCAGAAACAGCTGAAGCAGTATATTGACAGGGAACTGCCAGAAATTAGGATGGATTCAGAAGATGATGTAGAACTAGGGATATCATTCCTGATATCTGATGGATCTTGACTGAAAGCAGGGAATACCAGGAGGATGTTTACCTGTGTTTTATTGACTATGCAAAGGCATTTTTCTGTGTGGGTTACAACTGTGGATAACATTGAGAGGAAGGGGAATTCCAGAACACTTAATTGTGCTTATGAAGAATCTGTACATGAAGCAAGAGACAGTTCTAAAAGAATAAGGAAACACTGAAAGGTTTAATATCATGGAAGGTGTATGCTAGGGTTGCATCCTTTTGCCATACCTATTTAATTTGAATACCTAGTAAATAATCTGAGAAGCTGGACTATATGAAGAATGGGGTATCAAGATTGGAGGAAGACTCCTTGACAACCTGCTTCATGCAGATGACACAACATTGCTTGTTAAAAGTGAAGAGGACCTGAAACACTGATGAAGATCAAAGATCACAGCCTTCAGTACGAGTTATACCTCAGCACCAAGAAAATTAAACTCTTCGCACCTGGACCAATAAGCAGCATCATGATAAACAGAGAAAATACTGAGGTTGTCAAGGATTTCATTTTACTTAAATTCACAATCAACACCCAATGAAGTAGCAATCAAAAAATCAAAGGACACATTACGTTGGTAAAATTGGTTACAAAAGACCTCTTTAAAGTGTTGAAAAGCAAAGATGTCACCTCAAAGGCTAAGGTGCACCTGAACTCAAGTCACAATATTTCAATCTCATCGTATGCATGTGAAAAAGGACAGAGAATAAGGATGACAGAAGAAGAATTGATGCCTTTGAATCACGGTGTTGAAGAAGAATATTGAATATACCATGGACTGCCAAAAGAACAAACACATCTGTCTTGGAAGAAGTACAACCACAGTGTTCCTTGGAAGCAAAGATAGTGATACTACGTATTACATACTTTGGACCCAGAAGGGATCAGTTGCTGGAGAAGAACATCATGCTTGGCAAAGTAGAAGGTCAACTAAAGGAGGAGGACTTTCAGTGAGGCAGACTGACACAGCAGCTGCAACAATGGGCTCAAGCGTGACAGTGATTGTGGACATGGTGCAGGACCAGGCAGTGTTTTGTTCTGTTGTATACAGGGTTGCTATGAGTTGGAACCAACTTTATGGCACCTAAAAACAACAACAACATGATTCTGAGTGGTTTTCATGGGAGCTTCCAGACTACGGCACATTAGAGAGAAAGGCCTGGTGACCTGTTTCACAAACTGGAGAGTGAACAACCTATGGATCAAGTAGTCCAACCTCGAATCAATTATGAGGGTGGCACAGGACTGGATGTTGTTTCCTTCTGTTGTGAAAAGCATCAGCATGGATGAGGGGCCAACTCCACAACAGCTAACAATGAGGCCATGAAAATCAGTAAGCCACCAGAGTGGGAGACATAGGAGACATAGGGGAATGTTGAGGACTGTTGGCAATTCCACAAGTAGACAAGCCCCGCTAAGCTGTTAAAGGGTCTGTGAAGATCCTCTCCCTGTTTCTGTCTCAGGGTTCCCGGAGATCTTCAGGGGGTTCAGAGTCTTCTTGGGTTTAGAGTTGTTGTTAATGACTAGATACCATGGGGAGTGAGGTTTTAATTTCCTAAGGACTGACCAAGCTCTTTATAAGAGTTGAGCTCTAAGGAATGCCAGAGTGAAAATGCTGAAGTTCTCATTCATCTCTATTCTAATTAATTACAGTAAATATAACCACACTTATATTTGGGGAAAGTCTCTGAAGCAGAAGGTGGGACAAGTTACTGATACGGTCACAGAGCTGGGTTCAAGACAAGAATATGGGCCCAGCCAAGTCAAGAGGTTAAGAAGGACACATAAGTCAGTTTTTTGGGTGGAGTTTTCTCTTCATTAGTCCAATTTGTTCCACACTTCCAGCTGATTAGAATGTGACAGAAATTTTTTCGTACAGTAGATGCTGGTCATTTATGGTTTTAATATTTACAGTTTAAGCCATCTGAGAGTAACCTAAAAGTCTAGCCTATAAAGTAAACTGTAACAATTGCTGAGGCAAGAAACTGAATCGTCAGCATTGCAAGGACCTTGTGTATAAGCCAGTTACTTGATGACCAGACCCAGTCTGTTGCTGAGCCTCGCCGTCTTATGAAAGCCTTCCTCATTCTTTCTTCATAGTCTGTGCGAGGAGATTTGGTGAGCACCATGATTCTTATTCCACATGGTGGGGTACTTTTTTAGGATCACTGTGTCCTTCAACTTTAAGCTATAGCCCAGCCCAACACAAACTCCTAAAACAGAACAAACTTGAACCCATTCAATGTCACTTACTTATCTTTTCTTATAGGCCAGGCTCTGTGTTAGGTGCTGTGACAGATACAAAAATAAATATGACCCAGTCCTTGCCCTCAAAGAAAATGCACCAACTAGGAGAAAAAGATCAAGAACACAAACGACTCCAGGGCAGTGTCAGCTAACCACTGTGAGGAAATTGCAAGCGAAGAATTACATGGGTTCAAAGACAAGAAAGGTCTCATCTATTTCTTTATGACTTCATATCACAATGTCATATGTCATATACTGTTAAACACCTTGGACTCTGGGTTTGCTGTCTGGCGCAAATCTCTTAGCTACTGTTCTGCTCCTGTACTGGCATCCTCAATCCACAAAATAGATTCTGCCGGGAAGAGTGTAAAGTAACTTAGATCTCTTACAGGACAGGAACGGCCTGCACAGTGTTATTTTTCTGCCTGTCTGTTCAGTCTTCTATGAACTTAACTATGTTGCCTTTCTTTTGCTCTTATTTCTAGAACCCACAATAAGATGAGGAGATTACGGCTTGCAACCTGAAATTCCAATATCTGTCAGCCTTTGAAAGATAAAAAGTGCCACCAGTGAATCCAGAAAGTAATTTTTAGTTGTTATAGAAGACACAAATTATACTGTCTTTACCAGGATATCTCGATGTGGTATATCATAAATATTCAAGTTCTGTAGACTTCTAAAAAACATAGACTATCTCCTTTTTGTATATGACTAACTTCAAGGTCAGATTCAAGATGATTCAAAAATAGGAGCCAGGAATTCTCATAAATGAGAGAAAAGAAGTAGTTAAGAGTGGGCTGAGGGAGGTTGGGGAAGTAGAAACTGAAAGGTGAGGGCATCAAAAAACCCAGACCCCCTGCTGCTGAGTTGGTTTTGACTCATAGTGCCCCTAGGGACAGAGTAGAGCTGTCCCCTACGAAATTTCCAGGGACTAGCTGGTGGATTTGGATTGCCAACCTTCTTGTTAGCAGCTGTAGCACTTAAGCGCTATGCCACCAGGATTTCTGAAAGGTGAAGAAGGGGTAGGGGGATAGTATGCTAAGGCATATCATTCTTAAAAACCAGTTGCTAACTCATGGCAATGCATGTATGTCAAATGTAACCGTGCTCCATTGAGTTTTCGATGGTTGACTTTTCTCAAGTAGATCACCAGGACTTTCTTCCAAGGTACCTCTTGGAAGGGCTTGAATTTCCAATATTTCAGTTAATTGCTAAGCATATTAATCATTTGCAACAACCAGACATCTCATATCACCCTTAAAACCAAAAACCAAATCCAACCCAGGGCCATTGAGTCAATTCTGACTCAAAATGATCCTATGAACAAAGTGGAACTGCTCTATAGAGTTTCCAAGGAGCTCCTGGTAGATTTGAACTGCCAACCTTTTGGTTAGCAGACATACCACTTAACCACTATGCCACTAGGGTTTCCATATCAGCCTTAAACCTATTGCCATAGAGTCAGTTCTGACTCATAGCAACCCCATAGATGAGAGAAGAACTGTCCCATAGAGTTTCCAAGGAGCACCTGGTAGATTTGAACTGCTGACCTTTGGTTAGCAGATGTAGCACTCAATCACTATGCCACCAGGGTTATTACCCTTAGACCCAGGCAAATAGGCCTCTGCTTTCAAGGTGGGCTTCATTCCCCTCCTTCCCCCTAGTTGCTTCATCCCCTTCTGTTGGAAGTCCAGGAGGTTAATGGATATGCCCACCTAGAGCCCACGGCCTGTTTCTGAAGCAAGTTTTCAAATACACTAAGCCTACTTCCAAGGTCTAAATGAGTTTCTTACCCCGGTCTATCCTTTTGAGGGCTGACAGTGCTCCTGTGTGTCTAAAGGGTGGCCAAGGGGAGTTGTTTAGCAGTGGAGGAGGGAGATGAATTTGGATAGATAATAATCATATGAAAAGTTGTTTTATAATCTGGGAAGAACCAGAGAAGAGTAGAGAGGAAGGAAAGATTGTAGATCAGAAGCTTCTGTTGGTATTCTTGCTCCAAGCCTGACAATGTTAGGGGCAGGTCTGTGTGCGTGTCCAGGAAGAAAAGAAAGTGAATTTGCAAATAGTTCTTGGTAACCCATAGAAATGAACTTCCTGCTTCTCAGTTCAGCCCTGGTAACACATGCGGTTGCCACAAATTGGAACTGACTTAATAGCACATGACAATGCAATAATTTCCTTTGGTCAGCAGAGCTGAATTTTCATGTCTATCAGCCACTTCACCTGTAGGGAGAATAGTTCACGGTACCAAAACTTGGATCTTCTAGTCTACAGGTATGGTCCGTGAAATGCTGGGGTAACTTTAAAGAAGAGGAAGACTCTCTGGTCCAGAATCTTAGGAGAAGCCAAAAATGTCCACACACTCTGGAAGGAAGAGGCAGAGCTCCTCTGAGACTGAGTCAGAGAGGACAACCTTTACAGAACCTTTAGAATCAAATGCAGTCTTGTCCATGCCCTAGGAGACTCTACTTTTTGGAGCCTTTATCATGCTTTTCTAATCCCCCCTTTTTATTTTACTTTTGTTGTGATTAAGTGAAAGTTTACAGTCCAAGTCAGTTTGCTGTACAAAACTGCAAACACATGCTTCTATGCAACTGTATCTGCTCTCCTCACCTCTGTGATAGCACATTCCTCCTTTCCACCCTGTACTTTGGATATCCACTTAGTCAACACTTGCCCCTGCTCTCCACCCTAACCTCTTCCATTTAATGAGAGACCAGTTGGACAGCCTTATACATATATGTAGTCTAGAAGTACACACAGCATCTGCATCACTCTGTGTCTGATAGTCCAGTCCACCTAATTTCCACTTTGATGCCCAGGACAGGCAGGAGTCAGCAGTGCTGTCCAATTGGTGGTCCTTGGCCCTGGACCAGGACCCATGAAGGCTCTGCTAGCTATTTCTCCATAATTGGGACACATTCCCAACCTTCCTCCCTCGTGTGGGTTGACCAGATGCCCCACGGACTCAGAGATTGATGTGAGTGATGCCACTGCAGGTCGAACGCCTGGGCTCCAGTTACAAGTGGGTGGCCTGGAAGCAGAATTCATTCTGTTAGCTAGTATTTCTTTTACTAATCGTAGGACACTGGGCTGCCAAATGGTTGCTGACATGCTGATTTGATGACTTAAATTGTCTATGTAGATATAACCGCTTAACTAATTGCTTGTTTGTTGACTCTGTTAAAACAAAAATCATCTCAAGTCAATAATAGAAATGATTCAAGCTTATTGAACACACAATTTACAAATCAAAAGATCTTCTAAAAACTCTTACCGCCTTGCCATGGGAAAGGACTGAGCTGAGTTCACAGAATAGCAATTCTCCCCTAAAACCATGACTTCAAACTTGTTCAGTCTGACTTTATAACCCCTGCTGAGAATCTGCATTTCTAACAAGTTCCCAGGTGATGCTGATGCTGCTAGTTGGTAACCAATTCTGAGAACCATTAGTAGAGCAGTGATTCTCAAATTTTATTATATTTACACAGGAGAAAAATGTGACAGTCTCCTTTCGCAATGATTTATAGCCTAAAACACAGCTTTCAGTCTGACCAGAAAGTTTCTGCTTTCTGAAACTGACTGAATTCTTCAAAACACCACAATGCATATGGCAAAATTGTCTCCACTGAACTTCTTGCTGGGCTGTTTGATTTAAAGGTGACTTTTAGGAGACCACACTGCTTTTAGGATTCCTGGTGGTACAGTAGTTAAAGCCCCTGGCTGCTAACCAAAAGGTGAGTGACTTGAACCCTCCAACTGCTCAGAGGGAAAAAGATGTGACAGTCTGCTTCAGTAGAGATTACAGTCTTAGAAACCATGTGGGCAGTTCTACGCCATCCTCTTGGGTCGCTGTGAGTTAGAATTGACCTGAGGGGGCAAAATTGAGGCCAAGTAGCACAGCTAACATTTTGCTAATGAGGACTCTCTGCACCCCTCATTGGTCAGTGGCATCTGGGGTCTTAACAGCTGCCAAGCTGCTGTCTGAGGATATAGCAAACTCAACAGGAATGGATGATCATTGAGGATAAGAATGACATGAGGAAAAGAGAACCCAGAAGACAGACGTGGGTCTCTGCATTGACTTGTGACCAGAAGAACCAGATGGTACCTGGCCACCACCAGTGATAGCCATGATGGAGCTCACAAAGCTGTCTCACTAGCAACAAGAGAATAAATAGGGGTGCACCCTGAGATCTCCAATAAAAGACCACAATTGATGGTCCAGGTGCTTCAGAGTTCTCCTTGGATCATGGCGCCTGGTCCTGATGCTGTCTCTGTCCATAAATCATAATGAAGGTCAACTTTTCCGACAGCAATGGATTGGACTTGGCAACACATAGTGACCATATCTTGTGGGAATTTTATGATTCTATGCATCTATAGGATGTCATCCCACTGACCCCTTGCTGGAGGAAGGGGTGTGGGTGGAGAGGAGGGGATAGGAGAATGTTGGGAGGATAGGACATATATGGAGCAGAGAGGAGGGGTGTGCTGTCACTGGGCAGGGAGAGCACTGGGAGCTGCATATAGGTGAGCATGTGAATTTATATGGGAATGAACATTGTCATTCAAACATAATAACAATAAAAAAAAGAGAATTGACCTGAGGGCAGGGGTTTTTTTGGTTTTTACTCAGCTCAAGGCTCAAGATTCAAAAGAACATCTAAGACAATGGCCTAGGTGAGTTATCTCAACTGCATGGACCTCAGAAATCTCTACTCCAGAAGAATTAAAACTGTTTCTCATGACTCCTGGTGATTCTATATGTGTCAGAGTACAACTGTGCTCTTTCAGGTTTTCAGTGGTTGGCTTTTCGAAATTAGACAACCAGCCCTTTCTTTGGAGATGCCTCTGGGTGGACATAGACTTCTAAACTTTCTCTGTCAGTTGATAAAATCAAGAGATCCTTATCTTTTGTTTTATTTATGTGGTTGACTACATTAATTATTTTTCTAATGTTGAACCATCCTTGTATCGCTGGTATGAATCCTACTTGGTCAAACTGCCAGTCTTTCTGTTAGCAGCTGAGAATGTTTGTACCACCCATGTACCACCAAAACAAACCAAACCAAAACTGCTGCCACTGAGTTGATTCTGGCTCATACCAGCCCTATACGATAGAGTAGAAGTACGCCACACGGTTTTCAAGAAATAGTTGGCATATCTGAACTGCTGATCCTTTGGTTGTATGAGGTCTGACAATCAAGACCATGAACTTACCACCATGCACTTTTGTTGGCAGCACCATACAAACAACTCAGTAAGGTTTCATAACCTTGGTATATCTGTGTCTCGCAGTTGTGCTCATGTTGCAGCATAGCGATATCTTGCTGAGTGATGTACATTGTTGTGTGTTTTTGTGTGTCCTTGCGAGAATGTCACAGCTTGAATTAGAGCAATGAACAAACATTAAATTCCTTGTTATAATTGGCAAGAGTGGAAGTGAAATCAGGGAAATGTTCATCCAAGTTTATAGGGATAATGCCATGAAGAAAACGGTAGTGTACAAATGAATCAAACTTTTTTCCGAAGGAAGAGAAAGCATCACTGATGAAGAGAGGTCAGGGTGGCCAGTAACAAGCAGAACTGATGAAAACATTGCAAAAACCTGTCAAATTGTGCATTAAAATCTTTGACTGACTGTGAGAAGCATAGCCGACCAAGGAAATATCAATGAAGAAACAGGAAAACCTTAACTGAAAATCTTGGCATGATAACGGTGTGGACAAAAATGGTCCCAAAGGAGCTCACTGATGAACAAAAGCAAAGGACAGTCCAAGATTGCCAAGGCACTATGGAGAGACAAGATGATGCTTTGGGCCATGTTATCACTAGTGATGGCACATGGCTGTACCAATACAACCTTGAAACAAAGAATCAAAGTGCACAATGGAAGTCAGCTAATTTTTCGTGACTTAAATGTTCTGTCAGTCCAAATTAAGAGTCAAAATGATGTTTCTAACCTTCTTTGCCATCAGAGGAACTGTTCATTATGGTTTGGTATCAAATGGACAAACCGTTTATCAAATTTACTATTTGGAAGTACTGAAAAGACTGCATGAAAATGTTAGAAGAAAATGACCTGAACTTTTCACCAACAGCTCATGGCTCTTGCATCGTGACAATGTATCAGCTCACACAGCACTGTCTGTGAGGAAGTTTTTAGCCAGTAGACAAATAACTGCATTGGAACACCCTACTACTCAGCTAATCTAGCCTCTAATGACTTTTTTCTTTACCTGAAGATAAAGGAAATATTGAAAAGAAGACATTGTGATGACATTCTGGACATCAAGGGTAATACGATGACAGCTCTGATAACCATTCCAGAAAAAGTGTTCCAAAATTGCTTTGAAGGGTGGACCAGGCTCTGACATCTTCAGTGCATGGCTTCCCAAAGGAAGTTACTTCAAAGGTGACCATAGATATTCAGCAGTGAGGTGTGTAGCACTGTTCCTAGAATGAGTTTGTGAACTTATTTGTGAGACCATGTAGCCAAGCTCTTAACCTGTTCTTTATCATCCACTGCCATCAAGTCAATTTGGAGTCATAGTAATCCCATAGAACAAGGTAGAGCTGTCCCATGTAATAAGTAGAGGAAGAGGTGTTATAGTCTAATAGTGCAATAGGTAGAGGCTTTAAGGAAAGAATGTCAGATCCCTTACAGAGGCTGGGCGGGGCAGTGTGAAAAAGTTTTCTGTCCACAGAACCAGAATTTCCAGTACGTTTTGCCTTGCCTCAAATGGACCCTCTCACCACCAAAATGTCCGTTGTGTCTGCCCTAAGAAAGGATTTAGGAAGACAGAAAGGGAACAGCAGGCAGAGAGATGAGGCCACAGCTGCTCCTCAAAGTGCTGAGTTGTGACTCTTGTACACTGGGCACATTATGTCCATTATCTTATTTAATCCTAATGACAAAGTTTGAGGGGGTACTGTTAAACAATTTGCCCAAGATTATGTAGCTGTTGAGTGATAAAGATAGTCTTTTGACTCAGGCCCACCTGGCTGCTTGGGTAGTGACATTGGACATACTGCTGCTGGTGATTGAGGACCACCTGCCTTGCAAGGGAGACTCTTGGGCTAAGTGCTCTGGTGAGGCTCGTGAGAGAGCTCGTGGATGGGCTTATTTAGCTGTTTTCACAAAGACTTCCAGTACGTTCAGTGAGTCAGCGTTGTACAACATGTCCTACTTCAACTGCTCTTAAAAGGTAACTGAACAGTGGGTGTGAGGTACTTGTATTAATAAACCCTCCAAAAAGATTGCGCTTGGCTCTTCATCTAGGAAACCCTCTTGGGAAATCTGTTATCACCTTTAGGGAGCCAACTGACCACACTCATTTGGGAAGCTGATGGCAGAGCCTTTGATTTGGAGAAAGGGAGATAGCAACAGGACTTTATTACCATTCTAATTCAACCGAGCCACCACCAACTGCGATTACATTTGGGCCAATCTAGTCCCGGGAGATTTGACATCTGCATTGTGTTTACACATTTCATTCATTTTTTTTGAATTGTTGTAAAAATACATATTCCATAAATTTTGCCATTTTAACTACTTTTACACCAACAATTCAGTGATGTTAGTTATATTTACAAAGTTGTAAAACCATCACTACTGTTCATTTACAAAACTTTTTCATCCCTGCAAATAGAAACTCTGTACCCATGAAGCAGTATCTTTCCCTTTCCCCCTTCCAACACCTCTGATAACCATAAATCATCTTTGGTCACCATGCGTTTGCCTATTCCAGATATTTCATGTAAGTAAGATCCCGCAATATCTGTCCTTTTGGGACTGACTTACTTCACTCAGCATATATTCGCAGTACATCTATGTTGTAGCGTGTATCAGGACACATTTTTTAAAATTCATTTGTTTATGCATTGTTCCAGACAAACTTAAAGAGGCTTAGAAGAATCTGTGGAATATCATTGGACAGCATAGAACTATATGGAAGAAGTAAAACAAGGGTGGGAAACAAAATGCAGCCAGTATTACAAGCGCAAAAGTTCTTAGCTTGCCATTCTTTCGTGACATACAGTGTGGCCCAAATCTGTCTAGCTTCTTTCAGGGAGTGACAAGTTCATTAGCAACTTTCACCCTTAGTGAATTTCACCATTGCTAGTCACCACTGAATTAATTTCAATTCATGGTGACTCTGCGTGTGTAGGTGTAGAACAGTGCTCCATACTCAATACCAGATTCTTAAGAACTTGATCACCAGGGCTTTCTTCCTAGGCACTTGTGGGTAAACTTGAATCTCCAACCTTTCAGTTAGCAGTCGAGCACATTAACCATCTGAATCACTCAGGAATCCCTTAACTTGTCCTAGGGACCAGCCCTCTTCCTCTTCATCCTTCTCATTGCCATATTCAGAGCCTGGCAGGTGTGGTTCACATCTGGGTTCTGTTTGTTTAACTTTTCTAGGCTTCAGTTTCCTTGTCTACTGAGGAGGACAATGAAAGCCTCCTCCTTGTACTGTTTTGAGGGATAAGAGAGAGAACTGGGAAAACACTTAGCACAACATTTGCAGGTTCTTAGTGAGGGTGGTGTTTTCTCTCCCTCTCACTTCTTCTCTCTTTACTTCTTTCCCCAAGTTCCCTTTTAAAAAGTGATTTAATCAATTCAATTTGATTTGTTTTTCTTAGAATGAGTAGAATCTTAAAATGGTTTTCTAGGGGAGTATACAGGATAAAAACGATTTCTGAGAGAAGTGATATCGAAATGTCAAGACGGTGAGCACCATTCCCAAGGAAGATAAGACCCCAGACGGAACACAGAAGGGTAAAGTACAGAAGCCAGAGATGCTTAAATACACATTTGTTCGGGGGAGGGTGGTCCCATATGTGCGCATCTGTGTGCATGTGAATGTACGTGTGTGTGTAAACAAGGGTATGAATGTGAATGCACACAAGTGTCAGTATGTGTGTGTGAGTGTGCCAGCTGGTGTGTGTGTGTGTGTGTGAGCACGCATGTGTGTGTAAATGAATGTATGTGTGTTGGTACAAATGTAGGTATGTGTGTGAAGGTGTTGGTGTGGATGTAAATATGTGTCTAAGTACCCATGTGTGTCATGGTGCATGTGAAATTAGTATGCACACACATGTGGATATATGTGGGCACAGTATGGGTGCAGTGGCTACCCTCATGGAGTGGTGGTTAAGCACTCAGCTGCCAACCAACATATCAGTGGTTCAGACTCAGCAGTGCTTCATGGGAGAAAGATGTGACAGTCTGCTTTTGTAAATATTATAGCCTTGGAAACCCTATGGGGTTGCTCATCGTTTTCCTATAGGTTTCCTGTAAGTTGGAATTGACTCAATAGCAATGGGTGTATTTTTTTTTTAGACTTAGTTCAGATGTACAATATGGATACATAAGCATGTAGGTTTACACTTTAAGAGTGTGCATGTGTGAGGGAGTATTCATGTGAAAATTAGTGTGTATGTGTGTGCAGACTGTGTGAATATGCATATATTAATTAGTATACAGGTGTAGGTGTATGTATGTGTGCCTGCCTGTGTGTGAAAGAGCATGTAAAAGAGGGTGTGTTAGTGTAAACTCCTGTGTCTATGGCAGTGCACAAACATGGGTGGACTTGTATGTGTGTAGGTGAGGGTGTACATGTGTTCTCTGTGTTTGTGAGAGCAGGTAAACACATGTGAGTGTGCGTGTGGGAGACTGTTTGCATAAACTAGTATGTATCTGGGCTGATGCAAGTGTGAGCGCATGCATGTAGGTGTGCTGGTGTCAGTTACGTATGCATGTAACTGTGTACATCGGTGTGTGTGCGTGTGTGTGTGTACAGTGGGAGGGTAGGGGTTCTGCCTGTAGCACAAGACTTGCTGCTCATTCTGGAGGAAACTAATGAAGAGAGTCATTCTCAAACTTTTGGTGTTCCTTGAAAACTGGAGGCTTTCACCCGTTTCTCAGAAATCTCCTGTGAGGAATGAGGATGTAAGAAGGAAGTGTGAAGGCTGCTTTGAGAAAGGGCCCCTTTCTTCCAGTGTGAAAGGGCTCACCAGGGTCTCAGCAGGGGCTTGAGGACTCTCGTTTTCCCTGCTGCTCTTCAGTTCCTTTCTTTTTCCTGCACTTTGGTTCCCGTGTCTTTGTCCCTCCCCGCCCCTCGCCTCACTCCCGTCCTTCACACCCTTCTCTGGCTCCTTTTTCCGTTCCACTGTCCTTCTCACCCCTCTCCTTCCCCCTCTCGTTTTCCTCCTTTGCTTCTCTTACAACGTGAGAGGTGCTTTGTAGCGCGCCTCTCTGGTTCTCCCGTGCTCATCATACTCCTGTATGCCCCATCCCTGCAAGGACCACGTAACGGCTATTTCTTGATCTCCTTTTCTTGGCAATCATGGTTTATTTAATGCTCTTCTATGGGTTAATGAGGCTCCAGTTCTTCCGCGGACTATTGCTACAGACAGAATTTCAGAGCCTGCTATTTATGGGGGCTGTGATTTCCTTTTCTTCTGTTGCTAAACAATTGCCAGCTTCCTTCATGTCAGCTAAAGTTGGAAAAAAAGCCAAAATGACAAACTAACAACAGACCCACAACTCCTCTACAGTTGCAATTCTTCTTTATGGTTACAATGCACAGATTTCTTAAATATGAAAAAAATTTACCTGAGGTATTATTTGTAGTCTTACCAGTCATAGCTTTTGTATAAACAAGTGTCTGTATTTTAATAAATATAAGAGAAACAGAGCTCACTTGATTCCCAGGAATAAGGATGGATGTGGATTATATTTTGAAATTATTTACAACCTGCCAGTGCGTGTGGTTTTGAATTGTTTATGCTATGACAGCTACTGTCTGTGAGACAGAGCCCTCCTAGGAGGTGGTGGTACAGGTAGTGGCTGGAAGACTCAGGCTGGCCTCATCCAGCAGTCCAACTGTTCTTGGGCAAGAAAGGAGGCTATTTTGCTCCCTTCTGTGACATCAGTCTTTCCTCAAAGGGGCCTGTCTGCAGGGTTGCTCTACTTCTAAGGAAGTGAGTTCAGGGCTGAGTTTTGCTATTAACTAGTTGTGACACTTTGGGGAAGTAACTTAAACTGTCTAAACTCCATTGTTCTCTTCCCTGAGATATGACAAGAATGCTGTTGCTGGTGACTGTCGTTCAGTTGACCTCACAGGGTCATCTTGAGTAGCAGAACAAAACACTGCCCTAGCCTCATGACTGCTCATCATCACGCCAAGCAGCGAAGTGCCGTCGAGTTGGATCTAACTTATGGCTCATCATCATAGCAATACACAAACATCCACTGACATATGGGTGGTGGCCAGGCATGAGGTGTTTTGGCATGGAATCGAACCTGAGTCTTCTGCATTTGAGGTGGGAATTCTACTACTGAACAACCACTGCCCCCAAGGAAAGACTATTTGCACAGAAAATTGTGAGAAATAACTGAGATAACATACCCAGGTATAGAGCCCAGTGCTGACATCTAGAAAAAGTTGAAGAAATAGTAGTTATACAATGGATGGGACATACTGAAAGCCACAGCCTACACCTGGCTGTGGGCTATGGTAATATGGTTAAGGTAAATGTTCCTAAGATTGGAAGCTTTCATCTTTCTTCAGACATGAGAGAACGTTGAATGAGGTTTGAGAAACAGATGCTTAACAGAGGAAGCTTTTAGTAGTCTTGAAGTTGACAGCTGGATAAATATCTCAACAGAGAGTGGACTCTTTTGGCTGGAATATCAGGTAACACAAATCCAGGTTTTTAAACCATGAAACTGACTCAACACACACTCACTGAGATCCATGTGTATAGACTTAGATTTTCCTCTTGTCCCTTCATCCTTCACAAGAATCCTTTCAGATTCTGCCTCTTGTAGAACACTGCTTACAGTTTCTTTACAAACCTCATCTCATGCCCGAGTTATTGTCAAAGCCCTTTTTCACTTTGCCTCACATTCAGTCTACAAAAAGTTAAAAACTAACTCCTGTTTCTTTTACTACAGCAACAAAAGAGATCATAGGAAAGTTGGAAAATAAAGAAAAGTTAAAAGGAAAAACATGCAAATAATCTCTCTGTCTAAAGAGAGCAATATGTGGAATGTTTTTTCTATATGCACACAGATATTGTTTAAACAAAAGAGAATCATATCATGAACAGCGTTTTGACATTCGTTTTTTCACTGAAGCATATGTTTATTGCTGTGTAACAAATCACCCTCAAATTTATCAGCTTAGAACAATGGATATTTATCATCTCGTACAATGGATATGTATCATCCACTGGATGATATCAACAATGGATATTTATCATCAGCGTCTTACCTGGGTGGGTCTGGTTCTGGACCTCTCATGTGGTGACATTCTGGACATCGGCAGGAGCCATAGTCATCTAAAAGCGTGGCCGGGATGCAAAGATTTGCTTCCAGGATGGTGCCCTCTGATGGCTGCTGACTGGAGGCCTCAGTGTCTTGCCATGTGAAGTTCTTTTCGACACACAGAAGCTGGTTTCTCTCATAGTGAGTGACACAGGAAAGAGAAGGAGCAAGGCACAAGAGACTCTTTTCTAAAGACAACTGGGGGAGATGTAATTACATATTACACAATGCAATGATTTAAAGGGATCCAGTGCTTTTTGGTATATTCACAAGGTTGTGCAGCTGTTACTACAGTCTAATTTTAGAATTTTTTTAATCTCTCCTGAAAGAAATCCTAGATTTATTAGCAGTCACTCCCCATGCCCCTCCTACACTATGCCGCATCAACTTGAATCAAGCCCAACCCAACCCGTTGTGGCAGACTCCAACTCGCAGTGACCCTGTGGGACAGCACAGAACCATCCCCTACGATTTCCAAGATTGTAGTCTTTATGGAAGTAGGTTGCAAATAAGTTTGGACTACTGACCTGTTAGTTAGCAGCCCAGCATTTAACCTCTGTGCCGCCAGTGCTCTTTCCTTCAGCCCTAGTCAATCACCTGTTGTCCCTACACATTTGCCTGTTCTGGACATTGTGTATGGAATCATGTAATTTATGGTCTTTGTGACTAGCTTCTTCCCTTCAGTGTAATCAGTTCAAGGAGCATCTGTGTTGTAGCCTACATCAGTGGTTTATTTCCTTTTATTGCCAAGTAAGGTTTCTTTGCATATGTCTTAGATGGGTTCTTTAGAGAAACAACCTACCCATATATACACACATACATACACATAAGGAAACTCTGGTGGTGTAGTGGGTTAAGTGCTACATCTGTTAACCAAAAGGTCCTCAGTTCAAATCTGCCAGGTGCTCCTTGGAAACTCTATGGGGCAGTTCTACTTTGACCTTCAGGTTCACTATGAGTTGGATTTGACTCAATGGCAGTTTTTTCTCTTTTTAGTATACGTATAGAGAGATTTATGTCACTGAAATGGCTCATGAGGTCGCAGATGCTGGAATATCCCAAGTCTGTGGATCAGGATAGAGATTCTTCCTGATTCATGTAGCAGCAGGGGCTGGCAAACTCTAGACTGACAGATCAGACAGGAGGGCTGTTGCTCACAGGTTGTGAAGACTGATGAATGTGATGATTGTTAGGCAACACTGCTGGTAAGCTTATAGCTTACATCCCAAGAACCGGAGGCCGGAAAAATAGAAGGCAGCTGCAGGAGCCAAAGTGAGCAGAGATGGAGGAGATGCCAAGCCATGTGAAGGTTGTTTGGGAACAGAAGCTCAAAAGAGACAAAGACCTTCAGAGAGAAAAAACCTCCTCCTAGAGCTGGCACGCTAAACTTGGACTTCTAACCTCCTAAACTGAGAAAACAAATCACTGTTAAAACCATCCATTTGTAATAGTTCTGTTGTAGCAGCACTAGATGACTGAGACAACCCCTGGTGAAAGTACTAGCCTGGTTCTCTATATGGTTTGGCACCTAGAATCACAGCCAGTCAATCCTTTGCAGCCTTCTGAATTGGGGTTCATGCCTTCTCCTTTAGGTTGTAGATACTGAAGGGCATTGCTTTCAGTCTTCATTAATTCACCATCTTAACCTGTTGAAAGCCTACTGCCGTTGAGTCAGTTTTGACCCTTATAGGACAGAGTAGAATTTCCCATTAGGGTTTCCAAGGAGTGGCTGGTGGATTTGAACTGCTGCTCTTTTGATTAGCAGCTGCATTCTCAACCTCTCTACCATCAGGGGTCCAAAACTTGTTGCCATCCAATCAATTCTGACTCGTACATAGGGATCCTGTGGGACAGAACAAAGCTGCCTTACAGGGTTTCCAAGGCTGTAATCTTTACGGAACCAGACTGCCACATCTTTCTCCTGTGGAGTGGCTTATGGGTTCAAACCACCCTTTGGTTAGTAGCCAAGTGCTTAACCACTGTGCAACCAGGGCTTCTTTTTTTAAACCTATTGTTGAGGCAATTCCATTTCACAGTGACCCTCTAAGGAAATGTAGAAATGTTTCCCAGAGTTCCCAACGAGCAGCTAGTAGATACAGACTGGTGACCTTTTGGTTAGCAGGCTGAGCTCGGAAACCACAGGGCTCCTTGACTAAAAGAGGTATATTTTTACAACTTGTTCATCAGCAATTGTAGCTTTGCCCTAACGCGTCAGCATAGTAGAAAACCTAGTGGTCCTTGTAACCTCTACTTCAGCCTTCTCTTGTGCTAAAGAAAGGTACTTTGATATTTTTCCTTAAAGTCTTCATGAATTCCTAAGCCTTTTCTTCTATTTTGAAAAAGTTTGTCCTGCTCATTTAAAAACATTAATGTGCTGGGAAAAATCATGGATGAAGAAGCATAATGTGTTACTCCAATATCACTCCCCTCTTCACAGACTGTACACAAGCAATTTGTGACAGAGTGTCGGGGCTATAACAGGTATACCTACCTCATGAGGATACTGGGAAAATTAAGTGAGATGAGGCAGGCAAAGCATTTAGAAGGTTGCTGCTGTTGTCAGGGTCCGTGGGGTTGAACTGCTCTGTAGGCCTTCAAGGCTGTGAATTTTCAGCCATGTCTTCCAAGGTGCTTCTGGGTAGATTTGAAGAGCCAACTCGTTGACTAGAAATCATTAACAATTTGCACCACCCAGGGACTCCAGAGCTTAGAATAGTGCTGAGCAAATAATAAGTGCTCAAAAGTTATTTATTATGATTATAATGGTATTTGTTTACCCAGTTCCATAGTAGCCCTTCCTTCCCCTTGTTCTACCAAACTGAAAAAAAAAAAACCATTGTCATCGAGTTAACTCTATAAGTGACCCAATAGAGTTTCCAAGGTGCATCTGGCCAATTTGAACTGCTGACTTTTTGGTTAGCAGCCATAGCAGTTGATCTCTATATCACCAAAGTTTCCCCCATGTTCTACAGTGATACAGATATGCCACTTAAGAATTTATTTTTTTCAGATGATGTCTCTTATGAATTGGATTGTGTCCCACAGAAACGTGTTTGGCTAGGCCATGATTTCCAGTACTGGATTTTTTTTTTTTTTGCAATTTTGCCAGCTGTAATTTTCTTATGTGTTGTAAACCCTAATCTCTACAATGTTAATGAGGCAGGATTACAGGCAGTTATGTTAATGAGGCAGAACTCAATTTCAGTAGGTTGTGTCTTGTGTCAACCTTTTTGGAGATATAAAAGAGAGAAGAAAGTAGAGAGACGGGGGACTACATACCACTAAGAAAGTAGTGTCAGGAGCAGTGGACATCCTTCGGACCTGTGGTCTCTGCGTTGAGAAGCTCATAGACCAGAGGTAGACTGATGACAAAGACCTTCGCCCACAGCTGACAAAGTCTTCCCCTGGTGCTGTCACCCTGATTCCGAACTTCCAGCCTCCTAGATTGTGACAGAATATACTTTTCTTTGTAACAGCCACCCACTTGTGGTATTTCTGTCATAGCATCCCTTACTTACCATCTAATAGCTAAGAGGCTTTGTACATAATTTCTTTCAGGTCTTGAGTCCCTGGAACTGGTTATTGGTGAGAATTAGCAAATACGCATTCATTTGTAAAGTACATTCAAACATGTAGTATGGTTTGGCTTTAATTAGTAGAAATGCTTTGCTGAACTGTGAATAGGTGTTTTCTGTGTCTACACTTTTATTTTCAGAACTGTAACTTCAAACTCCCTAGCTAATTATGAAACTACTGGAGCCTCTTTTGTTTCTTGTGTTTTCTTAGGAGGGATGGGCACTAACAGATTTCACAGGAATATTCTAAAATATGAATAGAATCAAACTCAACATTTTATTTAAACCCAGTGTATGTAGAAAATTCAATTAAAGTTTGTTTCCTCAAAAATTTTAATTTCTTAAGATAATTATGCTTTTTCCATAATATCATATTTTATTAAATTTTCAAGCACCCATTAGTGTTGTTATTTATTGCTGGTGAGTCACCTCTGACTCATGGTGACTCCATGTACAGGAAGTCTCCCTGTTCTACCTTCAAGGTCATTAGATTGCTCTGGCCTGTTGCGGCTACCGTGTATTGTGAGTGCCTTCCAACCAGCAGCCTCATCCTATGTCACGCCATGTTCTGTTTTGATCCACAGGGTTGTCATGGCTAATCTTGGGGAGCAGATAGCCTGGGGAGGCTTTTCCTTTGGTTTAGATGCTCCACGGAAACCTGTCCACCGTGGGCGACCCTGCTGGTATTTGAAATACTGGTAGCAGATCTTCCAGCATCAGCAACACACAAGACATCACAGTGTGACAAACTGGTAGATGGGCTAAGTGCCTGTTACTAGTACTTCATAAAATACAGTTGACAATCAGAAACATCTCCTATATCCGGCCTACTATATATTCTTCAAATCTCTTGTTCCTTGAATTTTTCTTTTGGCACCGTCAACCATGCAGTGAAAACAACTAACACTGATTTAGTGTTCACTGCGTACCAGGCCTCATGATTCACTGAATGATTGGCAGTGCTGACATTGTCCTTTCATCCAAAATTTACCTACATACATGAATTTGGGAAAACCTGGTGGTGTGGTGGTTAAGCTATACGGCTGCTAATCAGGACATCAGCAATTTCAACCCTCCAGGCACTTCGTGGAAACTCTATCGGGCAATTCTACCCCATCTATAGGGTGGCTATGAGTTGAAATAGACTCGATGGCATTGAATTTTTGGTTTATGTGAACCTGACACTGTGTTGTAGTAGGTAAGACTTGGAACAGAAAAATGTCTTTTTTCATTTATTGGTAAAAAGTGTGATTAGTTAGCACCAGGTGGCGCTAAAGGACCGGACTTGGAAATAGACTAGCTGGTCCTCTCACCTGCCTCTAGGAAAGGCTGGGCTCCTCAGGGGATGTGTGAAAGAAGGCAGGGTTGCCCTCGCTGCACTTTGTTACCAGCAGACACTAGGGATTTCTGCTGTCAAATGGGCGAAGTTCCTCACGTGTAGAGCTGATACCCTCCCGCCCCACACTGAGGTCTCAAGTGGCAAAAAAAGTCCCCAGTTTTTCCGAAGAAAAATGAAAACAAATCTCATCTGAAATTGCTCTTTAGAGTGGATTCACTGAGTGTTGCTGTCACCACTGCAGGTACCCAGGAATGTAGATTAGAGGGGGCAGCAAGGGAATAAAATAACAACTCCTTAAATTTCCCCTGGTGGCACAGTAAGTATTAGCTGCTAAGCATAAGGTCTGCAGTTCAAACCCTGCAGCTGCTGCTTGGAGAAACAGTGTGGGGCAGTTCTACTCCTTTATAGGGTCATGGTGAGTCAGAGTCAACTCACCGGCCAAGGGTTTAATTTTTCTTTCTTTTTTTTTTAAGTTTCCCCTGAAGGAGCCCTGGTAGCCCAGTGGGTGGGCGTTTGACAAACAGCACTGGAACCTCTGTACTTGAAAGACTGGCAGTTTGAGCCTGCTAGGAGCTCTGTGGGAGAATGATGCAGCAGTCTGCTTCCAAAAAGATTCCAGCCTGGAAAACCAGGTGGAGCAGTTCTGTTCTGTCCTATAGGGTTGCTATGAGTAGATTGTGTAAAGCAGCTTTTGTCATTCCAGACCCAAACCTTGTAGGGTGATTGAGATCATGAGTCAAACCCGCTGGGTTTAATTATTATTTATTTAACAATTGCCTTTCCTAGAAGTCTCCAATGTGCTCATAAATGTTTTTGTCTAGTGCTGTTACCAGGAGGATAAAAATCACAAAGGGAGACCCAAGATTTAAAAATGAAAATAAAATACCTCTTACTAGGTTTCTTACAGATAGAAAAGTAAACAGCAGTAGGGGAAGTAGAAAGATCTGATGCAAGAAGACTGAACTCTAGGAGTCTGAAAGGCAGAAGCTACCAAATTAACCCCCCAAAATCCATTGCACAGAGTTGATTCCAACTCACAGGGATCTTATAGGGTACAGTAGAACTGCACCGTATACCACCACCCATGGAACCGGTGGTGGGTTTGAACTGCAGAGTTTTTGACTAGCAGCTGTAGCTCTTAAGCACTATGCCACCAGAGCTCTGGATTAAAGAATGACAAATAGTCCTGGGAGGAGGTTGCTCCCTTAGTTGAAGGCACACCTTGAGGATGAAAGAATATTGAGAGGGAGGGTTTCGGGAAGGGATTGTAGGATAGCATAAAGAGGGAAGGAGGGGTATTTTAAAAAGTGTTGGCGAATCCAACCATCAGCTCCTCCTGTTCTGAAGCTGAGTCTAATGAGAAGGCAGGAAACTCTGGTGGTGTAGTGGCGAAGAGCTCAGTGCTAACCAAAAAGGTCAGTAATTTGAAGGTACCAGCTGCTCCTTGGAAGACCTACGGGGAAGTTCTCCTCTGTCCTATGGGGTTACTATCAGTTGTAATAGACTCAGTGGCATGGGTTTTTATTTGGTTATATACTTAAGCAAGAATCTCTGGTTATGCAGTGGTTAAGTGCTCTTCGGCTAATTTTGAGCCTACTAGCTGCTTCTGAGAAGAGAGAGGTAGTAGTCTGCTTCTGTAAAGATTTATAGCTTACCAGCTGGAACTGATCAGAAGGCAATGTTGCTTTTTATTTCTTTTTCTTGCAGAGTAGTTAGGGTTGTCCTTTGGTGAAACAGCTCATGTCATCAACAAAGATTTTTTTTTTTAATTATTTACCTACTGAAGTCTTAAAAATTTTTTTTTTCTCTTTTCCAGAGGATCTTTTTTTTCTTTAAAAAAATTATGATTGAATGAAAATGTACATTCCCATATAAATTTGCATGCCCACCTATATTCAGTTCCTACTGGTTTCCCTGCCTGGTGACAGCGCATTCTTCCTCGCTGCACCATGTATGTCCTATCTTCCCAACAACCTCCTATCCTCTCCTCTCCACCCACTCCTCTGCTTTCAGTAAGAGGTCAGCAGGATGATATCCTATAGATGCACAGAATCATAAAATGCACACATGATATGGTCACTCTGTGTCGCCAAGTCCAATCCGTGCCTGTCCGGAGAGTTGACCTCCATTATGATTTACGGACAGAGGTAGCATCAGGGCCAGGGGCCATGCTCCCGGGGGAACTCCCAGGCCCCTGGATCGTTAATTGTAGTCTTTTAGTGGAAATCTCTGGGTACACCCCTCTTTATTCTTGTGTTGCCAATGAGACTCAAATTTGTGAGTTCCATCACGGCTATCACTGGTGGTGGCCGGGCACCATCCTGTTCTTCTGGTCCCAAGTCGATGTAGGCACCCACTCATGTGGGTCTCTCTGTCTCCCAGGTTCTCTTTCTCCCATGTTGTTTTCATCCTTGGTGATCATTCGTTCCTGCTGAGCTCGGACTGTTTGCTATACTCTCAGATGGCAGCTTGCCAGCTTTTAAGACCACAGACACCACTCACCAATGTAGGGTACAGAAAGCTCTCTTAGCAAAATGCTGGTTGTGCCAATTGGCCTTGATTTCCCCTGAGAGCATGGTCCCCGTCCCCTGCGCCATCTACTCTGTCCTTGAAATATTGGGTTAAGATGGGAGGTGTAATCATGTTACTTTGAAGTCCAGTTAATATTGATCTTCTTTCCAATGTGCGTTGTCACCAATTTCACCCAACTAAATTTCTATCAACTGTCTAATCTAAACACTCCCCTTCTTTCCTTCCCTCCCTCCCAACCCTTGCAGCCATCAAAAAGTCTTTTCTTCTATGCATGAGTCTGTTTTTAAGTTCTTATTGCAGGGGTCTCATATAGCATTTGTCCTTTTGTCACTGACTACTTTCACTCAACATAATGTCCTCCACTTGAAACCAGGTTATGAGATGTTTCTTGAAATCATCGTTGTTCTTTATTGCTGCATAGTGTTCCATTGAGTACATCTAACATAGTTTACCTATCCATTCCTCTGTTGCTGGGCATCTGGGTTGATTCCACCTTTTTGTTATTGTGGACTGTGCTGTGATAAACATTCATGTGTGTATATCAGTTGGTGTGCATGGCCTTGATCCTGTAGGATATATTCCGAGCAGTGGAATTACTGAGTCAAATAGTATATCTAGATCCAGCTTCTTAAGGGAGCACCAGATTGCTTTCCAAAGAAGTTACACAATTTTGCAATCCCACCAACAGTATAGGAGAGTTCCAATTTTTCCACAGCCTCTCCAGCGTTTGTTGTTTTGTGTTTTTTGGTCATGGCCAACCTTGTTGGGGTGAGATGGTGCTTCGTTGTAATTTTGATTTGAATTTCTTTAATAGCTAATGATGGTGAGCATGTCCGCATGTGCTTTTTGGCTGCCTGAATCTCTTCTTTAGAGAAATGTCTGTCCGTCTACTTCGCCTATCACTTAATTGGATGGTTTATCTTTTTCTTATTGATAATTTGTAGTACCTTATAGATTGTGGAGGTCATGCATCAGTCTGACATAGAGCTGCCAAATATTTTTTTCCATTCTGTAGGTGGTCTTTTAATTCTTTTAGTAAAGTCTTTGGATGAGCAGAAGTGTTTGATTCTTAATAGTTTCCATTTATCTCTTTCTCTTCTGTTGTTTATGGTTTGTTTGACAGATTTTGAAGTCTGTCTACATTATGTATTAAAACTTCCATTGCTGTTCGTACTTTTTCTTGGATGAGCTTTATCGATTTAGATTTGATGTTTCTGTCTTTTATCCAATTTGAGTTGGTTTTTGTATAAGGTGTAAGACATGAGCCTTGTTTCCATGTTTTGCAGATGGATATCCAATTTTGCTAGCACCATTTGTTGAAGAGATTGTTTTTTTCCCCCAGTTTAATGTCTTAGGACCTTTGTCAAACATCAAGTGTTCATAGACAGATGGTGTGATCTCTGGGGTCTCAATTATGTTCCATTGATCTAGCTGTCTCTTTTTGTACCAGAACCAGGCTATTTTGACTACTGTGACAGTGTAATAAGTTCTAAAGTTGGGTACTGACAGGCCTCACAGTGTGTTCTTCAGTAGTTCTTTACTTATTCAAGGCTTCTACCCTTTAAAACAATGTTGGCAATTTGTATCTCCATCTCATTAAAAATAATCACTGGAATTTGTATTGGAATTGCATTATATAAGTAGATTGCTTTGGGTAAAATAGACATTTTCACAATGTTAAGTCTTCCTATCCATGAGCAGGGTAGTTTTTTTCTGTTTATGTAAGTCTCTCTTAGTTTCTTGTAGTAAGGGTTTGTAGTTATCTTTGTAAAGGTCTGTTATTTCTCTGGTTAGATTTATTCCTAAGTACTTTATCTTCTTAGGGGCTGTAGTAAACGGTATTGACTTGGTGATTTAAACTTTGATGATCTCTTTGTTGGTATAAAGGAATCCCACTGATTTACTTATGTTTATCTTGTATCCTGAGACCTCGCTGAACTCTTCTATCAGTTTGAGTAGTTTACTTATGGATTCTTCAGTGTTCTCTATATATACAACCATGCCATCTGCAAATAGAGAGATTTTTACTTCTTCTTTGCCAGTGCAGATGCCCTTTATTTCTTGGTTTTGTCTAATTGCTCTGGCTAGAACTTCTAGTACAATGTTGAATAGGAGAGGTGAGAGTGGGCATTCTTGTCTAATTCCTGTTCTCAACTGTTTCAGTCTCTCTCCATTCAGGATGATGTAGGCGGTTGGCTTTGCATAAATGGCCTTTATTTCATTGAGGAATTTGCTGTTTATTTCTATTTTGCTGAGTGTTTTTAGCATGAATGAGTGTTGGACTTTATCAAACGCCTTTTCTGCATCATTAGAAAAAATCAGGTGGTTCATGTGTTTTGTGTTATTTATGTGGTTGATCAGAATAATTGTTTTTCTTTTTTTCCCTTTTTTATTATGATTGAATGAAAATGTACATTCCCATATAAATTTGCACGCTTACCTATACGCAGCTCCCACTGCTCTCCCTGCCTGGTGATAGCACACCCCTCTTCTCTGCTCCATACATGTCCTATCCTCATAAGAATCTCCTGTCCCCTCCTCTCCACCCACTCCCCTTCCTCCAGCAAGAAGTCAGCAGGATGACATCCTACAGATGCATAGAACCATAAAATTTCCATAAGATACGGCCACTCTGTGTCGCCAAGCACAATTCATTGCTGTTGGAACAGTTGACCTTCATTGTGATTTATGGACAGGAGCAGCATCAGGGCCAGAGGCCATGCTTCCAGGGAAACTCCGAAGTACCAGGACGGTCAATCGTGGTCTTTTGTTGAAGATCTAAGGGTACAGCCCTATTTATTCTCTTGTTGCCAGTGAGACTCCACTTTGTGAGCTCCATAATGGCTATCACTGGTGGTGGTCAGGCACCATATGGTTCTTCTGGTCATGAGTCGATGTAGAGATGCATTCATGTGGGTCCCTCTGTCTTCTGGGCTCTCTTTTCCCCAAGTAATTCTTGTTGTTGGTGATCATCCATTCCTGTTGAGTTGGGACCATTTGCTGTACCCTCAGATGACAGCTTGTCAGCTTTTAAGACCCAGATGCCACTGACCAATGAGGGGTGCAGAGTCCTCATTAGCAAAACACTAGTTGTGCCAGTTGGCCTAGATTTTGCCTGACAGCATGGTCTCTGGCCCCCCACTCCAGCTACTTTGTCCTTGCAGTATTGGGTTAAGATGGGAGGAGTACTCAAATTGTGTTGAAGTCCAGTTATTATTGATCTTCTTTCTAAAGTGTGGGGTCATCGATTTCACCCAACCAAGTTTCTATTAACTATCTAATCTAAACCCTCTCCCCTCCTCCCACTCCCTCTCCACCCTTGCAGCCTTCAGAGTCTTTTCTTCTATACATGAGTCTGTTTTTAAGTTCTTATCGTAGGGGTCTCATACAATATTTGCCCTTTTGTCACTCAGCATAATGTCCTCCAGTTGGAACCAGATTAAGAGATGTTTTCTGCAATCATCGTTGTTCTTTATCATTGCATAGTGCTCCATTGAGTATATATACCATAGTTTATCTATCCATTCCTCTGTTGTTGGGCATCTGGGTTGACTCCATCTTTTTGCTATTGTGGACTGTGCTGTGATGAACATTCGTATGCATGCATCAGTTGGTATGAATGGAATTGTTTTTCTGATATTGAACCAGCCTTGCATCCCTGGTATGAATCCAGCTTGGTCATGATGGATTATTTTTTGGATATGTTGTTGTATTCAATTGGCAAGAATTTTGTGTAAGATTTTTGCATCTGGATTCATGAGTGATATGTCTGCAGTTCTCCTTTTTCTTGGGTCTGTCCCTGGCTTTGGTACCAGGGTTATGCTGGCTTCATAGAATGAATTTCAGAGTATTCCATCCCTTTCTATACTGTGAAATAGTCTCAGTAATTTTGGAAATAACTCTTCTCTGAAAGCGTGGTAGAATTCAGCGGTGACGCCATTTGGCCTGGGTTTTTTTTCATTGGTGGTTTTTGGATCACTTTTTCAATCTTTTCTTTTGTGATGGGTTTATTAAATTGTTCTGTTTCATGTTGTGATAATTTGGGTAGGTGGTATGAATCAAGGAATTTGTCCATTTCCTCTAGGTTTTGAAATTTGTTAGAACAGTATTCTGCTATGATATTTTTTATTTCTGTTGGATCTGTTATGACAACTCCCCTCTCATTTCTAATTTAGGTTATTTGTTTCCTTTCCTGTTTTTCTTTAGTAAGTTTAGTCAGTGATTCATCAATTTTGTTGATCTTTTCAAAAACCCAGCTTTTGTCATTTCAATCTTTCAGTTGTTCTTCTATTCTCTAAATTGTTTAGTTCTGCTCTAATCTTTATGATCTGCTTTCTTCTGGTGGCTGAGGGGTTCCTCTGTTGTTCTCTCTACTTGTTCAAGCTGTAGGGTCAGTTCTTTGATTTGGTATCTTTCTTCCTTCCAGATGTGTGCATTTATGGAGATAAACTGACCTCTAAGCACTGCTTTGGCTGTATCCCATAGGTTCTGGTAGGAAGTGTTTTCATTCTCATTGGAATCCATAAATTTCTTTATTTAATCTTTGATTTCTTCTATAACCCATGGCTTATTGATCAAGATGTTGTTCAGTTTCCATGAGTTCCACTTTCTAGCTATGTTTTTTCTGCTACTGATTTTGACTTTTATGGCTTTATGACCTGAGAAGTTGCTTTGCATTAGTTCAATGGTATGGATTTTGTTGAGAATTGCTTTATGTCCTAACACATGGTCTATTCTGGAGAATGTTCCATATGTACTGGAGAAGAAGATGTAGTTGTCTGCTGATGGATAGAAAGTTTTGTATATGTTGATGAGGTCTAGATGGTTAATTGTGGCAATAAGGTCTTCTGTGTCTTTACTGAGCTTTTCTCTAGATGATCTGTCTAATACTGAGATTGGAGTGTTGAAGTCTCCCACTATTATTGTGGAGTGATCTGTCTCATTTTTGAGTGTAGTCAGTGTTTCTTCGATGTATTTAGATGCTGTAATATTAGGTGCATAAATATTTAATATTGTTAAATCCTGTTTGTGTACTGAGCCTTTCAGCAATAGTGTCCTTCCTTGTCCACAATGGTAGATTTTACATTAAAATCAATTTTATTTGAGGTTAGAATTGCCACATCTGCTCTTCTTTGTTCATTGTTAGCTTGATACATATTCTTCCATCCTTTAATTTTCAGTTTGTTACTATCTTTAAGACTAAGGTGAGTTTTTTGTAGGCAATGTATGGATGAATCATATCTTTTGATCCAAGAGGTCATTCGATGTCTTTTTACTGGAGCATTCAGTCCATTCACATTCAATGTAATTTTTGATAGGTATGTGTTCAGTGCTGCCATTGTGATACATGTATGTTTGTGTTGATGTTTTCTCTGTTGTCCTTATTAGTCTGTTCTTGGACATTCTTCTTTGTGAGTTGATTTTTCATCTTTTTCGGGATTGGTTTTGTGCTTGTTGAGACTCCTGTGGTACATTTCTTGATATGGTATGCTGCTTCTTTATTGTGCTTTATGGCTGCCCCTGTGATCCTGCTTAGTAAACTATGTATAAATCAAATTTTAATTACTACCAGTCTTGCCAACTTCCTCTTCATCTGGAAGGACTGTAATGACTGTAGGAAATCCCTCTTTTTAATACATCATAATTTTCATGATATGATCACTGGATTATTTATATCACTATTATAGCTTTGGGCACTTGGCTTTTGGCTTGGCATAGCTTTGATTGAGTTTGGAGCCTTCCGTAACTGAGTAGGATTCTGGATGATGTGTCCTTCTGCAATGTAAAGTTAGTGGTTTTGTTCTTCTAAGCCAAAGCCAGGAGATTCTTTCAGTATTTTTTGTAGCTTTGGTTTGGTTTTTACAAAGTCTCTGAGTTTCTGTTTATATGAAAAATGTCTTAATTTCATTTTCCTATTTGAAAGATAGTTTTGCAGGATACATAATTCTTGGTTTGAAGTTCTTCTCCTTCAAGGCTTTGAATGTGTCATGCCCCTGTCTCCAAATCAGCATTGTTTCTGCTGAGAAATCCAATGAAATTCTGCAGGGATTCCCTCTGAATGTTAGCTTTGCTTTGAGTTTTGCTGCCTTTAAGAGTTTCTGCTTATGTTTTTTTGTTAAGCTTGATTATAATATGTCTTAGAGTCTTTCTTTTGAGATCCAAATTGAGTGGCATTTGATATGGATCTTGGGTATCTAAATTCTCTTCCTTCATAATTTCTGGGAATTTTCCTGTCAGCAGCTCAGCAACAACACTCTCTGTTCTCAGGGGTCTCGCCCTGTTTAGGAACTCCAATTAATTGTAAATTGTTTTTAATAGAGTCCCACATGCTTCTCCATTTTTCTTGTTTCTTTTTTCTGATTTCTCCTCATAGATGCTGGAGTCAGTAGGTCTGTCTTCCAAGCCAGGAGGTCTCTTTTCCATTTGTTCCATTATGTTTCCTTGACTTTGAATTGAAGTTTCTATGTCTTTGATTTTGTTCTTGATCTGTTGTATTTCAGAGCATTTGTTTTCCATCAGATCAAACAGCTTGCTTAATTTTTAATTTTGCTCTGCTGCATTTTCTGTAAGGTCTAGGAGGGCTCTCTATATAATTATTTTGTGTTCTGATAGTTTCAGAAAAGCTCCTTCATCTGGGAAATTCTGAGGTGCTTTCTTTTGGGGGCCTTCTGAAGCCATGGGTGATTTCTTGATTACACTTTTCTCCAGAGTTTGTTGGTTTGGGGGCATCATGTGAGTCAATGGAGGCAGGGAGAGATGCTGTGAGGATGGACTACAGTTGTACCTCTAGGCTGTCTTAAAATGAAAGATAAAAAGTATCTGACAACTTCCAAAGTCAGCCATGTTTTCAGGTGTACAGTCTCTCTTCCCAGCTGGCAAAGTAAGTACCTCTATATCGAACCCCAGATGTTATAAATTTGCTAAAAATTCAGAAAGGCTACTGCCTTGCTGGCCTCTGCTGTTGGGCCCAAGCTGTAGCCAACCGTGCGTAGAATACTGCTTTTCTGCCAGAAAAGTGCTCTCCTCCAGGCAGGTGCTGCCTCCCAGCCCAGGAATTAGGTCCAGCTGAGTCTTCCGTATGGTTTTCTCTGCCTCCCAGTGGAATAAGATGGTGTCCTGCACAAGCTTGCTGCCTCGCTGGGTCCAGGCTACTCTATAGTAGAGGCAGAAAGAGGGGCCAAGAGTTGCTGAGATGCACAGAATCCACAGCCTCTGTTGCCAGGCCGCAGACATAGGTGACTCTGTGTAAAATATTGCTTTTCTGCAGGAAAAGAACATTCCCTTGGACAGGCACTGCCTCCCAGCTTAGGAACTAAGTCTAGCTGGGATCTCCGTATGGGTGTCTCTACCTCCTAATGGATCAAGATGGCATCCCACACAAGCTTGCTGCCTGGCTGGGTCCAGGCTACTCTATGGCAAAACCCATATTTATGCCCATTCCCAAGAAAGGTGATCCAACCAAATGGGTAAATTATCAAACAATATCATTAATGTTGCATGCCAGTAAAATTTTGCTCCAGATCATTCAAAAGCAACTGCAACACTATGTTGACTAGAAACTGGCAGAAATTCAGCCAGATACAGAAGAGGATGTGGCATGAACAATATCATTGCTAATGTCCAGTGGATATTGGCTGATGGCAGGGAATACCATAGAGATGTTTACCTGTCTTTCATTGACTATGCAAGGGCGTTGAACTGTGTGAATCATAACAAACTATTGATAACATTGTGGAGAATGGGAATTCCAGAACACCTAATTGTGTTTACAAGGAATCTATACATGGATCAAGAGGGAGTCGTGTGAACAGAACAAGGGGACACTGCGTGGTTCAAAGTCAAGAAAAGTGTGTGTCAGGATTGTATTCTCTTACCATATCTTTTCAATGTGTATGCCTAGCAAATAATTCAAGAAGCTGGACTCTATGAAGCAGAATGAGGCACTAGGATTGGAGGAAGACTTACTAATAACCTGCATTATGCAAACAACACAACCATGCTTGCTGGAAGTGGATATCTGAAACACCTGCTGATGAAAATCAAAGACCATAGCTTTCAGTATGAATTGGACCTCAACATCAAGAAAACAGAAATCTTCACAACTGGACCAGCAAGCAACGTTATGATAAATGGAGAAAGGATTGAGGTGGTCAAGGATTTCATTTTACTTGGGTCAACACTCAGTGCCTATGGAAGCAGCAGTCAAGAAATCAAGAGATGCATTGCATTGGGAAAATTTGCTTCAAAAGATCTCTTTAAAGTGTTGAAAAGTAAAGATGTCACCTTGAAGAATAAGGTGTGCCTGACCGAAGCCATGATATTTTGTATTGCAGTTTATGCCTGTGAAAGCTGGATAATGAATAAGGAAGACTGAAGAATTGATACCTTTGAACTGTGGTGCTGGAGAAGAATATTCAGTGTACTGCCAGAAGAACAAGCAGGTCTATTCTGGAACGAGTATAACCAGAGTTTTTCTTGGAAGCAAAGATGGTGGGTCTGCATCTTACATACTTTGGAAATGTTGTCAGGAGGGACCACTTCTTGGAGAAGGACATCAAGCTTGGTAGAGCAGAGAGTGAGTGAAAAACACAAAAACCCTCAATAAGATGGCTTGACATGGTGGCTGCAACAATGAGCTGAAGCATAAAACCAATTGTGGTCATGGCACAGGACTGGGCAGTTTTTTGTTCTGTTATGCAAAGGGATGCTATGAGTTGGAATAGACTCAATGGCACCTAACAACATCAACAGCAGCAGTAACAGCATTGTCCCTAGTTTTCTCCCATGATCTTTATCGTTTTAGATTTTATATTTAGGTCTTTGATCTATTTTGAGTTAGTTTCTGTGTGTAGTGTGATATATAGGTCTTCTTTCTTTTTTTTTGCTTGGCTTCTTTTTTTTGCAGATGGATATCCAGTTTTGCTAACACCATTTGTTGAAGAGATTATTTTTTCCCCAGTTCACTGACTTTGGGCCTTTGTTAAATTCCAGCTGTTCATAGATAACTGCTTTTATAACTGGAGTCTGTATTCTGTTCCATTGGCCTATGTGTCTGCTTTTTTGTTGTTTTTTTTTAATCAGTACTAGGCTGTTTTGACTACCATGGCAGTATAATAGGTTCTAAAGTCAGGTAATGTCAGGCTTCCTACTTTGTTCTTCAGTAATGGCTTTACTTATCCAGGACTTCTTCCTTTCCATATGAAGTTGATGATTTTCTCCTCCACCTTATTAATGAATGTCATTGGAATTAGTGTTGAGATTGCATTGTACCTATAGATCACTTTGGATAGAATAGACATTTTCATGATGTTAAGTTTTTCTACCCATGAGCAATGTAGGTTTCTCCACTTATGTAGGTCTCTTTTAGTTTCTTGCAGTAGAGTCTTGTAATTTTCTTTATATAGGTGTTTTACATCTCTGATTGTATTTATTACCGAGTATTTTGTCTTGCTGGGGACTATTGTATATGATGTTTGTCTTAGTCATTTGGGACAGCTCCAGCAGAAATAATGTGAGTGAATGGCTTTAACAAAGAAAAGTTTATTCTTACACTCAGTCTAGTAGGCTACAAGTCTGAATTCAGGGTGTCAGCTCCAGGGGAAGGCCTCCTTTCTTTGTTGGTTCTGAGGAAGGTTCTTGTGTTGCATCAGTCTTTGGTCAGGGAGCGTCGTGGCACAGGAACCTTAGGTCTTAAAGATACAGTCTACTCCTGGTGCTGCTTTCTTGATGGTATGCTTGCTTCTCTTTCCTTTTCTCTTGTAGGATAAAAGGATAAAAAGTGATGTGAGCCACATTCCAAGGAAACTCCCTTCATGTTGGAGGTGGGAGGTGATTTTAGGAAGGGTACCATTATCTTCTCTAACATAATCCACTCTATTAGCCACAGGCAGAGATTAGGATTTATAGCATAGCAAAATCATAAAATGGAGGACAATCACAAAATATTAGGATTCATGGCTCAGCCAAATTGTTACACACTGGTCTGGAGGGGACATAGCTCAATCTGTGACAGTATTGAGTTGGTGATTGTCTCATTGATGGTTTCTGTTCATATAAATAAATACAGCTGATTTATGTGTGTTTATCTTATATCCTGATACTTCACTGAACTCTTATACTAGTTCCAGTAGTTTTTCTTTCAATAGATTCTTTAAGACTTTCCCTGTAGAATGGGATGATATCATCTGCAAGTAGATACACTTTTACTTCTTCTATACCAATCTGAATGCTCTTTATTTCTTCAACTTGTCTGATTGTTCTAGCTAGAACCTCCAGCACAATGTTGAATAAAAGCAGTGACAAAGGGCGTCTTTGTCTGATTCCCATTCTCAAGTGAAATACTTTCATTGTCTCTCCATTTAGGATGATATTGTCTGCTTTTGGCTTTGAATAGATACCCCTGATTATGTTGAGGAATTTCCCTTTTATTCCTTTTTCACTGTGAGTTTTTAACATGAGCAGGTGTTGAACTTTGTCAAATGGCTTTTCTGTATCAATTGATAAAATCTAGTGATTCTTATCTTTAAAAAAAATTTATGTGGTTGATTACATTAATTGCCTTTCTAATGTTGAAACATTTCTGCTTCCCTGGTATGAATCCTATTTAATCAAGATGATTTTTTTTTTTGGTTATGTTGTTGAATTCTATTGGATAGAATTTTGCTGAGGATTTTTGCATCTGAGTTCATGAGAGATACTGATCTGTAATTGTCCTTTTTTGCACTGTCTTTAGCCGGTTTGGGTATCAATGATATTCTGGTTTCATAGAATGAATTTGAGAGTATTCCATCTTCTTTTATGCTGTGAAGTACCTTTAATAATAGTGGTGTTAGCTTTCCTCTAAAAGTTTGCTATAATTCTCCAGTGAAGCCATCTGGGAGTGAGGGGGCTTTTTTTTGGTTGGGATTTTTTTGAATTACTTTTTCTCAATCTCTTCTTTTGTAATGGGTTTATTAAGTTGTTCTTTTTCTGTTTGTGTTAGCTTTGGTAGGTAGTGTGCTTCTAGAAATTTGTCCATTTCTTGTAAATTTTCAAGTTTGTTAGAATACAGTTTTTCGTAGTGTTGTTATGATTCTTTTAATTTCATTTGGGTTGGTTGTGATATCACCCATCTCATTTCTTATTTGATTCCTCTCCTGTTTTTCTTTTGTCAGTTTGGACAATGGTTTATCAGTTTTGTTGATCTTTTCAAAATACCAGATTTTGATGTTGTTAACTCTTTCAATTATTTTTCTAGTCATTTAGTTCTGCTCTAATTTTTATTGTGTGTTTTCTTCTGGTCCTCAAAGAGTTCTTTTGTTGTTTTTTCTACTTGTTCACATTGTAGAGTTAGTTCTTTTCTTTAGGCCTTTTCTTCTTTTCGGCTGTATGCATTTATGGAGATTAATTGACCTCTGAGCACTGCTTGTGCTATGTCCCATAGGTTATGGTAGGATGTGTTTTTGTATTCATTTGATTCTGTAAATTTCTTTATTCCATACCAGATTTTTTCTATAACCTTGAAGTTTTTGAGCAAAGTGTGGTTCAGTTTCCATTTGCTTGAGTTTTTACCCTTGCTTTTCTGATATTGATTTCAACTTCTAAGGTTTTATGTTCTGAGAAGATGCTTTACAATATTTCAGTGCTTTAGATTTTGTTAAGAATTGTGTTATAACCTAGTATGTCATCTATTCTGGAGACTGTTCCATGTGCATTCCGTGTGCAAAGAAGGTACACTTGTCTGTTGTTGGATGAAGTGTTCTGTATATGTCTATGTCTATGAGGTCAAGTTGGTTGATTGTGGCATTTAGATCTTACATGTCTTTATTGACCTTCCTTCTGGATGTTCTGTTCATCAGTGACGGTGGTGTGTTGAAGTCTTCTGCTGTTATTTTGGAGCTTTCTACCTCCATTTTCAATACTGTTAGAATTTATTTGATGTATTTAGAAGCTCTGTTGTTGGATGTGTTATGTCCTTATGATGTATTGACGCTTTAAGCAATGTACAGTGACCTCTTTGTCCACTGTGGTGGGTTTTACTTTATAGTCTATTTTATCTGAAATTAATATCACCACTCCGTTTTTGAATGCTGTTGGCTTGGTATATATTTTTGCACCCTTTGAGTTTCATTTTGTTTGTATCTTTAAGTCTAAGGTCTCCTATAAGCAGCATATAGATGGATTGTGTTCTTTTTATCCATTCTGCTACTCTTTGTCTCTTCATTGGTGCATTTAATGTATTTACATTCAGTATAATTATTGACAGTGAAGAATTTAGTGCTATCATTTTAGTGCATTTTTTGTGTGTTGTTTACAGTTTCTTCGTTCCACTTAATTTTCTGTGCTGGGTTTCTCCTTATGGATTTTCTGTTCATTCCTTTTCATTGTCGATGGTTTTATATTTGCTGAGACTTCTAAATTTTTGTTTCTTGTTTCGATGTGTAGGATTGTTAGTTTCCTTTATGGTTACCTTAATATTTACCCTTACTGTTCTAAGTTTAAAGCAGTCTTTAATTTCTTTGTATTGCCTTAACTTTCTCTTCATCTGAGAGACCTATGAATACATTAGTTTGTCCTTTTTGTTACAACGCTATCATTTACAAGCTGATATCTCTGTTTTCCTATTTTTAGTGTTTTAGCTTTCATTTATTTTTGTGGGTTCCTTACATATGTGTATATCTGGATGCTCTGCCCTGGATTATATCCTCAAGAATATATATGACATTATTGCTTTTCTAACTGAAGAACTTCCTTCAGTGATTCTTGTAATTTTGTTTGGATTTTTGAAAATTCTCTAAACTTCTGTTTATGTGGGAACATCCTAAATTTGCTGTCATAGCTGAGAGATAATTTTGCAGGCTATATAATTCTTGGTTGTCATTTTTTTCATTCAAGGCTTTGTACATGTCGTCCTATTGTCTTTTTGCCAGCATGGTTTCCACTGAATAATCTGAGCTCAGTCTTAATGACTATCCTTTCTGTTATTTTTTAAGCCTTTAAAAGCATCTTGTCTTTAATTTTGACAAGTTTGATTATAATATGTCTTGGTGACTTTCTTTTGGGATTTACCTTGTGTGGAATTTGATGAGTATGTTGGATAGATATCTTCTTGTCTTTCCTAATATCAGGAAAATTTTTGTCAGTGTATCTTCAATAATTCTCTCTGTATTTTCTGTTATCACCAGGTTCTAGTACTCCACTCACTTGTAAATTATTTATTTTGAGTCAGTTCCACATAATTCTTAGTGATTCTTCATTTAAAAAATTCTTTTATCTGATTTTTTCCTCATATATGTGGATGTCAGTTGTTTTATCTTCAGTCTTACTAATTCTACATTTCATTGCTTCAGTCCTACTCCTTTGACTTTCTATTGAATTGTCTAATTCTGTGATTTTATTGTTAATCTGTTAAATTTCAGATCATTGTTGCTCAAGTGTTTCTTGCAGCCTGTTTCATTTTCATTATGTTCTGCTTCACTTTACCTAATCTTCTTCTGGATGTCTCAAAGAGCTCTAAACATTATTCTTTTGTGTTCTACCTCCGATAATTCCAGGAATTCTTTTTTGTCAGGAAAAGTTTTTGATTCTTTATTTTGGAAGTTTTCTGAAGCCACAGTGGTCTGCATCTTTAAATGATTAGAAATTGATGGTATCCAAGCCATCAGAAAGTCACTGTAATTTATTTTTTTGTATTATGTTATAACTTATATGTACATATTTTAATTTAGTTTTTGAGTCTCCAAATAGTCTGATAATTTGAGCTACTTTGATTACTGGAGTCTGAAAAATTCCATTGCCTTGTCACTGGATGGTTAGAGCTGTCGGTACACTAAGAAAGTTAGCGGGAGTTTTTGGCTCAGGGGAGCCAGTGGAACCCCTTGCCTTGTTTCCCTCTCCAAGTCCAGGAAAATAGCTCAGGGCATGTGTGTAAAATGTCCCAATTTCATCTGAGGTAGTGTGTCAGAGTTTACTGCCTGATGCAAAGCAAAGAATGGAGAGGCAAGTGCTGGGGAAAGAAAGAAATCAGTGTATAGAAAAGGTTTAAATCTGCAAGAGTTCCCAAGCACTTAGCTTATGATGCTCACATGAAAGTTGTCTGTTGGTCTGTAGGTGAAGCTATCTGAAGCTCAGCTTTCCTTCTGAGAAAGATGTGCTCCCCTCACTGCACTGCTAGTCTGTTTATCTGCCCACCACTGTGCCATGGCTCTATGTAGCTGGCTGAAGCAGGTCCCTCTGCAGGGTGAAGATTTAATTCTGGCCAAAGTAGTTACCTCTAAACCTGCTATCCCTTCCCTGTCATCCAGTCCAATCTCTTAGCTTCATGTCTGAATGTCTTATATAGTCTGTTCAGTTGTTTTTCTGGTTCTTTGTTGTTAGAAGTTTCAGAGATTACATGTAGCTACTTGGCCATCTTTGCTCCACTTCACTGACTGTCCTTTCTTGTGTGCAGTTGGTATAATGTTCTTATTTTTAGCATACTTTTAGCATATAATGTTCTTATTTTTGCATACTTTTGAACAATGTCTTCCTTTTGGTAACAACAGAGATACAACATAATAATAGGTGTCAGGGCAAAAAGCCTGCAGTGGCTCTGATAAGCTGCCTTCTCTATGTGGCTAATTAAGCATGGTGTGGCACAGTGTTGTATGTTATGCAGTCAGACTTATGGTGATCCTAGAGGACAGAGTTGAACCGCCCCACAGGGTTTTCTAGGCTGTAATCTTTACAGCAGCATATTGCCAGGTTTTTTTCTCCAAAGGAGCTTCTGGTGGGTCTTTTGATTAGCAGCTGACAGCTTACCTATTCTACCACCAGGGATTCTTTGTGTGTGGCATTTAAGAAAAAACAAAAAACATAAAACATTGCTCAGTGTTGATTCCAACTTACAGCAACCCTACAGGATGGGCTAGAACTGTCTCACAGAGATTCTAAGGAGTTGCTAGTAGACTAGAACTGTCCGTTTTTTGGTTAACAGCCTGGAGTCTTAACAACTATGCCACCAGGGCTGCTGTGTGGTGTCTGGGTGAAACCACTGCGAAGTTGAAAGGATTGTCTTTTACTTTCAGGGCAATTTCCTTGTATGTCAGTGAACCATTTGACAAAGGCCTTCAAGCTTTTACTGCACTTCATCTTAGTGAAAAGACCAGGAAGCTTAGTGGACTGGTGGTGGAGTGGTTACAAATTTGGCTGCTAAGCAAAAGGTTGGCAGTTTATATCCACCAGTCACTGCTTGGAAACCCTGTAGGGCAGTTCTATTTGAAACTAACTTGATAACAATTTTTCTTTTCTTTTTGATGTTTTTTGGGACTCCTTCCTTAGTAGATTTCATATGGATGTGGGAACCACCAATATGAATTAATACTTATCTACAAAACCACATCAGGTTTGTGGTTGGAAATTGGGTGAGGACATACTAAGAGCCTCCAGGCACTTGAGCCTCCTCTCTGCCCACTCAGATTTCAGTGCAGCAGAAGCACCTGCTGTTCTCAATATAAAGCTCCAGGCAGCACTGTGCATTTAGGATTAAAGATACTTAGGAAACATCTAAGACACTGAAGGGATCATCACAATTTTAAGCAGTCCTTTGATAGTTTGTAGTTGTATCCAGGTCTGTTAATAACTGTGAAGTCTTAAACATAATGTTTTCTTTAAAAATATCCACATGCAAGCTACTTGGAGTGCATGTGTGTGAACACACACACGTATATGTTTAATGCTCACTTACTCTTCAGCTGTTTGTATTTTAATGAATGTATTTGTAATGGCAGGGGGTATGTTACAGACGCCTTTTTCCTTCAGATACTGGAAGCTTTTGAAGAGTCAGAAAATTTGAACTAGTAAAGATCATGTTTCATGGAGTCCCTTAGTGCATCTGTTGAGCGTGTAGTCAGGAGAGTTCATTGAAATAAATGCTGTGGTTGAATTTTTAACAATGGCTTCATAAATATGTGGCTATCTATAGCCTTTATGCTCATGTAAGCCAGAAAAGTCATCTGTGTAATTAACTCTGATTGATTCAGCCTTTAGACTGTCAGAATGGAAAGTCCACCTTCCCATAGAGGGTATGAAGTACCCATGAAGCTCAAGGTAGCTGAATAATTTTGTGAAAGTTTCTTTTGAAGCAATAAATAAGCATTCATTTCACAGAATACTTAAATTATTCCACCTCTTAAATATTTCAGTTTATGCTGGCAAGTTGGGAAGTATGAGGAAATCATTTGGGATTTCACATAGGCCAACCTGATTTGGTAGGCACTGAAATCAGAATTATGAGATGGTCTCCAGATTTCTGCCCCACAATCCCTTTCACTTGACTGTAGGATCTGTGAATATGATAAAATAGTCAGTCCTTTGACCACCTACTGAACAATCCCACTGCTATTGAGTCAATTCTGACTCATAGTGACCCTATGAGACAGAGTAGAGCTGCCTCATAGAGTTTCCAAAGGGGGCCTCGTGGATTTGAACTGCTGATCTTCTGGTTAGCAGATGTAGCACTTAACCACTACACCACCAGGTTTTCCCTCCTTTGACTAGGTTAAGTTACATGCAAAGAGGGAAAGATTATCATCATTACATCACATTAGGTAAATTGTCTACAACTTAGTCATCTAACATAATAAAGTCATCTGACTGGAGACATTCAAAGCAGGAGAGATCCCCTGCTATCTTTGAGGAAGCATAAGGCTATGTTGTGGAGAGCACCACATGACAGAGAATAGCAGATGGCCTCTGGGAGCTAAGAATGTCTCTCTACTGACCGCCAACAAGGAAGTGAGGACCTTGGCCCTATATCCAGAAGAACTGAGTTATCCCAATGGCCAGCGAACTTAGAAGAGAACTCCAGATCTCGGATGAAATCACATCCTTGGCCAACAGCCTGAGAAAAGCCCTGAGCAGAGGATCCAGCTAACCTATGCCCTGACTCCTGACTCCTGGAAATTGCATAATATTAAGTGTGTGTTGTCTTAAGATGCTAATTATGCAGTCACTTGTTGTATAGAAATTGAAAACTAAACTAGTAGGTCTTGTTGTTATATGCTGTCAAGTCAGCTTCCACTCATAGTGACCCTATGAACAACAGAACGAAGCACTGCCCAGTCTTGTGCCATGTCCATAATTGTTTTTACGCTTAAGCCCATTGTCGTGGCCACTGTGTCAACCCTTCTCATCTAGGGTCTTCCTCTTTTTCGCTGATCCTCCACTCTTGTTGCTGGTGGAGAGTCCTTCCTCAGGGACTGAGCCATCCTGTCAATGTGTCCAAAGTATGTAAGACGCAGTCTTGCCATCTTTGCTTCCAAGGAACTCTCTGGGTGAACCTCTTCCAGAACAGATCTGTTTGTTCTTTTGGCAGTCCATGGTACGTTCAGCTTTCTTTTCCAGCACCACAATTCAAAGGATCAATTCTTCTTCTGTCTTCTTTGTTCATTGTCCAGCTTTCACATGCATGTGATGTGATTGAACATACTGTGGCTTGGGTCAGGTGCATTTTAGTCTTCAGGGTGACATCTTTACTTTTGAATACTTTAGAAAGGTCCTTTGCATCAGATTTTCCCAATGCAATGTGCCTTTTGATTTCTTGGCTGCTGCTTCTGTGGGCATTGATTGTGGAAACTAGTAGGTCTGAGAGCTGAGAATTTGCGTTTCTAATAAATTCTCAGGTGATGCTGAGGCTGCTGGTCCTGGAGCCACACGTTGAGAAATGCTGTTATAGTTTACTTGCCCTGGCATTTAATTTCCATAAGTGATGTCATCAGTTGGCACTCCCGTACACTTGCTGGAATATAACAAATGTTAACTAGTGTATTTAAAGCCATGAGCAAATGTAAGCAGTGTGGTTTTAGCCTTTATAAAAAGAACTTAAGCGTGCCTGACAACAAAAATACTAAATATAACATTAGAAAAAAAAAAAACAGGATCAGGGCTTAGGAAACGAGGATAGTAAAAATAATGTAAAATGAGATGTGAGGGTGGCATACAAAGGGTAGGAATCTCACTTCACTAGAGGGATCTAACTATCAATTCCTCTTTTTCTTTTTGGGTCTTAACCCCCTCTATACTGCTTATGAGCAAGCTTTAAGCAGTGAACATACCTCAATTAAACATTAAGTGAGGATTTATAATCCAATTTTCACTGTTGTGTTGGTACCAATTCAGGGTGACCCCACATGTGCCAGAGTAGAACTGTGCCTCACAGAGTTTTCAATGGCTGATTTTTCAGAAGTAGATCACCAGGTCTTTCTTCTGAAGCAGTGGAGTGAATTGAACCACCAATCTTTTGCTTAGCAGGTGAGCATGTTAACTGTTTACATCACCCAGGGGTTCCTCCATTATAATGACACCCAAACCCTGCCCTGCTGTCAAGTTCACTCCGCTTTCTAGAGACCCTAGAAGACAGAGAAGAACCACTCCATATGGTTCCCAAGGCTAAAAGTCTTTATGGAAGCAGATTGCCACATCTTTCTCTCACATAGTAGCTGGTGGCTTCGAACCATTGACCTTAGTGTTAGCAGCTGAGTGCTTAACCACTGTGTCAACAGGTTCCTTCTACTATGATAGAAAGTATGAAAGCTACAGCACCCTTTTGCAGTTCTCCAAAACACTGGCAAAGTCTCTGACTTTGCTGAATAGATAGGGGACTGGAGAGCTCTTCATTAATAGGGAGAAAAACAGACTGATCCAACTCTGTGAGTCAACTGTCTTACCAGCCCTTCCTGTGATTCAGCTGTCTCTGTTCCTCTCATTCTCTCTCATCTTGCTTTGTTTTTTGTTGAGTAATATTTGAAATCAAGAACATTCAGCTCCATTGAGGTTATCCTAGTAGAACAAAACAGCAAGAGTCTTGTTTAATCCTGAGGCATTTTGCTCCTCTTTTAGTAATCTCAGTCCCCCGTGGTATAATATAGGCTCACTGCTGTGACTCTATTAGCTGAACCATCTGGGCTGTTTATTTATTTATCTATTTATTTAATATTGTACCCATCGCCCACACACAAAGGCTCAGCTCTCTCTAGGCATCTCCATACCAGAAGATGTTTTATATAGCTATTGCCAAGGTGCTCCAAGCAAAATGCATTTCTTGATTTTAAAGCTATTTTGAATGTTTCTGAGTTGAATGACCTCCCTGTTCAGATGCGTTGAAATAGTGTGTGTGTATGTGTGTCTCTCTGTGTGTGTGATGGGCAAGGTGAGGGGCAGCAGGGGAGACGAGGATACTAGTAATCCTTTGTAATGGGAGAGAGAGTCTGAGTAAAACTGAATAGTTATTTATACTTCTAAGATGTATGTTGCATCCTTATATTCACAGTAAAAGTCAGGCTGGCTAGCTAGGATATTCATTCTGGCCTGTTGCAATGATGACTATATTTCTAAGCCTTTTTTCCTTTTTTGGAGATTCAGGGACTCTTAAGCTCAGATACCAGGCAGAAGGTAAGCATTTAATACTACTGAAGCACCCTGGGCTAGAGGCTGTTTCATCAAGAAATGAGAATTTACACATACTACCTATCTTTTCAGAGTCACAAGTTCCAGTCTGCGTGTTATGTCAGTGATTAGATTTTTTTTCCCCTAAATCAGCGGGGATGGAAGAAAGAAACATTAGTTACATAACGTTCTTTATTGTCCTCTCCACATTAGCAAAGCTTTACAAACATAAAAATTTGATGTTTGGGAAAACTCCTAGGGGCTGAAAAATTAGGTTTTGACAGACTGTCAAATGTGTGTATAATTGTTTTATATAGAATTTTGCAAGGTAGTTAGCTACCACCCATCTGTCAGTTTGTAATGCTGTGGGGCTTGTGTGTTGCTATGGTGATCGAAGCTGTGCCACCAGTATTTCAAATACCAGAAGGGTCAGCAATGGTGGGCAAATTTCTGAGTAGCTTTCAGGAAGAGGCTGACTAGGAAGAAAGACCATGGTGATCTACTTCTGAAAATTAGCCAACAAAGGCTCTGTGGATCACAACAGAATGGTTTTTGGCATAGTGCTTGTCAGGATTAAGATTGTGTGTCATCTCAGTTGGGCCATGATTCTCAGTGCTTTGACAGTTGTATAATGTTGTGATTGCCCCCATGATGAAATTTGCTGAATGGTACTAGTGAGGACGGGGCCAGTGGTAGGTCACTTCCTCAGCCTTCATCTTTCTGCCTTCTACCTCCTGCTTCCTTCCCATTCACTTTGCCAAGATTTTTTGGCTTATATAGATCCAGCAGCTGCCTTGCTTGTCTTTTGAGCTCCGGTTCTTGGGACTTGAGCGAGTAGCTTACTTGTCCATCTTGGGATCCCTTGATCTTCACAGACTGCAAGGGAGAATCCTGTTCCTTCACCTACTGATCTTGGGTTCACCAGTCCCTGCAGCTACATCAATCAGGAGAAACTTTGTGGTCTTGCCTGACATCTTGGTATTTGTTGACCTTCACAGCCTGTGAGCAGGAGCCTTGCTCTCAAACCTGCTGACCTTGGGTCTGGCAGCTTCCACGGCTGTGTGACTTGGTACAGATCTCTATCCTGATCTATGACTTGGGACGTTTATGCCTCTACAATGGTGTGAGCTGTTTCTTTGATATAAATATCCCTCTCTATATGTTTATATGATTTACTGATTTTGCTTCTTTAGAGAACCCAGCCTAAGACAGTGCTTGAGGAACCGCCTATATTGGAAGGCACTCAAAATACACAATGGTCACAGCAGTGGACTCAAGCATGCCAATGATTATACAGTGGTGCAGAAACAAACATGTTTACATTCTGTTGTGCAGGGGATTACCATGAGTAGGAGCAGACTAGACAACAGCTAGCAGCAAGGCGATTGCAGTACTTGTGATGATCCCTGTTTTGTAGATTAGGAAAAGGAAGTTTAAAATTGTTAAATCCTTTTCCCTAGTTAGCAATAGGGCCACTGGTCCACAATGCCAGTCTTCAGATGCATAGCTATTTTAGGTAAGATAATAGTCAAAATGCTATATTTCTGTATCTTGTGAACATCAATATAAACATACAGGGCACAAAAACTTAGTCTGTTACTTATGGCTTAAAGAATCTTAAACTTGTTGTTAGGTACTGTTGATTTGATTCCAACTGATGGCGACCTTATGTACAACAGAATGACACACTGCCTGGTCTTGTGTCATTCTGAAAATCATTGTTATGCTTGAACACATTGCTGCAGTCACTATGTCAAATTGTCTTGCTGAAGGTCTTCTTGTTTTTCACTGACTTTCTATTTTCTTGTTTTTTATTTTGATGTGTATGTTTGTTAGCTTATTTTGTGGTTATCTTAATACTTACCCTTATTTTTCTAAATTTAAACTTGCTTTTAACTTCTTGTATTATCTTGATGTTCTCTCCACTTGAAAGATCTATAACTACATTTTTTAGTCCCTCTTTTTGTTATAACGTGGTCATCTTTTACATAATGACATCCCTCTTTCGCTGTTTTCAGTATTTAAGCTTTGATTTATTTTTTGTGATTTCCCTATTTGGGTTGATATCTGGTTGCTCAGTCCTATATTCTAGCTTTGGGTTATTATTTGATATTATTGATTTTCTAATTGAAAGACTCTCTGTAGCATTTCTTGTAATTTTGGTTTGGTTTTTACAAATTCTCTAAACTTTTGTTTATGTGGAAATGTCCTAATTTTACCATCATATATGACAAAGGGTTTTCTAAATTCATGATTCTTTGCTGATAGTTTTTTTTCTTCAAGGCTTTGTCTGTGTGATCCCGTTGTCTTCTTACCTGCATGGTTTCTGCTGAGCAGTTCAAATTTATTGTTATAGAATCTTCTTTGTAAATTAGTTTTCATTTATCCCTAGCTACCTTTAAAATTCTCTCCTTATCTTTAGTTTTGGCAAGTATGATTATAATATGTCTTGGAGTCTTTCTTTTGGAGTCTATCTTGTGTGGAGTTTGATGAGCATCTTGGATAGATATCTTCTTACCTTTTGAGATATCAGGAGAATTTTCTGTCAACAAATCCTTCACAATTCTCTCTGTATTTTCTGTTCTGGTATTCCAATCACTTGTAGATGATTCCTTTAATATAATGCATATAATTCTTAGTGTTTCTTTCTCAGACATGTTGGTGTCAAGTGTTTTATCTTCAATCTCACTGATTCTGGCTTCCGTTGCCTCAATTCTACCCCTTTGACTTTCTATCCACCACTGCCATGGCTTTCTATAGAGTTGTCTAATTCTGTACTTTTATTCTTCTTCTGAATTTCTGAATGCTGTTTTTCTATGCCTTCTTATAGACTGTTCAATTTGTCATTACGTACTGCTAGGTTTTACCTTATCTCCTTCCTGATTTCTTCAAGAGTTCTAAATATTAATCTTTTGTATTCTATCTCTGATAACTCCAGGAAGTTCTCTTCATCTGGAAAATTTCTTGATTCTTTGTTTTGGTAGCTTTCTGAAGCCATCATGGTCTACCTGTAAGTGATTTGATATTGACTGTTTTCTCTGAGCCATCAGTAGGTAGTTTATTTTATGTTTACCTACTATGTTCTAGCTTCTTATTTTGTTTTTAAATGCCAAAATAGGCTGGTCATGTCAGCTTGTTTGATTATTGGCACCTCTGGGCCTCAAACATCATGTTAGCAGATGGTTAGAGCTATTACTAGGCTGGTAAGCCCAGGCATCTGTTTACTTTTCTTGTAGTATTCAGCTCAGGTACCCAAGTGGTCAGCCACCAAGTGTGTGGTACAGGCTCTCCCCTTTAGTCCTAGATAGGTAAGGGTGATTGGTGTAGTCACAGGTATCTGACTGCACATACTGAGAAATCCAGGGGGCTGACAGCTGTCTGTGAGTGTCTGTGAGAAAGGTGTGTCATCTTATACCCGAGCCTAGGCAAAGGAACTGTTTCTGCCCTGAGTTCCAGCTTAGGGGAGCTGGCAGATTATTTATTTATTTCCCCCTTGTTTGTTAAATTATTCCCTCAGAGAATGAGTTAGGGTGAATATAAGGAGTCCCACTTCTGGCCCAGGTAATGATGTCAGACTCTGGAGCTGGGAGTGATGCAGAGAAGGGAGGGAAAAAGCACCAGAGAAAGGGAAAGAGGTTTATCCTGAAAGAAAGATTTAGATCCTTGAGTGGCAGATTGAATGCAATCCGTTTAGCTTTTGATGATCAAATGCCATCTTTCACTGATTCTGGAGGCATGAGTAGGCCCTCCACCACTTGGTCTCTCCTGCTAAGGAAGACACTCTTCAAAAGCCACTTTTCCTTTCACTGAGTTTACTGCTGCCAATCTGCCTATGAGGTGCTGACTCCCATTGTGTCACATCTGGCCAGTCCTAAGTACTTCAGGAGCTACTTTCTCTTTCCTAAAGCTCAGTCCAATTTCTCAACATTCCCTTTGATATTTAGGGCTTCTAGGATGTTATTATAATTGATACATATTTTTTTGGGTGCCGGTCTTCATTGCTAGAGGGATCACAGGAAGTGCCCAACAACTCCACCTTTTTAGCCCTCCTATAGACTCTCTATTTTACCAAACAATTAACTGAAACCCAGTGCATGCTTTTTGACTTTTCATTGTGTCTAGAAAAATTTTATTTAAGTTTAAAAAGTCATGTGTCCTAACAAATTTATTTGTTTAATGATGGTTATTTGAAAGCAAGTAGTATTAGAACCATGGGTAGTGTAAACTGTACTGAAATGTTTTGGGTTTTGGTGGTCCAGTTTGTCTGATGGAGAGTCAGTCTCCATAGGAGCAATTCTTCTCACTCTTAGAAGACAATTACTTCTTGGGCGTTATTCCAGGGTTGTCAGACTATTGTCACCGGGAATGTATAACCAGCTATCTAAGAAGATTGATAGAATATCTGAATTGTGAGTTTGCTTTGGAACGTGGACCTGAGATTTTGGGTGTTTAAATTTATTTTTTAATTAGTTTCTTATGTAGACCAATTGCACATGGACATGCCATATTCTTAGCTATATGCTCAGTGTAAAATGATTTTGAAACATTTATCCAGGGACAGCTTTAAGAGCTATCCTGTGAGGATACTGCTATTAGCGTGGCTGTGGGTCAGCCTAGAGACAAGCACTATCTTCAAATATGAGTGTCTTTTGAGTGACTACCTGATAATGATAATATAGAGTTAGCAAGCGACTCAAGTGATTCCAAGGTGGAGAATGATGTGATCCACTTGGGACTAATCAGCTAGTATTTCAGTCATCTAGTGCTGCTCTAAAAGAAATAGTACAAAGTGGATGGATTTAACAAAAGTAGATTTAGTCTTACGCAGTCTGGTAGGCTACAAGTCTGAATTCAGGATGTCCACTCCAGAGGAAGGCTTTCCCTCTGTCGGCTCTGGAGGAAAGTCCTTGTGTTGTATCAGTCTTTGGCCATGGAGCATCTTGGTGCAGGAACATCAGGCCTGAAAGATGTGCTCTTCTCCTGGTGCTGCTTTTTTGATGGTATGAAGTTCCCAGTTCTCTTCTTGCTTCCCTTTCATTTTATCTCTTATGGGACAAAAGGGTAAAGGATGGTGTAAGCTATACACCAGGGAAATTCCCTTCACAGTGGAGCAGGGAGGTGATCTTATAAAGGGATTTATAGTCCCACCATAAACCTCTCTAATATAATCCACTCTGTTAACCACAGGCAGCAACAAAATATCACAAAATGGAGGGCAGTCACAGAATACAGAGAATCCTGGCCAAGCCAAAAGGTTATACACATTTTTAGGGGGACACAATTCAATCCATGACAGCTGGGAACAAAGGGGAGATGAATGGTTAGTGTCCAGGAACAATACTCTGCAGCAGAGAGAGGTTTAACTTTCTGGAACCATTGTAAATTTCATCTGTTAGCCCATGATGGTGCTTATTAAGGTGTGGGTAGAAGACTATTCAGGAGAATTATCATCTCATTTTAATCTCTCCGGGGCCAAGTTTCCTGAACTGTGTTGTGACAAATACTAGGGTTTTTTAAGATGTTAAGTATTCTAAGATTAAGTGTTGCCAAAATGCCAGTGCTGATTATGGGAAACGACCATGAAAGATAGACAAAAAGGAGCAGAAGACAGGAAGAGCCTTATGAGTGTGAGATAAGGATGACACTTATGAAAGAGAGGAGGAAGGAAGGATCGTCAAGCAAAAAGAGTCTCATAATGCAGCACAGCTTTAAGAAAGTTTTGGCCAGTCTTCTGAGAAGTTCTTAGCCAAAGCCACCTGTTAAAGGAGCTGTGTGTATCATAGGAGTGGACCTGCACTGGGAACCACTGTGCTCAGTAACTGACTGGGAGAAACTTGTGGGAATAAAAAATGGAAACCATGAAAAATGAAGTGGAATGCATAAAGATAGATACCCTAGGCATTTGTGAGCTGAAATGGATAGGTATTGGCTATTTTGAATCAGACAATCATCTGGTCTACTATGCCTGGAATAACAGCTTGAAGAATGGCATTGTATTCATCATCAAAAAGAACATTTCAGGATTTATCCTGAAGTAGAAAGCTGTTAGTGATAGGATAGTATCTATGTGACTACAAGGAAGATGAGTTAATGCAGCTATCATTCACATTTATACAGCAACCACTAAGGCCAAAGATGAAGCCATTGAAGGTTTTGTTTTTTGTTTTACCACATTCTGTAGTTGGAAGTTGATGAAACATACAATCAGGGTGCATTGATAATTATAGGTGACTGGAATAAGAAAGTTGGAAACAAAGAAGGACCAGTAGTTGGAAAATATGGTTTTGGTAATAGAAATGGTACCAGAGATCACATGATAGAATTTTGTAAGGCCAACCGCTTCTTTGCAAATACCCTTTTTCTTTTTTAAAAATAATAAAAATATTGTTCTTTAGGTGAAAGTTTATAATCTGAGTTAATTTGTCATACAAAAGCTCACACGTGTTGTTATATAACTCTAGCTGCTCTTCCCACACTGTGATGGTCAACTCAGTTTTTCTACCCTGTATTTCCCATGTCCATTCAACTAGCTATTCCTCTCTGCCCTCTCAACTCACCCTGGGTCAGGAGCTGTCCCGTTAGTTTCCTGTACTTAACTTTAGCCAAGATGCACATTCTTCACTTAATCATTTTATGTCTCATAGTCCAATCTTTCCCTGAAGAGTTGGCTTCAGGGATTGTTTCAGTTCAGGGCTAAAAGAAAGTCTGAGGGCTGTGTCTTCTGGGGGCAGATATCTTTTTTCCAGCAATATAAATGGTGGCTATATACACTGACCTTGCCAAGTGGAATACACAGGAATCAAATTGACTACATCTGTGGAAAGAGATAATGGAGAAGCTCAATATCATCAATCAGAACAAGTCTAGGATCCAACTGCAGAATAAACCATCAGTTGCTTATGTGCAAGTTCAAGTTCAAACTGAAAGAAACTAGAACAACTTCTTGAGAGCAGAAGTATAGTCTTGAATCATCCAACCTGAATTTACAGACCATCTCAAGAACAGATTCAACATGTTGAACACCAATGACCAAAGACCACATTAGTAATGGGATGACATCAAGGACATCAGACACAAAGAAAGTAAGAGGTCATTAAAAAGACACAAGAAAAGAAAAGACCAAAAAGAATACCAGAAAAGAATCTGAAACTTGTTCTTCAATGTTGAGTAGTTAAAATGAAAAGAGGAACTGATGACGTAAAAGAGCTAACAGAAGATTTCAAACGGCAGTTCAAGAAGACAAAGCAAAGTATTATAATAACATATGCAAAGACCTGGGATAGAAAACCAAAAGGGAACAACACAATTAGCATTTCTGAAGCTGAAAAATCTGAAGAACAAAATATGAATACAGGAATCATCAAGAGAAGATGAAAGGTGCACACTGTATCAAAAAGAACTTGTCTATGTTCAAGCTTATCAGGGGGTAGCACAATATCAGGCACTATCTTAGGCTGGGTTTTCTAGGGAAGCAAAACCAGTAACACATATGATATGTATAGGCAAAGATTGATATCAAGGAAACAGTTCATGAAACTGCATAAGCTGAAATGTCCCAAGTCCTGGATCACAATACAAGCCTAATGCAGCCATGGTAGCTGGTGAACCCAAGGTTAGCAAGTCAGAGATTAGAATTCTAGATCACAGGCTGTGTAAGTTGGTGAGTTCTAGGTTGGTGGGCCAGCTTGTGAGATTTCTGCTGATTCATGGAGCTGCAGGGGCTGGTGAACCCAATATCCACAGGTTAGGGAACAGGACTCTTACTCATGGGCTGTGAGGGCTGATGAATCCAACAGCTGCTAGTTCAAGTCCTAGGAACCAGATGTTAAGAGAGAAGAGAGCAGTAGCTGCTGGCAATGTGAACAGATGGAAGTAGGTGGGAAGATGAAGACCGAGGGTGGATGGTGAGCCACCAAAGTCCCCATCCCTGCCACTGTATACAGCTGCCAAAACATTGGTCCAGCCAAGTTGACACACAGTCTTAACCATCACAGGGACTGATGGTATTGAAGGAATAAGTTCAACCTGCACTGGAGGCATTGGTGAAATACAAGTCTTTGGAAATTGATGAAATATGAATTGAGATGTTTCAATAAATGGATGAAGTGCTGGAAGTGCTCACTGTCCCATGCCAAGGAATTTGGAAGACAGTTACCTGGCCAGTCAACTAGAAGAGATCTGTATTCACGCCTACTGCAAAGAAAGGTTATCCAACCGAATGTGAAAATTATTGAATGACATAATTAGTATCATGAGTAAGTAAAATCTTGCTGAAGACAATTCAAAAACAATGGCAGCAGTATATCAACAGGGAGCTGCCAAAATTCAAGTCAGATTCAGAAGAGGATGTAGAAGAAGGAACATCATTGGTAATAACAGAAAGATCTCAGCTGAAGGAAGAGTGTACAGAGAAATGTTTACCTGTGTTTTATTGGCTATGCAAAGGCATTCAACTGTGTGGATCATAACAAAATATAAATAACATTGCTAAGAATGGGAATTCCAGAACACTTAATGTGTTCATGGGGAGCCTGTACAAAGAGAAAAAGGGAGCCATTCAAAAAGAATAAGTGGATACTATAGTTTAAAGTCAGCAAAGGTGTACATCAGGATTGTATCCTTTCACCATACTTATTCAATCTGTATGCTGAACAAATAATTTGAGAAGATGGACTATATGAAGAAGAATGGGGCATCAGAATTGGAAGAAGAGTCATCAACAACTCAGTATTAAGCAGATGACATACCTTGTGTGCTGAAAGTAAAGAGGACATGAAGCACTTACTGATGAAAATCGAATACCACAGCCTTCAATATATACTTCAGCACAGAAAAAAAAAAAAAATCCTTAGTGGACCAACAAGAAACATGATAAATGGGAAAAAGACTTAAGTTGTAAAGGATTTCATTTTACTTGAATCCACAATTAAAACCTGTGGAAGGAACAGTCAAGAAATCAAAAACTACATTGCACTAGGCAAATCTGCTGCAAAAGACCTCTTTAAGTGTTGAAAAGCAAAGATGTCACCTTGAGGACTAAGGTGCACTTGACTCAAGTTGTGGTGTTTTCAGCCATCTCATATGTATGTGAAAGCTTGATCATGAGTAAGGAAGACAGAAGAAGAATAGACAGCTTTGAATTATGGTACAGGCAAAGAATATTGAATATATCATGGACTACCAAAAGAATGAACAAACATGTCTTGGAAGAAATACAACCAGAATGCTCCTTAGATGCAATGGCCCAACTTTGTCTCAAATATTGTGGACATGTGTTCAGCAGGGATCAGTGAAAGACATAATGCTTGGTAAAGTAAGTGGGGCAGGGAGAAAGAGATCTTCAATGAGAAAGATTGTCATAGTGGCTACAACAATGGGCTGAAGCATAACAATCATTGTGAAGACGGTGCAGGACTGGGCGATTTTTCATTCTGTTTTATGAAGCATCACTATGAGTTGAAACCTATTTAATGGCTCCTAACAAGGACAAGGCAGGCCACTCTGGTCAAATGGTAGGCTCTATCTCAAGGGAGAGCTTGAAAATCAATTTGATAAAGGTGATTGGAAGAGTGGGGATATTAAAAAAACATTACAGTTGGAAAGGGAACAATAAAAAATGGACAAAAGGCATAAATAGACATGGAAACAGACATGGGAATAGACATGGAAAACATATACGGCCACAGTGTAAATCACACATTCTCCTGATAAAATCTTTGTTCACACCTTTAATTATTTTCTTGAAACAAATTCCTAAAAGTTAAATTGCATATCTTTCAAAAGTGTTCATAGATACTGCTGAAGTGTCCTCCAGAAAATTTGTGTCAATTAACACTTCCTACAGCAACATGCCAGCCAAGTGCCGTCGAGTCGGATCCGACTCATGGCAACATAAGAGAGGACTATTTCCATGAAAGCTTGCAGACCTAGAATCATCTATTTTTTCACCTTTGCCAATTCAAGAGGGGAAAACCGTATCTTGTTAAGATTCTAATTTGCATTTCTTTAATTACTATACATTGCAATGAATCTTGTTTGTGTATCTCTTTCTCCAGAATAACAATAGTTGGAAACCTTCATGGTATAGTGGTTAAGTGCTATGTCTACTAACCAAAGGTCAGCAGTTCAGGTTCACCAGGCGCTCCTTGAAAATTCAATGGAGCAGTCCTACTCTGACCTTTAGGGTCACTGTGAGTCAACATTGACTCCATGGCACTTGGTTTTGTTTTGGTTAAGCCAGAAGATCCACTGCTGTCATGTTGACTGTGGCTCATAGAGACCCTATAGGAAAGAGCAAAACTTCTCCATAGCATTTCTAAGGAGTGGTTGGTGGATTTGAATTGTAGAGTTTTTTGGCTAGCAGCTGAACTCTTATCTACTATACCACCAGGGCTGTCCTTGTTTGGTTGCTGTCATGGATTGAATTGTATCCTCCCACAGTTTTGTCATTTTGGCTAGGCCATGCTTCTGAGTTTGTATAATTGTCTACCAATTTGTCATCTGATTATGATTATTCTATGCATTGTAATACATAGCATAAGTCAATCTGTTTTGAGATATAAAACAGTATTGTAATATATAGGGTAAGTCAATCTCTTTTGATATATAAAAGAGACAAGTAGAGCATTTCCACTCACTAAATATTAGTATAGCAGGGTGTGCTATTCTAGGTCCTTTGAGATGCAGATGCCAAGACAGAAGTAAAAGTATAAAAAGCTTATAAGGATAAACACCTGTGTGGGAGAAAACAGAGAAGGAGATAAATAAAGTTAGGAGGGCCATCAGACCACAAAGCAGGTATGATCCTGTGTGAAGAAGAGAAGAAAAAAGGGTTGAGTAGAAATGTCAGAGACTGCCATGAAATCTATGGAAAGTTCAGCAAGACTGCACGGGAGCCCTTTAGCCAAAGTTCCTATTAGGGAAGGCTTCCATTTCTGATAGGCATGGGCCTATCTCAGTATTTCTCCCTCACTAATCCATGGTGGATAGGTTTCAGCTGATCTCCCAGACCAAGGCAGACTGAGAAGAAGGATGTGGTAGTCTATCTGTGTGTGTGTGCTGGGTGGTGGTGGTGGAATTATCCACTACACACCTTGTGAATAGTAGTGGAACATTGTCTGGTGTAGTGCCAGAAGAGGAGCCCCTCAGGTTGGAAGGCACTCAAATATGATTAAGGAAGAACTGCCTCCTCAATCAGTTGACCTAATGACACGGTGGCTTCAACAATGAGTTTAAGCATAACAATGATGTGAGGATGGCAAAGGACTGGGCAGTGTTTAATTCTGTTGTGCATAGGGTTACCATGAGTGGGAACTGACTTGATGGCACCTAACAACAACAACAAGTTGTTGGCTTGGAGCAGTCTTGGGTCAAGTATGCTCCCTGTAGTTGAAGACTGATGAAGAATCTAAGTTCTCTGATTCCTTTTCTTTTGGCTCTGCCACCTGGTTGAGTCCCATGAAGAAGTAAGGGAAGTGGAATGCTTTAACAACCAAAAAAACTGATTCAACTAAATTGTCTGAAAGACACAAGCAGGACCATTTTTGTATTCTTCAGTAGAATTTAACACATATTCATGAAAGAGAGAGAGAAAGAGAGGAAGAGAGAGAGAGAGATTCTTTACACCTGATTCTGAGAATCCTGCATAGAGGCTGACATGCAGAGCGTGGTAGGAAGCGGTGGTACCTGGCAAAACTGGTATGGTGCTCAGAGGATGATCTAGTGTCCCTGAGACATCCCTAAGAAAAATGGGTCCTGTCAGGAGACTAGGAGAGAGAGAGAGACAACAGAGACAGACAGAGACAGAGAAACTGATGGGCATTATAGGACTCCTTGCTGAGTCACATAAGGTATTCCGAGAGACAAAGAGGGGAGAGTCCCAGATGGCCAGCATTTTACACTGGGGGGGAGGTAAGTACTAAAATATAAGTCACAAGAACTACTTCTGTCAGTATAATCTCTCCCTTTCCCAGTTGAGCAGCTACTTTTATTCAGAGTGGGAGTCCTTTTAGTGTATTATTCAAGGATTCTGTGTAAGTTAGATTGTGTGAAGTTATGCTGCTGTAACAAATAACCCTCCAAGACACAATAGGTTAAAACAACAAAGATTTATTTCTTGCTTACGTAATTGCCCGATGTGTTAGCTAAGGCTTTTTTTCCTGCACCATTGCCTTTCTCATTCCAGGACCCATCCTAACAGAGCACTCATTTTCTGGAATACTGCTGTTGACCTGGAAGAGAAGGAAAAGAAAAGACATGAAGAAGCACAAACTGACTCTAAAAGCTTTTGCTTGGAAGTGACATGCATCATACATTGTCGACAAAATCAAGTCACATGACCATACTTGCATTCAATGTGATAGGTTGAATAAGCCTCCTGCAGAGTGGAGCATGGGGCACAAGTAAATGGTAATAAAGTCTCCACTCTCCTTCTTTGAGAGGCTCTTTCTCAGCTGTGTTCAGGCTTCAGGGTGCTGATATGCCAAGATAAAAGTAGGAGGCTGTTCTATAAATTAGTTCCCAGCATCTCTCTCCTCCCCTGCTTTGTAAGTACAATCATGCTAAACTCATTTCCACTTTAAGGATATGTATTAGCTGTTCCTTTTTCCTAGAAAACTTTTCTCCCAGATGTGTGCAAGACTAGCTTTCTCTTGTCATTTACATGTCAGCTTTAAAGCCACATCCGCAGAGATGTCTCTCCTGACTACCTAATCGTACAGTCACCTGACTCCCCACCAGCTCTTCTTTTCACTACTGTCTTCTGTTTTCTTTGTGGCATTTGTCTTTATCAGCAGACACACTCTGTCTGATAACTTTGGTTTACTGCTTATTTATTGACTGTATTCCCTCACCAGGATGTGTTGTATTTATTGCTTTATGCTGTTTTTACTAGCCAGGTTCACAGGCTTTTGTGATTGGGTAGGAAGAAATTAGACCACAGTGGTGGAAGGAAAGGGGAAAGCTAACAAAAGACAAAAACCTCCACAGCTGGGATCAGGTGCCCCAAACACCTGGGGCACAGAGGTTTGTTGTAGATTGAATTGAGTCCCCCCAAACATGTGTATCCATTCCCATTGTGTGATTGTCCACCATTTTGTTATCCTACATGATTTTCATGTGTTGTCAATCCTGCTGCTATGATGTTAATGAGGTGGAATAGGCAGCAGTTGTGTTAGTGAGGCAGGACTCTGTTGACACACTGGATTATGTCTTGAGGCAATCTCTTATGAGATATAAAGAGAAGGGAGCAGGGAGAAGACAGATTCCACACCACTAAGAAAGTGGTGCTAGAAGCAGAGCGTGTCCTTTGGACCCAGGGGCTCACACGTGGAGAAACTGTCAGACCAAGGGAAGGTTAATGACAAGGACCTTCTTCCAGAGCTGACAAAGAAAGCCTTCCACTGGAGCTGATACCCTGAAGTTGGACTCATAGCCACCAGACTGGAAGAGAATAAACTTCTTCTTGTTAAAACCATCCACTTGTGGTCTATCTGTTACAGCAGCACTAGATGACTAAGACAGATAAAAAAGAAGGTGGCAGGTGAGCATTTCTGGAAAAACAAACAAGCAAACAGAAACAAAAAACCTGCTGCCATCAAGTCTGTTCCAACTTACAGCAAACTGATAGGACAGAGTAGACCTGCTCCATAGCGTTTAAGGAGCACCTGGTGGATTCAAATTCCCAGTCTTTTGGTTAGCAACCATAGCACTTAGTCACTATGCCACCAGGGTAAAAAATAAAAGTCAAATGTTGAGTACTTGACAGAAAAAATTTCTTTTAAATTCTTTTCGAGTAATAGTGTTCTCTGAAGACACCCCTAGAATTAAGTATTTTTGTCAATTACTTAGTAAGTGCCTAATTTGCTCTTACAAAGGAAGAAAATTACATAGTTGTTCCTAAATTATTAAACCATATTTCAATGGCATTGACAGAGCAAGCAGCAAAAGAATTGACCACTCAGTCTGCTATAGGAAAACTCTGGTACAGCTGTGTTTTATCTTGCCAGGTGAAATTGAATAGAAAAAAGTCATTAACCCTTGTGAACTACATCTGCAAACTCTGATGGAAAGTCACATATAAAGTGCATTATCCTTTATAAGACAAAGTAGAAAGCCCACAAATTCTTTTAAGAAATGCTTAAATTAACTTAAAAACTGAAATATAGTTTTTGCTCAGCTTCCTTGTACTGGCTACTTCAGGGAAGTTTAGTTTGGGAGTAAGATCTGACTCCACGTTTTTCTTTATGGGATTTTATAATGTCATCAGTCTTTCCTACTTTTGGAAATTCATCTCTATGTCCCTCTCAGCACCTAGCACAATAGGTAAATCAATTGCTTTCCTTAATGATTATTTTTCCGTGCTGTATTGTCTAAGGAGGATGCGTTTGGGGAGAAGAGAAAGACAGAAATTAGGATTAACTATAAATCCTGAAGTGAACTGTCTTTTGACTCACTGCATTGCTCTAACATTCTGGTTTGGTCTGCTCTGTGCCTCCTTGTGGCTCTCATCTGTGGACAGGGATCTGCAGTGCTCAATGAGCAAGGACATGTGGTATTTTTGGAGCATTTTTGGACTGAAGTTTGCAGACTGATCCACGTCTCTCTTGGTACTGAGCGCCAGCTGGCAGAAGTACCCAGAAACAGTCTGTGGAAGGCGGAAAGGGGCCCAAGATGGCGCCTGGGCCCTTTGACAAAGCCGGACCACACCCTTGTTTACCAGACCTGGGGCTTTCGTGGCGCATGCCTGTGGGCAGTGGCCTCCCGCTAGCCTATTGTGGGCCTCCTTCTTGGGAGAGTGTGGCACATGAGGATTGGAGGAATCTAGGTTATAAATTGAGCAAGCAACCTGCAAGGCTCGGCTCGGACCAGCTTGTGGAGAAGCAAGAGAGAGAAGAGAATAAAGTAAGCAACCGGCAAGGCGGCTCGCATCCGTGTGTCCTGTCTTCTTTCTGCTGGCGGACAGTTAGGCAGCGACACAGTCAATAAAAGGAAAATAACATTTATTAGGAAAAAAAGATAACTCTTACGTGGAATGTGTACCAAGTGCCTGTAATGCACTAAGTACTTATGTCACTGGCTTTCATACCAACCCTGTAGGAAAGCTATTGTTCCTTTACCACTTGACAAAATTGGGATTCCAGAGCATCAACCAACTCAGTCAAACTCTCACAGGAAATGAAGGAAACTGCAGATTGAAGGAGCCAGAATTTAACTTCAAACCATGGCATGCTACCTTGTTGTTGTTGTTGTTGGGTATCATTGAGTCAATTCTGACTCATAGGGACACTATGCACAACATAATGAAATGCTGCCTGGTCTTGCACTACATCCACAATAATTTTTATGCTTAGGCCCACTGTTATAGCCACTGTGTGGATCCATGCCTTCAAGGGTCTTCTTTTTTGTTGACCCTCCACTCTAGCAAGCTAATATCCTGTCTCCAGAGACTGATCCCTCCTGACAACATGTCCAAAGTATGTAAGACACAGTCTCGCCATCTTTGCTTCCAAGGAGCACTTAGGTAGTACTTGGTCTGGAACCCATCTGTTTGTTCTTTTGGCGGTCCAGGATCTATTTAATGTTCTTTTCCAACATCACAGTTCAAAGCCATCAGTTCTTCTTCTGTCTTTGCTCGTTGTCAGCTTTCACATGCTTGTGATGTGACTGAGACTACCATGGCTTCAGTCAGGTGCACTTTATTCTTCAAGGTGACATCTTCACTTTTTAGTAGTTGAAAGAGATCATCTGCAGCAGATTTTCCCAGTGCAATGTATCTTTTATTTCTTGACTGCTGCTTCCATGGGCATTGATTGTGGATTCAAGTAAAATGAACTCCTTGACAGCCTCAGTCCCTTCTCCGTTTATGACAATGTTGTTTACTGGTCCGGCTGCGAGGACTTCTGTCTTCCTGACGTTGAGGTGCCGTCCGTACTGAAGGCTGCGATCCTTGATCTTCATCAGTAAGTGTTGCAAATCTTTTTCACTTTCAGCAAGTAAGCTGATGCTGTCTGCATTAACGCATGTTGTTAATGAGTTGTTCTCCAATCCTGATGCTTTGTTCTTCTTCATATAATCCAGCTTCTTGGATTATTTGCTCAGCATATGCATTGAAAAGGTGTGATGAAAGGACAGAACCCTGACACACACCATCTTGAGTTTAAACCATGCAGTGTTCCCTTGTTCTGTTCATACAACTGTCTCTTGATCCATATAAAGATTCCTTGAAAACACAGCTAAGTGTTTGGGAATTCCCATTCTACGCAATGTAAGCCATAATTTGTTATGATCCACACAGCTGAATGCCTTTTCATGGTCAATGAAACACAGGTAAACTTCTTTCTGGTATTTTGTGCTTTCAGCCAATATCCCATTTGACATCAGTAGTGACAGCCTTGGTTCCATGTCGTCTTCTGAATCTATCTTGAGTTTCTGGCCATTCATTGTCAACACAATGTTGCAGTCACTTTTGAATAACCTTAAGCAAAATTTTACTTGCATGTGATATTAATGACATTGTTTGGTAATTTCCACATTTAGTTGAGTCTTCTTTCTTCGGAATGGGCATAAATACTGATGTCTTCCAATCAGTTGGAGAGGTAGCCGTCCTCCAAATTTCTTGATATAGACAAGTGAGCACTTCCAGTGCTGCATTTGTTCATTGAACTATCTCAAATGATATTCCATCAATTCCTGGAGTCTTGTTTTTTGCCAAGGCCTTCAGTGAAGCTTCAACTTCTTCCTTCTACACTATCAGTTCCTAATCATATGCTACTTCTTCAAATGGCTGAACATTGACCAGTTATTTTTGGTATAATGACTCTGAGTATTCCTTCCATTTTCTTTTGATGATCCCTGAGTCATTTAATATTTTCCCTGCAGAATCCTTTGCTATTGCAATGGGAGGCTAGGATTTTTTCTTCAGTTCTCTCAGCTTGAGCAATGCAGAACATGTTCTTCCCTTCTGTTTTTCCATTTTCAGTTCTTTGCACATGTCATTATAATACTTTATTTTGTCTTCTTGGGCTGCTCTTTGAAATCTTCCATTTAGGTCTTTTAAGTTACCAGTCCTTCCTTTTCCTTTAGCCGCATGAGATTCAAGAGCAAGTTTCAGAGTCTCTTCTAACAATTTGGTCTTTTTTTTCTTTACTGTCTTTTTAATGACCTCCTGCTCTCTTCATGGATGGTGACTTGATGTCATTCCACAATTCATCTGGTCTTCAGTCGTTAGTGATCAACACATCAAATCTGTTTTTGAGATGGTTTTTAAATTCAGGAGGGATGTACTCAAGGTCATACTTTGGCTCTTGTGGACTTGTTTTAGTTTTTTTCAGTTTCAAATTGAATTTGCATATTAGCAGTTGATCTGTGACACAGTCAGCACCTGGTTGTTTTTTTCTGACTGCTGATATGCAAATTTTTCATCATGTTGTTCCACAGACGTAGTCAGTTTGGTTCCTGTGTGTTCTGTCTGGTGAGGTCCATGTGTACACCCACTGTTTGTGTTGGTTAAAAAAAGATATTTGCAATAAAGAGAAGTCATTGCTTCATTTAAGGAGTTGACAAGAAATGTGTACTGGAGAAGGGTCCAAAGTGTAGGGAAAAGGTTTGAGGTCTACTGTAAACCAATGTTACATGCCATTTTATTGAATCAAGACCTCTCAGATGGCTAATGGGTCAGAAAGTTAGGCTACACAAGTTAAATTAATTTTACTAAGACTTTCACAATCAAATGTAGATCCTAGTTGTGTTTGACTCCGAATCTTATGCTTCTGTAAGTGCTTCAAGCTTCCTCTCGGAGGAAAGACCTCCCAAGACTGTTGTGAAGGAACAGTGTATGGCAGTTTATCTGGTAAGAACTATTAAGTGGTAATGAAGGGACAGGTAGAACTTTCTGAGACTTTGAGTGTTGCAGATAGTTAAGTGCTGACTAACAGTTGAAAGGCTGGTGACTTTCCCAGAGGCACCTTGAAAAACAGACCTGATGATCTGCTCTTGAAGGGTCACAGCCTTACAAACCCTGCAGAACAGTTCTTTTTGCACACGTGAGGCTGCCATGCGTCAGAATAGGCTAGATGGGGACTAACCACCACAACAGAACTGAATGTGTTGAAACAGAGATGAGAGTGATGGGGCAGGGCTGGGACAGCCTGGAATTCAGCTCCAATGCCAGTGGAATGATTATGTTTTTCACAACTGAGACAGCAGCTAAGAATTGGGAGGCAGGGAAAGGGATATGGGACTGACTGGTGACCTGAAGGAGCCTCTGTGGCAGCTCCAGTTAACAGCTTTCTGGTATCTTCACGATCTACAGTCTTGGACTGTGATCAAGAAGCCGAAAGACAAAGAAGAGGGAGGCAGGTTGACAGGTTCTCCTCATGCAGTTTTGGGCCACTGCTGTCTGCTTGTGCTCACCTTTTAGGGGTGACACCTCTACAGCTCTTCAGGAAACAATGCACAAGATTAAACATTGCAGGGCAGAGCATGGCCTCTCTGCTGGTTAGGGCTCCCTTTGAATTTGGTTATTTGTGTAAAAATTGGTTGTTAAAATGACAATATGAATGATTTAAATAGATCAGTGGCTTATTTAGATTACATATATGGGCATTGCCTAACAGTGGCCTTATGAACTGAGTTGTATCCCACCAAATTTATGCTGGAATTCTAATCCCTATACCTGTAGAAGCCCTGGAGGTGCAATGGTTAAGAGCTTGGCTGCTCACCAAAATGTCAGCAGTTTGGATCTATTAGTCACTCCCTGGAAACTCTATGCGGCAGTTCTACTCCGTCCTATTGGGTTACTATGAATTGAAATTGACTTGAAGACAGTGGCCTTGGTTTGGTTTGGTATACCTGTGGAAGAGGAGCCCAGTGGCGCAACGGTTAAGCTCTCAACCACTAACCAAAAGATCAGAGGTTTAAACCCACCAGTGGCTCTGTGGGAGAAAAGGCCTGGAGATTTATTTCTGTAAAGATTTACAGCCCAGGAAGCCATACAAGGCAGTTCTATCCTGTTCTATAGAGTCATGACAAACCAGAATTTGCTCCATAACGCACATAACATACCTGTTGTCTTAGTGATCTAGTGGTACTATCACAGAAATATCATAACAGATGGGTTTAATGAAGATAAACTTATCTTTTCACAGAAAAGAAGGCTAAATGTCTAAACTCAGGACATCAGTCCCAGGGGGCAGTCTTTCTCTGTTGGTTCTGGAGAAAGGTCTTTGTCATCAGTCTTTCCCTGGACTAGAAGCATATGAAGTATAGAGACCCCTGGTCCAAAGGACATCTTCTGCTCCTGCACTGCTTCTTCCCTGATGATATGAGGTCCCCAAATCTCTCTGCTAGCTTCTTTCTTTTGTATCCCAAGAGATCACCTCAAGGCTGAGTCCTGCCCCAGTAACATAACCACAAGTCATCAGTCCTCCTTAACATCTAGAAGCAGAGTTCACAACATACAGGAACATCACACAATACTGAGAATCATGACTTAGCCAAATGGGTACACACTTTTTTTGGGTGACACAACTCAATCCATGACACCTATGGACGTAATTCTGTTTGGGAAGAGGGTTTTCTTTATTATGTTAATAAAATTATACCAGTGTATGGTGTTTCCTAAGTCTAATCACTTCTGAGTTGTGGAAACTGCAGGTTAGACCCAGAGGAAGTGCAAATGAGAAGATAGAAGGACAATGAAGATGGCAAAAGAACCGAGGAACGCTGGGGCTATGGAAGCTGAGAGAGAAGCATCTTCCCCCAGAGCATTCAGAGAGAGAATTACCCATAGCTAGTGGCCTAAATTCTGACTTCTATTTTGGAAACTGTGAGAAAATAAATGTCTGTTCTTTAAAACCACCCACATGTGGAATTTCTACTTTAACAACACCTAGGAAATTAAGACAAATGGGCAAAGGCTTTCTTGGGAAACCATCTTTTAATTTTGTTAGCTCTAAAACGTGCACATTCTCAATTGTACCGTTTGGGGAGAATAACTAAGAATTGTCTCATTTTAGACTGTTTAAGAACGCTCTTGTGAATTAGTTACAAGTATACCACAAATATCTTCTTTCTTTTTTCAGCATGATTTTGAGGCTAGTTTTGGTTCAGGTTATGTCTGTATAAACATAGAATAACAACAGGCACTGCTAATTTGAGTCCTGTCAGCAAACACTGTTAGTCAATAGAAAATTTTGGCATTGATTTGCATTAGAGATGAGACGGTCAGAGGGGGCCTAATCACTGATTCAGGTGATTACATACCTTTCAAGTTCAATTGTGTTTGGAAATGTCTGCACTTCCTTTAAATACTGCTTTTTCAATTTATAAACAGACGCCATGTCTTCAGTGCACATGTGCATTCAAGCACCTCTTTCTCATGTGTCTGCAATAAAGAATGCTGGGCAGGTTGGGGGTTCTGATCAGATTATCGGAAAAATATTTAAAATTACCTTGTGGTTTAGAAAAGTCCTGTGCTTTCTAGTAGACCCTAGGATTCTAAAGATAGAAGACTCAGTCAATGAATCCAAGTTGCCTGATTCCTTGTCCAGTCTTTCAGGTCTTAGATGCCGCTGGGGTGACAGTGGGTATATTTCTGGTGTATGAGAGAGTGGTATTCTAAAATAGAAACAAAAGAGACACTTTGAGGGATTGCGTCCTAATCTTTAAAATCCTTACATAAAGTCAAAATATTTTGATATAATTAATTATAATACCAACTCCTTCAATCTTCACTTATTTGGGGAAAGATTTCAAGTATTGTGATTTTAAGTTGAAATTATTTTTTCACGTCTTAAGGAGGCTTGATGTTTTGACAATTCTCTTTCCATTTGTTCAGAGATTTTATTTTTAACATATAATAAAACTAGGATATCAGTATCTCTGCCACAGAGTAAACGTGATTATTATGTGTTGCTAGAACATAACTGGTATTTAATATGACTTGATAAGTTTCTCATTTGCAAGTAAAGGTAAGGAAACATCTCCTATATTTTGTTTAGCTGTTAAATTTATTTATTTAGTTGCAAAATGTTGAAGGGTTATAGTAGTAATAGCAGCATCAGAACCTGCCTAACTTCAGACAGAATAGCGTCTATCAAAATCAGCCCAAAGCTGCTCCTTATGAGGTGGAGGTTAGATATACCTCCACTCTCCAACCTTGCAACCAATTCTGACACCAGTTGTCCAACCCACAGCACTCTCCTCTCCTTTTGGGGTTTCATAATCCGTTGTAATGCTCACATAGAACTCACAGACCATACTCATGTGGTTTATTAAGGACTAGGAAGCAAGTCAGGATCAGGATCAGAATCAGAAGGCAGGTAGGTAGAGCCTCCCTTCTTCAACGCAAGACAGCTGTCTCAATTCCTGTTGACTGTGCAGGACACTTCTCAGCCCCGCTGGACTAGGTTCTTCTTGGCCCCCCGAGGACAGGCTCCTTTTGGTTCCCTGGGAATGGGTTCGTCTTGACCATGCAGGCCCCCATTGGCTCCCTAGGGACTGGCTTCTCTCCTGGACCCTTCCGTTGAGGCACCTCTCAGCTCCCTCAGGACTGGCTCCTCTTGGCCCTGCAGTCTGTTGCCCCTGGCTCTGCCACTGGGCCCCTTCCCAGACTGCCGTTGTCTTCAGTATTACAGCTCTTCTAAGAGGTCCCTTGCCTCCTCTCTTTACTTCTTGCTTCCTTCTTCCTTCTGTGTCTTTCTGCTGTCTTTCTTCCTTCTTCTTTCTGTTGGAAAAACCTCTGTGAGGTTGTCTGCTTGTATCTACAAATTCATTGCTTTCAAGGTATGGGCCTCCCTTTAGGGCCATAAACTGACCAGTCACCTCTTAGTAGGCCACAAATACTTGATTTGCGTAACAGGCTATAGATACTCATTTGTATAGTCAATTGACCAATCTCTGTAAAGTGATTACCAATCAGAGAGTGGGCTGGAACAAGGTGGGGGAGTGAGGTGAGGAGGACAGGGTTGGGGGTGGGTACTGAGGAAAACCAGACCAAAGTATCACACCAAGTGATTTACAGTTTATCCAGGAAATGCCAATCAACCTGGATAAAAGTAACAAACTTTCTTGATAGAATGCTAGGGAAAATGTAACTCCTCGGGGCTTAGAGGAGAAACCTCTCAAGCTGTTTCTCCAAAGAAACATAATTTCCAAAGAAACACATCTCTATGTGGCCTTTCGTCATGCACTATAATCATTTCATAATACACTGTAATCTGCACTTAAGAAGGAAGTCTTCCTAGTTTTATTTATTTTGCATTTGGAGCCTGGGTTTGCTAAAGTTACAATAAAAAGTCATCAGAAAGGGAAAATATGAACATAAGTTAGAAATATGAGCATACATCATAAATACAATAGTTGCCAAACAATATTTTAAAACAGCAATAAACAGTAAAATACAATTTTTAAGAAAGAAGAAAAAATAAAATAACCCTGCATTAGTTAACTGTGCTCCTCAGTGGGAGATGCCTGAGTCACCAGAACCAGGGCTAATCTGTGACACTTGCTAGACAAGGAGCCCTGGTGGCACAGCAGTTAAGAGCTCAGGCTGCTAACTGAAAGGCAAGTAGTTCAAATTCACCAGTTGTTCCTTGGAAACCTCTAGGGGCAATTTTATTCTGTCCTAAAGGGCCATTATGAAATAGAATTGAGTCAATGACAATGGGTTTACGATTGTTAAACAGTACAGATGCCGGGGCCTTCTGAGTCAGGATCTCCTTGGGACACCCACATCTGAGGATCATCCTTCAAATGGGGAGAGAAGCAGTTCCCAGCTATGAGTAGCGGCAAGGTGCATAATAACTGTGATAGAGGTGTTTTCTCAACTTCAAAAACAAATGAAAAAAAAAAGCAACCAATTAGGAAATTCAACATTACCAAAAGAAAAATAAACTTCTGTTAAAATTATTTAGGAGTATGGTGAAAGCCAGGGTTAATAATATTGTGGTGACAAAAGGGACTTCTGTTATTTGAGCAGAGAATGACTTGACTTTTTAACAAAGCAAGCAGTTTTTTTGGTTTTACTTTATCATGTATATAACAATGCGGAATAAGGAATTTGTATATCTTTTTCCCTGGTATATAAGCTCATTATGTTTAACCAGCTCTGTCAAAAATGTCAGTGGATTTCATACTACCTTAATAATCCACCCATTTTAAAGAGTGGAGAATCATAGTAACATAGTTGCTTCTTGCATTCAGTAATTCAGGAAACCCTGGTTGCATAGTGGTTAAGAGCTATGGCTGCTAACCAAAAGGTTAACAGTCTGAGTCTACCGGACACCCCCATGGGGCAGTTCTGCTCTGCCCCGTAGGCTCATTATGAGTCAGAATTGACTTTAGGGCAATGAATTTTGGTTTCTTTGTTTTTAAGGAGTTCAGGTTGCTTTGTCAAATGGAAGCTTTAGAATTAGATGCCAGAGGTGGACTGTGGGCTGACATGCCAGCCTTTGGGTGCCTGCATCTGTTTTCTTCTCTAACATCCTCTTTTCTCCTGAATGCCAAGTATCGTCAACACTAGCTGCAGTCAGGAGGGTAAGCTGCTAAGCCAGGATAACAAGAGCTCTCTAGTGCATCTGAGCACCAATGCCTACACAGCAATTTTGCAGCTTTTCTGCTTGAAATGCAAGCTTCCGAGTCTTCCCCTGCCATCTCAACTGACTCCCAAGTAAGAGGATTCTAATGAAGTCTCTGTGGGTGACAGGTTAGGACCTTGTGGTCCTCTCCTGTGGGATCTGTTCCCGCTGCTTGGTTGTGAGCTGTGTAACTGCTGTCTTGGCCTTTGGTGTCTGCACAGAGAAACACTCAAGAAAGGAGGGAAGCTTCACCGTGGCGATTCCTCTCTCAGTTAAATGAATACAAACATCTGATGTCACGACCCTCCACCTGTTCCATGAACTCAGCATGTTTTGACACTTAGCAACCCTAGTGCAGACCCAAAGGACATCAGCAAGTAGATCAAGGTTTCCCTTTGTACCCGGAGAGAAGCATGTGTCTTGGTGGGCAGGGCAGGAAGCGTCAGTCCAGGGCTGCTAAAGCTGTCCTTCAGAGTGTGTGGCTACACGAATTAATGAAATAGTAAGTGGGTTTTGTCTTCCTTTGGAGTATGTGAGTGCTGCAAATGGCTGATACTTTTGGCTTCTAATCCAAAGGCTGGAGTTTTGAGTCGATCCAGATATACCTGGGAAGAAAGATCTGGTGATTTGTTTCCAAAAAATCAGCCATCAAAAACCCTGCAGAGCCCAGCAACCATCTAAGATGTGCCACAGGCCTCATTCCATCTGGGGCAAGGGAGAATGAAGAAAATCAAAGACACAAGGGAAAGGCGAGTGCGAAGGACTAACTAACGGACTGCAGCTACCACAGCCTCTAGCAGTCTGAGTCCTGCATAATTAGGTGGTGCTGGGTTACCACCACTGACTGCTCTCACGGGGGTCACGATAGCAGGTCCCAGGTAGAGCTAGATAAAAACGGAGAGCAAAATTCTAACTCACTAAAAAAGACTTACTAATATGACAGAAACTTGAAAAATCCTGAGAGTATGGGCCCTTGGCACCATTTTAGCTTAGTAATAGTGTCACTCCTGAGATTTAACTGTCAGCCAAAGATGAGACAGGCTCGTAAAACAAAACAAGACTACAGGGCATACCAGCCAGGGGCAAAGACTAGAAGGCAGGTAGGGACAGGCAAGCTGGTAATAGGGAGCCCAGCGTCAAGAAAGGAGAGTGCCGACAGTTTGTGGGGTTGGTAACCAATGTCACAAAACAATAGATGTACTAATTGTTTAATGAGAAGCTAGTTTGTTCTGCCAATCTTCATCTAAAGTACAATTTAAAAAAACCAAAAAAAAAAAAAAAATAGCAAACAGATTGATTCAAGACATCCATACTAATATTGCTTCATTAACATAAAGAAAGCCCTATTCCCGAATGGGATTATAACCATAGGTATAGTAGGATTTACGACACGTATTTTTGGGGGGCACAATTCAATTCTCAACAAAAGCAAAGCATACATGCCTTGAGCATTGCACTCTTTTAAAGTATTGTTTGTGTGGGATCAAACTGACAATAACTTGGAAGGTTGGATGAGAAGCTTGGGGGGGCAGCAAGCTAATGGTGAAGGTGATGAAATAATTGGGCAAAGGATGGTAAGAGTGGTTGCACAATTTAGAGAGTATAATTAATGTCACAAATTACACAGGTAGAAATTGTTGAAATGGTGCATCTTTTACTGTGTACCTTTTCACCAAAATAAATAAATAGTAAAAACCCTATGGTACATAATTCTAATCTGACATACATGGGGTCACCATGACTCAAGACTGACTTGACAGTAATGGCTTTAACTGCTGGTCTTCTTCTACGTTCCTTCCTGTATTCCAAAAACCCAGCCAGGAATTTGTATTCTTCTACCTGAAGGGATTGAAAGTATAGTTGTTGAATACAATCCTTTTCCTTGTGTTTGTTGCTTGTAATAATAAGCTTATCCAGGCCAGCTCCAGGAGGAAGGTGCAAGACTTTGGGGAAGGTGGCAGAGACATGGAGAATAGAGAGAAGAAGGAAATCTGACCTGAGCACAGAATTCCCAGTCTTGGCAAGGTTTTCTGTGCTTTAGTGAAAGCAGTAGAACTACCTGCCTTGAGGAACAGTGCAGGCTTGGACCATGAGGCTATCAGCAGTGAACAGAGTGCGCAGAAGAACAGAGGGTGTCTTTCGTGACCCTCGGGACGAAGAAAACTTCTAATCAGGTTTAATTTGACTTAAAGATATTGAAGAGAATGACTTTTACATATTAGACTTTGTAGCACAACATTCATCCTTGCTCCTGATCTAACACTGTAAGTCAGGAAAGGCCCTGAAGACTCACGACTTTTGTACAACTTAAAAGCTGGTGCTTGTCTCTTATAAAAGTTCTTAGTTGATGGAACCTAATAGACAGGAGTGGGAGGAGTGTTACTCTATATATGACAAACAGATTTCATTGTCATTAATATTGCAAGTCACTGTTTTGGGGGGAGGAATTCTTGTTTTATTTTAAGATTTTTAGTTGGGTTTATTCTGAGATTGGAAAACTCGGGAGAATCGGGCCTTCCAGACAAATGCATTTACCTTTACGAAACACATTCGCAATAGCTCTCCAACAATGGCCTAGAGACTACTCCCAATTCACATTGGACTTGAAAAAATATATTTTTTGTTCTGTTTTGAAAATGGACCAGGTTTGGGGCACTAATTCACACAGCTACCACACCCACTCTTTCTGCCCAGAGAGTGAGGAGAATGAATGGGTCAATCAGCTGACATATTTCCATCCAATTTCAAGGATAGAATGTGTTCATTTTCTGACTAATGGCATGTCATTTTGCAGAAGCCTTTGGTCGTGAATTAATCCTAGAATCAAAACAGATTTTCCGGGGAGCAATCTTCCATCAAGTATTGATTTTTTTACACTCATGGAGTCTGTACTCCCTAATTTAACCTGACAATGATTCTGCACAATGGCCTGGGAGCACCTTGGCAGGTCGCTGAAGAAACTTTTACTGTCTTTTCTTTCTGCAAAGTAGAAGTGGAAAAAAACACACCAGCTGGCCCAGTCAGTCACTAGGGGGCATTTATGACTTGATACTTTATACTTTTGATAAGTTAGAATGGGCAGAAAGCTGCCTTCTAACTTTTAAAGCAGGATTGGAGAGAGCTCTGCCTTGCTGAGACTCTGTTCAAAGCAATATGTGTATATGTTTGTGTGTGTGTACGTATGTATACATGCACGTACATATGTATGTATGTATACACACACATACACACACACGAGGTCTGATAATTAAGTCTGCAAACTTAATTGTTCTAAGTGCTATATACCTCATTGCCGAATATCAGCATGCTTAGTGGGCACAGGAAGATAGCACCATTTGAAAAAAATGACCATGACTGCACAATTTCAGATTTGTTTAAAATTGGCAGTGTGTGTGTGTGTGTGCGTGTGTGTGTGTGTGTGTGTGTGTGTGTGTGTACACATGAGGACTGCCAATTAAGTTTGCAAACTCATCCTAGAAAAAGTGCTACATGCCTCACAGGGAGGTGACCTTTAGGAAGGGTATTACAGTCCTACCTTGATCCTCTTTAATATAATCCAGTCTATTAACAACAGGAATAGATTAGGATTTACGGCATAGATGCAAGGAGAGCAGTGGAAGCTGCACGTAGGTCAGCATGCAAATTTACATGGGAATGTACATTCTCATTCAATCATAATAATAAATAAATAAATAAATAGAAAAGAATTTACAGCATAGAAAAATCACAAAATGCAGGGTAATCACACAACACTGGGAATCAAGGCCTAGCCAAATTGTCACCTTCAAAGTACTCTCACCACTGCACAAGGTAGCATGGTGGCAAGTTTGGAAACTTAACTGTATAGCTGTCTGTGAGGGAGTTTTTAGACAGCAAACAAATAACTGCATTGGAACAATCTCCCAACTCACCTGTTCTGGCCCCCAGTGGCTTTTTTCTTTACCTGAAGATGAAGAAAATATTGAAAGGAAGACATTTTGATGATGTTCAGGACATCAAGGGTAATATGACTACAGCTCTGATGACTGTTCTAGAAAAAGAGTTCTAAAACTGCGTTGAAAGGTGAGCTAGGGGCTGGCGCTGGCGCATGGCTTCCCAAGGGGAATACTTTGAAGGTGACTGTAGTGATATTTAGCAGTGAGGTATGTAGCACTTATTCTAGGATGAGTTTTCAAACTTAATTGGCAGTCCTCGTGTGTGTGTGTGTGTGTGTGTGTACACATACGTACCTACTGCCAATTTTAAACAAATCTGCAACTGTTCAGTCATGGTCAGCGTTTTCAAATGATGCTGTCTTACTATACCCACTGAACATGAGAACGTGTGGAAGAATTATCTGAAGAGAGGTTTTTGCCTTTGGATTTTAAAAAATTTTTTCCTTTTTGCTGTTTCCTCAAAGGTGCTTTTGGATCAGCACATTCCTGTGTCCTTACCTGACTCATGTGACTGTGCAAACCTTCTTGAGATGTGTTCAGTTTTAAATGAGACCTTAATGAGCCAGGTATGACACAGACCCTACTTCAAGAATCTGAAGATTAGGAAAGTGTGGATAAAAGAAGCAAATTCCATCTCAGAAAGATACTATAAAGCATGGAAGACATGGACTTGGGCCAACGGGTTGGTAGGAATTGAGAGAAGAGACTAGATCTCACCTGGTTAGGAAAGACTGGAGAGACCTTCACGGAGGAAAAGATATCTGAGTTGGGTCTCAAAGGATGGTGTGTCCCAGACGGTTAGTAAATGGTTACTTGATGTCTACGTAAACCCTAACTTCCCAGAGCCCCTAGCAATTATGTATTTCATTTCCTTTCCTGTTTATTCTACTGGGGAGGCAGAGATTCTCACCTTAGGTTACAAGGATGGTTGAACAAATGACACCCAACACTGGGTAGATGAGATTGACAGGAATCTATTAGTCACATATATCATAGGTTGGGGTAGAAGGACACCATGCCGTGCAGGGTATGTGGCTTTGCACTCAGGAACAGAGTGACAAAGAAGGAGCTATGGAAGATTGGCTTTGTAGTAACAAGAGGATATGGTGACCACTTGGTCTTGCAGGAGAGAGTGATTGGGTTGCCTAAACAATTCCATAGGTTGACAGGGAATTAAAATCTGTTCACAAGGACAAACAGGCACTTTGCCTGGTCCTCTTGATAAGGAGATCTGTATGGCTATAGGACATTACCGGTGGAAGCAAAGTAGAGATGGTAATTATTTGGGGGTCTCTCAGTTCTACTGCATATCAGGATAGCACTTAATATTGAACCTTAATTTGAGGACTTACACCACAGTGGACCAGGGTCACATGACCAGTTTTGGCCAATGGATTATGAGTGGAAGAGACATGTGTCATGTTCAAGTGAAGGCAGTTAAAAGCCAGTGTCCTTCCTCCATTTACTCCCTTCCCCCACTGCAGTGACTGGAAAGAGGAAAGCCCTTCATCTCAAGTCTAAAGTCCAAGCTAACTTTCGTGTGACCAAAATATAAACTTTTATGGCCAGAACTGGTCATATCAACCTGGTCCACTGTGGTGTTAAGTCCTCAAATTAAGATTCAATGCTAAGTGCCATCCTGATATCTAGTAGCACTGAGAGATCCCCATGTAAGTTCTCATCTCCACTTCGCTTCCACAGTAATGTCCTATAAGCCAAATAAAGCTCCTTATCAAGAAGATAAGGCAAAGCATTTATCCTTGTGAGCAGATTTAATTCCCTGCCAGCCTGTGGAAGTGTTCATGCAATCCAATCACTTTCTCCTTCAGGACCAAGCGGTTACCCATCCTCCTGTAACTACAAAGCCAGCCTTCCATAGTCCTTTCTTTTTCACTCTGTGCTCATGTGCAAGGCCACATGGCCCCGCATAGTATAGTCTCCCCCTCACTACCCCTTGAAGAACTTACAGTCTAGTTGACGAAGCAAAATTCAAAGAACTCTATGGATTAATGAGAGAAGGGAAATAATGATCAGTGTGACAATGAGTAGGTCAGAGAACACTTTATAAAACGTGAGAGCTGGGTTAACAGAGATCAGAGTTACAGATTGGAGGAGAAGAGATGCTCCGATAGTTTAACTGGAGAACATATGCCAAATGGCCTGCCTTGCTGATGGATGGAACTCATGGAGAATTTTGTGTGAAAGCAATCCCGTATGTCTTCACTGAAGGAGAAGCGGGTGGACTTATGTGGAGGAAGAGTGGGAAACTCTCTTTTTCAAGGTTTTTCCAATATTAAATTTTACTCATTGACATGCAGATCTTACAAAGCATGGATGCATAGTGCTTGTGCATCTGTTTGGCTATCACATCAACACCACACCCATGACCATGCTGCACTTTGAAAAGTGGGTATCCTGCCTATGAGATTTCAGCTTTTTTTGTTTGTTTGTTTCCTGTCTCCTCCACTGGTTATAGGGCTACTATTATCTGTGGCAGTCATGAAGTTACCCCCCTTGCCCATCTTAAAGCAAAGAGATGACTTTACCAACACATCATATTTCTTTTTGCTGTTTCCTCAAAGGTGCTTTTGGATCAGCACATTCCTGTGTCCTTACCTGACTCATGTGACTGTGCAAACCTTCTTGAGATGTGTTCAGTTTTAAATGAGACCTTTAAATGAGACCTCAGGAGCATATGAAGCAGTTTCTTTTAGTAAGTGAAATGAGAATTAAATTAGTGAGATAATTTGTGTTTTATACTTAGTATAATATTGGCATACCATTGCTCTTAATCATTGAGAACATCATAACAAATTTATTATGCTCATCATTAAAACAGAATGTATCTGTGATCATAGGGAAAGCTCTTTTAGTTGATAACAAATGAATGCTGACTGTGTTTTAAACTATTTTAGGCCATCTTTATTTACTCTAAGGATGTCTGATAGCTGAGTAGTTAAGCACTCAGATGTTAACTGAAAGGTCAGTGGTTTGAACCCATTAGCAGTCCCATTGGTGAAAGACGTGGCAGGCTGATGCTGTAAAGATTACAGCCTTAGCAACCCTCCTGGGCAGTTCACTTTATCCTATGCTATGAGTCAGCACCACTCAGTGACAGTGGTTTTTTTGCCCTACTGGAAACCCCAAATTCCAAACTGTTGAAAACAAAGACCTTGCTAATATTTATAGCTTTTAATAATCGACTCTTTTTCTTTTATCTTTCTTCTACCATTAAGAAACTACTACCACGTTCTAAAAATGAGCAATGGCTACCCTGATGATTACTAATTTTTTGGAAACTACAAATCTTCTCTGATGGACAAAAATATAATGCATGTTGTGGAAATTTTGGCAAATCTCTAACTTCCTATTTCAGTACCTTCAGGGTGAGAAATTGTCCAGCTTTTTCACTTCTGCTTTGTTTTATTATGTTAGAGATCTATAATTATTATGTCTTTTTATCTTGTCTTTATAAATTTCGGTTCAGTAGCAAAATATTCAATTAAGAAAAATAGATCAAATGCTATTTGAACAAGTGAACAAGGTAGAATTTTACAGGTTAAGCTACAAGTTGTAACAAATGAACATAAAATCCCTTGTGTCTGAAACATGATTGCAATAACACATTTCAACAGTTTTGCACAGAAGTTGTCTTGTGAAGGAACTCTTTTTTCTTTCCCATGAATTAAACTTCTGCTCAGTGGAAAGAATACTGTCTTTTTTCTTTCCTATCAAAGTGCTTCTGTACATTAACAGAGTGCTTTAACACCCTTCCTGGTACAGGATTACAAAGTGCTCTATTATATACAAGTATATGAGGTAAATAACACTTTTCATAGCTGTAAATTCAAACTTTCTTTCTAAAACTTACCAGTGATCCTACTGCTCATCAGGATGTTTAGATTTGAAAGAAACTACTTTCGGATCCTCAAGTGCTAGTAACATTGTATTTGTGGTTTGAGGTGCCTTTTGGAAACAGTCTTCAAAAGCAGCTAGATAAAATAATTGATCCTGTCAGCCTATGAAGTGAGAGAAACTTGCAGGGAGGTAGACACTGGCTATTACTAGTTTATTTTTTTACCCTGACTCCTCTGAGTGATTGTTAGAGAACATACATAATGTGTCATCTCCATGGCCCATGAAAATCTCCTCTTCAAGAAATTCTGCCAGTTAATCAATTTCTGGTGAGTCAACACCACTGTACAGTGAGTCCATCTATGTCAGCATAGAACTGAGCTCTGTAGGGTATATTCAGTGGGTGACGTTTCAGAAACAGATCATCAGGCCTTTCTTCCCACGTGCCTATGGGAGGACTCAACCTACAGATATTTCAGGTGTCAGCTGAGCCTGTTAACTATTTGCACTGTCCAGGGGCTCCCAAGAAATTTTAGAAGTCTCTAAAAGCTCAGAAGTTTCTAACGTCTCCAAGATTTGTTGTGGTTTTCAAGTGGAATGGAGACCTTAAATCAATGATTCTGGGTTTGGAGGCCCATGCTGTTGAATAAGAAACATTTTAGCAATGAAGAGAAAACGGTAAACATGATAAAAGGTTCAGGGTATGTACTTTTGATCAGACAGGGGTGAATTTAATTTCTACTTCTGACATTTCCTTGGGTAAGTTATTTAAGTGTCCTAGGCCTTATTTTTCTCATCTTTATATTGGCAGTAATAAGATCTATGTTGTAAAGTGCTTTTTATTGTTATAAATATTAAATACACTCAACAATATTTTTTGGTAAAGCACTTAGATCAGTGCCTTGCAAGACGAACTTAACAAGAGGCAGCTATTATTATTATTATGGGCAAAGTACTAACTGGTGCAGCAAGCATCAAAAGAAGATGCATGGAATACAAAGAGTCACTGTACCAGAAAGAATTTGTCAACCTTCAGTTGTTTTAGGAGGCAAGATATGATCAAGAAGCAACTGCACTGAAGGAAAAAGTCCAAGCTTTACTGAAGGCACTGGGGAAAAACAAAGCTCCAGGAATTGATGGAATATCAGTTGAGATGTTTCAACAAACAGATGTAGCACTGGAAGGGCTCAGTTGCCTATGTCAAGAAATTTGGAAGACAGCTACTTGGCCAACTGACTGAGAGATACATATTTATGTCCATTCCAAAGAAAGGTGACCCAACAGAATGTGGAAATTCTTAAACAGTATCAAGTAACATCACACACAAGTAAAATTTTGCTCGAGATGATTCAAAAGCAGTTGCAGGGAGCTGCCAAATTCAAGCTGGGTTCAGAAGAGGATGTAGAACCAGGAATATCACTGCTGATATCAAGTGGATCTTGGCTGAAAGCAGAGAACAGCGGAGTGATGTTTACCTGTATCTTACTGACTATGCAAAGGCATTCAACTGTGTGGATCATAACAAATTGTGGATAACCTGTGAAGAATGAAAATTACAGAATACTTAATTGTGCTTATGAGGAACCTATACATAGACCATTAGGCAGCTATTTGAATAGAACAAGAGGACATTGCATAGTTTAAAGTCAGGAAAGGTGTATGTCAGGGCTTTCACTACACTTATTCAGTCTGTATGCTGAGCAAATAATCTGAGAAGCTAGATTATATGAGGCCCGGCAATTAAGTTTGTGAACTCATCCTAGAAAAAGAGCTACATGCTTCATTGCTGTATGTCACTATGGTCACCTTTGAAGTGCTCCCCTTGGGAAGCTATGCACTGACTTCAGTGCCTAGCTCATCCTTCAAAGCAATTTTGGGTTTTTTTTTTTTTTTTTTCTGGAATGGCCATGAGAGCTGTTGTCATATTACCTCTGATGTCCTGAATGTCATCCAAATGTCTTCCTTTCAATATTTCCTTTATTTTCAGGTAAAGAAAAAAGTCACTGGGGGCCAGATCAGGTAAGTAGGGAGGGTGTTCTAATACAATTGTTTGTTTACTGGCTAAAAACTCCTTAACAGACAGCTATATAGTTGTTAGCAAACTTACCACCTTGCCACCAGGCACAATGTCCATTCCAGAAAAAACTGTGAAGTTGCTTTGAAAGGTGGACTAGACATTGGGGAGTACTTTGACAGTGACCATAGTGATATTTAGCAATCGGGTATGTAGCACTTAGAAGAAGTTCTTGAACTTAATTGTCAGACCTCGTATGAAGAAGAATGAGGCATCAGGATTAGAGGAAGATTCCTTAACAACCTGTGTTATGCAGATGGCACTACCTTGCTTGCTGACAGTGAAGAGGACTTGAAGCGCTTACTGATGATTGAAGACTACAGCCTTCAATACTGGTTACACTTTTACATAAGGAAAACAAAAATTCTCACAGCTGGACCAGTAAGCAACATCATGACAAATGGAGAAAAGAATGAAGTTGTCAAAGATTCATTTTACAAGAATCCACGATCAACAGCCATGGAGGTATCAGGAAGACCCTCCTATAAGACGGACTGACACAGTGGCTGTGACGGTGGGCTAAAGCACAGCAGTGACTAGCAGACTGGCTCAGGACCTGGCCGTGTTTCCTTCTGTTGCGCACAGCGTCACTGTGCTCAGTAGGTTTTCCCAAACTACTTTGGTGGCCTAGAGAAGGAAGGGTTGCACTCTGATTAAATCTCACACAAAAATACGATTGTCTAACATTTAATCCTCTGTTAAAGTGAATTGTATGAAAACATTTTAGATCGCTTTTTGCAGGCCCCTTTCATAGGTGTGGTAGAGGACAGTCTAGTTTGTATCTTTCCTGCCTGGGCATTAAGGAAAGAAATTGGAAGGGGAAGTGATTTCTCCCCCAGTTTTAGTGGGGAAGTGATTTCTCCCCCAGTTTAAGCCCTGACTCTAGAATAGAGTTTTCTTAAAATTACCCTCACTGCCAATATCTGCAACAAATATTCCTCATTGGTCACTGGTAGAATCTAACTGCATTTAGACTGCTAAATAAAGCCAGATATTTGTAGATAATGTCATACTCATCTAGTACTGTTGTAACAGAAATACCACAAGTAGATGACTTTATGAGAGAAATTTACTTCTTCACAGTGAAGTAGGCTAAAAGCTGAAACTCAGGGTATCTCCTCCAGCGAAGGGCTTTCTCTATCACTCCCTCATCAGTCTTCCCTTGGACTAGTAGTGTCTGTGCAGGGCCCCCGAGTCCAAAGCCAAATTGATACACACATTTTTGCGAGGGCATCATTCAATCCATGACAGAGAGAGGGAAAAAAAATTCTCAGTGAAGGTGGAAGAGGAGTTGGATTGTGTTGCAATGAATACAATCCTGTTGTCAGAGAAATGAAAAGTTCAAGTACAGACTATGAGTTACAAGATCTTAAGCCAAGCCAAGTGCCGTCTTAAAAGTCATTTAAAAACAAACAAACGAACCCCTCCCCCCACAATTCTATTCACATGTAATTGATTTGCATAGTACAGAACAAGGAAAAAAAAAAAAGACTCAACAGTTCTGTATTTGATTTTCATTACTCTGATTTGGCTGTTTATTTTTATGATTTGAAAAGAAGTTTAAAATGTAAAATTTTCTCTTCTTTTTAAAATAGACTCAGGGTCTATTTGTTCACTTTCACTGAAAAGTTTCATCAGCTTAAATGGTAGGGAATAATTCTCTAGAACAAAGAGATATAAAATCCCAGATAAGTCCTGTGTAGTCACATAGCAGTGAATAACAATTTAAAAACTTTCACTGAGGTCTATATTTGGATTTGACTCTTTAATTATGACTTATTAAAACAATGAATGATGTGAGCCCAGAAAACACACTCCAAGAAAACAAAGCAGAAAACCCCAACAGATCTGGTTTTCAATCTCTCAATATGCACAAAGCCCCATAGAAACCACACAGTAACATCTTGCAATTGGTATGTTGCTAAGACAGTTGCATTTTAATTTGGGATTTTAGATTGTCCCCTATCAAATAGAAGTTTCCTAACAAAATTTGGGTGACTCAAGCAAAATATCTGATGTGCAAGGGGAAAACAAGACTCTTGGAGACTTAGAAAACAAATCGTCTTTGTGGGTTTAATTGCCATTGACAGAAGAAGACCATTGGGCTGGAAAGATAATCATTGTTCAGCCAAAAAGCATTATATAATTTAAAATCAGGAAAACATTTCTATTAAGTTAATTCAGCTGGAAAATGAAATCTGGTAAAGAAAATATTTAATTTCAATAATTTGCTTTATTTTTTATTTTATTTTATTTTTGGTCAGTGAACTTTTTTGCTACGAATGTGATACGTCAGACTAAATATTATGTGTCTAGGCCAGGCATAAACTGATATTTATTGATAAATGTCAATCTTGAGAGAAAAAATAAGAAACCTACTGCTTTTAAGTTTATTGCCTTTCTATACCAATCCAAGATTTTTCGCTGTGGTTTAAGAAAATCCCTGGTCATCTTACCTATACAATTCAGTAAAGCTATACCCTGTGAGAACATTAAAAATTTTCTTTATTGTACTTTAGATGAAGGTTTACAGAACAAACTAGTTTTACTTTAAACAGTATATATATATACACACACACATATATGTAGTTTTATGACATTAGTTAAAACCCCTGCAATAGGTTAATACTCTTGCTTCTCCAACTTGGGTTCCAGCTTTCCTGTTCCCTCCTGCCTTCTTGTCCTTGCCCCTGGGACGGTGAGCCCCTTTCGCCTTGTTTTCTTTTATGAGCCTGTCTAGTCTTTGACTGAAGGGTAAACCTCGGGAGTGACTTCATTATTGAACTGAAGGGGTGTCTGGGGACCGTACTCTCAGTGTTTCTCCAGTCTCTCTCAGGCCAGGAAGTCTGGTTTTTCTTTTTGAGTGAGAATTTTGTTCTACACTTTGCTCCTGCTCTGCCTGGGACCCTCTGTTGTGACCCCTGTCAGAACAGTCAGTGGTGGTAGCTGGACACCACCTAGTTGTACTGGACTCAGTCTGGTGGAGGCTGCTGTAGACGTGGTCCACAGTTTTTTGGACTAGTCTTTTCCCTGTATCTTTAGGTTTCCTTCCTTTTCCTTGCTCCCAAAGGGGTGAGAGCAGTGGAGTATCCTAGGTGACTACTCAGCCTGTGAGAGCATTTTGATCAAACAGTTCACTTGAAAAGAGATTCAGATAAGATGGCACCAGTGAAATTCCTCTTCTTCCTGAGTTGGACATTAGCTCAGATGAGCACTTCCTGTTCCTCCCAAAGTGAAGCTGCAGCTGTGATTTGGTTTGGTGCTTATGGACTCTAAAGTTTCTTGTGTTTTCCTTTCTCCTTACTCTTATTTCACTAGCTTTGTAAGCATCATTTTCAAAGTCCAACCTGCTGCTCACTGGCCAACCACTCCTGCCCAGCCCTCAACCCTCATGCTGGGGGACCATGACAGATGGAGGCTTTTCCCAGTGGGCCATACCACAAAAAAATTACTGTGAGCCATTACATAGATAAAGTATGAGTCTGAATGAGCTTTTCCTTTTTCACTAGATCCTGAGGCTCTGTACTGAAGATAAGCTACATCTCCTATATCCGTGTTGGTGGATCTAAATGGGGTACTGGGCTATTACAGGTTGTCACCCCAGAATACGCATTGAACTCCTAACCTTTGCACTGTAAGTGTTTGGAAGGAGATTTCCTTTTGTTCTGTTAATGAGGTCACATCTGTGTAGGATTGGCCCTAAACTTAATCACTTCTAAGTTATAAAAAGAGTAGAATAGGCACAGAGACACACGGAGCAAGAGGAAGACAGATGGTGGAGACAAACCCAGCTGCAAGGGTTGCTGGCAGCTACTGGAAGCTGAACTTAACCAGGGAGGACCTCTCCTTAGAGCCACACCTTAAATTCAAACTTCTGTACTCCTGAACTTTCAGAAAGTGAGCGTTCTTTAAAGTCACCCATTCTGAGGTATTTCTGTTATGGCAGTATTGTGTAACTGAGACATGGACCAGTATTATTTCAGCTATTAAGTCTGTCTCTCTCAAATACCTTTTCTCTGGCAGACAGCAAGTCATCACAGAATTACAAAATTTAGTAACTCATTTACTTGTTCATTCATTTATTCATTCTGCTTTTGCTAGATCCCAAGCACTTATTACTGCCATTAGAAGAACAAAGATTATTAAGACATGGACCTACTCTCAGAAAGGAATTATTTTTAGAGGAAGACAACAGTACTATAGAATGAGTTTAGATTTTCTTTCCAAGTTTCCCTAAGACAAGGCCCTGAGTTCCTCTATTTTAGCTTCTTTTCATCAAAACTTACAACCTATGAATGTTTCGGTATATTCTCTCTCTCTCTCTCATTTCTGTTACTCTTATCAGCAATGTGGGTCAAGAATTTAGGCTTAAGAGTTTAGGATGAGGTAAGAAATTATGGATGTCTGTACTTTAGGGAGAAACCCTGGTGGTGTAGTGGGTTAAGTGCTACATTTGCTAACCAAAATGTTGCCAGTCTAAACCTCTGGGTGCTCCGCACAAACTGTGGGGCAGTTCTCCTCTGACCTATAGGGTTGCTGTGAGTCAGACCGACTCGACGGCTGTGGGTTTGGTCTTTTGGTTTTATACTTCAGGGGAAATCCTGGTGGCGCAGTAGTTAAGTACTACAGCTGTTAACGAAAAGATCAGTTTGAATCTACCAGGCACTCTTTGGAAACTATAGAGTACTTCTGTCTCATAGGGTTGCTATGAGTCAGAACAAACTTGATAGCGGCAGGTTTTTTTTTTTTTGGTATACCTCAGGGCCTTTATTTTTCTGTGAAGCAGAAGACAAATTCACTGCCCAGAGGCAGTCAAGATAAGCAAGAGCAGTCAAGTATAGTCTAGGCCCTTCCGGCTCTGCATCGTCTTTCTTATTATGTCCACCAGGCCCTTATAAAGCCCATACACTTCAGGAGTTACAAAGAACATCCTTTATGTGCTCAGGGACGTGTTCACCCCGTGGTGTCAGGGTCTCTGTACTGCTCCATCGACCACCACAGTTAAGTGGCTGATACTGCCTAGCCAGGCACAAGGGTCGCTCCCTTGTTGGTGAGGTAGAAAACAGAACACTAAGAGCTACGTGATCCACAGCGCTATAGCAGTGCAGAGGAACATTTCATTTTTTCATGGAAGGCCAGTTGGAGGAAATGTCATGGAGAAGGAGGTGAGAAGGAGTTATCCAGGAAAAGGCTTTACTTCTGGGCTGTCCACTGCTTCTTCTTACCTGGAAGTCTCCTGTTGCTGGTCGTTTTGAGTACTTTCTGATGACATACTCCAAAATTTTGCTACTCAGGCCTTGGCAGGTTTCAGTATTAACAGAGAAAGTTCATCATTTTTTAGTTGTAGCTTCTTTCCCCCCAGTATATAGATAAACAACTAAGGTCTGACTTAGGTATACATTTGAATAATGCTTCCTGCGCTTTCCCTAGAACCCTTCTGATGCTGCAGTGACCGAGGCTCTGTCACTAGGCAAAGATCCTAGTGTCTCACAAAAATCCTTTCTTAAAGGGATACGCAGATTCCGTTGCTACCCCCACTATACAGTCCAAAGCGTCCATGTGTGTGGATTTCTAAAGACCTTCCCTAACATATCCCGACAGGTTAAAATATAACAGCAGTAAGCTAAGGTGCAAGTTAAACCTCATGCTAGGAATGTTCTGGAACAACTACCTAGAAGATAGGAATTGTACCAGACTGGAGAAAGCTACAAGATAGCTGAATTCATCTTATTGCTCAAAGGGGACTGGAGATTTTTGATTGAAATGGCATCATCCAGTATACGTATGCAGTTTCCCCAGCAGTGTTAGGCAGCCTAGGAAGAAAAGAGAAGCTTGAATTGAATCACGGCTGAGGATGTGCAGGGCTGGTTGGGTATAATGATCCTGATGGCATGGGGATTGAGAAAGTTTGTGAAATTGTTGTCTGAATGACTGATTTAGAAGCTGAATTTGGTGCAGTGAAGAAGGAAGGGGGGTCTGGGGGAACTGATTAGAGTCATTTGGCAAGCAAATATTTATTGGTCATTGACAATGTGCCAGGTAGACACAGGGATAAGTTCTGGGAAGAATGACCTTTAGGAGTTGGTGAGGTAGAAAAGGACGTAATGTAGAACACTAAGTGTTACAGTAATCCACAGAGCTATAGGACTGCGCAGGAACATCTCACTTTTCCAGGGAAGGCCAGTTGGAGGAAATGACATGGAGAAGGAGGAGAGGAGGAATTAGCAGGGAAAAGGGAGAAGACAGATGCTCCCAGGCAGAGGGACTGGCTTAGGCAAAGGCTAAGAGAGGTCAAAAAGGAAGAGGGTGTCAAAATCAGTACAGGATGGTAGGGTGTAGAGTACTGTGTGGAGAGGCTGGAGAAGTAGTCAGTAACCATATCAGGAAGGATGTGGGGTCTTGTAAGATACTCTCAGGGCTACCTACAAGTGCATTCTCACCTCTTCCATCCTGACTACCACTAAACTGCCTAAACACCAAGAACAGAGCCCAGAAGCCAAGTTTGTGTAATGCTCACTTTGTTCTGCTTCTGCCAGGTGGACACCTAAGGATCACAGCCTAGCAACCTACCAAAAGAGAAAGCTAAATTACAGAGACAGAGGAATCAGAATGTATAGAATGGGAGGGAGGAGGGAGGAAAGGAAACACACATATACATGTACACACTCATAGAGAAAGAGAGAGAATGAGACAGACACACACAGAGACAGAGACAGAAACAAGAGACCAGACTTATTAAGTAGCCAGCTACCTGATTTCTCAACAGTTTTTTCTAGTTCCTGGTTCCCAGCTCCCATTAACTCTGAGATAGTACCCTGAGTTCTTGTAATGAATGTTTCCCCACCCCCCGACTTGTGTTCAATTTAGCTCAAGTGAGCTTCTGTTTCTTGAAACCAAAGAACTTTGACTAAGCTCATCAGGAAGAGAATATGAAATGAGAAGATAAGGTCTAGGGTAGACTTCTGTGAATCAGCAGTAATGTTGTTTTATGTCTCTAATAGTCGTATACTTTTCTAGCCTGGACTACAGGGTCTTTGCCTGTATGAGTATCTTCAAAGCTTAATAGCCTTTTTATCTAGTTCAGGAGGTAGCAAACTGTGGCCCATAGGCCAAACACAGTTTTATTGGAACATAGAGATATTCATTTATTTACATGTTGTCTGTAGCTGCTTTGGCTCTGCAGGGCAGAACTGAGTAGTTGCGTCAGAGACCCTAGGACCCTCAAAGCCTAAGATACGTACTCTTTGTCTCTTTACAGAGGAAGTTAGACTACCTTTGAATGAGTTACTTCCTCTCAGTTCCATGTAGCCACAGTCACAGTTCTTGTCTAGATACATATATTAGGTTTGCTGTAATTCTTTGCTTTCTCATCTCTGTGCTTACCCTTTCTTTTTCTCACCTTGATTGTCCAGTACCTTGAGCTTGTCAGACATAGATTAAAGATCTGCACATTTAGTCTCTATTTGCTGTACTGTTTCTTCTGATAGAAAGGATTTTCTAGGTACTACTGCTTTAGTCGAACCTTTACTCAGAGGCCCCTTAATCCATTCAAGAATTTTCACAATAGCTTGACTGCAGAGGTCCCGAATTTTCCCTTATTTCTTCGCTGAGTTTTACTTGACCTTTCTTGTTCAGAGCCTTCTGAGTTGTCTCCTTTATGAGCTGGGTTGAAAAGCAGTTTCCTCTATTAACCTGAAAGTCCCTGAATTTCCAGGCTCTCTTTTCTCTTTCCTTATCTCTCGTACATGAGCAGATACTTTTCTCAGCTCATATTTTCTTATAGAACCTTGCCAAACGCATCCAATAGCAGCAAACAAATACTATTAAGGTTCTATTTTCCAGTTGTTTCCTTAGAACAGCAAGTTCATTAAGTATCTGATTTGCCTTCAAAATAACCACAAGTGACAGTTTCAGTCATGTTTTACCACTTTATGACATGTATCATTGTCCTTCCAACCTTCAGTAACTGACATTGCAGCATGCACTAACCAAAGTTATGTATTTAAGGGATTTGCTATAGCAGTGCCTCACTTCTTGGTACTTTTGAAGCCCATTCATTAAAAGCCACCTATAGTCAGATAAAGTTATATTTATTAACTTCCCACAGCATGGGAACTGCAAACCAGGGAACCCTAGTGTGTCTTGTTAGGGTGAGTACGGAGAAGCTTTTTAAAGGATTTAGGCTTATGTTGGGTGACATAGGGAGGTGTTAGAGAGCAGAGTTTGTTTTGGAGTGCATGTTGTCTGGAACTGGAGGCAATTCAGTGACTGGGTATCGTGCTGGTGTTTCCCTAGGAGATGGGAGGAGCAAAGGGGCCTAGGTTTCTCTTTGGTAAGGAAGCAGTGTTTACTTGTGTAGGGTGGTCCTGGTTCCTGTCTGTTAGGCACTGAGGAAAGGCAAAAGGATCTGTGCGAAAAGAGCTGGTGATGAGTTGCTGCTGTTCTGGAGTGAAGAAGGAGTAAAAGCAACCTCCTGGAATAGAGGTATTGGTTAGGAGAAAGGGGCTGCATAGAGAATCCCCGCTAGGATCATGAAGGTGGGCTGTGACAGTCAGCTCCAATCACGTCGGCCCCAAAGCCACACAGCAATGTAAGTTCTATTGTGTCTCTCATTCCTCCTGTCCGGCACCGTACAGGGAACAACACATAAACCAGCAAGTGGGGGGAAAGGGAGAGAAAGGACTATCTCTCTTTTGAAACTGCAGGCTTCTAATCTGAGAAAGACCTGAAATGAGACTGTGTTTACTATCTAAAGTGATTTCCAGAGGAACAGGAGTTCAAGAGGCCTCAAGAGCGCAGAGGGGGTTTACAACCATTAGTTAATGGTGGTAAGGTTGAGCTTGGTTTATGTTTAGAATATCTGTGGTTTATCATCCTGGTGACTCACTTGTTTACTGTGTTTAATCCCCTGTCCCTTCCTACAAGAATGTGATCCCTACAAGGGCAGAGATCTGGTCTTTCTTGTTCAGCACTGCATCTTCAGCAAATTAAATGCTGTGTGGAATCTGGTGGGCAACAAGTAAGTATTTCTGGGGACAGAGCCATCGTGCTTAGCTGGACAGATGCAGTATGCTGACCTTCAGTAGCAAAGACCAGAAAAACTAAGTATGATAGGTATAAATGTCAATCCTGAATCTGGTCATCAGATGAAGGAATATAGACTAGATCAAACACTGAATGAAAGAAGAACTGACAGGAAACAGAGAATAAGGAGAGATACAGAGTAGAAGTCCCCTGCTGACTAATATGCACAGCATGGGCACCTTAAAATACAACCAGCAATGACCCCGCACAAGGAGTACACGAAGACAACTTCACGGAGCTCCTAAGGAGAGACAGAGTATCTGGCAACTAGAAAAACATGTTTTCCTACCACTAATCTCGCTGATGAGTAGTAGCAAGAATTCCCTGATCCCAGCAGCTCCCACCTCTGGGGTCTACAATATGAACCTCCCTCGGGCTTGCCCACACCCTCCTGCCATGTGTCTGTTTTTTTTTTTTTTTCCTACTCCTTTCCACCTACCCCAGTGTGCCACTTCCCCTCTTTTCCCACTGGCTCCTAGTCTGCCCCACCCCCACTCACTGGCCTCTGCTCTGACATCATTAATCTTCTCTCTCTTTCTTCCTTTTCTTTCTCCTGCCCACCTAACCCCATGTGCCACTTTCTTCTCTTCCTTTCAGCTCCTGGGTCTGCCCTGCCCCATCCATCAACACCTGCCATGACACATTGTTTTTCTTTCTCTCTCCCACCCAGCCCAGTACACCACCTCCCCACTTCCCATCAGCCTCAGCTGTGCTGCCACAGCCAGAGTACCCTCCGTGTTCAGGCTGTCCACCAGACTGGGCCTGTACTTCCCCTCCCCTCCTGCCACTCAACCAGCTGCTGAATGTTGGGAAGTGGGCCCATACTACTCCATGTCCCACACTCTACCCTTCTGGTGAGTGACTGTGAACATTCCCACAACACTGGACTAAAATCAGTAGGCAGCTTTTGCCCTCAGTCATCACAACAGTACAGTGTACAGCTAAGTGGGCTCACCTTGCCTGCTGCTGCTGTGCCTGCCCAGACAAGGTGGTGAGAAGTAGTGTGTTGAGGAAGCAGGAAAGCATGCCTGGCCCATCCATTGTGGCATATCAAAGCAAAATAATAAAAGGATGAAACATATATTAAATAAATAAACGTCTCCTGAAAAGCAGATAATACCCAAACAAAAAAGGACAAGATGGCTTCATTAAGTGATTAAAATAAAGAATCAGATAACTTCCTAGTAGAAGAAAAGACATTGGAACTACCTGATACAGAATTCAAAAGACTACTATTTAAATCTCTCTAAAAGATTAAAAAATAGATTAAGGAAACACAGACAAACCTGAGGAAAAAATAGCCAAAACTATGGAAAACACAAAGTCGATGAAATATAGTCCAAATCAAGGAAAACACATAAGAAAATAGAAGAATTTAGGGAAATAATACAAGAAAAAACCATTAAAATAAATAATTAGAAACCATACACCATTTGCAATTAGAAATCCAAAAGATAAACAATAAAATTTGAGATATGGAAAGCTCAACAGTAGGTTTTAGGAACAAATTTGTAACAACCAAAGACAACCTCAGTAAGACTGAAGACAAATCCAGGGATGCCAGATTGAGGAAAAATCAGAGAAAATAATTAAAAAAGGACTCTAAGAATTGTGTGGAAGCCAATCGAAAGCAAAAATTTTGCATGACTGGAGTTCCAGAACAAGGGTAGAAAATGGAAAACACAGAAATTGTTGAAGATTTGCTGGCATAAAACTTCCCAGATATCATGAAAGACAAAAAACTGATCATCCAAGAAACTTACTGAACCTTATATAGGCTAGATCCTAAAACAAATTCAACAAGTTCTGTCATAATCATACTTGTCAAAACCAAAGACAAGGACAGACTCTTGAAAGCATCTTGAGGAAAATGAAGTCACTTGTAAAGGCAAAATAATAAGACTAAGCTCTGATTACTTGGCAGAATCTATGCAGTCAAGAAGGCAGGCAATGGGATGACATACACAAAACCTTGAAAGACAGAGAAAACTTTGTCAAACAAGACTGTATCTGCCAAACTGTCTTTCAGATACGATGATGAAGTTAGAATGGTTTTCAAATAAACAGAAATTAAGGGAATTTGTGAAAACCAAACCAAACTTACAAGAAATATTAAAAGAAGACCCTAAGTTGAGAATCAATGGCATCAGGCAACAACCAACACAAGATAGCATTAGCCAAATATCAATACCTAGATAAAGAATTCTGAATAATAAAATAAAGCTTAAAGACTTAAAACAAGGAATCAGATATGTCAATCTGTAAAGGATCACAATGTCAAAACAATAAAAGGAAAAATAAATAGCATTGGTATAGAACTTTGAAGTGGAGAAGAAATCAAGGCAATATTAAGTAATGAAAGACTGACTCAGACTTAGAAAGATAAGGGTAAATTTCAAGGTAACCACAAAGAAAGTTAACTCATCAAAATAAAAAAGAAGAAAAACACAAAGACTCAAAAAATAAAAAAACTTGTTACCATCAAGCCAACTCACAGCAACCTTATAGGACAGAGTGGAACAGCTCTATAAGATTTCCAAGGAGTACTTGGTAGATTTGAACCGCCAACCTTTTAGCTAACAGCTATAGCTCTTAACTTTTATGCTACCAATAAAACAAAATCTATAGTAACAAAAGAAATGAAAAGAAAATCCACAAACAGAAGGACCCCAACATGGGAAATTAAGAGGAACAAAGTAAATGTGAACTCCCCTCCCAAAACCCACAAGAATATGACAGCAATAAACTAATACTATTGATAAGCACGCTGAATGTAAATAGTTTGAATGCATCACAAAGTAGAGGGTGGCAGAATGGATTAAAAACCACAACCTATAAACATGCTGTCTAAAAGATACACATTTTAGACACAGAGACATAAGTACATTAAAAAACAAAGGATAGAAAAAATGTATCAAGCAAGCAGTAACCAAAAAAAAAAAAAAAAAAAAAAAAACAGCAGGAGTGGCAATACTAATCTTACATAAATAGAAGTTAAGACAAAATCCACCATAAAAGACAATCATTTATATAATGATGAAAGGACAAACTACTAAGAAGACACAACCTTAGTAAGTGTCTGCATACCCAACTACAGGGTTTCAAAATACATAAAGTAAAGCCTAACAGACTGCAAAGAAATATAGTTCCATAATGATAGAAGAAGACTTCAGCATAATGTTCTTGGTGAAGGACAGAAATCTAGAAAGACAATCAACAAAGACACGGAAGATCTAAAGGCCACAATCAACCACAGATACATACAGAACCTCATAGATATATATAGAACACTACACCCAGCAACACGAAAGTGTACATTCTTTTCCAGTGCACATGGTACATTGGCTAGAATAGACATATTTTAGGACACAAAGCAACCATCAGTAAAATCCAAAACATTAAAATAACATAAGGCATTCTTTCTTGTGACAATGCCATAAAAGTAAAAAATTAGTAAAAAGAACAGCAAGGAAAAAAAATTAATAACATGGAAACTGAATAACACCTTGTTTAAAAGTAACTGGGTAATAGAAGAAACCAAAGAAAGAATGAAAAAATTCTTGGAATCACATGAGAATAAAAACACATAGCAAAACCTTTGGGAAACAGTAAAGCCTGTGCTCAGAGGTTAACTTACAGCAATAAATTGCACACACCAAAAAAGAACAGGCCAGAATTGAAGCATTAGCTCTACAACTTGAACAGAGAACAGCAAAAGAAGCTCTCAATCACCAGAAGAAAGAAAATAATAAAGATTAGAGAAGAAATAAATGAAATAAAGAACAGAAAAACAATAGAATCAACAAGACCAAAAGTTACTTCTTTGAAAAGATCAAGGAAATTAACAAACCACTGGCCAAACTCACAAAAGAAAAATAGGAGAGGAAGCAAATAACTCAAGTAAGAAGTGAGATGGGAAATATTACAACAGACTTAAATGAAATAAAAAGGATCATAAGAAAATACTATGAAAAACTATGAAAATACTATGGAAAACTGTACCTAAAAAACTTGAGAGCCTAGAAGAAATGGAAAAATTTCTAGAAACACACTACTGACCTATCTTGGAAAGAATTGTGTTCCCCCTAAAATGTGGCTAGCAATTTGGCTGAGCCTGATTCCCTTTACTGTGTGATCTTCCTCTGCGCTGTAGACTCTACCTCTGTGATGTTAATGAGGGAGGACGGGCTGTAGTTGTACTGATGGGGCAGGACTCAATATATGAGACTGTATTGTGCCTTGAGGCCATCTCTTGAGATACAAAGGACAGAAGCTACTAGAGAGAGATTTGAGGCCCTCATTCCACCAAAAAATTTATACTGGGAGCAAAGCGTGTCTTTTGTAAAGGACCTGCAACTCAGAAGCTTCCAGCCTGGGGAAAGACTGACAACAAGACCTTCTTCCAGAGCCAACAGAGAAAGATATTCCTCTGGAGCTGGCACCCTGAATTTGGACTTGTAGCCTACTAGACTATGACAGAATAAACTTTCTCTTTCTAAAGCCACCCACTTGTAATATTTCCATTACAGCTGGAATAAATGACTAAGACACTACCTAAACTAATACAAACTGAAATAGAGAATCTAAAAAGACCCATAACAAGAGGAGAGATTGAAGAGGCATTAAAAATAAAACAAAATACTCTGAATAAAAAAAGCCTTATCCTGGACTGCTTCACGGGAGAATTCTACCAAATATTCAAAGAAAAGCTCACATCAGTACTAGTCAAACTGTTTCAGAGCGTAGTAAAGGAAGGAATACTCCCAGTGTCATTCCAGGAATACAGCATAATCCTGATACCAATCAAAGGGAAACATACACATACAAATTACAGGTCAGTATCTTGCATTAATATAGATGCAAAAATTCTCAACAAAATTCTAGGCAACAGAATTCAGCATCATATCAAGAATAATAACACTACAACCATCTGGGATTCATACCACATATGCAGGATGGTTCAACATCAGCAAGTCAATCAATAATCTGCCATATAAACAGAACAAAACAATAGAATCACATGATCATCCCAATTGGTGCAGAAAAGGCATCTGATAAAGTTCAACACCCATTCTTGATTTAAACAAAAAATCTCTTAATAAAATAGGAATAGAAGTAAATTGTGTCTATACAAAATGAACAACTAACGTCATTCTCAATAGAGAGAGAGGCTGAAAGTGTTAGGGAAAAACTTTTGTAAGAAAATCTTTGGTCAGAAAAACAAAGAGTCTCTTAGCAAACTTCCTTCTCGAGCACTGGGCCATGCATTCCTGATGAGCAAACTTTCTTCTCGAGCACTGGGCCATGCATTCCTGATTGTTGAAACTGCCCCTGACTAAAGAGGAAAGGGCCATACATTCCTGACTGTTGAACGAAAACGGGAAGGGCCACTTCCCTAACCACAAGAACTAGTTTTAGAAACAACAGGACAATATAGAACCAATCCCCCTTCAGAGTTCCAGGAACTTACCCAAAAAGGCTGGTTTTGGGAATAACAAGAAGGAACTTACCCAAAAAGGCTAGTTTCAGAAATACCAGGAAGTAAATGCACCTGAAATATCCGCCTTAGCCCTGAGCTAACACAAACCAACCCCACGCGGGAACTTCCCCAACCCCACCTCCCTCAAGAATGTAAGACCCTGCCTTTATATACTCTGTACTTCTCTTGCTCAGGGCCCATTCCCTCTACTCTGACAAGAGTATGGATTGAGCCCCAGTGCACTGGAATAAAAACCTCTTGCTGTTGCATCAAGCTGCAGACTCCGTGACTGATTGGGGTTGCGCCGTCACCTGTGACTTGAGGAGGGGTCTCCCCTGTTGGGGGTCCTTTCAAAAGCATTCCTCCTAAGAAAAGAGACAAAACAAAGATGCCCTGTGTCACCATTCTTATTTAACTTTGTGCTGGAAGTCCTAGCTAGAAAAATAGGGCGAGAAAAAGAAATAAAATGTATCCAAATTGAGAAGGAGGAAGAAAAACTACCTCTATTCATGCATGATATGATACTGTACACAGAAAAATCCCAAAGATTCCCATAAGCAAACTGCTAGTACTAGTAAAGAGATTCTGCAGTGTCAAGATACAAGATAAGCATGCAAATTTCAGTTGAATTCCTATACACAGACAAAACTTTGAAAGAGGAACTTGGGAAAATATTACATTTTATAATAACCCCTCAAAGGGCAAAATACTTAAGAATAAATTGAACCAGGCACGTAAAACACCTATACAAAGAAAACTCAGAGCCCTACTGCAAGAAACCAACAGATACATAAATGGCAAAACATGATGTTCATAGACAGGAAGACTCAATACTGTGAAAACATCACATCTACCCAAACCAATCTACAGAAGTAATGCAATCCCAGCTAAAATAGGAACAGTATTCTTTAACATGATGCAAAAATGAATCACCAACTTTATATGGAAAGGAAAGTGGCCCCAGATTAGCAAAACATTACTAAAGAAAAAGTACAAAGTAGGAGGCCTCATGCCACCTGATCTCAGACCTTCTATAAAGCTACAGTAGTCAAAACAGTCTGATACTGATATAATGACAGACATACAGTCCAATGAAATACAATCAAGAACCCGGACATCAATCTATCCACCTTTGATCATCTAATCTTTGATAAAGGATCCAAGTTCATGAAATGGGGGAAAAGAGTCTTTTTAGCAAATGAGGCTGACAAAACTAAATGTCCATCTACAAAAAAATGTAACAGGACCTATCCCTCATACCATAGACAAAAAAGAGCTCAAAATGAATCAAATGCCTAAATATAAAACCTAAAAGGATAAAGATGATGGAAGAAAAAAATACAGACAATGCTAGAGGTTATGATATGTTGCATAAACAGAATAAAAACCACAACTAACAATGCACAAGCATCAGATAACAGAATTTCAAAAAATTAAACACTTACGGTCATTAAAAGACTTTACCCAGAGAGTAAAACGAGAACTTACAGATTGGGAAAATTGTTTTAGCTACAAAATATGTGATCGGGGTCTAATCTCCAAAATCTATAGAATACTTCAACAACAAAAAGGCAAATAATCCAAATGAAAAATGCACGAAGGATAGGACCACACATTTCACTAAAGAAGACATTCTGTTAGCTAGCAGACACGTGAGGAAATCCATGCTATCATTAGCCAGGAGAGAAATGTAAATCGAAACTACCAATGTTGGAGAGGTTGTGGGGATATTGGAACCGTTACGCTCTGCTTTTGGAAATATAAAATGGTACAACCACTATGAAAAAAGATATGGTACCTCCTCAAATGGCTAGAAATAGAAATACCATATGCTGCAGCAACTGTACTCTAAGAAATATATCCTAGAAAAATAAGAGTTGTCAGACAAATTGAAACAGACACACTCATGTTCATCATAGCCTTAATCACAATATCAAAAAGATGGAAACAACCTATATGCCCATCAAATGACAAATAGATAAATTATGGTATATATGTGCAGTGGAATACTATCCAACAATAAAGAACAATGGTGAATCCAAGAAACATCGCACAATATGGATGAATCTAGGGTACGTTATACTGAGTGAAATAAGCCAGTCACCAAAAGGACAAACGCTGTATGAGACCACTGTTATAAAATGCATAAAAAGGCTTACACATAGAAAAAAACAGTCTCTGATGGTTGTTAGAGAGGGGTCATGGTGGTGAGGAGAAATTACCAAATAGATGGTAGACAAGTGTCAACTCTGGTGAAAGCAAAAATAATGCACAATGTAGGGGAAATCAGCACAACTTGACCAAGGCAAAGTCATAGAAGCTTCCTAGACACATCCAAATATCTTAAGAAACAGTTAGCAGGCTGAAGGTTGGGGACTGCGGTCTTGGAGGGACATCTAGGTCAACTGCTATTGTTAGATACAGTTGAGTTTTTTTTCTGAATAAAACACTGCCTGGTTCCACGCCATCCCCCCAATCTTTGTTATACCCAAGCCCACTGTTACAGCCACTATATCTCTCCATCTTGTCAAGGGTCGTCTTCCCCTTTGCTGGCTATCCACTCTGTCAAGTGTGTTGTCTTTCTCCAGGGACTGATCTTTCCTGAAAACATGTCAACAGTGTGTGAGATATTGTCTCACCATCCTTGCTTCAAAGGAACATTCTGGTTGCACTTCTTCCAAGACAGATGTGTTTGTTCTTCTGGTAGTCCATGGTATATTCAATACTCTTCACCAACACCACAGTTCAAAGGTATCAATTCTTCCATCTTCCTTAATTCATCATCCAGCTTTCAGATGCATATGAGGCAATTTGAAAAACACTATGGCTTGGTTCAGGTACACCTTAGTCTTCAAGGTGACATCTTTATTTTTCAATATCTTTCTGGTGCTCTTTGCTTTCGGCTAGCATCCATATAAAATCAGCAGCGCTATCCCTGGTTCTGCATCCCCTTTTAAGTCTAGGTTGAGTTTCTGGCAGTTCTTTGTTGATATACTGCTGCAAGTACTGTCAAATAATCTTCATCAAAATTTTACTTGCATGTAATGTTGATGTGTTGTTCTACAATTTCTGCACTCAGTTGGATCACCTTTCTTGAGAATAGGCATAAAAATGGATTTTGTCCAGTTGGTTGGGCGGGCACCTGTCTGTCTTCCAAATTTCTTGGTATATATGAGTGAGCACTTCCAGCGCTGCACCTGTTGAAACACCCCAAATGGTATGCTATCAATTCCAGGTGCCTTGTTTTATCGCCAGTGCCGCCATGGCACGTCAACCATTTCTTTTTTGTTATAGTTACTCTGTGTATTCTTTTCATCTTCTTTTAATGTTTCCTGTAGAATTCTTCAGATCAACTGGGGTAACACAATTCAGAAGGAAAATGTCCTACATCTTATCTAAAAGCAATGAAGAATGAAGAAAGCCAAAGGCACAAGGAAAGTATTCGTCCAAAGGAATAATGGACCATGTGAACCGTAGACTCCACCAGCCTGAGCCCAGAAGAGCTAGATGGAGCTTTGCTAGAACCACTGGCAGCCCTGACAGGGATCTCAAAAGAAGTTCTCAGAGCAGGAACAAATTGCAGAAAAACCTTCAAATTCACAAAAAGAAAACAAACAAGAGAAAGTCTGACAGAGACAGGAGGAACCCCTGAGATCATGCCCTAGACACTACAAACTCAAAACTGAAGCCACTCCCAAAGTCCACCTTTAAGCTAAAGGTTAGTCCGATCTATAAAACAAACAAAACACATGTGAGGAAGTTGCTTCTCAGCTTAAGCAGTTGACCAAGTGAGCAATATCTGCCCAAAAAGAAAAATGAGAAGACAGGAAGGGACTGGAAAACAGGACAGCTGTGCACAGGGAACTCAACTTGCTGTTGAAAGGGACAGAGTGCTGACATATTGTGGGGGCTGCAACCAGTGTCACGGAAAAATGTATATATAAGCTTTTGAGTGAGAAACTAATTTGCACTGTAAACTTTCACGTAAAGCACAACAAAGAAAATAAACATTGTTCTGAAATGGGTGAGTTATTCACTTTCCTACCCCTTAGCCTCTTTTCGTTTGTTTTATACTCCGAGCTGATTGCGTCTTTGACAGCTGCCGACCATGCCTGGGCTAGGTTGTCCCCAAGAAGGAGATACTGTTTTGGTTACTTGATGAGCCAAGATGCTCTATTCAGTGTAGAGCTGGGTTTGGCTCTTCAATAACACTTGCTAATCAGTGACCTGAGATGATCACACTGAGGGAATTGCTAGCATTTAGCCCAGTTCAACTGTGGACCACCCAGAGAGCCCTGGGTATGTTTGTTCCACGCCTGAGATTAATTCAGTCTAGCTCTGAATTTTAATGAAGGGTGACTTGGTCCATGTTGCCTGTTTAAGATGGATTAAAACAATTCCATTAGTCCTGTTGGTCTCAATCCCTAGGTGCACCTTAAAATCATGTGATTTTTCAAAACTATGCCTTGGCCCCACCCATGGCCTATTAAATCAGAATCTCCTGAGGAGAGACCCAGAGCGTTTTTACTGATCTGTTTAAAAGGAGTATAGATCATTTCAGGTGTTATCAAAATTGTGTAATGAGTCTTCTGTGTTGTAAACTGTATACTAGTCATGCAAAGTGGGGATACATTTTGATCCATTAGTGGGGTTGCCAGATAGAATACAGGACACTAGGTTAAATTTGAATTTCAGATTCTAATTGGTGTTACTGAGCTGTACATGTGAAAGACATTGAATTGGCAAATGTTCAAAAACAAGACGATAAAAAAAAACTGAATTTAAAGTAAACATTGAATAATATTGTTTAGGAAACCCTGGAGGCTAGCGGTTAAGTGCTACGTTTGCTAACTGAAATGTCGGCAGTTCAAGTCTGCCAGCTGCTCCCTGGAAACCTTATGGGAAATTCTACTCTGTCCTGTAGCATCACCATGAGTTGGAATCAACTTGATGGCAGTGAGTTGGTTTTTTTATTTTGAATATTGTTGAATATGTTGTTAGTGTTAATGTTACTGCATGAGACACACTGATTAAAGCATAATCTATTATTACGTCAAATTTTAGATTTAACTGGACTTGTAATTTTTAAAATTTTCTAAACCTTGTATGAGGGACTGGGGAAAATAGTAACCAGTCCTTCATTATACATAGTTTGAGAAGCTCTAGGTTGAAAGAATCAGTGATAACAGGAAGGGGTTGTGGTCAGAGTTGTTGTCTGCAAATAGCAGAAACATAGTCTGACTAACTCTGACAGGAAAGAATTTTGTTGGAAGGATGTAAGGTAACTCAGAGAATTAATGAGAAAGATGGGAATAAAGAATTAAGAATAAAAGTAGGATTCAAGGGGGCTGGAAGAGAAAAGCAGAGCCCGCCCAAGTTGCAACATGTTCTGTTAGAGTGGCACCTGAGGAGTCAGTAGCTCTTCAGATCTCTATTGTGGGGCTAGCTAATGGTTTCTGTACCTCTAAGCTGCTTCTTCAAGCTTCAAAGTCCGAAGTGGGAGCATCTGAGAGTAGACCATGCCTCCATACCCAGTGGTTGCTAGGGAGTGGGGGGAGGAAGTAACTGGCCCACTGGTTCTCAGGATCTGTCTTCCATCAAGACCCAAACAACAAGGACAAGTTCCCCTAAATAGAAACATTTTGTGATGGGGTAACAACAAACGGGAGTCTCTGCCTGTGTAAAGAATTAACCTGCTTGGCTGTTAACGTAGAGCTTTAAGGTTTGAATCCACCCAGAGGTGCCCCAGAAGAAAGGCCTGGTGATTTACTTCCTCAAAAATCAGCCATTGAACACCCTAAAAGCACAATTCTCCTCTAACAGAAAAAGGGTCACCATGAGCCAGAGCCCTAAAGGCAACTGGAAGTATTGAGGTGAACTTCTCAGTACACTGGTGATTTGGAAGCAGCAAAGATGTGAGTGTCTAGAAGTCTGTCTCCTTGTCTATATGCTGTCAATAACTGTCTGGAAACTTCAGGAGCCACTCAGCCTCTCTCAGCCTCATTTTTTCTTATATGCAGAATCAGTAATTTCTAGATTTTAAAATTTACTTTCCAATAAAATTTCAAAGGAAATTTTTGGGATTTATATAGATATCTTGCCAATGTTTTGTTTTGGCAAGCAAAGATATCATAGGAAGCAATTCCTGGCTACCACCACCATCATTTTAGAAACTGAAGTATATACAAGGTCTGACAACTCAGTCTGCGAACTTAATTGTTCCATATGCTACGTATGTCGTTGCTGAATATCACTGTGGTCACCTTCAAAGTACTCCCCTTGGAAAGCTATGTACCAACGCCAGCTCCTAGTCCACCCTTCAAAGAGATTTTGGAATTCTTTCTGGCATGGCCATTGTGCACGGTGGCATGGTGGCAAGTTTGTTTAGCCAGTAAACAAATAACTGTTGGAACACCCTCCCTACTCACCTGATCTGGCCCCCAGTGACTTTTTTCTTCACCTGAAGATAAAAGAAATATTGAAAGGAAAATATTTTGATGACATTCAGGACATCAAGTATAATACAGTGACAGCTCTGATGGCCATTCCAGAAAAAGAGTTCCAAAATGGCTTTGAAGGGTCGACTTGGTGCTGGCATCAGCGCATAACTTCCTAAGGGGGCTACTTCAAAGGTAGTAGTGATTTTCAGCAATGAGATTTGTAACATTTTTTCCAGGATGAGTCCATGAACTTAATTGGCAGTCCTCCTATTAATACCCCCCAAATAGGGAAGACCTTGTCTTAGAAGACTAGTTCTCTAAATGGAGTTAACTTTTAGGTGAATTTGCTACATTGGCATTTTTCTTCTTTCTGACTTCACTTGGCCAAGCCAAGTGCCAACTTGGGCAGTGAAAATTTCATCCAAGACTAGGATTCAATCATGGTGAGTGTTTGGGAAACATCAGTCTTAATGTTTTTTAACGTCTTTTCCAAGAAATTCTTTGAATTTCTAAGGGCTGGATTTCTAAGGATCTCTGTATAGGTTTGTAGTTAGCATTGCAAATTTTTCCTTCTGATGTCTGAACAAATATTGTTTTGGTGATCTTCAGAGCGTGGTATATAGTATACCTTTTAATGTGCATTTAAAAAACTTTCTGAATCTCAAGAAGAAGCCTTTGGGACAAGGGAACATCTGTCTCTTTGTTTTGCTTAATGTTGCTTTCATAATGGTGCCTGGAGACCTTGGCAGTGAGTGCATTTCTATAAATCTTAAAACTCAATCAACTAATCAATATGTGGGGAAGGCTGGTCCAGTTTGGCCTTTCTCATTGTTGAGGAAACATTGATAAACTGAGGGTATGCCCTGGGGCATAAAGAAATTCTTTTTCTGTCCTTTCCACTCTTCACAATTTTGAAGGCAGTTGGGGATGAGAGAATTGAGTGTGTACATTCTGCGGCAAAGAACACAAGGGTTTGGCTATAAATACTGAGGAATAATAATGGAAGGAAAATGGACATGTTATTGCCCACAGTTAAAAGTATAGCAAAAAATAATGGGCTTCATCAGAATCTGCCAGTTTTCAGTTTCAAGGACCCAACTTTCTGACAATGAGGAGTGGAAAGTGGTTTGTAGAGAGACACCCCTCTCTGGGTGTTCAGAGCCAAGCAGATGAAAAATAGAAGGGTTTAGTGCAGTGAGCCAGCACTGCCTCCACCAGGGGCTTAGTATGGCCCTAGTGGTTAGCTTTTCCAGTCCTAAGATCTATAATTCTGTTGTCCTTTTAGATTTTGTGTTGAGTCATTTGGATTCCTCCATCTCTTTCTTCCCCTTGCCCTCCCGTGCCTGTGGTTGCCTCTTTTTAAAAATTTTATCTTGTGAGCCCGGTTTGCCTTCTTTGTGCTGATGGTTTTGGTCCATAGAATGCATGTCCATGTTATTCATTCTGATGCTTATTCCTTGCAATTCTTTCTTGCTGGCTTGGATGCTAGGTTATTTGAACATAGTCACTACTGTTTAAAAGAAATCTTTTCTCACTCACTTTTTTAAAAATGTTACCTTACCTATTGCTGTTCTCTTCAGAAAGTTCTTGACTAAGAACAGTTGGTCCAGTCATATTGCCTTTGCACATAAAGTGTGGAAGGCGGAAAGGGGTCCAAGGTGGCGCCTGGGCCCTTTGACAAAGCCGGACCACACCCTTGTTTACCAGACCTGGGGCTTTCGTGGCCCATGCCTGTGGGCAGTGGCCTCCCGCTAGCCTGTTGTGGGCCTCTTTCTTGGGAGAGCGTGGCACATGAGGATTGGAGGAATCTAGGTTATAAATTGAGCAAGCAATCTGCAAGGCTCGGCTCGGACCAGCTTGTGGAGAAGCAAGAGAGAGGAGAGAATAAAGTAAGCAACCGGCAAGGCGGCTCGCATCCGTGTGTCCTGTCTTCTTTCTGCTGGCGGACAGTTAGGCAGCGACAATAAAGGATAGTTTGTTATGTGTGGGTACATTTATTGTGGGACTTGAGGTAAAAAGACGGACTCCTAAGCAAAAGCTCTAGCATTTTATGCATAAAGGATAATTATGTCTCACCATAGTCCCTTATTACAATGCTAGTGGAAGGATCAAAAAACCTTCTGGGATCCTGTTTTGGAATTGCCCTTAGAGTTTATTTATACATCACAACAGAAAATTGAACTTATCACAGCATCTTGTTCAGTTTTGAGCACCTAGCAACTAATCTTAGGTGATCCACAAAGGCTGATTGAGGTGAAGAATGATTCCTCCTCTAGGGTTGTCCCTTTATAATCATATCCTTTTATTTAACCCCAAAATCCATTATTGCCTATCATTGTCACCCACCTTATTTAGTTGAAGCTATTTCGTGTGGCCTCATATGTAAGCTGATATTAAAAATGTTTGACTCTACAGGCCAATCAGAACAGATGCTGCTTGGGACCAAAGAGCACACCTGGAGCCATGTGTCTCATCTAATAGAGGTTCTGAATTATGCTACTCCAAAACAGTTCATAAAATGAAAGTGCTCAGCTTACAATGGATTTTGATACATAATTTTTTACTTCCCATTGTCCAATCCTAGCTGCTAGATGGAGAGAATTCCTCACTGTGTGGACAGTACCTGGCCTATCCTTAAACATCCCATTGCCATCAGATCAATCAGTTGAGTTCTCAGTACTGATGGTGAAAGGTACCTCTTTATCTTCCTCAGTCACTGACTACCATGCACGGCCAATCCAGATGCTTCTGTAGGCATGTTGCATGTAAATCAAATCTTCCAGATTTCCAGAAAACCTCAAAACTGTATTTTTATGTGAATTCTCCTCGTTTATAAATACTGGCAACAATAAAAAATTTAAATATGCTGCAGATCAAACAAAGTGTGTCTAAATACTACTGGTTATCAACCTGTGACTACAAAGACTAGATGATTCATAAATCATGATGTTCAGGAACTTGCTGCTCACCCGTCAAGTAGTGCAGGGACAGTGCGTTTTTCAGTTTTGAGCAGCCAACAGTTAAAACTAAGTGATCAACAAATGTTGAGTAAGTTGAAGAGCAATGTCTCCTCCAGATTGCCCCTTTAGTGACTGTGGTCCTTGGGGATACTTTAGCAAAAGGGACAGATCAATTTGGACGAATTACGGGAAAATCACTAGCACCCAAGAGTAGCTCAAATGCATCTCAAACCTAGCTTAATATCTCTTCTAGTTCTCTCTAATACCAGTAGTATTAAATTGCATAATAACCAAGACCTTTATCAAGAGAAAGGAAAGGGAAGATACGTGTGTTTTATTATTGCAAATTAAACATAACCTTACCCCCAAACCTGATGCTGTCAAGCCAATCCTGACTCACAGTGACCCCATAGGGCAGAATAGAACTGTCCCTAGAGGTCTTTCATGGAGCACCTGGTGGGTTTGACCTGCTGATCTTTTGTTTGTTTTAACGTCATAATAATTTATTTATTTAACAAACAATAAGAATTTCTTATACATTAAACACTGTTCTAGATCCTAGCAGTAACACAATGAACAACTTGGACAAAGCTTTTGCCTTAGGGAGTGAACAATTAAATCCACTGGACACTTAATACAAGGTTTCCAACAAATGTTAAGAAATCTATACTGATAGCCACTAAATACGTAAGGTGAATATATAAATAAATCAATGTTCCCTTGATACAAGAAAGACAACACATTTGGGCAAAAAAGTTGCAAGGAATGTTGGCATTAGGATTCCCTGCCATTGGTGTCTTTCAGGGCCGCAAAGCCATGCCCCTAAAGAATAGTTCTGGGTTCTTTTAAGGTTGGAGGTAAAAGACTTGAGGGCAGGGTTTGCAGGTTTCTTTCCTTTGGACCTCTTTTTATTCCTATATCCCATGCTAACCTGAACACACCCTCTCTCCTCTGATGGTGGAAGCTAAGCAGAGCCAGGCCTGGTTAATACTTGGATGGGAAACTGTCTAGGAATATCATGTACTATAGGCTTTATCAAGAAGCACAGGTGGCAGAGTGGCTAAGAGCTCAGCTGCTCACCCAAAGGTCAGCAGTTTGAACTTACCAGTTATTTCAAAGGAGAAAGATGTGGCAGGATGCTTGTGTAGTGATTAGAGCCTTGGAAACCATATGGGGCAATTCCATCTGCCTTTTCGGATCACTATGAGCCTAATGGACTTCATGCAGCAGTTCTTTTAATTATTTTTGTTTATTTTCATAGGTTTTACCATCACTTCTTTGTCAGGATTGTTTTTTTTTCATAGAACTCTTCTATATATATGTATATTGATTGTAATTGAGTGAAAGTATACAATCCAAATTAAATTTTCATGCCCATATCTGCAGTTCCTCATGTTCTCCTTGCCCGGTGATGGCACACTCTGTTCCATACATGTCCTTTCCTTTTAACATTCTCCTGTTCTCTCCTCTCCATCCTCTCCTCTCCCTTCTAGTAGGAGACCAGTAGGACAGCATCCTGTAGACGCGTAGAATCATAAGGTGCACACACTGTCTGGTCACACTGTCTTCTTGAGGCCAGTCAATTCCTATCTGAAGAGTTGACCTCAGTAAAGTTTTCTGGCCAGGGACAGCAGCAGGTCTAGGGGCCATGCTCCCAGGGGAACCCGCAGGCCTTTGGACTATCAACTGTAGTCTTTTAGTGGAGTTCTTGAGGTGCACTCCTCTTCTTCTTGTGTTGCCACTGGGACTCGACATTGTGTGCCCCATCACGGCTGTCTTTGGTGGTGGCCAAGCACCATCTGGTTCTAGTCACATGTTGATACAGTCACCCATTCACATGAGTCCTTCTGTCTTCTGGGCTTTTTTCACCCTCATGTCTTTGTTGTTCTGACCTGCTGATCTTTTGGTCATAACTCTTAACCACTTTGCCACCAGAATTTCCAGGTTTACTATTATTAATAAACTTATTATCAAAAGCAGGTAAAAGTTTCAGATGGATCCAAGGGTCTGTCTTGACACCCACTTTAATACATGCATGTCTTGACAACATGCAGCATGTGAACATCAAAATCCTAAATTCAGTAAATCCCGTGTGGCTGATACATATGTCTTAATTTCCAATAAAAGGACAATAGTGTGAAGAGTACAGAGTCTGAAGTTTGAAGATTTGAGTTCATATCCTACTAGCTGTGTTACCTTGAGCAAGTAACCTAACCTCTCTGAGCTTATTTCCCCATGTATGAAACAGAGCTAATGATAGTACCTAGGGTAAGCAGTAGTACAGGTCATTTGGAAGATAAAATGGAAAATGTTATAGAAAATTGATTTATAAATGATGTACAACTCTGTGGCATCTATTTAATACAAATAATCTTCCTTATTTGTAATCTTCTTAGTGAGGAGGGTCTCTTTAATACTACAAAGAAACTTCGCACACAACAGTATTAAAAAATCCTAAGAGATCTAAACACCTTCTTTTTTAAAAAAAAACTTAGAAATTTTTGTTTTAATTTTGTACAAGTTACTGGAGATAGAGAAACCATAAAAGAAGTGGAAGTAGTTGATAGGACTCTCTGAATAGTACTCTAGGTCCGTAGGAAGAAAACACACCAATCTGAAAGATTGAACATCTGGCAGCACTGGGCTTGCTTTCCCTCACAGTAATAGTAAGCCAGACAGAGTCAAGGTTATGTCCTTGGTACACATTCTCCAGTTCACCATGCACTCCACTGCTCCCCATTGTCCCTGATACGGAGACAAGTATCAGTTACTTTATGCTTATGAGATTCTCTGGGCGCAATGCTTAAAGCACTTGGCAGCTAACTGAAAAGTTAGCGATTTGAACCTGCCAGTCACTCTGGGAGAAAGACGTGTGAGCCTGCTTCTGTAAAGATTACAATATTGGAAACTGTGTGGGGCAGTTGTACTCTCTCATAAGTTCGCTATGAGTTGGAAGCAACTTGATGACAATGAGTCTTTGTCAGCTGCTAACTGAAAGGCTGGCGGATCAAATCTACCCACTGCTCCTTGGAAACCCTATGGGGCACTTCTCTGTCCTACAGAGACTCTCTGAATTGGAATCAGCTTGATCGCAAAGTGTCAGGTTTTCTTTTTCGGCTACAAGCATTTGAGTTTATGACCTCTATTATAACTTCAGTCGTCATGAAAGGCAATATGCATTGTTTATTTAATTACTACTACTCAGGAGAAGTCTGGCATAGTGGGTTAAGTGCTGCATCTGCTAATCCAAAGGTAGGCAGTTCAAATCTGCCAGGCACTCCTTGGAAACTCCATGGGGCAGTTCTACTCCGATCTCCGGGGTTGCTATGAGTTGAACACAGCTCGACGGCAGTGGGTAGAAGTCTCAGTTTACATCTATGATCCTCAAAACCGTCCTTTCCAAAGTGTCCCGGTAATATATAATCAGAGGCAGCATTTATCCTCAAAGAGAAGGCCTCCCAATCATAGACAAGGGTCAACAACTCCAGCTCTCTCTGTTCTGGTCTGCACAAGAGGGGTGAACAATTTCAGTACTGTTTATCACAGATTTAGTGAAAAAGTTCAGTATCTTTGGGTTTCAGACATTCGCCAACGTGTCTCCCTGCTCTTACTGTTCTGAGTAGGGGCTGGTGACAAACGTCTGGGGATTGATGAAGCACAATGTTAGCTCCAGGGCTTCCACCCTCAATCTGGATGGTATGCTTTGTCAAGAGAAGACAGGATAGTCTTCCAGCCCCCAATATTTTTAGTATGTCCTGTGCAATATTTGGGACATAAAAATGGAAAAAAACCTACTGCTGTTGAGTCAATTCTGTGACCCTGTAGGACAGAGTAGAACTGCCCCATAGAGTTTCCACGGAGTGCCTGGTGGATTTGAACAGCTGAAGTTTTGGTTAAAGCTGTAGCACTCACTGCCATGCCACCAGGGTTTCCATTTGGGACATACTTATCTGAAATTCTAACCTGACTGGGCATCTTGTATTTGTATTTGTTAAATCTGGCTACTCTAAACCAGTATGTCTCCTTACCATAATTCTTTGTTTATTCATTCAGACAACAAATATTTACTGAGCAGCTGTTATTTGCTGGGCATTATTGTCACGGCTTACAAATAATAAACCAAGATTACTAACTTTGCGGAGAAAAGATACAGACATCTTCTTTGCAGGAAGATGTAGATAACAAATAGGAAACATACTAAACAATTAAATTATGTAGCGTATGTAATGATTACAAGTGTTACAAAAGAAAGAAAAAGTAGAGTCCAGCACAGTAGAGTTGCTGCTGAGTCCATTGGATATCTCATACATGTCAGACCCACGTTGGCCAGACTAGAGCTGTGCTCTGTAGGGCTTTCAATGGCTGTCAGGTTTGGGAAGCAGACCTTTCTTCCAAGGTAGCTTTCTTTTGGTTAGCAGCTGAGTGAATTAACTGCACTACCCAGAGACTTTCATAGTAGAAAAGGTTACAGGTTTAAGGAGTGTGTGTGTTGGAAGGGGGGTGGTGGTGTGTGTGTGCATGGTGCAGATAGCAGTGTTTGTTAGGAAAGCTATTATAGGCCTCACTAAAAAGATAATTATTTTATTAGTGGCAGGAAAGAGGTGAGGAAATAGAACTTTCTGGGCAGTGTGTACAGTTTAAGTAAAACTGCTGAGACAGGAAGGGTGCATGGCATATCCCAGGAAAAGCAAGGAGGCTTGAGACCACTTGGACCCCATTTAGAGCTTGACAACAAAACTTGAGAGTATGAAATGTCACTAGCCAGGTAAGAAGTGTCTTCTGGGGAGTCACTGTCCATAACATTACGTTGTTAGCTGCCACCTTCTTCCAGGCTGCTGACCCTCTAAAGTTCTCCTCTGACTGGCAAAAACTCTCCTTCAGCTTCTTGGGACTAGCCCCTCGAGTAGGTCCTGACTAGGGTGAGATAAATGAAAGACCATAGGGCAGGAAATGTCAGGAGGCACTCACGCTCTGGGTTGTCCCTCATTTCCTCCTTAAATTTGGTGCTTTGAGGGCCTCACTTCCCTCACTTTAGTCCTGGCTTTGCTTCTAAAGGTGAAGAGCTGGTTAGCCTTATACGCCCTGGTTTCTTCTGCCTCTTTTCTTCCCAGTGCACACAGGAGCTCCACCTAACTCCGTGCTTGGAATCACTTCTTTGGACTCTGTTAAGGCTGGTTCTGACTACTGGGCCCTTTGTGTACTGACAGAGATTTTTTTTTTATCAGAGCTCCAGTTTCTCTGTCCCTCTGGTCCCAGACTCCGGGGAAACCTTAGTCTCTCAGCTGAGGTTCATGTGTTTGAACTTCAACTGTGGGCTGAGTTTAAAGCCTTTCCCACAGGGCTTCTGGGCCCCATGTAAATCTAGAGATGTTTCTGTCTCAGGGTCTGTAAACATTTCATAAAGACAAGAAGTTCCTAGAATATTCTGAGATGATGGCTAAGGTCAAGTGCCTCAGAGATTTGGGTATAAATGGTTTGTTGGAAAAGTGCTTCTGGAAGAAACTGATAAGGGGGTAGAGAAACAGGACAAGCTGTGATTTTCAAATGGATTCCTTGGAGAATGACTACAGTCCTTTAGGAGAACTCAAGAGTTTACACTGGAGGCAGTCATCCTCCCACACACAACAGTCATAGGTTAAGGGGTGCTGTACAGACAGGGATGTGAAGATATAAACTCCGGGTACTTGGAACTTTGTGCTTCTGTAGACAAAAGTGACTCCAGGCTGAGAAAATCCTTCTGAAAAAGAGTCCCAGTACAGAAGTTTGGAGGTAAAACTCTTTGAATTGAGAGAGGGTTGTACAGAAATCATTAAAACGAATCCAGGCGTTCAGGCTGAGCACTGCCAGGTAAAACAGATGGCCAGAAAGTGGGTTTCCCCAGTGTCCATGGCAAACACGTGGCAGCTGTGCAGTTTAACACCAACTTAACGTAATAGATCAACGGCCAACAAACTTTAGTCTGAGGGCCAAATCCAACTGCCTTTATAAATAAAGCTTTATTGGAACATAATGCTGTTCACTCATTTACACAGTTCGGCTGCTTTCTTTTAGGAAACCTTGCTGGCATGGTAAAGCGCTATGCCTGCTAACCAGAAAGTCAGCAGTTCAAATCAGCCAGGTATTCCTTGGAAACTCGGTTTGGCAGTTCTGCTCTGACCTGTAGTGTCTCCATGAACTGGAATCCACTGAAGGTAGTGTGTTGGTTTTGGGGTGGTTGCTTTTGTACTACAAGGGCGGAGATGAGCAGTTGTGACAGGCAGAGCCCTCAAAGCCTAAGTTGTTTATGACCTCAGTCCCTCACAGAAAAAGGTTTTGGACTCCTGCAGTGGATCCTAGTCTTGAGCTCAGGCCCAAAGAACTCAGATACACTCTTGTGATATTTTCAAATCTTAGGCCTTTTGTCTGGATCTTGGAGGCCAGTCTGAACCTTGCTGTGAGGATTAACACATGGCTGCAGGCTGAGGGAACAGAATGCAAGCAGAGTGCCCTCAGCTGAGAATGTTGAACGCCTGGGTCCGAGGAGGGGCACGTTGTCTTGTCTGGCTAAACTGATGATACTTCTCACCCTTCCAGCTTTGGAGAAGTGAGGGCAAAGTTTGAAAGGAGAGAATAAGAAGAGAAAGGCCTGGGAAGAGGAGAAGCAGGGAGGACGTGGCTTCTCTGTCAAAGGAGGAACAAAAGCAGTTGTGTTTTCACCAGGTTTTTGTTCCTCTCTCTTTGGAAAGAACAAATATTCTTCTTTGGAGGCCAATGCTTCCTTTGAAGGGGAATAATGCAGCACCTTCTGTTCTTATATTCTTTGGAGGCTCCAGATATATTCATTTTTTTCCCTTATTCCTCCTCAGGAGCAGGAATAAAGAATACATGCATGGCGAATCCTTGAACTTGTATTGTGTTTTTTTTTATTTTTTTTTTTTAGTGAGGCAGGTCATACTGTGATCTCCTAAGAGCAGAGCCGTGAGCCTGTGGATATTTTCCCTTTCCCTCCAGAGCAGAGCAGGACAAAGCTCAAAAGCAGGAACATTTGAACATCTCTGACATAGGAGATGGCACGGAGAGAGTGTGTTAGAGAACGAGTGTGAAGTTAGCATTACTGGAAGGAAGCAATTGATCTATTTGATGCGCATATGTGAGGGGGTGTGTTGTCAAGTTAGATGGCAGAGAATGGCTTTGATAGGTTCAAGTTATTTTTCTTATGCCATTTATATCAGACTGGGCCCCCCTGTGGTACACGCATACAATGCTTCCAATGCTGTTCGGTCAATTCCAACTCACAGTAACCCAACGAGACAGAGTAGAACTGTCCCATAGGGTTTCCAAGGAGCGACTGGTGGATTTGAACTACCAACTCTTTGGTTAGCAATTGAGCTGTTAAGTCCTGCACCACTTGGGGCTCTGTATAATGCTTAGTGTGTGAATGGTATGGTCATAGAGGGCACTGATAAAGTTTGATTTGAAATGAAGACAAAACAACTGTAAGAATATAAAGTGGAGGGTCTAACTTTAGGAAAGAACTTATGATGTGAGCTAGTACAGTCTTGCCAGGGGGTACTCATCTCCGTGTCAGCTTGGGAAAAGTAGGGGGTCAGCAAAAAAGAGGAAGATCCTCAACAAGATGGACCGATGCAGTGGCTGCAACAATGGGCTTAAGATAAAAATGATTGTGGCACAGCACGCGGCTGGACAGTGTTTCAGTCTGTTGTGCTTCGGATGGCTATGTGGCACAACTGACTTGACAGCACCTAACAATAACAACAACAACAACTCATCTGCGTGACTGAAATCTATTTGTTTTCACTAATGTTTCTTGATTAGTTAGCAAAGCTGATGTGAAAACAGTCTCAGACATCATGTCTCCTCTCACGCAAAAAAGGCGGATTCTATTTTCCTCCAAGATGAGCTACAGGTTGGGTCTAGTTAGGATTCTAGATAAATACCGGCGTTTTGGTAACCCATGCAGCTGTGGCTTATTACAGACATGGGAGCTTTCAAAATATATGAATTCCATTTTTGATTTCCTAACTTACCCTCAGAAACTCTGGTGATGTGGTGATTAAGTGTTATGTCTCCTAACTGCAGAGGTCAGCAGTTCAAATCCACCAGGTGCACCTATGGGGCAGTTCTACTCTGATCTATAGTGTTGCTGTGAGTTGGAATCAAATCGATGGCAATGGCCTTAGCTCATGACTAACTTATCCTCTGCCAGTATAGCTCAATACAATAATTTAAAAGAGCCCATTAAAACCAAACAAATGAACAGCAAAAACAGCTGTAAGTGCTACAATAGAGCAATATAAAACGGTTGTACTACCATACGTTATAATGGAAATGTTTCTGTATTTTCTAATTTTTCTGTAATAAACATAGATTACTTATATAATGATACAGAAAACAACAAAAGCTGGAAGAAAAACAAGAAAAAAGTTTTCCTATTTGAGGCCATTACCTCATTCATGGTCATAGATGGGGTCCATGTACTGGCCAAACCCCTTGGGTCCAAGGTGGACAGCTCTGAGGCCTAGTGAGCCACTGCAGGGATGAGTTAGTAAAGGACTTTAATCAGTTTGGAGGCAGGGAATTCCTTCAGGTCCTAGTAAATCTTCCCCTATGAGAACATGTATTAGTATCTGTCTTAGAAAAAATGCAATCAAAATGCTGCTGAGAATGAGAATGTTGAAATTTTGTCTTGCTTACATTGGACCTGGCTACATGGGACCAGTCATTAGAAGAGGACATTATGTCTGATGAAGTAGAGGGTCGGTGACAATGAGGGAAACTCGCAATGAGATGAATTGACACAATAGACTCAACAGCGTGCTTAGACATTCCAGTGACGAGGAAGATGGGACAGGACTGAACAATGTTATGTTCTGTTACATGGACGTTCACCAGGAGTGGAAGCCAGTTTGGTGGCAACTAACAACAAGCAGCACATCTAAGGGGCTGAAACCTGAGCGAGCAATCAAAGGTATGGAAAGGATGGCTGGTATCTGAGGGACGTGTCTCTTCTGCTTTTATGCTGAAGGTTGCCTTCTTAATAAAAGCTTCGGTAAAAGACTTCAAAATCATGTTTCACCACAAATGCTGTTACATATGAGTGTTTTGTACTTCGATAGAAGTTTGGTTTTTGGAGGTACACTAGTGCTGAACCTGTCCGGTTATATTGGCTTTCCTGCCATTACAGGAATGCACTTAGTTAAACATACTGGAAATAGCCCCACTTTCAGAGATGACGTCCCAGTGACCTCAGTGACAAATGCCATTAAAACACATGAGAGAAGGTTGTTACATAGATGCCAGACTTCAGTGCTATAAATAAAGTAGCAGGAAATACGTGATCTGTTCCTAAGTAATCATATCAGAAACTCTGACAAAGCTGGAGGCTGTTAGGAGGTTAGGGAGAGAACCAAGACTCTTAAAAGTGGCATGAAGTATCAAAGGAAGTTCTGAAGCAGACCCACCACCCCAGGTCCCAGCTGGCTCTCTATTTCTTGTGCCTTGCATGCTCTTCACTTGTCGGTGGGATTAGTGAAATAATCTCTAGGGTTGACTACTTGTACTTTTCAATTGGGTTAAACTCATTTGTCTTTGGAATGATAGTGAAATGACACAGTATATATGTTGATGCTGTTGTTACGGGCTGTTGAGCCAGTTCTGATTCACAGTCAGATTTGCCCTTTTGCAGCAGATTTCTTGACAGCTGCTTGTATAAGTTTTGGCTGTGGATTCAAGTAAAATGAAATCCTTGACAATTTCAGTACTTTCTTCATTTACCATGATATCAGTTTTCTGGATTTTTGTGCATCCCTTTGGGTATACTTTACTATTTCTGCTAAACACTTATTATTCAGGCTAGGTTCACTAAATCATGGTGGACTTCATAATTAGATAATAAGGATGTATCATTAGCAACAGTAAGCATTTCCTGACTCGTATCTTATAAAAGATACTGGACTTCACAGTGATGATTCAAAGACATGCTGGTATCAGACACCATTTCAACTTCCTAATTATTCCTACTGTGTTCAAGTTTCTGGTCCACCTATGAACTCTGAGACCTTAGTCAAGCCTCCTAACTTTTATGATTCTTTGTTCTTATCTGTAAAGGAGGAATACTTATCCTTTCAAGCAGCCTTTTTAGGAGAAAATAAAACAGTGTACGTGAAAGGGCTTTGGAAATTAAAGAAATATAAGAGATTATTGCTATTCTTACTAAATCAGTCACATACAAATGACAATGAGGTAAAAGAATATATTGCCAAATGATGCTTATCTGTAAGCCAAGTCTACAGGACACTCAGAGATCTTTGTCAATGATGTTGTAAGATGTAAGTGGCTGTTAATAAAGATGGAACCGCTGGTGGCATAGTTGTTAAAGAGCTATGGCTGCTAACCAAGAGATCGGCAGTTTGGGTCCATCAAGGGCTCCTTGGAAACCATACAGGCCAGTTCCACTCTGTCCTGTACAGTCACTATGAGTTGGTATCAACTTGACAGCAATTTCTTTTTTAAAAAAATAAATTTGCAAACTTGGTAAGTGCTATGGTGAAGAAAATGTGAGGCCTGGCACACAGTAGAAATTTGGCAACTATTTATGGACTTGAGTTCTATAGAGGAGTAGAAATTAGAGAGGAAAGGATGTGGTGAATGGACATTCCAGGCAGATGGTACAGAACCAAAACAGCTCTGGGAGCTGAAGAAATTTGGGGAAGTGTGATGAGGCTGGGGCACAACTGTATGGCGTGAGAACTGGTAAGAGACAAGTCTGAAGAAATCACCAAATATGAGATCATGAAAGGTACTATATGGAGTGCTAGAGCCCATTTTTCATTGTGAAAGCAATGAGAAATGGAAAGATTTTAAGCAACACAGAAATATATTCATATGGGCCTTTTAGAATAATGATGACTCTGGTGGCAAGTATAAGCTAGGTGGAGGCCAGGAGGAGAGTGTCATGGTAGTCCAGGTGCTACGGATGAATCTAGTAGTGGCAGCGAGGAGGGCCATCAGGAGACAGAGTAAAAAGTAATTCATGACATGGAAACACCAGCACTTTGAATAAGCTACCATATGCGTCCCTGTGTAGACGTGTTGGGATGATTCTCAGATTTCTGCTTTGAATGGTTGATGGATGGTGCCACTAGCAAACAGAAAGTACATCAAGAAGAGGATAAATTATGTTTGTAGCTGGCTTTAAGAAAATAGAAATATTCCATGTGCTTTAGGAAGATTTTCATCCACATACACTGAAAACCTCATTAGGTATCATCTTCTTCCACTGACCATGGCTTTTCTCGTGGTAGAGCAGTACATAAGCCAAATGAATCAGCACTGCTGCTTCTTTCAAAGGCAAGACCAACCAGTGAGGAGACCAGTTGTTAGTGAGAAACTGGTTCATCTACATGTAGAAACAGATGGTCCTGAACTATTTCCAACTGCGGATTGTTAATGAACCGTTGTCCTGCTATACTTGCCACTGAACAGATTATGTATGTAAGGTTGATTTTGTAGAAAATTATCATTGGAGTAGCTTTGGAATAATTTTAAACAGATGCTGGTTACTATGTTATTCCTACCTATTAATTTTCAGTTTCAAATCAGCCTCAGAACTGCTTTCCACCATTTTAATTTGAAGTTTATTTTATTTGTAAGATACTATAGTGCCAGAAACATGCCACCATTTTAAGTTCTGGAGAAATGTTACTTTTTTTTTTTTTTTTTTTTTTTGCACAATGAGTGCGAGTTTCTTGGCGGCAGGGATTATTTTTCTTTATTTCTGAGTCATTGGTACACACATGCCTCTGGCACATACTAAGTGCTTAGCAGATATTTGTGGAATTTGGAATGACGGGATTTAAATGATGGTCACTTCACTGTCTTTTAAAGGAGATATTTTTAGGCATAATCATAGAAAGGATCTTTTGCCCAAACTATTTTTAGATTATTTCAGATGTAAAGAAAGGTTGATAAACAATTTCATTTTCTCTTTCCTGCCTATGGGGGCAGAAACATCAGTATTCTTTGGCTTCTCTTAAAGTTGGCACTGGAATGTTTTTGTAATTTTCTTTGCCCATTGATAATGCATAGGCACTCAGATTTCCAGTTCTGTTGCTTGTTCCAAAGCACTTCTTATCAATCATAACATGAAGTGTGGATTTTTTATGGTATAAATTTGCTAAGTCATTAAAAATATGGAGATTGTGATTATAAACATGTACTTTGTTATTGCCACTTTAGCAAGATGTTCCTACCTTTCTTTTGAAATAGAACTTTACATAACAGCATTCTACAGCTGTTAACCAAGAAGCTAAACAGGCACTCCTTTGAAACCCTATGAGGCAGTTCTACTCTGTCCTATAGGGTTTCTGTAAGTTGGAATTGACTCAGCTGCAACAGGGTTGGCTTGTTTCTCTGGTATAACACCGTTAATTCATCCCTCATGCTGTAGCACAAACAAAATAACAGCAAATTCTAAATGTCAACATTTTCCAGAATATACAAGTAAAGTGTTCCTGAAGGGTAGCAAAACTTATTCCTAGCAGAAACCTAAACAATACCCAGCACAAAGCTACATGTCAGTAGCAGACTAGGCTGTAAGTTTTGTCTGCCCATTCTCATTTCTCTTCTGTATTCTGGTTCTTATGGAGGCTTCATCCTTCATTCTGTTTGGTCTTGGAAGGTCACTATCATGATGTTCCTATGCCTTCACCATGAATAGGGAGGAAACCACGACCCTGACTGGCGAATTCAAGTGTACCATCTCCTGACACCAGTTTGAAGACACCAGTTCAGAAACAGGCAATGACCGAGTGTCCTGGAGTTGATGGTTAGAACCGGAATCTGAGAAGGCAGCCATACAGAAGAGGCAGGGCTCCGACGACGGCATGCAGAACCACGACAGCAGCCATGTTTGTGGTCCACAATAGCATCTCCCACTGAAGTAAAACAGCATAGTCTTTTTCTGTTTAAGCAAGTCTGAGTTGGATTTCTGTGACTTACAAGCAAATGAGCCCTTAACAATACAGTATTTCATTTGAAAAGTAAAATAATCACATTAACCAGTCTGTCTTGTATCTTACTTTTCTTAACACTTGAGATTGTAACGTATGCTTATTGAAATATTTACAGCAAAATGACATATCTGAGTTCAAGATATCATTGGCCTAGAGCTCATGTCAAACAATTCTTTATTTTTTATGATACAAATTAAAAGTGACAGATCTGAAGCTGTTAAGAAATACACAAAGTGCAGCTTTACTGACCATACAGATATTGCTCTAGATTACGTACAGTTTTGTCAGTTTCTTTCGTTTTTTTTTTAAAAAAAAAAAACAAAAACACATTAAGCATCCTGTGCAGATAAATCAACTTTGGTTTCAATGTCAGAGCAAGTAAGGAGCTTTAAAAAACCAGTTTGGCTTCTTGGTCACAAGTCCACCATGCCAATGTATCTTCATGATGATTTTTTCAAAACCACCCAGTCTGTTCTGCTCTCCTTCCTGCTGCCTGCTCCGGCCGTGGAGCAGCAGACCTCCTTGCAGTGCCTCGTCCATGACCCTGGTGACCAGTCGAGATCACAGCACATAGGACAAAAAAATCACGTTCTTAACAACAAATAAACAAATGTGCCTCACATAATTTCAAGTTGAAGACAAGCAAATCACATGACAAAAAGCTCATTACAAAATGTTATCCAAACAGATCTTACAGTCAAACACTGAAATGAAAATCAATTTCCTTTTTCTCCCTTTTTTTTTTTAAGCTTGCTCATTAACTGGGTACAAGTAGAGTGCTGAGGTAAAACACTGATGAACAGTTTGTATTTTTTTTTCTTAAAATAGGAACAGTTTAGTATTGCAAGATTGTCAGCAACATTTAGCCATATCTATACAATGTGCATATACCTACAAACATTGAGCTTTGGTCCAGCGTAGAGAAGACGAGCAAAGGCATTTTTTGATTTTTTTTGTTTGTTTTTTGTTTTTTTTGGTTATAGCTTGAGTTCTTTGATACTCCTCTACTTGTATTCCCCCCCCAGCTCCTTTAACTTTCTTGTTCTCTCTTTTGTTTCCACGTGTTTGTGTGTGTATGTGCGTGTGTGTTACAACATAAACCAAAACCCTGCAGTGCAACTAAAACTTCCAGCTGCTCAGTCCTTATGGTTGAAAGAAAAAACAAACAAACAAACCCACAAACAAGTGTAAAATACAACATCAGCAGTCTTTTTTGGTCAAGTAATGAAAAAAATGAAGACGACAATAATTTATCAAAATATCAAAAATACTGAAAGTTGAAATATAATCATATATGCCTGAAGTGGCTTTTGTATTTTGTTGGTGGCAACCTCAACCTTCAGGTTATGGAAACAAAAAAGACACTTAAATGTTATGAAATTGTTTATAATTGGAGATAAGAAATGTCATAACAAAATTAAGAAATAGATATGTTCCCAAAGACTTCTGAGTTACACATTATAATTTATACTCCTAAGAATCTGTTCAGGCACCTTTTTATGCCTCATAGCAAAAAAATTATCTGTAAAAAATTAATATAAGAAGCATTACAACACCTTATAAATAATCTATAAAACAATACAAAATTATAAAACTATAAACAAAATCACTGCACATGAATGGTTTTATGACTGTGGAGTGAATATCTTTCTTTTTTCATTCTGCTCTGAAAAGTTACATTTATGTTATATTTTCACTGTCCTGGTTATACCCTCCCAATTACAGATCTCAGAACTCAACAGGCCTTATTTCATGGCTGGCAGCCGTTAAGCATGTACTTAAACATTTAGCTTCCATTATATGTTATCTTGTTTACTTCCCTTCTTGGAGAGCTTTTCTTGATGGAATTTGGAGCAGGTCCTAGGAGAATACAAAATCTATTTTAATCAATAGATTATTGGGTCTCTGGGTTATTGATATTTGCGCAGTTTTTGAGGACACGAAATGGGCATCCTGATGCTGTTGGCACTGAAGATGAGCTATTTTCCAGTGAGCATCCAGCTGCTGAAATGGAAACACTTTTATGATCATCTGGTTCCACTTTCAGGATTTCTTCTAGTTTCTTTGCTGGTAGTTTCCTCACTGCTGTATGAATCCATCTTAGAGGGACAAACACACTACAGCATTTATATAACCAGCAAAGGGACCAACAAGAAGAGTGAAATCTCATAGAGGAGAGGGCACACTAGGGCAAGCAGTCGGCATTTCTAATCAGCTGGAAAGCTTGAGGTGGGGTTTCCCTTTTTTCTTTCAAACTTGATTTCTAGATAATACATGAGTATGATTATTATTTAATCATTCAGAAATATTTACATTTCACCAGAGGCAAGTAGGTGGATCTTTTTTCTCTGCTTTTTACTGGAGTGCTTTCTACCTATACCTGGACAAAAACATAAACTGCAGGAGCTGAGGGGTAACCATTCTCACATCTCAACATTCCCTTCTAGCTTACGAGGTTATTTGGGCCCACAGATGTTTCTAGCGATTTTTTTATTTTAATGGAATATCCTCTGGTTCTAATGGTGAAGGCTACCCTAATGTGTCCCATTAGCCTCCCCTCTGTTTTTTTTTTAAAGTAGATGCTTCACTGTTAAAATTTCCTTTTCCCTAGGAACAGATCCCCCAGTTCCAGCATTCTGAGTTTGTCTGCCTGCTTTCTTCTCCATTTATATATCTCAAGAGCAATTGTTCCCTCTTCTGAAAAAAAGTCTGCCATTGCTATTAGAATGAAAGAAATAGCAGAAAAGATGAGGTTTACAGGATACACAATAGCTTTAAACAATCCTGTCACCATCACTTTCTTTCTAAACTGTTTCTTTGTGTGTGTGTGTGTGTGTATGGGTGTGTGCATGCTATGTGTGTATTTTGACTGAAATCTCAAGACGTTTCTTTGGCTATCAGACTTCTGAGAGAAATTGCTTTGCACAGAAGCATAACACAGATGTAAGTATTGAACCAAATGTGCAGCTTATGCTTATATTACAAAATTAGTTTTGGTCAGCTCTCCATGTACGTGGCCAACAGACTGAGAAAAATCCCAAGCTCTGGTGTGGACAGTGAGCACAATTACAGCTTATGCCAGTGTTGACAGTTCGTTGAGCTAAGCCCTAGTGATTTTGGAGTCTCTACTGCATTTCTCTGGGATCTGAGTGGAAAAGACACACTTTGTTCCTCCCCACTTTCGTGGCCTTCCAGCAGACCCTGGAGAGCACATGAGGTGGACAAATGGAGGAAAGAAGAGAAATAGGAGCTCCATTCTCTTTTCTCAGACCCACAAGTCATAGTGAGAAGAAAGCAACAGATGCTTTGGCACACGATCCAGGATGAACCTGCTCGCAATAACTGGAAAAAAAAAAAAAAAAGAAAGAAAGAAAGAAGGAAAAGAAGGAATCCCCTTCTCCCTACCCGAAGAAAAAGCCAATAGTGAGCCTCACAGAACGGCTTCAACAACGACACTCATCACATAGGTGGTGAGAATAGATGGGGAAGACAGGAGAAATAAAGCTCATGTTTTTCCGTTAAGTACCAATGTAAAAATCCGTAACACAACTCTACAAGCGGAGAAGAGTAGACAACAATCTTGTTTCAATGCCATGTTTCAGACTTTGGTTAATAGGTTTCGAAGTGAATCAGCACTTAGTACCTGAAAGAATGCAGTCTTTCCTCCAGGTGGCAGGTTTGTATTCAGTCACAACAGGTTCAAGTTTTTGCTTGCTTCTTCTTTTGTCATTTCGTGTGTGGGCTTTCTTTTTGGTTTAGTTTAGTTTTTTTTTTTTTCTTCATTTTTTCTTTTTCCTTAAAACGTGTTCACATTGTCTTAATACACAGAAAAGAGTATGTGGTTTTTTGGTCTGCTTTAAGTCCATTAAAAAATGCTTTGGGGAGACAGGTGGGGTGAGAGAACTATCCTATCACACACACCTTCAGCATGGTGTTATTTCTTGTTTAAAAATTTTCAAAAAATTTTTATTTTGTTTTGTTTTAGGAAAACCATGGACACTTATAAACCATTCTGTCCACTTAGTGGTTTTCTTAGTCTTGCTCACAAGGGTGATAACTAGGACAATTTTTATTTTTATTTGACATCCCAAGGGTGGAGTGAGTTTCTGTGAATTTTGCATCTTGTGACGTGGTGGGCTTCTCCTTAGGAGTTTTCTTCCAGAGAGTCTGTTAAGGGCTCCAGTGGCACTGCTGAGGCTGGCTCATGCTGTTTTAAGCGTTTAATCGTGTTCTTCAGGGCTTGCCTCTTATTGCAGAACCAAACTCTAACTACTTCGCGGTCATAGTTCAGCTTCTCTGCAATTTCGGTCATTTCCTGCCCAGAGGGGTGTGTGTTCTTCTCAAAGTGGGCATTGAGGATCTCAAGGGCCTGAGGCGTGAAGGAGGTGCGCCGCTTCCGCTTTTTGGACGGCTCACTTCCGATAAACTCGGTCAGGTTCTGCATACCTGCTCGATGGCGGGCCTCAGCCTCAGCCATCCACCGCTCAAGCACCGGCTTGATCTTCTGGGCACTTTTAGGGGTGATGTCCAGCTTTTCAAACCTGGCAGGATACAAAAGGCCAGGGTTCAGTTTGGCTGTCAGACTGCTAGCTATAGTGTTCTCTTGGGCTTCCTGTGGTAGGAAAAAGTGGCTTCTCAGGATGGTGTGTCTGGGGGGAGAATTGAGAAAGAACAGTCTTACACTGAGTCCTCTGCCAGGGTGGGCCTCCTGCCTGCCTGCCTGACTGACTGGCAGAGCTAATTCACTCCAGATTAACAGCCAGCTGCAAGGTGGCCAACCCCACCCTCAGCCAATGCCCACCTTCCCTCCATGCCTCATGCCAGAACATGCAACCCCCAACCCACACACAATGAGAAGATCAGGGAGGGCTCAGACAGCAAGGCACATGGATGTCACAATGGGAACAAATAAAAAACAACCTCAAATTTTTTTTTTTCCTGTCAACTCTGAGAACTAAGCTTTTATTTTCATTGTACCAGCACCCTATCGCTAACCCTCAGGCTCTTTAAGGCATCATTTAACACCTGGAAATGACATTAACTACAATAATTGTCATGCTTTTTCATTCAAAATCATTTCTTCATACGCTTTACATTGTAAATGGAAGAGATTCAAACGGGAGGCACTCCTGTCAGACAAAAGAAAGCCAACATGCATTCCCAGGAAGCCAAGGTCAGGACGTAAACCATTTGTTCACTGGTTTCTGGAAAAATGTGTTCATGACTGCAATCTCGTATCACCCACTGGCACCACTCACCTAGGCCTTGGGTAACTCACTTTCTTCTGGCTAAGTGGCTGATCTTTATATTTCAAAGGACTTCACGCCGAAGCTCGATCTTGTCTATAATCAATCATTAACCCCATACTAGACTCGGTTTTGTATGTACATAGACCCCTCTGTGAGTTTGAACTGCAGACCTACCCAAATCCTCTGCCTTCAAGTCAATTCTGACTCATAGGGACCGTATAGGGCAGAGTAGCAGTGCCCCCTAGAGCTTCCAAGGAGCACCTGGTAGATTCAAACTGCCAGCCTTTTGGTTAGCAGCCATAGCGCTTAACCCACTATGTCACCAGGGTTTTCTGAACCATAAAGTGCTTTGTATTTTTACTTAGCACTGCCCAGCTAGAGCTGCATTGTTCTTTAACAAAACTTATTTTATTTCACTCCTAACAGTGTACCACGTTTTCTTTTTTGACAACATTTGGCTTTCTTTAAACTCCCCCCATTGACTTGGTGATGAAAATGCAATAGTTATTATAAGAGTCACAAATGGCAATGGGCTAAGTTTCTTTTATGTCTCTCTGTCATGTGTGTCTCATTTTACTCTTTTTTGGTATCAAACAATTTTCACCATATGTAAGTTAACAACATGCTCCTTTTCCAGGCAAAACAGAGACAGTTGCTACTTTACTGCTTCACTCAAACAGCTGGACACATTGTAATTACTATGAACATCCCACCCTGGGATGTGCTAAGGCCACCTCTTGCCTTCCAAACACGTCCAGCATAATGGTGTACTTTTGTACCAGGGCATCAAGCTGTGTTTAATGTGTGATATTTGCAAACTGTACTTGAATGATACCATTTTCTGTAAATGAGGTCTTCTATATATCAATTGCCATCAGCAATTCTTTGCTACATTGGCTTTGAAAAATATGAAACATCTTGGACAAAATGATACAGAATGTTTTAAGAGGTCATCTTGGTACCAAATTCATTCTGACTTCTGATGAAACACAAAAAACTGCCCATTGCTTTTTATTTGTTTGTCTGTTTATTCTAAATCCAAATTCACCACTATCTAGCATGACAACTCTGGTTACATAGAATTCCCCTCTCTCTTAAAATGTTCAGCACTGTTGAAAAACAACAGTCTGGCTGCAGATTGCTTCTTATTACAGTGGTCTGTTCTTATAGAGCTAAAATAAGCTGCTTTAGTCCGTCAGAAGATGTTTTATAAGGATGTTTGCAAAAGAACACAGAAGGATCGGCATAAGATTATAGGATACATATAAGAGTATATTCCATAATCTTATTTTTGGCACTGTATTTTAGACATCTTATGTTGCGATAAGCAACACAAATAGCATCAAATTTTAATGTGATCCCCATAGCATATACTTCTATGTGTAACTCAGGGACTTATTTGCTTATTTTTAAAATCCCAACTTCTGATATTGGTCCAGGAGGGAAGAAGTAAATTTTGCTTTTGATACCAAGAGAGCTAATCATTTAATGTCATTTCATAAACTTGTCACTTGTGGCAAACCTCTGAAACACTGTTATTACCTGGCTAATTTTCCAAATGGCACATTTTGCCATTGTTTACCATAAAAGCCTCAAAGCTTAGATTGTTTGACAGTATGACATAGACTTTACAACTCCATAGCATCTAGGTGGGGCGAGGGGGGAGGGGTGGAGGCAAAGCTTGTTATAAGGATGCCTAGGGCATTGGAGGTACCTTTTTCTCTTTGTAACTTCTCCAAGTAGTGTCTAGGATATACCACAGGTAATATAAGGAATTCACTGCTGCATGTGTAGGCTCAAATGCAGATTCCTTTTGACCCTTCAAATTAACTGAAATAGCCACAATGTAAGAGTTAGGTCTTTTTAAATACTTTCCATTCTTTTCTCAGTAGATAGCTCCTGAGATTACCTTAGAAAACACTGGAAGTTAGAGAAAGGGAAGCTAATCAAGGCATCTGGTATGTTTTACTATAGAATGCAATTTCAAGGTCTCTTTTTATTTCAGCCGTGGCATTATTAGCTCTCTTCTCTGGGGGAAGACTTTAGAAATCAACATGTGTGATTGGGAATGCCCAAGAAATACTAAGAGGATGAGTTAAAACATTAGCTAGTGCTTCAACCCAAACAAGAAAATCCCATTTTAAGACTCAAAACTAAGCCATAGCGGAATTTAGCCACAATAACAAATTGGCAACAACTTAAAAACCTGTGGCTGTTTTTATCCCAAGTCTGTCAAGATGAAACCAAATTAATGTTTGCCAGCAGGGAGCAGCCTTATTCATATCATGGATGCGGCTTGTTAGTGCTCATGGCTTCAGTACATGTGTTCCGAATAACAGACACAGTTATAGAGCCTTGAGACAAATTTCTCAGCAGTAGCATCCTTGTATAGACTGAATAAAGGTTATTTTCTACAGGGAGGTATCTTATAAGAAAAAACAGTAGGGGAGGCCATAGAAGTGAGAGGATCCTATGGAGCTTTTCGTATTTAACAACAATCAATGGGTTTTATGGAAAATCACTGAGCAAAATGTGAGCTGCAAGCCACTACCCCATACTGATGTTATTTATAACCTTAGTCTTAAACTGCAGGAAAAGTACACTTCCGTCCTTTGGGGAATACATTAAAAGTATAAAGAGCAGATAAAAAGACAGCGTTTCATGGATCACCAAGAACAAAATCCACTTAAATGAGTTGAGAGTTGGTTTCTTGGCTTTTCCTGAAGGAGGAGGACCCATAAGGCATTGCCCAAGAGGAAAATGCTTTTACTGAAGTGCCTTCTGTTACCTCATGCATAAACATGGGATTAGCGCGACACACATGCACGAGCAGGGTCTGCCTCTGACGACTTAACCCAGATCAACTTGAACGCAACCAAGGCTGGATCTGTCACTTGTTTATTTAATCTCGGGGGACCACAGTAGGCCAGATTCTCACTACCATTTTCTGAGCCATTGAAAGCAGCTGCTGCTTTTTCAAATGTGCTTTGAAAGCTGTGTCTGGGAAGGCAAGTTAAATCATTCCTTCAGGTAATGAGATGGTTAATTTTTTTTTTTTTTTCCTTTTTAGCTGTGTTTTCTTGGAAAATCGTGATAGGTATCCCTGGGCAGAGATGGTGCGAGTGTTAACACAAATAAGGACTGGCAGCTTTACAGCATCTGCTCAGGATTCCGCCTTGCAGATAGGAAAGGATGGCTGTAGCTGCATGGGAGGGTGGCCCCGCGGGAAGTCCCCTGGCCTAGGGTCGTGTCTTTGTGCCGAGATCGCCTTGGAGGTTCTTGGTCAGTTGACAGGAGTTATCAAGCCGGAACCCTGAGTCTGTTTTAGCACTTTCATTTCCCTCATGTAACAATCCCAACAGATAGCTACTCCCGACTTCATTCCCATGCACGGCCCCTCAGCTTTGCCCACCCGAGGAAGAAAACCCAAGCCTCGAGGACAAACGAGGCCCGGCCAGGAGAGGTGACAAGACGCGGGCGCAGGTTACCTGCAGATGGCCGACTGGCTGTATGCGGGGCCCTCCGTGGCACTCAGAGCCTGTCCCACCTGAGTCTGTGTCAGGCCAAGGGACAGGCGCCGGATTTTAAAAGCTTTGGCAAATTCTCGGATCTCCTCCAGATTAACCCCATCCACCTCACCCGCTGCCGTTTGAGGATCTGTGGAGATGTTTTTTAAAATAGGATCAATACGTCAACACACATCCGAGTCATACTTGTTTATTAGAGTTTACAGGGAAAGTGGCTCCCTTTAACAGCAAAACAGTGGGAAAGCCAGTACGGTGGAATGTTGTCTTCCTCTCTCAGGTGAGGCCCCCAGTCCCATGTCCTCAACTCATTACAGCTCCGTAAATCATCCTTGGAGATGTCTGTATCTCAAATAAATCTAAAGTGAATAGTCTTATTTCCCAACACAAAAGTATGTTTTTTAGTTTTAACAGATGATAGTGCTTTCTTTGGGAAAGGGAGGAACAATTCCATTTTGTCCCTAAATATGTTCAACTGTGCAAAAATACGACAATAGAAGGCTTTCTATTCAAAATACCTTGATTGAGATCTTTCACGCTAAAGGAGATGATATTTGGTAGTTTTGCTTCCCCTGATTGCCTAATGACGTCAGGCTAAAAAACAAAAAACAAACCAAGATCTTGGCCACTGAGTGGATGCCGACTCACAGTGACTGTATAGGACAGTGTAGAACTGTCTCAGGGTTTGCAAGGTTCTAATTTTTACGGAAGCAGACTGCCACATCTTTTTCCCTCAGACTAGATGGTGGGCTCAGACTGCTGACCTTTTGATTAGCAGCCAACGGCTTAGCCATTGCTCTGCCAGGGTGCCTTGAAGCTGGGTTAGCACACGGTAATGTTGCTTCATTTCTTAGGTTTGCATTAACCCCTCAGAAGACCATGCTTATGAAGTTGTGAGAACAATATTGTCTTTTTTCCCCCTCATAGCAGTTTACTGACATAGCTGCCTTTGTCCCTTGAAATGGCATGTAATAAAAAAATGCCTACCACAGGAAGGCTCCTTTGGTGCCAGATAATGCGGTCAATTTAGGACTTATCAAGGGAAATGACACAACAGCTGGAGAATGAAACTCTCTCTCCCTCAGCTACTGATCCCTGGATAAATGAAAGCTCCACTAGGCTGGAGACAGCATGGGATGGGAATAGTGGAAGATTTCAAAGGGTTACTCCATCCTGCCTGGAGTGAAGCCATTCTCCTAGCAAGCTGCTTCTATTGTTCTCCACCTCATTCCTTGGACTTAGGTGAAAAGTTTTTCTTTTCCTCTTTCTGCTCAGTACCCACCAAGTTCAGTAAATTCTAGTGCTTGTCCAGCAACTGTGGCTGCCTATGTTACCCTTCTGGGCTCAGGGCCATCAAGACTCCTGTTACCATGACAAAAAATAAACACTTGCATTCCAAGAGCTAATTTTTTCCAGAACTTTTAAATAAGGATGCTAACATCTGTGGTGGGCTTGGAGCTTCATGTACAGATTCTCTTACTGGAAGAGTCAGGGATATTCTCCTGGCACGGTAAAATTGGCCATGTCATACAGACTGCCATACAGTGTTACAGGACTTTTGTCCTCGCATTAAAGAAAAGTACTATAGAATTTGTATATGCCTTTAGTCATAATTTTGTTGTGAAATGATTGAAAAGCGGTATGACCACCACAGTTAGTATGTACATATTTAAGGGACTTCTGGGTGTCGTGGTCTAGTGGAGAGAAGAGACAAGAGAAATATAAGAAGCAGCCTTGGACATAATTAAGTAAACAGTCTGTAGGAAACCCTGGTGGCTTAATGGTTAAGTGCTATGGCTGCTAACCAAAAGGTCAGCAGTTCACATCTACACATGCTCCTTGGAAACTCTATGGAGAAGTTCTGCTCTGTCCTATAGGGTCAGTGGACAAGATGAGGTAAGTAGTTGGAGGATCAATACAAATGCATAGGAAACAATAAGAGAAGACTGTCAGGCAGAGTATAACCAAAGATTAATGGTGTGATGCCCACGTCACAATGCGCAGAGAAGAGGGAGGTGATAGGAGAGTGGCTTCATCTGGCCTTTACCCAATGGGAAGATATTAATAATTGCCATCTAGTCAACGATGACTCATGCCAACCCTATGGGTATTAGAGTAGAACTGGGCTCTACAGGGTTTTCAATGGCTGATTTTTTTTAGAAATAGATTGCCAGGACTTTCACCCAAGGCACTTGTGGGCATATTCAAATCTCCAACTTTTTAGTTAGCAGCTGAGTGCGTTAACCATTTGATCCACCTACAGACTCCTTTCAGAGAATGGAGGAGGCAAATTATGGTCAGCAGGAACAGTGTGCAGACAAACAAGCACAGCTACACAAAGAAACAAAGCATTGTGGGTCCAGGAAGGATGTTGGTGGATGGAACACGGCATGTGTGCTAGGAGGCATGAATGTCTCACTATAGCACAGTTGAGAGTCTGTAATATTGACAGGGCTGGATGTGGGGACAGGAGGACTCTACTTTTTCCTCCCCAAAATTTCTTCGAGAAGGATGACAATATTTTGTTATTGAAGACTTATTTGTGTCATCCCTGGTAGAGGCCTCCCTCTGGATCTAAAATCCTGGTATTACAATTTCATAGGGAACTCAAACTGAACCTACCGTGACCCTACTGGACAGAGAAGAACTGTCCCATAGGTTTTCCAAAGAGTAGGTGGCAGATTCAAACTGCCGACCCTTTGGTTAGCAGCCAATCTCTTAATGACTGCCCCATGAGGGCTCCCCTACTTCATGAGGGCTGGCAGACAGGAAAAATAGTCCAAAAAGCCTCTTTTGGGTGGTGATAATTAAAAAGTAGCTGAGAAGCACCAGTTAGAAGAGGAAGAGGCACTGGATAGAGAACGGTACCGTGAAAGAGGGGCTTGGCTTCTCTCAGATAGACGGGGAGGAGGGCCCTGGCCATTTTGGAATGGACTAACAGTGAAACTTCAAAATAGAGAGAGAGGAACAAAGACAGGGACTGCCTTGAAAAGTCTGGTTTTTAGTACTCTGTTTTTCTTACTTTGGCTGACATGAGTCACCTGATAGAGCCCAGGAATATACATTTCTAACAAGTACCAGAGGTGATTCTGGCACAGAGGTCTGCAACTCACTTTCTGAAATCCTTCTGTAGGTGGTTCTGGCCTGAGTTTGGGTATGGCATCTTCGGCAAGGCATTGTTTTTTCTTGACCCTTGAGTGTTATTATTCACCAGGTTCCATGGCACAGCAACCTGCTCTCCCACCTGTGTAAGCTCTTTGGGGCCGGGCAGGCCTGCAGAAAAGGGGGTCCTAGGCAGGCATACTTCTTTGCTCTTTCTTCCACCTGTACCTCCACCACGTATAGTAAGTGGCACACATCTCAGGACGGGACTTGGGGGCCAGGTAGTCTGGGGCTGGGGGGAAAGTTTTTTTTTTGCAGAGTTAAGTAGTCACTGTGGGAAGTAAGTCTGTGCTTTCAGCTCACATGAACCCCAACTCTATGTCAAATAGAATCAGCTGAGTTAACCAGCATGTGAGACACAGGTCTTTTATCTGGAAGGATTTTCACTGGCCTATTCCAGTCCCCCGAGTTCCTGGGAGGTATAAATGGTTATGCACTCAACTACAAAACAAAAGATTAGCAGTACAAATCCACCCAAGGCATCTTGAAAAAATAGGCCTGGAGATCTACTTCTAAAAGGTCACTGCCATTGAAAACATTAGAGAACATATGGGGTCTCCACAAGTTGGAACTGATTTGATGACAATTGGTTTTTACTCCAGTCCTAGGGCTTAAAAAGACTTAACAGTTTGACAATGGGCAGGTGTATGACTTGGTTGCAATTTCATGCAAAAAGTGGTCTGTCATTTCCCTTCTCTCTCTCTCTTTTTAATTGTGATTAAGTGAAAGTATACAATCCAAATTAAATTTGCATGGCCACCTATCTGCAGCTCCTTCTGTTCTCCCTGGCTGGTGACAGCACACTCCTCCCTTTTGTTCTGTATATGTTGTATCTTCTTAGCAATCTCTTGTCCCGTCCTCTCTACCTCTTCTCTCACTTCCAGTAAGAGGCCAGTAGGACAGCATCTTATACATGCATAGAACCATAAAGTACACACACTACTATGGTCACACTGTGTCCCCAAGTCCAGACCATTCCTATCTGAAGGGTTGACCTCAGTAACATTTTCTGGTCAGGGACAGCAGCAGGACTAGGGCCATGCTCCCAGGAGAATCCCCAGGCCACTGGACTACCAACTGTGGTCTTTTAGTGAAGTTCTTGAGGTGTACCCCTCTTTATCTCATGTTTTCTCTGGGGTTCAACATTGTGTACCCCATCATGGCTGTCTTTGGTGGTGGCAGCCACCATCTGGTTCTGGTCACATGTTGATACAGTCACCCACTCACATGGGTCCTTCTGTCTCCAGGGCTCTTTTTCCCTCATGTCTTTGGTGGTGTTGGTGATCATCTGTTCTGGATGAGTTGGGACCATTTGGTGTACCTCCGATAGCAGCTTGTCAGCTTTTAAGACCCCAGACGCCACTCACCAATATGAGATGCAGAAGACTCTCTTAGCAATTGGCTAGTTATGCCAGTTGACCTCAGTGTGCCCTAAGAGCATGGTTCGCAGACCCCCATGCCTGCTACTTTATCCTTGCAATATTGGGTTAAGATTAGAAGAGTTTTCAGTTTATGTTGAAGTCCAGTTAAGCTGATCTACTTTCTACTGTGTGCTGTTACTGCTTTCACCTAACCAAATTTCTGTCAACTATCTAATCTATGACCAGCCCTCTCCCTCCCTCCCACCTTTGCAGCTGTCAAGGAGTCACCTCTTCGTACATAATTCTATCTTTAAGTCCTCATAGCAGGGTGCTCATACAATACTTGTCCTTTGGCTGCTGGCTGATTTCACTCAGCATAATGTCTTCCACTTGAAACCAGATTATCAGTACTTCTTAAAATCATCATTGTTCTTTACCGTTGCATCATGTTCTATTGAATATATGTACCACAGTTTTGTTTATTCATTCATCTGTTGATGGGCATGTGGATTGATTCCATCTTTTTGCTATTGTGGACTGTGCTGCAATAAACATCCATGTGCATTGTTTCTTCCCTTCTCTCACTGCCTTTATTTTTTTATATCTCCTAATTAGTTTCCTGACACCAGGAACTAACTCTATATGTATGATTGTGTAGGCTGCTTTTTGCCAGATCTCTGACGAAGAATCAGTCGAAAGGAAGGTGTGGACTTTCAGCCCCAATGTATTGAGTAGTATTATGTGGATTTCATTCTGACCTTCAGACAGATGGGAGCCGATGCCACTGAGCCCAAGATATTCCCAAACAAACATTGATCGCCCAGGAAGTTGAAATCATTTTTCTCCTTTTACATGTTTTCCGGTTGTCTTTTTCTGGATTCTTCATATGGGGGGATAAGGAGAAGGGTTCCTGTGAAATTTAAGCAGGGTCATGGACCTTTGGCAAAGACCCAGGGATGAAGAGTCAATGTCTCTGTCTGTGGAATTGGTTGACTGCTGGAGGTGAGGTGCTTGGCTTTCTTTATATTCATGTTTTCATCTCAAAAATTGGGATGGAAAAATGTTATTATTGCGGGTTTTTTCCATGGGTTCCAAGACTACAAAAGATTTCTTTCTCCAAAGAAGGAGCCCACTCCTGGACAAATAGTAGTTTTATCTAGATACATGTGTGGAACTTGTCTTCATACACTGGGGAAATTCATTACACAGTGTAAGATGTTTTGAATCCATCAAAATGTGAATGCTATATTTTTAATCCCCAAATTTCTCTTAAACTTCTTAGTTTCTCCCACTGTTCAAACAGTTTGCTGTCCAGCTGAGGAGAGGAAGCAAGAGGTGAATGTGAAAACTGGAGATTTCCTTGGAATGTCATTTTAGCATGAAATCCTAGCTCAGAGGTTGAGATTCCAACAAGGGATAGATCAATCTGTCTTTCTGTCCTCCCTTCTCCTGCCCTCAGAGAGGTTGGGTTGATTTTCTGGGTGAATCTGAGGCCCCTTTGATAGGCATCTCAGGAGGAACCTTTAGATTCTCAGAAGGTGGATCCAACACCTTTAATCAGGTAGCTCTTTTTAGACAAGACTGTTCCAGATCAAGTCAGCCCAGTATTTTAAATACAAGATCAGGAAGCAACAGCAATCACTGCCACAAAACTCGTAAAACCAAACCTAGTGCCATTGAATCGATTCTGATGTACAGTAACCTCATAGCCTACCCTGAATCTGAATCTTGCTAGAGGAGCCAGGAGATCGACCTATATAGGTGTTAACTGGTCTGGAGATTTAGGATAAACTGGCACCATAAACTGGTAGTGACTAAAACAAAATGATGGCCTCTGCCAGTCAAATCTGGAATGCATGGGCTAATTTAAAAGGACTTTATGGGTGCTGCATGCAAATTGTGTAAGAAAAAATTCTGATCTATACAATTGGGTTGCATGGTCATGAGGCCCATACTGAATCGAGTGCTCAGGGGGAACTAGGACGGATTTTCTGTTTGCTTGTTTTAAATCTAGCTCTTTGTGTCAGTGTGGGCATGAGTATGAAGGGATGCTAAACTGGCTGAACAGTCACCATCCATCAACATCATCCTTCTATGACCCATACTTACGGATTGTTACAGGAGAAATATGCATCTTTAAAAAAGAGTGTGAATTAGCCTTAAGTAAACATCCATTTGATTTTTAGTGCTGGCCTCACAGCAAATAATGGGCATACTTACCAAACATTTTTGAGAAACAAGGAACAACTTGGGAATGTGCAATGCAATTTGGGGGAGCAGCATATTTACTGTAATTTTGTGACTTCACTGGTTTGTGCAGAAGGGTACCAATTGTGATCATGCAAGCCAGGGATTTCCCAGTGTTGACAGCTCTTGGCTAGGCATCTTTGTGTTTACTTTATGGCTTTGGTTTTTCTGGGATTAACTATCTGTTCTTTGTTGTCTAAGGATGAAGTTTACAAGCAGGGTTTTTTTCTTTTTTTAAAGTGTATCCTACTATCATTACTAAGGCATTGACTGCATTCTTTTGCCTGGGCTGGGGAAGATTTTTGAATGATCCATTTACTTTAGTTAATCTGGAAAAATGGCAGGTTGGCCAACATTAAAAAGTATGACCATACCCTGGAAGATTTATTGACCATGACTTTGACTGAAGGTTCAAATCTAATCTGAACTCATTGAAACTGAGGGGATTTATTGGCCTATTAACCATCTAATTTCTAGGCACATCTGGTTGGATTTGAACTGTGAGCCTTGAGGTTAGTAGTCAAGTGCTTAACTGTACCATCCACGGTATTACTAATACTTTTTATACAGAAAGAGAGGACAACATAGTTAGTGTGGGCTTCTCATTCAGTTTTCTCTGCATGAGTTTCCAGTTTTCTGTTTTAAGTTCATGTGTTTAAAGTCTTCTCCCTCCCAGTTCCTCATATTTCACATGGAGGATTGTAATGTGGCATCCTCATTTTAAAGCTTGAACCTAGATGTTCTATTGGTTACTATGCAACTGAAATTCCATCTGGTCCATCAAGCACACTTATAGTTAAGAGGTTCTTTATTCCTAAAAAGGTTTACTCTTTCCCCATTTCTGAAACAAGTGACTAGAGAGTACCTAATCCCCTCCATCCATCTGTCCATCTGTCCATTCATCTCTCTGTCCACTTACCTAACAGGTATTGAATGTTCACCTTGTGTAAAATACTGCAGAAGTACCATAAGCTGTACTTTTATTTTACAATTAACTTATTCCTCCTCTAGAAGATGGTTGGCCTAGATACCTTTTCTTTCAGGACCAAAGCTTAGCTGTCTGTCCTATGACCTTGTTACCATATAAAGAGTATCTGTGATTCCTTATGCAAAATTGAGTCGGAGCACAGTTTGAGCACTCCATTTGCTTTCAGAATAATTGCTGTTAACATTTATTGAGCACTTATTATTTGCCAGAAAACATACTAAGTGCTTACATAAATGATCTCACTCAATTCTTTCAACCTTATGATGTAGATGATCTCATGATTTATAGGCAAGGAAACATATTCAGACAAGTTCAGGAATGTGTTTGCTGAAGACAGTGTTATGAGGTAGAGTAGGGATTCAGTCTCAAGCTTGTTGGATTAAGGAGCCTGGGCTGGATTTAGTACAAAGGGAAGGGATAACAGTAACTACTAATGGCTAAATTTACTGCAGGCATTGTTCTATGGCTTTCAATCCATTGTCCTATTTGATCCTTACACCAAGTCTATGAAGTAGGTTCTATTGGGGAATACGTGGTGATGGTTAGGTTAATTTTATTCATGATTTTATTCAAGTAAGACTCAAATTTCTGGCCCCAAATAAGCAGGTTTCTAAAATAACTGATGGAAAATTCCATATGTCCTCTGAGATGATTTGGTGCTGAGCCATCTTTAAGATCAAGAGGATGCAGCTTAGTTCACTAAAGTATCTGGGCATTTTAAGGTCTTTCTATTGTTCTTCATTTTCTTCTGCATTCCATAAGCATCTCTCTCACCTAAATTATTCATATAATGGTATAGATGGGCGCTTGTAGGAGGAAAGACCTAAAAGCTCACCATTTTGCTTTGTGTTACTAGTCTTACCCTATGTTATATGAGGCTCTCTCTTGTTCCTGTTAAAATGGGTCGTTCATGGCACTTAACCAAACACAGTTACTTACATGAGTCTTCATTTTACGGCACAGATGCCTAAGCATTGTTTTAATCCTTTAAAGGACTGTATACTTGGTTCTTGGTGAATGCAGATCTATAATCTGTAATTTTATATAGGCAAAAACTGCATCAATTGTGAATAACAGACATAAAACTAGATCTTTGCCCCACTCATCTTAGCACTCTCCAATTTGCGTATATAAATATGCTGTCTTCACCTAGGCCCAAATATCATTTCTAAAAATTGTACATATATATGTAGTCTACTCCAGGAGGCAAATTTGTAGGCTTATTTTATACTCTAAGTGATTTTATACTCTAAGAGATTTTCCATGTGCTTCTAGTCCAGGTTGCTTTCCCCGACATGCCCCTGGAGGCGGCTCACTGTGCACACACACCCACCCGCCCACAGGCACGCGCTCTTTTATTTTCTCTGACACCTACAAATAGATCAGCAGGGGACTTCAAATGCACAGAAAAGCAGCTTGACCTGCCGGCTGAGTGCCTGTTGTTGGTTATTTCAGCTCTGAGCTGTGTGGCTCATGTCCTGCAAGCTGATCAGTTTCTACCTTTGGAAGAGGCAGGACTACCTCGGCACATCAGGAGTCTCTTAAGCTGACTCTCCTCACCCCAAGTACAGCACCAGGCAAGGGGGGTGGTGTGTTTTGGGGCAATCCTTTGGTCCTGGGCACAAACATCCCAATATTGGCCTAGGTGCTTCTAGCAGATCCAGGGAACCCCTCTGCAGGGCTGAGAAAGAAAGAGAGAGAGAGAGAGAGAGAGAGAGAGAGAGAGAGAGAGAGAGAGAGAGAGAGAGAGAGAGGAAATAGGAGAGGGGAAGCAGGGAAGTGGGAGAAGGGAAGGGAAGACAAGGGAAAGGAAGGTATTGCAAATAGGCAATGAGAAGGCCTCAGTGTTAAACTGAGCCAGAAAGGATACTTACTGCTGACTAACTGGCCCACGCTCAAAGCTGAAGAAGAGGAGGATGAGGAGGAAGAGGAGGAAGCCTGCCGCGCGGGACTCTGAGACACGGAGGCTTGGCTGTGAGCCAGGTGCAGGAGATTGCCCTGGGAGGCAGCTTGACCCACCGACGGCTGGGAGGGCTGGTGGAGCTACAGCAGGGCAGGGTGTAAAAGATACACAAAACAAATGAGAAATTAGGGGGAAACTTCAAGGGAACAGAAGTTTCAGATGAAGCTGAATCATTTTCTTTCGACGGATATGCACTTCTTGGAAAGAGTGGCGAGTGTACAGAATAGGCAAGACTTTTTATGTATGTAATGTGTCATCATGCGCTTGACAGGCATTTTATCAATAATTCTAAATATGTTATTAATTCCCTATTTGGCTTGCTGGAGCAGCCAGTTTTCTACATTTCTCCACCACGGCTTGTGGCTGGACCCTATCTGCTATAAAACTGTAGCTGCCTTGACAGGCTTCTCAAATATGTACAGTTAAATATAAAGCCTGCAACAAACTTGGAATGCAGAACTCCACATATAGATATGGCTGTACCATATCATTAGGATTTAGGAAAAGTTCCAATTTAGGCTAAGGGTGTGTGATAAAAGACCTTTCTTTTCTCCTCACAGTAAAGTCTGGATGGATTACAGTGAAGTGGGGGAAAATGCTCTCTGATATCTTATAAAAAATTAAGAGAAAAGTTAGAGGAGCCAGGACCAACCAGACAGTAGCTGTTGACGCTGAATTGTCGAAACTCTATGTGAGTCAGAGTAGAGCTGTGCTCCATACTGTTTGGAAGTAGATGGAGAGGTCTTTCCTCTGAGGGGCTTCTGGATAGACTTGAACCTCTGACCTATTGCTTATGCACCCTCTAGGGCCTCCTCAAAATAATAACAGCTGGAAACCCTGGTGACATAGAGGTTAAGTGCTACAGTTGCTAACCAGAAGGCTGGCGGTTCAAATTCACCAGGCATTTCTTGGGACAGCTCTGCATCTGTCTATAGGGTCATTAGGAGTCAGAATCGACTCAGAGCCCTTGGGTAGTAATATTTGTAGCTACTGGCTAATTGCTTTCTTACTCTGTTAAGCAACGTGTTAAGGGCATGCCTGTCCCATCTCATGTAACTCCTCAGCCTGTGATGTGGGTACATTTCTGACTTCTTTACAGATGATGAAGCTGAGGCACAGAGGGGTTAAATGATTTTATGGGTTCTTCCAGTTATTGTCTCACTCTGGGGCTTTGTCTCTTAGCCACGTGCCACACATAAGAATGAAATGTCTTCATGTACATTTATTTCCACTCTCTTTATGAGTTATTAAAAGATTGTGTTATGAGAGGAAAAAAGAGCTCAGCTGAAAAGAGGAAAGCAGGAGGAAAGGGCAATGATCCCAGTGCTGCGTCTGCAGGGAGGCCAGGGGCTGCTTCAGCAAATGCCCTCTTGGTCAACTGGAGGATTTTACCTCCATCAGCTGCCGCTCCAGGCACAGAATTACGGAGTTTGCAAACTACTTTCATATCCATCACCACACTCACAGAGATGAGTGACTGCTGTCATTAGCTGGTGCTGAGGCAGGCACTGACTCATGGGAACACCATGCACGGCAGAAAGAGAAGCTGCCTGGCTCTATACCACTCCCATGGTTGTTGTGGGCTGGACCAGTGTGATCCGTGGGGTTTTCACTGGTTGATTTTTGGAAGTAGATCACCAGGTCTTTCTCGCTAGTCCATTATAGTCTGGAAGCTCTGCTGAAACCTGTTCAGCATCACTGCAGTATGCGAGCCTCCTCAGCCAGATGGCTAACGGCTGAGCATGAAGTGTACTGGCTGTGAATCGAACTAGGTCTCATTCATGATATGGCAAGGTTTTTATAAGCAGGAGACAGCCTGGGAGGAGACCAAACCACAAAAGAGACACGAATCTTACGCTACTTTCTCAGTATCTCAGGGCCAGCCCTGGCTGTTTCATTTTTTTTTTTTACTGCTTTCCCAATGCAAACATATGCTTGTGTGTTCCTTTTTTTCCCTGCCAACTTTACTGAGATATGATTTATACATAGCAAAATGCACTCATTTTAAGCATATGGCTGTATGAGTTTTATCAAAGTTTTATCTCTATCAAGTTTTATCTCCACAATCAGGACACGAAAAACCAAACCAGACCCATTGCTGTCAAGTCAATTCTGACTCATAGCGACCCTGTAGGACATAGTAGATCTGCCCCACAGGGTTGCCAGGGAGCATCTGGTTTAGTCACACTACCAAACTTTTGGTTAGCAGCCAGAGCTCTTTACCACCATGCCACCAAGGCTTCTTAATTAATATATAGAACCTTCTCTTTAAAAATCACTTTATGAACTTCCCTCATCCCGTCTGCAATTGATTTATCCCAGCCCCTAGCTGGAGACAACCAGTGATATATCCTCTCTTACTATGGATATGTTTGGTGTGATTCTAGAGGTGGACTCATACAGCATGTATGATTTTAGTATCTGGCTTTTTTTGCTTGGCATACTGCTTCTGAGATTGACCCATTTTTGTGTGTGCATGTACTGGTAGCTCATCCCTTTCACTGTGGCATAGTATTGCACATAGCTAAATGGCCAGTTGTGTTTCCATTCATCTATGGATGGACATTTGAGTTGTTTACAGTTGGGGCTCCTAAGGGGGTTTAATGAATAAGGCTTTTATAAGTATGTATGTACAAATCTTGGTGTATTCTTTTGTATTTGTTTCTCTTACGTAAATACTGAGGAGTAGAGTTACTGAATCTTATTGTAAATGCATCTTTAGCTGATTTGCAGAGCGGCTGTAACACTGTTATATTTCCGACAACAATGTATGAGAATTCCAGTTGCTCTATGTCCTAGTTAAGACTCGGGATTGTCAGTCTTTACAATTTCCTAAAGTGATTTTTCCATTTCATTAACATATTCCCTTTAAAACAAGTGTTGATAAAGTGCTACTTTGGAGAATATGCTTAAGGAGCTCTTTTCTTGTTTTCCTATGGTAACACATTCGCTCGCTTAATCCACTTGACATCCCTACAAGGTGGATATGTCTGGCATGATTATGAGAATTCTAGATTTGAAAATGCCAGTTAGATGAATAAAGAAAACCAAAGACCTGATGCCTTTGAATTATGGTGTTGGTGAAGAATGTTGCATGGACTGCCCCCCAAACCAAGAAGTCTGTCTTGGAAGAAGCACAGCCAGAGAATTCCCTGGAAGTGAGAATGGCAAGACTTCATCTCATGTATTTTAGACATGTTATCAGGAGGCACCAGTCCCAGAGATGGACATCACGCTTGCTAAAGTAGAGGATCAGAGAAAAAGAGGAAGACCCTCAACACGGTGGCTGCAACAACGTACTGAAACATAGCAGTGAAAATGAGAACGGCAAGGGAGTGAACAGCGTTTCCCTCTGCGGTACACAGGGTTGCTGTGAGTTGAAACCATCTCAGTGGCACCTAGCAACAAGTAACAGATGCCTGGCTCAAGGCCGTGTGATCTTCTGAATCCAGAACCCCATTTCCCACTTTTAGTTCAGGGATCCTGGGATGCCAAGTTGGCCCCTCTTATAGCATTGCCTGTCGACAGATTTCAAGTAAGTACTCTTATTGTCATTCAGCTGTGCCAAGTAGAGACTAGATTATGAAGCAAAGGTAGTTATAATCAACATGGGAACCCCAATTAATATGCATCAAGCAGCTGCCTAAGGCAATTAGCTAATCTGCTGAGCACATAATCAACAATTGAATCCAGTAAATTTTATTCTGTAGGGATACATATTAAAGATTAAATCTATTTTTAATTTGCTAATAAAATGTGATGTATATTTTCCTGTCAGTCTACTCCAGCTAACCTATTGAGCTGTCCTTCTAAATACCGCTACTTGACAAAAGCTTTTTATAGTTTGAGTTACTGAATCATGAGGTAGTCTTCAGTTTTATCACTCCATCAATATTTTATCGGCACTGGGTGTGGTAAAATACCATCAAGGAACTAGATAAGACAATAATCAATTTAAATATTTCTTCTTCAGCTGCAATGCAGGAAAGGAAAAATTACTAGGCTGCATTTCATGTTGTGGAAACCCTGGCATCACAGTGGTTAAGATCTATGGCTGATAAACAAAAGGACAGCAGTTTGAATCCACCAGGTGCTCCTTGGAAACCATATGTGGTAGTTCTATTCTTTCCTCCAGAGTTACTATTAGTTGAAATTGACTCAATGGCTGGCACTGGGTTTGGTTTTGTTATCTCATGTCACAGTCATTAAAGTAACAGGGGGCTTATGCATTAAGCCACACAGAAGAAGAAATTTGAAAGGAAAATAAAATAGTTATTTTAAGAAATTGTTCTATGTCTACACAGTCAAAGAGCCAAAGAGAGAGATAAGTTTAAGAACACCGGTGGCGTAGTTTTTAAGTTCTATGGCTGCTAGCCAAAAGGTTAGCAGTTCAAATCTACCAGGCACTCCTTGGAAACTCTATGGAGGAGTTCTACTCTGTCCTATAGGGTTGCTATGAGTTGGAATTGACTCAGTGCCAGTGAGTTTGGTTTGGTGTTTAAGAATCTAAGGTCTTCCAGGGTCAATAAGCATTTTTTTGCTAAGGACATTAGTGTCTTGTTTACCCTTCAGAGTTCAACTAGGTTGTTGAGAAAGACCAATAATAGTTCTTAAAGGTTTTTAAGATTACATAAATAGTAGCATCCTAATGGTGCTCATATGTCCCATTCCACTTGTCAGGATAAACATGTACCTGTTAATTCTAGAATCACTGTGATGAATGAACCCTGATGGCGAAGTTTGAAGATCCACCTCTCTTTCGTAACTCTTACTCATGGAAATCTACCTCTCTTTAGTAACTCTTAGTCATAACTCTTACTCCTAAAACTACAAAATTATTTTGAGCAAAACATGAAAACTAACTGTATTCATTGCTATAGAGTTGATTCCAACTCATAACAACCCTACAGGACAGAGAAGAACTGCCCTAGTGTTTCCACGGAGTCAAAAGTTTCCACCTTTTGGTTAGCAGCTGTAGCTCTTAACTACTACACCACCAGGGTTTCCATATGAAAACTAGCACTAGTGGTATCCAACTAAAATGTGACATTCTTAGTTTGGTGTTTTTGGTGCATTAATCTTTATGTTTTATGCTTAAGCAATTTAGGCTATATATGTGTATATTCTTCAAATAAGAATATACAAAGCAGAGATTTAAGCCTACCTCATGAACAATTCTATGGTTCAGCACAAAATTTTAATATACTTTAAATACACAGCATTGTGAAAAATGGTATTTAATTTTATTTGCCAAGCCAAGCCAAGTGCCAATTATGTTATTTCTCACATAAGGACTTAACTGAAAATCATTATGCAAAAGTACTTTGATTATGTCTAATTATTGAATAAAGAAATGCAATGTAAATATTCAAAATTTAATTGGCCACAACTGGAATGGTTTGTGAAAAGAAATGTAGTCAGTCAGAGAATAATTAAAATATGAAGATAAACTTGTTCCTTGAATGGAGATAAAGGGAGAGTTAGAAGCTTCTATGAAGGCAAATATTTTTATTACATTACCTTAATCTTGAAAGGCCAACTATATGGGTCACAGTTATTGCACACCTCTTGTGTGTTTTTAACATCCATTGTTTTTAATGCTGGCACTAGCCCTCTTTGCTAGGTATTAGTGATACCACTATAGAAGAGGAAAAAGACTTGACTAAATGACTTGCCTGGGATCACACAGTGCTCTCAGCTGTGGTCTAGCATTGCAGGTGAATAGTTAGAAGTCAGAGAAACCATAGGAAGCTCTAGTTGGAGAAGTATGGAGAAAGTATGGAAGTATGGAGAAAAATGAGATGTGCTCAGATTGGAAGCTCATGATCAGCTGTACTGTAGAATTGATCAGCACTAGTATAGGATCTGATGGATTCGAACTGCCAACAAATAGCACTTAACCACTATACCACCAAGGCAGGAACCCTGGTGGTGTAGTGGTTAAGTGTTAACATCTGCTAACCAAAGGATCAGCAATTTGAATCCACCAGGTACTCCATGGAAACTCCATGAGCAGCTCTGTCCTATAAGGTCATTATGAGTTGGAATCAACTCAACAGCAGTGAGTTTGGTTTTAGTTTAGTATAGGGTTGCCATGAGTTGGAAGTGGTTAAACGGCAGCAGGTTTGGTTTTTTGTATTTATTGGGTTGCAATGAGTAGGAATCAACTCTGCAGCAATGGGTTTGATTTCTTTTGGTTTAGTGTAGATCATTATGCCCATCAGTTTGAACACTGCATTTGTTTCTTGTAAATATAAGATTTTAGTAGTTTAATTATTGATTTAGAAATTAGTCTCTACAGGTCTTAATATATTTAAACTTTTATGTTTTTAAGAGAAATAGAGACTCTCAGGACATTAAGCTGAGTAAAGTAGAGGGCCAGCAAAAAAGAGGAGGACCCTCAATGAGATGGATTGATGCTATTGCTGCAACAGTGGGCTCCGGCATAATGATTGCGGGCATGGCGCAGGACAGGGCCCGGTTCTGTTCTGTTGTACATACAATCGCATGAGTCAGAACTGATTGGATGGCACCTAACAATAATAACTCAGGTTGCTAGTGATTGTCCAGAAACATTATTTTGATTTCACTGTAATCTGGAGACACAAGTTGGAGTTGCATGAAGATTGCCCTTTGCTTGGCATGATGAACTTGAGTTATTTCTAGTACCCCAAACTTACTTCTCTCCCTTTACATGCCACACCTCTGTTTACTCACTACACCCTGACTAGGCTGCCTATGGCATCTCTGAGTGACGACGCAAACAGTTAACAGCTCTGCTACTAACAGAAAGGTTGAGGGGTGGAGTCCGCTCAGAGGCACCTGGAAAGAAAAGCCTGGTGATCTACTTCTCAAAAACTAACTGCTGAAACCCTGCGGAGCACTGTCCTGCTCTGAAACACAAGGGGCTGCCGTAAGTTTGAATGGACTCTATGGCAATAGTGTTTTGTTTTTTTTTCCTAAAAATAGAAACTGGAGTTCATCTCATTCTGTTGTTGTTGTTTGGTGCCGTTGAGTTGGTTCTGACTCACAATGGGACACAGTAAAATTGTCCTATGGTAAGGATTCTAAGGCTGTAAATCTTTACAGAAACAGACTACCATCGTTTTCTCCTGTGGAGCAGCTGGTATGTTTGTTCCAGTGACCCTTCAGTTAGCATCTGAATGCTTTAACCACTGTGACAGCAGCCCTCCTTCAAGCTATGAGTCAGATGAAGTAGGCTCACAGCTGGAAAAGTCACTAAGAAAGGAGAAGACAGAAGCAGCAACTCATGTTAGTCTTGAGTTTTGCCAGAAAAGGGAATGAGGTCCACTCGTTACACTGGGTGAGAGATAGGGAGGAACAGGAGTCACAGTTGGAAAAGTCTTATACTCCCTGCTGGCTCCCACAGGAGGTTTCATCGATTTCTTTGTGTTGGTTGACACTGCCAAGGTGTTTAACATATTCAACAAAAATAGATTCAAATAAAAGCACACTTTAAAGGCTTTCTAGATTTTCTGTGCGACTGTTTCCAATATATCTCTCATGTATAATGCAGTATATCTTTAATGATGTTTTAGTTCCTGGGATGAAGTCTCTTCTAATTAAATTCACAATTGAAATAAAAATAAGAAGGGGTGGCAAGTGTCTTGGAACATGGAATAAAATGCAGAATGTGCCAGACAGTTGGAAAAGTGAAGGTATATAAATAGTACAATTCAAATGGGTTAAGTGCAGAGAAATTCATTTGAAGAGGGGAAAGATAACCCTGCAAGTATGGAAAGGCACAATGTAAAACATCCAACCTTTTGCAGATAGGTCAGGTTGCCACAGTGAACCATAGCTACACCCCCTAGTGGTGGAATGAAGAAAGTGACTAGAAAGTGAGAGGTCTTGGCAGGAGCCAGAGCAGACAGGAGGCTCACTGTGACCTTCCCTACCCTCCAGGCACCAGCACGGATTTTTCTTCCTGCTGTGTTTTGTTGGAGGCTTCATAAGAGATTGAGAAATTAAGTTAGTGGTTCTCAAGATTTAGCGTGCATCAGAATCACCTGGTGGTTGTTGTCAGGTGCCATTGAGTCGCTTCTGACTCACAATGACCCTTTAAACAATAGAACGAAACACTACCTGGTTCTACGCCATCCTGACGAGTGTTATGCTTGAGCCCACTGTTGCAGCCACTGTGTCAGTCTGTCTTGTGGAGTGTCTTCCTCTTTTTCACTGACTCTCTACTTTACGAGGCATGACGTCCTTCTCCAGGGATTAGTCCCTCCTGATAACGTTTCCAGAACACATGAGGAGAAGTCTTGTCATCCTTGCTTTCAATGTGCACTCTGACCACTTCCCCTAAGACAGACTTGTTGGTTCTTCTGGCGGTCCATGGTATATTCAGTATCCTTTACCAATGCCATAATTCAAAGGCACCAAATCTTCTTTGATCTTCTTATTCATTGTCCAACTTTCGCACTCAGTGAAACAATTGAAAACCTCATGGCTTGGGTCAGATGTACCTTAGGCCAGTGATAGAATCACTTGGAGGACTTGTTAAAACAGATCACTGGGCCCCACCCGTGGAGTATCTGATTCAGTAGGTCCTGAGTGGGACTGGATATTTCTATTTCTAGTTAAGTTCCGGGTGATGCTGATGCTGCTGGTTGGGGGACCTCACAAGATATTGGAGGGGGCTTCTTTTAGAACAGATGTCCTGGTGTGGTGTAAATGGTTAATATTCTTCATTGCTAGCTGAAAGGTTAGAGGTTCCAGTCCACCGAGGAGCACCTCAGGAAAACGGCATTTCAATCTAGTTCCAAAAAATCCGTCACTGAAAACTCTCGGAAGCACTGGTGTACTCGGAAACACATAGGGTCATTGTGAGTTGGAATTCATGGCAACAAATTGGTTTCTTAGAACAATGGTAAAGAAAGAGCATTTATCATGGCTAGACAAGAGAATCCAGAGCCAGATTTAATAAGAAACTTTGCATTTCTTCTTAGTCCTGTAGAGTCACTGTCAGCTGGAATCAACTCTATGGCAATGGGTTTGTTGTTTTTAGTTTTTAATACGTTAACAATTAAAAGGACATAAGGAATGCATGAGTGTTACTGGGCAGTTCATTCTACTGCAGACAGCACAAGAGTAGAGGTCTTAGATTTGCTAAAAGTTGTAGGATGGACATTAGGACAATTTAACTTGGGGACTCTTTAGACTTTGGAATATGATGCCAGGGAAATTTTAGATCTTTGTGGAAAGTATGCACAAATGCGGAGGGCTTGTCTTTTGCCAGAGTTTAGGCTTTCTTGCCAGCTCTACTCCGTGACTCAGAGACATTTTCTTAAACCGAAGTTGGAAGAAGAAACCCGATTTAATTCTCCACTACAGACACCACCTGTTTGCAGAAGAGTAACTGTGGCAGAAAACATTGGTAGTTCAGTGGTGGAATTCTCACCCTCCATGCAAGAGACCTGTGATTCCCAGCCAGCCCACTTCATCAGCCATCTGTTAGTGGAGATTTTCATGTTGCATGATGTTCAATAGGTTTCAGCAGAACTTCCTGGCTAGGATGAACTATCATAGGGATGGCACAGGTCCGGACAGTGGTTTTTTTCGCACTGTGCACAGTGTTGCCATGAGTGGGAGATGACTCCTTGTCAGCTAACAAGAAGAAGAAGAAATGTGGCAGAACTGTCAGTGGCCTCAAGGAAAAGAGAGGAAAGCAGCCTTACTGCTGGCAGACTTAGGGGAGGATGTGAAGGATTGAGAAGACTGAGCAAGATTTAGTAGAGATATCTAAACACAGGAAGAAAAGGCCAAGGCAGCCATAACGCACACAACAGGAGCTTAGTGGAGACAAATGGCTAAAAAGGAGTTAGCTTTTAGTGTAGAGTGGAAAACAGTGGATTAATTGCAGTTAAAGTAATGAGGTGGGAGAGTGTGGTGAGAGGAAGGGTTTGACACTCAGGTGAGGGAAAACAGTGTTGCTTGGAAGTTCCTCCCCTGTTGTTGGCAGCACTAATTTGGAACATACTGGTAAATGAGAGAACACAATCATTGGAAAGACACACACAGGCTTCAACTGGCTTCTCACTAGCAGCAGCAGCAGCAGCAGCAGCAGCTCTGGGCTACTGGTGCCCTAGACAAGGACACATTGCAATTCAGCAGCAGTTAGTTTTCCCAGCCCCCTCCTTGGGGTGGGTTCTGCAGTATATAGGCACAGATGAATCAGCCTGGTCCCTTCTTCAGGTACTCACTTCTGGCTATCCAGGAAAATGTATAGACTAATAATGAAAATGCAATCTGACCAAATTCAAATCCTCTCCCCACCATTGTCCCCAGTCCCTGCCAACAGAGCATGGGAGGGAGCAGAGGCAAGGGAGCAGTGCAAGGAGGCTTCTTGGAGGAGGTGGTTGTGCGCCTGGATGAGCAGAAGTTAGCCAGACAGAGAAGGTGGGGAAAAGCATTCTGGGCCAACACTACAAACATGCGGAATGTGGACTATGTGTAGCTGAGGTCTGTCAGGAGTGGCCAGGTAAGAATTGAAAGGGTAACTGGTACCAAATGCAAGCCGGAAGGCTAACAGGCTGTTTTGCATCCAATTCATTGTACATTTCACGCACTTAGGAAATCTCTTTATTGGTGGAGGTGTCTCATTTATGTCTTATTCTGGGTTTCTTCAAGTCAAAACTGCTAATTCAGACTGAGGGTGGGGAGGGAAAGTACTTAAAAAAAAAAAAAAAAAGCAACCAGTAAGCTAATATATTTTTGTGTTTACTTGAGAAGAAGATGGAAGGATTTGGTCAAGTGCACAGCATTTTACAGAGGTAATTTAAATAAGCCAACTTCTATTGACTTCCTACAAGCATCAAGATCATTTTTGGAAGACAAATTGAGTGTCTTCATAGATGGTAATCTACACGTATTATAGCTATGGCACGTAAGTTTTGTAAAATTTTAATGTTTCAGTTTTAAAAGTTGCATTATTTTCTTTGAAGATGTCTCTACCCTTTTAATGACACTAAATAATTTCAGTTGATTCTTGCTAGGAATTAATCAAAGGAAGAATAAATATACATAATAACGATACCTTGTGCAGCTTATGAGGGAATCGCTATTCACATTCACAGGTTAACGAAGGGGAGAAAACAGAATTCGGGGGCCCCAGAGACTTTGGTGGGAGTCTACCATAAGCCAAGTAGTTGAAGAATCCCATGGAGACAGCAAAAGGTTACTTTCCAGCTCAACCAAATATTTTCGTATCAAGCAGTTTTTTGTTGCCATTTTCTCTTTATCTGGATGAGGGGGGAGGTCTTTATCTTTTTATTTTTTTCAGTCTAGTACTTTTCCTACTTTTTTTTCTTGCCTTACTCACCAAAGATCTCTGACATGATACTGTGGAAGCTGTAGGGCTACACGATCCTGGGTTTTTCTTTTTAATATTATTTTGCATCTCAGATGATGAGTTTGCAAATTCTTCCTAATTTTTCACTGTTGAAAAGATAAATCACCATCAGGACTGGCTGCCATCCTTAGATTTTACTCAGGCTCTTTTAATTAGAGGTGGTTGTTAGCTGCTGTCTGTTCAGCTCTGACTCATGGCAACCCTATATTTAAAAGAACAAAATGTTGCCCAGTGCTGTGCCATCTTCACAATCACTGGTCTGTTTGAATACATTGATTTTGGAACAAGAAATTGTATTGCTCTAACAACCACTTACAATGTGAAAATGGTTTTGGAATTGGGTAATGAGTGGAGGCTAGCAAAGTTTTGAGGTCACTAACAGTTAAAAAGGGAAACCCTGGTGGCATAATGGTTAAGTGCTACAGCTGCTAACCAAAAGATCGACAGTTCAAATCCATTAGGCACTCACTGGAAACAGTATGGGGCATTTCTACTCTGTACTATAGGGTTTCTATAAGCAGCAATTGCCTCAACAGTAATGGATGTCAAAGCAATTCTGATGAGGGCACAGGTGGAAGTCAGCAGAACTGTAGAAAAAGTCTCTATCATACATATGGTGCCACCAACAGACTGTTGCTAGAAATCTGGACATTAAACGTGCTTCTGGAGAGGCTTTCAAAGAAAACAATTTTGAACATGTGATTGGACAGTGGAGGAAGGGTGATGCCTTTTATGCACTGGCAAGGAACTTGTCTGAATTATGTTCAAGTCTTAAAGGAGCCATATATTTTCTCCTTTCTGTTTATAGTAAAATGTGAGAGGAAAGGCATGCACTTAAAAATGAATGATGCCAAATGAACACAGAGGTTATAGATTTGGAAAATTCTGTTGTACAAACTAAGGACACTTGTCCTAGAATGTTCACCAGGGATATGGCCACACAAACTTTTGTTAAAGAGATTAACCATGAGACTGATAAATCTAGACAACTACAACAGCATCAGCTTGGACTGCAGGGGACAGAGAAAGAAGTGAAGGAAAGAAAGCTGTCCACTTTTTGGAATTTCACAGGCAGGAAACAAGCCAAAGGAACTACATCTGTTGTCCTCCCTGGAAAAGAAAAGGGCCATCACTGGAGCTGCTCAGAGATCAGAGGACTTGTTCAAAGGAGCATGGGAATCAAAGCTGTCTTGATTTCAATGGATGTGGCCACAGTTCCCTGGATCCGAAAGGGTGGGCCTATAGCCTCCCAGCTTTCAAAGAGTCAGATCTTTGCCGAAATGGTTCCTGAGTATAGGACTGCTGTTAAGGCGTTCCAGGGGGATTGAGCTGAGTGGGCAGGGCTGCTATACCCAAGGGTTGGAAGAACGGTGTCTGCTAAGGCAAAGGAAGAAAGGTTGCCACTCAGGTGAATTAGGAGAATGGGGCTACCCAAAGCAAAGACAACAGTTACTGTCCCAGTGGGCCTAGAAGATGGAGCTGAACCCCAGGGCCAAGGGGACTTCATTCAGAATCCAGAGGGTGTAGGCAATACCCAGAGTCTGGAAGGTGGGGTCATTACTCAGATGGTCTCAAAAACAGAGGATACATTAGCCTTGAGAGCTAATGTATTTTGTCCTGCTGAGTTTGGGACTTGCTTGGTGCCTGTTATCCCTTCTGTCCCTCCAATTTCTCCTATTTGTAATGAAAATGTCTACTTTGTGTCTGTTTTACCACTGTACTTTGGAAACAGATAATTCATAATCTAGATTTCACAGGTTTACAGATGAAGAAGAATTTTGTCCCAGGGTGGAATATGCCTAAAATCTCACCTGTATTTCATCTGGGTGATTCCAAAGATGAGATTTTGGACTTGGAGTTGTTTTCAGACTTTTGAGGTGATGTGATAGGGGTGGGGGTGGGAATGTGTTCTGCATATGGCAAGGACATAAACTTTGGAGAACCAAAGGGTGGAATGTTATGGATGAGTTTTTGTCTCCCCCAAACCTAAATCCTAATCTTTGTACCTGTGATTGAAATCCTATTTGGGAAAGGGTTGCCTTTGTCATAGTAATGAGACAGGATTAATGTAGGGTGTGTCTTCAGTCAATCTCTCCTGAGATATAAAAGAGATTAAACAAGCAAGTAAGTAAAAATGGGGTAAGACAGATCCCAAGACAAATGGAGGTCTCCAAGGAACCAGGAAGTAGAAGCTGAAAGAGACAAGGGTGTTCCTTCAGTGCTAACAGAGAGAAAGTTGGTGCTCACGCTCAGACTTCCAGCCTCCTAAACTGTGAGAAATTTCTGTTTGTTAAAGTTGTCCACTGGTGGTATTTTTGTTACAGTAGCACTAGATAACTAACAAAATAACTTTGCAGGTTCTTTTTGATCCTCCTTCATTCAAAAGATAATTCATCATCAAGACCGGCTGACACCCTTAGAATTTACTCAGGCTCTTTTAACTGGAGGTTGTTGTTAGTTGCCATTTATTTGGCTCCAACCTGTGGTGACCTTATGTTATAACTTAACAAAATACTGCCTTTTTTAGAGGTGTAACTAAGATATGGCATGTAGGACATGTGCCCTCAGTGCCACTTGAGGTCACCACAGTTTCCACTGCCAGCAGTGAGAGATCATTCAGCAATTTAAAACTAATTGTCGCAGGTGCTACTTTCTGTAGAAAGGCCCCTGTTGGTCCTTTGCTATCTTCATGATGGTTGGTATGTTTCATTGTTGGTGCTATTGTGTCAATCTTTCTCATCAAGAGTTTCCCTCATTTTCTCTGACGCACTTCTTTATCATCCATGGTATCCTTTTCTAGTAATTGCTGCTTCCTGATGACATATCCAAAGTTTCTAGCAATTGGTCTTTCCTGATGACATAGCCAAAGTAAGCGAGAAGTATTGCCAGCCTTACTTCTAAGAAAGATTCTGGTTGTATTTCTTCTATGACTGATTTGTTCCTTCTTTTGGTAATCCATAGTACATTGTTGTTAGGTGCTGTTGAATTGGTTCCAACTCATAGTGACTCTATTCACAACAGAATGAAACACTGTCCAGTCTTGTACCATGTCCACAAATATTTTGATGCTTAAGCCCATTGCTGCTGCCACTGTGTCAATACATCTCATTGAGGGTTTTCCTTTTCGCTGACCCTCCAGTCTATCAAGCATGATGTCCTTCTCCAGGGACTGATCCTTCCTGACAACATGTCCAAAGTATGTAAGATGCAGTCTTGCCATCTTTGTTTCTAAGGAGTACTCTGGTTGTACTTCTCCCAGAACAGATCTGTTTGTTCTTTTGGCAGTCCATGGTACATCCAATATTCTTCTCCAACACCAAAATTCAAAGGCATCAATTGTTCTTCTGTCTTTTTTGTTCACTGTCCAACTTTTACATGTGTATGATGTGACTGAAGATACCATGGCTTGGATTAGGCACACTTTAGTCTTCAAGGTGACATCCATAGTATATTATATATATATATCCATAATATATTAGAATTAAATTATGCTATAATTATTTTTATTAGATTACAGCAAGCCACCCTAGGTCATCTGGTCCAGAAGCTCTATAGTTTATTTCAGGAAAGCAGAATTTCTTCTGATTGTGAGTTAGGGAACTCTTCAGTCACATAATTTATAACTCATTTCACTGTTGGAACTATCCTCTTACGAAGTCAAGAACTTATCATAAATCACATGAAGAAATGAATTGAAAGAATTCTCTACTGTACAACAGAAATCCTCTATATTTTTAGTGGTTCTTCATATTATATTTCTTCAATGTAGAGGGTAATATTTAAAGAAAAAAATTAAGAGCAATATCCTCATACCTCTAGCTCTGAGCTTTTGATTTTTTGGCTCTGGGAATTTTATGATCTGCTATTCTCAGAATCATTGCTTTTATATCAGGGACTCAGCCTTGCACATCTCCAGGCAGTTTACCTACCTTGGGAACTTTACTGCATGTGCCAAGGGGTTTCAGCTAGAGCTGACACCAAGAAATAGGAACATTCATTTGTTTCCACCATTTTCCTGATATTTCTGATCAGATTCATCCTTGATTCCTTTGATTTTTCTGGATCTGGGATAGACCACTGATATGGGCCTTGGACAAGAGTGGTGGGCTTGTTGACACCTGCTGTGGCCTGTAGGGGTATTCAGGAAGGTTTTCATAGGACTCTTTGCAGCTGGGTCTGGGGTTGGAAATGAATTAATGATGTCAATTGTGGACAGGGCTTTGAGGTGTGGTCTCAAGCTCGCTGCACTTTTGCTGTTTCTTGGTTAAGCATTTCTTCTCCATCGAAGCTGTTCTTTGTCCAATTTAAAGCTGTAATTTTATGTAATAGCAATGGTTGATCATACCTCTGACATTCAAGGTGAGAGCAAGAGCTACTTTTATTAAATGTTGATGATGTCTAACAAATGCACCACCTTTAAACGATTTACAACTTGGCTTTGCTGACAGAAATAGTCTTTAGCAGACTGTATTAGAAGAGACTGATCTCCTTGTCATTTTTCCCCTTAGAAGTTATTTTAAAAGCCAATGGGAAAGAGAATCTTGATTTATTCTGGACACTATTTATAGGATGAAGAATCCAGTGAAAGCTTATAAATAGTAGAAAAAACAAGCCAGCTGAAGAGAGAAGGGAAAACTTCTTAATGTGGCAGGAATTTCTTTACTGCCTGGAGTACCTGGGTGATGCAAATGGTTAGTGCATGTGGCTGCTAACTGAAAGGTTGGAAATTCAAGTTCACCCAAAGAAGTTCACATCAGAAGAAAGGCCTGGTGATCTACTTCTGAAAAAACTGACCTTTGAAAACCTTATGGAGCACAGTTCTGCTCTGATACACATGAGATCTCAATGAGCTGGAACTGAGTGGATAACAACTGCTTTTTTGGTTTGCACCCGAGCTAAAGCTGAGGGAGAAGAGGGTGCCTGAGAATCTTAGCTCCACAGTTGTACCCTGCCCTATGGGGTCACTAGGAGTAAGAATAAAATTGACAGCAACAGATTTTTTGGTTTTATACATATTGTTCAGTGATCTCCTTATTTCCATTCCGGTTGTTCTGTTTCCATAAATCTTGCTTCCTGCCCCACCTGCCCTCCACCTTCTCGTTTTTGCTTTGGTCTCATATAGTTGATTATTTAATGGAACAGAGTAGTCACAGTTAACAGTGTTAATTTTACAGCCAAGCCAAGTGCCGTCTAGTCGGATCTGACTCATGGTGACCCTAGAGGCCAGAGTAGAACTGACCCCCAGAGTATTCAAGGAGTGCCTGGTGGATTTGAACTGCTGACCTGGTGATCAGCTTATTATTTGTCTGAAAGGTAACATCCAGAAGTAGCTTCAGTTCCAAGTTTAAAGCATGTATCAGGATAATAGTCTCAGAGGTTATTCTAGTCTCTACTGGTACAGTAAGTTTGGCCTATTTTAGGAATTTGAGTTTTGTTCTACATTTTTCTTCATTCTATCTGTGACCATTTTCCAGTACATAGTTTCATCTATTTTTGTTTGTATTTTGCTTAAGTGGCTCATTTGTAATACATATTCCACCGCTTCAGCTTAACCTCCATACTGATACCAGACCTATTTTATTGAAAAATAAAGTTCAAAGTTTCATCCTACTCATTAAATACCTCTTAGAGATCCCCAGAGCTTCAGAGTAAATCACTGTCACTGTCAGCACCATCGTCGTGACTATGTAAGTATGTGCTTGGTGTCAGGCAATGTTCTAACCACTCTATGTATATTAACTTATTTAATTCTCACAACAACTTTGTGAGGTAGGTACTGGTGTATCCCCATCTTATAGATGAGGAAACTGGGGCACAAAGATGCTGAGTAACATGGTATGGTTCACACAGTGACCAAGTTCATCCTTTTTAGCTTGGCTGTGGAGGTCTTCCTGGAAATCTTGGTGGTGTGGTGGTTAAGTGCTACGTCTGCTAACCAAAAGGTCAGCAGTTCAAATCTCCCAGGCACTGCTTGGAAACTCTATGGAGCAGTTCTACTCTGTCCTATAGGGTGTCTGTGAGTTCGAATGGACTTGACAGCAGTGGATCTGTTTTTTGGTTATGGAGCCCTGCTGTGACTTGTCCTCCAGCCTCTCACTGTGACCTGGGTTCACAGGTCCCTTTCCTATCTCTGAACGTCTTTCACATATCTCAGCGTCTGTTCTTGCTGCTGCTATTGCCCGGAAGGTACTAACTCATTTCTTGTTTTTTTTTAAGATTTACAGAACCAACCAGCTTCTCATTGAACAGTTAGTATACATACTGTTTTGTGACATTGGTTACCACCCCCACACTCGACCTTCTTGACCTTGATTTCCCTATTACCATCTCTTCTGTCCCCTCCTGCCTTCTAATCCTTGCCCCTGGACTGGTGTGTCCCTGTGGTCTCATTTTGTTTTATGGGCCTGTCCAAACTTTGGCTGAGGGTGAACTTCAGGAGTGACTTCGTTACTGAGCTAAAAGAATGTCCTGGAGCCATACTCTTGGGGTTTCCCCAGTGTCTTCTGGCCACTGAGTCTGCCTTTTTATTTTTTATTTTTATTGTGAGTTAGAACTTTGTTTTACGTTTTTCTCTAGTTCTGTCCAGGACCCTTCACTGTGATCTGTCAGAGCAGTGGTGGCTGCTGGGCATCATCTAGTTGTGCTGGTCTCAGTCTGATGGAGGTGGTAGTAGTTGTGGTCCATTAGTCCTTTGGAATAATCTTTCCCTTGTGTCTTTGGTTAACCTGTTGCTTACCTGGTTAACCCTTACTCATCCTTTAAGACTCAGCTCCAAAGCTATCTTCTCTGTGAACACTCAGAACCCTCTGGGCTGAGTTAGTCACACTGATGGTTAATTTTTTGTGTCAGCTTGGCTAGGCTATGGTGCCTAGTTGTTTGGTCTAGCAGTAGTCCAGAAGTAGCTATGACATTATTTATATGTGATCTTGAATTTAGTAGACTACCCTTCATAATGTGAGTGGGTCTCATCCAAGCAGTTGAAGGATTTAAATACAAAAAGTCAGGTTTCCTGAGTGAGAAGGATTCTGCCTCAAGACTGAAGAAAGACATTCTGTGGTGTTTCTAGCCTGTTGCCTGGCTTACTAACAGGCTGTTGTTTAGACTTTCTTTCCTCAGCAATCACGGGAACCAACTCCTTGACATAAATCTTTGTATTGTGGTTGCTGTTGAGTTGATTCTGATTCTTGTACATATGTACAGAGTAGAATTGTGTTCCATAGGAATTTCAAAGCTGTGCACTTTTAGAAGCAGATTGCCTGGCTCGTATTTCAAGACACCCTGAGTGGATTCAAATTGCCAACCTCTTCATTAGTAGTTGAGCATCTAACTGTTTGTGCCACCCAGGGACTCTACTTCTTTCTATATATGCTATATTTTATTGGTTCTGTTTCTCTGAAGAATCCTGATAAATTCAGTCACCCTCACCTCTGTGCTCATACAAAACTTGTACATACTTGCCCTGTTACAGGACATTCTCTATTGTGTGCGGGAACTCAGTTCATAAATCTGTGTCCTGCATAAGACTATGCATTCCTTAAAATCATTTCTCTTTCTTCCTTTATCTTAGCATTTAGCAATGGTCTGGCTATGCAGTGGGTTATCAAAAAATGTTTGTTTTGAAAGAACCAATTAACTAGAAGCACCATGCAGTCTGACAACATGTCTTTCTTCTTCAGTGCTTCTTACCCAGAGTCTGACATAACACTTAGGAAGCACTCAGTTGATACTTGAATGAAAAAAATGAACTAAATCATCATGGTGTTGGGGAAATTCAACCATACAGCAATTGCTAGAGTTAATTCCTTAATACATAGGCAGCAGTCCCAGCAGCATCAATTTGGGATATCTTGGTGCTTAATAATTTTTTTCATTCAGATGTAAAACATAAGCATCCTTGGTTTCTTCTTGGTCCCACTAAAACAAAAAATCATCTGAAAATAAAGTGTTATGAAACTAGACAGACACCGCCTCTCTTGGTAATGCAATGCCATATACTCATATTTTTAGATATGAGAACCATTTAGCTATCACTACACTCACTAAGAATGGAAAATAAATCTACTCGCCTTTTAAGAAGTATTACTAGGTTATGACTAGTGGGATTAAATATATTGTAATTCAAAATGAGTTTTCTTTGATGGACACCAAGTAGAAGAAAGGAGGTCAGAAGAGGCATCTGAGAACACCTGGCTGCCTCGATGTGGCACCTTTACCTGCTGGCCTGGCTTGATGGGGGACAGCGTGATGCCCTGGGTGTTGATCACTGGCAGGATCTGATTCCCGATGACTGTGGCGATGATCTGGCCCTGGGCATTTGTCAGGAGCTGGGGGGTGATTGGCTGCACCTGAAGGCCCTGAGTGCTGCTTGCTGCTTGGCCCGATGGCCCCGGACTAGGCATCAGTGGGATGGTCCCAATTATCTGCAAGAGACAGGCCAGAGGTGAGGGGCAGGCCCTGTGCCAGTGTGCATCTGCATAAGTACCACTTGCTGCCCAATCTTTAGGGGATGCTCCTCGATGCTGACCAGAATTTGCAAATGGGGCTGTAGATGTGGGTGTGGAGGAGGGTGACAGGGGAATCCCACATGAAGAAGTGATAAGGGCACGTGGCCTGAGTTCATGGGAGGGAAGAAGCCTTTAAAAAACACAACAGAACATTGTGGTTTCTGCCAAGGGGCACAGATGTCTTTTGTCAGAAGCAGTGATCAGAATTGCTCCCTGAGGCGCTCAAAGCCCTTGCCTACCTGGGGGCCTCATGCCTGCTCCTGAGTGCTGCTCACACAATGACTTCCATTGCCTCCGATCCTTCACCTGCATTCTCCTTCTCTCCCCATCCCACCAACACCACGCTCTCTCTCAAGGTCAGGGGTCAACTCTTCTGGGTGGCTCTCCCTGACACCCCCAACAACATTACCAGAAGACCAGTTACTGTGGAGCTGATCTCACTCATGGTGACCCCATGTGTGTTAGAGTAGAACTGTGCTCCACTGAGTTTTTAGTGGCTAATTTTTCAGAAGTACATTACCAGATCTTTTTCCAAGGTGTCTCTGGTTGAAGTCAAATCTCCAACCTTTAGACTAGTAGCTGAGCATATTGTTTGTAGACTCCCCAGTAGAAGTAAACAAAAAAAACAAAACACTGAGTTGATTCCAATTCACAGAGACCCTGTAGGACCAAGTATAACTGTCCTGTAGAGTTTCCATGAAGCAGCTGGTGGATTCAAACTGCGAACCTCTGGGTTAGCACTTGTAGCTTTTAACCACTGCACCAGCAGGGCTCCTCCAGGGGATTTAGGACCGTTATTATAGCACCAGCATCTTTGTGACTGTTCAGAGTCTAGGCTCCACAGTCAGAGAGATGAGATTCCATTCCCAGCTGTGCCATCTACTTGCTGTGTAATGTTTGTCAAGGAACTCAAGCTTTCTGAAGCCTGAGCCAAATTAGGATTATAAGCAAAACTTTGAAACACTGAAAACAGAGGTAAAATGGCCACTGATGATTGATACCAGGAAAAGGAAGTCAATTTTAAATTATGGCTTCAATCTGGGGCATAAAGGCTAGTGGAAAACGTGGCAGTATGGACTTTTCTTTGCTCTCAAGCAGCCTCTGTCCTCAGGAGTCCCTGGGTGGCATGATGGTTGAGTGCTCAACTACTAATCAAAAAGTTGGTGATTTGAAGCCACTCAAGCTCCCTGGAAGAAAGGCTTGGGGATCTGTTTCCCAAAGTTCACATCTTCAAAACAGTTCTATCTGAAGCACACAGTGTCATGCTGAGTCAGAATGGCAACTGGTTTTAGCCTCTCGCCTCAGTGAACGGATTGTGTGGACGGTCAGCAGAAGGAGCTTGGATGGACCCAGTTACTGTGCTAAAGAGAAGGGGAGCATGGTGGGGTAGTGAACGTACAGGGTGTCTATAACATATAACAACAGACCAATGTACACATGTTGTCAGGAGTAGGCTTCACCTGTAAGAAACTAAAACATCATCTATGCTTCCAGACTTTTGGAGTCCCCTGACAGGGAATCGTGGAGCTAACTGTGCGCCGCTTACTTCCCTCTGCGCACTGTAGGGTGACTAAGCAGCTATACTTGGCTTTTCACTTCAAGGGCGGCCTCCCGGACAAGCACTGAGATAATGCACCTCGGAGACCACTGAGGCTTATTCACAGTCATACCACAGCAAGTGTTTTCCATACTGCCACGTGTTCCACTAACCTTTAGTGCCCAGATTAAAGAGATAATTTAAAAGTGACTTTCTTTTTCTGATATCAGCCCACGGTGGTCATTTCACCTCTGTTTTCAGTGTTTAAAAGCTCTGTTTATAATCCTAATTTGGCTCAAGATTCGATTTCACTCTGTATTCTTACATCAGCTCTATGAAGTAATTTAGTCAAACTTGCATTTCAAAGATAAAAAACTGGGGGTTCAGCAAGGTTAAATGACTTGGGTGAGGTTATTCAGCTATATGTAGGCTAGAACTGGAGCCGTGCTGGTACCAAGGTGTAGAACTTGGATGCTAATCAAAAAATCAGCACTTCAAATACACCAGCCACTCCTTGGAAAGCATACAGGACGGTTCTACAAATTCCAGTAGAGTCGACATGAGTTGAAATTGACTCAACGGCAACTTTTTTTTTTTTTTTCCTAAACTGCAGCTATGGAGTTTATGGTGGCACAATGCTTAAGTGCTTGACTGCTGACTAAAAGGTTGGTGGCGTGAAAAGACCTGGTCACCTGCTCCTGTAAAGATTACAGTCTAGGAAATGTGATGGGACAGTTCTTCACTGTCCTACTGGGTAGCTATGTATCAGTCAGAAGTGACTCCATGTCTCACACCAAGAAGCTGAAGTCCAGGTCTGGCTGACCATTCCTGTGTTTCCATTGCGTCACCTGGCTCCCACTGTGTGGAGGACATTAGAGGCAGCCAGATCCTAGTAACGGCACCGCAATCCATTTTTGCCCTTTCGCACTACACAAGGTTTACAAATTATTCCATTTTTGATCCCCACAGTATCCTAAGTAGGGCCTTCAATATAGTTTCTCGATGAATGTTTTTTAAATGAGTGAATGGTTTCTAGACTTGGCTATCACATCCAACTAGGAGCCCAGATGAACTCCAAGACCACACAGCTCACTGACAAAGATCCTGCTGGAGAAATGGGCCCTCCTCACTTGCCTCTTGCTTCCGCCCTCAAAAGCCCCGTGGGATGGAGCTAATGGAGGAACTGTGAGTGTCACGTATCAACGGCAGTGTCCACAGTTGTCGATGGATGCTGATAAAGGTCAAGTAATTACTGGGAGAGTGGTCAGCAGTCCCTTAGGGAGTTGGCCCTCAGTCCCGCTGAATGAGCCGGTAGTGTCTTCCCAGCAGCGTCAGCCACAAACACGTCCCGTCCCGTCTGAGCAAGATCACGAGGAGTCCACATCAATAGATCAGAGCTCATAAGTACTTTATTGATGCGTGGTCGTGCATTAAACAGCTTGCGATCCAAAGGCTGTTTATACAACCCCATGGACAATATAAGAGAGACTGGGTGAGCATCTACACTGGAAAGTCCCCCTTTCCACACAAGCCCACAAAGCTTGACAGCCAACCCACCCAGCGTGGCTTCCCCGACTTTCCGGGCCTTTAGAAGCCCTGCGCCTTCTGATTGGCTTAGTTGAAAGCGCCCGAAGAAGCTGGATTTATTTACGTGGCAGGGTTGCGGGCTCTATTTTAGGCAGGATTTCAGCGTGTTTAGACACCAGAGAGAACTCTTCAGAGGGAGGCATGGCACCTGACAGTTAGAAAACACGCTGGTGATGAACAGAGCTGCATTCCAGCAGCAGAAGATTGACATGCGTCTGCACTCGCTTCGCCGGTAATGAGATGCTCTGCCGGTGTTCCAGGCGGAAGGAAGGCAGGCGAATGCGAGTGAGACTCACCATGCTCTTTTCGAAGTATCACCTCACGTCTCAACACTGTGCTGTGACATTACTAAAACATGGTTCCACGTATGTCCCTCCCCACATCACTTCTCTCGTAAGCCTTTGCATCACTTAACCAGGATCCTGTAACACTAACGTCAGAGCTGGGTGAATCTGTAATGGCACTGCTGAAAGAGCTTTCCCATAAAGAGAGTTTGGGGAATAAGGTGAGGGCGGGGTTAGGAGAAATTCTGAAGTAAGGAAGCCTTCTGTGAAATTATGTATTCATTTTTATCTGCCTTTCAGGTGAGCTGGTATCAGCATTTCTGCCCATTAAAAACTTGGCAGTGCACTGAGGGGAGTTTTGTAGTATTTCCCAAGGTATCACAGCATGCTAGCTTTAGTATGTCTCCATTCACTGAAGGGTGGAGATGATCTCACACCGTGTTGTCTGAGAATTTAAGGATGTGCCTGTTTTACCTAGGCTGGTTCTTGCCCCCCTTAGCTCTTCTTCTGATCTCATTGAAACTCCTCTGAGCACTCTGACTTCAAAGAGAGAGACACGAGACAAAGAAAGGTCTGAGATGCTCAGTACTTATGAAAAGTTGGCAATTTTACCTGTGGAGATATTTTAGATTAAATGCCTTTTGATACCCAGCAGAAGTATTTGCACCTATACGTATTTCAACTAAATCACGAAGTTAAAACAGGATTGACAACACTTTAGGGGAGTCTCTGATTTGAGGGAAAAGGTAGAAAGATGTTTCTGAGACAGTTGTCTCCTCTTTGGGAATTTGAATTCCTGGCTCCCAGAGCAAAACAAAGTCAGTTTCTGTTGATTTTGATTTATGTTGGCTTCATGCCTTGTGCTCCATAGGGCTTTAAATGGCTGATGTTTTGAAAGTAGATTGCCTACCGTTTCCTCTGAGTTGGCTCCAGGTGGATTTGAACCTTTTGGTTAGCAACAGGAGCCTGTTAAATGTTTCTACCACCCAGGGAGTCTTCCTGGCTCCTGGGGGGTGGGGATTTAGGGCCAGGAAAGGTCCTGATGGGAGAACATATCACTGAGAAATCAAGACAACAAGGCCATGACTCTTGCTCAAGCTATTAAGTACAGAACACAAATACAAGTTCTACCGTGTTGGGGACTGTGGCAGAGCAGCTAATACTAGCATGCCCTTGTCGGTGTAAAGCATTTTATCATGTGCTGTGGAGGACACCGAGAAAATGCCTTAGAGACATAGGAGACATGGTGAAACAGGCACATCCCATGCAAATATTCTAACAGTCTAAAAGAGAAAATGATAAGCCTCAGTCAAGTACCAGGAAAACCTGGTAGCGTAATGGTTAAGTGCTACCACTGCCAACAAAACGGTCCCCAGTTCAAATCTACAAGGCACTCCTTGGAAACTCTGTGGGGCAGTTCTACTCTGTCCTGTAGGGTCACTATGAGTCAGAATCGACTTGACAGAAGTGAGTTTAACTGAGTGCCAAAGACTGTCTGATACAAGTGTCTTCTTTCCACATGGTGGGTGTTGAAAAGAGTATTATGAAGTAAATGAATGGCTTCAGGGAAGGAAAAGTAGGGTGCTCAGTGGAGATTTCACAGGAGAAATGGGAATTGAGCAAGATCTTAGAAGTTGGCTGAGATTTGGCAAAGCAGAGAAACCATCCCAAACAAGATACTAGGCTAAAGGTGAGAAAACATGGCAGATGCTAAATTGCTAGTTTGCATATGAGATCAAGTAGGGATAGTGAAGAGATGGACAGTTCAGTGTAGAAGGGCCAATTCCATATAGCTCTAGGGAGTTGGATAAAGGTTTTTGGAACTGGGTGTCAGGGTGCTGAGATGAAGCTGGTTTGGGTGTGGATATAGAATGGACTGAAATAGAAGATGGACTGCAGACCAGGAGATCAGTAGCTAGATGTCACTGTAATCTTTAGGTGTGAAGCAGAATGCCTCAATGAATCCTTGACATCAGGGTTGCCTGATTCATTGACTTCCACTTCTATTTATAAACACTATCAACTATATGCTTACATTGCAACATTAGAAAGTTTTGATTGAAGTTATTGCCCCATCAATATCATAGCAGATGGCTTAGGCAGCATTTACTGTGATCCTCTATGTCTTTGTCTTGGCTCTCCAACATTAATGATTCATCTCTGATGAATGCTTGAACCAGGCAGAGACCCATAATGGCACTGTGATAATTGTGACCTAAAAAGTTCTGGACTTCTCTAACGGGGGACTTACTTGGTTGTTGCTGTTCATGCCCACCTGTCTTTCTTTACATGGGTTAAGAGTGTAAATCATAACTGAAGAATAAAAGTCAATGTTGTAAGAACAACTAAAAAAAGAAAAACATTGAAATTTTTTTTCCCATTGGCACACGTACTTTAAAAATTTCTATTTCCCTGAAAATTTCAGTGGCTTAAACACAAATGTGGCAATCATTAATTCAGCAGCAATTACAATGAAAGCAATGTCCATTGCTGCCACTTTGATTCTGACTCATAGTGACCCTGTAGGACAGAACAGAACTGTCTCATGGAGTTTCTAAGGAGTGGCTGGTGGATTCGAACTGCTGAAATTTGGTTAGCAGCTGTAGCCATTAATCACTGTGCCATCAGGGCTCCAATTAAAGTTATGATAAGGATTACTTTGTAATTAGGGCAAAGCTCAGGAATTGAGAGCCATATACTCCTTTGGGTCACTAGGCTATCTTTACAATGCCTATATGGGCCTCAGGTTAGTTGACATGTACAGTAGGAATGAATTATGACTGATGGAGTGAATTATGACTGATGGAGGGTAAAGTGCTCAGAATTTATTCACTGTCACACATAGGTGCCATTAGCAGCAGCTTCGGGGTGGCTTCACAGAACACAGCGCACCCAGACAAGTGATTTGATGAGCCACATGTCATAATAGCCTATGACATGCTGTTAAACTCTGCTACAGAGAATGGGATTCTAGGTGTCAGATTGACAAGAAATTTTGTTGCACATATCTTTAAGAAAAGGAAGCCTGCCAATGCTATAAATTGGTGAATTCCTCAGGTCTTTCAATCTATCAGCAGAGACAATTCTTTCTCAAGTATTTGTGTAACCTCAGCACTTTTTTGGTCAAGAGGCTTTTGTTAACATTGCTTCATCCTGAACAAAGACCTTATGGCATTTGAGATTGCTGAGGAGCTCGTGCTGAGCCATCACCGGAAGGGAAATGGCTGATCACCTTTCCCTTCCTTTCCGGTCTGACCATAGCCACTTCTCTCTCTTCCTGCAAGTGATGATTTTATCTTCTTTTTAGAATACATTCTGAACTCACTGTGTTCCCAGGTTGAGGGTCTGTTACAGGTTGAGCTTTGTCCCCAGAAAGATATGTTGAAATCCTAACCCCTATACTTGTGAGTAGAAACCCTGGTGGTGTAGAGGCTAAGGGCTATATCCGCTAACCAAAAGGTTGGCATTTTGAATCACCCAGGTGCTCCTTGGAAACTCTGTGGAGCAGTTCTACTCTGCCTTACAGGGTTGATATGAGTCAAAATTGACTTGATGGCAGTGGGTTTGGTTTGGTTTATACCTGTGAATATGACCTTGTTTGGGGGAAATAGGGTCTTTCTTCAAAGATATCATTGGTCAAGTTGTACCAGAGTAGGGTGGCTCTGGTAGATGTCAAACCTTTATCCTGTGCACTGTTGATGAACCTGAACCTCCAACTTTTGGTTAGCTGACTAGGGCATTCAACATTTGTACCACCCAGGGACTCCAAATTATGGACCAGTAGGTTTAGTCTTTCAGGTGATGCCAACAAATTGGCATGGCTTCCTTCCTGGAGCTCTGGGGGTACCAGGGTTTGGGAGGAAATGGGGCCCTGATAGATAAAGAATGGTAGGACTATGGAAACAGGGAGTGGCAGCGTGTCTAAAGATGGCATCAGCAGAGCTCAGGAGATGAGACCAATGACCTTAGACCAACTTGCAAGAAACAGACGACCCACATTTGTTTAATGACCATTGATAAGAAGGAATTTTTGAAAGTGTACATTTTGATGCTTGCATTATAGGTACTGATAGGTATTCCATCCCTGGGAATGCCTACCAACTTGATGTTTTTCACTGTCATTTAGAATTAGGATCCCTGCTGGATGTTCTACTGTTTGGATTCAACTTTAGAAACACACTCACACTGAGTAAAAGATTGAAGCTGTGAGGATCTTTAAAATAACACTTTCTGTCACATTGCAAGAAAAATAATTTGCATTAAAACTCCTATTACAAACATAGTGATAACAATAAAGACAATCATTACTCCCAAAAGCTTCTTAAAAGCCACTAAAGATATTTCTGCTTATTACAGTTTAAGATGTACATAGTGGAAAAGAATTCCCCACTGGCGTGGAATCACAGGACTGAGTTCAAGCCCAGGCTTTGTCACTTACCAGTGAGAGGGAGTGGGTGAATTACTTCACCTCATAGATTCTCAGTCTAATTATGAATGTGGACTCCATAAGGTTACTGTGAAGACTAAATATATATGTACAGCACTCAGCACTGTTTTTTTGACCAACCAAATAGGTGTTCAATAAATATTCATTCATAACTTCATGTTGTTCAAATACTTGGTTTGGTCACTTCTGGGCATTTGTACTGAGTTGCAAAGGCTCTTTTGAATTGTTCTAAATGCTATAATCTTATAATTTCACTATGAGAATAGTTTGCCATAGAAAACAGTACTTTATCATGAAAAATAATTTATCCTGCAATGGAGGGCTATGTTGGAAGTTTTTATAGTAGCATCAAGGTTTAGTTGGTGCTGTATTCCATAGCAGGCACTAGATCAAATACAGAATTTACAAAGGAAGTTTCTGAAAATCAGTTAGACAATTCCAGAACTGAAACACCCACAATAAGGGCAGAGATAGAGAATTTAAAAAATTCTGAGAGTTGCTTCCCTCCCCAGGGTAAGGTACAGTGAGTGAGCTTTCTCTCTTCACCTCAGCTGTAACAACAGTATATGAATAAATAATATCTCCTCAAATTTTGGGAGAACTCTAAAGATGAAAAGCTATGGCTTTTGAGTTGAGCGGGCAGGAGAGAAAGACAAAGAGAGAGAGAAGTGAGAGAAAGCTTGAGTGTACTGTGTTGGGTATGGCTACACTTCCACTGAGAGCAGGGATGAAGCCAGAGGACTCTGAGGGAAGTGGGCACTGGGACACAGAGCTTTAACGAGTGGGCTTCCAGAGAAACCTAACTCTGAAAGAGAGTGGACAGGGCAAAGAAAACATGTTGCCAATATAATAGAAAGTGTCACTGGAACATTCCAGTAACTGGGCCTCCAAAGGACTCATAAAAGTGCTTCCAAGAGTTGGCTTGCACCATCTGCTGGCCTAGAGGACATGAAGCCATTTAGGATGGTTCAATGAAGAGGGAATATTTTTATATCCCATGTCTTCTCTCCCCACCTCAATATGACTGAGTCAGAAACAGGTTTAGCAAGCTGGGGATGAAGAATCAGGCCACAGGGAAAGAGAAAGGGACTAGCTGCCTTTCCCACAACAGCAAGCCATCAAGAAGGAGGTTCCAGCTGGGAACTGGTGGTGGTGTTGGCGAGGGGTGGAGTTTACATTTAAGTTAGGTTTGCAGTTTTGATTATAGTTGACATTAAAAACAAATGAATAAACAAACCAAACCTGTTGCCAGAGAGTGGATTCCGACTCAAAGCAACCCAATAGGACAGAGTAGAACTGCGCCTTAGAGTTTCCAAAAAGAAGCTGGTGCGTTTTTGGTTAGCTGCCTTCAGCAGCCATACCTTGCTATAGCTCTTAACCACTGTGCCACCAGGGTACCATTGTTGGGACAACCAAAAAACCAAACCCAGTGCTGTCATGTTGATTCTGACATATAGGACAGAGTACAACTGCCCCATAGAGTTTCAAAGGAGCACCTGGTGGATTTGAACTGCTGACCTTTTGCTCGGCCGCTATAGTACTTAACCACAATGCCAACAGGTTTTCTGTTGTTGGGATAGTATGTCTTTGCAATATGGCCACAGAAGATTGAATTACCCCCCAAACTAGTCCTGTTGAGTGGATTCTGACTCATGATGACCCCATGTATGTCAGAGTGGAACTGTGCTCTGGTTTTCCACATTGATTGCTTGTTAGTAGATCATCAAGTCTTTTTTCTAAGGTACCTCTGGGTGGACTTGAACCTCCAACATTTTGGTTAGCAGTTGATGGCATTAACCATTTACATTACCCGTGGACTCTATACTGTCTAAGGATGTCCGGAAATGTTATGGGGGCAAGAAACTGTCATGGATTGAATTGTGTCCCCCATACAATGTGTGTAGCAATTTAGCTATGCCATGATTCCCAGTGTTGCATGATTTTTTTTTATGTTATAAATTTCTGTGTTAATGAGGGAGAGGATGGGAGGCAGTTGCGTTGCTGGGCAGGTCTCAATGTGTAAGATTGCATTGTGCCTTGAGGTAATCTCTTGGGATACAAAGGAAAGGAAACAAGCAGAGAGTTGCAGACCTCATACTCTAGAAGCAGTGCCACGGGCAGAGTATCGTTTGAATCCAGCGTCCCTGTGCCTTAAAAGCTCCCAGTCCGGAGGAGTGCTGACAACAAGCATCGTCCTTCAGAGCCAACCGAGGAAGACTTCCCCTGGAGTTAATGCCCTGAATTTGGACTTTTGCCTACTTTTCTGTGAGAAAATAAATTCATCTTTTAAAAGCCATCCACTTGTGGCATTTTTGTTATGGCAGCACTAGATGCCTAAGACACTGACTTTTTACACAAGGCCATAAGAAGGACCATCATAACTAGGAAGGGACAGTGGTAGACAGGACTAAAGTTGCCCTGATGATTATACCCTTGACAAGGAGTTATGCTCTATTTCCACACTTATATAGGAAGGCTTTGGGGCTGGTATGAATAGGCTGATAATCATGAATTTCTAAGCAAAGATATTTGAACTTCTGATTCCATTTTACTTGGATCCACAATCAATGCTCATAGAAAAGCACTCAAGAAATCAAATGACATACTGCACTGGGCAAATCCACGGCATAAAGCCTCCTTAAAGTGTTAAAAAGTAAGGCTGTCACTTTAAGAACTAAGATATGCCTGATTGAAGCCATGGTGTTTTTAATAGCCTCATATGCATGCAAAGGCTAGACAATAAAAAAGGATGACTGAAGAAGAATTTTGGTATGGTGAAGAATATTGACTGCATCACAGATTGCCAGAAGAATGAACAAATCTGTCTTGAAAGAAGTACAGCCAGAACACTCCTTAGAAAGGTAGATGGTGAGACCTCCTCTAATGCACTTTGGACATGTTATTGGAGGGACCAGTCCCTGGAGACGGACATCATGCTTAGTAAAGTAGAGGATCAATGAAAAAGAGGAAGACCTCAGGAAGATGGATTGACACAGTAGCTGCACCAGCGAGCTCAAAGCATAGTAGCAAATGTGAGGATGGCGCAGGACTGGGCAATGTTTCGTTCTGTTGCACGTAAGGTCTTTATGAATTAGGATGGACTGGAAGGCACCTAACCATAATGAATATTCTCTTCCAGTTGTTTCCTTTCCCTAGACTACTGTACATGTGAGAGGGCTGTGAGAGGAATTTACTATCTTTTCATTTTTAGATGCAAAATTAGCATTTGGATCTACTGTTAAGTAATTTATATAATTTAAACATCACCTACTATTAAATATGTAAGCCTTTGTTATTTGTAATTTTAAAAACAAATAAAGGTAGAAACTCCTCTCCTCTGAAATACTGAGGTAAATAACACTCAGAAAAAGGAGATTTCATGGGTTACAATTTCAGGACTTTGTCAACTAAGAATGCTTGAAAATTGAAGGAGAAAGAAGGCTAGAAGGAGATAGGGTGGAAGAAAAGAGAATTTAAACAGCTACCAAGTTACAGAATTCTAAATTGTCAGCAGAATATGCATTTTTCCCATAAACTATGAATTTGGTTTATTTCTGAGTGATAGTTAATTCTGTTTATGTTACTGATTGTTGAAATTACAGCAGATTTAGAAAAATGGATGCATTAGATTGCTGAAACTTCTCTCAAACTTTTGAAAATCTAAAATTATAACACAAAACCAGGGCCTTCCAAAAGAAAAGTAGTGACAATACCCAAGGAAGATCAGAAGCACCAAGAAATATTTTGACATGGTGTCATGGATTGGATTGTGTCCCCCCCAAAATACGTGTAGCCATGTGGCTAGGCCATGATTCCCAGTATCTTGTGACCATCTTCTATTTTGTGGTTTTCCTATGCTGTATGTTAAAGGATTAGAGTGGGACTGTAAATCCCTTTATAAGATCACCTCCCTGCTCCACTGTAAAGGGAGTTTCCCTGGAGTGTGGCTTGCCTCACCCTTAATCCTTTCATCTTGCGAGAGATAAAAGGAAAGAGAAGCAAGCAGAGATTTGGGAACCTCACACCATCAAGCAAGCAGCACCAGGAGAAGAGCGCACCCTTCAGACCTGAGGTTTCTGCGCCAATATGCTCCCTGGACAAAGACTGATGCAATACCGGACCTTCTTCCAGAGCCAACAAGGGGGAGAACCTTCCCCTGGAGTGGACATCCTGAATTTGGACTCATAGCATACCAGACTGTGTAAGAATAAACCTTCCTTTGTTAAAGCCATCCACTCTGTGGTTTTTCTGTTCGAGCAGCACTAGCTGACTAAGACACATGGCCATTAGACATTATGTGAGCAAGATTATTCTAGTTAGTAATCAGTACTATTTATCAAATACAATAAAATCTAGTTTTGTGTGCCTCCATTTCCTCTTACTCGTTAAAAAACTAACTTCTAAACTCTCTAGTATATTATTGAGGCTTTTGTTTGTTGGTTAACTTGTTGGGAAAGAAGTGATCTAATGTGTATGCCTTTGTTTTTCAACCACAAATGAGGCAGGGGTAAAAGACTCCTGCTAGAACTTAATGACATAAAACAGGATGAATAATGTCAACTTCTAATATGCTTTCCACTGGAAGTTTGCTTATAAAGCAGGCCTGAACCCTAGTTATGCAGCCCATTAGCAGCAGACATCTTGGAAGAAACTCCGGTCTCACAGAACTGACAGGCCTCCTAGGTACAAGTCATTGTCATTGATTCAATGATCATTCTTATTGGACCTGAATCTTTCTTGAGTCCATTGGTAACAAGAAGTTAGCAGGCTTGGGGCTCAGTTCTAGGCTATTGACAGTTCCCATTACAATAATACTACAACTGAATCTGGCACACCCCACACTGTAGAGGCAGGTTGTTTTATTAATTTATTTATTTTGGTTAAAATACACCATAGTATCTGTTTTTATGTATTTTACTGTAATTGTGAAATTTACTATTTTCTCTTTTGTGTTCCCACTCAAAGATTACGAAACATAGAAGTTTTGATCCAGAATGTAATGCAAAACATTAAAGTTGCAAAAGACAAAATTACACTGAGATTACATAGTATCAGTCTTGGTCGAATATTGAGAAGGAGATTAAAATTAAGTGAGGAGTCATGAGAACTGCCCATATGACTAATTCCTGGACTGACTGGTGGGCAGAATTTCATGTTTGAGAAATGTATCCTTTCTTTGAACATAACAAAAAGGTATTAACTAAAAGGTGGGCAGTTTGAAATCACTAGCTACTCTTTGGGAGAAAGATGCTGCCACCTGCTTCCATAAAATCATAGCACTGGAAACCTTGATGCGACAGTTCTATTCTGACCTGTTGTGGCACTGTGAGTTAGAAATGACTTGATGGCAATGGGTAACTTCTCTATAAGGACCCCTGGTGGCTCAGAGGTGAAGCTCCTAGCTACTAATGAGCACCCCTAGGAGATATACTGGGGAAAGACCTGACAATTTGCCCTGGTAAAGACTGCAGCCAAGGAAACCTCTGGGGCCAGTTCTAACTCTGTCACATGGTGTTGCTCTGAGTTGAAATCCAACAACAACACAGCAACTTCTTTATGGTTCTCTTTTCTCTTACTGTTCTGCTTGCTTTTTGCTCATCTAGAAGGTAGGATGAGGAAGACAAAAGAGGGAAAGTCAGCTTTGCCAAGTGGTAGTGGCAGCAACTATCAAGGTTTGGTTGGACATGATGTTGGGATCAATGATTGACTGTAACAGAGGAGAAATACCCAGCGGTGCACAGGAGGCTTTCTCAGCAAGGAGCAAACAAGCAAGACCCTGAGCACTGTGTGCAATTCTCCTTGAGCAAGGAGAGTTGAGTTTGGAGGGATCTTTTTGGAAATAGAGGCCCAATGAAACATATCCAATCCAATCTAATCTAAGCCATTTGTAACACAGTTATATTGGCAACACTTTCATTGTCAGAATAGAGTGAAGAGCTGAGGTCAATATTATTGAAAATTGATTTGTGCAGTCTGTATGTATTTGTTGAGTGTCTTCTATGTACTAGGCAATGTGCTAGAGGAGTGACTTGAGGAAATATGTGACTACCCTTAACTTTGCTTTTAAACCACTCAGGTTGTAAAAAAAGTCTAAAACGCCTTCGGGTGTCCAATGGACGTTAAGACTGGATTGCTTTATGCGAGCATGTAGAGATAGATCCTTTGGGACCTCTGGGTCCCCAAGAATAGAAGTTGAAACTTCCAAGTAGGAAACGCCTTGTTTTCCTGTAGAACAATATTCCTTCTCAGAGACCACTGATGCATCACACAGATCCATGTGAATTTATTTAAAAGATGACTCAGTTCCACTATGATCTCACAAAGCCCCCCTATCTATGAATATATTTTAATTATTCTATTTGTGGAATCATAATTGGGATAAAAATGAATGGAAATTTTAATCCATAATTATTTAAAGAAGGGTATGTGTCTCATGCAAAAATAAATTCCTTTAAGCTGCCGTGGCCTTGGTTTTGGTCTGTATCTTCTTTATTTTTAGTGGCAGGAAAAGACAATGTAAGTATGATCTAATGCTTCAATTTCCAGTTCTCTTCAGTAGTTTTAGCCTTGCATTATACTTTTCAAATAGAAAGTTTAAGAACATTCCATGGACCATAAAACAAAGAAAAATTCTTATGAGGGGACTAAAAACAATTCTTTTCATTACCCTTCCCCTTTTCCCTGATGACTACAAATTCAATTACAAATACCATTTTCTCTGCAGTTGCTGGTATTATATAATTGCTAAAACATTTGTTTTTTTTCTTTCAAAAGAGAATCACAAGTATGGTGAAGCCATCATTTTGCAGAAACACCAGCTTAGTAAGCCTTTATATGGCTTCTTCTGCCTGTTGATGTCAGATTAGGTAACTAAATCAGATTTAAGTCATGTATTGCTAGTTTGACTTAGCATTGGCCCTTAGAAGCTTCAGCAAACATTCCAGCTTGTGAACTTTTTTTTTTTTTGATGTTTTTTCCTAAACAGGAGAAAAACAGAGGGACTGTAATGATAGCAAAAAAAGACCCAAATAAGGGATCAGTGACCCAATATTTCAAATTCTTTGTAGCAATGGGAATTGATACAGAAAACATTTTGCATTTGTTCAGGAAAATTCTGCATGTATTTAGCATCATCTAGTGCTATGCTTATGCTTAGTGAGTGAAGGTAGGCTTTAAAGCTGAATATAAATCAGTTCAAAGAATAAAATAAACCTCTAAGAGAAACAAAAGGGGATGGAGAATAAAGTCATTCCAAATGCCATTTAAGATGCATCTGTTTCTCTCTACCCAGTTTCATGAGTTCAAGATGATTCATATGCGTTTTATGAAGACAGCATCCATTGTTGTGGCAAAATTAAATGTGTTTTGATATTTGCCTGCAGTATTTATCTTGCTGTTCAATCAGAAAGAAAGTTGTCCTCATCACTCTAACATATATTACATATATTACTTTCTCAATTTCCTACTAGTAGTTTTTTTTTTAAATGTTCTTTAGGGTGAGACCACAGAATTTTTCATATCTCATAGCAAAAACTGTAACTTATTAAAATTATGCTGATGAGTTTTTGCTGTAAAATTGTATCACCATTTTCATAGGTGATCAGTCTACACCCTTTCCCATAATGATCAGGCACTTTTTGATAGATGTAAGAAAAATGGGTGCATCTTCAACTTGCAGTTTTTCATAGTTTTCTGATTCCTTCTTTAAATGTCCTTCAGAACAAAATGTGCTTTACTCTGATCTTTCAAGTTGGGTCCTTCGGAAACATAATTCATTATGGCTAATAAACCACTACTCTAATGATGTTCCATCATATTCTAAGCTCAAACATTTATAATTTATGCCAGTCATGTGAACTTTGCAATTTTTGGTTTCAAAAGTTATTTTGAAGTACAGCCTCATGGAGGGACCTATGTTGGTTTTTCTAGATCAAATCATTTACAAGTCACATGCGCGTGTTATGGATAACAGAGATGCTAGTATAGCGATTAAAACAAACAAGCAAACCCAGCGCTGTCAAGTGGATTCTGACTCATAGTGACCCTATGGGACAGAGTAGAACTGCCCCATAGAGTGTCTGAGGAGCACCTGGGGGACCTGAACTGCTGATCTTTTGGTTAGCAGAGTTATCATTTAACCACTAAACCACCAGGATTTTTTATGTCAAAGAACAATGCAGACATTTAACATATTTATGATAATTAAATCTACTATTTCAGTCCGTAACTCAGAGTTAAAATTAATCTGAATAATTTCTTTAAAAAATTTAGGGCGTTTCTAGCAATGTTTGTTTTACCACATTTGGTTTCTTAGAAGGATTATGTTTTCAGTACTTTCTGATTCAGCCAAGTTCTGAATTATAGGAACAAATCTAGTAATGCCAAAAACTGTCTTCATTTCTGCTTTCTGTTTTCTTCAGGGGAGCTGAGAGGGACTGAAACTTTGCTTTTACGTATTTTTAAATGTATATAATTTTGCAATTTAAAAAAATTCAAATTGAGTTATTAGGATCCTGAATAGCATGCTGTATCACTCAGTTTTGTGTTCATCTAAGTAATTTTCTTATCACTTTTTAAACCCAAATTATGATTACAGTATTCTTCCTCTTAAGGAAGTCACCCTCCATGTTGAAAGAAAAAAAGTTTCTTTTAATAAGCCAGTGACACTGAGAAGACTTTTACATGCTTACATTTTCAACTTGCAATCAAATCCTCAAATTCAATGGCAATTTAAAACAAGTATTTGTTTTTCTAGTTGTGTATATCACTCACAGTTGTCTCTGACAGCTTGTTAATATCACTTGCAGGTTGACTGAAAGCAGCTGGAAACATTTTCACTCTAAACATCAGAGGAAACCAACACCACATAAACAAACCCAGGAGGCGATACCTCTGTGGCCCTTCCTTCTGATTATATAAGGTGCAGGTAGTACCTGATTTACATATGATGTGTTTGTGTTGTGAGCAACCCACCCTTGTAATAACTATTATTATCATTACACTTTCTACGTATACAAGGACTGACAATTAAGTTTTCAAATTCATCCTAGAAAAAGCACTACATACTTCATTGTTGAATATCACTATGGTCACCTTTGAAATATCCCCCTCAGAGAGCTATGCTCCAACACCAGCTCCTAGTCCACCCTTCAAAGAAGTTTTGGAACTCTTTTTCTGGAATGGTTATTAGAACTGTTGTCATATTACTCTTGATGTCCTGAATGTCATCAAAATATCTTCCTTTCCGTATTTCCTTTATCTTTGGGTAAGGAAAAAAGTCACTGGGGGCCAGATTAAGTGAGTAGGGAGGGTGTTTCAATACGGTTATCTGTTTACTGGCTAAAACCTCCCTCCCAGACAACCATACAATTAAGTTCATGAACTTGCCATCATGCCACCATGTGCAATGGCCATTCTAGAAGGTGACTGTAGTGATATTCAGCAGTGAGTTATGTGGCTCTTAGAATAATTGTTTGTGGACTTAATCCTCAGACCTCATATATATATATATACATATATATATACATATACATATACATATACATATATATATACATATAAAGCCTGTATTCTTCTTTATCTTGTGTCTGTGAGTGGCACAAATGGCTTGTGCTCCACTATTAACCAGAGGTTGATGGGACAAATTCATTTAGCAGTGCTGACTGCAGAGGAAAGTTCTGGTGATCTGCCTCTATAAAGATTAAAGACAAGAAAGCTCTGTGGAGCAGTACTCCTCTGTAACATATGGGGTCTGCATGAGTCAGGATTGAAAGCATGATGATGGGGTTATTTTCTTCCTTTTATTTTTTTTTCCCCTGGGCTTACTTCCAGATGAGCACATGGACATTACCTGCATTGCCTACCTCTACTACTCTGATGGGCCTGTTGTGAGTATTTATCAGCAAGTGCCAGATATAAGAACTGTGCCACTTCGTGTGTGTGTGTGTGTGTGTGTGTGTGTGTGTGCGTTTTGTTTAATTGCAGCCATTCAGATATAATATAAAATTGTGAATTGTAAGACATCTTGATTTCACTGGAATGCTCTGGACGCTCCACTTTATGACATTTTCTCAGAATCTTTTTACATTATTTCTTTCACAAGATAGACATGCTTGTTGATGGGACAAATAACAATTTGGAGCAATGTCCTCTATCTAATCTATAGCATTCAATGGGGTCACTCAAAGTTCTACCTCCTTACCTTTGAACTCGAACCTGGTGCTTCTCACTTCTCTGAGTTGTGACTTTTCCATTCCTACCTATTTCTGGTCTGTTTCTCATTTTCTTCTTATTGGTCTATGAGTTGAAGACATGATACATGCATCTTTAAACAGCAAATATTATGTCAACAACTGTGGCCTCAAAAGACAGTTGGGCAGATTATTGGGTAAATGGTGTAGTAAGTGGTACAATAGATTTTTATTTGGCTGAACGCCTTACATGTGAATGTTTTTCCCCTTTCAGAAAATGCTTAATCATAAGAGCAGTTTGTAGAAAGGATTATTGTGCTACATATGGTGTTAAGTTGAAATTTAATACCTTCTTCCTTTCTTTGGAAACCCTGGTTGTGCAATGGTTACGTGCTACGTCTGCTAGCCAAAAGTTTGCTGTTCAAATCCACCAGGCACTCCTCGGAAACTCTATGGAGCAGTCCTACTCTGTTCTATAGGGTTACCATGAGTTGGAATTGACACAACAGCAGTGGGTTTGGTTTTTGGTCTCCTCTCTTTGATACCAGGTCCAAATCAAGTTTTTCATGTTTTTCCCAGTTGGAAAAAACTGAGACATGAATAGCTTCTACTTCATCCCTGACTTTTTACTAAATACTAAAAAGAGGACCGTTGTACACTTCCCACTGCCTGTTTTGTCTGGTACTGGATGTGGTTAAGGCTATTTATCGAATAACATTTTCTCAATTATAAGCATCCCATATGTTTTCCTTTTTAAACATTTGTGAAATTAGGCTGCCTACACCGCTTGATACATTTGCTTGATGTGATACATTTTCTCCACTTTCCAAAACGCTGCTGTTGTACCGATGACATAACTTACAGTCAGTGGTATCTTAGACTCAAAATACAACATTATGTATTTTTTTTTTGCTTTAAAGGGCAGCTTCTAAAAGGATGGGTCTAAGAATGAAGGGGGCCTTATCACTTTGCCACTCTGGGAGGTCAATAAATTCTAAAATAATTTTGCTGCATTGGGCTACTAGAGGACCAACAGAAAATTCATTGGGATAGGAATTCCTGTTAGTTTTGAAAGGCTCAGTTTGGTGCCAGCCACGTGCTGTCTAGTCAGATGCCACTCATGGCGAGCCCCCGTGTTAAGTACACTCCATGGATGTCTTTCCTTGTGACTGGGATGCCTGGTTGGAAGGCAGGAGACCTACAGGTCCCCTGGCTCTGACGTCTTCAGGCCAATTCTCTGGCAAGGCCAAGTGGAGACCTGATGTCATGTTTTCAAGAGTATCATCACTTCAGGCAATTTCTTGAATCTGCCTCTCCAGCTCCTCTGATCAGTAAAAATAATAAGCCAAGCCAAGTGCCATCGAGTCGGATCCGACTCATGGCGAGTAAAAATAATAGTAATATTATAAGTTAAAAACATCCTATATTTATTTACAAAGTTTAAAGCTTGTTATGATTTTCAAAGTGTGTGTGTATTATATTTACATGCTACATACGTATATATACACATATACACACACACACACATACATGCATTTGGAATGCTGCTGGCACAGTGGTTAAGCTGTTTGTCTGCTAACCAAAAGGTCAGTGGTTCAAACACACCATCTCATCCTTGGAAACCTTGTCAGGCAGGTCTACCCTGTCCTATAGGTCTCTAGAGTTGGAATTGTCTTGATGGCCACTTCCTTTCACAAGAACTCTGTGAGGTTAGTGTGGCAGGCATTACAGCTCCTGCTCACAGATGGAGAAACAGAAGGCTCAGGAGTTTGTGACATGTTTCCAGAGCATCCAGGAAATGAATCTAGCTCTTTGGTTCAAATTTCAGTTCTGCCACTTACTAGAGAAATGACGGAACTCTTGGCATCTGTGTTTGCTGATCTGCACATTTGGGACAATCCACCCTACAAGGATCACAGATGATCTGGACAAAGTCCCTACTGCATTGCAAGCCAATGGTGAAGGCTCCGGGCATGGGAGACATCATTGTCTGTATTTCTCATCTCTGGAAATCATTCATCCTGAAGGAACACTTAGCCATAGCCTAGCATTCCTCTGAGAGAAAACATGAATAAAGAACTTCGTGTGCTGAAATGAGCCCTGTAAACATTAGTCATGTCACTATTTCTTTTTTATTACAATCGAATGAAAATGTACATTCCCATATAAATTTGAATGCCCAACTATATGCAGCTCCCACTGCTCTCCCTGCCTGGTGACAGCACACTCTTCCTCTACGCTCCATACATGTCTTATCCTGCCAACAAACTCCTATCCCCTTCTCTCCACCTACTCCCCTTCCTCCAGTAAGAGGTCAGCAGGACGACATCCTATAGATGCATAGAATCATAAAGTGCACACATGGTATGGTCACTCTGTGTCACCAAGTCCAATCGATTCCTATTCAAGAGTTGACCTCCGTTATGATTTATGGACAGGGGCCATACTCTCAGGGGAACCCCGAGGCCTGTGGACCATGAGTTGCAGTCTTTTAATGGAGATCTCAGGGTGCACCCCTTTTTATTCTTGTGTTGCCAGTGAGACTCAACTTTGTGAGCTCTATCACGGCTATCACTGGTGGTGGCCAGACACCATCTGGTTCTTCCAGTCACAAGTCATATGAGTGGGTCTCTCTGTCTTCTGGGTTCTCTTTCCCCCATGTCATTTTGGTCCTTGGTGATCATCTGATCTGTTCCTGCTAAGTTGGGACAATGTGCTGTACCCTCAGATGGCGGCTTGGCAGCTTTTAAGACCCTGGACACAACTTACCAATGTGGGGCGCAGAGGGCTGTCTTAGCCAAACACTGGTTGTGACAATTGGCCTCGGTTTCTCCTGAGAGCATGGTCTCCGGCCCCTCACCCCAGTTACTCTGTCCTTGCAAAATTGGGTTAAGATGGGAGGAGTAATCATGTTATGTTGAAGTCCAGTTAATACTGATTTTCTTTCTAATGTGTGCTGTCACAGATTTCACCCAACCAAATTTCTATCAATTATGTAATCTAATCCCCCTTGGCCTTCCCTCCCTCCTCACCTTGGAGCCGTCAAAGAGACTTTTCTTCCATGCATGAGTCTGTTTTTAAGTTCTTATTGTAGGAGTCTCATACAATATTTGTCCTTTTGTCGCTGACTACTTTCACTCAACATAATGTCCTCCAATTGAAACCAGGTTATGAAATGTTTCCTGAAATCATCGTTGTTCTTTATCATTGCATAGTGTTTCATTGAGTGTATATACCATAGTTTACCTATCCGTTCCTCTGTTATTGGGCATCTGGGTTGATTCTATCTTTTTGTATTGTGCACTGTGCTGTGATAAACATTCATGTGCATGTATCAGTTGGTGTGAATGGCCTTGATTCTGTAGGATATATTCTGAGCAGTGGAATTACTGTGTGTCAAATGGTATATTCAGATCCAACTTTTTAAGGAAGCACCAGATTGCTTTCCAAAGAGGTTGCACCATTTTGCAATCCCACTAACAGTGTAGGAGAGTTCCAATTTCTCCACAGCCTCTCCAGCATTTGTTGTTCTGCGTTTTTTGGATCATGGCCAAGGTTGTTGGGGTGAGATGGTATCTCATTGTAGTTTTGATTTGAATTCCTTTAATAACTAAAGATCATGAACATGCCTGCATGTGTTTTTTGGCTGCCTGGGTCTCCTTTTTAGAGAAGTGTCTGTCCATGTCTTTTGCCCAATACTTAACTGGATTATTTATCTTTTTCTTATTGATATTTTGTAGTACCTTATAGATTATGGAGATCAGATGTTGGTCTGACATATAGTTGTCAAATATTTTTCCCCATTCTGTAGGTCCCCTTTTAATTCTATTAATAAAGTCTTTGGATGAACAAAAATGTTCGATTCTTAACAGTTTTATCTATTTTCTCTTCTGTTGCTTGTGGTTTGACAGATTTTGAAGTCTGTCTATGCTGTGTATTAAAACTTCCATTGTTGTTCCTATTTTTTCTTGGATGAGCTTTGTTGTTTTAGATTTGATATTTAGGTCTTTTATCCAGTCTGATTTGGTTCTTGTACAAGGTGTAAGAGATGGGTCTTGTTTCAATTTTTTGCTGATGGATACCCAATTTTTCCAGCACCATTTGTTGAACAGATTGTTTTTACCCCAGTTTAATGTCTTAGGGTCCTTGTCAAATATCAACTGTTCATAGGAAGACAGTGTCATCTCTGGGGTCTCAATTCTGTTCCATTGATCTATCTGTTTCTTTTGTACCAGTATCAGGCTTTTTTGACTAGTGTGGCAGTGTAATAGCTTCTAAAGTGGGGGTAGTGAGAAGCCTCTCAGTGTGTTTCTCTTCTTCTTCAGTAGTGCTTTACTTATCTGGGGCTTCTTCCCTTTCCAAACAAAGTTGGCAATTTGTTTCTCCATCTCATTAAAAAATGTCACTGGAATTTGTATTGGGATTGCATTATATAAGTAGATTGCTTTGGGCAAAATAGACATTTTCACAATGTTAAGTCTTCCTATCCATGAGCAGGGTAGGTTTCTCCATTTATAAATCCCTCTTAGCTTCATGTAGTGAGGACTTGTAGTTCTCTTTGTAAAGGTCTATTATTTCTCTGGTTAGGTTTATTCCTAGGTACTTTATCTTCATAGTAGTGATTTCTTCCTTAATAATCTTGTTGTTGGTATAAAGGAATCTTACTGATTTACTTACGTTTATCTTGTATCCTGAGACTTTGCTGAACTCTTATATCAGTTTGAGTGGTTTACTTGTGGATTCTTTAGGATTCTCTGCATATACAATCATATCATCTGCAAACAGGGAGATTTTTACTACTTCTTGGCTGATGCAGATGCCCTTTATTTCTTGGTCTTGTCTAATTGCTCTGGCTAGAACTTCTAGTACAATGTTGAATAGGAGATGTGAGAGTAGTGATGTTATTTTGCCACAATCAGTTGCTGTGGAGTTGATTACAACTTATGGTGACCTCATGTGTGTCTGAGAACATCTGTGTTCTACAATGTTTTCAGAGGCTGATATTTTGGAAGTTGATGGCTTTTCTCCCAAGGAGTCTCTGGGTAGACTTAAATCTCCAACCTTTTCATTAGTAGTGGAGTGCATTAACTATTTGCAGTATCCAGGGACTCCTTATTTTACCATAAGAATCTTCTAATTGGAATGTAAACTATTTCTCATGAAAGTTGAGAAACCATAGAAGCTCAGAGGGAGATGTTCATTGGGAAAGGTGTCTAGTAACTTCTTACCTGTTTGGAATGGCAGCTGTTAATTAGACTGTACCTCTTCTAGTGTCTTAAACAGAAATGATATGCCAACATTCTTGATCCAGAAGCCTACACAATATAATTATTCCCTATTCCTAGGTAAATGAAATACTCAGGGATGAGAAATACATGAAAAAAAAATAAAAATAAAAACAAGAGCTGCCTGAAGAGAAAAACGTATGATAGGCCAACAGTTTCACTTTTGAAGGGAGAAATCTGGGTGCTGCCAGCTTAATCATGGCAGAAATCCCAAATTTAGATTTATGTGTATAATCCTGCTCACAGTTTTTATTGTGCATGACAGACTGCGCTGAGATTTGATGGGGGATGGGAGGGGAGGAAGACAAAGATTCCTGAGGGAGCTTTATTTTTAATTCTTTAAATTGCCCAGCACTCTGGACAGATGACCCTAATGTGATTAACCCTTTCATTTCAAAAATGGGGGAGGAAAGGAAAGCGGGAAAAGAAGAGAAGGGAGACCTTTGGCAGGGGAACAAAGGCTTACCCTGAATGATTCCCTGTAATAATGAGGGACAGCGATGGGCTTCTGCTGATGGCAGTGACCGGCTCTGTGACCTGATTACGTCCCCAAGTGTCAGCAGCCGAGCCACTACAGAAGCAAAACATCCCATCAAATCCATCTCTATTGTAATCACTGCGCCAAGGAGAGGCCTGTGAGGAGCACAGAGCCATCAGGCCTCATTAGCACCGTTTACCTCAACGGGCCTAGCAAGCACAGGGCCCCACTCAGCTGAATAACGAGGACCAAAGGCGGTCCCTTAGTAGCCTGCCTCCACCGTCCGTCCACACCCTTCTCTGGGCCTCTGCCCACTAGCTGGGTACTAAAGAGCTCCAAACATACAGCATCATTTCATCGTGAGGCCTGGGACTGCTACGCGTTTATTTGCCCTCAGTTTTCCTATTCCAGTCTCTGCGAGTTGTTCGGGACAGTCTGAAGTTTCTACTTCTAAGCACAAATGTGACTTGTGTGAGTGCCGAAACGGCAAAGATCAGACAAAGGCGTCGTTTTGAAGCAGAAACCGCCAGAAGGGGTTCTTTCACAGGAAACAGTGAATAGGAAAGAATGTGAAGCACCTCAGCGCCGCTCCTTGTAACGTGCATTCTACAAACGCAAAGTCTATTGAACAGTCAGGCAACAGTTCAGTTTGGGAATCCCATTCCCATAGAGTTTGTTTGGACTCATGGTGACCTCACGTGTTACAGAGTAGAACTCCTTCGTAAGTTTTTTTGGGAAATCTTCATGGAAACAGATCACTGACCTTTCTTCTGCACCGTTCAGTGTCTTCCAAGGAGACGCTGGTGGATTCAAACTGCTGACGTTTCGGTTAGCGGCGGCATGCTCCATCAGGGCTCCTTTAGATTAGTAGCCAGACTTTAAGTTTGGCAAAATTGGGGTTAAAAAGGCTACAGGGGTTTCAGGAGGTAAGTTCCATGGGGCAGGCCTCCGTTGTCTACCTTCATTTCTTATTTATGAACTATGCAAGTCACTTTCCTGCAGGACCCCATGTGCCCCTGTGGGTGCGAGGTGGCCGTTCGGTGACTCCCTGGTTCATCTGACCGGATCTCTCGTTTGTGGAGCACCGTGGGGGGCTCATTTTTTTTGAAGCACACGCTTAGGGAAACACTGCTTTAACGCAATTGCCGCTCTTGAAATGTGGAAATAAAGCTGGTAACTGTGCTCCAAGGGGAAATTTGATATGTTAGTGGAAAGACGGAGGTTGTTTATTGTTGTTATTGTTTATTTTTATAACTTGGATGAAACCAGGGTAAAATTCTTATAATGTTACTAACCCTGTGAACACATATTTCCCAGTCCCTAGAAAGATCTGATTTTAAAAGTATTATTCAATTGCAAAAATGCTATTTGATACATGTCTCACTAGATGGAATTTAATTTGTATACCTTTTCAAAACTTAAAATATCTTGTTGGACTGTTTCGATTGCTGGTGTAGAAAAGATGGCCCAAACACATGAGTTAAACATGTAACAGATTTGCCTGTTCTTAATATCTGGAAGAAAGTATAAAGACACCAACTCTAAATTTTCAACAAAACACTTTTGATTCTTATTTATGCAAAGCAATTATTCTATTTTTATAGTTAAAAAATGTATCATTATGTAATACTATTTTACAACTTGTTTTCCAATCGATATTTTATAGTAAAAATACAAAATGGGCATGAAAAGGAATCACCAACTTCATCACAGTAATTACCTTGGGAATTGAGACAGATGGAACAGAAGGGGAGGGGGATAAGGGCTTAGAGGTAACTGTAAATGTTTTATGTCTTTGAAAAAACAAACAAGAGAAATGGTGGCACAGTTGTTACAAGCTCAACTGCTGACCAAAAGGTTGGCAGTTTGAACCCACCAGCTGCTCCTTAGCAATTCAGTTGGGCAATTTGGTTCTCTCTTTAGAGATGGTATCAGTCAGAATTGACTGGATGGCAACAAGAGAAGAAAGACAATATGGAAAAAGGGTGTCTGTTAAACCTGTGCGATTGAACACAGATCTTTTTTATTTTTTTAACTCTGTGCATATTTAACATGTTTCATTCTTAAAAATGAAAGAAAAGAGTGTATGTAAAGCCTCCTAAATTCCTGCTCAACAGCTTTAGCTGGGCATTGCTAATGCATTGTGTTTGCTTTGGTCATGTTGTCAGAGTTACATACTATTTGTCTCTTTTGCACAGGGTTTGAAATAATATTAGAAAGGTGGGCTGCTATGACACTGTTAATTCTCCCAAGCAAAACTAACAAAACTCACCAACCAAAAACAAACAAACAAACAACTCCATTGCTGTTGAGTTGACTCTGACTCGTACTGACTAAGACAGATAGAGCAGAATTACTCCATGGGGTTTCCAAGGAGTCGCTGAAGGATTCTACCTACCAACCTTTTGGTTAGCAGCCTGCACTCTTAAATACTGCTCTCCAAGGGTCCCTATACAGGCGGGCTCAATAAACATTAAGTAATTTCATTACATTTTAGTCTTTTGATGAGATTTGCATTTATCATAACTTTATCTCAGTTCATCTTGCCATGATTCACTCTAAAGGATTCTCCCTTATTGATTTAATTATGTGTAAAATTCCTTGAGCAACTCATAGTTCAGTCAGTTGCTGGTTTAGCATCCTAAAAGGAACAGCTGTAATTTATTAAATTCTTCACACAGGAGGCATTTGTGCTAAGAACTTTTTCCTGTGATTATCATATTTACCCCCACAACAAATGAAGGCAAAGTCTCTCTATGCGCTTGCTTACTTAGGACTTTTTTTTCCTTGACTGGTTCTTTAATGACCAAAGGGAGGGTCTTTGATTTTAATCATTACCATTTAAGAAAATGTCACAGTGGTTGGGGATTAATTTCGTGAGGAAACATCCTGAGCTTCAGTTAAAATGTAAAATGATTTCTTGAGCTTCAGGATAAAATAAAATTTCATTTGTTTTTAATCTCCTGCAATAATGCCAAGAAGGAAAGATTGCCAGGGGGCTCTAGGGAAATGAATTCTATAGCTGAACAAATTGATGGTCAATTTACTTGCCAAATCCTGAACACATCCAATGTATGAGTGTTAGGGACACACGTGTAGCACTCACACAGACCCCTACTGAAGTATCCCAGACAAGGATGCAGTTTCCTTACTCTAATGTAATCTCCTCCTGCTCATATTCTCACAATATCAAGCTCCTCACTTACATAAAGACCTCACTGTGGACTTGTGTGCACAGCTGTGAACTGATAACACATACTGCCTTGACGAGTAATAACAGCATTTCCTGAGTGATGACTGCGTCCCTCACCCATTTCTATGCACTTTACACATATTAACTCCTTTAATCCTGTGAGGTAGGTTCTATTATTGCCCCCATTTTTCAGATGGAGAAGTTAAGGCATAACTTCTTTGGTAAGTAAATAGCCCAAAGTCTGACAGCTAGAAATTGATTTTCTGGCTCTACAATCTGTTCTCTTTGCCTGTCTAAATCAAATATAAGTTTCCAACAAATGTTAGATAAAATGCTAGCTGATGCTGCTGATGGTAATTATGGCAACCATTTTTGAGTCTTTCACTGTGAAATCAGGCATTATGGAAGGTGTTGTCACACATTATCTCATTAAACCTTCACAATCTAAGGGCTTAGGTTTTGTCATCCTTATTTTATAGTTGGTGAAACTGAGGTTCAGAGAGCTTGAGAAATTTGTTCAAGGTCATTGAACTAGTTATTGGTTGACCTGGTATTCAAACAAGTCCATAGTGCTCACTCCATTGCCTGCCTCCCACACAGCCAGGAATTCCTGATCCAGTAAGTAAAGAGCATTCTTCTTGACAACCTCATAATCACTGTCAATTTCATGATTACTAATTACCGGTTGGAACTGCTACCTTCTTATCTCAGTGACATTGAGTATGATGTAGTTATAAAAGTTTAACATCCCTGGGTAAGGTACATGCTTTTTGACTTTTGAGTGTAGTATCTCTATTAAAATTAGTCTTTGAAGTGCCATTGAACAGGGTTTATCTTCTGAATTAACTACAGATCTACAGGCAGGGTCAGAGAGGTATAAAATGACTGGCATTCTCTTTCCAAATTTGTTCTTAACCACTGACTGGAAAAAAAATGAGAACAGAAAAACCAATATCTTAAATAGATTCAGATTTCCTATCTTTTTAAAATTTACTGGGTCCCTGTGAGTGGAAACATAGTCAAGTTCCAAGAAACGGTAGGAAAACTGCAAGTGTCAGTTTGTGAGATTTCGTCCTGTGAAACGCTGAAGGCCCAGAGCCTGAACGAAGATTGTGGGGCCTCGCCAAGTGGGCAGCGCATCTGGCCAGCAGAGGAGGCTGGCTCAGGACCATATGCCCACACCTGGACCCAGAGCTGGGCCTAGGCAGCAGGTGGTCTGCAATTTCTACTGTGAATGCTGTCTGTCGACCAGCCTTTCCAACACAGGTTCCATTAAAACTTTAAGGATGGGGCTTCAGCTTAGACACATTAAAACATTCACAGTCTTACGACTAGGAAGATAATGCAATCTAAACTCAGTTCCAGAGAGGTCAAAATTCAAAGTCAGAGTTGTAACTACTGGGCAGTCATTCCTTCATTTCCAGGGAGCCCAAAGAATCTCAGCAGATGGGGAGCAAGGATCAGGATATTTCTGACAACAGAAAGCCCCTGATGGATGCCTTCTCAATAGAGCTCACCTGGCCAATTATCAATAAGTGTAAAACATGCTTTTCAAACTTTAATGTGGATTTTAATGTCATCGTCCCTGGGTCTGGTAAGGTGAATTTTCAAATGTAAAAAACTAGTTGCTGTCAAGAACTCACATGAAAGACTCTAAATACACTCTCTAAATATATTGAGTTTTCTCTTTGTATCTTTTCTAGAGGTTGCTGCAAATGGTAACCCACTTGGCCATTAACTGAAAGGATAGAGTTTGCAGTCCAGTCAGAGGTGCCTCAAAAAAAAGTCCTGGTGATCTGCTCCCCCAAAACCAGCTATTAAAAACTCTGAGAAGCACCGTTTTGCTCTGACACACATGGAATCATCATGAATTAGAATCAATTCAATGGCAACTGGTTTTATCTTTTCTGGGAAAGCTCTGTGGGGATTATTAAGAAATTGAAAATGGGCTGGGTAAAGTGGGCTGAACGTAGTAATTGTAGCAATCCTAGCTCGTGCAATATTTTGAACAAGGTTAATGATATTAACTTGATTCCAATGTATTCTTATCTTCTGTACCATAATAATGTGAGCCAAAAGCAGACATGCACATCAATACATGAAAACAATTATTGCCTTTCTCTTTTGGTGTAATTTGACCCTGTGGTTTTTCCCACTGCTTCATGAGGTTCACACAAATTTCTTTGTGCCAATAGATGCAAGGCCTTTTTCTGAAGAGATGATTATGTTTACATTCCGAAGAAGAGAAAAAAGCATGATGCTGTGTGAACGCAGCCAGTTCATCCACTTTAACTCTTAGATTCTTTCTGTACCAGGAGGAGGACTTGATGCCATTGCACCTGTGTCTGAAAACGAGATATGCGATAGGTGCTCAGACTTGACTTCATGAGTGGGCATAACTTCTCTGAAAATGCACATTTTTCCTAATTTTGGAGGTTTGTGTCCTGTATCAAATGAGCAGTTGTAACACTGTATCTAAAACTAAAGAAGTCCAAATCAACTCTCATTCAACAGATGCTTGGTTCTAGTCAGACTACTTTGCAACTCATTTTCTTACCAGTATTTTCAGACAGGGGTAGCCAATACTAGGATTGGTGGCTGATAAAGGCCAAGCGAAAGAAAGGTTGTAGCTTTAACACCTGAGAAGGGGATGGGGTTGCCATTTTGTAACTGATAAAATGATTGATTAGTACTGATATCCTTAAAAGAAAGTTCTAATGTTGTTGTTGTTACATGCCAACAAGGTGATTTTGACTCATAATGACACTAAGTGAAGGAGTAGAACTGCCTCCTAGGGCTTTCTAGGCTGTAATTTTTATGGGAACAGATTGCTAGGTCTTATTCCCGTATAAAGCTGGTTGGGTTCAACCAACCAACCTTCTGGTTAGCAGTTGAGTGCCTAACTATTACTCCGCCAGGGCTATTTAAATAACCAAAATTTGTTACTGTTGTTTCCTATTCATAACAACTCTACAGGACATAGCTGCCCATAGTGTTTCCAAAGAGCAGCTGGTGGATTCAGATTGCCAATCTTTTGCTTAGCAGCTCATCTCTTAACCAGTGTGCCATCAGGGCTCCAAAGTCTTAATGATTCCTTCTGAATAATAAAAATGTTTTCTCCATCATAAATATTCAAATGCTGGAGCATGGTGGTACATTTTACTTGGATGTTGTCAGAGGGAAATACTGATCAGTAAACATAGTTTCTCTGTTCAACTCTTAAAATTTACATCTCAAGAGCCAGCTGCTTAGCAGGAGTGAAGCGAGGTATTCTATTTCACAACTCTAGGAAGCAGCATCCTGGACAGGCCTGATGTGACTATGAGCTATAGATATTATAACCAACTTGTCCTCCACGCAAATACCCTACCCCTTCAGAAATCTTAATAGGCTTTTGAGAGCCTCCGTTTAGAGCTGGGCTGCATAAAACGATCTTTTGATGAAAAGGGATTGGAACAAGGGTTAAAGCAGACACTGAAAGGCTACTGTAGAGGGCACAGCGTTCATACATCCCCTTCTAACACGTGTGGTGCGCACCTGTGATAAGATGGCTCATTACAGAGGGCCACTCTTTGACAAGCTCTATCGTTCAGCCCTTGGGATTCTGACGGGACAAACCTGCACCCACCCAGAAAGTATAACAAGGTCAGCTTTTCTACCTGGGGTGTAAATGCAGAGTTTAGCTTATACCATATCTTTGTTTACTCTTTATGTAAAATAACAACAGGGTTCAAGACATGGCAATTTCCTTTCTCCACAGGGTAGCATAAGCTGGGAGTAGTAAACACACTGCTGGGTAAACAACTTGGGCAGGAAAAAGCATCTTGAGGGTACAAGGTGCTTCTCCCTTGTGGTTCATCCTAGCAAACAGCAAAATTTGAGAAGGAAGTACCCTGACTACTGAGGCTGACTTCTTTGTCTGACTTTCAAAGCAGGGTACCCCTGACTTTAGCAGCTTAATGCTTGTTTGCTTTGCAGACAGCTTTTAGGTATTTAGGGTTCTCGAACAGGGTGCTACTCTTGTCTGAAGTGCAGGTAATGCCTGGGCGACCACAACACAGTCACCTCATCAGTGTGAGGGACGCACAGCTCACAGAACTGCTTGTGTGATGAGGGATGTTTACTGGCCTCGACAAACTGAAGCCAATTCACAGGCATGCAAGAGACAACTGGCTTCTGTGAGAACGAGCGAGAGCCCGGGGAGGCACGGCTCATCTGAACTCCAACACACCATTTTCGTTTGCTAGATTTTACTTGGACATTCAGAAATTGGCTTATGAAGGTGAATTTACAAATAGTCTTAGAGTGATCAGAAAAGGAAACTTACCAGTTCTCCCCACTACCCAAGTTGAGAGAGAGAGAGAGAGAAGTAAAACAAACAAAAAAGGCAGAACTGAAATTTTATTTTTAAAATTTAACTCTTTTAAAAATAGAATGGCCAGTAATGAAAGGTGACTCTGCCAACTAAGGTCATCACAGGAGTCATGGTGTAGAAATAAAAACAAAATAAAATGTTGACATTTTTAAGAGAAAGAAAAAAATAATCTTGCCTCTAAAATATAGAAACACCTCCCAGCCAGTCTCCTATTCTTGACATTGCTAGTAAACATTATTTATTTGCCTTGAATAGATGTGGTTACATATCACTGTCATGCAAAAGAAATTCATTTCCCTTCCGAGTTCAATCTGCCATAAAAATTCACTCTTGTTTCCATCTCCCACTCACCTGTCCTTGCGCATTAGTAACTAGTTGACCTGTGACCCCCTGAAGGCTGGAGAGGGCATTGCCAAAGGCCTGTGTGCTTGCTACGGAGCCCATGGCTGCTGCTGCCGCAGCCGCCGCAGCCTGACTTGCTAGTGGATTATTAACCAGCTGCAAAGAGAGAAAAGATCAGGGTGAAAACCACCAAGAGGTACAGGCACAGCACAGGGGTACAACATCCACCCGGGGGAGGTCCATCTGCCCCAACTCGCTCATGCAAAGGGCCGGGAACCCACCGGAGGAGGCCTGGTGAACATTTCCTCTCAAGTATGGGGTCTGGGGGAGGATGGAAGAGAGGCTGGGAGGAAAAGAACTCTTCACAACACTGGGCTGATTCCTGGAGCTTGGGTTTAGGACTAACCCCAAGAGGGAGCAAGCCAACATTAAAAAGTTAAAGTGGATGTTAGGGTCTTTCAGGTGGAAGGATGATTTCAGAGAAGTCTCTGGATTTTGTCTCTATTCTAAATAAAACTATGAGGAAATGTCTATTTTCCTTGAGGTAACCAAAGTATGAAATTAAACTAGGGTGGAGGCGGTAGGAAGAGGGAAATAAATTTTAAGGAGTTCTGAGAAGGAATTTATCATTTCCCATTGTGAATTGCACTTTCTTTAAGGGTCACCAAATAAGGCAGATATGTCACTGCACTTCCTTCTTTGAAGGAAGAAGAAAACCAAAGTAGGAATGAAATCTCCTGTCTCTGCTCTCAGAGGATGACCATAAGGTTGGAATTTTTTTTTTCTTTTTTCTTCTTTTGAGGGGCTCTTCACAACCGTGGCATTCAAGGCCATCATGGAATTTAAGGCTAAGGAGAAGAGTTGTCTGCTGAGTAGTCAGGCTGACATCTGCTTGGTATTTTACTCATCCTTGGCTTTTCTTTGGCCTCTTTTCTGGGACAAGACTGAAACAGGAGAATTTGACAAAAGAGAGAAGGGGGGAGAGAAACCCGCTCACAGAGAAGGTTGTGGCTGCCAAAATCTGTTTTTCCATGGAGACCAATTCAGTATTCTTTATCCTGCCAATTTTCCACGCCACAGGTTTTCAGGCCTTCTGACCAAGAGGCAGAAGTGTGGCTTGAACTAAAATCTGCATTTCGGTTAATGACTAGATATAAATTCAAGAAACATTTGAACTATTTTCACAGTCTTGGTTTTGATACATGAATTTCATTTGTATTTATTCTAGGTTGTTATTTTTTTCCCAGATAGTTTCTCTCAAGTACAACAATTGGTGTGTATACTAATGCATTTTCCATGAAACTCCTGTATTTTAGCAGAAACCTGCCAAGACTAAGACTTGGTGGAAAAAAAATTAATGCCATGCTTAATTCAAGTCCTGAAGCTCTTCTAAAAATGCGTCTTACTCTCTACTTTCTCCATTCTGTTTCAGTCTGTCTTCTTTCTTTTTCTTCATCCCTTTTTCCTTCTTACCCGCAACGCATGTTATATTACTTAATTCCTTTGGAAATTTGCCTAGAGCTTACATCATCTGATGTGGAAGGAAATACTCATTGTCAGAGGAAACATCAAGAGGATGAGGTTTAATAATTCTTTTTTTTTAAAATTAATGTGATATGCTTATCTTGTTGGTTTCTTCATTCATTTATAACCAAATTTCACATAACTAATTCTACACTAAATCTGTTGACCTAGCAAATTTTTTGAGAAATGAAAATCCATTTTAAGCTCATTACTTTATGTGTCTTTTGCCTTTATCTCTCTCCTAAAAGACCATAACGACTTCTTTTTTAAGGAAAAAAATTTCTCATTTGTCAGCCTAAAGCGATACCCTGTCTTATCCCAGATTACCACCATAGCATTTAAAATTCAGGTTGGCCTTGATGCTGGTTTTTTCAGTATATTTTTACAGTGTACACAAGATGAGTAAAAGTATGTGGCATTTCAGCTTCAACACCTGGAGTAAGAAGACCAGCTGGTGACTGCCTTTCTCAAGTGATTAGTGTCCAAAACTCAATGACATCCAGTTGATTCTGACTCAGCTACCCTATAGCACAGAGTAGAACTGCCCTATAGTGTTTCCATGGCTGTAATCTTGACAGAAGCAGACTGCTAGGTCTTTGTCCCGTGGAGTGGTTGGTGGGTTTGAACCTCCCAGCTTTGGGTTAGCGGCCAAATGCTTTAACAACTGTCCACACCAGCACTCCTCATAATTAGTATAGGCACTGCCAATTGGTATATTGTTATTAGGTCGTTTATCAGTGCCTATGTTTACATTTCCTTAAGGAAATACAAGGTGAAATCATAATGAAATTATTGAAGTTTAGGGCTATCTCCAAATGATATTCTTAACCCTCGAAGAGAGATTCAATCTTGTACAGTTTACTTTTACTGTTGAGTATGCAATTTTGTCCAGAAGTTTTGGGTGAACATTTTTACATCATTGCTTACAAAATGCTTTCTAAAGAAGACAGTGATTACTATTTAATGACAAGTATTTAAAGAGCAAATGCTTTTAGAAAGTGTGTTATCTAGGCCAATCTAAAATTCATGGGGGAAATTATGGAATTACTCTCTGGTTACAATAGTGCAGATGAGAATTCCCTACATTTAGGACACTAATATATTGTTCAGCTAGAATCCCATATATTTGCTGTAAATTCAGGTATTGCATAAAGGATAAGCTATCATTCTGAATATAAACTAACAACTAAAGTATGTATTTAAAGGTAGGCTTCTTAGACTTTGTGTTTTTTGGCTAGGAATGGGTGGACATTTAATGTGGGTTTCCTCTAAATCCTGAGTCTAGGTTGAAATCCAGCTTGTCCTCTTTTTGTTGCTTTTCATTTTAATGGAGCAAGTGCCAACTCAGATGACTCTCTTACTTCCACCCTATGTCATAGCAGGTCTTTGGGGGCAATGTATGGACTCTGGAGAGATGCCCTGCTGCCCTGTAACTAGAGCTACAACTAAAGCCAGGTGAGTGAGGTCTATAAGACAGTGGACATGTAAGTCAGGCTGTAAACTGACAGCATTTCAGGTGGACCACAGGCATTACTGATGCATGCAGCTACACACATGTCTTTTGGCTTCTCTGTCCATGACTGCTGAGGAAGGAATATGATAATATGCATTAAGATATGTGGCAGGGAGGGGGTGGCTGGGAAGCCATATGTGTTCATCTCATCACCTCAGGTCATGTCACTCTGTATTGTCCCCAGTCATGTCATATTAGCAGTGTTCCTATCAGTACTTCTTCTTGACTGGAGACCCAGGGTAGGTTTGGACAGTGGGCAGCCCAGGCACAATAAATGCACATAACAAGCATGTTAACGTCCCAGGCTATCTTAAAGTTGCTGCCAAATGTATGCCTTCTTATCTTTCATTGTCAATGTCTCTATCCAGCAAATCAAGGCCCAGGTGAAATCTGATGTATTACATGTTTGTGTGTTCAATAGACCAACTCAAAAGACACATTGAATTCTGGTGCATGCTTGTTTGTATATGTGGGAAGCTCACAAAGCAAAAGTTTGTGGTGGGATGGAGTGTTCATATTACTTCTAAATGCATTCTGGGCCTTAAATGTACTAAGCTATAGTTCTAGAACTCACAGGTAGTCTAAATACCTACTTATAGAAAAACTGATTTCTTAAGAGAATCTCACCTGCTCCTCATCCCTAGAATTTTAGAGAATAAAATTACATAAAATAATTTGTAAAAATAGTTTCATGCTAGTGAGGAAAGGCCCCAAAGGTCACCCACCTCCATACATTCATGTAGTTAAAGATACCGGCTCTAAAACCAAACTTTCCCAGTTTGCCAGCTGTAATTTCAGGTAGAGCCAATATCTGTAAGCCTTAATTTTTCTTATCTAAAATGGGTGTATAAATAAAACCCACTCACAGAGTTCTGATGAGAATTAAATGAGAATACGCATGTCAGAGTTTGAGAGTAATGCTTGACATACATCATACTCTTAATAGAGGGATTAACAGCTACAGCTGCTAACCAAAAGATCAGCAGTTTGAATTCACCAGGTGCTCCTTGAAAACTCTATGGGGCAGTTCTATTCTGCCCTATAGGGCTGCTATGAGTCAGAACTGGCTTGACAACAATAAGTTTAGTTTGTTTTTTTGTTTCTATCCTCACAGTGCATACCATGCACGAGGATTTGGAACTAATTAATGGATCAGAATTGGAACACACCTCCATAAATATCTTTTCATTTTGGAAATGACATGACCAAAGGTAACTGTATTCTCTATATGGCCTTTTTTTTTTTTTTTTTTTAAAGGGCAAATTGAAGGATGCCATCAATGAACTGACACAATTACTGGAAGATGTGAGTTTCATGATTTAAAAGACAAATATGCTGCTTAAAGGTCTTCCAGACTAGAGGATATCAAAAAGAAGTATTTAAAATTATGGCTTTACCTGCTTTTCCTGGGCCCTCAAATGTGGTAAACCTGTTACTGTTGATTTCAACTCAGAGCAACCCTATAGTACATAGCAGAACTGCCCTAGAGGGTTTCCAGTGAGTGGATGCTGGATTCAAGCTGCTGACCTTTTGGCTAGCAGCTGAGCTTTCGAGTACTGTGCCCCCGGGGTGCTTACAAGCTCATTTATAAGGGAAGCATGTTTAGATTCTGAGGTTGGGTTCATAGGCTGATGAGCCAGCAAGGGACGACCTGCTTTATATCATCCTTATAATTAACTTGCAACATTTGTTAGGTCTCCACAAAACCCATTGCCATCAACTTGATTCATACAGTGACCCCACAGTACAGAGAGGGACCACCCCATAGGGTTTCAAAGGAGTACCTGGTGGATTTGAACTGCCGACACTTGGTTAGCAGCCAACCTCTTAAGTACTATGCCACCAGGGCTCCAGGTTTCCACAAGGATCCCCATTTGGGAATTAACTCCTGCCTCATGTCAGAATATTGTGAATAGTTCTACCCCACAGTTGATTATTTAGTAGAGAGGGCCCAAGGGAAGATTTCAAAACACATTTTTTTTCCTTTAAGATTTGCGATTATTTATTTGAAATATATTGGGTACTCCTCTAATAATCAGATCCCTGGATGGTACAGTTTGTGTTTCACTACTAACCTAAAAGTCAGTGGTTGGAACCCATGCAGAGGCATCACAGAAGAAATGCCTGGCAATCTGCTTCCATAAATACTACAATCAGGAAACCCCCATGGAGCAGTTGAGTGTGCCATGTGGAGCTGTTATGAGTTGGAATCAACTGCACAGCAATTTTTTCTTTTAATGACAGCAGTAAATCCATTTTCCTCACTTTATCACTCTTTGTGCTTGTAGTCATTATCAGCAGACATTCAACAGTGACAAGAAGGAAAACTTGTCACTTGTCAGCTCTTCAACTCTTTTGACTAAAGTCACAAAGTCATGACTAAAGTTTTGCTCCATCTTCTGTTTCTCTGAATGCTGGCATCCTGCAGCCTGGGAGGAATCCAGGTTTCCTGGGTTTAAACATTAGTAGTCACAGTACTTTCTGTGGAAATATTCTGATTACATTACTCTAGCATTATAAACATTAGTCACAAAACCATAGCGGCATAATGAATCAAATCAGCAGTGCTGTTACAGCCCATGTTTGTGCGAGGCATCTGGGACACTACTGTCTTTTTTCCCAGAGGGCCTTCTGAATGTAGCAGGCTCCAAATCATTCTTTAGAGCATAAATGCCCATGATATATAGTTTTCATATTTTTCGCATGAGCTATGTGGATTTAATAGAGTATGGATTTTGAAGCCGCTCTTTTTGCTACTAACTTTTCAATTTAGAACTGAAGAACTGTTTTGCCATTTTTTTTTTTTTTTTTAATGAGGATGTTAATAACTACATTCATCACATTTTCACTTTTCATCTCAGGTCCAAAATGACTCAGCACTGGCTGCCTATACACAGGGCAGCCAAAGCGGTTTTTAGAGATTAGATTATCTACGTAAGTTAGGTCCTTGATCTTTCTTCTATCTATAGATGTAAAAAATGTGTCTCTTGGTTCTTTGGGACTCTTTTAACCAAATCAGTGCCTGCTTTTCTTACCCTTAATCCTTCTCTTAGAAGGTCAAGGAAAATTCTAGTAGATAAATATTGATAGTGTGGCCATATTCACCTCAATAACTTTCTTGATGTATTTTACCCTACTCGGCTTTTCCCCTTGGTCCTATGATTATTACCATGCCATAAAACCCTCATAACAGACATCATTTTTGTGAGTTTTAAAACCAAGTCAAGCTTTGCTGCCTGCTCTCTGCCTACTTCCCTACAGAGATGGCAGAATGCTAGACGCTGGCCGTCAACTTTCTGCCACCCGGACCACTCCATTAACCACTGCAGAGCTGTCAGTGGGGCTGGAAGACCTGAAATTCTTCATAAAGATGCTCAAGTACTGCAACATCATAAAATGCCTTTTGATTCATAAGTGTGAAGTCGTATTCATTTTGGCATCATTTTATAATTATGTTTTATTTTAAAAAACTGAGGTAAATATATATTACTTGTATTTTTTTAAAAAATAAAACTAATAGGAGTACAGTATTTTTCTATTAGTACTCCAAATACACAGCCATATGGGTTAACAGAAATTTTTTTTTAGAAGCTAGAATTTTGCACATTAATAAAAATAATATAAAAGCAGTTGTCATCTGGTCAACTCCAGCCTGTGAAACAACAAACCAAACCCACCACTGTCCAGTCGATTCTGACTCATAGCAGACTAGAACTGCCCCATAGAGTTTCTAAAGAGCACCTGGTGGATTTGGACTGCTGACTTTCTGGTCACCAGCCACAGCCCTTAACTAGTATGCCACCAGGGTTTCCAGTCAGTGCCAATCTATAGTGATCTAGATATTTGTCAGAATACAACTGTGTCTCCTAGGATGTTCAATTGCTCATTTTTCATAAGTAGATAGCCAGACCTATCTTCTGAGATACCTCTGGATGGACTTGAACTTCCAACCTTTTCTTAGAAGCCAAGTGTGTTAACTATTTATACTACCCACGGACTCTGGCACATTAGTAACCTGCTATCATTGAGTCAATTTCAATTCATAGTGATCTCATGTGTTACAGATTCTAACTACTCCTCACGGTGTCTTTTTTGCCATAATCTTCATGGAAGCAGATTGCCAGACCTTTCTTACATGGTTCCACGGAGTAGATTCAAGCTGCCCAATTCTGGGTTAGTAGTTGAGTGCAAACTGTTTGAGCCACCAAAGAGGAGAGTTGATGAGGACAGGGAAGCAGAAAGCGTAATCCTGCAGAAGGCTCTGGAGAGTGGGTTGACCTCAGAGTTGTCCCATCTCAAGGTGAAGAAGCTGGGCAATCACACTGCACATGTGGCAGACATTGGTTGACAGCTCCTGGTGGAGGCAAGGGTCATAAAGGCCATAAATGGCATTTTTTTTTTTTTTTTTTTTTTTTTAGAGTGAAGTGGCTCTAGAGCTTGACAGAATCCGTGGGAGAAGAGCTGCAGGTGGTGGCTATTGAAAGCCCATCAAGAGGGTGAGAGCAACACTCAGAACACAGGGTGTCTGGATGGAATATCAACACTGTGTGCTGCACTGTAAACTTGCCTTTCATTCATCCCTTCCTTTTTTTAAAATATACATATTTATTAATAGTTTTTGGTGAAAGTTCACACAGCAAATTAAGCTCCCATTGAAAAAGTTTTTATGCATATTTATTCAGTGGCATTGGTTGCATTTTTCAGTTTGCCAACATTCTCATTATTTCCATTCTGGGTGTTATATTTCCATTAACCTGGCATCCCTGCCTTCCCTGCTGTCTCATTTTTCCTTTAGGATAAATATTGACCATTTGGTCTAATATAGATGATTTTTAGAAGGAGCTCAGTAACTCACTGGTGATATTATTTATTTTATGACCTAGTTACTCATTCATTTCTTCATTCAACAAATATGTATTCTGTGTTCACTCTGTTGTGGGTACAGTGTTACGGGAAGCAGTGTGTTTAAGATAGACTGACACATTTCTTGCTCTCAAAGAGCTTATAGGAAAATGGGGAAAGAGATTTTGGTGGGTAGGAAAAGATGAATTGGCCACGGAGCAGTACCAGATCTGGAGAAGGTGGCAGTCTAGGGTTGGAGGTCAAAGGTGGTGGGTTCACAGAGACTTGGACTTGTTCATAGCTGTGAGCAATGAATGAACAGTAAATGAACCATTGTACCCTGAAAAGGGAGGCAGCATAGTGTAAGGAAAAAGAACCTAAATTCTAGAACCAGATTGTCAGTGTTCCCATGTGAAGGCTTCTGGTACTTAGTTGTGTGATATCAGGAAAGTCACTCAAACTCTGTGTCTCAGTTGCTTCAGTTTTAGTAAAATGGGAATAACACTAGCGAAAACAACTTCAGACAGCTGTGAAAACTAAATGAGTTAACATATACAAAACACCAGAACTGTTCCTGGCATACAGTAAGTGCTGTGTTAGCTTTGCTCTGGTAGTCGTCAGTCCTTTTAGAAACTTCTGGTCATACTGTTGCTTCAGGATTGGGTCCTCTCTCCTCCCTAGTCCCTCCAAGACTTCTTGCAGATGCTCAACTACCTCTGGGTGTTTGTGCTTGCTATTTCTACTTCTGGAACTTTTCGATTCATGTATTTCATTCCTCCAGGTTAGAGACAGCCTCCTTCACTGCCTTATCTAAACGCAGCTCTTTTCTTCTAGAGATTCACCTCAAAACATTTATGAAAGGAATTATATGATATCTGGGACTTGTTTTAAAATAATTCACAGTGTGTAGAAAGAGGTGTGGTGATACAGGTGAAACAAGACTGGCCCGAGGCTGATCACCACTGCAATCGGGCAGTGTGTGGACACAGGTGACTTTGTTTTACTGTCTTTTCTACTTTTATGTATGCTTGTAATTTTCCATAATAAAAACACTTTAAATTTCTTTTCATCGTCTGTCTAGTCTTCTCAATTGCTCCCTACAGATTATTAGTAATTGAAATCTTATTCAATTATTTGTTTTATCTGTCTGTCTCTAGAACAGAAATGCTGTTCACTGCCATGTTTTCAGTTTCTCCAGCAGTGCTCAGCACATATGCTTCCTCTGTCTTCCATCACAATGACCACATTGGTTATTAAAACGTAACTGAAAGGCTGGAGGTTTAAGTCTACCCACATGCAACTCCAAAGAAAGGTCTGGCGATCTGCTTTAGAAAACTCGGCAATTGTAAACCCTATGGGTCAGAGTTCTACTCTGAAACACAAGTCAGAATCTACTCAGTGGTGACTGTCATGGACTGAATCATGTGCTCCCTAAAATGTGTCATATGACCAGGCCATGACTTCCAATGCTGTGTGACTGTCCACCATTTTGTCATTTGATGGGATTTTCATAGGTGTAAATTTGGCACAATACATGAATAAGATGGATTACTAGCAGCTATGTTGAGGAGTTTTACAAGATTGGTTAGTGTTTCAAACCAATCTGTTTTGGGATATAATGAGAGAAGTGAGCAGAAAGACACAGGGACTTCATACCACCGCGAAAGCAGTGCCAGGAACAGAGCACACCTTGTGCTCCGATGTTCCCAGACCAAGGGAAGGCTGATGCATCACTAGGACCTTCCTCCAGAGCCAATAGAGACGACATCCCCTGGAGCTGACACCTCGAATCTGGACTTGTAGTCTGCTAGACTGTGAGAGAATAAACGTTCTTGTTGTTGAAGCCATCCACTTGTGGCATTTCTATTGTAGCAGCATTAGATGACTGAGACAGCAATTGTTTTAATACAATAAATGTTATGCACCTCCGTAAATGGTGATTGAATGTAGGCTTGACTGAGAGCTTGGCAGGACTTTGTCCCCTCAATGTTTACAAAAAAGAAGTAAAAAATTGGAGGCCAATTTGCCTAGTCTTTTTTTTTTTTTTAATAGAGGGTTACACTTTACAACCCCTCATACATACTCGGCTTACTGACTAGAGCCTCAAATTGTTGATAACTCAAACTTCTGAGTGTTCTTGAGTAATCCCTTATGTGTTAATTCATCGTGCAAATTAGTACCAACAAATACAGCCTTCCTCTCAGCTGCTCAGGCAGATGACCACGTGGTTAAGATTATGCTGAATGGTCTTTCTAGGCCAGGAATACTTCAGGATGTAAAACTCAAGGAAGACAGCATCTCAAGATGAAGGCTTGGCTCTTCCCTGCGTGTCTTTCTTGGACCGAAGTCCACTAATGTCACTAGAAACTGCAGGAGTAGAATCCAGCGGGGGGGACTTAATCTTGGCTTCAGGTTGTTGGAGCTGAAGGATAGTGCAACTTTGAATGAGGGCTTTAATTTGTCGTCATCGGAGCGTGGTGGAGATGGAGTTAGGTTATGTAGTTCAGATACCCTGTCCCAGTGCTGTGGGCTTAGAGCAAAGCCCTGTATACAGCTAGCAACACTGCTTTCCCAAGTGGACTTTCTGTGCCCTGGGTACAAATAATGCTGCTTTCAGGCTCAGGCTATGCAGTGGAACGTCCGTTAAGGAACAGGCATGCTCTGCATTGCCCAGCCTTGCTATGGTGGAATTGTAGTGTTGTCAGGCCACCTGGGAAAATGGGTGGTTTGTGGCTCCTTGAGGACCCTGGCTGCAGGGTCAACGGTGAGGCTGCACTCAGATGGCTGTATAAACCCTGGACACAGGGGACCATTCAGGAGCCCATGTACACACCCTAGAGACTCTTCTAGAAGTACAGAGGAGAGAAAGGCAGGGTCTCCTCGGGGTCGATGTTCCATGAGATCTGCATGAAGAGAGTGTGGGGGCACACGAAAGAAGGAGAGGGGAATAAACACACCTGAGTGGCTTACTGTAATTTTCTGGTAAAATATTTGAAAGCTCTCCACAGGCATACTTTTATTTTATTTTTTTATTTCCTGATAAAATAGTCAAGTCCAGAGTTAAAGGGAGACACTAGCTTTTAACTTAAGCCAATACATTTGCTTTTCACGTAGGGAGGTCAGCATTACGGAAACACACCAACTCTAAATCAGATTTTACACAAGTATGCGTAGACAAATACTTTGCTGCTACAAGCCAGCACATCCTATTTCCTTTTCTGTCTAGTCCTCCACTTAATAACCTGAAAATTCTCTTTTCATTGAGTTTCATGCTACTTTCTTGCATACAGTAGTGCCATTCTTACTGAGCGCCTAGTGTCATGGCTCATTAGTTAGGGGAATTTGTTGATATTTCAGAATTACTTTCTGTATTTTTTTAAATTCTATCATTCAGTTTAAACAGTGATTGGAAGCATTCCTGTGATGAAAGAAAAAAAGCTATCATTAAAAAAAAATTATTGCCATGATACCATATTTGATATTATTCTAGTTTCTGGTTGTTGGAAAGCACAATACACTCTTTATCCAACCATGTCTAATTTATTTAAGTAAACACCAGCACTAGTTGAGGGCTTACTCCGTCCTCGATGGGGCAAACAGGTGCTATTGAGAGTGGAAAAAGACAAGCAAGGGTGAGGGCTCAGAAGGCCAGGGTGCACTTCTCGCCCTATGAGTCCTCAGGACAAGTCTGTCAGTTTACCTGATCACCCACTAGGTGCCAGGCTCTGTGCCAGGCACTGGGGGTAAAGGAGTGAATAAGGCCAGAGCTTCTTGCATCGAGTCACAACTTGACTAGCCACTTAGCTGCTGACATCCATCCCTGTTAGCCAGGGTTCCAAGAGAAGCAGCACCAGGCACGCGGGGCCAGACCCTCACCAGGTCTTCAGGAAGTAGCGGAGGTCCCTTGGGGAAGACACTATGGGACTGAATGTTAGAGGGTGACTGGCAGTTGACTGAAAGCATTGTTGGTTCCGTGATAGAATTCTCACCCCCATGTGGGAGACCTGGGCTCAGTTCCCAGCTCATGTGTTTTATACGCACCAGCCACCTATCTGTCAGTGGAGATTTGTGTGTTGCCATGATGCTGAACAGGTTTCAGAAAGGCTTGCAGACTAAGACAAACGAGGAAAGAAGGTCTGGTAATGTATTTCAGAAAAGCAGTCAGTTCAAACCTTACGGATCATAACAGAGCAATCCATGACCCATCATAGGAACGGCGCAGGACGAGGCAGCAGGTCCTACTGTTCTATGTGAGGTCACCATGAGTGGAGGGTGGTAGCTAACGAGGACAGGATCTGATCAGGAGATGAATATGAGGAAAAGGCCTTTCAACCTCCAGGAACAGTGAGTCAAAGACATAGAGGCAAGAACCAGCATCTGTGTGTGTGGAGTCCCTGGTGTGGCAAGTTTTTGGAACACAGAGTGGAAAGAGAGGAAGCATCAGAAGATGAGGTGAAGTGTGAGCTGATGGAGGATGCTGTGTATATTTTTATGGGGCATGTCTTTCTTCCTATAGGCAATAGCAGAAGGACAGGAACAGACGTCAATTTTAGAATTAACGCTTCGGAGACTGAATTGGGCTGGGATGGTGCTGGTCAGACTGGAGGGAAAGAATGGAAAGCTCTGAGAGCAAGGACAGGCTTCTTCTCCATCCTCTAGTCCAGCAAACATGAGCATCTAGTCTGCGGCAGGTACAGTGGTGTGGTCTCTCCCCGAGAGCTTCCAGTGCGGGAAGATAGGCAGGAAGATAGGTCACTAAGGGCCCACGTATGAAAGGTCGGCTAGAAGAATGTTCTGCCAACTGCCAAGACACTGGGGGAGCTTGCCAGCTAAGTAGGGGAGAAAAGCTTCACAGAAACAAGGACAGGACCTCATTCCTGAACAATGGTAGATCACTCAGCAGAAGTGGTAAGAAAGATCGTAAGGACGGAAGAAAGAGTAAGTACAGGAATTACGGGACCCTGAGAAAACCTGGTATATTCTGAGGGCCCAGAGCAGACTAGGGCAGGAGATGGGACTAGGAACATTCTGAGCCGAGCTCCCACAGCAAAGAAAGAAGCTAATAACATAAATTAGTAAGCACAGGTGTGAGCTATGCGCGGTGTTCACATGCCATGAAATGTCTGCGGAGTGGTTTCCCTGCAAGCTGTTACTAGGAAAACTCTGAAATATATCCTTTTGCAGCTGCTATGGAGACAGGCTTAAGAGCTTTGTAGCTTGAAAAAAACACTGATAATCATTAAGTCATAAAGTATCTTCATTTATGTTATTTAAAGAGGACTCTAAACTGCTGACTGAACAAAAGTTAACAATTGAACTTTGAAAAGTGAAAGGAAGCCATCAACTTTTAAATTGCAGAATGATCTCTGCTACAAAAAATTTACAAAACGGGATTATGAAGGACTAACCTTGTGGCTACGGCTGGGTCCAATGTTAAGACTGAATCATTATTTTACAAATTATAATTTTATAAATTAATTACAAGATCTGCAGTAGTTTAAAATAAGATCTCAGACCTCTAAGGATCTGTCTAGAATAGATAGAAGTCTTTTGTTTACTCTGGCGTTGCTTTAGCTCTGAATATGTGCATTCCTTAAAAATATTTTTGATACTGATTTTGCCGTTGAAATGCAAGTAACTTTTCATAAACTCTACCAGTTCAATATATCCATTACAAAGAACGAGACCTGTGCCTCCTCTCTCTTCCATCATAATAATAACATTGGTTATTAAAATGGACTTACAATAAATGTTATGCAGACTGTCTTGGTTTTATCAATACATGGGCAACTGGACAGCCTTCTTTGGTTGTTAAGTTTTAATTATTATGCATAATGACTTGCTTGCCTCATAAAATTATTTACCAAACAACTGTCACAGAGGAAAGCTAGCAAAGGATATGCCATTTTGCCAACAAAACAACAATACTACATTTGAGTCATGAATTATTTTCTTCCAATGACCAGCAGAAATCTACATACTTGTTGGTCTGCAGTTGAATCATAGGACAGTATCAGGTTTCACAATAAGGACTGATATATCATTTATACGACTCATGGCGACCCTAGGCTAGCATATCATTTATCCTCTACCAGTTGCTGCTGAGTCAGTTCCGATTTACGTGACCTCATGTATATCAGGCTAGAATTACACTCTACAGAGTTTTCAGTGCCTCATTTTTTCAAAGCAGAAGGTGCCTTTGCTTAGACTCGAACATCTAACCTTTAGTTAGCAGTCAAGCAGTTTACCGTTTGCACCATCCAAGGACTCTATACTACCAAAATAAATAAATAAAACCCACACCTGTAGAGTCAGGTCTGACTCCTAGTGACCCCAGAGATCAGAGTAGAACTGCCCCGTAGAGTTTCCAGGGAGCATCTGGTGGATTTGAACTGCTGACTTTTTGGTTAGCAGATGTAGCACTTAACCTACTATGCCACCAGGGTTTTCTATTTATGCTAGGGAGAAGAAAATGCCATTTAGGGTTATGCTACACTCATCTTTGCGTGTCTGTATGCAACCATGGGTTAACCTTCCCTAGAGTTCACATCATGCTTGGTGAAGTAGATGGTCAGTGAGAAACAGGAAGACAATGAGATAAGCTTACAGTGGCTGCAACAATAGGCTCAGGCATAACAACTGTTGGGATGGTACAGTGTTTTGTTCTGTTGTACACAGGGTTGCTATGAGTCGGAACCGACTGAATGGAACCTAACAAAAACAACAACAGGATTCACTCCATTGCAAAGAGTAGAAAGCAGGTTCTTGGCCAGTCATTTCTGAGATGTCGCTCTGCCTGTCACAGGAATATCTCACACATCTGTGTCAGATGTGCTGTGGTAGAAATGTCCAGGACAGAATGAGGTCATCAAGGGAAAAACAGCCCAAATATTAGGGAACATACAACTCTGTAGAAACAGGATAAGTATGAGAGAGAACAAACTGATTAAAATGCTCAGAGGTAAATATACACATATATATATTGATTATACTAAAACCAAACCCAACCCATTGCTGTCGAATCAATTCTGATTCAGGACACATTAAACCAACTGTAAGAACCACTACCCATAGAAGCCATACCAAACCCATCACCACTGTGTCAATTCTCACTCACAGTGACCCTGTAGGGCAGAGTAGAACTGCCTCATAGGATTTGTAAGGGGTGCCCAGTGGTTTCAAACTGCCGCCAAAAGCCGAGAAAATATAAAAAGTTGTTGTATAGATTGTTTGGGAAGTTCCTATTAACAAAATCAAACATAAGTTAAAAATCAAAAAGCTTAATCTCTCCAAGAGCAAAAACAAGGGTGTGTCAGAATTTTCCACATTTCAGGAGAAGAGAGAGAAAGTTATTGACTGAAGAAACCTATCGACTCAGAAAACAGAAAAACGTTTTTTAAATTTTCTTGCCAATACTGGTCACTACGGAGATGACAGAAATTATCAGCTGACTGTTTACAGACCACAGCTAGGTAACTAGCTACCAGGCAATAAGTAGTGCAGAAGAGAAGGTGGTGAGTCAGTGGAGGTAGAGCACCTGAGTCCTCGTCCTGAGTCACCCGCTAACTGGCTGTCCTCTTGACCGGCCTGAGCCTCCACTTCCTTGTCTGTAAACCGACCAGACTCAACTAGATCAGCAGTTCTCAAAAGGTGGTCCCCAGGCAGGAGCTAAATCACAGGGGTTTCAGCAACGTGTCTTTCAGAGTTAGCCTTCGCTGACCCGTCTTGCTACTGTCAGTTGGCTCAAGCTCATGGTGACTTTACGTAGCACTGGTGTGTTTGGGTCAATTGTCACGGCTACTGTGTGGTGCCTACCAGTGTAGAGGGCTCATTTTAAAAAACTATATCAGACAAAATTCTGTTCTGACTCACAGTACTGTCACTGGCTAATTTTTGGAAGTAGGTTGCCAGGCCTTTATTCCTAGCCTGTCCTAGTGTGGAAGTTCTCCTAAAACCTGTCCACCATGGGTGACCCTGCTAGTATTTGAAATACAGATGACATAGCTTCTGGAATCACAGCAATGCACATTAAGCATTACAGTCTGACAAACTGACAGAGGGGTGATGGTCCCCGAGGCCTGCCAGTCGGTGACTCAGTGCTGCTCCAAGGACTGCAGAAATGAAGATTTCCTCCCTCTACAGCTATGCCCCTTGGCGGTTAAGTGGTACAGCTGCTAACCAAAAGGTTGGCAGTTTGAATCAGCTGTGTGCTCCTCGGAAACCCTGTGGGGCGGTTCTACTCTGCTGTACAGGGTCGCTGTGAGTCAGAATCGACTCAGTAGCACTGGATTTGGTTTTGGTTTGGTTATAGCTTTGCACAGGTCTGGACTAAAAACCAGCTCCAGGGATGCTCAGACTGTGGAGTATGAAAGAAGTGGGCATTCTACGGCAGTGGCTTTTGGTGTCATCTGGGACTGACAACATCAGTGCCACCTGGGAACATGCTAGAAATTCTCAGTCTCCAGCCTGACCTACTGAAGCAGAAGCCTAGTGTGGGAGCAGCAATCTATTTTTTAACAAGCCCTCCAGGTGGTGCTGATGCACACCAAATTCTGAAAACCCATAAACTAGAAAATCTCTAAGGTTCTTTCAAAGAGCAAAATTCTAGGACGATCTTAAAACGGTGAAATAAAAATTTGGAACACTGCTGTAACATTTTTGGGTTTCACTCATATAATTACCAAATAAACATAGTAAATATTCATAATTCTCCACATCTTTTTTAACAAGTGGGAAAACACACCTAGAACTATGTGCTTAGGTCAGGGCAAACAGCAAGTTTTTAATGTTGCCAAAGCAACTATGCTGTTGTCCCCTGGCTTCTGGGTCGGCTTCCAATTGTGGAGGAGCAGTGGTCAGCTGATGAACACCCTGAGCTGGGGCTGAGACTGTAGATTTTCCCAACACAGCCAGAGCTACTATCAAATATTCCCTAAGGAACAATAATTGAAATTTTAATTCATAGCACATTTTTAATAAAAAGTTAATTATCTCATGTTAAACAACTGTCTGTCAATCAAGCAAGTATTTTCAAGGACTATGCTGTTGTTAGGTAGAGTCCAGTCAGTTGTGACTCTTAGCAACTGTATGCACAACAGAACAAAACAGCACCTAGTCCTGTACCATGCCCCTTCTTGTTATGCTTGAGACACAGTAGTAGCCATGGTGTCAATCCATCTCACTGAGGGTCTTCCTCACCTTTGATGACCTTCTGTTCTACCAAGCTTGGCATCCTTCTCCAGGGACTGATTCCTCCTGCTAACATGTCCAAAGTATGTAAGAAACATTAACAACCTGTATGCAGGTAACACAACCCTGCTTGCTGAAAGTGAAGAGGACTTGAAACACTTAATGATGAAGATCAAAGACCACAGGGTTCAGTATGGATTACACCTCAACATAAAGAAGCAAAAATCTTCACAACTGGACCAATAAACAACATCATGATACACAGAGAAAAAGTTGAGGTTTTCAAGTTGTCATTTCACTCGGATCCACAATCAACACCTGTGGAAGCAGCAGTCAAGAAATCAAAAGACACACTGCATTGGTCAAATTGTCTGCAAAAGATCTCTTAAAAGTGTTAAAAAGCAACGGTGTCACCTTGAAGACTAGGAGCACCTGACCTAAACCTTAGTATTTTCAGTTGCCTCACATGCATGTGAAACCTAGACAGTAAATAAGGAAGACAGGAGAATCCATGCGTTTGAATTGTGGTGCTGGTGCAGAATTTGTATATACAATGGACTGCCACAAGAATGAACAGTTCTGTCAAGAACTTCAGCAGAGACAAAGAACTGGCCTATCTCAGTTTTAACTGTATGCTATAGGATACCACTGCAGAAGGGAGAGAAAGAGGCTGGTATCAGAGTGAAACTCATTGTTAGCTGCTGTTGAGCTGGCCACTAATTCATGCCAACACCATGCACAACAAAATGTACTGCTTTTTGGTCCTGCACCATCCCACCGTCAGTTGGGGACTGGACAGTTGTGATTCACTGGGTTTCCATTGGCTGATTTGGGGCAGTAGATTGCCATGCCTTTCTTTCTACTCTGTCTTAGTCTGGCTGCTCCACTGAAACTTGTTCAGCATCATAGCAGCATTCAAACCTTTACCGACAGGCAGGTGATGACTGCTATAAGTTGCATTTGCTGGTACCCTGAGTATCCTGCATGGAAGGCAAGAATTCTGCCACTGAACCACCTCTGTCCCCAACAGTGAAACACACACTGAAACAGAGCTGCTAAGGAGTTGCATCACCTACTTAGTATGAAACTCCAGAACAATTTGGGTTTTTTTGGATATACTCTCATGCCTGGATGGTAGAAAGTTTAAATAAACTTTTCAGATCACCACACGTATTGTTTAGCTCGTTTTACATACACATTTTTTAAAAAAATAAGAGCACATTTTATTGTTCCTTGTGCGTTTATGTTTCTCAGTTTCAGTACATAGAGGAAAATAAACCAAAAGGATTACATATGAAGGAAGAGAAAATATAGCTTAGAAAGTGATCATAAAATTTTATAAAAAACCATTCAAATAAGATATCGCCAAGTGCCGTCGAGTCAAATATTCCAAATGTTTAATGTGTTTACTGTTCTAAGAGTTCAGTTTCAAGAACTTGGACAAATTTCCCCAAGAGAATCATGATTTTCTCTTCCTTCTACATTTTGTTTATTTTATTGTTGAGACTACGCACAGCAAAACATATACCAATTCAACAATTTCTACATGTATAATTTAGTGACATTGATGACATTCTTCCAACTGTACAACCATTCTCACTCTCCTTTCTGACTTGTTCCTCCCTCATTAACAGAAATTCACTGTCCTCTAAGACTCTATTCTAATCTTTCAAGTTGCTGCTGTCAGTTTGATCCCACATACATAGCTGTTAAAGAAGCATAATACTCAAGGCAGACCTTTTCAGTAGGTAAGCTAAACTATGCTTGGTTTTAAGATGACTTCAGGGGATATTTTTGGTTTGAGGTTTACAGATTACCACAGAGCAAAGGTCTCAGGCGTTCATTAACCTTCCATGGCTCCAGAAAGTCTAGAATCCATGAGAATCTGAACTGCTATTTAGCATTTTCCCCTTTTAAGCAGGACTCTTCTATGGAATTTTGATTAAAATGTTCAGTAATGGTAGCCAAGCACCAGCCAGTTCCTCTGGTCCTGTAGCAAAGGAGACAGTTGTTCATGACGACAATTAACCACACATTTCCTATCCTTCTATTCCTGATTCTTTTTCTTCCTCTGTTGCTCCAAGGTGAAAAGAGAATCGTTGTTGTGCATTGAATGGCCACTCACAAGCTTTTAAGATCCTAGGCACTACTCAACAAAATTAGAGGTAGAACAGAAGCACTCAGTGTGATATTAGGCCAATTAACTGGGATGTCCCAGGAAAGCATGACCCTAAATCTCCAAACCAAAGATTTAAATGCCATGAGGTATTTGGCTGTATTTAAACAGCCTCAGCAGCTACTCTTTTTTTTGGCCATTGTTGTAAATACATGTATCACACAACTTTTGCTAATTCAACTTCTACAGATGCACAACAGCAATTTTAACAATTAGTTGTGCAATCCTAACCTTAACAAATGAGATTCTTCCATCACTTCTAATTCCCTTAACCCCCTCTTTTCTGTTCCTGGTAACCACTAATAAACGGTCATTCCTATACATTTCCCCTTTCTTGTCTTTTTATATAAGTGAGGTCATACAGTATTTGTCTTTTTGTGATTGGCTGATTTCTCTGAGTACAATGTCTTCAAGGCCCATCAATACTGTAGCATGTATCTGGACTTCATTTCTCCTACTGGCTGAGTAGTTACCCACTGCCTGTGTGTGTCACATTTTGTTAACCCATTCATCTGTGGAGGGGCATTTAGATTGTTTCTGTCTTGTAAATAGCGCTACCATGAACACTGGTGTAGAAGTCTCTTTGGGAGTCTCTGTGTTCAAGTCTTTTTGGTCTGTACCTAAAAGCCAAATTGCTGGGTCATATGGTAGTTCTATTTTTAGTTTTTTGAGGAACCATCACAGTGTTTTCCACAATGGCTGTAGCATTTTGTGTTCTCACCAACAATGGATAAAGGTTCCAATTTTCCCATATCCTCGCCAACATTTGTGATTTTCTGCTTTTTTTTTTTTTCTTTCTTAAATCCTAGTGGCAGAAAACAGTACCTCATTGTGGTTTTGAATCATATGACATTTAAAGAGAAAAGACATTAAGGAACAAGAGAAAATTAATTTTCAGGACTGTATCAAGGTAAAGTAAGAGTTCATAGAATCTTTCCAATAGTGTATTTTTAGCCTATGGCTATACATGCTGGTATATCTTTATAGAGCACTTGAGAACTACATTCCTAAGTTATGGCTTATGGAACCCTGATTCCAGAAGTCTTTCTGGAATAAAATAACGTGAAGCATCAACCTCTCAATGATTTACAATGCATCTGAGCATATTAAAGGTTCTATACATTTTCCACGGGCCAAGAAAAAAAGAATCCAGCTTGTTTAACTTTATACACTTCACAATATTATTTGATCTCAATATCGCCTTTTTGTGTAATTCCTACTAATGTTCTTGAGAAACTGTTCTATGTTAAGGTACTCTGGAGAAAGATGAGTGATGTCTTACTTTCTTTTCCACACAGTTAACAAATGGTATAAAGGAATAAGCTTGTAATCCATCTTGGCTATTCTTATGAACTATATCTAAAAGAAAGAATTTATTGTTCACATCTAGATAGATGCTCTATAAGAAGCTGAGGTCTGAGCAAAATTCCCTTCAGTGCTTTTATCAATGTTTATACAAACTGTTTAAGGTAAGAGTTATGATTAAATAAGAACCATGAGACACATGAAGTTTGGGTCCTCACAAACAAATCTGTGGTACCATGAAGTGAGCACGATGACAGTATTTCTACATTATTATTAAGTGGCATGTTACTACTTAAGTGGCTATGAGATAGTCTGATGGAGTCCTCATTATTCTGATAGAGCACCTCTCACACTTCAGAAAGAGAACAGGTCTAACTGATGAGGCAATGAAAATCAAGGATATGGGCTACAGAAGCCCAGGTGATTCTCTGTGCTGGCATGTGAGAAGTCAGAACAGACCATGGATATTCATGTGTGCTGTTCCAAAGGCTGTCGGCAGTGAACTTCAGCTGTGGCTAACTTGCCTAATTCTACCTTGAGAATGATATTCATCATTATTTTCTATGGGTCTGTGCTAAACTAGACTAAACACAGGGAAAAAATAAACACTAAGACTTTCATTTTGTTTTTAAAATCTCAAAGTTGACAAAAATAAAAACCAGGAAACAAATACTTTCATATCTTCAGCACATTATAGTTAAGAAAATAGTGCTTGTTTGTTTTAAAAAGGAAATACAAAAATTTACATTCAGTTCTCTGTTTTCCTCAATTTCTGTAAGGAAAAAAGCATTTTCACTTTTATCTTGGAAACACTGGTAGTTAAATTTATTTGTATTCATATGTAATTTGCTTTATATCACAATTGCAATAAAGCAAACCTACTCAAAGATGTTGGTTTAGTTATATCGAAAGTTCTGGAAAAACAAGTGCTTTAGCACAAAATTTATTGATTATAAATTATAACTAAATATTACAATTAGAAGTCTAGGCCTTAAACAAATTGGTTTCATATTTTAGAATTTGCCATTAATAAAATTATTTTTAATCTTGTCAGAATAAAATGGAAACATGTGTAATTATTGTTCCCAGAAATAAATTTATTCAAAATATGGTGTGTGCTGTCTCAAGTTTCACTTATATGCATACAATAATATGTCACAGTGGCTTGTCTGTTTTTGGAAATGAACGATACTGTGTGCTTCCGTGGCCATTGTTGTGCACACTATCACTACTGCAGACACATCTCTTGCCATACACACCTTCTCCAGAGGGACGTCAATGAACTGAAGGGTGTTGATATTCATAATGTGCCCAAAGTAAAATGATAAAATTATGGTAAGTGATTGCAGGGAATATACAGAAAATTGCAGAAGGTTTTTGAAGCAATCTTATAATATTCTAAACATAGTTTTAATGCACTGCTCTTGCACTTTAGTCACTAGTACTCAAACAGTACTCTTGAAATATACTACAGAATAAGTTATTTCAACTAGAAATGGCTTCATGTATAAGATGGGGTTTGTGTACTGGCCCTTCATTGAATAGATTAGATACAAGATCTACTTGGCAGCAAAATAAGGACTTTTTCCCATTCTTTCTGATTTTTATTTTTCTTAGAAGACTAAATTTGGGGAGTTTAATTCACCATTCTGAGAGTCATTTCACAGCCAGCTTTTGTTTGTTTTAAAATCATTTTGATACTCAAATTTGGTTACCAATGGGATATGCCAACAATGCAAGCAAGAAGATTACTTTTACTGATTGGAAGTCTGTGATGACCCCTACAGATCCCCCCCTTCTTTTCCTATGATGATTATGATTTCCATAAGAGCACTGTCACCAAAGAGTGAAACACTTGACTATGAAACAGAAAGTCCATCTCTGCTTTCACCCAAATGTGTCTTCATCGTCTTTTATGTAAAGGTTAAAAACATCTACTTAGCTACTTCCTTGAAGAGTCATACCATGAGGAATTATAATTTCCTAGAAATAACTGCTTCTTTTACCTCTTTATTTTATAATTAAATCACATGATGTGGCTTTCAGATGGGACGGATAACTGCTCTCAGTGCAGAAGGCCTGTTTTTCCTCCCATGAACTAGGAGTGGCCTCAGAGATCAGGCAAGTGGCCCAAGCTTCATAGCTCGTAGTGAACCTGTGAGGCAGAGTAGAACCACCCCATAGGGTTTCTGTCTTAGTCATCTAGCATTGCTTTAATAGAAGTGGATAGCTTCAAAAAGAGAAATTCTATTTTTTCACAGTCCAATATGCTACAAGTCCAAATTCAGGGTGTCAGCTCCAGGGGAAGGCCTTTTCTCTCTGACGGCTCTGGAGGAAGGTCTTTGCCATCACTTTGTTTCTGGACCAGGAGCTTCTGAGGCACAGGAACTCCGAGTTCTTTCCAAAGGAAGCACTCTGCTCTTGGTCCTGCTTCTTGGTGGTTTCAGGTCCCCAGCTATCTTGTTTGCTTTCCTTTCCTTGATCTCACAAGATTGCCTCAAGGCACAACACAGTCCTGCACATGAGTCCTGCCCCACCAACACAGCTGCTACCCACCCTCCCTCACTAACATCATGGTTTACTACATGGAGGAACATCACACAATGCCAGAAATCACGGCTTAGCCAAATTGCTATACTTTCCTGGGGGGACACAGTTCAATTCATGACATTTACCAAGGCTGAAATCTTTATAGAGGGAGACACATCTTTCTCCTGCGGAGTATCTGGTGGGTTTGAACTGCTGACCTTTCAGTTAGCTGCTGAGTGGACACCACTACAACATCAAGGTTGTTCTGAGTCACAATCAACTTGATGGCATGGGTTTGGATTTTTGGTTTGGCAAAATCTTAGATTTTGATTCATTCATTTGCATCACTCAGTATCCAGCATCCAATAAACTCTCAATGTTGGATTAAAGTATAATACTCAATGACTATAAAGAGACAGCTCAAGAGCAAGGGTGTCAATTGAAACAATTGCTTTATGCGGAAAGTCTCCTGTATTCAAATAGACAATGCTAAATAACAGCTGATTAGTTAGCTGCGTTGTATGGAATCTCATATGGATAGAAGGTGCCTCATCAAACCAAACTAATTCAAGCATTCCAATACAGTTCCCTCTTCTTTAAAGGAAAAACATAATGTAATTGTTAGAGACATAGTGTACCCATAAAGGTATAAAAAAGTTAGGAAAGTAAACTGTGAAACAAAGGTTAGGTTTGCACTCTGCTGTAGTGGTATATGTTTAAAATAATGATATTCCAGAAAGATGGAAAATAAAGTAAGGATTATGAGCACTTTCTCCCAGAGAGACCCACTCTTGGAGAGAAAAACAGGTTTTTTCCCTGGGTGACCCTAGTTCCTGGGGATGAGTTGGTTGAGTCCAGTGGATTTCCCTTGCATCAGCAGTGGATTCATCCAGCCACAGCAGCTCCTACTGCCGCTGGCCCTAAACAGCTGGCATTCCCAGCTGCAGCACAACTCCCCTCAACAGCTGGTGCTTGAACTAAAATGGGAATGCGATAGAGAGGTAGATGGGGTGATGTAAGCAGACACTTATGATTATGTGGTCAGGACAGATTTCTCTGAAAATGTGACATCTGAGTGGCAGCTTAGACATGAGAAGAAGCCAGCCATGTACCTACCTGGATGCAGCAGTGTGAGGAGAGGGGATGGCATGTGCAGAGGCCCCGAGGCAAAAATAAGTAAGACTGTTTACAAGCCTCAGGCTTGAAACACATTTGTAATCACCAGAATATTGCTTATTTTAATTTATACCCAATACACATGGCAGATTAGTAATCAGAAAAGGCAAAAACATACAAAAAACCTCACTGCACAGTCTAACCAACTATTTAGTTTTCAACTCATTTACTTCTCATCTGACATTTTTATAGTCTTCAGACACAATAATCAATATGGGCATGCTTGGAGTTGTAGAGCACTTTGTCAAAACTTCTCAAAAAGTTGCAAGTTTGTTTTTTTCATTTAATGTGGTGGTCTGTCCTTGCTATTGCAAAAACGCATCATCCCAGCCGTGGTGCTGGGTCCAGGTCCTGAAGCATTTGATCTGAATCAACTGCAAGCATTTCTAAGGCTAGAAGGTATAGTATTTTACGAGCCACAACTAATGAAATTCCTTTCTCTACATTTTGCTGGTATAAATGAGAACTGCTGGGGCTCATTTGGATTTATCCTTTACTCTCTGACCTCTAACAGGAGAGTACTATAGATTACTTTGAATCAAAGATCTACTGAGTTCCTTATAGTTGAACAATTTGCTGTTTACCATATATTTTAAAACTACCACCGAGGGGCCCATGTATTATAGGGGCCCATGTATGATATAATTAAATCATTGTACCTCTGTGGAGGTGGCAACAGTGGTTCAGGGTTGGAATTCTTGCCTTCCAAGCGGGAGACCCGGGTTTGATTCCTGGCCAGTGTACCTTAAGCAGTGTACTATTACCACCGGTCTGGCGGTGGAGGTTTGCATATTGCTATGATACTGGCCAGGTTTCAGTGGAGCTTCCAGATGAAGACAGACGAAGAAGAAAGACTTGGCAATCGACTTCAGAAAAGCAGCCAGTGGAAACCCTATGGATCACAGCATGAAGTCACCATGAGTTGGGGACTGACTGGATGGCAGCTAACAACAACAATAACTTTTGCAAAAATGGATGAAAGAGGACAGCTAAAATTGAGGAAGCATTTCTGTGGGCTCTGAAAAAACAGGAATGTGAAGAGGAAGCCAATTGGCAGATAAAGAAACTGAGGCTCAGAGGGTTATCCAGGTTCTTAGACTAGGAGAGACCTGGTATGGGAAGTATCGCTGTGGTTGTCACTGTGGTTGTCATGCATCCAAGCGGGATTAACCTTCAGGTGGTCTGGGTTATAGCCCCTCAAATACTGTTGTGTGTAAGAGGATACTTTTATGAAACTCTTCTGTGTTTCGGTCAATGGCTAAGCATCACTGAGCATTTTCTGTGGACTCAGTGCTGTTTTCAAAAGCCTATAGATGAAGACAAAGGAGGTCAAAGCCATAGCCCTTAATTTTTGAAGAGTTCACACAATTGGGTTGATCTAACTGGGGGTCTTTATGAAGCTCAAGTCTCCTGAATCTAAACTGATCAGAGGAAATCCAACCTTTCTAAGAATAGGCTGAAATATTGCAGAAGAGAACAGTATGGATAGTTTCTGTTCAAGATGGTTTTGACTGAGCTGCGTATTTCATAAAGGACAACCTCAGCTGCATGAGAGTCCTAGAGGCATGAATCACCCTGGATCACCAGGACTTCTGGATGGCTGAGCTTTTTTAAGGAGTTTTAATTTTGTACAAGGAAATATATTTTTTGTTTTAAAAAAGCAAGCACATAGCCAACCTTACTACCTTCTTTCACCGTTTCTCATTTTTATTACACAACAGGTAATGTTTGTTGTTGACAATTGTAAAATACAGGCAAATAAGACTTAGATAAAACTACTCCACTTAGAGATAACAGTGCTCAACATTTTGATGTCTGTCTTCTTGGACTTTTCCCTGTTACTGTATATGCTAACAATAATAGCAGTATAACAGACTTTTTTGCTATCTATTTTTATTTTTATTACTTTCTAAATTGTATTATATATGTCCTACCTTATACTAATATTTTTTTCTTCCCTTCCTAAACTTAATGGCCTCCACCCATCTGTCTGTTTGTCATACCACTGGGAGCTTGTATTTTGCTATCATGCTGGAAGCTGTGCCACCAGGATTTCAGATATAAGCAGAGTTACCCATGGTGGAGAGCCCAAGGCAGACTACGATAAAAGGCCTGGTGATTTGCTTATGAAAGTTATCCACTGATCGTCTCATGGATCACAACAGAACATTTTCCAGTATTGTGCTGGCCAACAAGGCTCCTAGGTTGGTGGGCACTGTACTGGTTGCAACAGTGGACTCAAGCATACGGTTGCCATGGGGATGGAGTGCCCAATGAGCAGATACACATTGGCTTACTTGTGTTTACTTACTAATCCGTAGCATACAATTTCACCTGTTTTGTGGTGGAAACCATGCAAAATTGTGCACTATAGATTAGGGCTCCACAGATAAGTAAGTAAACACAATTAATCCAGCCTGTACCTTGCGTGTTAACCCATCCCGGGCACTGTGAGTTGGAGCTGACCTGAAGGCAACTAGCAACATCCATAAATCATGTGCAATGTGCATGGGCATCTTGATGAAGATTTTATCATTTTTATGTTATTGATATTTTGTGCTTGTTTCTTGATTCTTGGTTGTTTCAAATAGTTGAGTTGCTGGACAGAGGGGTTTCCAATAGGGAGTTGTTACCCTGATTTTGAATGAAGAAATTATTTTTTTCTTACATCTCACCATGAAATTATCTGGCTATTAGCGCAAGAGATTTCTTAAAGATATAAACATGTTCTGGCATAATTTGTATAACTTTACCAAAGACATAAACTAGTAGGTTATTAGGGGAAATCAGGAATCTAATCAACTGATTATGGGAATCCATTTTATAATTAGGTCATTTTCCTATTTAAATTGGAACAGGGGTACTAGGCCCCTGAAATCGTGCAAACACCTAGTGAGTGAATGGGAGAAACATCTGTATGTACAAATCAGTCTTTTGCAGTCAAAAGCACATCATTTTATGGTGAGTGGCGTCTGGGGTCTTAAAAGCTGCCAAGCTGCCATCCGGGGACACAGCAAATGGTTCCAACTCAGCAGGAACGGATGCTCACCGAGGGCCAAAATGGCATGCGGTAAAGACAACCGAGAAGACAGAGAGACCCACAAGTGTGGGTGCCTACATCGACCTGGGACGGGAAGAACCGGATGGTGCCCGGCCACCACCAGTGATAGCCACGACGGAGCTCACGGAGAGGAGCCTCACTGGCAACACAAGAATAAGAAGAGGTGCATCATGAGATCTCCACTAAAAGACCTCAAATGATGGTGCAGCGGTTTTGGGGTTCCTCTGAGAGCATGGCCCCTGGCCCTGATGCTGCCCATTCCTATAAATTATAACAAAGGTCCACTCTTTGGACAGGAATGGATTGGACTTGGCAATGCAGAGTAACCATATATTGGAAGCACCTTATGGTTCTATACATCTATAGGATATCATCTTGCTGACCTCTGGCTGGAGGAAGGGGAGTGGATGGAGAGGAGGAGAAAGGAGGCTGTTGGGAGGATGAGACATGTATGGAGCAGAGAGGAATAGTGTGCAGTCACCGGAGAGGGAGAGCAGTGGAAGCTGCATATGGGGGGCATGTAAATTTACATGTGAATGTACATTTTCACTCAGTTATGCTAAATAAAAATTAAAAAAAAAAAAGCACATCATTTTATAGGGGTTCATTTGAAAGTAGCTTTGGTAGGGCTGATGTGAGGTGACTCAAGGCAAAATACTCGGTGCTGAGAAAGGAGAAAGAGGGAGCCACCAATTTGGTAAAAATGGGAAGAGGCTGGACTGCTGACCACTTTTCCCTAGAGCATATATACATGCCCTGAGCTCCCACGTGGTGAATCTCTCCCTCGTGTCAGGATGAAGTCATTTGAATGGCATTGGTCCTGTTCTTCCCTTCCGTGTTACATGATGCTCCCACCAGGGTCCACTGAAGAAACTCGTGTTCCTGTGTCGGTAGAATTTCCTACAGTCAAAAGTAACTTCATGGCACCACAAAGCAGGACATTTGGATCTGCCATGAAACCTCTCTGACTGCAGACTTTTCTACTTATCACAGTGAAGAGAGTCCAAGAAGGGAAGAGGTATAGGATAAAAAGGTTGATTTTCAGCAACTGTAATTGCTCTGCCCTGTACAAATATTTATAACAGAAGCAGATAAATGTTAACATGATTAAAAAAAGTTATAAAAAGGTGGTTACAATTTATAATAAAGTCATTTTATTTTATTTTTTGCCAGCATCCATCACTCTCGCACTTACACTGTTCTTATTAAAATTTACAAACCAACGGCAATTTGCAATACAAGCAGTGCTGAGCTGTGAAGAAAGGTGTGAAATACAGCATTCTCCTCCCTTCTTCAGCTGGCAGCGGGCATACATTAACAATGCCAGAGATGCAGAACATTTCTGCAAAACAGGCTTTTTACACATGTGATAATATTTACCTTGTAGTACATTAAAGGTCAAGTATTTTATTTAATCATCAAAACATCTTGAAAAATAGTTTCTATTATCTCCATTTTCAGTAATGGGAATTCCAGAACACTTAATTGTGCTCATGCTGTGTGAACAGAACAAGGGGACACTGGTATGTGTACGTGTCAGGATTGTATCCTTTCACCAGACTTACTTGATCTGCATGCTGAGCAAGTAATCTGAGAGTCTGAACTATATGAAGAAGAACAAAGTATCAGAATTGGAGGGAGACTGATTAATAACCTGCAGTATGTATATGATACAATCTTGCTTACTGCAAGTGAAGAGGACTTAAAGTACTTAATGATAAAGATCACTGACTACAGGCTTCAGTAGGGACTGCACTTTAACATAAAAAAAAGTTCTCGCAACTGGATCCATAAGCAATATCATGATAAGTGGAGAAAATACTGAAGTTGTCAATGATTTCATTTTACTTGAATCTACAATCAAACACCCGTGAAAGCAGCCTTCAAGAAATGAAGTAACACGTTGTAATAGGCAAATGTGTTGCAAAATACCTCTAAGAAGTTCAAAGCAAAGATGTCACTTTGAGGGCTAAAGTGCTCCTGATCCAAGCTATAGTATTTTCAATTGCCTCATATGCACATCAAAGCTGGACAACGAATAAGATGGACAGAGAGCTGGTACATTTGAATTACGAAATTGGTGAAGAATATTGAATATACCACCAGCTACCAGAAGAACGAACAAATCTGTCCCGAAGAAGCACAGCCAGAATACATCTTATAAGCAAGGATGGCAAGACTCTCATGTACTTTGGACATGATACAGGAAGGACCAGTCCCTGAAGAAGCACAGCATGCTTAGTAAAACAGGGATGTCAGCGAAAAAGATGAAGACCTTTCAAGCAGATGAGCTGATACAGTGGCTGCAACAGCGATCTGAATCACAGCAGTGATTATGAGGATGGTGCATGATGGGGCAGTCTCTTTCAGGAGAGACGCATCACACCCAGCAACAACCATAACCATTTTCAGGTAAAGAAATTGAGATCATATAGTGGGCAGAGAGCAGCTGCAATTAGAATCTGGGTTTCACTCACTTCAGTGACTAGGATGTCTTCTTAAAAAAGCAAAAAACAAACTCATTGCTGTCACGTCAATCCTGACTTATAGTGACTCTGTAAGATGGTGGTCTTCTTCAAATCTAAAACCCACTGCCATTGAGTGATTTCAATTCATAGAGACCTTGTAGATCAGAGCAGAACTGCCTCATAGAGTTTCCAAGGAGTGTGGGAGGATTTGAACTGCTGACCTTTTGGTTAGCAGACATAGCACTTAACCAAAATGCCACCAGGGTTTCTACTGCCTTGTTAGAGAATAATAAACAAACAGTTTTGTAGGCTGGTTTACACAGCCCAAATTACATGGAGTTATGAAAATATTCAGTGGAATCATTCTGTACTTCTCATGTGTGTAATTCAGACACTTCTTCCCCCCTCCCCAAGTTATCTATATTTCTTCAATTGAGTTGGCATGAGTAGATTATTTCTAAATAAAATAGGAAAGCATAAAAAAATGAAGTGAGTGGGCTCAATCCCAGTTGAAGCAAGAAGAGTAAAATACATTTTCCTGCTTGAAAGAAAACAATTCATCTATTTGAGGTTCTGTAAATGCCCTCTTTCAGAAAGTCATGCAGCTTCACATAGAAGGGCATTTTCTCTTCAAATGATGCCAACCTTCATTTCGAGAAGAAACATCCTCTTGCTCACTGGCCCAAGTGAACAGTGCTCTCTGGGAGCCCAGGGCCGAGTGCTGGTCATATGGAGGGAAGCAGGAATGAGGGAACCAAGATGAGAGATTCTCTTGGTTTAAAAAAAAGAACAATAGTAGCTATCATGGGAAAACTAGAACTTGTAGGATGGCAAGCTCTACTTTTACAGACACTGGGTAGAGTTTTTACTGAAGAGCATTTAGCAACAGGTCATGAAAAAGAAGAAAAATTAAACAATTTCTGTATGTTCCTTGACATCTAAGTTAGGAGAGTTGGTATTTACAGAAAGACGATAAAATGCTACTGAAAGGAATTGTGTGTGCAGTGAAGAGAGATGGTAGGTTGGGGACAGAAGGTGACAGTGCTAGCTGAGTAAGTTCATGAACTTTTTGAATGCAAACAGTGACTGTATAACCAGGGCATAAGAAACAAAGAAGTGCTGCTGGAGGAGAGCAGGACAACAAAGGCTAGCTTAACACCAGGAGAGTATTTAATACCAACAATTCCATCTCACAATCTACAGTTAGCTCTACCTTGGACTTGAGCCTTGCTCCAGACAGATCCTACCAGGCTGATGTGTACTTTCTTGGTAATGATGCCTAGCACCTAATGTTCAGCTTTTACAGAAATGGACTTGATATCTTTCCCTAAGTGCCCTTCCTCTTGAATTCATTTCCACATTATTCCTCTCTGGCTTCCCCTTCTTCTCACTCCTACATTCAATCAATGACTACCAGTATCAGTTGCCATTGAGTGGATTCCAGCTCATGGTGACCCTATCTATGTCAGAGGGTTCCAGTGGCTGATTTTTTGGAATTAGTCTATAGGCCTTTCTTCTGAAGCACCTTTGAGTGCACTTGAGTCTCCAGTCTTCTGGTTAACAACTAAGTGTGTTAACCCATTAGCCATTTGCACCACCCAGGAGCTCCAATCAATGACCAAATCTTATCATGTAGACCTTGAAGCTGTATGTACCTCTTTCCACTGCTGTTGGCCAATTAAGTCTCCATCTCTTTTCATCCAGACTATGACAAGAGTATCCTCCTTGCTCTATCTTAGTGTTCTCCAAATTTGATTAATCTTCCCCACAGGCAAAAATCTTCAGTAACCACAGAATTCAGTCAGAATATGAGCATCAGGCATTTTGGGACTCTTGTTAGCCAAGCACAGCTCATTGAGACTTTCAAATGATAAAAACGGTCAGTTCTACCCTGGCCCCTAGGGTCACCATGAGTCGGATCCAACTCGATGGAACTTGGCTTGGTTTATCACTATAAGAGTCGGTTTGTCTTCCAAGGTAGTGGCTCATGAAATGTCAGCAAAATCTGGCTCAGGAAATGAGCTGCCTGTACTTGCTTACCTCACGGGGCCAGTGAGTGGCACAGAATTCCTGGAGGATGTAGATCTTTGAGGACTTTTGTTGGCGAGAAACATAGTTCAGACTTCGTGCTAAGCATGAGGGAGAAGGAAAAGCTTGAAGAGCAGGAAAAGCTCATCTCTTAAACCAGCTCTCTTTAGTGGTTCTTACCTTTAGTAGAGTTTTTTTTTTAAATCTAGGTTATTAAAAAATTAATTTCATAAGTTAGTAAGGTTTTTGTGTCTTTGATTGCTTTTTCATTTTTGATTACTTTTCTACCAAGTGCCCCTCTCAAGCCGACCTCTAGTTCTTTAAAGAGTGGCTGGTATTGCCCCACATTTTTCCAGACTGAAGGTATCTTTAAACACACATTACGATGCAAATATATTTTCATCATTTTGCCCCAAGGTTGATGAAGTGAGGTAGGTGTACACAGCTGGTTACTGACATTGGACCAACAAACTAGATGACTAACTAAAGGTCTGACAGTCCTTCCTGGGAGGCTACCAGCACCTATGTACCCTGCTGAATTCTAGAGGTATGGTTCTGGAAGAGAACCTTAGAATTATTATTTTAATTATGGCAAAAATTGTAACTTACTAATAAACCTGGAAACCTTGGTGTGATATGGTTAAGGACTATGGCTGCTAACCAAAAGGTCAGCAGTTTGAAATCCACCAAGTGTTCCTTGGAAGCTATATGGGGTTGTTCTACTCCGTCTTACAGAAGTCACTATGAGTTAGAGTAGAACTGAACAGCAATGGAAAAAAACACCATGAGGATAAATGCAGAAACATTCTTGTAATTTAACAATGCATTTATTGTACAGATGTAACAAAATTAATAGTATGAGCCTTTTGAAAAACAGAAAGAATTTTTCCTTCTGCAAATACAATACTTATTTGGTTTATCATCTAAACTGAATTTAGAATTCAGCTATCACTTCAGTTGTTCATGGTATAACAAAGCTCTGACCTACAATGGTAGTTGTGGCTATTTTAAATAGCAGCTAGTTGAATCACAAACTTAGAATTGGAGGCGTCCGTAAGGATTATCTAGTTGCTAGGCATCTATGGCTTTAAGTATGTTTCTTCAAAATTCTGGGTCTCATTTTCCTAATCCATGAGGTGTGAGAGTTTGAATGTCATCCAGGTGAAAGTTCCAGACTTGATCATGTCCTCTTCAGTAGGGAGGTCAACACTGAACTGTGGATAGAGGAAGGACTAAAATTTGGAGCTGGAGACCCCAGGAGCAGACTCCTTCCCACTCTCCCCAACTCGATCAAGGGGCCAGCGAGCTCAGCTGCTCCCCTGCCCTGTTCCTGCTCTTCCGGAGATGGCTCTCTTGGTCTTTATTGATCTAACACTTCATTAGTTTGCAGGGTTTAACACTTAGTTTTAACCCCTAAAAGGCTGGCAATTCAAATCCATCAGCTGGTCTTTGGAAACCTTACAGGGAAGTTCTATTCTCCCTTACAGAGTTACTACGAGTCAGAATTGACTTGATAGCAAAGGGTTTGTTTTTTGGAGTTTTGTTATATACCTCTTGTAGTCTTGGTGGTACAGTGATTAAGAGCTCAGCTGCTAACCAAAAGGTCAGCAGTTCATATCTACCAGCTGCTCCTTGGAAACCCTATGGGGCAGTACTACTCTGTTCTATAAGGTAACTATGAATCATAATCATAACTCATGAAATGTGCTAGGCACTACTGTGGTCCAAGGAAAAAAAGGTTATCTCTCCATTTGCTGTCTATGGTGGGCATTCACGGCATCTTTCTATAGCACATATCACTGGGTTAACAGTGCAGTCTTGTTTCACACCATAAAGCAAATTAATCACCAGTTTGCAATATACTTAAAACTGACAGATTGGATTAATAATATTAATTAATAATGTAAACTACAGTTTATTGAGGGCACACAGCTGAGTGTGCAGTTTCTCTTCCAGACAAACCAACCAATCAGCCAACCAACCAACAAACCCCTGTGAAGTAGGTACTACCATGGTCCTATTTTACAGGACTATGAGTTTCAGAGAGGTTAAGGAGCTTGCCTAAGGTCGCGCAGCTACTAAGGGGCAGAGATAGGATTTGGATTTAGTATAGTCATAATACTTGACTCCCTACCAGAGATGGAGAAAGGGGCAGGAAGAGAGCTGGGGGACAACAAAACAGGCTTCCCCACTCCAGTGAATTACAGTGGCTGCCAGAGTGCTCCCTGGGGGTGTGTCTCAATACTCAGACACAGTATAGCTCAAAGTAAGTGCGCCTCTTGGGGTTTAAGGTCTCCTTTAGAGCTAACTGCTCCTTATTTGGGGACTTATTCTAAATTTTGCCTTCTGCATGTCCCTGTTCCTTCTTTCCACACTTCTGCAGTTAAGTAAACCACCACGAGTTGCTGTCAAGTCGATTCTGACTTATGGCTACCCACTGTGTGTCACAGTAGGAACTGTGTTCCAAAGGATTTCAAGTGGATGATTTTTTCAGTGGTAGATCACCAAGCCTTTCTTCTGAGGTGCTTTTGGGTGACCTGGAATTGCCAATTTTCAGTTTAGCAGCTGAGGACATTAACTGTTTGCACTACCCAGGGACTCTTGCACTTAGGTAAGAATCTCAAGTGTTCTGAAGAAAACAAGGAAGCACTGGCTCATTTGTTCTACCATCACGGCAAAGGGAAAGGTGAGTGGTGACTAGGATGGCAGGACAAACAGCTGGACAGGAGCACTGTTTAGCTGGCTCACCGTGGAGCCTCCAGGAGAGTCTCTGGAAAGCTCTAGAAGACTGGGAGGATGTCTGTCTCTCCAGGGCTCCAGGGGCACAAGACACACTGTGGCACCCACCTAAATGAATTTTCAATTTCTCAACTTCACTGCTGATCACCTGAGTAAGGACTGGAGAGTAAATGAAAATAGCCATCCCAAAGAGAAAAATATTTATTCATTTAATGGCTGAAACAAAATGCCACCTCTGTTGTGATAACAAAAGGTTTAAAGTGCCTTACTGTCATTTCTCAATACACTTGTGGCCTGGCTGCCAGGTCAGAGGGTGCAACAATCCATGTAATCCCTTGAATAGAAAAAATTAGGCTCAAAGTGCCAAATGGATGCCCACCACATAGTATCAGGTAAAACAAGCATATTCCTTCTCCCCCACCTTCCAAAGTCTCCCCCAAATGTTAGAGAAATAGAGAGAAATTCCAGTCATTTCTCATTACTGTGAAGGTCAGCCTGGCTGGGAAAATTGTTTCTGCTTTACAATTCCCCAAACTGTAGAAAGCAGTTAGACTTCTGGACAAAAACTAATGTTGCATTCAAAGGGAAAAGAGGCTGAGACGGCATTGCTGTGGTAATAAGAGAATTTTTTACTCTTTCCACTTTCCTGTGAACCTAATCAACTGTGACATGAGAAAATATACTGGGCTCACCCAGCCAGAATCTGACTGCCACCTGAAAATGTCCTCAATATTCCACTGTTTGGGGCTTTACAATGATCCTTCCGACATCAATTTTGTGCATGTACATCAAAATGCCATTAGAAATGCCCACACACTCCTCCCGTTCCCGGGCGCACCCTGGGCCTCCAATCGAAGTCTTGCACTAAAGGCTCCCTAGTGACTGAGCAATGTTTCCTTTCTGTTACTCATCTGGAAGCACTTGCTTCTACGGGAAGGCATCCTGGAGAAAGTCGGCAGATCTTACGACTGCTATGCCCACGGCTCTCCCCCAAAGCATCATGGTTGTTGTTAGTGAGGACATTAAGAATCTGCCTTAAGCACTTGATTAGTATTTGTTAACTAATAAACAGAGTTCCACCACTGGCCATCTGGTGGCTTGGGTGTTACTAGGATGCTGGAACTTAAGCCTGGTGTTTCACGTGCCCAAAGGGTCACCCATGGAGGACAGGTTTCAGCAGAACTCCTAGCCTAAGACAGACTGGGACAAAAGGCACAGTAACTGACTTCTGAAAATCAGACAGTGACAATCTTACGGATCAGAATGGAATACTGTCCAATAAAGCACTATGATCATAACCGGGCAAAGGGCCCGCCAGTGTCTTTTTCTGTGGCATATGTGGTTGTTATGGGTCAGAGTCAACTTGAGGCAACTGACAACAGTAACAGCAACAACAGCACAGAATTCCAGGCGTTCCCACAGAGCTGGCCGTTGTTCAGTGCTCCACACCAGGTTGAGCTCAAGAAAAGCAAGCTAAAGTGTGTCTACAGGCAGTCCCTGGGCTAGCAGGTCTGACTTAAGGACAACTAGTACTTACCCTTCAGTGTCACGCAAGTGCCTGGTAAATCAGAAGGTCATGGATAAAGCAGAAGGCCCTCAAGGAGATGGACTGGCACAGTGGCTACAACAACAGGACTGGGAACTGTCCCCTTCTGTCCTACACAGGCTTACTGTGAGTTGGAACTGATTCAGCGGTGTCTGACAACAACAAAATCCCTCCTCACTTTGAGGCCATTTAACCAGTCCTTGTTTGTAGCAAATTCTTCATCACACTCACTTTCACTTGCTGCACGTGCAGCTTTTAAACCCTTGAAAATGCCTTGAGTCTTTTCTTGCCCTAAAGTAAGGCATAGATGCACCTGATTCAACTTGCCTAGAAATCTGACTTAAAGGCAGAGTTAGGAACAGATCTCATTTGTCTCCTGGGCACTGCCTGTATGTCTAGGGGCTGCCCAAGCACTCCTGCTACTGTCAGATGCTTTGCTGTGTAGGTGCAGTGTAGGTGGATAGCTTTGTGGATTGATTTTCCTCCATTCTCCTCCAAGTCACACGTATGTGTCCTTTCTGGGCTCACACACAGACACATGCACATATATAAATGATGTGCAGCAGTTTTTGACAAGTGCTTGGCATATGTAATGAAATTCTTAATGACAGTTCTATTATTTCTTGGTTACATAAAGTTGAACAAATCTAATGTGACTCTTCGCAGTGGCATTATCGTCTTTTCCCTTTGCCCTAATATTTACAGGAAATATTACAAGCATTTGACATATAAATTCAGCATTTGACTGACTTTAATAACCATGTGATCAATAAGAAGTGATATTTTTATAGTCCAAGTTCAATATTTAAAGGGTCACAGGTGGCAAATCCTCATCAAAGAAATAGGTTAGGTCTTTTTATTTTTCAGAATCCACAATTTCTTTTTTAAAAAGTTTTCTCTTTGGAATGAATATAATTAAGAATCAACATCTATAAAAAGCAGGCTACACTTACAAGGGGTGTGGCCATTAAATGGAGCACAGAGCGAGAGAGGTTCGCTTTCTCATCGGCTTGATTTGGGATACTAAGAAGAAATTAAACAAGATGAACACAGACAGAAGCTGGATAGAAAAATCAATGGATGTAAATCTGGAAGCTTATTTTTTATTCAATAAATACACCAATTTCCAGCCTCTGTGTAAAATGATTGCTTCGCCAGTACTCATGTGGCTAGCTTAGACCACAACATAAGTAGGACTCCATATCCAGTATGCTGGGTTCTGAGCCATTTCCGAAGGTAAATACCAAAATTCTTCTACCCTCCTAATGTTCCCTGTTCTATATTCTTCCTAGGCTCTTGAGTGTTCCGAGTAAAATACACATTAAGAATCTTAATGGTTGGGCAATGACATGAGCCTGCGAGACTCGATGCTTGGAATACAAGGACGTACCTGACATTTGAGTTACTAACAGGGTTAGCCAGGCTCAGAGGCCGGTGAACTGATTTTCCAGCAGCATTCACAGCCCATGGAAACCACTCTCGTCCTGGCATCAGGAGGACTTATCCCTCTCCTGCTTTCGGCTCCTCTTCTTTCAGTAGCATCATCCCATCGCCATCTCACACTCACACCGCGCTCGCTGTGGACCAAGCCTTGGCCTCAAAACTACAAATTAACCAATGTCATTCTCATAGGAAAGTTATGACCTTGGTACTGTCAACTGAATTTCAAAAAGGAGGACACTGAGGCTTAGAAAGGTTAAACAATTTGCATAAGATCCTACATTACTGAGTCAGAATTCAAACACAAACAGTGCTGCTTCAGTCTCTTCTTACTATGTACAATCCCGCCTCGCACTGTATTTTTAGAGAACATTGTTATTATCAGCATTCACATCATTCTTTTGCTGGAGTCAGTAAACTGTGGTCCAGAGACTTAAATTTGGCCTGTAGAATCTTTTTATAGGGGTCCGCACACTAAAAATGTTTCTTTTTAACACAGGAATATTTGCAGTCAATTTGATGTTAAAGAACACTAACTTTGAACTCCAGTGAAGTAAGAAACAACGGTATTCTTTTCATTGGCAGATCTTACAAAAAATTTACTTGACTATTATTAACATATTTTATATTCCATCAGTCAAAAAATTGTAAAAGTTTGTTTTACATGGTACAAGTACATACGTAATACCTCAGTTTTCCCTTTTAGACCAGAAAGCCTACAGTAGTTTCTATCTGCCTTTAACATAAAAAGTTTGATATTGAGCACCCATGGCAATGAACCAGTAGACACATGTAAACTACCTCGTTAGTTTGATGAGTCCAGTTAAACAGTCACCTATCTTGACTGACCCTTTGGCAGAGTCAAATAGCAGAAGGTCACCAAATGGTGGAATTCCTGAGCGTGCAAATAGTTAATGTACTCAGCTGCTAACTGAAAGACTGGGGGTTCAAGTTCACCTACAGGCACCAGTAAAGAAAGACCTGGTGGTACACATACTTCTGAAAAATCAGAGATCAAAAATGCTGTGGCACACAGTTCGACTCTGACACACACGGAGTCTACCTGACAGCATCTGCTGTTTTTTTATTTAAAATAAAAGTGTGCCCAGCTTGATTCTCCCCTCAGACAGTGTTGAGGAAAGTCATGTTTGAACGGAAAACCTGTAGAGGTGTTGCAAAAACTGGGGACCAGCTCTGAGTGGAGCAGGAAGAGGTGAAAAATAGATGAGAAGAGAAAACTGTGCTCTAATGCTCTAGGCTATGTTTACTCCCAGAGCCGACTTTGAAGAACCACTGCCCCAGGGTCAGGCTCCTTTTACCTGATAAACGGGGCATTCTTGATCCCATTAACTGTGTGACTAAGGTTTCTTTCTTCTACCCACGGCACAGGGCCATACTCTGCAGAAGGAATTGTACTCCTTCTGTCCTCCTGGAGATCCGAATGATACACGAGAAAGGCAGTCCCTGGGTGGTGCAGAGGTTAACACGCTTGATTTCTAAGCAAACGGTTGGAGGTTCGGCCATCCAGAAGTGCTTTAGGAGAAAGACCTGGAGACCTACTTCCCCCAAATCAGCCATCAAGAACTCTAAGGAGTCCAATTCTACTCTGACACACAGGCAGTTGACATATGTCAGAAGTGACTCCATAATAACCGGACTCGAAAAAAGACTGATTTAGATGGGGAGGAAGAGGGACAACTGGAAAAGATAGTGGTACCTACTTGCCCCCCTAAACAACTCATCCAGTAAATAGGGCAAACATCAAGGGGAACACTTATTTTCATCCTCTGTCTCTTCCTGCCTCTTCAGATTCTGTTAAAACGTCAGCATTTGCTCAAGTTTCAACATCTCCAGGAAGTCCTCTGGGACCATCCTAGTGCTTGACTGGCTCCTCTTTGGGTCTCTGGAAGCACTTAAGTTCCACCACCTCCAGGAAGTCCTCTGGGACCATCCTAGTGCTTGACTGGCTCCTCTTTGGGTCTCTGAAAGCACTCACAGCCTACACACACAGTTTGTCTTTCATTGTGAACTCTAACACAGCCTGCTGGTCTTAACCCTCAGAAAATACCTCTGTAACTTATTTTGATAATAATGACCTAAGTATCAGAGAGGTGAAGTTATGTTCCTTTTCATCTACAATTGGCAATTCACACCCCTGTGAATGTCCACCTCACCCATTTGTAAAATGTGTGAAATGTCTATTTTATAGGGATGTTAGAGGATAATATGAGATAATGTTTGTGAAAGTACTTTGTAAACTACAAGGCATGATACAAATAGATTTTTATTTCTATGATATTCTGTTTAAGAAGATGGGATAGAAGTAAAATGCTTTTAAAAAAGATTTGTATTTTTCGAGTTTTACAGTTCTAGCACTAAAAGGTTTAACCCTTTGCTCTTCTGGGGAAACTTAGCTATTAAGAGAAACTTTACTTTGAGGGTGAGGAACAGCCAAGATTTTTCGGTGTTATTCTGATTTTCTCCCATTCAAGATTTTTCAAAGTACATGCATTCTCACATTTTAAAGTTATGTTTATTTTCATGGCATGGGTAGCTATTAGACAAATGGCTTCCCAGGCTAACTGTATATTTGGATGTTCAAATTTAAAATTAGAGATTCAAATTTAAATGTGTCTGCATTTTCTGACTGAGAAAAGAGCAAAGAATTCTCAAACTATTATAATTTATGCCAGTTGAATTAACTGAGCTACTTTGCCATGAGTCGGAATTGACTGAAAAGCATTGTTTTTTTTTTGTTAATTCATCAATATTTATTTGACAAATGACATATTAGATAAGGTGTTTCCAGGAGTCAATAAAGCTCCCAGTCTTCCTTTAGTTCTCAAGATATTGCCCTCTCCTAGTCTCCAGACTTATGTTCATAGGAGTCAAGATGAGCCCGGAAATTTGTGTACTCATGGGAAAATCCTCATTCCTCTCTCGTCTGGGCTCTCTACCTCAGTCTTCCTTGGAGGACATTGGGAGTAATCCATCTTGTCTACATTCCTATTGTGAGGTCACCTCAGGAATCCCAAGGATCCTGGGTCAATCCTCATCTTCTGGACACTTCCCTGTACAGTTATGCATATCTATCTCCCTCCCTTCCCTAGCTCCTGAGACCCCTCCACTTCAGTGTCAGGCATTTATGGTTTTTCGTTAGCCAAATCATCTATCACCTCAATGCCCTCTCTGAATATTCTCTGCACTTTTTTGCCTGAGCAGAAACCTGAGTCACTCTTGAGGATACAGCTTCCCTGTACACACCCCTGATGTGGTGGTTGAGTTATTCCTAGAGTACCAGGCCTGGGGTACTCTGCTTGCTTGTCATTGATGCTTCTAGACCATTCTCCCTACTGTCTCTCAGAGAATCCCAGCTTTGAAGCTCATGCCGTCAGGCAATACCACCTGCTAATCTTTTTTGCAATCATCCATAGATTCCTAAGTCACCCTACCACGTCTGCTCCTGACTCTGTGTCACTGTTGGTGGAACACAACTCCCGCAGTAACAGTATATGTGTATATGTGTGAATTTCATATCCTTATCTCTTGGTTGCTTTGGTTTCTCTCCTCCAATGAGCACATCTAAGGTTGGGCTCTTATGTTGTCCAGGACTATAACCCTTAAATCCTTAAGGACAAATGCCCCTCTCCCTGGCCTCCACAATCGCTTCCTTGTCTGTGCCATTTATTCCCTTCTGTTTGACTTCCTCTCCAGCAAAACTCTATTCCAGGCTAAGTTCAAATCTCCACTTACTTTATACTTGCCACCACACAGCTGAAACTGGCTTGAGAAAAGCTCACACCTGTGCTGACCTGCCTTACTTTAAAACCATAACCTTCAACCTCAAGTAGACCCCTGGCACTGCCCAACAACTCTATGGCATTTTCTTGATGGGAACATTCTCTCGTGCCCCTAGAAGGACGATTTGATGCTTTCTTGTATCTTTTCTCTAGCCCCTTTCTCTTATTTGTTTATTGGCTGCTTATTTCATTAAGAAAATAGAAGCAATCAGAAGAGAATTCTATACTGTTGATTGCCTCATTACCCACTTACAACCCTATGTCTGTATATCCTGTGTGTTCTTTCCTTATGACCAGCCATGCCGAGCTCCTTTCTAAGGAAAACCTTCCACTAGTGCAATATGCCTCTTGCCTATTCAGGAATATTTCTGACTTGTTTCATCAATTTTTCCCCTTCTACAGGGTCACTGGAGTCCATGGGGGGTGTAAATGGTTAATATGCTAGAGCGTTAAGCAAAAGGTTGGAGGTTTGAGCTCACTCAAAGGTACCTTAAAAAAATGTTCAGAGATTTACTTTCAAAAAATCCATTGGAAACCCTGTGGAGCAGAGTTCTACTCTGCTATCATGTGGCACCAGGAGTTGAGGTAGACTCACTGTTAGCTAGTGGTTAACTGGATCCTTAGCTTCTGTAGGTAGATATTCAGTTTTAGTTTCTATCTTAAAAAAAAAAAAAAATCAACCTCTCTTGACCCTATGTCTGGCACAAGTTGTTTGCTTTCTTTTACAGTAACAGACCCAGAAAGAATGGTCTATTCTTGATCTACCAAATTCTTTTTCTTTTATTCTTTCTTGAATCAATTTTAATCCCTCCAATTCATTACTACTATCCCAGTGAACACTTTGTCAAGGTCACTATTTACATGCAGATACTTAATTCTGTGATTAAGTCTCAGCCTTCTTTTACTTGATCTATCAAAAAAAGTTAACAAGTTAACGAATCTCTCATGAGGCACTTGCTTTGCTTCGGCTTTAGGGCACTACCTTCTCCTACTTCACCGGCCTCTCAGATTCCTTGGCCAGTTTCTCTTCCTCCTAAGGAATTCCTAATGTTCTAGTTCTCCAGGGCCTAGTCCCTGAATACCTTTCCTGACTGTGATCACTCTCTGGGAGATCTAATTTAGTTTTATGACTTTAAACATCAACAGTACACTGGTAAATTCCTAAATTTGTATCACTGGCGTGGAACATTTCCCCGAATTTAACCATCCAACTGCTTCTTCAACAATTCCTCTTAGTCATTTAATGGTCTCTCAAACACAATCTGTTCAAACTGACATGCTAAAAATAAAATCTGTCTCCAGATCTGTTCTTCCCACAGTTTTCCCCACTTGAATAAATGCCAGCCTCATACCTCTCATTGCATAGGTAAGAATCATTGGAGACAGCTTTGACTCCTTTCTTTTTCTTACATCCTGAAGTCAGTCCATCAACAAATCTTATCAGTTCTTCCTTGAAATACACACAGAGTATGATTGCTCCTCACCATCTCTACCATTTCCAAGCTAGTGCAGGCCAACATCACTCTTGACTGGATTATTGCAGTAGCTCCCTAACTGGACTTACTGCTTCTGCTCTTGACCCCCATCAGTCTAGTCTCTTCATCGCATCTAAGGGGCTTTCTGTTCACTCAGAGTAGCATCTAAAGACCTTATCCAAAGAAAATCCAAACTCACTGCCATTGAGTTGATCTCAACTCACAGAGACCTCACAAGGTTTCCAAGGCTGTAGAATTTTACAGAAGCAGACTGCCACATCTTTCTCTCATGGAACTGCTGGTGTTTCAAACTGTTACCCTTTTGTTTAGCAGTCAAGTGCTTTAACCACTGTGTTATCAAGGCTCCTTTAAAGACCTTACAGTGGCCCAAAGGCCCATGATATGACCTGGCTCCTGCTTCCTTTATGATCTCATCTCCTACCACCTTCCCCTTCTCCATCATTACTGGCTTTTTTGCTCTCCCTTGAACTTAATCCTACCAAACATCCTACTACCTCAGTCTTTGCCCTTTTCGCCTCGCCTCTTTTCCCCTCCCTCCACATGCTGGCACGGTTCTCTCTTAGCAGCAAGTTTGCCTCAATGGAGATGCCTTCTCTGATTTACCTGTATTAAATGCTAACACATTATCAAGTATTCTCTTTCCCTTTTACCCCATCTTTTGTTCCCCCATACAAATTGTCAATGTTTGGCCCACTCCATATTGAAGTGTCTGTTTGATTTCTTTATTTGCATGCACCTCTGTTCCCTGTTCTAGTTCCTAGAATAGTGTCTGGTTAGCTGTAGATGCTCCACACATAGCTGTTGAACAAATGGATGAATGAATGACTCAAAGAATTAAAATGGGATTAGAAGTCTAACACGGAACCTGATGGGAAAGAAAAAGATCCTCAGATGATGGTCTGTGTTTGCCACGGCATCCTGCAAATCTCAGCAGCTAACGAGCAAACACAGTCAGAAAGGAGGTGCCAACTGGAATTCTGAAAGGCCTTGAACTAACACCTATTGCCCTCAAGTTGATTCTGACTCATGGCTATCACATGTGTGTCAGGGTAGAACTGTGTTGTGTAGGGTTTTCAATGGCTGATTTAATTAGAAGTGAATCATCAGATCTTTCTTCTGAGGTACCTCTGGTTGACCTTAACCCTCATACCTTTCAGTTAGCAGCTGAGAGCATTAGCTGTTGGAATCATGGAGGAATCCCTCTCATAGGCTACTCAACCCTTATATCCACTGGGATAAACATTTGCATTTCTCATTTTTATTTTTTTATCTTGCTAGTTGATAGCTTCCAACAGGAACTAAAAAAGCACTGCCTTAAATGCATGCTATCTGAACTTTGGTCAGGACTAGAAACTTCAAGATGCATTTTAGTGGACAGTGTTTTGTGAACGATTTCAGATTAGATAATAACTTTGTTTGCAGTCACTGAAGCAGCAGCTCTGTGTTCCTGGATGAGAGGAGAGCAGGGACTCTATGAAGCACAGCAGCTCTCCATGCTCTCAGATGATCACCCGATGAAGACCTCGCGCTGCCCTGCAGGACTGGGTCCTTTGTCCAGGCGCAGCTTGTGAAGGACACGATGCCTCCACAGGACAGAGGCATTTCTGTGGGCTCCACCCTTTTGTCTGACCCACTAGCTTGGACAAATGACCTTAGTTCTCTCTAAAACCAGAGCTTCAACATTTATGGATGTTCTTTCTTCAGACTCAAGAATTCACAGTTTCACTGTGACCTCTTCAAACTGTGTGAGTGGGAAAGGCAGTGAGACAAACACTGTTTTTTTTTTCTGATGCTGTTTCCCAGCTTTCAAAGTACGTTACATACAAAAGGAAAAAGAATAAACTTTAAAATGTTTTTTGAACTGTCATTTGATGATGTGTTCCGCAATCTTCAGAAAATAGGTACATGTTACTACCACATTAGGGAGAAAATAAGTTAAATAAAAATTTCCAGCAGCAAGCCTGAAGGCTATCATATTGTCACTCAATAATCTGTTTCTCAAGTTCTCCAAATGCATTTTAGTAGGTCTGCAAGCTTTCAGCGTTCTGGATCACATACCATCTGCATCACACCCAAAAGAAACACAGGCAGTCAAACTGATGGATTCTAATTTAGAAACTGAAAAGTGAATCTTCTATTGGTTTTGAAAGGTTAAAAAAAAAAAAAAGAAAAAGGCAGTCTTCCTTCTCAGAACTTAACTATCATTATGCTGTGTGGTAGAAGGAAAGCAGCATACTTTGCTTTACAACCCTTGATTTCAAAAGCTGTATTTGATTAATTCATTCATATTTTTATCAGTGGGTCAAGAAGTTGGCTTTTCAGAGCTCACTCCTACATTATGTAGTAAATTTTGATTTATAAGATAAAGTGGGGCTGCGCTATAATTGAACGCAGGGAACTCACCACACACAAAAAGGAGGTAAATTTTATGTACATCAAACTTGTTAGATTAAACTCTTTTGCTTCTTGGCAAGATAGTCTCTTTCCTGTTCAACTCTGAGTTTCCTCAACCCAAGTGAAAAATTCAGATTGCCATCCCCCTTAGATTCCTTTTAGTATTCAAGAATGTTGATGTGGTCAGACCGAGTCAGACTCCGGGCACACCCACAAGGCAGTTGGGTGCCGTGAAACAGTCTCCAGAGGCATCATAATCTCCACGAGAAGACTTTTGAATGGTCAACAGAGAATAGAGCAGAAAGGGAGCAAAAACTAAGACTCACTGAATGACTATTATCTCCTGGGAACTGAGTGTGATTTAATCTTTACATCAAATGCTTGCACCATGTAATATTTTACAGTCATAGAAAGTCTCAGAATGGTTGCATGTAACTCTAAAATTTCTATTCTTCCTACTTTAAAAGTATACTTGTAGTTTATAGAAATCGTATATTTTACATTGTTTCCATTTTCCTTATTTTAACAACGACGTGTGGTTTTTAATCTAGTTGCTCTCTCTGTAAGAATATAATCAGTATATTCATTAGAAAGTTTTTGCCTACTACTAATTAACTGATACTAATTAACAAAATCATAATTAATAGACAATTGCACTGTGGGTATCACATCTGTAAAATGGCATCTTCCCTTGGTTAATGTTTCACATGTACTTTAACAGTAGGAAGGTACTATCTGAAAATGCAAATCTGAATAAGGATGTTAAGTACCCCCTTGAAAAGCACCTGAATACTTCACTGCAAACAAATCTTGCATGGAAAATATAAAAATTCCCTGTGTTGCATTTGAAATCTGATAAATATTTATTATCAATGCTGTTTGCTTTTAATCTGTTCAGGATATCATTTCTCTAGCTTCTTAGTAGTTAAACAAAAATGGCATTTACATTACAATATTGCTTGCCAACAATCTCATTTTCTGGTTTAGTCAGCAGCCCTTCACGCTTGATTAGTCTTTAATTATACAAACACCTACATATTTAAAAAGTTTTCTTTTTCCATACTTTGAGCATGTAATTATTTTCTCTTGCATGCAGTAACCTTTAATTTTAGGATTAAGCAACTGATACTTTTTAGTATGGATGGGCCTTTTCAAGTGTTAAAGCAAATTTGGTTATTGTATTATGAGAAAAATTAACTTTAGGAAACCTCTCATCAGTGCATTTGACAGTGCCCTGATCAACTGCTGCAGAAAGTATGGGGTGTCTGAGAGAAGACTCGTTCCTCCTGCTTGTTTTTACTTCTCCTACCTCTGTGGTTTAGGTATGTGATAATGTAAACAGCGAGACCTTACAATGTACCTACGTTCCTATTTCCATAAAATCAAGCTGAGAACAGATGTCTAATATAACAGTGTTTTAATAGGGAGTCTGTTTATAGTTTTAGTAAGGAAAGATACAGACTGTAAACTTTTAGAGTCAAAGATTTTTCTACAATAAATCCACAGAATATTTTAGAAGCAGGAACATCTTGTTGAGTCAGAGGGTGTTTCTGTTCTGCATGTTCTAATGTGTAGGGCCATTGAGAAGGTCAAAGAACTGTAAGATAGAAGTGGTGTTTCTCTTTACAAAACCAACTTTAGTAAAGCCATTGTAAATCATTTACGTACTGCCTGGTACATTGTTGGACATTTATTCCATATTAGTTTTCTTCTCTCTTGTCTGATACCAAATCCAGAAAACAGTCACCCATTTCCTCATAGAAATCATCTTGAGGAGCAACTAATTTGAGACCATCATGGCATTCATAAGCCACACTAAATAAGTATCATGTATCTGACATGAAAGTCTCTGGGTGCCACACATTGTTTCTACCTGACTGCTAACCTACAGGTTGGCAATTTGGACCCTGCCAGAGGTATCACAGAAGAAAGGCCTGGCAAACTGCTTCTGTAAAGATTACTGCTCAGAAAACCCACGGAGCAGTTCTACTCTGTAACACATGGGGATACCATGAGTCAGAGCTGACTCAACAGCAGTGGTGTTTGTTGTGTTTTTAATTAGGTGAGAAGGACATAGAGAGGAACAAGATTCACGGAGACATTAAACCAGGCTTGTGCAGTGAACTACCATCTATTTGTCAGTCTCTTGTACTGTGGTGGCTTGCAGGTTACCATGATGCTGGAATCCATGCCAATGGTATTTCAGATACTAGCAGGTTCAACCATGGTGGACAAGTTTCAGTGGAGTTTCCAGACTATGATAAAATAGGAAGAAAAATCTAATGAGCTACTTCTGAAAATTAGCCAGTGAAAATCCTATGCTTCACAACAGCATAACCAAACCAAACCAAACCCACTGCCGTCAAGTCAATTCTAATAGCGACCCTGTAGGTAGAATAGAATTGCCGCATAGAGTTTCCAAGGAGCACCTGGTGGATTCAAACTGCTGACTTCTGGTTAACAGATGTAGCACTTAGCTACTACACCACCAGGGCCTCCCACAACAGAATCTTGCCCATTATAATGCTGGAAGATGAGTTCCTAGGTGGAAGGCACTCAAAATACCCAATGACCACAATGTTGGACTTGAGTATACCAGTGATTGTGAAGATGGTGCAGGGCTCAGCAGCATTTCATTCTGTTGTACACGGGGCCGCCAGGAGTCAGATCAAACTCTATGGTAACTAACAACAACCACAACAATGCAATGAGACTTTAACCTGTGTTAATAGAGCTGCCAAGAAGATATTTTAACTTCCCTCATCATCAGTTCCAAAGTTTAATTCATCTGACGATAAAAGCTTCTTCCTGTCATCTTACTCAGTTTTTTTGTTTGTTTGTTTGTTTTTATAGAAGCACAGCTCCATTTCCCTTTGTTCTATTCTCATCACTGACCGTAGAATTTCAGAGTTAGACAAAATCGTAAAGCTCATCTGGTCCAACACCACAAAAACGCATGAACCTGGCTCCTGATTCTCTCTACTGATAACCCACCAGCTCACTGACAGTGCAGCTCATCTTCACACAAATCTCTTAAAAGCTCCTTTTTATTGTTTGTACCCGATTATCATCAGTCAGAACAAGGCTGGGGGCTGATGGTGGAACAAACCATAAATTGTTCCTATGCAAGCTCAAGTTGAAAATGAAGAAAATTAGAAGTCCACAAGAGCCAGAACATGACTTCAAGTATATCCTACTTGAATTTAGAAACCATCTCAAAAATAAATTTGACACAATAAACATTAATGAATGAAGACCAGATGAGTTCTGGAATTATATCAAAGACATCATACACAAAGGAAGCAAGAGGCCATTTAAAAAACAACAAAGAAAGAAAAGACCTAAATGAATGTCAGAGATACTTTAACACTTGCACTTGAACGTACAGTAGATCAAGCAAAAGGAAAAAATGATGAAGTAAAAGAGTTGGAAAGATTTAAAGGGAAATTGGAGAAGCAAAGTATTCGATGACTGGCACGTGCAAAGATCTGTAGATAGAAAGTCAAAATGGAAGAACATGTTCAGGATTTCTTAAGCTGAAAGAACTGATGAAAAAATTCAAGCCTTAAGTTGGAGACACTGAAGGCTTCTACAGGAAAAGTATTAAGTGATGCAGGAAGTATCAAAAGTAGATGGAAGACATGCACAGTGTCACTATATCAAAAAAGAACTGGTCAACATTCAGCCATTTCAGAAGGTAGTATATGGTCAGGAATCAACAGTACTAAGAAAGAAGTCCAAGCTGCACTGAAGGCACTGGCAAAAAAACAAAGCTTTTGGAATCGGCAGAATATTAATTGAGATGTTTCAACAAATGGATGCAGCATTGAAAGTGCTCGCGTATCTATGCCAAGAATTTGGAAGATAGCTATCTGGCTGGCCAACTGGAAAAGATCCTTATTTATGCCTATTCCTGAAAAAGGTGATCCAACTGAAAGCAGAAATTATCTAACAATATCATTAAGGTCACATGCAAATAAAATTTTGCTGAAGATCATTGAAAAGTGGCTGCAGCAGTATATCTACAGGGACCTGCCAGAAATTCAAGCTGGATTCAGAAGGGCAAATGGAAACAGGGGCATCACTGCTGATGTCAGATGGGTCCTAGCTGAAAGCAGAGAGTATCAGAAAGATGACACCTGAGTTTTATTGACTATATAAAGACATTTGACTGTGTGGATCATAATTCCCATTTGTGGAGAATGGGAATTCCAGAACATTTGTGTTCATGCAGAACCTGTACCTACATCAAGAGACAGTGGTTTGAACAGAACAAGGGTATACTGTGTGGTTTAAACTCAGGGAAGGTATGAATCAGGGTTGTATCATTTCAACATAACTTTTCAATCTGTATGCTGAGCAAATAATCTGAAAAGTTGGACTCTATGTAGAATGAGGCATCAAGATTAGAGAAAGACTCAGGAACAACCCGAATTATCAGATTACACAACCTTGCTTGCTGAAAGTGAAGAGGACTTAAAGCACTTACTGATGAAGATCAAAGACCACAGACTTCAGTACGGATTACACCTCAACCTAAAGAACACAAAAATTCCAACAACTGAACCAATAAACAATATCACGATAAATGGAGAAAAGATTGAAGTTGTTGAAGATTTCATTTTAGCTGGATTCACAATCAACATACATGCAAGCAGCAGTTAAGAAACCAAAAGCTGCACTGCATTGGGCAAATCTGCTTTAAAAAGTCTTCTTTAAAGTGCTGAGGAGCAAAGACGTCACTTTGAAGACTAAGATGTATCTGACTTGAGCCATGGTGTTCTCTATTGCAAAAACTGGACACTGAATAAAGAAGACAGAAGAACTGACGCCTTTGAATTGTGGCACTGGAGAAGAATATTGAATTCACATACTACGCCCGGCCAAAAGATTGAACAAACCTCTCTTGGAAGAAGTAAGACCAGAATATTCCTTAGATGCAAGGATGGTGAGATGAGCTCTCACTCACACTGGACATGTTATGAGGAGGGATCAGCACCTGAAGAAGGACATCGTTTCTGGTGAAGTAGAGGGTCAGTTAAAAAGAGGAAGACCTTCGACAAGATAGATTGACACAGTGGCTTCAACAATGAGCTTAAGCATAGCAGTGATTGCGAGGATGCTGGAGGACTTGGTAGTGTTCTGTTCTGTTGTACGCAGGGTCACTGCGAGTAGGAGCTGACCTGATAGCACCTAATAGCAGCAACCTACTGATGTTAATTCTACTACATTAGGGAATAATAATTCATTCTGATTCCTTTTCTAGATGACAGTTCTTCAATTATTTGGCAATAGTCACCATTTCTTCCTGTTATATTCTCCATTTCCTTCAATCATCTCTTACGTGGCCTTGTCTCTTTTTCATTCTAATAGCTCACCTCTACATGTACTTTGTTTGTTGTTGTTAGCAGCTACAGCATCAGCCCCTCACTCATGATGACCCCAAACACAATGGGATCAGAAACCATTGTGATCCACAGGGTTTTCATTGGCTTATTTTTTAGAAGTAAATTGCCAGGCCTTTCTTCTTAATTTGTCTTAGGCTTGCAGCTGTGCTAAAACTTGTTGCTGCATCACAGCAGTACGCAAGCCTTCACTGACAAATGAGTGGTAGCTGTGTTTGAGATGTGCTGCCAAGAATCGAACCTGGGTCTCTAGTACAGAAGGTGAGAATTCTGCCACTGAGCCACCAATGACTCTTATTTTGTCTACATGCCTTTAGTAAGAACACATTTCAAAATTTAAACGCAATCCTCTAGATGGCCTGAACAGCGCTGAGGCCACTCAGAGCATACCTCCTCTGTTTGAGATACTGCACATCCACTAATACAGCCCTGTACCCATTAGCCTTTTTAGGTTGCATACTGTTGACTCATACTGAGCTGCCTATAGATATAGACAAAAACCTCCCATGCTTTTCACGTTTCTCCCTCTCCCACCTCCTCCCACATCCAATAGCTTCATGGATCTAAGCACAGAATCTATTAATATCCCAATTAACTTGTTATCTTGTGAGATCCAATTCATCTTCTGTGGTCATGCTTCTACTGTTTTTCACTTGATGTTATAAAAGACTTAATAGGCATTCCTTCCATAACTTCATATAAGTTATTGGTAAAAATACTGAGCAATACTTTCCCAAATACAGTCTGAAGGAGAACAGAATCCTTTTGGGACTAGTTAATAGTTCACTCCGCTGTTCTTTAATCTGACGCACACTTTTCCTTCTTGCCTGAAAGCAGATGGTGACAAAGCCTGTGGCAGTCCAGATGCTCCAGGACGAGGAATTCTCCTGATCTCCAGACTTGCCATGGGATTTTCAAAGGGAAATGACAGAAGACTTATATAATATGTCCTGGAGAACATTTGCAGGGTTCTAGGGGTCTGCACTCCCTCATTTGAGCACCCACAATCTATCTCTTTAACAGTCTACTCTTGCTTCAAGGTTCATACTCCTTTATAGGACTATGCTAAATCAGTCTCCTTCCCCATTCTTTCCTTCTATCTTTTTCTGTCTTGCTTGCTTTCTTTATTATTTAATTTTTATCAAAACAGTACATGTTTATTTATTCATAGATCCAACAAACATCTATTGAGTGTCTACTATGTGTCAGACACTTATATTTTGCTGGGACTACAGTGATAAACAAGACAAATCCTTGTGCTTGTGGAATTTACATTCTAGTTATACGAAGAAAAGAAACAAGCACATAATCAAAGAAATACATAGTATGTCAGATGATGAGAATTCCTCCGAAGGAAACTGAAAAAGGCAAGAGGGTACAGAATTGCTGTATGCTCTATTTTGATATAAGGTGGTACGGAAAGTACTCTCTGATGAGGCAAAATTTGAGCCAAGACCTAAATAAGGTAAATAAAGTGAGGGATGAGGCTAGGTTGTTGAGGGCAAAGTGTTTAGGCAGAGGGAACAATAAATGCAAAAGGTCCAAGTATAGAAAGTCAAAGACTGAAACAGTATAATTTACAAAAAGAAAAAAATTATCCCTTGACTCATACTTTCTTACCTCTGAGACTTCTCTCCAAATAATTTTGGATATTTCTTTTGCTATCTACCTTCTAAATAACATGCTTAAATTGTTTATCTTTCTTTTCTTTTCCTTGATTTGACAATTTTGGGCATTATCTTTGGAGTTCCAGTTTGGAGAAGGATCAAAGTGCTCTCACAGCCTAAATTAAATCTTTCCTACTTCCTTTCATCTTCCAATGTGGTTTCTGAATGTCATCAGTATTTGGTGTCTACCTTGTCCTGACTATGAGTGTCTTGCTAACTGCTGAGGCAATTAGTACCCCATAATTACACTTCCTTTCTCACACAAGTTTTTGTTTTTCCCAGAGTTGTTAATAGCTTCTTTATTTACTTAGTGTTCCTGGTTTCTATCAATAATTCTTCCTAAACTGATTACAAAAAATAATAGAGTCTACCTGACTACATTTTTTCCCCTTTTTTTGTGCTTCTGTTCTACTTTCTGAGAGATTGCATATATTTTCCTAAACTTTCTATTGAATTTTTTAAAAATGTATGCTCTAATTAATTCAACATATCTAAATGTTCTCTAAATTGTTCTGTCAGTGTTCCTTGGGTATAGCACCTACTTTGTGTTTCTTGGATACATAGTATTTTCTAATCTCTAGAAGGTTATTTATTTTTTAAGCTTTTACAAAAAAGTTGTTTTTCTCCTTCCTGAGTTTCTGTCTTTCCTATAGATTCTCTTTTTTTTCCAGTTTGTTTCGATTTCTGATCTCAGATAAAGTCACTTCTCAAACATGTAGTCATTCTTTGTTGTCTTTTCATATATAAGAACGAGGAAGGCACTCGGCTATGTTGTTGGAAAAATCAAGTATCAATAACTGGGTCTTTCCTCTTTGGCCAGGTGGGGTATTTTGTCAGATGAAAATCTACCAGTTTCCTGTCTAGAAGGTGGGGTGGTGGTGAGGTGATGAGGCGGGGTGGGTGGGGTGGTGATGAGCTTTAGGAGGGTGGGGTGGGATGGTGAGGAGGCGGGGAGGTGGTGGGGTGGGGTGGTGGTGAGGCGGTGTGTCAGTGAGATGGGGTCATGGGGGGGATGAATGTATACTTCGACCACAGTGTGCGTGTTTGAGTGGCCCAAAGAGGACAGCTAACGTCACTCGGGATACCAACTTTCTCTTGGCCCCCCATCCTCAGTAATGGGCCTCTCTCTAGCATACAACCATGCCTTATAACCACAGGTCTAGAGAATCTCTTGGCTAGTTTCTTATTAGTAAAGCTGGCTAGGCTGGAATAGAGACAGTTGCCTCTACTTGGATTGGGGAGGGAGCTGAGTGTCTAACATTCATCATGTAGGCATCCCCATCTTCCAAGTATCTGGTGGTTCACATTCCTTCGGCTTTTTTTTTTAGGTGGGGAGAGGGGTCCAGACTTGTCTTGCTTTCCTTGTGTCCCCCTCTCACTCAGGCCCTCAGTGCTTAGCCTTCTCAGTTCCGTCAACCCTTCTATCTGCTTTCTGTCTTCCAAAAGTTTGTTACCATTGCTTGTCTACTGTTTTGTTGCTTTTTCTCAAATTCTTTTTCCTTTTGGAACTATTAAATATTTTTTTCCCTCGTCATTTCAGGAGGTTTAATGAGGGTGTGAAGACAAATGTATTCAATCTATTATGTTTAATAGGAAGTCTTCCTATTCTCTCCCTACTAGTTTTAGTCTTCTAGTATCTTTTTGGAACCCCTGGTGGTGTGGTGGGTAAGTGCTATGGTTGCTAAGCAGAGGTCAGCAGTTCAGATCCACCAGGCACTCCTTGGAAACTCTGTGGGGCAGTCCTACTCTTTCCTACAGGGTTGCTATGAGTCGGCATCGACTTGACAGCATTGAGTTTGGTTTGGTTTGGTTTTAGTACCTTTTCTATTTTTCAAAATTCTTCAGGAATCAACAACCATCTTTAGCCATTTAATCTTTCAGCTGAAAACCCGTGATGTTAAAATATAAGTCTCAACTCATTAACAGTTTTTATGTACTGGCCTAACCTATTTCAATCTGATAAACTCTTTACAATTCTTTACAGAAGTAGTTCTTAAATCTTGTTGATCATCAGAATCACTGGTTCCACCTGAGATCTGATTTTGTCACTCTTGGGTGGTGTGAAGGCATCTGTACTATTTAGGAACTCCAAGGTGATTAAATTTTTTTCTAATGGAAAATTTTAAACACACAGAAAAACAAACAGAATATTATAATCAACTTCCACAGACGGATTACTCAGCTTCAACAGCCACTAACACATAACCAATCTTCTGTTATCCATACCCCACCCAGTATTCACTCCCCTCATCTTATTTTCCTTCCCACATCATTTTGGAGAAAACCCCAGACACCCTATTATTTCATTTGTAAATATTTCAGCATATATCTTCAAAAGCTACTTAAAATAACTGCATGCTACTATCACACCTAAAAATAAGTAAAAAATTTCTTAAATAGCCTCAGCTATCTAGTCAGTGATCATATTTCTAATTGTCTCATGAATGTCCTACTTTTTTCATTTTACAGGTTCCCTGAATTGAAATCTAACTAAGATCCATACAATGAGATTGGTTACTGTATCTTTTGATCTATAGGTCCAGTTCCCCCAGTCTCTCTCCTCTGTTTGTCTCTCTCTCTTTTCCCAGCAATTTATTTGTTAAAGAGAACTCCCTCTGTGGTTTTGATGCGTGGCCAGTCTGGGAACCATGATCCTGTTCTGAGATCCCTTCAGGGGTCATCTAGATAGAGGAGAGTGGAACAATCCATACTTTGGCACCTTCCAGCCTTGTTTATAAATCCTTACATCCTTCCCCTCCATGTCACCTGCAAACCTTTTAGTAACATTGCATTTTTGGCTCTTGTTTACTCAGTTGTTTTTTTTTAAATCATCAATTCTATTCCTGTGTGTGTGTGTGTATGCATGTATGACTTCTCTTCTTCTTACAAGATATACTCTTACACTTATTGCACATCATCTTTTTGGGTGACACCTCTGTGTTCTAAATCATGTTTCTGCTAGCACAATATTGATACCTTAGACATTGTCATGGATTGAACTGTGTTCCTCCAAGATGTCTATCAACTTGGCTCAGACATGATTCCCAGTATTATGATTGTCTACCATTTTGTCATCTGATGGGATTTTCCTATGTGCTGGAAATCTTATCACTATGACATAATAGATGGATTAGTGTAAGTTATATTGATGAGGTCTACAAGATTAATGTCTTAAGTTAATCTCTTCTGAGATACAAAAGAGAGATGCAAGCAGAAAGACAAGGAGACCTCATACCACCAACAAAGCAGCACCAAGAGCAGAGAACATCTTTTGGACTCCGGGTTCCTGTGTGGAGAAGCTCCTAGTCCATGAGAAAATTGAGGAGAAGGACCTTCCTCCAGAGCTGACGAAAAGAGAAAGCCTTCCTCTGGAGCTGATACCCTGAATTTGGACCTACAACCTACCAACCTGGGAGAGAATAAATTTCTCTTTGTTCAGGCCATCCACTTGCAGTATTTGTTATCGGCACCAGATGACTGAAACAGACAGGATCTTAGCACCAAACCCAATCCGGTTGTTCTAAGTGTAATCTGGAAGAAGTGACTAGGCTGATGATGACAGCTGCAGATCTTTCAGTAGGCAAAGACTGTGTTCAACTGGACTCTGCAAAAAGAAGGTGACTTACTTGGTGCTCCTTGTCTAAGAATTCTCTGAGCTCAAGTAGAATCACATTATGAAAATTGTTAGGTAAGTGGTAAGGCAGAAAAGACACAAAATAGGGGAATTACTCTTTCCATCTTTTCACTAAATTAAGAAGTCATCCAAACTTCTTAGTTTTGTTGGCATCAAGTGGAATAAAAGCACGTGGAGGCAGCGGGATAAATGTCGGTGACAGCACCTGCCCATGCATGTGTGATGAGACGGGTCGTTTATCCTCTATCTCAGGACACTTCTGAGAGTAAAATGGGTGGTTGCTAACAGCTACACCAGACAAGAGACATTCTGGTTAGATAGGGATGGAAAGGATACCTGGACTGGAGCCAGCCCTTGGGCCTCAAGTCCCAGCTCCACCTCTCACAAGCTGCATGGCTTTCCATGAGTTACTAGCTTCTCTGAGCTTTCATTTCCTCACTTCTTTAAATGATTATGAAGTGTAAACAAGAAAACATATACAAAAAACACCCAGCATAGTGCCTGGCATGTGTTAAACACTCAACAGTGGTTTTTCCTTTTTTTTTTTTTTTTTTAAAAGTGTATCATTATTTCTCTATGAGGAGATTCTGTATTCTTATGTGCACTCCAACAGAGGGGCTTGGGGCAACTAGAGCATCTGACATGAGAGTCCTGAGTTCCAACAACTATAGAGGCCTATGGTGCACCCAAAGAAGAATTCTTTTCATTATTCCTTGGGCCTTCCAAATGGTTTATGATACTTCTCTGCTTTAGAAAACATGATTTAATTCACAGATCAATCATATCTGTAAGATATTAAGAGATTCTGCTATAATAGTATCGATTGCACTCTGAGTATCAAGAATTGAGTTTAATTGTTGTTGAGATGGTGGGGACAAGACATACGCAAAATATTAACAGAAGATGAACTGGAAAATGTTGGACCTTGCTTGAGTGTCCATTTATTCCCAAATTAAAGAGGCTGATTTAAAGCATGCTTAATCAAGTTTCCATTTTCCAAAGTCCTTTCAGAAGATAATGCAGACATGAATGGGTTAATCTCGAAGGAATGGTAATCATATATAAAACTTCTATTGCCCAAGCAATTTGCAATTGGCTGCGAACATACAGACTGGCAGTTTTGAACCCACCCAGGTGCAAAGGAAGAAAGGCCTGGCCATGTGCTTCTCTGGAGCAGTTCTACTCTTCTGTGGTTGCCATGAGTCAGAATCCACTTGATGGCTACAGGTATGTACTAGGCTTTGTTCTAAATAGTAAAATAAGTAGGCATTGTTTCTTCCATTAACAAATGTTATTTTAACCAAGTAGTTTTCCAAATAAATTTAAGATAGTCTGTTATCAGGCACTTAGGCATGTGTGAAATGAATAACTGTCAAATGAGAAATCATTACTTACAACAATTATGGCCAACCCTGGGGCTATAGGAGGTGTGAGACACAGTGTCTATTCTAAAGGGACTTATAATTCAAATAAGATAACAAATTTGACCATAAAAAAGATTTTTAAAAAGACTCAAAGACTGCAGTGTGTGAGTTCAAAGAACACAGAGGTTCCTAAGGGCTAGACAACATAAGAAGGAGCCCTGGTGATGCAGCCGTTAAGTACTCCACTGGTTACTTAAAGGGTGTGTGGTTGGAACCCACCAGCTGCTCAGAGAGAGAAAGACTTGGCAGTCTGCTTCTGTAAAGATTTTAGCTTTGGAAACGACATGGGGCCGTTCTGTGAGTCCTACGAGTTAGAATCAACTTCATGGTAACGTTTATTTTCAACCATGGTAGATTCATGGAAGGAGGAGAGTGTGAAGTGCGCCGGCAGGGACGTGGGGCGGGGAGAGGGGACGAGATGGGCTTCCCGGAGTGGGCTCGGCACCAGCAGTGTCACGGAGGTGCCCTGCGCCGCGCTCATCTCGGCATGAGCGGACCAGTCAGAATGCCCTTCAGATTCAGGGTATGCAAGGAGGAGTGGCCAGTAGGACTGATTGCGCCAGCTAAGGATGACCAACTGCTATTAACCACTGCGGGCTTTTTAGTGTGGGGGTAATGTGAATATAATGTTCTTTTTAAAGATTAACTTGGCAGTGGTTTGCAAAATGGACTGGATGTGGGAGAAAACAGAAGCCTGTAGACCAGGCAGGGCTAGCGGTGGTGGCTCCACCCTGGGCCTGGGCTACGAGCGAGAGTAGATGGGTGTTCCCGGCATCTTGACTGTGGAGCTCTATAGACCATAATTTATCTGCACAGGAACTGGGATTCAATCAGTCTCCTGATTTGTGTCTCTTGTAGGGGACACTACTCTATCCCTCCATAAATCTAGGAATGTATGCTTGTCAACTTAGGGGCCTCTGTGCTTCCCTCCCTTCCATTTCTCTCTCCTACTTCCAGTTTTTTCTTCAGTTACTGATTCATTTTTGGTGTGGTTACTTTGACAGCTTTTAATACAATATCTAGTCTTCCCTTTTAATACGTTTGGTAAACTGTTAGAAACTCTGGTGGCACAGTGTTCACGAGCTGTGGCTGCTAAACAAAAGCTCAGCAGTTGGAATCCACCAGGCCTCCTTGGAAACCCAATGGGCAGTTGTATTCTGTCCAGTAAGGTCAGTACGGGCTGGAATCAATTTGACAGCAATAGGCTTGGTTTTGGTTTTGTGTCAGCTATCAATCAGAAGGGTAGGAGGATGACACTGATTTTTTTTTTTTAAATACTTCACTGTGTTTTTGGAGAAAACAGCAAATCTGGTTCTCATTTAGCAGTTTTTATACATATCAATCAGTGGCATTGACTATGCTTTTCACAATGTATAAGCATCCTCATTATTTCCATTCCAGTCATTTCAATCACAGAGCTTTCCTGGATTAAGAAAGAGTTGTGTTCCTAAATTCTGCTCCTAAATCGACCTTTTCATGCTCAGGGGACCTTGCCTCTGAAGTTTTATTGGGAAGCTGCTACGTCACCAACTTCATATGGCTGCAAGTCAGGGGGCCTCAAGACTCTTTAAAACTGAAGAACTGGTACCTGCTGCAAATTGCTGTGTTTATGAAGTATCAGAATTTTTGGAAGGAAAAATAGAAATTTTGAAAATATTTATTAATACATATTTATGCATGTGTATATATATGCATATATATGTGTGTATATATGCACATATATGTGCATATATATGAATATATATGTGTATATATATGCATATATACCAGTAGACCACAGGAGGGATAACAAAAAACCCATTTCCACCAAGTGAATTATAACTCACAGTAACCTTATACGACACAGTAGAAATGTCGCATAGAGTTTCCAAGGAGCACCTTGTGAATTCAAACTGCTGACCTCTTGGTTAGCAGCTGTAGGTCTTAACCATTAAGCAACCAGGGTTTCCCTGGTGGGGAGATTCTAGGGTTTAATCAGTGGTACTTCGTATAAACCACTAAACACTGAGGGTAGAGCTGTGGAAGGAGACTAGACACAAAATTCATGCTACCCACGGAAAATTCTAACACACTCAATGATTCAACATGCTCCCATCAATGAAAATACATGGTATTAACAAGAGATTAAAAAAAGAAAATAGTTGGAACACAAAGGCATTAAGCTAAATTTGCACGTTAAGTCAGAACAGGGAGGTATGTATCTAACGGCTGTCTTCACATTCGAGGACTGCCAATTTAGTTCTCCAACTCATCCTAGAAAAAGTGCTACATACCTCTTTTCTAAATATCACTGCGGTATCCCTCAAGGTTTTCTTTTTTGGGAAGTTATGCACCAACATCAGTGCCTAATCTACCCTTCAAAGCAATTTGGTGCTCTTTTTCTGGAATGGGCATCAGAGCTGTCATTGTATTATCCTTGATGTCCTGAATGTCATCAAAATGTCTTCTTTTCATTATTGCTGTTATCTTTGGGTAAAGAAAAAAGTCACTGGGGGCCAGATCAGGTGAGTTGGGAGGTTGTTCCAGTAGTTATTTGTTTACTGGCTAAAAACTCTCTCAGAGGCAATTATATAAGTAAGTTTGCAAACTTGCCACTGTGCCACCGTGCACGACAGCCATTCCAGAAAGAGTTCCAAAATTGCTTTGAAGTGTGAACTAGGCACTAACTTTGTCGCTTAGCTTCCAAAGTGGAGTACTTCAAAGGTGACCTTAGTAATATTCAGTAATGAAGTATGTAGCACTTAGAACAATTAAGTTCATGGACTTAATTGTTGGACCTCATATGATGTACCTTTCCATGCATAAAAAACATTAAGGAAACACTAAAACATTTTTCACATAATACGCAGTAATAATAAGAATGTTTTCATGTGTGTCACAAAGTAGCACCTATTTTTCATTACAAATTATTATGCCAAGTGCCGTTGAGTCGGATCCGACTCATGTATCTCTAATTTTAATATAACAGGCTTTATGGGGGCTAGTGTAAGTTGGATGTTTGTAACCCAAGGCCTGCTGTAATCCAGCCTACTTGTCCCACTCCTCTCACCTTCTCATTTTTCCTCTAGGGTAAATTGTTGCCTTTTAGGTCTCCTTTAGACGATTGTTTAGAGCAACACAGTACTCATAGCCAAGTGCCAAGTGCCAAGTGCCGTCGAGTCGGGTGATATTATTTATTGTAGGAGCCATTTTGGTTTGGGGCTGATAGGTGGCCACTGGGAATATCTTGTTTTCCAAGCTTAAAGAGTATCCCAGGGTGATAGTCTTGGAGGTTCCTCTATTCTGTGCTGGTCTGGTACAGCTGGCTTTTTTTAGGAATTGAATTATGTTCTACACTTCTCTCACATTCTCCCCAGGATAATCTATTGTGTCCTTGATTGGCAGTGGAAGCTGGGCACTCTTCAGTTCTTCTGGTCTCAAGGGAGGTGAGGCTCTGGTTCTTGTGGACTATTAGTTCTGTAAATTAGCATTTCTCCTTTGACTGTTTGGTTTTCTTCTTTCTCTTTTGCTCCAAACAGATAGAGACCAACAACTGAATCTCGGCTACTTACAAGCTTTTAAGATGCCAGACACTACTCAACAAATTAGGTGTAGAAGATTATCTTTGTGAGCTATGCTATGTTAACTGACCAAGTTGCCTCCCAAGACTATGATCCTAAGCCCTCAGACCCAGTAACCCAACCCCATGAAGTGTTCTGTTACGTCTCAGAAGTGTCCATTACTGTGTCTCCTGTGTGCTTTATTTTATATATGAATACATATGCAGTTCACACAAACATGTACATTTGTCCATAGAAACACCTATACGTGGATACCCTTATATTTATATATGCTCACCTATAAATATACATGCATAGATATCTACCTATACGACCATTGCCATGTTTTTCAGCTATTATTACTATTATTGAAAACTATATATATTGTGGCTTTTCCCCAAATCATCCCGTACTCTTGTGTACTTTTTAGTGTCATTATTTACCTGGGTCAGGTTGTGATGACTTCATTCACCCTTATTCTGTACTGCTTTACCCATCACCCAAACTAACAAATGTCTACTATCTAGAAAATGATTTCTCCTCCTTCATCCCTCTCATCCCTGGTAACCACCAAAAAATGTTGCTTCATGCATGTATACCTATTCTTGTCTTTTTATAATAGCGAGATCATACAGCATAATATCCTCCAATTTCATCCACATTATAATTTATTTTGAGAACTCATTCTTTATGGCTGCATAGTATTCCATGTATGTACTATGGTGTATCTATTTATCTATTGATGAGTACTTACGTTGTTTCCATTTTTTTGCTATTGTGAATAATGGTGCACGTATGTAAGTGTGCATATGTCTGTTCATGTCAGTAGTGTTAGTTCTTTAGGGTATAAAATTAGGGTACATACATATGGGTTATAAAGTATGTCTATTTCTAGCTTTTTGAGGACATGCCATGCCATTTTCCATAATGGTTGAGCCAATTTACAATCTCACCAGCAGTAAAGCCAGCCAAGCCAAGTGCCGTCTAGTCGGATCCGACTCATGGCAGTGTTCTAATTTTCCATAAACTGGCCAGCATTTGCTTGTTCCTGTTTTTTAAAACAGTGCAATTTTTGCAGGTATAAGGTGGTATTTCATCTTTTGAGTTGCGTGTTTCTGACGGTTAATGATTGTATCTCTTCATGCATGTGTTTTCTGCTTGACTGTTGTTTTTGGTGAAGTATATGTTCATGTCCTTTGCCCAGTTTTTAATTGGGTTGTTAGTCTATTGGATGTGACTTGAAATTTTCTATCAACTTTAGAGACTAACCTCTTATCGGATATATCATTCTCAAAGACCTTTCCCCCCAAACTGTAGGCTCTTTTTACACTTTTGATAAAGTTTCTTGATGAGTGTATGTAATTTTTAGAAGGCCCCAATGTGTTTCTTTCATTGTCTGTACATTTCTACTTGTGTTGAATAATTTATTACCGAAAGGAACTAGTTCCCATAATTTTGTTGCTGAGTTATCTTCTAGGAACTTTATAATTCTAGCTTTAACATTTTGGCCTTTGACTCAAATTGAGTTAATTTTTTTATGCATGGATCCTGTTTCATTTTTCAGCAAATGGACATCCAGTTTTGCTAGCACCATTTTTCAAAGAGATTGCTTCTAATCCATTAAATGGATTTTGACTCCTCACCGGAAATCAGCTGCCCATAGATAGATGAATTTATTTCTGGGTTCTCAGTTCTATTAGTCTATGTGTCTGTTGATGAACCAGTACCAGGCTGTTTTCCTTACTGTGGCTGTATAGCATGTTTTGAGGTTGAGCAGTGTGGGGCCTCTTATCTTTTTCTTCTTCAGTATTGCTTTGGCTATTTGGGATCTCTTTCCTTTCCATGTAAAGTTGGTGCTATATGAGGTCTGACAATTAAGTTCATGAACTAATCCTAGAAGAAGTGTTACATACCTCATTGCTAAGTATTACTACAGTCATCTTCAAAGTACTCCCCTTGGGAAGTAATGCACGGATGCCACTGCCTAGTCCACCCTTCAAAGCACTTTTGGAACTCTTTTTCTAGAATGACCATCAGAGCTATCATCGTATTACCCTTGACTTCCTAAATGTCATCAAAATGTCTTCCTTTCCATATTTCCTGTATCTTTGGTTAAAGAAAAAGTCATTGGGGCCTACATCAGGGTACTCCCTGATGTTCCAATACAGTTATTTGTTTACTGGCTAAAAGCTCCCTCACAGACAACTATACAATTAAGTTCGTGAACTTGCCACCATGCCACTGTGCGTGGTGGCCATGCCAGAAAGAGTTCCAAAATTGCTTTGAAGGGTGGACTATGTGCTGGCATAGCTTCCCAAGGTGAGCACTTCAAAAGTGACTGTAGTCATACACAGCAGTGAGGTATGTAGTGCTTAGCACAATTAAATTTGTGGACTTGTCAGAACTCATGTTTTTCCATTTTGGGAAAGAATGTTGCTGGAATTTGGATTGGGGTTGCAATATATCTATAGATTGCTTTGGATAGAACTGATGTTTTTACAATGTTAAGTCTTCTAATCCATGAGCAGGGAATATTTTTTCCATTTATGAAGGCCACTTTCAGCTCCTTGCAGTACTGTTTTATAGCTTTCATTGTGTAGGTCTTTCACATCCTTGGTTAGGCTTATTCCTAGGTATATAATCCTTTTAGAGGTTAAGGTCAATGGTATTGCTTTCTTTTGGGAGTTCTCTTTGTTTGCACAGAGAAATCTAACTAATTTTTGTTTGTTGATCTTGTACCCTAACGCTTTGAATCCTTCTATTAGATCTAGTGTCTTTTTGGTGGAACTGCAGGGATTTTCTGCACAAAGAATTATGCCATCTGCAAACAGCGATAGTTTTACTTCTTCCTTTTTGATTTGGATGCCCTTTATTTCCCTTTGTTATCTTATTGCTCTGGTTAGGATTTCTGGTACCACACTGAATAACAGTGGTGATAGTGGGCACCCTTGTCTCGTGTCCATTCTCTGGGGGAAGGCTCTCAGTCTTTCTCCACTGGGAATAATGTTGACTGTTGATTTTGCACATATGCCTTTAATTATGCTGAGAATTTTCCCTTCTGTTCCTATTTTGCTGAGAGTTGTTATCAGGAAAGGGGATAAGGCTGCATCTTGAAGCTCCCTGCAAGATGGAGGGAGTAACATTACCGTCATTTTCAACTGTTGATGAGGGTGTTTAGTGCTTAGGATCTCATCATCATTGTCATGTGCTGGGATAATGAGACATCTGCTCCTTGATATTCCTAAGAACTTCTATTTCTGCTTCCCTAAAGAGCTATATCTTTCAGAATAGGGTTTTCAAATTTGCCTGAACTTGTCCCACAGTAAGAAGTACATTTTACATCTAGCCAACACACAAAACCAAGAAAACCAAACCCATTGCTGTGAAGTTGATTCCAACGTATAGCAGCCCCATAGAAGACAGTAGGACTGTCCAATAGGGTCTCTAAGGCTTAATCTCTGGGGACGCAGACTGCCACATCTTTCTCACAGAGTGGCTGTTGGGTTTGATTAGCAGCTGAGCACTTAACCAGTCTACAAATACAAATATATATATAACCAACAAATTTCTTACGTGTGTACACGCATATATATGTGTGTGAGATATGTATATATACATATAGGCCCCTGAGTGGCACAAACAGTTTGCACTGGTCTATTAACCTAAGGTCTGGCAGTTTGAACCTACCACTGTTGTACATATTAGTCTGGTGTGGAGTGTCTTGGTCTTAACAGCTTGTGAGTGGCTGGCTAAGCTACAGCTATTGATTTCTTCTTCTATGGAAAAAAAGGGAATGTAGGAAGCCGAACACTCAAAGAAGAGACTGGTCCACAGGACTTAAAGTCCACATGACCCACAGCTTTGTCTGGCCTGAGACCAGAAGAACTATATGGTGCTTGGCTACCATGACTGATCATTCTGATGAAATACACAATAGAAAGTCCTAGATACAATGGCAGAAAAGTGTAGAATATTTAACTCAAATTCCAAAAAAGGCTCAACTTACTGGACTGATGGAGGCTAGAGGAATGCCTGAGATTATTGTCCTAACGTACCTTTTGAACTTCAGCTGAAGCCACACCTGGAGGGTACCATTCATCCAAATAATAGATTGGTTTATATAACAACGATATCACCTCTGAGCGCTTTGCTGTCTTAATTAATCAACTATATCAGAGCAAACCATCAACATTTCTGCTAAAGCAAAGATAAGATGGTAAGATGGGGCAGGGAAGCTAGATTAATGGAAACAGAACAAACAGAATAGAAATAATGAGAATACTGACACATTGTAAAAAAATACAGTCAGTGTCACAAAAAAATTTGTCTAAAAATTATTGAACAGGAAACTAATTTGCTGTACAAACCTTTACCTAAAACATAATGTTATTTTTTTTAAAAAAATATAGGGCTGTTGTATTCTGTTACATGAGGTTGTTACAAGTCTAAACCAACATGACAGCACCTAAGAACAACAGTGTAACTCTCCCTATTTCTCTATAACTGAAATAAAACTTTCTTTCTATGTATAACTTTACTATGTGTGATAAGTCCTGGTATTTCATATTCTCCTTTATTTTTTATTTTTTTAAAAAGGCTAGCTTAAAATCATTGAACTGATTTAATAACATTCACAATGTTGCCATGAAAAACACCATTTGTTCAGGAACTCCTTTTCTCTGTATGCTTTCCAGTAACATCTGTTTTAAGGTGATTCTCCTGGAAAATCCAGGAGAGGCTGAGTTTTCCTTACCTATTTTCCTTCAAGAAACTGAATAAAATTAGATCTAGTCCATAAGAGCCAAAATATCCCACCTGAGTTTATAGAGATGATCTCAAAAACAGATCTGATGTGTTGCACACTAATAACTAAAGATCAGATGAGTTGTGGAATAACATCAAAGCCATCGTCCACGAAAAAAGCAAGAGGCCATTTAAAAGACAGGATGTCAGAAGAGATTCAAAAACTTGCTCTTGAATGTTGAACAGCTAAAGCAAAAGTAAGGAATGACAAAGCAAAAGAATTGAACAGAAGATTTCAAAAGGTGGCTTGAGAAGATAAAGTAAAGTATTATAATGACATGTGCAAAGAGCCGGAAAAGGAAAACCAAAAGGGAAGAACATACTCTACATTTCTCAAGCTGAAAGAAGTGAAGAAAAAATTCAAGCCTTGAGTTTAATAGTGTAGGATTCTACAGGGAAGATAGTAAACAACTCAGGAAGCATCAAAAGAAGATGGAAGGAGCATACAGATTTATTATATCAGAGAAAACTGGTCAAGGTTCAAGCATTTTAAGAGGCAGTATACGGCAGTACTGAAGGAAGAAGTTGACGCTGCATTGAAAGCAGTGGTGAAAAGCACGCCTCCAGGGCTTGACAGAAAACCAACTGAGATGTTTCAGCAAATGGATGCAGTGCTGAAAATGTTCACTTGTTTATGCCAAGAAATTTGGAGGACAGATACCCGGCCAACCAACTGGAAGAAATCCATATTAATGCCTATTCCTAAGATAGGTGATCCAACTGAATGTGGAAATTATCGAACAATATCATAAATATCACATGCAAGTAAAATTTTGCTAAAAATCATTCAAAAGCCACTGCAGAACTGCCAGAAATTCAAGCCAGATTCAGAGGAGGACATGGAACAAGGGCTATCACTGTTGATGTCAGACAGATTTTGGCTGAAAGCAGAACCAGAAAGTTGTTTACTTCTGTTTCATTTGACTATACAAAGGCATTCAACTGTGTGGATCATAACAAATTATGGATAATACTGTGCAGAATGGGAATTCCAGAACACTTAATTGTGCTCATGAGGAATCTGTACATGGATCAAGAGGCAGTTGTACGAACAGAACAAGAGGAGTCTGCATGGTTTAAAGTAAGGAAAGGTGTGCATCAGGGTTGTATCCTTTTACCAAACCTTTTCAATCTGTATGCTAAGCAAATAATCTGAGAATCTGGACTATACGAAGAAGAATGAGGCATCACGATTGAAGCATTATAATAACAACCTGCATTATGCAGCTGACACAAACTTGCTTGCTAAAAGTAAAGAGAATTTGAATTGTTACTGATGAAGGTCAAAGATCACAGCCTTCAGTATCAATTGCACTGCAACATCAAGAAAACAAAAATCCTCACAACTGGACTAGTAAGGAACATCGTGATAAACGGGGAAAGGAGTGAGGTTGTCGAGGATTTCATTTTGCTTGGTTCCATAATCAACACCTACGGAAGTGGCAGCCAACAAATCAAGATGCATTGCACTGGGCAAATATGCTGCAAAAGAGCTCTTGAAAGTGTTGAAAAGTAGACACGTCACCTCGAACACTAAAGTGCACCTGACCTAAGCCATGGTATTTTCAGCCACATCATAGGCATATGAAAGGATGACAGAAGAAGAATTAATGCCTTTGAATCGTGGTGTGGGAAAAGCGTCTTGAAGGGTACCATGGACTGCCAAAAGAACAAACAGATCTGTTCTGGAAGAAGCACAACCAGAGTGCTCCCTCGAAGCAAAGATGACAAGACTGCATCTTACCTACTTTGGACATGTTGTCAGGAGGGATCAATCCCTGGAGAAGGACATCATGCTTGGTAAAGTAGAAGGTCAATGAAAAAGAGAAAGACTCTCAGCAAGACGATTGACACAGTGGCTGCAGCAACAGACTTAAGAATCAAAACAATTGTGGTCATGGTGCAGGACTGGGCATGTTTTGCTGTGTTGTGCACAAGGTCACTATGAGTGAGAATGAACGCTACTCCACCTAACAACAACAGTTCCTTCATGAAGCAGAAATGTTTGGTGAGAAGTTCTACATTGCTCCTAAATTCTAGCTTAGCAGACCTCCCTAACTAAGTACCTAAACTAGGGTAGAACTTTGGCACACTTCTTTATACTTCCTTTGGTGATATAGAAATCCAAGTAGTACAGTCATTAAGTGCTACAGCTGTCAATCGAACAGGCAGCAATTCAAATCCACCAGGCACTCTTTGGAAACTCTATATGGCAGTTCTACTGTGTCCCATAGGCTCACTATGAGTTAGGATTGACTCGATGCAACAGTTGTTTGTTTGTTTTTTTAAATGGGGAGATATGTTTGTAAAAACTAAATCATAGTTCAGTTTCAGAACTATACAATGGAAAAATTCTGGACTGATTTGTTTTGTTAAAAAAACAGTAGTATACTCCCCTTGTCTTTCTCTCAAACACATGATACAGTATAAGGTGATGTTTGTTTAAAAGTTAAAATACCAGGACCATAACCACTTTGGAGCAATCAGATCTTACAGTCTAAGTTTCTTCTTCCTCTCCTGTGACACTTCAGATTAGTTTCATCCATGCCCAAGTCTCAGAGCCACTGTGGCAAGAAGATTTTTCTAAAGGTTTTTTCCCATTGCTTGGAGCCAAAGGTTTTGTCCTCTGACCTTTTGATTCCTGTGCTGCATCTAATCAGTGTCAGGTCACCTCAAGTAAATGTAAAAGGAGGTTAAGTAGAAAAACGGAAAGTACAAAGCCAAAACAAGCACAAAGCCCCCAAGCTGCCAAACCCAAGTTTTAAAACCTCGCTCTTTTGCAACAGTACCATCACTTGGATAACGGATTACTTCCTGTTTACCGCCCTCTCTCGGTGCCCATCTTCATTTGTTTGGTGCCTGATTTGTTTCTAGTCGGAGCAGAGAGGTCAGATCAAGCCAGGAAAATGAATGGAATCCGACTCCTGCCGGCCGCCTGGAGAGGGCGGGTGTTACGGATCAGCCGAAAGCCGGCTCCCTTTCCCGGCCCAGGCCGATGTAACTCACTGGAGTGGCAAATTACATCAGACCTACAGCTGTAACCCGACATTATGATTAATTTGATCAGTAATTTCTCCTGTTTTTCATTTTAATCGGTGTGACTATTCTGCTGTGGCAGGTCTTTCAGATCTAATTAAGATAAATTTCAGAGTAAAAGACTTGGCAGAATTTCCGAGTCAAATCCGGGCATCAAGTGTGAAGACCTAGCGCCCCAGTCAATCACAGCGGGGAGGGCGAGGCGCTCCCACTCCAATCAGCCATTCACACTTAAGCAAATTCATCGTCTCCGGCACTGCTTAGTCATCCTCTCAAAATGCCCCAGCAGAAAAGGGAAGGAAGAAAAGCCCCCGACAATGTCATTTTACCCCGGTACTCACACGCCACTGACTTGCGCAAACTACATGGATAACCCTGTAAGTGGACAGAGACTTCAAGGAAACCCTGATTCCGTGTTTCTAACAAAGAGTTAACAAAGTGTCTGTATGTATTAAATACCCACACACATGTGTACATACATAGATATTGAATATGTAGGATCCGACTCAACGGCACTTGGCGTATATGCCCATAACTATGGAAAAAAGTCTACATATGTGTGCATAATATGTCCGACTCGACGGCACTTGGCACTTGGCTTGGCTTCGTATGTATCTCCTTTTGTGCAAATACATATGACTTGAATCGTCAGGTTTAAGAGTTTATTTTCCCAATGTGTTTTCTTTCAAGTCAGCCGCTGCTTTTATTTGTGTATCCCAAACTTTTCTTTTTCCACTTTGTGCCTAGAAATCAATTCTGACTTATCAACTCATGGTGATCACATGTACTACGGAATAGAACTGCCCCACTGGGTTTTCTTGGCTGCAATCTTTACGGAAGCAGGTCTCTAGGAGTTTCTCCTGGGGAGCCACTGAGTGGATTGTAATCACCAGCCTTTGGTGACCAGCCGAATGCAAACCATTGGCGCCACACAGTGACCTACATCTTGCTAAGGCTAGTAAGGCTAGTGGCTGATATTGGTACAAATTTTATTAGGTTTCTGTTTTTCGAAGATAAGGTATTAACAGTATTAATGAGTCTTCTCCTTTCCCCCAATATTGTCTAAGCTGCACGACTCCTGTCTGGTTCAGTGCAGGCACTGAGCAAATCTTCAGGATTTGGTTGAGTAACTGAGTCCACAAACAACCTTGCAGAAAATGGAAGATAGTAAGTCAAGAATTTCAAAGAGAGGATGTTCCTGAAGATTTCCATCACATTTTATCAAGAACGTAATTTCCCATTTTAATGGGAATGGTCATTTCAGAACATAAACATGTAACTAAAGATGTTTAATTTAATTGTCATTTTGTAGACAGCCTTCCTCCTACTCCCACCTATTAAAAGAGTAATGGATTTCTATAACGATATCATCTGATGTCAGGTGATTAAGAACCACATTCCAAACAGACAGTTTGAGGATATTTTTCCTCCCATTTTGTACATGTCTTTGCAGGTGTCTCCAAAATTCTCCAATACTTTGTGCTCCTGAAAAAGGGTATTGCTATGATGGTGCAAGAGAGGGCTCTACATCTCTAGGGAAGCAGTCTCAAATGCACGTTCATGGATGCATGCAAAAGATGATGGATAGTTGAGACACATAGGTACGATGTCATGGTCACATAGCAAAGCAGTCCTGGGCCTAAAACTTAGAATGTAATCTTCCAACTCCCCACAAATATCCTGTCAGCTCTCTCAGCCTTAGTTAGTGATCACAGAGGATGCTAACCTCTTGTGCTTGTGTTGCATTTTGGTACAATTTCAGCAAACCTATTATATATGGTAAAGATAGAGAAGAGCGCATGGTTCTGTGACCACTTCTAACTTTAGAGTTACTGATTCTTGAATAATAATAGAATCAAGATTTAGATCAGAAGCTAAAGAAAGACACAAGGAAATTCATACAGGTGGGACCATAAGAGTCTCTCCTGTAGCTGATGCCATTTCTCTCTATTTATCTATCAATTGCTTGTCTATCTACCTCCATCTTCATTTGCAAGGGAAGAAATCATCATGAGTGTTGAATGAGATCTCTTTAAAAAGATGGAAATCCCATAATGACAGAAGAATAGAAAGAAGCAGATTAGCACAGAACACACGGTTTTGATGTCAAATGACCTTGGTTTGAATCTTGCTCTTTCAAGTACCTAATTAGAGTATAGTTTCCTAATCTGTGAAATGGGTTAAAAAACTTGTTAAACAGGGTTTTGATACTCAAGGTGTAACCGTAGGACCAGGAGCACCGGCATCAAGAATGCTGTTTAGAATTGCACCCTGTGCTGGGTTCTCTACTTTAGAGCTACTATGTCAGAATTGGCATTTTGTTCCAGGAGATTCATCTGCAAGTAGAAGGTTGAGAAACTCCTGTGTAGACTGAATTAGAAAACATCTAGCAGAAGTCAGGCATCTAATAAATTTGGTGTCAGTAACAGTTGTTCTTGTTTTGAGATTGTCAAAGATTTTGAAAGGATTATTTATTTCTGGTATCAGATTTGAACCACTAGCCTTGCGATTTTTGGGGGGAACACTGCAGAACCTCCCTGTAGGGTTTCCCAGGAGAGGCTGGTGGTTTGAACTGCTGATCTTTAATGGTTAGCAGCCATAGCACTTAACCATTGTACCACTAGGGATTCTTCCTATGAATGAAGGGTAGGAATCTGCTCTTCTAGAAGTCAATTAATTGGGACCCTGCTTACAAGACTGCAGGTAGTTGTCCTTAACAATGTATGTTGGAATCACCTGGGGAGTTTAAAAAATGCTGATGCCCATGCTTTGCCCTACTCAGATTCCATCAGAACCTCTGTGCCGGGGCCTAGACTTGGTATTTAAAACCAAAAAAATTCTTTAGGTGATTCCAATATGCAGCTAGAGTTGAGGACCACTGCCACAGAGGTTGGAAATTTTTCTTGACAAAGTAAACAAAGGAACTGAACAAAATACATCTTCCAGTAGTGTAGGTGTTACCCAGGTGTTGGAGATGCTGTATAGGAGAGACAAGGAGTGAGACGATTACTGGGCAGGAGTGTCCATTCAGGCAAGGCTGTGAGCTGATGGGCCCCAGCAGCCCAGAAAAGATTTGATTATATGCAGCACTTCCTTCTGGTATGAAGATACCTACTTTATCACTTAAGGGGAGAGGGGGAGGCTCACCGAAAAAAAAAAAAATGGGACGTAGCTTGTGCCTTGAAGGCTTAGAGCAGATTCGATGTGACAGGTACACGCAGGAAGCCTGGAAGAGAATCCATCTTTGCTTTCTGCCTTTATTAACTTCCTGCTTTGTCCAGGTTGGTTCCCAGTGACCACTAGCATTAGTAGATTGGTCAGTTTCCTAGTAATGAAGGCAGTAACTACTTTAAGGAAGGTTGCTTCCCAGAATGTCAGACACTCCTACAAGATTATTTTCTCTCTGATTTAAAAAAATGCAGCAGTTTTCAAGCCAGCCACATTTGGGGGAGATTTCCTTGGGGGGATTGAGAGACGTTCTCTTACATCTTCTCCACTCTGAACCCTTCAGCATCACCTTGTTCTCTTTAAACGTTGTATTCACAACCTCACAATGTGAAGGCAGTGTTCAACTCTGGAAAGAAGAGCCAGTCTCTGGGGAGGTTATGGAGTACAGCTGAGAAAAAGAAGGGGATTTCTAACTTCACCTCTTTTTTAATGACAATTAAATATCTTCTGGTATAGAAAACTAAGTAGTGTGCTGGGTTGACCAGCATTACATCACAGTTTAGATGAAATGTGTCACCTAGGAAGGTTTCACTGATCGGCACCCAACTGGGCCTGAGACACAGAAGCTCTAGTTGAGAGACCAGAGCTGCAGCATACAACTGCAGAGTTTCTGCCACCACTTCATTCATCTATGGTGTCTCTGGCATCCCCACTGAGAGGCCAAGGACAGGGAATAGCTCTTTCAGGTAGATGTCTGCTCCAGGGAACACTTGAACCTTTCCCATGTGGGTTCCTCGTAACACATGAAAGATGAGACTTTGGAATGGAATAGGTGTTCTCCACATGGTGCCTTTCTCTGCCTTCTCTCTGCACTCATTGAAGCCCAAGTATTGGCTATTTAAGCCAGGCTGCCCAATTCAGTTTCTAACAAGGGAGGACAATGAAGTAGGAAAATAGCAGCATCCTCAAGGATGGATTTCTCTCCTTTTAAGAAAATGGAAAAAAAATGTCAGGATTGGAGCATTGTCACTAAGATAATACTTCACAGGCTCGTAGTTCTGATGTCCTGGAGCTAATAAGGAGTTAGTCTCTGCTTGTCACACAGGTATCAGATTGACTTGACCTGCGAGCTGATGGGCCCCAGCTCACTTCCTCACTTTGGAATCTGTTTGGAAGCCAAAACACCAGTTGCCTTTGATTTGATTCTGATTCATGATGCCGTCATGTATGTCAGAGTAGAAAAGTGCTCTGTAAGGTTTTCAGTGGCTGAATTTTCAGAAGTAGATTAATAGATCTCTTTTCCAAGGTATCTCTGGATGGACTTGAACTACAACCTTTTGGTTTTAGCCAAATGCATAAATCTTTTGGAATAAGGAAGCCCCTGGAACACAGGGGTAGAGAATGAGGATGTCAGAGCATCAGGGATGTTCCTGACCACTAACTACTCCTAGGCCCAAGGCCAAGGAGGCTGTAGGAGAGCCAGGGAGAAGGTGTTCTGTCTCCCAATCCTCTTGATCCCATGGATGTGCCAGGGGCTAAGCGGTCCAGGAGCACGCTGCCTATAACTTCTCTGTGCCCTAGAGGGGAGGAGTAACTCCAGGTGCCTGGTGGTAAACAGGAGAAAAAATAGGCAGGGAAGACATGGAAGGAAGAGGGAGAATCATCTGAAGGAGCAAGTCTCCAAAGTTTCAGCCAGACCGTCCCTCATTCCCAACCGTAAGGACAAGCCTTGGTTTTGGCTTTTTCTTTCCGTTTGGTTTTCCCTTTCCCATTTCCCAGGCTTTCTATACTTTCTTTTCTCAACTGTCCAGTCTATTGGATTTGGTTAGTGGATTGTTGCATGACATTATAGAAGGTTGTTTCAGATTTGTTCACCCTATTAGAGAAGGAAACCTTTGAAGTGGTGGTTCATAAAGCATTTTCCATGGCATATTAATTAGCTGTATATAAAAAAGTCCAGTGATTGCACAGCTTCGAGGATATTTTATTTAAGTAATGTTAACTAGACATCTCTACTGCAGGATGTCTCCTACCTTTCAGGATTCTGATATTCACTGGAAAATATGGTAAGAAACATTATGCAGCATTTATTTATTTATTAAATCATGAGATCATTTCAATAAAATTTCTTTGGGCTAGTATTCAGTGGAAGAGACTTTAGAAGATGATGCCTTAGAAAATACTTGCAAGGAAATAAAAAAAATATATATCTTACCAATAAGCACAATGAATGATTACACAAAAAGAAGTATATAAAGAAGCACTTTGTGAATTTCTTGAGAATTGAGTATGTAACGTGGTTTGTGGTTTACACACACACACACACACACACACACACACACACACACTATTACAATCATTTCCAAATTCAGACCATGTCTTTTATATTATTTGATAAATAGATTGTGGAGGTGGAAAGGACTTAAAGATCATCTAATATAAACTTTTCAAGTTATAAGTGATAAATTGATTCCCATAGAGATGAAATAATTTTGTCCTAGGTCACACAGCTAGTTAGTTGCAGAAATGGGATCACCAAGATTCTTCCTCCTTACCTACTGACTAAACCCCACAACTCTGTGGAATAAGAAGGAAAAATACTTTTTTATTCTTAATAATATTGATAAAGAAACCAAGCTTCCATAGGTTTAAGTGAGAATTCTCTGAGATTATATGCTTAGTAGCATGAGGCTGAGCACACGTCTAAAATCCTTTCTCTCCTTTTCTAAATCCCTTGGAGGACCCACACCACTGGGAGAATTTGTGCAGGCTTGCCCTGTGCTGTCTTGTGGCTATATCACTCTCTGCTGAAACCCCTGTGCCCGTCTTAATCTCAACTGATTTCCTTCCTCTTCCTCTCTCCTCCAGGATGACTCCACAAAACTCACATGCCATTGTTAGCCTCATTCAAGCTAATATGGGCTGTCTGTTACTTGAAGTGCTTAATTTTGTATAGACGTGTATTTTGATGTTCCTGTGACTGATTTTTTATTCAACTGTGAGTGAGGCCGTTTGTCTCATATCCTTCTTTACACCTTAATATCTACAGTTGAGGAACAAAAATGGGCAGACAGGAAACTAGTATTTTTTGAATACTATCAGAAAGTGAATGGAACGCTCTCACATTAATCTCCACATCAACTTCCAGCCATCAGGAAACTGAGGCTCAGCTAGGATTTGAACCCAGGTCATCCTGCTTCTGTAGACTGCGTTCTCTCCACGGTAATTACACTGTTCTGCAATTCTCCCCTAGGGCCACATGCATATTATAAGTGTTCAATAAATGTTTGCAGATAATGATTTAAGTGGTTTCTTTATGACCTAGAAAATATTTACTTCCAAGTCTATACTTGAGAAGTCGATTGAAAAACCACAGAAACTCCCAAACCTACACTGCGGGAAATGAGTTGAGGCTCAGAGATGGATAACACTTGATCATTAAAGCACTAGAATATTGCATTAAATTCACCATAAATGCTGGCTATATTCTGATGATCCAGAGCAAAGGGCCAGCCAGCATCTCAGATTACTACTAAAACTTGCATCTATCCATATGGTAGCAAAAGTGTTTTAGAAGCTTTCTGAACTAGACTTTGGGAAGCGCTTCTCTGCTTCACTACAACAGACAGGGGTGGAACTGAACAGGGATAGTGGCTCCAGGCTCTTCACTGCACTCCACTGCAGACATGCCACAGAGCTGTCCCACTGTCAATCGTAAGAGTGGTTCTATTATCTTTGAGAAGTTAGAACTTGCCAAGTTCCAATGCTATGAGGTTCCTTCCAGCCCCCTTTGGGTCCAGCACCCTTTTGTCTATTGCTGCTTGATGCGGGCTTCCATATTCCATGCTGTTACCATGCTGCCTGCTTTGTTAAATCTTCTTCCACATGATTTGACTAATCTATGGAGCAGTACCCCAAAATGGTAAATCTAGGCAATGACAAAGAAGTACCTGCAGTATACAACTATATTCCAGGTAAACTAATTTTTTTCCCGCTGCCACTCTCAAAGCAATATAAACTGTTGTTTTTCCTGGATCTCAAATACTTGTAATAAATTCTTTGAAATGTCAGTAATGTTGAACTGAGAGGGTTTTCTTCCCAAGAAGATTTTTGGCTTTCATGAAAGGAAAAAAATTGTCCATTACAGAGTATATAAGCAAATAGGGTTTGGTTATTTTATTCAGTACTTAATATAGCTGGGTAAAAGAATTCTCTTTTTCTATTCAGCTTCTTCTTGAATGAATGAATCATGAATGATACCCTCAATTTATTCAGTGGCAGTATAAACAGAAACAAATTCATACTCTTTCACAAAATTAACATTTGCTTAGCAAATGTATAGCATACACAGCCTTTTCATGAGTGTATTACATTTAATATCCAGAATAACTCTAAGTTTGAATGACTTTTCTTGTCTATAATAATGAGATTCTGTTTGCTGTTTTAGCCTGAGAGTCCAACTATGTGGACTATTCTGGTTTTCAAAAAGATCCTCATGGCCTGCTCATTCTAGGGGAATGTTGTCTACATGAAACAAACAAACAAACCCGCTGGCATCAAGCTGATTTCAACTGATAGTGACCCAACGGAATAGAATAGAACTGTCACAGAGAATTTCCAAGGTGCTGCCGGTGGATTTGCAGTACCGGCCTTTTAGCAGCAACTATAGCATGCTGTAGCTCTTAACCACTGTGCACGTTCTCTGTTATCTACATAGTGATATTTAATTTTATCATTTTCATCAGACTTTCTTAATCTTATCAAGTCACAAATTAATTTAGTGAAAAATGTCAGCCAAAACAGTTGTTTGATTTTCATAGCATTTCAGCTCAATCAAGAACGATAGATTTATTGGTCCTTTGCAATGCACCTTGAGGAAGATGGATTTCCTCCCTACTTCTCTGCCCAAATCCATTATTAAACATGCACTTGTTTTTGTACCATATAAAATTCTGTGGGACTTTCAAATTCAACTAGTGAGTGAGAGCCGAGACCTAGGTGACTACTTACATCCATTTACATTTGTTATAGATTGAATTACATCTCCCACCCCTGCAATGCAGAATCCCTGGTGGCGCTGTGGTTAAGTGCTACAGCTGCTAACCCAAAGGTAAGTGGTTCAAATCTGCGAGGTGCCCCTTGGAAACTCTGTGGGGCAGTTCTACTCGGTCTGGAAGGACCACTATGTGTTGGAATGAACTGGACAGCAATGTGGTTTTTTTGGTTTCCCACAATACGTGTTGGGTTTCTGGCCCCTTGGCTGCAGTTGTGACCCTGTAGGAAACAGGGGTTTTCTTTTGTTATGTTACTGAGGCTGCACCAGGACAAGGTGTATCCTAAACCTAGTCACCTCTCAGTTATAAAAAACGGTGAATGGACACAGGAGAGCACACAGGGGAAAGACAGATGCCAAGGAACACTAAAGATGGATGTCAGTCAGTTAGAAGTAACTAGGAGAGGGACCCAAAGGAAAAATCCACATGGCTAGAACACTAATTTTGACTTTTAGCCCCCAGAAATGTGAGAAAATAAATTTCTGGTCTTTGAAGACACCCACTTGTGGGTTTTTTTTTTTTTTTTTTTTTTTTGGCAGTGTAGGGAACCAAGCCAACATCCAAGATCTATTCTGCCATGGATCATGGATTATGTTTGCCAACTGATTCATTTCCGTGGCTAGCAACAAGGCTGGGAGCAAAATTTAAGGAGCTTTGCAATGATTTTGATTTTTTCCAAAATATTGGCAGCATTAAAATACTGCCTCTCTTAAGTACTGTATTTTGGGGTACACTTACATGTTTGCACTTGAGACGAGGGCCTCGCTTGCCTCCTCTTAGTCTTGGTCCTGGCTGGGGACTTCTGTATTGTGATAAAGCCTTGTGTAGACCGAGATGTCTGTCTGAGCTCTGCTAGATTTATAATGGTAACTAGCAGGGTCTGTGGTTTTAAGGGTTTCTGACATCAATCCCTAAATAGTTTTAGTTCTCTCCCTTTACAGATGGAGGGCATTGGTAGTACAGTAGCAAAATTCTCACCTTCCATGTGGGGGGCTTGGGTTTGATTTCCAGCTGATACACCTCAGGCACGGTCACTACTGTTCTGTTAGTGGTGGCTTGCTTGTTGCTAGGATACTACACAGTTTTCACTGGGGCTTTCTAGGCTAAGATGGGTTAGGAAGAAAGTCCTGGCCATCTGCTTCTGAAACTCAGCCAGTGTAAACAATTGCTGTGGATCACAATGTTTAAGGGGGAAACTGATCACGGGTATGGTGCAGGGCCTAGCTGAGTTTCACTGAAGTTTGCACATGCACGTGGTCAAGAAGGCATTTGAAACTCTCTCTCTCTAACAACATCACCTCCTCAGAGGTGACCATGCCCCTCATAGGAGCACAGATAGCTTTCTCTGCCTTAACTGCTTCCACTCATCTCTCCCTCTGTTATTTATTAAAATGTGCAATACAACAAGAAAAGGAAAAAGATTATCCTGCTTGCTGCCATACAGGACAGTACACAGAAGGCCAAGGTTAAATGCAGTATTTGGTTTCTTAAGCTCCTCTAATGTCTAGGTGTGGGAAAGCAATCTGGGACCAGAGCCCATGGCGGTGACTGTCAAGGATGGAAACTTGACTTTAATTTGGACTCCCTGGCTAAGATAAAATCTGCCTCTGCTATCATTATCCCTCTTGTGTTTGTCCTCACTCTCTTTTCACTCTGCCACCCAGCTGAGTGGGAAGAAATTAACCTGACCTTGAAGAATGCTTAGAAAATCTTCAGGGCCACCAGGTTTTCAATACCAGTAAAGATTCCAGAGGCATACCAACATTTAGCTCATAGTCTCCTCGGCCTGAAAAGGCCTTACAAAAGTCACATTTAACAGATGAGGAAAATCAAGTCCAGAGAGCTAAAGTTTTGAGCTACTTGGGGGCAAGGTCAAGACAAGCCCAAGGCCTCAAACTCTCAAGCCACCCTGTTTCCACTGCATCATGACAGGGTTCTCACGAAGCCCGGCTCCTCCCCAGGACATGCATAATGGAATGCTGGGATTTTTACAACATGTTTTGAATTCTCCCAGTGCAAACAAAACTTCCTAAGAACATTTCCAAGAAAAGCTATCGCAAGGTCACAGAATGGAAGCATTTAGTTTACTATGCAGATGCTTTTGGGGTCTTTATTCCAGATCAAACTGGTGTGTTTAAATTAAATTGTACATTCTTTTCCCTACCCAGGGCTGATTAGACCACATCTTTTTCCCCCAACGGATGCCTTCAATTTACATTTTTGATCTGCAGCTACCCATCACACTATTTCTAGTTTGAGATTTGGGCACAGCCTGGGGCTCTTGGTTTGGAGCAAACACCAAAATCAAAAAATCAAAACCAATGCTGTCAAGTTGATTCTGCCCCCTAGCCACACTACAAGTCACCATAGAGCTATCTCACAGGGTTTCCATGGACCATCTTGTGGATTCAAATTGCTGATCTTCTTCTGGTTAGCAGCCGTAGCTCTTAACCACTGTGCCACCAAGGTTTCCAGAATAAATACAGGGAGAATAAAATGATAGCTGCCTTGAAACTCAAGGGCTGAATTCACCTCACAGATGCATTTGCTTAGTCCCACATACTGTTTTCAAAAAGTTGATTTTGAGTTTTAGCCCCAAGCCTACTTTACTTACTTAGACTAACAGCCTAACCCTTTGAAGGTATCTGAACTTGAAACCCCTGTTCAGAACTTCTCTCCTCACTGCTCTCAGGAGAGAATGAACTGTGGGTAGGTGGGTCTTGAGTTTCACTGGAGAGTCTAAAGACAGACACCTGCACCCCCACCCCCGCCCAGCAGCCAGATTCTTGCATTCGTACTGGACCACCTGCTCTCCTAAAACCCCAAGAGATCAAAATTGATGAACAAATCTATTCCCATAGCTGGGTTCCTCTGAAGTGGTAATACTACAGGCTCATATCTATCTGGGAAACGACAACCTGCTTTTGTAAATGCAGTCTGTTTCATTGGAACTGGGTAAAAGAGTGAAATAAAATTAGATTGCAATATTACAGAAAAACCTGACAAGAACTATTTGGAGACTTTTAGTCTAAGTATTACTACCCGCCAGCAATATTAATTTTTCTTTTCTTTTTTATCTAGAGAAAACACTTCACTGAAATATATCCAAGCAAATTACTTTGATTTGTTGTTTTTATTTTCTAAAGACATGATAGTATCTGCACAATATTTGGAAATAATCGTTATTTCCTTTCAAAGTTTTTTTTCTTTTTTTCTTTTTAATGAAAGTAACCTTATTACTGGCTTTCTCTGGAAATCTAAGTTGCATAATTGTAAATTAGTATCTATCAGACAAATTTTGAATGATATAAAAAGATAAAGCCCATATGAAAATCAAAAGTTGTAAAATAAAATATAAGCTCTTGTATAGTAACTTAGTTGATCTTTGTTTCCTTAATCATCTTCAAACAAGAATGCCTTATTCTGGTTCATGAAGATACCTGCGAGAGTTAAATATCTTTGCAACTCCTTTTAAATAGCTATGTTTTGAAAAAGTTCAAACACTCCACCTTCCACAAACGTAAAACCCTGTAGCTATTATAGAAAAAAAAATGTACTATAAAACCGTGAAATTCTGCATTTCCTAGACATATGCCAGCAGATAAGGGGAAAACCCTTTTATTCTTACTGACACAGATGTATTCAAAGCTAGTTCTATATCTGCTGTGTAACATTTTCAAAATTTTTACCAAATCTCTCCTTCAGCGATCAACTATTAGGTCAACAAAGGAAGCTCAGATAGTCTCTCACCATTATGTTTATTAAGTTTATAAATAAAAACTTCAAAAGTGAAAAATGAGATATTCTCTCAGGGTTATATAGAAGAAAACATGACTCTGAGACATCATTGGCTGCCAAAACAAAACAAAACAAAATAGCCTCTTGATTTCCACAGGAAATGACTAGGAGAATTTTATTTTCATGAAGCCAAGAGGTCATCTCATCTAAAGTCATGTCAAGCTCATTCAAGTGGACTTGTCTACACTGGACTTTAATTGACTGATAGAGATTTCTGAGATGCTGACAGTGTTCTGGGCAGGCTAATGTCCACATAACTCAAAGGTTTTGCTTAAAAGGAAGGAATACTGGACCATATGCGGTAACTGAGGACAGTGTCTCATCCCCCAAGGCAAACAATCTCATCTCCCAAGGCAAGGTAATTTTTTTTTCCTTTAACAATTTTACCTAATTTGGAGAGTGGGATTACTTAATCACTTGGTGTATCTGTACATTAATTTGACTTCTCTTAAAAGTCATTAAACCCATTCTTGGGAATAACAGAGTTGAATTTCAAATGCCAAAAACATTTGGTTTGCTATAATCATGCATTTGGTAAATTTATCTGTACCTACTCTGTCAGTAGATGGAAGGTGTACAATGCAGACTTTTTAAAGCTTATGTGCCTATCAGTTCTGTGCCAAAGACATTAGATTGTCTCACATGGCTTGTTAGATTTGTAACAGCACACCTTCAGCCCTGACTTAGGAAAAGGTTCAGACTGAAAGTAATGGTGGCTTTCCAGATGCCCAGGAAAACACAATTATGCACCTCATCCATAAGTTTTAATTTCCAGGAAAACTCTGGGCCACCACAGAGCCCGTGCTTAAAAAAAAAAAAAAAAAAAAAAAAGATATGGAACAACAACCTAAGTCAATTTTAAAACACTAAGCCTCTATTGTACCTGATTTTCTACCTGTGTTATCCATCCATCTTGATTTTTACTTTGCTTGCTGAGATCTAAAGATGCCACGGTTATTGGCATCCTCAGGTCAGAGAAGCCTGCGTTGATCACCACCGTCAAGAAAGAGGAAGAAAGGAAAGAGATAGAAAGAACAGGAAATAAGGAGAAAGAGAATGAAAGAGAGAGAAGGAAGAAAGAGAAACAAGAGAAATGAGAGGAAGAAACAAGAAGAGAGAAAGAGAAAAAGAGAAGGGAAGGAGAAAGGAAGGAAGAATAGGAAGGAGGGAGGGAGAGAGGGTAGAAGGAAGGAAGGAAGGAAGTGGACTACAAAGTGCACGAAATCACTTGACATTTCAGTGAGGGAAAACATCATTCTGTTAGTCAAATAATAGGTGACTTGCCAAACTTGTTATTTCTGGTTCTGATGTGTTGGCATAGTTATAACATTTTGAAATAATTGATTTTAAAGGCTCCTAACTTACGAACAGTTTTCTGATTTCATGTTACATACTCCTGAATTTTCCTACCCATGCACCCTCCATGGCAGCAGATGAAAGACGAGCTTTTACCATTTGCCACAACTACCTATTTTTGATGCTCTCAGCTTCACAGTAATGAAGTAAATACATGGCTGCTTAATTATTTTATAAAAACACATATTTGTTGAGGCTCTGACCGTGAGTTTAGAACGCTTGTTAGTATATGAAGTAATGGTTGGAATCTGGGACATAAGACTGGGGCTAAATTTCTTTACCCTCCTAACCCCAGAGAGTCTTTAGAAAAATAGAAACAAAAGAGCACAAAGCATGAAGGGAAGACACAGTTGTATTCATAATATAGAGAAATAACCACCATGCCTCATGGACAGTATATGCAGTTCTCCGCGGGGCTACAAAACTGTGCTAGTAATAATTTTAATTGGATGCTATCTTCGCTGCCTTCAAAAAGTATCATAAAATGGAATTATTACTGGCTACAAGTGCACTTACAGTGCCGACCTCTCACAGGAGGAAACAGATAACATTTATCCTTTGCAGGGCAACATCAATGGGCTTCTATTTGTTTTGTTTACATGCATCCCCTGTTGCCCGCTATTTGCTTCCTCTTCCCTAGGTCTAGGAGATCAATTTGAATTAGAACAATTTGCTACAGCAGTGCATACTGTCTTCACTGGCTTCTGTTTCCGGGACAGCACAATCCCAGGCAAAGGTGCTCTGTGCTCAGGGGCAAGGGGTGAGGTGGCAGGGGAGCATACCTGCAGAGGATTAGGTGGCGTGAGCGGCGGTGGCAGGCCGTGTCCTGGGGACTGACTGGGTTTCTGAGGGGGGCTTGAACTCTGCTGAGTTGGAGACTGTTGGTTCTGGTTCTGGTTCTGGCCATGGGGGTGGGACAGATGCTGCTGGGGCGGAGGAGCCTGTTGCAACTGAGACATGGGAGCTGGCGGTTGCTGGGGTGGGGTGGCCTGGGGCTGCGGCTGCGGCTGCTGCGGAGGGGTTGTTGGTGGGTGCTGGCTGGTGGGCTGTGGAGGTTGTCCCTGCTGCTGCTGCTGCTGCTGCTGCTGCTGCTGCTGCTGCTGGAGTTGCTGGAGCTGCTGGAGCTGTTGTAGTTGGGAGTTCAGGGATGAGGTAGCTACAAGGAAAGAAAGTGAACGAGGGGTTGAAATAAACACGAAATGTCCCCCTGCATTTTTGGCAGCTTGGCCTGGGCAAGCTGAGAAGAGTCTCCTTTGTAAGTTTTGTTTTTGCTCCCTGAAGCTCTTGGTTAGGCATCAAAATCCAAACCTGTTGATGTCCAGGGGATTCCAACTCATCGCAACCCCATGCGTTACAAAGTGGCACTGCTCCATGTGGCTGTCTTGGCTGTCGTCTTAACGGAAGCAGATCTCCAATCCTTTCCTCCACAGTGCCCATGAGTGGGCTCTAACCCACAACCTTTAGATCAGTAGTGAAGAGCAAACCATTTATGCCACCAAGGGACCTTTTGGTTAGGCATAAAACTTATTGCTGTTGAGTCAAGTCCAACTCATAGTGACCCTATAGGCCAGAATAGAACTGCCCCACAGAGTTTCCAAGGAGTGCCTGCTGGAGTTGAACTGTTGCCCTTTTGGTTAGCAGTTGTAGCACTTAACGATTACACCACCAGGATTTCCATTTGGTTAGCATAACCCACTGCTGTCAAGTCAATTCTGACTGATAGCAACCCTACAGGACAGAGTGGAACTGTACCATAGAGTTTCTAAGGAGCACCTGGCAGTTCCTTTTGGCTGGCAGATGTATCACTTAGCCACTTGGCTACCAGGATTAAGCATAGTAGGAAATAAAGCCACTTTGGGGGGAAAACTAAAAATTTCTGTAGGACCAGAACATAACACATTACACATGACTTCTAAAGGTATCGAGCAGTGGAAGTCAAGGACGTGCACTGGAAAACGAAATTAACCCTAAGTACTTGCTTTCTTAAGTAAGCATCCTTTCCATCCTGATTGGGAAATACCCACATGCTTTAGAGATTTGATTTCAAGTTTTCCCAGTTTAATCATTTTGATAAATGCATGACTTAAGTAAAGAATAGAAAAGTAAATTTTCTGTGATTGCTTTTTCATCATCAATACTATTACTAGTCAGTAATAGGCTTAGACATGTTGGTTTCAAATTTCTACAGTTTTTAAGTTTGATTTCAAGTTAGTACCTGCTTCTTAGGTGTGCAGAGTCAAAAGCCTGCGCCTGAATGTTTTGCCTGCAGAGCAAACAGATGGGACGCTCTCCCAAACTAGAAAGCTTATAGGAGGTGACAGAATTTGACTATGAACTGTATATCCATTACTGTGAAGATTAGACATACTTGTAACTCAGAGACAGGTAGGAGACCAGAGAATGAAACCATCTTTTAAGATTTTCTTGTTACAAGAAGTTAAGAGTTGGTGAGACAAGTTGTCTTAGCACTGAGCACACTGAATTTGTTCTCATATGCTCACTCGGCACCGAACAATCTCTGCAGCAGGAAGATACTTAGTTTGGCAAAGGAACAATCAGTAGAAAGTTACTGCTAAAAAACAGGCTCTCTTCTTTTTTCGCCTGTATTTTAGTCTAAGAAGCTTTCAGAAAAGCCTATGAATAAATAAATACAAGGGCCAGTGTCCAACCCTAGAGCTTGATTGGCATGCTGTCCTACACTTATCTTTCTTAGAATTAGTAAAGACTTCCAAAGGGACTCTTGTTTCCAGCATTAAACTGGTGCTCATTTTTTAAAATGCTCGTTTTTAGATTTAGAGGTTCAGTAAAGTGACATATGAGGCACCTGCCTTCACACGACAAGCACATTCTTAAGAAATATGTATACATTGAGCCATAATGTAATGGCACCTGAAGAACGTTCTCTGTAAGGAAATCAACCAGTGACAATTTTCTGCAGAGTTAGGGATCATTTTGTAAAATGTAATGAACATCTGCTAGACAGTCAGTGCTGTTTCCCAGTAAAATGTAGGCTTAAAAAAGGGACATTATGTTGCCTTCAGGGAGTTTACAGACTTTTTGGGGAGACAAAATTCACTGGCTAAAAGCAATCCAGTTTGTGATTGTCTGTCACAGAGTCCTGCCGATGGTAGATGCTTGGTCTGTTAACTGACTAAATGGTCAACAGTGAGAAATTGACCCAAAGAGCCAGGAGAATCAGGAGAGGGAGTCATCGGTGGGCAGCAGAGAAAAACGCAGCATTCACGGAGGCTCTGAGCAGAGAGGGTCCCGGGGGATGCGGCTCCTACCTCGAGAGGGAAGGAAGAGAGGACACCTAGACCGGCAGTCTGGCATGGGGGACACTTGTGTGGGGCGGGGTGGGGCATGGATGACTGGAACAGATGCTCTTGCAGGTTCTGAATGATTTTAGACCCTAGAGAGGATGGAAAGTCCATCTCATGAAAGGACAACTGGTACTTTAGTACCACTTTCCTAAGGGGTACAAATGGTTAACATGATCAGCTGCTAACCGAAATGTTGGTGGTTTGAGTCTACCCAGAGGTACCTTGAAAGAAAGGCCTGCTGATCTACTTGATAACTCTCTGGAGCACAGTTCTGCTCTGACACATACAGGGTTGCCATGAGTCAACTTGACGGCAAGCGGTGTAGTTGTGTTGGTGAAACGATAGTTTTCTGTCTCCTCAGACTCTGGAGGGTTTCCCTGTTAGGCCAGCTGGGATAGCAAGTTCTCACTGGGCTGTAGAATTACTACAGGTCTTTCAAATCCTCACGCCAGTTGTGTGCCCTGCCTTGCATCTAAATCCAGGATTCTCTGAGGTTCAGAACGTGACTCTAGAGGAGGAGTTCGTGTCTGAGTGAAGAATGGCAAATACTTAATTGTCATGCTTTGTCAGAATTTCCAGAGGAAAGCCTGATTTACCACTGTCTCCCTTCCTGCTCCTTTTGTACAAAATCACATTTTATTGAACATCTGAGAGCCCAGGCCAATTCTGACCTTCTTGGATCTTCTGCAGTCTGGTGGTCCTGGGAGGAGTGAGGGTTGATCTCTCCTTTGATGGACGTAAAGACTTTGAGAAACTGATTGCATTTGGCCTCCTGCCTGATTCAAATCAAGCCTGTCCTGATTTCTTTCACGTGGGGTACATATGCCAGTGCTTATCTTCATGGTTGACTTAAATACCACACTGTTTCTTTTTGGTTAGAAAAAGTGTTTATCTAAATCAGCATTTAGAAACAGGAAAGACCGGAGAATATTGGCAGATAGATATTGGCAGACGTGAAGGTGCAGCAGACCCGGACCTACTAACGAGACGTGGTCCCAAATGTGTCTTCCTTCCTTTACGTCTGTGAGCTGGCACTGCTTGGCTATTGCTGTACCATAACAGCAGCTTGTCTAGAAAGGTATCAGAAAACAAACAAACAAACAACACCCAAAGCAAACTCGTTGCTGTCAAGTTGATTCCAACTCATGGCAACCCCACATCTTACACAGCAGAACTTCATAGGGTTTTCTTGGTGGCAATCTTTATGGAAGCAGATATCCAGGCCTTTCTTCTGCAGAGCTGCTGATTAGGCTCAGACTGACAGTCTTTAGGTTAACAGTCAATCACAAACCACCTCTGTTGCCTAGAAAGGTGTAAACTTTTGAACTACCTTGAATAATTGACGTTGGCAAGTAATACACACAAAGTAAAATAGGTTGTTTCAGGTACATACTGAATACAAACAAAGCACGAAGGGGTTGTGTAAGAATCTGACTCTGGTCTTAATAAAGTCAAAACCACCTGCACAATACGACGAAAATGAAAGTAAAAAAATGTTAAAATATAGAGCATCTACATGGTGCATTGTAAAAATGCATATTGAAATACAGACATGGAAGATGAATAAAGATAGAAAGTTTCAAGGACATATTTGAGGTACAGGGAATGTTTGCAGATAAAATGATGTTTGTTGGAATAGAACTCTGACCCTATAGGTGGAAGATTAAAGATTTTATTGTCTTCTCTGGTGTTACATCTCTGTACGACTATTTTCTTTATTCCTGGTTACTGTGCATTAGAAAGGCCAATGTTAAGTGTAAACTTTAACTGTAATAATAACAGCTCTGAGACATAAAGAAATGCATGGAAATTTACATTAGAGTGTTTGAAATTTTAAAAGCCTGCAATTGTGAGAAAGAAATATGAAACAGAGTTTCATCAAAATTTGAACTTAGAGAGAAGAAAGCATTATTTATTTGGGAAGTCTCAGTGGCTTGAAACTTCACAGATAAATAATTCAGTATGACAAAGAGGAGCTGAGAATCTTGCATTTCTATGTCAACGGTAAACTAGACACAATTTCTCATTTTGAATCTTTGTTAAAGATTTCCTCAGTAAACCATGTAGATAAATAGAAGCACACTATCAGAACCTTCTTGTTACATTGGTTAAGAGGCTAGCTGCTAACCCAAAAGCTGACAGTTCAAATCTATGAGCTGCACCTTGGAAACCCAATAGGGCGGTTCTACTCTGTCCTATACAATTACTGTGAGTTGGAATCAACTCGATGGCAGTGGATTTTTTGGTTTTGTATCAGAGGTATCAGAATGGTAATGGATGGGGTTACATAAATCCAACTCGATGGCACTTGGCTTAGGGGAGGAGTGAGGAAATTGCAAAGCATCACATATTTGAAGAGCAAGTCCACAAAGAGTCCAGGGAACTACAAAAGTGTTGTACACTTCACAAGATATTTGAAGCCCCCTCTTTTTACTGCCCCCCCCCACAAAAAAATCCAATGTAACTGTGAGTAGATTCTCACTCATGGAGACCACATGTGCTACAGAGCAGGAATGCTCTGTGAGTGTTCTTAGCTGTAATCTTTACAGACTTCTCTGGTACCGACAGGTACCACTGACCTCTAAGTTGGTAGTCCCATGCAAACCATTTGGGCCATCAGGGGAGTTTTTTCATAGAAAAGATGGTCCTCAGAACTAAAGGAAGCATGAGAACAACTCATCTACTTTATGCCACAAGTACAAAGTTGCAGTATTGTAGTGACTCTGTCAGGATCTCAACTTCAGCATTTTCTTAGACTTTGTATTTAGGCGTATGTTGGCTTGGCTGGCAAACTGGTGGTTTAGGTCTGACAGCATGCAAAGGAAGAACAGAGCTCTGCTGTTGTTTACATGCTTGTGGGCACATAGCCTGCAGAAATAAGTTTGCACAGGGGAGAGGACCATTTAGGAGGAAGGAAGAGGGCAGGGTCTGTGGAAATGGTTTTTCAAATGTTTTTTCCCTGGTGCAGGCCTGGTCTTAGGGAGAGAAAGAGAGCCAAGTAAAAACAAAAACAGTAACCTTAAAACCATAGTGTTAAGTGAAAGACCCACTAAAAACCCACTGTGGTCAAGTTGGGTCTGACTCATAGCAACCCCAGAGGTCAGAGTAAAACTGCCCCATGGAGTTCAGATGCAAAAGGACATACAGTGTATGATTCCATTAATATGATATACCAAGAATAGGCAAGTCCACCGATTTAGAGGCTGGGAGGAGGTGGAGAAGAGGGAGTGACTACTTCATGGGTACTAGGTTTCCTTTTGGGGTGATGAATGTTCTGGAACTAGATACAGGTTTTGGTTGCACAACACTGTGAATCTATTTAATGCCCCTGAAGCACATACTTTAAAATGATAAATTTTATGCTATGTATATTTTCCCACAATAATTATGATGATAAAAGAGCTGTTTTTCTATGCTCTCACACTGGGATCTAAGTTATAGTGCTTTGGGAAATGACAGAAAAGAGAGCATTCCTTCTCCATTCTCCATGGCTTTGCAGTCCTGAGTGCTCAGTGCAGCCTCCAGTGAGGGTCATGCCTGGTGGAACAGCCAGAGAGACAAGAGTGGGGCAGCAGGACTCCGGACAGTGCCAGGAGGCAAGCTTTGTGCCCTCCAGTGATGCATGGGCCAGGCAGAGCAGGGGGGTTGCTCTCAGAGCAGACTGTGATTTATTGCTAAGCATATGGGAGACACCTTCCGTGACTTCTAGAAATGCTTGGAGAAGACTTGGTTGCGAGTTGAACATTCTGAGCAGGAGAACAGAGTCATGGCAATTAGGGTTCATTATAAGAAATGGCTTCATATTTTGGAGGTCACTTCCATTTATACAGTTGAGTTAGCTCTTTAAGCCAATGATGTGAGTAGGTGATATCACCTACCATGTCACACATTTAGAACCTGGGCTCAGAAAGGTTAGATGGCCTTCCAAATTTGTACAGCTAGTGAGTGCTAAGGAGGGCTCCAGTCTCAGGTCTGCTGCTTCCCAAAGCTGTTTACTGTAACGTAACATAACGTGACATGACGTGATGTGACATGATGTAAAATAATGTAACTCGCATAGACACAGTAGTGTTTCCCCCGAAGAGTTGGAACACAGGATTGTTCATTCATAGAAGGGAGGTTTCCATGCTTTGCTCTTCAGAAGAGATGGGGAAGGTAGCAGGCTACTGAGCCTAATTTGCAAGGTGTCTGCTCTGTGATGAAGCATTCAGCTCCTGGGGAAGTGTGTAGTTGCATATCATTTTTGCTATAGGCAAGGCATTTTTTAAAGCCTGCTGATATTAAATGTAAATACTTGTCTTGAGGATAAACATGCTAATTTGGATATGAGCCAAAAGTTACTACAAGCAACAAAAACACAGGGTCACGGGAAGCGGTGATGAGAAGCATGAGTGTAAGGGAAGTGGAAAGAGCCACCGCACACTTTATTCTTGCCACAAGATTACCTCCTTTATGCTAAGACAAAGGTAAGGAGAAACTCAGTGCTCAGCTTGGTGACAATTTAAGAAAAGCAGTTGAGTAGGTCATCAGCTCATACTGCCCACTGGACCCTGTGACATGTCTCCAGAGTATGATTGGGGTAGCTAACTGTTCGCCAGCTGGATTTGGCCTTCACAGGGAATAGCGATCCCCAGATCAGCCCTGACCTTACAGAGTCACTGGGTTTACCAGCCACCAGCAAGGAAAGGGCCACATTCTCTCATGAGGCATTTGCCTTCCTAACCCCATATATATTGCTCTCATTATGTTGTTCACTAAAATTCCAAAAGAAGAAAGAAAAAGGTCTGGAACAACTCAACAATCAAGGAATTTGTGTTAATAAAACTGGACATCCACACATACACCCAAAGTCATAACATCTATGGTAGCTGAACCAAGCATGGGGTCAGGAACCCCCACCAGTTTCCTCATTAAGTGTATTGCCAGCCTATACTGACAAACAGAAGCTTTGCAAGGTAGCTGGAAAACAGCCTGTCTGGGGGTTTTGAAAAAGTGCAGAAGGTGAAAACTTTCTGGGAAATCTGCCTTTTTTTCTTGGCATTAATGTCAGAAACAAGCAAAATCTACTTCTGCCTCAAAGATTATGAGGTGTAACCATCTCACATATGATCAGTGTTATCAGCTCCAGAAATGTTGCTGCACGAGTCCTTAATTTGTCTTTTGCTTCTTATGCCTTTAAGACAGAGATTTAAGTGTCTCTTTCGATACCATGGGAAAACAAAGAGGAGAATTCTTCCAATGAAATGATTCCTACACATTTCCATACACTGTCTGAATCAACGAAGCTTCTTTTTTAGGTTAGTTGTTTACACCAATCCCAGCAGCCTATCTCAAATTATGGACCAAAATCACCTGGGAAATTGTTAGGCAAGTAGATTCTGGAGAGTAGGGCAAAATATGCATTCCACCCCAAGAGACCAGGAGCTATTGACTCTAGGGTTCCTAGCAGCGCATTCAGAAGTTGCTGCAGATGGCCACTCCTCCCTTGGCCTTCAATTTGAGCCACTTTATTGTCCGTCTTTGTAACTTTGAGATTATTTCATTTGAAGAAATGCTTCTGCCATTAGTGAAACAAACAAAGACAAAAACCCTTTGAAACAATATCAATGGTTGGAAAGAAGCCGGCCAAGCCAGGTGAAAGAAGAGAAAACAGTTATCTGGGAATCTCCCAGTATTCTTCAGTGTCTTCTTTGACAAGCTAGGGCAATTCACTCATTATTACTGCCTTGGTTGACATTTTAAGGAAACCTGGTTTAGGAGGATCTAACAAAGGTTAGGGGCCCTGGTGGCATAGTGCTTAAGAGCTGTGGCTACTAACCCAAACCGAAGCCCAAATCCAAACCCAGTGCCATCAAGTTGATTTCAGCTCATAACAACTGTATAGCTGACAGGTTGGCTGTTTAAGTCCACCAGCCACTACTTGGAAAACCTATGGGGCAGTTCTCTTCTGTCCTGTTGAGCTGCTATCAGTTGGAATTGACTCAACAGCCATGGGTTTGGTTTTATGGGTTTGAACAAGAGTTGAGGCTGAAATATAATGTTAACTTTTAGTTCCTTGATTAAATAGTGTGAAAAAGGCTTGAGAGAGTCAGCACAAGTTGTGTTAGGAAATCTACACTTCATTACATATTAGTGTCGATTCAAATATGTCACTTTGACTTCTAGTTCGTATGGTGCAATGAACACATACCCATTTATTGCCTCTCATTCCGGGGCCCCCAAATTGATGTAAGATTACATAACAGGGGGAAAAAAAGTGCAACAATAATGAGAAGGGAGGGATGCTGTCAAGCATCTAAAGGATCACAGCAGTTTTCTGGCAAATGAAAAGGTCTAAGTGCCCATTGTAAAACAGTAGGTACAAGCTGTGTCATTGCTCTCCCAATAAGAGCTACAGGGAATGGCTCACCTTGCCCAGCAAAGTGCTTAACAAGTTCAGAGCTCAATGTTGGTAAGCATAGGAGAGAGCTGAGCCAAGAGGAGTCACTGAATTTTCTCTAGAGAACAGCTTATCATCCCCCCATTTCCACCTCTAGAATAGCCCATGAGTATGTCTAAACTCTCAGGAAAAAATAATAGGAAGGTTCTCTTCTATAGAAACTGAACAAACTGGAGAAGAATTATGATCTTAATATGCATGTGGGCACTCTAAAATAACATCTTTCTCCTGTCAGCGTAAGAACACTGGGTAGTCCACAATCTCATCTAAATACACAGAACCTTCAATGTCTCTTCCACGTCCCTTATTAACCAGTAAGAATGAAAAACAAACAAACAAAAAGCACCAAACCCTTATGGGAAAGTCTGTAGAATAACAGAAAAAGACCAAAGGGGGGGAGGGGGGATAGAGAAAGGAGCCTTGGTGGAAACAGTGAAACTTTAGGAAACAGAAGAGAACCTTTAAAAATACTTAGAAAACTTAAGAAAATATATGTTTATATTATAAAAACAGGTTGCTATCACAAAGAATAGTTTAAAAAAACAGGAAAAGCTTGTTGGATATAAAAATATTATTAAAATAATGAATGATTTCAGAGTATGGAAAATAAAATGAAAAATAAGATATAGAAAATATATATATATATAAAACAAAGAGAGATTTACAGAGTTAGTTCAGAGATCCAGCATTCTACTAATAGAGAATCTTCAGAAACTCCAGAAATAAAAGTAAAATGAAATAAAGAAGAAGAAATTCTCAAGGAGATAATATATTTTCCAATTTAAAGTTCCTTCTGAATGCAAGCTATGTTGAAAGAAGAAAGATTCTTTTCTATACAAGGAGAGTAGGTGGAGAGAAGGGGAAAGGAGTCTGTTGGGAGGATGAGACATGTATGGAGCAGAGAGGAATAGTGTGCTGTCACCAGGCAGGGAGAGCAGTGGAAGCTGCATATAGGAGGGCATGTAAATTTATACGTGAATGTACATTTTCACTCAGTCATAATAATAAATAAATAAATAAATGAAATTAAAAAAAAAAAGATCCACATGTATTACTTTCCCTTTGGAATTTCAGAACACCAAATATAAAAATCTTCAAAAATCCCAAAAGATGCCAGAGAGAAAAATTAAAGTTCACCTACAAAGAAACACAAATTAAATTGGCATCATACCTCCCATTAGCAAAACTACATTACTAAAAACAGTTGAAGAATGTTCTCAAAGTATTATGGGAAAATGATCCTCAAACTAGAATTCTATTGCTAGCTAAACCATATGTTAAGAATAAGAGCAGATAAGGCCCGTTCTGGAACTTGTAAGACTTTTATACCTTTACATATGAGTACTTCAGCAAAATAAGGCCGTGAGCTAAGAAAGAGGAAGGCTTAGGATCCATGAAACAAGGGAGCATTACAGTGAAAGCTACAAAGCAATCAGTCCAGATGGGAGCATCAGGGAAACATAAGGTGAACTGAAAAAACAACAAAAAACAAAAACCCCAAACCCAGCACCATCAACGTGACTCTAACTCATAGTGATCCTATAGGACAGAGTAGAGCCGCTCCATAGAGTTTCCTGCTTGGCAGGTTCCAACTGCTGACCTTTCAGTTAGCAGATGTAGCACTTAACCACTATGCCACCAGGGTTTACAGCTAGGTCTAGGGAAAAACGGAGGGGATTCCATGGAAGTAATCAGATATTTGAGATTATGGAGTAAAAGAAGGAAACTAAAAACTTCAGTAAATACAAAAGCTGCCTGGGAAAGTCACAATCCAGATATGAAGCACCTATTTCCAAATTAGAACAAGAAGTCATGAGCTCCAGGAAGAAATGCTGAATGGATTTAGAGTAATAGAGAAGGTAAGAAGTTAGAAGATGGTTAGTCATTTACTAAAGCAGGTATGTATTTCTTTTCACAACCAAGAAAGAACTGAAAATAAGACAGCAGGCAAAGCCAATAATATGAGAGAAATAGTATACTGTTTTATAAGAAACAGTAAAAGAAATAACATGACCCAATTATACAGTAAAATGTGGCACGATTTTGAGCTTTTGGCAGAGTGTGGAAGGATAATGAATTTGAATATTCTCTTTGAGTGGCACTAAAATCTAGATTGAGAAGACTGTTTGATACAATAGATTTCTTGCCTTTGAAGGAAACAATATTTACATAGCCACAATAAGGTGAAGTGTGTTTTTTGGCTTTCAGTTTTGATTTTTTTTTAATTATCCTTAAACAATGCATGAAAGGCTTAATAAGAGTATAAATCTTGACAATGCAGAAATGGAAAGTTGGTAGGAAGGAAGAGGGGAAGTGAGGGCCAGGACACTAGGTAGAGAATCAAGAGATGCTCCTATAGCTGACAGAAGAAGAAGCAGGAGTTTAAGGATGCTATTTAAAAATCACAAAGTTAACTAAAATAGTGCTGTACTTCTTTTGAGAGGATAAGGAAAGAGAAGAGGGATATTGTTAATGAGTTAAATCCTATATACCTTAGAAGGAACTGAATGTTAGTTGTTACTGTTAGGCGCTGTCAAGATGATTCTGACTCACAGTGGCCCTGTACACAACAGAACAAAACACTGCATGGTCCTGCACTATCCTCAGAATTGTTGCAATGCTTGAGCCCATTGTTGTAGCTAATTTGTCAGTCCATCTCGTTGAGGATCTTTCTCCTTTTCGCTGACCCTCTACTTTACCAAGTATGATGCCATCTAGGGACTGATACCTTCTGACAATATGTCCAAAGTATGTGAGACACCAGTCTTGCCTTCCTGGATTCCAAGGTGCAGTTTGGGGGTACTTCTCAGACAATATTCTTTGCCAATAGCAAATTCGAGGTCATCCATTCTTTGGACTTACTATCACCCAGCTTTTGCATGCTTATGAGGCTTGGGTCAGGCACATCTTAGTCCTCAGGGTAACATCGTTACTTCCTAACACTTTAAAGATGGAATGCATCTTTTGATTTCTTGACTGCTGCTTCCATGGATATTGATTATGGGTCTAAGTGAAATGAAATCCTTGACACTTTTAACTTTTCTTCCTTTATTGTGATGTTGCTGATTGGTCTAGTTTTGAAGATTTTTGTTTTCTTTATGCTGAGGTGTAATCCACACTGAACAACTCCATGCATCTGTCAGTTCTTTGTACTGTATGGCTTGTGTGTTGCTGTGGTGCTGGAAGCTACATCATCAGCATTCAAATACCAACAGGGTCATCCATGGCAGATGCTTTTCTGTTCAGCTTCCAGACTGGAACAGCTTGGGAAGAGGGACCTGGCAGTCTGCTTTTGAAAAGAAGTAGCCAGTGAAAACTTTATGAATAGCAGCAGAACATTAGGAATTAAATAGACAATATATGATGTTAATAAATCAAGATCAGTTAACATACTGAGATACATGGAGGTAACTACACAAGGCCTATAACAGAAGTGGTTAAATTGTGGTTGCATGGGAAGAATATACTGGTATGTCCATTGGACCTGAGGTTCCCGCACTGAGATGCTCCCAGACCTAGGGAAGAGTGATGTATCACAAGGTGGAGCGGAGTGAAGCTGAGAACTAGACAGTAGTTCATAAATTCTTCATACTAAATTGGTTTTAACCGCATGCATGTATTACTTCAGTAAAAATTCCAAAAGATGAGTTCCCAAATTTTGGCTACCTCTTGTATACTGGTAGCTAAGCCTTATGTGCCAGGCACTGTGCTAAGCCCTTGACCTTCATTTTCTGGGTCAGGCCTCCCAACAACCTTAAAAAGTAAGTGTCCTAAGTTAGATTCCACTAGAAGCAGACCCTGAATCAAGAATTTGAAACTAGTAAGTGAGTAAGGAATACAGGAAGGGGAAGAAATTACACTGGGATTTGGTTTCAAGCCCAGCCTAGTTTTGTCAGGCCAGGGAACTTTGAAACATAAATTGCAACTCACAGTTTATCTGTTCTAAATCTGTCTTTCTACTCCTTCCTACACCAGCAAATCATTGGTTCTAGGTGGGGATGGGGCATAAACTCTAGGCAATTCAGTCCTCTCTCTGAGGGACTTCAGTGCCCTAGAATCAAAATACAGTATTTTAAAATTATTGTTGGTAGAAGATTGATACTATGCAAAATACCATGTGTCATAGATTGAATTATGTCCCCCCAAAATGTGTGCATCAATTTGCTGGGCCATGATTCCAGTATTGTGTGGTTGTCTGCTATTTTGTGATTGTGATTTTCTCATATGTTATAAATCCTAACCTCTGCCTGGGTTAACAGGGCAGGATTGTAGTATGTTAAAGAGGATTAGGGTGGGACTATAACACCCTTACTAAGGACAGCACCCTGATCCAATGTAAAGGGAGTTTCCAAGGGATGTTGACCCTTTATCCTGCAAGAGATAAAATAACAAGAAAGCAAGCAGAGAGTGGGTACCTCATACCACCAAGAAATCAGTGCTTGGTGGTGTGGACCTGAGGCTCCCACACTGAAATGCTCCCAGACCTAGGAAAGACTGATGTATCACAAGGACCTTCCTCCAGAGCCAACAGAGAGAGAGGGCCTTCTCTGGGATCTGATGCCTTGTATTTGGACTTGTAGCCTACTGGACTGTGAGAGAATGAACTTCTCTTTGTTGAAGTCATTCACGTGTGGTGTGTCTGTTGTAATAGCACTAGATAACTCAGGCACCGTGTTGTTGTTATGTACTGTTGGGCTAGTTCAGACTCATAGCAACCCCAACAGACAAGGTAGGACTGACCCATAGGGTTTCCAAGAATGGCTGGTGATTCAGACTGCTCACTTTTTAGTTAGCAGTTGTGGCTCTTAACCACTGCATCCACACAAATATACTATTAGGAAGATGGAAATTGTTCCTCAGAGGGACGAGAGTTGAATATCTGTGGAGTTTGACCATAATGAGTCTGTCAAAGGACAGTTACATGAGGTCTTTTCTGCTGGAACCCCTGATGGTGTACTGGTTAAAAGTCTGGCTACTAACCACAAAGGTCAGCAGTTTGAATCCACCAGACTCTTCTTGAATACCCTGCAGAGAAGTTCTACTCTGTCCTGTATGTAAGGTTGCTATTGGTTGGAATTGACTCAATAGCAATGTGTTTGGATTTTTTTTTTTTAATGATTTGTGCCAAGCCATGTCATGAGACGTATGGTCCCCATGTTCCAAAAATTGGTTAATTGCATCCATTCAACAGTTGAATAGGATACTGGTGATGTAAGGTGGAATAAAGCAGAAATGGCTTCAATTCTCATAGAACTTGGAGTTCGGCTCCACTGAAGGTCTTGAACTGATTAAGGTTTTAGTATATTGATAGAGAGTAAGATTTGATAACAAAAGAATTGTGATGGTTAAGTTTGTGTGTGACCTTATGGGGCAAACTGGGGCATAGCTGTACTCTCCAAGTGCTGAGAAAGCATTGTGGTTGTGTGCTTTTAGCTCTGAGAAGTGGATATCCCACTCCTCAAGACAATTTTACCAATACTGAAAGTTCTTATAAAATCTTTTATAAGGAAAAAAATTAAAAAATTTTCTACAATCTTTTTCTGTTAGACTTCCAAGTCTTCTTCAGGTGTTAAAACAATATCCACTTAGAACTCCAGTGATTTGAATGGGTATATTGACCAAATTCTGTGGATGGAGTCTACAGATTCTTTCATTTTGCTTGATTGATGTTTCTATAACCTGCAGAGAATCTTAGACCACAAATATGGAAATTCATAAATATGAAAACATTCATTCTCTACTTGAAATCCATTTGTTCAGCAGATGAGACCAAGTTTATTCATCAAAGAATTCTAACATTCCTGCAATAACTGGTTTCCTCCTCTTACTGAGAGCTTGCCAGAAGGCTTGATGAAGAATATGGAAAAGAAACAATTGTGCTCTCCTTAGATTTCAGTCCTCTGCACTCTGTGTATTCGCCAACATATTGACAATCACATTTATTTTTTGAGAGGTCTGAAATTCACAGTATATCATTGAACTTGTCTCATTTTCTTCTTACTATTATGCAAATCTAAGGACAGAAGGAGATACTTTGGGGTAAAATAAGAAACAGCTCAAAGAAGTACTCATGCAAAATTCAATTCCATTTTTTTCCCTCATGTGAAGAATAGTTATTTAACGTCCTCTATGACCTCATCTCAGGCCAATCCACCTCCCACTAGAGGTTAAAGATATTAAAAGTATACCTAACAGTTATTGAGCATGGTTTTTCCAAAGAAATGTTACTTCTTTTACTAGGGAAGATGAGAAGTCAGCATTCATTGAAACAGATACTAGAGGAATGGCAGAAATATGCACATTGTATTATCCCTGTGTTGATAAAATTATAAAATAATAATTTAAACATACAAAACAGTTGCTTTCAAAGTATCAGCATTTGTTTTCCCCTTTAATGGAGATTTTTAAGAGAGAATACTACAGGCAATTCAATAGATACGATGGCTGGCTTAAACACAGCACTACGTTCGCTCAGATTCCTTTCAGGCTGTAGACACATGGGCCAGTGCTTATTTCCATGGTTGATTTAATCCATCCCCCTGCCAGTGCGAGGATTATTCCCTACAGTTATTCTCCAGTGGTCTGTCAGTTCAGATTAAAGAAATGTTCAGTGACAGACGATGCTAGGGCTGATTCCTATATAAGGCTGTGAGGACTGGAGTGTATAGCAAGAGATTGCTTTTGAAGAATCTGACTATGTTCTCTTTTCAGTTTCCCTCATAACATTGTGAACCTTACTTATCTAGGCTGAACTTTAAACTCTCTAATCAGGCAATTTAATTTTGTTCCTATACAGCAACCTCAGAGCTACCAAAAACCTTTCTAGATCTTACTTCCTTAGTGCAGCCTTGTTCTTTGAGAAGAGGAGAAAGCATATATTTTCTCTTGCTTAACAGAAGAGCTCAGTATCCAAACTCCGTTTTCCAGAAGCTCACATATCCTGGTGGCTTTGCTTGGTTTTCACAGTAAACAATAATGTTTTCCATATGCAATGTCTATTTTTGTATTTTGAGATACAGGAATCAAAAATATACCCTTGTCAGACTTGAAATTCCATTCTAGGCTTATTGAAAAGAAAACAATAACAAAACAACTTTTTTGTAGCAAACCATTTAATATTTTAAAGCTACTCATATTACATAGTGAATGTTGTTGCTGTTCTCATTCTTATTTTCTCTTTTCATCCTTTGGTAGAACTCTTTAGTAGGATAATTAAGTAGTTAATATACCACATGGAGGCCTGGAGGTGCAGTGGTTAAGAGCTCAGCTTCTAAACAAGGCTGGCAATTGGAATCCACCAGCTGCTCTTCGGAAATCTTATGGAGAAGTTCTACTCTGTCTTATAGGATTGCTATGAGTTGGAATCGACTTGATGACAATGAGCAATTTGGTTATTTTGTGATGATTTGAAAATTAGTCATTCAGTTCATGTAATTCATTTAAAAGCCTTCATATGTAATAAGTTAAAAAGAAGATAGTTAATAGCTTTAGTGACATAATTAATTACATTAATGATAAACCCCATTGTTCTTGGTGAGTACCATCACATCAATTTCAACAGAGTAGAATTGCCCCCTAGGGCTTTCAAGGTTGTCATCTTTACAGAAGCAGACTGTCTTCTGCAGAGTGCCTGGGGGGTTCAAACCACCAACTTTTCATTGAGCTGCCAAGTGCTTACCCACTTCCTCCCCATCCCAGGGTTTTGTTGATAAATCCTACTAGCAGAAAAGAGTCATCAAAAGAAAACAACCCAGCAAAAATTAATACAAAACAGTAAATGCTGGAATATTATTGAGGCTGGAATGTCATAGTAGCATAATGCTAATGTTTCTTGGGTTTCTGCCAGGCTGGTTGATTTTAAACATGGGAAACAAAATAGTGTTATTTTTATCTTACCTAATGCAGCATGGAACCCTGGGATCACAGTGGTTAAGAGCTCAGCTGCTAGCCAAAAACGCCTGCAGGTGGAATCCACTCGCCACTCCTTAGAAACTCTATATAACAGCTCTACTCTGTCCTACAGGGTCGCTATGATTTGGAATCAACTTGATGGTAATGGGTTGGGTTGGGTTTGTTCGGTTGTAAGGCAGTATGGAGGGGGAAAAAAAGAAGCAGCAAACACAAAAATATCAACCAGTGTAGGTTAAGTTATGCTGTGGTAACAAACAATCCTAGTATCTTAGTCACTTAGAACAACAAAGATTTACTTGTCTAAGTGTCATCATATGTTGGCAGAGAAGTGTAGCCCTTTGTGTCACTTAAGAGCTCAGGCTGATGGAGTGACCACTATCTTGAACATTGCCCGATGATGCTAGAAGGAAGCAGAGTTCTGAGGGTCTTGAGCAGGGAATGAAATGCTCTGTTACTTTCCCTCCTTGGACAGCACTAGTCTCACGGAGCCACTGAAACACAAGAAGACCAGGAAATGCCATCCAATGAACTCCCAGAGAGGCAGACAGCTGGACAACTTGGGTGAACAAAATTAATGACCTCCACAAAAGACATCACTCTATCACTCAGGTAGTTTCTATATTTATCACTTTGTTTTCGTTTCCATCCTCCCTGGTGCACAATAAAGCACTCAGCAGCTAACTGAAAAGTCGTCAGTTCAAACCCACCAGCTGCTCCATGGGAGAAAGATGTGACAATCGGCATCTGTAATTATTATAACCACAGAAGCCCTCTGGGGTAGTTCTATTCTGACCTACAGCATTGCTACAAGTTGGAATCGACTCAATAGCAACATGTCTTCGTATAACCTCATTTTGTCTTCTTTGCATCTTTGAAAAAGTCCATTAACTGGCCTTTTATTTTTATCTTTCCTATCCTCGCTCTCTTGTTCACCCAGTGAAGCCATGTGCAAAGTACACATCTGCCACCAGAATTGTCTTTCTAAAACACAAATGGGTTTATCTCACTAACTAAGAAGAAGGTGACAGAGAAGATGAGGAAGAAGAAATAGCAGTAGCTGCTGTTACGGTACTTAACTTCTGTTGTTCTTAGATGCCATCCATTTGGTTCTGCCTCCTAGCAACCCGATGCACAGCAGAACAGAAGACCTCCCAGTCCTGCGCCCTCCTAGCAATCACTGGTATGCTTGAGCCTGTTGTAGCCACTGTGTCAATCTATCTCATCTTCCCCTTTATCTCTCACCCTCTAATCCACCAAGCATAATGTCCTACTCAAGAGACCGGTCTTCTCTGATACCTTGTCCAAAGTATGTGAGACAAAATGCTGCCATTCTTGCTTCTAAGAAGTGTTCTGGCTGGACTTCTAACATAGCTTTGTTCCTTCTTTTGTCAGTCCGTGTTGTATTCGGTAATCTTCACCAACACCACAGTTCTTCAGTCTTCCTTATTCACTGTCCAGATGTCATTAGCATATGAGTCAATTGAAGACACTATGGCTTGGGTCAGGAGCACCTTAGTCCTTCAAGGTGACATCTTTACTTTGTAACACTTTAAAGAGGTCTTGCAACAGATTTGCCCAATATAATATTTTGCTTGATTTCTTGACTGCTGTTTCCACAGGTCTTTCAATTGTGGATCTACGTAAAATGAAAAGAATTAAGCTCCAGCTCAATGAGTGCATGCAAAATTTAAGTCAAATTTCTATGTTTCATTTTTGTAATGGTAACCAGTCACCCTAATACATCTGGAGACATGTCTTAACAATTTTGTTCAATAATTTTGGTTATAAATTAGGAAATTATTAAAGGAAGTAATTAACATTTAAGGATTCTGTACTTGAAGGCATGTTACAGGAATGTGCATGAAATGTGTACATAAAATGTGGTCAAAGAGGAAATGATGGGCTTAGAGAGGGCTGAGAGGTGATCTGGAGATACAGAGAAGTGTTTGCAGTGGGTTTGAGATGCACAGATTAAATCATAATCCTGGAAGAGTAAAGAATGTCCTCCCAGGCCAGGACTAACCCAAATTCAACCCAGTCAAAGGAGAAACATAATCGATCATCTAGATTAAGAGAGTTTGGGGTAAAGGTGAGGGTTTTAATATGTCCCAGCTAGCAGGACAGGGAAACCAGCCAAGCACAACAAATGCATTGTCCTGCTAGGTGAGCAGGTGGTGCGAAGGCAGAAAGGCTGAGGGTTTGGGAGACCCCGCTAGTCAGTTCCAATCTCCTCCTTCCATGGCCACACTTTCCTTGCCATCAGCACATACAGGTGCTGTCTACCAGGAAAGCAAAGCCTGAATATAGATAGGATGGATGGGTTCCAATTCACTAACAGTTCTGATAACATGCAGATCATTTCACCTTGTATTAATGAATGAAAACACACATACAAATCCAGAGCAGATTTAGGAGATTACCGAAAAGCTGTTTAAAGGAAGACAGGAATTTGAGTTCTATGTCATATATAGCATCTCCTCAGTGTAAGCTGCTCATTCCCTTTGTGACACTGTGCTCTGTGCAAAAGCCTGCTCTCCTTGCTGCTTGCCTGGACGGGTGTAATAGTCCCCTGTCTTCCATTCCAACATTTCTCCTTTTAAAAGCACATCTTGCTCTTGTGCTAGTTTGCTTTCTGTCTCTCCCATCCATGATCTCACCTCCCTCTCTTTTCTCCCTTTCTTCTCTTGTTTTTCCCCCTTTCCTCCTACCCTCCTTTCTACCTGCCTTCCCTCTTTACCGTGCTGTGTGCCAGACACTACAAGAACTTATATATTTACAACCGTAAACTATGTTTCTGCTTTCTTAGAGTCCACTCACATTCTATCTAGGAAAACAGAAATTCAAATACCCAATTATGCTAAGTGCTTACATGTTAATAATATTTCTTCTTGTTTAATGATTTCCACTGTGTTAATAACAACATTTCTTGTTGTTTACTGATTTTCACTGTCTTCCTATTTCTCAAGAATGTGTACCAAATTCTCACACTTCTCATTTAAAGCCTTTACGGCTTAGTACCAATTCCATTTTCTGATGTTAAAACTCCAAACCAAACCTATTGCTGTTGAATGATTTCCTGTAGGAATGATGCCCTGCAGGGTCCAAGGAGTGAGTGGTAGATTTGAACTGTGGAAACTTTTGGTTAGCAGCTGAGCTCTTAATCACTGAGCCACCAGGGTTCCTTTGTGGTCCTCGCTGCCTTTATTCTCCAGCACGTGACCTGACATTCCAGCCGAACACTTGCTTTGTTCCTTTCTGAAAAGATCTTTCTCTCAGTTTGTCTCTGTCGAGACACTGTACTCTTTTCACACCCTGGCTCATCTTTCTGTGCAGCTTCCCTGTTTCCACTTAGTGGAACCAACTTGATCTCAACAAGATTTTTGGTGCAGTAAAAGAATACTCTGGTTACAGTAACTGTGAATCTCTTTTATAGATTGCTGTTGCTGTAAGTTGCTTTTGAGCTGACTTCAACTCATGGTGATCCCATGTGTTACAGAATTAAATTTCTCTATAGGGCTTTCTTCACTGTAGTCTTATCAAAAGCAGATCGCCAGGGCTTTCCTCCTGTGATTCCACTCAGTGGTTTCAAGCCATCAACTTTTAGGTTAGCAGTTGAGTGTAAACATTTTGTGCCACTTAGATGTACTGTATTGTAACACTGTTTTCCTTTCTGTACCTATATTGAGACCCATTGCTGTATGTTCTCTAGTTCATTCCAACTCATGGCAACCCTGTATGACAGAGTAGAACTGCCCCATTGGGTTTCCTGGCTGTAATCTTGACTGAAGCAGACCTCCATATCTTTCTCTGTAGAGTGGCTAGCTGGTTTGAACTGTTGACCTTTCAGTGGGCAGCTGAGTGCTTCAGTGTTGTCCCACCAGGGCTCCTTGTTGAGACTCTAGGGCTATGATAACCTTAGTGGATCAGGAAACCCTTTGAGAATCTGATAAAAAACATGAGAGACATGTTTGCACATTCCAAAATTAACATAACTTCTCAAGGGATTTCAGACACCTCTGCAACGTAGCCAAAACTGTCTACCAACCTGAGAACTTCTGCTACATGATCAGGTCTGCCGATCAGAGAGAAGGGCACCTGGCTTTCCCTGAAACAAGTGGTCGTTGCCGTATCCACTAAAGAAATGGGCCTTTGGACTAAGAGTCAGAACTTGGAAGGTGGGCCCCAGGTAGCTTAGGGAATGCCAACCCTTCAATGGTTTCTGGTTTCCTGGATCAGGTTCTGAGAATTCTTAGCTGTTCTGTGGATCCCTTGGGTGGAAAGGAATTGTTAAACACCCTGCTGCCACATAAAGTTCTATTCTGAGCTTTTATTCGACCATTATTGCTCTTATTACTGTTGATAGTCTCATTGCTGTTACTTCTGTCTAGTGGAATGTTACTCTTTGAGCTTCTACTAAAAGGTATTTAAGTATTCTAGCTTAGTCCCATTACCCACATGAGGTGCAGTCCCATCTTCAAAGAACCTATATGTGGGAGGCCAGCAATAGTAGGTGTCTGGAAAATGACTACTCTAAGTACCAAGACACCAAAGTGTTTATACAGGAGTGAGAACCAGGGTTGGGGAGAAACTGAAAGTAAAAAGGTAAAGTCCAGAAGTGGCTAATCACAGTGAGAGAGCAGCTTAAAATTTTAGGAAGCTCTGCCAGTATTCTGCCAGACATATGGGCTAGAACCCTGTAAACCACCAGCATCCTTGGAACCCGTCAAAACCCAACCATGTACTTAGAAAATAGGAAAAATGAGATCCAGAGACCTTAAATAACTGCTTGGGTATGCAGAGAGAAAAAGACAGCATTGTTTATCTGGATACTTTGGATATATCCTAAACCAATAACCACACATATCAAGGGGAGGTTTTTGTTTTTCTTTTCTTTTTTTTTTGGCTTAGCATCCTAGAGACAATTTTACAGCTAGTAGTTAATAACCCTTTAGATGTGTGACAAAATGGGTGAAATAATTAGAAATGCCTACAGAAATTTCTTTTTAAAGACTATTTTATCTAAGATAAGTGAGTGAAAGAAAAGCCCCATGGTAATTTATAATTTCTTAGCTTTTGATCATAAATTATTAAACCTGAAAAATATCATTGGCATAAAAACTGTATTGTGCATGTATCTTCATTTATTCAAGCAACACATATTTATTGAGATCCTACTATGTTCTAGGCACTGCTGACTGCTTAAAACAAACTTAACTTGAAATATTAAAGGAGGGGGTATCCAGTTTACAAAGAACTGTGACCCTCTCTGATTGTGTCCTGGCTTTTTACAAACCATCAATGCCACAGTCTAGGCAGCCAGTTTCTAGATCCAAGGGGCTGGAGTCAGTTTTTCATGCTACTGAGTTAGAGGGTCCTCTGGGAAATACTGTCCCTTTAATGTCTTGACACCAGGCAAAGCATCTGAGCTACACCTACTTCCTTAAAGTATAAGGGATAATTACTTCAGAGGTACCTGGATGGTACATTCATCTACTAACCAGAAAGTTGGCAGTAGTTCAAAGCCACTCAGGGACACCACAGAAGAAAGGCTTGGTAATATGCTTCTCAAAATACTGCAGCCAGGAACACCTCTGGAGCAGTACTACTCTGTAACATATAGGGTTACCATGAGTCAGAAATGACATAATAGCATTGGGTTTGCTCTTAAGTACTGCAGATGAAGGGAGTGTTCAAAAAAGAGAAATTCTTACTCCTGAATAAAGCATCTCATTTATTCCTGAGAAGGAAAGTAAACTCTTGATTCTTCTCTTAAGAAAACATTAGCATCTTTCAGCCCTGTCTCAGACTACAGCAGCCACATGTCCCTTAAAGCTTTTTGTTCTGCTGGGCCAGGCAGGCTTTCGTAGGTACCTTCTGATTTTGCCCTTCCTATTTTAAGCATAAGAACTGAAACAGGGAAAGTGTATTCAGAAAGACTAATAAACATTTCTAAGTTTTTGGCTTTTACAATCAGGTGGTGAAGAAAATACATTTCTTAAATTCATAACTGCAGCAACACTTCGTCCCCCAGCCCCAGCAAAGTGGAGCAGTAGGGTGGAGGAATCTGTTGCCTTGTTTTAGAAATACATACTTTGAAAGTACAGAGATGGGTGCTTACGTAATTAAGAAACCTAAAATCTTTCAGATGATACCATGCACAGCGGACTGTGTACTAGACTAACATAGGTGCTTCCCAAGTCACAATTCAATCCCGGAGAATGACACAAGAAACTGCAAGTGAGGAGACTGCTTGCTGTCCCGCAGCCAGGATTCACCCAGGAATTCCAGCTTGACTCTACCTTGTTGCCACATCACTTACTGGGCACTGGGCAGGAACTTAAAGCAGCCTCAGGGGCAATCTCTATTTCCTAGGCTATGTTTCAACCACATTGCCTGAGATCCTAGGGCTTTGTGGTTAGAATCTTCACGTTTGGGTCCCTAATTTAGTGGAGATGATTATCAGCTATAGCTATGAATAAAGTCACAATTACATATTGATAATGTTTGGGTTAAAAATGGAAAGCAAAATGCTATGTGTCTAGTCAGGAAATCCTGGGGGCATAGTAGTTATGTGCTAAGGCTGCTAACCAAAAGGCCAGCAGTTTGAATCCTCCAGGCGCTTGTTCTACTCTGTCCTATGGGATCACTATATGTCAGAATCGACTCAGTGACAGTGGGTCTGGGTTTTTGGTTTTAGTACTGTTCTGCAACAGGAAAAATTCAAATCATGAGCTCGATGACTTAAGGGGTACTGTTTGAGCAACTAAAACAGAAGTGCTAAAAAGATAGCAAGTTGAAAGTTGAACCCTATTAATAATAGCCTAAGAGATACACTACTTCTAAGATTTCTACTACTACTGTTTCTTACTGACATTGGTATTAATATTCTTATTGCTGTCACTTCTATTTTCACCATTATTATCATTATCAGAACACAGTATTAAATAGAAGTAGAATTCAAGGAGATTCTCCTCAGTCTGCTCTCAACTGAGTTCTCCTTCTTCTACTGACAGTGGTTTTTCACTGGACAAATATGTCAAAGAATGGGGACATAAGATAACAAATTATGGGTCATGGTTGAACTGAATTACAGGTCTTTTGTCTGTAGAATTAAAAACCAGTGACTCCAGGTGGGTGCTATAAAGCTAAATGAATTAGCTTGCAGAAAGCCCCTGGCTCAGTGGCATCCGTGAAACAGGAGCATCCAAACGTTGATTCTTGCCTTTCGTTTCTCTGTTGCCCATCATTATTCCTGCTACGGGAGACCCCAACCCAGACTGAAAAGAAATCTGGGAGATAAGCAGGGGAGTTTGAAGGAGATGAAAACCCCACGGATTGAATTGTGCCCCTCCCAAAATGTGTGTGTCACTTAGTCGGGCCTGATTCTGGGTACTGTGGGATTTTCCTACACAGTGTAAGTCCTGCCTCTATGATGTTAACGAGGGAGGATGGGAAGCAGTTGTGCGAGTGAAGCTGGTCTCAATTTACGGGACTGGCTTGCCTCTGGAGGTAAGCTCTTGGGAGATAAAAGGAAAAGGAAGCAAAAAGAGAGCTGGGGACCTCATGCCACCAAGCAAACAGTGCTGGGAGCAGAGCTTGTCTTATGGACCTGAGGCTCCTGTGCTGAGAAGCTCCCCTGTCTGGTGAAACGGGTTGAACTTCCTCCAGAGCCAACAGGGAAAGCCTTGCCCTGGAGATGATACCCTGAATTTGGACTTTAGCTTACTTTACCGTGAGGAAATAAACTACTCTTCGTTAAAGCCATTCGCTTGTGGTATGTTCTGTTATAGCAGCACTAGATGAGTGTGGTGGTCAGGATTATGTCAACTTGGCTACTACCTATTTGGCTGCTGTATTAAGTGGCAGGGCGGGGTTTGTGGTGGCTCCCTGCCCATGGTCTCCACTCCTGTAACCTTCTGTCTCCCAGTTTGCACCTATGGCCTCATGGGGGATTCCTTATGACCAGCCGACCGAGGCAGAGAAAACTCGTTCTTGGTTTACAGATGGTTCTGCGCGGTATGCCGGCACCACTCGAAAGTGGACAGCAGCAGCACTACAGCCCCTTTCTGGGACCTCCCTCAAGGACAGTGGTGAAAGCAAATCCTCCCAGTGGGCAGAACTTCGAGCAGTGCATATGGTTGTTCACTTTGCTTGGAAGGAGAGGTGGCCAGATGTGCGGCTGTATACCGATTCATGGGCTGTGGTCAATGGCTTGGCCAGTTGGTCAGGGACTTGGAAGGAACGTGATTGGAAGATTGGAGACAAGGACGTATGGGGGAGAGGTATGTGGATAGACCTCTCTGAATGGGCCAAAGAAGTGAAGATATTTGTGTCTCATGTGAATGCTCATCAAAGAGTAACCTCAGCAGAGGATGAGTTTAACAATCAAGTGGATAGGATGACCCGCTCTGTGGGAACCAATCATCCTCTTTCTCCGGCTACCTCTGTCATTGCTCAGTGGGCCCATGAACAAAGTGGTCATGGTGGCAGGGACAGTGGTTATGCATGGGCCCAGCAACATGGGCTCCCGCTCACCAAGGCTGACTTGGCTACAGCCACTGCTGAGTGCCCAATCTGCCAGCAGCAGAGACCAACACTGAGTCCTTGATATGGCACTGTTCCTTGAGGTGATCAGCCGGCAACCTGGTGGCAAGTTGATTACATTGGACCACTTCCATCATGGAAAGGTAAGCGTTTTGTCCTTACTGGGATAGATACTTACTCTGGATATGGATTTGCCTACCCGGCACCACATGCTTCTGCCAAAACTACCATCTGTGGACTTACAGAATGCCTCATCCACCGTCATGGAATCCCACACAGCATTGCCTCTGATCAAGGGACTCACTTCACAGCAAATGAAGTGCGGCAGTGGGCCCATGCTCACAGAATTCACTGGTCTTACCATGTTCCCCATCATCCTGAAGCAGCTGGCTTGATAGAACGATGGAATGGTCTCCTGAAGACACAATTACACTGCCAGCTAGGTGGCAGTACCTTGCAGGGTTGGGAAAATGTTCTCCAGGAGGCTGTGTATGCTCTAAACCAGTGTCCAATATACGGTGCTGTTTCTCCTATTGCCAGGATTCATGGGTCCAGGAATCAAGGGGTGGAAATGGGAGTGGCACCACTCACTGTTACCCCTAGTGACCCACTTGCAAGATTCTTGCTTCCTGTCCCCATGACTTTATGTTCCGCAGGACTAAATGTCTTAGTTCCGAAGGCAGGAATGCTGCCGCCTGGAGACACATCAACGATTCCACTGAACTGGAAGCTAAAATTGCCACCAGGCCATTTTGGGCTCCTTGTACCTCTGGATCAACAGACAAAGAAGGGAGTTACAATACCGGCCGGTGTGATTGATCCTGACTATGAAGATGAAATTGGATTACATAACGGAAGTAAAGAAGAGTATGTTTGGAATGCAGGAGATCCCTTAGGACGCCTCCTAGTACTACCATGTCCTGTGATTAAGGTCAATGGAAAACTACAGCAACCCAACTCCAAAATGAGTGATAATAGCCCAGACCCTTCAGGAATAAACATTTGGGTCACCTCACCAGGCAAGGAACCACAACCAGCTGAGGTGCTTACTGAGGGCAAAGGGAATACAGAATGGGTTGTAGAAGAAGGTAGTTTTAAATATCAGTTACGGACACGCGACCAGTTGCAGAAACAAGGACTGTAATTGCTATGAGTATTCCTGCTTTGTATGTGTGTATTGGATATTTTGTTTACTTATGAAACATAAGATGTAAATGGGTTAATGCATTTTCAGTTGTACATGTGTTAGTTATATCATGTTGACATAAGTATGACTTTGTAACTGTACCCCTTCAGAGACTGTGCATGGTAAGGTGAGATGTGTGCAGATGCCAAGTTGACAAGGTGTGGACTGTGGTGATCAGGATTATGTCAACTTGGCTACTACCTATTTGGCTGTTGTATTAAGTGACAGGGTGGGGTTTGTGGTGGCTCCCTGCCCCTCGGCTCTCATCTCACAACTTTGGACTATGGCAGCTGATCGCTCACGTGGCCAGGAGCTCCTGCTCTCTTTTTCCAGTGTCTGGTTCCGGGACTTGAGCTAGCAGCTGTTGGGCTCATCAGTCCTTACAGTCGGCACTTGAGAGTCCTGCTCCCTGATCTGCCGATCCTGCATTTGCCAGCCACTGTGGCTTCGTCTCGCCACCAGCTTGGGATCCACCGACCTCCAGCCTCCGTCACTTCATCTTGCCACCAGCTTGGGATCCACTGATCTACACAACCGGTGATCTACAACTCTGGTCTCTGACTTGCTGACCTTGGGTTCCTCAGCTTCCGTGGACATGTGAGGCTTGTGCCAGAGCTTGGGACATTCAGCTTCTGTGATTATGTGAGCTGTTTCCTATATTTGTATCTATCTATCTGTATATATATATATTATAAATCTTTCCTTGTACCTACACGTGTTACTGGTTTTGCTTCCCTAGAAAACCCAGCCTTAGACAATGAGTAAGGCAGTGAGGAATGGATAGAGGGACAGACAAGGAAGGCTATTCCTAAGGAGAGCAGAGCTTCTTGTTCCTGTGAGTGCTGTGCTGAGAGGCCACAGGCAGAGGAAGGTGGCCCATCAGGAAGATGGAGGAGACTGGGGAATGGTCCATGAGCTCGTGGGTGTTCATTTTTCTCACATTACACAGTTAGCAGCCTGAAAACCCAAACTAATAAAATAAAAAAGTTTACCAAGTATTCATTGAATACTTATTCTGCCCCGCACCTCATCTCCTAGAACCCTTCCCCAGACCTTTGATGATTATCCTGCTCACACGGTTTAAGGAACCTGTACAAATACGCAGCCTCATGCCAGGCTAGGCATGAGCTTCTTGCTGTTGCTTGTGTGTTTCTTCTGGGAAATCAACATTATAAACAGGAAAGAAACATTTATAAATAGAAAGAAGATTCTTTCAGATTGTCTATAGAATTAGAAAAGTGAGCCTCCCTGAAATGTCCTAACCTGTACACCGCTATCCTCCACTCAGCAAGGAATGGTGAACACCAAGCTTTCTTCCTATAGCTGTAAAGCAAGACACTAAAGCTGACAGTTCCATAAATCTCAGTCATGGAAATGCTAGGAAACACAGTGCTGTACTTAAGACAGAAGAGGCTTGGGCTTTTGTTATGTTTTATTTTTGATCACCTGAAGCTTCATCCAGACCATTTTTAGGAAGGTCATCACTGTTGTGGTTCTGTGGCTAAGAGATTTTTAGAAAGTTGTCTACTTCGAAGTACAGAGGCTGATTGTCATCATCTGGGCTTAAAAAAATAATGTCTTTGTACAGTTTAGTTCATGTATCCTGTCATATAAAACAAAATTGTGATTAATTTGATCTCTAAATTTGCAATTCAAATATATATGTACACATATATACACATACATACATACTCCTCATACATATGTATACATATATACACATATATATATTTAATGTAAGCAATGCTACTGTGAAGTCAGGCTCTTGTCAACTGGATTTAGAAACAGTGGTAACTATAAAAAAATTCTTATTTGGCAAGATTATAACAACAAAACCAAAAAGCAAGCAAACAAAAACATCAGTTTTATATTCTTTCCAGTTCACCAGTGAGACTGTGCTGTCTCACTGAAATATCTGTCACAGACTCAATTCTTATTAAATATATAGCTTCTTCCTATGAATCTTTTATCTTTACTGTAAGGATATCTAGGCATCTGCTTCTACCAAGGCTCATGTCTAGTTTGGAGGAATTGCCTTTAGCTTATAGTAATTTAGTCACAATTTTCAAAAATCAAGTAGAGGCTGACCTGCATGCTCAATTACAGTAAACAGATTTCTCCTGTTGGAATTAGTGCTGAATTGTAAATCTCCACAAGAAGGACCAGTCACCCAGCACAGCTGGTCTCATGTTCACTTGGGGTACCACAATTCAAAGTGTAGCCAGTAGAAACTGGGTTAGGCAAGCAGGTGACCTGAAGTCAGGCGTACATTTCCAGTCCCAGATTGCAAACATCTGCAAAACCCTGTCACACATGATAGGACCTGCACGCAAGATGTTTGTGTAGCAACACAGAATCTCAGAGCCAGGCAAGAACTTGGGGGCCCTCTGGATTAAACTCCTGTACGTAGTGTGAATTTTTTCTGTAGGCTCCCTGGCAAAAAACATACAATATTTGCTTCACAGTCTCCATTGACAAGGAATCTCAATATCAGTAAGAGACTGATTCCACGGTTGGAGTCCTTGTGTGGTACAAATGATTAACATGTGGTTGGCTACTAATCAAAAAGTTGGAGGTTTGAGTCTACCCAGAGGTACCTCAGAAGGAAAATCAGACTTTGAAAACCCTCTGGGGCACAGTTTTACTCTCGCACAAATGGAGTCACCATGAATTGGAATGGATTCAATAGCAACTGGTTATTCCCTTGTTAGTTCTGACTCTAAGATGACTTTTTGTTTTTTGGAAAACTGAAAATCAACCATTTTATAAGTGTCCAAATTCTCTTTCTAGAGAAATGTATGACAAATCTTCTTTGACATCCCCTCCAATACATACAGAGTCATTAGCACAAAGGCTAAAATCAATTAACATGAAGGTTAAATTTCTGATAGATTGCCCTAACAAGACTTGGTTTCAGACTCCTCACTATACTGTGCATCACTGGCTGGGTCACTCTGGCTCAAAAAAAATTTAAGGGGATGAATAGGAGGGGACGGAATAATAACCCTGGAGATTTACTCATCCATTTAATAAACATTGGAATGAGCACTATGTTCCAGGCCCACTGCTCTTCTGTAGTTTGTTACACTGTGGTGACTTTCACGTTGCTGTGATGCTGGAGGCTATGCCACTGGTATTTCAAATACTAGCAGGGTCACCATGATGGACAGTTTTCAAAAGAGCTTCCAAGCTAAGAAAAAAGGCCTGGAGATTTACTTCCAAAACTCAGCCAATGAAAACTCTATGGATCACAAGAAGATACGTTCTAATGCTGCAAGACAACTGCTCTTGGTTGGAAGGCACTCAAAATACGCGGTGGTTGCAACAGTGGATTCCAGCACACCAGCAATCACATCTTGTTCTGTCGTACACAGCATCGCCATGAGTCAGACCTGACTCGACAGAAGCTAACAAGAGCAATACATCTCAAATGGACAAAGCAGATAACTGTGTGTGTGTGTGTCATCAGAGAACTTACATCCTAGTGCGGCAAGACGAGACAAGAAACAAGATAAACAATGAAAATAAGTTACACAGTGATAATCACTAAGGAGAAAATCACGCAGAGAAGAGATACAGAGTGTAGATACTGAAATTTTAGATAGGTAGCAAAGAAGGCCTCACCAAATGGGTAGCATCTGAATGAGGACCTAATGAAAGTGAAGGAGCAAGACATTCTGACAGATGGATGAAGAATCCTCTAGGCTGAGGGACTGGTGCAACGACCAGCAGTCTGGTTGATGTCACTGGGCGTCAGGAAGGACACTATGAGGCTACAGTACATAGGACAAGGGGGGAAATATTTGGGATAAGACTAGAAAGATAAGGGGAACCAGAAGGCTAGGACCTTGCAGAACATTGTAATAACTTCAGCTTTTACTCTGAGTGAGGTGGATTCTTTACTCCTCTCTTTCTTGAGTAGATTTGCAATAGTGCTATGTTCCCTGTGCTCAGTGTGTGGCTTTAATATTTGAGTGACTACTGGGCTTGGTATAAAATACTTAGAACACTTCCTCTCAAACCTTTTTTGAATTTGCACCATCACCTTGGGGCAATGAGTATTTCTGTGGAAAACAAGCTGCGGACTGGTTTAATATTTATCCTATCTACATAACTTGCTTTTGCTGCTATATGCCTGAATAAGTTCTGAAGCAATACCAAAATATGTCTGTGTCAAACATTCTCTACTAAGTTTTTTTTTTTTCCTGAAACATGTGCTGAGTCATCCCTTTCTCAAATTTCCAGATTTTTTTTTTCCTGTTTTCTATTTTCTTTGGAAAATCAATTATATTTATGTTGGATCATCACTGTCTTTATATATTTTACTCCTTGAATTGGTTTAACCTATGCCTACTTTTCCTCTGCTTGTACAGCATAAAGACACAGTGCCATTCATTCTCTTTTCAGTTTTGTATATTCTGTTCTAGGATGTTTATAATTTAGGAATCCATTCTGTAATAGTGTTATTCTGATTTGTAATGCATTTCGGTAGCCTTGAGTTATTTCTATTAAAGTTAAAATTGCACTCAGTGTTAACCATCCTGTCTTTGAGGTGTTTCATGTTTCATTAGTTCCATGTGTGCTTTCATTTCATTTGCAGAGGTTTTTTTTTTTTTTTCCTGTTTCTTAGACATAATTTTTTCCAGGATAAATTCTTCACTTGGCTTTTACATATTCAGTTTGTTTATCTTACATACATTTTGTGCACCTCCATAGATCTCTGCCTTTGTATGTGGCTTTATCTATATATTTATCTAGACCTATGCAGCTATCGGGTCATTATGACTTGGAATTGACTTGATGTCAATAAATAACAGCTATATTGTTGTATCACTTCTGTCTTGTTTCAATGCTTCAACATCATTTATAGATTTATTTATTCATAGAACAAGTATTCATTGAGCACCTAATAAATACCAGGCACAATTTAGGTACTAAAGATAAATCAAGGATAAAAATAGACAAAAATCTCTATCCTTAAGGATCTTACGTTCTGGTGGAGGGAGACAGAAAATAAATTTAAAAACCCTATTAAGTAGGTATATCACATGATACATTAAAAGGCAAAAGTGTTATGGGTAAGGTGTCCAGGAGTGAGATGGGTTCTGAGCAGAAAACTGACATGATTGGAGTTTTTTTTTTAAGAAGAAACATCTCAGCTGCTTTTGTTGTTTTTACTATTCGTCTTATCTCAACTCTCTTTGCCTCTTTACTCCTGTGTAGTATAAGTGGATTCCCCCTGAATTATCAGAAATTGTGTGTCCCTCAGAACTACTGTTGAAGACTTGCGAGTCTTATTGCTTCAGGGAATGAAAAGATGGAAAGAGACCACTGGAGCCTGGGGCAGTCACTTTGAGAATCCACCCTCTGCTCTCTAATTGCCAAATATTGCTTAAAGAGCACACTAGGATGACTTTATCCAAACAGGGATAAAGTCTGCTTCCCTTGGGGTTACCTTGATTCTTCTCCGAATTCAGGCTGTCATCGCTTTCAGTGTAAATGAAAGAAGCCAACCCTTGGTTGTCATTTCTCCATTTTATTTCCTCACCCTTCCTTCCCAAACACTCTCTCTACTCTTAGCTAGTGGATGGGAAAATCAGTGGAATTTGGTGAGTCCCCTGGCCAAAGGTAGGGCAGCGGACTTCCTCTGTGATTATATTTCAGGGCTACCCAGTCACATTGTGACTCTTGACTAGAGTTTTTTTCCTTTTCGCCTTTCATTTAACCACATTCTGGGTGATTGTGGTACCCTTCCCTTTCTCCTAAGGCCTGCTGATCTACTTCTGAAAACACAGCCACTGAAAACCCTGTGGGGTAAGTTCTGCTCCGACACTCATGTGGTCACCGTGAGTCATTGATGACTTTGCACAGCTGGCTTGCTTTTTTGGTTTGCTCTTCTGGTGGGGAGAACAGAACTAGTGGATGCTACACTCATAATTTAACATCATCTTTTAGCATCACAAGGTATAAACTGATACGTGGTAGTATTTTCTTTATTTTTAAAAAAGAATTAGGCCTTTTTTTTAAAACACTGCATCTCCATTTTGATATTTAAGGCAGTGGTAGTTGTTTTGCATGAATACTTAAGGATTTGGTTGTCTGTCCCAAAACTGATTGTGGAAATGAGACTTTTATTCATAAATCTGTGTGTATGAATAATAATTACTTTTGTGTTCTTGAGTCTTATAAAATAAAAACTCAAATAGATATTTGTGTATAAATCAATAAAGATACTTCTTCCTTCCACACCTTATACATACTTGCAGGCTGTTCTTTTCCTAAGTGTCTGTGACATGTGGAAACTCACTCCGACTATTTTTCAACCTTGGGAAGTCATTTTTTAAAATAAAAAAAAAATGAGATCCAATGTAAAGATCTGAAAGGTTTCCCATCCCTTACAAGATTTCTTTCTTTTTCTGCTTGTTGTAAAACACTGTGAAGTACTGCGCCGCAGGGCTGTATACTCTAGATTGCCCTAGATTCAGGGAATTCAGAGTTAAGGTTCCAACAGTAACCTTAACTTTTCCTTCTCACGGGGTTACAGAAGCCTTTTGTTGTGTGATCACAACGCCCCAAAGAACTAAATTCTCCACCGCTTATCTGCCATTCCACCTGCAAAACCCTCTTTGAAGTCAATGAGGGTCTGGGTCCGGAGGGGCCAGACATACTGCGGGAGAATTAGGTCTCAGGCGTTCAAAATCACAAAATGACACATATATGTGTGTTTCTTATCTGTGAGGAAAGGTTGAAAAGGCCACAATTTAACTACTTGATGGTGCTTTCTGGAGGAGCTATATTTAAAAAAATGAAGGTGAGCTCTTCCATCTTTGTAAGTCAGATTCTATGTCATGTCATCAACTCATATATATAGCTGTTGGATAAAAGCCTCTCTTGGATAGGAAAGGTAACCTTGTAAAAATGACAGGCATAGGCTTTCTGGTGTTTTATGCAATTAAAATGCTAACCTTGACATTACACTAGCCCTTCAGTTTTCTTTAAATGTCCTTCAGTTTGAGAACCTGTGGAAAATTAAGAAAAAATACATGCGTATGGAGTCTCTATAGCTAGGCATTACCTGTGTCCTCTTCCCTGTGATTCTAGTAAAGTCAGTTGGCGTTAACTTTGACTGATGATGACGCCATTTGTGTCACTGTTGACCTGTGCTCCATGGGGTTTTTAATGCCTAATTTTTTGGATAACCAAGCCTTTCTTCAAACCAACAAACCTTTGGTTAGCAGCCATACATAATATTGATTGCACCATCAAGGTGCTCCTTTGTGTGGGTAGCGATGGCAAGCTGCTATCTGAACCACTGGCTAGGGCTACATTTTGGGGTTTCCTTCATGACCTCTAGTTCCTTATTTCTTCCAGACACTTTCTTTCCCATTCCATTTCACCTGTCTTGCTTTGCAGTGATGAGAGAGTAGAGGAGGGAAGAGAGGGCCGGACAGCAAAGGCTGGGCTGTCTATGTCTTTGCCAGTGTGAACACTGCTTAGCCATTGTTGTAGATTGAATTACATGCTCCAAAGCATGTGTGTGTCACTTTGGCTCAGCCCTGATTCCCTGGCTTGTGTGGCTGTCCTCTAGTTTGTAATTTTCCCATATGTTGTAAATCCTAATCACTGCCTGTGGTTAATGGGGCAAGACTCGATTATGTTAAAAACGATTAGGGTAGGACTGTAACACCCTTACAAAGGTCACCTCCCTGATCCAGCATAAAGGGAGTTCCCCTGGGTTGTGGCCTGTACCACAATTTAATCTTGCAAGAGATAAAAGGAAAGAGAAACAGGCACGGAGTTAGGGACCTCAGACCACCAAGAAGTAAGCACCAGGAGCAGAGCGCTTCCTTTGGACCTGAAGTTCCTGTGCTGAAATGCTCCCAGACCAGGAGAAGACTGACACATCACAAGGACCTTCCTTCAAAGCAGAGGCAGAGAGAAAGTCATCCTTTGCAGCTGTCACCTTGAATTCCAACTTGCAGCCTACTGGACTATGAGAGAATAAACTTCTCTTTGTTAAAGCCATTTATTTGTCATATTTCTGTTATAGCAGCACTAGATGACTAAGAGCAATATTCTTAAATCCTCTTCTCCCTCATGGAAGGCCTTGTCCTGCTCTTGAAAGAAAATTCCTTGCACCCTTTATCAAGTCCTGATTTTTTTGTTTTTTTTTGAAATGCTGTCAAATCTCTTCAGTCTTCTTTATGTTTTGTGCCCTACTCTCTCCCCTTCTCTTTTGTATAACTGGAAGTGCCTAATTTTAATCTACCCAGGGGAAAAGGACAGGGAGGTGGTCATCAAGCCTCTAAACAGCTGCTTGCCATCGTGGCTAGAAGTAGCACTTTATTAGAATATCTTACAAAGGCAGTGTAGTGTATATGTTTAATCCACAGGATTCCAGGACAGCAGCTGTAAGACACTTCTTCCAAACGGCTGCTAATACCCTATGCTGAAAGGACAGGAGGTAGCCTGGGAAACCCTTGGATCATTCCTGGGGCCAGCAGGGGAAGTAATGAGTTAATGATGAGCGGCCGTGAGGGGTAGCGGTGTGCAGCCACATGGCACCAACTTTCGTGGCTCTTCATTCTTAGCTTTGTAGAGCAGAAGTTCTCCCTCTTTGCCTATTCTGGGGAGCAATCAAGGAGCCCTGGTGGCACAGTGATTAAGCACTCAACTGCTAACAGGAAGGCCCTCTCTTTGGGAGAAAGATGTGTCAGTTTGCTGCTGTAAAGATTTATAGCTTTAAAACCTGCCTGGGGACAGTTCTACTCTGTCCTATAGGGTCACTGTGAGTTGGAATCAACAGCAGTGGGTTTGGTGGGTTTTTGCAGGGAGCAATCACGTAAGCTTGGAGCTAACGAATACCTGCTGCTATGGAAGGGGGAGACTCTGAGTGGCAAAATGGCTAATGCTTTAAGCTGCTAATGTAAAGGCTGAAGGTTCAAGTCCAGCCAGAGGTACCTCTGAAGAACGGCCTGGAAATCTACTTCTGAAAAATCAGCCATTGCAAATGCCCTTGGGCAGGGGTCTACTCTCACCCACCTGGGGCCACCATGAGTCAGAGCTGACACAGCAGCAGCTGGTACGGAGGGAGGGAGTCCTAAATCCTGTTGCTTTCTAAGGAATGTATTCTGATACTGTCTTGGAAATTCTGAGGGTAATTTAACATAGGAAAATTGTTTAAATTCTCATTGATGCTATAGTTTAGCACTGGTTTAAGCAGGAAATGGTGTAGACAGACCTCACAATGATCTTTTTGTGGACTTACCATGAATCTAATGAAGCTTAAACCACAGGGCCCCTCACTGACCTAGGCCATCTCAAAGTCCCTGGAAGAGGTGTGTTCACTGTGTTCACCCAGAGAAAGCTTTAATAACATACTTTCATTGCATTTGGCTAAGTCGTTGTCTCTCTTCTTTTAATGCCTCCTCTCTCCTCCCCTAATTACTTCTCCTCGAGTCAAGTGGTTGTGGGCATTTTAGGGGAAGCTGAGTTGGGAATTTATGTGGCATGAGATTAGTGAGATATCTTTCTGTGTTTTACTTCTGTGAATATTTAAGTTACACTAGTTGTCTTCATGTAGGAAAGGCTTCAAGCAATGCTTCTGCCATCAGTCTTTGTGACACGCATATGCAGGGCCATATGAACGTACTGTAGGGTGCCTGGCATCTATGTCTGGATAGTGGAAGAAACTGCTGTAACATGTAAAGTCAGAAGCTAGACTGAAAAATTCTTCCAAATCTTACAAGTCTAATACTGAAAGTAACTCAACAGAGATTATTTTCAAATTAGACAACAAGCCTAAAACTTTATATTACCTATTACAAGTGAAGAAACTTTCCTAAAGTATCAATAATTTTCTAAAAGATAAACCACGATAGAAAAAAGTGTTCTATAATTACAATTATCTCTAATATTACACAATTTTTACTATTTGAGCAGGTGATCAACATTTATTAACCAGGAAATGTATAAACTGTTGAACAGTGTGGTCGATTGTATTTGTGGATTTTGCATATTTGCAGTTTATTTCAGCTTTTATAATTTGCAATGTATTGTGATTTATTTTTCATTCTTAGAAATTAACTTCTAGACATCATTTTGTATTCTTAATATTATATTCATTTCCTTAAAGAGAGATTCTAAAATTATGTGAGGGTCAGGCTCTACAATCCCAGATCTGCCCTTGAGGAAAAATATTCTGAATTATTAAATACTGGTCTAGCAAAAGGACACTTGCTTTTGAAAGTGGTACCTGGTTATCAATTAATTTACGAGTAGAATAGTAACTGCACAGTCTTCTGAGTATTTCTTACAATGCAAATTAACATCTTTTGAGCAATTATTTAGGTCTTTTGGACTTCCAAACAAGCACACTCAAACAGTCCACACATCACTGAATCCTACCAAATCTCCTCTTGTACAAAACATACAACCCACTGCCACTGAGTCAATTCCAGTTTACAGTGACTCAAAATCTCTCCAAAATTTGGGCCACAAATCACAGCTGAAATTTTGTAAAGTCAAAGCCAATTAAAAACAGAAGCAAAGAAATTAAGGCTCAATCTTTATCCCAACTCTGATGGAAATAATCAATTAACAGCGCTCTCTAACATAGTAAATAAAAGCCATGATCTCTGCTTTGGATAGAAGTAACTGATCCAAAGATTAGCATAAACAATGACCCTCTGTAGAGGTTGAGAATATATGCACATAGCATGCCTTTCTGCTTGAAAAGGAAGCCTCTAGGAATTTGGGGTACTATGGAAAATTCTAAATTTCCAGCCAGCTTTTTTGAATTTAGTCAGCTATTTAGGTTAGCCAGCAACCTCCAGAGTGAGCTTAGAGCTAAAATCTCTGAGACAATGATTGTTACAGATGCCAGAAAAATGTTGTAATAAATTCTAGAAAGTGGAATTATACAGAATTCTGAAGCCATGGCATAGTGGTAGGATGGAGTAGTGGTAGGATGGTATAGTGCTGACAGTGTGGGTTTGGCCTCCTGGGTTTAAATATTTAATACTCATTAAGTGAACCTGGCTGTGTGACTTAACCTCCCTGAGTTGTGGCTTCCTTATCCATAGTGCAAGCTTAATAATATCCACCTGCAAGAATGTTAGGAAGTGTAAGTGTGATGCTGTAGATAAAGCATCTGAATAATAGTAGGAACTGAACAAATGATAATTATTATTTCCTGTAAGTTTGTGCCACCACTTCTGCTCAAAGGTCAAAGTAGTAGGCTCATCAGTAATGGCTGCTTTTATAAGCAAGTATCATTTTATTTTCAACAACGCTAATTTATTGGCAATGGACAGGCTGGCAGTTCTAGTTGATTTAATGTGTTGGGTCCTTTTGATTTGAGAGTCTGGTGTCTGTTAGAAGCCAGAAATTTTCAATATTGTTCACATCTATATGATTTCTGAATTTGCAAATATCTTGCCCCCTACAGTTACTAACTATAGATAGAAGGAAAAAGAAACAGTAATGAGGGTTATTCTCCAAGGAGAGAAAATTGAGTCATAGTCCATAGTGGTTAAAGAATTTACTATTCTCTTCCAACAAGACAGCTATCTATTGAAGCTTTCTAGGAACAAATTTAACTCATTTCCCTTTTCTCTTACAAGTATTCAGTGGAAATCCCATACATGACAATTCAGAGTATCGTACTTCAGGGTGTTCTGAGAACACGGAAGAATGTTAGCAAAGGCCTGTTTGCCATCCTGCATTTTCAGAGTGGCCTAACACTGCTCCTTTAAACCAATCTTTTCCCTTCAGGGTATACTACATGTTCTCAGTGGAATTGCACAGCAGGGAAAAGCCTTTATAGGAGTTCCCACATATAAATAAGATGCCTGAGGATCTTCAAAATTTCTCTGTTGAAGACTATTGATATTAATAAAAACCATAAACACTAGAATATGTGCAGGTATTCCTGCATATCTGAACAAACATCCTGATTATGAAATGAACACTTGTGACGGATCTGATTCATACTGGTAGTATTCAGATACACCCAGCATAAAGTTAGAGGGCCATTCTGAGTTTGCTATCTTTTAAGGGAAGGCACTTATCTGGCCAAGTGACTAGAAGACATATATATTTGTACCCATTCCAAAGAAAGGTTACCCAACAGAATGTCAAAACTATTGAACAGTATCACTGGTATTACATACAAGTAAAATGTTGCTGAAGATGATTTAAAAATGGTTGCAGCAGTACATTGACAGGGAACTGCCAGATTCAGAAGAGGATGTGGAATGAAGGGTATCACTGCTTAAAAGCAGAAAATAGCAGAAAGATGTTTATGTTTTATTGACTATTCAGTGGAAACCCTGGTTGCAGAGTGGTTAAGTACTATAGCTGCCAGTCAAAAGGTCAGCAGTCTGCATTCACCAGGCAGCCCTCGGAAACCAAGGGGAAGTTCTACTGTGTCCTACAGGGTTGCTACGAGTTAGAATCGACTTAACAGCAGTGGGTTTGATTTTTGGTTTTTGACTACACAAAGGTCTATGGGGTTCAGAATAAACTGGACAACACTATGGAGAACTGGATTTTCAGAACACTTAATTGTGCTCATGAGGAACCTGTACATAGATCAAGAAGCAATCATTCGAACTGAACAAGAGGATACTGCATGGTTTAAAATCAGGAGGGTGTGCATCAGGGCTGTATCCTTTCACTGTATTTATTCAATCTGTCTGCTGAGCAAAGAACCCAAGAAGCCAAACTGTATAAAGAAGAAGGTCTCATTGGGATTGGAAGAAGATGCATTAACAACCTGCAATATGCAGATGACACAGCTTTGCTTGCTAAAAATACCAGGACTTGAAGCACTTACCAATAAAGACCACAACCTTCAGTTATGGATTATACCTCTACATGAAGCAAAAAAAAAAAAAAAAATCGTCACAGCTGGAACAATAAGCAACATCATGATAAACAGAAAAAATATTGAAGTTGTCAAGAATTTCATTTAACTTGGACCCACAATCGACACCCATGGAAGCAGCAGTCAAGAAATCAAAGTTTATTAGACCCAAACTTGCCTCATAAGTTTTGCTTTTGCCTAAGGGAATAGGGGAGGGAAATTGAGAAATTTGGCTAATTTTCTAAAGAGAGAAGAAGACAGTTTTTGGAACTGTAGACTGGAGAAACTGACTTTGTTCCCAGGCAAAACTTGTAGCTAACGTATTAACTAAGTGATCTATGATGCTTAAAGGGGGCAGTGTTGATAACTGACAGCTGACATTTGTTAGCCATGAACAAACTCCAAGGAAGCATCCTTTTACTCTTTTCTTGAAAGGTTATTAACTTTGCAGATTTAGGGGAAACCGTGAACAGATCACTGTTATTATTGGGGTTTAGGTGGAATAACTAACAGTCTTTCATTATACCTGTGTGAATAAGTTGGAAGGATGAAGACTCCCTAAAATTCATGAATCACTGAGCAAGTAAATCCAGAGGATGTTTTGTTTTATTGTGCTTTGCTATGTAAAAATGTGCATACACCCTGCTATGCCAATCTAGCTGCTCTAGCTGCTGTCACCCTGGCACAGGACACTCCTCCCTTCCACACTGTATTTCCCAGATCCATTCAACCAGCTCCCGTCCCCCTCCACCGTCTCATCTTGACTCCGGACAGGAGCTGCCCAGTTAGCCTTGTGTATCTGTTTAAGCAAAGAAGCACACTCTGCACCGGTATAATTTTATGACTTGTAGTCCAGTCCAATCTTTGTCTAAAGAATTGACTTCGGGAATGATTTCAGCTCGGGGCTAAAAGAGAGTCTGGGTGCCATGTCTTCCTCCGACCGTCCAGTCTGTCAGCCCATCACGTTGTGTCTTTTTAAATAGAGGTTGAGTTCTGCACCCCATTTGCCTCCTCTTATGTTAGGTAGTCTGTTGTGTTCCCCGTAAGGGTGGTCATCTGTGGTGGCCAGGCACTAACTAGTTCTTCCGGTCTCTTGCTGATGTAGCCTCTGGATTTTGCAGTTCATGGTCTGTTGGGCTCACATTTTACTTATATCTTTGATGTCCTTCGCTTTCCTCTGCTCCAGATGGTTTGGGACCAACTGATGATTGCCACCTGCTAGCTTTCAAGACCCAGATGCTACTCACCCAAGTGGGATGCAGAACATTTTCTTAAAAATTTTTATTATGCGAATTGACCTAGATGTCCCCTGAAACCATGGTCCCCAGACTTTCAGAGGATTTTTTTTTTTTTTATGGAGCTATGTCAACCCAGATAGATCTCTGATGCGCTGACTCAAAGACCTATCACTGGCCCTTTCATATTTAACATTTTCATCAGTGACTGGAGTGGGGGAACAGAGGGAATGATGGCCAGTGCAATGACGGACAGAATGAGTATCCCAGAAGGACAGCCTGCAGCAGTGTAACAAGTCAGACAAATCAGATACAATGAAGAACAAGTTAGAAATACATGCAGTGACTTAAAACACACGTGTGCACACACACACGGACATATATACACATAGATTCACACACACTTCTCTGAAGGAGTGTTGGAGTGTGGATCCATGGGGTAACAGCCACACACATTAAAGAGCATCACAATTTCTGGATGAAAACAAGCAGCAAGGGAGTCAGCAGAATGGTGTAACTGCCCAAAGCTGACCACACAGTTAAAAGAAAAAAGTCTGGAGTAAAGGTTGTAAAAGCCCACTGTGCCTCAGTCTGGCAGAAAACATTCAGGAATGCCACTTTTAGGTACCATAATTTACCAGCACCCTGAGAAGAATGCCGTCATTTCGTGGCAATCCTGCAAGATCCTGAAATTAAGCCAAACCCAAACTTCTAGTAATGTCAATTGATGTTATGCAGGATGGTCAACCAAGAGAGTCAAACATTGTTAGATAGTCTCTGAAAAAATACTTTGTAACTTACGGGTTGACTTTTTCTATCATGTAGGATGGAAATGTGAAAATACTGAGACTGAAAATAGCAAAACTACAACATTCTGCAAAATACGAATGGGGCACAACTTTCCATATAAGACTTAGTGTTAAACTTTCCAGCAAGGAAATTAAGTGAGAGGTGGAGATGGTGACTCTCCTGTGTCTCAGGTGAATGTTGCCTGTGGTGGCTTAGTGGTTAAGTGCTACATCTGCTAACCCAAAGGCTGGCAGTTCAAATCCTCCAGGCACTCCTTGGAAACTATAGGGCAGTTCTACTCTGTCCTATAGGGTCACTATGAGTTGGAATTGACTTGATGGCAGTGGATGTTTTTGTTTTTTAAAGGGAACTGGGCCTAAGAGCCATAAGTCTCTTTCCGCAGCACACTTCATTCCTTGTGGGGCACTTAGCACTTTGAAATACTTTCCTACAGCCCTTAACACTCTTCTATTAGGTTTCTATCCCCTCTCTCGTCTTCGGGGAATCCTGGCATTTCCTAATTATTTGAGACTTCTTCATTTCATACTCAGCTGTGAATTCTGATCTCCACCTTATTTCTGGTTATTTAACGGGAGGAGGCAGTGGTGGTTGGTGGTAGAATTTTTGCTTTTTGTGTGGAAGACCTAGGTTCGATTCTCAGGTGACACAGTTCACATGCAGCCACCACCTACTGGTGGAGACTTGTATGTTGATATTATGCACAGCAAGTTTGAATAGAGTGTCCAGACTGTGAGAGACTAGGGAGAAAGTCCTGGCAATCTACTTCTGAAAATCAGCTGGTGAAAACCTTGTGGATCACAACAACCTGGTCATGAGGGTGGCACAGCACCAGTCAGACATTTGGTAGCTGTACACAGCGTCACCATAGAGTCGGGGGTGACAATGGCCGCTAACAACAGCAATGCTAGATTTAGCAGTGCCCAAGTTTTATACTCTTCCAAAATCAGATTTACTGATATTTTATTCCGGTAACATTTTGTGAAGGGCATACTTTTCTACTTTTAGATTTGCGGATTTCATTACTGACTGAAGGAGCTCAGAACTGGGTGATGTATCTATCCTCTTGAATCCTTCCAAGTTTGGCTTGTCTGTGGGAGACAAACAAATGCTCTCACTCTGCAGTTGGCAGCTGGGTGGGCCTCGATGAGATTGCTGGGAAGGGCAGACTGGATGCTGAGAGAAGCCTGAGCCTCCTGGCTGGGGGATGAAAGCACCCTGGCTGTCAAGCAACAAAAGGCATGGCCTGAAGGAAGCTGCCGGGGCAAATGCCCCTGTGAAGTTAATCAAGTTGTGGCTCATCTCTGCTTCCCTCCCACAGCACTCTCCCAGGCTCTCCTGCCCAAGGGGCCTGATGCTTGCAAAGGCCCTGTCCGAGTTGAATGAGAGTGCACTTGCAGATACAGCGACAAATGCCAGGGAGATCAGAACTAACTTCTGAGCCTTCTTGAGGCTTTACACACATGCTTCTTGCAACTAGCACATTTAATTCTTAAAATTTTTATACTTCAACCCCCAGTTATGAATGACGGCATCCCCCAAATTCGAAACAATTCCAGCCCTTTATTACAAATTCAGTTACAGTTTCCAGTTGGGTAGGAGAGACTGTTTCTGCGGCCACTGTGAAACTGACAGGTTTCTAGCTGTTTTTGTTTTGTTTACTTCAGGGTCTTTTGGAAGTATCGATGCTGTGGGTATAATTCAGGGAGTTGGATTTATTAATTATTTGGACTCCCTCTTAGTCGACCCAAACAGATCTTTATGAGAGAGATGAAATACACAGCAGTAGCCAAAAGGGTCAACAGATAAAATTGTCTGTTTATTCAAAAAGAAGAAAAGAAATGTGCAAAGTAAGTGATGAAGAAAACAGCAAATAACTGACAGCCCAGACTACTCTGGAGCCAGCCCACACCACAAGGGATGCTTCGCAAAGTAGACCGTTCCACGCACGCAGCTATTCTGTAGAAAAATCTGTCAGGACACATGCCTTTATTTATTATCAGGTGAGATGCATATGTCACAACTGTCTTGTAAACTAGCACCAGCCATGATTATATATGTGCAAGCACTGGAATCTGGTCCTTCCTCTTTGTGGTTCTAGTAATTGCCAGATAAGGGACTGACTGGTATGAAGCAAAACTATACAGCTAACCAGTTTTTTCTCCTTTTAAAATAATGCAGCCCATCTCATCACTTGTTAAACATGAGTTTCAGGTTTTTTTTTTAATCTTATTGTAAAGGTCAGATGCAAATAGGAAGCTAGTAGTGGTTATGGGCATATGGTGCAAAGTTCCAGGCTTCCTAAGGCATGCTTAAGTCAATCCAAGAAAAGAACATGTGTGTACATAAGTGACTGTATGTAGACGTATATATGAGCATGTGTATGTTTATATGTGTATTATGTGTGTATATGAATGTATATGACCATATACATAAGTGTGTGTGTATGTATGCTTATCTGTATGTGAGCATATATGTGAGTACATATGTGTGTTTGCAAGTGTCTATGAGTATGTAGGTGAGTGTATATATATGTGTTAAAAGCATTCATTAAAATAACTAAACACAAAAATTCTAAAAAGTACTATTTAGATTGGATTCTTTATTACAGGCTTTAATCACTAACTCTTCTTGTATCTCTCAGGCATAAACAGGCCTAGGCTTTTGAAATTATTTTAGAATCAAAGGCTCTCTTGGCTGCACATACTGTTTTGCTACCTGAGGATTTCTGGGCTCAGTGTTCAACTTTTGTGGCTTTCAGTAAGATCCATTCATCAAGCCTTTATTGAATAGTTAGACTCATTCATTCATTCTTTTATTCAGTGTCTGACATGTGCCAGACACTGGGGAAAAAATGGTTTAGAACAAAACTAGGCAGACAGCCTGTTCTCACAGAAGAGTCAAGAGGGGAACACAAACATTAGCCCAATAATCAAACATATGAATACAAAGTAACACCTCAGCCTGGCCTGAGAGTGGCAGCTAACAGGAGGGAGGGTAAGTGGAAACTGAGGAGAGAGTGCAAAGATTGATGGAATGCTTCCCTGAGGACCAGTCTGTGTCAATAAGCTGGGGAGGGAGGGAAGGAGGGATCCAGGCAGAGGGAACAACAGCTGCAAAGACACCGCAGAAGAAGGGAGAGGCAGCAGGACAGGAAGGAAACTGGATGAGACCTCAATGCTCTGTTTAAGGATTTTGTCGTGTATCCCAAGAGCTATAGGGTAGCACATGCTCAAATTTGCATTTTGACAAGACGCTTTGCTGGATTTGGATAGGGAGAGATCATACCCTAGAGAGAATAGGTAGCTTATTTCCAAGTTTATTAGAGATATGATTATGATTAAACATGTTATCTTGCTCTGAAGGGTAGTTAGTATCAAAGGCAAAAAAATAACATTTAAAATGTAGTTTTAGGGAAAACAGTGGTCAAGAAGAAAAATGCTTATTCGTGCAAGTATCATAATTAATAACCATCAAATAACTTGCTATTTTATATTCCCAGAAGGATAAAAATCCAGGCAATCCTCAGCAGAAACTTATGAGGAAAAACTGGGCCCCACTTTGAAATTACTAAACAGAAAATTGTAAGCTTAGTGTCTCTAGATTTCAGTTTCCTTAAATCAGTGATGTAACTTGGCCTTCACTGAGTATTGCGGAAGACATTTAGGTGATAAATTAATTTACACTAAAGTGTGAATGACTGATACTCCTGATGTAGGTCCTAGTTGATTACTGTTAAGGTGTGTATGGTTGATAACAGTGAAGTGCATTTCTTGGGAGGCAGGGGCCAGGGTCCATTTTTATATTCTCAGGTCTACTGCAGTACTTGGTATATAGCTGTGATACAAAATGAAACTGGGTTAATCTCCAAATTGCTTACAGTTTGAAAGAATACATTTATTAATATATTGGAAGAAATTTCAAAGAGATGACATTTAGACAACTTGACATAGACATTGTAAAGATCATTTTCAGTAGTAAGGCCTTCCCAGCACCTTGTAAAGACAGAAAACACAGAATTGCTCTGTCAAAATGTCGAGCATGTGCTGGTACTTTACTGCTCCCTGCCCACTTTCTAAGGAACCCTGGTGGTGCAGTGGTTAAGTGCATGGCTGCTAACTGACAGAAAGTTTGGCAGGTTGAACATACCAGCCACTCTGTAGGAGAAAGGTGGCGCAGGTGGCTTCCATAAAGGTCACTGTGGTTCTGCTGTGTCCTACAGGATTGCGATGAGTCACAATTGACCCAATGGCAATGATTTTTGTTTTTGGCATATCAAAATTTTTATTCTGACTTCACAATTCTCCCACCAGTCCCAAGAAAGCAGTGAGTAGGATTTCCCAGTGTTGCTTATATAATTCAATCACCTCCCAGGTTTTGACCTCAGGAATCTGGCAATTATATTGCGCTGAAGAGTACAAAAAGACTATTCAGACTAAGTATTCAGGTAGGGGGAAGACATTCCAAATAATCTTGTCAGGACAACAAGAATGCAAACCCATAAATGCAGTCTTTCTACCTTAAAGAAGTTAGTAACATGACCTACATAAAAGAATCCCCTAATAATTTTTTTTTACAAAATCCATGAAACTCAGAGGAGATTCCTGTCTCAACCACAAAATGAGGGACTGTCTCTTGACCCATTCCTGATCCCATAAAGGCTGTCCTTTGATGACCAGTGTTATCTGACTCTGGAATAATCTTTTAACATGGGCTTCGTCCAGCAAGCATCCCAGGAGAGGCATTTTCCTGAGGTCAGGGTCAAGTCTGCCTCGTGAAGGAGGTCACGTGCGCCACCACAGTCACCACATCCCAGTCAGGGTGAGTATCAGTCCTCACATTTGGGTGGCAGTACAGGTCCAACAGTCTCTGAGTCTGACTTTACCCAAACCAGCCCATTTCTTTCTCAAGATCTGAAATGAACCAGGATGTATTTGGTGGATCCAACAGTACAGGCTACTAGACAGCAACTAATCAAACAACCAATATTTTTAGTCAATGAGCTTCAAAGGTAATGCTGTTCTTTAAATCAAATTTAGATGAAATTTGTTCTAGAGTCAGATACAGACTTAAATCATTTATTACTTCATAGCTCTTTGGGTCAAGATCGACTCAGATAACTGTCTGAGATAATGCTATTTTTCCTTCTTTCCAATGGACTATGAAATATTATTTTCAGGGACCACTGCGAGCATGGTGCAGGACAAGATAGTGTTTTGTTTTGTCGTACAAAATGTTGCGACAAGTTAGAACCAATTGGATGGCACCCAGCAATAACAACCTTTTCAGGAAAGTTTCCCTGAGTGGTGCAAATAGTTAATGCTCTCAGCTGCTAAGTAAAAGACTGTCAGTTCTAGTCCACCCAGAAGCGCTTCAGAACAAAAGCCTGGCAGTCTGCTGACAAATCACTGAAAGTTCTGCTGTTACACACACGAGTTGCCATGAGTCTACATGACAGCAACTGGTTGGTTGTCATTGGGGAAAGCTACACGTAATGCAGCCTCTCAATAATTTGGCTGAGAAAACCTACTTTTGATACTTTGAGATGACAAGTCAAAACAGACCACCTCTTTCATCATAGTATGGGTATCTGTGTGGGCATTTGATTCCCCCACGGTGAAATGATTTCATTCGATGGGGTTCTCATCCCTTAAAAACATGCAATATTTCACCTCCTGTTGCTAACTGACTTAGACTGTTACCAGTTTTTACAACTTAAAATTCTATTACTGTATTGTCTCCTCATTTCAATACCAAAAATGCATTCCTGTCATTATTTTTTTACTCCCTCTCACTGTCCAAATCCTTTGATCTATTGTGTTCAGCCCAGCTGTACAGCCCGTCACCTCACCCCTGATTCCTCAGGCCGTGATGATCTTATACTCCTCAGTTTCCCCAGAGACTGTACAACTCACCTTCACCTGACTTGTGAAATAAGAGATGTCACCATTCTTTGGAACTAAAAGGACACAGAATACTAAAAGGAAAGGGTAACGTATCTCCTTCAGATTGAAAATTTTAACATGCTTATAAAATGCTGTCAATTAGATTTCAAATTTACACAAAAGCTGATCCAAGGACTTGACCACACTGTTGGTCTTTCACCAGGGTTCACACGCAGCTCAAAGCCAGGCCCGCCAGTCCTTGTCAGGAAAGGCACACACTTCAGCCAGAATGCGGTCCAGTGAGATACAGTGCTGCGTGGATCGGAAACGGGAGGCCAAAGGAGGAGCTGGACAACAAAAAGACATGAAGAAAAGAAAACAAATACAAGGGGAGTAGCGACGGGCCCCAAGTGGCCTTATTATATGAATAGACTGCAGATAACTACATCTTTCTGCTACAGTGCCTCATAAATTTTGTCATCTTGTTAAGACTGTCAGAAGCACTGACCTCACTTCCTCCATTAACGAGCTTGCCTGATTTTGAGAGGAGATTCTTTATAAACACACAGCCCACAGACCCCTCGTAAACCGTCTGTCAGCTTTGCAACTCTGGAATGAGACGGACTCCAGGCCAAGGAGAGGGAGGGCAGGGCTTCAGAACCAGCTGAGCACCTGAGGCCAGCGGCGGAGACCCTCCTGGCCCATCACGAGGGAGTCACAACTGTGGTTAGTTAGGTCTGTAAAGTGGCTAAAAGCAAAACATCAGCCTTGGTTATCATCGGAGGTAGTACTGACAGCGTTTCACACAATACCATGTTTCCTTTTATTTGCTCGGTTGCTTCTCTCTTCAGGAAGCCGGAGGACGATGGAGCGCATGATCTAGCACTGGATACATACTGTATATGCTACTGGAAAGGCTAAGTTTTGGACAGCCTACTCTGATGTTTTCTTTTTGTTTATTAGTTTTAATATTTTTATTTGTTTTTGTTTCTGAGAGCAACCTCAAGACTCAGTCTTCTTCACCTTTCCCCAGTTGCTTTTCTTATTTCTGGCTTGATGAGGACAATAGTTTTATGTTCCCAGTAATCTAAAACCCTACTGAAAATCAAGCCCACTGCCACTGAGTTGATACTGTCTCATAGAGACCCTATAGGATGGAGGAGAACTGCCCCACAGAGTTTCCAAGGAGTGCCTGGGTGGATTAAATGGTCAAAAATTGCACTAGGTGTCTATGAGATGGTTTTTGTAGAAGTGTCCAGTATGGTCACGAAACAGAATCTTGACTTCTAGAAAGCCCAGAAAAACTCTCCACAGTCAGCTCATGCACCAGTGAGTTTCCATAAAGCTGTGCTGCTGACTAGCCTGGGTTTCAGTGTCTCAAGACAAACTGCGTCAAATTGCGTATAACAACACAGCATGGCCAGTGCCAAGGAGGACCTTATCTCTGATCCCTAAGGTGTCTCCTCTCCCTCCCTAGTAAGACACTCTTCACCCCTGTTGATTTACGCTCTCTCCGCAGACACAAGGGTGGGCAAAGCACAAGCTGTTCGTGCCTGCACTTGTGCCTTTAACAGATAATGAAAACAGCTCAGTGGCCTGGAGCCCCTGCCCTTTCTTCCCTGTAGTGATGGCACCCAAACCCATAACCGTGCACACTGCAATCAGAGCCTGTGGACAGGGAAGAGATTCATGAAAATTCATTTGATGCGTTCTGGGGCAGGTGGAGGTAGGGAGCAGAGAGGCTCAGCCATCCCTTCAACTCTTCCGGGTTTCATATTTGGACCAGGGCTGGGCGGAAGGGTGTGTAGGGTCACCAGTTATTTGCCATTGCTATTTTGGCCAGTCACATAAAAAATATCCCTGACAATTCTGAATTGCATGTATGAACCATTTTATGGCTGTTGGTCTTGTGGTTGCTCTCTCCCCTCTTTCTCAGTTTTTTATTTCCTCTTCTGAGTATCCCATATTTCCTCCTCTCTGCTATACACAACATAAACATTTATCTTCTTGGACCATGTATTTAAAAAAAAAAAGGTAAAAGGGAATAGTAAAAATCCAGAGTCAAATGTGAGTGGCAGAGCTATAATTCTTTATGAAGTAGCAGGTAAGATTGATTGTCAAGGGTCAAAAGGCTAGGTCAAACTCTGCTCATTCGTCAGCTGAATGTCATTTTTGTTTTCCCTGTCACCAGATAGCTTTAAAAAAAATTGCAACTCCTTCCTCATTATCTGGGACTCGGCTCCTTTTCTGCCAACCGCTATTAATGAGACAGTGCTTCAAGCCTGGCCTCCGTCTTTTGAGGTGCGTCTTCGTGTGATACCTGCCTTTCTTAAGCACTAGAGAGACGGCGCCATTTCAAAGGCCATTTTCTCCCACAGCCACGTTGGGAAAATTGCTACTAGAGTAATGATGATTTGAAAATACACACCAGGTCTAAACGTTTGAATGAACAAAAATGTAATTAAATCATTGCAGGTGTAAAGCTTGTGACCCAATGTAACTGGATGGTGGCAATATCTTTGCATCTCATAAAGAAGAAAACAAAGTGAGATGTAATATCTGGAAGCCATCTAAAATTAAGTGCCTTAAGTAAGGGGAAAAATCCCCTTTATAAGTACAGCTGGTCACCAACAACATGATGCAAAATTTAAACTAATGCGTCAATTTCACTGGGAACCTAACATTCCATCCACAGTGGGTCAAATGTAGGTTAACACTATCAAGTAATTTCACCTCCAAAAGACTCGTTTAATTAGCTCACGTTTAATTATCCTAAAGTGCAAGAGAATAATGATTCATTAGAGTGAATTAATTTGTTAATATTTAAGCATAGAGCTGCCAAATGCTATTGTTATCAGCTAAAAGAGTTGATTTCATGAAACAGAAATTTACATCCACAACTAGTTAGCAGTTCAATGTTTGAACCTTAAGCAATAATAATGAGTCCTTATAATTAACCCCTTACTGTTTCCTCCCTGCCAGCCATCTTCTTTGCCTCTAAATATTGTTAGTACATAGTATTACGTAGGTCAAAACATGTTGAGAAATCTAAATTGGAATTTGTCTTTATACTAGTGACACTGTCTAGGTCAACTGTCTAACCTCCTCTATAACCTGCTTAACTCACTGCCATTGAGTCACTTTTAACTCATAGCAACCCCATAGGACAGAATAGAACTGCCTCACAGAGTTTTCAAGGAGTGCCTGGTGGATTTGAACTGCAGAACTTTGGTTAGCAGCCATAGCTCTTAACTACAATGTCGTGAAGTTTTCCATTCTCCTCTGTAAATTTTATAATTCTCATCAGCTTAGCTCGTTACTATTGATTGACAGATGTATGGTGTGACTAAAGCATTTCTTATATCAACCAATGAGTTTGCTTTATTTCTGTTTCATAACCACAGGTCTGCAGTCTCCAAAGGAGAGCAGTCACCAGAGAAAATCCTGCTGAGTATTGTCAGAGGATGGAAAGAGAGGAGATGCCTGGCTGTGTGTAAACCTGTTACACCTTCTGGAAAGATGACTCACTGAGTATGTGCTACTATATATGGCATCCTCCTTTGTGAAGATCAGCAGATCATCTCCTTCTTAAAGAAAAATAATGAAACAACAAAAATCTTCAGTGAAATCCTAGGCTAATTTGCATTTACCCAGAAATGATCATTAACTTGAAATACAGCATCTATTGATTTGGTAGCATAATATGTTTGGTCTTTTAGAAATGGTACTGGTAGCCTGAAGTAGTGGATTACAAGTTATATGGCACAGCTATGTTTAGCATCTGGAATACAAGACCTAAGAGCTCAGAGAAAAAAAAATCTGTGTGTGGTGGGGAGACTTGCCCAGGCAACCGGAAGTATGTATCTTGTTCAGGGGAAATATTCTTAAGTCAAAAGTGGAAGGGAGAAGTTGGCTGCAGTAACAAGACTCCAGGAGTGCGATTCGGATTCTGAAAAGGGTTGGGCAGGGGTGTGTAGCACTGGGGACAGAGTAGTTTAAGTGGTTCTCCAATGAGGAGACAGACAAATCTAATCTAAAATACAAAAAATCCAAACCCATTCTGGTCAAGTTGATTTCCAGCTCACAGAGACCCTGTAACTCCAAAGCTATATGTATGAGAAAGGAGCTGAAATAAGTTTGTTAACATATTGTATTTAAAAAAAACAGATTTCTTTATGTCATATTTTTTCTACCTGTGAATGTTGTTTTCTTTAGCTATAATTTCTAATAAAAATGATTTTATATTTGGTCAATTACATATTTTCTTTGGGAGTATCACTGGGACTTCATGGTGGTTGGAACTAAGGTCCAAGTTCTATTTTCACACTGAGATGACTTAGGAGCAACTCTGTTCACACTGCTGACCATGAATGCTAGCAGAAAGACAGTCTAAGGATGACGTAATAAGCCCCACGAGGATTGACTCAAACTACAAATAACAGTGGAAATGTAACTTCTCTAACTGTAAATGAGTTAGACTCTACATCACAAGGTTAGAGTATTGGTTTTAGTGGCTGAATCAAAACTAGGGATAACTGTTTTGAAACATACATTCAGATTATTGAGGGGGAAGAAGACCTCTTAAAAACTGACTACATACATTTTCCTTTAACAGACCATTTTAATGTTATTGAATGACCAACAACCAATACTGGTGTTCAGACAGCTAGTAACCAACATGGTGATTTCAAAAAACAGGACAGCTAATAGTTCATGCAACTGAATCAAAATGCTAAAAGTCCTTAATAATTTTTAATGTGTCTATAGAGGGAAAAAGAAAATGTGAATCCCTTGCTTTTTGGTTAAAATAAAACCAACTCTGCAAATACAGGACCAGGAAGACTTGGTTGCAATGCATGTGAAACAAGCAGAGATGTTCACTGATCACTTTGGCACTGCCAGTAACACTAGCACGCGAGGAGTGGTTTCATTGCTGGAGCAGAGTTCAAACCAAGGGCACACCAGCCTGTCTCAGCTTTCTGTCTAGTTCCCAGTACTGAGGCTGAAATGTACCTGTGGAAATGTACCCTGTGTAAGCATAATGCTCGGGCAGGATGGCCCTTTGGCTGGGTGGAACTGCCCCTGCTATCACACCTGAGACAGCTGGAGGAAGGTGCTGAGGTGGAAGGTATTGTGGAGGGGGAGGGCAGATACAGAGAAGAATTAATAGAAAAGACGGGAGTGCTGGCTTATATTTTAAAAGGTTCTCATGAAGGAAAGGGATTATATTCAGGTACCAGTAGCTGTCGAACTGACTCCACCACATGAAGTCTCCACGTGTGTCTCAGTAGAACTGTGCTGCACAGGATTTTCAATGATTGATTTTTTGGAATCAGATTGGCAGGCCCATCTTCTGAGGAACCTCCAGGTGGACTCAAAGCTCCAAACTTTGGGTTAGCAGCTGAGCATGTTAACCATTTGCGCTATGTAGGGATTTCACACACAGGTAGTGTAGCTCTAATCTGAGGCAAGATCAGGAACAGTATTTGGAAGTTAGAGGAAGGTGAGCTTTGGGATGAAAATAAAGATAAAGGTTTAATAATTTGATAATAAGATTGACTGTGCCATCTTCAGAAGCACTAAGATCAGCTGCTGGCTGTTTAGGTGGAAACTCAATAACCACCGATGTAGCAATATATTCACATTCGATGGAGGCTTGAACTGGATGTCCTTCAAGTCTCTTTATAACTATCAGTTTGATTGGCCAACTGATTAATACATTCAAGAACATTTACTGAGCATCTTTATACTATGACTGTATGAAAGATTTAGTGTTGCCAGCATCCACATAATATGCTGAAGGAATCATTTTCTGGTCATGTGGTTTCTATTGTCTGAATCTAGAAAATGGCTTGAGAAGTCATCCCTCTGTTCACTAAGCTAACTGTGGGCACAGTAGGACAGATGGCTCATGATCTGCAATTCAGCAATGGACTTGCAAACCAATGAACCAGGTAGCCATATATAGAAAAAGCATTTTGATTTTCTCTTCATTATGGTTTTCATGAACAGAAAGTTGGTATTCGGTAAAGAAAATAGAAACCAATATTTGCTGAGTGCTTGCTACTTGACAGCCAATATGATAACTCTGTATGCATGAGTCGGATCCGACTCGACGGCACTTGGCTTGGCTTATCTGCATTATAATATTTTATCTTTCTTTCAAATCTTCATCTTTCAAATCAGCCTCAGATGAGGTATAACCAGAATACCATTTAGAAATCAGGATGAAAGACTTATCTTCAGGAAAGGCAAATCACTAGAAGATGATGTTATGTTTAATAAACTAGAGGGCCAATGAAAACGAGGTAATTCTACACATGGTGGGCTGATACAACAGTTGCAGCAATGGACTGTAACATACCAATGATCATGAAGATGGCTCAGGACCAGGCAATGTTTAATTCTTTATACATAATGTTGTCATTAGTGGGAGTCAATTTGGTAACAACTAACAGCAGCTCTACGTGATAGTCACTATTATGCTGCTATTACAGAGAAGGACCTTAAAGCTCAGAGAGGTGAGGTGGTTTGCCCAGAGCTGAGCTTTGAACTCAGGTCCGTCACATTGCAAAGACCACAGTCTTGGCCTTGCATCTTGTTGTCTATTAGGGTAGATAGTTCCCTGAATTGGTAACACCTACCCCTCACAGTGGAGAGTTTTGTTTATATTCAAAAGAAAATTCAATACAAAAAAGTTAATGAGGAACTGGGCCTTTATTTTATAATGTTTAAGTGTATCTGGCTGAGGGGAGGAGGTAAGGTTGGGGAACAGAGGGAGTTACCGCTGAAGAGTCACTGAGTTTCTGTTTGTGGGATGTGAGAGTTTTGGAAATGGGTAGTGGAGATAGTGCAACATGGTGAATGTAATGAATGTCACTGAATTGTACAGTTAAAATACGGCCTTGGTGATAGAAATAGTACTGGAGATCACATGACAGAATTTTGCAAGACTAACGACTTCTTCATTGCAAATACCTTTTTTAACCAGCACAAACGGCAACTGTACATATGGACCTCACCAGATGGAACACAGGAACCAAATGGACTACATCTGTGGACAAAGGCAATGGAGAAGCTCCATATCAGCCCTCAGAACAAGACCAGGTGCTGACTGTGGCACAGAATATCAATTGCTCATGTGCAAATCCAAATTGAAACTGAAGAAAATTAGAACTAGTCCACAAGAGCCAAAGTATGACCTTGAGTATATCCCTCCTGAGTTTAAAGACTATCTGAAGAACAGATTTGATGTGCAGACCACTCATGACTGAAGACCAGACAATTTGTGGAATGACATCAAAGTCATCATTCATGAAGAAAGCAAGAGGTCATTAAAAAGACAGGAAAGAAAGAAAAGACCAAATTCGATGTCAGAAGAGACTCTGAAACTTTGTCTTGAATGTTGAGCATCTCAAGCAAAAGGAAGGAATGATGAAGTAAAAGACCTAAACAGAAGATTTCTGTGGGAAGCCCACATCGCAGCCGCGCCTTGAAGGTGGCGCCGAGACACCCGACCGCGCCCTGAGTAAACCCGCCTCCCCACGTCAGCCCCTGTGTGACGCCCATGATGGCCTGATGATTGCAGCCAGTTAGAAGAGAAAGCCGCCCTCACCCCATGCCAAACTGAATGCCTATTGGACATGGCTCGGTATATAAGCCGAAGCCCAGAAAAATAAAGTTGTTGTTGTTCCTCTCTTGTCTCCCTGCATTCGGTGTCTCCTGCTTGGGGCCCCGGGCGGGTTCCGGGGGTCGCAGGCAGCGACAGATTTCAAAGGGCAGCTAGAGAAGACAAAATAAAGTATTATAATGATATGTGCAAAGAGCTGGAAATGGAAAATCAGAAGGGAAGAACATGTTCTGCATTTCTCAAGGTGAAAGAACTGAAGAAAAAATTCAAGACTTCCATCACAGTAGTGAAGGATTCCACAGGGAAAAATATGAAACGATTTGGGGAGCATCAAAAGTAGAAGGAATACAGAGTCATTATACCAGAAAGAGCTGGTTAGTGTTCAGCCATTTGGAGAGGCAGCATATGATCAGGAACCAGTGGTACTGAAGGAAGAAGTCAAAGCTGCATTGAAGGCACTGACAAAAAACAAGACTCCAGAAATTGAAGGAATATCAGTTGTTCACTCATCTATGCCAAGACATTTGGAGGAGGGCTACCTGGCCAATTGACTGGAAGAGATCCATATTTGTGCCCATTCAAAAGACAGGTAATCCAACTGGATGTGAAAATTACCAAACAATACTATTAACATCACAAGCAAGTAAAATTGTGCTCAAGATCACTCAAAAGTGACTGCAACAGTGTATTGACAAGGGACTGCGAGAAATTGAAGCTGGATTCAGAAGAGGATGTGGAACCAGGGATAGCATCGCTGATGTCAGATGCATCTTGGCTGAAAGCAGAGAGTACCGGAAAGATGTGTTGACTATGCAAAGGCATTTGACTGTGTGGATCATAACAAATTACAGCTAGCATTGCATAAAATGGGAATTCCAGAACACTTAATTGTGCTCTTAAGAATTCTGTATGTGGATCAAGGGACAGTTGTGAGAACAGAACAAGCGGACCCTATATGACTGAAAATTAGGGAAGGTGTGCATCAGGGTTGTATCATTTCACCATACCTTTTCAGTCTGTATGCTGAGCAAATAATCAGAAGAACTGGATTATATGAAGAACAAGGCATTAGAATTGGAGGATGCCTTATTAACAACCTGATTATGCAGACGATGCCACCTTATTTGCTGGAAGTGAAGATGATGTGAAACACTGATGAAGATCACGGACAGCAGCCTTCAGTATGGATGGCACCTCAACATCAGGAAAACAAAAGTCCTCACAACTGGACCAGAAAGCAACATTGTGATAAATGGAGAAAATATTGAGGCTTTCAAGGATTTCCTTTTACTTGAGTCCATAATTAACATCGACGGAAGCAGCAGTCAAGAAATCAAAAGACACATTGCATTGGGAAAATCTGCTGCAAAGGATCTCTTTAAAGTATTGGAAAGCAAAGCTGTCACCTTGAAGATTAAACAGCACCTGACACAAGCCACAGTATTTTCAGTTGCATGATATGCATGCGAAAGCTGGACAATGAACAAAGAAGACATAAGAAGAATTGACGCCTTTGAATTGTGGTGTTGGAAAAGAATGCTGAATGTATCATGGATCGCCAAAAGAACAAACAGGTCTGTTCTGGAGGAAGCACAATCAGAGTGCTCCTTGGAAGCAAAGATGGCAAGACTGCATCTTACATACTTTGGACATGTTGTCAGGCAGGATCAGTCCCTGGAGAAGGACATCAGGCTTGGTAGAGTAGAGGGTCAGTGAAAAAGAGGAAGACCCTCTACGAGATGGATTGACACAGTGGCCGCAACAAGGGGCTTAAGCATGAAAATGATTGTGGACATGGCACAAGATCGGGCAGTGTTTCATTCTGTTATGTATGGGGTTGCTATGAGTCAGAACCAACTCGACAGCACCTAACACCAAAATCTTATAAAGCACAAAAAGTTCAATTAAAAAAGAAGTGTATCCGCACTTTGATCTTATTGACACAAATGTCTTCTGAAATCTGAATGTAAGAGGCAAAGACCAAACAGAAATATACAGAAAATAGAAAAACAACATATAGCTGACACATATGATATTTTACATACATTTACATATTTGATCTTCAAAATACCTCAGTGAGCTTGTAGACTACTGCATTCTCAGTTGTGTCAATGAAAAAACTAAGGCATAGGGAAGATTAACTAAAGGTAAGCAGCTTATAACCAAAAAAACCAAGTCCTCTGCTCCAGTGGATTCCAACTCATAGCTACCCTATCGGTCACAGCAGAACTGCCTCATAGGGTTTCCATAACTGTAACCTTTACAGAAAGGGATTGCTACATCTTTGTCCTAGAGAGCGGTGGGTGCTTTGGAATCACCAACTCTTTGCTTAGCAGTGGAGCATTTAACCACTGCGCCACCAGGGCTTCTTTACATAGCCTGTAAGAATTATAAATGTGAAGTCGTCTCTTTAACAGTCCCTGTTGGGTGCAAAGGGTTAACACACTCTGCTGTTCTGACACACACGGTATTGGATGCCAGGCCTCAGAATAAACATGACAGCAACTGGGACTTCGATATGGACATCAGAAGAGGTGCAACATATTAAGAGAAGAATATAATGAGGCAGGGGGTTAGGATGTTGGGAAGCTCTAAGAACAACGACACAGACACAACCCTTTAGGGAATTAGGCTACTGTACCTGTATTTATAACTTACCTTCCTTGTAATTACCTCTAGATATTTGAAGGACTATCATGTGGAAGAAAAAGTAGGTTTATTTTATGTTAAAATAAATAGCTATTTACAAACAGTATTTATTGGACTTTTACTCTTGTGAGATGCTCTTTGGAAACAAGTGATGCTGAGGTTGTGAGAATGCTGCTTGCCCTCAGCTCTTGGAGGTCCACAATGAACTAACACCAAGCTGTTAAAGCCTCCAAGAAGTTCCAGGGTGAGCAGGCATGTTGGACATCTAAGTAAAGATCTCAGCTCTTATTTGGCCAGAAAAATCCCCTCTCCTCTTTTAAAAAATAATACCTGTTAATGCCCCATGGGACTAATTAGCATCCTTATGGCACACTTTGGAAAATGCTGATATTGACAGATGACTTAGAACAAGGAACAAAAGCTTCAGGGAAGCAGATTTCATAGAAATCAGATGAATAATCTGACACTTCCAAAGTAATAAAATCATCATCAGAAGTGTTCAAGTAAGGCTACAAGACTGTATTTGAGAGAAAGCTGAGCATCTCTGGAAAGACAAGTCATTTTAAGGAATGTGTTGGTGCTGCAATATTATCTGCTTTTCTCATGGTCTTGTTGGTTTGGGGTCTTTGATAATAAGTTAAACCATTTTAGTGTACTAAGCATGAGGCACTGGTGGTGCAGTGGTAGAATTCTTGCTTTCTATGCCAAAGACTCAGGTTTGAGTCCCAGCAAGGGCACCTAATGTGCAGCCAACACCTATCTATCATTGGAGGCTTGCATTTTGCTGGGACAGTGCAAAGGATTCAGCACTGCTTCTAGTCTAAGAGGGACTATGAAGAAAGACCTCGTGATTTACTTCTGAAAAATCAGCAAATAAAAACTCTCTGAGTCACAGCAGTCCCACTGATCTTGCAAATGGCACAGAACTGAACAGCATTTCATTTTGTTGTGTATGGTGTAGCCATGAATTGGAGGCCAATTTGATAGAAGCTAACCACCAAACAGCACAAAAACAATGATACTATGAGTAGACATTATACGAAGTCTGTAAATAAGTAAATTATCTTAGATTCACTGCTGAACAAGGATGTATTCTACTCAAAAACTGAATATGCCCCAGCCATTCTGTTATAGAAATCCTTCTGTAATACTGGGCATGGGTAACAGATCTAGAATCTTTGAATTCTTAGAATGCAACACTCAGGCTGGAGCACTGGTCATGTAGGTAAGCAGGATAGATAGGTGTGTGCCCACATATGCCATTTCAGAGGTCCTCTTTCCTAGTCCCCAGAAACTCCCTCAAAAACTCTTTCAAGTATAAGTTCTTTCAGTAAGATAAAAGTTATACATTCAACAATTAGACATGGGGCTTTGAATATAGATGCTGGAACTCACTGACTCCTGCTCACTCATTCATGCCCTAATTTATGCTATTGATCAACCTTTATTGAGAATCAGCACATGCTACTTGTTGTGCTGGGGCTGGAAATATTGAGATACTTGTTGCTTGACCTCAGGAAACAAATACAGAGTTCATCTACATCCCTGCAAATAGGCTTTACATAAGAGGATGGAGAGGAAGGTTCTGAGTATGGAAAAGGGAACAGAGGATGTGACACAGAGAAGGGAACAGAGAGCCCCTGTGGATGGCAATGAAGACTTTATCATCTCATCTAGGAGTCAAAGGCTGGGGCATTTTATAGGATTTCAGATTTTGTTTTTCTGTATGGTCGAATGGAATATATATGGATTTTTTTTTACCCCAAATCTAAGCCACATGATTTCTTTTTTAAAAAACAAGGTTTTAGTTCTTTAACAAGGTTGTGTTTTAGTTTTGTAAAATATTAAGGTCCATACACACTGCACATCCAAGTTTTAGAGCCATAGCAGATCAGTTAAGCCCTCCATAAATACCAGTTTTTGAAATAAACTGCCTATATTTCCAGGTAGGAATTCCTGAGTCTTTCTTAATGGCTCTGCTAACCAAAAGGTCAGCAGTTCAAATCCACCAGATGCTCTTTGGAAACCCTATGGGGCAGTTCTACTATGACCTATAGGGTCACTATGAGTTGGAATCAACTGGAGGGCAGTGGCTTTGGCTTTGGAAATAAGCCAGCCATTCAGAAAGCCTTTTTGCCAGTTGATCAGTGTGGGTTAGAAAATTATAGGTGGCTAACACATTGAGTGCAATGTGTTATATTCCCCAGCAGAGAACCCAGATTCCTAGAACATTCTAGAAAAATACTCTGCCCTTCTGTCAGTCAACGCATCAGACATGTAACAACCACAATGTCTGGGTTTGTGGGATGGGGGTATGGTCCCTGCACGGAAGGGGTGAAAACATGAGGTAGGAGATGAGTTATGATCCCCGTGGGAGGTAAAGTCCAACAAACACAACTGGGATTATTTAGGAAAACACACAAATGAATGTGAATTTGGAATCAGAAAGCCAGGTTTTTGTCACTTTTTATTATACGACAAGGCGAGCCACTGGAACAGCCTAGGTTTCTTTATCTGTAACGTGGAATGTTATCACTCCGTAGATGGGCTGTGCTAGAGATCCTTGTCCCTGGACTTAACTCAGCTCTGTGAAGCCCTGGCAAGGCAAACCTTCTTCAAGGACCCTGCAGGTCTAAACAAGAAGCAGTGACTGCAGAGAGCATCCCAGATGAAGACTCAGGCATTCCTAAAATGGCTAATGACACATTCTTACCAAGTTTGACTTCATTTAAATTAGCTTGGAAGGAAAAAGACATTTCTTATTCCTCAAATGGCATTTAGAAACTCAAATTGGTTATGATTTTAATGTTAAACACCTCCCAAGCAGAAAGTATTTGAAAGCTAGCACACAGAAAAAGAGATGTGTATTTCTCCAAAGGATACAGTATCTCACTCCCCGGGGAAGATACTATCATTCTTTTAAAGAACAAAGATCAAATTAAACGTTTAGTGCTACAATGTGCTGTCACCAAGTGTATCAGTATATTTATGAACAATTTATAATTTGAACTGTTTTCCAGACAGCTGGCCATACCGACGCTGAAGTAGTCATAATAACCTGTCAAGAGAAATTTCCTATAGCACATTCATTAGAGAAAATACGGGCAAGGACAGCAGCCTTTTTAAGCTGCACCAGACCCCTTTATTTTGTGGAAGTGGATGGCTAGACCACAAGTTGCAAATCCTGCAGTAAGGCCAAAGCTCATGGTAGTATATGCTATACAGTCATTGTAAATTTGCTGCCCACTGCAAAGACTTTGAGCTATGAATATGCATTTATATATACAGGGTTGCACAAGCTCAGCCTGGATGTGTTAAAAGGAATAAGCCAGGTCTCCAACACTCATAATAAAGATCTATCTTAATCATATGAGTGTCAGGAAAATTTATCTCACTATCAAGTCTCTTTTACAAAGTAATTTTCTGGATTCTCAAGATTTCAGGATCTTAATAATACATACAGGTTTTGGATGTGGTGTAAGAGAAAGGCTCAGACTTGGTTGAATGGGATTTGCATACAGATCCCCGGATGGTAGAAATGCTTTGCATGCTGTATTACTAACCTAAAGATTGGCAGTTCAAACCCACCCAAGTGGTGCTGCAGAAGATGTGGGGCACAGTTTTATCTGTTACACATGGCGTTGCCATGAGTTGGGATCAACTCTACAGCGAAGAGTTCATCATTTACTAGATGCGTCCTTGGGCAAGTCACTTAAATTATTATATCCTCATCTGAGGAATGGCAGTAATAATGCCTGCCTCACAGTTTTGAGAGGGCCTGGATGTTAAGTTATTAAGTTAGAAAGGAAAATAAGTACCCTTCAGTTGAGCTATTTAAAAGTAGTGTCTCTTTATTATGTTTTGTGGAAAGATCTGTGTGTCTTGGGAATGAGTTAAATTAAAAACGAGCTGTTGCTGAGTCAGTTCTGACTCAGGCAGTCCTGTATGTGTCAGAGTAGAGCTGTGCTTCCTAGGATTTCAGTGGCTGGTTTTTCAGAAGTAGATCGCCAGGACCTTCTTCTGAGGTACCCCTTAGGGGACTCCTACCTCCAACTTTTGCTGAGCAACTGGGCACATCAAGCATTTGCATCAGCATCACCTAGGGATGCTGAATTAAACTAAAATGAGGTTTAAAAGTCATCATTTACAAGTGTACCTACTTTTTGTACATCTTGTACACTCTGCTTATTTCCCTGGCATCTTATGCTGCTCTTGTTAGCTGTCATCAAGTCAATTCCAAATCATGATGACCCAGTGTGTACAGAGTAGAACTATCCCATGAGATTTTCAAGTTGTGACTTTGAAAACAGACTGCCAGTTCTGTCTTCTGAGGTGCCCCTTGGTGGATCTGAACTGCCAACGTTTCAGCTGGTAGTCAAGCACTTGTCCACTAAAGGATCCATTTAATGCACTAAGTGCTATTTTGTACTACCCTAAGAGATTTTAAATCAGCGCTCTCTGTAATACTAATAAGATCACAAATATTCGGAAATTCACTAGTGTCTGCCAACTTGCAAGGATCACATTTTAGGGCCCTAAAATGATATTTGGTGACTGCTTTGTAAAAGGAGATATCTTGTTCTCCTGAATGTCTCCCACTGTTTCAGTTGTGAGATTCTGGTGAAATCCCAAAGCAATCAGTACCTAACCTTATTTTTCTCTTGGTAGCATTGTCTTATACTTACACAGTTTTCTTCTTCCATTATGTTATCTAGTGTGAGTTTTCAGTGGAAGAACTCACCTGTCCCATTCCACTGCACCTTCAAATTACTTATGAGAAATGTATCAAATACATAATTTCAAAAAGTAGTTGTAATTATTTCCATTACCAACAGACAGCTATAATTGCCTCTGTGGAAATTTTCAGAGGCAACTGAAAGAAGAGTAAGCTCCAGAGATATGGTCTATTTCTATCTTTATCCCTCAGCTTACATTATGTAATTTCAGATTCTGGGGTTCCTATAATGTCAGAGGTGACTGCTTGGAGAAGAGGGAGGAAGGAAGAAAACTTGATTGTCATTTCTCTACTGAACACACAATTTTGATGGGTCGATGGTACAATTCTTGTCTTCCGTGTTGGGGACCTGAGTTTGATTCCACACAATGAGTACACTTTTGTGTGTTGCTGTGGTGCAGAACTCCCAACTGAGACAGACTGGGAAGAAAGGCCTGGTGGTCTGCCTGCAAAAATTAGTCAGTGAAAATGCTATGGATTACAATGGTCTCATCCCTAACTGATTATGGGGATGGCACAGAATCAGGTAGCATTTCATCCCATTGAGCACGGGGTCACCATGAGTAGGTAGCCACCTCAACTGCTGCTAACAACAACAACATTGTGGACATTGGGAGTCATCCCTAAGAGTGGAGTGAGCAAAAGATCCTAACACTGTTGACACGGCACAGGCCTAGCATACATCAAAACTTACTATCCTGCCACTGGTTCAGGTCCAACTCATAGTGACCCTAGAGGTCAGAGTAGAACTTCCCCTTAGAGTTTCCAAGGAGTGCCTGGTGGATTTGAACTGGCGATCTTTCAGTTAGCAGATGTAGCACTTAATTCACTATGTCTCCAGGGTTTCCAAAACTTATTATAGACTTGTATTTATTATTTTATTGCATTTCTACAATCACCCTATGGGACAGGTATTATTATTTCCCCCCTCCTATTTTATAGTTGAAGAAACAAAGCTTAAAAAGGTAAATACTAAGACAAAAATTGTACAAATGTCACAGCAACCCCCTGGGCAGGAGATATCTGAGATTTGCTGATGGCATCTGAAGTCTTGTAACATGAAAAGATGTTTTCTCGGTAGAGTGTGTGTTCCAGGGTGGCATGAAGGAAGAAGTTTCTGGGGATGAAGAGAAGTCCCTACTGACTAGAACATAGGTTGTAAGACAGGAAGGGGCATGAGATAAGATTGGAAAGTATGGTTCAGCCTGATTCTAAATGACTGTGTATGCTGTGCCAGGAAGTACAGAGAAACTAGAACCAATGGGGAGCAAATAGGGGCTGGGTAGCTTCTAATCCCAGCCAGAAATGACCAGGATTGCATTAGGGCTTTACGAGTGAGGCTAGTGAGCAGGAAGTTAATTTGGATACTGTTTTGGAGACAAATTCTAGAAATTGGAGGTATCCTAGGTTGGAAGTGGTTGGTAATGAGGGAGGTGGAGGCTTGAGTCTGGCTTCTCCAGCCTAAGGGATACAGTGAATGGTGATGCCTTGAATTAGAAAGATGACACACTGGATGAAATGCACAAAAAGGCTTGTCAGCTGAGCCACGTGCATGACTTGATGACGAGCACTTATTCACATCGTTCATGCCCATATGGCTGTCTGCATGCTTGGTGTGAAGGCAGAATGCAGACAGGGAGCCTTTGGGTAAAAGGGCTTTTCTGAGGTAAACAAACAAATGACTATAAGTTGTCAAAAAGCAGTAACAGAGGTTCTGCCACTGGAATTGAGTGGGACAAATGTGAGATTTGGCCACCCAGAATCTCATCACACTTGTGAGGAAGATTGGTCAACCACTGTCAGAATCCCGAGTGTTCCCCTATCATAGTTAAGTTGTAAAGCATCCTCATTAGAGAGTGTGGGCTCAGTCATTCTCTAGTAGCTTCATCTCACGAAGGACGGAATTAAAGATGATTGGAACCCAAGACACGTGGGCTCCATCTGACTGCTGTGAGGCATGAGCAAAGCAAACTCCCTGTACCTACAACACCTTGTAGATTTGTGATGACATCTAGACCCAGTGCCCTTTGTTTACACCTCCTATGCCCAGAGACGTAACAGCTTCTTTCTGTTTCTCATCACCTTCTAGTGCTCAAGAGCCCAGTAGTTCACATTTTAGGTGCTTTTCTGAAATATCCTCCCCCAAGTTTTCTCAGAGTTCCTCTTGCACCATGTGACTTAGACAAGCTGTTCTTTACTCACGGTCCCCAGCCTTTGCCCATACTGGTTTCACTAGCTCCCCTAGGAGTATCTCTCCCCAAACATCTTGGGAGCCCACCCTCACGAAAGCTCATGAAAGGAATTTTAACCAGGACATCCATCTTTTCCTTTGCCCAGACTCAATTGATGATGAAAACAGTTCTGTGATGTTAGATCCTCCATGTTCCCCCAGGGCTGAAATCAAGGCACGGGTCTAGAAGACGTAATTATATGTCGTGTCCGATTATGTTGATCAATTAGCTAGGTGATTTGAAAAGGAGAGGACTTTCCATCTACCTTTGTTTACTTGAAATTGTACTGTTTCTTAAATCTTGGTTACTTTCCTCTCACTGAAACACATGGTTCCCCAAGACACAATGCTGCTAGCTATGTTTTGAAAGAAACATTTTATATATGGCTGGTTCAAATTAAATGCTAGCAGTCAACAAGAAGTACTTGGGTAGGTAGTTTGAAGGTGCAGTGATGAGTGTGCCAAACTCTGAATACAACTGTCAGTTTACATTAAGCAGATTAATTTTGTTGGGAGTAAATATACACAGTTATCATATCCATATGGTTATTATTTATATTTTTCTTTGTCTTTATCCTTGCTCTTTCCCTTTTGTAAATAATTTTCCGAAAAACACATGAACTGAAGAATGTTTCATTCATTTACATTTTTTCCTTGTTATCACTACAATTTTGTTCCCAGTATGGGCTTCTATAAACTAGAAACCTTTAACTTTTCTTAAGCAGACAAAGGCTTGAAGTAGTTGACAAGCTGCAATATAATGCAATAAAGGAAAGAGAGGACTAATTAGTACTGACCCTATCCCTACATGCCACTCCCATTTGAATTTTTAAAATAAACACTATACTTTTTTTAGAATTCACTGGGTTTTTTTTTCCCCCTTTATGTCATCTTCTGTTTCAGGTTCCAAACCAAGGTATCATGTTACATTTGGTTGTCAAGCTTCCCAAGTCTTTTCTGGTCCGTGCAAGTTTTTCTGACTCTCCTTGTTTTTCATGACCTTTACAGTCCTGGCTATCCCTTAGAAGGTCCCCCTGATCCAGATTTGTGTGATGTTTTTGCCATGACTAGATAGGGTTATCAATTTTTTGAAAGAACATGGAATGCTTCTCATCACATCACACCAGGAATATGTGTTATCCATATAAGCCAAGTGCTGTCGAGTCGGAGCCGACTCATGGCAACCGATAATGTTAACCTTTATCACTTGGTTAATGTATATTTGCCAGATTCTCCACTATAAAGTTGCTGTGTATACTTTTCCATACTTTGTTCTTTGGAATTCAGTTACTGAGTGCAGCCAGTACTCAAGAAGGTAGGCAGCAGAATTAAGCTCTGCCTTTTGGTGGGAAGGGTATCAGTATGTGTTACTCATAATTCCTCTTTAAGGAAGATTTGACCTTAGTAGTACAGATTGGCAGTTCAAACCAGCCACTCTGTGGGAAAAAGATGTGGCAGTCTGCTTCTGTAAAGTTTTGCAGCCTTGGAAACTCTGTGGGACAATTCTGCTCTGTGTGATAGGGTTGCCATGAGTTGGAATCAGCTTGACAGTGATAGGTTTGATCTGATTGGCTTTATCTCTAATTCATCTGAATTAATACATTAGGGTTCTCAATAATATCCTGGAAGTATCAGATTCCCATACTTTCCCTCCTTATCTTCCATTCTTTGATTGTTTAAAATGTTAATTAAACAATAAACAAATAAAAACATTGCTGCTGAGTTGATTCCAATTTACAGTGACCCTACGGGTCAGAGTCGAACTGCTCCACAGAGTTTGCAAAGAGTAGTGGATTTGAACTGCTGAACTTCTGGTTAGCAGTCATAGCACTTAACCACTACACCACCAGGGATGCCAAAATGTTTAACAGGTTGCTCAAAGTCACCTTTTTCCTCCTCATCAAGAATTTCTAGAAGGAAGTTAGTAGCTCTAATTTCTCACTGCTTACTGTTTAACTAGAGTTGAATTACTGTATGTTCAGTAATATAATTTGTTTATTAATTCCTCTCCCATTTATTTTAGAAGGGCAAAATTGGTTAAGGAAAGACATTTTGTCAATGAACAAATCATCTTTAAGTGCTTGGCTGCTAACCGAAAGGTTGGTAATTTGAATCCACCAGCAGCTCTGTGGAAGACAAGACTTGCCAGTGTGTTCCCGTAAAGACTGCAGCCCAAGAAGCCTTGTGGAGTGTCTGTCACAGAGGTCACTACAGTCAGAATCAATTCATTGGCACACACAAATGCACCCAACAAACAATAGCTTTTAAGGATTATCCTTTCTTCTTAAAAATGGGTCTTTCAAGTAACACATAATTATAAATCCAAACATACAGTGTAGCACATGGACTCGTATTTTTCTTGCTATCCATTTAACCAGTGTTTGAGGGAACTCTGTCTTGAAATCAAAGCCTGCGGAATGTTTCATGCCGTAATACTTAGTGTATCTATTCTCACAGATTTCCAAGCTTGACAGAAAGTACACACTTCTCCCATAGCTGAGCTCTTTGGTTTTGCTCAGCAAAAAATTTACTTATTAGGAAAGTCCTGGTGGTCTATTTCAAAACAATTGAAAATTCTATGGAATACAGTTCTGCTCTGATATACATGTAAGGTCACAGTGAGTTAGAATTCACTCAATGACAGCTAGTGATTAGGCTTGGCTTTACTGTGGATCTGAGGCACTGGTCGTTCAGTGGTAGAATGCTCTCCTTCTGAACCATCAATCTCATGTACATCTACCACTCATCCATCAGTGGAGGCATGCCTGTCTTGATGCTAAACAGAAAGACCTGTGGTTCACTTCCAAAAATCAGTCAGTAAGAACTCTATTGTTCACAATGGTCTGATCTGCAATCTATACTGAGGCACGCGCAAGACAAGGCAGCATTTCATTCCACTGTGTACGAGATGGCTGTAGGTCAGAAGCCCAAGGAATGACAGCTAACAACAACAGCAGCAGCATTGTGGATCTGGGATGGAATGATGTCCTTGGAATTCACTGAGGACTGAAACATGGCCTGTCCACTAAGGGGTTTGCACTGGTAGGGAAAGAAGATGCATCAACAGAGACTTTGAATGCAGCCTGGCAAGTGCTGGATAGAGGTGTTCTCCAGGTGCAGTGGGGTTCATAAAAGGGATACCTGCCTCAGTGCGGGTGGTGCTGGATGAAGCTGGCTGGGGACTCTGACATCTGAGTTGTGATAGAGTAAGGCATGGGTTAGCCTGCACTTTTTACCTCGTGCTGCTAGCTTGAAAGATGATGAAGTAACTCACTCTGAATAAATTTTTTCTGGCATTTATGCCTCTTCTCTATCCAGGCAACTACTGAGTACTATGTTTTCTTAAAAACCACAGAATAGTTGCTACCTTTAACCCTGAGTTATCTCTGGACTTACTCCAAAATTTTCTATATAATCAGTAATATTAAAAATTCATATTTCCAAATCTATCATCTGAGTGTTTTTCAAAAGTTCTTCCTTTTTTTGTAATCCTGCCTAACAACACTTATAAACACCAGCTCTTCACCCTCTTTGTAAACTTATGGGTAAAATCCTTGCAGTCTCATTCTTCTTCAGAAGTAATCAAATCTCCCAGTTTTTGTCTTTCACAGAAAATTGGTTGTACTAAAAACAGTTCAATTTCCAAGATCCTCAGTTAAAAAAAAAAGAAAAAAGTGAAACAAATGGAATGGCTGGCTGAACTGCTCTTGGATTTCTCACCCCCACATTACAGCCAATTATCCCTCCTGGCAGAAATAATGTTTGAAAATGAGCATTTAGGCATGTCACTGATGGGAAGTTGGGGCACATCAAGCAGGTTTGCTCAGCCACAAGAAGGGAATTTTGCACAGCTCGTGCTGTGGTGGTAATCGCCTGCTTCCTACAGCCCACAAGGCTGCTGTGGCTACTTCTTTGGCATAGAGCCAGGACTTGGGGCTTTCTGTAATTTTTTGACTATAGGGACTGCTCCCTGGTCATAGGGTTATTTATTTTACTGATTGAAAACGGAACAGTGCCTGGATTTTCTTTGTTAAAAACAAAACAAAACCTAGACATTTTTCTGCTTGCTGTTCATTTAGGTGAAAGATAGGCCAACCTTCTGTAAAGCATCACATAGGAAATATTGCAGGCTTTATGGCTTTCTAGTCTCTATCACAACTACTTATTTCTTCTGCTTAGCATGAAAATGATATGCCACTAAATGAGTGTGTGTGCCAAATGAAATCTGTGTTCCAAGTAAGCTTTATTTGTGGACATGGAAATTTAAATGCCATATAATTTTCAGGTATTATGAAAGATTATTGTTACTTTGATATATCTTCAACCATTTAAAAATGCAAAAGTCACTGGTAGCTTGTGGGTATACAAAAGCAGGTGGCAGGCTAGACTGAGCCCCTGGGTTGTACTTTGCTGACCTTGATTCAGATAAAGCCCAGACCCAACTGTCTTCAGGATGACACTGGGTCCCAGATGGAGAAGAGGCTGATCTGTGATGGTCAACTTGCTGATCTGGGACTCTTAAATTAAGAGAATATTTGAATCCTTAGAGAGGACAGGCCTTGGAACCATGGCTAAAACAGCTTCATTTTACTGGTACAGAAAGTGAGGCTGGTAGAAGTTAAGCAGGGGACTTGAAGTTATGTGGCTAGTTGGTGGCACAGTTGGGACCAGAACACTGATGTTTTGACTTCCTAATCTTGGAGTATTTCTATTATCTTATATTTTATAAATTCCCTGAGCTACATCATAGGCTTGACTGACATAATGACAGAGAGTCATCACGAGTAACTCCCATCTTTAGCAGACAAGAAGTGGGGCCTGTTACTCCAAAGAGTCTACCTGGAGCAAGTCACTAGAGAACACAGAAGCGACTGGTGACCAAATCGAGTATTGCCTTACTCCTCTCTTAGAATTACACCTCAGCTCCTGTGGGATAAAGCAACTGACACTAAGATTTATGAGGAGAAATCAGAGAACAGAAATAAGAAAAATGAAGAAGCATTAAGAGACACGTGGGACTCTATTAAGAAGAGTAACCTAAGAATAACTGAAGTTTCTGAACAGTGAGGGAGAACCAAAAATGCAGAGTATTGTAGAGTTGCTGAAAAAACTTCCCTGAAATTATGAAAGAAAAGAACATAGATATCAAAGATGCTTATTGAATGTCACGAAAACTAGACCCCAAAAGAAAGATACCAAGACATATTATAATCACTCTCGATAAAATCAAACATAAAGAGAGGATCTTAATTGCAGGGAGGCTTAAACAAAACTAAACTAATATACAAAGGGAAGCCCTGTAGGTTTTCATCTGACTTCTTGACAGAAATGATGTTGGCAAGAGGCAGTGGGATGTCACATTCAAAGTCTTGAAGGAGAAAAATTTCCAACCAAGAATTAAATATCCTGCAAAATTGTCACTCAAATATGAAGATGAAATTAAGACATTTGCAGATAAACAGCAGCTTACAGACTTTCTAAAAACCAAAGCAAAACTACAAGAAATACTGAAAGAATCTCTACTTTAAAAAACAAAAACATTAAGTGTATACTTAAGGAGGCAATGCAGGACACAGCATCCAGAATTCTACTTAATTAGGGAAGTTATAAGCTCAAAGCTAAAATATTAAACAAAGGAAATCTTAACACAAAAACTACGATACCATCACACTAAAAAAGAGGGATATATTACACTAGGTATGACCCTTTCAGATGGAGAGGAAATTAAAAAGATATGCAGAAATTAAAGTCTAGTTAAAGCTTAGAATATTAAAGAGGGTCATAGGGATAGCCACAAAGCAAAATAACAATGTGACATGTCAAAACAAGAAATATAATACAGGAGTCTCAACAAACACAAAAGCAACACTTAAAAAGATTAGAAGTTAACCCATGAAAAGAATGACCCAGAACAGAATATTAAGAGCAACATAGAAAATGTCAATAACACAAAAATAAATGCATCAAAATGACAGAATTAAACACATACCTTTCAACAATCACACTGAATGTAAACAGACTGAATGCTCCAATAAAAGAGACTGAGAGTGACAGCTTGCATCAAAAGACACATCCATCTATATGTTGCTTCAAGAAATGCACCATAGACTCAAAGATAGTAACAAACTGAAAATCAAAGGATGGAAAATCACACACCAAGCTAACAACATACAACAAAGAGCAGAAGTGGCAACACTAATCTCAGATAAAACAGATTTTATAGTAAAATCCATCATCATGGACAAGGATGGTCACTATTTATTGCTGAAAGTTTCAATACATAAGGAAGACATAGCAATATTAAATATTTCTGCACCCAATACCAGAGCATCACTGACAAAATTGAAAAATGATAGATTACTCCATAATAATAGTTGGAGACTTCAATACTCTACTTTTGGTAATGGACAGATCATCCAGAAAAAGAGCTCAGTAAAGATACAGAAAATCTTATTGTGACAATTAATCAACTAGACCTCATCAACAAATACAGAAATTTACACATCAACAGATAAGTACACCTTCTTCTCCAATGCACATGGAACACTTTCTAGACTATATCATGTGTTAGGACAGAAAGCAAGTCTCAACAAAATCAAAGCCACTGAATTACTGCAAAGCATCTTCTCAGACCATAAAGCCATATAAAGTTGAAGTCAATAGTAGAAAAAACATAGATACAAATTTAAACTCATGGAAACTGAACAACACCTTGCTCAAAAAGCCAGGGTTATAGAAGAAATTGAGGACAAAATCAAGAAATTTATGGAATTAAATGAGAATGAAAACACAGCCCACAGAACCTATGGCATACAGCTAAAGCAGTGCTCAGAGGTCAATTTATCTCTATAAATGCAGGCATCGGGAATTAAGAAAGAGCCCAAACTAAAGCATTAACTCTACAGCTTGAACAAGTAGAAAGAGAACAAAGGAACCCCTTAGGCATTAGAAGAAAACAGATAATAAAGATTAGAATAGAACTAAATGAATTAGAGAGTAGAAGAACAATTGAAAGAATTAACAAAACTGAAAGCTGGTTCTTTGAGAAGATCAACAAAATTGATAAAACACTGGCTACCCTTACAAAGGAAACCCTGGTGGCACAGTGGGTTAAGTGCTACATCTGCTAACATACAGGTCAGCAGTTCAAATCTGCCAGGCACTCCTTGGAAACTCTATGGTTCAGTCCTACCCTGATCTATAGGGTTGCTATGAGTCAGACATGACTCAGTGGCAGTTGGTTTAACCTTACAAAAGAAAAACAGGAGAGGAAATAAATAACTGAAATAAGAAAGAAGGTGTCACAACAGATCCAACCGAAATCAAAAGTACCCTAACAGAATATTATGAAAGACTCGATGGCACTTGGCGTGGCGTAATCTAACAGATTTGGAAACCTAGAGGAAATGGACAAATTCCTAGATTCACATCACCTACCAAAATTACCAGAAGAACAAGTAGAACAACTTAATGAACCCATTACAAAGGAAGAAACTGAAAAAGTCATAAAAAACTACCAAGAAAAAAGTCCTGGCCCAATGGCTTCACCAGAGAATTCTTCCAAACTTTTAGAGAGGAGTTAATTCCAATACTACTGAGGCTATTTAACAGCATAGAAAGGGAAGGAATAGTTCCCAAATCATTCTATGAAGCCAGCATAACCCTGATACCAAAGCCAGGGAAAGAACCCACAAAAAAGGAAAATTACAGACCAATATCACTTATGAACTTAGATGTGAAAGTCTTCAACAAAATCCTAGCCAATAAAATTCAACAACATATTAAAAAAGTAATTCATCATGATCAAGTTGGGTTCATACCAGGGATGCAAAGTTGGTTCAACATCAGAGACCAATTAATGTGATCAGCCACATAAATAGCACAAAGAATAAGAATCACCTGATCTTGTCTGTTGATGCAGAAAAGGCATTTGACAAAATCCAACACCCATTCATGTTAAAAACTCTCAGCAAAATAGGAATAGAGGGGAAATTCGCCAATGCAATAAGGGGCATCTACACAAAGCCAACCACCTACATCATCCTGAATGGAGAAACACTGAAAGAATTCCCACTGAGAATGGGAACTAGACAAGAATGCCCACTCTCATTACTTCTATTCAACATTGCACTAGAGGTTGTAACCAGAGCAATTAGATAAGGCAAAGAAATAAAGGGCATCTGCATCAGCAAAAAAGAAGTAAAAAAAATCACTGTATTTACAAATGATATGATCGTATATGCACAGAAGCCTAAAGAATCCATAAGTAAACTACTACAATTAATAGAATTCAGCTAAGTACCAGGATATAAGATAAACATAAGTAAATCAGCAATATCCTCTTATACCAACAAAGAGATCACCAAAGAGGAGATCACCAAATCAATACAATCTATTATAGTCTCTAAGAAGATAAAATACCTAGGGATCAATCTATTCAGAGAAATAAGAGACCTACATAGAGAGCACAAGACTTTACTACTAGAAGCTAAGAGAGACATACATAAATGGAGAAACCTACCCTGCTCATGGATAGGAAGACTTAACATTGTGAAAATGTTTATTTTACCCAAAGCAATCTACATATACAGTGCAATCCCAACACAAATTCCAGTGTCATTTTTTAATAAGATGGAGAAGTAAATCACCAATTTTGTTTGAAAAGAGAAGAAATCATGGATAAGTAAAGCACTACTGAAGACAAGGGACACAGTGGGAGGCCTCACACTACCTGATCTTAAACCCACCCACTGCCATTGATTTGCGTCTGACTCACAGCAATCCTAGATCTTAGAGTGAAACTGCCCCATAGAATTTCCAAGGAGTGCCTGGAGAATTTGAACTGCTGACCAGAAGGTAGCCTTTAACCCACTATGCCTGTCACAGTAGTCAAAACAGCCTGGTACTGGCACAAAAAGACACATAGACCAATGGAACAGAGTTGAGACGCCAGAGATGTCACCATCCTCTTGTGAACAGCTCACAGTCAACAAAAGCCCTAAGATTGTAATCTGGGGTAAAAACAGTCTCTTTAACAAATGGTGTTGGCAAAATTGGATGTCTATCTGCAAAAAAACTGAAAAAAGACTCATATCTCACACCTTACACAAAAACTAACTCAAAATGGATCAAAGACCTAGATATCACACGTAAAGTGATAAAGACCATGCAAGAAAAAATAGTCAGCAATAGAAGTTCTAACACATGGTTTAGATAGACTTTTAAATCTGAGAAAGCATGAACAACAGAAGAAAAAACAGATAAATGGAACTATTAAAAATCAAACACTGGCTCATCCAAAGACTTTATCAAGAGTGTTAAAGGACCACCTGTAGAATGGGAAAAATACTTGGCAATTAGACTTCTGATCTCCATAATCTACAAGGTAACGCAAAATATCAACAGCAGAAAGGTAAATAACCCAATTAAGTGATGGCAAAGGAGATGGGCAGACACTTCACTAAAGGAGGAATTCTAGGCTGCCAAAAAACATATGAGGAAGTGCTCATGATCATTAGCTATTGCCAGCCAGCCAGAGATATCCAAATTGAAACTGTACTGAGATACCATCTCACCCCAACAAGGTTGGCCATAATCCAAAAAACACAAAGCAACAAATGCTGGCAAGGCTTCGGAGAGATCAGAACTCTCCTACACTACAGGTGGGATTGCAAAATGGTATAACTGCTCTGGAAAGGAATTTGGTGCTTCCTCAAAAAGCTAGAAATAGATATACCAGTTGATCTTGTAATCCCACTGCTTGGACTACATCCTACAGAAACAGTGGCAGTCACATGAACAGATACATGAACTCAAATGTTTATTGCAGCACAGTCCACAATAGTAAAAAGATGGACTCCACCTAGATGCCCATCAACAGATGAATGGATAAACAAACTATGGTACATATACTCAGTGGAACACTATGCAATGATAAAGAACAATGATGATTTTAGGAAGCACCTCATAATCTGGTTTCAATTGGAAGAGATTATGCTGAGTTAAATCAGTGGCACAAGGACAAATATTGTATGAAACCCCTACTATAAGGATTTAAAAATAGACTTGTGCAGAAGAAAAGACTCTTTGATGGCTGCAAAGGAAGGGAAGGAGGGAGACAGATGGTCATAGATCAGATAATTGATACAAATTTTGTTGAGTAAAAGCAGTGACAGCACACATTAGAAAGAAGATTAGCTTCATTAGACTTTTACATAAACTGATAACTCTTCTAATCTTAACCTAATATTGCAAGGATAGAGTAGCAAGGGCAGTGGTCTGGGGATGATGTTCTCAAGGGACATTGAGGCCCAACTGTATAACCTGCCTATTGTTAACAGCATCTTCTGCACTCATACTGGTGAGTGGCATCTGGGGTCTTAAAAGCTAGTGAGCTGCCATCTGAGGTACACCAAAGAGTTCCAAGTCAGCCGGAACAGATGATGACCAAGAACAACAAAGACACAGGGTAAATAGAGCCCAGGAGACAGAAAGACCCCTGTGAGTGGGAGATTATCAACATGTGACTAGAAGAACCAGATGGTGTCTGGACATCACCAAAGGCAGATGTGATATGGCATACAATGCAGAGTCTCCGTGTGTGTGCAGCTCAAGAACTCTGCCAAAAGGCCAGGATTAATGGTCAGCCTGGAGGGTCCCCTTGGAGCATGGCCTCTAGATCTGCTGCTGCCCCTGACCAGAAAACACTACTGAGGTCAACTCTCTGGACAAGAATGGTCTGAACTTGGTGACACCACATGGTGTGTGTACATCATGGTTCTATTCATTGATAGGAGGCTGTCCTACTGGTTTCTTTCTAGATGGGAGAGAAGTGGGTGGAGAGAAAGTGACAGCAGCTTGTTAAGAGGACACTAGAAGTATAGAATGAAAAGGAGGAGTATGCTGTCACCAGGCAAAGAGAGCAGAAAGAGCTGCAGATAGGCAGGCATGCAAAACTGATTTGGGTTGTATATGTTCACTTAATCACAATAATCAAAAAAAGAAAATAATTCACTTGTTAGCAGTGGTTTTGAAATTTGACTTCAGAAATTATGCTTTATATATTACTTCTGAAAATTCTGGTGGTGTATTAAGTGTTACATCTGCTAACTAGAATGTCGACAGTTCAAATCAGCCATGTGCTACTTGGAAACACTTTGGAGCAGTTCTACTCTGTCCTATACAGTCACTGTGAGTTGGAACTGACTTAATGGCAGTCTGTATGCCTATACGGCCTATACGAGACGTGACAATTAAGTTAATGAACTTGCCACCATGCGCTTATGCTGGCAACACTGTACAAATAACTTGGTAAAGTTTCATAACCTTGGCATATCCGTGTCTCACAGCTGTGTTCATTTCTACATTTGGTGGTATCTTGCTGAGTGGCATTCATTGTTGCTGCGTGCTTTTGTAAAAGTGCCATCGTGAGAATGTTGGAGATTGAACTAGAGCAATGAACATTCAGTTCCTAGTTAAACTTGTCAACAGTGGAAACAAAATCAGAGACATGTTAGTTCAAGTTTATGGGGATAATGCCATGAAGAAAATGGCAGTGTACAAAGGGATTAAATGTGTAACTGAGGGAAGTGAAAATGTCACCGATGAAGAGAAGTCAGGAAGGCCAGTAATGAGCAGAACTGATGAAACCATTGCAAAAACTCATTATATTGTGCATAAAAATTGTTGGTTGACTGTGAGAAGCATAGTGGACCAGGTAAACGTCAATAACGAAAGAGAGAGATCTTAAATGAAAACCTTAGCATGAGAAAGGTGTGTGCAAAAATGGTCCCAAAAGAGTTCACAGATGAATGAAAGCAAAGGAGAGCTGAAGTTTGCCAAGAACTTTAGGAGAGCAAGACAGTGTTTGGGACCATGTTATCACTGGTGATGAAAAAGGGTGTATCAATGAGACCTTGAAACAGCATCAAAGTGCAAAATGGAAGTCAGCTAATTCTGCACAACCAAAATGTTCTGTCAGTTCAAATCAAGAGTCAAAACAATTTTGCTAAACTTTTTTTTTATATCAGAGGGTTTGATCATTATGAATTTGTATCAACTGGACAAACAGTTAACCAAGTTTACTATTTGGATGAGCTGAAAAGGCTGCATGAAAAAGTTAGAAGAAAATGACCTGAACTTTCACCAGCAACTCATGGCTCTTGTATCAGGACAATGCATCAGCTCACATAGCACTGTCTACGAGGGAGTTTATAATCAGTAAGCAAACAACTGTATTGGAACATCCTCCCTACTTAACTGATCTGCTCCCCAATGACTTTTTTTGTTTAGCGGAAGATAAATGAAATACTGAGAGGAAGACATTTTGATGACATTCAGAACATTAAGGGTAATATGACAACAGCTCTGGTCGCCATTCCAGAAAAAGAGTTACAAAATTGTTTTGAAGGGTGGGCTAACCCAACATTGGTAGATAACTTTCCAAGAGGAGTACTTTGAAGATGACCATTGTGGTATTCAGCAACGAGGTAGATAGGTAGCACTTTTTCTAGGATGAGTTCATAAACTTAATTGTCAGACCTTGTATTCCCTTTTGCTGTTGTTGTGTGCCATTGAGTAGATTCTGAGTCATAGCAAACCTGTAAGTAAAGAGTAGAACTATCCCACAGCGGTCCTAAAGTTTCAATTTTACAGAAGCAGAGTACCACATCTTTCTTCCACTAAGTGGCTTGTACTGTGACCTTTCTGTTAGCAGACAAGACTTTAACCACTGTGCTTGTGTTCAAACCTGTCTCTACGACAGACACCTATGAAACCAAGGCAATTTCTCTACCCTCTCTGTCTGAAATTTCTCATCACTAAAATAAGCTTCTTATGAAGATCAAGTGAATTCATACCTATAACATGATCAAGATATTGCTTGGCACATATGTGGGTTTCTGCTATCTTACATAATTCTAGGAACAACCCTTAAAAATAGGCATTATCACATATAAGGTCATCAACTCCTGGTAGAGTGACTTGTACAAGGTCCTGCCACTGGAATTTGAACTTGGGTCTGTAAGGTTTCTATACCCTGTCTTCCATACAAGGACATACAAGACAGCAATAAACAATGACTATCATGGTGTACTGCAGTGCTGTATTATATACAATTGGTGGTGGGGGAGGATTTATTGTTTTAACTATAATACTGATTAGAAAAAAAAAACAAACATTTCTTTTTTAAAAATGTTGACTTTATCTTGGTTTGGTCTAGGCATTAAAATTTCCAGCTTTCATGAGTATAGAATGGGGTTGTTAGATGCTATCAACTTTACCCTGACTCACAACTACCCCATGTGTTACAGAATAGGGCAGAACATGATTTTCTTATCTGTAATCTTTATGGAAGCAGTTCACCAGGCTTTTCTTCCCTGAAGAAACTGAGTGAATTTGAATCCTCAATCTTTAGATTAACAGTTGATTGCAAACCATTTTCCCCACTTATGCTCCTTAGAATGAGGCAAGGCAACCTTATTTATCTGCTTTCCTTTATCTTTGCTTGTCTTTACAACAAAAATACAGTCAACATGGCGATGTCTTTATGACTCACTAGTTCTTTAGCAATGTCTTTCTATGCTAACAATGCGTAAAGCAGCACATCACCAGCTCTTAGTTTGTACCAGGGACTGAACATAAAGCGCAAGCTGGCTATCCCAAAAGGCCAGGAGGAGCGTTCCAAGGAGAAGATGTAGCAAGAGATCAATATCTTTAAACTCTAAAAGGTGGGACAGCTTGGGAAAGCATTTTTTTTTATTGTGATTGACTGAAAGTGCACAATCCAAAGTAAATTTGCATGCCCACCTATCTTCAGCTCCTGCTCTCCTTGCCCAGTGATAGCACAGTCCTCCTTCTTGTTCTATACATGTCGTATTCTCTTAACAATCTCCTGTCCCCTCCTGTCCACTCTCTCCTCTTCCTTCTAGTAAGAGGCCTGTAGGACAGCATTGTACAGATGCACAGAACCACAAAGTGCACACATCATATGGTCACAAAGTATTCCTGAGTCCAATCCATTCCTATCTGAACAGTTGACCTCAGTAATGTTTTCTGGTTAGGGGCAGCAGCAGGTCTAGGCACCATACTCCCAGAGGAAGCCCCAAGCCGCCAGACATCAGTTGTGGTCTTTTGGTGGAGTTCTTGAGATGCTCCTCTGTTTTTCTTATGTTCAGGAACTCCAGTTAATGGTAGATTATTCTTATTGTTAGAGTCTCACATGTTTCTTAACGCTTCTTCAGTTTTCTTATTTCTTTTCTCTGATTTCTCCTCATGAATTCTGGTTTCTGTTGCTCTATCTTCAAGATCTCTAAGTCTGACTTCCGTTTCCTCAGTTCTGCTCTTTTGGCTTTGGATTGAATTGTCTAATTCTGTAATTTTGTTATTGGTCTGCTGGATTTCAGAGTGTTGATGTTACACCAGTTTGAATTGCTTGCTTAATTTTTCATTTTGCTCTGCTGCATTTTGTTTAATCTCTAGGAAAGCCAGCCAAGTGCCATCCGAGGGCTCTCTATATAATTCTTTTGCACTCAACCTCCGATAGTTTCAGAAAGGTTTCTTCATCTGGCATGTCTTTTGGTTTTTTATTTTTGGAGTTTTCTGGAGCCATGGTGGGCTGTTTCTTTAAGTGACTAGCAATGGTCTGTTGCCTTTTAGCCATCTAGAGCCTAGTGTTACCTCAACAGGAGCTGAGATGTAGTTCTGAGAGGTGAGTTGGCCACTAGCTGCCTCTGTGTTATCTAGTGACCAGCCCCAGTGGACTCTTTGGGGTGGCAGGCCCTACTTAGGGAGTCACTGGGGGTGGGGTATCAACTGACCCTATGATGTGGATCAGTAAAGGTTGGAAGAGATGCCATCAGGCTGCTCAGCAGGTATTTCTCCAGGCCAGCCAAGTGCCATCGAGTTGGATCCAACAGTCTTATTTTTAAAAGCTAGAAGCTATTTGACAGCTGTCAAAATCAGTCAGGCCGTCAGGTGCAGCAGGCCCCTCCTTGTGGCTGACAACAGAGACAACTCTTCGGCCATCCCCAGATGCTATGATGCAGTTCAAAGACAAGAGAGGCTATGGCCCTGCTGCCATTCTCAGCTGGGCCCTACCTGTAAGGCAACACTGTGCTAAACACAGCCTTTCTGCTAGAAAAGTGCTCCCCAGACTGGTAGTGCCTCCAAGCCTGGAAATGAGCCCCTACTGAGGTATCTGTTTGGGTGGCTCCACCTCCCAGCCAACCAAGATGGCATCCTGCTCAAGCTGCCCCTTCCGCCACAAAACAGTAGAATCTATGGCGGAGTTCAGAAAAGAGATGGTAGAGGGGCTGTGGTGTCCTTATTCTGCTAATAGGTTCTGAAAACATGGTTATCCCACACACTGTCTTTCCGCTGCACCACATACTGTTTACTTCAGCACTGCAGCTCTATGTATCCACCAGCTCATGTCCATCCTCTGCCTACCAGCTGAAAAAAAGGAAGAAAATTTAAAGCACCAGTGCCTGCAGTCTGCCCAAGCAGCAAGTCAGCAGGAGCAGGGTGCAGCGAGACAGATGAAGTTTTCCATTTAGTGGCATATAGTCCAATCTGACAACACTATGCTGCACCTCAGGTCTCACTGGGTGTCCAGAACACTCCATTCAGTTATCAATACAGGCCTTAGTTTTCAGAAGGAATTATGGAGATGTGTGTCTAGTCTGTCATCTTGGCTCTGCCTCCGGAAAGCAGCTTCTATATCCTGAGTAAAAAGGCATTGACATTGAGGCCAATTAACATAACTAGTCTTTTGGTAAGAGCATCTTCTGCACTCCATCCTGGTGAGTGGCATATGGGGTCTTAAAATCTAGCAAGCTGCCATCTGAGGCACCAAATGGTCCCAACTCATCCAGAACAGAAGATCACCAAAAACAATCAAGATATGATGAACAAGGAGCCCAGGAGACAGAAAGACCCATATGACTGGGAGTCTGTATCAACATGAGACTGCAAGAACTAGATGGTACCCTGCCACCACCAAAGACAGCCGTGACGACGGACACAATGTAGAGTACCTGAGGCAACATGAGAAAAAGAAGTGTGCAGCCCAAAATCTCTACTAAAAGACCTGAGTTAATGGTCCAACAGCCTGGAAGATCCCCTGGGGACATGGCTCCTATACCTGTTGCTGTCCCTGACCAGAAACCAGAAATGAGTCAACACTTCAGACAAGAATGGACTGCCTTCAGGGGTACAGTGTGATTATAGTGTGTGGGTACTTTATGGTTCTATGCATTTACAGGAGGTTGTTCTGATCTGTTTCTAGATGGGAGAAAAGAGGTGGAGGTGGGACAGACGTTTGTTAAGAGGATACTAGATATATACAGTGTAAAGGAGGATTTGGAAAGATTCACAGTGAACTAAAGAAAACAAACAGCTTGCGCTTGGCCCTCTGGCTTCTCCGGGCCATGCCAGGCTTCCAGAGAACCTGCTTCTGGCAGGAGAGCTCTCTCACAGGGCTGAGGCCCCGTTTCAGGGAGAACCTTAGGAAATCAAGGCTTTCCTTCTGATTTCTGAGAGCCAGTACATTCTCAGTACTGGAAGTCATCATCCAAGATAATCCAGTATCAGACATACCTGGCTCACTGGCCCTAGAGCTTCCTTGCCCTGCTCTCACCTGGTAGAGTCAACCGTGTGCGACCTACTGAATGTCTATGTGTTTGTAACAAACTTTTTTTTTTAAACACTTCCTTACTACCTTGAAGTGTCTGTGGGTGGTACAGATGGTTAATACACTCAGCTGTTACCTGAAAGGTTGGTGATTTGAAAACACACACCAATGCTTGAAATAAAGGCCTGGTGAGCTACCCTCAAGAAATCTGTCATTGAAGATTTTATGGAGCACAGTTCTATTCTGACACACATGGGGTTGCCATGAGTTGGAACTGGGTCCATGACAACTGGGTTTACCATCCTGAAATGAAACAGTATAACCTGTGTAACACTGGTGAGTGGCATGTGGGGTCTTAAAATTTAGCAAGCTGCCATCTGAGGTATGAAATGGTCCCAACTCATCCAGAACAGAAGACCACCAAGAACATATAACTTCTAAAAACAAACAAAAATCAATACAATCCCTCAACTATATATAACTGAAAAATAAATAGAATATAATTTTAATAAAATATTTCCATATCTAAATGCTTGGGCATGATGCTATGAAAAGACAGTGAAGTAATCTGATTTTTACACCTATATATAGAATTTCGTGAGGATTGTAGCTAGTAATCAGAATGACACAGGAGCAATTCAGGTACCACAAGTGACAATGGAATTGAAGACTTTCCCAAAGTGGTAAAAAATGTTGGTAAATATGGGGCAGTTCTGGAAAAAATGGAGTTCAGTGCTCCCCTGATGTCAACAGTAATTGTATCCCTGAAAAGGCAACATGCACTAACTCTGTACAAAAACTTATTTGAACTTATATGTAAAAAGGTGTTAAGGGTCTTAGCTCAGATAATTACAAAAGGGATTTTCATGAACAGGAACATCTGGCAAGACATTGACGGCCATGCTGTAGGCAGGGCCATTCTTCATTGTGCAAGACTGGCCCATACATTACAGGACATTAGCTTCTCTGTCCCTAACCTAGAACTACGGAACACTAAGCCGCAGGGGTCTCTTTTTAAACACTGCCATTGGGAATACTTTGTAGACAGTTCTGTTTGAGCAAGTGAACAACATTTCCATGTCTCTGCTTAAAAACCTCCATTGAAAATCATCAAGCACCTTTTGCCTCTGCACTTTATGGACTCCCATCCCCTTGCTGGTACGAACTGTCACCCTGACACATTCGGTGCGATCGTCCAACAAGTATGAATGCTCATAAAGATAACATCAGGCAGATCTAAACTGGTGCCAATTAGTGTCCTCACAAAGCAGTTCTAGCTCAGTTGGACGTGGAATGGGGCAATGTGATTTTATTTTATCTGCTTTCCATTATCTTTGATGGACTTTACAGCAGTAACAAAATCACCACCAATATGGGCATGCGACTCCATGACTTTCACACTCTGTTACCCCATCTCCTTATACAGACAACACATAAAACTAACGCTATATTATCTCTGAGGCTGAAATTGGGAATGTTGCCAGTAGCTAAGGCATGTCTGGAATTAGTATATTTTAAAGAAAAGCACTGAGGTAGGACACACCATCTTTTCACACTCTACTCACAAGCAAACTATTAGTCACATTATTTCAAGAACTGCAGGTTAAACAAAGGGCTGAGACTGGAGCACGTGACGCCACCAATAAGTCTCTTGATTATGACTAAATTAAACACTGAATACATCAGGCAGGAGCTAGTCGGTGGACTAGCTAATTATGACTAATAGCAAGTACACAAACTTTAAATTTTTATGTGAAAAGTCAATAGCTAGTACTCATCAGTTAGGCATATTACTTTGCAGAAGAATACCCTTCTCAAATCATGAAAATTATAGAAAGTGGCCAGAACTCTCCCTACATCAAACCGGCCACTAACTGAACCTGTATAGGACATGTCCACCGTTTGTCTGTCAGTTTGCTGAACCGTGCTGGCTTGCCTGCTGCTACGATCCTGGAAACTATGGCAGCAGTGTATCAAATACCAGCAGGGTCACCCGTGGTAGACAGGTTTCAGTGGAGCTTCCATACAATGCTAGATTAGGAAGAATGGCCTGGTGATCTACTTCTGAAAATCAGCCAGTGGAAACTCTATGGGTCACAACAGACTATTGCCCAATACAATTCTAGATGATGAATCTCCTAAGTTAGAAGGTACTGTAAATACACAGTATCTGTAACAATGGACTCGAGCATGCCGAGGATCGAGAAGGTGGTGTAGGACAAGGTAAAGTTTCGTTCTGTTGTACATGGGATCACTGTGAGTTAGAGTGGACTTAATGGAACAGCAACAGCACAGGATACATAGTGACAGGTAACAGATATGGAGCTCCCAGCTGCCTCCCCAGGGGCTAGGATGTGCTTTGCTCAGAGGAGGCACTCAATGAGCATGCATTGATGTATAAATGAATTAATTCATGAACAATAAAATATCAGGGGTACACAAAGCCCCAGAAACTAGAGAAAATGCCATTCATATATCCAAAAGGCAAAAAGTCTAAGAGTCTAATTCTTACTGTTTTTTCAGCTAACATATTTGTTTTCTGTGTTCTCTTTCTTATTCTCATTCTCTACACACACTGCTTTCTCCCTCTTATTTTTTGAATTGCTTCTTTCTTAGTTTTCTATACTTCTGCTATTTTATTTCTTGGTTATGCTACTAAAGCCAACACACCACCCCTGGCACCTGCTAAAATAATCTCTGGCCACAATTATAAAACACAGAGCAGTTAGTTTATGAAATAGAGAATATTTATTTCAAATTCAGACTGGAGGGAGATGCAGGGGCCAAAGCCCAAAGGGACAAAGGTCAGCCTCTGAAGTCCAGGTAAACAGCATGAAGAGCAGGGCCTAAGTGTTTGCCCCCTTGTACTTTTCTGAGGAAATCAGCTCACCTGCAGCATTTTGTTGGTGACCTATATGATGTAGTATAAAATGATGCTCCTGGTGACCTTGAACCTTTCTTCCTGGTCAGTGCTTGGCAGCTTTTATTGGATCTTGCTCACATGGATATGTCCTATCCTCTAATTAAATCTATCTTTCTTGAGCACTTTTTAACCATAGACACTTCATTAAAATCTAACATGGATCCTTGCCAAGGGAACTCAGTTGATGGGTCAAGCAGCAACACAGCTGGATTCCAGTCCATAAAAGGAGCCAGCAAATCATAGTGTCTTCACAGGAATTCTTCCTTCCCAGTGGGGTTGGACGCTTTGATCCATCTGAAAAACCTACACTTGGAAGGAGCAGGCAGACCCTCAGCCTCTCTCTTCTCTTTATTACTGGATGTTTTAACAATTTTAAAACTTACGGACCTTGGACACAAGGGGTTAAACCAACTTTCACTGATAAAGGGGAGAATTCTTCCTGGAAACCCCTTGGAGATACTTGTAATTAATTTGATCTTCTTCAGTCATTAACTCAGACTCATCGTGAGTCATCTGCACACTGCTCTATTAATTCACTGGAGATCACTTCCTGGGATTCATTTAGTTAAGCAGCGCTGCTGGATTACATTTTAAAACCCTTAAAACTGGTTGTAATTGATGTCTGTTTATAGAGGCTTACTTTAATGGAGTTAAAGTGGATGGAAATCTCGCCTGCTAGCCAGCTATGCTGTCTTCTAGCATAAAGCCCAGCGCTGGGAGTATCGAGTTGAGTAAGAAACACAGCCAATTAAAATGAGTTAGTATTTTTAATTTTTGTTCTAGTTTTCAAATGTGGAGTCTTTCAATTGTGACAATACAAATAACTTATTTAAAACTACATTCTGCTGTTGAAATGCACACATAAATATGTGCAAATATATATACTTTACTTTCAAATGAACTAATAATTTGATGTAGAAACACCATGAAGCTGAGATTTTGGGATGCTCTGATTTCTCCAGAAGGAAGTCAGGGTTGAGAGGACAGAAATACCCTGTAAGCCTTTCACCAAGGCTGCCTGGTTCCTATATCCCCCAGCAGGCCATGTTGCTTCTTGGTGGATGGCCTGTGAGATGGCACAGCTCAAGAGTTTAAATATCTCGTGCCTCAGGTGAGGTCTATATCCTCACAGGCCTGCATTTTCTATCCCACCTGCTGCTCAGATTTAGAGGCTCCAGCATTCTTACTAGGCTAGAGGTAGGAGGGGCAAGTTGTCTTTCTTTTTTTCTATAAAACAGCAAATCAAGAATTGCCTGTGGTACATATTTTGACCTTTTTGCTTTATTTCACCAGGCTGGCTTGTCTCTGCCTGGCCAAACTTTACCTTTCCTTCAAAGCTCAGCTTAAGGCCTAACAAGCTTCTGTAATAATCCTTCTCTAACCATGCCAGACAGTGAGAACAAATACTTTATACTTATATAGCCATTTGCCCTTTTCCCAAAATCAATTTTGGATACCTTATAAGATTTATTCTTTAGAACAATTCTGTGTGGGATGTACATACATGTGTTTACATACATGCTTTGTATACATAATATATACTTTAGAACATGCACACACACATATATATACATATATGTATATACACATACATATCTACGCTTTATATCTGTGAAATATCCCAGGTTCTGCTTTGATTTTCCTTATTTTTCTTTGGAAATCCTGGTGGAGCAGTGAGTTAAGTACTGCAGCTGCTAACCAAAAGGTTGGCAGTTCAAATCTACTAGGTGCTCCGTAGAAACTCTATGGGGCAGTTCTACTCTGACCTCTATGGGGGTCGCTGAGTTGGACCTGACTCGATGGCAGTGGGTTTGTTTTTTGGTTATTTTTTTTTTACTTCATACCATGTAACCAAGAAATAGCCACATTATATAACCACATGGATCTTAATCAGATAAACCTACAAATTTCCAATCTTCAAATGTCTTCTGAAGTTCAAAGCTAGAGATGCAAATTGAGAAATGCAATCAGAATACAATATTAAATGAAAAAACCTTGAATACTATGTGGAACTGGAAAAATCAAACCAGTTGCCACAAGCTGATCCTGACTCATGGCGACTCCATGGGTCACACAGTAGAACTATACTCCATAAGGTTTTCCACAGCTGTGATCTTTCAGAAACAGATCTTCAGGCCTTTTTTTTTTTTTATGTGTCTCTGGGTGGATTTGAACTATCAACCTTTTGGCTAGTAGCTATGTGCCATTTGTGCCACCCAGGGACTCCCATATACTACACAGAGTGTATTTTAAACTTTAAAAAACATAGATAGAATATGTATGATTACATAGAACACTGGAAGGAAAAACATTAAAACACTGTCAATAGTTAATGCCATTGCTCTGAGATGCTAAATAATTTCAAAACAAATTTTTATGTTTTAATAGTACTGAAGAGAGAAAGAAGGAAACAAAATCTCACTTTCAAGACAAATTAAGGGTGATTCTAATTTTCTTTTTAATAGTTTTCTGTATATTTGGAATTTTCCAAATGCAAGCATGTGTCTTCTATAATAATAAAAAGCACACAAAAGAGGCCTCTAAAAATGTGACTTGAATAACTGGGGATTGCATGTGGTTTCATGACAAGAGGAAACAAATTGCCACAATCATCTTTAACGAGATCTCATATCCAATGAGCCAAATACCGTACCTTAGGAAACCCATAGAAACTTTGCTGTTTTCAGTCAAATAAAAGTGCAGTGAAATGGTGATTTTCTGAGCAATAGCACTCTTGTTGTCAGAAGAGAAGGGAAAGGAAGTGGGGTACTATTCAAAGAAAATGCACTGGGTAATTTTGTTAAGTATATGTTATTGGTTCCAGCACATTTTATTTTTTTTTAAATCTGACTCCATGATTCATGGAGGTTTTGGGGGAGAATCCTACAACTATATTATAAATAAAATGTGTATGATAAGACTTGAAAGCAAGGAAGTTTATGTTCTGACAAGAATTCCACAAATTTCTGGGCTGATAGCTAACTAAAGGTTTCCCCATGTGGTGTTGGTTGATACACGATTTTGCTTTTCTTTCTTTAATAATTTTATTTTTTATTAAATAAAAAATGAAAGTGTACATACTCTGTGCTTACAATATTGGGTTAAGATAGGAGGAGTACACAAGTTGTGTCGAAGTCCCACTAATATTAATCTTCTTACTAATGTGTATTGTCACCAATTTCACCCAACCAAATTTCTGACAACTAGCTAATCTAAACCCACGCCCCTCGCCCTCCCGTCCTCCCACCCTCCCCACCCTTGTAGCCGTCAAAGAGTCTTTTCTGTTATGTATGAGTGTGCTTTTAAGTTTTTATCGTAGCGGTCTCATATAATAATTGTCCTTCTGTTGCTGACTAGTTTCACTCAACGTAATGTCCTCCAGTTGAGAGCAAATTGAGAGACGTTTCTTGTTATCATCGTTTTTCTTTATCGATGTATAACACTCCATTGAGAACATATATCAAAGTTTACCCATCCATTCTTCTGTTGTTAGGCATCTGAGTTGAGTCCAACTTTTTGCTATCGTGGACTCTGCTGCAATGAACATTCATGTGCATGTATCAGTTGGTGTGAATGGCCTTGATTTTGTAGGATATATTCCAAGCAGAGGAATTGCTGGGTCAATATCTATATCCATTATTTTAAGGTAATGTCAAATTGCTTTCCAAAGAGGTTGCAGCATTCTGCAATCCCACCAACAGTGTAGGAGAGTTCCAATCTCTCCACAGCCTCTCCAACATTTAGTGTTTTGTGTTTTTTGTGATTTTGCTTTTCTGAAACATTGAAAAGACCCAGTTACTTGTGAAAAAGAAGGAGCAAGGAGCATAGCATTGCTGTATCCAGCAGCACAGCAGCTGATGTGGATTTGGCATTTTGAGATACAGAGTCGAATGGTGATCCAGTATGGATCCCATCAATAAGCTTTTCTAATATCAAAATGGAGCACAGGTGGCCCAGTTTGGTTAAGAGCCCAAGCTGATAAGCAAAAGGTCAGCAGTACAAACCCATCCTTCTTGAAAACTCTATGGGGCAGTTCTAGCCTGTCCTATAAAGTTGCTATGAGTTAGAAGTGACTCAACGGCAATGAGTTAATGGGTTTAATATCAAGGTATACTAGCAAAAGGAAATGGATCTAAAATTGAGCCTCAAACAATTACCTGCTTGGAGTTGAGGTGAATTAACGCTTTGGCTGGTTATGAACTTAGTCACATTGAGACAGGTCAGTGGGCCATTCATCCCTGTCTGGGAAGTTCGACCTCCCTTCAGAATTGATTGTGGGCCATTGGATTTCTTCTATATGGTATTCACTGAGGCCTGACAACAATTCTCTCTTCCTATCATAAACAGACATCTCTTGAGCCACTGTTTTCAATGAGTTATTTATGTAAAATAAGAAATTCACATTTGGTTAACAGCTGGTTTTATATGAAAGACTTAGAACTTTTAGAAGTCTCCCCAGCCTCGCACCTGGTGAATCAATTTTTTTTTTTTTTTCTGGTCCCACATGCTTTTTCTACTGTCACTCCACCCCTTTGTAGCAGTCAACTTGGAAACTAAATTTCAGGCTCTCCCTCATGAGACATAAGATCAAGATGAGAGAAAACAATGGAGCTGCTTTAGATTTGCTGGCTCGTTTCCTTTATGTCTACTCTGACTTCTTAAAGACCTAAGTACCAGTGATCTTCCTGTCTGAGCCAATGCACACAAAAATGACAAAAATAAAAGCTTATTTACTCAGACAGCTTTGTATGAAACAAATGACAGAACTATTGAGATGGAAAGGGTATTAGAGATTACTGGCTCCATTTTGTTCTTTCTTAGATGAGAAATTACATAGAATAGTGTGGTGAGGTCTGAATTCAAATCCTGCCTCTGCCACTTACCAGTTGTGTGGTCTTGAGCAAGTTAGTTAAATGTTCTCTGCCTTTGTTTTCTCATCCACAAAATAGGATTTATAACAGTATCCACTAGAGGTCGGTAGGGAAGATTAAATGAGATACTTTAAGTAACCTGATGAGAATAATGTCTGGTAAAAGAGAAATGAGGAAGCCTCAAGACAGGGCTGTTAAATGGCAAGTTAGTTCTGAGCAAATGGAAAAGCACCACATAGATGGCTTGGGTAAGTGCTAAAAGGTAATCAGAATTATATATAAAGACATGTGCTTCAATAAAGTTGCACAGGAGTTATAGGGAAGGCCTTAAGGAGGAATTACAATTTTGGGAGATCTCTGACTTAAGAGAAAAGAACTTGTGGAGCACGAAGGATGACTCAGGCATAAATAGTATGTTTCTTGCTTGATGGACAATTGGTTTGGACCAACCTGGCTGGTTGTGGAATTAGTGGTCCTAAAACCTTTGAGTTAGTCTCAACATTAGCTTTTATCGTTTGGCCAATTTGTGTGATGGATTCGGTGTGTGTGTGTGTCTGCCTGTATAAAGGGTATAAGTGTGGTGTATATGGGAGTGGTATGCGTGAGAATGGGTTGTGGAGTATGTGTGTGAATGTGTTGTGCATATATGGAGTGTATATGCTCTGTGACATGTGTGTTATAAGTGTGAGTTTCCTGTATCCATGCAGAATATGCATAAATATGAAATTATATGTGTGTTTGAGTGTGGTCTGTGTGTATGAAGTACAGTGTGTGAACGATTTCTCTGCATGTGGTACAGGTGTGAGTGAGTTATATGTACATGGCATGTGAATGAAGTATGTGTGTGATTGTGTGGATGTTGTGTATGTATGTGGAGTGTGGTGTAGATGTGGATGTGGTGTGTGTGGTAGCATAGATGTGAGTATGTTTACTGTAATTTGGAGTGTGTGGGAAGCATATGTCTGTTTGCGTGAGTGTTTTGTATGTATGTGGAGTATGGTGTGTGTATGGATGTGGGGTGTGTGTGTGGTGGTATAGGTGTGAATGGAATGTGTATGAAGTATGTGTGTGCAGCTCGCATATGTGTAGAATGTGTGTGTATCTGGAGTTGTGTGTGTGTGGATGTGTGGCGTGTGTGTGGATGGGGAGTGTGGTGTGTGTGGATGTGGAGTGTGTGTGGATGTGGTGTGTGTGCGGATGTGGTGTGTGTGTGTGGTACAAGTGTGAGTGTGCTGTATGTCCGTGGAGTATGTGTGTGTGCGTGAGTATGTGTGTGCGGTATGTATATGTGGAGTGCACATGTATGAAGCCCTGGGCATCAGGGCTCAGCAGAGTTTATAACAAAGCCAGGAGCCGGAGGGCGGCGAGGTGGGGGGAAAGGGGCTGAAGTGAGCACTGCACAGATTTCCCTCAGGAGCAGAGGAGGCTGCTGGAGACTAAGAGGCAGCCAGCAGAGGGCTATAATCCGGGCAGCCTGACAGGGAGCTTTGAATAGAGATGTTTAGTGCATGCGGAGGTACACTTAGGGCAGGGAAATGCCAGAGATACATCGCGGGAAGGAGAAAGTGGCTGGATAGGAAAAAGGCTTCACTGAGAGAAACAAGGGGGAAGTGCGGAGAGGTGAGGCAGCCTTCTGTCCAGCTTCTCTGATTCTACAATTCTGCTCTCAAAGTCCTGGGTAAGTTAGGAACCCAAAGACCAAGGTCACCTGTGTGTCCCCACCTCCTGATGATCTTCTAACTTCTTCACAAGAGAAACGCCATTCTTGGACAGTGCTCCCAGAGGCAGTCAGCTCCAGGAGGGCAGGGCTGAGAGCATTGCTGTCCCTGTTGCACACAACTGGGCTACCCAGTCCTCTTCTCTCTGCTTCCCATGTGCTCTGAACTGCTTGTCACGTCCCTACTGAGGCTCAAAGCAGTCATCTTGTTTTCCTATCTCTTCAAGGGCAAACTGTGGTTGGTGCATATTTTAGGAGGATGGGCTACTTTCAAGAGCTGAGAAATTTCACAACACAAAGTCAGCCTCAAGAACTTATCTAGGATTACATCAGAATAGACAGTTGGCTTGAAAAGCTGTCCAATGTTTTATGGTTTTCTCAACCCCCAAAAACCTTGTGCCTCAGAAACAAAACTCAGCAGCTACAGAAATTTGTAGATGGACACAGTACTGTTAAGAAGGCAGAACAGGGTTTGTATCAATCTATAGTCTTTTAAAAGTATCTGCTTAATAATAGCTCATAGATAATCATCTGATTTTGATGCAGCGATTACCAGGTGATGCTACCAACTAACAACCATGATTATACAATTACATGACTCCTCAGGCCCTGAAGCAACTTCTCTGAAGAACGAGTTTGTCCTTCAAAGGGCATAATAAGAAAAAATTGGGTGCAACTCACTGAGCACACTATGCTATACTGGGAGAAGGGTAACCTGTTTACCTATTCCTAACAGTTACAAACGGCCTACAGCTAGCTTTCTTCTCAGCCTCCTTTGTTCTCATTTATCTTCTGTATTCTTGGTCATGTGAATGCTTCTCTTCTGTCCACCTGGACCACTTTGTAATTTCACAAGTCCCCTGATTTTTCTTTCTTTCTTTTTTTGTCTGGCTACAGTGAAGATACACAAAAACCAGTTGCTGTCAACTCAACCCGAATTCGTGGCAACCTTAAGTGTGTCAGAACAGAAACTGTGCTCTACAGGGCTTTCTGTGGCTGTTTTTTCAGAACCGGACTGCCAGACTTTTCTTCTGGAACACCTCTGGGTTGACTGGAATCTCCAACCTTTTGGTTCGGAGCTGAGTGCACTGAGCTCCTGCACTGACTAGGAATTCCAAAGATACACAAAGCAGCTAGAAAATAGTTTGTGACTACAGATAATTTTTACCTCTGAAATGTCAAAAAGTTGCTTAAATTTAATTGGAACCCAGAAAGAAATAGGCAACATGGAATCCAATAACCAGGAGAAAGTCACATTGATTGATTTATTAAATACAAGGGGTTGAATAAGATTCTTTAAATGTGAAACTTGGGGTTCGGGCCAACTCCAGTGAGAACAAGATGGCATGAAGCTCAAGATGAATATGCAAAAGTTGCTACATTAATCCAAAGCTTCAGAACAAAAGCATTCTTGATATTCCTGTTTTTCTCACTTAGGCCCAACACAAAAGGGAAAGGCAGACCTGCCCCCTTCAAATCTTCAAAGTGCAGTACAGTGCTGTTGCCTCTGGGTGTTTTTTTCTATTTTTGGAGACAAATAGATGAAGGAGGAAAAAAAAAAAAAACAACACCAAAAATGTAATAGGAACACTGAGTTTCTATTGTGAGTTACAATCACAATCATTTTACCTGCATAGCAGATGAAAAGTTAATTCCACAGAATATGAGAACTAAACATTTTTGAGGTCCTTACCTATGCTTAGCCTCAACTTACATTAAATTTCTTCTCCATTGCAAATCTGGCACCAATATGAAAACATAAAAACACGAGTGGACTTAATAATTCAGTTTTAAAAGTACAGATGTAAATAGTAGCAAATGCTGAGACTGTCTTTAAAAAAATTGTTTTTGTTCCCTTTAGAAGAAAGTTATAGGTGTCTGAAAGTTTTTACATACATGAGAACATATCTATGGAAAAGAATAAAAATAAAGTTGCATGCAGGTGTAATGCATGTACAAATTTCCTCTGTATTTCCTCTGCCTTCTAGACACGCAGAGCTTCAGGAGTATGCATTTTCTGTGGTATTTGTGATGCTGTATGTGATTTTGATTCAGATAGATGAATGATATTGTTTTTACTTTAGATGCTTTGGGCTTGAGGTTGTAGTTTAAGGCTCTATTTTTAAGTTCACTTCTCTCCCTGTCTTAGTTTTGCTCTTTATTTGCTAGTAGGCGTCTTCCCAAAGCTTGCTCGGCACATAAGGAACACAGTATTGTGCCTTTCACACCAAGGGCTAGCTTGTGGGTGTATAATCATATGGAGACATGAGTTAGGCTGTTGAAAGGAGGTTGATTATAGTCTTTGTTACTGGATAACATATAATAGTTTTCGGATGGGCAACCAGAAAAAAGTACATATAAGTAGGAATTTAAAATTTCATTTTATAAGCCTTTTCCCCCTTCAACAGTTGAAAATCAAATCTAAAACATGTTAAACTATTTGAAATAAAGTTCCTTACTCTAGACACGTGCATTCTCCCAAAGCATTAGTAAGTATGTTAAGATAGTAGAAAGTGAAAAGTCTATTCTTTTCTTTCCCTTGAGTTCCATTCTCCCTGTTATCTAAGTTTTCCAAAGTATACATATATGTGGTTGGTGAGCATAGCTTTGCCTTGTGGAAGCCAACATAGGTGGCAACCTGCTCTCCTTGAGGACTGGTGGGAGTTCCTCATAAGACAGCTGGAAAACTTTGAGGTGCAAAACAGATTCTCGCAGAGTGTACTGCTTTCCTGTTGTTGCTGTAACCATTTACCACAAACTTTGTGGCTTAAACAACACACACTTGTTATCTTAAAGTTCTGGAAGTCAAAAGTTCGAAATGCTTTTTACTGGACTAAAATTAACAGGGCTGCACTCCTCTTTGGAAGTTCTAAGGTAGAATATGTTTCCTTGTCCCTGTAGGCTTCTGGGGGCTGCCTGCATTCCTTGGCTGGGGGTGCCTTCCTCTGTCTTCAAAGGGAACAAGTCTTTCTCACATTGATCACTTTGACCTGCTTTCATTATCACATCTCATCCTTTGATCCTGATTCCTCGTCTCTCTCTTCCTCTTCCACCTTTAAGCAACTTGTGATTACACTGAGTCCCCCTGGACAATCCAAGACACTCTAAACTCATCTGCTATAGCAACCTTAATTCCATCTGCAGGCTTAATTCCTTCCTGTTTGCCATGTAACAGCGTATCCACAGGTTCCAGAGATTAGAAAGTGAACATTTTGGGGGAACCATTATTCTGCCTGCTACATGGAGCCCAAGCCTATTGCCACTGAGTCAATTCTGATCCATAGCGACCCTATAAGACAGAGTAGAACTACCCCATAGAGTTGCCAAGGAGGGCCTAGTAGGTTCTAACTGTAAACCTTTTGCTTAGCAGCTGTTCCTATTAAACACTATAACACAAGAGTTTCCACCACATGGAGAGAGAAGTTAAGGTGGAATAAATTCTATCCTGGTCATTCTGATTCATCTCTTTTCCGCTAAAGATTAGTAGCTGCTCTCTCTTTTCTGTTAGCTCAATGGCATGCTCTCTTGGATTTCAATAATCAGGTCTCCCTTTGCTCACTAGACTTAGATCATGTTAGTTTTTAGCTACTCCATCAGATTCCACTTTTCTTGCACTGGGTACTTATTGAAGGCCTACTACGTACTAGGCCATGTGCTTTATGAAACAGAAGTAGAAATAAATAATAACATGGCAAGAAGGATTAAAGCATCCATGAGAAGGAAAGGGAGAAAGTGATAGAGCCCTGAAAAGAACAGTGTATCAGGTATCACTATGGGAAGAAGAAACGTCAGTGGTGAATTCAAGGAACCTAGCTGGGGAAGGAAGAAGTCAGTCTTATATTTGCAGTCCTCTCAAACCAATCAACCCATTAAGACAGTATTCTACACTCCTAGGTGTTTTAAAATTTTGTCTCTATAGGGAACACTCCATTCAGTCAGCAAACATTTACTGAGATTTCTTATGCCCAGACACTGTACTTCATGCTGGAAAAGTAGAAGGATACAATTCTTCCCCTGAAGGAGCTTACAGTCTTGGATTTGAGTGGGAGGAAGATGGGAATGTATTTCTAAAAGGGAAGAGGAAGGAGGAGACAGATTATACACACAAAAACTTTTTCTAAGGAAGTCATCTCCAGAGCACCCTTGGCTTTGGACAAACAGCTAGAGGTGCCCTTACTTGTCCCCTAGCATTATTGTCATCTATAAAGTTACAGTCTCACCATGATTTATTTGGCTATTGGATAATCCAAAACAAACATTTAGCTAACTTAATTTTTTTTAACGATATTTTATTGTGTTTTCACTAAAAATCTACACAACAAATTCAGCTGCCAATGAAAAGGTCAGTAGATCTATTCCACCAGCTGTTCCTGGGACACCCTATTGTGGGCAGTTCTACTCAACTTGACAGCAATGGGTTTAAAAAAAATTACTACACAAATTGTTCAGTGACATTGGTTGCATTTTTTACAGAGTCAATATCATCACTAATTCCATTATGCATGTTTCACTTCTAGTAATCTAGTTTCCCTGTTCCCTTCCCCTTTCATCTTTGCCCTAGAGTAATTGCTGACCATTTGGTCTTATATAGATAATTTCAAAGGTGAGCAACACTCATGGGTTAGCTGGTTTAATTTTAAAATAACTTGAGTTAAAGCCAAATTAGTTTACATTCTGCTCCATTTCCAAAAATATTAAGACTAAAATTAATTATTAATTCCTCAAACGTTTATTGACCACCAAGTATGTCAGATTCTGTGCTCAACAATGGGGATACAAAGATGAAAAAGACATATTTCTTCTTCTTCTAAATTACAACACTAAGAATAAAATATTTTCTTTCCACAAGCCAGATATAATTTAGTGGAGTATATTCTAATCGACTGTATAAAGATACACTTTCATAATTTAGTTGTTTTCTATCTAGTTCTTTTACTACTTTCCTCATTTTAATGCTGCCTTCTAGTTAAACAGTTGTAACTTTCTTATCCCAATTACATTATTTTAACAACAGTAAATGTTTATTATTCAGTGGAAAAGTCACTTACACTTCAATGTGAAGATGCCACATAAACTTATCAAAGTGTTGACTGATAATTTTTTTTAAATTGAAAGGTATCATTTGTTCAGAAGTGTTTCAAACTAACTCTTCCATTTGCATACTCAATGATTAGTCAAAGGATAGGTTCATAATCTCAAAACTGTTGAAGCACTGTATAAGCCTACAATATCATTCACACTGTCTGTTGATTAGCCTGTACAATTATTCTTAGGCTACAAAATGACCTGTATGAGTCAGGTAAAATTAGATAAAAAATTTGAAATTCTCTTACTAGAAAAGAACATCATATTTGGTAAAGCAGAAGGTCAGAAAAAATGACAGAATCCTCAATGAGATGGATTGACACAATAGTCCCAACAGTGAACTCAAACATACCAATGATCCTGAAGATGGTGCTGGAACCAACAATGCTTTCTTCTGGTAAACAAAGTCACTGTGAGTCAGAGTGGACTTGACAACAACTAACAATAGTAACATATCTAGAGATTATGTCCCTGCTGAGGCCCCGACTGTGCTCACTTTGGTTATGAAGACTTCCTGGTATTCCAGCTCTCAGTTAATACCCTCTTAGAAGGCACATGTGCTGTGGTGCAAATAAATGAGCAGGGCCAATCATATTTCTGTCTCTAAAATTTGAAATTTGGAGGTAAGTGACCTATAGTGATGGTCACTAAAGCTGAAAATAGATTAATGAGCTAGAAAGCAGACCGAGGTAATGGTCACATGTTTCAGGCTAGGTTCTCTAGAGAAGCACAATCAGTAGAGAGAGTGTGTGTGTGCACCCACATGCATAAATATAGAGAGACAGAGATTTATCTCAAAGAAGTGGCTCTCATATTGTAGATGCTGGCAAGTCCCAAGTCTATGGGTCAGGCACCAAACCGGAGGCTTCTCCTGACTTACATGGCTGCAGAGGCTGATGGGCCAATAATTGACAGGTCAGACAGCAACCTGCTGACTCACAGGCCGTGGAGGCCAGCAAATCCCAAGACAGGCAAGCAATACAGCAGACTTCTCGTATAAGTCCCAAGAACCAGAGGTTAGATGATGATGAGCTGAATGTAGCATCCTGAGTTAGCAAAAGTCAAGAAGCTTTGCCAGGAGGTCCATATGTATTGGATGCAGGCCACATCCCTGAAGAAACTACGTTTACAACTGATTGGCCAGTCACAGAAGATCACATCACGCAGATGATTACATTATATCACAAAATGCCAAACTATATCATTACATAGCTTCCAAAGGCATCATTACATAACTGTCCAACTGTATTACTACACAACTGTCAAACTACATCATTGTATACCTGCCAAACCACTGAGAAGCATATCCCAGTCAAGTTGACTCACATCCTTAAACCATCATGCTGTGGAAGCCAAAGTTGTAAGAAAAGTTGTGAATGGCCAGAGGAGTCCTATCATTTCTAGGGGGAGAGAAAGGGACAGATGCAGAGGGAAACTGAGATACTGTGAGGAAGACCATGCAGGGCCCTGCAAGAGAGATAAGGTCTCCCAATGGCTTCTAAAGGTTGGTTTCCTGGGGCTTGACTTACCAGTGATTTCTTTCTTAGATTCTGAGGAGATTCTTGTTAACATTTGTAATGGACTCCCCCTTGCATGACATAATTCTACTTTGCACTGAGAGTCAGACTGACGTGGAAATAGGGCGGACCTAATAAGCTAATTTATTTTATAAACCTGAATTCTCCCTCTGGGTCACCTTGATAATGCAAGAGTACCTTCCTTTTTGGAAGACACAGTAAAAAGGAGATGGTGACTTGATGGCTAGCAGTCTGTCAGAAATATTTTAGCAAAAAAAAGAAAGACAGAAAGAGAGGGTAGGAGAGAAGAAAAAGGAAATGAGTCTCACTGTCATTAGTTTCCAAATCGTTCAATCTTTCATCTTTTCTGCAAACAATCTGTAGAGCCTTACGGGTCAAAGGCTTTGGTGGTTCAGTGGAATTCTTGTCTTTCACGTATGAGGCGTTGTTTTGATTCCTGGTCAGTGTACCTTACCTACAGCTACCGCTTGTCTGTCAGGGGCGGCTTTGGTGTTGGTACGATACTGAACAGGTTTCTGCAGAGCTTCCAAACTAAGACAGACTAGAAAGTGATCTTGTGACCTGGTGATCTACTTCTAAAAATCAGTCAGTGAAAACCAATTAATTATGATGATCTGTCCGTGACCCATCCTTGGAGTGGTACAGGATGTGGCAGGGTTTGGATCCATTGTGCGCGGGGTCACACGGTGAGTCACGCGCTGACTCCACAGCAGCTAACGACAGTTATGAGCTAGGGTCTGCACTGGGGGCTTCCATCCCTGAGATGAATAAGCCAGTGCCTGTCCTAGAGGTGTGCAGCCTCTGAGGAGGGGGTGGGGACACTGCAGCAAGTGTAAAAATTACAACACAATACAGTACGTGCAAAGACTGAAGAAAGCATGGCTTGATGACCACTTCTCTTGCATTGATTTTCCAAGGGCCATAAAGTGGTGTGTGCCTTTGGAATGGACTCTTGTTAACTCCTGGAAGCTTACTGCCAGTTACACACAAATATGTCTTCTAGGCAATATTCATTTTGACAAACGAATGGAGCTGAGAGCAGATAAAAAGAGGAAGGGTTTTGATAATAAGTGAATTCTAAGAGGAAAAAGAAATAACGATGGTTTTGCTTTGAGAACAAGAATATTAAAACCCAAACCAAGCCAGTAGCTGTTGAGACCATTCTGACTCATAGCAACTCCAGACAAACAAATAGCAAGAGAAAGGAAATAGCAGTCTCTTCTCGGTGCCCCCTTTTCAGTGGTTGCTGTAGGCCTCTATGTGCCTCCTAACCTCACCCTCATCTTTCCTTTTCTCCCTGTCATGGATTCAATTGTTTCCCTCCAATATATGTGTCAGCTTGGTGAGGCCACGATTCCCAGCACTGTCTGATTGTCCACCACTTTGTCATCTGACACGATTTTCCTAGGAGTTGTAAATCCTACTTCTATCATGTTAATGAGGCAGGATTCAGTCTGCAAGACTAGGTTGTGTTGTAAGTCAATCCCTTTTGAGATATAAACAAGAGAAGCCAGCAGAGAGACCAAGGGACATCATACTACTGAGAAAGCAGGACAGGGAGCATGTTCTCTGGATTCAGGGCGCCTGCACCTGAAAAGCTCCTAAACTTGGGGAAGATTGACAACAAAGACTTCACTCAAGAGCTGATAAAGTCTTCCCCTAGACCCGATGCCCCAAAGTTGGACTTCTAGCCTCTTAGACTGTGCAAGAATACATTTCTGTTTGTTAAAGCCATCTACTTGTGGTATTTCTGACAGCACTAAAAAACCAAGGCACCACACCACCACTTTGCATGACAGTGGGGTCCCTGGCTTCTCTATATTGTGACCTACATTGTATGCTTCTCACATAAGCAAGGAGCGGTAGCAATCCACTGTTGTTCTGGGGTTGGTAGCAATTCTGTAATTTCATTCCCTCATTAGAAACTGTGTGTTTATTTATTAAAGCTGCACACTGCCCAAAGGCAATGTACAAAAAAATATAGAAATACCAAAATTAAATAAAGGCTATTATTGCTGTTATTTTATAAAGCTTGTCTATCACAAGCCACTGTGTACATTTATAGAATAGAAGCTCTGTTAACCAGGTGTTCCCCGGCACTTCAACCAACAAACGGTGTACCTAATATTTTTCTGCCTCCATCAGTGCATAAGCCTTCTCTATCCAAAGCAAAGAAGCTGTCACACAAGTTTAGGTCTTCTAGGAAATTCTCTGGCCTTCATCCCACCCCACTAAGTAGCTAACTGGAGTCTTTGCACTGAGCTTAAACACCCTGGAGCAGCTTCCAGGAAACTGTAGGGACCTTTGTATTTCTAGATGGCTCTTTCCTTTCTTCTGGATGAAGAAACAGAGAACCATCTGTGCATCCTTCAGTACACAGAGAAGTCACTGGGTGGTACAAATGATTAACAAACTCAGCTGTGAAACCTAAAGATATGAGGTTCAAGTCCACGCAAGGTACCTGAGAAGAAAGATCTGGTGATCTACTTCTGAAAAATGAGCTCAGTTCTACTCTGACACATGTGGCATTGCCTTAGAATCAGCCTGACAGCCACTGGTACTGGTTGGTCCAGGTACTCAGCTACAGAAATTCATGTAACACTCACTATGAGCATATCTCAGCAAATACCAGTCACAGCCACCACCCTCCTGGAGCTTGCATTCCATGGGGGAAGCAGAAAATCAACAAATTCTTACAGCAGGATATGGTCTGTCACATGGTGCTGAGCACTCTGTGTACGAGCACAGTGGCAGGTGAGGGTGCTCTTTTATACAGAATGGTTCCAGAAGGACTCACAGACAAGTTGCCAGGAGCAGAATGTTGAGGGAATGAGTAAGCAAGACCTGTGAATATCTAGGAGGGAAAGGCATGCCAAGGTAAGGGAACAACAAACCCAAAGACTCTGAAGTTATGTGAACACAAGCCTGAGCTGTAAGTTTCTCCAAACACAGTGGCCAACCTCTGCTGTCAAAAAGCACATATGTAACAGTAATATAAAGACCACTTCCACAAAACATGGTTGGGGTTATTGCTTTTTCATTTCATATTGGCAAAGATGTCCCTGATCCAAATGTCAGCCACTAGGATTTATTTGAGCCCACAGCATTCACATCAGTTCCAGGGCCACCTTTTCTACCTGTACCCCCAGCTCAGCCTGCAGAGACAGGCTGTTCTTCCTTATTCCCATTTTATCTCCAAGCCAACACCAGCAAGTGCCCCATGAGGGTGCTGCTAAAATACCACTGGGGTTCTCTGTGTAACTGTGGAAAGAGTGTGAGTTACAGAGGCCAAGGAAATTCCCATTATTTCTTTCCTCCAAACCTCATTTTCTTTACCCATAAAATGAAGAGAATCTATTTATTCAGAACGCCCATTATGGAGATTAAAGAACTTCATGTCACCATCCCTGAGTAGTACAAAGATTAATACACTTGGCTGCCATCCAAAGCTTAGAAGTTTGAGCATGTGCCTTGGAAGAAAGGCCTGGAAATCTACTTCCAAAGAAGCAGCCATAGAAAACACTGTGGAGCACAGAGATGGGATTTCCACGTGTTAGATCAACCGGTATCCGGCACTTAACAAGAAATCATTTTCTTCTCTTCTTTCTCCTTCTTTCTGACCCATCACTCTCTCAGACACAGACAAAGATATACATACACACATACACATACACACTATCAGCACCACCACTGCCATCCAGCTAGGTCTGAGATCAGGAAAGGCTCTGTGTTTTGGCAGTATCCAACACCAAAATAGAATAAAAAGCTGGAGAGTCAGTTGTGACTCTTAGAGAATCTACATGTGTCAGAGTAGAACTGGGCTCCACAGGGTTTTCAGTGGATGATTTTTTTTGGAAGTAAATCACCAGGCTTTTCTTTCAAGGTCCCTCTGGGTAAACACAAACCTTCCCTTTTGGTTAGAAACATGCATTTAACCCTTTGCATCACCCAGGACATCCACATCCAAAATGCCCATTCCTAAACCTCCACCAAACAAAACCCAAACCAGTTGCCGTCAAGCTGATTCCAATTCATAGCAACCCTACGGGTCAGAGTAGAACTGCCCCATAGAGTTTATAAGGAGTGCCTGGAAGATTTAAACTGCTGATCTTTTGGTTAGTAGCCATAGATCTTACCCACTATGATACCAAAAGCCTGCACAAGAGCAAGGAAAGTTACAGGATCACTCAGAATTCCAAGTGTGTATGTGTGTGTACTTCCGGTGATTGTAGAAAGGCTGTAAAATGAATGGATCTACACCTCCCCAGGGTTCTCACTGGTGGGGGAATAAGTCAGTACTTGAGGTGGGAACAGGTAAAGGGAAGCACATTGCTGCCCTTGCCCCAGTGATGAGCAATCCTCCCGGTGGCCATGGGCAAACTCTGCCCTCGAGTCATTTAGTCTTGGTGCCCATTAAGTGCTGATCTCTCCATGGATACTAGAGGACAGTGAGAGATATGACAAGAACAGCCATGCACTTGGAGGGATCCAGAGGTGAGATGGTCATCACATTATAGAGGCCATCAAGCAGACAGAACCAGTGCCTAGATATAAGGGTAGATCAGAGATAGCAGGCACCGAAGTGGGCCACTGCAGATTCTGCTCCCAGACCTTTCGTTTCTCCGAGGCTCTCCGTTTTTCTCCCCCAGTTATTATCAAATTTCAGAGTGGGTGGTGGGAAGGTTGGGCAGTGAAAGGAGCAACACAGAAAAGAAAAGAAAGAGAAAAAGGAAGTCAGGAAGGAAGAAAATGAATTGGAAAGAAGAGAGTCAGACACACCACAATTCCCTCATCCCACCCAGTGCTGGTGGTCACGCAAGCAGAGTCTGGCTTCTGGCACGGGCCCTCTTTGCCTGTCTCGGGGCCGTGGTGTCTCTTTGTGATATTGTTCAGGATTTCTGAGTTGAAGTTGCTCTCTGTAAGCCAGGGGCGGGGATGCATACTATGAGTTCGGCTGGGCTGAGGAACCATTTTCTTCCTTCTGTTTAACGTGAAATCCATACATATCTTTACTGTGATCAGTGGCTACTTCATCCTACTGCACTGAGGGGGCATTCTCTCCACAGATTTTTGGTTTCCTACAAAGAACAGACAAACCAGGACTTCCTTACACTCTGTCCTTCAGATCAAGTTCCCCAAGCTGAGGTTCGCAGAGCCATTCTGCTCACCGCGATCAGCTGAAGCTCATTTCAGAGTGTGCAATAACTTCGGCTTTAAGTAGAACTGTCTCCTGTGATGCCATCAGCTGGAAACAGAAAGAATAATTTTCAAGGCTTTTCTTCAAACAGTGAACATTCTTGATGAAACCAGTCACAAAAGGTGGCAGCCTTCTCTGGAAAGGGGAAATACTTAATTAAAAATGATAGAGTCCACTTCTCCTTTCTGAGCAACAGAGACATTTTAGATAAATACAGGTCTGTTTCCTTTAAAAATAAAACAGATAGTGTTTACATTTACCCAAAGCTAATATACCCTATGTGTGAAGTTTATACCCTTGATTAGATGCTACAAAAGTTTGAAGTACTTTATTCTGAGTTAAACCCCTTTCTTCTTTCAGGTTAGAAAGCTTCAAGGCAGAGGTTATTATTGCTATCCCAAAGGACTGCAACTGATTATAAAAAGGCAAAAGTGAGTGCATTTGTCGTGACCCATTAGAACAAGTCCTTGTTTTGCACTATGATTTTTGTGTAAAAGAAAATGATGTTCTCCACTTACATGAAATCAGCAGACGTGTAGGAAAACCTGGTGGCAAAGTGGTTAAGACCTGTGACTGCTAACCAGAAGATCAACAGTTCAAATCCCCCAGGCCCTCCTTGGAAATCTACGGGGCGGTTCCGCTCTGTCCGACAGGGTCCCTGAGAGTTGGAACTGACGTGATGGCAATAGGGTCACGGTTTCCATAGAGACTAAAGTTTATTAGCGGTTACCAGGGGAAGAAGAAAGGGGAGAAAGGAAGTGTTAGCTTATTATTAGTGGTAGAATCATTCTGAAACAGATAGTGGTGATGGTTATACCACATGACAAATGTAACTAATGTTACTGGATTTTACCTGTAAAAAAGTATTGAATTGCTGAATGTTTTCTTATGTATATATTTTACCACAATAAAACAATTTAAAAAAAATGGTCTTCTCTTTCTAGTTGATTCTAGCTAGTCAACAGATACTTTTTGTTTATTGATGACTACCCCCCCCCGCCCCCATTCAACTTAACTTTGAGAGTTCTTTGTATCACAATAGAAATTAATCACATCCATCAGCCAAAGTTAAGGTGACTGTACGGGAGTAGTTGAGGCCAAGCAATTACGTTTCATGGGATTAGGCTGCTATCAGACACATGGAAGTAGGATTAAACGTTCCTCTCATTTCTGCTGGCAAAATCTCTCAACAGAATGGCTGCCCTCCCAGCAGAACATTTTAAATCATAAAGAGGTGAGGTAGAGAACTATTAATGAATAAGCTCTCAAACAGGGCCAGACTAGGTTAAATGGAATGTGTCTGTTGAGCAGCATGGGTTTTTCTTGTACCTGTGTATCTATGGGCCACATCTTTAGATAACGCTTTTTTCCCCCCAGCATAATATCAGATCTTATCAAATGTCGTTACACTCTGTTTAATCTCAAGGGCTGACAGAAAAGAAATCACAACCACGTAGGAACAAAACAACATGGAGAAACCTAGAAGTGCAGCAAGAGGGTTCAAGTTGGACACAGAGTCATTGTCACAGCGACTCTCTTCCATAAAGCTGAGCCTTACCCGGAGTGGGCAGAGACGATAAGGTGCATGCAAGTGAGTGAGTGACTGACTGACTGAGCATGTGTGTTGTAGGCTTTTCTGAAAGGGAGTCATAAAAATACGGAGGCAAAGTAGAAAACAAAATTGCGCTCCAGCTGTCAAGAAGGAGACGGTATTTGTTTTGCAGAGTGCCAGTGAGGCAGCGCTCCCGCCATCCCAGCTTTTGTCCTTCAGAGCTGCGCAAGCCCATGCTTTAATGCCTGCAGCTTGACCACGCATTGTTATTATACAGTCTTCATGTTCACATCATGTGTCATCTGACCAAAGGAGAGTCTACAAAGTGAAAGGCTCATGCAAAATTTATGCTTATATGGCTGTTTCAGTCAGTGGAAAAATCAATACTGCAGGCTTGATGCACAGAAATGACTGAGTGCTTTCTGACTGACACTAAAAGCACCGGGAGATGGAGAGCTGCATTTGCTGCTCAAGGAATCGAGGGTATTAGAGCTCTTATAATAGTCTGCTCACCTTATATTAGCCTTTCCTTGGGATTATTTTTTGATAACAATTATGATTGTGGGGTTTAAGGCAATTACACCATTACAAAGAAAAAGCTGCTTTTTATGTCCTGTAAAGCTGTCATATATTTCACACCACAACTGCCTTCCAATTATTTTGCTACAATGCACTTTGGAGGCAAAATGTCCTCACTGATATATATTAGTCCTTTATGTTTTACAAATAAAAATCAAAGCTGCAATGTAATCCTTCAAAAGGAGCTTCGCAGTTTCCTCAGATGTGATTTTAGAAAGAGCAGAAAGGCAGTGGGTGCTATGTGTTTTCAAAGAGACACAGAAAGACGTTTGTGGTTCTGTGGGAGAAATATGGTCTCCAAGGGGCCGCAGAGCTCACAGAGCTACCTGGCCCAAACCCTGCTTCAGAGCACTAGCAGCATCTATTCAGTGAAGCTGCGGGGAGACTTACAAGTCAGAATTCAGTGATGAAGCAAAAACCCAGCAAAAACAATCCTTGAAATTGAGTCAGTCAGAAAAGAACTCAAAGACACATTGGAACAGTACATTAAGCAGTGAGCAGGAGCACTGAGAAGAAGTGCTCTTCAAACCCCACTGCAACACAAGTTTACATCTGTGTTGGGCCCCATATGTCAGGGACAAGTGGAAGACAAGAGTCTGCCATGGGTGACAAATACACAGCGGGGAGAAAAGAAACATCACAGGCCGAAGGGAGCCCTTGGCATAAGGATCTGGAGGTTCAACTGTGGCCTGAAGAAGCTCCTTATTGGACAGCCAGGAGGAAAACACGCTTACGTATTCTCATTCATGAAGACAGTGGGGTCATGGATTGAATTCTGTCCCCCCAAGTTGGCTTGTCTGGGTCATGATCCCATGTTATGTGGTTGTCTATTATTTTGTTGTTTGATGTGATTTCCCTGTGTGTTGTAAATCCTAATATCTGCCTGTGGTTAATGTGGCAAGAGCAGATTATGTTAAAGAGGCTTACAGTAGGACTGGAAACACCCTTACTAAGTTCACATCCCTGATACCAACACGAAGACAGCTTCCCTGGGGTGTGGCATGCACCAGCTTCTATCTTGTAAGAGTTAAAAGAAAGGGAAGCAAGCAAAGGGTGGGGACTTCACGCTACTAAGAAAGTAGTGCTAGAAGCATAGTCCATCCTTTGGACCCAGGGTTCCCATGTGAAGAAGCATCTAGTCCAAGGGGTACTGATGACAAGGGCTTTCCTTCAGAGTTAACAGAGAGAGAGAACTTTCTTCACCTGGAGCCAGAGCCCGGAATTTTGACTTCTAGCCTGCTGGACTATGACAGAATAAATTTCTCTTTGTTACAGCCACCTACTTGTGATATTTCTGTTATAGCAGCATCAGATGACTAAAACAGTGGACAATGCTGTTGTTTCTATCTCTGAAAACCATCTAAGCAAGATGGGGAACATCAGCTCAGTGAGGATGGGAGTTGTCACGCAGACTAATATGGCTAACCCGTCCTCTCTGACCATATGCTAGATAACCACTCTGAGGCAGCCAAACCAGGCAGCTCGGTTTCTAAATTAATAGTGTGAAGGGTGCTATATGTCTGTTTACCAAAGAGTGAACAGCAGAACTGCTGAAAACTGCTGGAAACACAATGGTTATTCTGATGGTAAGGATTTAAGATATAAATAGGCACTTACTGTGGGTTCACAAAAATTGCCCCAAAAGAATTTTATCCAAGCACGCTTAGAGAAAGTCCTTTGGGGCTTAAAAATCTCAATCCATAATGGATTTCCATGATTACTAACTGGATCACTATACTGCAGTAAAAGAAACCCTAGTGGCACAGTAGTTAAAAACTCAGCTGCTAACCTAAAGGTTCACGGTTTGAACCCACAAGCCATTTAAAGGGAGAAAGATGTGCCACTCTACTTTGGTTAAGACTACAGCCTCGGAAACCCTATGGGGCAGCTCTGCTCTGTCATATGGGGTCTCTATAAATCAAAATTGACCCAAAGGCAGCCAACAACATCAATAGCATGCTGCTGTAAAGAGGCACGGGCATCTGGTCAACCCGAGGAGCTGTCTAATGCTAGAGTTCTGTGATTTGCTGGGGATGGGACAGGAAAGGGCGGAAGCACAGATAATCTTTCGTCTCTGTGTTTTCCTGAATGTACCTCATGGTATCAGCTCCTTGAAAAGATTTTTTTCCAAGATCTTTTTTAGTTGTTGTTTTAATCAGGAAGACACTATTTTAGCAACTGTCTTAGTCATTTAATGCTGCTATACCAAAAATACCACAAGTGGAAGGCTTTAATGAAGAGAAGTTTCTTTTCTCACAGAAAAGCAGGCTAAAAGTCCAAAGTCAGGACATGAGCTCCAGGGGAAGGCTTTAATCTGTTGGCTCTGAAGGTAGGTCCTCATCATCAATCTTACCCTGAATTAGGAGTTTCTCAGGCAGTGGGACCCCTCCAGTCCAAAGGACAGGTCTACTCGTGTGCTTCTTTCCTGGTAGTACAAAGTCCTCAACTTTCTGCTTGCTTCCTTTTCCTTTTATCTCCCAAGAGATTTCCTCGAGACACAATTCAGTGTTGTAGATTCAGTCCTGCCTCACTGACACAACTACTGCCCATCCTCCCTCATTAATACCACAGAAGCAGGATTTACAACATACAGGGAAATCATACAGTACCAGAAATCATGGCCCAGCCAAACTGACACACATATTTTTGGGAGGAGAAGGGGGGTGCATAATTCAGTCCATGACAGCAAATTTCCCTCTGTTGATGCTAAGTTTGAAAGCAAGCACACTGGCCAAAAATACTGTTTTAATTCCATATCCTGATAAATATCTTTCTGGCACTTGAAACGTCAACAATATTTCTTAATAAGTCAGTGTGTCCACTTCTCCCAGAGCAGTAATGTAGCTATGCTTCTGATCCTGGAAAAGCGAACAGTCACAGTAGGGTCTATCAAAGTCATCACAATAAGTCCAGTCTGCAATGTTGGAAATATTTTGAGGATTTCATGTGGGATGCATACTAAGGAATTAAATGTACCTTTTAATCACTTAGGACAATGATCTATTTGACATTGTGAGGAAAGAGATCTAACTTCTCCTAAGAAATAATCAGGGAAAACAGAAAGATTCTAGAGGTGCTCAGAAACCAAATAACAGAGAGCTTCCAGTCTCTGACAGTGATAACTACCTTCTAGATATCCTGGAATATTGAGTTACATCTGACCATTAATTTAAAAGTTTGTAACTGTTTGATTTGGCCTGAAGCACGGACTAGCCTGATGAAGTGGATAATTTCCAGAATTGCTTCTGTTCTCTAATGAGAGGGATTGCTCATAAAAATAGATGTTGATGAGTATCTGGTATATCAGTGAACAGACAATGCCTTAGTGACTAAATTAGAAGACAAAGATCATTAAACTTGAGGTCAGAAGATCTGGATCTGAATTCTGCCATTATTATTTGTATGACACTAAGCAAACTTCTCAAGCCTCTTTGGGTCTCTGTTTTCTCATCTGTACCATGGGGATGACAATCCCTAATCAATGACTTGGTTGTGAATTAAATGCTAACACTCTTAAGGGAATGTGTCTAAAACAGAGCTTGAAATACTAGGAAGCATTAAAGAAATATTTGCTCTTTGATTTGTTCCGTTATAGTTCCATTAGCTATCAAAGCCATCTTGAATTTGAGGGGCGTAGGAATGTGTCTCAACTGAGCAATGAGAAGACTTTCAATCTCTTTCTAGCTAGAAACATTGATGAACAAATGACTAAGAAAAAGCTGGGGAGGGGGAAACTGTCCTGATTTACAAGATTCTTTGGGTCTCAGCTTCCCCCTACCAGCAATAACATCATCAGTAATGATGATGATGATGATAACTGATATTTATTAAATCATTTATAGGAATTAGCTTAATTTTCAGATCATTAACTCACTAGTTTCATGAACTAAAAAGGTCGTTTCGTCTTCTCCATTTTACACATAGGAGAACTGAGGCTCAGAAATGTTGACATGCCTTAGATTTAGGAGAAATAAAAAAGACTTCGCTGGAGGTGAGACGTAACACCAGGGAATCTGACTTAACCATTCTGTTCTATCGTCATTGCTTAATGATTCTTAAATTTCACTTTCACGAAGAGGATCAACTTAAACTAAACTATGTCCACCTGTTTTCCTTGTCCCGCTACCTCGTTTCTCTCCTTCATGGTATTTGCCATAATTCGTAATTGACTGCTGCCTCTCATGCACTCTTTGACTAAATGACTGCCCTCCCTGTAGAATACGCCCTTGGAAACCAGATCTTGGTTTCCATTGTCATCCCAAGTGCAACCACAAATACCTGGCATAAGAGAGACTCAGTTCATGTTTGCTAATGGAATGAAAACATGATTTCACTGATTGTGAAAGTATGTTTCTTAAGGTCTACTAAATTAATCCACTGAGACAATATTGAAGTCTTCAGTTCAATTTTAGCCATGTTAAAGTCTTGTTTATTTCTTCTCTCTCTTAGCCATTACTCTAAGACTCACTGATATGCAGCTTCCTGAAAAAGCCAGAGGGAAAAAATAGAAGCTGAATTTTGAATAACATTTAAATTGTTCTTATGTACACCTACTGCTCATCACGAAGTGCCATCTGAACTTTGTTCTTGTCACTATGTTTATAAAAAAGGTTGGAAATAGAGCTGCAGTTAGCAATGGAGATGCATGATCCGCATGGTCAAATCATTTGGTCTTCCTTCTAAAGTTTAAAGAATTTTATTAAAGTTTCCCCATTGTTACCCTCTACTGAAAACCTAGTCCTATGGGGCAATTCTACCTTGTCCTGTAGGGTCACTATGAGTGGAAATTTACTTGACAGCAACGTGTTCGGTTTGGTACCGAAAACCTAGCTGGAAATACGGGCAGTTTGTAGATATTTATTAGAGATGTGAACCCGATTTTCTGTATAACAAAATGTCTCTTAAATGGAGGAACTTGAATTAACGCTCATTCCTAATCCAGCAGGCTGAATTACGATACTGCCAAATAAATTAAAAAAAAAAGTTGGCAGTGAGGGAAAGCAGTCTCCTGTTAAAATTTCAAGGTGAAGGTAAAAAATTGACCAAAATCCAAGTTACAAGGGAAGTTTTTATTTTTTAAACTCCCACCACAGTGATAGATATTGCTGTGGAGACAACATCTTGGACAATGACTGTGTGTCTATATTAACATTAAGCAGCCTGACTGAAGCGTATGTGTATATGTATGTGTGTAAGAATGAATTGGTTTACATCTCTGGGGATTTTCTGATATTCTGATTTTAGGAAAAGAAACTATTCATTAGTGACTACTCTGTGAGATATTTTGCAAATCATTGTTTTTAGTCCTTTCAACAACCATACATATAAGTAGTTTTATGCTCATTTTATAGATGAGGATATTCAGTCTCAGAGGAGATACACTACAGCCACAGAAACTGTTGCCCCAGAATCAAATTGTTTTCCACAATTAACGAAAACGCATACACATGAGAGTTTTTGTAGCGCAAGCATCTATTAAGGATGAAATGTTTTTGTCATCCTTTTAGAAGCAATTTAAAATAGCCCTATACCTTTAGAAGGAAACCCTGGCGGCATAGTGGTTAAGAGCTGTGGCAAGTAACCACATGGTTGGCAGTTCAAATCCTCCAGGTGCTCCTTGGAAACGTGTCTGTAGGGTTGGAATGAGTTGGACCTGACTCAATGGCAGTGGATTTTTTGGTTTCATATATCTCATAAAGACACAGCACAACTACTGTTAACCACAGTAGCTGGGATTTATTGTAACGTTTTATCACAAATTTCTCTTTTCACATGAACTTCTAAGGTGTTTCTTTTTTTCTGCCTTATCTGGAAATACAGAATTTTTTTTTCCCCTTGCAAAAATGTATTTCCAATCTTGTAATGGGCATTATTTGGAAAAGATTAAATCAGTTAATAGAGATTTATCAAATGCTGTTACTCTTTTGATCAGAAGTTTCCTCAGGTGTCCTTTTTCAACAAGCAGCTCCTTGTTTTAGGAAGCTGAAGACTGATGTTGTATGTTCCGAACTGTCAAAGACTCAAGAAAATTCTGGCACCAAATACAGTTCTAACACTCTGCCCCCACCCCTCACCCCAGGCCACCTGCTGCCTTCATTGTTCACGTAAAAATCCTTGCTAGAGTACAACATCAAATAGCTGTTTCAAAGAAGGTCCCATAAAAAAAAAAAAAAAAAAACACAAGTTTCAGTTTCCTAACTGAGAGACAAATTAGGTGGATTCTGGAGACTTCATTTCTGGGGATTAGTGTCCTATCCTGGCAAAGCTGAGCTCTTCACACTCTTACAATATAAAATCTCTAAAACTATGTCCATTTTGATCTAGCAGCACAAATTGCCTTGGTCCCCAGACTAAATTATTGATACTACAATTAGCACTTCTTATCTCTTCTTGGAAGTCTCAGCAATATAACTCTCCCATGGCTGAGCCAAGAAATGAGAAGGGATAAAAGAGCTTTTTGTTGTAGTTTTTCTTTGTTTTCCCTCATCCTTCTGGCTCTGCAGAAGTGATTTCCGGGTGGGTGCTGCCAGGCTCTTAAGGGGCATAAGTGTTCCCGAGTAGTGACGCTGTACCTGCACTGGAGTGTTGAGTGGAGAGAGCGTGCATGTGGCCAAGAGAGGAAACAGCTCAAATATGCCCTAAGAGGGGCCAGAGTCCCTGGGTGGTGCAACCAGTTAACACTCTCAGCTTCTGACTGAAAGGCTGGAGATTTGAGACCGCCCAGAGGAGCCTTGGAAGAAAGGCCTGACAATTTACCACCGACCCAGGTTACAAACAGGGTCATGGAAGTAGACTAACCTAAAGGGGAAAACTCTTGCCATCAAGTAGAATCCAGTTCATAGAGATGCTATAGTTCATGGTAGGAGTGACCCACAGAATGTACAAGGCTGTAATCTTTATGGAAGTAGACTGTCAAATCTTTGGTGCAGCAGCTGGTGAATTTGAACCACTGACCTCTCAATTAGCAGCTGAGCCATCAGGGCTCCCTACATGTAAACTACCAGCATTCAAATCCTACAACTATCACTTACTATCTGTACAATCTTAGTGACATTTTGCTCTCTGTGCCTCTCAGTTTCCTCATATGCAAAATCAGGAAAAGAAAGAAAATGCCCTGGTGATGTTGTGAACAGTGAACTAGTTAATACATTCAAATATATCTGTATGCATGGGTCTAGTGCTTACTTAGTAAGTGATAATCATTTTTACTATACTGTTAGGCAGAGTGCAAGATGCTTTCAAATGCTTGATATCCATTTGTTGATATCAAATGCTTGATATCCATTTGTTAATTACAGATATATACTCGCTACTGACAAGTCAATTCTAACTCATAGTGACCCTGTAGGTCAGAGCCGAATGGCCCTATGTGGTTTACAAGGAGTGGACAGTGGATTCAAACTGCTAGTTTTTTTTGTTAGCAGCTGAATGCTTAACCACTGAACCACCAGGACTCTGTTGTAGACATATTGCCCCTCTTATCCCCTTGTATTTAGCTCTTGCCATAGCCCCCAATCTGATCTCCATGCCCCCATTCCACTTATCCTAGACCTAAACTATTCTTTTAAAGCTGTGATTTTATTATGCTAGGATCTAAGAATGGAATCTGGGTGGTGCAGTGGTTAAGTATTCAGCTATTAAGGAAAAGGTCAGCAGCAGGAATCCATCAGCTGCTCTGAGTAAGAAAGATGTTCTAACTCACTTCTGTGAAGATTATAGGCTTGGAATCCTTACAGGGAAGTTCTACGTTGTGCTATGGGTCTCTGTGAATTGGAACTGACTTGACAGCAATGAGCATTCGGTATACAACAAACAAAAACAATTGAAATCTTCCACATTAGGTGCTTCACCAAGGAAGACATGAAAGACAAACAAGCACAGGAGAGGACTGGTCAATAGGAAAAGGACAAGCAAATCACAACGAGACACCACTACACACCGGTTAGAATGGCGAAATTAAAAAAAAGAAAAAAAGGAAGAAAAAAAAATCTGACAATACCAAGTGCTGAGAGGAGTAAACAGGACACTCATACATGCCTGGGGGATATAAGGCAGGACAGCCACCCCAAGAAAGCAGTTTTTCAGTCTCTTGTAAAGTCATATATGCACTTCCCATAAAACGCAGCAACCCTATATGTAGGTATTTATCCAAAAGAAAAAATTATGTTCACAGAAAAATCTGTACACAAATGTCTAGCCAAGTGCCAAGTGCCTAGTGTGGCTTTATTCATAATTTTCAAAAACCAGGAAACAACCCAAATAACCTTCATTTGGTGAATGGATAAACAATCTGTGGTTTAGCCACACAAAGAAATCCTACTCAAAAATACAAAGCAAACAAAAAAACCCTACTGCTGCATGTAACACAGATAAATCTTGAATATACATGTTAAATGAGAGTAAAAACCAAAACATCAAACTGGGTGCAGCTGAGTCGATTCTGACTCATAGAGACACTATAGGAGAGAATAGAACTGCCCCATAAAGTCTCCAAGGAGCACCTAGTGCATTTGAACCGCTGACCTTTTGGTTAGCAGCCACAGCACACAACCACTACACCACCAGGGTTTCCGAGTGAAAGTGGCTCCAAAAGTTATATATATTTACATGTCATTCAGGAAAAGGCAGAACTATAGGAGCCAAAAACAGGTGATTGCCATGGGTGGGGAGCCAAAGTGGTTAACTACAGAGGGATGGGTATGAAGGAAAGCCAAGTGCCGTCGAGTCGGGAGTATGAAGGAAGTCTTTTAAAAAAACTATTCTCTGTCTTGATTGTGGTGGTTGTAAGTCATAGGGCTGTGCGCTAAAACCTCGTGAAATAGTATTTTAAAAACACTAAATTTTACACTGTAAAATGTGTAGTTCAGTAAACCTAACTTTAAAAAAAAGAAAGAAACCTCTCTCACTGTCAGTGGAATAAAGTCAAGTCAATTAGCCTAGTAATAAAGTCTATTCTTCCAAATTGATCCTTAATTACTGTTCCCTATTGATTTCTCCTCTATTCCTTCTACATACCCCTCACCACTCATACATATTCTATGTATTTCTACTTTCCGACATGGGATCAAATGTTCCCCACAAAGGAAATGCTTACACCAGCCCTTGACCCACATCCAAATCACCCATGTTCAGGACACATACATACCGTTGCCTCAGTGAATATTTCTTACTCAATGATGTCTCCGGAAAATTCTTCTGGCACTTATTGTTCAGACCACTCAATTCTCCCATCCATTCATTTATTCTTTACGTATTTAAAAACCCGAACCAAACTCACTGCCATCTAGTCAAATCTCATTCATAAAGACCCTATAGGAGAGAGTGGAACTGCCCCATTTGGTTTCCAAAGAGTACCTGATAATTTGAACTGCCAACCTCTTGGTTAGCAGCCATCACACTTAACCACTATACCACCATGGTTCCATATATTTAAAACATACTTATTTAATACTGTGGTGATGATTGTTGGCTGGCTACCTGAATCTATTCTTCCACTTCCTTCTTGATGAGAGAACCTTGATCTTGTTCAAGGAAGACTGCCATCTCCTCTAAATTATCTAAGCAATTGTCAGTCCCACATCTCTAGTCAGTGATAGGTTAGAGGTGGACATGAGGCCTAACTCTGTCCAATAAGAAATTAGAGGGAGTTGCCTGGGCTCTTCCGGAAAAGATGACACCTAAAACAGCAGCAGCTACTTCTCAACCACAGGGGTGAGCCAGCTAACATACCAAAGACAGCAGAGCAGAAAATGGAAGAAACCTGGGCTTTGATGACACTCTGGAGACCTGAATTAGCTCATAAAGATGCTGTCTACCTCTTGATCTCTAGTTATATGAGAGAAAACATTTTCCTTATCATTCATTTTGGGTTGGGGTTTTCTGTACCCTCTCTGCTATTTGCAAGAAGTACCTGGGTGGTGCAAACAGTGTGTGCTTGACTACTGACCTAAAAGTATGAAGCCACCCAGTGGGACTGTGGAAGAAAGGCCCAGCGAACTGCTTCCACACAGATCAAAGTCAAGAAAACTCTACCGAGCAGTTCTACTCAAACATTAGGGGTTGCCATGAATTGGGATGCACTTGATACCAGCAGGCTTGGTTTCTGTGGTTATTTGCAAGACTCATTAAATAACTTCATCTTTATTAATGTTCATTTATCAAAGTAGCTATTGCTGACTCAATAACAGACCTATCACTAAAGTAATCATTCCCTCATTCATTCAACAATACTTTTTGAGCACCTACTTTGTCCCAGGCACTGCTTTAGATGCTGGGGATGCTATAGACAGCAAAAGCAGTCTTATTTTAATACAATAAGTATTTCGTAAAATTCCTTATGTCATAGATCCCTAGTCATGCCAGGGGAAAGGCTTTGATGTATTAGGTAAGAACTGCTTTCCAAAGCTTTCCAAAACTGGGGCAAAGAGAAATCACAGAGTTGGCGACAATATTAAAGATCAACTTTGACTTACAAGCTTTGGTCAATTTGCACATCAGGAAACCGAGGCACAATGAATTTAAGTGGCTTATCCAAGATCACTTAGGTAGTAGTGGCAGAAGAACTAGAATTTGGTACTCAGAGCCATGAACCATTCCACTAAAGCAGATGACTTTTCTTTTGATTGTTTTCAGGAACTGGAAATCCTTTAGAAGGATCGTTGATGCAGCTGGCTTCTCCTGTTAATTTTTCCTGCTCATGTTTTGAGTCAGGAGGATTTCCCTGCTCAGTGACACCTTAATCCCAGCACAAGCAAAGATATATCAGTGACAGTGGAGTCCTTTCAGTGGAGTCCTTCAAATACATACTGCCCAGCAGGAACTTTGTAAGTGGTGTATTTTTTAAACTCAGGTAGAATCAGCACTAGATAAGACCCTTCTCTTGGCCCTTGAGAGAAACCCTCATACCTTGTTCAAGAATACTTGCAATTTCTAGTCTTAGTGGAAGAAGATTTACTTGGAGATGTGAAATAAAACAGCCTCTCTTGAGGGAATCCCATTTGTGAAGTTTTTCTGGATGATAATTCAAGGCTTCTGTCTCTTTTATGAAGGCTACAGTTTTCTATTTTTTCCCCTCAGAGTTTGATCAAGAGAAAGTTTATAGACTATGGCCTTCAAGACTGGGCACGGGATAGTTTTTTACAATTGGGGTACACAGGTGCTAAGAAGAAGAATAGGTACAGACTTCCTTGGAATGAGAGCACAGACCACAATTAATATTTTTTTTAGTTCTTTCCAAGGATCAGACATTGTCCTAAGTGTTCAAGTGTCACTTTAAGTCATTTTCATAAGCCTCATGAGGAATGTGTAAGTCTACAATCCCTTATCTGACACCTTTGGAACATTCGTTAGTATGGAGTTACATACACCATATGTGACACACCCAGCACACATAAAGTAGTATTTGACAATCAAACACATTAATATTTCTGTGGCAAAACCTATTCATTTCACACTAGATGGGATCAAGAAAAGCTATAAATATCCTGATAGTAGTTAAGGTCAGTGCATCTAGAGCCAAGTGCACTATGAAAAGGCTCTTACTTTTCAGAGATTTTTGGATTTTGAAGTTGTAGATAAGAGAATTCAGATCTATGCAACTATTTGGCCATGATAGAGTTTAGAAAACTGAGTTAAGTGCCAAAAATGGCTTCCCCAAGTTGCATAACCAATGCAGGTAGAATCAGGACTTGAACTTGGGCAGCGTCACTTCAGGATATTATCTCTTTCTTTAATCTTGTCTGAACTCATCTACAACAAACCAAATGCAGAAAGTGCTCTAATCTTAAACACACAGCTCAACTCATTTGAACATGTGCAACTACTGTCTTGATCGAAGTTCTCCAAGTACAGAGTGTGTACAGTTTCCACTGGGCTGCTTCTCAGGTACTCTCCCCTCCCCCACATTCTGGTTTGCATCACCATGAATGAGTTTTGAGTGTTCATGTGAATGCAGCCATACCGTATGTACTGTTCTGTGTCCAGCTTCCTCTGCTCCATCCATGAGTAGCACTTGTTTGTTCCTTTTACTGCCATGCACTATTTTACCACACAAATATGTCATAATTTATTCATCTGTTTTCCTCTTGATGGTCATTTGAGTTGATTGCAGTTTGGAGCTATTATGCTGAACATGCAGCCTTAGCTATCAGTCCTCACTACCACCAGCCTTCAGCATCCACCCCAGATCCACCTTCCAACAGGGTAGGGTAATAGACACAAATCGATTCCTCCAACCTAGATAAAGGAAACTAGGCCAGGAAGTGATTTTGATTTGTGTTCACCAGTTTAGAGCAGGGATCCAGGAAACTTCACTCTAATGGATCAGATGATGAATATTTTCGGCTTTGGGAGCCACCTCTTTTCTATTACAATCACTCCGTACTGAGGCTGTAAAGCAGCCGCACTGTTGTTAGTTGTCTTTGAGAAGGCTCTGACTCATGATGTCTCCAGGTACAATGGGATGACATGTTGCCCAGTCCTACAACATCCTCACCATCGTTGGTATTCTTGAGTCCAATGTCAAGTCCAACACTGCAATTACGGCACAATGTAACTGCAGTGAACACAGTTGTGTTTAAATAAAACTTATTTAGAAAAACAGGTGGTGGGTCAGATTTGATTAGAGAATTATAGTTGACCAATCCTTGCTTTAGACTGAATGATTTTGCTTCCAGGCAGTTCAGTCTAATAAAAGAAAGCAACCAGCATGTGCCATGCAGAGCAGAGCTTTGCCCATGATTGTCTCATTTAATCTCCACAGCAACCCGATCAGACAAGTACTAACATTGTGTTCCTTTTACAGACGCCCAAATTGAGTTCAGGGACTTAGTCACCTGCCCAAGCTGGTAATTAGTGATTTGAATCTAGCATTCTTTCCAGTGAATTCAGGGATCCACGGGTGGCACTTGGAGTACCCCCTGAAACTATATGGAACAGTCTGTGTGTTCTATGTATTTGCATTGTTTTCTGTGCAGAAGACCCAAAGCTTTCATTACTATCTCAGAGACTTTGTGTTCCAAAGAGCAGGAAGAACCAAGGACTAGAGAAAAGTTTTATCAAAACTTGAATTGGAGAAAATCAAATGGTTTGCTGTTGCATATCTAGTTGAGATATTTATGGCTGGAAATGATGTTACATTTAAATTCTGAATCCTATAGTCCAGAAGGGATATCCTTTCTTTTAATAAAACAGTAAGTGAATTTTCATCTGAGAGACATTTCTCCTTTTGTGTGAGTACTTCTTGCTAGGCAGGGCCCAGCTGAGTCACTTGTGAGTAGATAGCTCACTGAGCTCCCATACAAAACACACTGCTGAAGAGCAATTAATAATAACAAAAAAAACAAAACAAATCCATTGCCTTTGACTCAATTTCCATTCATGGAGACACCATGACTTACAGAGTAGTACCGATCTATAGGGTTGTCTTGGCTGTGGTATCAACAAAGCATTTCACCAGGATAGCAGACAAGTACAAATTGTGCTACAAACAGACCCGAAGGACGATACCTCTACACAAACAAGACCATTCTGAGCATCTTTCTGTATTTATATTTCTAGAAAGTATCCATAGCCCTCCTCAGTCTATGTGGCTCTGTCCAGCTAAAGCACTTTCTCCCAGCCATGTAATTGTTAGCTGTATTTCATGTTCACAGTTCCTCTGAGAAAATCCTAATTAGTCTAAGCAGTGTTTAATGTAAATGAAGTTTCACTGAAAATTTCAAGGGCCCCATTCTGAAGAAAATGTAGATTTTTTTTTTTTTAATACCAGACATGAAGCATCGGCACTTGTAAAACATTTTAATGACAGGCAGAGCAGAAATCAATAGATGAAAAGTTACTGAATCTAGATAGGCCTGACCTCCTGGAGCTGCCTGGGAAAACAGCCCTTTTAAAAAAGTCTTTTTAAAGTAGCCACAGAAAGCTTTGTTTTCTTGCTTTCCATTCACCCATGCGCACCTCCCCTCTCCAGTCTATTTCAAACTTTTCAAAGGGGTTGCCTCCAACTTGTGGCAGTTTTCACTCAAGTAACAGGAGGAAAAGGCTGAAGCGCTACCCCTAGTGAGAAGCGTGGCACATCGGAACCCTTGAAACACTGCTGAGATTCTCAACAGGTTGATTTATTTCACAACATAATTCAATTATTGAAAACAGACAGTGTTTTTATATCTTTCCCCTCTCGTACACCCAGTCTCAAAAGTCAGATGCTTTGTGTTAGCGTGTGGTTGCATGGGGTAACTAGGCTTACAAAAAATAGAAATAAAATTAAAGGGAGCCTACAGATTTAGCATAAACTATGATTAATTTTTATTGAAAGGATACGTTTATTACATCATAAACTGACAATTTATTTGAAGACCTTTTTCTTCCGTGATTTGGAAAGTTCCCTTCTGCAGAATGCAGAATTGTATATGAGATATTTGAGTGTCTAAAACGATGTATGATAAATGAAGTAGCATGCTACTTATACGCTTATCATGTTCCCTGACTAGCAACAGGTTCAGCAAAGGGCACAGCCAGTAAATGAAATTTTCCACCAGGACAATATATCATCACAAGAAATGTATGCGCTGGAAACTTACAAGCTTGCTCAAGACGCGGACAAGGTGTGAAATGGTAAAAAATGAAAAGCAGGCGCATCATACAGTAAATTTTAAATTCAGCCGCATATTGGTTGGGGCTGATGCTTTTAACTGTTTCAGACCATGAGGATTCAGGAAAAAAAATACAAACACCACTGATAGGCAGAAATAAGTTTCCATTATTACTGAATTTGTAAATTATTACTATAGGCACCACTGGAGCTGTGGTAAGCCAGGGATATGTAAATTGACATAACTGCCACAATATTAATTTAAGAGAGATTCTAGTTATATCCTTTGAGAAGTCTTTACGATATTTAACCTTGAGCAAGTCTCTTAACATTTCTGCACGTCAGTTTCTTTAGTTGCTAAGAGATAGGAACAGTTAATTTCTAATGTTTCTTCCATTTAAAAAAATAATTCCATGATTCTCTGATTCTTATCTGTAAGCAATCATAAAGAAATAGAGCAGTTTGTTTTCCAATACATTTCATGTGAAAAGTTTCTTAGGAGAATATTCCAGTTGTGTTTTGCTACTTAATGAAAAAATGAGAGATCAAATGAAGAATAGTTTTAGGGAATGCAGATAAATTTGCACAGTATTTTATTTCAGTAATGGTTACACGGTTGGAGTTAATCCTTCTGATTCTCTCAAAGTCATCAAAGGATGCTCCCGCCCAGAATAAGACATCTATATCATCCAACAGTTACAGGCGCATTTTCCTCCAGTATGTTTGCATCAGGTGACACCAAGGTCCTCTGTTGATAGGCACCATGCACATGATTTCCCTTTGCTGGCTACTTCTGGTGACAGTGGAAAGCGACATTTTGCAAGGCTAAATTACCTGCAGCATAGTGTCAATAGGTATAAATTACAATGGGCCCAGGTGACAGCTATTCTGAAGGAAGGGCTCTCTGTATGTTAAAAAGCACAATGGAGGCAGCACCCAGGGAATAAAGGGATACAATGTAATCTGATCTAGACTGAGGACTTGTCAACACCAGTGACCTCAAAGTAAGAACGGGCTAAGAATTCAACTTAGGGGAGAGAGGCAAGTGAACTGGAAGGAACAGAGGCAGTGTGGTTTCCTGGTCACGGTGGGAAGATCTAGGTTAAAACCTTACCACCACTACTGAACAGTTGTGTGACCTCAGTCAAGCAGAATGGAGATTCAGCTCACAAAATTATTATTTATATAAAGGAGATAACACATGCAAAGTCCTCAGCACAGTACTTGACACAAGTCAGATACTCAAGAATTGAAAGCTATTTTTGTTGTATCTATCCAGATACTTCTATTACAATATTTTTGTTGCTTTCTCCTCTGTTTATGAAACAGAGCAGCTGTAGATATGGGTCAGATAAAGGTCAGCTGTTAAGACAGTTGAACATGTGAGCAGGAACCATTCATACGGTGATGAAAGGAAGAGATGGTGTAATTATTAGGGAGGTCAACATAACAAGTAATAGAATACAAGGGAGTGAAACAGAATCAGCGCCTAGATGGTATACAGACATCAGAGGAGAGATCTATAGAAACCCAAAGCCAAACCCATTGCCATCGAGTCAATTCTGACTTACAGCGACCCTATAGGACAGAGCAGAACTGCCCCATAGAGTTTCCAAGGAGTTCCCGGTTGATTTGAACTGCCAACCTTTTGATTAGCAGCCACAGCATTTAATCACTACACCGCCATAGGCATTAAAAATACACGAACTAAAAGTGAGAAGGTGAGTGTTTTGTTGGATCAGAATGGGAAGGAATCAGCTTCTGAATCCAGTGAGAAAGCCAAGCCTGGAGAGTAAGTGAAAGATGGTGGATATTCAGTTAGCTGCCTGGCAAAGAAAGTTATTTTGTTGGCTAATGTCCTCACTGGATAGTTTTATGTTTAAGCAAACATTATTTCAAAGAGAAACAGACGGAAACAACAGATGATGCACTGGAAATTCAACGTGTTGGCAAGAAAACGGACATTAGTACAAAACATATTTCTAGAAAAGTCTTAATGAAATCTTGGTTTTGTTCATATGAAAAGAGAGTGAATGGAGTCATTGGAACAAAAGATAAGTTTGCAGCTAGAGGGAGGCTGAGTATGAGGCATCCAATAAAAAACCCACAAAGGGCAAATGAGTTTCCACTTAGAAAAAAGACTAGATTTACTGCTGTGATGGAGACTGGAGAAACCGCAAATGGCCCTCATTAGCCCTTTACCTCCATACTGAAGTCACTCCTGAGGTTCACCCTTCAGCCAAAGATTAGACGAACTCATAAAACAACAAACCTAACTAAACCATATATACGAGACTAAGTGGGCACACTAGCCCAGTGGCAAGGACAAGAAGGCAGGAGGGGACAGGAAAGCTGGACAAATGGACAGGGAACTCAAGGTTGAGAAGGGAAAGTGCTGACCTGTCTCAGTCAATGCAAAGAGAGTTTCTCTGGAGTGCAGCCTGCACCACCTTTTATCTCATGAGAGATTAAAGGAAAGGGAAGCCAGCAGAATTGGGAACCTCAGTCACCAAGGAAGCAGAGCTGGGAACAGATAGCATTCTTTCAACCTGGAGTTTCTGCACAGAGAAGCTCGTAGACCCAGGGAAGACTGATGAGAAGGACCTTTCTCCAGAGCTGACAGGGTAAAACCCTTCCTCTGGAGCTGGAGTCCTAAATTTGGACTTGTAGCCTACCAGACTTGGAGAAATAAATTTGTCTTTGTTAAAGCCATCTACTAAGGTATTTTTGTTATAGCAGCACTAGATAACCGAGATACCAACCAATGTCACAAAACGATGTGTATTAAACATTTGAGAAACTAACTTGTTCCGTGAACCTTTATCTAAACCGAACAATACCCAAGCCCAATGCTGTTGAGCAGATTCTGACACACAGCCAACCTGCAAGACAGGGTGGAACTGCCCTATATGGTTTCCAAAGAGCTCTTGGCCGATCTTTTAGTTAGCTTAACACACTGCGCCACCAGGACTCCATAAAACCAAATCTATTGCTATCTAGTCAATTCTGACCCAAGCCTTGCTAGTACAGGGATTAAGAGCTATGGTTGCTAACCAAAAAGGTCAGCAATTCAGATTCAACAATGGCAGCTTGGAAACATGGGGCAGTTTTACTTTGTCCTGTGGGGTCGTTAAGAGTCAGAACTGACTCAATGAAAACAAGTTTTTTTCATCTAAAGCACAATAACAGGAAAAGTGAATTCCCAAAGCATCACACTGTGATCTTGTTCTTTACCGCCAGCCTCCTTTCCAAAGACAAACAACCAGCAACACGGTTGCATTTTGTCTTTGACTGAAGACAGTATTAAATCCAATAAATGATCAAAATTCATCTCCTGTGCAGCAAAATTCACAGAGGCAGAGACTAAGACAGACTAGGAAATGCTGGGTGATCTACTTCTGAAAATCAGTCAATGAAAATCTTACTGATCACAACAGAGCACTGCCTGATACAGGGCTGGAAGATGAGCCCCTCAGCTTGCAAGGCACCCAAAATATAACTGGGAAGGGGTGCTTCCTCAAATTAAAGTCGACCTTAACGACGTGGATAGAGAGAAGTGTCTGAGACCTTTATTTTCAGATATGGCACAATTCAAAATGAGAAGCAACGTTTGAAACTAGAGAGTCAGTGAAAACAAGAAAACTCTCAAAGAGATGGACTAACACGACAGCTACAACAAAGGACTCAAACATACCAGTGATCGTGACGGTGAGACAGGACTGGACAGTGTTTCGTTCTGTTAAGCACTGTTGGCATGAACTGGAGCCAAATCAGCAGCAACCAGCAACCATGACAATCAGCTTAAAGGTACCCAGGCCACAGCATTACACAAGGCCAAGTGCTGCTGCTCACACTGTGTTATGCAAAATGCGGAGGGGCTCCATTTAAACACAGTGAGAACAATGCTAATAAGGCAGTACCAAAAAAACCCAAGCAATAATCAGAGGAACAGAAAATGTTTCCATTCTGACCCTTTCTCCATCAACAATCTAATTTTAATCATGCAGAATCCTCAGAGTATCATTCTATTCAATATTTGAGCAGACCAATTTATCTCTAAAAAGAAAAATATGCGTTTTTCCAGTAAAGAAAATTATAGTGTCCTCAGCTTATTGTCCACAGGATGGGGCTCTCATGGTGCTGCATTTGTAGTGTGATCTAAAGATGTCATTTCCATAAAATTTACACTAAAACAAGCAGGACAGAAAGGCCCTTCTAAGTATGAGTAGCAGAATATTAAAGATTCAACACTACTTTCATCTGTGCTGAATACCATTTAATGAAAACTCTCTGAGGAAATATCCGCACACTCTGATTTTACACCAGGGAGTCTGAGAACACAAGTGGGGCTGACCAAGCAGATGGATTGATATAATTAAAGTTATTATTTTGCTTTGTCTTTGTGCTGTGGAGGAGCAAATGAGTCATCAAGACATTCAGCAGAGGGACCATACTGCTGAGGGCAACGCTCACATGCACGTCTTCTGGGGAGGGTCTAATGGCCACAGGAGCCTGGTGAGCGGCGTTAGTACCAAAGCTAGCCGGGGGGAGCCCAAGAAGGGTCCTCAGCCTGGCTTGCCAGATCCTCAACCAACTGTTCAACACAGCAAGATAAGGAAGGAGATCATCCCGGGCAGGCCCAGCGTAATAGTGCACAAAGCTTGTCAGTAATAAATTTCTAAAAACAAAGTTATTAATATTATGGACAATACTGGCAAATTAATTAAGAAAGCAGTTAATGATAACACTGTTAAATTCAGGTTACATGCCAAGCCAAGTGCCGTTGAGTTGGACCTGACTCAGGTTAGATATAGCTTAATATAAATGTTTCTGATAAGACAGATAACATTGCTATCATTTCCTTAGTTCCCATTTGACGCTCATATTCTTGTTAAAATTATTTGTAAATTATCTGTTTATATGTCTAATTTTCCCACCAAACTGTGATCTCTGTATTAATCATACAAAAATATTGTAATATTGGAAATTTGGGTTCAGATACTAGATAACTAGAATCCCCTGAAGAGCACACTGAGTAGGTAGTTAATCAAATGTCTGATGAATACACGAGTTAATGAATAAATTGCACATCCTGTTCACAAAAACATCTTATATATATAATCAGCTCCAATATGATCCATGATAAGCTCAAACAATCAATAATGTACTTAAAAGCTTAACAAAAACAAAACGTATTCCCAGAAAGAATGAAAATAATTACATGCAATGTCAAGAAATTTTGTAGATATCCCTGAGAGAGCAAGAATATGATTTCATGGGCAAGTCCTTAGTATAATGCCATGGAAATGAACGCCACACAGAAGGTTCTAGTCTTTTGTATATACATAATTTCAGGCAAATGCCATGAGCTGTAACTACTTCTGATCTTAGCATGCGATGGCAAAATAAAATTGTTGCCACTGTCATTTGCTCAGGATCGTGAACTCAAGTTGTTAGTAACAAGAAGTTAAAGGAAACTCACTGTCACACTCACCTAGTGCTGCTGTAATAGAAATACCACAAGTGGGTAGCTTTAACAAACAAAAGTTTATTCTCCCACAGTCTAGGAGGCTAGGGGTTCAGTTTCAGGGCACCAGCTTTAGCAGAAAGTTTTCTCTCTCTTTTGGCTTTCAGGGAGGTCCTTGTAACCAATATTCCCCAGTCAGGGAGCTTCTCAGTGTAGGAACCCTAGGTCCAAAGGATGTGCTATTCTCCTGACTCTTGTTTCTCAGTACTATGAGGTCTCCCCTGTCTCTCTGCTCACTTCTCTCTTCTACATCTTAAAAGAGATTGTCTTAAAACACAGCCTAAGCTTGCAGATAGAGTCTTGTCTCCTTAATGTGACTGTTGCCAATCTTACCCATTAATGTCACAGAGGCAGGATTTATAATGTACAGTAAAATCACATTAGGTGACAAAAATGGTGGATAATCACACAATACCAGAAATCATTGTCCAGTCAAGTGGATAGACATCTTTAGAGGCACAATTCAATCCGTAACACCTACCAACAATTTCAGTATGTGTTCTTTATGACTGGATTTTATAATGGGAAGCACATACCAATATTCAAATTTATTCAAGAAATATTTGAGTACTCACCATACGCCAGAGAGAGTTACAAATATGGTTATGAAATACATCCCTTCTCTTAAGGAGTTCTTAATCCAAGGACCATGCATCACAGTCTTCTTAGAGGATTCCCCTTGTTTTCCCTGTTTGGAAATGCAGCAACTGTTTTTCTTCTTGACAACTTTGATCATTGTCTATAGTCAGCATCTTATTTTGATTTGCAAGAAGAAGAGGGAGGCAGCTTGGAGTACTTGGTATGAATGGTTAAGTACTCATAGTAACCAAAAGTTATTCTACATATCTCAATTAATCTTCACTGTTCTATGAGCTATGCATAAGTATACCCCTTTAAGAAGTCCCCGGATGGTGCAAACAATAAGCACTCCACTACTAAACAAAAGTCTGGTGGTTCAAACCGACCCAGAGGAAGTAATGTCTTGGAAGTAATGCCTGACAGTCTGCTTCCAAAACAGATACAACTTTGAAAACCCTAGAGAGAGCAGTTTTACTGTGCACACATGGGGTCACTCTGAGTCAAAATCAACTTGACAACTAACAACAAAACATACTCTTGTTTATATAATAAAATTCTGGTTATAAGAGATTGAGTGGTATGGCAAAGACAGTGCTGTGTTCACCGAACTCCATTTCCTCTTCCTCCCGGACACACAGCTTGATCATACTTTCCATCCTCTTTTGGAATTAAGTGGGGCTATGTGACTGATCTTGTCCAAAGGAATGTGAGATGAAGTAGGGTATGCTCTTCCAGGATTGGTTTCTAAAACATTCTCGCAGGCTGTCCCCAGCAGGCTTTCTCTTCTCTTGAGCAGCTGGTGAGATGCAAAGGATCCAGGAGATTGGCAATGGTCACATTAAGGAGGCAGGACTCAGTCTGCAAGTTTAGGCTTTGTTTTAAGGCAATCTCTTTTAAGACGTAGAAGAGAGAACTGAGCAGAGAGACAGGGGAGACCTCATAGTACTGAGAAACAAGAGTCAGGAGAATAGCACATCCTTTAGACCCAGGGTTCCTACACTAAGAAGCTCTAATGAATCCATTAGAAGAGGATCCTAGTTCTTCTTATTGCAAACCAAAATAAGATGCTAACTATAGATGATGATCAAAGCTGTCAAGAAGAAAGACAATACAACGAGGACAAACTCCAAAATCTGTCAAAGAAACCACAATCAACAGAAGAGAAAATAGACAAATGGGAACTATTAAGAATCAAACACTTTTGCTCATCCAAAGACTTTATTAATAGAATTAAAAGAACACTCACAGAATGGGAAAAAATATTTGGCAACTCTATGTCAGACCAACGCCTGATCTCCATAATCTATAAGACAGTACAAAATATCAATAAGAAGAAGATAAACCATCCAATTAAGCGATGGGCAAAGGAGATGGACAGATATTTCACTAAAGAGGAGATCCAGGCAGCCAAACAACACATGCAGACATGTTCACAATCTTTAGTTATTAAAGAAATTCAAATCAAGACAACAATGAGATACCATCTCACCCCAACAAGATTGGCCATGATCCAGAAAACACAAAACAACAAATGCTGGAGAGGCTGTGGAGAAAGTGGAACCCTCCTACACTGTTGGTGGGGTTGCAAAATGGTCCAGCCTCTTTGGAAAGCAATCTGGCACTTCCTTAAAAAAATGGATATCGATATACTATTTGACCCAGTAATTCCACTACTTGGAATATATCCTACAGAATCAAGGCCTTTCACACCAACAGACACATGCACCAGAATGTTTATCGCAGCACAGTCCACGATAGCAAAAAGATGGAATCAACTCAGATGCCCAACAACAGAAGAATGGATAGGTAAACTATGGAGCACTACACAATGATAAAGAATAACGATGATTCCAGGAAACATCTCCTAACCTGGTTTCAACTAGAAGACATTGTGTTGAGTGTAAGTAGTCAGCGACAAAAGGACAAATACTGTATGAGACCTCTACGATAAGATCTCAATAACAGACTTGTGTATAGAAGAAAAGACTCTTTGACAGCTGCAAGGGAGGGGAGGGAGGGAGGGTTGGGGGGAAAGGTTTAGTTTAAATAGTTGCTAGAAATTTGGTTGGGAGAAAGCGGTGATAGCACACATTAGAAACAAGAACAACATTAAGTGGACTTCAGCATAACTTGAGTACTCCTTCTATCTTAACCCAATATTGCAAGGAGAGAGTAGCTGGGGCAGGGGGCAGGGGACCATGCTCTTAGGCGAAATCGAGGCCAATTGGCACAACGAGCATTTTGCTAAGAGAGCTCTCATCACCCCACATTGAGTGGCGTCTGGAGTCTTAAAAGCTGCCAAGCTGCCATCCGAGGACACAGCAAATGGTCCCAACTCAGCAGGAACGGATGCTAACCGAGGACCAAAATGATATGTGGTGAAAACAACCTAGAAGACAGAGAGACCCACAAGAGTGGGTGTCTACATTGATTTGGGACCGGAAGAACCAGATAGTGCCCAGCCACCACCAGTGATAGCCACAATGGAGCTCACAGAGAGGAGTCTCACTGGCAACACAAGAATAAAAAGGGGTGCATCCTGAGATCTCCATTGGTCCAGTGGTTCTGGGGTTCCCCTGAGAGCATGGCCCCTGGCCCTGATGCTGCCCTTGCCCATAAATCATAATGAAGGTCCACTCTTTGGACAGGAATGGATTGGACCTGGCAATGCAGAGTGACCATATATTGGAAGCACTTTATGGTTCTATACATCTACAGGATATCATCCTTCTGACCTCTGTCTGGAGGAAGGAGAGTGGGTGGAGAGGAGGGGAAAGGAGGCTGTTGGGAGGATAGACATGCATGGAGCAGAGAGGAACAGTGTGCTGTCACCGGACAGGGAGAGCAGTGGAAGCTGCATATAGGTGGGCATGTAAATTTATGCAGGAATATATATTGTCACTCAGTTATGTTAAATAGAAAAAAAAAAGAAGAAGAAAGACAGTGACTGCATTTCCAAAAGGGAAAACAAGGAGAATCCTCTAAGAATTCAGGACCCTAGGGAATAGCGTGGATCCCTGAACAACTGTGTGGAACAGAGCCCCACTGATTCTCATTGGACCTTGATGTGAAAAAACAAAACAAAAAAACCTTTATTCTGTTTAGCTTCTAAGATGCCGGGGTTGTTCACCACAGCAGTATGCATGCCCTAATTCATATGAGCAGCTTGTAAGTAAGCCAGAATTTGAACCCATGTTTTTTTCTGATACCAAAGCCCCAGTCCATAATTATCATATTATGCTAGAGATAAATGATTATTTATCTTGTCAAAAAAGTACAAATCATTTTTAAGAGACAGATGTAAAAAGACATCTGTAATTGTCTCTGTGTTTCTTCCGGATAGAAAAGTTAAAGCACATAATCATCATTGCCTTCTTTCATTATGAAGATTTATGAATTGACATAAATATATCCCTGGAGTATATAAATTTTCAAAAAATTTTAGTACCAGAATAAATTTTGTGATTTTATGATTACTTTGTGACTAGAAACTTGTGCTTGACTTATTCTTAGTATGTTCTCCAGATAGTAACTAAATGCCTACTAGCTATTTGACTTTCCAAGCACAAACTAAAGTTTTCACCAAAAAAGAAAAAAGGATGCAGAGAGATGATGGGAAAAGTTTCTAGATTAGAAGAGTTAAAAACTGCCCTAACGGTTGCCGTGCAGTCAGCACAGACTCATGACAGACACTACAGAGTAGAAGTGTGCTCCGCAGCGTTTTCAAGGCTGTGATCTTTTGGAAGCAGATTGCCAGGTTTTTTCCACGATGCCGCTGGGTAGATTTGAACCACCAACGTATATAGTTAGTAGCCTAGTGCTTAACTGTTTTGTGCCATGTAGGGACTCTTTGGAAGGGTCTAATTACACATATTTTATAGAACTGTGATGATTGCATAAGATGTACAGAAAGCCTGAAGCAAGTAACTAGAATACAGTCAGTGCTCCAAAATGCTACCTATTACCTTTGCTGTTTGCCATCTCTGATTGAAATTTCTTTTAAGCTAATCCTATTAAACTATGAAGGACATTGAAATAATTTTTCAATCAAGCTAACAGTATTAAGACTCTTTCTTATCTCAGTTTCTAACCAGAACATACTTTCACATTGAGATTGTGAATTCAATCAGAGCTTTTAACGTCTTTGTCATTTTTTTTCCATAACGTAAATCTCTAATCCAGCGTTTCTCAGTCTTGGCATGATTTACATTTTGTGCTGGGTAGATCTTTTTTTTTTTTTGTGGGGTCTGTACTTTGCCTTGCAGGGGCTCTGGCAGCATTTGTGGTCTCTATCCACCAGACGCCACAGTCCACCACCCTTAGCTGTAACAAAAAAAAAGGTCTTTAAACATTGCTAAATGTCCCTGGGGGTGGGGTGGGGCAGCAAATTTGCTCTAGATGCTTCCGGTTGAAAATCAGCACTCTAATCTTTGTCTAACATCTTCTTGTGCCATTCGTACATAGGCCGACTTTTTTTTTGGCTTAAATTCCAATTTTAAAAGTTTAGCAACAACATGCATCTCACATACATAAAAAAGTAACATTAAGGATAATTTTACGAATGGCAGAGACATTTGAATCTATTCTGTTGGACCAGCGATTTTCTGTGTTCTGGATTTACTTTTGAATTTTTCGCATTGTTGTCGGAAGAAAAGTTGTATGAAGAGGCATGTGGTCACTACACTTGATCAATTCAATTCAATTCAGCAAGTTTTATTGAGCATCTAATGGCATCTGGGCTCTGTAAGAGGAACTGGGAGTTAGTGTGCTGAGCAGAAAGAAATGAGTAAAGGAAACAGGCTTGTTGTCTCGTGATATGCTCAAAAGTTAAATTATGACACTGTGAACTACTTTCCAGTCTAATTCTAGTTTTCAAATGTACTAAGTTTCTCTGAAAATACAATGAACAACTTTGTAGATTTGGCAGGAACCAACTGTGTCACTGGAGTCCTAGTGTAATAGTGGTTAAATATTTGCCTGCTAACCATAAGGTAGGGAGTTTAAATTCACCAGTTGCTCCTTGGAAACCCTGTGGAGCAGCTCTACTCTGTCCTATAGGGTTGCTATGAATCAGAATCCTCTTGACAATGATGGGTTAAGCACTTTGCAAACCTTATTCTTCCTCCACTCAATGGCCATGGGAGAGGGGAGTATGTATTAATCCCGTTTGATGTACGAAAGATTCAAAGCTCAGAAAGACTCAGTGGCTTGCTTGGGGACTAGCTTTGGATTTTATATCCAAGTTGTTTTGTTTTGAATCAGCCACACTCTTAATCACAAACATGTGGTGACTCTGGATCAAGCAAATTATATCTTCCCTAATGGAATTCTTTCTTTCAGAGGAAGCTTGTCATCTACTGCTTAGACTTAGAAGATACAATAGGTTGAGAATTATGGATTAAACAAATTCCCGGGTCAAGATGCCGCAGCTACTGCTTTCAAACGAGATTTAGACTTCAACTGTGGTGACAAACCTTGGTTATGAGACACTTCGGATGTTGCAATCTCAGGAAGGGGTTATGCAATGTTTACAATCAGTTTTAGCATACAAGAATTGTGTAAGCAAATCATGTTATTATGAATTAAATTGTGTTCTCCCAAAAAGATGTCATTTGAACAAAGGATATGTATTCAAGAATCAGACAGACTTCTTATAATAGCCATGTTTCTCCAATTACCTTCACAATCTTGGCCCTCAACAAAGATTCTGAACATTGTGAGGAAAAAGGAGATACTAACCCAAGCACTCACAATTTGAGGATCTTAACAGAGTATTAATGCTGCAAAGGACCTCTTCAAAGTATTTAAAAGTAAAGATGTCACCTGGAAGACTAAAACGTGCCTGACCCAAACCATAGTATTTTGAATCATATCATATGCATGAGAAAGCTGCACTATGAACAAAGAAGACAGAAGATTTGATGCCTTTGAATTGTGGTGTTGGAGAAGAATGTTAAAGGAACCATTGACCACTAGAAGAACAAACATTTCTGTTCTGGAAGAAGTACAACCAAAGCGCTCCTTGGAAGTAAAGATGGCAAGACTGTGTCTTACATACTTCGGACATATTGTCAGGGAAAGATCAGTCCCTGGAGAAGGACATCATGCTTGGTAGAGTGGAGGAGCAGCAAAAAAGAGGAAGATCCTCAATGAGATGGATTGACACAGTGGCTGCAACAATGAGGTTAAGCGTAAAAATGATTGTGGACGTGGCACAAGACTAGGCAGTGTTTTGTCCTGTTGTTCATAGGGTTGCTATGAGTAGGAACTGACTCAACGGCACCTAACAACAACAACAACAAAGTATGTGTTGGGATCATATCTCCTACAGTTGTGGATGTAAACCTGTTTAGACAGAGTTTTTTTCTGTTTTTTTCTTTTTTTTAATATTAATTATATTTTTTACCTAAGTAGAAAACCTGTTGCCATCAAGTAGATTCCAACTCATAGCAAACCTACAGGAATCAGTAGAACTGTTGTAGAGAGTTTCCAAAGAGTGGCTGGTGGATTTGAATTGCTGATCTTTTGGTTAGCAGCCTTAGCTATTAACCACCGAGCTCTTAGCCCGCTCTATCCAAGTAGAGCAGGTTCTAAACCTAATCATTTCTGAGTTATAAAAGAGCAGATTAGAAACAAACACATATATTCATAGTTCTCAATGTGCCATACCTCCTGTAAATCTAAGCAGTAGAGGAAAACCCTGTCCTCCTGAATTTCATGAAAGAACATATCTTGCTATCTTGAATTTTTATAGGTTTTGAGGAGCAGTTTTAAATCACCCAAATCAGGGGCATGTGACCATGACTCCCCCAGTCATGTCACAAGCAAAAAACTCAAGTTCAAATTCTGACTCTATTGCTTTCCAGTTGCATTATTTTGGGAAAAAATTCTCTTAATCTCATTTTATCCTGGTTAGCCACTCCAAATGGTGAAGAGAAAAATGCACATTTCACAGAGTGCCGAGAACTAAGTGAGACGAGCACTGAAAGTGTTCCACGTTTATGCGCTCAGTAAATGAGAGCTGGATTTAAGTTACTGTGTTGCCATTAATACTCTGTTAAGATCCTCAAATTGTGATTGCTTGGGTTAATATCTCCTCTTTCCGCACAATGTCCAGGATCTTTGTCGAGGGCGAAGACTGTGAAGACAATTGGAGAAACATGGCTATTATGAAAAGTCTGCCTGGTTCTCGAACACACATGCTTTCTTCAAAACACATCTTGTGTGTAGATTGCATTTGGATCACTGCTAAGGAAGCTTTGGAGAGCAGTGGCTCTTCAAACTTCAGCTTACACAGTAAGCAAACAGTAAGCAAATCACTCAGTCTATCAGTAAGAATACCAGAGCCTCAACAACCAAGGTCTCGTTAATTAAGTCAGGTAAGCCACAGACTGAGTACATAAGGCAGAGAAGGTTTTTTGTTCCTTTCAAAACAACCCCCAAATCTAGTCAACTGATGCCTGGCTCAAGCTTTCATGTCCATAAAAAACATAAACAGGCATTACTGGAAAATTATACCTCAGAATGAACAAGTTTATCAAGTCCTTTCCTAAGAGGAGGTTTTGACAGAGAGAGGAGGCTGAAAGGGGTAGAGTACTGGGCAGCTGACTCCAGGTGAGGAGGGGAAGACAGAGCATCACCAAACAGGAAAAGGCAAGTTGAGGGTCTGAAACAAACTTGGTTTGCTCACAGTTTTACACGTGGCTGATCCTGCAGACCTGAAGACTGTTGTCAGCTCTTGAAGACAAGCTTTTAAAGCAGGGCTAGAGGATCCACAAACAAAAACTGTCTTATTACTTTCTTTCTCTCTCTCTCTAGCTCTTTACATATTCACAGGCAAATGTCAAGAGGGCTGCTGCCGTCTAACCAGAGCTGTCAATCAGCTAGAAGCTGCCCCTATTTAAGGCTCTCTTTACTAAACAGGAACATAAGGCTGAAATGGATCTCCTCACCCCGTTCCATAACCACCGCTCGCCACTTTGTGGGCTGTGGAGACAGGTATCTGCTTACCAGGGATGTACTTGCGGTTAGTAAAAGGGGGGACTACAGGCTTCCCAGAGTCTGATCCTGGTCCGGAGCGGGGCGCGGGTGATACTTTCTGCCGACTCCAAAAGACAGCCCAGTTGCTAACTCATCCATGAGTTGAGGAGCAAGGGTCTCAGATTTAGCAGCTATTAATTAGGTTAATTATTCCCAGGGCTGCAATTACACACCAGTAGATGCACTTAGCATCTCTCCGTGAATCTCTCGTTTCTGTAATGCCTTCGTCCCTAAGATTCATTCACGACGAGTTACTGATTACATTGACTCCAGGATAGTGTTTCGGATGGACAGGACGCAAAGCCAATGTGGAATATTGACCTTAGCAGCCTCCTGTCATTACGTGGGCTGCCCCGGCTATCATTAACCCACCTCGTTTCATTTTCTGAGTGCTGCAAACACTGCCCGTGATAGATCCACAACCCTTCCCCTAGAGATGTTACCAGCCGAAGGCACTGCAGAAATGACAGGAGAGATGGACGTCAAATGTTGTTTAAATGCTACGTCAGCACCCAGAGCCTCTGTCTTGGGTTCTGATGTCAAAGGACATCATGGTCAGGTTCTATATGCTTTCAACTGAAACGAAACAAGTAAAAATCAAGCAGAAAGGATGAAAGTAGGAGGCTGTCCTCTGCCTGCCGAAACAGATGCTCTGAGTTAGACTTTTAACATTTTATATTAAACCAAGTCAGAAATGTCTCTCAAGTCTTCAAACACAGTAAATAACTGATTCAAAGTACATTTTGAGGCTACAACTGAAACCACACGTAAATAAACAATGCAGAGTTTTCTTAAAACCTAATTTATAGATCAAATATGCAAATCTAAATGCTGTGAATCAGATAATTATTCCTGGAAGATAAAAACTGCCTGCAGGAAAATTAAGTTATGTTTGTCTATATAACCAAAATCACATCAAATCTGTTGCCATTAATAGCTGATTCTGACTTACGGTGATGCTAAACGACAGAGCAGAACTGCTCTAAAGGGTTTCCAAGGAGTGGCTGGTGAATTGGAACTGCTGACTATGCCACCAGGGTTTCCATCTATGTAGCAGCAGGGGTGAATCCAGACCTACCTCTCCCAGAATCCACTTCTCTCCTCTCAGGCCTACAACAGAGTACCTTTGACAGAGCATTCCCTGTGATCTGTTCTAATAGACCTATAGTCTATAAGAGCAACTAACCACAGAGTTTCAAAGGGCACTGATACCCTGATGGCACAGTGATTTAAGAGCTCAGCTACTAACCAAAAGGTCAGCAGTTCACATCCACCAGCTGCTCCTTGGAAACCCTATGGGGGTAATTCTACTCTGTCCTACAGGGTGACTATGAGTCAGAATTGACTTGATGGCAAAAAGTTTGGCGGTTTTTTTTTTTTTTTTGGTTTGATGTCAGAAGGTAGCCTAAAAAAGTTAAATAGTTGCTGCTAAGTTGATTCTAGCTCATGGCAACCCTGTGTGTGTCAGAGTAGAATTGTGCTCCGTGCTCCACAGGATTTTCAGTGACCAATGTCTCAGAAATAGATCTCCAAGCCTTTCTTCTAAGGTAACTCTGGATGGAGTCGAACTTCCAACCATTTGGTAAGCAGACATGTGTGTTAGCCCTTTCCTCCACCCAGGGATTCCAGAGTACACCAGGCCCATTAAATCAGAACTGTAGGATTGGGCTTCGAATTGATATTTTTGCAAAACTTCCTGTATGATTCTAAGGAGCAGTCTTGCTTAAGAAACACTCTCATAGTTACAGAGATGGCAAATTATCATTTTGGTGGAAATAAGTGTCATACATTTTTGATTTATTAAAATAACTATTTTCTTATTAGAGAAAATAGTGAGAAAAATAGGAGTGGGAAAACATTAAAGTGAAAAAATGCTTGATGGAAGAAATTTAAAATAAAATGGAACAATCCAAATCTCCAATCATAAGAGTTCTCCTATTTAGTGGATATACTGAAATATGGGACAAGTTAAGCATCCATTTAGCCAAAGGCCTTAATCGTTAGAACTTTTGGGAAGCTCTACCTATATTCTGCTGTGGTTCACAGAGACAGAGATGAAAAGAGAAAAAAGAAAAGAGATACAGAAAATGGATTTTGAAATTCTAAGGCAAATAATTTCATGGCTTATGCTTTAGCATAGGGGTCCAAGTATTTAAATTATATCAAATGTTGAAGGTACAGTAATTCAGAAATTATATGCTTCAAAAAGTCATGACCATCTGCCAAATATAATAAATATAAATGGAAAAAAAACCATCATACGGAATTAAGACCACTGCTCACTCCTCCTTCTTTAACATTCACATTCTCTCATTAATACTGAAATAAGATTGACATTTCTTTTGTGTGTGTGTAATAGATAAATAATCTTCTTTTTTCATTATCATTATGATTGAATGAAAATATGCATTCCCATATAAATTTGCGTGCTCCCGTATATGCAACTTCCACTGCTCTCCCTGGACTGGGACAGCACACTCTTCTTCTCTGCTCCATACATGTCTTACCTTCCCAACAGTCTCCTATCTTCTCCTCTCCACCCATTCCTCTTCCTCCAGTATGAGGTTACCGCTTACTTTTTTTTGTTGCTGTAAAGATGCACATAATACAACAGTTGCCAATTCAAGATCTTTTGCCTGTGCAATTTAGTGACACTAATTCCACTAATCATGTTCCGCAATTTTCACCACTAGCCATTGCAGAATTTTCTATCACCATACATGGAAACTCACACCTCCTAAGCAATTCTCTTTTCTCTCTGCTACCCTTGGTAATGACTAATAAACTTTGGCCTCTACACATTTGTTTATTCTACATATTTTTGAGTGAGATTACATATTACTTATCCTACTGGGGTTAATTTGCCTCACTCAGCACGCTATTTTCAAGGTTCATCCATGCTGCAGCATGTATCAACCTTTCTGTACAACAACATACTCCTCTGGCCATAGAACAGATTGTCACTGTTTTTACAGAACTGGAATAAAAGGGGAGGTAAGTAGACCACTTCCGAATGGCCGGTTTCTAAGAAGATATGAATTTACCATTCTGATAACCTGTCTGCGATGTTGTAAGGTATTAATCGTAGTTTTGTCGCAAGAATAAAATGGTTGAAGGTAAAAGCTTTGTATTCAGTGTACTTCATCCTTTCGTGTACCTTTTGAAGGTTTTTTTCCTTGGACATTACCTAAACAATACAGGAGCAAAGGAAGTGGCAGTGTTGCTTTTAAATGTGCTGTTAGATTGTATTTGCGAGCATTTGATGTTCTTCTTTAATAACCTCAAGTAAAAGGCTGAATGAATTCAACAACAGTAGCTGAAAAAAGTGCAATGAGTCATATTATAAGAAAATGGAGAAAAGGATACAGAACTCTCCACTGAACACAATCCTATATTGTAGGCAATCTGTGATAACACCCTTTTCATTTCAGTTCAGTCCCATAAAATTACCACTAACATTACAACTCATGCAGAACACAGATAAATGTAAAAATGTCACAGAATTCTTCCAGATGGGACTTTTAGTTCCACTAGATCACCATCTACTTTTTTACTTGTCTAATATTTCATTACAACCTTCCATAAGTTAATTTTCTTTCCACTGACCATGTAAATCACAAATCAATTTTCATTTAAAATGCCTGACTACAGATTGTTCCTGAAAGCTCAGGGCCTATGCTTCAGTGATCTCTCCAACATCCTTAATGTACACTAGAAAAAATGTTGTTTTTAAAAACATTTTTTTTTAAAGGAATTAATTTTACATTAAAGCCTGGCATGAGATCCAAAGTAGCTTAGTTCCCCTGTAACATGCATACACATTTTTAAGGCATGCAATCACATGTAGTCGAACATTTGTCATGACAAAATCAGCAAATATGGCAACATTTTACACAGCATATAGTACAACACAGCACACACACATGCACATACACACGCACACACACACATACACACACACACACACATTACATACTCAGGTGTGTGGCTATTTAGTCCAGTTTTAAAAATAGAATTATGAGTCAATATTTAGATAAATTTCTCTTTTATACCTGACAATTCTGTGAATATTGTGACTGTGGAAATTTTGCCTCAGAATGACAAATAAATGCTTTGGAATCCCAGATTTCCATTCAGTGGGAGATGAAGGATTTCAACTGTAGTCATCTCAAATCTTAAATACACTGAGGTCCTCTCAGAAAAGACCATCTTATGCTTTTGTTATACAAATGTGAAACATCCTGATCAAAATAACTTTCATTTGGGGGACAATGGAGCAATTACAGACCAAAAAAAGTCTTTCAAGTTTTAATTCCTTAATTAAAAGCCTTTGTTGTAATAGCATTCTGAATTGAATAAAATTTTATGGATGATGATATTCCTAATTTTTCCCACATTCAAATTGTTTACATTGTTTTAACTGTGGTAAAGAAATATATAAAGAAAACGTTTTTCAATTCAAAAATGTTCACATGTACAATGCAGTGACATCGATTACGTTCAGCTGTCAAAATGTTTAAATTTTAAAAAATCCATAAATGGTATTTCTATTTGAACATAATACTGAAATATTTCAGATAAAATGTGTTTTGAGTTCTCATTTTCAAAATACAGTTGATGGGAGACTGTAAATCAGTAAATCACACGGCCACATAGCATTCTGGAACATTCAGAAGTCAGGCACAGACACGGACTGCCGTCCCTGTTTTCACAGAGAGAACTGCACTTAGGGAATCAGCCGTGTTTACCGAGGGCCTCCAGGATTTCTGAAAGCTGTGACTGAGCACTGACATCCTTTGTCTGTTCATTTTCCAAGTGAACGGCTGTCTGTCATTATAGTCTGGGGCTGATCACCTGGTTTCAGTTACTATTTTTTGTCGCCAGTAGTAGTGATTTTTTATTACTTTTTCTTCTGTATTTCATAATAGTATCATTATTGTGATTAACACATTTTATTTTCAAGTTTGCTAGTTGGAGGTGGTATGGCAACCATCTGCGGTTCCTTGGGTGTGTCTATTGGGGGGTGTCAATGGGAATCTGCATGAGCACGCTACTCTTAGCATTTCAACTTCACTTCTCATGAGTAAGGAATGTTTAGCTAAAAGATGTAGCTGGTCACGAACCTGGGAACCTGCGTTCAATAGGTTAGATTTGAGCTGGATAAATGATGGATTTCAATAGCTATTTAGCCTGTTTTTATTTACTCATTGCTTTTAAGTGAAGAAATGTAACAGCATTAGTGTTCTGAACTACAGATATTCTTAGACCAGGCCTTTTGCGACTGGAAAAGCTCACAACTTTTTGACTGGAAGCTAGCCAAAAAATTAATGCTATTTTATGATCCCTCTCATTAATCTCTGAAAGTATGTCATATGGTTTTATGAGCACCAATGCCTTCATGATTTTTGAGGGCTCTTATACACAGCCTCTATTCCTTTGAGTTGATCTGGCTGCTTTATCCTATATTGTGTTCTCTGCCAGATTACAGGTCATATTGTATAGATTGTGAAAACGCAGAAAACTTGCCAGGAAAACGTAGCTCTGCTAATGCCAGCTCACCTTGACTTAAACAATATCATGCATTGCCTATTAAAATTAAAAAAATAAAACACACAGAAATGTCTAATAAATATATTGTCTTATTGACTTGAAAGCAGTGGGTTGGGGTTTACAGGATAAGCTAGAAATGCTAAGGAAGAGAATCAACTTCTGTTAGTATAAGTTGAAGCCTTTATAATGATAAAAAGTCAGGCTAGAGTAAAACAGGGTCGAAAAAAATAGCATCTATTAGAAAGGTACATATCACACTCCAGAAGTTTCCACCAAACCAAAGCATGAACACGGTAGAAACATTCTTGGAAATCAAAGGAGGAAAGACAGCAATACCTTGGCATGGAGGAAATGCCTACGTTCAAGAAGAAACTTAGATAGCTCTCAAAGGTATAAATGACTTCAAGATTGCGAGGAAAAGATTCAGCACAGGGAAAGAGACCCTGAATCTCTTCTGAGATCACCTTAGCTGAATTCTAACAGTTAGCATTCTACTGAACAGGGCGTTGTCTGAAAATCCTCTCTTCAAGAAAACTTTTCATCTGATTTATCAGCTGCTCTTGTGTGCATGCAAATAAAATCTTTAATTGTGGTGGAAGATTTGCATTGCAAGAATTTCTTTCATGGCAAACATCACTGGTGTTGAGAGGACACACACACTTTTATACACCTAAAAATGTAAATCTAGTAATTATACAAATACCAGAACTATATTTTCTGGTCCATTAGAAAAGCATGAAGCAGAAATACGATGCTTTCTAAAGGGTGCATTCTTCTTTGGATTATTTTAAAATTTGGAATTATACATGAATATGATTATCAGAAGTCAGTGGATAAATAATTCTCTCTCAGAAAATGTTCTTTTACAGATATACTTCTACATCCTCAATAGGTTAAAATATGCAGTGTGTTTTTCCCCAAATTAAGAAATGTCTTAACTCCTTTGTGATCCCTGTAATTTTTTTTCTAAGAACAAAGGTTAGCTAAAAAAAAAAAAAAAAAAAATTCAGTACCTACACAGATTTGGTTCCTTTAATAAGAATCCCATAGGCACACTTTTCTTCAAGAATATCACATCAGGAAATGATAGAATACAATATTAGACAGATTTGTAAGTGGTCTGTTGCTTTCTCACCAAAAATTTCCAATAATTTTGAAGAGGATATTTGCAAAGCATTCAGTTGAATTTCCGAAAGATACAGAAAGCATTCAATTTAAATATATTACCCGATTCAAATGAATACTTGACATTTTTAAGGGCTATCTATCTGCTAGAAACCCTGGTGGTAGAGTGGTTAGATGCTACAGCTGCTAACCAAAAGGTCAGCAGTTCAGATCTGCCAGGTGCTCCTTGGAAACTCGATGGGGGCAGTTCTAATCCGTTTTGTAGGGTTGCTATGAGTTGGAATTGACTCGATGGCAGGGTTTATTTTTTGTCTTACTTTTTTTTTTTAAAATCTATCTGCTAATGATGAGTTATTTAAACTATCAAACTGCCTAAGGAAATTAACAAAAGGAGCAGAGAGAGACTTATCCTGGTAAAATGTTAAACGGGTGTAACATGAACATCTTGCCTTCTTCCCACATGTAGACACTTTGGTAAAATGTCAAAAATGTGAGTCTACAGGCAGAAAGGAAGAGCTTCAGTCATCAGAAATCAAGCTGGATAAAAACCAAGCAACAAGCCCACAAACTGACACCTGGAACCCTAGGAGCAGAAACTGATATAGGCTGGGACAGCTTGGGGCTGATGTCTGGGCACTAACCCAAGAACAAGGTATATGGAATTGGACAAGGAGACAGAGAGGGGTGTTTGCATTGATCCGTGCATAAAAATCCAGAACCCTGAGAGTTGCCTCATCAGTGAAAAGGCATTAGACAAACCCCATTTATTAGCAAAGGGTATTCATAAAGATGTCTGTCTCTATTAAAGGCTCTAAACAGTAACCAGTTGAACAGAATCGATTCTGTCATGGCAACCCCACGTGTTGCAGAGTAGAACTATGTTTTGTACGATTTTCAAGACTGTGACCTTTTGAAAAGAGATCACCAGGCCTTCGTGGAGGCACCTCTGGGTTCAAACTATTAATCTTTGGTAGTAGCTGAACACTTAACAATTTGCATCACCCAGGGACAGTAAAGGCTCCAGATAGGGAAAAACGTTTATGTGAAACTGAAACCCAGGTCTGAATGTTTCATAGTGTAGGGTCTAAATTTACATACTGTACATAATACTTCTAAGTAGAGTAACTGCTCTGTAAAACCTGGGTATTTGGCAGAAGCAAATGCAAAGCCTCTTATTACTAATACTTACACAACACAAAAGATTTCTCAGAAAAAACAATCTCTGGTTAAGGTGAATTCAAAATAAAAAGATGTATGTATGTGCCACACAAGAAAATAATCCACTATGAAGGAGAGAGAGAAAACAAAGTTTATCAAGCACTTAAGCCAGAAGGCAATCAGAAAGGGATAAAATAAGCATAATTAAAATAATTAAAGAAAACTAAAAAAGAATCAAAACCATAAAGAAAGAATCCAAATGGAACATCTAGAATTTTTTTTAAAAGTAGTTTTTAAACTAAAACCTAAGAATAAACAGAGATTAGGCACAACATGAGAGAGAATCAGCAAACTGAAAGACAGACCTAAGGAAATAATACAAATGTAGCACAGCGTATAAACAGAAAGAAAATACGTAAGGAAGGCTAAGAGACGTGGACGACAGAATGAGAGAGCCCGGTGTGCATTACGGTTCTCAAAGGAGACAGTTGAGAGAATGGAGGAGAAGAGATAATGACCGAGATGTCAAGAATCGCAATTTCCAAGCAGGATAAATAAAAACAAATCCATACCGAGTCTTTTATAGTGAAACTAGAGAATCCCAAGGACAAAGAAAAAGAAAAATACTAATCACAAAACAACAAAAAGGCATTTTATCTAGGAATATCATTATCTGCATAATGACAGTACATTTCTCAGCACCAAAAAGCAGAGGACAGGTGAAACTGAATAATACCTTCAACTCCTAGAATTCTAAGTCCAGCTAAACAATAAAAAAATAAGAACACAGAATGTTAAAACAAATGAAATTATTTATGGCTAAGAAATCATCACTGCAAGGATCAAAAGGCTCTGGAAGGAATCAGATTCGCTTGTCAGTTTGTTGTACGGAGGTGCCTTGCTGCTGCTGTGATGCTAGAAGCCATGCCACTGGTAATTCAAATACCAGCAGGGTCCCTGCAGTGCAGTGCAGCTTCAAGACTAAGACAGACTTAAGAAGAAAGGCCTGGCAATTTACTTTCATAAATGAGCCCATGAAACCCTTATGGCTCACAACAGAATATTGTTCAATATAGTGCTGGACAATGAGCCCCATAGGCTGGAAGGCACTCAGAATACCCAGTGGTTATAACACTGGACTTGAGTATATATCAGTGTTCATAAAGATGGTACTATGGAAACATCTTGGTCTGTTCTACACTGGATTGCTATGAGTTGGAGTCAATTTGACAGCAAGTAGCAACAACAACAATTAAAGGTAAGTGAGCTTATAAACACAACAGTGATCAGAATAATGAATTCTAGGCAATAGTAATATACGAAGATGGAAGAGGACGATCACTATTAAAGTATGTTAAATTCCACTTACTATTTGGGAGGAAAAGACAAAAATACTGATTAGACTAATTAAGGCAAGCATATGTTCAATATATAGGAGTTGCTACATAAAAGAATAAGAGAAGGATATTTAACTTCTAGTCCCGCTGATGAGAAGATTTGATTCATTCATTAGAATGCACAGAATGAGAAAAAGAGCAGAAAGATGGTAAAAAAAAAAAAACTTACAAAATAAGATGATCGAAATAAAATCTAAATCTATCATAATCTACATGTCTTAACATGGATCAATCTCAAAAGCAAGATGTTGACAGAAAAAAGGCAAGATACAAAAATATACTTAGAATGCTCTAACATTATGTAAATCTATAGTCAACACCCACGAAGCAGCAGTCAAGAAATCAAATGACTGCACTGAGCATATCTGCTGCAAAAGACCTCTTTAAAGTTAAAAAGCAGAAATGTCACTTTGAGGACCAAGGTACACCTGACCCAAGCATGATATTTTCAGTGACTTCACACACATATGGAAGCTGGACAATGAATAACGAAGACCAAAGAAGAACTGATGCTTTTGAATTATGGCATTGGTGAAGACTATTGAATATATCATGGACTGCCACAAGAACCAACAAATCTGTCTTGGAAGAAGTACAGCCAGAACACTCCTTAGAAACAACCATGGTGAGATTTTCTCTCACATACTTTGGACCAGTCCCTGGAGGGACCAGTCTCTGGAGAAGGATGCTTGATGAAGAAGAGGTTCAGCAAAAGAGGGGAAGACACTCAATGACATTTATTGGCACAGTGGCTTCAATGATGGGTTCAAGCATGGAAACATTTGTGAGGATGACCCAGGACAGACAGAGTTCCATTCTGTTCTGTGATGCATCGAGTTGCTATGGGTTGGAAGTGACTTGATGGCAGCTAACAACAATCATTGTGTAAGATTTTAGTACATTCTAAACAATACTGTATATATCATATACCTACATAATAAATGTGTCAACACAGGCACAGGCTGGGTAGTGGTTACCTCCAGAAGACAGAAAGCTTACAGAACAACTGTGGGGAGAAGTAAAGGTGGATTTTAGCATAATTTACAATGGTCTCATTTTTTAAATAAAAGATCTAAAAGCAAATGTGGCCAAATCATAACATCCGTTCATTCTAAATCATATTATTATATGTATTTCTGTTTGTTTCAAATATTTCAAAGAGTAATTTTGAAAAGGCAAAGAATTTATGGAAATTACTTATATATGTAACATGCTTTTTCTCTCTGCATAGATAGGATCGCAGTTTCCACACTACAGCAGAAAACCCACAAATTACATTCTCTTTTTGTTAGCAAAGAGGATCCTTTGTGATTCTTTTTGAGAGTTCAAGTTTAAATGGATGCTAGTTGCTACTTTTCTTTTTAATGAGCATAGCTTTTTACCATACATAATTAAAAGTTTTCCTAGTACCTATTCTTAATTAAGTAAAAAGAAACAGGTGAAATTCACTTTAAGAACATATTTAATGCAATGTATTCCAAATATTTCAATATGTAATTAATATAAAAATTTGATGAACTACTTTGTATGTTTTTATTTTTTTGATACTAAGCCATCAAAATCTGGATTTTATGCTGATAAAACCAGAAAACAACACATATTGCTGTCAAGTTCATTCCACACTCATAGCAACCCTTAAGACTGAGTAGAATCTCCCCATATGGTTTTCAAGGAGCAGCTGGTGGATTTCAATGGCTGACCTTTTTGTTAACATTCAAGCCTTGTACCACTTTACCACCAAGGCTCCTGTATACTGACAGCATATCTCAATTCACACTAGACACATTTGAAATGCTCAGTAGCCACATGTGGCTTCTGGCTACCACTTTGGACTTTGCAGCTTTTGGTAATGATAGTAGGTATCATTTTGTGTAGCACTTAGTGTGTTGGATACTAACTGTCTCACAGATCATGTTTCATCCTTCAAATAAGCCTGTAAAATAACTGAGGAAAGCAGCCCTCAGGCATCAGAGGGCCTAACCCAAGGTGACAAAGCTAGCTAGCAGTAGGGTTGGAATTACTGGTTACCAAAGAGTCCACTTTCATGAATGGCCACCCATGTGTGCCAGAGAAGAACTATGCACTCTAGGGCCTTTGATGGCTGATTTTTTGGAAGTAGATCACCAGTCTTTTCTTTCAAGTCAGGCGTGAACTCAAATCTTCAACCTTGGTAACCACTTGCACCACCCAGGACTCTGGGCTGGAATTAAACTTGGTTAATGTGTTTCTGGAAATCCTGTTGTCATAATGGTTAAGTGCTGCAGCTGTTAACTAAAAAGTCAGCAAAATCCACCAGGTGGTCCTTGGAAACTCAATGGGGCAGTTTTGCTCTGTTCTATAGGGTCACTATGAGTCAGGATTGACTCAACAGCAACGTATAATGTGATTTCTGGGGGCACAGGGGATAAAGCACTCAGCTGCAAATAAAAAAATTGGAGGTTCAAACCCGCCAGCCACCCCACAGAAGAAAGATGTAGCAGTCTGCTTCCTTAAAGATTCTCAGCTTTGGAAATCATTTTGGGGCAGTTCTACTCTGTCCTACAGGGTCTCTTAGTTGAAATCAGCTCAATGGCAACAGGTTTTCAATGTGACTGTAGTGCCCCCTCTATGATTCATCATGCTTGGTGGCTGCCTATGGGCGGAAGGTGTCTCCTAGTTATTTCTCTCCTATTTAGCTTCTGTATTAACTGAGCACCCCAAATCTTCTTCTTACCAGACAAAACTAAAAATAATCTGGTTCGCTGGTATTTGGGTTTTCAGTTGGGTAAATACCTTATCTGAGCCCAGAGACAGTGCTAATCATAATCCTCATTTGCCCATCTCTAGTTGAGAGGCTGGAATTTGGGATCTAGTATTTTCTCTGATTCAGAATCACTGTTAAATGTAACAAAATGCATGAGAGCAACCACTGGTAAAAGAAAGGGAAAGGCTGATATAATTTAGCTTGATGCACTGTAGCCATCTTAGATCCGTTTGTCTATATCCGTTGTTCAGTATTTGACAAACTTCCATTTCTATCCTCTCCATAAAAGCGTCCCTAGTTGGGGAAGTTGTGCACCTTCTGTGCTTTCATTATAAACTAGAAGTGAGTAACAATACCAAATCAAAGGAAATAAAACTCCAGTTGCTGTTGCTGCTGGGGTTGCCTTCTGAATGTGGCTTATACAATATTTCATCTGTGCTGACACCTTTCACTCTCAATTATTTGGTTGCTGTCAAAACAAATCAATCAAATTACAGCACTGTGTCTTCATGTTACCATTCCATTGTAAGTGAGCAGTATTAGCTTTGAAATATATGGAAGTATAAATTTTATCTCTATTATTTATTTAATGCAACTTTCTCCCATGTGAGTTATTTTCCAAACACAGCAGACTCAAATTACCTTATGTCAAATGTTGAATATATACATGTTCTGCTAAGAATTTCTAAAATAGTGGCACACTGGGGAACTGCAATGCATAAAAATATGTTAATGGACCTATATATTTGTGTTAATCCAGTGACACATGGTGCATATACTATGTATGCTTTTAATTTTGGCTATAAGTCGCCATGAGTCGGATCTGACTCGATGGCACTTGGCTGGCTTATAAGCTTGCTTACTAGAGTTGATTAACATAATCTGGAGAATATGACACTGAAGGAAATTGTCAACATGGAACCAACGTTTTTCAGAGATTGATTTTGCTTACAATAAGATAAAATTTTCCGAAGTAAAACATTAAAAAAAAAGTAACTAAAACTATGTTATTTAAAATAAAGCTTTTACAAAACAACAGAGCCAAGCATCACAAAGTTACAACTAGGTAGACATGACTCCAAAGGCACTTTAAAAAGAAGCAAGGGGAAAAGGGGGGGCGGGGGACTCAAACATTTTCATTTTGAGATTTTTAAGGCTACAACTACATTTTTAAATAATAGATTTAAGTCAGTTGAGTTGCTTTTCAGCAAAAGAGCACTGTTGAAGCTTTTATGTACAGGATCTTAAAATATCTTCTTTATACATGGAAACTTGACATGTTCTTAGAAGACATAACTAGGAAATACATTTTTTTTTCCTTGTTGCACTCTGGATATGTTAAGAGTAAAGCAACACCAAACAGCTCCAAGGTAAATTGCGGATTAAGTCTAATGAATGAAAATTCAAACACAAAAGCCCCAGCACAACCTCATGCAGAACAAGCAAGGAGGCAGTAAGCCTGTTGAGGAACTATCCTTTCTACCCCCTATATGTTCCAGGGGGAATAATATGTTGGATACTCTCTCAGTCTCTTTTGTAATTGCCTCTTCTTCTCCCCATGGTTTCAGTTGTCATGTATTTTCCCTAATCTCTTCCTACCAAGAGATTTCTTCCCTTCTTGGCTTCTGTTATATACATTGACGGTTTCTACATCAGGATCTCCAGCACATGGTCCACTCTCTGTTCCAGATCCATACATTTCCGATGGGCTACTAGTATTTCCATTTAAATAGTTCACAGGAAACTGAACAAATCATGTCAAACAGAACTAATGATCTCCGTCTTTCCTCCCATTCCACTACATTTAATCCATCATCAAATTGTATAAAACTCATCTTCTTAATGTCTTCTAAATCAGACCCATGCCCTTCATCACTGCTGCCAGAATCTTTTCCCCCTGAGTTATTGAAGTATCCTCCTAACTATATTGTAGATCCCAGTGCCTACCACGGTGCCTGGCAAATGCAGACGCTTACTTAGTAAGTATGCATGGAATCGATCGATCAGTTCTTGTGCACAGTTCATGGGAGGAAATGAGGTTTAACTTTTCCCTAGAGAGGCTGAGAAATAATAACTGTGACCTGTCATTGGTAGTCTGCCCTGCAGGAATTATCCATGTAAGATAGGACTTTCTTGGAGAGTACTAGCTATCCACCCCTAAACAATGGGCAGAGGGGAAATGGAGACTGTTTTCTGTTTCTGCATTTTCAATACTTGTCTCCTTTACACATTCACACATCCCACAGATATAGAAGTCCTCTTTATTTTAATTCCACAGGAAAGATGAACAAATTAGTCCAGTTCCGTCTCATCTTTAGTAACGGAATGTCATTGAGAAGAATTTCAACCCTAGTCCTTTCCTCATACGACGTGAGTGCTAGTTTAGAGGCACCCATGTTGGAAAAGAGCTAGTCACTTTAGCCAACTCTTTGAGTGGGTTTGGAACCTAGTCCAGTTTGCACACTGTAGTGTAGACACAGTGCTAGACACCATCAAAAGCCCTGATAGATTTACAGCCTTATTATGTGCAGACTGGGGATCCCATTATGTTCCTGCCTTTTGCTTTGAAAATAAATGCCTTGGCTTTGCTGTGACATTTATGTGGCAGCTGGAAAGCATTATCCTTTGCCAGTGCTTTATTCCATTGACAGTATCTCTTAAATACGCAGTATACTAGTCATACTCCTCACTCACGTGCTTCTCGTTTAATCCATGCCCCAGTGCCTCAGTGACGCCTGCTTCAAGGATAATGTACTGCGGAGCAGGCTTCTCCAGGTATTTTAAATAAAAAGTCTGAAGCCTCGGAGACACGGAGGTTTGAAAAACTGCCAAAGTAAGACACATTACAACTACTTTTCATAACTTCTTTATAGTGGATTTCGTATTATTGTACGGTATGTCATGTGGGGCTCTTCAGAATAACACTGCAAATATAAATTTATGTACTAGGTATCTTTAATATTGGACTTGGTGACAGCCAGCCAAGTATCAGAGGCTGAGAAATCATTGCATACTAAAGCCAGAGCTAGTCTTCTCATTTCTAGCCAACTCTGGCTGGTATTGCGTTGTCCTTTTCTGTAAGTGGCCTTAGGTCTCTCCCCTAATGTTCATGACATCACTGGGGAAGCAACTCTCTTGAAAGCAACCATCACTCTAGCACAAAAGGAAACAACAAGGAAAAGCAGCCCATATGACCAATTATGCATTTTCCTCTACATGAATAGTTATCAGAATGTACAGGACATGTTCTACGCCCAACCCACATACTCCTCACCAACAGTTTCTTCTTCAGTCTATAAAATCAAACACACTGACAGGTAATGTAATTCATATTAAATATTGCTCTTATGTCTAATGTGTAGGTGCATAATGAATGTCATAAATACATAATAGCCATGAAAATATCAGAGCATACTTGCACTGTCTTCAAGTCAGCTCATGCCTAACATATCAGCACTTGGTACAGGGTTCTGTATATAGGATGCTCAAGCTCTTTGATGCTACTTATTATACACTGGACAGACACCCAAGGTCCTAATACTTCCCTCTTCCTACTCCTCCAGAGTCCACGAGTGGTGCAAACGGCTAACACACTCAGCTACTAATCAAAAAGAGGGTGAAAGAAAAGCCTGGCAATCTACTTCAAGTAAAAGCAACCACTGAAACCCCTATGGAGAGCAGTTCTGCTCTGACATACAGTGGGTCAGTCACCATGACTCAGGTGACTGAATAGCATGCAGATTTCCTGCTCCTCTGGCCTGATTTTTTGCCACCCTTAGACTCTTAATTTTCACTTGAACAACAACAAAACTCATAACAAACTCTATGCTCCTCAAGCCTTGTTGCCTATATTGAATGCTCTCTTCTCTTCACTTGACTAATTCCAATAATTCTTTAAAATTCATTCATGCATTCTTGAACACCTGTTGCAAGTCAGACACTGTTCAAAGGGCCTTACTGAAACAAGCAAAGATCCTTGTTACAGAATTTACATTCTAAGGGCAGAGTCAGAGGCAAACAATAGATTTATACCCAGGCTGTCTTTCTCCACAGCACCAGAGCCAAGCATCACAGTGCTGCTTCCACTGTTGTAGACAGCTATATAGTCATAACCCAAACTGTTTAAAAAAAGAAGAAAGGAAAGGAAAGACTCAAACATTTTCATTGTAAGATTTTCAGGTTCTGTTGAAAGCAGTGTTATGGGAAAAGGAGGTAAAAGGAAAGTGGAGTGCTGGGGACAGAGACAGAGTCAGGCTGGTTGCTTCCTGGGGAGTGTTTTAGGCAGGAGAGGGGAGAAGACTGGGAATGACAGGGCTAAATAGACTCAGAGTGTATATACTGGGGAAAACTCTGGTACATGGAATTAACTGGAACAAAAAGATCAGAAGCTGACTATATTGCCCAAACCAAAAAAAAAAAAAAAAAAAAAAAAAAAACAAATCCTTTTGCTGTCAATTCCTACTCATAGCAACCTTACAGAACAGCATAGGATAACCCATAGGGTTTCTAAGGAGCACCTGGGAGATTGGAACTGCTGACCTTCTGGACAGCAGATGTAGCCCTTTAACCACTGTGCCACCAGAGCCCCCAAAGAAATTGCAAATCTCTAACTGTCGGAGATGTAGGCAAGCTTCGGTCCCCAAGCTTCCACAAACGACACATAGACTGAGAAAGTCCTCAGAGAAAAGTACATTCCTCAGCTTTCTCCTCCGGTGTGGCCGAGCAAGTTAACCAACAGGGAAGAATCTCCCTGAAGGCATAGTGGAGGGACACAGAGAGCAATGGTCAAGGGTGCTTCCCAGAGAAGCACAGTCTGGGAACCCTCTCCCTAGCCCCAGAGGAGTCCACCTTCACAAAGTCTGCCCACTGGGACATCAGAATCTCTGTGGAGCTATATAAACAACTTGTGGTATATTCTTAGAGTGAAACACTACTAGGAAATTAAAACAAATGAACTACTAATAGAAAACAGGTGACAATATGGATGAATCTCAAAACCATTTTGCTGAGTAAAAAAGCCGGTAAAGAACACATGCTGTATGAATCCATTTATGTGACATTCTAGAAAAGGCAATACCAATCCATAGTGATGGAAAGCCATCACTGGTTGCCTGGTTGGAGGAAGGGAATTGACCAGAAAGGGGCACAAGGGAACATTCTGGAGATAATGAAAATGCTGTCTATATTGATTGTGGTGGCAGGTACGTGGGTGTATGCAATTACCAACTGAAGAATTATCACTGAACTGAGCACTTCAGATTCATACATTTTATGTATATAAATAACACCTTAATGAAAACAAAACAAAAAAGGAAATGTAAAGTAAATTGGACATGAAATTCCTAACCCTAATACTATTCTTACAAACTTTACCACGTACAGATTTTAGTTTTGAGAGTCAGGGACAACCGAAGCAGGTTTCCTGCTTGAGTGAAGGAGGGGAAGCCATCCTTGGCCTTGATTTTCAACTTGCCTTGAACCTTAATTGCTTTTCCATGTTCAGGTTAAGCAGCACTCTCTAATGTATTTTTGGTCATTAATTTAAATGTTATGTTTGACTTAACTGGAATGTTCACACTCTGATATAAATCTTCTCCTTAGCACATTTACATTCTCCTTTTACATGTCCCTACAGTGATGGGTGAGTCATCCTGGCCTATGCCATAAGAGTAAGTCGCTAACCCCAATCACGGATCCTAGAGGCAGATATGCCTCTATCAATTCCTTTGCAGTGTGTTGTCACTAGTGTTGAGGCTATATTTATCCACAGTTTGTGTGTAAGTTGAACAAAAACAAAAAAATTCTGTATGTTTGACATCAGTTCCATAAAAACCAAACCAAACCAAACCAAACTCATTGCTATTAAGTTGGTTCTAACTTCTCGTGACCCTAAAAGACAGAGTAGAACTGCCCAGTAGGGCTTCTAAGGATATACTCTGTATGGAAGCAGATTGTTACATCTTTCTCCCATGAGGGGCTGGTAGTTTATAACAGCTTACCTTTCAGGTGGCAGGTGAGTGCTTTAACCACTGCACCACCATGGTTCCTTGAGTTCCATAAAGGATTCTTTATTTTGATAAGTCAAGTAATAATCTCTGTTTCTATAGTAGAACAACTGCAAATTCCATATTTAGTACAGCTATCTGTGTTTTTAAAGGAAATAATTACAATGGGAGGCATTGATTGTTTTAAGAGTTTATACTTAGGAATTGTCTTTGTTTGAGATTTGCAGTAATTATTTGTTGTATTTTACAGGAGTGTATTTGCTAACAGCAGCTGAGACCAAAGGAACCTGAGCATGGGACAAAGAATACCACAGCGGAGGCCCAGGAGTAGCTGATGGTGATAGCAACTTGGAAGGAGAAAAAGACATTCCAAGGTGAGATGGCAGGGGGTAGTGAAACTTACCTAACTGTAGGGACACACGGTGTTGAAGAGCAGGTCATTTCTAGGTCTCATCTGAGATTAGAGCATTTATGGCTCATGTCTCATCCAGAAGTTCCCTTAAAATATCCCAAACCTAGACCCAACCTTTGGCACGTAAGATCAGAGTTTGTTCAGTCTGAGTTCCTGTCATAGACATTCCCACTGGTCTACCCAGTGATCCCAGCAGAGAGACCAACATAGTGTCTGCTGTACTCATGGCCCCTTTTGCTGATGAAAGAGCCCTGGCACGTGTCTTCAGTATGTTGGTCCACGTTCCATACTGTGTCAGCCTGGTTTTCACCTTCCACCCAGATTACAGCTGATTGGACAAGAGTGGACACCTACCTGACCATGGGGCCATTGATCTCTAGTCTGGCTAGGTAGCTGAATACAAAAAGGCTTAGCCAAACCGGGATTTTCTCTCTTTCAGAGTCTGCAGTTTAGATAGAGATAGAGATGGAGATGGAGATGGAGATGGAGACAGGGATGGGGATTGGGATGGGGATGGGGATGGAAGTGGGGATGGAGACGGGGATGGGGATGAAGATGTGGATGGGGATGGGGACGGGGATGGGGACGGGGACGGGGAGGGGGAAGGGGAAGGGGAAGGGGAAGGGGGCAGGGGCGGGGAAGGGGCTGGGGACGGGGACGGGGATGGTCATGGGGATGGGGATGGGCATGGGGATGGGGATGGGCATGGGGATGGGGATGGGCATGGGGATGGGGATGGGCATGGGGATGGGGATGGGCATGGGGATGGGGATGGAGATAGAGGTAACAGAGACGGTGACAGCAATGGAGAGCTCTCGATGGTTGGGTTAGAAAGATGCAGATACTCTGGGGACACAAAACAGACTGTGAATGAACAAACACTATGGGATAACTAAAAGGTAGCTGGTGCAGTACAGAACAGTTGGGAGAAATGTTATGAATTGAACTCTGTCTTCTAAGAAGACATGTTAAAGTCTAATCCCTGCATTTATGAACATGAGCTTGTTTGGAAACAGTCTTTGAGGATGTTTTCAGATAGATTAAGATGAGGTCATACTGGAGTATGGAGTAGGGCGGGCCCTAATCCTATATGAGTGACATTCTTATAAAAGAGATACAAGAGACAGGGAGACAGGAAAAAGATGCCTTGTGATACTGAAGCTGCAAGCCAAAAAATGCCTAGAGCCACCAGAAGGTAGGAAAGACACATGGAACAGAGTTTCCCTGGAACCTTAGAAGGACTCAACAAGGCAGATAACCTGATCTCAGTTTCCCAGTCTGCAGATCTTTGAGGTGATAAATTTCTGTTCCCATAAGCCACTAGGTTTGTGGTACTTTGCTATAGCAGCCTGAGGAAACTAATACAAAGGGAGAAGGAGAAGATGGGAGACTGTTTACTAGTCATTCTGGAAATAAGGGCTAGACACTTGCCTACTGAGGAGAGGAAGAGCACAGCCTGCAGTGTAGAAGATCACTGGATTCTCAATGCCCAAACCTCACTGCAGGATCCCCGAGAATCCAGTGACCCTAAGTTCCCCAAGATTTCTGACTCCTTACTCTTGCCATTTTCCTGCAGTAAGACCTTACCTACCCTTGAGCAGGATCTGAGGGGAAAGAGAGAGCAATCACCTGCCTAAGCAGACAAGTTTCCTGCTAGGTGATATGAGCTATTTCACAGCAACACAAAGCTATTTGCTGAATAAAATCTCAGACCAGTGTGGCAGTGATGCTTCCATGATGCAAGAAAGCTCCTTTTGGTCTTGGGGACATGAATGTCATAACAAAAGTGAAAATGTATCCAAACAAATTGTTCTTTTCAGTCATTATCTTCCTACAGAGGCTGGGGTGGTGAGGGAGAACAAGAGAATCAAAAACAAACAAACTAGTTGGCACTGAGTTAACTCCAACTCATGGTGACCCTATCTGTGTCAGAGTAGAACTGTGCTCCATAGGGTTTTCAATGGCCGACTTGTCAGAAGCAAAGTGACGGGCACCCCTGGATGGACTTGAACCTCCAATCTTTCAGTTACCATCTGTACCACCAGGGACCCCCAGGAGAATTACTGAGGGTATTGATCACAGTGCACAGAGTCCCCCCACCCCCACTTCCATAAGAATAATCTCAGAAGCTGGGGGAGGGCCCTGCTGGTGATATTGGCAAAAATGCCAAAGGAATTTTGGAAAAGCTTTCAAACCTGGCACTTTTTTAAAAGTTGAGCATACATAGAAATGACAGGGGATCTTTTAAAAAGGCAGATTCTGCCTAGTGGGTTGGTTGGGGCCCAATATGCTGCATTTCTAGCAAGCTCCCCTAACACACAATGTTGCCGGTCTGGGGCCCGCACTTGATGACAGAGTATGGCATAGCCACCCCACCACCCTGCCTACATGGAGAAAAGCCACTCTCAAGTGTAATGGCTTGCCACAAGTCCTCACTAAGACACACCTGTGATACATGGCCTCACGGTGCTGAGAGATAGCTCATGTTATGTGATCAGGGAATGTAAATGAACCAGCTCTCAATCACTTAGCTGAAAGGGAAAACACCTGAAAACTCATCCCTGCACTCCAAACCATTAAGAAACTGATGTCAGTCATATCCCCCGCCCTCTCTTTTCTTAGCAAAATTGTAGTTCTGAGGCAAAAGAACAAGCAGACTAGAGGGCCGGACAGGAAGGTCAGAGAAGAGTCAAAAACAATTTCAGCTGGTTGAGCTGCTTCATGAAGGAAAAACCTAACATGTCACAATGAGGGAAAGGTGAAGCATCCGTGTCTAAAGGCACCACAGAGAAAAAGGCCCCACCGACTTCAGAGGAGGCACGGCAGACTTAAGTCCCTCCCCATCGTGCTGACCATGTTCTATAAACCCACCCTAGATGGTGGGGTTTCCACTATAGGTAGGCAGACTTACTAGTCGTTTTAAAATGACTCTTTGCACTCTGAGTCACAGGCAAACCAGGGCAGTTGATCACTACTTTGCAAACTAGTGAAGACAGTAAAGAAGTCATGTGGGAAAATACGAGAGGGACAGAAAGGCCCAAGGAAACTGGAAGTTGAGACTTCTCTGAACCCCAGCAGTAATTTAGAAATTGACCACTTGGCTTGGCTTTATACGTATTAAGGAAGAAGGTATAGGGGAAGGGACTTGACTATTAAGTCTAATTAAGAAGCTTTCCCTGTAACTATCTGACTTGCAATTTGGGGATGTTTTAATGATCTCTCCATTCAAAACTCAAGCAGGATTCAGAAGAGGATGTGGAACTTGGAATATTATGGCTGATATCAGAAGAATCTCAGATGAAAGCAAAGAATACAAGAAAGGATTTACCTCTGTATCACTGACTGTGCAAATCCTAATAAATTATGTGCAAATCATACAGTTTCTGGATAACATGGTGAAGTATGGGAATTCCAGATCACTTATGATGCTTTTGTGGAACAGGTGTATAGACCAAGAGTTGGTGGTTTGAACAGAGCAAGGGAAACTGCATAGTTTAGAATTAAAAAAGGTGTGTGTCAGGCCTGTATCCTTTCACCATACTTATGCAATCTGTATGCTGTGCAAATAATCCAAGAAGCTGGATTATATGAAGAAGAAGATGGCATCAGGATTGGAGGAAGACTCATTAGCAATTTGCTAATCTGTATAGCAGATGACACAACCTTTCTTGCCGAAAGTGAAGAGGACTCAAAGCACTTACCAATAAAGATCAAAGACTGTAGCTTTTACCACCACCAGCTGCTCTGACAGAGATCACAACAGAGCATTTCTACCAGAGTGGGACAAAAATGTAGAACAAAATTCAAATTCACAAAGAAAGACCAGACTTACAGGTCAAGAGACTAGAGAAACCAAAAAGAGCAAGGTCCCTAGACAGGCTTTTAACTCAGAACTGAAAGCACTCCTGAGGTTCACTGTTCAGCCAAAGATTAAACAGGTCTATAGGACCAACAGGAAACCCTGGTGGCAAAGTGGTTAAGTGCTGTGACTGCTAACCAAAAGGTTGGCAGTTCAAAACAGCCAGGAGCTCCTTGGAAACTCTATAGGGCTGTTCTGCTCTTATAGGATTGCTATGAGTTGGAATCGACTCAACAGCGATGAGTTTAGTTTTGGTTTCATATGGCAAACAAGATACATGAGAAACATGCATCATAGTCCAGTCATATCTACAACATTATATACAGAAAAGGCAGGAAGGGAAAGGAAAACAGAATGACTGGAAACAGGGAACCTGGGGTGGAAAAGGGAAGAATATTTACACGTTAAAGTGCTAGCAACCAATAGCATAAAAAACTTTTGTATTATTACTTAATGAGAAGCTAGTTTGCTCTGTAAACTTTCATCTGAAGTACAATTAAAAAAAAAAAACTATCACTACAGCCTTCAGTAAACTCACATTGTCAAGGATTTCATTTTACCTGGATTCACAATCAATATCCACGGAAGCAACAGTCAAGAAGTCAAACGATGTTTCACATCAGGCAAATTTACTGCAAAGATTGTCTTTAAAGTATTAGAAAGCAAAGGACCAGCGTGCAACTGACCCAGGCCGTGGTGTTTCTCCATTACCTCATATGCATGCAGAAGATGGACAATGAATAAGAAAGACCAAAGACTTGAAGCATTTGAATTATGGTACTGGTGAAGAGTACTGACTAGACTATGGACCACTAGAAGGAAGAGCAAATCTATTTTGGAAAAAGTACGCCAGAACGTCTCTTAGAAGTGAGGATGGGGAGACCTCCATCATGTACTTCGGACATGTTATCAGAAGGGACCAGTTCTCAGACAAGGACCTCATGCTTGGTAAAGCAGATGAGCAGCTAAAAAAAGAAGACCTTCAAGGAGACAGATTAACACAGTAACTGCAACAATGGCTCAAACACAGCGATGATGGTAAGGATGGTGCAGGACCAGACAACGTTTTGTTCTACTGTGCTTAGTTAGGGTCGCTCTGAGTTGGAATTGACTTGACGGCATCTTACAACAACTACCCACCTTTAACATCATCAGAAGTTCAAGGAAGAAATGTTAGATAGTAGATGTTTGGTAGGCAAGAACTTGACCATTAACTCCGATACACTTTTGTTGATGATGCTGACTGAAAAATTGATTTAGAAGGAAAAACAGAAGGATAAAAAGAGGTTGGTCTCTGGCTGAACCTACTTAATCAGGTCATAAACCTCAGGAATCATTTTCCAAAACCAAAGGTGTAAAAGCATCCCAAAATATAAGCTAATACTTATATTTAATATTGCCAAGCCAAAGCCAAGTATTATTAAAATAAATGAAAATCTTGATAGAAATCTACATTGTACCAGATTACTAACTTGGAACCTTAAAATAACAGGTAATAAAATCTTACAATTATGAAATCACCATAAAGATATACCTAGCCTGTTTGGGGGCCTCTGACTTTGGCATCCACCTTAATCAAGGGAGATTAACGCATGACCTAGGAATTCTGTGAGCTTATGTTTATTTATAATATTCTATATTCCCATAAGCACAAGTGTTCCAAATGGAAGGTTGCATTTTGATAATGCCCATTTCATCATTAAGATTTCATAATCCATCTACATTAAAAAGCCTCTCCTTACACTTTGTTACTCCTGCTTTCACCTTGTGTATTCCTGACTTATTTTCTTAACCCTAGATCCTAGCTTTCCCAGCACTCTCAAATTTGAGACAAGCCGAGTTTGTGCATTAGCGTGTCCTGGGCATGCATGATTCATGAATGACAGGTTCCTTGGCACAATTTAATAGTACAAAAGAGAAATCGTTTTAAACATTAAAGCAAAAATCAAAAAGGGGTAACAATAGGTGGAGTACTGCAACACATAACAAAAAAGTTGGAACCAAGAATTAACTAAATAGCTCTTACAGAGTCTGTTTCTTAATCTGTGGACCAGTGCTCTGACTTAACTCACTACAAGAGGACCTGAAATCTGACTCATTGAAATGACACTTCAAATTGTTGTTTTGACGATTTATCCAGCAACACCCTCATTCTAGGGAAAAGAAAAAAAATTGAATTGCCAGCATTTATATCAGTACCTCTGGCCAGTCCAAAGATAAACTGATAATTAAAGAAATGTGTATTTGTAAATAAATTAGGCATCCTGGTAATATTCAAGTGATTTCTCCATTAAGATATTTTATCCTCTGACAGAGCCTTCTATAAATCATTCTATCAGTTTGTTATCAAGTCTTTCTGAGAAAACTCAAAGCTTCTATAATAATAGCAAGAGAATTTCCTTCCTGAGTAAAATTGAAGTCTGACTCTTATTACATGTCCACGTAATCTTCTGATATAGAAGTTTATTTTTCCCATTGCAAAATATGACCCAAAATAATAATAGTTTTTGTTTAATGGTTACAACTAAAATATACCTAGCATGCAAAACAATCATTAACTAATGGCAAACGATGCATGAATCTCAAATGTTTCAACTACTTCAAATATAAAAGTGTTATATCTAGCCTTTTCGTGGGCATAGCTAAAAACAAAGATTCCCTGAGACCGTAACTTAGGTCTTCAGTGACAACACAGTAATTTTATATGCAAGTTTTTGATATCCTGCATAACGACTGCTGGTAAAAACTTCTAGAAGACCTGAATGTTTTCAATGTCACATTTACGAAATGAGGACCGACACAACCCATTGCTTGAGCAAGCTCATGATTCACAGATAATTTGAAATGTCGCTCCCTGCACAGGACATCCGTATCTTCTACAGCAAAAACAAGTCTGAATCACCTCCACCACTGCGGGCATTTTTCCCACAGGCCGCTGGGCACATGGGCACATGAGATATGGACACAATGCGTTACCTTGAAGATTTTGCAATGGCAGAGTCATAATGCCTCCGGCTGCAGCTGCCGCTACCAGCCCTTGGATGTTGGTAAGATTCGCGGTGGGCAGTGTGAGAACCAGTCCTTGCTGCCCTCCTAGCTGTCCGGCCATGTTGAAGGGGATGAGGATAGGCTGGTTGAGGGTGGGGGTGCCTCCGGGCATCACACCCGCGACAGCAGAGGCTAACTGCTGTGCTGTCAGAAGTGGCTGCAAGGAAACAGGGAAACGTAGCTCACTGGACAGTGGAAGAAAAGTCTTGAGCTTTTAGAATATTTCCCTCCCACTTAAGCAGGGGTGGAACCTAAATAAATGGTAAAGAAACATACTCTATCTCCCCTCCTCCTCGAGCAATGACCGGTAGAAAAGAATCTTTTTAATCACGTTTTATTTATTTGTTTGGGTAGTTTCATTTGATTTTGACATCCACTGAGGTGCTCAAATACTCTTAAAAGAAATACCTCATACTTATACGTTATTCATACAATGAATTTTCATTCAACCCTACCTTGTAATATTTAAAGCTTTAGCTAATTTACCCTGTATTGTTCCAGAAATTATTCAATGGAATCAGTAGAACTTACTAGGTTAAAAATATCAATGCAGTACTATTTTTGACTACTAAATTAGCAAAAATAATGTGAACTATCCACAAATGTAACTGTGATGTTAATGCAACTATCATGTGGCTCTAAGGCTACTGTTAAAGTTTATGCTGGCATAATCTTTTTGGAAAGCAATTTGAAAATATGTATCCAGTGCTACACATCTAGAGGTAAGTATTCACTCCCTTCTGAGATATGTTCCAAAGACATTAAAAAAGAAAGAAAGAAAATATTTAGAATATTTTCTATTTTAAATATGTAACTATTGAAAAATAATTTGTTACAGTACTAAAGTTGATGTGTAATTGCATAACTGATAAAAAGTATCATTAGGGTGCTTATTTAGAAAAAATAGAAAATGTCTATAATATGACAACATAAAAAGAAATAAACTGTATAATAATTTACTTAAAATTATTATTAAATGGTAAATTATACACACACACACATCAAACTTATTGCCATTGAATTGATTCTGACTCATAAAAAAATGACCCTATAGGACAGAGTAGAACTGCTCTGTAGGATTCTGAAAGAGCAGCTGGTGCATTTAAATCATCACCCCTTAGGTTACTAGTTGTGAACTCTTAACCACTGTACCCATACAATTTTATATGTAATCACAAAGTCGAGAAAGAAATATGAAGGGGAAATATTTGAAGTGCATACATTTAAAAAATTCTCTTAAAAATTATTTTACCATTACTCTAATGTACTTTGCCCAGTTAAAATGACATAAAAATTCATGTGTATATCCCATATTTATCCAATAGCTATTGTTTGGTAATGGAATGGCAGCCTTGTGATTGTGTATGTGCTGGCCGTAGACATTTCTGAGTGCAGGGTGTGGGGACTCTTTACTAGGATAGCATAGGAAAGATTCATCCCCTGGCCAAGCCCAGTAACAGAAAGGACCATCTTGATACAGGACATATTTCCTATCCTCGTAAGTGATATACCAGCAATATTTTCTATGTCTATATTTTTCCTAGGGGAACCAATACAAAACTGTCGTCAAGGAGTTTAAACTTTAATTTTTGTAATGTAGTATGATTCTACAAAGAAAACAGTAATTAATTATAGACATAGCACAAAGCCCAGTATATAACAGCCAAGTGCTGTGCTAGTGCTTGGGAGTCTCTGTGTGGTGCAATCAGTTAAGTGCTCACCTGCTACCTGAAAGGAGAGGTTTGAGTCTACTCAGAGGTAGCTCAGAAGAAAGCATGGTGATCTATTTCAGAAAGATCAGCCACTGAAGATCCAGCAGAGCACAGCTCTACTCTGACACACATGAATTCACCATGAGTTGGAGTTAGTTTGATGGCAGCTAGCTGTATTCTGATGTTTTCCATATATTAATTCAGTTTTCCTACCGATGAGGTATCAGAGGGGTTAAGCTACTTGTTCAAAGTCCCAGATCTAGCAGGTAGCAATGGTGGAGAAGGGTTCAAGTCCAGGCAGTCAGCTCCAGACCCCTTTCTCTTCACCACCTCTTAAATCATGGGACAGATGAAGTGGGCTATTTTTATTATTACGGGTGGGTGACGGCTGAGGCTACACACTGTCTATTCCCTGCACCCTCCCTTTCAGGCCTCTTCTGGGAGATCTCTGAGGAATCTCTACTACTCCACACAGCCTAGTTTTAAAATCACAGCTTTAAACTCTGTGGTCCTCCTCCTACTGTATTTGCTACATTGACTAAATTCACTCAAGGTAATTTTGCCTTCCTTAAACAAACAAACCATCAAACAAATAAATAAAATAGCGACCCTGACCCTAAAGCACAAAGCAGAAACCTGGCTAAGTGCTACAGTTGCTAACCAAAAAAGGTAACCAATTTGAATCCAACAGGTGGTCCTTGGAAACTCTGTGGGGCAGTTTTACCCCATCCTACAGGGTCACTATGGGTGAGAATCAACTCAGTGGCAGTGTTTGGTTGGTTGGAATGCACAAAATAAGCATATTTCGAGGATACGCACAAAACCAGTTAGCAGTCTCAGAGTCCCATATTCCTGGTATTTTACATCACTGCCAATAGTAATATTACGGTCAGAGGAAAGACAAATGGATAGTCTTCAGACAGTATATATGCTAAAGATTTGGAGGCTTGTCCTGCAGCACTTTTTAAAACAGAATCATCATAAACCCCCATCAGGCCTCACTGTCCTGGATTTGTTCTGTTACTTATCTAAGAGCCATTTAGAATTTGCTGCCCCTAGTATGTTCACACACACTCACATACACATGTGCAAACATACGCAAGGCCTCTGAGATGAGTGCTGGGATGTCAAGCCATAGGGACACTTTGTGGCAGCTGGAACGAGCAAGTCAAGAGGAAACTAACATCTAAACCTGAGTTTTCAGGCCTTGAACTGACGGGCCGTCAATGTGCTAGGAGTGATGATTTCCCAGGAACAGCCCTGACAGTGAAAGGGAGAGAAAAGGCCAAGCCTCAGCTTTGCTTTCCGTAAAAGGGAGGTGAACTCTGAAAGCTTCACATCGAAGGACAGATGTAAAAAAAAAGTCCAGCCCTTTATAATTGTGTTCTACATCTCCATATAACCCACATCAGGCTGCAGAAAACAAATATTGGACTTTAAAAAATAATGAATGTATTTCTTTATTAATGCAGGAGCTATGTGTGATGTACAGTATTGTCAAACCCAATAAGCTGAACTTGCATTAAAATTGCATTAACTTTTTTATATTAAATCACATCTTGTATTTCAAAAATGGCTATAGTAAGGTTGAAATAACTTAATTTTCTTCACACTCTAGTCATTAAAGTTTTACTTTCTAGAAAATGGCATGGTAACTGACAGCATAGCTGAACAGGATTTTAAGGAAAAAAAAATTAAAATTGTTTCCAAACAATTAAAACCAATATTTCCTTTAAAAAGAGAAAACAGTTTTGCAAACACATTTTTTTCTTGATTGTACCTAATAAATAATGTAGCCATACAACTTTTCATACAAAAATTTATTGCCGTCTTCACTCTGTTGGAGTTCATTGGATGAAACTCATTATTATTTATTTGTTTATTTATATGGCTGAACCATCCTAAATGCAGCCAAACGGAAAGTAGTTGAGAAATACTGACCTGTGGCCCAATCGGGTATGTGGGGTGGGGCTGACTGGCCTGGTGTTGCTCGGGGGTGCCTGGATCTGAAGGTGCCTGGTTCCCTCTGGCCCCTGGAATTCAAAAGAGAAACGCTCTCTTAATACAAGATTCAGTCCGGAGAGTGCCCCTGGTCCCATTTTCCTGTGATGTCATATCACATTATGGCACAAATGATATGCCACAGTGGTTTATCAATATCTCCAGTGCTCAAATCACATATCAGCTGCATACATTAGGCTAACGAGTATTGTAGATGGCCAAAGTCATCACAGGAGGTAGAAGGATATGACAGTGGGGAAAGCGACACTATCATCAGTTGTGCTAATAGGCTTGTGTCATGTATCAGTCTACAGAGAGCACACCAGGACTTCACTGGGTGGGTGACTGCATGCTTACACAGAGATCAGCAGCAGCTAATCTGATTTCCCAAAGCCAGGAAAGAAAGCGTGATCTCAGACATGACCAAGCACATGTATATTATCCCTTAATATGGCTTTTCTCCAGTTTCTTCAAATCTTTTATCTCTTTTCCCTTACACACTTAAGACACGGGATCTTATGAATGTGTTTTTCCAAAAACAAACATTTTCCCATGTCATACAGATCTCCTTAAGCAAGTTTTCTAGGTGCTAACCGGAATTTGAAGTCCCTGAGTAGTCAAAGAGGTGAGAGGTACAAGTCCACCCAGAGGCACCTCATAAGAAAGGCCTAGACATCTGAAAAAAACTAAACAACAAATCCAGCACTGTTGAGTTTATCCCAACTCATAGCAACCCTATAGGACAGAGGAGAACTGCCTCATAGGATTTCCAAGTTGCAGCTGGTGTATTTGAACTGCTGGAATTTTGGTTAGCAGCGGAACACTTCCAGGGCCCCATCCTGAATATCTACTTCTGGAAAAATCAGTCATTGAAAACCCTATGGAGCTCAGTTTTATTCTGACACACATCAGGCAGCCATGAGTTAGGGTCCACTTGACAGCAGTTTTTTTGTTTTTTGTTTTTGATTAAAATAGTTGCAATCCCACACTGACTCCAGTGAGCCCTACTATGCTAGACATAGAACCCAGCTGACTTCCTGCACTGGAGTCATACTGGATGCCAAAGCATGAAAAACAGAATTCTTAAAAAGCAACTCTTTCAAACCCTTTTAAACATTATAATTTCTCTGTGCGTGTTTATATACTTCATTGCAGGACAAAAGGTAGGTACGCAGTAGGACAGCAGTAACAACACTAATACATTAAATAAATAAATGGACGAACAAATAAATAAAGCCAGCAGCAATTTTCGAGAGTTTCCAGTTGCTAGCTTTGGTTTTCTTGAGTTTTCTAATGGGTGGGGAGTGGGTAGAAATCCAATTCCAAGCTGAACTTAACAAGATCCTCTTCCCTGGAGTTTGTCCCATGAATAGCAAGTGGAAGACAATTCAAAACCTGTTTACTGGCATGCCATGGACGGCTAAGAAAAAAGGGATATGACTGTGTCACACTTATAAATTTTGAAGAAGGTATTATTGGCTCATTTAAAACAAATTCTTCTATATATCCTCCAAAGGGACAGACTCATAAATAATGGAAATGTGAGAAAAATACTTCAGCACATTAAGCTACAAATAAAATTGACTGTTACATATTATTCAATTGACTTCTATCTCCGCAGTGATGTGTCAATCATAACAGCATTTTAAAACAGGATTAAGCAATAAGTGTGCAAAGCTATTATGCAGAAATCCAAAAATCTGATTAATTTGTAATATTTTTGTTCAGAAAGTCAGAAACAGACGTTGCTTGGGGAATACTTACAAGCATTCTATTGAAATTTCTAAATTGATTTGGAACAAACTAATAAAAACACAGACTCGCTGACATTTTGTAAAGTGAATTCTGTCAAAATATGTTTGGCATTTTAATGATTGCTATCACTTAATAACAAGGCTAAGATGACCTATCACAAGATGCCAACAATTCTCCCATAGGTGCAGGAGAAGACCTTTCTGTTAAATTTTTTATATGTGATTTGCTTATTATGGTTGAAAAGCAGGATGTTTTAAATGGGGAGATACAATATGCAGTGCAAACACCACAACCCCTGTTCTTCTGTCTGCAAATTCCATTATCCCTGAAAATTCTTGACAGAGCATTCTGTACTTTGAGAGTGCTAAGCAAGTCCCAACTGATGCTTTTGGTCAAATATTCAGATTAGGTAAATTCTCACGTGGCTAGAAATCCGCTTCAGTTTAGTTTTTTTTAAGCTGTTTTTCAAAAATTGTTGCCTTCCCATACTCTCCAGGGATAGAATTTTACTGTGCAGAGAGTTTTATAATATACAGAAAAACAAGAAAGTCTTTTTAAGCCATTAAAAACTATCTTAATTTTTGTTTTTAATTTTACACCACATCAGAACCTTCTATCTCATATTTCTTTCAAGCATACCAGGCTTATTTTTTTATTCTGTTCCTAGTAACACCCTATCGTCATCATGTTGAGGATCTGCCTCCTGCAGGCACTGTATCAACAAAATTGTGTGTTTGTTACCCATAACTCTATGTAGATTACATTTGCTTACATTTTATTCTTTGTTGCTGGAGGCCTTTCCCAGTGCACAGTAGCTTGTTCTGTGGCAGGTTATTCTCAAAAACCATGTTCGGTTCAGTACAGGGCAATTCCACACAATTTCATGTGTAAAATGAAGTCTTTCACAGACTCTAGAGGAGATTATGTATGCTCTCCTGCCTGGATCAAAAAGTAATGTTTCTTTCTAATGCACATCTCCATTTCCCCAAACACACGTATCATGCTTAACCTTGTAGGACTGCAAAGTCTTCTGTCTGGTCATAAAGAGGCTCCTGAATTGGGTGCCTTCTTGGAGTCAGAGGGAGAATCCAGTAATCGGAACGAATAAACGATGTCAGCTAAGGGGGTCAGACAGATTTGAAGCAACATTTAGCCACGAACTAGAGAAGAATTTGGGGTTTGATGTTTCTGTGGGTACAAGCAGGGAAACACAATTTTGAATGGGTTGGACAGGACTTTCCTGATCCAAAGTCAAGGATACAGGATTAGCATGCTACGTCCTTGGAGATGAAGAAAGTCCAGGCAAGGGCCTAGCACCCTATTCGCAAGTCAGTAGTCTCAGCCTTTTAGGCAACAATTACGGGGTTGATTGAGGATGCTATTGAACAGGCAGAATTCTTACCTCTCAAGTTGAATCCCTGATGATGCACCTTTACCACAGTCACTAATCATCTGCCACTAGAGACTTGTGTGTTTCTATGAAGCTGAACAAGTTTCAGCAGAGTTTCTAAGCTAAGACAAACTATAAAGAAAGTCCTGGCAATCCACTTCTGAAAAGCCACTAGTGAAAAACAACCTTACGGAAGATAGTTCTACTTTGATATATGCAGTCACCATTAGTGAAAATCAACTTGACAGTAACTATTATGGGCTCTAGGGCCCTGGCAGCACAGTGGTCAGCAGTTAGAATTCACCCACGGCTCTCGGGAAACCTTACTGGGTGAATCTAATCTGCCTTATAGGGTGACTATGAGTGAGAATTGACTCAAACTCAATGCATTGGTTTGGAATGGGCTGTATCAGGGCATGCTAAGTGTTCACTGGCTCACAATTTTATGTCACTCCCTAGTGTATGCATTTCATTCATAAAACCCCAAAACCAGTTGCTGTAGAGTTGCTTCTGACACATAGCTAAGCCCATATTTAGTTCATATTTGTTGAATACTCTTTTAGGAAAAAATAGGGCCTTGGCTTTTGGTTTTGGAGTGGGATGATTTCTTGAAGATAGGTACTGATAGCCACTTAACTAGTGATCAAGGTTTAGCAGGTTGTTAGTTGCTGTCACTTTGATTTCAACTCATGGTGACCCCATACTGGAAATGTCTTTAAATTATTATCTTTTTAGTAAATTCTATCTCAATTTCAGTTGTGATCTGAAAAGCAATTTGGTGTCTGGGTGAAAGGCAGGGAACTTTTTTTTTTTTTTTCCCAGCTCAGCCTGGATTTACATTTAGCTGTGAAATTTAACTGGATATACAAACTCGGAAGAAATTCTCAATTTTTTCTGCATCAGCTTTCTCTTGTATGAACTCGTTGCCTCAGAGTTGACTCTGACTTATAGCTACCCTATAGGACTTGGTAGAACTGGCCTGTAGAGTTTCTAAGGAGAGAATAGTAGATTCAAACTGCTGGCCTTTTGGTTAGCAGCTGAGCTCCTAACCACTTCACCACAGGGCCCCTTTGCTTGTATAATATGGGAACAATAGTAGTACCTCTGTCATAGGGTTGCTACTGTGAAGATTAAATGTAAATTGTTGGTGATAGTACCTATCTGCTATATAAGTGCTATTTGTGTTGGCTATTATTATTTATAGGGTTGCTATAAGTCAGAATCAACTCGATGGCTGTGGGTTTTTAAAATTATTTAATAATATTTAATACAATAATGGAGCCCTGGTGGTACAGATGAAACCCTGTGGTATAGTGGTTAAGTGCTACAGCTGCTAACCCAAACGTTGGCAGTTCAAATCTGCCAGGTGCACCTTGGAGACTTTATAAGGCAGTTCTGCTCTGTCTATAGGGTTGCTGTATTGGGAATCAGTTTGATGGCAGCGGTTTCCAATGGGGCAGTTTAAGAAGAGCTCAACGACTACCCAAAATGTCAGTAGTTTGAATCTACCAGGATGTTTCATTCTGTTGTGAATGGGATCTCCATGACTTCGAGCTGACTGCAGGCAGCTAACATACATGCTGTTTGTTGTCATTAGGTGCCATCAAGTCTGTTTTGACTCACAGGGAGTCTGTGTGACTGAATGAAACCCTGCCTGGTCCTGCGACATCCGCACCACCGTTGTTGTGCAGGAGCCCGTTGCCGCAGCCTCCGTGTCGATGCGTTTCATTACAGGGCTTCCACTTTTTGCCGACCCTCTACTTCACCAAACTTGACATCCTTCTTCAGACACTAGTTTCTGTCTCTCAATAACATGTTCAAAACCATGAGAAGAAGTCTCGCCATTCTTGCTTCTAATGAGCATTCTTGCCATACTTCTTCCATGAAAGATTTGTCTGATTTTCTGGCAGTCTGTGATACAGTCAATATTCTTTATCAACACCACAGTTCAAAGCCATCAGTTCTTTTTCAGTCTTCTTTATTCATTTTACAGCATTCACATAATATGTGGTATGACAATTAAGTCTGCAAACTTGATTGTTCTAAGTGCTACACACCTCTTTGCTGAATATCATTACGGACACCTTCAAAGTACTCCCCTTGGGAAACTATGCACCCACACCAGTGCCTAGTCCACCCTTCAAAGCAATTTTGGAACTCTTTCTGGAATGGTCACTACACACAGTGACAAGGTGGCAAGTTCACAAACTTAATTATATAGTTGTCTGTGAGGGAGTTTTTAGCCAGTAAACAAATGACTGTATCAGAATACCCTCCCTACTTGCCTGATCTGGACCCCAGTGACTTTTTTTCTTTACTCAAAGATAAATAAAATATTGAAAAGATGACACTTGGATGACATTCAGAACATTAAGGGTAATGTGACAATAGTTCTCATGGCCATTCCAGAAAAAGAGTTCCAAAATGGCTTTGAAAGGTGGACTAAGTGCTGGCATCAGTGTATAGCTTCTCAAGGGGAGTACTTCAAGGGTGACCATAGTGATATTCAGCTATGAGGTATGTAGCACTTTTTCTTGATGAGTTTGTGAACTTAATTGTCAGTCCTCATTTTTGAGGCAACTGAAAATACTATGGCTTGGGTCATGCACACCTTAGTCCTTAATGTGACTTCTATTTTTTTTTTCAGCACTTTAAAAAGATCTTTTGCTGCAGATTTTCCCAGTGTACTACATAATTTGATTTCTTGACTTCTGCTTCCATGAGCATTGATTGTGGATCCAAGTAAAATGAAATTGTTTACAAAATTTTCTCCATTCATCATGATGTTGCTTATTGGTCCAGTTATGAGAATCTTTATTTTCTTTATGTTGGGGTATAATCTAAACTGAAAGCTGTGGTTTTTGACCTTCATCAGTAGGTGTTTCAAGTCCTCTTCACTTTCAAAAAGCAAGGTTGTGTTATTTGTATGTCCTAGGTAGTTAATGAGTCCTCCTCCAATCCTGATGCCCCATTCTTCTTCATGAAGTCCAGCTTCTCATATTATTTGTCTAGCATACAAATTGAATAAGTATGGTGAAAAGATACAACTGTGACACCACACCTTTCTTGACTTTAAGCCATGTAGTATTCCCTCGTTCTGTTCTTGTTCTTGGTCTCAGTACATGTTCCACACGAGCACAGTTAAGCATTCTGTAATTCCCGTCTTTGCAATGTTATCTATAATTATGCAATGTTATCTGTTATCTATCTGTAATAATTATGCAAGAATTAATCATTGAAATTAATAACAATGTAATAATTAAATCTGTAATAATTATGCAGTGTTATCTATAGTGCAGTGTTATGATCCACAGTCAAATGCTTCTGCATAGCTAGTAAAATACAAATTAATATCTTTCTGGTATTCTCTGCTTTCAGCCAAGTTTCATTGAATAGCATCCATGATATCCCTTGTTCTACATTTTCTTCTCAAGCTGGCTTAAATTTCTGACAATGTACTAAGACAGCTGCTTTTGCATGACTTTCAGCAAAACTTTACTTGCATGTGATATTAATGATGTTGTTCATAATGTCCACATTCTTTGGGGTCACCTTTTTGGGAAAGGGTGTAAATATGTATTACTTCCAGTCGGTTGGCCACATAGCTGCCTTGCAGATTAGCTTAGCTGAATGAGTAAGCACGTCCAGCAGTGAATTCATACTTTGAAAAAACTCATTTGGTACTCTGATGATTACTGGAGGCTGGTTTCTCACAGAGCCTTCAGTGCAGCTTAGACCTCTTTCTTCAGCATCATCAGGTCTTGATCACCTGCTGTCTACTGAAATGGCTGAATGTCCACAGGGACTCTGTGTTTCTTCTGTCTTCTTTTGATGCTGCCTCCACCTTTTAATATTTTCCCCATAGAATTATTCAGTATTGAAACTGAAGGTTGGAATTTTTTCTTCAGTTCTTTCATCTTGAGCAATGCCTAGAGTGTTCCTCCTTTTAGTTTCCTATCTTCTGGTCTGTGCGTGTTTCATTGCTTTCTTCAGTTGCCCTTTGAAACAATCTACTAAGTTCTTTTATTTCATCTTTTCTTCCTTTTGCTTTAGCTACTATACATTCAAGAGCAACTTTCAGAGTCTCTTCTGACATCATTTTGGTCTTTTCTTTCTTTTCTGTCTTTTTAATGACCTCTTGCTTTCTTCATGTATGATGTCCATTTGATCTTCAGTCATTAGAGTTCAGTGCATCCAATCTGTTCTCAGGAAGATCTCGAAATTCAGGGGGGATATACTCAAGGTCATAGTTTGGTTCTTGTGGACTTGTTCCAAGTTTCTTCCACTTCAGTTTGAACTTGCATATGAGTTATTGACGGTCTATTCCACAGTCGGACCCTGGCCTTATTCTGACTGATGATATCAAGCTTTTCTACTGTCTCTTATGGCAGACATAGTTGATTTGATTCCTGCATATTCCATCTGGTGAGGCCCATGTGTATAGTGCCTATTTACATGAAGAAGTCATTGGTTTTGCAAAATGCAATCATGCGATTTCAGGTGGTGTTTTTATTACTAAGACCATATTTTCCAAATACTAGTTCTTCTTCGTTTCCAGCTTTTTCATTTCAAAGGCCAGTATCATGGATTGAATTGTGTCCTCCCAAAAATCTGTGTAGTAGTTTGGCTGGGCCATATTAAGACTGCCTTCCATTTTGTGATTTTAAATAGACTGGATTGTTTTAAAGAGGACTGGGCAGAATTGTAAAATCCTTCCTAAACTCACCTCCCTGCTCCAATGTACAGGGAGTTTCCCTCGAGTATGGCTCACACCACCTTTTGTCCTTTTATCCTATAAGAGATAAAAGGAAAGGGAAGCAAGCAGAGAGTTTGGGATCTCAAATCACCAAGAAAGCAATGCTGGGAGCTGAGCGTGTCCATTGGTAAGGACTCGAGTCCTTGTGCCTCAAAACTCCCAGTCCAGGGAAAGCCTGACAATGAGGATCTTCCTCCAGAGCCAGCAGAGAAAGCCTTCTCCTGGACCTGATAACCCGAATTTAGCCTTTTAGCTTACTGGACTGTGACAACGTAAATTTTCTCTTTTTAAAGTCATTCATTTGTGGTATTTCTGTTAAAGCACCACTAGATGACTACAATAGCCCATAATGATCGATGTATTTTGACTGCATGTTTAATCAGTTTCAGACTGCACAACTTGGTAAAAATCTTCAATTCCTTCATCTTTGACCAGAGTGGTTGGTGTACAAATTTGACTACTAGTTGTATTGTGTGGTCCTCCTTGCAGGCATATAAACATTATCTTATTACTGACAGTACTGTACTTTAGAATAGACCTTAAAATGTTCTTTTTGATGACAAATGTCATGCCATTCCTCTTCATGTTGTCATTCCCAGCATGGTAGACCATATCGATTGTCCAGTTCAAACTGGCCAATACCAGATGTCTGGATTGAATGTGTTCCTAAAAAATCTGTAACAGTTTGGCTGTGCCGTAGTACCTGGTCTTGTGTGATGTCCCTCCATGTTGGAATTCCTGATTCTATGAGGTTCATGAGGGCGGATGGGCAGCAGTTGTCTCAGTAGAGCAAGATTCAATCTGTAAGTTTGTTTCGTGCCTTGAGGCTGTCTCTTGAGCTATAAAGGGAAAAATCTGGCAGAGAGAATTGAGAACCTCACACCATTAAGAAAGCAGCACCGAGAGAAGAGTGTGTCCTTCAGACCTGAGGTTCCTGTGCCAAGATGCTCCTGAACAAAGATGGATGCAACACTGGACTTTCCTCCAGAGCTGACAAGGGGGAAAGCCTTCCCCTGGAACAGACACCTTGAATTTGGGCTTGTAGCCTACCAGACTGTGTAAGTATAAACTTTCCTTTGTTAAAGCTATACACTTGTGGTAACTAGAATACCAATCCATGCCAACTCACTGAGGCCTTGGATATTGATGTTTATTCATCCTATTTCATTTTTGGTGACTTCCAATTTTTCTGGATTCATACCTCTTATATTCCACATTCCAGTTATTAATGGATGTTTAAAGCTATTTGTTCTCTTTTGAGTCCTGCCACATGAGCAAACAAAGGAGTCAAAAGCTTAACTCCGTCCATGTCATTAAGGTTGACTCCACTTTGAGAAGCCAGCTCCTCCTCAGTCATATTTTGAGTGGCTTATAACCTGTGGGGCTCATCTGCCAGCATTAAATCCAACAGTATTTTGCTGCTATACATAAGACTTTTACTGCCCAATTTTTTAGCAGACTGCCGGGTCCTTCGTCCTATTCTGTTTCAGTTTGGAATTTCTGACAAAACCTGTTAACAAAGGAAATGCTGTTAGTACTCAAAATACCAACAGCAAAGCTTCCAGCATCACAGCAACACACAAGTCATCACAGTACAACAAAGTGACACACATGTGAAGGACACTTATATGTGTATATATGTATATGCATGTATATTTGCAAAGGCAAATCTAATCTGCTATGAGAAGGCAGCGACAGTCATTTAGGAACTCTAACCATGAGTCTATCCCTGTTCTTACTGCCAGAACTCTGTCACTCAGACCACTGAGCTCTGCAGGCAGCTTTTCAGGATTTAGAGGTGATATCAACAGTGGGAAAGATGTTGTTGAATGAATGAATGAATACCCTCTGATAAGTAAGCCACCACAATACAACACACTGATGTTGGGTGGTATATATATATATATGTATGTGTGTGTGTGTATGTGTGTATTTATATACCCAGTGCCATGGAGTTGATTCCAACAGCTATGGGGTTGCTATGAGTCAGAATTCACTCCACAGCAGTGGGTCTTTAGTGCAATATATATACAAAGAACCCTGGTAGGGCAGTGGTTAAGAGCTTGACTGCTCATCAAAAGGTCAGCAGTTCAAATCCACCAGCTACTCTTTGGAAATTGTATGTGGCAATTCTAATTCTGTTCCGCAGAGTCACTGTGAATCGAAACCCATTCAACAGCACCTAACAACCACAATATATATATTAAATAAGAGTAAAAACATATATTATATCAATATATATAAATATGTGTTAAAAAGATATACACATTAAAGTAGACAGATCAGTCTTAGCACCTCTAAGCTACTCTCAAGATAAAAGCAGATCTGTACTCCATTGTAAAGTTTTTAATTTTTTCTCCTTTTCAGAGTTGACTTTTCCAAATAAGTTATTTTAAGAAACAAATACAACATTTTCTTTCTTTGGAAGGTATAGTCCTTTCTGGTGCCTTATGTAATTACCTTTGAAAAGAGGTTATGAGGGCTATGGTAGATGAGAAGGAAACAGGAACTGCACATATAAAGTGCTCTTCCTAAACAAACAAGTTCCACATTTCTCCCCAGTGTTGGCCATTCCTCCAAAGTATGACAGGGAAGATTCTCTTGTTAATGGATGATGCATTTTTAATGAACCGGGTTCACGAGATGGATGGCATGGGTATCTGTCTTCTGTGCGTTAGCACAAGGATCCTCACATGAAGGTCACAGAGATTCCTCAGCTTTTTTTCTGGTATTTATACCTTTCTAGCCCACTGTTTGCAGTTTCCATCAATGAGCAAGGTGATGCAAAGGTTACTCATTATATGATGGACAGTTGAATGCATTATTATTTCATGTTGGGTATGTGAACCCTAGCTAAGCAGAGCAGAAGCCCCTCTAAATTAAACTTCCCTTTCTTTCAATTTCTTCAAGATTACTAAATGCCATGGAGGGAGTGGAGTTATCTATAAAAATCTTCTCAGAGCCACTGCCACTGTTTACCACTTTTTATTGCCATCCTGGAATTCTTTATGATACTAGCCACACACATATTTGTGTACAGAACACTATGCAGACCCTCAGCAGAATTTGTGATTTTAGAGTAAGAAGGCTGATTCTGTAAAGCACACTTGGAAATCAAACATTCGTAAATTCACGTAGGGCTTTTGTGAGTTATATTTCAGATACATGTAGTTTCATACACTAAGGTATGCAGAACAGAAAAAGTCTGAGGATGTCAATGTGAAAAAGGAATTCCTTCATCGGTTGTTGCCAGCTGCCCTTGAGTTGCCCCCTGACTCATGGCCACCCTGACTCAGGGTGATCCTAGGCACAATGGAACAAAATGCTGCCCAGTCCCGTGCCATCCCCATGACTGGTTACAGATTAAGCCATTGTAATTTGTAGGGTTTTCATAGGCTAACTTTTGAAAGTAGATTGCCAGGCCTTTCTTCCTACTCTGATGTGGTTTAGCTCCACTGAAACTTGTTCTACATCATAGCAACATACAAGTCTCCGCTGAAAGATGGGTGGCTGCACATGAAGCACACTGGCCATGAACAGAACCTGAGTCTCCTGCATGGAGGATGAGAGTCCTATCACTGAAAAAATTTCATTGTCCTCTACTTGATTCTGACTCATAATGATCTCAAATGCTATAAAGCAAAGCTGCTTCGTAGGGTTTTCTTGGCTGTAATCTTCACAGAAGCAGATAGCCATGCTTTTCTTCTGTTGCAATGCCGGGTGGGTTCAAACCACAAACTTTTAGGTTAGTAGTCAAGCGTAACCTGTTTGTGCCATCCAGGGGCTTTTTATTCTCCTGGTGGGTGACTGTTGTGGCTCTCGCTGGGGGTAGGTCTAGTTTTCCTTGAGTGAAGGGTCTAGGTCCTCAGTGGTTCTAGATGCTGTGAAGCCTATGTATATGTACATGCTAAGTCAAGGTGAGATTAGAGATGTTTAACTGAGTTAAAAGGAGTCCTGTGGGGCATAGTGGTTAAGAGTTTGGCTGCTAATCAACAGGTCAGAAGCTCAAATCCACCAGCTGCTCCATGGAAACCCTATAGGGTGGTTCTACTCTGTCCTGTAGGGTCACTATGAGTTGGAATTGACTTGACAGCAACAAGTTTGGTTTTTCATTAACTAGCGTACTGGTTAAAGTACTCAGCTGCTAACTGAGAGGTTGTCTGCTTTCATAAAGATTTACAGCCCTTGGAAAACTTACAGGGTAGTTCCACTCTGAGTTGAAATCAACTCTATGGCAGTGATTGTGTTTTGTTTTGATCCAGGTAAAGCATAAAAAGAAATCCCATTGATTTCTCACTTGAACTGATTATCTGAAGAAAAGATTCTCATATCTATCTAAAATTATTCAGCTAATTAGTTCAGTTCTATTGTAGATTTAATCTGTGTATGTTATAGAAAATTTTAGTTTTTTCTTCTCCTTCAAAACTGTCTCCCTAAACTTTCCCTCCAACATTTTTTTTTATGATTTGTTTTCACATCCATGTAATAAGTGCAGAGCTGATCTCCTGTGATACTGAGTCCAATAAAAGTCTCAATTTCTGTAAATGCTCACTCTCTGAGAAGAGACTGAAAAATATGAAGTCATCAAACACACTTTAGTGTAATTCCATGACAAACTAGTGGCAAACAGACAGCTTTGGGGTATGGATCATCCTCTGAGTACTGCTGTCTGCAAGAGTGCAAGTTCTTTCAGGGCAAAGACTGTTTCTCACTCATCTTTCTATCTCCTGTAGGTGAGCTCCAGGCCCTGATGTATACACGTGTATGTGTACACATCTGTTATATATATTGGTATTTTTATATGTAGTAGTATGTTGGCCTTCTTAAAATGAGGGAAATAGGTCTCAGAGTCAATGGAAACCATTTAGGCAAGAGATCTGAAACCATCCGAACGGCAGTTCAGGTGACTGAACTACTACTGTACACCACCTGGGTGTACACTGAATTACGTTCTTCTGCTCTCAGGCTCTGCTGTGGTCAGGAGAGCAGTCTGCATGCTATCAGGGAAATTTTTACCCTGTTAAAGAGGTAGATCTCTAATTGAAAAAATGCATCTGACATCTTTTATATGTTAAACCAGTCTCCAGGTGGTGCAAATGGTTAAGCACTCAACTGCTAATCCAACAGTCAGAGACTGGAATCTACCTAGAGGCACCTTGGAAGATAGGCCTAGCAATATGATTCTAAAAGAACCAGCCTTGTAACACTATAGAGCAGTTCTACTCTGCACATGTGGGATCCCCGAGAGTCAGAATCAACTCAACAGCAACTAGTAATACATAAAAGAATCCTTGTTCTTTGTCTTCGTTATTAGTATAGATAACTGAGTTGATAGAAAATAAAATAATATTTTTATTTTAATTTTCCACCAAATGATATAGTTATATGGCCATAGATAATGACATATAATAGATACACAGATGATTGGTAGATTTGAATTTTTGCTAGGAGAAAAGTCATCTCCAAATTTCTCTGTAGAAATAAACACTCTTCAGAATTTGCAGTGATTTGGAAAAGTAACTCTTTTGGAAGAAGTTGTTGATTTAGGAGCAATTTTCAAAATTTGAAGGATCCTTTATGAAGAGACCCACTGATAGAGAGCTAGTAACCTACAACTGAATAGAAGCTGAGTCAGTGGGTGTGGACAGTGACTGGGGCAGGACCTGCTTCATGACATGTCACCCGGGCAGCTGCACAAGGCTCCCACCCTAGCAGGGCCTGGTCCTTGAGTTCTGATGCCTGACATTGTATCTTGAATAGTTTTACCTTTGAGTTTGTGAATTCTGATGGGATAATGGAGCATGTGTTGGTGGGAATGTGATTTGGAGCCTCTGCTCATCTGTCTGAGGGACGTTACAGGTCTTTCTGCCATGTTCCATTCTACAGCCCTCCTCTGGAACCACTCTGGTTTATTCTCTATTCTCTACAAGGCTGTCTCTGCAATGCTACAGACCCACAGGCCTGCCCCACCAATAGTCTCATTGCAGGTTTTACTAACTGTGTTTTTTGAGTGAGCAACCTCACACAGATACCTGGAAACCCACAACTGAAAGGAAGACGGGGGTTGAGTTGAGCCAGAATAGCCACGTAATGGTGACATGAGCCCAAATTCCTGTAAAAACTACAGATATCTAGAACTCCTCATTCTTCTCTTCAGATCCTAGATGGCTTCCAGAGGGCTGAACACTGTACAACTCTACAGTAGCAGAAGGCTACTACTCTGACATTTGGAATATGATTTACCATGAACTACAAGAGAATACATCATTATTTCAGTGGAAAATGATAGCCTCTGGGTACAGTTACTTCTGTGACCCCTAGTCCAGGAAGGGGTTATAGATGCTGAACAAAGAAGACAGGTGGTTTCCATTCACAATGGTTGTGTTTATGGTCACAATGAACAGGTGGTTACATTGTTAACCCCCATTCAGTTTCCCAGACTGAGATTTTACAGCACAGTCAAGGTAAAGAAAAACACAAATATTAGGTGAATGGAAAGAAGGATATTGGCATTTCAGTCTGCCAAATGAAAACATTTTTTTAAACTCCTACACAGTATGAACATCACAAAACAAAAATTTTAATGTCCTTCCCCACTCCATAGAATGTACACACTGTCTAAATGGCAATCTTTTAGGTGGAAGAGGTGTATCCTAATGAAAAACTTGCTGCATTGTGCTTTTTTGTTTTTTTCCTTTACCTTTCTTTCAGTCATTGACCCCTTGTTATAGACAGACAATGGTTAGTTACAGAATCATTTGGGAGGTTCTCATTGACTTGGTAGGACATGAGAAATCCCAGCATGCTCATTCCTTGCACTCAGGCACAGGAAGCACCTGACGCAATACTCCCACAATGGTCTTTCTTTTGAATAAATAATTCCTTTCTTCCTCAATCCTCCTTTTTAAGAAACAGTCATATAATTTCCATGACACAAACTTCTGCATGTCTAGCAACACACTGATTACTTTATACATGTTATTTCATTAACTCCTATAATAACTCTGTAGTGGCAAAGTGGTTGAGAACTTAGCTACTAATCAAAAAGTCAGCAGTTCAAATCCACCATCTACTCCCAGGAAACCCTGTGGAGCAATTCTACTCAGTCCTATAGGATGGCTATGAGTCAGAATTGACTCAATAGTAACAGGACTTTTTAAAATAACAATCCTATAAGATGATCATGATTATAATGTCCATTTATACAGGAGACTAACCATATGGAAGTTTAAGTCACCGTCTGATTTACCCAATGACTAAGTGACAGAGAAGTGACTGCGTCCTGGGCTGATTGAAGGCCCAGGTCTTTAGCCATCAGACTTCTCCAGCGGTCAGGTGTTATGTTTATAATAGCTACCATTTACTTTGTACTTAAAATGGGCCAGATACTATGCTTAGTATCTTATACACATTTTCCCATTTGATCTCCACAGAAGCCCTGTGATAATGGGTTTATCATCTTTATTTTATGAATGGGGAAATTATGTTTTAGAAAGGTTAAATAACTCACCCATAGTCACACAGTGAGTGACGGAGTCAGGATTTGAACCCAGTTTTATTTGATTCCAAGGCTCCACTATACATCAAATGCAACTGTGCCAGGGAAATGGGACAAAATAAGTGAGAGATGAGGGAGTGTGCAGTGAGAATTCAGGATGAGAAGAAAAAAAGATTCTAGAAGACTACTCTCAATCACAGTAATAACCTTGGCCTGCTTCTCACCCTGTGCAAGCTAGTGGGAGGACTCCCAAGGAAGAGGCTCACAGCATGAAGAGCTGAACTTCGGTTCTTAAAGTGAAGCATATTTATCCTTTTTAAACACAACAAAAGTGAAGCCAAATCTATCCCAATATCATTGCTCTGTGATTTATGGCAATTTTCCTGACCACTTTTTCCTCCATATCTGTGTCTTTACTTTTCCATTTGTGGGGATTTGTGACGATATGAATCCGGTCTCTCTGTTTCAGTTCTTTACTCTCAGAACAGCACACTCTTTGCAAAAGTAGCCAGTGTGTCTCTTTAAGAAAGGTGGAAGAAAAAATTTTAATTCCCTAAAGCTGAAATAAAACCACGTTTCTACACAGATAACACCAAGAGAGTAGCATTTGCATTCACTCTAGCATGCAGCTGAAGATGGGTGAAACTAGGGTCACTTAGAACTCAGCAAAGGACAGGAAGGAAGCACCCCTAGAGGAATTACATTGCATGAAATTACAGCATCACACCTAGTTAGCAACCCCTTACGGGAAGGGAGCCTCTGCAACAGCACAACCACAGAAAGCTGTGCAGTCAGGGAAGAGTGTTGCACGACTCGCTATGGACAGATTGCCAAGAGCTACGAAACCTTCTGTGGTGATAGGATAACAAACAAATTGGTTCTGTGGTAAGGTTAAGTAGGTCTAGAATATGAAAACCCACATTATGTCCCATCAATAGATTGTTGTTTAAATTCCTTCTTCCCCCTTGAGAGTTGGCTATAAAAAAAAAACAGCCCAACAACTAGTCCAATTAATGTGTCTCTGACCATTTTTTTCCTCTTAGTCTATTTACTTTTTAGCATTACTGTAAATGAAAAAGTATCTATTTCTATAAAAAAATGCTATTAACTTAAGTGCATTCATAGAGTGTTATATCACTAATAGACTCAGGTCATATTCTTTTATCCTTTTAGCAAAACATTATTTTGTTGTACTCTTGTTCTGAAGATTTTGCTCCACATAAAGTCCAATTCAACAAAGGCTTCAAAGAGCTCATTCAAAGAGCTTGTTCAGATTATTTTCATCATCATTTTAACTCTATTACATGTCAGTATCAAATGTCTAGCAGTTTCCATTTGTTACATTAACTTGTGAGCCTGTGTCAGTGCTGATGTTACAAAAACATGCCTACTGAACTGAAGTTGGATTCAGATTATGACTTATAGTTGCAATGTCCAAATATTTTAAAAATGTAATTCTTCAATATTACACTTGGCTTTAAAACTTAAGGTCTGAATTTAGAAAAAGGAAATCCCTAACTATAGTGGATAAAAAGTGAACCGGTGGAAGAATCAGCTGCTGTCAAGTCAATTCCAAGTCATGGTGGTCCCACATGTGTCAGAGTAGAGCTGTACTCCACAGAGTTTCCAACATCTGATCTCACAGATGTAGTTTGCCAGGCCTTGCTTTTGAGTTGCCCCAGGGTAGACTCAAACCCCTAATCTTTAGTTAGCTCCTGAGCACAGTAACTATCTGGACTATGCAGGGACCTCAGTGTGTCCAGTAAATTCAAAATATATGCACTGTGATGCTATTGATTCATGAGTGTTTATATGTGCCGCTGAAAAAGAAAAAAAACAACTGCCCATTAAACCAATTATGTTACTGATTATAAAGTGTATCCCAATTTCAGATATGTTAAAATTAGAATAAGAAAATGTATCATTGAATGAATCAAGAATAAAATAGCTGAGTACTCGTAGGCCTTATATATTTATAGATTATGGCACAGATAAAGGGTCATATAATAAACTGGAAATTTTACCTCAGGAGGAACATATAATCTCTAAAAATCCTCAGGAGTTGGTGGGTTAGAATTTATGACTGGAATGTGACAGTCAGACAAAAGGCCTTATTTGAAGAAATAGATACAGACAAGATGGGGTCATGGACAGAAACCAGCAGTTGCTGGGCATCAGTCAAGAGTCTGGCAACATACTAGAAAATTCTACGTCTGTCGTCATTTAATCTTCACGTCAACCTCATGGTACTATTACTGTCAACCTGCACTTAGAAATAAGGTAGCTAAGGTTCATAAAAGCTAAGGAGCTGACCCAAAGTCCACAGCTTATTTAAAAAAAAAAAAGAAGTGGCAGGTGTGGAATTCAAACTCGGGACTGGCTGGTTCTCACCCTCATGCAGTCCCATGCTACCTTGTTGGCAGATCTACAGATGTGGGGGTAGAACTCTAATGAGGAGGAGTTAGGTTGGCTGATGCTTCCAGCCAAAGACCGCGAGGTCCGTCATGCCATTGGAACAGCTTGGCTCTGTAGACTCCCTGAAGTCAGAACACAGACACAGAGTAGGAACATTGCAGCATCTCAGGAGGAAGGTGTTAGGAAGGATAACCTGCTTGTGTGAAGCGACTCAGAGAAGGAGTCCAGGAAGTGGAGTTTCACTCTGGATTGGATTCTGCTGTGGACTGAACCACGTTCTCTGCAAGTATGTACTGGGATCCTAGCTACTATGCTCTTGGATAGTCCTGTTTGGGAATAAGATTTTTTTTCTTTAATTTTTTTCATGTTAATATGGTAATATTTGTGTAGAGCATCTCCTATACCTAATCACTCCTGAGTCACAAGGAGCAGCACAGTCACACAGAAAAATAGGCTCAGGCAGGGAGAAGACAGCAGCCATGTGAAGACAGTCAAGGAACTGAGAAATAAATTTCTATTCTTGAAAGCAACCTACTTGCAGTACATCCATTGCAGTGGCACTCAGAAGTCAAGGCTGGTGCTATCCTAAAAAAGGGGATAACTTATAAATGAAAATCTGAATAATTTTTATCCTTCCAATTGCTGCCTAGTTGATCCTGACTCATGGTGACCTCACGCGCATCAGAGGAGAACAGCATTCCACAGCATATTTAATGGCTGAGTTTTTGGAAGAAGATTGCCAGGTTTTTCTCCCAAGGTTCTTCCAGGTGGATTTGAACCTTCAACCTTTTGGCTAGTAACTGAGTATGTTAACTGTTAGCACCACCCAGGTACTTTAATTCTTATTTAAAGGGTGAGAAAAACACAACAAGGCTAAAGCTATGAGCCAGGATGAAAGAAAATTTGGTCGTTTTGTTGTTCAGATAATGCTCTTCTTTTTAATCTTTGTTCAGACATGATTATGGAATGGTTTGATTTTTTTTCATGATCCTCTGGTCACATACTGGCCCTGATGTTGGTGTTCAACGACATTGTATCCACCAAGAGAAAATAAAGTCCCTGCGGTGAGTGTCAGGCCAGCTCCTGGAAGATAGGGATGCTTTTCTTGAGCTCAGCTTTTTACCTGAGTGTGAAAGAAAGTACAAATGACATTTTAAGGACAAATGTCCCCAAATCACATGGCAGATATTAATGGTGCTATCTAATGCTAATTGAAAATCTGTTTGTAAAGGAGACATGTTGGGAAATAAAGAGCTTCTCTTGGAATGGCCTGCTAAAAGCAGAACAGCTAATAAATTTGTGGTTGGCCTGTCTGACAATCTTGTCTCTAAGGGTTTTAGAAAGCAAGAAGTGGTACTCTTAGTCTAGACTTAATTCCAGTCAACAGAGCCATGTTGAAGAAATAGGATCCTTGGGATAATATGGCCATGTGTTTCAGGATGTCTTATTTATCAAGAAAAGTAATATAGAGTGGAGTCTGGGGTGCACTAGACTTTAGAAAGTCAGCTCTGAAAACACTCAGGAAAATCATCACCATGATCCTGTAGCCAGAATCCATAAAAAAGAAAGGAACAGACACCTTTAAAAATCATGTTCAGACACTATATTTTGGAACAAGACTGAACTGTTTACATTTTTACTTCACATGTGTAGTCATGTGACTTGGGGCACGTTACTTAGCCTTTCTTAAGTTTGCTCATTTGTAAAATGGAGATGATGCCTACTGTCACTAAGTCAATTCTGACTTATAACAACCCTAGAGGACAGAGTAGAACTGTCCCATAGAGTTTCCAAGGAGCACCTGGTGGATCTGAACTGCTGACCTTTTGGTTAGCAGATGTAGCACTTAACCACTACACCACCAGGGTTTCCGGAGGAACTGATAGAACCTACATTATAGTTATGCAGTCTGAATGGTGCAAGGAGTTTGCAATTGGCTGCTAATCTTAAGGTCTGTAGTTTCAGCCCACTCAGTGTCCTGGTTATCTGATTTCTTAAGGACTGCAATCAAGAAGACTGCATGATGAAATTCTACCCTGTATCACTTGGGGTCGTCATGAGTCAGCATTGACTTGGCGTTGGCTAGTACTTTATTGCTGTGAGAACTAAACAGATTCCTGTGCCTGGCACATGGCAAATCTCAGTAAGTGTTGGCTGTCATTTTCAGTTATTGTTGTGAGCTGCCATCAAGTTGACTCTGACTTACATGCAACAAAACAAAACATGGCCCAGTCCTCAGTCATCCTCACAATCACCAGCATGTTTCAGTCCATCACAGAGGCTGCTATGCCAAGTCATTTCATCAGGTACCTCTGACACCTTAATTGGACCTCTAAACACTAAACATTGATGTCTTGCTCTAGTGATTGATCCCTTTTGATGATTTGTCTGAAGCCAACGAGTCAGACTGTGTTGTGGTGTGATCTATAAGGTTTTCACTGGCTGATTTTTGGAAGTAGCTCTCCAGGCCTCTCTTCCTACTCCATCTTAGTCTGGAAGCTTTGCTGAAATCCATTCAGCCTCATAACAGCACACAAATCCCCAGTGACACAACGTTGGATGAATGCTGGCTGTGCATGAGGTACACTGGCTGAGACTCCAATTCGGGTGCCCTGTATGGTAGGCTAGAATTCTACCACGGAAAGGAACCCATTAAAGTCATGATGTGTTGGTCCACCTCCCTTCATTAATTAACTCTCTCCTTCCCAACAGATATTTACTAAATGTCTACCAGATTCGCTACCTGATTTCTTAGGGCTTATCACCTAGCAAGGAAGCTAGACTTCCAACTAAGAGTTTGGCAAAGACTTATTTCCAGAGACCCACCTCTGAATAATACTCCAGGGAATGCCGAGTCTCTGGGAGGCAGCACCAGGATGCCTCATTCCATTTCCACCAGTTGTTCAAGCCGGGGAAGATGTTTGGTGCTGCTTGATCTTATTCTCACAAAACTTCCTTCGAGACATACATATTTCATGTTTAAGAACAAAGCCTGATGTATAATCCTAATAGCCTATACTATTAAAACAGAAGTTGAAAGACCTGGATCCTTTAACTCAACTGTCTCCTTTGACAGCTTTGCTGGTTGTAAATGCGGTGGCTGGCAGGAAAACAATTCAGCAGCTCTGTTGTGGCTGATTGCCCTGAGGATTATTTACTGTAGATTTTAGCTGGGCTGAGCACTCGTGTCCTTAGTACTCTGCTCCTCCTTGCCCCCTCCTTTCATCTCCCCACCCCTTTATAATGCTGTTCTAATGACTTTGCACTGGGCTGTATGTGTGGCCATCACACCTTCCTATGCTAACAGGGGATAAATACCAGCTTGAGAAATTCCAGGTCTATGTTATTTATGAAGCTGCAATTCTCCTGTAAATAACCCAGTTGTTAAAATGATATGTATCTATGTAATTGAGTCTTCTGTATACAAATAAATAAGACTTTATTGCAATGTCAGAAGTTAACAGACCAGTCAATAAAATCAATAACTCACTTTTTCTTGCTTATATATCTAACTTTTCTCCACCTTTCCTACGTCCTCTGTTTGTTCTGGTTGCATATTACTGTTCAAAAGAAAATACAGTTCTCGTGCTACTTACAATTTATTAGATGGGGGGTTAGTAAACAAAGGGAAAAAGAAAATCCCTAAACCTTGTACCTCTTTGGTACTTTTGAATTTCACTTGTACTTGTTCAAGGAAATCGACAGAAGAGAAAAGCTTCTTGTTTGACAGATCAGAGTGCAGATGTTTTAATGTGAGAGGCCCACTGAAGGCAGAAGTCAATCAGGTCATAGGATACACATGGTTCATCTCCAGCGCTCCTCTGCATTATCTTGTAACTGTTGTAAAAACAACCTCATTGGATTACAGTTGCACCATTTTTGCTCTCATGGTTGAGATTGTGTCTGCATTTCCCTTTTAAGTGACCAGTTTTGAGAAGCTGGTAATTCAGCTGGAAAAAAATGTGCTCTGCATAAACCCTGGCATGTGCCATCTCTGAAGTGTGGAATAGATTTATTTATATTATTTTTTTTATTTTTTAAAACAATTTGCTTAATTGATTTGGCCCTCTTCAAATTCAGTAAAAAAGCTTAAAAGGACTGCTTGATATTTTTTGTGCCTATTAAAAAAAAATCCAATTAAACAAACTGGCATTGATCCAAATTTTTCTGGACCTGAGAGGGGAAAGATAACCAAAACAGAGAAAAAAGAAAATTAATAGATTGGGCCACTTTAATCTTTGTGATGATTCTATTGCTGTGAAAATAAGTCCATGATTTATTGGCCCATTTGCATGGACCAACTTGTGCTCTCCCACGGAACAGACAGATAAATGAAATTGTCCTTTTTATTATCTGTCAAAACAGGGCTTGGACTCTTCAGCAAGGAAACATCTGACATTTGCGAGACTCAAGAGGGAAATGCAAGCTTTGGCTTGGACTTGTGGACCTTAATCAAGTGGTAGGAAAGCTGGATTCATCATGGTTTTATATTAAGAATATGATAATATTGATACTTTGGCTTGGAGTATGAATAATAATTCATATTTGCATAGCATATTCTGTGTTATTAATAATACAGAATTGTATTCATTATTGTGGACTCTGAACAGTAATGTCCATTTTCAAGTTCAGTCTTTGACAAACGGAAGCTAGGGAAGCTGTAGGAACTCTTTATTTGTAAGAGCTGGGAAAATGTGAGAATTACCGGTCTATACATTATTGTCAGTTGCTGTCAACCCAGGTTCCGGAACTGATGATTTTCCTCACTATATTTTTGCCTAGAATAAGGAGGTCTGTGTTGAATACAATGAGTATGAGGTGATTATGTTGATACTGCCAGATGGGTGCTCTGGAAGAGGTATAAGTAGAGACATAGACTCATAAACAATAAACAAGTAGCATTTGAAACACAGTGGATGAACTCTCAGCAAAGTGTGTTAGAAGAACAATGACTTCATGATGCAGTTCTGCGAAGAACCAATATTTTCAGATTGCTACAGAAAAGAGGAGTCCATAAATTAGAGAAAAAGCACTCAATGAACTGAGTTAAGAATTCAGGGGGTTCATGGTTATCACAGCTGTCAAGGAGAGATTTTGAAGGGGATAGTACAAGTAGTGACATTGAATGCCTTAGAGTAACCAAATAAGATTAGAAGAGAAGGCTATCAACTAGACCTGTTGTAATACCAATTTACAATAAGTATTTAAAATATTATTTGGAAAAATAAACCCTAGCACAAGAATTGTCATTAGAATAACTGATATTCAGGCTACATTTCAATTAGTGATGGGATAAATAAAAAGTATGTTTAGACAACTGGGAGAGATTTCAGTTAGACAGTCAGAACAGATTAGATCATTGATTTCCGCATTGTGGGTTGTAGTCTATTAATGGGACGTGAAATAAATTTAGTGGGTTGTAACCAGCATTAACAATAACAACGACAAAGAATAGAGTGGAGTAAAGTTAAATAGAAATAACACAGTTTAAATCATTCAGGTGTCTCAGGGTGTTGCTAACAGTTAACATGTCTGACTGATAACTGAAAAGCTGGAGGTTTGAGTCCACCTAGAGGCACCTTAGAAAAAAGGCCTGATGATCTACTTCCGAAAAATCAGTAATAAAGAACCCTGTGTAGCACAGTTCTAATCTAACACACATGATGTCACTGTAAGAATTAACTTGACAGCAACTAGTTTTTTTATTAAGAAAGTTTAGATCAATGTAACTCATCATATAAATAAAAGACAAGAAGCACAATTTTATTAACTGGTCCAGGAAAAGCACTCAACAGAGTCCAACACCTATTCATGTTAAAAAAAAAAAAAAAAAAAAACTCTCAGCAACATATGAATAGAAGGGAAATTCTTCAACATAAAAGAAGGCATTTATACAAAGCCAGCAGCCAACATCATCCTGAATGGAGAAAGTCCAAAAGCATTCCCCTTGAGAAGAGGAACCAGACAAGAGTACCTTTTGTCACCACTGTTATACAGCATCATGCTGAGGGTTCTACCCAGAACAATTCGGCTAGAAAAGGAAATGAAACACATCCAAGTTGATAAGCAAGAAGTAAAAGTATCTCTCTTTGCAGATGATACGATCTTATCCACACAAAACCCTAAAGAATCTACAAGAATAACACAGGAACTAATGGAAGATTTCAGCAGAGTATTAGGATGCAAGATAACCATACAAAAATTGATTGGATTCCTCTACTCTAACAAAAAAGCACATTAAAGGTGAAATCACTAAATCAATACCATTTATAATAGCACCCAGGAAGATGAATAAATCTAACCAGAGATTTAAAAAACTTATCCAAAGAACTACAAGACACTACCACAAGAAACCAAAAGAGACCTACATAAGTAGAGACACTTACCTTGCACATGGGTAGGAAGATTCAATGTTGTGACAATGTCTGTGATCCAAAGCACTTCATAGATACAATGCAATCCTGACCCTAATGCTGATGGCATTTTTTAATCAGGTAAAGAAACAAATCACCAACTTCATATGAAAAGGGAAGAGGCACTGGATATATAAAGCATTACTAAAGAAGGACAACATGGGAGGCCTCGCACTATCCGACTTCAGAATCTATTATACTGTCACAGTAGTCAAAACAGCCTCGTACTGGTACAACAACCCATACATAGGCCAATGGAACAGATGTGAGAATCCAGGCACAAAATCACTCATCTATGAACTGCTGATATTTGACAAAGGCCCACAGTCTGTAAACTGGGGAAAAGAAAGTCTCCTTAACAAATGATATTGGCACAACTGGTTATCCATCTGCAAAAAAACAAAACAAGACCCATACCACATACCACACAGAAAAACTTAATCAAAATGGAACAATGACCTAAACTATGAAATCTAAAACAATAAAGATCATGGAGGAAAAAATAGGAACAACTCTAGGAGCCCTAATACACTGCATAAACATTATACAAAACATTACTAACAATGCACAAAGTCCAGAACAGAAATAGATAACTGGGAATTCTTAAAAATCAAACATATATGATCACCCAAAGACTTCACCAAAAGAGGAAAAACACAACCTACAGAATAGGGAGAAAAAATTGGATATAGTAAATCAGATTAGTGTTTAATCTCTAAAATGTACAAGATATTGTAAAACTTCAACAACAAGAAAGACAAATAGCCCAATTAAAAAGTGAGCAAAGGATATGAATAGGTACTTCATCAAAAAAGACATTCAAGCAGCTAACAGATGCATGAGGAAACATTGACAGTCATTAGCTGTTACAGAAATCAAAACTACAATGAAATACCATCTCATTTCAACAAGACTAGCATTAATCCAAAAAATGCAAAACAATAAACATTAGAGAGGCTGTGGAGAGACCGGAACACTTATACACTGCTGGTGGGAATGTAAAATGGCACAATCGTGTTGGAAATTGATTTGGTACTTCCTTAAAAAGCTAGAAACAGAAATACCATATGATCCAGAAATCATCTCCTTAGAATATATGCTAGAGAGACAAGAGCTGTCACATAAATAGATATATGTTCATAGCAGAACTGTTCATAATAGCAAAAAGATGGAATCAATCTAGATGCCCACCAATGGATGAGTGGATAAATAAATTATGATATAGTCACATGATGGATTACTAAGCAATGATTAAGAAACAACAATCAGTTTGTAAAATATTTCAGAACATGGAAGAACTTTTAAGGTATTATGCTAAGCAAAATTGGTAAGAAACAATATGAGAAATATTGCATGAGTGCACTATTATAAGAACTCAAGAGAAGTTTTTAACACGGAAGAAAACATTCTTTGATGTTTACTAGGGTGGGTGGGAAGAAATGCACTAACTAGATAGCAGACAAGAATTATTTTAGTTAACCTAAGGACAACATACAAGGCAAGTCAGCAGAACTAAAGCAAAAGCTAAGAAGCTTCCTGAATACAACCAAACATTTCAAAGAACAGCGTAGCAGGGTAGAGGTCTCAGAACCACGGTTTCAGTGAACATCTAGGTCAACTGGCATAACTAAGTTTAAGAAACTGTTCTGCATCCCACTTTGGTGAGTGCACATGAGGTCTTAAAAGGAAGCAAGCAGCCATCTATGAAGCATCTATTGGTCCCAACCCACCTGAGAAAAACATAAATGGAGAACAGTAAAGACATAAGGAAAATATGAGCCCAAGAGACAGAAAAGGCCACATAAATCCGTGACTACATCACTGTGAAACTGTAAGAACTAGATGGTGCCCAGCCATCCCCAATGACAGCCCAGACAGGGACGTAATAGAGACCCTGATGTAGTAGGAGGAAAGCTAGGTGCAGAATTTGGACTCTATTAAAAAGACCACACTTAATGGTCTGATAGTTTGGAGGGTCCCCAGAAGACATGACCTTCAGACTCTCTGTTAGCCCCAAATTGAAAGTATCCTTTTAAGTCAGTGTGACGAGGACATATTAAAATAGAGCCCATCTTGTTAATAATAAGTCAGTGCATAAGAAGGTGCAAAAACAAGACAGCATGCAAAAGGAACAATAAGATCACATCTTTGTCCTAATCAGTATGTGAGTAAAACAACATCCGTTTCCTCCAGTAAGTAAAAGACCTCCAAAGAATAAAAAGCAGCAGCACAGACACTTTTTATTTCTTGCTTTAGTGCAGCAGAGCCCCCAGCTGTGTGGTCACTGGCAGGGCCTTGAGTGTTCTGGGCCCAAAAGGACCCAGCTTGGCTATAGCCGTCCCCTTTACTGCGAACTTTGGCCTTTCCATTACATGAGCCAGGGAGAAGGCTGTGCTATTATCGCCAGGGTCCTCTTCTAGTGCTTTGTTTGTTTGGTGCAGTAGGATTACAATAGCTGGTGCTCAGCACCTGAGAGCAGGGGCCACCAGCCATGCAGTTGCCTCTGCTTGCAAGACCACCATATTTATTCTACCAGCTTGCTGGCTGACCCTTCACAGCTGCATTCCAGTTCCAGTGGCATCTCAGTTTCAGCTGTCCCGGCCACTCCAGCTGCTCGAGTTGCTTCAGCGTTTCTGGCTGCCTCAGCCATTCTAGCGCCTCTAGCCACCGCCATTGTCACTGCTTCCACTGTCACTGCTGCCACCGCTGACCCCCGGAACAATGCTCCCTGTGACTCAGACACAGCCTCCTGTCACCTGCACTCAACCATCCACACTGCTTTTAAAAAGCATTTGGTAACAACGATTTGCCATATATATATATATATATATATATATCCATGCTTATTAATTTAACTCTGACAGCCCTTTTGGCTGAATTTTTGTTGGTGTTTCAAGGACTCCCACATAGGTTAATTTAGATAAAGTATTATAATTTAAGTAATGGTAATTGAGTAATTAAAATAGAAATAGATAAACCCCTTCACATAGCATGCAGCCCATAAGGAACCACTGGCAAGGCCTGTGACTCACTTACATGTGTATGTTTATTAATACAAAAGAAGTTTGTACCTTGTGTACATAGAACCTAAATTCTTGCCCAATTGTAATAACTTCCCTCACTCATGACAAACAACTCTTCAGACAGAGATTGGACTGGACTACAAGACATAAAATGATAATGGCGAGGAGTGTGCTTCTTGGCTTAAGCAGACACATGAAACTATAAATAGGGAGCTCCTGTCTGGAGGTGAGAAGGCAGAGTGGGGCAAGAGCTGGCTGAACAGCCATGGGAAACATAGGGTAGAAAGGAGAAATGTGCTGTCACAGTGTGGGGGGATAAACTAGAGTTATGGAAAAATGCATAAGTTGTAAATGACAAACTGATTTGAATTGTAAACTTCCACAATGCAAAATAAAAACTAAGAAAAAATTAGTTTCAGTTCTGCAATACAAGCATGTCTACACTGAGTCAATGTAAAATGTGCTTTGGTGCAGTCAAAACTGTTTTAAATCTTCTGTATCAGAAATTACAAAAGGATAGTGTAAAGTTACTTTTTTTTTCTAAGAAAATAGAGATTAGAGTCTGCCACAATCTGAGTGGAAGGAAGTGGTTAAGAGCAAAAGGCAGAAATATATTATAGAGAAAATTAGTACTCTTGATGGAAAGAGGTGAGAGAGATGGACTCAAGAGCGCATAAGAGGAGCTAACGTTGAATAAAACGAAGGAAGTATCCCCTTTGCAACTGAGGAAAAGAGAATGAGTCTGGAACCTTCATCCACTGCTGGTAGAAACGTGAAATGATAAAGCAGCGGTAACAGTCTGGTAGTTCCTCAAAAAACGTAGAACTAGCACATGACTGAGTAATCCTAATCCTAAGTATATATCTAAAAGAATTGAATAAAAAGAAATAGAAACTTGTACACCAATGCTCATTGAAACAGTATTCACAATAGCCAAAAGGTGGAAACAACCTAATAAATGCTAATCAAGAGATGAATGAATAAAAAATTAAGTACATACACATACAGTAGAATATTATTAAGCCATAAAGAGAAATGACCAATGACAGCCACGATGGAGCTCACAGAGACGAGTCTCATTGGCAACACAAGAATAAAAAGGGGTTCATCATGAGATCTCCACTAAAAGACCTCAGTTGATGGTCCAGCGGTTTTGGGGTTCCTCTGAGAGCATGGCCCCAGGCCCTGATGCTGCCCTTTCCCATAAATTATAACAAAGGTCCACTCTTTGGACAGGAATGGATTGGACTTGGCAATGCAGAGTGATCATATATTGGAAGCACTTTATGGTTCTGTACATCTATAGGATATAATCTTGCTGACCTCTGGCTGGAGGAAGGGGAGTGGACGGAGAGGAGGGGAAAGGAGGCTGTTGGGAGGATGAGACAGGTATGGAGCAGAGAGGAATAGTGTGCAGTCACCGGACAGGGAGAGCAGTGGAAGCTGCATATAGGTGGGCATGTAAATTTATACGTGAATGTACATTTTCACTCAGTTATGTTAAATAAAAATAAAAAAAGATAGAAATGAAGTCCTGATATATGACACAACCTGGATGAACCTTGAAAACATTATGTTGAGTGAAATTAAGTCAGTCACTGCCATGAACCGAATTATGTCACCCAAAAACATGTATATCAATTTGGGGTCATGATTCTTGGTATTGTGCCTCTATGATGTTAATGAGGGAGGATGAGTGATGGGTGATGGTGAGGCAGGACTCAATCTGCAAGGCTGTAGTATATTTTAGGACAATCTCTTGGGAGATGAAAGGAAAAGGAAACAAGCAGGAAGTTGGGGACCTCATACCACCAGGAAAGAAGCCCCAGAAGCAGAGCATGTCCTTTGGACTCAGGGTTCCTTCACCTCAGAAGCTCCTAGACCAGGGGAAAATTGAGGATAAGGACCTTCTTCAACAGCTAACAGAAAGAAAGCCTTCCCCTGGAGCTGACACCCTAAATGTGGACCTTGAGCTTATTTTACTGTGAGGAAATAAAAGTCTGTTTCTTAAAGTCATCCACCTGTGGTATTTTCTGTTGTAGTAGCACTAAATGACTAAGAGAGTCACCAAAGGACAAATTTAAGTATTATAAGGACAAATTTAGTATTATCCCACTTATATGAAATAGGTGGATGTGTAGAGATCAAAGTGGTTACCAGGGTGGGTTAACTTGTTGCTTCAGGAGCACTGAGTTTCTATAAATGGTGGTGGAATAATTTGGAAAAGATTAGTGGTAATGTTTACAAAACATGATGGTTGTAACCAATGTCACTGAATTATATTTGTAAAATTTGTTAAATTGGCAAGTAATTTTGGGTACATATCATCATATAGATATTTACCATTATTAAAAAGAGGGAATGCATGTATATGGGATCTGATGGAGTAGTAGTCAGATGACTTAAATTTTTTTGCATGAAACAGGATACAAGATCACTGGTTGTAAGAGAAGCAGAAAGTGCTTAAGTTTCAGAATGGTGAATGACGGTGATATTTAAATAGTTATTGAAAAGAATGGGAACACGAGCAGTTTGTGGACAAGTAAAGAGGTTGGTTGAAGAGATTGGAGATTATACACTTTTGGGGGGGTTCTAATCTGAAAAGTTGCATTTGTATGTGTAAGGCAGATTACTACATTTGCTCAAGACCAGGCATTTAGAATACAACTGAAGAAGAGCTACCTCTTCAAAGTAGAGTCAACCTTAATGACATGGATGAAGTTAAACTTTTGGGACCTTCATTTGTTGATATGGCATGACTCAAAATGAGAAAAAAACAACTGCAAATATCCATTTATAATCAGAACACAGAATGTCAAAAGTATCAATCCAGGAAATTAGAAAGTAACTAAAAATAAAATAGAATGTTTGAAGATCAGTATCTTAGGCATTAAAAACAACTAAACAAACAAAAAAACCTGTTGCCATTGATTCTGATCAGAGACCCTATAGCACAGAGCAGAATTTCTTCCTAGACTTTCCTATGTATTAACTATCTGAAATTGATAGATATCGGTTGTGTTAAATCAGACAATCACGTGGTCTGCCATACAGAGTATGACAAACTGAAAAGGAAAGCTGTACATTCATTGCCAAAAAGAACATTTCAAGATCTATCCTGAAATACAGTGCTGCCAGTAATAGGATAATATTCATAGGCCTACAAGGAAAACCAGTTAATATGACTATTATTCAAATTTATAAACCCAACCATTAATGCCAAACACAAAGAAACTGAAGATTTTCACCAGTTTCTGGAGCCTGAGATTGATCAAACATGCAATCAAGATACATTGACAATCACTGATGATTGGAACATGAAGCTGGAAAAAAAGAAGGATCAGTAGTTTGGAAACACGGCTTTGGTGACAGAAATGACACTGGAGATCCCACGATGGAATTTTGCAGGACCAATGGCTTCTTCACTGGATATATCTTTTTTTTTTTTTAACAATGTAAATAGTGACTATACACCTGGACCTTTTAAGATGGAATACATAGGAATAAATTGACTGGATCTTTGGAAAGAGATACTGTTAAACACAACATTGTCATTCCAAACCACGCCAGGAGATAGCTGCAGAAGACAGTATCAAAAATTTCTCATATATATGTTCAAGCTAAAGCTGAAGAAAATTCAAACAAGTCCATGAGAGTCCATGCATGACCTTAAGTATATCTCACCTGGATTTAGAGATGATCTCAAGAATAGATTTGACACATTGCATACTAACAACCAAGGACTAGGCAAGTTGTTAGATGACATCAAGGACATCATACATAAAGAAAGCAAAAGGTCTTTAAAAGAAAAGGGAAAAAAGACAAAAATGGATGTCAGAAGAGACTCTAAAATTTGATGTTAAATATAGGGTAGCTAAAATGAAAAGAAGTAGTAAAGCAGAATGAGATGAACAGAAAATTTCAAAGTGTAGCTCAAGAAGACAGAGAAGTACATTAAAATGAAATGTACAGAGACCCGAAAGTAAAAATGCAAAGGGGAAGAATGTTTTTAGCATTTCTCAAGCTGAAAGAACTGCAAAAATTCAAGTCTCAAGTTGCAATATTAAAGGATTATGTGGGCAAAATATTGAATGACACAGGAAGCATCTAAAGAAGGTGGAAGGAAGACACAGAGTCATTCTACTAAAAGGAACTGGTTACAGTTCAACTATTTCAGGAGGTACCATATGATCAAGAACCTGCGTCACTGAAGGAAGAAGCCCAAACTGCACTGAAGGCACTGGCAAAAAGCAAGACTCCAGAAATTGACGGAATATCAATTGAGCTGTTCGAAAAATGTATGCAGCACTGGAGGCATTTATCTACAAGGACTGTGATGAAGTTCGTCAACTTATCCTAGAAAAAGCACTATATACCTCACTGCTGAATATCACTATGGTTACCTTTGAAGCACTCCCCTTGGGAAGCTATGCACCGACGCCAGTCCACCCTTCAAAGCAATTTTGGAACTCTTTCTGGAATGGCCATCAGAGCTGTTGTCACATTATCCTTGAGGTCCTGAATATCACCAAAATGTCTTCCTTTCAATACTACCTTTATCTTCAGGTAAAGAAGAGTCCTTGAGGGTGAGATTAGGTGAGTAGGAAGGGTGTTTCAATACACTTACCTGTTTACTGGCTAAAAATGCCCTCACAGACACCTATACAATTAAGTCCTCAAACTTGCCATCCTGCCACTGTGTACAATGGCCATTTCAGAAAGAGTTTTAAAAGGCTTTAAGGGGTGGACTAGGTGCTGGCATAGATGCAGAGCCTCCCAAAGGGAGTACTTTGAAGGTAGCAATAGCAATATTCAGCAATGAGATGTGTAGCACTTAGAACAATTAAGTTTGCGAACTTAATTGTCACACCTTGTATGCCAAGAGATTTGGAAGACAGCTATCTGGTGAACAGTCTATAAGAGATGCATATATGCGTCTATTACGAAGAAAGGTGATCCAAGAGAATGTAAAAATTATCAAACAATATTATTATAATAATATGGAAGTAAAACTATGCTGGAGATAATTTAAAAATGGCTGCAGCATTTATTGTCCAGGAATTTCCAAAACTTCAATCCCAATTTAGAAGAGGACATGGAAACAGGGATGTCATTACTGATGTCACCTGAATCTTGACTGAAAGCAGAGAATACCAGAAAGATGTTTACTTACGTTTTATCAACTTTGCAAAGGCATTCAACTTTGTGGATCATAACAAATTATGGATAACACTGTGAAGAATGAGTACTCCAAACATGTAATTCTGCTCATGTGGAACCTGTACATACCCCAAGAGACAGCCATTCACATAGAGCAGGGGGATACTGAATATCCATTACACTTATGAAATCTGTATGCTGAGCAAACAATCTGAGATGCCAGACTATAGGAGGAAGAACAAGGCATCAGTATTAGAGGAAGACTTATTAAAAACTTTTGATACGCAGATGACACAACCCTGAAAGTGAAGAGGACTTAAAGCAATTTACTGATGAAGATAAAAATCTATAGCTTTTAAAACTAGTGATAAAAGGGAAAGATCAGTCCAAAGGACTAATGGGCTACAACTACCAGGACCTCCACCAGACCGATGTCAGCACAATTAGATGGTACCCAGCTGCCACCACTGACCGCTCCGACAGGGATCACAAAACGCGGTCCTGGAGAGAGCGGGAGGACAATGTAGGACAAGATTCAAATTCACACACACGAAAAACCTAGACTTACTGGCCTGACAGAGACCAGAGAAACCGAGAGGGCATGGCCCCTGGATATTGTTCCTTTTAGCTCAGTAATGAAGTCACTCCTGAGGATCAGCCTTCATCCAAAGATTACATAGGGCCATAAAACAACGAAACTAAAGGTGCGCACTAGCCCAGGGGCAAGACCAGAAGGCAGGAGGGGACAGGAAAGTTGGTAGCAGAGAATCCAGGATTAAGAAGGAAGAATGTTGATATGTCTTGAGGTTGTTAACCAAAATAATAAAACAGTGTGTATATTAACTATTTAATGAGAAGCTAATTTGTCCTGTAAACCTTCACTTAAAGTACAATAAAAAAGAAAAAAATGCAATAGCCTTCAGCATGGATTATATCTTAACATAATTAAAAAACAAAAGTTCTTATAATTGGACCAATAAGCAACTTTACGTTAAACAGAAAATTTATTGTTGTTGTCAAGGATTTTATTTTACTTGGATCCACCACAATCAATGCCATGGAAGCAGTAGTTGAGAAACCAAACAACATTGCACTGGGCAAATCTGCTACAAATGAGTGCTTTAAAGTGTTGAAAAGCCAAGATGTCACCTTGAGGACTGAGCCATGGTATTTCCAATCACCTTATATACATGCGAAAGCTAAATAACGAATAAGGAAAATTGAAGAGCAATTGATTCATTTGTATGACGGCGTTGATGAAGAATATTGTGTATACCATGGGCTGCCAAACAAATGAACAAATCTGTCTTGGAAGAAGGACAGCCAGAATGCTACTTAAAAGCAAGGATGGCAAGACTTTGTTTCACATACACTGGACATGTTAGCAGAGGGATCTTCTGATAAGGAGAAGGACATTATTTTTGGTAAAGTGGAGGGCCAGCAAAAAAGAGGAAAAGGCTCAGCGAGCCAGACGGACACACTGGCTACGACAACGGGTTCACACACGGCAAAGGTCATGAGGGTGGCAGAACTGATCGGTGTTGCATTCTGCTGTACTCGGGGTCGCTGTGAATGGCAACCTACTTGATGAGGTCTGCCAACAATAACCAAGTGCCTCAGGTGACACTGCTACGTAGCCAAATTGAGAAGCATTGACAAGGCAGATTATCATTAAAGAGGTATTCTAAAGGACAACCGGGAAAGGTTGGCAGGAAAGGCAGCAGTGGGTAAATGGTGAGGACGGAAGGGAAACCAGAACTAGAAAGGTCCAGTGTAAATGGAAAATGCAGGGTCTCTTGTTGAAAGGTGATTAAGAAGGTCAAGACTAGCAGAGCACTGAACTCAGCACGGCCCTTTTGAGCCAAGGACCCTGTGTGGCTACCCAGGTCACAAGCCCGTGGACTGGACTTACCTGAGCAGAGGACTAATAATAAAGAACGACATAGACATAAAGCTTGAGTTTCACATATATTACAAGTTAGATTATGTCCCTCTCCTCTAGAAAAGATATACTGAAGCCCTAAACCCGCAGTACCTGTAACCATCAGCATGAGCTTTGTTGGAATTACGAGTCTTTGTGTGGTTATCAGTTAGGTTAATACTAGGTCATACTGGAGCAGGGTGGATCCTAATCCCGTATGATAGATGATCCTTATAAAGGAACAGAGACACAGACACGCACTACAGCTGCTAACCAAAAGGTTGGCAGTTCAAATCTGCCGTACGCTCCTTGGAAACTCTATGAAGCAGTCCTCCTCTGACCTACAGAATCTCTATGAGTCAGAATCAACTCGATGGCACCAGATTTGGTTCGGTTTTGGTAGACCAAAGAATGCCTGGAGCTACCAGATGCTAGGAGAGAGACAAAGATCAGACACTCACTCAAAGCCTCAGAAGGAATCAACATGGCCAACAGCCTGCTGAGGGACTGCATGACTCCAGAATTGTCAGATGACATAGAACTCTGGGGTCCAGTCTTTGATGAAGACACAGCTAGTCTCCAGTAGCATTATAAATAATGGAGGCAGCAGCTAGGGGCCAGGTATGCAGAGATTTCTTTTGTACTAAACCCTTGTAGTGTAGTGGTTACTAAGCGCTGTGACTGCTAACCTAAAGGTTGGCAGTTTGAATCCACCAGGCCCTCCTTGGAAACTCTATGGGCAGTTGCACTCTGTCGCACAGGGTCTCTGTGAGTCGGAATTGACTTGATGGTAGCATGTTTTTTTTTTTTTTGTATGTACTAAATGAGTGACTTTGAGAATGCTTTGTAAAACAATTCCTCTGTTGTCCTTGCACCAAAAGTTTCACAGCCTTTTGTCTGATTACTTATTTTCTCTTTTAATATCAAATATCTCATTAATTCTTCTGGGAGGACCTTTCCCTATAAGTAGGTTAGTTTATTTCACCTCTAATAAACGCATGGACACCTTCACCTGGTTTGTTCTTCCTGTCTTCGTGTCATTTCCTTCATTAGCAGTCACTTCCCAACCGGAATGACGGTGAGTCTGTCTCTCTCATCTCCTTTCCAAGGAGCATCTGGCTCAGCATTTGTTCTTCTACGAAGCTTCCATTACCTCCAAACATCTCTTAGCCCATCTGCCTCCTTCTAATATTGATCCCTTTACAATTGGGCAGCACTTTTAATTTTTCAAAGAGCTTTCACATACATTTTCTCATTTGACCCTTACAACAATTCTGTGATGTAGGTAGAGTAAGTATTATTATCCCCATTTGGAAGATAGGAAAAATGAAATACAAGGTACTTAAGTGGCAGACCTTAAGCAATATGACACGCAGTGGGTCAATGGCAGAGTCAAAGCCCGAACTGATTCTTCTGCACTCTCTGCCTGCTGGGTGAACTTCCCAGTAGACAAGAAGTGATTATAGTAGGGACCACATTATTTTTCTTCTCTTGGTAGTATGTATGTAAATACTGTTCACCTGCCTCAGACCCCTACTACTCAAAGTGTGTCTGGAAACATCTACAGGGTACCGGGCCACCCTGGACCTACCGGATCAAATTCTGCATTTCATGATTTCCTAGGTGTCTCAATGTATATTTAAGAGCAGGAATCACTGAAGTAGATTGTGTGTCTGTCTGTCTGTCTGTGTATGTGTCTGTCTGTGTGTGTTTCTGTGTGTGTACATGCTACCTCTTTGGGTCCCATGGACTATAATGGCAAATAACAGCAAATGCTCACATTGATACTATGAGGGGTTGGCTCTCTTCTAAGCACTTCGCTGGGTGAGGGACACGGGCAAGGAATGGTTAACAGGTACATGTGCGAAGGACACGGAGTAGTACTGCCATTATCTCTGTTTTACAGAGAGTCGATATAAAATACAGAGAGGTAAGTAACTTTCCAGGCTAGTAAAAGAGACAGAATTGGGCAGCAAAATCTAGGCAGCCTGGCACCAGTATATTCTTGAATGTCACAGTGTTTCCACCTTACTGATGAGGTGAAAGATCACCCTCTCTAGCCCTTTAGGATTATTCCACAGCACTTAAGACAACAGTATCCATATAGTTGCAGTCACTTGGGTTTTCCTCACCAACCAATAATTCTGTAATAAAGTGGAATACAATTATATTACCATAATGCAATTTTAACCCAGCTATCCGGAGGCTAGTAGGCTGGAAGCCTGTGTTTTGAAAAAAAGCTTCGGAGCTAACACTGTACCTGATTTAAAAACCTCCATGTCTTTTTAATCAAGGAAAAGAAGTTTCATTCACCTAATGAACCTCAGCTGAAATTTCTCCACCCCTTCCATGCACACTGTTCGTCAGCTTACCTCGGGGACAAAAAGAATTGTTTTGAGGGGATGGAAATTCTGTTTGTTAGCTTTATTTTGTAGGCATCAGTGTATCCCTGGGTTTAAACAAGACTGAAAACTCATTGACTTACATTATTATATTTTACATGGTATTTGGAAACCTTCAATGTTTTAAAATTTTTAAATGTGTTGTTTGTTACTAACTCATGATGTAGGCATGTGTATGTATTTATATGTGTATGTTTTCTTTCTGATTTTTTCAGAGTTTCTATGCTCATTTATGAATGAAAGAATATTTCAAAATCAGTATAGCAAAGTTATGCAACCAGACATCTGAAAAGCAATGATGACTGAGGAAGCATATTCTGGGAAGAGAAAGGCTTTGCCTGTCTTCCAGCCTCTCCCAGTGCTGCCTCATTGGTGCCATCCATGGAGCAGATGGCAATTCATAAGATAAAACTTGACAACAGAGGGGCCTCATGAGCGTGTTGGGTAACCATCCACACAGCTGATGCCCTGAGTATTCACTCATATTATTTGCAACATCAAAGATAAAATTAACATTTCCTGCGTGGGGTCATCATGAGTCAGAACTGACACAACAGCAACTAACAGCAACAATAACAGCTGCCATTTTTTCTCAAAATCAAACGTGAAGGAGAATTTAGAAAACTGTGGGGCTGCTTTGGCAGTTATGCCATGCCCATTTTCCGTGACGAAGAATGTATATATAGGCTTAGTGATAGCTCCCCTCCCTGTAACGTGAATGTTGACATGGTGAGAGCTGTTCCTCCTTCACACCTGTCAACAAACTCCCAGCAGGTGAGAGAGGAGTTGAGTCCTACATGAGGACTAGTCTGAAGACCAGAGGTAGTTGCACAGTAGAAACAAATATATTGCTACTGGCCAGGAAAAGGATGCTGAAGGCAGGAATGACAGAGTAGGGAAGCTCAAGGAAGACAGTAAGAACAAAAACAGGAAAACTTTGACACTGGTCAGCTTCTTTGGTTTGATTATTGAATGAAAAGGCAGCCATGGACAGTTTTAATTTATGGAAACTGAAGCTTAGGGAACTGTTAAACCACATGCAATCCTTCTGGTAGGTGATATGGGCACTGATTGGCTGGGAGTGTCTAGAAAATCAGGAAAAGTCCAAGTTTCTGGCTTGGAGTCTTGTGAGTAGATAATGACGATGTCAGTCACTGAGATAGAGAAATTAGGGAAAGTAGCAGCTTTGGAGAGGGTAATGCTAAGGGTGGGAATATCAGGACATGTTATGATTTTCATGAAAGCTTAGACATGTTTGTCTTTCGAGCCCTTTCCTCCATTTAAAATACAGAAAACAAGAAATCTTATTTTATGGTTGTGCTGGTATAAAGACAGATATAATCCATGATGGGTTCATTACTGCAATTATTACTAGTGTATTCAGTTTTCTTCTGGTTTTAAACAAGATTGCCAAGCCAAATGCCGTCGAGTTGGATCCAACTCATGGCGGCCCTAGATTAAAGTTCAAAAATTTCTGTAGGCTCCCAAGAGTGTTGTGATGGCTGAGCACCGTGTATGCTGAACCTTGTCAATCACTTGGCCCTAGGGTTCTTGATTTGCCTGAGGTTAACCAGTAACTGACAGAGCCAGACTTAAAATTCTGGAAGGAAGTCATCCTCTTATCTGCTGCCAAGCTGTAGCTGCACTGTCCAGTGTGGTAGCCACTAGCCACATGTAAATACAGAGACCCTGAAATGTAGCTAGAATGAATAGAGATGTATCACAAGAATAAAATACACACAGGATGTCAAACGGTTAGCATTAAAAAAAAGTCTATCTCCATGTATGGAGCAGAGAAATAGTGTGCAGTCACCAGACAGGGAGAGCAGTGGAAGCTGCATATAGGGGGGCATGTAAATTTACATGTGAATGTACATTTTCACTCAGTTATGTTAAATAAAAATAAAAAAAAAGTCTATCTCAGTAGTAAATTTTTACATGCATTTTAAGTTAAAATTATAACATTTGGGATATATGGGATTAAGTGCAATATTAACATTAATTTCTTCTGCTTATCTTTACTGTTTTAATGTGGCCACTAGAAAATATAAAATTACATCTGTGGCTTATATTTGTGCCTCATGTCCTGTTTCAATTGGTCAGTGCTGCTGTGTAGTATTGGAAAGAGACCTGCAGGGGCAGGCCTCTGGTAGTTCTTATTTTTACCTTTCTGAAACATGTGGAAGAGCTGAGTAGAATCCTGCACATAGACCAAGAGACAGTCACTTCAACAGAATGAGATGATACTGTATGGTTTAAAATTAGGAAAGGTGTGCATCAGGGCTGTATCCTTTCAACATATTTAGTCAATCACTATTTTGAGCAAATACGCCAAGAAGCTGGACTGTATGAAGAATGAGACAACACTATTGGAGGAAGACTCATTAACAACCTGTGATATGCAGATATACAATCTTGCTTGCTAAAAGTGAAGAGGATTGAAGCACTTACTGATAAACCTCAAAGATGACATACAGCCTTCAGTATGAAGTATATCCCAACATAAAGAAAACAAAAAACTTGACAACTGTACCAACAAGCAACATCAAGGTAAACAGAGAAAATATTTTGAAGTTGTCAAGGATTTCATTTTATTTGGATCCACAGCTAATGCCCATGGGAACACCAAATGACATACTGCATCAGGCAAATCTGCTGCAAAAGACCTCTTTAAAGTGCTAAAAAGAAAAGATGTCACTTTCAGGACTAAGGTGAGATCTGTAGTCACCCCAAAAGACTCCATGGCATTTCAAGCACCTTATATGCATACAAAAGCTGGAAAATGAAGAAAAAAAAATTCTGTTGAGTCGATTCCAACTCATAGTGACCCAATAGGACAGAATAGAACTGTACCACAGAGTTTCTGTGGAGCACCTCGTGGATTCAAACTGCTGACCTTCTGGTTAGCTATAGCACCTACCCACTACACCACCAGGGACGATGAATAAGGAAGACCAAAAGAGAATCGATGACTTTGAGTTACAGTGTTGACAAAGAATACCGAATATAATATAGACTGCCAGAAAAATGAACAAATGTGACTTGGAAGAAGTATAGGTAGAATGTTCCTTAGAGGCAAAGATGGCAAGACTTTTTCTCGTGTACTGTGCACACGTCATCAGGGTCAGTGACAAAGAGGAAGACCCTTAGTGAAATGTAGTGACATAGGGGCTGCAACAATGGGCTTCAACACAGCACTGACTGTGAAGGTGGCGTAGGACTAGGCAGAGTTTTGTTCTGTTGTACGTGAGTCTAAACCGAAGTGACAGCATCTACAACAACAAACAACACAGAGTAATACAGTAAATTCTGCAGGACAGGCCACTTCTGACTACACAACCAAGGAACACAACTGACGTAGAAGTTCAGGTGTAAAATGACGCAGCATGAATAACTGGTAACAGCATAAATTTTCCAACAATAGGAAGTGGTTACATAAATTATGGTATATGCATGAGATTGAATGTTATATGCAATATAAAAAATGAGACTTCTATGAAGTTGACAATGATAATCGAAAATAGGCTGTAACGTCAAATACACAATATTAAATACGTCAACAAAGAAGAAAACTAGAAAGCAGTACACCATAGTTTTGCAATGCTTAACTATTGGGAAAGGTGAGGGCTTTCTTTTTTCTTTCTTTAAACCAAGCTTTTTAAACCTTTCTGATTCTCCAAACGGATCAAGTAATTTTTCTATATAGATGATTGTCATGGATTGAGTTTCTTCCCCCCAAAATATGTGTCAACTTGGCTAGATCTTGATTCCCAGGATTGTGTGGTTGTCTTCTATTATGTGATCTGATATGATTTTCCTGCGTGTTGTAAATCTTAATCTCTACCTGTGGTTAATGAGGCAAGATTAGGTTATGTTAAAGAGGATTAGGGTAGGATGCAACATCCTTACCCAGGTCACAGCCCTGATCTGAGTCAGGGGAGTTATCCTGGGGTGTGCTGCCTTCAACACCTTTTATCCAAGAGTTAAAAAAGGCAAGAGAAACAAGCAGAGAGATGGGACCTTCTGCCACCGAGAAAGCAGAGCCTAGAGTGGAGTGCATTCTCTGGATCTGAGCCCTGCTTGATAAAACTTCTAGACTTACAGGAAGATTGATGACAAGAATTTTCCCCTGAAGCAGCCAAAGAAACCAAGTCTTGCCTTAGGGCTCGTGCCCTGAATTGGGCTTCTAGACTCCCAAACTGTAAGCAAATAAATTTCTGTTTGTTGAAACCATCCACTGTGGTATTTCTGATATAGCTGTACTGGATAACCAAGACAATGACTTTTAGTGAAGCCAACCAACTTTCTGTTTCCAGGCCCTTTGTGCTCCCCTCCCCTAAACCCAATAGAAACAATCAAGTTGTTGCAACAAGTGTTAGATGGCCCTACTTTTTAAAAGTCACAAAATTGAGGTGAGCAGGAAGGATCTAGGTTCTGTATAAGGAAATCTCTTCTGACTTTAAAAGTTTTTTTTAACGCTTGAATGTGTTAAAAGAATAAAGTCATTTTTAAAGAGAGGATTGAGGGGAAAGACAGGGCAAAGGGCCACACTGGCCTCTTCCTAGCTAGAATGGCATGAAGAGAAGCAATGATGGGTTTCCCAGGGCTAAATAAGTTGAAATTTGGATTTCTTGCTGGAGTCGATTAAGGACAGCCATTAGCCAATTGAAGGATTATTTTTGTTCTACAGTTGTACTTATTTTAAATCCAGTTGGGCTCACTTTTCTCCCTTTTTCTTTTCTTTTTTGAAACATCTACAAAGCTGAGAGGATGACTGAATGTCTAGGAATAGCTAAGCAATGGGTAGAATTTTTCAATTTACATATTACTGGTTTCTCAAATTAAAAATACACCCTGACCTTTAAAAGTGGAAGATTGTCTTTAAATGTAACTAGTAACACATTTTGACTAATGAAAATTGTTTATTTTTAGTGAATAGTCATAGCAGAACTTACAGGATAAACATATATTACCAAACACATCTAAGATATATCTGAATTCCATTTCAATCTTGATATTTATTCCAAATTTGCTGAGAAGTCATTTAAAATGCTTGACAGCATGAGAATAAATGGGTTCTTAAGCTAGTAAGGAACCCTGGTGGCACAGCAGCTAGAAGCCACAGCTGCTGAACAAAATGCCAACAGTTTGAATCTACCAGCTGTTTCTTGGAAACTCTGTGGAGCAGTTCTACTCTGCACTTTAGAGTTGTTATGAGTTGGAATCTGCTTGATGGCAACTGGTTTGGTTTTTAACTCTCTAACATGCAGAGTTAAAAAATATAATCAGGGATAGAAATAAGCAAACTAAATAAAAGTATCAGAATCACAAATACGATATATTTTTACCTTGACATTCAATGATACAGTCCTAAAACATGACCTAAAATTTTATGATAATTTTATTGCATTTTGAACATCCACCTTTCACTCATTAATTCAACCAACAATCACTGTACTATGCTCCTGCAACAGTTAACATATTTAGCTGCTAACTGAAAGGTTGGTAGTCTGTGTTCACCCAGAGGCACCTTGAAAGAAAGTCCTGATGATTTACTTCCAAAAAGTCAGCCATTAGGAAAGCTGTGGAGCACGCTGACACACATGGGGTGACCATGAGTTGGAGTCAGTTGGATGGCAAGTGGTTGATCACCAGGCAGGTCGCACACCAAGTGAGTGCAGGGAAGCTGTTATGAATATTTAGCTACAATCTGATTACATATCTATACTAGGGTCAAGAAGAACACAGAAGTCACACTTTTACAATGAAATTTTAAATACAGTATTGCACATTTTGATGGGCTTTGTTAACTGCAATGTGTATGTACTTGCCAGCTGTTCTCTTCACACAGACTTTTGTTTGGTTATTGCTGTCTGTTGGTCCATTTCGGCAGTCCTGGCACTTTATGGACATGCCTCAGCTCATATCTGCACTTAATAAGCATAACAATTCTCCTACCAAACACTTTTGTTCTCAAAACACAATAACTTTTAAAACGTAAAAGTAATAGGAAACCAAACCCACTGCCCTCAGGTTGATTCTGACTTATAGTGACCCTTCAGCACAGAGTAGAACTGTCCCATTGGGTTTCCCAAGATTCTAATACTTGTAGAAGCAGACTGCTACACTTTTCTCCCTAAAAGCAGTTGTGGTTTTAAACAGCTGACCTTTCTGTTGGCAGCTGAGTACTTAACTGCTGTGCAACCATGCCTCCGTTTGAAAGAAATAAACAGAAAAATTAAAAGGGGCTTCAAGTCAACTCTTTGAGAATCACAGTTTCTAGGTGAGTGACAATCAGCAGGTATTAAAATAACGGTTGTAATAAAAATTAGGTGACAGATCTAACCAGATATAAAGAACACTTGTTTGAACAAAACTCTCCCCCACAGCTTGTCCTCCCCTGATTCTCATTTGTTTCTCTGTCTAGGCTTTCTTTTGGAAACCTATTGAAATGTACAGCTCAGTTAATTCCGTGATGCAGGATTGTTAAACATAAAATAATGGACTGAGGTAGAGCATCACACCATCCATCACAACAGACAACCTGGGAAACAGAAAAGCACTGTATTTTCAGAGTAAAACGCAATATAATGACCATCGCCTGGAAATGGATCAATCTGGCCAGAGCGGCACAGCTGTGCAGCATTCAAAGCAGCAATCAGGGCTGGCTCTGGTGTGGTCGTTTTCTTCCCAGTGTCATCTCAGTTTATCCTCTCAGAAAATGGCAGTGGGGACAAAAAAAAAAACACGCAGAAGAGACACATCAGGCTTTCCTTCAGTGTCCTTTCTATTGTGTTAACAACTCTCAATTGTGCCCGCAATTTTCCACTGTCTCGTATCAGGAATTACACAGGCACAATTTGTGCCCGCCCAGTTAAGCCTGCACCGGGCACCAACCCCGAGGCCCATTTCCAGCAGGTGTGTAACTCAGTCACAACCATTTATGTCAGGCCAGAGATGGGAAGAAAGGGGTCGTGGCCAATGCTGTTAACAATACCATATTGCTTAACTTCAAGTCTTCTAAACCAAAAAAAAAAAAAAAATCTGGAATGTAAAGAAAGCTGATGTCCAGCATCAACATAATCGTTATCTTAGAGACCTTAGGTAAGTCGCCTAAAACAGATACTGCCCGTTCTATCAGTCTCGGTAAGACTGCTGTAATGCTCAAAAGACAACCTAGATACAAAAATGTTTATGTAATTTTAAATTGTTTTACAGATACAAAGTTATTTACCCTGTTGTGACTCTTGAGAAAATATAGGTTATAACTGATGCTTAGTCAAAATACCTAATTTTATTTAAGACTCAGTAAGGTATAATACCTAAGATAATTGTAAAACATAAGACATATTACATTGCCCTTTTATACATATTTTCTGTGGCCTTTCACAGTTTGAAAATTCCTACCACATGCTCCACACAAGGAGTTCCCGAGCAAGGGAAATAGTTTATGTGCTTGGCTGCTAAGAGAAAGAAGTGAAGTCAGAGTCCACGCAGAGGGGCCTCAGAGGAAGGGCCTTGTGACTTGCTTCACAAAAACATGTAGGAGACATGAGTCAGAGTAGAGTCAACAGCAACTTGTTTTTCTGGCCATTCTACAAAAATAAATTCTAGATAGTTTAGTTTTGGAGTGTTTGGAGTGGGGGCCTAAAAATATTAATAAATTTGAGGAAATGCTACAAGAAAACAGAAATAATTTCGTAAGCCTGAGTTAGATCTTAACTTAGTGTAACACAGACACAAATTCAAAATACAAAGTTTAACGTATGTTTCTATATAAAAACGTACAACTTAGATAAGGCATAAACACATTGTGAAGACAAAAAGAATGATATAAGATATGTCCACATATATAACACTGAAAATATTAGCATCCACAAAATATAGTATTGCCTATAAATCAACAGTAAAAAGATAAATTAGTAGAAAAATAGGTAAAAGATTTTAATAAACAACTCACAAAAGAAACACAAAAAGCTAACAAGGGAAAAGATGCCTGATATTCAACAATAAAAACACACCCGGTGCCGTCGACTCGATTCTGATTCATAGTGACCCTATGGACCGACTAGAACTGCCCCATAGAGTTTCCAAGGAGCACCTGGAGGATTCAAACTGCCAACCTTTTGGTTAGCAAATGTAGCACTTAACCACTACACCACTAGGGCTTCCTGCCTAATATTATAAGTCACTAAAAAATATGTGAAACAGTAGAGCTGTTCTGGAGAAAAACTCGTAATATCAAAGTGACAAAGAAATATTCATACACGAGACCCACAAATCTTGTTTCTAGAAGTCCTTCCTTTAGCAACTGTCACACAAATACAAAGGTGCACAGATCAATGTTCATAGAAACACTGTGCAAGTTAATATTTCACAAATGACCTAAAGATAAATCAATCAAAAGAGCTTTCAAATAAATTATGAATCATCCATAGCATGGCACAGCAAGACGCCATGCAACTGTTAAACACACTGCCATAATATCCCTGAGATTGTATATCATTAAGATGTTAATGCTATTCTATATGTTTGTTTGTTTTTTAAAAAAAGACATTCTAAATGATATGCCTAGGATGAGCCTAGTTTGTAAGAAGACAAAATTATTTTTATATACTTGTATATTCTCAGTCTATCTAATCAAGTTGGTTCGACTATGCATTGACAAACTCTAAAAGGATTTAAACCAAGCTATCCACAGTGTTTACTGGTGAATGGGGTATGAAGCAGCAAGGAAAGATGTCTGTATATGAAATATGCTACAAACAATATGTTTTATTTTATAATAAATTAACAGCAAAACCACAACACATTGCTGAGGTCCTAAATTCCCGTGCTTCCATTTATAAAATTCACCGATGTAATGTTAATCCACAGGGGAGGCCCATTCAAGGCTGGGGCAAAACTGGCCACCAAAATGCCTCCTGCATTCCTCAGGAAGTGAGCCTACTTGGACAGTCGCTTGCTTTCTTCCAAGACTGAGTAAAACATTCAGTTACTACTTCCCTATCTAGGTTTGATAGTTTACCTGTTGTAAAAGAAAACAAATTCTTTCCTATTCACAGGATTCAGAAAAAGCTCCAGATGGCTCTAGGGAGAGGACTGGGTATGAATGTGCTCCCATTTCCCTCGGGGTATGATTTCGCTAATTGCTGATAATATGGCCAGCTTACAGAGACAATAAGTAAGGATGACACTTCGACTCTGTCCAAATGACACTCAGTGTCCCTTCTCCTAAGCACATCCTCCATCTCCAAAGGACTGTTTCCCAGTCAGGGTCATGTAGAGCCTTACGTTCCTGGAAACTTAGTGGGAGAATAAAGCTTCCATGATCAAATAATTTGGGAAATACTAAGCTAAGTCAGGTTTAGCTGGGTGAGGCTAATTACCTCTTTGTAAAATTTGCACTGAAGGTCTATAAAAGATTACAGCATATAGCATTATCCAAAGTTATTTTTAATTATGGAATCAACCAAATTGCCATAGTGTCAACACTGTGGAACACAAGCTTATAAAATGGAAACTTACATGATAAAACATCTTAGGTCTTTGAAGAAGGGTTCGTTAACTTACTAACTCAACCGCTGATGACTAAATACCTTGTTCGTGTTTGACACTGTGCAGGGGACTGACAACGTCAAAAGATATGACACAGTCTGGTGGCTGAGATAAGCACGGATAGATATTACATCACATGTGGTTATGTGCAGTGATAGAGACCCGATAAAGATGTGTTAGGGGTGCATGGAGATGACATAACCCGTCATGGAGGGAGAGAAGGCAACATGAATGAGGACAGACACCCACGGGGAGGAATTATCAGTGAGCTACAACATTTCACAAAAGTTTTCTGAATTGAGATTGAGACAACTTTTACTCATTTATAGTGGTTCAATTTCTGACTTGTTATGTATATTGGCTAATTACTATTATTTTTTTGGCTATGGATCTTTTTTGGCCATAATCTTCCGTCTAAAACACCCTTCTTTTTACTCCCTCTTCTTTCTCGTGGAAACCATAATGGCATAGTAGTTAGGAGCTACAGCTACTAACCAGAAGGTCAGCAGCTGGAATCCACCAGGCACTCCTTGGAAATTCTATGGGGCAGTTCTACCCCATCCTATACAGTTGCTAAGAGTCAGAATCAACTTGATGGTAATAGGTTTGTGTTTTGAGCTTCCTTTCCCTTAGATTCCTAATCTCTTTCATTGTCAATGGAAACTCTGATGGAGAGCGGGTAAGTCCTACAGCTGCTAACCAGAAGGTCAGTAGTTCAAATCTACCAGGTGCTCCTTGGAAACATTACGGAGCAGTTCTACTCTGTCCTAAGGGGTTGCTATGAGTCAGAATTGATGCAGTGGCATTGGGTTTGGTTTTGATTTTCATTATCAAGAGCTTTCCAAGAAAAGTTTTCATGTCTTGGAAAACTTTTATTCCAAATAAATTGCACTTACTTAACAATTCTGATGCTTTCATTTCATTTTTATTTACCAAAATATATATCACTGCCTTTCAGAGGTAGAATAACATAGTCAATGACAAAATTAATATAATTTCATTGTTACAGAAAGAAATTTGTTATTTCAGTTGCTTTTTATGGATGAATGTATAACTTTTATGTGATTTTTGAAACAATAAAAAGGGTTGTAAATTGCCATTATTGTTTTGAGAGTCCCCAAGGACCCAGACACTCACTTAAATCATCATTGTCTTAGGCAATTATTTTCAGAACTGGTCTGACTTCAACTGTTCATATTTTAGTTAAAGTAAATTCTCTTTGATTCTTAGTTGGGATTGGAAGCAAAGAGTAACTTTGGTAGATGAGCATACTACAAGGCTATCCTTAAGTGATCTGTTTCCTAGCCTTCTTTTCTCCATGTCCAGAAATGACTTTTTGAGGGTAGAAGCGGGAATGGCTGAATTTTGTATAGATCCTAAACAAAAGTTCAATTATTTCACATTCACAAATATTACTCACAATTCTTTGCATGACAGGGAAAGATATTAGCCTGAAAGTTGTATTTATTTCTTAGAACTGCCACTGTTTACTGAGTTAGTAGGTATTCTGCAGTAAATATGTAATGTATTTAAGTGACTAAACTCTATCAATAACAAGGGTCTAAGAAGCACATAGCACAAGCCTGTGCAGTTTAAGAATCACTTACATTTAGTTCTCACTAGTCACGGCAGGCTACAGAACACAGACATCACTGTTGCTATCATTTCTGAACTGGTCTCCCTCACTTTTATGCATATCATCTGTCAAGCTTTCACCCCTTTTTAATGTAAAAAAGATGACTTTAGTTAAGGTGCTTCTTCTTTAAAGAAGCTTCTGCCTTTGGTAGTGTAGTGGTTAAGAGCTATGGCTGTTAACCAAAAGGTTTGCAGTTCAAATCTACCAGGTGCTCCTTGGAAACCTTGTGGGAGAGTGCTCCTGCCCTGTAGAGTCACTGTGAGTTGGAATAGACTCAAGAGCAGTGGGTTTGGTTTTTTCTGCCTTTAATTGACTGTAGTTGAAAGGTAGGCTTCATCTCTTTAAATTCTTGGAGTTACAGCAGAGGAAGATCACTAAGTGTGTAGATGTTTCTCTTCTCTAAAATGATGGGGCTTATTAACTGTTCTTTAAGTTAGGGAGACTACGTATAGGGTGGTGCCACTCAATGACACAGGAACAATAAAGTAACAAGACTAACAGGAAGAAGAGGAGGTGGTGCAGAAAACATAACGAACATGCTGAGTTTGAGGTATTTATGGAAACCCTGGTGGCATCGTGGGTTAACTGTTATATCTGCTAACCAAAAAGTCAGCAGTTCAAATCTGCCAGGCACTCTTTGGAAACTCTATGGGGTAGTTCTACCCTGAACTATAGGGACACTGTGAGTGAGACACAACTCAATGGCAGTGTTTTTGTTTGTTTGGTTGGTTGGTTGGTTTTCTTTCTTTCTATATATTTTTTTTCCCATGAGTTATCTAAGTCAAGAGAGTTTGGAGACAGCTATGAGTTATGGGCTCCAGAGAGAGGTTTGAGACAGGAAAACTAATTTTGGAATCAACAGCATGCGTAGCAATGAAATCTTGGGACTAGACAATACTGTTCAGGGAGAGTATAAGAGAAGAGACTTGAACTCTGGGGAATGCCAGCATGTAAGTCGTATGTAGCAGAAAAAAACAGTAGAGATTGAGAATAAACTTTCAAAAAAAGAACAACTAGAACAGAATGTTACAAAAGCCAAGGAAAGGGAGATGGAAGGGACAAGACAGCCTAACACGGCAGAGATTCAGCAAGATAAAGACCAAAAGGGGTCCACTGGATGGGGCAGCAAGGGGGTCACCTCATAGTAACCCCATGGGGTAAATACAGGTACATGTGGTCTTTGGAGACAGAAATATCTTTGCTGGCACCTTCACTCTGTCAGTTGTGTGAACTTGAACTAGCTACATAACTTCCCTGAGCCTGAGAATCCTTATGTATAGCATGAAAATTCTGTATTTATACCAGCCTTTTAAGATAAACTGTGGAACAAATGAGCTAGTGCATGTAAAACTTATACTACAACACGTAGCATGAAGTAGGTTCTCAATAAATGGTGGTTTTCTTCCCTCAAAATCATGATCCTTAACAACACCAAGGCTTGAAACCTTGGAGTCAGTTTCAATTCATACCCTTCAACTCATACATTCTACTAGCCACCCACTTTTGTTTTACCGCTTTTAAAAATGTATCCAACATGCTACCCATTCTGTTCCCATGGCCACTGACTGTTCCAGAAAAATGGAATTAACAAGGGGTGCACAGATAACTCTTAAGCAAGATTCAGAAATTTGGGCTTAAACTATACTCATTCTCAACAGGTGTGCTGTGAGTCCGTGGCTGTACTGCAAACCCTTCTGGGCAGGGCTTTCACATTTTGATTAATATACAAAGACCGACAATTAAGGTCCTGAATTCAACCTAGAAAAAGTGCTACTTGCCTCATTGCTGATATTGCCACCTTCGAAGTACTCCTCTTGGGAAGCTACGCACTGATGCCAGCATCTAGTCCACCTTTCAAAGCAATTTTGCAACTCTTTTTCTGGAATGGCCATCAGAGCTGTCATTGTATTACCCTTGATCTCCTGAATATCATCAAAATTACTTACTTTCAATACTTGTTTTATCTTCAGGTAGAGAAAAAGTTATCGTGTGCCCGGTCAGGAGAGTAGGGAGGGTGTTCCAATACAGTTATTTGTTTACTGGCTAAAAACTCCCTCACAGACAACTAGAAAATTAAGTTCCAGAACTTGCCACCACACCACCATGTGCAATGACCATCCCAGAAAGAGTTCCAAAATTATTTTGAAGGGTAGACTGGGCACTAGCATCAGTGCATAGCGTCCCAAGGAGAGTACTCTGAAGGTGACCGTAAGTGATAATCAGCAATGACATAATTAACACTTAGAATGATTAAGTTTGCGGACTTAGTTGTCAGACTTTGTATTACGTTTACTTGCTCCACAACTGAGGGAGTATTTACTATGATGTTTGTTTAGACAGAACTGTGAGCAGAGAAATTCAGGTATATAAAGCAAGAAGGCACAGCTAATAAACTGAATAGTCATAACTGCTGTTTAAGAGAACATGCAAGAATTAAACACATCTATAAGAGAGTATCGTTTGGACATTAAAAAAAAGTTGCTGTTGATTTGATTCTGACTCACAGTGATCCCCTGTGTCTCAGAGTAGAATAGTGCTCCACAAGGTTTTCAGTGGCTCATTTCTCAGAAAATTTCCAGGCCTTTCTTGCGAAGTGCTTCACTCAGCCTCCAACTTTTCAGTTAACAGCCAAATGCATTAACTGTTTACAACACCTAGGGATTCCACATAGGCGGGTCTATTGAAACAACACAATTTGCCAGAGAAACAGTGATTACTGTGGGACAGTTGCTTTTGTTTTGTTTGTTCTTTGTTTTGCTTTGATTTTCATTAAATTGCATTAGAAAAAAACTGGAGAACCACTAAAAACTCTGGTGTACCAAAATGTGCCATGAATATACATACACAAAAGCTGAATAGCACAGCTATAGAAAATGGGTAGGAATATTCTCTGAGCCAAACAGAAAGTTGTTGTTAGGTACTATCCAGTCCACTCCAACCCATAGTAACTCTACAGGACAGAGCAACTGGTGGATTTGAACTGCTGACCTCCTGGTTAAGGAGCTGAGTTCTCACTCACTACACCACGAGGGTTCCCTAAGCCAAACAAAGTTTAATCAAATCTAGCCCTTCCCACAACCAGCTATGTAAACTGGACAACTTATTTACACTCTGTGACTCTCACCTTTCTCGTTTGCTAAGGGAGGCTACTTATTCTCTCTCGGTGTTATTAGGAGAATGAAACATGCTAACATATAAAGCACTTGGACTTGTGCTTGGTGTATCGCAATGATCTGTAAATCTTATCACTATCATTATTCTTAACTGTAGCATTATCTAGCAGAGGCCTGTAGGTATTGCAGGTATTGTGCTTGTTCTGGTTGTGTGGCACCACCGAGCAGTTTCTATTAACCTCGTACAGCCAACAGCATATCTATAGGAAATGGCACCTGTGACAAACACTGAAAATGTGTCCTTGTCCGAAGATTTGACACCATGCTTACAGAACACCGTACTACAATATTAGCTCAGAACTACAAGTCAAGCTCTTAAATCTTTCGGCTAATACCCTACCATGCTTGAGAAGGGAAACCCTGGGTGGTTAAGTGCTATGGCTGCTAACCAAAAGTTCAGCAGTTCATATCTGCCAAGAGCTCCGTGGTAACTCTACGGGGCAGTTCTACTATGACCTACAGGGTCGCTATGAGTTGGAATCGACTCTACAGCACTGTTTTTGGGGGGCTTTGGGGTTTTTTTTATGCTTGAAGAAGGACATTGGGCTGTCCCAGTTTTTCTAACACACTGCTCAGTGGCGCCGTGCACACAGTGCTGGTGCGGTACCCTGATACACCCCTGCATCTGGCGGAGAGTCTTAAAAACTCATTGCCATTGAGCCAAGTCTAATTCATAGAAACCATATAGAACAGAGTAGAACTACCCTATAGAGTTTTCAAGGAAAGGCTGGTGGACTCGAACTTCTGACCCTTGTGTTAGTGGTTGACTTCTTAAACCACTGCACCACAATGGCTCCAGAACAGAGTCTTGGCCAGTTGTAGCTCTCCATTTGGCTATCCAAAATGAGATGGGAGGAGGTAGGCTACATAATGCCTAACATCTCTTCAGGCCCTCAAAGTCTATGATTTTTCATCCCATCAAACATAATAAACACATCGTCCAAGTCTGACTAAAAGAGTTAACATATAAAGAAGGGGCTGGTCCCATCTGGGGCACCATTGCTACAAGTGGCCGGAGAAGTGCGGCTGTCTTTTAATCAAGTCAATCAGATCTGAGTCAGGATGGAAAAGCCTGAAGAAAACCCTCAGTTGGCCTGCCAGTCAGAGTTGGCTGTAATCCCCTGGGAAGCACGGCATAATCATTGATCCTAGTAAAGGTGTAATCTTAGGAAATACAAACCCTTTGCATAATTTAAATAAATAGGCCAAGGATGACTTCAAAGAAATAGAAATAATGGACAGCACTGTGGTTAATATTAATGAGAGAGAAGAGCAGGACCATACCTAATGCAGAGTAGGGAATTATGTTAACTAAGAGTAAAAAGACTGAGTGGCTTACAATAGGATCAGCATTTCTTTATAAAGCCTACCCAAAAGAATTAACTTCCAAACAAAATTCTCAGTAGAAGCCTACCTTTTACTTCAGAAGTAGGCTTTCGCTTTTCTTTCCCATCCCTATTTTCCACCTTGTATAAACATGTAAGGCCAACACATCCTGTCTCTTTGTCCCCCACATTGGACCATGCTCACACAATAACCCTTTTTGTGAACTCTGGTCTGCTTCGGAGGAAACACTAATGGCCACCAGCAGCTTTGGAAGTGAAATAGCTCCACAGTCTCTCTTCTATTGTAATACTGTACCCAGCACTAATCAATCAGTACTTAGCAAGCACAGAGCCTTAGAGCTAGTAGGGACCTTGGGGAGCAACAGTGTTCAGTGATGTTCACACTTGGGTCCATAGAATCTTGGTTGGAAGGGTCCAGGGAGGTACACTGGGGGCTTCCCTTGGAAAGTGATAAAGTGACAGAGTAGGTGGGACTTCACAACGTTAGTCAGCTCCAGCAGGCTGGCATTCTATCTACTACAGTTTCAAAAAGTGGAAGCAAAGCAGTTTACTCCAAGTCTGTTTAAAAAAACAAAAACAAAAAGAAGGTCCAGTACTGATAGTTTAAATACAGGATTCATGAGAGCTTTTCAGATATCATCTAATTGCCCAGTCATCTTCTTGAAGGAGACTGGGATTAGACATTAACTTCATCTCAATCTCTGTTTGATCACAGTCTGCCTGACACATGGTATTTATAGTGGTCTATGAGGTAGCAATGGGTGGGACTTGTTCAGGCAGAGGACAGCAAGTCAGATGTCCAAAAGCTAAGCAAGCCTACCTCAAAAGCACCTGGATCTTCCAGAGTGTATGGGAAAGTAAACAGTTACTCAGTTCTTCCCTCAAATGATACAAAGAACCACATCACAGATACCCAGAAAACCCAGGCTTTCTAACAGAATCTTATAAACATCCCCATGTTCCTATAGCGAACAACAGATATTTTAGGGGAAAATGTTTTCTTTATTAAAAAGTCTAAGAAACACCAAATATTACCCATTCCTTAGAAATTTACCAGCATAGTAGCTTGTTAAAGTCCCTGCAAAAGCCAACAGTAGTTTGTTTAGCTTTGTTAAACCCTGTTGGCATGGTGGTTAAGTCCTGATTGCTAACTAAAAGGCGGGCAGTTCAAATCCACCAGGTGCTCTTTGGAAAGGGCAGTTCCACTCTGACCTATATTGTCACTATCAGTCTGCCTCAGCTCAACAGCAGTGTTTTTTCTTCTTCTTCTTTTTTGAACACCCAACTTCTTTGATTGCAGAATCATAGTTCTGTGTAATATCTATATAATAGTTTTGCATAATATGCTGCTTAAGCAGTACTCCATGGAGCATCTTTTGGGAAACATTTCATAATGTTGATTTATATGACTTAGCAAATGGAGACTACATGACGCTGGGTAAAACAGAGTGGAGGTATTATAAAACTTTGCTAGTGTCAACAAAAAGGCAAGACCTGTTCCCTTGAAAACTGCTTTGGGAGAAAGGGGCCCTAGTGGTGCAACTGATGAATGTTCAGCTGCTAACCAAAAGGTTGGCAGTTCAAACCTACCAGCTGCAACTTGGGGGAAAAGACTTGGTGATGTGCTCCCCAGGAAACCCTGTGGGCTAGTTCTGCTTTATCCCATAGGGTCACTATGAGTCAGAACTGCTTTGACAGCGTTCAACAACAACAGTAATAATGACAGAGCTTTACTGTATTTGTCTCTGTCAAGTTACTGGGAATATCAGTTATGAACTTTTCTCAAGCAGGCATGCAACCAGGCCTCTTTGTGAACAAGTGCCATTTTTTACAATTAAAGTTTTTCTATTGTTAAAAATTAAAATAGAAAATAATGAATAATAATAATTATTCAGGTACTTTAAATCCTCCTCGTGAAGTATTGTTTCCATGTTTCCTGTCTCCCAGTACTTGTACTCTTTGCAGGTTATTACATTGCTTCTCTACAAAGTTTCTCTCTTGCTAAATGCATTCGGCTTCTTCGTGTTCTGCAGGTAAAGACTGTACTCACAGCCCTGACCATGTGTCTTACAAAAATTCATTCTGGTAACCAGGGAAACTATACAAGAGGGTATAGACGGATCAGCAGAAAGAGATTTCCACAAGGAAAAGCCATCCAAAGATGCATTACAATGAATGATGGTTTTGGAGCATTGTCTTCTTATCAAAGGAATGCATTACTACAACAGGTAGGTTGAATAAACTTGGAAGAAGATGACCAGCACATCGTATCAGATGAGATATACGAGATGATACCGAACTCTTGGTCTCTGTATACCATGGGGAAACCCTGGTAGCATAGTAGTAAAGTGCTGCAACTGCTAACCAAAAGGTCAGCAGTTCAAATCCACCAGGCACTCCTTGGAAAATCTATGGGGCAGTTCTACTCTGTCCTATAGTGTTGTGGTGAGTTTGAATTGACTCAGGGACAGTACGTTTGTTTGTGGTTTTCTTTTTTTGTATATACCATGGCAAAATGGATTTAAGCAGGGCAAGAGTAACAATTTTCCTTCTCACATGATCTATTTATCTTTTTCCTTATTCTTCATATTTTTCCCTCAATATTTCCTAATTTCTATGGTACTTGAATCATGAAACTGTGGGGAGACAAGATGTCTGTCACTAACCAGTGGAGGTACCAATCAAGCAAAACCCATGTGTCTTTGCTCTCAGGATGTAAAAGTTGCTTCATCAGTCTACACAGGCCGTTCTGAAGCCAGCTACCTTGAGCAAATCGTTTGACCTCTCTAAGGCTCCTATTTTCTCGTCTATAAAACAAAGACACCAGTATGGATCTACCTAGCAGGGTTAACACCTATACCAACATATCTGTCATATAGCTGTCGTTGGCAGATTGAAAACTTGGGAAACACGAAATTTTAGTACTACAATTCTACTGACCTTTGCAGAAATGAGACTGAGTTAGCACAAAGAAATATACTGAAGGCAGACTGAGATGACTCAAATAGCATATCAGTTTCAATGAGATGCATGTGAATGTTTTTTAGAAAAGATAAAGTACAGACCATCTCCCTATCAAAAGACTTGTGATGATAAATCTTAGCACAAGAAAGCAAGACAGAAAAAAGAAGAAAGAGAATATGCGCTTGTACTCGGGAATCACTGGTGAATAGACTAAGCTTGGGGGTCCTTGGGTGGTGCCAATGGTTAATGCACTTGGCTGCTAACTGAAAGGCTGGAAGTTTGAATCAACCCAGAGACACCTTGGAAGAAACGTCTGGTGGTCTACTCCTCAAACATCACCCACCAAAAACTGTATGGAATGCAAGAGAACATCATCTGACTTAATTGTTTTGGAAATGGTGTCGGGCAGAATCAGTCTCTAGAAGACATTATGTTTGGTGAAGCAGAGGCCTAATGACAGTGAGAGAGACCCTTGTGAGATGGACTGGCACAATAGACACTGCGATGGGCTTGAATGTGCCAGCGATGGTGTGGATGATGCAGGACTGGGCATCACCGGTTTTGTTATACAAAAAGTTGCCGCTAGTTAGAGTCTACTCCCTGGTAGCTAGCAACAATAATGTATCATTAGGTACTTACAAAATACCAATGAAAGACAAAAGCAAGCCTACAAAAAGTATGCTGTAAGACCAAAAACAATGCGGCACTGGAGGAAAGTATCTGAACTTTGCAATAGTCCCCAGGTATGTCTAGAAGATAGGCATGACTTGAGGACTGCTCCTTATCACTTTACTCAGTCTGGTCAAATAGTATATGTTCAACACTTACTGAATGAAGAACACTTTTTAAACACAGCTAACAGTTCTTGAGTAATGTGGGCTACATGCATTAAATACTTAATGCGTACTATCTCCTGCAATGTCCACAATACCCCATGTTACAAAGAAACAGAAGCTCAAAGAAGGTGAACAACTTGTTGATGCTGTAAAGATGGAACCAGACAACTAGCGTCACTCACCTGCTCTTCGCCCTGCTCTGTGAACGGCTGACAGCCTGACCTTTTGCACATTGCATTGGGCATCGTATTTCAAGGAGACACACTGGCTGCTAACCACCCAGCATTCACTTGACTGCTTTACTAACCTCCAACTTCATGGTTAGCCGCCAGACGCGCATTGGCTGTCTGAACTGACCAGAGACTCGCCAGAAAGAATGGTAGTTAACAATTTAGAGATTCCTGCAAAGTTGGACAGTTCACTGCAGATGCAGTGACAGATGCACCTCTCCATCAACTAGCTGTCTGCTCAAAGAGTGTGTGCTTAATTCAACTTAATTCTCTGCACTTGTGACTGATCCCAACTGTAGGACAAAATCTATTGTTATCATCCCAACTGTTTCACCAATGGAATGTACTTAAAACACGCATTCTGTGCAACAAAAGGGCGAAAACTGAAAAGGAATTATTTGCAAAGTAAATGTAGCCGTAAATTAATTTCTTGCTCTCACTATTCATTAATATTTAATATATTTATATGAAGGACACCACTTCACAATTCCCTATACATTCAGCATTTAATAATGTAAAAACAGCTTATCTTCTTCAACTCACTGAAACTGGATTTGCAGTAACTAGTGATGCTAAATGTATTTTTTAAAAATCAATAATAAATAAATGCATAAGCACTTCCCTCTAGAATGCTTCTGATGTTATTTGCAAAATTAAAAAAAAGATGGCAGACCCACTGGGGACTTTATAACCATTTCATTACCGCCTCCCTAATTGTATATGGTGGAACTGTGTAATCTGTTTATTGAAATTGAAATCTCTGGAACGGATCCTCCCAACAGACATTAACAATAAGCATCTTGTGCAATAACACAGTACTTAATGTAATATTAGCATTATATGCACCAGGCCTTAACCGCTCTCTGGTTCCCCCACTGGAATTGAACATTTTTTACACTCTGCTCCACCTCTCGATTCAATCCTATATCTAATAGACAAGTTGTAAAATACAATATTCACAGATTACAATAAATACAAAGAAGTTCTAAGGACATACCTGGTGGGTTACAAGGATGAAAAAGACTATTTTGTTCCAAGTTAGAAACAAAAGAAATCTCAACTTGGGATAATTTATGGCCCTTAAAAGTTGGATCATGAAGAAAGCTGTTGGTTTAGGGCTGTCTGACAAATGCAAACACATTACTTTGACCTCAGGCAAAGGTGTTTGCATCTAGGTATTCCATGGTTGGAGTCCCCAGGTAGTGCTAGGATTGGCTACTAACTGAACAGTTGGCAGTTTGAATTCACTCAGAGGCAACTTGGCAGAAAGCCCTGACAATCTGCTTCTGAAGGATCACAGCCTTTGAGAACCCTGTGGAGCAGTTCTATTCTGATACACATGGAGTCTCTACGAGTTGGAATCAACTCAATGGCAACTATCTCTTTTTTTTTTTTTTTGGTCTGTGGCTAAAATTTAAATAGCCCAGTCAGGCTCGCTTTCTTAAAGAGTTAATTAGCAAAGAAGAAAGAGTATTGAGTGAGAAGTTAGGAGAGCTGGTTTTAGTCCTGAATCTTCCTAAATGACTTTAAGTGTATTTCACTTCTTTATGCCTTAAATTTTCTCATCTTTAAACAAACAGGATGAAATTGTCTTGAAGATTTTCTCCCAGCTATAAAACTCTAAAAATCTATGACTGTGTCTTTCATGTCTAATAACAAGTTGACAAAGTCCACTCGGAGATTTTTTTTGCAGTTACCTGTTAGCCAATCCCTCTTAAATTTCTGGCTCCTTTCTTATCAACAAAGCAGTTGTAGCAACATTTGTTTCATGCTGTACAGTTTGTGGACACTTTTTATGTATTATCCCAATTAATCTAAAGCACACTACGTGGCTGCGATGAAGGCAAGAGACAGGGCTAAAAGGCCTGAACCCCACGAAACTGCAGACGAACTGCTGAATAATGGAGCCGCTGAAAAGTCAATGAACACTCACCCAATTCTTTCACAATCATTCAGCTAACTTAATGATCTAATGAGGGTCTGTGTTTCAGAGGACAGCTTGCAAAATGCATGTTTTACTGTCATTTCATAATCCACTAATCTTAGTTGACACAGCATTACATACTCCTCCATTACTGGTGTTAGTTGCCAGGCAAGAATTCAAGATGTAAATTTTTCATTTGGTGATTTAGAATAACACATGAACATTTCTTTAGGTCACTGTACACTTACATATACTTTTGAAAAAGTATCCAATAGCCATTTAATATGAGAAATAATTTGACCTACCAAATTCAGGCTAGTTGTTACATTTTGGAAGTCAGGAAAGAACAGTTTCAAGGAGGGATATGCAGGATCTTCAATGGCATAGATAGTAATATGATATTTAAACAGGGTGGTGGGTGGGATAGTTTTTACCATTTTCTTACGTGTACATTTAAACTTAAATATATGAATTACATTTTCACACTGAAAATTAAATAATAGGTTATCCTTAAGAATGAATTTTCTTCTCTCAAGCCTGCCTTTCTTTAAGAAAGTTTAAAACTCCATTGCTGTTGAATCAATTTCAACTCACAGAGAACCTATAGGACAGAGTAGAACTGCCCCTAGAGAGTTTCCAAGGAGTACCCGGTGGATTTGAATGACCAACCTTTTGGTTAGCAGCCATAGCATTTAACCACTAAGCCACCAGGGTTTCCTCAGAAAAGTTAAGGGACCAAAATTAGGACCACTGTAGTATAACATAAATTAGAGCACTGGATGTTTGTTCTTTAATTAATCATCTGATACAATGTGGAGCTATCTCAAATTTAAAACAATAGTAAACCTGAGACTAGTTTAAGGCAAATCCTATGGAACGTATCTGGTGTAGGGTTGCTACCTGTTTTTCAAAGATATTTGTAACTTTGGAGTCTGTAGTTAGCAAGTTGAGCTTTTCTAAATGGAAACTATACTTTTCCATGATGGCTTTCTAAAAACCACTCTCTTATTCTCCTTTTCCCCCCTAAAATGAAAATTACTTTTTACTATATTCACAAAACCTTGGGAAACAAAACCTTCAGCTACAGTGAAGAAGATATTTAATATCCTTCTCCTCCCACCCTCTTTGTCCTTTTCCGCTCGTAGAAACTTGCTCCATCTCCCCACAAAACAAGCAAACAAATGAACAACAAAGAAAAAACAGTAGCAGTAATAATATTATTGGTTTGCAATTATCATTCCTTTTCCAAAGTAGTTTCTTTCAGAACTGCAAAGGCTTGACTTCTCGTCTGATCTTGTCTTGCCTGATTGGATATGAGGTCACTTTATTACTTACTGCACTTCATTGATCATTTAGGAGGGTCACTGTCAACCTTTCCAACTTTCTGAAGATCTTTCAGGTGTGTTTCTTTCTCTTTCTCTCTCTCTCCCTTTTTTTTCCTTCTTTTTTATAGGGGTTGAAGGAAAGAGGACTGAGTACTGGAGTCACTTCTCCCCCATGATCACCTCCCTTGCCTAAATTTGACCTCTCTTGCAAATTGAAAGCATGAATCAGTGTCAGCTGGTAGCACCCACTGTATAGGGTATGTGAAACCATTTTCCCTCTTCATGGCCGGAGTTCACTGTCAAAACACAGCCAGCTCTCCCACTCCTCTGGTTCTCCCTGGATTCACTACAAACAGATGGGATGACTGTCATGCCTTAGAACCAGAACAATCATCAGTACATCTACCACATGAAAGTATTCTATTTTCTGGCCATCATCCTCATTTCAGTTTGGCCGGGAGACCCCAACCACACTCAGATTCTCTGTGCAAAAGAATAGTGTACATTCTTATTTCACTAAGGGTCCATCAACTCTTGAAAACAACTCTGCTCCTTCTTGGAAATTTTAATCCAATTAATTTCAGTAAAATGTACCAACTAGAGCAATATGGAAGTCCTTTAGAGGAAGTTCTGACATCAACCTTGATCTTAAGGATCATACATGTTAATGTACTTAGAATGATGAGATACAAAAAGAGTACACACATATGATAGGTGATGTTGAATGAGCATTTACTGTGTCAGTAAACAAGCTCATACACACACACACACACACACACACATACATTAGCTAGTTTAATAATACAACAATCTTCTGTGAGCATCATTACTCTGTGGCCAAAAGAGCTTATATACCAAGATCATAAACTAAACCAGTGTTCCTAATCCCTTCCTTACATACCCTGCACTACTCCCAGGCCAAGGAGACAAAGCAGTAATAGGGACAGCTGGGGAAGTCCAAAACAAAGGCTTTTACATTTGATTTTAAGCAACTTCACCAAATTAGTGTTTGTACTTTGAAACCTTTGGCTAGAGAACCCACAAATAATGTATATGGTATTTGTTGTGTTTCCAAATCCTATTTCTCCACATCTAAGCAATCTACTTTCATTACTTAAAACTGATTATCACTACAGAATAGCTGGATTTCTAGTAGATAACGTTTCATGTTTAAGTGTGCTTACCACTGATCCATGAATATTATACATGGCAAAAAAAGAAAAATAACAACACCAAACCCCTTGCCATTGAGTCGATTCCAAGTTTTAGAGCAACACTACGTAACAGAGTAGAGCTGCCCCATAGGGTTTCCAAGATGTGACTGGTGGATTTGAACCACTGACCTTTTAGTTAGCACCCAAGCTCTCAACCACAGCGCCACCAGTAGTAACCAGGGTATCCGTTTGGTCTCTTGTCTTCTCAGCAATCTGGCTGAATGTATTTTGTAGCTCATTAGATACAAAGGCATATAAGGTTACTGCACTCTCTGCCGGGGTGTTCAGGGACTCAACTACTGATTTTTATATTCTTACTCTCTACAAAAACAAGCATCATCAAAAGATGAAGAACAATAAAGAAAAAGTAGCTATAAATTTTATTGGGTTGTTGAAATCCAAGAACTAATAGCTTGATCACTGAACCTGTCCCTTTCTTTTAATTAAATTGCCAAGGACAGTGGTAGTTTGAAGACTCACCGACTTCACGTTTGACCGTAAAATGGGAAGGCAAAACCCTTGTGTTGACATATGGAATCTCTGGATATAAATGCAGGTGTTTTAAAATAATTCTCTCTCTTTTTGTCATGATCTCAGCTCCCTCTTTTCCCAATGGGTGGGATGCAACCATGTTGTAGCAAAGCAAGGCAAGTCACCATACCCAGCAGCCTTGATTCATGCTTGAAAGGCACTAGGTGTGTGACCTCAATCCCAGCTTGATGTCATGAATAGATGCCATATCAGCTCAAATACAGATCAATCTATTTTTTAAAGCAATAGAAACTGTCATCATTGGTGTTGAATGCTCAGAATTGCTCCTCAACCCTCTAACCTTAATAATAATATATATATAATCTTTTCTCCATCAACATCATATTGGCTGCTGCTTTTGACACTAAGTCTCCCCAAACCACCTTTGTCCAAGACACTTCACTGCAGAAACCATTTCTTATTGGCTAAAAGCAGATAAACCTGCCAAAAGCCAGTGCTTATTTCCTTCCCATGAGACCACACGTGAGTAAGCGGAAGGAAGCATAACTGTGTGTTTTCTTACCCAAAGTGACAGGCAGCCCGAGAACAGAAGATCTCCGTTTCTTAACTTGGCACTCTGGATTTGGATGATTTAACTATATATAAAGGCAGTGCTAGGTTGATTTGAAGATACATTTTATCAAGTTGTCAACTTCCTAAAGCCAACTGTTTCAGAATCACTTATAAGGAAACTAGAAAATGATTTGGATGTAGGAAATTTAAACTTTACCTTCCCAGGATGTTGCAGCAAATAGCTGAAAAATAGACATGGAATCAAACTCTGAAATTAAAGTGTCTTAAGTGTGTCTTGCAGGCAGTGAGAGGTGGCATGGTCTAATTGATGGAGAGCAGAATGTGGAGCCAGGGGACCCAGAAACTGATTTCCTCTCTGGCAGTAAATCACCAAGTGACCTTGGTAACTCTCCCAGCCCCACCACAAAGAGGAGAACAAACTTCTTGGACTCACATCCCTCACTGCTTGTTGTCCACATCTAGATTGACTTTGCCAACAGGAATGTGAAAGCTCTTGGTAAGGGGACAGGGATGGAAAGGTTTCAGTTACGTAGAGAACTACAGCACCATGACTCCTGTGCCTCTCTCCCATTTGATGTTACCTTCAGCAGATGGGAGAAGAGGCAGGAACATTCTCCACCCCCAGTGAAAAACGGTGGCCTCAGTCCCTCGCTAACAACCTGCTGGGGCCCACACGCACATCTCCAAGCCCACAAGATAACACCAGCCTTTGGTTGACTTCCCAGGGATGCTTTGAGGTGGATGACTAGTGCTGACTGTATATGAGGACTCATAGCATCTTAGTAATAGGAATAGTCCTCATACTTTTGGACTCTGCTTTTTGACCTAACTTTGTTGTTGTTGTTGCCAGCCAGCTTGTTGTTGTTAGCTGCCGTCAAATCCACCCACTAATTCACGGTGACCTCATGTACAATAGGATCAGACTATTGTGATCCACAGGGTTTTCAGTGGCTGACTTTTCAGAAGTAGGTTACTAGATCTTACCCAAGTAAAAACTCAGCTAGCTACAATTTCTAGCATGGCACACGTATGCACCTACACACTGTGTTACTCCATGTGAACAACACTCTTGGGGCTGCTCTTTCTCTCTCGCATGCCCTCCTGGGTACAGAAGGAACATAGGTATGCTGATTATTACTCTCATTCTGATTATCTCACCAGTCACAAGGCACAGGAGGAACCTCAGCGTATGACAGGGAGCATATAGGCTATAGGACCTTTGTATCATTACAGCACTGCCCTGGGCTTACACAAGGCCAGCAACTTTCAGTTGTAAAAGATGGTTTACGACAGTCTCACACCCAAACCAAAAAACCAAACCTGTTGCTATCAAATTGATTCTGAGTCATAGCAATGCTATAGGACAGAGTAGAACTGCCCCATAACTCTTCCTGGGAACAGCTGGTGGTTTTGAATTGCCAGCATTTTGGTTGGCAGCCAAACCCTGCACTGCCCAGCCACCAGGGCCCCAACAGTCCCCTCCTTACTAATTCCTGGTGCCAGTCCTCTGCTGTAGTTTGGGAACCACTGGATTTGAACCTACTGACTTCCCAAGTCCTTACAGCATCTGCACAAAGTGAAGGGTATTGGATTATTCACAAAATGTCATTAATGTCATGATATTCTGTTTGTTTGTGTATGTGTGTATTTGTGTTCTCTTTTTGTGGTAAAACATACCCAAAATAAAATTTGCCTTTTTAACTGTTTTTGAGTGTACAGTCCAGGCATATTAATCATACTTACAACAGTCCAGGCATATTAATCATACTCACAATGTTATGTAACAATCACCACAGTCTCCTAAATTTTTCATCATACCAAATAGAGATTCTGTACTCATTAAGCAAAAAACTCCCCATTTCTACCTTCCCAACGCTGGCAACAGCCAATATACTTTCTGTCTCTGTGTTTTTGCCTGTTCTCAGTATTTCACGTAAATGGAATCATACAATATCTTCCTGTGCCTGACTTATTTCACTTAACATAATGTTTTTATGGTACTTCCATGTCATAGCATGTATCAGGCACTCATTTATCATTGTGTATTGTATGAATATACCACATTTTGTTTATCTATTCATCTGTGGGTGGAAATGATACTCTGTTTTAAGAAATGCAATGAGTTCAGCCATTTCAGAAGTCATATAGCTGTCTATTTGAGAGTTAAGTGAAAAGAAAAGTTAGAGGAGAGGATTGGGCCTTTTTTTTTTTTTTTAATAGAAGGGTCATAGATGGTCTACTGCCACGGGATAGCAGATAACACTTCATTGAAATCTCTGCACCACAAATTATGTGAAGTTCAATTTATCCATTTCCAACGAATCAAGAGCTACATCAGCTCAACAGGGACTTGAACTTGTGGTCCCAGGGACTTGTAGTCTAAGGAAGCTTGTGGTGAAATGACTAAGTCATCACCACAAGCTAATAGGCCCCCAGAGAGGATACATGTGATCAGAAAGATTTATTGATTAATGCTGACCTCTAAAACCACTTTAGGACAGGCATTGGAAACATAAAACCACTTTTACTGTGCAGCAGCTCAGGCTGTCATTACTTCAGCTTTGTAAAATGCTGTGCGAGGCTGGGATCAATCATTGCTAGACCTTGTAACTTGCTGACCTCCATCAAGAAAAGAACCTTCTAGAAGAGGCAGAAATCCCTTATTTAACAGCCATGCAAGCAATGCTACTTCAGCAGTGTATTTGGATCATGAAGAGACCTAGAAGACAGAGCTCCCCACTTCCCATAGGATAAACACTTTATATGAGAAAAAGGGCTGGGGAGAGTTAATTTCACATAGTCCCCAAGCAACAAGTTGTGCTATCAGAAAAAATGGAAACCCTGGTGGTGTAGTTTTTAAACACTATGTCTGCTAACCAAAAGCCTAGCAGTTAAAATCTGTCAGGTGCTCCTTATAAACCCTAAGGAGCAGTTCTTCTCTGTCCCCATAGGGCCCCTATGAGTTGAAATTGACTTGACAGCAGTGGGTTTGGTTTTATTTTTGGTATCAGAGAAAGCATAAGGAAACTCTGGTAGAGCAACAGTTAAGCCCTCAACTGCAGACTAAAAAGTTGGCAGTTTGAACCCACCCAACAGCCCTGTAAAGACTATGGCCTAGAAAACTATGGGGGCAGTTCCATTCTGCTGCATGGGGTGGCTAGGAGTCAAATTCAACTTAATGGCCCCCAAAACAGCAATCAGAAAAAGCAAAAACAAACAAACAAACAAAATCTTTTTTACCCTGAATGTGGAGTCTTCCCTCAGTTCTAAAAATTTCCTCATATATTTTTAAAAATGCATTCTGATGAGATTTTGCAATAAAAATCCCTGTAAATAAATGTGTAGCAGAGTATAGGCTCAACCTTCACATGGGAAAACTGACAGAAGTTTCATAATCAATAATTTCATGGCAAAACTACATCTTGTCCAAAGATATGATGACTTGCCTGAGGGACTGACAGTAAGGGAGGAAGCAACAGAAAATGTGTCACCACATGCAGAACATCTACTCAAAATGCCACAGTGAGGTCTGACACACCCTGCATCCATGTCCCCCTGTGTCCTCAGGGCCTCCTTCATCAACCATCCCCACTCTCTCCTACTTTCTCAACTGTCTCTTCTTTACTAGCACTTTCTCCTCAGCAAATAAGTATGCTCAAAGCTTTACCATGAAAAACAAGCCCTCTACTACCTCACAGCCAGAAAAACAGAAACTAACAAGGATTAGTAAGGTATGGAAATTGGAACCCTCTTCCATTGCTGATGGAAACTTAAAATGGTACAGCCACTGTAATAAACAGTTTGGCCATTCCTCAAAAAGTAAAATACAAAAAAAACTATCATCTGCCCCAGTAACTCCACTCCTGGGTATATGCCTAAGAGACTTCAAATCAGTCATTCAAATAAATATATGCATATCAACGTTGGTTGCAGCATTATCCACAATAGCCAAAGTGTGGGAATAATTTGAACGTACATCGAGAGATGAATGGATAGACAAAATGCATGTATAGACACACAACAGAGTGCTATTCATCCCTAAGAAGAAATGCAGTTTGACCCGTGTTACAATGTGAACAAGTCCTGAAAACAGTGTACGGAGTAAAACGTCAGACACCAAAGGAAAACTACTGTGCAATCCCACACACAGGGACAGTGTCCAACAGGCAAGTTCATACAGACAAAAGGTTTTGGGCGGTTACCAGGGGCTGGGAGGGAAGGGAATGGAAGGTGCTGCTGAAGGGCTGCTGAGTTTCTCTCGGGGTGGTGAAAGACTTTTAGAACTGGATAGTGGTGATCGTAGCACAAAAGAGTGAAAGTGATTAAGGTCATGGAATTATACACTTAAAAATGGTCAAAACGGCCTAGTAAGTTGGATATATATATTTCATGACAATATGATTAAAATCTAAGCACACTAAAAAAAGGCAGAGTGCTTTGTTATTTAAATAACATAAACTTAATAATTTAATAAAGATTATGAACCAAAAAACAATAAAGTAAGCCCTCCATCCTCTGAAGGCATTTTCTGCTCCTTCCACTCTTCACTGACAAAATTCTTAAGAGATGCCAGCTTCTGTTGGCCACATCTTCTCCCATTCATTCTTCGATCCCACAATTTGAGGTTATTGATAACGATTTCTGATAAAGCCAAGTCACTGGAATCAGACGCACGGTTCAAATACTTGCTCTGGCGCTAACTAACTCTGTGAATTGGGGCAAGTTATTTATCCTAGTTATTTATCTATTTCTCTAAATGAGATGATAAGAGCACTGCTAAACAAGCTTGTTTAAGGATCAGATGAATTAATAATGATGTGCCCATTGAAAGCAGTCCATAAGTGACAGTTATCACAGTCATCATTATTCGTGGGAAGGGTATCCAAGAAACCAACACAAAAGAAACAGTAGCTGGAATAAGCAAATGATCATACCAGAGGCAACTAGATATGATCAAATCCAAACTGATAGGAGAAACAAGGGACCTCAAACCTGGTAACCGGGTCGGGAATAAGAGGCAGCCAATGACTGAACATTCTCAGGTGAACTAGCTTCTGAATGAAAATACTTCAGGCCCCTTCTGGGTCCAATCCTGTCAACTCATAAGGGGTTCCAATCTGAATTTACTGTGACCTATGGAAAAATGTCCATTGGCAAACCTTTCAACCATGTCCTAGTCAAGACAAAGATATCTTTCTGTTCTGTGTGAACATTCCATTAATAGGCAGAGGACACCCATTCCAGTTGCAAATAATTCCCTGTGTCTTGAGATACTTCGGCCCTGCTGTGTTCATCATATAGCAAAGTGATTAAAAGGGGAAAATTTTAGAGGAGATATTCCAGGGAGGGATAAGGAGAGACAATTCTTTTGGAAAGTCATTTGGAATATTTTACAACTACTTTTAAGGATTTGGTGTGTGTGTGTGTCATTTACTGTATAAAAGGATGAGAATTGAGTGCAGATACCCATTTCTTTGAGGTGTGTGGGACATGTGAGGGAAGTCTTCCTGAAATGAGTGCAGGATACAAATGAAGAGATCTTAGACTAGATGTAACACAGGTTACCTGTTTGGAATCTCCTTCTATAATTTCCTGCATGACATAGTGGTTAGGTGTTTAGCTGCTAACCAAAAAATTAGCAACACACTCCAACATACTAACAACAATGAAGGTGGTTCAGGACCAGGCAACATTTTATTCTGTTATACATAAGGCTGCCATGAATCAGAGCTATGAGGACTGTCATCCTAGAAAAAGTGCTACATACCTCCTTGCTGTATAGCACTAGAGATCCCTTTGAAGTCCTCCCCTTGGGAAGTTATTCACCAACACCAGTGACTAGCCCACCCTTCAAAGCAATTTTGGAACTTTTTCTGGAATGGCCATCAGAGCTGTCGACAGATTACCGTTAACATTCTACATGTCATCAAAATGTCTTCCTTTCCATATTTATTTTAGGTAAAATATTTACTTTTAGGTAAAGAAAAAGTCACTAGAGGCCAGATCAAGTGAGTGGGGAGGGTGTTTGAACACAGTAATTTGTTTACTGGCTAAAAACTCCTGCATAGACAACTATACAAATAAGTGCACAAACTTGCCACCTTGTCACTGTGCCCAATGACCATTCCTGAAAGAGTTCCAAAATTGCTTTGAAGGGTGGGCTAGGTGCTAACATCGCTACATAGCTTCCTAAGTACTTCCAGGGTAACTGTAGTGATACTCAGCAGTGAGGTATGTAGCACTTAGAACAATTAAATCTGCAGACTTAATTGTCAGAACACGTAACTCAGTGACAACTAACAGCAACAACAACGGTGGTCTGCAATTGTTCTGAAGAGGGTGATGCCTGAGTTGGCCTCTGCCTACCCGCCGGCCACAGTCTGCACCCTTAAGCCCCCTCTGCCCTCCAGCCTCTCTGACTCCTTCCAGTTCCCCTAAAGTGTCTAACCTTGGCGAGTAGATTCCACCAGCCTGCCGGTGCTACAGAACCGTTCTCCCATTACCATTCCCACCCCCAAGAGCTGCTAATCCTTACTTAGCATTCAGAGAAAACAAATAATATCCATTCTCACTCCCTTGAGCTACTTCAGATCATTATTTCTTGTGCTCCCTCTGGCATAATACTTATCACTTTTAAATGCATATATATTTGTGTGGTTGTTTGATAAATACCTCTTTCCTTTAGGGTCTGCTCCGTGCAAGTGGAACTGTTTTGTTTATCATCATATTCTATGACCTAGCCCAATTCTAATCATATCACAAAACAAAACAAAACCTGTTACCATAGAGTCAATCCCTACTCACAGTAACTCTATAAACCAAAAACTCCAACCCACTGCTGTCAAATTGATTCTGACTCATAGCGACCCTATACAACAGAGTAGAACTGACCCATGAGTTTCCAAGGAGTACTTATGGATTAGGAATGCCAACCTTTTGGTTATCAGCTGAACTCTTAACCACTGCACCATCAAATACAGTTGTACTTTGATGAAATTTCTCTCTGAAATATTTTCAGTCATATTTTATGTTATGTCATTTCTGTTAAGGTAAGCTTCCTCACAAATATGTGGAAAGCTCTGTTACTCATTCTCTTTTCTAAAGAAAGCATTTAAAAAAATGGAAAATTATCCACAATTTAATCTTAAAAATATACAAAGTGGCTTCCCATAAAGGGGCAGGAGGGCCAAAAATGATAACATTTTCATAGAATCTGGTCTTCTGCTTTTCACTGCAAATCTATTAATGAATCCAAAATGTCCCACACCCTCACCCTTAACATGAAACCAGAGTGTGAGAATCTTTCAAGAGTTAATAAAACACTTAAAGAATCTTTCAAAAGTTGATTCACTTTCATTAGAACCTGATAAAATTAGTGTCACATAGAAGCAGGAGGAAAACCTTGTGGCATAGTGGTTAAGTGCCAGGTCTGCTAACCAAAATGTCAGCAGTTCGAATCCACCAGGCACTCCTTGGAAACTCTATGGGGCAGTTCTACTCTGACCATAGGGTGTTGTGAGTCAGAACAGACTCCAGGGCAGTGGACCAGCAGTGACAGGTATAGGAGCAGGAAGGCTGAAACTGTTATGCCCAGTAGACACATTTGTAAATAGGTTCAACAAATCTAGCAAAGAGCTATCTCTGCTTAGAGAAGATAAAAATCCAAAACACCCTTGACCATCGACTCAGTTCTGACTTATGACAACCATACAGGTCAGAGTAGGGTTACATTGTAGAGTTTCCAAGGAGCACCTGGTGAATTTGAGCCGCCAAATCCACCAGCTGTAGAACTCGACCACTATGCCACTAGGGTTTCCAAGGGAGAAATAGGATTGCTTTAAGTAGGAACTGACTCAATGCAAAGTTTCTTTCTATCTGTTTCTCTCTATTAAATAGTAAATGATATAGATTGGATAGGGAAATAACAGGTTTATGGTATACGGAAGTTTCTCTTTCTCTCTGTCTCTCACACACACCCCCACACACCCACCCACTCCACCTACCAATTTAAAGTAGGACCTTAAATGGTGATATAATTGCTTTCAGAGTAATTTCATTTCACTGTACTATAAATGAAAACTTACAATTCAAGTCAGTTTGTCATACAAAAACTTACACTATTATGTAACCCCAGTTGCTCTCCCCACACTGTGACAGCACATGCCTCCTCTCCTCCCCGTATTTCCCTTGTTCATTCAGCCAGTTTCTGTCCTTCTCCACTCTTGCGTCTCACCTCTGCACAGGAGCTGCCCGGTTAGTCTCATGTATCTACTTAACACAAGAAACATACTCATGACCCATATCATTCTACGTCTTATGGTCCAGTCCAAGCTTTGTCTGAAGAATTGGCTTCTAGAATGGTTTCAGTTCTAGACTAACAAAGATGGGGGGCAATATCTTCTAAGGTCATGCCTTTCGGGGACAGCCTGTTCTGTCAGACCAACAAGTCTGGTCTTTTTAACAGAGTTCGAGTTCTGTACGCCACTTTTCCCTTGCTATGTCAGAGGCTCTTTATTGCGTTCTGTGACAGGGCAATCAATGATGGTAGTGGGGCACCATCTAGTTCTTTCAGAGTAGATGTTTACATAAGTATAATATTTTGTCTGAATGTATATTTCTCAACGAACATATTAATTAGGACATTGTGGGAGAAAAACATTTTTTATCTGTTTTGGTAGTTTTCAAATTTCTTTAAAAGACATTATAGGATGAAAACTTAGATTTTTGTTTTTTCTTTTGCCTGAATAATCAGATGTAAGTGGAGAGAAAATGCTAACGTGTCTAAAATTGGGAGACTAGCCTGAAATGTCCACTTTAAGTGACCAAATAAATTGTTTTGTGAGAGAATAAACCTATAGTAAGCAAAACAGTCTAGTATAGACCAATAGAGTAGGATTAAAGGTCCAGAAATAAACCCACATATCTATGACCTATTGATTTTCAACAAGGGAGCAACATTCATCTATGGGGAAGAATAAATGGCACGCAGACAACTAGGTTTTCACACGCAGAAGAATAAAGCTGGACCCATACCTCATATTATATATGAAAATTAATTCAAAATGGATCAAGTCCCTACATGAAAGTTCTAAAGCCATAAAACCATTAGAAGAAAACATAGGAATAACACTTCAGAATCTAACTTCTTACAGTTGATTCTTGAATATGATATGCAAAGTATGAACAATAAAAGATAAATTGGACTTCATCAAAATTTAAAGGTTTTGTGCATCAAAGAACTTTGTCAACAAAGTGAAGAGACTAGGACCTAAACATGAGGAGACTATGTATATATAATCTATTGCCACTGAGTCAGTTCTGAATCATAAGAACCCGATAGGACAAAGTAGGACTGCCCTGGAGAGTTTCTAAGGAAAGGCTGGTATATTTGGACTGCCAGCCTTTTGGTTAACACCTGAATTCTTAACCACTGGACAACCAGGGTGCTTTCTCTCTCTCTGCATGTAAATGTATATATATGTAGGTGTGCATGTGTATATAAGTGTATATAATACATATGTATATATGTGCATGCATATACATTTACATGTATATGTGCCTGTGCATGTGCGTGTATATATGGAGTATATAAATTAGATAAGGGTTTAACATCTAGAATATACAAGGATTTTTTATACCTTAACAACAAAAAGACAACCCAATCAAAAAATAAGCAAAGAAGCTGAATAGACATTTCACCAAAGAAGATATATGAATGGCCAATAAGCACATTAGGGGGAAAAATTGAAATCTCAATGAAATATCACTACAATCCCACTAGGATGGCTATGATTTAAAAAACAGAAAACAACAGATGTTAGCAAGGATTTGGAAAGATTAGATTCCTCATGCTAGTTGTAAAACGGCACAGCTGCTGTGGAAAACAGTTGGGCTGTTCCTCAAAAATTTAAACACAGAATTACCATTTAACCAATGACTTTACTCCCAGGTATGTACCCCAAAGAATCGAAAGCAGGCATGCAGACACTTGTATACCCGCGTTTGTTGCAGCACTATTTGCAATAGCCGAAAGGTACAAACAACCCAAGTTTCCATCAAGAGATGAATGGCTAGACAAAAGGCACCCAGCAATAAAAAGAAATGAAGTACTGATATTTGCTACACCATGAATGTACCTTAAAAATCTCAATCTGTGTGCAATAAATCACTTAAAAGGACATGTAATGTGTGATATCACTGACACAAAATACCTAGAATAGGCAAACGTATGCAGACTAAAGCTCATTATTAAGTGGTTAACAGATGAGGTAAGAAGCTCCTGGAAGCAGAAAAGAGAAAGATTAAGCTGTAACCCTGAAGACAGCGAGAAGTGGTGGCAAGGAAGACCCAGCAGCAAAGACCCAGTAGAAGAAAAGATGCAGCAGGAGGTGGCACAGTGGGCTTCTTTCCAGCCCATAAAGGGGGCAAACGGAGTGCCTTTGGAAAGAAGCCTAGGACCTCATGCCTGAGGACACAGTTGGGAAAGGGTTGTCCTGATGAAGGGGCTGTGTCTTGAATGTTCCTGAGCCTGCTTGGAACCTGTTGCTTCCCAAATAACCCCCATAACTGTGATTATGGTCTGTGACTTCTGTGTGGTCATTGCAACAAATTATCAAACCCAGTGGAGAAGCAGAGTGGTGGGAGGGACAGCTGGTGTCAGAACTAGTGAAGATGGAAGAGAAAGGAAGCATGTCTGACCCTTACCTCACAGGAATTTACCTTGGGCTGCTGGTCTTGGTTCTCCTTCCCCCTTGTGAAGGTAGAGGAGGTGAGATTTTGTCCCCAGCCATTTTTACAACACTATACACACACACACACGTATATATATATATATATATATATATATATATATATATAAGTACATATGTATATGTGCATCCATAAGTACACAATTAAGTGCCCTCACTACATTCACCATACTGTGGAACTATCACCACTCTTTCCAGAAGTTTTTCATCACCCCAACAGAAATTTAGTACCTCTTAAGTAGTAACTCTTCTCTTCCTCCTCTTGCCTTCCACCGGCAATCACTAATCTACTTGTCTCTATGTCCATTCTAAATATTTCACTTGAGGGATTATACAATATATGTCCCTTTGTGTTCTCTTAGCATAATGTTTTCAAGGTTTATCCACATTGTAGTATATATCAGAAACACATTTTTCCTTATTGCTGCATATTCCTCTGTGTGTGTGTGTGTGTGTGTGTGTGCGCGCGTGTGTGTGTACACGTGGACACACATATAACATTTTGCTTGGTTCTTTTCCCCTTTTGGCTATTGTGAATAATGCTTCTATGAATGCACATCTGCTTGAATCCCTAAATTCCGTTCTTTGAGGCACACACCTAGGAGTGGAATGGCCGAGTCATAAAGTAATTCTGTATTTAATTTCTTGAAGAAATGTCAAACCTAAAGTGGTTTTAATGTGCAATACACTCATCTTATACACCCTTTCAAAACCAAAGCTATTTCAGGTCTTGCAAGTTTCTTCAGGGGGGAAGACAAAATCCACTAGAATATAAACACAACCAGAGTATTTTATTTGTTTTGCTCAATACTATATCCCCAGCATCTAGAATATTACTTGACACATGTAAGGCTTCAATAGAAATTTGTTAAATCAACATTTCTTAATTAATTAAATAAATGCACGTACACTTTTATAAATACAAATACACTTATCTGTGTTTTTGAATGTTTGTAAAAGCATATGGCAAGTGGAAAAACTACATGTAAAACTGTTAACATTCATTAGCTCAGGTGGTTAATTGGAGGCTAGGATGTTGGGGGTAGATATGTATATACATATATATTATATATACAAAAATAATACATATTTATATATTTAATAGACAGTAGATAGGTGGTAGGTAGATAGATAGACAGACCAAAACCCAAAATCAAACCAGTGGTCACTGAGTCAGCTCCAGCTCATAGCAACCGTATTAGAGCAGAGTAGATGCCCCACAGGGTTTCCAAGGTGTGGCTGCTGGATCCAAACTGCTAAGCTTCTGGTTGGCAACCACAGATCTAGCCACTGCACTACCAGGGCTTCTGCAGATGGACAAAGATGATTGCATTAGGTGGTCTTCAACCAGAGATGCAGACACAATGACGCCATGCATTTTGATAACCAAGAGTTTCATGATTTGACAAAAGATATAAATAAGGAAGCAAAATTAAGAGCATATGAAGCTCCATGGAATACATAATTTCACTGTGTACTGAAGTCTACTAAGAAATAGATATATTTTTAAAAGGCAGTCCTCATTTTCCCCCCACTAGTTTCCAAAGTGAATTTTTTCTCTTCTATTGGAATAAGCTTGCAGCTCATTGCACAGGGATGTGTGCAAACTTGTAAACAATTTGCAGCAGTTCATTACCCACCTTCTTGCCCTACAGAGGGTATAAACACAACACTAAAGCAAAGGACATAGACATTCTTTCCCCCTGGCTCATCGTATAGGCAATATGATGAGAATGACACACAGACCAATGGCTCTCCGCAGAGGCAGGTTACAAGCTGCCATCCACTAGGACTGGACTTTTCACACATGAGAGGAAAGAGACATCTTGCAGCAGAAGACATTGAAGCTGTGTTGACAGAGCAAGATTTGGCTGGATGTGACAACATTTCTAATACTTTTTCAGTCTTCTTCATGGCATTCCCAAAGTTCCACCTGTGAACTTTTTTGGTTTTTTTTGGATAAAAAATGTTCATGTGATTATTACTGCTAAATTACTGTGGGACTCAGAAAGGGAATTTAGGTCATAATATTTCATTTTCACTTGCAGTATTAGGGCATATGCTTCTGGCACTGTAGGATAAACCTGACAGGTAGACTATAAAGCACTAAAGATATTTGGAATTACGTTTTAGACATGTAAGAAATATAATGAGGCTTTACAAAAGCAAAGCCACTGGTGCCTTGAAGAACAAACAAATCATGGAGCTTTAGGCTTTGACCTCTCCACCTGCATCCCTAATTGTGGATCAGCTCCACTTGTCTGGGAGTAAGAAGGGATTTGGAAAAAAACCCCAAAGGAGATGAAGTTTAGCCCATAGGTGAAGGAAACATCCACTTTCCTTAGTCCTCTTCCCAACTGCTTCCTGGTATCTGCAATCTCAACCAAGCTATTTTATTAACACTTTGTTATTCATTAAACTAAAAATACTCTTGAGAAAGATGATACTTGGCATGAGTGGTGAGTTAGGCATACTCGTATTCTTGATGTTTTGCTGATGAAAGAGACCATTGTGATGATATGTGTACAATCCCCCAAATGTTTGACTTTGGGGTTGAGAACTTCTGGTGTGGAGGAGATCAGGATGCTTCAGGGCTCAAGGAAGCCTGCAGAGTAACTTCTGACTTTAAGAATTGGCCAAAGGCCGCAGACTCTTCCCTCATCCAGGGAAAGGAGTGGGGTTCACTCCAGTGCCCGGGTGTGCGCACCTGTACTGCAGTGGTTCCCTAACTCGGCTCTTTACTACTGTTCCTGATCCTCCAGCCTGTCTCTACACACTGCCAAACTGTTAAGACTCTCCAATGACTCCTCACTGTGCTGTGGATAAATTCCAAACTCCTGAGCAAGGTTTAAGCAGTTGTTCAACTTCTTCCCACCTCACTGCTTGTGGTAGGCAAAACAGTGCCTCCCTAAAAGCTATCCATGTCCTGATATCTCGAATCTGTAAATGTTGCCTTATGTGGCAAAAAGGGAATCTTTATAGATGTAACTTAGCTAAGGATCTTAAGATCGGGAGATTATTTGGAGGACCCTAAATGCAATCATAAGCATCTTTATAAGAGAGGCAGAGGGGGATTTCACCACACAGAGAGAAGGCAATGTGACCACAGAGGCAGAGTCTGGGATGATGCAGCTGAAAACCAAGAACACCAGCAGCCACCAGAAGCTTCAAAGCAAGAATGGATTCTCCTCGATAATCTCCATAGGAAGCACAACCCTATTCACACCTTGATAGCAGCTCAGGAACACTGATTTCCAGCTTCTGGCCTCCAGAAACACAAGAGAATACATTTCTCTTGTTCTAAGCTGCCCAGGTTGTGGTAATTTGTTAGTGCCACCACAGGAAACGGGTTCATTCCCTCCTTCCTCACCCACCACCATCTCTCCTCCCCTCCCCATTCCTCAAAGCTCCAGCCATTCTGAAACTACTTGTAGTACAAAAACAAATGGTACAACTTAGTCCTTAGCATCTGCTAGTCCCTCTACCAAGAGACTCCTGTCAACCAACTCTGGAAAGCGGAGGGATGTCAAGGTGCAAAATTGAGAGAAACTTTGATTCTGTGCCTACACTGTTAAAAGTAAGAGTTATGATCATGAGATACATCCCTTATATGCTTGCAATTTGCAGATTGTTTTTTCTCATCCCACTTAACCTTCACAATAGCGTTATGACCTAGGGAAGTATAAAGCATCATATCACCCAACTATATACGAGTAAACTGAGGCTCAGAGAGTGGATATCACAGCAGCTGGTTAATGATGACATTAGTCTCCAGACTGAGTGTATAGCACTTTCTACTGTGCATTTCTGCTTCCTTTGGGATGTACTGACATCTGATTTTCAACTCTTGTAGCTACAGTTTTTCTTCAGGCTCCCATTAAGCATAGGCCAGCCTCAAATTTCTTTCAAGGAGGCATATCCTGGATCAGTCTGCAAATCAGGAAGTCAAAACTCATACACCAAGACAGAACATGTGCCACAGCCTTCTGTCCACTCCTCCTGGACCCACGAGCAAAGTGGACCTACTCTGAAGTCTCCTCTGTTCAAAAAAAATATTCTCTTGTGGTTTGCACATTGAAGCAAGCACTCCTTCAGAACCCTTCCCTGTCAGGTTTGTGAACAGACGTCACATGGAATGAAGACTATGGAAGACGTTTCCAAACTTGCAGAACATCGTCTGGAGTATCAAGATTAGAAAACAGCAAATGTCACCAAATACAGGAACAATGTGGCTTTTATTGTTGTTGTTTTAAACATACATACTTAAAACAACAACAACAAGTGGCAGTTAGTGTTTGCGGCATGACAGTAGTGGTCACTCTTATAAATAGCTCAGGCAGCAGACAGAACAAGCAGAAGACGGAGGCTCCAAACCTGGGCTCACAGCTGAGCAGCAAAAACATCAGCACTGAAGCAATGGCCTGAGCCCAGCCTCTCAAGTCGGCTAGCTCCCCTTTGAGGCAAAGGCTGTTTCTCATCTTTTATGTGGGGAAAGTCTGACTAATCCAACATCTCTGAACGCCTCAGTAATCTAGTAGCAATGATAGTCCTATCTGTGAGCATAACCTCTCAACAACTGCTGCAGGATCGGTGAGATGGGCTATCTTACTCAACAGGGTTGACTGCATAATTTGCAGTGCCCAGTGCACAATGACAACATAGGATCCCTTGTTCAAAAGATATCAAAATTTTCAAGATTTGGACAGCAGAGTATTAAAACGAGCACAGGACACTATGTGACATTGGTCTCAAGCCCACGGACCTTATTCTGTAAAGGAACAGTAGCACGCTCTCCAGATGGTTGATAAATTATAGTTTACTGAGTTGAAACAAGATAAGAAAAAGGGCAGAGAAAGGGAGACAGACTCTCAAACTATGACTGCGAGATACAAAGGAGAAAACAGAGCATGCCAGTCAGACTACTGCAAAAGTGAAATTCTCTCAATGACATATGTATTATCTAATAGACTCATTGTGGGCCAGGCATTTGGCGTGTAAACTGGCATCATCTTATTTAATTTGCAGTCACCCAAGCAAATGGTGCACTTAGCTTTCAGCCGTTGGTGTGTGCTATTTTCTCTGCCATCAGATTCCTGCTAACCAACATTGGCAGGTGAAGGAAAACCAAGGTGGAAAATCAAAACCAATTCTGTGCCTGACCTGATAAAGCAGGAGTTAGTGGGTGCCGCTTTTATATACCCCAGCAATGCTCTGAAGTTTACAAAAGGCTTTTTCCATCTCTTTTGATACTCACAGTAGCCCTTTAAACACTACCCATCAGTATTCCTCCCCTCGTTTTATAGATAAATAAGCCAAGGTTTCTAGAGGTGATTTTCCCAAGGTCTTCTGTCTCAGCACTTTGCTCGCTTACACGTTACATCATTGCATCCCAGATTGGCTTACGAAAAAGACACCCCATGAGAAGGAGAATCTGAATGCAAATGCCTAGAAAAGTACCATACTCTAAGTTAGTAGTAAAACTGCTGTTGCTATTATTGTTGGTGTTAGGTGTACATGGGTTGGTTCTGACTCATAGCTACCCCACGGACAACAGGATGAAACGCTGCCTGGTTCTAACAATTGTTGTTACGCTTGCATCCATTGTGGCAGCCACTGTGTCACTTTGTCTTTTAAGGGTCTTCCTCTTTCTGGCTGACCCCTACTTTGCCAAGCATGATGTGCATCCAGAGACAAACGATATGTACTGATAACATGTCCAAGGTTTGTGAAATAGAGTGTTGACATCTGCTTCTAAGGAAAATTCTGGTTTATTTCTTCCAACACAGTGTAAGTTCCCAGTTCCCATAACACGTGTGAAGACATCTTTTGCGGAGGCGGCGACTGCGCTCCTACCCTCGGTTTCCACGTTAGCTGTAGCATCTCTTCAAGTGACCATATGCTAGTGGACATTTCTCATCAGAGATTGATCATGTTTTTTCACAGCAAATTCTTAGAGAAGACTTAGAATTAAGCGGAGGAGATTAATGCACATATGTTTAACTGTAACTCAACCAGGAGTGTTAACGTGAGTTACAGAGAAACACACACGGAGTTGACGTGAGCTCAGAGAAGAAACACACATGGGGTTTACATGACCTCAGAGAAGGGGAGATTGATGTTGGTTGGGAAACCCAGGAGGAGTTCACAGAAGAGGTGAACTGGGCATGCAACAACATGAGGAGTTTTTAATGCTTTTCTTTATGTGTGTATTATATTTATTAGAAGTTCCTAATTGGCATAAGGGGTCAACACATTTGATTGGAGGTTCCAGTCCACCTAGAGGCATCTGGGAACGAAGGTCTGGCAACCTATTTCCAAAAAACCAGTCGCTGCGGTGCACAGTTGTACTCTGACACATGTAAGGTAGCCATGAGTCACAGCTCGGTTGATAATATTTTTTCTTATATGTTTATTAATCCTCAAATTTTGTGACAATTAAAAAATTTTGAAAAATTAAAACTATGAAGAAAAAATGTATACCATATGGAGGTAATGACTGCTAACAAACCAGTATATTTCTTTTCATGATATTTTGCACATGTACTTTTTGATCAAAGATGCTATTATAAAAGACATTATAATTTTGAGTCTTATTTTTCCCTTAGCAAATGTATTTGGATCATTCAAATCATATTTTTTAAAATAGTTTCAAAATATTCCAACTTATGAAAGTTGGAATTTATTGACATGTCCCTGGTGTTTGTTCATTTAGTTTGTTTTGAGTTTCAGTGCTACTATCAATGATGTTGCAAGGAATATCCCCACTCTTACTAACTGATCTGAGTCTCTAATTATTCCCTTATGAGATTCTCTGAGGAATAATCATTGATCAAAGAGGATTCTTTCTTCATGTTATTTAAAATTGCCTGTTTAAAAAACATATTCGATTCAAATGCTTGTACCAATATGTGTGGTAGATATATTTACACTCCATCACTTCAGCATGCTGATGCTTTTCCACCACAAGACTTTGGCACATGCTGTACTGCTCACTTTGCCTGGAATTCCCATAACCCAGAATCTATCTCGGAAACCCTGGTGGCAGAGTGGTCAAGTGCTATGGCTGCTAACCAAAGGGTTGGCAGTTCAAATCCACCAGGTACTCCTTGGAAACTCTATGGGGCAGTTCTACTCTGTCCTACACGGTCGCTGTGAGTCAGAATCGACTCAGTCACACTGGGTTTGGTTGTTTGGTTTGATTTGGTTTTCAGAGTCCATTTCTGAGGCATCTATTACTGTCCTTTGATCTGAATTCTCTTACAATGGTCCCTCACTGTTACAGCGTTATGTTTTAGAATCCGGAACCTCTGGTGGTGTAGTGGTTAAGTGCTACAGCTGCTGATCAGAAGGTCAGCAGTTCAGATCTACCAGGTGACTCATGGAAACTCTATGCTGTACTTCTGTTCTGTCCTACAGGGTCGTTATGAGTTGGAATCTACTTGACGGCAGTTGGCGTTTGGTTAGTAGGACAAGTACTACTCCAGCTCTCCGTTCCCCTCATTGCTAACTTTTCAAACTTTTCTTGGCTCTTTTTATTGCTTAATCATTTATATAGTGTTTTTGTAAAGTCATCTAAGGTACTTTAATCTGGCTTTTGATTGGAATATGTGAAAGTTGTTAATTTGGGGAAAAGTAACATCACTTTACATTATTCTCATTCAAGAATGTAACATGCACTTTCATTTATTCAAATCTTCTTTTTATATTTCTTAATAAAATTTTGTGACTTTCTTTGTGCAGGTGTCATACATCTCTTGATAATTCATGGTCTCAGCTGCCATTCTATCTTCTTACAGGCTTTTTGCCATTATACAGAAGTGTGATTGATTCTTGTATATTTATCCTGCAGCCATTCAGGCCTGATGAACTTGTTTATTGCTTCAAAATATTATATAGTTGTTCTCCTGAATTTCCTAGATGTGTCTAATCATTATGTTGTCATATAACCATAATTTCATTTCCTACCTTCTACAGTTATTCTTCTTATTTTCCTGATTTATTGCATTTGCCTGAACTTCCAGATGATGATAAATAACACGATGATGGTGAGAATTCATCTCTCATCTCTAGTTTATGCAGGAATGCCTCAACTGCCTCACCATGAAGTGTGAAGGCAGCTCTTGGATTTAGATCTCACTTGTCAGGCAAAGGAAAGATTCTCCTATTCTTAATATTTCTAAAGACTTTTTAATCAGGAATGAACATTTAATTTTACTGAACACCTTTCCAGCATCCACTGAGATCAGTGTTCTTGAAAATTAGTAGACTTAGTGATTTTCTGATTTAGGTTAATGTATCTGCTAATATTAAACCACCATTATAAGCCTGAAATGAATATGGATATGTAATTATTTTAATGTACTGTTGAGTGTAATTTTTTGGCTTTTCACTCACTTTTTTTTAATCTGTATTTATAATGGAATCCCTGGATGATACAGTTAGCATACTTAGTAACTAACCAAAAGATTGGTGCTTCAGTCTACCTAGATGTGCTTCAGAAGAAAGGCCTGGTGAACTACTTTAAAAACTCCAGACATTAAAAACCCTACGGAGCACATATGGTGTTGCCATGAGTCAGAATCAGTTTGGCGGTAACTGGTTTTGGTTTTATTTATATATAAGAACGATGTATTCCCTTCTGTGGTGGAGATTTTGATGCTGAGGTTCCTAGAAAGTAAACTCCATTGGGGCTGTGATGTCCGTCTATTACATTCCCTGTTAGATATAGTCTGCCTATGATGGAGCATGGTACATAGTCAGTATTTGATAAATATTTGTTGATTTAATAGAATACACTGAGCATTTTTTAAAGTTCTTGAGTCAATATTCACAATTGTTTTCTCAAAAAATATGTTACATCAAAACTTAAAAATTTTTAGTACATATTTGTTCATTAACTTGTCAGAAGCTTCTGTCTTAGTTTCTTCAAGATTTGTTGCCTGGATTAAATTTTCCTTTCTATTTGTTTTAATTCTCTAACTTGCTGAATTGTACTTTTGTCTTTATCTTCAGTCTATAAATTTTCTTTTATTGTTCTTTCCATAATTTTTTAAGGTTATTGCCTATTTCATTATTTTTCATTGTTTCATCTTCGATTATGAAAGATTATGAAACGATGAGCTTGCCTTAGACCATACCGCTTTGCCCACATCATGTAAGTTAGTACTCTGGTGCAATTATGCATCAGAATGAACTTCAAGTGGCCTTTAAGAGTAGAGAATTCACCTAGGACCTATCAAATTTAAATCTCTGTAACAGGGCCCATGCATCTTATATTTTAGATCCCATGGGTTATTTTGGTATATAGATAATGCTGAGCAATACTAGGCCAGTGAGCCTGAAAAGAGCCCTGGTAGCAAAGTGGTTAGGCTCCCAGCTGTTAACCATAAGATCAGAGGTTTGACCCCACCAGCTCTCCATGGGAGAAAGATGCGGCAGTCTGTTTCCATAAAGATTACAGTCTTAAAAACCCTATGGGACAGTTTTCACCCATCCTACAGGGTTGCTATTACTTAGAATAGACACGATGGCAATGGATTTGGTTTTTGGTTTAGTAAACCTGGAGCTCCCACATGGGATTTGGGTTGCATGGAGGAAAGTAGCCAGCAACTCTCAAAGAAAGATGATGGATGACTTTAAGGATTTGGACTTTGGGCTGTAGATACACGCCAGCTGTCATCAAGTCAAGCCCAACTCATAGTAAGCCCATGTCTGTTGTAGTAGAACTGTGCTCCCTAGCATCTTCAGCAGCTGGTTTTTCAGAAGTAAATCACCTGTCCTTTCTTCCAAGGTGCCTCTGGGTGAACTCAAACCTCCAGCCTTTTATTTAGTAGTAAGGCATGTTAATTGTTGACACCACCCAGAGACACCCACTCCAGATTCAAGGAGTCATCAAAAGTTTGCAACAAGCTTGAAATTTAAATCAGGTTGGCATTTTTAGGACAATACATAAAAAGGAAAGCATCCCCACTGGCATCGTCTCTCATCACATCACCCCCATCATTATCTGTGGGCCTTATAGCAAGCAGTTTCCCAAGTGGTTCCTGGACCAGCAGCGTCAGCAACACCCAGAAACTTGATAAAATGTAAATTATCAGGCCCCATCTCAGACCTACAGCATCAGTGACTCTGGGGGTGGGCCCTCAAAATTCATTTTTTGAAAAGCCTTCCAGGAGACTTTCATTTATGACAATGTTTGAGAACCATTGCCTTATACAGGCAGTCCCCTGATTATGAACTTCTGACTTATAGACAATTCATATTTGCCCTTTAATGTTATAAACATTCACCTCATTTTGAAATAACTGAACCAACCCCTTTTCACCACAAATTCTTCCTCACAATCACCCCCACTTTGTGCACGTGCAGTTTTTAAATCACTGAAAAGACTTCAAGGCTTTTCTTGCACTAAAGTAAGGCTAGATAAGAACCATATGTACTGGTTCTGACTTACCTACAAATTGGGCTTAAAGACACCGTTAGGAATGATCTTGTTTGTAAGTTGGGGACTTTCTGTGGTTATTCATTATTCAGCAATAAAGGAAGTGATAGTTTATCTGTCTACTGGCAGATTAACCTGGAAGCAAGGCACACACAGGCTTACAGCCAGAGAAGGTCCACGTGGCCTTAATTGTGTTTACTTACTAATCTGCAGTGTACAGTTTCACACGGGTTTCACCAGATCGTTTATATGGTAAAAAAATTTTTACTAAGGGTGAAATTGTGTGCTGCAGATTAGTAAAGGAGTCTGTAAGTACTTTGGATCTCTGCTATCCACTGTAATATATGAAACTTTCATATAGTCATTTTAAAAATATTTATTATGCTTCTGCTATGTCTCAGCCCTTCAGGGCTGTGATACAGAGCTTACCCAAGTTGTGCAGTGCACCTGTAAACAGCACCCCCTGGAGTTGTGCAGTGCACAGTCTGTATCAAACTAAACCTCTGAGTCTACACCAGCTAGGCGCTAGGTTGGTGCAGTAGGGGAGAAGACACATGGTGCTTTTGAGATCCATGTGAAATTGTTCACCGCAGATTAGCAAGTAAATACAAGCACATCTATGCACACGTCCTTACTGATTAGCCTCCCCTACTTTTACGCATGGAGTATGCATTCTGTTGGGGAAGACATACACTAACCTGGCCAACAGTTAAATCTGCAAGAAAATTACAGACCATAAGAAATGCTATGAAGAAAATAAACAAGCTACATAATAGTGAAAGAATTCCATACTCATATCCTCTAGTATACTCCTCAGTCCTCCCACAACTGTGAAACAACATAGTAAGGAAAGAAGCCCAGCCTTCCTGACACATCCGCGCAACTGCCTTTGTTGACTGCAGAGACCAGGCACAAACATTACCTTACTCCCTCTCACACAGCCTTTCAGAAACCACAGTGGTTGATGTGGGTGGACTCTCTTGAGTCGAATCACCACAATACACCGGCGACGCACTGATTTCCCTGAAAGGAGGACGTTCCCTTCATCATACGCTTGTTTGTGGTAGATGGAGCACCGACAGCAGCAGCTGAATGCAATGCTTGGGGGCTTTGCAAGGGGTGACATAGAGAGGCTTTCCCAGTCCCGGTAGTTTGCAATATTATTTGACTGTGTGCAAATAATCAAAAACATTGTCAGAATTTCTATTTGACACCAAACTCTCTGTTCATAGGCACAGACATGGGATATAGTACAATGTTTTATGACCCAAGCCACGGTATTTTCAACTGCCTCACATACACGTGAAAGCTGGACAGTGAATAAAGAAAGCTAAAGAACTGATGCCTTTGATTTATAGTGTTGACAGAGAATATTGAATATATCATGACCCGTCAGAATAAACAAGTATATCTTAGAAGTACAGCCAGAGTTTTCCTTGGGAGGCAGGATGGAGAGACTCCGTCTCCTTTACACCAACCATGTTATCAGGAGGGACCAGTCCCTGAGGGAGGACATATTACCTGCTTGGTAAAGCAGAGAGTCAGCAAAAAAAGAGGAAGACTCTCCTTGACATGGCTTGGTACTAGTGGCAGAACCAACAGGCTCAAGCATAGAAACAACTGTGAGGATGACACAGCACCGGGCAATGCTTTGCTTTGTTGTACATGGGGATCACTGTAAGCTGAAGATGATTCAACGTCACCTAACAACAGCAACAAGCTGGGTTGACTCGTTTCATTGTCCAAGAGAGTCTATAGGACTTATGTCACAGAGATCATCACACACAGCACTGATGACATATTCTTTGAGTATTACATCTGATCTTGAGATGAGCAAGCTTTAGCTCCATCTTTCATATTACCAGTGGAAAAGAAGCTGAGGTCCTGAAAAGTGTGTTGCAGAATGCAGCAGATCATATGGAGAAAGCAAAAATCATGTTTTAAGTAAATGGAGCAAAATGACTCTCATTTCTCTTCCCCTTTTCCATCCTCAACCCCAACCTTTCCCCCATAAGCACAGAATCTAAAGGCTTCAGGCTACTTTTACCCTGAACTCCATTTTTGTCAGATCAATGGCAAGTCACGTTAACAGCGGTGTTTAATTTTATCAACATGTGACCAATTGTGTTAGATTGTTTGGCCATTGATTTCACTTAGTGCTACAGTTGAGTTGAAAGGAATCACTTCTCCTTGCAATACTTCACACAGTGACAAATGCTGAGTGCTGGCTTTGTGTCTGACGTGTATATACTGATTCCACTTTAAGAACAGTCAGCTCACATATCAAAGCCCAGCTGCAAGATACAAACATTATTTCTGAACTCACAGGGCCAACACTTGGCTTTCTGATTAGCCTTGAAAGAAAGCGTGGCCCAAAACAAAGAGATGAGGAGATAAGAAAGCAAGAGGTATTTGATTAAGCAACAGAAGGGAAAAAACAAAACAAAAAATCATTCCACCAGTCGGTTACAAAAAAATTGAGTAATGAAGAAATTTGAATTAAGTCTAAGATGACTAGACTTCAGTGCACTTTTATTACTTTAGTTTTACCAATAGATTTCCAAAATAGCCAACCAAATTACTCTTGATCTGTAAATGTGCACATTATTCACTACTTCCAGTAATTTTTTCTATAACACATCCACACACACACAGACGTATTATTACATCTCTACTTCCAAATCCTGCCACCCATCTGTCAGTTTGTGGTACTGTGGGGCCTTGCATGTTGCTAGAAGCTATACCACCAGTATTTCAAATACTAGCCAAGTTACCCGTGGTGACATAGTGGTTAGCAAAGTTACCCATGGTAGCATGTTTCACCAGACCTTCTAGACTAAGACAGACTAGAAAGCAAGGCCTGCAATTCTGCTGCTAAAAATTAGCCAGTGAAAAGCCTATGTTCCACCACAGACATTGTCTGATACAGATCAGCCGTCTAGGGTGGTGCAGGACTGGGCAATGTTCTCTGTTGTATACATATAACTTTGCCCTGAGCCAGAGTTGACTTCAGGGCAGCCAACACAATGCTCTAAAAACAGCTACACTCATAAGAGAAAAAAAGCAATCACTCTGCAGCCAAGCAAAGGATCTGCTTCAATGTTAAAGTGAAAGATTAGAAGATTAAAAAAGTTAATAATTTCCTAAAAACCAACCCACCATCTCCTAAGTCGGTAAATTTCTCAGACCGAGCTGAAGGCACTGAAAATACCCAGTCTACACCCGGGATACAGACAACGAGTTTAACCCTCTAAGAAAAACAAGATCCTAGCCACTTGAGATGATCTTAGACTTCAGGTGGGCTTTGCTGCGCTGACCCGTCTGGATCATGGTCAAGGGCTCTTTTTCAAAGCCGGTAGATTTGGTCAGTCAGGGGGTCAGAGAGAAAGCCGCCTAGCAGCAGCGCGCCACCGCCACAGTTCCCAGCCCTCGTGAGCCGTTACAGCACTCAGCTTATCAATTTACTTGCAAATGGCTCCCTGAAGTATTAACCCAGGTTAATTATTCGTCAAATATGATTATGCAATGGTAATGTAAAAAATCGGAAATGTGGGATGGAATTTTTCACTCCAGCGGTTTGGCAATTGTGGCAGCTGGTGGAGGAGCTGGAGTAATTACCAGGCCATTCCAGCTGGTGGATCAGCACTCTGGTTCAGGAGGGGAAGGAGAAAAAAAGCAATAAAGAACTAGAGGAGCGGGAATATGAGCCGTGCCAATCGACGTGGGGAAAATTTCACAGCTGCTGGTGGTGATAAATGAGAAACGGTGGCCCTACTTCTAATCAATACATGTAAATGCTACTCATTACAGCCTTTATACACACTTCTCAATTAGCCTTTCCTCCCACTGGTAACAAGGAATGTCATGCTTTCTGGACTGTGAAAGTGGTTCGGCGCTAGATTCACCTGCATCCGTGAGACACAGTAACAGCGCTTACAGCGCCGCTGGGCAGCAGGTGGAAACGCTGAAGGTCTATTCCTTCCAAAGGCCGGTGGAAGAAAATCCCAAGCGTGTCCTTTTAATTAAATCGCGCCTTTTAAGATACCACTTGTTCATTTTTGGAGACTGACAATCCCACCCAGACAACAGCATCTAAAGCTCAAGAAACATTTTAGGATATTGTCCAGAATAGATTATGTCTTCAAAATGAACGATTTTCTTCCTCTTCAGAAAGAGTTTTTCTGTTGTTCTTTTGAGTCCATCACTGTGATTAAGTGATTTTTCTCCACATAGGTTTGTGAAAATGTCTTTTAAACAAATCCATAAAGTCTTCCTTAATTTGTATACAGTACTTTACCAACGTTCTTTTTACTTTTGCATGTGTAGATAAGGAAAAACTTTTCAATTAGAAAATTCCAAGCCATAGTAAGCTTAGCTCAGCATGTTAGTTGTACTTACACAACTTCTCTCAAGTGCATGTTTTACAACTGTGATGCAGTTTCACGCATTGTCAACACAGTCAAACAGGATGGCCTGTGTGTGTCTAAATCGAGTATCCTGTTTTTAAAGAATAAAGTAATTAAAGAAAAAAAAAAACACTCTTCTACAGGGACAGTGCTTTCTTGCCTTCCAGGTGGTATGAAATTATTTAGATTAGATTACCTTTATCAGTTTTGCTTCATCTGACATACAGTTAATAAAGATTCTACAGAAAGGAAATGTTAAAGCACAAAGACATATACAAATCTTTAAGTATGTGTATATGTGTGTGTGCAATTAAGAAGGAAGTTTTCAGAGTAATGTCTCATTCAACAGTTAATACACATATCACTTTGTGACATTGGTTGCTCACCCCGCAACAAGTCAACACGTTCCCCGTCTTCACCTCAGGTCCCCTGTTTTCATTCAGATGGTTTTCCTGCCCCTTCCTGCCTTCTTCTTTGCTTTTAGGCTGATGGACTTATTAGTGTCATATACATGATTGAACTATGAAGCACATAACCTGTCTCTTCTTAGTGTCAAGCTGATTCTGACTCATAGTGACCCTATAGAACAGAGCAGAACTGCCCCAGAGGGTAGGAGCAGCCGGTAGATTCAAACTGACAATCTTCTGGTTAGAAGACAAGCTCTTAACCACTATGCCACCAGGGCTACTACTGGTCTTGTAGACCTGTCTCATCTTTGATTGAAAGGTGAACCTCAGGAATGACTTCAGGAGAATTGAGCTAGAAGGGTGTCCAGGAGCTATACTCTCAGAATTTCTCCAGTCTCTGTCAGGCCAGCAAACCTGGCCTTTTTTGTGTGACTTTGAACTTTGTTCTACATTTTTCTCCCACTCTATTCAGAATCCACTGCCAGAGGAGTCAGTGGTAGTAACAAGGCACCATCTTTTGTTCTGGATTCAATCTGGTGGAGGCTGTGACTTTTTTTTTTTTTTTTAGTAAATGATATTTCACTAAGTTCATACTATGAAGAATCTTTAAATAATTATAGACATGATCTTTAAAGGTTAAGTTATTACTGAATGAAAACTATCCCTCAAATTGAGTTAGAAAATAGAAGAGTAAGGAGCCAGAAGTTTGAGTATATACACACAGAGATGTATACCATCTGGACACAAAAAAATTCTTCTGCTAACTAAATTTGAGTATGATCTTAAGATTGGCAAACAGCCATTAGGGAAAAATGCCAAAGACTGTCCATCGGCTCAAAATCAAATTACATTGTAAGTTCACAATTAGTTAGACTAGGAGTGGAGGTGAGGGGCAGAATCAGTTGTAGTTTTGAAGGTTTTCCTAAAGAATATTGTATATTAAAACAAGCTTATACCAAGTTTCATCCAAAAACACTTAAATGGCTTTTGTAGAGCATCTATTGTACACTAAGTATCCCTCTAGAACCTTAAGGACTCAATGGTGAATAAGAAAGGCACAATTTTCACTCGTATGCAGCTGGAATTCTCACTAGCTTGGGTGGTATTACTAACCCTTGAGACTCCCAAGAAAAAAGCCATTCTCCTGAGAAAGCGTAAAAGTAATGGTCACCAGATACAACTTAAAGACAACTTTCTGAGCACACTAAGAAACCACCAAGAAGAGAGCCTGCATTTTATTTGGTTTGCACTTCTGAGGGGCACCCTGTCTTTTCAGATACGGTCATTATTACCGGGATATTCCAAAAGCAATAGCAACCTTTGTCCTGACCATGGCCTTCATCCTCGCTGCCTGTAGAGAGTCTTTTATGACATAAGGATGCTGGCAAGAGATCTGGTTCTAAGAGTGCAATATACTTCAGCAGAATGGGGTTATATACTTACTTGTCTCTTCCTATATCGACAATGTCTATGTCAGCCCTTTGATAAATCTAGCATGTCAGCTCCACAACAGAAAGGGCCTTGTTTGTCTTTTTCACTTCTATAGATAATCCCAACAAGTGCTGGTGGTACAACGGCTAAGGACTCAGCTGCCACCCCACCAGACAGTCCAACCCACTGGTCTGCTGAACTCGCCAGACACTCCGTGGAAGAAAGATGTATCTATCTTTCTCTGCAAAGACTACAGCCTTGGAAACCCTATGTGGCAGTTCTATTCTGTCCTGTGCTGTCACCATGAGTCAGAATTGACTTGAGAGCAATGGGTTTGGCTTTTGATTTTGGTTTTATACAGAGATACTTGTAAATATTTACAGTCTTCACCAAGAGATGCTTATTGGTATTGATGTAAGTAGAATGAACCTATGGGCTAAATATATAGAATTAAAAAAAAACAAAGTTGTCAATTTGGTCACAATGACCTTACAGGATAGAGAGGAACTACCACATAGGGTTTCCAAGGGGTGATCAGTCAATCTGAACCACTAGTCATTTTGGTTAGCAGCTGAGCTCTTAACCACTATGCCACCAGGGCTCTGTCTTTGTATACATTTAAGAAAAATTACATACACTGTTGGACCCTGCTTTCTCATATGCAGCTTCAGAGAGTGTTAGCTTTCAAGTAAAGTGTTCTGTATCTCCAAATACACTGAGAGTTTGGACTGTTTTTGTTGGACTTACTGTGGTAAGTCTGCTTAGGACTTGAAAACTTTTATTTCTACGTAAAAAGTGAACATTGTTGAAATCCAGCCACTGGAAATTGCAAGGGATACTGTGATTCCTGCTGCCATTTCCAGAAGAAGGAAGACTAACTCACAGTGATACTTAATAGCATGGATCAACTCAACATCCTACCCAGGACAGAGTTCATGCCAAACAATGGCAGTCCACAGAAGGCCTTCCAGAGAACCAAGACACCTTGAACCCACTTGCAGAATCACTTCTGAAATTTCTGATCACCTTTTCTTACGATGACCTCCTTTGAAAAGTGTCCCTGCTCTCAAAATGGTGGAATTTAACCAAAGAAAAGTTCCTCAGTTTGTGCGTGTAGAATCCATGCCTTCCTGTTGATCTTTTCTTGGATCTCTGTGGATATGGCATAGCTTGCACACATGCCCTTTAGACTTTATATCTTTATCTTAGCCAAGGCCAAAATCCATGTGCATGGGAACCAATGAATGTTAGCTCAGTGTGCAGATAAGGATGTATGTCCTTGCTGTCTTCTCTAAGAGCTAATAATGAGCCAGTATGAGACGGAAGCTGTCACTTTGCATTGCATCAGAATGAACTGAACAATGCAAAGAAATTAAAAGCTTCTGGTAGCAATGGATCCCATTGCAGTCATTAGTGGCTTGGGAGGGACAAGGACCATTCAAGAGGCAAAAACCAGAGACGTTCTTTGGCCCGCAGGGAATTTGCCTCTAATGCAGTTTTATAGCCCACTTCTTTTTAATGCACACCAACTACAAATGAATTTCTTCCCTTTGTTTTTGTTATTATTTACATCCAGCTACTGGGCATGGAGGAATAAAGAAAAAGGCAAGATGAGGGAAGAGAGACATGTCCCAGTGCATTCATCTAGCAATCAAGACAGCAAAACAAGATCCCTTTTTTAATGAGAATATTTGTGTGTTCATGTGAGAGATGTTACAGTGCAATGAATACACAAGTGTAACTTCTTTATGCTTTCTTTCTCTCACTCTCTTTTTTTGAAGCCATCCTGCTGAAAATGAATGAGACAAGCAAACCCAGGGCTGATTCTTATTTCAGACTCAAATATGAAAAAAAATGTAATATATTTTTTAACAGAAAGTCTCAGAATATATGCTTCAATCTTGGAGTTTCAAAAAAGGCAGCGAATCAGGCAGAAGGACAGGAGGTTACAGATTAGTACTGGTCATTGCTCAAAGAGCCCGGGTTATAAATAATAAAAGAGGAAAGGGTGAAGGACACTAAAATATAACTGAGACCCACAATGGAATAATCAAAGCAGAGAATCTAATTTCAGCTTTAAAAATACCATCTAACATTGAATTCCAACTGTATAGGAATCTATCTGCTAACACACTGACACAGAGACATAAATGCCTGTCTCACACATATACTGCTTAAAATTTCAAGATGAGTATTGGGCTAGTACATGATTTCAATCCAGCCATGAAGTTGTTGTTTTTTGCTTGTTTGTTTTGTCTCATTTACGAAGTGCGTAATAGTATTTTCTATGGAAGGGAAAGTACAATTTAAAAGGAGAGCAAAGGTAAAACATATTTAAAAAAACACACTGTCATTGAGTTAATTCCAACTAACAGTGACCCTGTAGGACAGAGTAGAAGTACCCCCATAGAGTTTCCAAGGAGTGCCCGGTAGATTCAAACTGCTGACCACTTGGTTTGTAGCCGTAGCACTTAACCACTGTACCACCAGAGTTTCCAAGGAAAAAATATAGTGGATTGTAATAGGTATTAGGGCCTAATATAGATAGATATAGACACCAAGGTATATAATTTGATAGATTATAAAAAATATATTGTGTAGACAGCCCCAGTAGTGTAGTGATTCAGAGCTTGGCTGCTAATCAAAAGGTCAGTGGTTGGAATCCACCAGCTGCTCCTTGGAAATCCTATGGAGTAATTCTGCTCTGTTCTATAGGGTTGCAATGAGTTGAAATCTTGAAATCAACTTGACAGCAAAGGGTTTGGTTCTGGATTTTTTAATCTATTTTTAGTGATCCACGCACATACAGGATGACTTCGATCAATTAAGTAACGTTTCTGCCAACAACAGAAATGCTGACTTCCCCATTTACAAACACACATGTAAAGAAATGTAAAGAGAAAAGAGAAAATAATAAAAAATAATGTCACTGAATGGTACTTATAAAAAAATAATGAAATTGAAAATTTTGTGTTATATAGATGTACACACATACATATATACGTATATATATATAGCATACTGGTTAAGAGCTCAGCTGCTAACTAAAAAATTGGCAGTTTGAGTTCACCAGCCACTCCTTGGAAACCCTTCAAGGGGATTCTACTCTGTCCTATAGGTTCACTATGAGTCAGAACTGACTTGATGGCAATGGATTCGTTTTTCGCAAACATATATATACTTGCCACAATAATAAAATTAAATAATTATAAAGCCTGAGCTGATACATTATAAAATAATAACTGGAAGCTTCAGGATCTTATCAGCACTTCAGCTAATCATCCCAATCAAAATGTAGGTAAACTAAAAATGGGTCGGCAGAACTAGAACTCAATCAAAATAAAAGCATCTTCACCAACAACAAACAAAATCCTACTGGCAAAGGGTAAGTTTTTAGCAAAACAAAGATTCAGTGCATACAGATCATGTTTAATTCTCGAATTAAAATGGGTAGGCACAGCAACTGGACTCACATAACAACTCTGTAACTGGTGGAGGCTCATTCTGTATCTTTCCCTACACTTAACAAAAAAAAAAAAAGAAAACTTGTTAGAGAAGTTGAGTTTACCTACGTTAAATACCGCCTTGATGGTCCGATAGACTAGAAGGTTAGCCTGCAACTGAAACCATTCCTGAAGGCAACTCTTCAGACAAGGATTGGACTAGAGTGTAAGACACAGAAGGGTACCAGTGAAGAGTGTGCTCCTTGGCTTAAGTGGATACTTGAGTCTAACTGGACAGCTCCTGTCCAGAGACTTAGAGGGTGGAGGGGGGCAGAAGCTGGTTGAATGGACACTGGAAATACAGGGTGGAAAGGAGCTGCTGTCACAGGTGGTAGGGAGAGCAGTTAGAGTTACACAGTAGAGTCTGTGCAAGTATTTGTATGACAAATTGGCTTCAGGTATAAACTTAAAGCACTTTTTTTTTTAACGTAGGTAAACTCAACTTCTCTAACAGGATTTCTTTTTTTTTTTTTTTTTGGTAAGTGTAGGGAAAGATACAGAAGGAGCCTCCACCAGTTACAGAGTTGTTATGTGAGTCCAATTGCTGTGCCTACCCATTTTAATTCGAGAATTAAACATGATCTGTATGCACTGAATCTTTGTTTTGCTAAAAACTCACCCTTTGCCAGTAGGATTTTGTTTGTTGGTGGTGAAAACGCTTTTATTTTGATTGTTGTTGATGATGATGCTTTTATTTTTTATTTTCTTTTATGAAATGAAGATTCAGCATGAGTCCCTGATGCTGCAGAGGAGAAACTGAGGAAATTGAGCTCTTCAATAGCCTCAGAGGAAACTCTCCCGGCATAATGATTAAGAGCTATGGCTGCTAACCGGAAGGTCCGCAGTTAGAATCCATGAAACTCTATGTGGTAGTTGCACTCTGCCTTATAAGGTCACTATGAATTGGAATTGACTCAACAGCAAGGAGTTTGGTTTTGGTATTACAGTCTCAGAAGCACTGCTGGATGACCACTGGAATGACAACAGCAGAAGTTTTCACAATATCTGCAACTATATCCTTATTTATTTCAAATAGGATGGGCCATTTCATGACAAATCACCAAACACTACTTTGGCCTGGTACTATTTTATTTATCAAGATATTTCAAGATAAATAGAATTTCCCTATTAGTGGAAATTTAGTATCAAATTGAACTTCATAGCCAACTTACCAGTAATTGTAGTGTTCTTCATTTCTACTGCTCTTTTTTCCCAAAGTGTTTTGAATAAAATGTTGCACAGATATTGATTCATTAGTTGGCATCAGATCCAGTCCCCTGAAGCATAAGTCAAGAACAACCTATTCTAGAGATGGTAAAATTGAGGTACAGCAAGACTGTAAGAACTGATGCGCAGTCCTGATTATGCAGTGGTTAAGTGCTATGGCTGCTAAACAGAGGGTGAGCAATTGAAATCCAGCAATGAAGTTCCAATTCCAATTCCTTGGAAATTCTATGGAGCAGCTCTACTCTGCCCTATATGGTTGCTATGAGTTGGAATTGACTCCACAGCAATGGCTTTTTTTCTCTTTTTTTGGTGTAGTCTTGTGTAGATCTTACACAGATATGCATATATGCAATTTATATTTTGCCCATGTATATAAATACTTGTATTTATTATTCACTTACAGCTTTCAAAGCCAGTTATTTGATTTTTCTTCTTGACAGATGTGAAATTTTTCAATTGTCCGTATATGTAACTACATAAAAATAAAGAATAAAAATGGAGAATAAGGGTCATATCAGGGAAAGCTAGAACTCTTTCCAAGAAACTGAGGAGCCATTGCTACAAGGCAATACTGTCATTTATGTACACCTTGAAAATACCCCAGGCATCTGAGAAATGGGTAAGAGATAACAGGAGTGTTGTTATGACATGGTAACCCCAGCACAAGCTAGAAATGAGAGTGGGAGTTCCCAAAAGCTCTGAAGATGCCTCAGATTAATAAGCCATTGCTTCTCAAATAGCTGCAAGTATAATGTTGAATTATAAGGAACTGTATTTTAGAAGAGGATGTTTTACTTTACACCCAAACCAAAGAACATCAAAGACTTTTTGCACAAATAGTTAATCGAGCAAATGTTCTATTTCTTACCAACTTTTCTGAGTTGTTAACGTAGGGCTGTGTCTTGGATTTTCCTATTTCATTGGCTAGGCCACAAGCCCTCCGGTTGTTGGGAACTGCATTGTCTGGGGCTGGGGATGGGTAGGTTTGGCAATGCGAGGTGTGATGATAAAGACAGCTCAGGAACATTAAAAACTGCATAACCAAAATGCTTTTATTTCACAGAGCAACTTATTGGCATAATTTGAGCATTGTGAGGGCAGTGGTGGTTCAGTACAGAATTGTCATTGTGCCTGAGGAAAACTGGGGTTCCATCCCTGGCCACCCATCTATCAGTGCAGACTTCAGTGTTTTTATGATACTGAACAATTCTGTTTAGCAGAACTTGTAGACTAAGATGGACTACGAAAAAGGCCTGCTGACCACATTCCAAAAATCGGCCAACAAAAGCGCTACTAATACTGTGTATCACAACAGCATAAATCACGACAGTGTAATTTATAGTCTACACGGGGATGGCACATTTAGCTCCCATGTGCATGGGACCACCAAGAACTGGGACAGTCTGACAAGAGCAAACAACATTTACTGAGGCCTTACTAATTTTGTCAGTCATCATGGCAACTGATTTATGTACATCTACACAATAAATAAGCCTAGTTCAGTATTTACATATAAGACTCAGGGAATTTCAGTAACTGGCCCAAATTGTACAGCTAGTAACTGGGGCAGTGACAATAGGCATCTGTGCATACAACCACTGCAGTTTAGGGCAAGGTCTGGCACCCACCACAGCTGAAGGTGGAGTAAGCAGGTTGAGATAGAAGTAATCAGTTTAAAACACAGACAGTTTGAAAAAAAAAAAAAAGAAAGAAAGAAACAGGACATAAGGGAAAACCAATATTCTCTTTTCTTAGACTCCTTTCCTTTCCTTCAGGGATGTACACTCTTTGTGCTCTGTTTTCAAAGATAATTTTGACTTCTTACTCTGCATAAGACTATATGCTAATGTCTTGACAAACTATTTCACCCAGTGGTCTACTAATATACCCATTCAACTGATGGGAAGACTGAGTCACTTCAAAGGGTAGCTTGCACCAAGCTGTAGAACATGTGGTAGAGTGAGTTTTTGCAGTATGGCTGGGGTCTGGCTTTACCACAACCTGTGCTCTTTCTATAGGCCGTGTTATTTGTTCCTCATGGTACACATGAGGAATCATGTGAATTTAACAAACCAGCCAGCTTCTCAAGACACTTCGCTGATGCTAGCATTAACCTCTCTCTCTTCTCTCTTTCTCTTACTCTCCAAATGTCTGTATAACTAAAAAAAAAGCTCCCTTGAACACTACCTATGCTTACTTGCAGTCTACACATGCAGACCTTTTTCCACTGTGAGTCATGGTCATAGATAGATAGACAGACAGACAGATAGATTAAAAAAGCAAACACTGCTGTTAACCTGAAAAAGCAAGCTGAGTGGCCGAGCAGAACCTTGCAAGTTGACAAGAATGAAGTCTCTCCAGAGACAGCTGCTGGCTCACCAAATGTCCTGTTTCTGTGATTCTCCTCCATGTCCTCACACGTCTGTATCAGATTCCAGTGAGTTCCAAGGCTTCAAAGAAGTGCAATGAAAGGGACACACTTTGTATCAAGGAAGTAGTATGGAATTGTAGTGTTTTTTGAACTGCAGGCCACAAATGCTCTACGCTATTACATAATGACTCCCAATATTCTATTCTTTTCCATGGTTTTATGTGTAATATGTGCTGCTACTAACCCCTGAATTGATTTCATGACATTGGGTGCCAGTTAACTTTTAAAAAATGTCACAGAAAAGGATGGAAAAAATATTTTTAATATGAAGATCACCCCGTTGAGTCAACAATTGAGAAAGTTGGGGTTTTCTCATAAACTAGTTCTATCATGGAATAGCAACAGATAAGCAGTATATTTCATTTGCTTAACAGATTGATAGAGTCTATAAAAATATGATGTATATAGCATTATGTTGCTTTTTTATGAAAAGTATGAATTTTCATGAAAGACAGAGGTAGTGAGTTACTATATGCCTTGGCCTTTTGTTGGTGCTTTGTTCCCATTGTAAATGATTATTTTAAGTATGCAGTTGTTGTTGGGTGCCATCTAGTGAGTTCTGACTCAACAACCCCATGCATATCAGAATGAAATACTGCACAGATCCTTTATCAGCTTCATAATTATTGTTGCCCACAAACCTACTACTGCTGTCACTGTGTCAATCCATCTCATTGCAAGTTTGTCTCTTTTTCACTGACCCTCTCATTTACCACTCTTGTGCATCTGTCAGTTTGCATACTGTGAGGACTCACATGTTGCTATCATGCTGGGAGCTATGCTACTGATATTCAAATACCAGCAGAGTCACCCGTTGTGGATAAGATTCAGCTGAGCATCCAGACTAAGAAAGACTAAGAAAGACCTGGAGGTCTATCTCTGAAAAAAATTAGCCAGTAAAGACCATATGAACAGCAGTGGAACATTGTCTGCTACAGTGGCAGAGGAAGAGCCTTCAGGTTAGAAGCCATTTAAAACAAGACAGAGGAAGAGCTGCCTTTTCAAAGTAGGGTCTACCTTTAAAGTTTTGGATGGAGTCACGTTTTCTTGCTCTTTAGTAGCTGATGTGGCATGACTCAAAAGCAAGAAGAAACAGCTACAAACATCCATTAATAATTTGAATCTGGAATGGTGGTGTAGTGGTTAAATGCTATGGCTGCTAACCAAATGGTTGGAAGTTTGAATCCACCGGGCACTCCTTGGAAACTGTATGGGGCAGTTTTACTATACAGTCACTATGAACTGGAAAATAATTCTATGGCAATGAGTTTTGATTTTTTTGAGAGTGAGGAATGTACAAAATACAAATCTGGGAGAACTGGAAGTCATCAAAAATGAAATGAAAAGCATAAAGGGTTGTATCATAGGCATTACTGAGCTGAAATGGACTAGTATTTTGTCATTTTAAATCATATAATTATATGATCTTCTAAGCCAAGCATGACAACTTTTAGATGAATTGTATCACATTCACTGTCAAAAAAAACATTTCAAGATCTATCCTAATATCCTAATATCTAAGCCAGGGAAAGATCCCACAAAAAAAAAGAAAATTACAGACCGGTATCACTCATGAACCTAGATGCAAAAATCTTCAACAACATTCTAGCCAATAGAATTCAACAACATATAAAGAACAATTCATCATGATCATGTTGGTTTCATTCCAGGGATGCAAGGCTGCTTCAACATCAGAAAAACAATTAATGTATTCAACCACATAAATATCACAAAAGATAAGAATCATCTGATTTTGTCAATTGATGCAGAAAAGGCATTTGACAAAGTTCAATACCCATTCATGCTAAAAACTCTCAGAAAAATAGGAACAGAGGGGAAATTCCTCAGCACAATCGGTAGCATCTAGGCAAAGCCAACTGCCTTCATCATCCCGTATGGTGAAAAACTAAAAGAATTCCCTTTGATAATGGGAACTAGACAAGGATGCCCACTCTGACCATTTCTATTCAACATTATGCTAGAAGTTCTAGCCAGAGCTATTAGATAAGACAAAGAAATAAAGGTCATCCATATCAGCAACAAAGAAGTAAAAAAACTCCCTATTTGCAGATGATATAATTATATATACAGAGAATCCAAAGGAATCTATAAGTAAACTATTGGAACTAATAGAGGAGTTTAGTAAAGTATTGGGATACAAGCTAAACATTAGTAAATCAATAGGATTCCTTTATACCAACCATGAGATTATTAAAGAAGAAATAACCAAATCAACTCCATTTACTATAGCCCCCAAGAAAATAAAATCCCTAGGAATAAATGTAACTAGAGAAATAAGAGACCTATACAAAAAGAACTACAAGACCTTACTACAAGAAACTAAGAGAGACTTACATAAATGGAGTAACCTACCCTGCTCATGGATAGGAAGACTTAATATTGTGAAAATGTCTACTTTATCCAAAGCAATCTATTTGTATAATGTAATCCCAACACAAATTCAGGTGACATTTTTTACTGAGATGGAGAAAGAAATCACCAACTTGTTTGGAATGGGAAGAAACCTTGGAAAAGTAAAGCACTACTGAAGAAGAACACACTGGGAGGCCCCTCACTATCTGACTTCAGAAACTGTTACACTGCCACAGTTATCAAAACAGCCTGGTACTGGTACGAAAAGAGACACATAGACCAATGGGACAGAGTTAAGACCCCAGAGATGCCACCCTCCTCCTATGAAGAGCTAATATTCGACAAAGGCCCTAAGATTTTAAACTGGGGTATGAACGTTCTCTTTAACAAATGGTACTGGTAAAATTGGATATCCATCTACAAAAAACTGAAACAAGACCCATATCTCACACTTTATATACAAAAACCAACTCAAATTGGCTAAAAGACCTAAACACAAAATCTGAAATGATAAAGCTCTTCCAAGACAAAATAAGATCAACAATGGAAGTTTTAATACACAATGTAGACAGACTTCAAAATCTGACAAACAAAACACGATCAACAGAAGAGAAAATGGACAAATAGGAACTAAGAATGAAACACATTTGCTCATCCAAAGACTTCATCAAAAGAATTAAAACACCACCTACAGAATAGGGAAAAATAATTTGGCAACTGCATGTCAGACTGACGTCTGATCTCCGTAATCTGTAAGTTACTACAAAATATCAGTAAGAAAAATATATATAATCCAATTAAGCAAAGGGTGAAGGAAATGGACAGATACTTCCCTAAAAAGGATATCCAGGCAGCCAAGAGACACATGCAGAAACGCTCACGATCATCTAGCTATTAAAGAAATTCACATCAAAACTACAATGAGATAGCATCTCACCCCAACAAGCTTGGCTATGATCCAAAAAACACAAAATCTCAAATGCTGGAGAGGCTGTGGAGAGACTGGAACTCTCCCGCACTGCTGGTAGGATTGCAAAATGGTTCAATCTGTTTGGAAAGTAATCTGGCACTTTCTTAAAAAGCTGGAAATAGATATACCATTTGATCCTGTAATTCCACTGCTTAGAATTTATCCTTCAGAAACAAAGGTTGTCACACAAACACATGTACATGAATGTTTGCTGCAGCATGGGCCACAACAGCAAAAAGATGAAATCAACCCCGATGCCCATCAACAGATGAAAGGATAAACAAACTACGGTACATATACTCAGTGGAACACTATGCCATGATAAAAAAAAAAATGACGATTTTAGAAAACATCTCATAACATGTTCTCATTTGGAACAGATCATGCTGAGTGAAATCCATCAGTGTCAAAATTTTGTATGAGACCCCTGTTACAAGGACCTAAAAAGAGACTTATCCACAGAAGAAAACGACTATGTTGGCTACGAGGGGGGGGGGCGGGGCGAGGGGGGTGGTGCTGAGCATTTATCATAGATGAGATAATTGGCACATGTTAGAAATTTCATTCTTTTACTGTAATTAATAAAAAAATAAAATTAAAAAAGGGAAAAACTAAAAAATAAGTTACTACACACACAGGAAAGATTTATCCTGAAGTATAACACTGTCAGTGATAGGAAAATAGCTAAACAGCTACAAGGAATACTAGTTAATATGATTGTTATTCAGATTTACACACCAACCACTAAGGCCAAAGATGAATAAATCTAAGATTTTTAACCAACTTCTACAGTCTGAAATTGCTCAAGTAAGCAATCAGGATGCACTGATCAGTATTGGTGATTGGAATGTGAAAGCTGGAAACAAGACAAATGATTAATAGTTAGAAAATACATCGTTGGTGACAGATACAACGCCTGAGATCACATGACTGAATTTTGTAAAATCAACGACTTCGTCATTGCAAATACCTTGTTTCCCCAACAAAAATTATGACTATACACATTGACCTTACCAGATGGAATACACAGGAATCCAATCAACCATCTCTTCAAAGAGAGGATGGAAAAGCGTAATATCATTTTCAGAACAAGGTCAGGGTCTGATTTTGGATCACACCATCAATTATTCATCAATTACTCATATGTGAGTTCGAGTTGAAAGTGAAGAAAATTGGAAGAAGTCTATAACAGCCCAAAGTATGACCTTACATATATCCCACCTGAATTTAGATACCACCTCAGGGAGAGATTTGAAACATTGAACATTAACAACCAAAGACCAGAGGAACTGTGGATGGGCATCATATATGTAGCAATCAAGAAGTCATCAAAAAGACAGAAGAAAAAGACCTAAATAGATATCAGAAGAAACTCTGTAACGTGGTCTTGAATATCGGTTAGATAAAGTAAAAGGAAAAAAACGAAGTAAAAGAACTGAACAGAAGATTTCAAATGGCAGCACAAGACAGAGCAAGGTATTATGAGAACATGTGCAAAGACCTGGAGATAGAAAACCAAAGGGAAGAACACGCTCAACATTTCTCAAGCTGAAAGAACTGGAGAAAGAATTTAATCTTCAAATTGCAATACTGCAAGATTCTGTGAGGAAAATGTTAAACAAAGCAGGAAGCCTCAAAAGTAGATGGAAGGGACACAGTCTCCATGCCAAACATTACAGGTTACCATCCAACCATTTAAAGAAGGTAACATATGATCAGAAATCAATGGTACTGAAGAAAGATGTTTGAGCTGCACCGAAGGCTCTGGGAATTAACAGTATAACAACTGAGATGTTTCAAAGTATAAATGCAGCACTGTAAATGATCACTATCCTATGCCATGAAATTTTGAAAACAGTTAACTTGGCCAACCACCTGGAAGAGATCTATGTTATTCTTACTCCCAAGAAAAGTGATCCAACCAAATGTTGAAATTATCAAACATTATTAATATTACATACAAGCAAAGTTTTGCAGATCATTCAAAAGCAGCTGCAGCAGTATATCCATAGGGAGTTCAAGCCAGAAATTTAAGCAGATTTAGAAAAAGATATGAAACCAGGGATAGCATCACTTATGTCAGACAGGTCCTGGATGAAAGCAGACAATACCAGAATAGTGTTTACCTGTGTTTGATTGATGATGCTAAAGCATTCAGCTGTGTGGATCATAACAAACTGTAAAGAACAGTGTGGAGAATAGGAATCCCAGAAAACTTAAGCGTGCTCAGGAGGAATCCGTATGTGGATGAAGAGGCAGTCGTTGCAACACAACAAAGGGATACTACATGGTTTAAAGTCAGCAAAGGTGCATGCCAGGATTGTATCTTTTCAGCATACCTGTTCAATCTTCATGCAGAGCAAATAATTCAAGAAACTGAATTATGTGAACTATACGAAGAAGAACAGAGCATCAGGATTGAAGCATGATTCGTTAATAATCTGGCTTATGCAAGTGACACAACCTTGCTTGCTGAGAGTGAAGAGGAATTGAAGCATTTACTGAAGACCAAAGACAACAACAGCCTTCAGTGTGGATTACATCTCAACATGAGACAAAATCCACATAACTAGACCAACAAGCAGTATCCTGGTAAACAGAAAAAAGGATTTAGTTGTCAGGCATTTCATTTTACTTTTATCTATAATCAACACCCATGGAAGCAGCAGTCAAGAAATCAAAGGACACATCGCACTGGGTAAATCAGCTGCAAAAGAGCTCTTCCAAGTCTCGAACCGAAGCACAGCAACAGCATCAAGGATGGCACGGAATCGTGCAGCTTCTTTCCAGCTGTGCACTGGGTTACTGCGAGTCGGACTCAACTCAACAGTACCTATCAACAACAATGACTGTATTAGACATGTGAAGTTTAATACTGTACTAAATTTATTTGATACAGTATTATTCTACCAGGAATTAATGGGTTTGTGGTCAGTAAATATCTGTGTGAAGTTTGTCAAACTCTTATGGAAACATGTTAATCTGTATCTTCTGCCATGTGGCACCTTAACTTGGCTTGGATTTTATACCACATCATTTCAAACAACATTAAATGTAGGCCTTGTATTCCCCATCCTGAGAATTCCGGTTCATCAAGGACCCCTTCCTTTTTCACAAAGTACAAGACCTTTATTTCAACACTTCTAGTCACATCTTCTAGATTTCTAGGTGGTGCAAACAGTTTGCACTTAGCTATTAACCTAAAAAGGAGTCCTCACGGAGCAGCGGTTAAAGTAAAATTCAGTGGTTCAAACCCACCAGCCACTCCAGCAAAGATTACAGCCTCGGAAACTCTGTGTAGTAGTTCTAGCCTGTCCTATAGGGTGTCCGTGAGTCAAAATAAACTCAATGGCACAGAACAATTAACCTAAAGGTTGGCAGTTTGAACCCACCCAGAGGCACTGTGGAGGAAAGGCCTGGTGATCTGCTTTCTTAAAGAATGAGCCAAGAAAACCTTTTAGAGCAGTGCTGCTCTGTCGCACATGGCATCACCGTGAGTCTCAACTGACATGATGGAAAAGCATTTTTTGGTTTGCTTTCATCTTCTAGCTTTCTTTTCATTTCTTTTTTTTTCTTTTTTATTTTTTTTTGTTTTTATTTAACATAACTGAGTGAAAATGTACATTCACATGTAAATTTACATGCCCCCTATAAGCTCTCCCTGTCCAGTGACTGCACACTATTCCTCTCTGCTCCATACATGTCTCATCCTCCCAACAGTCTCTTTTTCCCCTCCTCTCCGTCCACTCCCCTTCCTCCAGCCAGAGATCAGCAAGGTGATATCCTATAGATGTACAGAACCATAAAGTGCTTCCAATATATGGTTACTCTGCATTGCCAAGTCCAATCCATTCCTGTCCAAAGAGTGGACCTTTGTTATAATTTATGGGAACGGGCAGCATCAGGGCTGTTTTCCATTTCTGTATGCTTTCTGAAAACAACTGATAGATGTTAACTATCTCTTCTAAATTGTCCATTGAAAACATTTTTAAATTTCTGCTATCATGTTTTTAATTTCCAAGGGCTCTTTTTTGATTTCTGAATGTCCCTTTTGTAACATCCTTTTCTTTATTTATAATTGTAGTATCTTGGTTGCTGAAGGAATTTTTTATTCTCCAAGTTTTATTTTACTCTCTCTGCGTTGTTTCCGTATATCTTCATCAGAGTTCAGTCTCCCAAGCCCATTTCATTATCAATACCTTTGATATTAAAGAGTTTCTTCAAATATCTAGTTTTCATTGGCTATCAATAGTTATTTGAAAATAGAGCAATGTCTTAGTTATCTAGCACTGCTATGCCACAAGTGGATGGCTTTAACAAACAAATTTATTTTCTCAGTCTAGGAGACTAGAACACTGAATTCAGGTTGCCGGCTCTAGGGGGAGGCTTTCTCTCTCTGCTGACTCTCAGGAATGGCTCTTCTCAACAACCTTCCCCAGGAAGAAGTTTCTCAGTGCAGTGACCTCGGGTCCAAAGACTGCGTTCCACTCTTGACTCTTCTTTCTTGGTGGTAGGAGTCCCTCTCCTCTCTGCTGGCTTCTCTTTTTTATGTCTGAAAAGTGACTGACTTAGTATATAACCTAATCCTGTAGATTTGTATCTTGCCTCATTAACATAACTGCCTCAAGTCCTGCCTCATTAACATCATAGAGGTTAGAATTTACAATACATACGATAGTAAGTATCAGATCAGAAAACAGAGGAAAGACAACCACAATACTGAGAATCATGAACTACTCAAATTTACACATGTTTTGGGGGGATACAAGTCAATCCATAACAGGAACAAAAAGCTAACTGCAGCCTTTGTGCATCTAAAAAAAAAAAAAAACCAAAATCCAAACCTGTTGACGCTGGGTTGGTTCCAACTTCAACAGTCTGTTTAAACTGTTTGTAACTCACAGCAACCCTACAGAATGGAACAGAACTTCCTCATAGTGTTTTCAAGGAATGACAGGTGGATTCAAACCGCTGACCTTTTGGGTAGCAGCCACGCTCTTGACCGTTGTGCTGCCAGGGCTCCTGCGTGTGTCTGGCTGAGGTTTATCAGCCTGAAGATACATTAGACTAAGTGTCATTCTGCTAGAGAACACTCAAACATCAGAACTCATGGGTCTTTTCTGGTAGACCATCCCATCTCTGCAGAGAAGAATCCACTAATCTTGCACTAGGAGGGAATGTGGTATTAGCATAAAGGTGTAAGACTGGCTCCTAGAATTCTAGCAACTGATCGGAGAAAGGGACCAACAGTCCAACTTCTGCATGCCCAACTCTCATATAATACCTTTGTTTTCAGTACTGAGTCCTCCCCCTTGCTGACTCTCCACCTTCCAGTGGCTAAGGTGACTCTGACTCTGGGACTCTTCTTGTTTTCGTTTCCACAGACAGTTAGCTAACTGTGTCTAGCTGGAGGAGACAGAACTTGTCACCTGTCTAACAGTGAAGCAGGGGGACAATCTAGGGCTTGAACAGCTCTTTATAAACCTTTCAGTCCATCCTTTTGCTTTCAGCTGTACCTCTGTTGTTCCCAGGGTAGAGGTCCCAGCTATCCACGGTTCCTGAGAAGACCAGGATTCTACTGTATGAGTTAGCACCTCTCTTTTTGGCTCCTCCTCCTGCGGGCAGGAAAGACTCATCCTTTTCTACCCAGCTGTTTGTTGTTCATGCATTCCCGCTCTTCCAAAAGCTTGTTGACATGTCTTGTCCAAGGTCTTCTTTCTGTACCTTTTGCCCCTGTACCTTTTGTACCTGTTATAATTCCTGTACAGTTATGTTTATGGCGCTTCAGTAGGAAGTGGAGAGAATTGCACCGGTTCAATCTTTGATGTTTAACTAAATGTTTAGGGCATTTGTTTGTTTGTTTGAATCCATCCCGTGATGTGGAGTTTGGCTTCATGATTTGGAAGATAATTTGATACCTCAAGTTCATCTTTCCTTCCAAGGCATTTGTGTTTACCTCATTGCTCTACACCCTCAAGCTGAGCTTTCAGAGACCACATGGAAGATTTATTAATGTAATTATCCATTATGATATAAGTAAAGTAATAATTCACTTGCTATTAAGTAATTTTCTGGGTACACGCTGCTGAATTCTCTTGAAACATATTTGTCTTTCAAAATGTGCAAATTGATATGCAACTGAATACATAAGCCTCCTAAGAGTAATCCACTTAGAAAACAGAGCTATCTCAGGCTTGCCATAATAATAAACTGCCCAATAAATCCTAAATCAATGGTAGTGTCATTTTAGAGAAATCAGGGTAGGCTTCCTGGGTTGCCCCTGAACTGCCTCAATTCCTTTCTGACTTACTGCCTACAATTTTATTTCTAGTTGTTAAATTTCTTTTGCTTAGGACCCTCTCTCTTGATGCACAAGTATTTATGGGAGGTGCTAACAAAATAAGATACCGATAATCGAAGTATCTGAAGGTTTTGATTTGAAGGGAGGAAGATTATCAGGGAACGCAACAGTGGAGGGAACAGAGGAAGATGTGAGGGGGAAGGGGGAGAGCACAGGTTGAAAGAGTGGAAGGCTAAACATGCCATCAGAGTGCTTGAGAACATCCACAGCTTAGCTGCTGCAAAAAGCTCCTTCTAGTGCCAGAGAAATCCAAGTTGAAATCCCACTTTTTGCACTTGTTGACTGTGTAAGAGAAAGTGTCTCTCTTAGTTTTCTCCTCTACTAACTTGGTGAGAACAGTATCTGTTTTAAAGAGCTTTAAGGGTTAAATGGAAACCCTGGTGACGGAGTGGTTAAGTGCTACCTCTGCTAACCAAAAGGTCGGCAGTCCCAAACCACCAGGTGCTCCGTGTAAACTCTATGGGGCAGTTCTGTTCTGTTTTATATGGTCACTATGAGTCAGCATAGACTCAATAGCAGCGGGATAAGGACTAATTGAGATAATATATGAAAACTGCTTAGCCAAGTGCATGATCCATAATAAATGCTCAATAAAATGTAGTTACTAATGATAGCAATAATGCCTATAATAACCAGATTTATAGTTTTAACAAGAGTTGGTCCTGACTGTATCATCTTAAAAAGATAGCACTGACATCAGAGGGGTGGATCTTATGACTAGTCTTTGCCCAGATTCACTGGTGGAAAGTGAATGGGTTACCAAACCTCAGAAACACCTATAATTTTCTTACTGTGGCTAAGAACATTCTGAAGTGTTTCAAGCTGACTTTGGTCTACAATTGGTCTGTAATTCAGATAAGAGCAACTGCTGCTGAAAACACATACCTGCATTACACAAAGAGAAGGGCCTTTTTGGTTTTTTTAAAAAGTTTCATTTTATTCTATTGTTGCTGAATGCTATAATTCTCCCTGCTTAAAAATAGTGGCATCCAGAAATATAACTTACCAGGCCTAACACCTGAGCTCTGGAAGCTTTGAATTGACCATCTTCCACCTCTCCTCACAAAACAGCCTATTAACCCATATTTAGGCTTTGCTTTGATTTCCATTTCAGTAAGTACAGAAAGAGCAGTGTTGATTCAGTGACAGAATTTTCACCTTCCAGGTGGAAGACACAAGTTCCGCTGCTGGACAAGGCACTTCATGTGCAGCCACTTACTAATCTGTCAGCGGAGGCTTGCCTGTAGCTATGAGGCTGATCAGCTTTACAGCAGAGCTTCAGAGAAAAGCATGGTGATCTACTTCCGAACATCACTCGGTGAAAACCCTATGGATCACAAAGTGTGATCCCCAACCAATCCCGGTGTTATGGATTGAATTTTGTCTACCAAAAATGCATGTCAATTTGCCTAAACCATGATACTCAGTATTATCACCACCATTTGGACATCTGATGTGATTTTCCAAAGTGTTGAAACTCTTGGCTCTATGACGTTAATGAGGCAGGATTAGAGGCAGTTATGTAAATAAGGCAAGACTCAGTGTACAAGATTCAATTGTATCCTCAGTCAATCTCTTGAGATACAAAACAGAGAAACGGACAGAAAGATGGGGGTAGGGAAACTTCATTCCAGCAAGAAAGCCGTGCCAGGAGCACTGTGTTCTTTGGACTTGCGGTCCCTGCACTGAGAAGCTTCTAGACCAGGAGAAGATTGATGAAAAGACCTTCCTCCAGCGCGGACAGAAAGAGAAAGCCTTGAATTTAGACTTCTAGCCTCCTGAACTGTAAGAGAATAAATTTCCCTTTGTTACAGCCATCTACCTGTGGTATTTCTGTTATAGCAGCAGTAGATACCTAAGACGCATGAGGATGGCGCAGAACTAAACATGGTCTACCTTGCTGTGCACGGAGTCCCCAGGCTTCAGAGTCAACTCAAAGGCAATCTGCAACAACCACATGCCGAAAACGTTCTTCTCTCACTTGAAACACTTCTGCATAATCAAATCTTTATGGGTTAGGCGTATCCTTTCCTGGCTTTTGAAGACTTGAAGAAGTTGTCCAGGAGTTGGAGGAGCAGGCCTCTAGATTATGAGGAACAGTGTCAGCAAAGCAAAGAAAACCTCCATACTCTTTATAGCTGAGGATATTAGAAAACAGGAGTGAAAAGAATGTAAATTGAAGGTACTTAGGGAAAGCTTTGAAGGTTTTGAGGAAAGGTGAGATTTAACATGACAATGAAAAGAAAATGAAGTTTGTTAAGGGAACCATAGGAGTGTCTATCACACCTTCAGACCCCTCTGCATACCATAACTAACAGATATCTGATGAATTTTAGACAGAGTCAGGAGACCTTGGCTGGAGTTCTGGCCCTGCACTCAATAGCTGTACGATAATGGGATCAACATAAGTCTCATGTTGTGTACAGAATGAAGAATAAAGCCAATAATCTCAAAAGTTTGCTTTCCACACCTACCCAATATTGTAGATGTTTTCCTTGTATTTTCACAACCGGAAACATAAACTGCTAATTATATATTTGAACTGCTAGTCTGTCTTTTGGAGCCCTGGTGGTGTGGTGGTTAAGAGTTCAGCTGCTAACCCAAAGGTCAGCAGTCTGACTCCACCACTGCCTCCTTGGAGACCCTATGCAGCAGTTCCACTTTGACTTATAGGGTCACTGTGAGTCTGAATCAACTAGATGGCAATGGGTTTGGTTTGCTTTTTTTAATATGTACTTTAGCTAAGCATGATTTTTACCTGTATAAGAACTTGGCTGCTAACTGAAAGTTTGCATCTACCAGCTGCTCCTTAGAAACCCTATAGAGTAGCTCTCCTCCACCCTATAGGGCACTGTGATTTAAAATTAAAGGAATACAGGTATATAATGCAAATGCACATAGATGTATGTATTATGAGTCTATCCAGCTATCTGTGCATATGTGTACTGACCTATCCATGTCTATCTATAATGCATATGTACTTGCATATATGTGTGCAATTAATTTGTTATGCATCTTGTGTAAAATTTAAAATTTCTGTTTAGCTAAGATACATCCACTAATTCCTCCTGTTAGCAGTTCACAGAACATATCAAAACAAAGAAAAAAAGATATTAAATGTTAAAAGTCAATAATCTTCCTTTAATGTGAGGTTTAACAGCTTCATTTCTGTGACACAAAAACTGTAATTCAGCACCTTACCAATAACTTTTTAAATAAAATCCATAGCCTTTAATCCCATCAAAAATCAGTTCCATCCCTTTTGGCAGAAAATCACCTTTTCATTAATTGGAGGTGATGATTTCCATGTGAATGATATTGTTTATCTGCACTTTCCCCACATTTGACCTTATTTCTTCTAAGAAATGTGGAATATTGCTTTGGGTCTTTGAAAGGCAAGGGCTGGAAGAAGGTTTTATTAGAATAATCTCCACCTAAAGAGGTTTTAAGACTCACCTATTCATTGACCCATGAAGGGTAAATGCTAAATTCCTACAGTCAAGTATTTATTCCAATCCTTCAGAACAGATGAAGGAACTTGCCTCTTATTTAAATTACTATAAGATGGATAAGACTTTTACTGTCTGTTGAAAGGTGATAATCATGACCACCATCACTGTCACCAACATTTAGTCATTAATGATGACAAGAATGACAAAGACATTTGGGTTCACCCAATACTTCCTTTGTGATGTTTATTTTTGCATGCACAATTTAGGCACTTTTCCTATGCAATTCCATATCCAGCTCAACGTATGTTTAACCATATATACACTGATGCTTTTATGCATTTTTCTGTAAACCTAAGGCTGATGGACTCCAAATTAGCATCCAATTAAACAATTTCTCAAGAGATAGCCTGCTTACTTCTACATGTTAAGATGATGCTATGGAGTTAGCCAGAAGGACATTTTCCTTGAATTTTTCTCTTATAATGGCCATGTATTTGTGATTTTCTCCACACTTGCTTATCCTCAGACAACCCTGCTGTTGAACAGTAATGAACTATTTTAAACATTTCTCATGAAACTCTGTCAGGAACACCTTCATGTGGTTCATAAATTATTTTGATTTAGGGGACTTTGTCAAAAAGAGTCACTTTCCTATTTGTGAAGGTAGAAATGAACAATTTTTGATGTCCAGTTTCTGAATATTTGCAAATGAAAAGAAACAAATCCAGGATGACAGGGGAAGTAATTTGATACTCAGCTCTCTACTAAATGTCTAGACTGTCTGGGAGTTGTCTGCAGTGGTGCTGAGAGGTGCTGACGTTATCTCAGTTTACTTCAGCTCGTTTCCTCTACATAATGTTAAGAACAATGTTCTATTTCCTGGACCATTTCCTCTCTTTGCTTATTATCTCCTTTTTTCTTTTTCTTTTTCTTTTTTTTTTGTTTTTTGATTTGAAAAGAACACACTAAGTTTGTTTTTTCCTTGACAGGATGCCCCATCCACTGTAGACATAAATTTCAGAGCCATTCTGGCAAATCTCACCTATTCATTTCATTTACACTGTTTCCACTTAACTCTATTTAGTATATTCTTGATGCTTCAAAAAATAGAAGAAAATAAAACAAAACAAAGTAAAGCACTCTCTCCTTGGGCTCTTGCAAAAGTGTTTTCACAAAGCGGGTGCCAGAGGCCCTTTCCTGAGAGCAGTTTCTGAATTTAAATTTCAAACAATGATGTACTATGGTATTTTTTTCCCCATGTTCCTTCTTATATTCTTTATTTCTTTGTAATTAATATTCCAAGCTGACTCAAGGATAAAACTAGGATAGTCCTCTGAGTTTTCTGATACCTAGAAAGATTTCTCTTTTCCGTAAGAATAAATTAAAATTCAAAAATTTCTACTGTCTTATAAAAATCAAGAATAGTACATTAGAGGGTTAAAAATATAAACAATCCATAATAGTTTGAAAAGGGAGTATCTGCCTCTGAGGAACAGAAACTTTAGAAATCTGATTAGCATTGCTAATCAACACTGATCCTGTAGGCATATACTTTTTATAGAGCTACATAACCAAGTCTAATTAATATTCCAGAGTCACAGTCAAGTTTCATTTTTGTTCATTTGATCTATGAACTTTTTTTCAAGTAAAACACTGATTTGGGGCCTATAATTGGCCCCTAGAGGTGATACTGTATTTTTTAAAGCAGGAGGAAAAAACTCACTCAGTTCTTATGCCTGAAGCAATTCCATGCGGATACTTCCTCAAATGGTTGGCCATTGGCAATGCAGTTTAAGCAGTACTTTTGACTGTTTCCTCTCTGTCCTGCCCTTATTTTTAGGCACAAAAGAACCAGATTGCAAGAAGGAATAGACAAAGAAGGAATTTGTGATGTAGCATGGCACCAGCAGTGTAAGCATGCAGCAGCCTATCATCGACTGCTGGTAAATCACAGGGTTTTTGCTGCACATGTCACCTTCAAAGTGTAGGAATAACTTTGTTATAGAGGATACTCTTTTGTAAGAGTATTTGCTAAAATGAGATTTTACCTGAATTAATTTAAAAGTGGTATATGTTTGTGGCTTTTATTTTCAGTTCTTGCCCTTGAAAAACTAATTCCTAAACTTCTGATTCTACATACTTAGCCAGTTCTCAAACAGGCCAACACATGTACATGGGCTGGTTCTACCTTGGAGTTTAATATGCAGTTGAGAAATCAGGTGACTCACAGAATTATAGCATGGAAAGGGTGGTTACAAGATCATCTGAATTCATCTATACCAATATTTCTAAATTTCTGAGTGCTTCTGTTAGAGGACTTAAAGCTGAAGACATTGTTGCCTTTCTAGAAACCAGGTTTTGAGACAGTTCTAGATATTAATTCTTCACATATTATGATAAATCCATTGTCCCTACAGCTTCTACCATTTGAAGTTTGTTGTTATTATTGTCAGATGCAGTGGCATCCATTCTAACTCAGAGACTCTGTGTGACAAAGTAGAACTGCCTCACAGCTTTAATCTTCATGGGAACAGACTGCCGGGTCTTACTCCCATGGAGCCATGGTGGGTTCCAACCACTAACACCTTTGGTTAGCAGCCAACTGTTCAACCATTGTGCAACCAGGGGTCTTCTGAAGTTTCTTAAGCCTCCCAAAATGATCCAGAAAAAGACTAGTCTTCCTCCAATAGTAAAAAAAAACAACTTCCTAATATTTGCAGACCTCTCTGCTTTTGTTCCTGCATGGTGCCTATTTCTGCTTCATTATTCAGTCCTTGCATGGCACTGTTGTGGAGCTTTCCACCTTCTAGGGCTGCAGCTCTTTCTTGTCTAAACAGGACAGCATCTAGAACTGAATGCGGCGGACAGTTAGAAGCCTGTCATGCCCTTGTGGTCTACACAGATCTCTGATAGCAGTGGTAGTTCAGTGGTAAAATTCTACCCTTTCATGGGGAGATCCAGGCTCCATGTCTTACAAATGCATCTCTCATGTAGCCACCACCCATTTGTCAGTATAGATTTGCATGCTGATAGGATGTTAAACATTTTTCAGTGGAGGTGAATCAAACTAGACTGAAACAAACTAGAAAGAAAGGCCTGGCAATGTACTTTCAAAGATTAGCCAGTGAAAACTCTATGAATCTCAACGATCTGATCACTGGGATGGCACAGGATGAGGCCACACATTGTTCCACTGTACATGAGTTCATCACGATTCAGAGGCTGATTTGACAGCAGCTAACAATAACATATATCTCTCTACGTCTGTATTTGTATCTATACCTCTACAGTAATTTAAGTATGTACGAATGTAATGTAACTATGGAATATAGATAGACAACATCCATGATTTCAATATTTCTTGAATACCTCGTGACAAGAAAGATTAAACTAAACAATTAGGAAAAAAAGATAATGCTTGTCTAAGTTGAAAAAGATAAAACTATTTATTTTAATTTCACTATCTTCAGAAATCTAAGTCTTAAAAAAAGTTAAAAAAACAACTTCTTCTTTTGTGAAAAAATAGTTGATATTGGAGCCCAAACGGTGCTAATATCATCTTCCCTGGAGGTCTTCATGATGGTCCTGTGGGGAAATAATTCTTTATATAGCTTTGTAATCTCTTTACGGGTCTCCACAAACCTCAAACTGGCGGAGCAGAGGTTCCCAGACTTGCTTTTAGGACTAATAACATCCAGTCACGGTTGCACCGGTGATTGTTTTACAAATTGGGGGAAAGGTGGGCGGGGGGGCGAGAGGTGGGAAATGTACATTTATACGTGCGAGGTTCCGCAGGTAGATCTGCGAACTTAATTGGCTTCTGTACTACATACTTCATTGCTGAATATCGCTGTGACCACCTTCGAAGTACGCAATTGTATAGTTGTCTGTGAGGGAGTTTTTAGGCAGTAAACAAGTAGTTGTATCGGAACACCCTCCCTACTCACCTGATCTGGCCCCCAGTGATTTATTTCTTTACCCTAAGATAAAGGAAATATTGAATGGAAGACATTCTGATGACATTCAGGGCATCAAGGGTAATACGATGACAGCTGTGATGGCCATTACAGAAAAAAAAGTTCCAAAATTGCTTTGAAAGGCACTGCCATCAGTGCATAGCATCCCAAGGCAGGGTGCTTCAAAGGTGACATTGTGATATTCAGCACTTTTTCCAGGATGAGTTCACGAACTTGTCAGACCGCGCGTGTGCCGTGCGCGTGCATATATATTTATTATAAATTGATGTAAAGGATGTGTCAAGCATAATTTACAAGTAATGACAAAATATACAATACTATTTATTTTAAATGCTACTGTACCGTTAGATGCGGTCGAACCAGTTCCAACAAATAGGTGACCCTATGTACAACAGAATGAAATAATGATCAGTCCCACACCATCCTCACAATCGTTGAGAGTCTTCCTCTTTGTCACTAACCCTCCTCTTAAGCAAACACAATGTTCTTCTCCGGGGAAAGATCCCACATGATAACATATTGAAAGTAGGTGAGACATAGTACCACCATCTTTGCTTCGAAGGAGCATTCTGGTTGTACTTCTAAGACAGATTCGTCCATTCTTTTGGCAATCCATGGTATTATTCAATATTCTTTGCCAACACCACCACCATTCAAAGGTCTCAGTTCTTCAGTCTTCCTTATTCACCCTTCTGGCATACTGGTTAAGAGCCAGTACTGCTAACTTAAAACGTCGGCAGTTTGAGTCCACTAGGTGCTCTTTGGATACTCTACTGAACAGTTATACTCTGTCCTTTAGGGTCTCTATGAGTCAGAATCAACTTGACAGCAGTGAGTTTGGTGGTTTTTTTTTTTTTTTGGTTTGGGGTCAGGCATTTAAACACTGTACACTTATAATTCTATGCCTTACTGTTTCTTTCAAAAACCAACATCAGTTTTGACAATTCTGTCACCAACAATAAAAATCCCAAACCAAAACCAGGTGCCACTGAGTTGATTCCATCTCATAGTGACCCTATAGGACAGAGTAAAACTGCCCCATAGAGTTTCCAAGGAGTGCCTGGCAGATTCAAACTGCAAGCTTTTGGTTAGCAGAGGTAGCACTTAACCACTACACCACCAGGGTTTCCAGTTACCAGCAACTGTGTTGACAAAAATTAGACTACCGATAAATGCTTGCATATTATCTGATTCTGCAAAAATCAACCGCATTATTGACAAATGTGTCTACCTATATTAGAATATTGGTTGATATTTTCACTTAAGTTAACAAATAAGATGAAAATGAAATAACATTTCACTATGTTGGAACTTCACTCATTCATCAATGACAAGTGTTTTCCTTGCAGAAGTGAATAACACTATTTGAATATTGGAAAAACATCTACTCTCTTCGTGTCACTCACAGACAAACACTTTTAAGTTTGATCTACATTGTTAATGTTTTCACTATCACTTTGCCAAGTCTACACCATGAAGAAAACAATAAGAGAAGGCTTGATTTGTAGCACTTGCCAATTTCTGTAGTGTAAACACTTTCTCCCTGGCCAATTTCAAGCACTCAACGCAGTGTCATTGAAATGAAGTTGGGAAGAGGTGCAATAACATATCATTATGTAATACATCCATAAACCCAGTGTCATTGAGTGGATTCTGACTCATAGCAACCCTACAGAACAGAGTAGAATTGCCCCATAGAATTTCCAAGGAGGTCCTGGTGGATTTGAACTGCCTTCCATCTGGTTAGCAGACATAACACTTAACCACTATGCCACTAGGGTTTCCACAGATACGAATAAATGTAAATAACTTCAAGCACATAGATAAAAATAAAAGATAGCAAAATATTTAGGAAGGGATCAGTTTGGGACATTTGCTACCTTTGCTTTTAATAAAACTTATGTAACTGTAGGAAACCCTGGTGGCACAGTGGTTAAGTGCTATAGCTTCTAACCAAAAAGCTGGAAGTTCAAGTCCACCAGGCACTCCTTGAAAAGTCAATGGGGTAGTTCTAATCTGTCTGATATTGTCACTATGAGTCAGAATCAACTTGACAACACTGGCTTGGTTTGGTTTATATAACTGTAAGATTACATAATTTAATTTTTAATAATGACTACATTGAAAAACTGGCTCATAAAATTCCTGAAAATGTAACAGATGTTTCACATAAGACATCATGAGCTAGTGCCAGTATACCACTAGTGGAAAACCTGGATAGATACTCAGTTTTTCAAGATGTGCCTTGATCTACTAGACCCCTCTCTGAGTTACAGGATCATTGATTCATATTGGGAATACTGTTTAAAATGTACAGTCTTAAAAAAAAAAAACACTGCCTTTGAGTTGATTCCAACTCATAGCCACCCTAAGGGACAGAGTAAAACTGCCCCATAGTTTCCAAGCAATGCCTGGTTAGATTTGAAACGCCAACCTTTTTGGTTAGCCTCTGTAGCACTTAACCACTGCACCACCAGGGTAGCTTCATTAATAGCATCAACCATATGATTCACATTTCTTATCCTTTCAGTGCATGTACAAGATCTCATCTCTAAGTCTTCCTCCAAGTCTTTAAAATGCAATGGAAATGACTCTATTGAACTACGTAATTCTTTTTGCCGGTCCTATAAAAACATAAGCTTATACACAGGAACTAAAGTTACTTCAGAGAATAGTCTAAAATCCCTATCAAGCAGGTGAGATAAATGTCTCATTGTATGCATAGTGACATTATGCTGATATTTCTCAGGGAACTGATTCCTTTCCAAACACCAGACAGCAGTGCCTTGGATCAACACCAGCAAATGGAAATGCAGCAAATTCACACTTACTAGTGAGTATTCAAACGGAATTATTCTTACTTCATTCAGAAAGTAATAATCAACAGTACAATTAGGAAATGTAACAAGAAGACAACTGAAAAGTCCCCAAGAAGTTATTTTTTCTTTCAATTGCATACTTGAACTTTATTTCTAGTTTTGATCAGGAAATTCTTCTACTAATGCTTCAAACGATGACACACATTTTTTTGTAAATTATCACCAAGAAAATCTGAAGAGTCCATATATATCTATGTGTTATTACATACTCAATACACAAACTTGTCCACACATTTACTTTGTTAGCTTGATGATTTTGTTTCCTTTGCATCTAAAAAGCAAACACTGAAACAATAGTCTGTATAGATAGCTACAAGAGACCCATTTCATAAGTCTTTTGGAGAACAAGAGAAAAGTTCCTTTTGGGACAAGCATTTGTTCAATTTCATAATTTCTTTGAGCAAATGACGGTAGCTCTGGAAGAGATTCCCTTCTTGGTCTGTTGGAAATACAAGCCACAGCTGGAAAAGACCAAGGTGGCAGAAGATGATAAACCCTTTGGGGACACAGCACAACCTGTAGTCAGTGGTCAGGAGGTTGTAGATCCTAAGAAAATGCTCAGGTCTGAATGGATGTTGGGTAGGAACCATTGCCTTAAACTTCCCAGCTGAGGTTTGAGGACAGGAATAGTGCTGGCACCTGGTGATTTACACTGAGTGTGCCCAGCTGAATCTCAACCAGCAGCAGCCAGGCTAGGATAGAAGTAATGATTATTCAAGAGAAGAGGAAAGGAGGAAAGAGAAAGAAAGCATCAAGGAAAGAAAATACCTCAGCTTCCTTAGACCCTCTGCTCATCCTCACAACTTCACTTTATATTATATGTCAAAATGTGCCAAGTGCTTTAACTCATTAAATTATCACAATGTTGAGATGAGAACTGTGGTTATCTTTATGTTACAAATGAGGTACAGAGATGTTACATAACAGTTAAGAGGCAAGACGGGGGAATCAAGCTTTCTTGACACGAATGCCAGAACCATAGCCACATTCCTGTGCTGAGACTGTCACTAGCACGTCTATACCCCTTTCCACCTTGTTGCATGCCTTGGGAGACTGACCCATGTGGATGGTATCAAAGCCTCTTTTTGCTCTCTGATTTCCAGTCAGGTTTGGTAAATGAAAGGAGGAAGGAGGGTAAGATTGGGACATTTTTCCTATTTCCTCTTTTGTCTTTGGAGCTTCTAAGTTGACTACGTTCCTCTACAGCAAGAGGTCCTTTCCATGCAACTCCCTTTTGGGGCTGTGGTGGCTGTACTCTTCCCTTACCTTCCTAGGGCCAGTAATGATAATGACTCCATGTTAGTAGCAGAGGTTTCCTCTATCCTTGTGTTTCCCTATACCCTCTCTACAACTTTGTATGTGGTACCTTTATTAAGCTCATCCAAATTACCTAATTTAAGTATGCCAGAATCGGACTAAAACTACTACAGTGTTATGTCATGTAGTCACATGTATTGGTTTGTCCAGTAGTGACAATGACTCCATATTAGTAGAAGAGGTTTCCTCTATCCTTGTGTTTCCCTACACTTTCTCTCTACCTTTGTATGTAGTACCTTTGTTAAGCTCATCCAAATTACCCAACTTAAGTCTGCCAGAATTGGACTAAAACTACGACAGTGTTATGTCATATAGTCACACGTACTGGTTTGTAGATAACTAAGGAATTCAAAAGAAAATATTTTCCCACCATATTTTTGTTAACTGGTTTGATTTACTCTTATCTAACAAGATCTATGAAAGTTGTCAAAATATTGGAAAAATTAATACTAGTGTCTTTTTATATATGAAAAGCTCATATAAAGCAATAAGGAAAAAGATGAATTTGACAACAGAAATAGTCACAAACAATTCACATAAAAATTACCAATAGCCAAAAATATCAAAAAAAGAATTTCATCCTAATTAGTACTAAGTAAAACAATGAGACACCATTTTTATCAAACAATTCTACTACGTCCCAAAACAATGATGATATTCAGGTTTAACGAAGGAATTAGGAAGTAGATAGTTTCAAAAACTGACTCAGTGTTTTCACTTTTATTAATATATCCTAAGAAAGTGATTGAAGGTATAAATAAAGCATTATCTACAAAAAGGTCCAGTTAAAGAAAAGTTGAAAACAACCATACTGTCCAATAACAAGGAATTAGTTAAATATATGATGGCACCACAAAACAAAGAACAAATCCAATGCCATTGAGTCAGTTCCAGCTCATAGTGACCCTATAGGACTGAGTAGAACTGCCCCTGAAGGTTTCCAAAATGTAGATGGTAGATTTGAACCACTGACCTTTTGGTTAGTAGGCATAGCACTGAACCACTGTGCCACCAGTGTTGCAATGGTACCATATCACGTGGGGAAAAAAAAACTGTAGTCATTCGAGCTTTTGTTATTAAAGATGTTTATTTGTGTGGCAAAATATATTTATAGTGTCTGTTTTGTGGAAAAAGCAAGCTACCAAACCATTTTTAGTACAGCCTGCTTGTAGGGTAATCAAGAGAGGAAGCCCATGGGTAGCGTAAATGGTTAACGCACTTGGCTGCTAATCAAAGGTTTAAATGTTCAAGTCCACACAGAGGTGCCTCAGCAGAAAGACCTGGCAATCTACCTCCAAAAAATCAGTCATTTAAAAAACCTGTAGAGCACAGTTCTACCATGACACACATGAGACCACCATGAGTCAGAGTCAACTCCATGACTGGTCAAGCAATGTCCAAAAAATGGACCCACATTATTTCATAAATGTATTCATTCTGAGATCAACAGGAAATGCTATTAGTCTTTACAGAGTGGAGAAACAATGTTAACAACTCTACAGATGATAGTAACCCATGTATAATAGATGAATTGTTACATATATTATGTGAAATATGTATATTACATAATGTATGTGAACATGTTCATCATGGGGTTATTGTGAGCGATAATGTTTGAAATGCTAATCTACGCAATGATTATTATCATCCTCACTAGAGGGTTAGCTTGTAAGACTCACCTGGAGAACTACTTTATTATGAATCACTTCTAACTGGATTTTAAGCACGTTTTGGTGAAGGGCTCTGTAGAATGACATTTTTTATGATATATTTGGGGTACAAGCCATAACCTACACAGAATGGTTACAGACAACAAATGCACCGGATTTGCTCAGGGCCCCTCTCCCCATCAACCTGGGCACATCCCCTGACAGCACTGTGTGTGAAGTCTGGCCCCTAGCAAACATCGACCTTAGCTTTCCATGTATAGCTTGGGTGGATCCAGAGGATACTGTCCAAGGAAAACATGATGGTGGGATAGAATTCTTATAATAGTGCTGTTCTGGACTTGAGCAGCAGCAGTTAAGCACATCTTTATTTGTTGCACCCTTACTGAAAATAGCCACAGCTAATTCGGAGTTTTAATGGGGACTTTTTCTCCCCTGCTTTCCTGAACAGAGACAGCAATAACCTTATACTTTATTTATAAAACTAAAAAAACACAAACCCGGTGCTATCAAGATTATTCCAACTCATAGCAGAGTAGAAATGCCACCATAAAGTTTCCAAGGAGCACTTGGCAGATTCAACTGCCAACCTTCTGATTAGCCGATGTAGCACTTAATCACCAAGTCACCAGGGTTTGAATAAAACAGAAAACAAAACCATTGCTGTATATACCTCAACTTAAAACACCACAAATGCCCATTATTGCCTCTGATGATCCTTCTCAGTACTAGGAAATGTGGATTCAACACTCACGAGAATACAAGATGTTTAAAGAGGGAGCCTCCTATATATAACCCGCAAAAAAAGGGGCAAAATTTTTAAATAAAAAAAGTCTTCAAATGTCAAGCTTATTAATTTAAAATATTTTTAGAAAGTTGTGTTACAGATGATTTATACACACACACACGCACACACAACAGTTACGTGAGATTCTTCCAAAAACTTAATTCCAAACACACAGCACACAAACTTTCTTTTACCAGCTCATCCTTCTTTACAATGCCTAGTGGTAGACATAAAGGCTCACAAATGGTTTATTATAACTGAAATTTCTGTCTGTTATTACCAAAGAGAAATGTATTGAACTTAATATGTTAGGTTTGGGAAATCTATTTTCATTTTCTGTAACCAATGGTCTGTCATAAGTGTCGACACAGTGGTCTTCCAGATCCCATCTTCCCTCTGCCCCTGACACCCAAAGACAGAACTTCCTTTATGGTTTTTTATGTTTATGGAGTAAAGATCCAAGTTCCAAAATCTCAACCCAACCTCTTAATCTCTGTGAGAGAAAATGAAAGTGATAAAAGAAAGGTAACTTTCAGCAGAACTAAGCACACAAATACCTTGAAGATATTGAGCTGGGCTAATTGGTATAGGAATTATCCTCTGGCTAACCTTGCTTCAAAGCATGAATTCCTGGTTCATTAGAAATATACATTTACTGATAAGATGATACTGCTTCTGCAACATGTTTACTTTTTGAACTTATCAGAGAAAAAGGAATAAATGTGTAGGAATGATGTCACATTTCCAGTGGTTTTAAAGTTTGTCCACAGATGGATATTCTTCACATCAAAAAAGTGAAGTTTAATTCCTCTCCTCTTCATCCTTCCCTCTGAAATATGAGCTTACCTTAATGACTCAATTATACTTAATAGGAAGCAGAGGAAGTGATTCTATGTGACTTCCAAGTCCAAATTAGAAAGGTCTAGTTTACAAAAGCAAGATTCTACCAAAATGACATGGGGGAAAGACAACCCAGAAGACAAAGAGACCTACAGCAGTGGGTGCCTACATCAACTTGGGACCGGAAGAACCAGATGGTGCCCGGCAACCACCAGTGATAGCCACAATGGAGCTCACTAAGTTGAGTCTCACTGGCAACACAAGAATAAAATGGGGTGCACCCTGGGATCCCCACTAAAAGACCTCAATTGATGGTCCAGTGGTTTCGGGGTTCCCCTGGGAGCATGGCCCCTTGCCCTGATGCTGCCCTTGACCATAAATGATAAGGAAGGTCCACGCTTCGGACAGGAATGGATTGGACTTGGCGATGCAGAGTGACCATATATTGGATGCACTTTATGGTTGTATATGTCTATAGGATATCATCCTGCTGACCTCTGGCTGGAGGAAGGAGAGTGGGTGGAGAGGAGGGGAAAGGAGACTGTTGGTAGGATGAGACATGTATGGAGCAGAGAGGAATAGTGTGCAGTCACCAGACAGGGAGAGCAGTGGGAGCTGCATATAGGTGGGTATGTAAATTTATATGGGAATGTACATTTTCACTCAGTTATATTAAATAAAAATTTTTTTTTAAAAAAGCGTTCAGCAAAGTTTCAGGATACAAGATAAACATAAGTAAATCAGTAGGTTTCCTTTATACTATCAACGAGACTGTTAAGGAAGAAATTATTAAATCAATACCATTTATGATAGCCCCTAAGAAGATCAAGTACCTAGGAATTAATCTAACCAGAGAAACAACAGACCTTTACAAAGAGAACTACAAGCCCTTACTACAAGAAACTAAGAGAGACTTAGATAAGTGGAAAAACCTACCCTGCTCATGGATAGGAAGACTTAACATTGTGAAAATGTCTATTTTACCCAAAGCAATTTATTTATATAATGCAATCCCAATACAAGTTCCAGCATCACTTTTTAATGAGATGGAGAAACAAATCACCAATTTTGTTTGGAAAGGGAAGAAGCCCCGGATAAGTAAGGTACTACTAAAGAAGAAGAACACACTGGGAGGCCTCTCATTACCCGACCTTAGAACATACTACACTGCTACAGTGGTCAAAACAGCCTGGTACTGGTACAAGAACAGACAGATAGATCAATGGAACAGAATTGAGACGCCAGAGATGACACCACCTGCCTATGAACACTTGATATTCGACAAAGGCCCTAAGACATTAAACTGGGGTAAAAACAGTCTCTTCAACAAATGGTGCTGGCAAAATTGGTTATCCATCTGCAATAAACTGAATCAAGATCCATATCTTACACCTTATACAAAAACCAACTCCAACTGGATAAAAGACCTAAATATCAAACCTAAAACGATAAAGCTCATCCAAGAAAAGGTAGGAACAACAATGAAAGTTTTAATACACAATGAGGACAGACTCCAAAATCTGTCAAAGAAATCTCAATTAACAGAAGAGAAAATAGATAAATGGGAACTATTAAGAATCAAACGCTTTTGCTCAACCAAAGACTTTATTAATAGAATCAAAAGAACACCCACAGAATGGGAAAAAATATTTGGCAACTCTATGTCAGACCGACGCCTGATCTCCATAATCTATAAGATACTACAAAATGTCAAGAAGAAGAAGATAAACCATCCAATTAAGCAATGGGCAAAGGAGATGGACAGATACTTCACTAAAGAGGAGATCCAGGCAGCCAAAAAACACATGCGGACATGTTTACAATCTTTAGTTATTAAAGAAATTCAAATCAAGACAACAATGAGATACCATCTCACCCCAACAAGATTGGCCATGATCCAGAAAACCCAAAACAACAAATGCTGGAGAGGCTGTGGAGAAAGTGGAACCCTCCTACACTGTTGGTGGGGTTGCAAAATGGTCCAGCCTCTTTGGAAGGCAATCTGGCGCTTCCTTAAAAAAATGGATATTGATATACCAGTAATTTGACCCAGTAATTCCACTACTTGGAATATATCCTACAGATTCAAGGCCTTTCACACCAATGGACACATGCACCAGAATGTTTATCGCAGCACAGTCCACGATAGCAAAAAGATGGAATCAACCCAGATGCCCAACAATAGAAGAATGGATAGGTAAACTGTGGTATATATACTCAATGGAGCACTACGCAATGATAAAGAATAACGATGATTCCAGGAAACATCTCCTAACCTGGTTTCAACTGGAAGACATTATGTTGAGTGAAAGTAGTCAGTGACAAAAGGACAAATACTGTATGAGACCTCTACGATAAGATCTCAAAAACAGACTTGTGTATAGAAGAAAAGACTCTTTGACAGCTGCAAGGGAGGAAGGGAGGGAAGGGAGGGAGGGCGAGGGGGGGAGGGTTTAGTTTAGATAGTTACTACAAATCTAGTTGTGAGAAAGCAGTGACAGCACACATTAGGAACAAGAACAACATTAAGTGAACTTCAGCATAACTTGAGTACTCCTTCCATCTTAACTCAATATTGCAAGGATAGACTAGCTGGGGCGTGGGGTGGGGGACCATGCTCTTAGGCGAATTCCAGGCCAATTGGCACAACTAGCGTTTTGCTAAGAGGGCTCTCTGCACCCCACATTGCTGAGTGGCATCTGGGGTCTTAAAAGCTGCCAAGCTGCCATCCGAGGACACAGCAAATGGTCCCAACTCAGCAGGAACGGATGCTCACCGAGGGCCAAAATGGCATGCGGTAAAGACAACCTAGAAGACAGAGAGACCCACAAGAGTGGGTGCCTACATTGACTTGGGACCGGAAGAACCGGATGGTGCCTGGCTACCACCAGTGATAGCCACGATGGAGCTCACAGAGAGGAGCCTCACTGGCAACACAAGAATAAAAAGCGGTGCATCATGAGATCTCCACTAAAAGACCTCAGTTGATGGTCCAGCGGTTTGGGGGTTCCTCTGAGAGCATGCCCCCCTGCCCTGATGCTGCCCTTTCTCATAAATTATAACAAAGTTCCACTCTTTGGACAGGAATGGATTGGACTTGGCAATGCAGAGTAACCATATATTGGAATCACTTTATGGTTCTATATATCTATAGAATATCATCTTGCTGACCTCTGGCTGGAGGAACGGGAGTGGATGGAGAGGAGGGGAAAGGAGACTGTTGGGAGGATGAGACATGTATGGAGCAGAGAGGAATAGTGTGCAGTGACCAGATAGGGAGAGCAGTGGAAGCTGCATATAGGGGGGTATGTAAATTTATATGTGAATGTACATTGTCACTCAGTTATGTTAAATAAAAATAGAAATTAAAAAAAAAAAAGCAAGATTCTACCTGTCTTCTCTCCATGTGTCTCTGCGCCTCTTTTGTTCTCACTTTTTGTTTGCACTGGTAACCCAGCCCCCATTTTGGGAGAAGTATACATAGAGATTAAAACCAACAGCCCCAGTGAAAGTGCCAGTCAACAAGTGGCATCAATCATTAGTTGTGTGAATAAAACAAGCTTTCAGATGATTTTACCCTTTGAACTCCCCCAGCTGATGACAAGTGGAACAGAAATGTAAAGTCTCTACAGACCTGCCCAAATTGTATACTCATGAGCGAAATAAATATTTTCATTATTTTAAGCCATTAAGTTGTGGGGTGGTTTCCAATGCAGGAATGTGTAACCAGAGCAACCACATAATGGTAACCAGAATATGTGTACTCTAAGAATGAGCTATACTTTATTTTAAGTTATAATCTACAGGACACATTGGATTGCTGGTAGGAACCCTGACTGTCTATGGTTGAACAGGAAGAATGATAGACGATGTATAATTTTGATCCTACTGAGTTGCTCTCTAGGATTCCCGGTTTTCCTAAATCAGTGTGCAGATACTAGTGTTTCCAGTGAAAACTTTTCAAACTAAACAGTTTCACTGAATTAGTTGAGAATATTCATCTTAAATACTGTGTTGTTTGAAACAGAGTTTATGTCAGATAAAACTAACAACAGTAACTCTGAGACACGACTAACTAGTTTGTGGGACAGTGAGTCTAAGTCAGTGGTGGAGAAACAATGTGGGGAAGAGATAAAACGGTGACACAACATGAAAAATGTAACCAGTATCACTGAACTGTAAATGCAGACACTGCTGAATGAGTGCATGATCTGCTGCATATATTGTCACCAAAAACAATTTTTTTTTAAAAAAAGACTGTCTCCAATGTGAGCAGAGTTATTTGCCTGAGTAATAGTCACCCATATATCTACTGTGACACCTGAGCACACCAAAACTAAGTCAAATCCCCCATCCTCCATCCCTCTAACATTCAGTACATCTCCCTTAGAGCACTTCTCCCCACATTAAGTGGTTACCTTTCTGGGCAATCAGTGCTTAATATCTCAGTTCCCCAGCATCTGTAAAGCTCATGAGGAAAATAAATAAACAAATAAATGTTGCCATCAAGTTAGTTCCAACTCATAGCAACCCGAAAGGACAGCATAGAAACTCCCAGTGGGTGTTCCAAGGAGCAGCTGGTGGATTTGAACTGTGAATGTCTGGTTAGCAGCCAAACTTATCGCTACTGCACTGCCAGTTCTCAAGGACCCATTCTGTCTAATCCACTACTGTGTTCTCAACATCTAGAACGACACTTAGCACAAAGGTGCTCAGTAAATATTTGTTGAATATATGAATGCATACTTCCTTACCTTTGTTTCATTTTTGGCTAATATATATATATATATATATATACACATAGATTTTTTTGACTGATATAAGAATATATAAATATTCATACATCTACCCCTAGGTAGGGAGAATAGATTCATGTGAATGAAATCTATTTCCCCTTGATGTTCATTAAGTATTTGCTAAGTGTGGATAATGTCCAGAAACATTCAATTCAGAAGCAGTTAAATTAAAAAAACATTTATCTGGCAACATCTGTTATCTGTCCTCAAGGGGCTCACTATCTAGCAAGGAAGATAGACAAATGCACAAGTCATTATAACACAAGGAGAACAATGAAAATGGCTACAAAAGAGATTAAAAAATTATGTAGTCAAAAGCAAGGGAAGACAGGATTCATTGTAACTTGGGAAATAAAAAGGCTCTGCTAAAATATTTTTGCCCACAAAGACAGCAATATGAGCATGGACTGGGATCTGCTCCACAAATATTTGTTGAATACATTAACCTCTCAGTAAGTTCATTAGAAGCAATTTAAAGAACATAGTGAGATATTAAATGGTTACTTGCACCTGGTCCCACTCATCTAATTGAAATGAAGTGATATTAGCTAACACTGTACTGTTATATGGATCCTATAGATTTTTCTCTAAAAGGCTAATATCTGCTAGGGAAAATGCATCTCTGAAGGATCAGGTGGGAAAAAATGAACCAAGGTCTTCTTTCAGAGGGTAGAATAACAGTATTGCCATTTTCATAGCTAATTGTATTGTAAAAAGCCTGAAAACAAGCAAACCTAGACTATTTTAAATGAAAAAGGTAAGTTAAAAAAAAAAAAAGTTTAGTGATGTCAAAGCTTAAAAAGTTTTAAAGATCTTGAAATCAAAAGATTTTGGACCATCATGAAACAAAAAACAAACTACTCACTGTCAAGGATGCTTATCTCATGGTTGACCCCACCTGCGTCAGAATAGAACTGTGCTCCATAGGGTTTTCAAAGGCTATTAAAGCAGATTGCCAGGTCGGTCCTTCAAGGTGCTTGTGGGTGGATTCAAACCTCCAACTGTTCAATTAGCAGCAGAACACAATAACCATTTGGATGACCCAGAGCCTCCCATGAAACAAAAGCAGAGAAATCAGTTGAAAACATTTTTTTTTGGTCCACAAGAAGCAAGTCTTTTCTTAAGTACTGACTTTTAGTCAGGACTGATGAAGAATGCAACCTAACTTTTGTAAAATAATGGAAAATGGAAAACTTTAGCTAGAGACGGTACCACTTAATGAAAGTGTTTTCTAGATGTCAACAAGAAAGGAATAGGGTGGGAAAGACACCTTCCAGCTGGGCAAAAGGTTCACAAAATCTACGTACACCCAACCCAGACCAAGACAGGAGGAAGTTGGCTTTCTTTCCACTGTAAAATGCAAACTCTTTAATGTAGCCCACCTTGCATTAGTCTCCCCACTCCTACCCTCTCTGTGCTGACACTACTCAGTGAGGCAGCTAAGTGGAGGCAGATCCAAGTTTGGTTACTCAGTGACAAAGTCACAGGAAGAACAGCAGTAAAGCTGGACAATCTACAGGCAATACATCGTGTAAACACGGTGAAGAAAGTCAAAACAGCAAACAGACACATCATGTGAAGAGGATGGTCACTGCCATTGGCTTAAAGCAGCGTGTGTCTCTTCTACTTAAAAGGAACACATACATATACATACATTTCATCTGAAAGCATGATTTCATATATTTCAATTTCACCGTATAATTAGCAACATTCATCAAAACATGTTAATTAAGTGGTTCTAGAAGTGCTGATAATTTCCGACAAATGTTCACATAACATGAATATGCAATTAAAATCCTGTGGAGTTGCCATAGTAACAGTAACAACAAAATGCTCCCTTAGTGATCCTACTATTTTGATGTATTTAAAAGTAAATTTTAGTATTCTCATCCAACAACCTCTAAATATTCCTTTCTGAAACTCAATATGGCTTCAGATATCTACTAAATCTACTTAAATATCTGCAGCATGTTCTATTCTTAGAAATGTTGCACTGATGGATTTTTTGAAGTTTCAACTTGTTTCTGGTTATACTTTAACATATATATGTGTATATATATATGTATTTTAACACACACACACACCACACCACACACACACACACACACACACACAGGGTCCACTCATGAAGATAAACAAGCCTACTTAAACATTGGCTATAAAAATTCCCTAAGGATTCCTACAGATTTCCAGTTACAAACATATTCCAATATCTGAAACACAACTAATCATTTGAAAAGGGTGCTTCATTTGGGAGCAGAAAAGAGCTCCTCATTGAAACAGAGAAAGCCAAAAACAAATTAAATCTTCATTGCCCCTGGAGCAGATATTTTTCCTTCCATGTCTAGCTTGAGTTTGGGCTTTTATGGAGAAAGTTCGATTAGGAAACTGGATCTTACCATTCAAATTCCCTGTCTTATCTACTCAATACATATCAATCCACAATCCATGTGGACCCCATCGGAGGAAGAAGCCATTTCTAAGTCCTGAGGAAGATGCTCTAATGTCTAAAAAATGGGAGAAATGAATTTATGTTCATGGGGCAACTTGTCTGCAGGCACTTTGCTTCCCTTCTACCAGGTCTTCAGCATGCTATCAGATTGGTATTTGAACTCTCATATTGTTGTTAGCTGCCCTCTAGTCAGCGTCTGACTCATGGTGACCCCAGGGACAATAGAATAAAATGCTGCCCAGTCCTTCAGCATCCCCATGATCAACTGTGGACCAGACTGTTGATCTACAGGGCTTTCCATTGGATGATTTTCTGAACTAGATCAAGAGGCCTTTCATTTTTTTTCATTTTTTTTTTTTTATTTAACATAACTGAGTGAAAATGTACATTCACATATAAATTTACATGCACCCCTATATGCAGCTTCCACTGCTCTCCCTGTCCGGTGACTGTACACTATTCCTCTCTGCTCCATACATGTCTCATCCTCCCAACAACCTCCTTTCCCCTCCTCTCCATCCACTCCCCTTCCTCCAGCCAGAGGTCAGCAAGATGATATCCTGTAGATGTTTAGAACCACAAAGTGCTTCCAATATGTGGTCACTCTGCATTGCCAAGTCCAATCCATTCCTGTCCAAAGAGTGGAACTTTGTTATAATTTATGGGAAAGGGCAGCATCAGGGCCAGGGGCCATGCTCTCAGAGGAACCCCCAAACCGCTGGACCATCAATTGAGGTCTTTTAGTGGAGATCTCAGGATGCACCCCTTTTTATTCTTGTGCTGCCAGTGAGACTCCTCTCTGTGAGCTCCATCGTGGCTATCACTGGTGGTAGCCGGGCACCATCCGATTCTTCCGGTCCCAAGTCGATGTAGGCACCCACTCTTGTGGGTCTCTCTGTCTTCTCAGTTGTCTTTACCGCATGTCATTTTGGCCCTCGGTGAGCATCCGTTCCTGCTGAGTTGGGACCATTTGCTGTGTCCTTGGATGGCAGCTTGGCAGCTTTTAAGACCCCAGACACCACTCACCAATGTGGGGTGCAGAGAGCCCTCTCAGCTAAACGCTAGTTGTGCCAATTGGCCTGGAATTCGCCTAAGAGCATGGTCCCCCGCCCCCTGCCCCAGCTACTCTATCCTTGCAGTGTTGAGTCAAGATGGAAGGAGTACTCAAGTTATGCTGAAGTTCACTTAATGTTGTTCTTGTTTCTAACGTGTGCTATCACCACTTTCTCCCAACTAGATTTCTAGTAATTATCTAAACTAAACCCTCCCCCCCCTCGCCCCCCCTCCCTTCCCTCCCTTGCAGCTGTCAAAGAGTCTTTTCTTCTATACACAAGTCTGTTTTTGAGGTCTTATTGTAGAGGTCTCATACAGTATTTGTCCCTTTGTCGCTGACTACTTTCACTCAACATAATGTCTTCCAGTTGAAATCAGGTTAGGAGATGTTTCCTGGAATCATCGTTATTCTTTATCATTGCGTAGTGCTCCATTGAGTATATGTACCATAGTTTACCTATCCATTCTTCTATTGTTGGGCATCTGGGAAGAGGCCTTTCTTAATTATTTAATTAGTCCATCTTACTCTAGAAGCTGGAAACCCTGGCAGCGTAGTGGTTAAATACTATATCTGTTAATCAAATAATCAGCAGTTCAAATCTATCAGGCACTCTGTGGAAAATCTATGGGGCAGTTCTACTCTGTCCCATAGGGTCCCTATGAGCCGACACCTCTGAAACCTGTTTAGCATCATACTGACGACACACAAGCCTCCACTGGCAAATAGGTGATGGCTACAAAAGAAGTGTGTGAGCTGGGAACTAAACTCTCTGCTGCTTAGGAGGAAACAGAAGGATGAGAGATCGCATTCCACTGCCTAGGTCATAAGCAATGATTTGAGTCCATATTACTAGACAGGAAAACTCATAACCTTTTTACTCTACCATTCTCCTAACTTCTTCCTGAGATGTCAATGAGACTCTTCTCTCCTGTAGCTATCTATAGTTCACTTAGATATGATCACCAAACAATTCTTCAAAAGATCTCTGAGCATTTAATTAGAGGCAAATTCCTTGTTTTTTTTTTCATATCAGTGTAGACAAGGTAGAAAGAAATACATGCTTGGCTATAGAGTTGGCATATCCTCATGGAAAGAGAGTGGACACACTTTGGAAAAATACCATCCAAAGGCAGGCATCCCACTGGAGGTCCAACTGAGCCACAAGTTAGAGAGGCATTTGGTACCACCCACAGACATCTGGTTTTATATCACTTTTCAATGCTAGGATTATTTTTAAATCTCTATTATTTGAAAGAGTCACATACTACACAATTTTAAATTTAGAGATGATTATGATATGTCACTTCCCATCTCCCATCCTGGCTCACCTTCAGTACTTCTCAAGATAAATATAGTAAATTACTGTCCCCTCCAAAAGCCCTTGTCATCCATTTACAGGTCTAGATCCTTTCTTGAATGGAGTTCAGATGAAAGCAATGACTAATGTACTCAAAGATGGAAAAGGGTGCTACCTTCAGGAAGAAAAGAGTGGGGAACTTTTCTTTGGCCAGAAAAGTCCTGGAGGCTTAAACATTCCTCTGCAAATGACGGCTGATTCTAAAGACTTCAGAACTTTTTTGTTGTTTTTTCTAGTATCCACTGCTAAACATTAATCAAATTCTTTCTAAAAATGACAAGTTTCATTTTCTACTCTCAATAGGTGGTGTGATGATTAATGCTAAACATAAACTTGGCTTGGCCGTGATTATAATTATCCCATTTTGTGATCTGATGTAAATATCCCTTATTTTGAGATATTGTGTCCTTATCCTCCATTTTTATGTGTTGTAAATCCTCACCTCTACATACTAATGAGAGTGCCTCATGACTCACACTCTTACTCAAGTATCTGACAAGAGGGATATTGGGAGGCTGTGACCTGCACCTCATATGTACAGATGCTCTGGCAAAGCTCTCACGTGCTCTAGATCATGCAGCTGAGTCATCATCATCTGACCTCCAGTTCTTGGGACCTGAGCCAGAAGCCTGCCATCAGACCTGCTGAGCCAGTAGCCTACCTACTGGTCCATCAGTTTTGAGTTTATCAGCCCTGCAAAGACTAGAGTTAGGAAGAACATCCAGTCTGATGCCTGACACATGGATTTGGGACTTATTAGTCTCCACAGCTTCATGAGCTATTTCCTTGAGACAAATAATCACATACACACACACACACATACACACAGAAACACACACAAATGTATGACTACCAGTTTAGTTCACTAACTCATCCTAGAAAAAGTGCTACATACGTCATTGCTGAATATCGCTATGGTCACCTTTGAAGTACTCCCTTTTGAAAGTTATGCACTGATACCAGCACCTAGTCCACCCTTCAAAGCAATTTTGAAACTCTTTTTCTGGAATAGCCATCAGAGCTGTCACTGTATTACCCTCAGTGTCCTGACTGTCATCAAAATATCTTCCTTTCAATATTTCCTTTATCTTCGGGTAAAGAAAAAAGTCACTAAGGGCCAGATCAGGTGAGCAGGGAGGGTGTTCCAATACAGTTATTTGTTTATTGGCTATAAAAATTCCCTGACAGACAACTGTATCATTAAGTTCTCAAAATTGCCACAGTGCCACCATGCACAATGGGCATTCCAGAAGGAGTCCCAAAATTGCTTCGAAGTGTGGGCTAGACGTTGGTGCCATTACACAGTTTCCCAAGGGGAGTACTTCAAGAGTGACAGTAGTGATGATTACAATGAGGTATGTAGCACTTAGAACAATTAACTTCACTGACTTAATTGTCAAAGCTCATTTATGTGTGTATGCATATATATATATGCTTCACTGGTTTTGCTTCTCTAGAGAACCTCACCCAAGGGACACATAGTAAATGGCTGGCACTCGTTGAGTGTTGGTTACATTCCAGAGTTCCGTAGGAGCTTCCATATGTTACATATTACTTAAACCTCAATAATGCTCTGTGGAGGGTTGTTAGTTGCTACTGAGTTGGCTCCAATTCACAGCAACCTTATGCACAAGAGAACAAAATTTCCCCTGGTCTTGCACCAGTGTCATAATAGTTGGTATGTTTGAATCAACTCTTCTGGCTACTGTGTAGTGTCCCAACCTAAGAGGCCCATCTTCCACCATTGTATTGAACAAGATTTTGTTATTGCTCATGGAATTCTTACTGGCTAATTTTTGGAAGTAAATCACCAGGCTTTTCTTTTTATTTTGTCTTAATTGGAATTTCCTATGAAACTAGTCCACCATATGTGGCAATAGCATCAAATGACAGATGTGTGGCAGCGCGATGGTGTAAGTAACATCAATACCTTGCCTTAGAGATGTGGAAGCTGAAGGTAAAACATGTCACATACCTTGCCAAGATGGCAAACACATAGGGCTAGGCTCCAATCCAAAGAGCTTGACTCTGGTGCTTTGAACCACTACATTGAGCTGGAAAATAAATAATCAAGACTCTTGAAATGGGAATAGAAGCAGAAGAGACGTGTAGGGAAAGACAAATTTAATTCATTCTCTCTTTGTACTTGCTAAGAAACAATTACTGAAGAACAGTATTTCCGTTTTGCAGCACAAACCCCAAACTACAATTAAAAAACATTGCAGGGGAGGCAGAGTCAAGATGGCAGACTAAACACACATCTCCCTAAACCCCTCTGGAAACCAAGACCATAAGTGAGAATTAAATGGAGCTTTCTGGATACCTAGTGAGCCTTAGGATGCAGCATAGGGCTGTTAATTTGTACCTCATACCACTGAACGCAAAACCTCCTCTCTTTTGCTGACCCCACTCTCAACAAGCACCAGCTTGCATGGACCTAAGGTAACTCACCATTTAAATTTTTTTTCCTATGTGTAAGCAGTGGGCAGAGCTGGGACTTGAATAGCCGCTAATCTGACATGCACTGTTGGTGTGATCAGCAAGAGAAACTGCCATATTTTGAGAGCCTGGCTTTGGACTCCATGCATCTCAGCACCTTTGGTCTCTCTTTCTGCTTCTGCCATACAGTAGCCAGTACCAAGGTAGTAGCAAGCTTGTGCGGGACGCCATTTTATTCCATTGGGAGGTGGATATGGAGGCCCCAGCTGGACTTAGTTCCTAGGCTGGGAGGCAGTGCCTGCCCAGGGGAGAGTACTTTTCTAGCAGAAAAGCAGTATTTTACACATTGTCACCTACAGCTCGGGCCCGACAACAGAGGCTGTGGACTCTGTGCATCTAGGCACCTTTGGCCTCTCTTTTGGTCCAAGCCAGGGGGCAAGCTTGTGCAGGACACCATCTTGTTCCACTGGAAGGTGAATATACCCACAGAGAAGCCTCAGCTGGACTTAATTCCTGGGCTGGGAGGCAGTGCCTGCCCAGAGGAAAGCACTTTTCCACCAGAAAAGCAGTACTGTACACATGATCCCCTACAGCTGGGGCCCAACAGCAGAGGACAGCAGGGCAGTAGCCTTTCTGTATTTTGAGCTCTTTTAACATCTGGGGTTTGATATACAGGTGCTTACTTTGCCAGCTGGGAAGAGGGATCTATACACCTGAAAACCTGAGTGAATTTGGAAGGTGTCAGATCTTTTTAATTCTCATTTTAACACAACCTAGAGACACAACTGTGGTCCATCCTCACAGCATCTCTCCCAGCCTCTATTGACTCACATGATGCCCCAAAAGCAACAAAGTCTGGAGAAAAGCGTAACAAAGAAATCACCCATGGCTTCAGAAGGCCCCTGAAAGAAATCAGTTCAGAATTTCCCTGACGAAGCAGCCTCTCTGAAACTATCGGAAGGTGAATACAAAAGGGTTATATGTAGAGCCCTTCTAGACCTTATACAAAATGCAGCAGAGCAAAATGAAAAATTAAGCAAGCTGCTTGATCTGATGGAACACCCGTACTCTGAAATCCAGCAGATCAAGAACAAAATCAAAGAGATAGAAACTTCAATTTAAAGCCACGAAAACAGAATGGAACAAACAGAAAACAGACTTTCTGATTTGGAAGACAGAGCTACTGACTCCAGCATCTCTGAGGAGAAATCTGAAAAAAAGAAACAAGAGAAACAAAGAAGCATTAAGAAGCATGTGGGACTCTATTAAAGTGAACAATCTATGACTAACTGGAGTTCCTGAACAGGGCAAGACACCTGAGAACAGAGTATTGTTGCTGAGCTGCTGAGAGAAAACTCCCCAGAAACTGTGAAAGAAGAGAATATAGATATCCAAGATGCATAGTGAACACCACTCAATACAGATCTCAAGAGAAAGACTCAAAGACATATTATAATGAAACTTAACAAAATGAAACATAAGCAGAAACTCTAAAAGGCAGCAAGACTCAAAGCAAAGCTGACATTCAGAGAGAAACCCTGTACGTTTTTGTTGGATTTCTCAGCAGAAACAATGCTGGCATGGAGACAGTAGCATGACACATTCAAAGCCTTGAAGGAGAAGAACTTCCAATCAAGAATTATATATCCTGCACAACTATCTTTCAAATATGAAAATGAAATTAAGACAGTCACAGATAAACAGAAACTCAGAGACTATGTAAAAACTAAACCAAAGCTATAAGAAATACTGAAAGAATCTCTTGGCTTAGAAGAACAAAACCACTAACTTTATATTTTAGAAGCAAATACAGGAGACATCACTCAGAATCCTACTCAGTTAGGGAAGGCGCCAAACTCAGTCAGAGCTATAAAAGTGAAAGAAATGATCCAGTGATATGAAAGCTAAGCTATAATGTCATCATATTAAAAAGAGGGATGTACTACAGTCGTTATCGTCCTTCCAGATGGAGAGGAAGTTGGTAAGAATGGTAGTAACTGAAATTGGGTTTATACATATTTTATTAAGGGAGATCATAGGGGCAGCCATAAAGCACAATAAAGCTGCAACATATTAAATCATGAAATGTAATACAGGAGTCTCAACAAGTTCAAAACCAAGCATGAAAAGGGTGAAAAATCAACTCACAAAGAAGAATGTCCCAGAACAGATTAATGAGACCCACAGAGAAACCATCAACACAAAAATAAACATATCACAATGGCAGCACTGAACACATATCTATCAATAGATGTCATCGACATATACAGAACGTTCTATCCATCAGAAGACAACTATACTTTCTTCTCCAGTGCACATGGAACATTCTCCAGAATAGACTATGTGTTAGGACATAAAGCAATTCTCAACAAAATCCATACCACTGAATTACTGCAAAGCATCTTCTCAGATCATAAAGCCATAAAAGTCAAAATCGATAGCAGAAAAAACTTAGATAGAAAGCAAAACTCATGGAAATTGAACAACATCTTGCTCAAAAACGCATGGGTTATAGAAGAAATCAAGGATTAAATAAAGAAATCCATGGATTCCAATGAGAATGAAAACTCTTCCTACCAGAACCTATGGGTTACAGCCCAAACCATGCCCAGAGGTCACCTTATCTCCATAAGTGCACACATCTGGAAGGAAGAAAGAAACTAAATCAAAGAACGAATCTTATAGCTTGAACAAATAGAGAGAGAACAACAGAGGAACCTCTCAGGCAACAGAAGAAAACAGATCATAAATATCAGAGCAGAACTAAACAAATTAGAGAACAGAAGAACAACTCAAAAAATTGAAATGACCAAAAGCTGTTTTTTTGAGACGATCAACAACATTGACAAACCATTAGTTAAAGTTACTAAGGAAAAACAGGAAAGGAAACAAATAACCCAAGTAAGAAATCAGAGGGGAGTTGTCATAACAGATCCAAAAGAAATCAAAAGTATCATAACAAAACACTATGAAAGGCTGCATTCTGACAAATTTGAAAACCTAGAGGACATGGACAAATTCCTTAATTTGTATCACTTATCAAAATTATCACAAGCTGAAGCAGAACAACTTGATAAACCCATCACAAAGGAAGAGATTGAAAAAGTCATCCAAAAGCTACCAATGAAAAAAAGTGCTGGCCCAGATGGCTTCACCACAGAATTCTATCAAGCTTTTAGAGAAGAGTTCTCTCAAATACTGCGGAGACTGTTTCACAGTACAGAAAGGGATGGAATACTCCCAGATTTTTTCCAGGAAGCCAGCATAACCCTGGTACCAAAGCCAGGGAAAGACCCAAACAAAAGAAGAATTACAGACCGATATCACTCATGAATCTAGATGCAAAAATCTTCAACAGAATTCTTGCCAACAGAATACAACAGCATATCCAAAAAATAATCCATCATGGCCATGGATTCATACCAGGGATGCAAGGCTGGTTCAACATAAGAAAAACAATTAATGTGATCAACCACATAAATAACACAAAAGACAAGACTCACGTGATTTTGTCTATCGATGCAGAAAAGGCATTTGATAAAGTCCAGCACTCATTCATGCTAAAAACTCTCAGCAAAATACAAATAGACGGCCAATTCCTCAATGCAATAAGGGCCATTTATACAAAGCCAATTGCCTGCATCATCCTGAATGGAGAGAGACTGAAAGAGTTTCCCTTGAGAACAGGAACTAGACAAGGATGCCCACTCTCACCTCTCCTACTGAACGTTGTACTACAAGTTCTAGCCAGAGCAATTAGGCAAGACCAAGAAATAAAGAGCATCTGCATCTGCAAAGAAGTAAAAATCTCCCTATTTGCAGATGATACAATTGTACATGTAGAGAATCCTAAAGAATCCATAAGGAAACTACTCAAACTGATAGAAGAGTTCAGCAAAGTCTCAGGATACAACATAAACATAAGTAAATCAGTAGGATTCCTTTATAACAACAACGAGATTATTAAGGAAGAAATCACTGAATCAATACCATTTACTATAGCCCCTAAGAAGATAAAGTATCTAGTAATAAATCTAACCAAAGAAAATAACAGACCTTTTGAAAGAGAACTACAAACCCTTACTACAAGAAACTAAGAGAGACTTAGATAAATGGAGAAACCTACCCTGTTCATGCATAGAAAGACTTAACATTGCGACAATGTCTACTCTGCCCAAAGCATTCTACTTATATAATGCAATCCCAATACAAATTCCAGTGACATTTTTTAATGAGATGGAGAAACAAATTGCCAACTTTGTTTGGAAAGGGAAGAAGCCCCGGATAAGTAAAACACTACTGAAGAAGAAGAAGAACACACTGGGAGGCCTCTCACTACCCGACTTTAGAAACTATTACACTGCCACAGTAGTCAAAAAAGCCTGATACTGGTACAAAGGAGATGGATAGATCAACAGAACAGAATTGAGACCCCAGAAATGACACCGTCTTCCTATGAAGAGTTGATATTTGACAAAGGCCCTAAGACATTAAACTGGCGTGAAAACAATCTCTTCAACAAATGGTGCTGGCAAAATTGGATATCCACTGGCAAAAAAATGGAAACAAGACCCATCTCTTACACCTTATGCAAGAACCAAATCAAACTGGATAAAAGATCTAAATAACAAATCTAAAACAACAAAGCTCACCCAAGAAAAAGTAGGAACAACAATGGAAGTTTTAATACACAGCATAGAGAGACTTCAAAATCTGTCAAACAAACCACAAACAACAGAAGAGAAAATAAATAAGAGGGAACTGTTAAGAATCAAACACTTTTGCTCATCCAAAGACTTTATTAATAGAATTAAAAGGCCACCTACAAAATGGGAAAAAATATCTGGCAGCTATATGTCACACCAACGCTTGATCTCCATAATCTATAAGGAACTACAAAATAGCAAGAAGAAAAAGATAACTAAACCAGCTAAGCATTGGGCAAAGGAGATGGACAGACACTTCTCTAAAGAGGAGATCTAGGCAGCTAAAAAACACATGTGGACATGCTCACGATCATTAGCTATTAAAGAAATTCAAATCAAAACTACAGTGAGATACCATCTCACCCCAACAAGGTTAGCCATGATCCCAAAACCACAAAACAACAAATGCTGGAGAGGCTGTGGAGAAATTGGAACTCTCCTACACTGCTGGTGGGATTGCAAAATGGTGCAACCTCTTTGGACAGCAATCTGGCACTTCCTTAAAAAGCTAAATCTAGATACACCATTTGACCTAGTAATTCCACTGCTCAGAATATATCTTACAGAATCAAGGCCATTCACTCCAACTGATACAAGTACATGAATGTTTCTTGGAGCACAGTCCAGAACAGCAAAAAGATAGAATCAACCCAGATGCCCAACAACAGAGGAACTGAAAGGTAAACTATGGTATATATACTCAATGGAACACTATGCAATGATAAAGAACAACGATGATTTTAGGAAACATCTCATAACCTGGTTCAACCGGAGGACATTATGTTGAGTGCAAGTAGTCAGCATCAAAAGGACAAATATTGTATGAAACCCCTATGATAAGAACTTAAAAACAGTCTCATGCATAGAAGAAAAGACACTTCAATGACTGCAAGAGGAGGTAGGGAGGGAGGGGGTTGGGGGAGGGTTTAGATTAGACAGTTGATAGAGATGTGATTGTGAAATCTATGACAGCACACATTAGAGAGAAGATCAATATGAACTGGACTTCAACGTAACATGATTACTCCTCCCACCTTAATCCAGTATTAGAAGGACAGACTAGCTGGGGCAGGGGGCAGGAGACCATGCTCTCGGGGGAAACCAAGGCCAATTGGCACAATTAGCATTTTGCTAAGACAGCCTTCTGCACCTCACATTGGTGAGTGGTGTCTGGGGTCTTAAAAGCTGCCACGCTGCCATCGGAGGGTACAGCAAATGGTACCAACTTAGCAGGAACGGATGATCACCAAGGATCAAAACAACAAGGGGGAAAGAACCCAGAAGACAGAGAGACCCACTGAGTGGGTGACTACATCAGCTTGTGCCCGGAACAACCGAATGGTGTCTGGCCACCACCAGTGATAGCCGTGATGGAACTCAGAGTTGAGTCTCTCTGGCAACACTAGAGTAACAAGATCTCCATTAAAAGACTGCAATGATGGTCCTCAGGCCTTGGAGTTCCCCTAGGAGCATGGCCCCCGGCCCTGACACTGCCCCTGTTCAGAAATCATAATGGATATCAACTCTTGGACAGGAATCCATTGGACTTGGGGACACAGAGTCAGCGTATCATGGGCGTACTTTATGGTTCTAAGCATCTCTAAGATGTCATCCTGCTGACCTCTTATAGGAGAACGGGGAATGGGTGGAGAGGAGGAGATATGAGTTGGCTGGGAGGATAAGACATGTATGAAGCAGAGAGGAAGAGTGTGCTGTCACCAAGCAGGGAGAGCAGTGGGAGACGCATATAGTAGGGCATGCAAATTTATATGGGAATGTACATTTTCATTCAATCATAATAAAAAATAATCAGAAAGCAAAATAAATATATATATACTTATTATTTCATTTACAAATATGAAGAAGCCCATTATGTCTTTAACGAAATATAAGTAGATTTTCAAAAACAAAGAATAATGTAGTAAGAAGAGTGCCACTGTTTTATATTTTTGCAAATCTCTGCAACATCTGGCTTAATAAGGAAGACAGCTGGGGAAAAAACATTGCAAATGTAATTTTTCACTAGACACTTCATAGTCATATCTTACTCTGCACTTTGGGGGGACAATATTTTTCCTCAGATGGTGATTTTTCTAACCAATGAAAACCTCCCGAAGAGCATGACGTTAAAGATTAAGATTTACAGAAAAGACGTAGGAAATAACAAAGCAAAACAGAAGGCCAATGCATTATGCTGACTATCGGCTACTTGAGGGCTGAGTGACCACGTCTTGTTCATTTCTGCACACTCAGCATCCAGCTTAGCAGGTGATATAGATAAGGTGCTTCGGCAAGTCACGTATATTCACCAGTGAGTCTCCAGAACACAGCACATCTCCTGCCACAGAGCAGAAACTTCATAGACAACCAAGTGGATAAATTCACCTTTGAACACTGACTGCATAAACTGTACTATATAGAATCAAAAAGAAAAAGAAAAACCTGTTGCCATCGGGTCGATTTGGACTCATAGCAATCCTATAGATAGAGCCATATAATAAATAGGACAAATCACAGTCTCACTTCAATCACACGCTGCAAAGGCATTGTATAAGTGCACACTGCCTTTGTTCCATCTGCCAAAAAAACAGAAGTTAAAATGCCAGCTGCAAAACACTTCACAGCAAAGAAGAGAAATAGAAGAAATGGAGGCACAGTGTTGAAAGAAATTCTTAGGAAAAGTAATTTCAAAGATTCAATATAGAAATGATCTCAGGATATTGTGATTTTTCTTTTCATCAATTGTTTTATTTGGAGAGGAAAATTTGGCCCTTTTTGCTACTGTAAGTGTGCCCCCTAACTGAAATACATATATATATATATATATATTTCTTTGGATGGCTTTGTGACTGTCAGAGAGCAAAGGAGGAAATGTGATGAATTTTGACAGAGAATAATAAAAATCACTCCGTATTTATTCTTTAGCATCTTCTCTGGAAAACAGCATATATACTAAAAATGACATAAAATGACAAATATAATGATATTGTAATTTTAAAGGGTACAAAATGTTAAAAATGTGATAGCCATTGTAAAACAGTCTCAGAATTAAATTTGTATTGAATATGGCATCACCTTTTTTTCCTGTGTATTTCCTATTTCTATATATTAAATCTGTGAAATCAAAGTTTAGAGTATTTAAAAAATAGTTTCACATATTTAGTTCATTTTATAGGCACACTTATGGTACTTGGCTTTTACATTGCACCAAGTATTTTCACTGTATAAACTAATTTCAAATATTATCAAACTAAAAGCATTAAATGATTTTTATGTTCACATATTAGATGTTCAAATACAATCACAATTTCAGCCTTCAGCCATCTGCTTTAAATTTTAAGTCATCTGTCTTTTTTTCCTTTCCAGGTTGCAGAAGTGGCTTACCAAATAAAACGACAAAACATCTCAGCAACTAACGTAAACATGCAATTTTAATGCCTTCTAATCACACGAATCAATATGAGATTTTTGTACTTGCACATGACCTTCTTCAAATTATGTCCCCATTTTGGCTGAATCAGAAAGAGTGTGGGCTATTTGACAAAAAAAAAAAAAAAAAAAAAAACCCTAAGTGTGTGAAATAAGAGCCCTTGCCTCTTCCGCCAGACTCCTCTTGACAGAAAGATGATAGAAGCATCACATCCCTGGGAGAGTAAATGCAAACTGACAAGAGATGAGCCTTTAGATGTTGAATATAATCTTGAATTGTGCTTGAAGTGTCTTATTATCTTGTCTTTTTATGTCTGAAGGGGTGGCTCATTGTTAGAAAAAGGAAAACCCGCACGTATCTTGCCATTTTTAAAAATTGTTTGGCCTTTAACAACTGCTTTTCCAACTAATGTCCATTTCTCCTGACAATAAATATGGCAGGTTATAGGCAAGTGACAAACAATTTACTTTACATACCATACTTTTATGGGTTTTGAGAGCTCATGTGGAAGTGTATTTTCAAAAACCTCGAGAAATTAGCTGTATTACAAACGTTAGGAAGAATGAGGTCCCCACACATAAACTGATGTCAAGCTACTCATCATTGTTATTTCTCACTGCTTCTGGTTTTATATTTCTCAGGTCCCAGATTCAAACCTCATATTCTTTATTTATCATCAACTAAAAATAAACAAGGGAAACAAAAAAGCAACATCTGATTTTGACAGATTCCATGAAAAAAATGCACTAATACAGGTTTCCAGGGCACGTGACAAGTCAGAACAACATATAAGCAAAATCATATTATTAAGTAAGAGATTAAGATCAACATAAGGCTTGATGAATTTTACCCTTTACCCCAGATCCTCCAGCTCTTTTAAATAAATTCTGTCATCATGTGGGGTACCCTGATCCTTCATATCTAACCATTTGTTTGCTTGTACTTTTAACTTAAGAAAGTTTAATGATGTTCCCAACCAACAGGATTCCTTAGCAGCAAAATCACAGCTGTGCTAGTTTTCTGCCACCCAGCCAGATTCTGTGAAAGCTTTCAAGATCTTTTCTTAGACCTCTGTCACTCTAAGAATCCATCAGAATTCTCAAAAGAACCATAAACTGTTACAGGGTTCAGGTTATTGCATCATTATGAGAACATATTGATACATTACAGATGATAAGATGGGTAGCTCCCACTCCAGGCTAGTACAACCATCTCACTGTCATCCACAACCTGCTGTCTGACCAGCCCTTTTCCTTGGGGCAGGTAGCTGTGGGCATTAATCCCTTTAGAAACATGCCGTATAATTTTTATCACCTTTCTGATAGTCTACAGATCCTAACTGGCTTGTTAGAAAATTACTATAAACATGGAATATAATGAGAAGTCAAGATTCCAAGCTCAAGGAAAGAAATACACTGGTGTACATGAAAATCTGATTTATTTCTCAAGGAACTCTGAAGGATAACATCTGCCTTTATCTTAGGAATCAGAATAATACATGCCATTCAAGTGCTAAAGCAGTGATGCATAAGTTTCCTCTCAAAAGTTTATGAAAAGTTTCCCTGCATAATCAAAATGATCCCTGTTCTGAACATTTACCCATTCTTAATGGAGCTCTATATGGATATAATTAAACAACAAAAATCTGTTAACTTCATTCAGTATTTCTTTCCTGCTTCTCCTTTTGCAAACTATATGGATCCCTTAGACATGTTTCTATTTTTTGCAGTATTATGGTCATCATAATCAATACAGCGAAGGCAACAAATGCCAGCTTTGATATGGCTTATCCCCCAATGCCACCTCCATATTTATACATTTTTAAATGCAAGAAAATGCTTTCTCATTTGATTTCTTATTCTTTTTTACCCTTGGTTGATTTTGGCAAAAATTCCCTCTGCAATAATTTTTCATGCTTTTTAAACAGCTCCAAATGTTTGCATTTTTAAATCAAATTAATCCCTTATCCTCTCTCTACTTGGACAGTGGTGATTCTCTCTTGCAATAAGTAGCCCCAAATCATTAACTTACAAAAAGGAATCTTGCCAAACTGATACTAAAAGACAAATTACCACATCTGTGGCCATCAAAAACTGCAAAGAATTAATCATATCACACTATTTTAATAGCAATTTTAAAACGCAATTTCTTTATTTTGTACCACCCACCTTACCCTGACATACGTACTTTTAAATGTATATTTATACACATGGGATCCTTGCAGAAATGTGCACCACACTGTCTACAATAACTATTGAACAAATGTTTTTTACCTTAAAAAGGGGGGGAAGGGAAGGTTTACTGTAATATACATATGTCCCATAAACATGTGAACACTTAGGTTCCCAATATTTAGTTTCCAAGAGTCTTTGATGACTTGGGCAAGTTTTGTATTCTTTCAAATACACGTATTCTCTGTAAGTAAAATTGCACAGAATCCTCCAAATCCCTTTACAGAATTAAGGTGCACAAAAATTCTAAGGAATCCTGTTGTTCCCTCTGTTAGTGAATATCTACAGAGAAGAAGACACTGGAACTTGGATTATAGACCAAGTATGTTTGAAGCAATGTTGTAACTAGTTGCTTTTTATGGTAAACTATTAATTTTGATAAGTTTGTCTAGAAACTGTTCTAAAAATATACATGGGTACAGGCAAAGAATATTTAAATGACATATGCATAGGACGAACCAGAAAAAAAAACTGATTTTTTAGAAATAAGCCTTACTAATTTTATGTTAGGAAAAAAAACATGCACACTACAAGTTCAGTAAATCCATTTGAAACATCATAAGAATGTAGGAGAAAACATGGAGTAAACACTTCATAAACACACAAATGTTTCTTTCGTATAGCTTTGCATTTATTCATTGTGCATGCATAGTTACAGGAAAGAAAATACAACAAAACAAAAATGAAGTGCCAAAGTACTAAGGAAATGGAAAACTGTATTTTTGTTTTAAAACAGTACTAATGTTAACTTTTAGATATCGGTTTTGCTTTCACAAACGTTTGTCACAATTGGCAGTTTTTCCTCATTAATGGGATGAAATTAAAGAAACACAAAATTTCTGGAAAATGTATCAGTCTGGCAAACTGATTATTCTACAGGAAAAGATGCAATACTAAGAAAACTGCTAATGCCAAATAAGATAATGTAAGGCAAATACATTTTTTAAATTGTTTCATATTGACTACTTCTGATATATGATGAAAAAAATACTAAACCCACTACCTTCAAGTTGATTCTGACTCACAGTGACCCTACAGGACAGAGTAGTACTGCCCCATAAAGTTTCTGAGGAGCACCTGGTGGATTCGAACTATGAACATTTTGGTTATCAGCAACAGCACTTAACTACTACTCCACTGGGTTTCCTTGATACATGATAAGTGCCCTAAAAATACTTTAATATTCTACCACATTTTCAGGCGAGCTGAACAGGTTTTATTTTGGTTATTAACTATGAGCATTTTGCATAGGGAAAACTGAAAATTTAACTTCATAGTGCAGATTTCACTGCAGAATCTCATCTGAAACTGGTTTTTAGTATAGTGATGCTGTTAAGCATTTAGTTTGTGTATAAAGATATTATTTATTTTCTATAATTATAATCTGATTACTTTTCTACATGTTTTCAAATAATTTTGGTGGTGCTGCAGTCCTCCAACACATGTGACTTAAATGTATCAATCATGTTGTTTCAGATACTAATACTTTAATTTAGAAAAACATGTCCTTTTCACATTTTAAGACCTCGTAAGCACTTTTAAAAGGGAGGAATGTAAGTAAAGTTTGAGCATGGACTTTTCTAATAAATTCTCAAATAAAACAATGTCACTGATGTAACATACTGGGATTTAAAAAAATAGCAGCTAATTATTTTTAAAAAGCTGTCAGGAGTTACACATTTTGATAAGAAGTTTTCTGAAAATCACCTTTGAATACTTATACAACAAAGTTAATTTTTCTTTATCTAAGCACACAAGTTTTCTTTGAGACACAGTGTTACTCTTTCTGATCTTTGTATTCACATTGGAAAAGTTTGGTCCATTTCCATATATTGGAAACACTTTATGGTTCTATACATCTACAGGATATCATCTTGCTGACCTCTGGCTGGAGGAAGGGGAGTGGACGGACAGGAGGGGAAAGGAGACTGTTGGGAGGATGAGACATGTATGGAGCAGAGACAAATAGTGTGCTGTCACCGGACAGGGAGAGCAGTGGAAGCTGCATATAGGGGGGCATCTAAATTTATATGTGAATGTACATTTTCACTCAGTTATGTTAAATAAAAATTAAAAAAAAAAAAGGTTTGGTCCAGTTCTGATAGCTCAAAATGGTATTGCAACATAGAATAAAGAATGTCGTCACTGCTTTGTAATTTCATAAAAATTATTTTTGAGAATCAGAACCCAGGAATTTACATTTAAAAGATCATGTCAGTTCAACATCTTTACTAAAAAGACCTCATCAGAAGCTTCCATACCGCCAAAGCCTTTATGAATGAATTTTTAATATCAACATTACTCAAAGGTATTTCTAAACAAAAGTCCAATTTAGAACGTCATACAGGCTCACAGCATGGTAAGGCATGTGCTCAATGTGTAAAATACTATATTGAAAACTAAAACAAATTCTGCTCACCTATCACTCTCTAAAAGAAATGGAACTTGAAATTTAAAAGGGTAAACATTAAGAAGACAGAAATGTCATTAAGAAGAAAGCTGAACAAGAAGACCAGCAAGGTACAGAGAGCCTAAGAAGACTACAAGCAACAAAATTCGAGAGCCACATTGGATGTTCAAGAGAAACCCGTCTGCTAGAGAGTGGCAACTGTTACTATGAGCTTTCTCTAGCTACCTCTGCCTTTGGATATTTTTAAAAAATTTATTAACCTGACAGCAGGAAACTTTATAGAGATTGCTCCCTGACAAGGGGCTAGTTTGGTATAAACACCTTGCTATCTTTTTCTTTAGCATAGGAAAATCAAGAAACATGTTAAGTAGAGGCAGGTGCCTGTCTGGGTAAATGCAACAGCTTCCCCAACAGTGTCCATGCTCCCATGGAAGGCCATAATAATCTGGAGCGGCTGCACAGCACAACTGAAGCCCCTACCTTCCTCCACATCTACTTTCTTTTTAATGTGTGAATGTCTGATGTATTATTAATACTCAAACGTAAACCAGCAAGGTCGTCAATCAAAAAAAGTGCCAGTTCTCTCACAAATTATCTGTTTACTGTCTAGTCACAAGAAAAGTCCACCTAAAATAGTCACTGAAGTATCGTTTGTTACATAGGACCAAATTATCTCTGGTCAGTTCTTGAAGAGAATACTGACTAATCGACAGTGAAATCAGGTAGTTAAGAAAGAAAGAAATTTATTTAAGGGCTGACACATGGACAATTGACTCTTATATCTACTCCATTTATTAATTATGACATAAACTGGGCTGAGTAGACTGTGAAAACACTGTTATGCTACATAACTATAAGTCAGAAACATACAAAATATTTTAAAAGGCCAGAAATGGAATCATTGAAATGATGATGATGGAGAGTAACAGAATTCCTAGACTTTGTGTGATTTCCAACTGCTTGTAGAGCCATTTAACAGCAACAAAACACAAGAATCATGATAGTCAAAATAAAAGAAAAACATTTCAAATCATATTCACTCTTTGATTTGTCAGTATTCTTGGACACTGCAACACTGAGCTTCTGTCTGTAAACAGAGGTCTTTAAACTGGGTGCCATGCCTGAGCACCCCTAGCAGGGCAGAGATGAAAAAAGAGAGGCAGAAAGAAAGTCCTCACCGAATTTTATGCCATCTAATGGACACAGTCCTCCACTGGCCGATCACTGAGAAATGAGCACAGCTCAATGAATGAATGTACTGAAAAGTTTGAACACTGTTGCCATTCAACATGGATTTATTTTTATTTCAAAGCTTACACATTAATGCCATTTAAAATGTATTTATTTACCGATGCTGCATTACTACTGTTTGGGTGAGAAGGAGAGAATTAAGCTAAATTTGGACACCTACAGTCATTCTTAGTTAGCTTTTAAAAAGGAATATCTCAGAGATTGGATTTTCTTTAATATAAGAAATGTATCTGGTGTGCATCACCACCACCCCACTCCCCATACTCAGCAGCATGACAGGGCTTGTTTGACTATTAAAATATAACTGATTTTTGACAAATTCCTTACCATGCATCCCATTTACTTACACAAATGTAGGCTTCTAATGATTTCTTTTACACAACTGTTACTGCAGGGATTCTTCGTCAAATTATTTTGTTGTTTTTAAAAATAGCTGTGTGGATATTCCCCTAGCAAAGCACACTTCCTTCCATAAAAAAGAATAGGGATTTCTAATTGGTAGAACAGAGAAATCTGAAGAATATCCAAGTGTGATGCCTATGTTAGATGAACACGTTTCTCCAGGGAATTTTACTCATCATCTCCTGGCTGAATCTACCTTGGGCGTGAGCCTTATGTGCTGATAACTGGCCCCAGCATATTCTGTCAGTATATTGTAAATATCCACAGCACTGAAACCTTGAAAGAGACATTTAAAGAAAGTAACAAAGACAGTGATACCATAATGAAGGCCTCCACTTTGCACAAACTGAAAGCAGCCTCCCCACAAGGCGCAGCTCCCATCATGCCCTGCCAATGACCTCCACGCTGACCTGCGGAGACCACTGTCTCAAGGGGTGACAGACAATTTAGTCCTTTATCCTTTTGTCATTGAAAACCACTCCACTGCCATAAATTCTAATCAAGTCAAACTGGATGGCAATTTCTTAAAAAAAAAAAAAAAAAAATCTTACAAGCCATATTTCCTGTGACAAAAATAACAGCAAGGCAAAGAAAAACATTCCAGAGTGGATATTTCCTAGCCAGGAGGAATCACTGTCCAACTTTCGACCTTTTTCCAATAGTTCACAGATAAATAACATTGCAAATATCCACTTTGTCAAATATCACCACATGCGATTTCTTTTAACCTAGAAAAACAACGAGATTTTGATTTCAGGTATGATATTTATAAATGTGTTTTTGTTTACATTTCAGTTCCAGGCCCTAGAGCTGTGCAATACCCAATCTGTGTACAATGTAGTACAACTGAGAAGCAAACCACAGAGACCCAGAGCAGCTACCCAGGGTAGTTGGGACTTCTAAAAAAAGCGACTGTGAGGTTGAACGCCAAACAATGAAACTTTTCCCTGGAGCAAAACAGTTAATAAGTCGCCTTTCGCATCTCAAATACATATATGAGAGAAAGTACTTAGGTCCTGTTTTAAGAGGTCTTACTTCTTCAGCTGAATAAAAGAAACTGCATGGAAAAATTTTCAGTCGAGACATTTTTTTCCAGGATATAGATTACTTTTATCCTATTCTGTGGCCATCTTCCTTACAGGTTGTTGATGCTACCATTTGGATTTTAGCATCCAACTTGGCTGAATGGGATCATTGAATTCTTGATGGTCATAACTAAAAGCTCAGTACCTAAAAGTGAAGCACCACATTGACACAGATGCTATAAATGTCACTAGAGAAACACAACCACCTCTTCCCTTTGAGATGGCTTGCCAAAGACCAGTTTTTTTAGAATGGTTCTGAGTATGTACAACACTAGTTCTGGATTAAATGACTGGCCCTATATAGCACTACTCATTTGACTATGCAGCTGAAGCCCAGGGAGACAGAGCCACACTCTGTTGACACCACCTCCCCACAAGCCAGCCTCTTCTCCATACTGTTTCCTACAGCTCAGAGCTTAGCATAATAATACAGGCAGGAATCAAAACAGGAGATAGTTATTCCACAGACTTTACAGGAATAAATAATGCACCACTTAATGATATCACAGAGCACCACCTAACCACATGTTTCTCAGTGAACTGTGGATTTCTGTCTCCTAAGTGTACTTTAGTTTCTCTGGCTGTTCAAGTTAAGCAAAACATTACCCCTGATGTAATTACTTTATAAAACACAAGGGCCCTTTTCTGAACTTTCTACTCAGGCTGGCAGATGGCTTCTAGCCTCTCCTTCTGGTGTTCTGAGCTGCTCAGAGCACTGAGAGATTCTGCACAGTATGTTTCCCTTTAGATGCTGTTAAGTGCAGAGGCGCAATTTAAGGAGAGACATGAAAGGGCAGTAGTTCCCGGAATTTCCTTTGTTTATCCATAGAAGGCATCAGCATTAGCCTTCCTCCTGCAGTTTTGGGCTGAAGATGCCATACTGTGAAAGAAACAGATTTGTCCTCTGGACTGCTAATTTGGGCAAGACACAGACACAGGAATAAGTGCCAAGGAAATCCATTAAAACTGGAAACTCAGGTATAATAGCAAATTTGAGTTCCTTTTATCATCTGTGAAACATATCAAGGTGCATATGAATTGCCTCATTCTACCCTTCTCATTATATAACGTGTGCGCAGCACAAATGATGGTTTGAGATATATAACAGAAAAGCATGATTGAAAGAAAAACAATGGATGCTCTCAGTTATCCAAGAGGAATACCGTTACTCATTATCAAGTAAACAGTATCATCAGAAGTATGTTTAAAAAAAAAAAGCAAAGACTTGAAACTATCCATGTCAAATAAATAATGGTTTTGATTTACATTAAAGATATAATCATTTCTACAAAAAATTACCTATTGAATACAGCCACATTGATAAAAATCTGGGACAGTATTATTCCAGGAAGTTTTAGTCAGTTATGCAAACTAAAATTCCCAAGGCTGAGTCCCAGTAACATTAACAAAGTGAGAATACAACAGACCCAAGAGTGCAGGAAGCCTCAAGAGAACTTATGGACTCTCTTTTCCAGTGTGCTCTCTTTTCTGTCTTACATTGTCTCTATTTTTTTTCATCCAAAGTTTTCAGAATTGTTCATCTACTAATTTCTTCTTCATCTCATTTGGAACTGACAGCATTCACACTTTGCTTGAAAAGTAGTCTAGAGATCAAATACAATTAAATGAATATGCCAGGAACATAAGATACAGAATTTAGATGTTGTTACAATCTCAGAAGTTGAAAATTTCAGAATGAAGGTGATGCTTTCTAAAACTCACTGTAATTTCTAAACTAAGCTATGATCCCTTCATAAATAGCACCCCATAAGTAGTCCACTGAAAACATATTTTCAATAAAGTTTTAGTTCAAGTATCTTTGATCCTCTTGAGTTTTCTGAACTTTATTCCCTTAGACATGCAAATCAGTAAGAGCTGATGTGACAAAATCTGTAACAGTTGTCACCATTTGAATATCTAAATAAATGGTGAGAAGCCAAATCAGTTACCTCACTGTTAGTTTAACTGGAAGAGAACAAACTGGAAGTATATAACCAAGTCTATAAAATGCAATTACTTTAAAAAAAAAAGAATACACAAAGGTCTGCAGTCAGGTAATTCACTATCTGTTATCTATGTGAATTCACAATTGATTTTTTTTTAAAAGACAAACTGCTTAGAACTACTATACTCTGCATTAGAAAGTCTTTTACTTTTTTCCTGCAATTTATAATTTTAGCTGGCTTCTCTACTAACCTTCTAAAATGGAAATGGGTGTTTTAGGACATAGGTCTTTCCATATAGACAAGAACTTGGATAACAATAAAATATTTCTTAAGAGTGAAAATGACTAACCTTAACGCGTAAGTTTGGAGGATTTATGTCAGAGGCAAAATTGCTGCTTTTCAAAGAAAGGGTAATATCATGAAGTTTCTTGAAATAGGAATCTGCCATACCTTTAAATATATGTATCCTTCTAACCATAGAAATTTTGAAAAAGAAAGTTTCTCTGCTGACTCAAATGCTTGATTGAACATTTAAAATCAGGAAAAATCTTTCTGTTGGGCTGGCCTAAAGTTGCTAAACTATCCATGCAGTTTTGTTTCTCAGAGTCACAAACAGTAATTTTTGTTTTTATACTGTATTGATGACATTCTTAAGAAAATAGTCTATGCAATGATGTTAGTTTTCTCTGAAGTTTTGACACAAGACCATATTTAACCTGGGACCAATAAATTCTCCCTCTCCCTCTCTCCCTTTCAGTATATGTATACACACACACAAAACACACACACATGCAAACAAGTGTCTACAAGTTTCTCTCTATATGAAATTTATGTTCACACACACACACACCGGAAAATAATTAAAAGCAAATGTTTCAGAAGCAGCTGTTCTGGAAACCTAGTGTCACTCTGTACCATAAGTGCTTCTCCAGCAGAGGCATCTATCAACATCCATCACTCAGGCTCCTGCCACAACTTGCTCCCCTTTCTGATTAGAGATCACAGTTGCTTGAGTTGGCTTACAGAGTGTCATCTGTTTGAATGACAGATGTCTTTGCTGAAGTGGCACTCTGCTTGTTATTGCTTTGTTTATGAAACAAAGATTTCTAAGACGTGCTGGGCTGTCGCCACATGTAGTGTGACACTACAAACATTTGTTAAAAGGGAGAGGGACAAGGAGAGAAATCCAGGTCCTGCTTCCTTTCCTTACCACCCTTTTAAAAGAGTATATATTCCCTCTAATCGTGATTACAAAACGTTGTTCGTTTGAACAATTCCCGTAGCCACCTTTGTTTACCTGGCATGGAATGACTTGTATTGATAATTTTCCAGTTCTCCTCTCCTGTCTTTTGACCACAGATAATAACTCTTTACTGTCCTTCTTTTAACAAAAGCCTGAGAAGCAACCCGAAACCGAGTCGATATTTATTCAATAAACGTTAACCAATTCTCACAATGGAACTGATTTTCTGATTACTATTACCGTTTTCTTTTCTTTTTCCAAATAATGTCTAGCACCGGAACTCTAGTAAGGTTTGACAAGTCAAAAAATGTGCAGTGAATAAGTTGCTAAGTGGCAAAAGTTTGGAGGACATCCTCCCAGCCAGCTGGAATCAGCTTCAGTGGCTTAGCACCTCCAAGATGCGAAGCTCCTGTTTAGTACTTACAAGAAAATTGAATGAATAACCGGGGGGGGGGGGGGGGACAGGAGGGGGAGCGGAGGTTCTCTTCTGGACAACAGGGTAGTGCTGAAATGAAATACCTAGACAGACTTACCGAAGAGCTTGCTGGGAGTGTCCTCGCTGTCATTTGAGTCCACAGGCGCAAGCAGGGGCTCATTCAGCTCGCTGTCTGAAGTAGCAGCCTTGTCCTCACCTCTCAACTCCGCATTCATTTCACTCTGCACTGACAGCAAAGGCTTACTGACTTGTCCAGCTATCATTGGATCCTACGACGGGGGAAAAGAGTGAAGGGGAGGAAAAAAAAGTGGCAGCTTTAGTGTGCGTGTCCTCTCTCGCTCTCCTTCTCTCTCTCTCACACACACACACTCCCTCTCTCCTCTCTCTTATCTCTGGCTGCTCCCGCTGTTATTGCTGGCTGCAGTCAAGTGAAGAGCTATTACAGATCCGATGAGTTTTCCATTACTCCCCACCCTATTAAAGCTCAACTAGCATGTGAGAGATTCAGGAGGCTTCCGAAAGAAAGAAAGAAAAAAAACTTCTTTGAAAGCAACCTACTCAACACAGCTTTAATTGTGGAATGTGCTTTTGTGTGAATGTTTTTACACCTGGTTCTGTCTTTAATGCAGTAAGAAAGAAGACAGTGCTGGGCTGGTACTCAGCAACAGACTAAAAAAGGAAGGAGCACCCTATGGAGGAATCACGGTCTATTTTAAGAAGGCTTCTCCCTGGGGGAGAAGCAATTAAACCCTATCCCAAGAGCAGAGAAAAGACTCCTCAGAGTGGTTTCAATGGAATAAAAGATATTTCTTATGTAAATTCTATAAGCACCTTTAGAAGTTGACTTCACCGGGTCCCAGTCTGGGGACCAAAATGACCACGGATCAAATGAACATTTTAAAGCAAACAATACACAAGGAAATATATGAAAATTTCTTTAAAATTGTTTTCAAGGAAATGTGAAAATACTTACAAACTGTGTTCAATAATTCGGCTATCTAAAGCATAATCACCCAGAGCATTAAAGAAAAGGAAAACAAAAAGCACTCCAGAAACAATCAAAAAAAGACAAACTTTTCCCCCAGTAATTTCAATCTGATTTTTTTCTTCAGTTCATCACGAGAGCACTATTAGGGTCAGGAACAGTTCCCAAGTCTAGCCTTTTGATTCCATTTGCAAACTATCATGCATAATACTGTTTGGGCACAAACACTGGAACGGAAGGAAAAGATAAGGAAGAAGTGCCCTTTCTGCATTATCTGGGAGCTATTTATTGCCAAGTTCATGCCTAAATGGTTCCTGGGCAAGAAGCAGGTGACCAGCGCAGGAGCAGGTGGGGTGACACGTTCCCTGTCCCGTCATCACATTGGTTGCCCTCCTGCGACAGTTATTTTTTTTTAATGTATTCATGCCTGAAAAGTGAATTTGATATGACACATGATAATCTATGAAAATGTTAATCAATACAAATAGTTTAAGCTGTCATCAAATGCACTTCTTTAGTCAATACTCATACCACTGAAAACAATGTCACTGTCACCAGGGCTTAATTTGCACAGCACTTAAATATTGGACTCTGTGCATCAATGCACTTCTTCTTCAAATACTGTAGGTAAACACATTTTCTCCCTATTTAAGGCTGAAGCACTCAGCACGCATTTAGCTGAGCTGAATCCTCCCTTTTGAATACCTTGATAGGTCCACTGGAGGGCAAAATTAATACTTAATTGAATCTCACAGTCATCAAAATAATCAATACTTTTTTATTATTTATTCTTTACAGTCTGTTGACTGTTTCAAACCTCTGAGGGAATGGTGGAAAGGATTCATGGCTTTGAAACACTGTCATTTAACAAGGTAATTTTCAGTAGGGCATTAGGGGTTGTGAAACATATAATAAAACAAAATGGTGGCTTATAATAGGAAGAAAGAGAAGAATTATATTTCTGCCATCTAACAAAACAGGATAAATAAAAAAGCAAGTTCAGAGAGAGAGTGAGAAAGGAGGGGGATGAGGGAGAGAGAAAGACTGGCTTTTGAAGGGTTTTATCATATCAAGAGCAGAGCCGAGCTTTCATAATGCTGACATTTCTCATCCTGACAATCCTAAACAAGTGGAAAGGATGAGATCGCAGATATCATCTTTCATCACATTCCCCAGCTTAAGAACCAACATGACAGCTTCTCTCCCCTTTACACTGTTAATTACTAAATAAAATACTACTCTCTGTCAGCATTAGATTATTGCAGATAGCAACCACAGACGTTACTCCATTGTTTCCCACTCTCTGAAATGGTGATACCTTCCTTGAACTCTTTAGAAAATAAATTGGGCTTTCTCACACCATATTGTAAACATTTGAAATCTAATCAATGTAATCAATATGGTCAATTCGCATTATTGTCAGCCTAAATTTGCTGGTGATGGATTAGCATTTCATTGACTGGGTTTATTTGCTGAGATGCAGAGCACGTGAAATTTGGGGGAGGGCATCGAATGCTTCAATTTCCTCCAAATTTCCTTCCTAGATAGCTAAGAAAGGATGTTTGGCTTATTCTGATTCAGCTAGTTGAGTGGGATAGGGTAAGGCAGGGAATATTTTGCTTTCTCTCCTGCCATTTGTAAGTATACTTATCACGTGAAGCAAAGAGACCAGGTTTAAATTCTAGCGCATTCTTTTTACTTTATGAAAGGTTGAGTACTCAGCCTCTCTAATCTAAAGAGATGTGACTTGTGCTTTTGAAACACGCAGCTTCTGTGACTCTGTTCTTACTTAAGCATTTTTTAAAAGGTAAAGTTAATGATAAAAGTGACGCTTAGAATGGCGTTCAATCTCCTTATGAAAAGCCAAGCATGACTATTTATGTATCAGTGAATATCTTGGTGGACTGAAAACAGAATACCCTTTCTGGCTTATTTGTGAAGGGGTCGAACTGAAGCCTGAATCTCATGCAGGAGCTGAAATGCAGCTGCTAAGTTCAAGTGCACTTAAATCTTTAAGATGCTCAGGCTGGCTGATGTGTGTAAAGCATGTACTGGTATATGGTATATATTCACTGACCATTAAGCTCTTCTTCTTTAAATTACTTTTACGTACCTCACACATGGCTAGGTTGCCAACGAGTGCCTCTCAGTGACTTCAGCTTGGAAAATTCAGGTATTTGTCATTCAATCACTCACTTGATTTTTCATCTTACAAAACACTGTACGTTTTCCATGATGCAGCTGCAGCCCACATATATATGTGCATGACGTGGTTAAACAGCAAACCCCCAGTGAGGCAGAGAGCAGACAGCTTTTAATCACAGCTGCAGCCACTGGGGGGTCCATTTGAAAATGTGTCACTAGCGGTAACCACCAAGAACAGTCTTATAAGTGATGGGAGAGTGCCTCTTTCAAGTAGTATTCAGCTTGGAAGTCCTTCTCTCCTTGCCAAAAGCTCTGGCAGCCTATAAAATCCTTTCTTCCACCAAGTGAAGAAAGATTTTGGCACCATGTATCTATGTAGGTGCTTTGCAGGAAGCTAACAGATCTGCCGTCTTGATGTGTACAAGGATCTCTGCAGCAGCAAATAGGAACAGAAATAGCTAGTGCAAATAAAAAAACAGAGTTGATGAGGACTTCTCATTTGAACATCTGAAATTTTCACTACTACAGGCAAAGAAATGGAGACTTCTCTGTAATTCAGTTATCAGCCCTGATAAAAGAAAGTGACTGTTCCAACATGACGTAGTGTTGAGTGTGTGCAAGAATAAAACAGAGCATGCGCCAATCCAGAACACTCATGGGGTCATCAGAGACCCATAAACCAGATAGTAAAAAATGATAGTTCAAACAGAAGCAAGAAAAGGATTTTTCCATTAGCAAAATCTCAACAAAAGTTTGCATGATGCCCTCTGAGGAAAGAACTTCAATTAATATCAAATGACACAGTAATTATATAAATCTCCTTAAGGCATTGTTAAAGAATTAAAATGCGTCCCATTTATTGAATGCTTTCCACCAAGCAGGCACATCAGATATGCCTAACGTTAAAGAAAGTTATTAGCCCCATTTTACAGATAAAGGACAGATGCTCAGAGAAGTTAAGCGACTTGGTCCAAAGTCACATGCTACTAAATGGTGAGGTTGTGTTATATACCCTAGTAGACATATCTCCAGAGATCAGCAACTTTTTATGTTGCCTAATAAGCATTGGATAAGAGAACCGGTGTTCACAAAATTAGTGACTGTTATGAATTGAATGGTGTCCCCCCAAAGTTTGTGCCAACTTGGCAAGGCCATGATTCCCAGCATTGCGTGGTTGTCCCACATTTCATGATCTGATGTAGTTATCCTGTGTGTTGTAAATCCTAACTTCTATGACGCTAATGAGGCAGGACTGCAGGCAGTTATGTTAACAAAACAGGATGTAATCTATAGGACTAGGTTGCATTTTGTGTCAATCTCTTTTGAGATATAAAATAACAAAGTGAGCAAAGACAAGGACCTACTACCTCTCATAAAGGAGGGCCTACTACACAAATTTTAGGGGGACACAATTCAATTCATGACAGGCATAAACCTTAGCTTTCTCATCCAGTGCTTGTTATGCAGTATGAAAAGATGCTGCTCCCTGAATATGTATCTCTTAGGGTACATAACAAAACTTCACCCCTTCATAAATGTGTGGCTTTTGGAGCAAGTCACTTAGCCTCTCTGAGCCTCAGTCCTTTATCTACAAAATAGACTAATACCTTTACTAGGTTAGTGAAGCACACTCTTTGTATTCAAGGCCCATGAGCTGAGAAGCTCCTAGACCAGGGAAAGATTAATGATATGGACTTTCCCCCAGAATCAACACAGAAAGAAAGTCTTCCCTTAAAGCTGGTGCCATGAACTTGCACTTCTGGTGTCCTAAACTGCAAGAAAATAAATTTTTATTTGTTAAAGCCATCCACCTGCAGTATTTCTATTATAGCAGCACTAGATAACTAAGATAGGACTAGTAATCTCCCAGAATTTGAGTATTACCACACAGCCACTGTGGATGTGAAGGGTGCCAAGCACTGGATAACAGGTTCCCAAGGAGTTTCTGGCTGGGGCAAACAGTTAACGAGCTCAGTTGCTAACTGAGAAAGGCTGGAAGCTCAAGTCCATCCAAATACAACATCGGCAATCTACTTCTGAAAACCAGCCACTGAAAAGAGTATGGAGCATGTTTCTGCTCTGACACACACATCACCATGGGTTGAAACTGACTCAATGGCAAATGGCAACTGCATTTGTCGTTGTGTTGTGTTGTATTGTCAGGTTTTGTTGTTGTTCTTGTTATTTTTTGGTAAGAGATTTTCAAAGCTTGCTACGTGTGTGGTATTTTCTTCCTTTTGTATCATAGAAACAAACCCCTCTCTGCCTGACATTACTAGAGTGAAATCCATGGAGCAACACCATCAGGGGACAGAACATAGATGGTATCAAATTCCTGGGTTTGCAGTCAAGTCCACACTGTAAGGTAAACTCTGCCAGCCGCTTAATCATTCTTCTCACCAGAGAAGAAAAAGGTCTGAGTAAAACAATAGTTCCCAAAGTGTATTTCACACCATTTGTCTCATTCTACAATAAAAGAGTTCCACAATCACACCCATGTGGAAAACATAGCAGAGAAGAATACCAGGAAAGAAACTGACTTAACTCTCCTGAACTTGTTTTTTCTCAAAATTATCTCATGATGTAAACGTCTCTTTCTTACAACCCTTAGTATATTTTCTAACTGCCCAAGTTCTTCTTGAAATGCATTTAGGCATGTACTAACTTAGATTGTCTATAAATTGCAGTTCTAATTTTTAACGATTCTAAGATAATAAACCGGAAGACTGCAAGAAATAAACTTCTGTTCACCTCTACTCACATTCTAATGACTTTTACCTAATTAACACTCTTTACTGCTAATCAAAAGGTCAGCAGTTTGAATCCACTGGCTGCTGTTTGGAAACCCGATGGGGCAGTTCTACTCTGTCCTCTAGGGTCCTTATAATTTGGAATTTATCCAAAGCCAACAGATTTTTTTTTCTTTTTATAATTAATTTTCATTTAGTGGTAGAATCCTTCCCCTCCACGCAGAAGATGTAGGTTCAAGGTTTTCATTCCTGGAGAATATACCTCAAAGCACTGCTACCACCTATCTGTTGGTGGCACCTACATGCTGCTACGATACTGAACAGGATTCAGTGGTGCTTCCTGACTGAGACAGACTAGGAAGAAAGACCTGGTGATCTACTTCTGAAAATCAGCCGATGAAAATGCTTTGGATCGCAACATGCTGATCCAGTTGTGCATGGGGTGGCCATGAGTTGGAGGCCAATTTAAAGACAACTAACAACATCAGTTTATTAACATTCAGTTAGTAAACTCAAACATAATTATGTTATATACAACTTTCTTATATCCTTTAGCATGTTTTCTAAATACAAAAGTCCCTATTGTGTTGTAACTAGAGAAACTCTGTTGTAAAATCTTTACTTGAAGAGTAAATACAAAACACTTAAGAAGAATTCAACTTGGCTTGAATTGGCTGCTAAAAGTAATACCAGATAAACAAAGATACAATTTCACTAGACGTCTTCAATAATTGAACCAACACACTTTTTGTAAGCATAATCATTCTTGTTTTATAGTCACAGAAACTAAAGATAGTAAGATCATTAACTTAGTAAAGTACCCATGTCCAGGGACAGTCACTCAGTGGTAATATCTGGACCCTCTATACTGAGCGGGAACTGAGCCCAGCATATTTATTTGTATGTACATACGAACTCACTATGAAACAGGCAATCAGAGCAGCTTGGGGGAAAATGTAGACCAGATAGGCAGGCTCCAAAGCTCCAAGGAAACAATCTATTTTGTTGTGGAGTACCAGATTACAGCAAAGTTACACACAACAGATCTATTTCTAGAAATCCAATAGAAAAAAATTATATTCATTATAGAGAAAAAAACTGTATTGGGGTCCCCCCCAACTGCTCTTAAAATGCCACAGTTCGATTTAGAATAAAAGTGGAAACAAATTATCCACAGCCAATTTAAGATTCACACAGAGCATTATATTTCGTATTTAATTTCCCACACGAGCAGAAGTAAAAATCAAAACCACTAACAATTAAGAGGAAAAACATAGATCTTGGTGGGGGTGGGGGAAAGCAAAATTCAAGTGTAATTTTTGTTACCATAGTCATGAAGAAAACATTTTTTTCATTTTCTTTTACTGACTACTGTATTTTCCCACAAATAACACACACCCTCTTCATTTGCTGGCTGCACCGCCCCTGGGAGGCACCCTCACAGGCACCACAGTAACAATCCTTTTCCACCTGTAGCTATAAAAAAAAATCCTCAGAGTACGCTTACGAAAATACCTCAAAGGGGAGGGCAGGTGAAGCCTGCAAACAAACCAGAATGCATATATTATTTGTCTAAAAATAAGATGTTAAGTGGTTTGGTGTTCACTATGAAATTTAATGTACTAAGGAATGTTTTTCCACAAGAATTAGGAAGAATTTCTAATTTTTCACCATTTGACATTTCCTTCTATAATAATTTCTTTAGAAAAGGCATCCTACTGGACTTTTAGGGAAAAAAGCCATATTTTACATTTCTATTGATGAAAGCATATATAGGTATTACAGAAATTTCTGAAAATTTATGATGATCAAAGAAGGACACTAAAAGCACCATAAATTCACCCACCACTGACTCTTCTATTTTAACTGCCTCCTCTTGGACTACAAACAAAACTTATTTTTGAGAAAAGTAGAAAAGCTCACAAGTTCAGCAAATATTCAACAGGCAGGTATCTGCATAATAATGAACTTAATTACAAAGTCTATACACATGTATCTTTGATTAGCCCACAATAGATTTTCACAGTAAAATGTTGATTACACCTGGGCTTTCTTCCTCAATGCAACATTCTCACCTACTACTCATTCACCACCATCTGCCTGCCCAGGACTTCTTTGTTTTACAGTTACTGTGGCTCAAAACATACTCTAAATAAATAAGATGCATTTTCTGGGAAAATCCAGCAGGGCATTCAAAGTTCAAAATGAATAACTGGGTTTTAGATAAAGGACTGAAGAGATTTCAGAAGACCTCAAGGGATTTCCTTGATGTAGCACTAGTGACCTACATCCCATGAGGGAATCAGTCTCTTCCATCTTGGAACAGATTTGACTTCGAGAATATTACCATTTCTGCCTTAATGAGTCTTTTCTGCAAAGTGTGCTAATGTTGCTGCTGTTGTGTGCCACCAAGTCAATTCTGACTCGTAGCCACACTATCAGCCAGAGAAGAGGTGCCACATAGGTTCCCTAGCCTACAATCTTTACGGGAGCAGAATACCAGGTCTTTTCTCCCTCAAAGTGGCTATATGTTAGAATAGCAGACTTTTCAGTTACCAGCAAGCACTTTACCATTGCACCATCAGAATTCTTTGCATAGGTGTGTGAGGGTTTCCTAAAATCACAGAGAACTGAGACTTCATCAGGCTTGAGAGAGAGTGAATAAAATCTTTTGGGGTTGTTTCCTAATAAAAGTGTGTTTAGTAAATATCTCTCTGTGTGGTAGCTTTTGTTCTGAGCTTGTTTTCATTACAGTTTAAGTCGCAAGCCTGTTGGAGACATAGCAAACCCTCACCCATCTCTAACCATCAGTGGTCACCATAAACTACCAAAAGGAATCTAAGAATTGTGCATACAAAATTTGGCTTAGACCATATGCAACACTGGATGATGACGCACAGTTCCCTGAACACTGCCTTACAGACAGGCTAGGTAACTACAAAGAGAAGTAGTATCTAGAGCCCTTGTTTAAAAGATGCCCTGGGCAAATTCACTCTTTACTGTCCCTATAAACCCCAGTGGTGTAATGGTTAAGTGCTATGGCTACCACCCAAAATGCTGGCATTTCAAATCCTCCAGGTGTTCCTTGGCAACTCTTTGAGGGCAGTTCTACTCACTCCTATAGTGTCGCTATGGAGTCAGAATTGGCTCAAAGGCAATGGGCTTTTTTTTAATAAACCCTCACATTTTATGCGTAAGGGCAATTTGATTCAGACTAATATCTGGAACTATCTCAAAAAAAGAAAGAAAGAAAGTTGACTGTTTACAGGGCATAGTTTGAGTCTCTCTCTCTCTCTCTCTCGATCTTAAATACCTGAGCAATTTCCTTCTCCCCTGCTAGTTGCCTCCCAGCATCTCTAACTTTCTCCAAGTCACACTATGAATGCCACGTCGTCTTAATTATCCTTATATTCTAGAAATGAGTGCAATTAAAGGCCCACACATCAGATGCAACTGTTTTTAAAAGCAAGCAAGCAAATAAGCAAAGCAGCTCATCAACATCAGCCTACGGGTTGAAAAACAAACCAAATGCACAGGAATCTGTCAGCTCTGGACTTGTACAAAGCATCCAGCATCCAGAAAGACGCATCTCATCTGGATCATCACCTTGAACCTCTATAGCTTCTTTGCCCCCAAGAGGTTAAAATGACTGCAGGAGCAATGCTTCATGTATACTTATCTGGGAAGAAAGGGAGACATGGGTATTGACAACCTAATAGCACCATCAATTCAATTTCTGCTGCCTTTGTGAAAAAGCGTCAATAAGAGTTCAATCTGGGCTCATCTAGATCTGGTCTTTTGGTAATGGGGTTATATAGCGGTATTGACACTGCATACACATACTGTATATTCAAACATCCTTCGTAATCTGATGGCTTCAAGTAGGTGCCTACTCTGTCCTACAGGGTGGCTCATTGTGAGTCAGAATGGACTTGTGGGCAGTGGGAATGGTTTGTTTTGTTTAGACACGCAGATTAAGGTGTTGAATATTTAGTTGCTTACGAGTTACAGAGAAAGTATTTAGTCTCTGCCATTAAAAATCTTAGTTTCTAGCCTCTTTAATAGTCTAGCAGAAGGACTTAATAAATGTTTATGTCTATTTCCAAATTTGTGACCTTTGCAAAAGTGGATAGTTCACAGAATGGAAAGGCCTGGCTTTTTGTCCCAGGGTTTTCAAACTGAGCACTTAGAAGTCCCAAGCTTCTCCAGACAGTACTTTCAGGGCATTAAAACCCGGCAGAGGAGGGCCAAAGTGCCCACTCCTGTTTTTAAAAACTGTATGAGCACCTCTAATCTATTCTACATGGAGTCTTTAGTGGACTTGAAAAAAAGGGTTACTTATTTGCAATGCGTCATCACACAAACCAAACCCACTGCCACTGAGTCGAACCTGACTCACAGTGACCCTATAGCACAGAGCAGAAGTGCACCTAGGGTTCCGAAGGCTGTAATCTTTATAGACGTAGAGGGGCAGATTTTTCTGCTGTGAAACCACTGGCAGATTCCAACCACCACCCTCCCGGTTGACAGCTGAGCATTTTAACCAGGGCACTCCATTGCTTAATCATTTGCTATTCCAAAACTATTTCAGGTGCTAGACCCTGTAGTGGAGATGTCTGAAACCTTCACGGTAGACAAGTGTCAGAATTCCCAGCACTCAGCACTGTGTCTAACACAAAACAGGCTCTCAATAAACGCATTGACTGACTGATTAAAAGGAAGGACAGAGAGAGGGGAAAAGAAAGGAAACAGGTAGGAGATAAAAGAAGGAAGAAAGGAAAGAAGGAAACTTACAGGCAAAGGTTGCTTTCGCTTGGTATTTTTAATATTTTTTAAATACCTTAACCATGTATAAAATTATACAGTGTGAAACTAAGCCCCCTCCCTAGCTATCTTACCTGTGTGCTCAAACAAAATAGAAAAATCCAGTTGCACCGAGTTGGTTTTGAATCAGGGCAACCCCACATGTGTCAGAGTAGAAATGTGCTCCATGGGCTTTTCAGTGGCTGATTTTTTGGAAGTAGATCACCAGGCCTTTCTTCCAAGGCACCTGTGGATGGAACTCAATGCCCATTCTTTCAGTTAGCAGCCAAAAGCTTTAGCCATTGCACCACCCAGGTACTCACAAACTACATACACTGATCTACATTCTGCTTCCAGGAAAGGAAGAGACTTTTACTTGGGTGGTTGTGTTATTTTATTTAACCATAGGACAAAGCAGAATAATAGCAACAATGAAAAAGAAAAGAAAAGTCTTTTTTCTCTATGACTGAGTCTGAATCAGTGAAGACCTACCATCTGGTCCAGGGGAGAAGCCCAGTACAGCAAAGGCATTAGAGTCTGGAGCTAGAAGTAACCTGAGATCACTTCTCACAGGCCTCAGCCTCCAGGCTCTGCTCACACAGCTTGTCAGCCTGAAAGGATCTCCATCTGATAGGAGAGATCCGAGTCTATTACTACACAAGGAACTCCCAACAGTCATTCAGCAGCAACATCATCAAACAAGTATAGCATATCAGAACTATAATTTTGTTACAATTGTGCTAATCATATCAATTTTTTTCAGAAGACAATACTCACTTAAATACAATTTACGTGAAATATGTGGATACAGAAAGGGCCACACAAGCCAGAGACTGCATCGGCCTGAGAATTAGATGCTGCCTGGCTGCCACCAATGGCGACCCTGGCAGGGACCATAACAGAGTACCTGACAGAGCAGGACAAAAGCAGGATGCAGAACCCAAATTTACATTAAAAGACCAAACTTGATGGCCCAACTGAAACTGGAGGAACCCCAGAAGACACAGTCTCCTAGCTGTCTGTTAATCTGGAACTAAAACCGTACCCAAAGCCAACTTTTCAGACAAAGATTTGACTGGTCTATAAAAACAGTACTCATAAAGAGCATGCTTCTTAGTTGAACTATATACACGAGATTAAAGGGGCAGATCCTGTCTGGAAGTGAGATGAGAAGGCAAAAGGTGACAGGAGCTTGTTGAACAGACATGGAATACCTGGTTGGAAAGGAGTGTGCTGTCACTTTGAAAGGACAGAAACTTGTGTCATATAGCAATGTGTAAATAAATCTTTGTATGCAAAACCAACTTAAACTATAAACTTTCACTTGAAGCACAATTAAAAATAACAAAATGTGGATACACTGCATCCTAATTTAAACAACAACTAAATATTCAGTTAAGGAGGAAGTATCTTATTCTGAAAGCATCCAGCTTATTGTAGTTTCAAATTTCCACACATAAAAAGAAAAATCCATCCTGCCCCCTGCTGACAGACTAATATTCCTAAAAACTCAGTTTAAAACTTGACTATTTCTCCAGTACCTTCTATCTTAGGTCCAAGCTCCGGCCGCCACATCAGGAACTCCACTTTCAGATCCTCATCTAGCTTCCCTTGGGCTGCATGCAGTGGTGTACTGCACAGCCACGTAACACACCGCTCACATTTTTTTAATTATTGTAAAATTAGGAAGACGATTTTCTGGCAGGTGGGAACGAAGCATCTGGAGGCTGCCCTGTCTAACGTGCACAGAGACGCCCTTTGGCCCATGGCAGGCTGACTGTGATTGGTTTCCTTGCTCATGCCAGAGCATGGTTTAGAGTTGGGTGCTGGAGTCTGAGAGCATGTACTCAGGTGAATGGTGTGAGGCAAAGGATTATATCTTTCTGGGCCTGAATTTGGAAACTCTGGTGGCATGGCTTTTCAGGGCCACAGGTGCTAACCAAAAGATGGGCCATCTGAATCAACCAAGCATGCCTTAGAAACCCTACTGGGCAGTTTTGCACTGTCCTATGGGGTTGCTATGGGTCAGAACTGACTCTATGGCCATGGGTTTGGTTTTAGTTTCTGGAACCTCAATTTGGGTTCCTGGTAGTGCACTGATTATGAGCTTAGCTACTAACCAAAAGGTTAGCAGTTCAAATCCACCATCTTACAGGGTTGCTAGGAGTCAGGATGAACTTGACGGCAATGGATTTGGTTTTCAGTTTTTAGCCTCAATTCTCCTGTGAGGAAAATGGTGGCAATAACAGTATATGCCCCCTGGGATAGGCTTGTACAGTAAATAATTCACCAACAGTGCTGAGGACAGGCTTTTGTTGTTAGTTGCTATTGAGTCCATTCTGATTCATAGTTACCTCACGTGTGCAGAGTAGAACTACACACTGCACAGGTTTTTCAAGGCTGTAATCTTAGCAGAAGAAGATGGCCAGGCCTGTCTTCCAAGATAACTCTAGGTTGGGTTCCAATCACCAACCTTTTGGCTGGTAATCAAGCTATTAACCATTGGCACTACCCAAGGAGCCCGAGAATAGTCTTTATACATAATAAAAATAATTGTTTTATATACTGCTTGTCCTGTGCTCTGTGTCTATGACCCTGCCAATAAAGTGTATGTGTGTGTGTGCATTTTATCATGGAGAAGATCCTTAGTTTTCATCAGATTTTCAAAAGGATTCATGACTTACCATCCACCTCCCATTAAGCCCCCAAACCAACAAGTAACCACTGCTACCTAATCGGGGTGTGTCTTTGAATCATCCCACCCCAAATATCAGTATGCTGCTTAGCCCATCATCAGCCTTCACTTGATTCAATTAGATTGAAAAATGAAACACAGATTTACATCCATAAAAAAATTAAAGATCAAATAATAGTTGGAATTTTTAAAAACTCAATTATTGTGACATCTGTCAAGAGATTTACTATACACACCCTAAAGCCTCATTACTTTAATGAGTAAGTAACTATTAGAGGCTGTGAGTTCAGTAGAATTTTACCTCTTCATTAAAATAGTATTTGGCTTTTAATTTTACAAGTTTCCTGCATCCATGTTCTCTGTGTCTGTTCAAAAGGCCATCATCTAATTGATTTCAGTAATATGCGCTTTCCTTTCCTGTACTCCCAAACTGCAATATACACACTGGATCACTAATAATGCGAGTTGCTATGTTGCTACTTCCTTCCTTAAGTAGCAACCTGGGCAGCTTTGTCAGGGCCAAAGGCAGCTCTAGGGGGGTTTTCCTAGTGTTTCCTGCCGGCCTTGGATGCCTCCACACCTCTGCCCAGCCCCGGCTGCTCCTTTCCCCTCCCTCTCCCGTAATCTACTCTCCTTCAATATGCCAAGGGTGACCCTTGACTGTCCTTTGAATGCCACTTCAATTCAAAAGGCTTCTGAGCTTTTAAGAAGAGCAGAGATAACATAATTCCAAGGAGATGGGGGTGGGAAGGGAGGGAGAATGTGATTGGAAAGATTAGCTAAATCTTCTCATTCCTGTGGATTTGGGCTCTCACCAAAACATAAACTGGGAGGTGGGAGCTTTTTTTTTTCTTTTTAAAATGGGTTCTCTCCACTGCACCCCCAGCTCATTCACTGCAAGAACTTATTAGCCTCTATTAGAGAGACTTTACAGATTTATTTACTGCCTAAATTATAAAGAGAAACATCACTAAATGTTTCTTAGAATCTCTAGCCTTCAAAGTGGAGGGCAATTTTAAAACAAGGTCAGTCTATATGAATATTTATTCTGTACTCTTTAGTTTGCATGAATTGGGTATAACTCAGAATCTGAGTCTACTTAAACAAAACTGATTCAGTTCAACAAATGTTTATTGACAGTTCATCATGTACAAGGTGCTATGCTAGAAACTATGGGGAATAGAGATATTTGCTACCATCAACATTTTCACCATCTGCCAGACATCAATAAAGGCAAGAGAGTCATAGTATTCAGCATCTTCTATGTGCAAATATACATTCTTTCACAGTTACAAATATTTTCTTGACACCTTTTTTGTGTCCTTTCTGTAAAACACCAGTGTGTATTTAAGCATGTGGAATGAACAACAGCACACACAAACATACATCTTTTCTTTGAAGCACTGTTTTGACATGCTTACGGATGCTAATGAATAAACATGTTGCACTCCCTGGGGATTTTCAATTGTGGTTTTTAGGTTTACTTTCTTTATTTTAAGGAGATACTCCAAAACTTCTGACCCACCATATTTCAATCCACATAGTGATCAAAGAACCAAAAATAAACCAAACTCTGCAGGACAGAGTAGGACTGCCCCAAAGGGTTTCCAAGGAGTGGCTGGTGAATTTGAAGTGTCAGCCTTTTGTTTAGCAGCCAAGCTTTTAACCACTGTGCCATCAGGGCCCTGCCACTCACAGAATCATCAGCGAACAAGGACTACAGTACTCAGTGGAATAGAGGAAACATACTACTCTTTGTCACTGAATATCTTTAAAGAATTGCCTGATGAATATTTATAAGTACCTTTACTAACTAAGGAAACTCTGGTGGTATAGTAGTTAAGTGCTATGTCTGCTAACTAAAAGGTAGGCAGTTCAAATACACCAGGCACTCCTTAGAAACTCTATGGGGCAGATCTACTCCATCTATAGAGTTGCCATGAGTCAGAATTGGCTCAGCAGCAGTGGGTTTTGTATATTTTTCACAGCAACTAGAGTGGCTAACATGTTGACAGGAAGAACACTAACCTATTTTAATAAATTTTCAAGGTGTAAACATAAAAATATAAACGAAATAACCAGCTGCCATCAAGTTGATTCCAACTCATGGTCACCCAAGGTGCATCACAGTAGAACTGTGCTCCATAGGGTTTTCAATGGCTGATTTTTCAGAAGCAGACTGCCAGTTCTTTCTTACAAGGTGCCTTTGTGTGAACTTGGACCTCCACCCTTTTGTTTAGCAACTGAATGCCCTAACTGCTCTCAACCCAGGAACTCCACAATCATAAGAGCAGTGTATAAAAATGGATATGCTAAACTATAGTTCTTAAGTGAGTTTAGAAGATTCCACCTACCCCCACACCAACCATCATAATTCCCTTATAGATGAATGCTTCATAGACTGAAGGAAGAAAATTTCAAACCAAGGCCTGCTAAACTGTCCCCAAACTAAATACATACATGAAACCACAGTTCATTTGACAATGACACTGATGTACCAGTCCCCAAGAAGGCTCCCTTCAGCTGCAATACAGCCCTGATTAAGCAATGCTGTTATACTATTCCCTTGGTCTCCCGTTCTATTTCTCCAGTTCTTGTTTGCTTTAACAGTTTTGTTTTCTGCACAAAACGAATAAAAAATGAAAGACAACTAAGTTTTCCTCCTTTCTCACAATCTTGGAGTCCAAGGGCCTATCACTTCCTCCCTGCCCCACAGAGAGATGGCTCCAGCTGGGAAGCCCTGTGGGGTTAACACTGTGCCTCCAAGCCTTATGCTGGGCTTGAGGATCCTGAAGGGGCTCCTGGGTACATTCTTTTCCTTCACATGTCAAGCAAAACTCTAGTCAAGCCTACAGAACCTACTTAGCTTAAAAAAAAAATCAGCAAGAAATCATTGTTTTGATTGAAAGCAAGCAGAGAAACAAATTTAAATTAGCATTGAGGCAACAAACAAAGAAAAATATTCCCAGGTTTCTGATATTAAAAATGGCTATACAGACTTAGAGGGGAGCGGAGTCAAGATGGCCGAATAAGCCCACATCTCCTTCTATCCCACTGGAAACCAAGACCTGAATTGACAATCAAACAGAGCCTTCTGAGCACCCCATCAGCATCAGGACACAGCACAGAGCTGTTAATTGGGACTTCATACCACTCAGCGAAAAATCGCCTCTCTTTCGCTGACTCCCGCTCCTGGCTAGCCCCGGCTCTCACTGACGGAAGGTAAACGCACCACTTTGACTTTTTTTTTCCTCGGTCTCGGCTGGTGGGCGGAGCTGGGCCTTGCCCGGCGGCTGGACTCAGACGCGCTGCTGAGGGGATAGGCAGGCGAAATTCCCATATTCTGAGAGCCAGTCTCGGGACTCTGTTAATCTAGACACTTTGAGCCTTTTGTTTTGTAGCTGCCTCAGTGGGGTTTGTGCGGAACTCCACAGTCAGGGTGAGGGACACCATGTTGGTACCGAGATTTTAGCGGGACCTCGTTCTTAGCCCAGGAGCCAGCGCCTGCAAACGGGACAGCGCTTCTCCGTCAGAAAAGTAGTGATTTTGCACAGTGCTGCCTACGTTGGGGGCCCTGCAACAGAAGCAGAGGAATCGCTGCCTCTGGGCACCTTTAGGCCCCCTGTCTGCTGCCTGTATGGAGGACGCCATCTTGGGTACGGTGGCCGCAGCTGGACCTAATTCTTAGCTTGTGAGCCAGAGCCTGCCCACAAGAGAGCGCTTTTCTATCACAAAACCAGTACTCGACTCAGTGTTGGATAAGGCTAGGACTGGTCAGCAGAGGCCACCAGGGCAGTAGCAGTGCTGTATTCTGAACTAGTTTATTTTCATCTGGGGTTGGATACAGTGGCGCTTACTTTGTCAGATGGGAAGAGGGACCTCTACACCTGAAAACCTAACTAACTTGTGAACTGGTCAGATACGTTTTGCTTTACATTTGAAGACAGACTAGAGAAACATTTGCAATTCATCCTCACAGTACCTCTTCCAGCCTCTATATACTCACATGGGACCCAAAAAGCAACAGACAATTGTGGCACACAAGCATTCACTCATGGCTTCAGAAGGCTCCCAAACAAAGCAACCAAGGAGTTTTCCAGAAGATCAAGAAGAAAATCAAAGACATAGAAACTTCCATGCAAACTCAAGAAAACAGAATGGAACAAATGGAAAAAGAATTTCTTACTTGGAAGACAGAGCTACTGATGCCAGTGTATATGAGCAGAAATCAGAAAAAAGAAACAAGAAAAATGAAGAAACATTAAGAAGCATGTGGGACTCTATTAAGAGGAACAACCTTCGATTAATTGGAGTCCCTGAACAGGGTGAGACATCTGAGAACGCAGAGAGTATTGTTGCTGAGCTGCTGAAAGAAAACTTCCCAGAAATCATGAAGGAAGAGAATATAGACATCTCAGATGCATATCGTACGCCACCCAATATAGATCTCAAAAGAAAGACTCCAAGACATATTATAATCATGCTTAACAAAGTGAAACATAAGCAGCAACTCTTAAAGGCAGCAAGATTCAAGGCAAAGCTAACATTCAGAGGGAAACCCTGTAGGCTCTCATCAGATTTCTCAGCAGAAACCATGCTGGCACGGAGATAGTGGCACGACACATTCAAAGTCTTGAAGGAGAAGAACTTCCAAACAAGAATTATATATCCTGCAAAACTATCTTTCAAATACGAAAATGAAATCAAGACATTCCCAGATAAACAGAAACTCAGAGACTTTGTAAAAACCAAACCCAAACTACAAGAAATACTGAAAGAAGTTCTTGGCTTTGGCTTAGAAGAACGAAACCACTAACTTTATATTTTAGAACGACACACTACTCAATACTCATTTAGGGAAGGCTCCAAAGTAAATCACAGCTTTGATTTGGAAAGAAGCAATCCAGTGATCATCATGAAAACTATGGTGTCATCATAATAAAAGAGGAATGTACTACAGTCGTTATAGTCCTTCCAGATGGAGAGGAAGATGACCAGACTGGTAGTAATTAAAATTGGGTTTATAAATAGTTTATTAAGGGGGTTCATAGGGGCAGCTGTAAAGCACAACAAAGATGTATCATACCATTTCAAGAAATCTAACACATGAGTCTCAACAACTATAAAACCAGCTCTGAAAAAGGTGAAAAATCAACTCACAAAAAAGAGTGTCTCAGAACAGACTAATAAGAACAACAGAGAAAACTTCAACATAAAAATAAACATATCACAATGGCAGCAGTGAACACATACCTATCAATAATTACATTGAATGTGAATGGACTGAATGCTCCAGTAAACAGACACCGAGTGTCATCTTGGATCAAAAGACACGACCCATCCATACGTTGTCTACAAGAACCTCACTTGAGACCTAAAGACAGGAACAAACTGAAAATTAAAAGATGGAAGAATATATATCAAGCTAACAATGAACAAAGAAGAACAGGGGTGGCAATTCTAATCTCAGACAAAATCAACTTTAATGTCAAATCCACCATCGTGGACAAAGATGGACACTATTTATTGCTGAAAGGTTCAGTACACAAGCAAGACTTAACTATATTAAACACGTATGCACCTAATGTCAGAGCACCTAAATATGTCAAAGAAACACTGACTACGCTCAAAAGAGAGTTAGATGACTCCACAATAATAGTGGGAGACTTTAACACTCCACTCTCATTACTAGACAGATCATCTAGAAAAAAGCTCAGTAAAGATACAGAAGACCTCACTGACACAATTAACGAACTAAACCTCATTGATATATACAGAACTTTCCACCAATCAGCAGACAACTACACCTTCTTCTCCAGTGCACATGGAACATTCTCCAGAACTGACCACGTGATAGGCCATAATGCAATGCTCAACAAAATCCATACCATTGAATTATTGCAAAGCATCTTCTCAGATCATAAAGCCATCAAAGTTGAAATCAATAGCAGAAAAAAGAGACATAGAAAGTGGAACTCTTGGAAACTGAACAACATCTTGCTCAGAAAAACATGGGTTATAGAGGAAATCAGGGATGAATTAAAGAAATCCATGGATTCCAATGAGAACGAAAACACTTCCTACCAGAACCTATGGGATACAGCCAAAGCAGTGCTCAGAGATGTGTTTATCTCCATAAATGCACACATCTGGAAAGAAGAAAGAAACCAAATCAAGGAACTAACTCTACAGCTTGAACAAGCAGAAAGAGAACAACAGAGGAACCCCTCGAACACCGGAAGAAAGGAGATCATAAAGATTAGAGCAGAGCTAAATGAATTAGAGAATAGAAAAACAATTGGAAAAAATTGAAAAGACAAAAACTGGTTTTTTGAAAAGATCAACAAAATTGATAAACCACTGGCTAAACTTACTAAAGAAAAGCAGGAAAGGAAACAAATAACCCAAATTAGAAATGAGAAGGGAGTTGTCACCACAGATGCAACAGAAATCAAAAACATCATAACAGAATACTATGAAAGACTGTACTCTAACAAATTTGAAAACCTAGGGGAAATGGACCAATTCCTTGACTCATACCACCTACCCAAATTATCACAACATGAAGCAGAACAGCTTAATAAACCCATCACAAAGGAAGAGATTGAAAAGGTCATCAAAACACTGCCAACCCAAAAAAGTCCGGGCCCAGATGGCTTCACGGCAGAATTCTACCAAGCATTTAGAGAAGAATTATCCCCAATACTACTGAAACTATTTCACAGTATAGAAAGGGATGGAGTACTCCCAGACTCATTCTATGAAGCCAGCATAACCCTGATACCTAAGCCAGGGAAAGATCCAACAAAGACAGAGAACTACAGACCGATATCACTCATGAACTTAGATGCAAAAATCTTCAACAAAATTCTTGCCAACAGAATACAACAACATATCAAGAAAATAATCCATCATGACCAAGTGGGATTCATACCAGGGATGCAAGGCTGGTTCAACATCAGGAAAACAATTAATGTGATTAACCACATAAATAACACAAAAGACAAAGATCACCTGATTTTGTCCATTGATGCCAAAAAGGCATTTGATAAAGTCCAACACCCATTCATGCTAAAAACTCTTAGCAAAATGAGCATAGACGGCAAATTCCTCAACACAATAAGGGCCATTTATACAAAGCCAATTGCCCACATCATCCTGAATGGAGAGAGACTGAAAGACTTTCCCCGGAGATCAGGAACTAGACAAGGATGCCCACTGTCACCTCTCCTATTCAACATTGTGCTAGAAGTTCTAGCCAAAGCAATTAGACAAGACGAACAAATAAAGGGCATCTGCATTGGCAAAGAGGAAGTTAAAATCTCCCTGTTCGCAGATGATATGATTGTATATGCAGAGAACCCCAAGGAATCTATAAGTAAGCTGCTCAAACTGATAGAAGAGTTCAGTAAAGTTTCAGGATACAAGATAAACATAAGTAAATCAGTAGGTTTCCTTTATACCATCAACGAGACTGTTAAGGAGGAAATTATTAAATCAATACCATTTGTGATAGCCCCTAAGAAGATAAAGTACCTAGGAATTAATCTAACCAGAGAAACAACAGACCTTTACAAAGAGAACTACAAGCCCTTACTACAAGAAACTAAGAGAGACTTAGACAAATGGAAAAACCTACCCTGCTCATGGATAGGAAGACTTAACATTGTGAAAATGTCTATTTTACCCAAAGCAATTTATTTATATAATGCAATCCCAATACAACTTCCAGCATCATTTTTTAATGAGATGGAGAAACAAATCACCAATTTTGTTTGGAAAGGGAAGAAGCCCCGGATAAGTAAGATACTACTAAAGAAGAAGAACACACTGGGAGGCCTTTCATTACCCGACCTTAGAACATACTACACTGCCACAGTGGTCAAAACAGCCTGGTACTGGTACAAGAACAGACAGATCGATCAATGGAACAGAATTGAGACCCCAGATATGACATCATCTGCCTATGAACAGTTGATATTCGACAAAGGCCCTAACACATTAAACTGGGGTAAAAACAGTCTCTTCAACAAATGGTGCTGGCAAAATTGGTTATCCATCTGCAATAAACTGAATCAAGATCCATATCTTACACCTTATACAAAAACCAACTCCAACTGGATAAAAGACCTAAATATCAAAACTAAAACGATAAAGCTCATCCAAGAAAAGGTAGGAAAAACAATGGAAGTTTTAATACACAATGAGGACAGACTCCAAAATCTGTCAAAGAAACCTCAATCAACAGAAGAGAAAGTAGATAAATGGGAACTATTAAGAATCAAACACTTTTGCTCATCCAAAGACTTTATTAATAGAATTAAAAGAACACTCACAGAGTGGGAAAAAATATTTGGCAACTTTATGTCAGATCGATGCCTGATCTCCATAATCTATAAGATACTACAAAGTATCAATAAGAAGAAGATAAACCATCCAATTAAGTGATGGGCAAAGGAGATGGACAGATACTTCACTAAAGAGGAGATCCAGGCAGCCAAAAAACACATGCGGACATGTTCACGATCTTTAGTTATTAAATAAATTCAAATCAAGACAACAATGAGATACCATCTCACCCCAACAAGATTGGTCATGATCCAGAAAACACAAAACAACAAATGCTGGAGAGGCTGTGGAGAAAGTGGAACCCTCCTACAGTGTTGGTGGGGTTGCAAAATGGTCCAGCCTCTTTGGAAGGCAATCTGGTGCTTCCTTAAAAAAATGGATATTGATATACCATTTGACCCAGTAATTCCACTACTTGGAATATATCCTACAGATTCAAGGCCTTTCACACCAACGGACACATGCACCAGAATGTTTATCGCAGCACAGTCCACAATAGCAAAAAGGTGCAATCAACCCAGATGCCCAACAATAGAAGAATGGATAGGTAAACTGTGGTACATATACTCAATGGAGCACTACATAATGATAAAGAATAACGATGATTCCAGGAAACATCTCCTAACCTGGTTTCAACTGGAAGACATTATGTTGAGTGAGAATAGTCAGCGACAAAAGGACAAATACTGTATGAGACCTCTACAATAAGATCTCAAAAACAGACTTGTGTATAGAAGAAAAGAGTCTTTGACAGCTGCAAGGGAGGGGAGAGAGGGAGGGTGAGGGGGGGAGGGCTTAGTTTAGGTAGTTACTAGAAATCTAGTTGGGAGAAAGCAGTGACGGCACACATTAGGAACAAGAACAACATTAAGTGGACTTCAGCATAACTTGAATACTCCTTCCATCTTAACTCAATACTGCAAGGATAGACTAGCTGGGCGGGGGGCGGGGGATCATGCTCTTAGGCGAATTCCAGGCCAACTGGCACAACTAGTGTTTTGCTAAGAGAGCTCTCTGCACCCCACATTGGTGAGTGGCGTCTGGGTTCTTAAAAGCTGCCAAGCTGCCATCCAAGGACACAGCAAATGGTCCCAACTCAGCAGGAACGGATGCTCACCGAGGGCCAAAATGGCATGCGGTAAAGACAACCTAGAAGACAGACAGACCCACAAGCGTGGGTGCCTACATCGACTTGGGACCGGAAGAACCGGATGGTGCCCGGCCACCACCAGTGATAGCCACGACGGAGCTCACAGAGAGGAGCCTCACTGGCAACACAAGAATAAAAAGAGGTGCATCATGAGATCTCCACTAAAAGACCTCAAGTGATTGTCCAGTGGTTTTGGGGTTCCTCTGAGAGCATGGCCCCTGGCCCTGATGCTGCCCTTTCCCATAAATTATAACAAAGGTCCACTCTTTGGACAGGAATGGATTGGACTTGGCAATGCAGAGTAACCATATATTGGAAGCAATTTATGGTTCTATACATCTATAGAATATCATCTTGCTGACCTCTGGCTGGAGGAAGGGGAGTGGACGGAGAGGAGGGGAAAGGAGACTGTTGGGAGGATGAGACAGGTATGGAGCAGAGAGGAGTAGTGTGCAGTCACCAGACAGGGAGAGCAGTGGAAGCTGCATATAGGGGGGCATTTATATGTGTATGTACATTTTCACTCAGTTATGTTAAATAAAAATAAAATAAAAAATGGCTATACAAACAGCAACCCACTGCCATGGAGTTGATTTCCTCTCATAGTGATAGAGTCTCTATGAGTAAAAATGGCTATAGTCAATTAAATTAGGTTAAGGAATTTGTATACTTGGAAAATAGAATGAATTTTTAAAATTCAGGGGAAGACAAATAGAACTGTTGGTGAACAAAGATTACTGGTGATTTTTTTCTTTCCCATTTAACTTTGGTATTGGTAGTTTTTTTAATGATATTTATTCAAGATATACGTATATGACTGAGTACTGTATGCTATGAATGGGAACAAGACAGATCAAATCTGTACCCTCCTGCTGCTGAAATTACAGTAGAGAAAACTGACAATAACCAAACAATTAGTAAATATGACACTGGGAAACAGTGTCATAAAAAATATAAAATCCCCTTTGACACTGAGTGGATTTCAACTCATAAAAATGCTAGAGGATACAGTAGAACTACCCCCTAGGTTTCCAAGAAGTAGCTGGTGGATCTAAACTGCCAACGTTTTTGTTCAGTCAACACATGAACAAAACGTAGGATAGGAGCAATTGGCAGAGGTGTACAACAAATAAGGTAGTTGGAGAAATCCTCACAGCTTAACAGGACCTTTGGCTAGACACCTCAGTGAAGTAAGGTAAAGGCATGTGAGAACCACAGAAAACTTTGATTAAAATGTACTGGATTAAAAGGTCTCTGGGTGGCTCCAAGTGTTTGTACTTGTTTTGTAGTTAAAAGGTTAACAGTCACAACCCACTCAAGTTTTACTCTGCAACCATGGAGTCATCATGAGTTTGAACTGACTCAACAACAATGGATTTGCACTGGGAGCCAACTTCCTCCAGAGACGGGAAGCCTCTTTGGCTGCGGAGGAGTGAAAGAGTGGGCATCACAGGCCATAAGGCCAGAGAAGTGGTCAACTGCAAGAGCAGGAGGCCCATAGGTCATTGTGATAATCTGGTATTTAGTTCCAAGTGCCACAGGAATCTGTTATCATCGAATTGGTTATAACTTTGGGTTATCCTGTATGTTACAGACTAGAACTGAGTGCAACAGGGTTTTCTTTACTCTGATCTTTACAAAAGAAAAACACCAGGTCTTTCTTCAATGTGCTACTGTGTAGGTTCAAAACCCATCCGCCTTTAGGTTAGTGCTGTTGCTGTTTTCTAGGTGTCATTGAGTTGGTCCCAACTCATACTGACTCCTTGTACAGAATGAAATATTGCCCAGTCTGCACAGTTGTTGCTATGTTTAAGCCCGATGTTGCATCCACTGTGTCAATCCATCTCCTTGAGGGTCTTCTTTTTTCACTGACTCTCTGCCTTACCAAGCATGACGTCCTTCTCCTGGACTGGTCTCTAGCATGCCGAAAGTATATGAGATGAAATCTCTCTACCCTGGCTTCCATGGAGCACCCTGGCTATACTTCTTCTAAGACAGTCTTGTTTGTTTTTCTGGAAGTTCACGGACCACTCAATATTCTTCACCAGCACCATAGTTCAAAGGCATCAGTTCTTCTTTGATCTTCCTTAGTCATTGTCCAGCTTTTGCATGCCTATGAGATGATTTAAACACCATGCATATTAACAAGCCCAAACCATTTGTGCCACCCAATGACATGGGACAGAAAACCGCTTGAGAATTTTGAACAAGGTGCTTCAGAATCTGACTTATTTTTCAGAAGGCTGCTTTGTGAGCAGGTAAGAGTGGAAACACAAAGGAAAACATCTTATAGTTTGGGTAACAGCTAACTTTTTAATTAAAAATAAAAATGTTGTCGGGGGAAGTGTCAAGACATCAGACTAAATGCCCGTCTCCCTAAGTCCCTCTGGAATCCAAGACCTGATATGACAGTTCAATGGAGGCTTCTGGACACCTACCGAGCCCTGGGATGTGGCATAGGCCTGTTAATTTGGACTTCATACCACTGAACGCAAAACCTCCTCTCTTTCACTGACCCCACTCTTGGCAAGCACAGGCTTGCACAGACTGAAGGTAACTCACCATTTCGAATTTTTTCTTCTGTCTTGGCCAGCAGACAGAACTGGGACTTGACTAGCTGCTGGTCTTGAACACACTACTGGTGGGACTGACAAGCATAATTGCTGGGTTCTGAGAGTTTGGCTTTGGACTCTATACACCTTGGCTCCTCTGGCCTATCTGGAAACAGAGAAGCCCAGGCAGAGGCCCCAGTTGGACTTGGTTCTAAGGCTTGGAGGTGGCTCCTGCCAGGGGGAGAGTGCTTTTCTAGCAGGGAGGCAATATTCTGCATAGTGTCGACTGGTGCCAGGGCCCAGCAGCAGAGGCTGTAGACTCTGGGCATTTCCGCACTGTTGGCCAGCTTATGCAGGACACCATCTTGTTTTGCTGGGAGGCGGGGTCATCAATACTGAAGCCTCAGCTGGACCAAATTTCTGGGCTGGGAGGCAGTTCCTAGCAGAAGAGACTGCTTTTCTGTCAGAGTTCTACACAATATCACCTACAGCTGGGGCCTGACAGCAGAGGCCAGAAGTTCAGTGGACTTTCTGTATTTTGAGCTAGTTTATAACATCAGGTGTTCAACATAGAGGTGCTTACTTTGCCAGTTAGGAAGACGGACATAGACACCTGAAAATCTGACTGACTTTGGAAGGTGCCAAATACTTTTTACTTCTCATCTTAACACGGCCTAGAAAAACAACTGTGGTATACCTTCATGGTGTCTCTCCCAGCCTCTATTGACTCACATGATGCCCAAAAAGCAGCAGAGGTTGGAGAGGACGGTAACCTGTAAGTCAGCAATGGCATCAGAAGGCCCCCAAAAGAAATCACCTCAGAACTTCCGAGACGAAGAAGCTTTTCTGAAACTATCGGAAGGTGAATACAAAAGGGTTATATATAGAGCCCTACTAGACCTTATACAAATGCAGCAGAGCAAAACGAAAAATTAAGCAAGCTGTTTGATCTGATGGAACACCCGTACTCTGAAATCCAACAGATCAAGAAAAAAATCAAAGAGATAGAAACTTCAATTCAAAACCAAAAAACAGAATGGAACAAACAGAAAACAGACTTTCTGATTTGGAAGACAGAGCCACTGACTCCAGTATCTATGAGGAGAAATCAGAAAAAAGAAACAAGAAAAATGAAGAAGCATTGAGAAGCATGTGGGACTCTATTAAGAAGAACAATCTACAAATAATTGAAGTTCCTGAACAGGGTGAGACACCTGAGAACACTGAGAGTATTGTGGCTGAGCCGCTGACAGAAAACTCCCCAGAAATTATGAAAGAAGAGAATACAGATACCCAAGATAAGTATTGAACACCGCTCAATATAGATCTCAATAGAAAGACTCCAAGACATATTATAATCAAGCTTAACAAAATGAAACATAAGCAGAAACTCTTAAAGGTAGCAAGACTCAAAGCAAAGCTAACATTCAGAGGGAAACCCTGTAGGCTTTCGTTAGATTTCTCTGCAGAAACGATGCTGGCACAGAGACAGTGGCATGACACATTCAAAGCCTTGAAGGAGAAGAACTTCCAACCAAGAATTATATATCCTGCAAAACTATCTTTTAAATATGAAAATGAAATTAAAACATTTGCAGATAAACAGAAACTCAGAGATTTTGTAAAAACCAAACCAAAGCTACAAGAAATAATGAAAAAATCTCTTGGTTTGGAAGAACAAAACCACTAACTTTGTATTTTAGAAGGACACATTATCCAGAATCCTACTCAGTTAAGGAAGGCTCCAAACACAATCAAAGCTATAATACTGAAAGAAACAATCCGGTGATCATATCATGTAAACTCTGATATCATCATACTAAAAAGAGGATTGTACTACAGTTGTTATAGTCCTTCCAGATGGAGAGGAAGTTGACAAGACTGGTAGCAATCAAAATTGGGGTTATATATAGTTTATTAAGTGGGATCATGGGGCAGCTGTAAAGCACAATAAAGATGCAAGATATCATATCAAGAAATGTGATATAGAAGTCTCAGCAACCACAAAACCAACACTGAAAAAGTTGAAGAATCAACTCGCAAAGAAGGTCACAGAACAGATTAATAAGAACAACAGAGAAAAACATCAACACAAAAATAAACATATCACAATGGCAGCACTGAACACATACCTATCAATAATTACATTGAATGTGAATGGACTGAATGCTCCAGTAAAGAGACATCGAGTGACATCTTGGATCAAAAGACATGACTCAGCTATATGTTGCCTACAAGAAACTCAACTTAGACTTAAAGATATGAACAAACTGAAAATCAAAGGATGGAAGAATATATATCAAGCTAACAATGAACAAAGAAGAGCAGGTATGGCAATTCTAATCTTAGATAAAATTGATTTTAATGTAAAATCCACCATCGTGAACAAGGAGCGACGCTATTTATTACTGAAAGTTTCAATACACAAGCAAGACTTAACAATATTGAATATTTATGCACCTAATATTAGAGCACCTAAATACATCAAAGAAGCACAGACTACACTCAAAAAGGCATTTGATAAAGTCCAACACCCACTCATGCTAAAAACTCTCAGCAAAATAGGAACAGATGGCCAACTCCTCAATGCAATGAGGACCATTTATACAAAGGCAACTACCGACGTCATCCTGAATGGAGAGAGACTGAAACAGTTTCCCCTGAGAACAGGAACTAGACAAGGATGCCCACTCTCACCTCTCCTGTTCAACATTGTACTAGAAGTTCTAGGCAGAGCAACTAGACAAGACCAAGGAATAAAAGGCATCTGCACTGGCAAAGAAGAAATAAAAATCTCCCTATTTGCAGATGATATGATTGCATACGCAGAGAATCCCAAAGAATCCATAAGGAAACTACTCAAGCTGATAGAGGAGTTTGGCAAAGTCTCAGGATAAAAGATAAACGTAAGTAAATCAGTAAGATGTCTTTATACCAACAACAAGACAACAATGAGACACCATCTCACCCCAACAAGGTTGGCCATGATCCAAAAAACACAAAACACTAAATGCTGGAGAGGCTGTGGAGAGATTGGAACTCTCCTACACTGTTGATGGCTGCAAGGCTGGGGAAGGCGAGAGGGAGGAAGGGTTTAGATTAGATAGTTGTTAGAAATTTGGTTGGGTGAAATTGGTGACAGCACACATTAGTAAGAAGATCAATATTAATGGGACTTCAACACAACTTGTGTACTCCTCCCACCTTAAACCAATATTGCAAGGACAGAGTAACTGGGGCCAGGGGGCCGGGGACTATGCTGTCAGGCAAAATCGAGGCAAATTGGCACAACTAGCATTTTGCTAATGAGGTCTCTCTGCACCCCACATTGGTGAGTGGCGTCTGGGATCTTAACAGCTGCCAAGCTGCCATCTGAGGGTACAGCAGATGGTCCCAACTCAGCAGGAACAGATGATCACCAAGGTCCATAAAGGCATGGAAGAAAGAGAATCCAGAAGACAGAGAGACCCACGTGAGTGGGTGTCTACATCGACTTGTGACCGGAAGAACCAGATGGTGCCCAGCTACCACCAGTGATAGCCACGATGGAACTCACAAAGTTGAGTCTCACTGGCAACACAAGTATAAATAGGGGTGCACCCTGAGATCTCCAGGGGCCTCGAAGTTCTCCTGGGAGCAGGGGCCCTGGCCCTGATCAGGCCCTTGTCTATAAATCATACTAATGGTCTACTTTTCAGATAACAATGGATTGGACTTGGTGACGCAGTGACCATATTGTGTGGGCATTTTATGGTTCTAGGCATCTATAGGAGTCATCCTATTGACCTTACACTGGAAGAAGGGGATTGGGTGGAGAAGAGAAGATAGGAGACTATTGGGAAGATAAGACATGTGTGGAGCAGAGAGGAAGAGTGTGCTGCCACTGTGCAGGGGGAGCAGTGGACGCTGCATGTAGGTCCGCATGCAAATTTATATGGGAATGTACAATTTCATTCATTTAAAAAATTCATTCATTTAAAAAAATGTATTTTTCTCAAAAAAAAATAAAATAAAATGTTGTAAAATGTCTACCGAGCATATAAAAGACGCTGCTTGTATGAAAGGAATGAGGGAAACTTTAAATAACTTGAATCTCATGAAAAACAAATTTAAGTCATTTTTTTTCTTTCTGTCTCACCCAAACAACCTTTGTATCAATTTAATTTCTTTTGAGAAATTAATCAAATTAATCACCTACTTTTACCAAAACAACACTTGTAAGATGTTGGGCTTAGACAATTATTAACAAAGTCCTCGCTCCTCATGAGGTAGGTGAGGAAGGGAGCTAAGTACTCAAGTATCTTCTGACACTTTACTAGTTCCCAAAGTCACTTAACTTCTCTGAATATCTCCTTCAGCTAAAATAGTATCTGGTACTTCCTGGTAGGCTTTAAGGATGTAAAGAGCTCTGAGTTTATAAGAAAAACATTGTCACCTAGCAGGACCCATGGGACCCTATGTTTTAACAGAGTAGAACTGCCCCTTAAGACTTTCTTTCTTTTTTCAAATATTGTGTTGTGTTTTAGGTGAAAGTTTACATAGCAAATTAGTTTCGCATTCAACAATGTGTACACAAATTGTTTTGTGACATCAGTTACAGTTCCTGAAATGTGCCAGCACTCTCACTCTTTCCACTCTGCCTGCGCCATTTCCATCCATCCAGTTTCCCTGAATAGACTTGATGTAATGAACAGTAATGACTGAAGATAAAGGTGTTGTGAAATGACATAAAGGACATTGTACATGAAGAAAATAAGAGTTCATTGAAAAAGACGGGAAAAAAAAAGAAAAGACCAAAATAGATGCCAGAATAGATGCTGAAGCTTGCTGTGAAATGTAGGATAGCTGATGTGAAAGGAAGAAACAATGAAGTAGGAGAGCTGAACAGAAGACTTCAAAGGATGGCTCAAGAGAAGGTAAAAGTGTTAGATTGAAAGGTTCGAAGACCTGGAGGTGGAAAACCAAATGAGAGGAATTCTTTCAGCATTTCTTGAGCTGAAAGAACTGGAGAAAAAGAGGCAACACTGATGAATTCTACGGGCAAATGTTACATGATACAGGAAGCATCAAAAGAAGATGGAAGGAAACATTGAGTCACTATACCAACTGTCCACTGTTCAGCAATTTCAGGAGGTAACATATGATCAAGCACCAATGGTACCAAAGGGAGAGGTCCAAATTATACTGAAGGGAATGGCCAAAAAAAGCAAGCTTCAAGAATTCATGGAATACCAGTTGAGATGTTTGAACAAATACATGCAATGGTGGAAGTGCTCACTTATGTGTGCCAATAATTTAGAAAGACAGTTACCTAGCCAGCCGACACAAAGAGATTACTGTTTGTGCCCATTCCAAAGAAAAGTGATTAAACAGAATTTGGAAATTATCAAACGATATTGTTAATATCACATGCAAACAAAATTTTGCTAAAGATGATTCAAAAGTGGTTGCAGCAGTACATGGAGAGGGAAATGCCAGAAGTTCAAGCTAGATTCAGTAGAGGACATGAAACAAGGGATAGCATTTGTGATATCAGATGGATCCTGTCCGAAAGCAGAGAATATCGGAAAGATGTTTACCTATGTTTTATTGACTATGCAAAGGCACTCAACAGTGTAGGTCATAATAAATTATGGATAACATTATGAAGAATGCCAAGTCAGCCAAATAGGAATTCCAAAACATATCATTGTGCCGGTACAGAACCTCTACAATAGAGCAATAGGCAATGGTCCAGGCAGAACAAGGAAGGCAACACTGCCTGGTTTATATTCAGGAAAGACACGTGTCAGGGTTGTATCCTTTCACTATATTTATTCAACCTGTATGTTGATTCAGTAACCTGAGAAGCTGGACTATACGAAGAAGAATTAGCATCAAGATTGGAGGAAAACTCACTAACAACCTGAGATCTGCAGTAACACGATCTTGTTTCAGAAAACAAAAAGGACTTGAAGCACTTACAGATGAAGATCAAAGATTGCTCACTTCAGTATGGATTAAGCCTCAACATAAGGAAAGCAAAAATCCTCACGACGGGATCAGTAAACACCACGATAAAGGAAAAAAAGACTGACACTGTCAAGGATTTCATTCTACAGGGATCCACAGTCAATGCCCATGGAACGAGCAATGAAGAAATCATATGATGCCTTGCACTGGGTGGATCTGCTGCAAAAGGCTCCTTTAAGTTGTTAAAAAGCATAGATCTCACCTTGCAGACTGTGGTGGTCAGGATTATGTCAACTTGGCTACTACATATTTGGCTACTGTATTAAGTGGCAGGGCGGGGTTTATGGTGGGTCCCTGCCCCTCGGCTCTCATCTCGCGACCTTTTACTACGGCTGCTGGTCGCTCACGTGGCCAGCAGCTCCTGCTCTCTTCTTCCAGCATCTGGTTCTGGGACTTGAACTAGCAGCTGTTGGACTCATCAGTCCTTACAGTCGGCACTTCAGAGTCCTGCTCCCTGACCTGCCGATCCTGGGTTCGCCAGCCTCTGTTGCTTCTTCTCGCCACCAGCTTGGGATCCACTGATCTACACAACCGGTGATCTAGAACTCTGGTCTCTGACTTGCTGACTTTGGGTTCGTCAGCTTCTGTGGCCACGTGAGGCTTGTGCCAGAGCTTGGGACATTCAGCTTCTGTGATTGCGTGAGCAGTTTCCTGTATCTGTATCTATCTGCCTATCTATCTATATATATTATAAATCTTTCCTTGTACCTACACATGTTACTAGTTTTGCTTCCCTAGAAAACCCAGCCTAAGACACAGACTAAGGTGCACCTGACCCAAGCCACAGTGTTTTCAATCACCTTTGGCTTTGGCATATACATGTAAAAGCTAGACAATGAATAATGAAAACTGAAGAAAAATTAGTGCCTTTGAATTATGGCATTGGTAAAGAATACTGAAAATACCACGGACTACCAGAACAAACAAATCTGTCTTGGAAGAATTACACCCAGAACGCTCATTAGAAGTGAGTACATGTGTCACAATTTGGACATCAGTCCCTGGAAAAGGACATTACCCTTCTTTAAGGAGAGGATCATCAAAAAAGAGCAAGACTTTCAATGAGATGGACTGACACAGTGACTGCAGCGATAAGCTCAAGTATAACAATTGTGAGAATGGTGCAGGACCGGGTAGTATTTCCCTGAGTTGTGCATAAAGTCTCGATGAGCCAGAACAGACTCAACAACACCTAACAACTGTTGCTACAAAATTGAGTATGTTGTAACGTTTACCATGGTTGTTCTTTATTCTTATGTACCTCTTAGTTTCTTCCTTTAACTTGGTCAAGTTGTGCTGGCTTCACACATATTGTATATCACCTTTGCCATCACTAGAATTAATATGTGCCTGTTAGTGGTTAAGTGCTATGGCTTGTAACCAAATGGTAGACAGTTCAAATCCCTCAGATGCTCCTTGGAAACTCTATGGGGCAGTTCCACTCTAACCTATAGAGTCGCTGTGAGTCAGAATCAACTTGACGACAGCAGGTTTGTTTTTTTATTTTCTGGTAACCAAGCCAAGCCAATCCCTGGTAACCATCTAACAGCATTGCTTTCTATGTATGCCAACTCTTGGTTTTGTTTTTTAATATAAGTGATATCATGAAATATTTGTCCATCTGTGTTTGACTTATTTTAATGAACATAACCAACCCAAACCCACTGCTGTTTAGTGGATTCCAACTCATAACGATGGTATAGGTCAGAGTAGAACGGCCCCATAAAGTTTCCAAGGAGTGCCCGCTGAATTGAAACCGCTGAACTTTTGGTTAGCAGATGCAGCACTTAACCACTATACCACCAGGGTTTGGCATCCTCCAAACTCATGCATGTTATGTTTCACAGACTCATCAATATTCTTTACTGATGCATAGTATTCCCTTGTATGTGTGTATCACAATTTGTTTATCTGTTAATCTATTGGTGGGCGTTTAAGCTTTTACCTTCTTTTTGCTATTCTGAATAATGCTGCAGTGAACATGGGTGTACATATGTCTACTTGTGTCACTTCTCTTATGTCTCTAGATAAGTACCTGGGAGTGATATTGCTGGAGTATTCTTTTTTAGGGAGCACAATACTATCTTCCACAATGGCTGTTATCGCTTTACAATCCTACCAGCAGTGTATAAGAGTTTCATTCTCCTGATTTCTTTCTTTCTTTTTTAATCAGTAACATTTTTGGTATCTCTTTGTAGTTTTGACTAATCTCTCTAAGTAGAAACCTTGTGGCACATTGGTAAAGAACTCAGCTGTTAGCCAAAATGTTGGCAGTTTAATTCCACCAGGCACTCCTTGGAAACCCCATGAGGTGGTTTTACTCTGTCTGATAGGGTTGCTGTGAGCTGGAACTGACTGGACATGAAAGGATTTGGTTGTTTGTTAGCTTCTAAGGGCTAATGAGGGAGCCCTGGTGACACAGTAGTTAAGTGGCTTGTTGCTAACCAAAAGGTCAATAGTTCAAAACCATCAGCCATCTTCACAATAGAAAGATGTGACAGTCCACTTCTGAAAAGATTTACATCCTAGAAGACGCTATGACAGAGTTCTTCTCTGCCCTATAGGGTCTCTTATGAGCTGAAATAGACTTGATCACAGTGAGTTTGTTTTTTTAATGGCTCATGATCATGGAAAACTTGGTGTAGTAGTAATTAAGTGCTATATCTGCTAAATAAAAGGTCAGCAGTTCAAATCCACCAGGTGCTCCTTGGAAACTCCACAGGGCAGTTGTACTCTGTCCAGTAGGGTCACCATGAGTCAGAATACACTCAACAGTAGTGGGTTTGGTTTTTTCAGTTTAATGATCATGAACAATTCTTCATGTGTTTGTTATATGCCTGAATATCCTCTTTGGTGTAGTGTCTGTTCATGTTCTTTGTCCCCCCCTTTTTTTTTTTTTGTAGTTTTGTTGTTTAGTTCGGTTTTCTATTTATTTTAGATATTAGACCCTTGTCAGATGTGTCATTGGCAAAAGCAAAAAAAAACCACAAAAATTTTTCCCTGTATGTGGATTGTGTTTTTACTCTTTCAATAAAATCTTTTGGTGAGCCTAAGTATTTAATTTTTAGGAAGTCTAAGTTATGTAGCTTTTCTTCTATTGGTCACATATTTTTAGCTGTATGTGATAGTATATTTACCTAAAAAATAGGACCTCTACTTCTGCCCTTGTGTTGTCATTCAGAAAATTTATAATTTTAGGACTAACATTTAGGTTGTTGACCCATTTTGAGTTAGTTTTTGTGTATAGTGTGAAGTATGGATCTTGTTCATTTATCTGAAAATGGATATCCAACTTTGCCAGCACCGTTTGCTAAAGACACTGTCCCTTCTGTGTTGAATGGATTTTGATTCTTTGTGGAAGATCAGATGGGCATGGATGGATGGATTTGCTTCTAGGTTCTCAGTTCTTCCATTGATCTTTGTGTCTGTCATTGTACCACTATCAGGCTGTTTTGATTACTATGGCTGTATATTTAGTTCTGAGATCAGGAAGTGTGACACCTCCTACTGTGTTCTTAAATATTGATTTACCTATTCAGGGCCTGTTTCCTTTCCTTATAAAGCTGGAGATTCATTTCTTTCTGTTTTATCAAAGAATGTTGTTGGGATTTGGATCACATTACATTATACCTGTAGATCACTTGGAGTAACATTGGCATTTTCACAATGCTAACTCTCACAGTCCATGAGTAAGGCATGTTTTTATATGTTTATGTTTCTTTTGGTTTCTTGCAGTGGTATTTTGTAGTTTTCCTTATATAAGTCTTTCAGATTCTTGCTTAGATCTATTCCTAGGTATTTTATCTTAGGATAAATAGAGCTAGTATTAATGATATTGTTCTCTTTATTTCCTTTTCAGAGTTCTCCTTGTTATTGTAGGAAAACCCAACAGATTTTTGTAGGTTGATCTTGTACCCTGCTACTTTACTGAATTTTTTTCCATGAGTTCCAGTAAACTTCTTGTGGAATCTCTGGGATTTTCAACGTTAAAAAAAAAAAAATCTATCTAGTCAATTTCGACTCAGTAATCCTATAGGACAGAGTAAAACTTCCCCATAGTGTTTCTAGAGGGCGCCTGATGGATTGAAACTGCCAACCTTTTGGTTAGCGGCCATAGCAACTAGCCTCTACACCACCAAGGTTTCTTTTCATTGTATAGGATCATGTTATCTGAGAACAGAGGTAGTTTAATCTTTTCCTTCCAATTTGAGTACACTTTATTTCTTGTTCTTGCCTCATTGCTTTGTCTGGGATGAGAATGACAATGATGGGCATCCTTGTCTCATTCTCAAGCGGAATGCTTTCATTCTCTCTCCCTTGAAAATGATGTTGGCTGTTGATTTTGTATATGTGCCCTTAATTAAGCTGAGGAATTTCTCCTCTATTCCTATCTTGCTGAGAATTTTTAGTAGGAAATAGTACTGGATTTTACCAAATGTCTTTTTTGTATCTACTGAGATGAACATGTAATCCTTTTCCTTTGCTTTATTTATGGTGTGAATTATGTTTATTGATTTTCTAACGCTGAGCTACCCTTGCCTTGCTGGTATGAACGCTATTTGATCAAGATGTATTGTTTTCTTGAAATTCTGCTATATTCTGTTGGCTGCAATTTTGTTGAGAATTTCTGTGTTTGTATTCACAACAGATATGTTTGTCATTTTCTTTTTTTGTGGTGTCTTAGCCTGGCTTTGGTGTCATAGCTATGCTGGGTTCATAGAATAAATTAGGAACCACTCCTTTCTTTTCTATGTACTGAAATAGTTTCAGTAGAATTGGTGACAACTTTTGTCTGAATGTTTGGTGGAATTTTCCAGTGAAGCCATTATGACCAGGCTTTTATTTGTTGGGAGGTTTTTTATTTTGTTTATGACACCTTCAGTTTGTTCTTTTGTTACAGCTCTATTTCAATTTTCTACATCCTTCTGTGTATTAGCTGGGAGCTCTGGTGGCAGAGTTCAGGCTGCTAACCAAAAAAGTCAGTGGTTCAAATTCACCAGCTGCTCCTTGGAAACCCTATGGGGCAGTTTTGCTCTGTCTTACGGGGTCACTGTGAGTTGGAAATCAACTTGACGGCAATCAGTTTGTTTCTTTTGCTTTGCTTATGTGTTAATTTAGGTATAGAAAGTGTTTCTTGAAATTTGTCTGTTCCCTCTAGATTTTCTAATTTGTTGGAGTACAATTTTTCATAGTATTCTGTTATGATTGTGTTTATCTTGGTTGGTTCTGTTGTGATGTTGCCCATTTCTTTTCCTATTTTGGTTATTTGTATCTTCTAATTTTTTTCCTTTGTCAGTCTGGCCAGTGGTTTGTCAATTTTATTGATCCTCTCAATGAACCATTGATCTGTCTGTTTTTGGACCAGTACCAGGCTGTTTTGACTACTGTTGGGTAGTGAGAGGCCTCCCAGTGTGTTCTTCTTCTTCAGTAGTGCTTTATTTATCCAAGGCTTCTTCTCTTTTAAAACACAGTTGGTGATTTGTTTCTCCATCTCATTAAAAAAAATGTCACTGGAATTTGTATTGGGATTACATTATATAAGTAGATGGCTTTGGGTAAAATAGACATTTTCACAACATTAAGTCCTCCTGTACATGAGCAGGGTAGGTTTCTCCAGTTATGTAAGTCTCTCTTACTTTTTTGTAGTAAGGATTTGTAGTACTCTTTGTAAGGTCTGTTATTTCTGTGGTTAGATTTATTCCTAGGTACTTTATCTTCTTAGGGGCTATGGGAAATAGTATTGATTTGGTGATTTCTTCATTAATATTCTCTGTGTTGGTATAAAGGAATCCTACTGATTTACTTATGTTTATCTTGTATCCTGAGACTTTGCTGAACTCTTCTATCAGTTTTAGTAGGTTACTTACAGATTCTCTGTACATATACCACCATATCATCTCCAAATACGGAGATTTTTTGCTCCTTATTTGTCAGTGCAGGTGCACTTTATTCCTTGGTCTTGTCTAATTGCTCTGGCTAGAACTTCTAGTACAATGTTGAACAGGAGAGGTGAGAGTGGGCATCCTTGTCTAGTTCCTGTTCTCAAGGGAAGCTGTTTCAGTCTCTCTCCATTCAGGATGGCGTAGGCAGTTGGTTTTGTAAAAGTAGCCCTTATTTTATTGAGGAATTGGCTGTCTGTTCCTATTTTGCTGACAGTTTTTAGCACGAATAGGTGTTGAACTTTATCAAATGCCTTTACTGCATCAATAGACAAAATTAGGCGATTCTTGTCTTTCGTGTTATTTATGTGGTTGATCGCATTAATTATTTTTCTGATGTTGAACCAGCCTTGCTTCCCTGGTATGAATCCAACTTGGTCATTGTGGTGGTCAGGATTATATCAACTTGGTTACTACCTATTTGGCTGCTGTATTAAGTGGCAGGGCGGGGTTTGTGGTGGCTCCCTGCCCCTCAGCTCTCATCTCGTGACCTTGGACTAGGCTGCTGATCGCTCACATGGCCAGCAGCTCCTGTTCTCTTTTTCCAGTGTCTGGTTCCGGGACTGGAGCTAGCAGCTGTTGGGCTCATCAGTCCTTACAGTAGGCACTTGAGAGTCCTGCTCCCTGACCTGCCGATCCTGCGTTCGCCAGCCTCTGTCACTTCGTCTCGCCACCAGCTTGGGATCCACTGACCTGCACAACCGGTGATCTGCAACTCTGGTCTCTGACTTGCTGACCTTGGGTTCCTCAGCTTCTGTGGACACGTGAGGCTTGTGCCAGAGCTTGGGACATTCAGCTTCTGTGATTACGTGAGCTGTTTCCTATATTTGTATCTATCTATCTGTCTACATATATATATATATTATAAATCTTTCCTTGTACCTACACGTGTTACTGATTTTGCTTCCCTAGAAAACTCAGCCTAAGACAGTCATGATGGATTATTTTTTTGATTGTTGTTGTATTCTATTGGCAAGAATTTTGTTGAAGATTTTTGCATCTAGATTCATCAGCAGTATCAGTCTGTAGTTCTCCTTTTTGGTTGGGACTTTCCCTGGCTTTGGTACCAGGGTTATGCTGGCTTCCTAGAATGAATGTGGGAGTATTCCATCTCTTTCTATACTGTGAAATAGTCTCAGTAGTATTGCAGAAAACTCTTCTCTAAAAACTTGATAGAATTCTGTGGTGAAGCCATCTGGACCCAGGTTTTTTTTTGGTTGGTAGTTTGTGGATGACTTTTTCAGTCTCCTCCTTTGTAATGTGTTTATTACATTGTTCTTTTTCTCCTTGTGATAATTTTGGTAGGTATTGTAAATCTAGGAGTTTGTCCATTTCTTCTAGGTTTTCACATTTGTTGGAGTACAGACTTTAATAGTATTCTGTTATGATATTTTTGATTTCTGTTGGATCTATTATGACAATTCCCCTCTCTTTTCTTCTTTGGGTTATTTGTTTCCTTTCCTGTTTTTCCTTATTAAGTTTAGCCAGTGGTTTGTCAATTTTGTAAATCTTTTCAAAAAAACAGCTTTTGGTGTTTCTAGTTTTTTCAATTGTTGTTTTATTCTCTAAATCATTTAGTTTGCTCTCATCTTTATCATCTGTTTTCCTCTGGTGCCTGAGGGGTTCCTCTGTTGTTCTCTTTCTACTTGTTCAAGCTCTAGGTTTAGTTCTTTGGTTTGGTTTCTTTCTTCCTTCCATATGTGTGCATTTATGGAGATAAACTGACCTCTGAGCATGGCTTTGGCTGTATCCCATAGGTTCTGGTAGGAAGTGTTTTCATTCTCATTAAAATCCACGAATTTCTTTATTTCATCCTTGATTTCTTCTGTAACCCATGGGGTTTTCAGCAAGATGTTGTTCAGTTTCCATGAGTTCCACTATCTATGTTTTTAACTTTTATGGCTTTATGATCTGAGAAGATGTGTTGCATTAATTCAGTGGTATAGATTTTGTTGAGAATTGCTTTATGTCTTAACACATGGTCTATTATGGAGAATGTTCCATGTGCACTGGAGAAGAAGTTGTAGTTGTCTGCTGATGGATACAAAGTACTGTATATGCCGATGAGGTCTAGTTGGTTAATTGTGGCAATATGGTTTTGTGTCTTTATTGAGCTTTTTTCTAGATGATCTGCCCAATATAGAGAGTGAAGTGCTGAAGTCTCACACTATTACTGTGGAGTGATCTGTCTCCTCTTTGAGTATAGTTAGTGCTTCTTTGATATATTTAGGTGCTCTAATATTAGGTGCATACATATTTAATATTGTTAAGTCCTGCTTGTGTATTGAACCTTTCAGCAATAAATTGTGTCTATCCTTATCCACAATGGTGGATTTTACATTACAATCTATTTTATCTGAGATTAGAATTACCACACCTGCTCTTCTTTGTTCATTGTTAGATTGATATATATTCTTCCATCCTTTAATTTTCAGTTTTTCCATATGTTTAAGTCCGAGGTGAGTTTCTTGTAGGCAACATTTGAACGGGTCATGTCTTTTGATCCAAGATGTCAGCCTATGCCTCTTTACTGGAGTGCTTAGTCCATTCACATTCAATATAATTATTGATAGGTATGTGTTCAGTGCTGCCATTGTGATATGTTTATTTTTGTATTGATGTTTTGTCTGTTGTTTTTATTAATCTGTTCTGGGACATTCTCTTTATGAGTTGATTTTTCACCTTTTTCAGGGTTGGTTTTGTGGTTGTTGAGATTCCTGTAGGACATTTCTTGATGTGATATGTTGTGTCTTTATTGTGCTTTATGGCTGCCCCTATGATCCCCCTTAATAAAGTATCTATAAACCCAGTTTTAATTACTACCAGTCTTATTAACTTCTTCTCCATCTGGAAGGGCTGTAACAACTGTAGTGCATCCCTTTTTTTAATATGATGACATCATAGTTTTCCTGATGTGATCACTGGATCATTTCTTTCACTATTATAGATTTGACTGAGTTTGGAACCTTCCCTAACTGAGTATGATTCTGGGTGATGTGTCCTGTATTTGCTTCTAAAATATAAAGTTAGTGGTTTTGTTCTTCTAAGCCAAAGCCAAGAGATTCTTTCAGTATTTCTTGTAGTTTTGGTTTGGTTTTTACAAAGCCTCTGAGTTTCTATTTATCTGGCAATGTATTAATTTCATTTTCATATTTGAAAGACAGTTTTTCAGGATATATAATTCTTGGTTCGAAGTTCTTCTCCTTTAAGGCTTTGAATGTGTCATGCCACTGTCTCCATGTCAGCATTGTTTCTGCTGAGAAATCTGACAAAAGTCTACAGAGTTTCCATCTGAATGTTAACTTTGCTTTGAGTCTTGCTGCCTTTAAGAGTTTCTGCTTCTGTTTCATTTTGTTGAGCTTGATTATAAGATATCTTGGAGTCTTTCTTTGATAACTAAATTGATTGGTGTTCAATATGTATCTTGGATATCTAAATTCTCTTCTTTCCTAATTTCTGGGAAGTTTTCTGTCAGCAGCTCACCCACAATACACTCTGTGTTCTCAGGTGTCCTGTCGGGGAACTCCAATTAATTATAGATTGTTCCTCTTAATAGAGTCCCACATGCTTCTTAATGCTTCTTCATTTTTGCTGTTTCTTGTTTTCAGACTTCTCCTCATAGATGCTGGAGTCAGTAGCTCTGTCTTCCAAGTCAGAAGGTCTCTTTTCCATTTATTCCATTCTGTTTTCTTGGCTTTGAATTGAAGTTTCTATCTCTTTGATTTTGTCTTGATCTGTTGGACTTCAGAGTATGGGTGTTCCATCTGATCAAACACCTTGCTGAATTTTTCATTTTGCTCTGCTGCATTTTGTATAAGGTCTAAGAGGGCTCTATACATAATCCTTTTGTATTCACCTTCCAACAGCTTCAGAAAGGTTTCTTCATCTCGGAAGTTCCGTGGTGCTTTCTTTTGGTGGCCTTCTGAAGCCATGGGTGATTTTTTGGTTATACTTTTATCCAGAGTTTGTTAGTTTGGGGTCATCATGTGAGTCAACAGAGGCTGGGAGAAGTGCTGTGAGGATGGATCATGTTGTTTCTTTATGCTATCTTAAAATGAACAGTAAAAAGTGTCTGACAACTTCCAAAGTCAGTCAGGTTATCAGGCATATAGGTCCCTCTTCCCAGCTGGCAAAGTAAGCACCTCTATATCAAACCCCAGATTATATAAATTAGTTCAAAATACTTAAAGGCTACTGCCCTGCTGGTCTCTGCTGTTGGGCCACATTTGTAGGTGACACTGTGTAGAATACTGCCTTTCTGCCACAAAATCATTCTCTTCCAGGCAAGCAGTGCCTCCCAGCCTAGGAATTAGGTGCTGCTGAGGCCTCCATATGGGTATATCCACCTCCCAGTGGAACAAGCTGGCATCCCCTACAAGCTTCCTGCCTGCCTCAGTTCAGGCTACTCTATGGTGGAGGCAGAAAGAGAGGTCAAAGTTGCTGAGATGCAGAGTTCAAAGTCGAGCTCTGAAAATATGGCAATTTTGCCTGCCAATCCCACCAGCAGTGCTTCTGAGACTAGCAGCTAGTCAAGTCCCAGGTCTGCCCACCAGCTAAGACGGAGGAAAAACAGTTAAAATGGTGAGTTACCTTCAGTCCATGAAAGCCAACACTTGCCAAGTATGGGGGTCAGTGAAAGAGAGGAGGTTTTCTGTTCATTGGTATAAAGTCCAAATTAAGAGCCCTACGCCGTCTCCTAGGGCTGACTAGGTGTCCAGAAGGCTCCATTTAATTGTCTTTTCAGGTATTGGTTTCCAGAGGGATTTATGGAGACTTGTGTTTAGTCCACCATCTTGACTCTGCCCCCGTTTCTTCTTTTTAATGTATGCACTTATTGCTATAATTTTTCCTCTGAGCATTGCTTTTGCCATTTCCCAGAGGTTTGGTATATTGTTGTCTTCACTCTTATGCGATTCTAAGAGCTTTCAAATTTCTTTTTTAATTTCTTCTATGGCTCAATAGTTTTGATGCATTATGTTGCTCGTTTTCCATTTATTTATTTTTTCCTTGCGCTTTGCTGTTGATTTCTAGTTTTATAGTGTTATGAACAGAGAGGACTCTTTTTGTTGTGTTGATGTATTTGAATTTACTGAGGCTTGCTTTGTGATCTAGAGTATGGTCTACTACGAAAAATGTGTGTTGGGGAAGAATGTGTATTGTTCTGCTGTTGGCTGATATGGTGTGTATACATCTATTAGGTTGAGTTGGTTGATTGTGTTATTTAAATCTTCTGTGTCTTTATTAAGAGTTAGGCTGCTGTCTTAGTCATCTGGTACTGCTCCAAGAGAAATATCACAAGTGGATGGCCTTAACAAAGAAAAGATTTGCTCTCATGCAGCCCAGTAGTCTAAAAGTCCACATTCAGGATGGTGGATCCGGGGAATGCACTGTCAGTCACCTCTGGAGGAAAGTCCTTGTGTTGCATCAGTCTTTAGTCAAGGAGCATCTTGGCACAGGAACCTCAGGTCTGCGGGACATGCTGTACTCCCAGTACTGCTCCCTTGATGGTATAAGGTTCCCAACTTTCTGTTTGCTTCCCTCTCCTTTTATTTCTTGTTAAAACAGTACAAGCCACATTGCAGGAAAAATCCTTTTACACTGGAACAGTGAGATGACCTTAGGAAGAGTGTTACTGTCCCACCCTAATCCTCTTTAACATATTCCAGTCTACTAGCCACATGTAGAAATTAAAATTTACAATACAAGAAAATCACAAAGAGGACAATCACAAAACACTGGGAATCATACATACCCCAGCCAAATTGTTGCACTGATTTGGGAGGACGGACACAATTCAATTCATGACAGCTGCTAATCAAAAGTTTGGTGGTTAGGATCCACTAGGGTCTCTGCAGAAGAAAGATGTGGCAGTCTGCTTTCGTAAAGATACCAAATCAGAAATCAAAGCACGCTGCCATCGAGTTGATTCTGACTCATAGTGACCCCCACAGCATAGAGTAGAACTGCCCCAGAGTTGCCAACGAGTGTCTGGTGTGTTTGAATTGCTGACCTTTTGGTTAGCAGCCATGGCACCTAACCATTATACTGCCGGGGTTTCTTCATAAAGATATACAGCCTTGGAAACCCTATAGAGCCCCTAAGAATTTGAGTCAACTCAGTGGCAGCAGTTTTGTTATTTTTTTTAAGTTTCTTTTTAGTTAAAAGTGGTCTATCTTGACTGACAGCAGAGAATACCAGAAACATGTTTACTATGCAAATACTTTGGACTGTGTGGATCATTACAAATTATGGACAATGGTGTGAAGAATGGGAATTCCAGAACACTTGATTGTGCTCATGTAGAAGCTGTACAACCATTCAGACAAAACAGTGGGATACTGAGTGGTTTAAAATCAGGGTAGACGTGCATCAGGATTATATCCTTTCACCATACTTTCATACTTCATATACTGAGCAAATAATCCTAGAAGCCAAAAGTCATGAATTGAATTGTGTTCCAAAAATGTGTGTAGCAATTGGGTAGGTGATAGTTTCCCATGTTGTGTGATGTTCTTCCATACTGTCCTGCCTTCCTAATGCTAAGGAGGGAGGACAGACCAACAATTGCATTGCTGGAGCAGGTCTCAGCATGCTTTGTGCTTTGTGCTTTGAGGCAGTTTCTTGGGATACAAAAGAAAGAAGCTAGCAGAGAGATTTGAGGAAAGAAACAGTGTGGGGAATAGAGTATATCCTTTAGAAAGGACTCATGGTCCCTGCACCTCAGAGGCTCTGAGTCCAGGGGAAGACTGACAAAAGGACCTTTCTTCAGAGACAAAAGAGAAAGCTTTCCCCTAGAGCTGATGCCCTGAATTTGGACTTTGCGCCTACTGGACTATGACAAAATAAAATTTTCTCTTTAAAGCCATCCATTTGTGGTATCTGTTACAGCAGCACTAGATGTCTAAGACACTGGAGTATATGAAGAACATGTCGTCAGGATTGGGGGAAGATTTATTAACAACTTGGCATGTCCAAAGGACACAGTCTTACTTACCCAAAGGGAAGAAACATTGAAGCACTTAACGATGAAGATTACATGTTATAGATTACATCTCAAAGCCAAGCCAAGCCAAGTACATCTCAAAAGGAAACAAAAATTCTCATACCTGGGTCAATAAGCAACATTATGACAAATGAAGAAAATATTGACATTGTCAAGAATTTCATTGTATTTGGATCCACAATTGACACCCATGGAAGAAGCAGTCAAAAAATCAAGGGACATACTGCATTGGGCAAATCTGCTATAAAAGAACTCTTTAAAAGTGTTAAAAAGCAATGATGTCACTTTGAAGACTGAGGTGCACCTGACCCAAAGCTTGGTATTTTCAGTCACCTTACGTCCATGTCAAATTCAGACGATGAACAAAGAAGACCAAAGAATTGATGCCTTTGAACAACAGCATTGACAAAGAATACAGAATATACAATGGACTGCTAGAAGAAGGAATAAGTATGTCTTGGAAAAAAGTACTGCCGGAGTGTACTTCATCTCATGTACTTTGAATATATTATCATGAGGGGCCAGTCCTTGAAGAAAGAAATCGTGCTCAGTAGAGGGTCAACAAGAGGAAGAGACTCAACAAGATGAACGGACACAGTGGCTGCTACAACGATTGCAAGGATGGTACAGGACCCAACAGTGTTTCACTCTGCTATATATCTGGGACGAACTTGACAGCACCTAACAATAGTGTGTATATGTAAAATTGTCATTTATGTTTTTGGAATCTTGTATAGAAACTAGTAGCCTGGTCTTTTAAGTCACTTTTTCATTTCATAAATATTTATTAAGGACCAAATTGTTGGCAGTTTAAATCTACCAGGAGCTCCTTGAATACTCTGGTGGTCAGTTCTACCCTGGCCCCTAGTGTCACCACAAGTCGGATCTGATTAGATGGCACTTGGCTTGGCAATGTGTGTTCCTGTACTAAGCTCCAAGGATATAATGATGAGTAAGCTAGGCACATTACTGTCATTATATTGTAAGCATCTTTCAGAATTAAATATTACCCCAAATTGTGATTTCGTATAGGAATATTTGCTCTGATGGATACACCAAGGACTTAATTAACTCTTTTCTTATTTCAGAGCATTCAGTGCAGAGCCTTTGAAGTGGGAGCCTGCACCCTAGAAGAGATTGCAAGATGACCACTTGATTGCCAAACAAAAGTATTAGAATATCTATTTTTAGTTCAATATCTTTCCATTTTATTTTGTGTATTTTTTTAAGGGTAAAAGTGAAAGGCACAGAATTATAAATAAACATGCATAAAGAATTCACAGCAAAAATTATTTTCATTGATGAGGCTGGGTTATAAAAAAACTTTGAAATACCTTGATTTAAAATGTTCCCAACTAGTCACACAAAAATAAAATTTTGACAGTTTTAAGTACATTCTCAGAAGTGAATTACAGGTTAAAAGAGTATGGACTACTGCCAAATTGGCTTTAAGGATATGTGGTGGAAAATTTATGATCCCAGTATAGGAGAGTGCTGCTCTTTCATATTATCCTTTAATTATTTTTTCTAATTTATTAGATGAGATGTGACATTTTATTAATGTTTCAATCTGCATATCATTAGCAAGATTAAAATTTTTTAAGTTTATTAGCCAATTACATTTCTTCTTTTATAAATTACTCACATGCCTCACCTATCCTTCTACTGAGGTCTAAGGATTTTATTGTCATTAAACTTTGTTTGGATTCAAATCAGTGATCTTTCAGTTAGCAGCTGGACTCTTAGCCATTGTACCACCAAGGCTCCTTTCCCTTTCAATTATAAGTAAAAGCTTCAGTTGCCTCAATTTGGACTCATAACGACCCCATAGGACAGGGTAAAACTACCCCTTAGAGTTTCTAAGGAGCAGCTAGTGGGTTTGAAGTGAGGACCTTTTGGTTAGCAGCTGAGCTCTTAACCACTGCACCGTCAAGACTCCAAAACCCAATGCTCCTGCCCGTTGATGTTACAAAGAAATGCCATTGATTATTGTATGGTTATAGAATAAGCTGCCATTTATTGAAAACTTATCAACTTTAAGAGTTTTCCATTGATCCTATTAGGTTTGTACATATATATTCATATCTTTATCAAATAGAAATAGTGTTCTCTCCTTTTAACTTATAGCTGCTTAATATCTTATAACATTGTTTAAAAAATAGTGTATAAGAACAGTGCTATGCGGCATTCTTTCCCGTGCTTTGATTTAACTTGCACCCCGTATGGGGAGATAGCAGTAGGATCTTTGGTGCTGGTTTAAGAGTGATCTGCTTCATCATGTGAAGAAATGCCCAATTGATTGAGGTTTTTGATTGTTTTATTTTTGCAGAAATGGCTGGTTTATTAAGCTAGCATATTGGAGGACCTGTCTTTCATATTATCCTTTATTTTTCTCAATTTATTCAATGGACGTTGGCATTTCATTCAGTATCAATCAACATATATTTTTCAATTATAGACTTTTAAAAAATTTTTGAAAACTGTAAGTGTTTAAGTGTGTATAACTGATATAATACTGGGAAAATGATTCTAAAAGTGGCTGATATACCATCTTACCAGGATTATATGAGGCTATTTCAGCTAACTGATGTTAATTATGTAGATAAATCTCCTAAAAGTAAAGCATCTTTGGAGTCCACAGATGCCCTGGATTCTCTAACTGTTCAGGTGACCTTTGGTTTCAGAATATTTTACTAAGAACTTTACATTGATATTTATTAAAAATAAAAGCTAGTTTACAAATTTCAATTGCCCAGTATATCTGAGCATTAAGATGATAATTGTTGTTTTACAAAAAGACTCAGGTCATTTGTCATATATACCTATCTCTGGAATAATTTATGTAGCTAGCTGGTGAATATATTTTCTTTGAAATTATTAAATAATTTACAAGTAGAATTATCTATACAAGGAGTCATTTTTCTTCTCTTTTTTTCCTCTTGGATGCATTTAAAAATAATTTTATAATTTTTATTACTCTATTTCTTAGTTTGGATAATTCAACCTCATAAATTCAACGATTTCATCAGCTTTTGAAGTATATAAGAATAAAATTGTATATAGTATTGTTACTGTTTTAATCTATTGCATATCCATTTTGAAATTTCCTGTCTCTTATAGATTTTTTAAATTTTTGTGTTTATCAGGTATTCGTGTATTTTATTGTTTTTGAAAGAACTTTTACATTTATCAGCTTTATTTTCATTTTAAGATTTGTTTATACTTATACTATATAGTTATATTTTTTATTTTCCAGCTTAATTCATTTATTCTTTTAAAAATGATGTGAAAATTGAAGGTTATAAATGTGAAGGTTATGTACTGTGAATTTTCACATTCATCTTTTTTATTTGTTAATCAACTACTAACTCATTCTGTGGCTTCTGTTCATCTGGGCCCCACAACTATTTTATAGAATATTTCCAGTTTTGTGGAGGTTTACATAAATTAAATTTTTATAAGTAATTTTAAAATTTGTTAATATACTGTGAAAGAGTATAATTCTTAAGAGTTCTTTGGGTGATGATCTAGTTTATATCAGATTTTTATGTACCCTTAAGAACATGACATAGTGGTTAAGTGTTACAGCTGATAACCAGAAGATCAGCAGTTTGAATTCTCCATGCACCCCTTGGAAACTCTACAGGGCAGTTCTACTCTTTCTGTTCTTATTACATTGCTGTATGAATCAACTCAAGGACAATGGGTTTTTTTGGTTTGCTTTTTAAGAACAAAATACGTTGTAAGTTTGTGAGAGAACCCAGTAAGTAAATTAAACAGTTAAAATTGTAATTTAAAATCTTTATTTACTTTGTGTCTTCCTAATTTAGCTCCTGGTTCAACTTAAGATTTGTTAAGACTTCTCACAATGTTGTTTTTAAGCAAGTTTACATTGAATTTCTTAGTGTCTGCTTTATATATTTTTAATTTATGTTTGGCACGTGCCTTATTCATCGAGTGCTGCTATAACAGAAATACCAGCAGTGAATGGCTTTAACAAAGAGTTTATTCTCTCACAGTCTAGTAAGCTACAAGTCCAAATTCAGGGCATCAGCTCCAGTTAAAACCCTTTTCTTTCAGCCAGCTCCAGAGGAACAGCCTTGTCATCCATCTTCCCTTAGTCTGGGAGCATCTCATTGCAGGAACCCCAGGTCCGAAGGATGTTCTCTGCTCCTACCATTGTTTTCTTAGTGGTGTGAGGTCTCCCTACCTCTCTGCTTGATTCTCTCTCTATTATATCTCAAAAGAGACTAACTTATAAGACTACCGAATCTTGTAAACTTCATCAGTATATCTACTTTAATCTATCTTATTCAATCACAATGACGGAATTTACAACACATTGGAAAATGTCAGATGATGAAATGGTGCACCGTCACACAATCATGGGAATTAGGGCCCCGACAAATTGACAGATATTTGAGAGGTGGGGGGTGCGGAGTGGGTGACACAACTCAATCCACGACAGTGTGTAATGCTTTAATTAGTTGTCAGCTGTATTTTCCATCAACAGAAAGGAACTTTTCATCATTTAGCACTTCGTATCTTGAATTCTATTTTCTTATTGGTTTTCTTTTGTTTGAGTTTTATTGATAAACATTTGCTTCTTCTTTGATTTTATCATTATCATAATAAGTTACTTTAGGAGTGTTTATAACTAACATATCTGAATTTTTTAATGTAACTTTGAAAAATTTGAAGTTTGTATCTTACAGAGAAGTTTAAAACATTACGTTGACTGCCATGATCAGTATGCTTAATTTTATTTTTATTACTTCATTTTTAGTTACTTTGAGTGCTAACATTGTTTTATTTTGGTTTTCTTAAATTTTCAGCTCTAATGATCCTTTGCTTTTTGAAAAATATATTTCTTTGTTTCTCTTGTTTGTTTATTTCATGTGTCTGTGCTTAGTTTGATCTTTGCTAGCAGTTTGGAAGATTTATATGCTGCTTTTAATTCTTAATCTGATTACTAATATTTAAGATGTATTCATTTTTTATTTTTCACTTACATAGCCAAGAATATAATGGTATCATTTAAGCACCCCCTCTATAAAATTGAACATACAGAAATTGAAAACTCATTTTACATAGCTTTATGCAACCACCAACACACACTTTACATTGAATTTTTGTTTTCACCAACTTTGCTGTTAAAAACTTTTCATCCTCTGTAATATTTCTTTCAGCACTTTTTCATATTTGTATTCAATTTGTTAAATAAATTTGCAATAATTATTTAGTTCACTTTGTATTTAACCAAAGTCTCTGGGTGGTACAACAGTTAAGTGCTCAGCTGCTGATCAGAAGGTTGGAAGTTTGAGCACCTCTGCAGATATCTCATAATAAAGGACTGGAGAACTGGAGATCTACTTCTGAAAACCTATGCATCACAGTTCTAGCCTGACACACTGGCAGTCACCATAAGTCAGAATCAACTTGATGGCAACTGGCTTTATATATAATTTTGAAATTAATTCACTATTAGCCCACTTATTTCATGCTAGCTCCTTTCTTTCATTTCATGAGGTAGCATATCATTAGGAATTGATAGTACTGAAGGAAGAAATCATGGCTGCATCGAAGGCATTGCTGAAAAACAAGGCTCCAGGAATTTATGGAATATCAGTTGAGATGTTTCAATAAGTGGATGCAGCACCAGAATTGCTCACTTGACTATGCCAAGAAATTTGGAGGACAGCTACCTGACCAATCAACTGGAAAAGATCCATATCTATGCCTATTACCAAGAAACATGGTCCAACCAAATGCAGAGATTATCAAACAATATCATTCATATTGTATGCAAGTAAAATTTTGCTAAATATCATTCAAAAGTGGCTGCAGCAGCATATTGACAGAGAACCACCAGAAATTCAAGTCAGATTCAGAATAGCACATGGAACCAGGGATATCATTGCTGATGTTAGATGAATCTTGGCTGAAACAGAAAATAACAGAAAGATGTTTACGTGTGTTTTATTGAATATGCAAAGGCATTTGACTGTATGATCATAACAGATTATGTGTAACACTGTGGAGAATGAGAATTGCAGAACACTTAGTTGTACCCATGAGGAATCGGTACATGAATCAAGAGGCAGTTGTTTGAACAGGACAAGGGGACACTGAATGATTTAAAGTCAGGAAAGGTGTGTATCATGGTTTTATCCTTTCATCATATCTATTAACTATGTATGCTAAGCAAATAATCTGAGAAACCAGACTATATGAAGAAGGAAGCATCAGGATTGGAGGAAGACTCGTTAACAACTTGCATTACAGAGATGACACATTGTTGCTTGCTGGAAGTGAAGAGGACTTGAAACACTTACTGTTGAAAATCAAAGACCACAGCCTTCAGAATGGATTACAACTCAAAATCAGACCCCCCAAAAATCACAACTGAACCAATAAGCAACATCATGATAAATGAAGAAAAGACAGAGGTTGTCAAGGACTTCATTTTACTTGGAACCACAGTCAGCATCCATGAAACCAGCAGTCAAGAAATCAAAAAATGCAAAGATGCACTGCTTTGGGAAAATCTGCGGCAAAAGATCTCTCTAAAATGTTCAAAAGCAGAGGTGTCACCTTGAAGACCAAGGTGTGCCTGATTCAGGCCATGGTATTTTCAATTGCATTATATGCACCCAAAAGCTGGATGATGAATAACAAAGACAACAGAAGAATCAGTGCCTTTGAATTGGGCTTTTGAAGAACATGGAGTGTACTGGCAAAAGAATCAACAGATCTGTTTTGGAAGTACAAGCACAGTGCTCCATGGCAGCAAAGATGGCAAGACTATGGCTTACATACTTTAGATGATTATCATCAGAGACCCCTACATGGAGAAGGATACCATATTTGACAAAGTAGAGGGTCAGCAAAAAAAGAGAAAGACCCTCAGTGAAATGGATTGACACAGTGGCTACAACAGTGGGCTCAGGTATACTAAAGATGGTGGTTGTGTCACAGGACCAGGCAGTGTATCATTCTGTTGTATGTAGGGTCACTATGAATCAGAACCAACTCAACAGAACCTAATAACAATAACACACCTTTCCTTTAGTTCTTCATTTCAATTCATCTTTCATTTGCAGTTTAGAATTTTTCAAAGAAGTTTAGAAAGCAGTATGTTGGTTCAGTCCTTGCTTTCTGATAATTTCTTTCTATTGCCTTTAAAACTAAAGACCTTCTGATGCAACTTCTTATATTTCTACTTCTGGTCCAACGTTCTCTAGACCTAATTCCAATAAACTTTAGTGAGATTTTCAACTGAATTTTCCACTATAAATTGTTTCCAAATAAGAAGCTTAAGAATAACCTTTTACTCCTTTGTAAATTATGTTTGTTTTTATTTCCTGCTGCATGCTTATAGAATTATTCTATGTCTCTTTTTCATTAAAGAAATGTCCAAGACATCTCTACTATTGGTTCCTTTTCATTGACTTTCATAGGACAGAGAGCACCCTCCCAGACTTAATTCTCAGGATTATTTTATTTTTACTTGGTCAGAAGATGTTAGATTACCCTCCAGTGTCTATTCATCATCTCCATTATATCTATCAACATTTTAATCCTCTTTTTGTCTTTCTGTTTTTCAAGACTATTGCTGAGCTTCTACTCTATACACTGCTTTAATTTGTCAACAGAAAGTTTACATTTGGATTTTCTAATGTTATTTTGTCATTGGCTCTTATCTCACTGAACTCATCTTTGCATTCTACCCCACTGTTTCTGATTTTCTGATCCTATGACAAGAAGGCCATGGGCTCTGATATACTTTTAAGGATACCAATGAATTTTCTAAACTTTCTTCTGATTCTTACCAAAAATCGTACTTAGGAGTTTTCTTTTATGTTTTTTCACATCCTGTCAAGTACTCTCTAACTCATGGTGACTTTATTTATAACAAAGCAAAACGTTGCCCAGTACTGTGCTATCTTGATGATCGCTGGATATACTCCAGTCAATTGTTGTGGCCACATGTATTTTGAGCTCTTTCCAACCCAGGGAGCTCATCTTCTAGCATTACATTGGATAATATTCTGCTGTGACCAACAGTGTTTTCACTGGCTAATTTTCCATATTAGATCACCAAGACTTTCTTTATAGGCTGGAAGCTCCACTGAACTTGTCCCCACTGGGCGACCCTACTGATACTGAAAATATAGATAGCACTTCACCATCATAGCAACACGCAAGCTATCATTGTGGGACACACTGACAGATAGATTACTGGTGCTGTTGCACAGCATTCATAATGTTTCATTTCCCTGCTCTGTTACATCTCTGGAACCCTGGTAGCATAGTGGTTAAGAACTATGACTGCTAACCAAAAGTCTGATGGTTTGAATTCACCAAGTGTTCCTTAAAAACTATGTGGCATTTCTACTCTGTCCTATAGATTGCTATGAGTTGGAATCAACTTGATGGCAATGGGCTTGGTTTGGATTTTTTTTGGTTTCAACTTTATATAAGTCTAATACGAGATTTTTTTTTTGGTTTCAACTTTATATAAGTCTAATACGAGATCTGACAAGTTTGCAAACTTACCATCATGCACTTACATTGGCAGCACTGTACAAACAACTCAGTAAGGTTTTATAACCTTGGTATATCAGTGTCTCACAGCTGTGTTCATGTCGATGTGTGGCAGTGTCTTGCTCAGTGGTGTTCATTAGTGTTCCATGTTTTTGTGTGCAACTGTAAGAATGTTGGAACTTGAATTAGAACAAGGAACAAACATTACATTCTTAAACTTGGCAAGAATGGAAGTGAAATCAGAGACATGTTACTCCAAATTTATGGGAATAATGCCATGAAGAAACAGCTGTTGTTAACCATTTTGCTGAGGGGAAAAAAAGCATCAGTGATGAAGAAAGGTCAGGGTGGCCAATAAAAAGAAGAAATGACAAAAAACACTGCAAAAATTCATCAAAATTTGTGTGAAAATTGTCAGCTTACTGTAAGAAGCATGGTAGACTAAATAAACATCAACAGAGCAACAGTTAGAAAAATCTTAACTGAAAATCTTGGCATGAGAAAGGCATGTGCAAAAAAAGTCCCAAAGAAGCTCAACAATACACAAAGCAAAAGATGGTCAAAGTTTGCCAAGACCTTTTGGAGGGGCAAGATGATGTTTGGGGCTGTGATATTGCTGGTGATGAAACAGAGCATCACAGTGCACAGTGAAAGTCAGCCAATTCTCCACAACCAAAAAATTCCATCAGTCCAAATCAAGAGTCAAAATAATCTTGCTAACCTTTTTTAAATCAGAGGGATTGTTCATTATAAATTGGTACCAAATGACCAAACAGTTAACCAGTTTTACTATTTGGAAGTGCTGAAAAGGCTGCATGAAAAAGTTATACAGGAAATGAGATGAACTTTTTGCCAACAGCTCATGGCTCTTTCATTACAACAATGTACCACCAGCTCACATAGCACTGTCTGTGAGGGAGTTTTTAGCCAGTGAACACATAACTGTATTGGAAGACCCTCCTTATTCACCTGATCTGGCCCTCAGTGACATTTTTCTTTACCCAGAGATAAAAGAAATATTGAAAGGAAGAAATTTTAATGACATTCAAGACATTAAGGATAATATGGGGGGCAAGGCCAAGATGACGGACTAGTCATATGTCTCCTCAATTCCCACTGAGAAATAAGGCCTAGAAAAACAATGGAATGGAGCAGAGTGGACATCCTTGGAGACCCAAGATCAGACTGGGTGACAGGAAGGGGAAAACTACTTTTGTTGGAGGTAGGATAGCAGCACAAAGGGTCCCACTTCTGCTCATCCAGTGGCTGACAGGCTTATAGGTGAGAACACTACCTTTGTTAACCAAGAGACTAGAACAGTGACTGTGGAGCCTGAGAGCCTAGCAGAGGCTGGCTGCCATGCTGAGCTGTAACACCTAAGTAGACAGGGTCTCTTATAGCAGAGAGGCTTTACCTAAGACAGTCACATTTGGAGAACCCAGCAGTAGTTGCCATCTGAGGGTAACAGTGCTATGCCCCACTCTCTTCTCTGAGCTGCTCCATAGATTCACAGAAGAGGTAGCACAGGTGGGACAACAATTTAGTCAGCTGAGCAGTAGTAGCAGCCATTCCTGAGAGCCCAGGCACACTGAGCAACAGCACCCGACTGGACAGTGCCTCTCTCAGCAGAAAAGTTGTTTTTAAAACAATAACACATAGAGAACACAGCAGTGGCTGCCAGCTGAGTGTGGCAGCACCCTTCCCTCCTCCTTTCTCTTAGCTACACTGTAGTGTTTACTAGCATGACTCTAGAAGAGTGGACACAAGCAGGTCACAATCTTGGTCAACCAGGAAATGGGGCCTACCTCCCCTGAGGCCCCAGCTGGGGCCAGTCACCAATCTGAGCAGCATTACTGGGCTGAACAGCATCTCTCACCAGAGAAGCTATATTTAAGATAGCTGCACTTACATAACACAACAGCAGCTGGCAGCCAGGTCTAGCAGTACAATTATTCCCTTATTAGAACTACACCATAGCTTCTGCTGGTCTGACACTGGAGAAGCTGAACCGCTTTCTGATGATGAGAAGCTAATAATTAATAGCTAATCATTTAAGAAAGCAGACCACCATAGCTCCAAAAAACTGCCAAAATAAAGAATAAAAAATTTTGCAGATGAAGAAGACTTCTTGAAATTATTGAAGGTAGAATACAAAAGAAATACATCTAGAGCCTTTCTAGATCTGAAGATGGAGATTAAATTAAGTGCAGCAGAACAAAATGAAAAATTAAACAAGCTATATGAACTGCTAAAACATTAATGATCTGAAATTCAGCAGATCATTCGTAAAACTACAGAGTTAGACAACTCAGTGGAAAGCCAAAAGAGCAGGACTGAGGAAATGAAATGTGGAATTAGTGAAACTGAAGATAAAGCAACTAACACCAGCATCTCTGAGGAGAAATCAGATTAAAGAATCAAGAAAAATGTAGAATCATCAAGAATCACATGGGATTCAAGAGGAACAATGGACACATAATTGGAGTTCCAGAACAGAGAGGGATAGCAGAAAACATAGAGAACTATGGAAGAGTTGTTGACACAAAACTTTCCTGACATCATGAAAGAAGAGAAGACAGCTATTCAAGATGCTCATCAAACTCCATAAAATGGAGACCCCCAAAAGAAAGACACCAAGACATATTATAATCAAGCTTAACAAAATGGAACATAAAGAGATGCTTTTAAAGGCAGGTAGACTTAAACAAAAACCTACATACAAAAGAAAGTCTTGCAGAACATCCTCCAAATTTTTAGCTCAAATAGTGTTGAAAGAAGGCAATGAGATGATGTATGCAAAGCCTTGAAGGAAAATTAAAAAAAAAAAAACAAAAACTTTCAACCAAGAATTATATATCCTGCAAAATTGTCTTTCAAATGTGATGGTAAAATTAGGACATCCTCAGACAAACAGAAGCTTAGAGGCTGCAAAAATCAAACCAAAGTTACAAGAAACACTGAAGGAATTTCTTCGATTAGAAAACAGTAACACCAGATGCATACCCAAGTATTAAATACATGACACAGCATTCAGAATCCAAATTAGCTAGGGAAGTTGGAAAGCTCAGTCAAAGTTAAAATACTAAAATTAGGGAAACAGAGAGCTCAACTTGTAAACTGTGACAACATTACACTATAAAGAGGGATATGGTACAGTATTCATAGCCCTTTGGAATGGAGAGGAAGTTTAGGAGATATAAAGAAGTTAAAGACTGGTTTAAACCTAGAGCATTATGGGACAATAAAGGGGTAATTGCAAAGCAAGCTAACAATGCTACATATCAAAACAAGAAACACAATACCGAAGTCTCAACAGACAAAAAAAAAAATCTTGAAAAAGATGAAAAGAAAACCTATAAAGAAAAACAACCCAAAACAGAAAATTAAGTGGAACAAAGAAAATGTCAACAACACAAAAATTAAGGTACCAAAATGACAACACTGAACACATATCTATAAATAATTATACTGAATGGAAATGGACTGAATGTTCCAATAAAGAGACAGAGAATAACAGGCTGGATCAAAAAACACAATCTGGCTTTATGCTACCCACAAAAAACACACTTTAGACTCAAAGGTATGAACAAACTGAAAATCAAAGGATGGAAAAATATATACCAAGCTAACAACGTGAAGAGTAGAGCAGGAGTCACAATATTAATTTCAGTTAAAACAGGTTTTAATGTAAAAGTCACAATCATAGACTAGAGTGGTCACTATCTGTTGCTTAAAGATTCATTACATAAGCAGAATGTAACAATAATATTTATGCACACAATATTACAGCATCTAAACCCATCAAAAAATGATGACAATATTGAAAAAAGAGATCACGTCACAATAATAGCAGGAGACTTCAAGACTCCACTTTCAGTAAGGAATATATCATCCAGAAAAAAGCTCAGTAAAGATACAAAATATCTTATTACAATAATCAACCAACTCAACCTGACAGACTTATACAGAGATTTTTGCCCCAAAACAAAGAGGTACACTTTCTTTTCCACTTCATATGGAACATTCTCCAGAATAGACCACATGTTAGGACATAAAGCAAGTCTCAACAAAAATCCAAACCACTGAACTAGAACTATTGCAAAGCATCATCTCAGACTATAGAGCCATAAAAGTTGGAATCCATAGCAGAAAAAAACAAGTACAAATTCAAACTCATGGAAACTGCCTCAAAAATTTGTGAGTTCTAAAAGAAATCAAGGATACAATAAAGAAATCCATGGAATCAAATGAGAATGAAGAAACATTCTACCAGAACCTATGGGGTACAGCAAAAACAGTGCTCCGAGGTCAATTTATTTATATTAATGCACACATCCGAAATTGAGGAAGAGCTCAAACCAAAGAATAAACCCTACAATTTCAAAAAGTAAAAAGCAAACAACAGAAGAACCCTTCAGTCATAAGAAAGCAGATAATAAAAATCAGAGCACAACTAAACAAATTAGAAGATAGAAAAACAATTGAAAGAATTAACCAAAAGATACAGAAGATCATATTATGACAATTACCTAAATCAGCCTTACTTATACAGAGCTTTTTGCCCAAGAACAGACAAGTACACCATTATCTGAGATTAATATTATAACTCCAAAAAAAAACCAGAAACGGTTTTTTTGAAAAGATCAACAAAATTAATAAACCACTGGCAAAACTCACAAAAGAAAAATAGGAGAGGAAACAAACAACCCAAATAAGAAACGAGGCAGGAGATGTCTCAACAGACCCAACCAAAATTAAAAGTATCATCACAGAATACCATGAAAAATTGTACTCTAACACATTTGAAAACCTTGAGGAAATGGACAAATTTCAAAATTCATATCACCTACTGAAATTATCACAAAGAGAACTAGAACTTAATAAACCCATCATGAAAGAAGAGACTGCAAAGGTAATTTTAAAAAAAGCTATCAAAAAAAAAAAGGCCTGGCCCAGACGGTTTCACTGGAGAATTCTACCAAATTCTTAGAGAGGAGTTAATTCCAATGATACTGACATTGTTCCACAACATAGACAATGACAGAACATCCCAAATTCATTCTACGCAGCCAGCACAACCCTGATACCAAAGCCAGATTAAAAAGGAAGAAAGAAAATTACAAACTAAAATCCTTCACGAACCTAGATGCAAAAATGTCCAACAAAATCCTAGCCTATAGGATTCAACAACATATTAAAAAAAAATTCACCATGACCAAGTAGGATTCAAATAAGGGATGTAGGGTTGGTTAAATGTAAGAAAAACAATTAATGTGATCAACCATATAAATAACACAAAAGATAAAAATCACTTGATTCTGTCAATTGATGCAGAAAAGGCATTTGACAAAGTCCAATACCGATTCATGTTAAAAACTCTCAGCAAAATTGAAATAGAAGGGAAATTCCTCAATATAATAAGGTATGTCTACGCAAAACCAACCATCAACATCATCCTGAATGGAGGGATACTGCAAGAATTTCCCCTGAGAACAGGAACTACACAAGGATGCACACTGACACCACCTCTATTCAGCATTGTGCAAGAGACTCTAGCCAGAACAATCAGACAAGACAAAGAAATAAAGGGCATCCATATAGATAAAGAAGTATAAATAACCCTATTTGCAGATGATACGACTATACACACAGCGAACCCTAAAGAATCCATTAATAAACTACTGGAACTAATAGAAGACTTCTGCAAAGGATGTAAGATAAACATAAATAAATCAGTAGGATTCCTTTACACCAACAAACAGATCATCAAAAAGGAAATCATCAAATCAATCTCATTAACTATAGCCTCCAAGAAGATAAAATACCTAGGAATAAATCTAATCAGAAAAGTAAGATTATTGCTGTTGCTAGGTGCAGCCAAGTCAGTTCCAACTCACAGCGACCCTATGAACAACAGAACAAAACACTGCCCAGTCTGGTGCCATGTCCACAATCATTTTTATGCTTAAGACTGTTGTTGCAGCCACAGGGTCAATTCATCTTGTTAAGGGTTTTCCTCTTTTTCACTGACCCTCCACTCTATCAAGCATGATGTACTTCTCCAGGGACTGATCTCTCCTGACAACATGTGTAAAGTATGTAAGGCAGCTTTGCATCCAAGGAGCACTCTAGTTGTACTTCTTCTAGAACAAATCTGTTTGTTGTTTTGGTGGTCCATGGTCCAATCAGCATTCTTCTGCAACACAACTCAAAGGCATCAAGTCTTCCTCTGACATCTTTTTCCACTTTCCAGCTTTCATATGGATATGATGCAATTGAAAATACCATGGCTTGGGTCAGGTGCACTTTAGACTTCAAGATGACATCTTTACTTTTCAATACTTATAGAGATTCTTTGCAACAGATTTTCCCAATACAATGAATTTTTTGATTTCTTGACTGCTTCTTCCGTGAGTGTTGATTGCAGACCGAAGTAAAATGAAATCCTTGACAACCTCAATCCTTTCTCCACTTATCACAATGTTGCTTACTGGTCCAGTTGTGAGGATTTTTGTTTTCTTGATGTTGAGGTGCAACCCATACTGAAGGCTGTGGTCCTTGATCTTTGTCAGTGAGTGCTACAAATCTTCTTCCCTTCAGCAAGTAAGGTGGTGTTGTCTGTGTAATGCAGATCATTAATGAGTAGTCCTCCAATCATCACACCTCATTCTTCTTCATGTAATTCAGCTTCTTGGATTATTTGTTTAGCCTACAGATTGAAAAAGTATGGTGAAAGGATACAATCCTGATGCACACCTTTCCTGACCTTAAACCATGCAATGTCCACTTGTTCTGTTCACATAGCTGCCTCATGATCCATATACAGAGTCCTAAAGAGTGCAATTAAGTGTTCTGGAATTCTCATTTGATGAAACGTGAGCCCTAATTTCTTATGATCCACACAGCTGAATGCTTTCGCATAGCCAATGAAGCATAGCTAAACATCTTTCTGGTATTCTCTGCTTTCAGCTAAGACCCATCTGTCATCCGCAGCAGTATCCCTGTTTCCATGTCCTCTTCTGAATCCAGCTTGAATTTCTGGCAATTCCTTGTCAATATACTGTTGCAGTTGCTTTTGAATAATCTTGAGCAAAATTTTACTTGCACGTGGTATTAATGGTATTGTTCAGTGATTTTCACATTGAGTTGGGTCACCTTTCCTTGGATTGGGCTTAAATAGGGATCTCTTCGAGTCAGTTGGCCCGGTAGCTTTCCTCCAAATTTCTTGGCATAGATGGGTTGGCACTTCCAGTGCTGCAACTGTTTGCCAAAATATCCAAATTGATATTCCATAAATTCTTGGAGCCTTGTTTTTGGCCAATGCCTTCAATGCAGCTTTGGCTTTTTTCTTGAATACCATCAGTTTCTGATCATATGCTATCTCTTCAAATGGCTGAACATTGACTAGCTCTTTCTGGTATAATGACTGTACTCCTTCCATCTTCTTTTGATGCTTTCTGAGTCGTTTAATATTTTCACTGTAGAATCCTTCACTATTGCAACTCAAGACCTAATTTTTTTCTTCCCTTCTTTCAGCTTGAGAAATGCAGAATGTGTTCTTCCCTTCTGGCTTTCCATTTCCAGTTTTTTGCAAGTCATTATAAAACTTTATTGTGTCTTCTTGAGCTGCCCTTAAAAATCTTCTGTTTAGGTTTTTGACTTCACCGTTCCTTCCTTTTGCTTTAGCTGCTTGACATCCAAGAGCAAATTTCAGAGTCTCTTCTGACATCCAATTTGGTCTTTCCTTTCTTACTTGTCTTTTTCTGACTCGACGGCACTTGGCTTTGGCTTGCTTTCCTCATGGTTGATGACTTTGATGCCATTCCACAGTTTTTCTGTCCTTCAGTCATTAGTGGTCAACACTTGAGATGTCTTTAACTCAGAAGGGATATATTCAAGGTCATAATTTCTTTCTTGTGGACCTGTTCTAATTTTTTTCAGTTCCCAGTTGAATTTGCATATGAGCAATTGATGATCTGTGCCAGAGTCAGCACCTTGTCTTGTTCTGACTGCTGATATGGAGCTTCCCCATCATGTTTTTTCACGGATGTGGTTGATTTGGTCCCTGTGTATTCCATCTGGTAAGGTCCATGTGTACAGTCACCATTTGTGTTGATTAAAACAAGCATTTTCAATGATGAAGTCATTAGTCATTAGTTTTGCAATCACTGGCATTATTTCTATCATCAAGAGCATATTTTCCAACTCACAATTCTTCTTCTTTGTTTCCAACTTTTACATTCCAATTACCAGTAATTATCAATGCATCTTGATGGCATGTTTGATCAATTTCAGAAAAAATTACATGATCCTACTGCAACAAACTGGAAGAGACTTACTTAAGTAGAGAAATCTACCTTGCTCGTGGATAGAAGACTTAACACTGTGGGAATGTCTGTTCTACTCAAATCCAAGCTAGCCAAGTGCCGTTGAGTCGCTTCCGAAAGTAATCTACATATACAATGCAATCCCAATAGAAATTCCAATGTCATTTCTTAATGAGATGGAGAAACAAATCACCAATTTTGTTTGGAACTGGAAGAAACTCCAGGTAAATAAGACACTATTAAAGAAGCAGAACACAGTGGGAGGCCTCAAACTAACAGATCATGGAAACTATTATACTGCTACAGTAGTCAAAGCGCCTGGTAATGGTACAAAAACAGATATATAGACCAATGGAACAAATAGAGAATCCGGAAATATCACCATCCTCCTATAAACAGTTGATATTAAACAAAGGCCCCAAAATTGCAAACCGGGGTAAAAACAGTCTCTTTAACAAATGGTTCTGGCAAAATGGAATGTCCATCTACAAAGAACTGGAACAAGACCTGTATCTCACTCCTTACCCAAAAACTAACTTAAAATGGATCAAAGACCTAAATATCAAACCTAAAATGATACAGATCATGCAAGAAAAAATAGCATCAACAATGGATGTTCTTATACATGACTTGGGCACACTAGAAAATCTTACCAACAATGCATGAACAACAGAAAAAAATAGGTAAATAGGAATTACTAAACTCAAGCACTTATACTCATCCAAAATCTTACCAACAGAGTTAAACAACTACCTACAGAATGGGAAAAATATCTGGCAACTACGTGTTGGATCAAGTCTAATTTCCATAATCTGCAAGGTACTGCAAAGTATCAACAAATAAAGGTAAATAACCCTGTTAAATAATGGGCTGAGGAGATAGACAGACATGGCACCAAATAAGACATTCAAGCAGTCAAAAGACACTTCAGACAATGCTCCCTATCACTAGCTATTGGAGAAACCCAATCAAAACTACAGTGAGATACCATTTCACCCCACTGAGGTTAGCAATAATCCAAAAAACTGAAAACAACAAATGTTAGAGAGGCTGTGAAGAGACTGGAACTTTCCTGCACTATTAGCAGGAATGCAAGATGTTACAGCCTCTTTGGAAAACAACTGGACACTTTCTTAAAAAGCTAGAAATAGAAATAGAAGTATCATCCAGTAATCCCACTACCTGAAATACATCCTACAGAAATAAGGGCTGCCACACAAACAGATACAAACGCACGAATATTTATTGCAGCACAGTTCACAACAGCAAAAAAACTTAGGTAACCATCAACAGACGAATGGATAAACAAACAATGGCATATATACACAATGGAATACTATGCAGTGAAAAGGAACAATGATGATTTTAGGAAGCATCTCATAACCTGGGTTCAACTAGAAGACATTATGCTGAGTGAAATCAGTGAGCTGCAAAAAGACAAGTATTTTATGAGACCACTATTATAAGGAATTAAAAAAGGACTTATGCACAGAAGAAAAGATTCTTTGATGGCTACAAGTGTGTGGAGGGAGGAAGAAGGTTGGTAACAGATTAGTCGATTGGAATTTGGTTAGGTGAATGGTGTGACAGTGCTTAGCAAAAGGCAGATCAGCATAAATGGATTGCACCATAAACTGAAAGGTTTTCTAAATTCAACCCTACATTTCAAAGGATAGAGTAGCAGGGATAGGGGCCTGGAGACCATGTTTCCAGGGGACATCAAGGTCAATTGGCATAACTAGCCTTTTGCTAAGAGAGTCTTCTGCACCCCATATTGGTTAGTGGCCTCTGGAGTCTTAAAAGCCAGTAGGCTGCATCCGGGGAACATCAATTGATCCCAGTCTCCCAGCAACAGATGATGACTGAGAACACCAAAGATATGAAGAAAAATTCAGTCCAGCAGACATAAGGGCCCATATGATTGGGAGACTACATCAATATAAGACCAGAAGAACCAGATAGTACCCAGCCACACCACAAAGTCCGTCTTGATAGGTGACACAATGTAGACTCCCTGATGTAGCACAAGATACAGAGACATACAGATCAAGAACTCTACTATAAGACCAGAATTGATGGTGCAAGAACCTGTAGGGTCCCCTGGAAACATGGCCCCTAGAATTACTGTTGTCCCAGATTTGAAGCCAGTACTGAGGTCAACACTTCCAACTAAGAATGAACTGGACTCAGGGACACAGAGTGAGCATGTGATATGTATACTTTATCATTTTATACAGTTATAGAAGTCTGGCTTACTGGTTTTCTTTTCTAGAGGAGAGAGACGAGTATGGAGAGGAAGCAAGAGCCTCTTCACTGAGAGGATACTAGTAGTAAAGAGTGAAAAGGAGGAGTGTACTGTAACAGCATAGAGAGAGCAGGCAAAGTTGTAGAGAGGTGGCTATCCAAAATTGACTTGCATTGTATATTTTCACTTAATCATAATAAAAAAGGGGGTAGGGAGGGTAACACGCCATCAGCTCTGATTGCCATTGCAGAAAAAAGAGGTCCAAAATTGCTTTGAAGCGTAGTCTAGGTGCTGGCATTGATGCATAGCTTCCCAAGGCGAATACTTCAAAGGTGACTGTAGTGATATTCAGCAATAAAGTATGTAACACTTTTTCTAGGATGAGTTCACAAACTTAACAACAAGACCAGGCCTTGGTCTCCGTCTCCCCCACCCCATCCACCCTTTATCTGTCTACCAAAAGAAAGCTGTCCAGCTATCTGTTAACCTGAAAGATGACTTTGGGCTCCGTTTTCAAAAGTCCACTGAAGTGGTGACCGAACCTCTTTCTCAAATCCACATTCATTAGGAATTTTCTATACGTAATTCTTAGTCTGATTCCTAGTGTCTTACAGTTTTTTTTTCTTTTCTTTCTTCTAAGATTTTTGCCCCTCCAGTGACCAGTGCCATTGCTAAAGGTGATACAGCCATTAAATTTTATCTAGTATGACTCTCTAGGGCTGAAAGTAAACTTTTCTCTACTATCTCTGCCTGGCTTTCTGACACTCTCATATTGCATATGAAGAAGTACTATAACTAGTATGCAGGACTCCAGGTATCTTCCCTGACTCTGCCTCTACCCATAACACTTGCTTTGGACAAACTTTTTATATTCGGGGGAATGGGCAGTTGCCTAGTAGCTTCTACTTTCTGTGCAGTTGCTTTTTGGCAATAGAAATGTTTGACTGCATATAAAAGGGTGAACATTGATAAAGGATAGATCTGTACTCGAATTACTTTAAAACATTAGTACAGGGATATTTTACAAGTTCTCTAGGTCAACAGTTCTCAAAGTATGATCTGGAAACCTGGCAGGCTCCCTGACTGCAAGTACCAAACTACTTTCATACTAATCTATCATATCATAACACTAAGTATTTCATAATAATCCTAAGACATTATTTGCCATATTGCTGCATTGACATTTGCACTCACGGCCCCAAAGCAGCAGTGGATAAAATTTCTGGGGTCTTCCTTTAAATTGCAACAATAGTATACTACTACATTTGCAGTTTTGAATGTCACAAACAGTTAATGTGCTTACTAAGGTTGGAAGTTTGAGACCACCCAGAAGAATCTCAGAAGAAAGGCCTGGCAATCTACTTCTGAAGAATCAGCCATTGAAAACCCAATGAAAGATAGTTCTACTCTTACACTCTTTCTGGCATGGCCGTTGTGCATATAAGCATGGTGGCAAGTTTGCCAACTGAATTATATAGTTGTCTTTGAGCAAGTCTTTAGCTAGTAAACAAATAACTGGATTGGAACACCCTCCCTACTCACGTGATGCAGCCCCAGTGACTTTTTCTTTACCTGAGGATAAAGGAAATATTGAAGAGAAGACATTTTGTTGACATTCAGGAAATCAAGTATAATATGATAATAGCTCTGATAGCCATTCCAGAAAAAGTGTTCCAAAATTGCTTTGAAGGGTGGACTAGGCCCTGGCATTGGTGCATAGCTTCCCAAGGGGAGTACTTCAAAGGTGACCATTGTGATATTCAGCAATGAGGTAGGTAGTACTTTTTCTAGGATGAGTTGACAAGCTTAATTGGTGGTCCTCATAAGCACACATGCAGGACTGTTAAAAGAACAAACAAATCTGTCCTAGAAGAAGTACAATCAGAATGCACCTCAAAAGTGAAAATGGCAAGAATTCATCTCCCGCATTTGGACATGTCATCAGGAGGGATCAGTCCCTGTACTGCTCCAAAAGAAAGGACCATGAGTGGATGGTTTCATGAAGAGAATCTTTACTGTCACAGTGTGGTAAGCCACAAGTCCATTCACCAGTTACAAGCCCATTCAATGAGACAAATTATCATCGTCTGTAGGCTGAGTCCCAAACTAGTGAGAGCATCTCAGCATAGGAACCTCAGGTCCAAAGGACATGATCTGCTCTCAATGCTGCCTTCTTGGTGATCTGAGGTCCCCAGCTTACACTGTTCACTTCTCTCTCTTATGTCTCACAAGCTAGTAGCTTGAGTCTTGCCTCACCAGCACAACTGCTGCCCATTCTCTCTCATCAGCTTTACAAACACAGGATTCACAGCATGAGAGAAAGCACATCATATTGGAACTCATAGCCAAATCAAATCAATACATACATTTTTGAGGGGACACAATGTAATCCATCATATTCCACCCTTTGGTGCCCCTCAAATCATATCATTAGAACATGTAAAATATATTTATTTATAGCACAGAAAAAGTCTTCCAGGTCCTAAATCCATAAATGTCTCTTTAACTGTGAAATTAAGAATATGTGTTATCTTCCCAAAATACAATGGTATAACAGGCAAGCACAAATTACACATTTTCATTACAGATGAAGAAACTGCAGGGAAAGAGGTATTAACAGGCAACAAGCAAGTCAGTAGAACACATTATGTAGCCCTCGAAGCTTTTAAAATAATCTTCAGTTCTCTGAGACATTTTACATTAATAGTTTTGCCCTTCAGACTCTAAATATTGGCCACAGTCTCTGGGTTCTGAGTGGAGATCTCTGGCCCTGTGTTACAAATTTGCCTTCTAGGCCCACTTGGACAGTAGCTGTGCCCCCTTGGCTTTAGGTGTGCCCTAAGCCCATTTGAGAGGCAATTCCACCTTTACAAACACAGGAAGCCATGGCTCTACCCTTTCAAATCCCTGAGGTCATAGCCATACCCTTTGAGACTGAGACAGCACAGCTTTTCCTCATCTTTGTCTCTTCAGATTTCATGGCCTAACGGTGGAGTCTCAAGATGGCATCTGCCCTGCAAGGGCAAGTGTTCCAAAGCTCTGAAGCCTCATTGATTCAAGTGCCTTGAGGCACCCCACTCTGCCAGGAAGCCTTCGGCACACAGGCACTCAGCCAGGCACTCAACTCTCTTGCTCCGTGGGTCAGCTCCTCGTTCTGCTGTTGCCAGTTTGCTGCTGCTGGTGCTTCTTTTCTTAATCTGCTGCCTTTCTGAGGTGTTAGCAGTCTTTGGGGTTCCTTCTTCCATCCATTTCAGTTTCAAAATAAAAAAGCTTCTACATTTTAGGCATTTGTTAGAGGAGTACTCCACCCCCAGTACCAAATTCTGTTTTAATTACCTGATACTGCTCCGACAGAAAATGCCATGAGTGGATGGTTTCATGAAGAGAATCTTTATCATCACAGTTTGGTAAGCCACAAATCTATTTACAAGTTACAAATCCATTCAATAAGAGAAATTATCAGTCTGTGACGCTGAGTCCCAGTCTAGTGAGAGCATCTTGGCACAGGAACCTCAGGTCCAAAGGACATGCTCTTCTATCAGTGCTGCCTTCTTTGTGGTATGAAGTTCCCAACTTTGTTCACCTCTCTCCCTTACATCCCACAAGCTAGTAGCTTGAGTCCTGCATCACCAGCACAACTGCTGCCCTTTATCCCTCATCAACATTGCAGAGGCAGGATTCAAAACACATGGGAGAAGTCAAACCATATTAGGACTCACAGCCAAGTCAAACTGACATATACCTTTTTAGGGCAACGCAATGCAATACATGACAGATACTATGCTTGGTTAAGTAGAGGCTCATTTAGAAAGAGGAAGACCTTCAATGTGATGAACTGATACAGTGACTGCAGCAAAGGGCTCAAATAGCAATTGTGAGGATGATGCAGGACAGGGCAGTGTTTCATTCACTTGTATGTAGGGTGTCTATGAGTTGGAACCTACTCAATGGCTCCTAATGACCACAGAGAGAGAGATACATATATATACATATATATATATATATATATGTGTGTGTGTGTGTGTGTATACACACACACTCACTCTCTCTCTCTCTCATCAGGACTGCCAGTTAAGTTTGTGAACTCATCCTAGAAAAAGTGCTACATAACTCATTGTTGAATCTTACTACAGTCATCTTTCTAGTACTACCCTTGGGAAGCTACACACTAATGCCAGTACCAGACCACCCTTCAAAGCAATTTTGGAGGTGTTTTTCTGGAATGGCTATCAGAGTTGTTGTTGTATTGTGCTTGATGTCCTGAATGTCATCAAAATATCTTCCTTTCAATGTTTATTTTATCTTCAGGTAAAGAAAAAAGTCACTGGGGGCCAGGTCAGGTGAGTAGGGAGGGTATTCCAGTACAGGTGTTTACTGGCTGCAAACTCCCTCACAGACAACTATACAATTAAGTTCGCAAACTTGCCACAGCCCCTCCGTGCACAACGTCCATTCCAAGAAAAGTTCCAAAATTGCTTTAAAGGGTGTATTAGGTGCTGGCATCACTGCATAGCCTCCCAAGGGGAGTACTTCGAAGGTGACCTGGGTGATATTCAGCAATGACGTATGTAGAGAACAATTAACCTCCTGGACCTAATTGTCAGATCTCAAATATACACTTACAGTCCCCATGAAGAGCCCTAGTGGTGCAGTAGGTAAGAGTTTGGCTGCTAACCAAAAGCTCAGCAGTTCAAATCCGCCAGCCCCTCCTTGGAAACCCTATGGGGTATTTCTACTCTTTTCTATAGGGTCTCTATGAGTTGAACTAACTCCATGGCAATGGGTTCGGTTTTGGAATATCCGTGAACTCACACTAAAAATTTTTAAAGCCAGTTTCACTTAAAAATGCCCTTGGTGGACTGGTAAAATTCAATTTTATGAAATTTCAGTATTTGGGTACATGTGCTTTTAATACTCTCTGTGATTCCCTGGGAAGAACACAGAAGACTTCTCTGCTGCATAGAAGAATGTGATTGTTGAGAGGAAAAGCCTGGTGCAATTGTTTCAGTTACATACTTGTAAAAACAGCTGGTAGACAAACTGCTCTTGGGTATTTGGCAGGCAGACATTTGTTTGGGAAATGAATGAAACGACCCTGTGATGTCAAGTAAAATAACTGACAGTAGGGTTGCCAATGACGAAATGAAGCTTCCAAGAGAAAATCAGAATTCTGGAAAACTCACATCTGACACCAAATATTGACAATTTTCTAGTCCTTAAAAACTTTCTGGTGAAATCAATGGTGATATTAACCTACATTTAAAAAAATATTTTATCAGGATATATGTCAACATTCACATAAGTTGCATGATGACAAACCAATAGTTTCCAAATGGGCAACATGTGATCTTGTAAAATTATGCATAGATAAAAGATACATTCAAAATGTAAGCTAAATCAATAGAGTTTCATGTAATTAAGTATTTAAAAAGTTCATTAATTGATTTATGATCCTGTGTTCCAGCTAGTCTCCATAAAAGTATCACTTGTCAAATTCTGGTTTGGTATAAGAATTACCCAAAAGGCTATTAAAATGCTACTCTCTTCTCCAACTACTATCAAGCAAAACAACTTATCACAACAGAATAAATGCAGAAACAGATATGAGACTCCAATTGTTTTCTATTAAATTACTTTTAAGAAATTTTCTATAATATAAAGCGCTATCAGACTTAATCTGTATTCTGCTTTTGGAAATACAGTGACATTTTATTTAAAAATTTATGTTAATCTAAAATACATTTTAATGCATTTATTATTTTAAAATGCATTAATACATAACTTATAAAATTTTCTCAGTTTTTCTTTCTAATTTGAAAAGTGTCCATAGCTTTTACCCAAATAAATTAAAACGTTTGGAGTCCTCAATAGTTTTTAAGAATGCAGTGGGGGGCCAATGCTGAAAAGCTTGCGAACCACTGACCTATTTTGTGTAGACTTTGAGTTTCTAAAGCAGGAAGCAATAGAAAGGGACAATTGTCTACTTGCTGTTTCTTCACTAAATATGTGGATTATTGCTTCTATTTGTTAATTTTCAATTTCTTCATCTATTCAATGGGAATGTGAATATTTTTTACTTTTACAAAACTTAAAATATGTCACTTGCCATAAAATTCACCATTTTGAAGAGTATGATTTTGTGGGTTTCAGTACATTCACAAGGTTGTGCAGTCATCACCTCTACTTAATTCCAGCAGATTTTCTTCTCCATGCAAAGAAATCCCATACTCCTTAGCTATAATGTTCCATACCACTTCCCTTATCAGCCACTAGCCTATTTTTCTTTACTCTGTAGGTTTTCCCTGGCTAGACATTTATTATAAATGGAAACATACAATATGTGATGATTTGTGTCTGGCTTTTTTCACTTAGCATCATGTTTTCAAGTTTCATTCATGTCATAGCACGTATCGACATTCCATTCTTTTTATGGCATTCTATTGAACGACTGTGCTACAATTTGTTTATCCAATCATCTGCTGATAGATATTTGAATTGTTTCCCCATTTTGACTATTATAAATAATGTTGCTATGGATATCAGCATACAAATTTTTGTGTGTACATATGTTTTCAACTCTCTTGGATATACATCTAATAGCGGAATTGCTGAGTCACATGCTAACTCTGGAAACCCTTGTTCCATAGTGGTTAAGTTCTGCGGCTGCTAACTGAATCCACCTGGCACTCCTTCAAAACTCTATGGAGCAGTTCTACTCTGTCAGGTCGCTGTGAATTGTAATCCACTTGATGGCAGTGGGCTTGGGTTTTTTTGTTTTTTTGTTTTTTTTTTTGGTGTGGTAACTCTATATTTAACATTTTGAGGACTGCCAAACTATTTTCTGCAGCAATTGTACCATTTTTTTCCTCTCACCTTCTGCCAACAACTGCACTATTTTGCCTTTCCATCAGCAATATAGGAGGGTTACTATTTAATATATCAAAAGAAAGAAAAATTAGGATAGAAAAATGGAAAGAAGGAGAAAAAGAACAGAAGTGAAGATTAGCTAGAAGAGAAAGAATTAGCGGGATTCTCTAGGAGACTGAATCTTTGTGGATAGTTACCTGAGTTCAAATGCAAAAAAGGTAGTTTGACACATTTAATACTCAATAAACTTATCTCAATGAATGCCTAGAATAAAGGGGCCATATGATAGAAGCTATGACACAAAGTTTCTTGAAAGGTCCCTTCTTTACCTGGGAGCTATTTCTTCTGGAAAGGGGGCATGGAGTCCTTCTTTTCCCATCATTGAAAAGGGACTATCATCATAATTAGCCCTATCAAATAGTGATGAATTCTGTCTCTTTAATATACCCTCAGAGTCTCTGACACAGTAGATCTGGTGTGAGCTGGAGAATGTGCCTTTCTAACAATTTCCTAAATGATGCTGACTGATGGAGCTGACCTAGGGATAATGACCCTCAGGAAGTTCTGAAAGCCTGTATGCAGAGAGGGAAAATCTATGAAGGAGAGTCATGTCAGAAAAGAATGAGGAATGTGAACAAAGAACCAGGATCTCACAAGCTCCTGGCATGCATCAGGCACTACATAAATATTGGATGAATAAATGATTGAATGGCTTTTTTTTTTGCTAAAATTTCCCATGAATGGCCTAATGAAGGAGTATATCACATTGGCCAGGTGCATAGTCTTTGCGATCAAATACATCTAGATTAAAATCTTACCTTTCAACTTACTGAGTGCCATTTGATAATTATTTAATTTCCCTGTGCCTAAGCTTTTGTCATGTTTATATTGAGGTCATAGCATGTACTTTGTGGAGTTGCTCCGAAAATTAAAAAAATGGACTTTAAACTAGCATAGGGCAGCACTTGTCTCATTGTAAGGACAACACCAAATGCTTGTTTTCCACCACTGCTCCAAGGTTCCCTAAACTTTCCCATGTTGTCTGATTTGTGCATTTTAGGATGGGTCACCTGACACTCAAATGATAAACAATCAGCTATTCATCACATGCCGCAGCTATTGTTAAGAGACAGCCTAGCCATGCTCAGAAATCGCGAGCATGTGAGAGGTAAATAGCCATCAAAAGGCAAGCATGTAGTTAATTAACCCATCTCCCAATTGATCATGCATCATAAGGATACCCTTAGCTTCACCAAACAGAGAATAAATGAACCAGAGAGAAGTGAAAACACTGTGGGCACATTAAGCTTGAATAAAGAGTTGTACAGTCAAATCTCTTTCACGAATTTCCTGTTCACTCACCTATCCACTAGATCTGTATTGCTTCTGAGAACAACCTCTAATAACTGTTTTAACAGAGCAATATTCCTTTTCTTGGCGAGGAAAACAATCAAAGTGAAAGGAATAGCTACAACTCAGTGAAAAAAAAAAAACCTTCTCTTATGTAAGTCTCAAAGAATATTACTAAATGCCTGACTCAAACATTATCCAGTTCATATACAAACAGCTTTGATGTTTTATACTCGAGATTAATATTTCTGGAGAGTGTCTCTGAAAGGCGTAAGTAGAGAAATGCTGTCATTCCCCAAGTGTCCTGGTGCTTTTCTAGCAGATGACTCTGTACTGTGAATATTATGTGCATGTCAAGTAGACTATTGTACATTAGCTCTCACCAGCATTTTCTGCTTAAACCCTTTCAAATACATATGATAAAATACAAACCAACATGAAAGTTAGCTAACCTACAGTTTGATCTTAAGCAAAAGTGGGAAGTAGACAGTTTGTGTACAATAGCATCACTGTAGTAAATTGGTACCCTTTGTCCCTTGGTGTCCTCTTGGCCCTTGGGACTTTTGTCTATTAGAAATGCACCTGAAATAATGACCTGAGGCTCATTGACACTAAGAATTAAAAGAATAAAAACAGATTAGGTCTTTCTTTTCTTAGATTTCGGACCTCCATCCCAGAGCACTAGGCTTGGCTGTGTGAGTTGCCGTAGATCCGGGCTAGCTGTGAGGGCCTCACAGATTCTGAATGAGTAGTCCAAGATGCTTCAGCTTACGGGGTAATAGAAATCAAAGCTGGAGCATTGGTGAATCTTGATTTCACCAAATCTTCTCTCTATACAGCAACTCTAAAACTGGGAAAATATGTCAAAAACAAGCATTTGAGTGCCCAAGTACTTAGAACCAACTGAAAAGCAATTTGTAGTTAAAGAAGTACTGAATTTGGGGTACAAACAGCGGGAATCCATTGTTACCTGAGACAGCTCTTACTCCCTTTCTCCAGCTCTGTCTTAGGTCAGATTCTGAATATCCAGCAGCTTAAATACCAGAGGAGGCTGCCTCGATTTGCAACAGTGGTTGGAAATTCCTATCGACTTTAGAATCGTCAGTCTCAACAACAAATGAACTGGGAAGATCAGCAGTTCTCATCCCCTGAGGGGCTCTCAGTGGGCCCACCTAGGAGGCCAGCAAGAAATTTACTAGGCACGTGAGACAGCCATAGAGACAACTGATACCTTTGGCTAAGAGGAAGTGCTGTGTACGTACAAGGGAGACTGAATTTATAAGAATCCAGTGGAAATCCTGGAGTTGAAAAGTATACTAACTGAAACAAAATCAACTGAGTGGCTCAGTAACAGATAGAAGATGGAAGAGTTAAGTTATTGTTAAGGTGAAGTAGGTTTTCAAAATGCTCATATTGTGTCTCTAGAGCAACCACTAAGAATATAAATCAAAAAATGTAGAAAAAAGTCAATACGAGAATGAAAATGCTATATCAAAAAAGATTTACCTAATACATATGAAGTCAGTAAAAAAGTAGAGGTTTAAAAAAAAAGATGTAAGACAGGTAAATGACAATTAGCAATTTGTCATTTGTGAATCTCACCTTCTCAATAATTATATAAGATGTGAACAGGCTTCGTTAGAAATAAAAGCAAAAAGTGGAAAAACATATATCCTGCAACAGTAACCACACTAAAAAAACAAACCCTCTACCATCAAGTTGATTCCAACTTATAGCAACCCTATAGGACAGAGTAGAACTTCCCCATAGATTTCCCAAGGAGTACCCAGTGGATTAGACCTGTTGACATTTTGGTTAGCAGCAGTAGCACATAACTACTACACTACTGTGGTTTTCACAGTAACCATAAGAGAGCTGAAATGGCTATATTATTATCAGGCAAAATAGAGTGTAAAGCAAGAAATATTACTATAGACAAAGAGGAACATTTCATAATAACAAAAGGGTCAGTGTGTCTGAAAATATAAGTGAAATGTATATGCACCTAACAAAAGAACTTCCGCCCATAAAACAAAAACTGAACAGAAGTATATAATTCAGCAATAATAATTGAATTATTATTCAATTGATAGTCTCAATAGTCAATGGAAAAACTGGATAGACTATAACCAATGATATAAAACAAAGTAAACAATATTATCAACCAACTTAATCTCACTGGCATTTATGGAACAAGCCATCAAATTACAAGAGAATGCACACTCTTTTCAAACGCACACTCTTTTCAAATGCACATGATAATGCTAGGAAAGAGTCAGCAAAATATTTCTTTATAGGATCAGATAGTAAATATATTATGCTTTGCAGGCCACATAAATATCTGTCACATATTCATTTTTTTATATAATCTTTTAAAATTTGTAAAGCTGTTCTTATCCTAAACATTGAGAAAAAATAAGTCATTGGTCAGATTTGGTCCATAGACAAATTTTAAAAAAGTATAAATAAATTTAAAGGAACTGAAATCATTCAAAATACATCCTCTAGCTATGAAATAATTAGATTATAAATCAACAAAAAAATTGGTAAATCTTCAAATACTTAGAAATTAAATAGCAAAACACTTATAACCTGAGTCAAAGAAGAAATTACAACATATTTTGAAATGAACAAAGAAAACTACAATAGATCAAACAGCACAACCTGCATCTAAAGCAATGTTTAGAGTGAAACTCATCCCTAAATCAAAAAAGATAAAACCTCTCAAGTCAATAACCTAAGTTTCTTGAACTAACTATAGGATAAGAGAAAACTGAATTCAAAACAGTCAGGAAAAAAAATTACATAGACTTGTGTGGAAATCAAAGAAATAGAAAATATTAGAGAAAACCAAAAGGTGCTTTATTTAAAAGGTCAGCAAAACTGACAAAGCTTTAGATAAGCTAACCTCCAAAAAAAAAAAGAGAGAGAGAGAGACAGAAAGAGAAGGCATAGATTGCCAAAAGAAGGAATATTAGTATCAACTCTACAGAAACTAAAGGGATCATAAGGGAATATTACATACAGCTTCATGCAAACAAAACAAATGATAGTGACAAATTTATAAAAAGATAGAAATTAGCAAAGCTGACTCAAGAAAATAGAAAATCTGTATAGACCTATAGCCATATAACCAAAAAAACCCAACCTGTAGAGGTCAGAGAAGAACTGCCCCATAGAGTTTCCAAGGAGCACCTGGCATATTTGAACTGCCAACTTTCTGGGCTAGCAGATGTAGCCCTTAACCCACTACACCAGCAGGGTTTCCATAATCATATAGAGTTTGAAGATTAAAAAAAAAAAAATCCTAGAAAGAAAAGCCCAGACATAGATTCTTGACTTATGAATTCTACCCAACATTTCAGTGCCAATTATTCAAAACCTCTTTTAAGAAACAGAGAAAAATGAAAGACTTTCCAAATTATTTTTGTGAAGTCAATCAGTATTAACCTTTTAACAAAGACAGCCTAAGATATCACAATAAAATTCTAGATGGATATCCCTCATGAGTTTAGAGATAAAACTCCTTTTAGAAATTACCAAACCAAACCAAATATATTTTTTCTTTTTTTCTTACGATTAAGTGAAAGTATACAATCCAAATAAATTCCACATGCCCACCTATTAGCAGCTACATCTGCTCTCCTCACCATGTGACAGCACATTCCTCCTTTTTGCTCTACATTTCTAATATCCTCTTACAAGCACCTGTCCCCTCCTCTCCACCCTCTTCTCTGCTGTCTAGAAATAAACCAGTAGGACAGCCTCGTATAAATGTATAAAACCATAAAGTGCATACACCATGTGCTCACACTGTGTCCATGAGTCCAGTCCATTCCTGTCTGAAGAGCTGACCTCAGTACTGGTTTCTCTTCGAGGCCAGCAGCAAGTCTAGGGACCATGTTCCCAGAGGACCCTCCAGGTTGTTGGACCATCAGTTCTGGTCTTTTAGAAGAATTCTTGAATTGCACACTTCTTTTTCTCATGTTGTCTCAGGGACTCTATGTTGTGTCCTCTATCACAGCTGCCTTTGGTGGTGGCCTTGCACCATCTGGTTCTTCTGGTCTCATGGTGATGCAGTCTCCCATTCACATGGTTCCTTCAGCTGGGCACTTTTTTCCTTGGTCTTTGATGTTCTTGGTCATCATCTATTCCAGATGGGTTGGGACCATTTGTTGTACCTCAGATGGCAGCTTGATAGCTTTTAAGATCCTAGACACCACTCAGCAATGTAGAGTGCAGAAGCCAAGGACAAGCTATGCCAGTTGGCCTCGACATCCCCCTGAAAACATGATCCCCAGAGCTCCACCCCTGCTACTCTATACTTTGAAGTACTGGCTTAAGGCAAGAAAACTTTTCAGTTAATAGTGTAGCCTGGTTAGGCTGATGCTGATCTGCTCTCTGCTGCGTACTGTCACTCCCTTCACCTAACCAAATTCCTATAGACTAATCTATGGAAAGCCTGGCCATACAGTGTTTGGGTGTTATGGATGCTAACCAAAAGATCAGCAGTTTGAATCCACCAGGCACTCCTTGGAAACTCTGTAGGGCAGTTCTACTCTGACCTATAGAGTCGCTATGAGTTGGAGTTGACTCAGTGACACTTGGTTTGGTTTTTTTTTCGGTTTATCTAATCTACAAACATGCCTCTCCCTCCTCCACCACCCTTGTAGTCATCAAAGAGTTTTTTCTTCTGTACTTAAGTCCATTTTTAAGTCCTTTTAGCAGAAGTCTCATACAATGCTTGTCTTTTTGCAGCTGACTGATTTCACTCAGCATAAATCTTGTAGTTGAAACTAGGTTATGAGATGCTTCCTAAAATCATCACTTTTCTTTATGATTGAATACTGTTCCATTGTGTATATGTACCATACCTTATTTATCCATCTGCTGATGGGAAGCTAGGTTGATTTCAACTTCTTGCTATTGGGCACAGTACTGTAATAAACATTCATGTGCATATATCTGTTCATGTGAGCACCTTTATTTCTGTAAGATATATTCTGAGCAGTGAGATTGCTGGATCATATGATATTTCTAATTCTAGCTTTTTAGGAAAGTGGCAAATTGCTTTCCAAAAAGGTTGTATAATTTTGCATTCCTACCAGCAGTATAGGAGAGTTCTAATCTCCATAGCCTTTCCAGAATTTGTTATTTTGTGTTTTTCAGATTACTGCCAACCTCATCACAGTGAGACAGTATCTCACTGTAGCTTTTATTGGATTTCTGTAATCGCTAATGATTGTGAGCATTCCCTCAGTTGTCTTTTGGTTGCCTGGTGATGTCTTCTTTGGTGCTATATCTGCCCATCTCCTTTGTCCATGACTTAGTTAGGTTATTTGCCTTTTTCTTGTTGATATTTTGCAGCACCTTGTAGATTATGGAAATCAGCTGTCAATCCAACATGTACTTGCCAAATATTTTTTTCCAATTCTGTAGGTAGTCTTTTAACACTCTTGATAAAATTTTTGTGTGAGCATATGTCTTAGGCTGAGTTTTCTAGGGAAGCAAAACCAGTAACACGTGTAGGTACAAGGAAAGATTTATAATATATATATAGATAGATAGATAGATACAAATATAGGAAACAGCTCATGTAATCACAGAAGCTGAATGTCCCAGGCTCTGGCACAAGCCTCATGTGGCCACGGAAGCCGAGGAACCCAAAGTCAGCAGGTCAGAGACCAGAGTTCTAGATCACCGGTTGTGTAGATCAGTGGATCCCAAGCTGGTGGCGAGAAGAAGCAACAGAGGCTGGCGAACCCAGGATCAGCAGGTCAGGGAGCAGGACTCTCAAGTGCCGACTGTAAGGACTGATGAATCCAACAGCTGCTAGTTCAAGTCCCAGAAACAGACGCTGGAAGAAGAGACTGGGAGCTCCTGGTTACCTGAGCCGACCAGCAGTAGTAGTGGAAGGTTGGGAGATGAGAGCCGAGGGGCGGGGAGCCACCACAAACCCCGCCCTGCCACTTAATACAGCAGCCAAATACGGAGTAGCCAAGTTGACATAATCCTGACCACCACAGCATAAGTGTTTGATTTTTAGTAGTTCCAGTTTATCTATTTTCTCTTCTGTTATTCGTGCATTGTTGGTAAGATTTTGCAGTCTGTCTAAGCCATATATTAGAATTTCCATTTTGTCTCTTGCATGATCTTTGTTGTTTTAGGTTTGATATTTAGGTCTTTGATCCATTTTAAGTTAGTTTTTGTGTAAGGTGTGAGATATGGGTCTTGTTTCAGGTTTTGCAGATGGATATCCAATTTTGCCAACATTGTTTTTCTTCAACATACTGTCTTCACCCCCGTTTACAGCCTTTGGGCCTTTGTCAAATATCAACTGTTTGTAAGAGGATGGTGATATTTCTGTGGTCTCTATTCTGTTCCATTCATCTATATATCTGTTTTTGTTCCAGCACCAGGCTGTTTTGACTACCATGGCAGTGTAATAGGTTCCAATATTGGGTATTGTAAGACTTCCCACCGTGTTCATCTTCAGCAGTGTCTTACTTATCTGGGGTTTCTTCCTTTCCAAACAAAGTTAGTGACTTGCTTCTCCATCTCATGAAAAAATGATGTAGGAATTTGTATCAGGATTGAATTGTATATGTAGATTGCCTTGGGTAAACATTTTCACAATGTTAAGTCTTCCTATCCATGAGCAAGATTGATTTCTCCACTTACGTAAGTCTCTTTTAGTTTCTTGCAGTAGGGTTTTGCAGTTCTATCTGCATAGTTCTCTTACTTTTCTGGTTAGATTTATTCCTAGATATTTTATCTTCATGGGGGCTTCAGTAAATAGTAATCATTTGGTGCTTTCTTCTTTGATGATCTCTTTATTGGTGTAAAGGAATCCTACCAATTTACTTATGTTTGTCTTATATCCTGATACTTTGCTGAACTCTTCTATTAGTTCCAATAGTTTATGTATGGAATCTTTAGAGTTCTCTGCTTAAATGATCATATCATCTGCAAATACAAAGATTTTTACTTCTTTGCTAATGTAGATGCCCTTGATTTCTTTGTCTGGCCAGAACCTCTAGCACAATAGAAGTGGTGACAGTGGGCATCCTTGTCTAGTTCCTGATCTTAAGGGGAATTCTGGCAGTCTCTCTCCATTCAGGATGATGTAGGCAGTTTGTTTTGCATAGATGTCCCATACTGTGTTGAGTAATTTCCCCTCTACTCCTATTTTGTTGAGAGTTTTTAACATAAATGGGTGTTGGCCTTTGTCAAATGCCTTTTCTGCATCAGTTGACAGAATCAAGTGATTTTTATCCTTTGTGTTTTTTATGTGGTTGATCACATTAATTGTTTTTCTGATGTTGAACCAGCCCTGCATCCCTCGTTTGAATCTAACTTGGTCATGATGAATCATTTATTTATTTATTTATTTTTATACGTTGTTGAATTCTATTGCCTAGGATTTTGTTGAAGATTTTTTCATTTAGGTTCACGAGTGATATTGGCCTGTAATTTTCTCTTTTTGTGGGATCCGTCCCTGGCTTTGGTATCAGGGCTATACTGGCTTCATAGAATGAATTTGGGAGTATTCTATCCTTTTCTATTCTGTGAAACAGTCTCAGTAGTATTGGAGTTAACTTCTCTCTAAAAGTTTGATAGAATTCTGTGGTGAAGCCATCTGGGCCAGGACTTTTTTTGGTTGGTAGTTTTTGGTTCTTTTTTTTACTTTTACAATCTCTTGTTATGGCTATATTGAGTTGTTCCACTTCTCCTTGTGATAATTTTGGTAGGTGATGTGAATCTAGAAATTTGTCCATTTCCTCTAGGTTTTCAAATCTGTTAGAGTACAGTTTTTCATAGTATCCTGTTATGATACTTTTGATTTTGATTGTGAATCTAGAAATTTGTCCATTTCCTCTAGGTTTTCAAATCTGTTAGAGTACAGTTTTTCATAGTATCCTGTTATGATACTTTTGATTTTGATTGGGTCTATTGTGACACCTCCCGTCTCATTTCTTATTTGGGTTGTTTCCTCTCCTGTTTTTCTTTTGTAAGTTTAGCCAATGGTTTATCAGTTTTGCTGATCTTTAAAAGAAAAAGCAACTTTTGGTTTTGTTAATTCTTTCAATTGTTTTTCTATTCTCTAATTCGTTGAGTTCTGCTGTAAATTTTATTATTGTCTTTCTTCTGGTGCCCAAGGGGTTCTTTTTTCTCTTTACACTTGTTCAAATTGTTGTGTTAATTCTTTGGTATGGGCTCTTCACTTCAGATGTGTGCATTTATATATTGTCCTCTGAGCTTGCTATATCCAACAGGTTTTGGTAGAATGTGTTTTCATTCTCATTTGATTCCTTTAATTACTTTATTGCACCTTTGTCTCCTTCCATAAGCCACGAATTTTTAGCAAAGTGTTGTTCAGCTTCCAAGACTTTGAATTTCTAGTTATATTTTTTCTGCTATTGATTTCCACTTTTATGGCTTTATGGTCTTAGAAGACCTTTGCAATGATTCAGTGGTTTGGATTCTGTTGAGACTTGCTTTATGACCTAGTATGTGTTCTATTCTGGAGAATGTTCCATGTGCATTGGAAAAGAAGGTTCACTTACCTGTTATTGGGTAAAAAGTTCTGTATATGTCGATGGGGTCTAGTTTGTTCATTATTGCTGTAAGATCTTTTATATCTTCACTGAGCTTTTTTCTGGATGAGCTGTCCTTTACTGAAAGTGGAGTGTTGAAGTCTCCTACTATTACTGTGGAGTGATCTATCATATTTGTTGATGTATTTAGATGCTCTGATGGTAGGTGCATAATACTTAATATTGTTTTATCTTGCTTATGTACTGAACATTTAAGCAATAAATGGTAAACATCCTTGTCCACAATGGTGGATTTTATATTAAAGTCTATTTTTTCTATGATTAGTATTGCCACCTCTGCTCTTCTTTGCATGTTGTTAGCTTGGTATATATTTTTCTATCCTTTTATTTCCAGTTTGTTCATATCTTTGAATCTAAAACCTGTTTTTTGTAAGCAGCATATAGACAGATCATGTTTTTTGATCCAAGCTGTTACTCTCTGCCTCTCAATTGGAGTATTCAATCCATTTACATTCAGTATAATTATTGATAGTACATGTTTAGTGCTGTCATTTTAGTGCCTTTATTTTTGTGTTGTTGACATTTTCTTCATCCTACTAAATAGTGCCTTCTTAATACTTGTTTTTCTTTATGAGTTTTCTTTTTACCTTTTTCAATGCTGGTTTTATGTCTGTTGAGGTTCCTGTATTATGTTTGTTGTTTTGACACGTAGCATTGTTAGTTTACTTTGCAGCCAACTCTTTGTTTCCCCTTAATCTTCTAAATTGAATCAATCTTTAATTTCTGTATATCTCCTTAACTTCCCCTCTATTTGAAAGGGCGATAACTACTGTAATATATCCCTCTTTATAGTGTGATCATGTCATAGTTTACCTGTTAAGATCTTTGGTTCCCTACTTTTAATATTTCAGCTTTGATTGAGCTTTGTGACTTCCCTAAATGAATAGGACTCTGGAGGTTGTGTCCTGCATCGCGTCATTGAGTATACATCTGAAGTTACTGATTTTCTAAACAAAGAACTTCTTTCAGTATTTCTCATAGTTTTAGTTTGGTTTTTGCAAAGTCTGTAAACTTCTGTTTATCTGAGATTGTCTTAATTTCACTATCACATTTGAGAGACAATTTTGTAGGCTGTATAATTCTTGACTGGAAGTTTTTCTCCTTGAGGACTTTGTATGTGTCATCTCACTGCCTTCTTGCCAGCATATTTTATGTGAAGAAATCAGAAGAAAGCCTACAAGGCTTCCTGTTTTTTTCTTTAAGCCTAGCTGTCTTTAAGGGTCTCTATGTTTAATTTTGTTAAGCTTAATTAAAATATATCTTGGTGTCTTTCTTTTGGGATCTGCCTTTTGTGGTGTTCAATAAGCATTTTGAATATCTATGTTCTCTCCTTCCATGATGTCAGGAGTTTTCTGTCAGCAACTTGTCAATAATTCTCTCTGTATTTTCAGCTACCCCTCCCTGTTGAGAAATTACAATTATTTTTAGGTTATTCCTCTTGATAGAGCCCCGTATGCTTCTTAATGTGTCTTCATTTTTCTTATTTCTTTTCTCTGATTTCTCCTCATAAATGCCAATGTCAGTTACTTTATCTTCAATCTTTCTAGTTCTGCATTCTGTTTCCACAATCCTGCTCTTTGGGGTTTGGATTGAATTGTTTAACTCTGTAATTTTACTATTGATCTGCTGGATTTCATATTGTGAGTGTTCTAGCAGTTCATATAGCTCATTTAATTTTTCATTTTCTTCTGCTTCACTTTGTTTAATCTCTCGAAGGGCTCTATACATAAGTCTTTTGTATTCTACCGCCAATAATTTCAGAAAGCCTTCTTCATCTGGGAACTTTTTGATTCTTTATTTTGGGAATTCTTCATAGCCATAGTGGTCAGCTTCTTTAAATGGTTGGATATTGATTGCTGTCTTCAAGCCATCAATAAGCTGTTCAGTTTCTCCAGTGGTACACCAAGGGGAGCTGTGATGAAGCTCTAAGAAGAGAGCAGTAAGGCCACTGCTAGACTTAGCCACCAGCCACTGCTGTGTTCTCTAGGTGCAGCTGACTTATGTACAGCTTCTCTGGTATCAGAGAGCTGTCAAACCCCTAGATGCTTCATGGCTTGGTAGCTAGCCCCAGCTAGTCCTCAGAGGTGGCAGGCTCTGCCTTCTGGCTGATAAAGATGGCAACCTACTTGTGCCAACTAACTAGCATCACACCAATCAAGACTGTGCTGTGGCTTAGAGAAGGAAGATGAGAAGGATGCCTCCACACTTGACCACCAGAGACCACTGCATTCTCTAGATGTGCTTATCTTAAAAACTGCTTTTTTGCTGAGAAAGGCATTGACCAGCAGCAGCTGATAGCAGCCAGGTCCTCAGGAGTGGCTTGTTCCATCTACTGGTTGACAAAGGTGGTTCCCTACTATGGACTCTCTTGGGGGCCATCAGCAGATATTATGATGTGGCTCAAAGAAGGAAGGCGTTGGGGCACTACCACAGTTGGCTGCCAGCTGCCACTACATTCTCTAGGTATGATTGTCTTTAAAACAGTTTTTCTGCTGGCAAAAGCACTGTCCAGACAGACACATTTACTCAGCATGGGAGTTAGCCCCAGCTGAGCCTTCAGGTGTGACTGACTCCACCTCTCAGCAGACCGAAATGGCGTCCCATCTCAGCAGCCTCTCCTGTGGTAACTCAGCAGTATCTACATGGCAGGTCAGAGAAGAGACAGGGAGGGGAACTGGCACCCTCAGTTGCCAGCCACTTCTAGGTCTCTAGATGTGATTGTCCCAAGCACAGTATCTCTGTTGCAGGATATGCTGTTTAGTTAGCACTGTAGCTCAGCATAGTAGTCAGCCTATGCCAGGCTCTCAAGCTCAGCAGTCCCAGTCCGAGTCTTCCAATTAACAAAGAAGGCATACATACCTGTAACCCTCTCTGCACAAGCAGAAACAGGACTGACTGCACTGCTGTCTCACCTCTGACAGGGTAGTTTCCACCTTCCTGTTACTCAGTTCAATCTGACAACCCTATACCTGATCTTGGGGCTCCCAGAATGTCCACACTACTCCATTCAATTACTTTTCTAGGCCTTAGTTCTCAGAGGGAATAGAGGAGACGTGTGACTAGTCTGTCATGTTGGCCACACCTCCAAATCATGCAAAATATTTTTTTTAAAAAGATTTCATACCACAACCATGTGAGATTTATCCTGAGAATGCAAGGCTGGTTTAACACTGAAAATCACCTCCATGATCATCTTAATACATTTTAAAAAAAATAAAAGGTATCTGACAAAAATCTCACACTCATTCACGAAAAGTCCTAAGGAATGCACGCACACACACACCCCAACATTCTACAAGGTGACATGATACAAAATCAATATATAAAAAGTAGTTGTATTTTTATATACTGGCAATGAAAAATACGAAAATTAAGAAAATAGTTGTCAGAAAGAATGAACTACTATGTAATAAATTTATGGTCAATTGACTTTTGACAGGAGTCCCAAGATGAATCAACAGGGGAAATGATAATCTTTGGTGCTAAAAGACCTGGATATCCATAAGTAAAAAAATGACCTTAGACCCTTACCTCACACCACACACAAAAGCAAACTCAAAATGCATAACAAATCTGAATGTTAGAACTTTAAATTATGTGACATTCAAAACAGTAGTTCTCACTCAGGATAATTTTATCTGCCAGGGAACATTTTGCAATATCTGAGGACATTTTTGGCTGTCACAAGTGGAAGAGAAATTTGTGACCTACTCTTATCTAAAGATTAAAGGCCACAGATGCTGCTATATATTCTACAATGCACAGGACAGCTCCCTGCCACAAAGAGTTAACCAGCCCAAAATGTCAATAATGCCCTTTCGAAGGAAACATACTCTGCATTTTTTTTTTTCTATTAGGAAAACAAAGAAAAATCTCCATGATCCAGGTTATGTAAAGAGTTGTTAGCTGCAAATCCAAAATCAAATTCCATTTTAAATGATAAATCAGGTATTATTAATAATTCATAACTTTCACTTCAAATGATATCATTAAGAAAATAAAAGGAAAACAAAACAAGACTCATGAAGACTCCGTGAGCATCAGAGTAGAAATGAGTTCCATGAGTTTTTCAGTGACTGAATTTTCAGAACTATATCCCCAAGCTTTTCTCCAAGGTGCCTCTAGATGGACTTGAACCTCTATTCTTTCAGCTAGCAACCAAGTAGTAAGCATTTACACTATGCACAGACTTTAAAGAATGTCATAAAGTCTGCTAATTGCAATGTGCCTATAATCAGGGCTGAGAGAGCTTAAAGAGCTATAACCTGGATAAGCAACACCTGCTCTATCTCCCTGGAATTAACAAGGGCTGGAATTGCCCAGGAAATCCTGGTGGCTTAGTGGTTAAGTGCTATGGCTGCTAACCAGAAGACTGGCAGTTCAAATCTATCAGGCACATCTTGGAAACCCTATAAGCAGTTCTACTTTGGCTGTGGGGTCACTATGCATTGGAATTAACTTGACAGCAGTGGTTTTGGCTTTTCATTTGGGGGGTTGCCCAAGTTTGTGTATGGGAAACCCTAATGTACTAGTAATGCAGCGTCAGCAAAAAACAGAAAGACCCTCAGTGAAACTGATTGACACAGTGGCTGCAACAACCGGTTCAAACATGGAAACAACTGTGAGGATGGCACATGACTAGGCGCTATTTTGTTCCACTGTAATTTACACAGGACCACTATGAGTCAGAACTGACTCAACAGCACCTAACAACACAACAATAATGTTCTATTGCATTTTAAATTAAAAGTGAAAATCGTAAGGCCTCTCCTTGATAGCTACCTATAAGGTCTTGGAGCTAAACAATGTATTGATGATTTCTCAAATCAATACAAGGGTTGTTGTGTTTGGACAACAGAACTAAGCACTGTCCAGTCCTGAGCCATCCTGATGATGTTGCACATCAGACAGTAATCCAAAGGGTTTTCATTGACTAATTTTCAGACATAGATCTCCAGGGTTTTCTTCCTAGTCTATCCTCATCTGGAAGCCCCACTGAAACCTGATCAGGATTATAGGAACAGAAAAATGTCTGCTGAGGGATAAGTGGTTATTGTGTATGAGGTACATTAGTCACGAATCGAACTCAGATTTCACACATAGAAGGTTAGAAATCTACTGATAAATCACCACAGAGTAGAACTGACCCATAGGGTTTTCAAGGCTGTAAATCTTTACAGGGCAGAATGCCACACCTTCCTCCCTCAGAGCAGCTTCTGGACTTGAACTGCCCACCTTTCAGGTAGTTGTCAAGTTCTTAAACACTGTGCTACCCGGAATCCTTGAGATGTGGCTAAAAAACCCAAACCCACTGTTGTCAAGTCAATTCCAATGCATAGCAAACCTATAGGACAGAGTAGAAGTAACGCTTAAGTTTTCCAAGGCTGTAATCTTTACAGAAGCAGCCTGCTACATCTTTCTCCCCAGTAGTGGCTGATGGGTTGGAACCACAGCCAAGCACTTAACCACTGTGCCACAAGAGCTCCCTCTGGATGTGAGTGTAAATTTGTGACGCATACTGCTGTGAGATGTTGAAACTGATAGAGTGGTATACTGGAGTCATAACTATAACTGACAACCTTAAAAAGTCTAAGGAAAGTCATGACTGCATGAGAGGGTCTACCTGAGCAGTTACCACCTAGAAAGACATACATTCCTTAAGGCAATTGGCCATCATACAAGTCACTGAAAAATAGATAAAATAAGATTTGCATCTGATGCAGATCCAGACAAGGGTAGCTCCATGCTTCTAGAATCACAGATTAGAATTCACCATTTGTACTTTCAACGAAACCAAAAGTCTCATTGTCTTCCAGCCAGTTTCAACTCCTGGTGACCCTGTAGGACGCAGCAGAACTGCCTAATAGGGTTTCCAAGGAGTGGCTGGTGGATTTGACCTGCTGACCTTTTGGTTAGCAGTGGACCTCTTTAACCACTGCCCAAACAGGAATCCACCTTCAAAGAGGGCTGATGCTAATTTCCAGTTAACGTGTTTTGCAGATAAACTGAACACAATTACAATAAATATCACAGCTTCCTTATAAAATATCTTGGGGAAAAAACAATCCTATTTCTGAATGCTAACTTGAGCAAACGTAAAGGCAAAAAAAACTATTTTACAATTTACAACCTATTCAGGTTATGGTCAGCAATATTTAATCTGTGAGAAATGACATCTTACATCGACCACAACAACTTTCAAAGACAGACCTAGTCTTCTACTTCGATCACATCATAGGATGTCAGTATCAAAAAACATTTACTAATCTACAACAGAGGTAGCAATATTTTATAAATCAACTTTAATTTGGATCAGTCTCAAAAACATGATTCCATTTGAAATCAAAGTGTGTAGTCCATCCCATTCTTATGTATAATTTTCTCCAAAATACACTGCAGCATTTCATTATCAAAAATGGAACAACTGAGATCTAGGCTTTAATCTTTACATAAAATATACCTAAAATCCTTGTATAAGTAAAGAGTCTCCCAGCTAGGGTGTTCTATCTTTGAACTTGCATAAAGCAAGTTGTATAAATGATACAATTTTAGTTCTTTTATTATTTTGAAGTACATTTGATGGCATTACATGTGGAAAATAACTGTGGGAAAATGGACACCACAGCATCTACCAAATGGGGCCAAAAATGATCAGTTACTACAGGCTAGTATTAATAGTCACAGCCTCTCCTTGTTCATCTTGGAAAAAATAATGTTCAATATTACGCTGGACCAAAATTCACATCAAATGGAAACTTTTGGGAGATGAAGTAGACATTCTTGAATTTCTGTTGCATCCTCATCACTCTAAATGCACAGTTTTGTTTGTTAACAAAACCATTCATCCAAAAATAGGCCTTATCGCTGAAGACAATTTTTCAGCTAAAAGTAGGGTTAACTTCCAGTTGCTCCAGAGCCCAGTCGGGAAGTACAATCTATGGTCATTGGACTTCAGTTCTTGAGTTAAAACAATTTTGTGAGGGTATAGCTTCAAGTCCAGATGAAAACTCAGCCAATTTGTGGTTGACAAAAGGCCCATTTCTGGTGTTCAGTGAGAAATTGATTGGGATGGATTCTTGCCTACATAGTGATGAACAGTGGTGATGTTTTCACTGAAATGTGCAGTTCTTTGATTCACATGCACTGTCTACATGGCAATAGACTTGATTGTCTTAAATTTTTTGATTAAATATCGAACTGTTCTCTTGGTGGGATGATTATACACATTGTAAATTTTATGTAACAGAAGATGTTTGGTAAATGGAACACCCATTTTGATAATAGCCTTGAATAATTTCTACATGTTGTGGAATCCTGTAACTTGTCATGGCTCTTTGTCAAGACTAATAAAAAAAAGATAAATATGAACATTATAACCTCACAAACACTGCAGCTGTGAGCTGTCAAAAATGGGACATTCTTATTGGAAGACTCTGTATTAACCAGTTGCCATCAAGTCTGATTCTAACTCGTGATGACTCCACGTGCACCAGAGTAAAACTGCACTCCGTAAGGTTCTCAATGCCTGGATTTTTTTCTGGGATCCTCTGGGTGGACTTGAATCTCCAGCATTTCAGTTAGCAGACAAGCACATCAACTGTGTCAACCATCCAGGAATTATCAAGTATAAATATGTATTAGGCACACAAAGCTCTGAATGCGAGCCATCTTAAAGCAGTATAAAAACAATTTGGAAAGTGGTGTACTTAGAGTTTTTCTGGGGGAAAAAAAAAAACCCTGCTGCCACTGAGTTAATTTCAACTCATAGTGACTCTATAGGCTAAAGTAAAAGTGCCCTATAGGGTTTCCAAGGAGCACCTGATGGATTTGAAGTGCTGACCTTTTGGTTAGCAGCTTTTGCTCACTGAGCCACTAGGGCTCTTGCTAATTAAAGATACTTCATAAATGTAAAATAAGTTGATAATGAAAATAGAACACACACATAAATATTTAAATTCAATATGGGATCATATACATTCTTTTTCCACATTCAAGGATGCATATACTTTCTTTTTACTGAGTTCCCAGCCTCTTGTATGTGTAAGAATCTTCTAGGGTGTTTATTCAAAGACTTACTTTTTAAGGCTTCTCCCCCAGAGATTCTGCTTCAGTTTAGCCTGAGACAAAGCCTAGAAACCTTGTGATCCTTTTACAGGTGGTCTGAAAATTACACTTTGAGCAATACTACTACAGACTATGATTTATCTGCTTAAGGAGAGATGTCTTTTCCAAAGCCTTTGTCCTTGAGCTTGATGTACAGAAAGTGCATGCACTAGAGAGGGTCCTGGAGATTCATGACAACCTGGACAATCAGGGACCAAGAGGACAGGAGAGATCTGAGCTAAACCAAGCAAGGCGAGCAACTCAAAGATGTTTCCTTTTGAATGATTCAAATAAGTATATTAAAACTAAACTGAGTCCAGGTCACATCTGTGCCTTCTGTGAGTATTCAGGGAAGATGTTGCTAATAACAACTCCCTGCTTACCAACCACCATAAATGCAAGGCAGCCTGAGGAGTCTGCGTGGGCACTGCCATGCTCTTTTCTGGTCGTAAAATCTAGTTGGTGTGCAATTACCCCAACATGACACTTTATATACGCTATAAATCATGTCTTCATTTTAAACATTGTAAATCAATAAAATTACATTGTAGCCATTGACAACAGGTACAGTTTTGCCTGTTTGATGTCCCATTACAGCAAAAGCACTAGCCTTGGTTTGTAAAGCAGTCCTTCTCTTCCCTAAGTGAGCACTACAGGGTGCTTTCTCCCTCTTTGGTCTTCTTGTATCTAGGACATATTTATAGACAGCAGAATAATATCACACAAATTGCTTTCACAAATAGTCCTCACTACTTTGCAGTATTGGTGCCCATTCATAGGTGAGACAGTGAAAAGTACAAGAGTTCAGTTTTCCTCAATGTATGTCACTGCCATTTTTACACTGAGATGGTGAAGGACAGCCCTCCTGAATGAGTGTAATGATAAACACAATAATGTACAAAATATAACATCTTTAAGTTTTGCTCATATGATCTAAAATTCCTACAAGAATAAAATTAATGAGAATATTTCTTGTGGCTATCAGGAAGCCCCTTTGGGTTATCCCCTGTGGGTTCCCACCTACGGAAAATGTAGAAACACTCAAGGATCACTTGACTTGCCAAATGAAGATCAAAGTGCCAGTTTTATTCATGTCCTGTAGGTGTCTCCAGACTCCAAAGGCAGGACTTCTGATGGGAGGATTCAGCATAGGAGACAGTCAGGGCAAAGTGACAACTGCTATAAACTCAACCAGTAATGAAAAACAGATCAATCTGCACTGAAGGCATGATTTAGCCATCCACCATCCACCTGAAAGAGAAAACTGAAACAAAGACAGACCAGGCATCTGACTGCCTCTCCAGCAGGCTCTGAGAAGTTCTGTTTACCACCTGGCAATTGCCAAAATGCACTAAAGAGGTTGACATCAAGGGAATGAATCTCAGGGTGAGGCCTATACCATATTTAGGAACGTGACAGTCAGTATAGGCTAAGCCAGGCTGCTGTAACAAACAACTTCAAAATCTAGGGACTAAAATTATCATTTTTTTTCTTGCTCATGATACATATCAACCATTGGTTGGCTTGGGTATTCTGCTTGTCACAGTCACTCAGAGATCTTATTGACAGAGACTTCATCTCAACACATGCTTCAGTGATCACTGCAGGTGAAAGTCACATAAAAACAAAACACCAAACCAGCCCACCGTTGAGATGATTTCAACTCATGGCAATCCCATGAATGCAGAGTAGAACTCATGAAAACATTGCAAAAATTCATCAAATTGTGCATCAAAATCACCAACTGACTGTGAGAAGCATTGCAGACCAAGTAAAGACCGACAGGGAAACAGGAAAATCTTAACAGAAAATCTTGGCATGAGCAGGTGCATGCAAAAAATGGTCCTGAAGCAGCTCACCAATGAACAAAAGTGAAGAAAAGTTGAAGTTTGCCAAGACCTTTTGGAGAGACAAGACAATGTTTTGGGACATGTTATTACTAGTGATGAAACATGAGTGTACCAATATGACCCTGAAACAAAGGTCAAAGTGCACAATGGAAGCCAGCCAATTATCTACAGCCAAGAAAGTTTCATCAGTTCAAATCAAGAGTCAAAACAATGTTGCTAATGTTTTTTGATATCAGAGAGATTGTTCATTATGAATTGGTACCAACTGGAAAAAACAGTTAACCAAGTTTACTCTTTGGAAGTGCTGAAAAGGTGTGGAAAATTTAGGTGAAAATGATCTGAACTTTTTTCCAACAACTCATGGCTCTTGCATCATGACACTGCACCAGCTCACACAGCACTGTCTATAAGGGAGTTTTTAGCCAGTAAACAAATAACTGTATTGGAATACCTTCCCTACTCACCTGATCTGGCCACCAGTGACTTTTTTATTTGCGCAAAGATAAAGGAAATATTGAAAGGAAGACATTTTGATGACATTCAGGGCATCAAAGGTAATACAATATCTCTGATCTTCAAAATTGCTTTGAAGTGTGGACCAGGCACTGGCATTGGTGCACAGCTTCCCAAAGGGACTACTTCGGAGGTGACTGTAGTGATATTCAGCAATGAGGATGTAGCACTTTTTCTAAGATGAGTTTATGAACTTAATTGTCAGATCTGGTGCATGTCCAAGAAGCCAAGAGATGTGACATTGGATACTGTGATTTTTAACACTTTGGCCATACATTTGTAAATCTGGTTCCATACATGCTCATGATTCTCACCAATCAAGTTACCTAATTCTACTCCAATGAGGAAAAGTAAAGAAGCAAATAAGAGACCTAAGTGTTTACTTCATTTTTTGAGTGTGAACAGAAGTTCCATTTTCCCTGGAAATATGAACAGCAAGTATAGGGGTATTCCATAATTTTACAACTTTATGTATTATAACTAACAATTTTACGTAAGCCAAAGACCTAGAAGGCTTTAAAATCTCATAAGGAGATAAATAAATAAATAAATAACTTCATATAAGATGTAAAAAAGTGTTAGAAGAAAGTATTTACTAAACACAAGACAAAAATACAGTATTCATACTATAAATGAATTATAAAAGTGTGTGCATAGCTGCACGTGTGCGAATGTAGAGGCACACACACAATAATGTCAGAGAAGCTGTCAGAGACAGAATTGTATCTCAAAAATATCTGTCCACTTGGGTATTCCATGATTCCTAGTATTGTGTGATTATCCACTATTTTGTCATTTGATGCAATTTCCCCATGTGTTGTAGATTCTATCACTATGTTAATAAGACTGATTAACAGCAGTTACACTGAGGAGATCTGCAATATTAGACAACATCTTAAGCTGTTGAGACATAAGACAGAGAAGCCAGCAGAGAGACGGAAACTTCCTACAACCAACAAGACAGTGCTGGAAGTGGAGCACATACTTCAGACCCATGGTTCCTGCATGGAGAAACTTAGTCCAGGGGAAGACTGATGACAAGGATCTTGTTCAGAACCAAAGAGAAAAAGTCTTCCCCTGGAGATCATGCCCTGAATTTGGACTTGTAACCTAGTAGATTCTGAGAGAATAAATTTCTGTTGACTCGACGGCACTCCGCACTCGGCTCGGCTTGTTAAAGCCATCCATTTTGGTATTTCTGTTGTAGCAGCACTAGAGACCTAGACAGAAACTAAAGAAGAACCACAGTGGAATAAGGGACAAAGTGCCACTTGGTGCTTTTTGTGCTTTGCTATTGCTACATGGAAACATACAATGACTTCGTAATTTTCTTGAATTAAAATTTAAGTATTTTACATTATTAGAGTCAGATCCGACTCGATGGCACTTGGCTGGCTTTATATGATAAATACAGAAAAATATGGGAAACATAGAAGGGAAATACAACATAGAAGAAAATACAAATTACCTACAATTCTTCTACATCAGAATAACCACTGTTACTATTATGGTATGTCTTCTTCCAATCGTTTTCTCTAGCAAATAGTTTTGAGTTTTTTTCAAAACCCAGTTTACACTTTATGAGCACTTTGTTAACTGTGCACAGATTTTGACTCCTTTTCTGAGTTCTTCCTTAGGAATAAATTTGCCTCTCATTTTATAAAAGGCATTAATTGTTGATTAAATGTAAGACTGAAACTATGTCTTAAAGAGGAAATAATTAGATTTTATTAAGTGGTCGCGTTGTTGATTCCGTTTCACGGCAGCCACATAGGTATCAGAGTAGAAGTGTGTTCCAGAAGGTTTTCAATGGCTCGTTTTTGGAAGTAGACTGATAGGCTTTTCTTCCAAAGTGCCACTGTGTGAACTCAAATCTCCAATCTTAGCAGTGAAGTACATTAAGCATTTGCACCACCCAGAGACTTTTTACAGAAATTGATGAAAAAATGCTGCTAATATATTTACTATGCTATTTCCTACTTATGTATTATTTTGAATGGAAGAAAATCATTAATCACATAAAACTGGCAATGAAGCAAAAGACAGCAGAATTTGACTGAGTTAACATGAGCTAAAGGAGTTTAAGGGAAATAAGAAGGGCCATACAGATATGTCAGGAGGAAAGAGGTATTGCAGGGAAAGCAGGCCCATTAACAAACAGAAAGGATGATGAAATTGTCAGCGCGTAAAAAATACATCTATATATTTTGTATGTATATATAACTTTAACAAGAAAGATAACGAAAGCCAGTGTAGACATTTAGAAAGTAATGTAAAGCCTGCCTATACAGCTCCTGATGAAAAGCAGACAAGAAAATTTAGTGAAACCTGTTTAAGCCCAGGATTCCAAAAACCTGTACACACCAGAGATTTGAAGCCACTGAATCAAGCTGTGACAGAATTCAGTATCCCACCACATTGAGGCCCAAACTCTCGGCTTTTCAGTCTAGTTTTCAAAGCGACTGTCCACCTAACCTTCACCCATTGCTCAAAATCTGGAAATTGTTACATAATTTTTTCTCCAAGTACTATATTCAGAGATAACAACAGAGCCTGGGACATTAAACTATGCTTCAAGCCATTTGCTTTACTTCGGACCATCAACCTGTGTGCTGATGACTCTTCATCTAACATACCGCCTACTCTGTTAAGTTACCTAATTAGTAGAGCTCAAATACCCATTTAACTAATTAAGATTACTTGGGATCACTTTTCTTTCCTTTTTGAAATAATGGAGTCTACAGTGAGTAACTAAAGGGGAAAAAATGCTTTTTTTTCCCCCTTTAAGCTAATGAAATTAGTTGATGCATACAGACAGAGCCTCATCTATACTTCACAAAATGAAATATGTAGACTTCAGAGAACACAGGTGGCAAAAAAAAAAATTATATTTCAATGGAAATTAACTAATATGACTCCTCAACTGTCGATTCTTCTTCCCATTCCCTCTGTTTTTCAAAATGGTAGAGAACAAAATAAATATCCCAGCATCAAGGAAATTAACCACGATGCTAAAATTTTATAAAATATAGTAACACTTGTATCTGCCGTCACCAAGTGGAAATTTTGACCACAGTAAAATTGCAAAGGAAATGTTGAGAAAATCTGATAAAGAATAATGGAATCGTGAAACCAATAAACTGTAAATCAGTTGAGAAAGGGATACGTCAGAGGCCCTAATCTGAACCTGTGTTAATGTTGTGATACAATCATCCAACAAAGCTTACATGAATTCAAACTGGCTTAAATCCATGCCCTCAATCCATGTATTTATCTCTCATCTCTTTTGAAGCAACTAAAAGTATTTTATAAGTAGTTTGCCTTCCACCCTTATTAAGCACCCACAATTTTCACTTCTGGTGTCTTGGTGGTAATATAATATCTCTTCTTCCTTATCAGGGGGTAAGACTGGGATAAGATGAAGTTCTTTTACTGCCCAAATCGAGAAAATGTAGCTAAGCTCAGTCCAAGACCTATTATTTTCAGTGAGACATACCCTTCATAAGTTAAAATTTAACTGAAGAGTTCATTAAAGTGACAACAAAAACTAAAGAGAGTATAGATGAAAATTATAGTTTTCCTAGGAATCTAGAAGAAAAGACAACTACTACTTAATTCCAAGGTTATAATATAATCAAGTTGTATTGAAAAATGGTGAGATGTTTCCAAGATTCAAATTGCCTTAAGGCTAGATATCAGAGAAGTGAGCATTTTTTGAGGAGGCATTTGCTATCCAATATCTTCTTTTAAACTAAAACCTTTTGGAATTAAAATACACTTACTCTTTGCAAAATAAAACTACCATTCCCTGTGAAAAACACTGAGGTTTTAAAAAGTTACAGTATTCAAATTCCTTAGAAATGTTCATCTTAATTTCTACCCTAAACAAATGCAGATTTTGATTTCCAGGGGGAGCTAGAGTACCTTAAAGGATGGGAAGCACAGTATAAAAAGAGAGTATAGCAGAAAAAAAAATTGTCATGGACTTAATTGTCCCCTAAAAAATGTATATGACAATTTGACTGGACTTTGATGCCCAACATTGTATGATTGTCCATTATTTTGTCATTCAGTGAGAGTTTCCTACATGTTGTACATTCTATCACTATGACTTAATAAGATTGACTTGTGGCAGGTATGTTGATGAAGTCTACAAGATTGAATAGTGTCTTAAGCCAATTTCTTCGATCAGAGAGACACAGGGATCTCATACCACAAAGAAAGCAGTGCTAGTAGCAAAGTATATCATTTGGACCCGAGGTTCCTGAGCCGAGATGCTTCAAAACCAACGGAAGACTGATGCATCACAAGGACCTTTCTCCAGAGCCAACAGAGAGAGAGCATTCCCCTCCAGCCAGCACCCTAAATTTGGACTTGTCAGCCTACTGGGCTGTCAGAGAATAAATTTCTTTTTGTTCAAACCTATCCACTTGTGATATTTCTGTTATATCAACACTAGATGACTAAAACAAATATGAACTGTACCTTTACTTTGGTGAGATAGACCAAGTCTTCTAGATCTTCTAAGTAGAAAAGGATCCCAAAGTTGATAAGCTGCTTTCTTCCTTAAGTTTTGAATACTAGATTAATGAAGCTTCTGGGTTCAGAAGTCTGTATACCACACAGGTTCATTCAACCATTTCCTTCAATAGATTCCTGAGGGAGTGCAAGCTTCCACCAGCAGTGCCCTCTTCAAGACTATGAATGTAAACTTACTAATGTATTTGACTTACAAGAGATTTACGGGAAATAGTATATTATATTGTATTACTTTTTTTCATTGTCTGAACTAATTTGGGGTGATAAGTAGGGGAAGTAGGACTTTATTTACTCTTGGCCTTCAGAAAACTAGAAAAATATCATGACCTGTACTGATCAAAATCTTTCCCCAGAACTAGGCCTGTTCTTTTGTTTGTGTTTGTTTAATGATCAGGCAATTACACTAGTTGATTTGCGGTCCTGTAACCATATAAGGGGATACTGGGGATACTACCCACAAATAAACTAAAGACACATGAGTGCAGAATATGATCCAGTAACTCTTTATTCACCTGATACAGTGTTGGAGACACAGGACAAATCAAACATATTTGGAGAGTGAGATTTTTTTTTCAGGAAAACAAAAGACAAAAAGAAGGCAGCCTTTGACTCTAAAACCAAATAAAAGTCTGTTTGCATCTAAGATACTGAAAAAATTGCTCAGAGCAGTTTACCCTGTGAAAATATGCCACCTGTGACAATGTCAGGGTGTCTGAAACCCAGGTTCTGTTGGGTAAGTGCTGGATGTATAATGTAGGGCTGCTAAGGGTACAGTTTATATGGCTCAATTTTTCTGAGAGTTAAAAAAAAGTGAAGATGGGGAAGGAGGATGAGTGGGGTTAATTCTGAGGGTGGAACATTCAGTGAGGCTTTTGAGATTACAGATCTTTTCACTTCCCAGTATCTAAAGAGGAATGGCTTGGGAGAAAAAAAGCATTTTAGGCACCGTTTGAATGTACCCTCCCCAAAGAGCCTCCTGGTCTTTTAACAGCAAGCTTTTCTCTCAGCTGCATTTTTCAAATGAAGACAATTTTTCAAGCAGGTTTAAGAAGATTTCAAAATCACAGTCAATGAGGGTCACTCTCTCGTTTTACTGTGGATGCTACAAGTTAAAATACTCTGACACTATGACAGTTAAATAAAATAATAACACTAGGGAGCTCAAATTTCAGATAATACAAATGTAAAATAACATATATTGTACATTTATACTTGCAAAGTGTGTTTCCTTCTTTCCAGTGACAGGTAAGCATTCTTGAAATATAAAACATATAATTTTAAAAAGATCTGTGTCAGAAAAAAATTAAGCATTCTATTATTTTCACATATAAAATTGTTCTGGAAAGTTAGAGTTATAACTACAAATCTCAAGGTTCTCCCATCCTCTCATTTCTAAACGGTACTTGCCTTATAGAGTCACTGGTTAAGCAAATAAGAAAAAAAACTTTGTCCCAAAAGGTGAATTTCGTGCCTAGTATTATGTTGATGGTTTACTTAAGGAAATACCTTAGTGACTAGAATCGAAGGATACAGCCTCATTGTGACAATATAATTAAACCATTATTTCCGTGACTTAAGAGTATTTATATTGCATTTCAAATCCATGATATTTAAGTTTCAGTAACTTATTTCTGATTTGTTTTGGAGTTATTATAACGCACTGCTGTCAAGTCGATTCTGACTCACAGCGACCCTACAGGGCAGAGCATGTAAACTCAGAACACTGGACTAAGAAGAGTGCTCTGTTTTCTGTTGGATAAAACTTTAGAGATCATGAACAGAAGATATTTGAGGCACTAAGAACATAAGGATGGTAATGCAAACCAATATACTATGACTGTGACCTAAATGCAAAAGCTCATAATTTCAGGCATGGGGACACTGCCCCACTGCAAATGCCCTGCTAACAACACTTTCCTTTTCTTTGCAAATCTCTCTTCTCCCCCATACTACTTTTCTGTGGGGCCATTTTTTCCAGCACCAGCAAATAAATTAAGGTTTTTTGTGTGTTTGACCTATACTATTATAACAATTTCAATTAGCTCTTTGTAAAAATGTTTATTTGAATAAAAAAGTCAGTCAGGGAGGGAACATGAACTTGAACTTCCACTGTGGGTCAACAGCAATTTCACCTTACTTCCTCTAGTCTTCTTTTTGTTAAAATAAAAAACCCTGGAAATTAAAATCAAAGTTCGAATTAAAAGCCAAGTAGCAATGTTATCTTTTAGAGGGGAAAAGAAAACCCGGTAGCTGTTCAGGGGTGAATGTGTTTCACTGCAGTGGGAGGTTAGTATTCTTGCATTTCTCCAACCTGCTGGCCCCGTAGCAACTGGGAGTGACCTTCTCTTAGTAAAGTAGAATATAGGTTCCTTTGGAGGAAGAAGTGAAGTCTTATCCTAAGTAAATACAGAATCTGTGAGTTACTTTTGTCTTCATAACTGTTTGTACACCTGTGGGATAGTCAAAAAGAAGTCCTTTATAGAATTACTTAGAATATTATTATAAATCCCAGTCTCTTCCCACAGGTTTTCTGCAGAGAGAGCAAAAGTGGATTCCTTTTGCAGTCTGTTTCTCTAAATGACGTGTAGCATACCCCTGTGGCGGTATACCACGAGGAAGAGAAGCCTGTAAAAGATCCTTCGCCAATTCTAGAATTTTCATTCTAGTGAAGAACTGCATTTATGATGTGTCCTTTCAAACAGGGGATCTGGTCACCACTGCAGAGTAAGTGGAGCTTTACACAGAAAGCAAAATTACAACTCTTCTGGCTTTGCAAATAATCAAAAATCTTCATTGCCATTCTGATCAAAGAAATCTTTTTAAATTTTTATTTTATGAGTGGTATTGAAGGAAAAAACATGTACTCTGGAGAATCTTTCTAGTTGTCTTCCAATCATCAAAGCCTGATGATGGATAGATGATGGATGGATGGGTGGGTGGGTGGGTGGATGGGTGGATGGGTGGGTGGGTGGATGGGTGGATGGGTGGATGGGTGGATGGGTGGATGGATGGATGGATGGATGGATAGAAAAGAATTAGAAATATTTCAGTTTTAGTAACAATTTGCTTTTTCTTTTTAAAAAGGTTGTCTTACTTTTTGATGTATTAAAAATAGAAAAGTAAACAGAGAAGTCATCCCCTGAATCAGGCAACTATCAGTTTGATGTCTTGAATAGCAGGGTGCCAAACTTTAAAGGAGCACTTAATAATTCCCACCCACATTCTGCATTCACCATATCATCTCAATTATAATAATAAACAATATATTTGAAATGCAATTTCCTTGTAATCTGAACACTGAGCCAAATTGCTCCTGAGGCTTTCAACTCACACCCAGCAGAGTCCACTTCAAACAGCAAAATCACATTGATTGCATGAAACTCAGGGCTCATTTTGGTCCATAGATTCCCCAGTGACCTTTGGCAGCGTCAAAGCTCAAAGCGAACCTAATCTGACCCCAATTTTATGTGCATTATTATATCAAGAGACAGGAGGTACTTACAGTGCATGCTATTGTCTCCAGAGATACGTAATAAAGTATTCTAGAACTGTTCCTGCTAAGAACACTTCAGGTGCACGTCATTTTCTTCTCTTTTTATCTCTCTTCCTTCTCCTCTCTCTCTTTCTCTTGCACACAAACATATACACGCTAGCCTCCTGCCTGTATTAAAATTCTTTGTTTACTGAGTGTCCTCTACCTCTCCAATACAGAACAGCTCAAAAGAAAAACTTCAGACTTTGACTAATACTCATGTAGCTCCCCATAAACAACATCCTTCACCCACACCCATAATTAATAATAATGCTCTTTATTAAGCTCTTCTGTGAAATATTCCTAATGCCAAGCTCCTTTCCACTACTTTAATTATAATAAATCACCTTTGTTATGATGTATACTTCAGTATAATGTATCTGCTGCTTAGCTGCCTCCTACTTCACATGAGAGAAGAACAGACATCTATGTCTCTAGGAAAGTTATTTACATGCACACCGAAAAATTCTACAGCATCCCACTGCTTTGCAGCCGGAATTTCAACAACTTTTATCTTACCTTACTGTTCATAACATCACAGCTGAGAAGACAAGGGGGAGAAAACTGAACAGAGAAAGCACCGCAGCAGAAAAAAAGACTGTTTACCCAAATATCAGTAGCCAGAATACACTCACTACCATAGGAAAACAAGTCCTTGCAGTACAATCATTTCTCTATAAATGTACAAAAGTATTTTACTGCCTGGTGCAACAAATCAGTGATGAGACTCGGGGCTGTGGTGTGCACGTTCCAAGGGACTCTCTGTCAAAGTCAACTTCGCGGGCAGTCCCTTGAGGAGTGCACTGGGCACATTCTCATGAAAGGTGTGAAAATCTGATTTTCTAAAATGGATCAGTAATTCTCTATGAAGGGGGAGAGGATCAATAAATCTTTGCTAAGTAGATTGTAAAGGAAAAATTATTCTTTCAGTGACAGTACATTAGGATCCTCCAAACAATCTCAATAAACTAAAGACATAGCATTTCTCCATCAGCTACTTTTGACTGCTGATATATTTTTGTAATCTCGGATCATTCTGCAATGCACATACATTTATATTTGCTAAGCAATGTTCCGTGTTGATGTTGATTTATGGTATGTGCCATTATAATGCTCGGCTGTGACTAGAAAAAGAAAATTATTAGCTGCTTGTAACCTGATAGATGTGATACAAGGAAATGTCATTACAGCTGTACACACATATATGTTTCTAACTATATCAGCCTCCATGTAGCCACACAGTATGCCTTCAATACTCTTAAACCAAATATATCTGTATTAATTTTTTAGGTACTTGTTTATCAATATATAGTGTCTATTCTCTAAATGTTTAAAAATACCACAGCCATGATGTGTTTAGGATCACTGATGTTAATAGTCCTTCCAGGAATATTTTGTCTCCTTGTGAGCAAGGACCAAGTATACTCCAGACACATGTTTTCTCACATAGTCTCTACGACACTGAAGTGGTGTAACTACCAGCAATTCCCCATTAATGTGTCCCCCATTTGTTTCCCAACTGAGAAGTCTGTGTTCTCTTTACCACTGTGAGATCCAAGAACCCCGGCTGAAGAATTTAGACAGAAGATGTGTGTCACAAGAAAACAAGTCTAGGAGTGGCCCAGCTACTCCCAGGAGGTTCTCTGATTATAGCCTCCTGAGCTGTGTGTGGCCAAGATTTCCCCTGCACTGTGTTAAAGTGGTTATTAAAAAATATGGCCTCTGTGGTAGTGAGGTATTTCAGTGCCTCAGAGCACATTGAACATTGTGTGTCCTGTAATACCCAGGCCAAACAAAGCAAACTCTCAGCATGGCAGGCTTCAATCTGAATTTCTTTGTACTTCACACCAAGTTGATATCAGAATTAATATCAAGATAGCTCCTTTGGGGAGGAAAACCCGCTCCCACAAGAGGCACTAATTTAGTGGACAGCATCCTTAGACAAAGACAGAATTGGCAAGTGAAACTCTAGCAAACAGGTGCGATTAATATGCAAATCTTATTCAACTGAATGTCCCCATAAGCAATAGGAATTACATCCACTAGAGTTTCTTCAGGGTGGGGCTGCATGCAAAAGATTTAATTAAACATCTTCCTTTACTCCTTGAGAGCCCTGGTGGTGCAGTGGTTAAGAGTTCAGCTACTAACCAAAAGGTCAGAAGCTGGTATTCACCAGTCCCTAACTGGAGACCCTATAGAACAGTTTGGTTGTGTTTTATAGAGTCACTGTAAGTCATAATCCATTTGATGGCAATGAGTTTTTTTACCCTTTGTAACTGAATACAAGAGAAGCAGAGGTAGAATTCTCCCCTCCATGTGGGAGATCTGGGTTCCATTCCTGGCCAATACACTTTATAAGTAGCCACCACTCAACTGTCAGTGGAGGCTTATGTGTTGCTCTGATGTTGAACAGATTCTGGCAGAGTTTCCAGACTAAGACAGACTAAGAAGAAAGGCCTGGTAATCTACTTCTGAGAAATGAAAACTCAATGGATTACTAAGATCCGATCCCATTATGCACGAGATCTTTAGGCATCTGGGCTGACACAATGGTGGCTAACAACGATATCAACAAATCGAATCAAGCTATGTTGACACTGATTCTGATTTAGATAAGACAGAGAAGTGACTATAATGAAGGACTCACTATAACTATAGTCTCTCCCTCCATGCAGCTTTTGTGATGTTTTCTGATTAGAGGATGTAAGAGTTATAAAAAGTAAGGTCTCAGCTGGCCCACAGTCTACTGTCTAAAACCCATTAGTAAACAATGTTCAATGGGAGAGTCCACAGGGTGGCCAGTGAAAGAGCTCTTGGTATCTTTAAACATTTCAGAAAAATGTATCTTCTTTAAAGCATCTGAAATACAGCATTGATCTACAAATCAGAGGTGGTATACTTTCTGATTCACAAGTCAAACTCAGTGGGACACAATTACTGAAATCTGCGAATGTAAGTTCTTCTACATCAGCCTTGTAATGGCATAGAGTCCTGAGTCTTACTGGTCACAAGGCTAGTGTGATTCCAGGAAAACTAAGCAGTAGGAGGGAAGGAACTCAGTCTGCTTTCAAATGAGAAGAAAAAGCCCCTTCATTTATAAAATACTGATAGATACAGGCTTGAGTAGATGCTCTATTAAACATGTTCATATCCACAAGAAGTCCTGAAATAGAATATTTTTTCTGATATTGGTTCAATTTGCATTGTAAATTTTAAAAATATTTGTATCAAAACCTCATTCAAAAATAAGATAGGTTATTCCACAGTAATAGTAGGAGACTTCAGCACTCCACTTTCAGTAATGGACAGATGATCCAGAAAAAAATTCTGTAGATCTTGCAATAAAGATCTTGCTGTGATAACCAACTAAACCTCATCAACATTTATAGAACTTTTTACCCAATAACACATAAGTACACCTTCTTTTCTAATGCACATGGAACATTCTCCAGAATAGACCAATAGTTGAAACACAAAGCAGGTCTCAAAAAAAAAAAAAAAAACACTGAATTATTGCCAAGTATCTTCTTGGACCATAAAGCCATAAAATTTGAAATCAATAACAGAAAAAAAAAAATGTAGAAATACAAACTCATGGAAACTGAAAAACACCTTGCTCAAAAATCCTTGTGTTATAGAAGAAATAAAGGACACAATAAAGAAATTTATGGAATCGAATGAAAATGAAAACACAACCTAGTAGAATCTATGTGATACAGCCAAAGCAATGCTCGGAGATCAATTTATCTCTACAGGTACACATATGTGGAATGCAGAAAGTGCCCAAACCAAAGAATTAACCTTACAACTTGAACAAGTAGAAAGAGAACAACAAAAGAAGTCCTCAGGAACCAGAAGAAAACAAATAGTAATTGAGCTTAGAGCAGAATTAAATGAATTAGAGGTCAGAAGAACAATTGAAAAAATTACTAAAACCACAAGCTGGTTCTTTGAAAAGATTGACAAAATTGATAAACCATTGGCTAAACTTGCAAAAGTAAAACAGGAGAGGAAACAAATCACCCAAAAAAGAAACGAGATGGGAGATGTCACGACAGACCCAATCAAAATTAAAAGTATCATAACAGAATACTGTGAAAAGCTGTACTCTAACAGATTTGAAAACCTAGAGAAAATGAAGCAAATTTCTAGATTAGTATCACCTATCAAATTATCACAAGGAGAAGCAGAACAACTTAATAAACCTATCACAAAAGAAGACATTGAAAAGTAATCAAAAAACTACCAACCAAAAAAAATCCTGGCCCAGATAGCTTCACCGCAGAATTCTATCAAGCTGTTAGAGAGGAATTAATTCCAATACTACTGAGGCTATTTCACAGCACAGAAAAGGATGGAATACTCCCATATTCACTCTTTGGAGTTGGTATAACCCTGATACCAAAGCCAGGGAAAGATCCCATTAAAAAAAGAATATTACAGACCAATATCACTCACGAACTTAGATGCAAAAATCTTCAACAAAATCCTTACTAATAGAATTCAACAACTTATAACCAAGTTGGATTCATATTAGAGATGCAAGACTGGTTCAACATCAGGAAAACAATTAATGTGATCAATCACATAAATAACACAAAGGATAAGAGTCACCTAATTTTGTCAATTGATGCAGAAAGGGTATTTGATAAAGTACAACACCAATTCATGTTAAAAACTCTCAGTGAAATAGGAATAGAGGGGAAATTCCTCAATGCAATAAAGGACACATATGCAAAGCCAACTGCCTACATTATCCTGAATGGAGAGGGACCACAGGAATTCCCCCTGAGAACAGGAAGTAGATAAGGATGCCCACTGTCACCACTTCTATTCAACATTGTGCTGGAGGTTCTAGCCAGAGTCATTAGGCAAGACAAAGAAATAAAGGGCATACACATCAGCAAAGAAGAAGTAAAAATCTCCCTATTTTCAGATGATATATAATCATGTACACAGAGAATCCTAAGGAATCCATAAGCAAACTACTGGAACTAATAGAAGTATCAAGATATAAGACAAACATAAGTAAACGAGTAAGATTCCTTTAAACCAACAAAGAGAACATCAAAAAGGAAATCATCAAATCAATACCATTTACTGTATCCCCCAAGAAGATAAAATTCTTAGGAATAAATATAACTAGAGAAACAAGAGATCTATACAGAGAGAATTAGGAGACCTTACTGCAAGAAACCAAGAGACTTACATAAGTGGAGAAACCTACCCTGCTCATGGATAGGAAGACTTGATGCTATGAAAATGTTTATTTTACCCAAAGCAATCTACACCTGCAATGCAATCCCAATACAAATGCCAGTGTCATTTTTTCATGAGATGGAGAAACAAACACTAATTTTGTTTGGAAAGGGAAGAAACCCAGATAAGTAAACTACTACTGAAGAAGAACACAGAAGTAGACCTCACACTACCTGACCTTACAATCTTTTACACGGCCATGGTACTCAAAACAGCCTGAAACTGGTGCAAAAACAGATATATTGATCAATGGAACAGAAAACAGACCCCAGAAATATCACCATCCTCTTATGAGGTTGTAAACTGAGGTAAAAACAGTCTCTTTAACAGGTGGTGTTGTCAAAATTGGATATCCATCTACAAAAAATACTGAAACAAGACCCAGATCTCATACTGCACACAAAAACTAACTCAAAATGAATCAAAGACATAAATATCAAACCTAAAATGATAAAGACCATGAAAGAAAAACTAGATTTCAAATATCTGACAAACAAAGCATGGACAATAGAAGTAAAACAGATAAAATTGGAACTACTAAGAATCAAACACTTTTGCTTATTCGAAGACTTTATCAAGAGAGTTAAAAGACCACCTACAGAATGGGAAAAAATGTTTGGCAACTACGTGTTGGACAGACTTCTGATTTCCATGAGCTACAAGGTACCGCAAAATATCAACAAAAAAAGGTAAATAATCCAGTTAAGCAATGGGAAAAGGAGATGGACAGACACTTCACCACAGAAGACATCCAGGCAGCAAAAGAGACATGAGGAAATTCTCACAATCATCAGCCATTAGAGAAAACTACAATGAGATACCATCTCACCTCAACAAGGTTGGCCATAATCCAAAAAACACAAAATAACAAATGCTGGAGTGTCTGTAGAGAGACTGGAACTCCCTACACTGCTGGTGGGATTGCAAAATGGTACAAGCCACTTTGGAAAATGACTTGGCACTCCCTTAAAAAGCTGGAAATAGAAATATCATTTGATCCAGTAATCCCACTGCTCAGAATATATCCTACAGAAATAAAGGTGGAACAGAGACATGCACATGAATGTTTACTGAAGCACTGTCCGCAATAACAGAAAATATGGAATCAACCTAGATGCCTATCAACAGATGAATGAATAAACTATGGTACATGTACATAATGGAACACTATGCAATGATAAAGAACAATGATGATTTTGTGAAGTGTCTCATAACCTGGCTTCAACTGGAAGACATTATGATGAGTGAAATCAGTCATAAGCACATATAAAAAGGACAAATATTGTATGAGACCCCTGCTAAAAGGACTTAAGAGTAGTCTTATGCACAAAACAAAAGACTCTTCAATGGCTACAAAGGTAGGGATGAAGGGAAAGTGTTGAGTATAGGTTAGATAGTTGATAGAAATTTGGTTACGTGAAAGCAGTGACAGCACACAGTAGAGAGCAGATCAGCTTAACTGGGTTTCACCATAAACTGGAAAGTTTCCTAAACTCAACCTAATATTTCAAAGGATAGAGCATGAGGGATGGGGTCTGGGCACTATGTTTTCAGCAGACCTTGAGGCCAGTTGGCGTAACTAGTCTATTGCTAAGAGAGTCTTCTTCACCTCGTACTGGTGAGTGGCCTCTGGGGTCTTAAAAGCCAGCAAACTGCCAGCTGAAGTACACCAAATGGTCCCAACTCAGCTGGAAGAAATGATCACCAAGAACAACAGAGATACAAGGGGAAAAGAACCCAGGAGATGGAAGGACCCGTATCAATGGGAGACTGTATCAACATGAGACCAGAAGAACCAGACGGTGCCCAGCCGCCACCAAGGACAGCCGTGATGGGAGACACAGTCAGAGTCCCTGAGGCAACACAAGAAAAAGGTATGCAGCCCAAGAACTCTACTGAAAGACCTGAATTAATGGTCCAACATACTGGAGGGTCCACTGGGAACATGGTCCCTAGACCTGCTGCTGTTCCTGACTGGAAACCAGCAATGAGTTAACTTTTCAGACAACAATGGACTGGACTCAGGGACACAGTGTGACCATATGATACATGCACTTTATGGTTCTATGCATTTACAGGAGGCTGCCCTACTCTGGTCTCTTTTTATACAGCAGAGAAGAGAGTGAAGACGGCTGGGGCAGATGCTTCTTAAGAGGATACTAGATACATAAAGTGAAAAGGAGGGGTGTGATGTCACCAGACAGGGAAAGCAGAAGCAGCTGCAGATAGGGGATGTTGAAAACCAGTTTGGGTTTTATACTTTCACTTAATCACCGAAAAAAAAGAAGGTAGAGCTTCATGTAGAGAAAAAAATTATTTTGTTGATCCTAATAATTATCCATTACTGAACTTCTGATAAAATGGCTTATAGATAATTTTTCTAAAACTAACTAGATATTACTTCCTGGGCAATCTTGTGAACAAAATATGCTACAGATAGGTCAGATGGTTATCAGACAAGAGAGAACGCTAACTTGTATATTTATGTGCAGCTATTGCATCAAGATCTGGTAAATCTGGCTTTTTTTCTTGTTCTCTTTGGTTTTTACCGTGAAACACTTCCAGATACAAAGAAATTATCTCAGGCAAAATGAAAATCCTTCAGTGGGTTTCTTTAGGCTGGTCTCCAAGTTTGTAGACGATAGATTCCTTCTGCTGTCTGTGGCCATCTGGAAAGATGGGCAGATGGGTGGAGAAGGATCCACTATGGTAAATACCTCTTTGCCTACTAACTGGGCCTACATAAGCTCAGACAAAATAGCTTCTGGTAGTATCACTCTCTGGTTTTATTTTATAGTTACTTTCTTCTTTTCCCTTTAATCTCTTGACCTCTTTGTGTTGAAAAAATATTGTCTTCAAGAACATGATTATTGAAGATAATTTGGAAAATAAAAATATGAATTAGAAAATGTATGCCATCCATGGTTATATTACATGAGATAACTCTTTAAAACACATATACACATAAACTTGGCATCATTTTGGTATATTTATTACCTTATTTCATTCATTTAGGATATATTACCATTTTCTAAAGTCACTCAATATTCTTCAATAAAAGCACTTCAATGGCTGTGTAATACTTAAGATGATCACTGTCTTATTGGTGGATGTTTAGGCTATTTTCAGTATTTTAATACTTAAATGGACCATGAACACATTTTATAACATAACTTTATCTGGATATCTAGTTATTATGATATAATAGTTTCTAATATAAAACATTACTTCACTGAAAGTTATCAATAATCTGTCTTTCACATTTCTACATTTTGTCAATTGTTTTAATTTTTATAAATTTCTCAGTTGAAAAGCAGCATCACATTCATCTAATTTTCTTCTTTAAACTTTTATTTGTGTCTAGACACTTCTTTGCACATTTATTTTCATGAGTGTGTGTATATAGCCTGCTAAGGTATATTATGCAAATATTTCTGAGTTTCCATATTCTGGTTGAATTTGGTTATAGTATGTTGCTCCGTGGAAATTTCACATTTTTATTTTAGTCCAACGTCATGGATTCAATTAGCCCCCTAAAAATGTGTATAGCAATTTGACTAGGTCATGATTCCTGATACTGTGTGATGTTCCTACCTCTATGATGTTAATGAAGGAGGATGCTTGGGGGTTTTATTAGGGAGGAAGGACTCAATCTGTAAGACTGTATTGTGCCGTGATGCAGTCTCTTGGGATAGAAAGGAAAAGGAAATAAGCAGAGAGTTGGGGACCTTACTCTACCAAGAAGCAGTGTCAGGAGCAGAGCATGTTTTTGGACCTGGGGTGTCCCTGCACCTCAGAAGTTCCAAGTCCAGGGGAAGACTGATGACAAAGACCTTCCTTCAGAGCCAACAGAGAAAGCCTTCCCCTGGAGCTGATGCTCTGAATTTGGACTTGTAGCCTACAGGACTGCAATAGAATCAAATTTCCCTTTGTTAAAGCTATCTACTTGTAAAGAGCAGCACTAGATAACTAACACACCATATCTCTTAGATTTTCACTTTTGCAATTTATACTATGGCTTTCTCATACCTGGGAAGTTTTCTTCCTAAACTAATAGTAGATAAACATTGACCTTTTTAACTCATTTTTTAAAAAATAATCTTTTGCTCTTAACTCTCAAATCCATTTGGAATTTATTTTGTTGTACAATGTTAAATGAAGTTCTAACAATTTTAAATCAATAATTGGTTAAGTAATGATTTTTGGTGAGCTCTGTGGTCTGCAGACTCAGGGCTTCCTTTAGCACAGGAAAGTGGTTTTCTCTCGGAACATACATCACAGATAGTTATTACGTGGCTTCCAAGACACTGCCTTTGCCAGCCTCCTACTTCACAGACCACCTCTTCCCATCTCCTTTGCTGGTTGTAAATGTTCTAGATTTTCTTGAGGATTATAAGGAATATGTAGATTAAGTTCATGCTATCTGCTTCCATAGTTCCTTGCTTCAACTTTTCCATACTTGGAGAATTTAATTCATCCTCCGATCATGCCAGAGTCAGTCCTAATTTTCATGTAATGAAGATTGCAAGTCTGCTACAATAGCAGTAGTGCCGCCTGCCGGAGCATTTCAAATTCTCTCTTATCTTGAGGACCACTTGAAGTACACAGCCCCTGACTGGATTTCAAGCACCTGGCTGTCATGCATCTTGTGCAACACAGCTATACTGAAGAGGAAGGGACATAATGACCTCTGTCCTCACCCATCTTGACAGCAGCAGTTCATTAAGTCACCAGAGAACATAGGAAGGCAGCCTTTGCTTGTCCAATCATCAGAGACAGCTGATGTCTCTGTGATAGAGTGCGTAGGTGGCTGAGAATACCGCACGTTCGTCTTCCCTGCTCTTCATGCAAGACAAAACGGAGCTGAACTCAAGCAGATGAACAGTGATACCAGCAGTTATTGGATGCTTACATCACACCAGGTACTCAACATGGCTCCTCTCAACAGTCCAGTGATACAGGGACTGTTTCCCACTTATGCTATATTAAAGGGCACCAGGAAATCCAACCAGGTGCTGTTCAGGTGATTCTGACTTATAGTAACCCTAAAGGATACAGTAGAAATGCCTCATAGAGCTTCAGAGGGGTGGCTGGTGGATTCGAACTGCTGACCTTTTGCTTAGCAGCCAGGCTGTTTAACAGTGTGCCAGCAGGTCCTCTATGTTGCAAATCCAATAGCCAATTCTGAGTTCTCATGTTATGTGACCTTTTAGCTGCCTTTGACACAATTGATCACTTCCTTTTCTTGTAACACTTGTCATTTGGTTTCTAGCGCACCGTGTTTGACAGGATTTCCTTCCAACTCCCGGGCTTTGTCAGTCTTTGTGTCAGGTTTCTGTTTACTTCCTTCAGTCTGAGTACTGAAAGTCCGCTAAGCTCAGACCTCTAGCTTTCTCTTCTCTTTTCAACCATTTCCCCCTTGAAGAGATTATCCAGGTTCCTGGCTTTAAAGTCTATCCGTACACTGACACCTCCAATTACTGAATTACAGGACAGACCTGGCTTCTAAAACTCCAGTCTCCAACAGTCCAACCACTCACTCACCATTTCCACTTGAATATCTAATGGCATCTGAGACTTCACTAGTCCAAAACTGACTTACTGCTTTTATTCCTCAAAATATGCTCCACTTACAGACTTTCCAGTCTTAGTAAATTGCAGTTCCACCCTTCCAACAGCTCAGGTCAAAGCCTTTGGGATCATCTTTGATGTGCCTATTTTTCTCCCATTATACATTCTATCTAACAACATGTCAAAATATATCTAGAACCCAAGCACAAATTGTAGCACTTCCACCAACTCTCAGAACACCCTGGCCCAGGCTACTGTTCACCTGGATTACTGTAGCAGCTCCTAATTGTTCTCCATGCCACCATCCCTGCAGTCTATTTTCAACAAGAATCTCCTTTCAAAGAATAAGGTAGCTCAAGTCAATCTGAGTAAAACATTCCAATAGCTTCCAAGATCACTTAGAGAAAAAGTCAAAGTCCTTACAGTAGCCTAGAATCTGTGCATGGCCCACCCCTTGGATGCCTTCACCCCATGTCCTACTCCTCTTCCATTATTCCCTTCGCTACAGCCATTCTGGTTTCTCTGTATTTCTTCTAATGCGCCTGACACGCTGCCGTCTCGGAGTTTTGGCACATGCTGTCCACCTGCATGATGTTTCTTTCCTGGTAGTCAGCTGGTGGTCCTTTCCACCCTTTCGCGTCTTCGTTTCAGTAGCACATTTCCTGATCACCACCTAAGACTACAACTTAATTGCCATACCTCTTTCCCCTGACTTTCCCACCTTGCTATTTCCCAACAGGACTTATTAATGCCTGCCTGCCTTTAATTCTTTTCTAAAACTGTTTAATTATTACTTAATTCGTTTTTTAGTTATGCATTTAATTTGTATCTTTACCCCTCTCTAGAAAGTATGAGGGGGGATTTTTGTCTGTTGTGTTCGCTGATGCAACCACATTATTTTTCAATAATTAAATTAATAGTTAATACATATTATTACCCTCAATTTACTAATGAATAAACACAAATATGGAAAGGTTAAGCAACTTATAAAAGTTGAGCTAGTAAATGGCCAAAAAATTATTTGAACTCTGACAGTCGGAATCTTTTCTAATTGCAAACTGCCTGAACATACCTTTGAAGAGTAATCAAAAAAATGGAAACACACCTCCCTCCCTGCAGATGAAGTGGTCACGAGGTTGATCCCAATTAGTCATCTTACGTCTTTGGCCAAGTCTTTATATAGCTAAAGTAATGGCTGTTATCAATTATTAGCCCTATCAAGCTTGAGAGACACACTTAAAAGGGGTGTGGAATACATGAGGAATAAAGCAGAACTGTTCTGTACACAAGTAGGAAATTCTAATGCTCATGCCAGAGATCACCTTTCAGCATTGTAAGATGAATTTTGAGCCTTTGGTCAATAACAGTGTGTAGAATGCGAGTGGAGACTATGTTAAAAGTGGGGACCTTCTGGAGAAGCCGAAACGGTCTCAAGTCACAGGCGTTCTGTGGTTATTAGCAGAAGCAGATGAAAGTCCACACTGGAGAAAAACATATCCATTTTTGGTTTATAGACCGTGCTACACGAATAATTCATAAAAAAAAAACTCACTCAGCACAGCAGGAAAGTCACCATGAAAATCACCATATGTGAGAATTAGAATAAACATGAATTTTGGTTTTAGAACCACCACCACTAACCCCACCACCAAAATGTTTGCAGGTATAGAATTGTCAGATACAGAACATAGAATCCTCATGTATAGAATGTTTAAAAAAATAAACAAGGCCATCTAGAATGTTACACAGATTTGAACAGAGTGAACAAAAAAACAAAATAGAACATTTAGAAACAAAAGTGTAAGTTGCGGAAGTAAAAAGAAACTCAATAGATAAGAAGTAAATTTGATATAACCAAAGAGAAACTTGGACTACTTGCAGAGATAACTAAAGAAATCTTCCAAGGCACAGCACAGAGAAACTAGCTGAAGGAAACTCCAAAAGTAAAATTAAGAGTGATTGTGGATGTAATGACAAGGTCAAACATACATTTAACAGAATCACTGAAGCAGAGAATAGATAAAATGCAAGAAAGACAATATTGGAAAAGAAAGCAAATAAAAATCTTCCAGAAATGATAAAAGGCGTGAGTTTACAGACTCAAGAAATATAACATTTGTCAAGATAAATGAGTAGAAAGAAATGAAAACTTGGACATATTTTAGTTAAACTGAATAAGACCAAAGGCAAACAGAATTGTATGTGTATCTTTTGAGAACAAGGATGAAAAATAAGTATTTTAGTTCATTGAAAACAAAATTTACCACGAACAGATATTTGCTATTGGAGACTTGGGAGAAGAAGAAAGGTTTTTGGTTTGTTTGTTTACTTTTTTTTTTTTTTTTAAGGGAGAAGAACAGTTGAAATGCATGGTAATCTGATAAAAATGTTAAACACACAGACAAATCCAGAAGAATATTATCTATATAAGATAATGAAGACTAACTTACAGAGCATTTGACAAAAAGACAGACCTAAAACGTAGATTACCAGTAGCATGTGAGATAAAAAGAGGAGTCAATGCAATTAGATTTTCTAAAATAGCCTTGTATCAAGAAAGTTAAAATATTTAGCTTTAGATCTTTTTAAAAATTAAATCTGGGAGGTTGGATCAAGATGACCAAGTAGATGCTTCCTGTGATTCCTCTAACAACAAAAACTCCAAAACACAAATGAATCAATTATATGTGATATTCTAGGAGTCCCGAACATCAAAAGGAAAGTTGAGAAATCAGACTGAGAGACAGGAAAGGGAGAATAGGTCCAGAAGTTCCCAGGACTGGCCAGATCTATACTGGTGAGAATTGGCAGCACTCAAGCTGATCAATGGCAGCAAATGTGATGAGGGTAACAGTGGCATTAGACATTATCTTCTACAGCAGGAGAGACAGAGCAGCAGAGAGCACAATCATGCTTCAGAATCAGTGAAAAATGGTACTTGATTGTCAAAAGCTATGTAGCTTACATCTAACCTACCAGCCAAGGATCTAAAGCATTGCCTCAAGATAAATCTCTCTTCATTATACCAGTGCTTCCTTCACTCTTCTCTGCATGGCAATCCTTTCATAGATGGATGCATCCCTTGCACAGGAAGTAGCACCTCTGACACATGTCCTGAGGCATTCACTCAGCATTAGAGTGGGAGTAATTTCAGAAATGAGGGGGTTCTTAAATTGGCTTATCTGAGCTGGGAGATCAGGGTAGAAACAGTTCTTTTGCTTAGTTGGGGGCTAGGGGGTCCACAGATCTTGTATGTCCTCACTCTGCATACAGCACTGAGAACTCATAATCCAGCTACAAAACTGATCCACCTACTTATCTTAAAGAATAGGTACACGCCTTCCTCACAGACACTTATCGATGGCTGTCAGTACCCTTTCTCTTTTTATGCATACAGACAGCCCATCTGAGACTGTAGGGGAGAGCCTGCGCCACAAATTTGGTGGCCAGCAACCTAGGCACTTAAGTTGAATACATACCAGAAAAGTAAATGGGCTTCTGGGCACACATGTTTGGCAACAGCTCTAACCACTTGGTGACAGGATGTTACAGCTTCAACAACAAGCCTATTTAGGGATTTCAAAAACAAAACAAATTAGGAAGCTAGAACACAGTAAGCAAGCACAAAATAAATAAATACAATAACTTACTGATGGCTCAGAGTTAACAGTCAAACCACTTAAAGAGACAGAACATGACAGCCTCAGAAAACTCCAAATACAATTGAGAAATTTTCCAGATGAAGAGAACTTCCTGGAATTACTAGAGGCAGAATACAAATGATTAAATTTTAGAACTCTTCAAGAGATGAGGAAAGAGATAACACAAAATGTAGCACAACATAATCACAAATTGAACAGGATGCAAGTAAGCATAGAGAGACATGAATTAGAAATTCAGAAGATTAATAATAAGATTACAGAACTTGGGGTGGAGCCAACTTGGTGGAATAGATACAAGTCTTCTTAATTACCTCTGAAAACTAAGGCCTGGATTGATAATTGAATGGAAAAGTCTGGACACCCAGGGAGCCCTAGGATATAGCACACTGTTGTCAGATTGGACTATATACTACTAAATGAAAAACTTTCTCTACCTAGCATGAGCCATTACATGCTGAGCCCTGCTCTTGCTGACTCGCTGCTTCAGCAAATTACAGGTACTTACACTTTCATCTTTTTCTTTTTTTGTTATCTGGGAGGCAGGTGACACCACGTGCTGGAAAATACACTGAACTACAGTGCTAAAGTGAACTGCATATAGTGCAACAGAGAGACAGTGCATGGAAGAGCCACATTTTGAGAGCCCAACTCCTGAATGAAGACATCACTGTCCCACCACCCTTACTTTTCTGAGATCTGCCATAGATTCTGCTGTTTCACTGTGGGAAGCGCAGCTCAGCCAGGATGCCATCTTGGTCAGCTGGGAGTTGGAGTCACCCAAACAGAGTCCTCAAAAGGGGCTAATTCCCAAGCTGTGAAGCAGTGCTACTCTGGAAAGTGCTTTTCCAGCAGAAAGGCTGTATTCAGCACAGTGTTACCTTACAGGTAGGGCCCACCTGAGGATGGCAGCAAAGCTGTAACTCCTCCCTACTTTGAACTACATCATAGCATCTGGGGACAGCTGAAGAGGCGCTTCCACTGTCAGCTGAAAGGCAGGACCCACCACACCTGATGGCCTGACTGATTTTGGCAGCTGTCAGATAGCTCCTAAATTTTTAAAATAAGACTGCCTGGAGAAATAACTGCTGAGTGGCCTGGCAGCATCTCTTCCAGTCTTTACTGATCCACATCACTGGTCAGCTTATGGCCCCTCAGTGACTCCATAAGTAGGGTGCCATCTTTGCCAGATCAGAAGCAGAGTCTGCCACATCAGAGGGTCCACTGGAGCCAATCACTAGAGTACACAGAGGTAGCTGGTGATCAACTCCCTTCTCAGAACTACACTTCAGCTCCTGTTGAGGTAACACCAAACAGACTAAACAGCCTCTGGATGGCCTGAAGTCAACAAACCATCTAACCATTTAAAGAAGCAGCCTACGATGGCTATGGAAAACTCTCAAAATAAAGAACCAAAAAGCTTCCCAGATGAAGAAGTATTTCTGAAACTACTGGAGGTTAAGTACAAAAGAATTATATATAAAACCCTCCTAGAGATTAAATGAAATGTACCAGAGCAAAATGAAAAATTAAGCAAGTTATGTGAACTGATGGGACATCAATGATATGAAATCCAGCAGATCAATAGTAAAATTAGGCAATTCAATCAAAAGCCAAAAGAGCAGAATTGAGGAGATAGAAGTCAGACTTAGTGACTTTAAAGATAGAGCAACTGACACCAGCATTTATGAGGAAAAATCAGAGAAAAGAAATTTAAAAAATGAAGCATAGAAGTAAAAATCTCCCAATTTGCAGATGATATGATTGTATACACAGAGAATCCTAAAGAATCCATAAGTAAACTACTTGAATTTATAGAACTATTCAGCAGAATATCAGGGTATAAGATAAACCTAAGTAAATCATCTGGATTCCTTTATACCAACAAAGAGATCATTAAAGAAGAAATCACCAAATCAATACCATTTGATATAACCCAATAAGATAAAATGCCTGGAAATAAATCTAACTAGAGAAACAAGAGGCCTGTATAGAGACAACTACAAGATCTTACATTAAGAAACCAAGAGAGACTTACATAAATGTAGAAACCCATCGTGCTCATGGACAGGAAGACTTAACATGGTGACAATGTCTATCTTACCCAAAGCAATCTACATATACAGTGCAATCCCAATACAAATTCCAGTGACATTTCTTAATGAGATGGAGAAACAAATCACCAACTTTGTTTGGAAAGAGAAGAAACCTTAGATAAGCAAAGCACTACTGAAGAATAAGAACGCACTGAGAGGCCTTGCACTACCCGACTTTAGAACTTATTACATTGCCACAATAGTCATAACAGCCTAGTACTAATACAAAAAGAGACATATAGACCAGTAGAACAGAGTTGAAACCCCAGAGATACCACCATCCTCCTATGAACAGCTGATATTCGACAAAGGCCCTATCATTGTAAACTGCTGGCAAAAGTGGATATTCATCTGCAAACAATTGAAATAAGACCCATATCTCACATCTTTCACAAAAACCGACTCAAACTGGATAAAAGATCTAAATATCAAATCTAAAACGATAAAGATCATGCAATAAAAAATAGGATCAACAAAGGAATTTTTAATACACAATTTAGACAGACTTCAAAATCTGACAGAGCATGATCAACAGAAGAGAAAATAGATAAATGGGAACTACTAAGAATCAAACACTTTTGCTCATCCAAAGACTTTATTGAAAGAATTAAAAATGTACCTACAGAATGGGAAAAAGTATTTGGCAACGGTATGTCAGATTGCCATCTGATCTCCATAATCTGCAAGGTACTGCAGAATATCAACGAGAAAAGGGTAAATAGCCCAATTAAGTGATGGGCAAAGGAGATGGACAGACACTTCAGTAAAGAGGATATTCAGGCAGGCAAAAGACACATGTGGAAATACTCATGATTATTAGCTATTAGAAAAATCCAAATCAAAAACTTTGATGAGATACCATCTCACCCAACAAGGCTGGCCATGATCCAAACAACACAAAACAACAAATTCTGGAGAGGCCGTGGAGAACCTGGAACTTTCCTACACTGCTGGTGGGATGGCAAAATGGTACAACCTCTTTGGAAAGCAATCTTACACTTCCTTAAAAAGCTGGAAATAGATATACCATTTGGCCCAGTGATCCTGCTGCTTGGAATATATCCTACACAAGCAAGCAGAGTCACATGAACAGATACATGCACATGAATGTTTATTACAGCACAGTCCACAAAAGCAAAAAGATAGAATTAACCCTCATGTCCAATAACAGAACAATGGATAAACAAACTATGGTATACATACTCAGTGGAAGGCCGTGCAATGGTAAAGCACAGTGATTATTTTGGGAAGCATCTCATAACTTGGTTTGAACTGGAAGACATTATGTTGAGTGAAATTAGTCAGCAGCACAAGGACAAATATTGTGTGAGATTCCTACTACAAGGACTTAAAAACAGACTCACGTACAGAAGAAAAGACTCTTTGATGGCTGCAAGGTAGGGGAGGAAGGGAAGGAGGGAGGAAAGCAAACGGTTGGTTATAGATTAGACAGCTGATAGAAATTTGGTTGGGTAAAATCAATGACAGCACATATTAGAAAGAAGATCAACTTAAGTGAACTTCAACATAGCCTGAAAACTCTTCCAATCTTAACCCAATATTGCAAAGAGAGAGTAGTACTGCAGGAGTCCGGGGACCATGCTCTCAGGGGACATCGAGGCCAATTGGCATAAGTAGCTTATTGCTAAGAGAGTCTTCTGCACCCCATGTTGGTGAGTGGTGTGTGGGGTCTTAAAAGCTAGCAAGCTGCCATTTGAGCTACACCAAATGGTCCCAAATCAGTCAGAACACACGATCACAAAGGACAACAAAGATAAGAGGGAAAAAGTCCCCAGAAGACAGAAGGACCCATGTGAATGAGTGACTGTATCAGCATGCAACCAGAAGAACCAGACGGTGCCTGGTCACCTCCAAAGATATCCATGATGGAGCATATAGTGTCAAATCCCAGTGGCAACACAAGAAAAAGAGGGGTGTGCCTCAAGAACTCCACTAAAAGACCGCATTTGATGGTCCAAAGGCCCAGTTCCCCTGGGAGCGTGGCCCGTATACTTGCTACTGCCCGTGACCAGAAATCATTACTGAGATCAACTCTTCAGACAGGAATGGATTGGACTCGGGGACACAGTGTGATCATATGGTGTGTCCACTTTATGGTTCTATGCATCTGTATGATGTCATCCTACTCGCCTCTTACTAGAGGTGGAAAGGAGGGGACAGGAGATTGTTAATACGTTATGATATGCATAGAATGAAAAAGAGGAGTGTGCTGTCACTGGGCAAGGAGAGCAGAAGGAGTTGCAGATAGGCGGACATGCAAATTTAACTTGGATTTTGTACTTTCACTTAATCACAATAAAAAAAATTATAATAATCCACCATGACCAAGTGGGATTCATACCATGGATGCAGGGATGGTTGAATAGTAGGAAAACAACCAAAGTTAACAACCACATAAGTAAAACAGAAGGCAAGAACTGGTTGATTTAATCAACTGATGCAGAAAAAGCATTTGACAAAGTCCAACAGCGATTCATGTTAAAAATGTTCAGCAAAATAAGACTAGAAGGGAAATTCCTCAACCTAATGAGGGGCATCTATACACAGCCAACTGCCAGCATCACCCTAAGTGGAGAGAGTCTGAAAACATTCACCTTAAGGACAGAAACCAGAAAAGAATGTCCTTTGTCATCACTTTATTCAACGTTGTGCTGAAAGTTCTAGCCAAAGCAAATAGGCTACAAAGAGAAATAAAGAGCATTCAGATTGGTAAGAAACAAGTAAAAGTATCTCTATGTTCAGATGATTTGATCCTATTCACAGAAAACTCAAAAGAATCCACGAAAAACCTACTGGAACTAATAGAAGACTTCAGCAAACTATTGGGATATAAGATAAGCATATAAAAATCAGTTGGATTCCTCTATGCCAAGAAATAGAACATCAAAGTGGAAATCACCAAATCAATACCATGTACAATAATCTCCAAGAGAATAAATACTCAGGAATAAATCTAACCAGACTCAAAAGACCTATACAAAGAAAACTACAAGACACTACTGCAGGAAACCTAAAGAGACTACGTAAGTGGAGAAACCTATCTTGCTCACAGATAGGAAGACTCAACATTATGAAAATGTCTATCCTACCCAAAGTGATCTATAGATACAATGCAATCTTGATACAACTTCCAATGACAGATTTAATGAGATGGAAAAAACACATAACCAATTTCTTATGAAAAGGGAAGAAGCCCTGGATAAGTCAATCAATACTGAAGAGGAAGAAGGAAGTGGAAATTCTCAGACTATCCGACTTTAGAATCCATTACACTGCCATCAGTAGTCAAAACAGACTGGTCCACAAAAAGAAAAACACAGAACAGTTATGCACACTAACCATATGCTAGGTCATAAAGTAAATCTCAAAAACAAAAAAAGAATTTGCTTTAAACATACCATACTACCTGATCAAAATAAGATTTAAAAGTCATAAAATGATATGTATTTCTTAATTCCCCAATGTTTGGTACTGTTAAAGAAATCTAGTAAATAACTCATGAGTCAAAGAAGAAATTATGTCAACATATAAAATAGCCCTGAATTATGACGAATACGGTATATGGCAAAACTTGTACACACAATATGGTCACACTGTGCCACTAACTCCAATCCATTCCTGTCCGAGGAGTTGACCTTAGTAATGATTTATGAACGGGTGCAGCAGCATCATGTGTGCACTTTATGGTTCTACATATCTATAGGACGCCGTCCTACTGGCCTCTTACTAGAAGGGAGTGGAGAGGGTGGAGAAAAAGGGACAGGAGACTGTTAAGAGGATATGACATCTACAGAACAGAAAGGAGGAGCGTACTGTCACCGGGCAAGGAGAGCACTAGGAGCTGCACAGAGGCAGGCATGTAAATTTAAACTGGATTGTGTACTTTCACTCAATCACAATAAATAAATAAACAAAATATATATTTTAAAAAAAGACTCATACAGAGAAGGTACTTCTGTTAGGGAAAGTTATCTACTTTAATTTGTACATTAGAAAAGAAGACCAATATTAACAAACATACATCTTGATATGTCAGTGTGAAAACAACAGAATAAGCCCAAAGAAAGTACAAAAGCTAATAAAGATAAGAAAGTTAAGGTGAATAGAAAAAGTATATATTCAATAGAAGAGATTAGCAAAGGTTGCTTTTTGAAAAAGAAAACTAGTACTCGTATCTCAGATGAGACTAACCTAGAAAAAAGAAAGTGTGCAAACAATACGCATTAGGAATAAAAATAGGGACACAGCTACAAATAAAAAAGCAACTGAAAAGATATTAAGATAGTTCAATGAAACTATATATAAATAAATGGGGAGTAATCTGTGATCTGGTTTGGAAAATTCAATAGCATAAATATTTAATTTAATGAAGACTTAATATAAAGGGGGAGTAATCTGTGATCTGGATTGGAAAATTCAATAGCATAAATATTTAATTTAATAAAGACTTAATAATGCCCCCCAAGTTTACTAAAGAGCTGTAAAGACACTCAAATATTTCAACGATGTTGTTTGGGGGCACAGTATATGTCAAGACCTTTACAAATAAGCAGTAATTAATACCAAATGGTGATGACAGAATTAACAATCAGAGAACAGACCCTCACATATATGGGGTTTTAATCTATGAAAAAGGTATCATTATAGATTACTGAGGAAAGGACTGAGTATTCAATCAACACTGCTGAGGATATTTGGCTACCCATACTTGGAAAAGATGAAATTGAAATCCTATACTTTTCAAACAAAAAAATTAACTCCCAGTGAACTGACTACTTAAATATAACAGCAAAATCTGAAAATGTGGGAAAGATATAAAAGACAACACACTTAAAATTTTGAGGTGTGTTAAGATTTCTTAAGCAAGACAGTAAAAAAAGTAAAGCATGAAACAGTTTTAAGTTTTATTTAGATTAAAATTTTCCATCCACCAAAAGTGACCATAAAGTAAAAATATGAAATACAAAAATGGAAATTTTACAGTATATATAAACGACAAAAAATGGCTATTCAGAGTATATAATAAATGTATAATATGAAAAGAATAAAAAGCAGTAGAAGTATTCACCAAAGACAGGAAGAGGCCTTTCATATAAGTCAAGATAAGAATGGCAAATACAAGTCTGAAAAGATACTCAATGTCATTAATAATCAAGGAAACGCAATTAGAACACAAGATACCATTTACAGCCCTTAGATTTTTAAAAAATCAAACAACTGGATTATACTAAGTATTAAGATAAAGTCAATAGGGGCTTTTAATATTTCTTTATAAGAATATAAATTGGTATACTCATTTCAAATACAACTTGACATTATCTCTTAAATGGGAATGTTCTAGTTCCCCAGGTTGGGGGGAAAAAAAGTCACCGAAAACAAAAAAGAGAAACATGTACAGGTATACAGAGGCATGAGATAATAAGACACCTTCAGCAAACTTTAGAGAGCTGTATGGATGGAGCACTTAGATATATGTCTGTGAGGGGAAGGTATGACAACATGATTAGCAAAACTGACAAAGGAGCAATTTGTGAAAGGCTATTTAAAGAAAATATTCCTCAGCAAAAAGAAAGTGGAAAAAGAGAAAGAGAAAAGAAACAGATTCATGCAAAAATATGAATGAGTCTCAGTCATTATGCTGAATGAAAGAAACAAGACATAAAAAAGTACTCACTGAGTAATTATATTTACATGACACTCTACTCACATGGAAATGACTCGATGGCAAGTAACCGCATTAACCACAACAGAATGGGCATCAAAATAAATTATGATGACAAAATCAAAATAGCAATTGCCTCTGAGAAGTGATCCTCTGGGAACTTTCTCTGGCTATGTGAGTGTTTTATGTCTTGATTAGGGTGGTGATTACACCTTTGAGGTCATTTGTCAAAACTGATTGAAATAGATATCTATACATTTCATTGTAAAAATAATAGGGAGGTGGTCACAATCAGTCTAAGCTATCAAATTAATAACACTTATAGGAAAGAGTGAATGTAGGAAACTGGAAAACAATAAATACATATATAGTCACACCATTTTGCTGATTTTTGAAAGGATATTTTATAGTGGTGGGTGTGGGGGTGGAGAGAGAGGAGAAGAGACAGAGAAGCCAGGCATGCAACATGAACAACTGACAAGCAGAAATGAAGAAAAGTTAGTAAACTGGAAGGCCCGAGAGAAGAATGTAGAAAAGAAACAGTGGATATCTTAGAAAATATATATAAAATAAAAGACGTGAGAAGAAAGAAAATGAAGAGAACTATAAAGCCAAGATACAATAAATTTCCCCTGAACTGGAGAAAGTCAAAAGTCTTTGTATCCTAAGGTCTTCCTAAGAACCAGACACAATTATTTCTTAAGGTCCCTACCTCTTGACCTATTCCTGCAAATTTCTGACTGTAAATGAAAAAGATAAAATTCTCCATATGTCTAGGGGAAAAAAAAAAAATCCTTCAAAGAAAAATGCTAGTATTGGATCAAAACTGGATTTCAGGAACCAATGTAATTACTTATTTTAAAAAATGATGATCAAATTGTATTTTTACCAGTAAAGAACTTTTAAAAATATATTATTTACTATTACTATCATCTAATATCACCATCAAGGAAACAGGAAGGACTTGCCAAAATTGGAGTTCAGATCAATTATGAAGAGAAAGAATTCCTGAAAGGAAAATGACATTCTATATATATAAGTTCTGTAACCTGGGAAAAATAGAAGAAGTAAATGGATACTAAAAATTCTTATCTTATTCTGAGGGCATGGAGAGAGGCCACAAATACACGACAGAGAAAAAAACTTAAGTATGCTTCTTTCAAAAATGACTATTACCAACTAGCCAAAGTGAAATAAATACAGAACCTCCACATCACTAAGACAAAAAAAGGATGGATCACTCAAAGTACAGCTAACAAAAGAAAGAAAATAACTACAAGACATAAAGTAAAGCAGTAAAAATAAGAGTAATTCAAATAAATCAGCTAACATAATACATGGACTAAATTTTTCTGTCAAGAGACAAAATACCTAAAATCAGGCCTAGAGAAGAAAAGCAAAACCTAGCCCAGGGCCGCTTAACAGAACCAAAGCCATTTGTCAAGTCAATTCTGATTCATAATACGAGATAGAAAATTAAATTAATGACAGCAAATAGAAACAAGAGAAATCAGGTAATAATATCAAAGAATAGTTCAAGTGAAATGCATTAAACGGGATGTTTTGTATTTATAAATGGCACATTCTACCAAGCAGAGACATTAAGAAACCTCATACACTGGAAAAAAATCTAACATCAAAGTACATCAGGTGAAGAATTTTTTGAAATATGAGAAACTGGCAGAAATGGCAAACTTAGGGGACATAACATACCTCTTTCAGAATGTAGCACATCAAGTGAATAGGAACTCTCAAACAACACAAGCAATTTGAGTTACTGAAGAGAAAGAGTAAGGGAGAAAACTTCTATTTATATAGCCAAAGCCAGCCAAGTGCCATTGAGAAAGAAAATATATATTCTTCTCCAACTTTCATGGAAATGTATAAAAAATGGTCATAGGTCAGGCTGTAAAGACCATCTCAATAAATTCCCCAAAGCAGAAATACCAAATGCTCACACTTAGATTGCAATGCTGTAATTCTGGAAATTAACACTACCGGAAAGAATTTTGAAATAAAAGAAATCACACCAGTAGTGAACTAGGATACCAATGATGGTTGTATTTATTGTTAATAATAGCTTGAGTACAAAAAATGATTTATGTCTGTCTTTTAGCATTCTGAATATTTCACCTGACAGTCTATAAAAAGACTTAATTGCTTAATAAGGGCCTAGGTAAGGGAGACCCTGGGTGGCGAAAACCATCAAGCACTGGACTAGTAACCAAAAAGTTGGAGGTTCAAGTCCACCTAAAGGCACCTTGGAAGAAAGTCCTGGTGATTTACTTCCAAAAGGTCACAGCCATGAAATCTCTAGGAAACACAGTACTCTGACACAGAAGTAACGGCGAATCGGAGCCAACCAGACAGCAACTGGATTTTATCATTATTTTTAGGTAAGGTCCTGGCTGCCAGAGACAGGGTTGGTGTCCCAGAGAGAGGGCAGGAGGTGGGAGGATGGATGGGTTGCACAATCTTCTACAGGGAACTGGGAGGACACACCCAGCATGACAGCTTATTGCACACTATATAGAGTGAAGCGTGACATAGGTAAGCTGCAAAGGAAATTTATGATTATAACATACAATAATCATCCTAAGCCACTCATAAGTATAAACGAACAATGAAACTCTACCACAGTGATAGCTGAGGAAAAAAAATAGTAGCAGAAAACCAAAAGGATCAGAAGGAGCAAACTGATCCCCAGGTGATAAAGGAAGCAGAAATAATTCAGGGGATCTGAAATAAATTTTAATTGGTTTTCTGAGGGAGATTGGACAAATTATTTTATCAACAAAACAAGAGCAGGTTGCAACGATAAAAGGAACAAAAGTTTGTGAACTTCTGAAATACAGTTACTAAAATGCAAAAGTTTGATAGGACAGTAGATGGAAAAATCAAAGAAATGTTTCCAAATCTGGAAAAAATTACAAAGAAATAGAAAATTTGACAAAAAGATTTGTAACACAATAAATCCAAGAGGATCAATAAGTATCTACTAGGTGTTCCAGAAAAAGGCAGCCAATAAAATGTAAGTGAGCAATTTATCAAAGGAATAAGAGAATGAGATTACCCAAAGCTTAAACAAACAACCAAAAAGATTTTAAGTCTTCGTTTTGAAAGATTCCTCCTGGTGCTGCCTGCACTGTCACCCCCCAAAAGGGATTTAAAAAAATTTAAACACATTCTCATAAAATTTTGGAGCACTAGGATTCTGAAGATCACAGAAGATTCCAAAGAGATTCCAAAGTCTAACTTCAAAGAAAGAAGGATCAAGTTGGTGTCACACTTCAAAAGCAATGCTAGATACTAGAAAACAGTGGAGTAATGCTTTTTAAAATTCCAAGTAAAAATTATTTTGAACCTAGAATTCTACCAATTGAGAATGAAGAGAGTCGTTTTTACACAGGTAGGAATTCATAAAATCTGCCATTTATAGGTTTCTTCTTAAAGAATTACCTGAGAACGTACTTCAACAAAACAAAATGGAATCCAACAGTGAGAAAATACAAGATTTAAGGAGGAATAAACAAGGGAGTAAAATGAAAGGGAATTTCAAGAGAATGGAAATACAGTGGATCCAGGAACAAGGGTTACAACAGATAATGAAGTCATGAAACTCTGAAAGAAGGATTTCTAAGAACCAGATGAATCGCTTCCTGGGAAGAAGTAAACTTTCTTGATATAAACGTAAATCAAAAATTTATTCTTGATAAAACAGCATATCAATACACTGAAAGGTGAAAACGCTCTGCTCTGTTTCCGCTATGGCTTCCAACTTATGTTAGTTGTGTTCCTACTTTTAGTGACACTGGCTTAATGACAGAGGATTACATGGCTTAGCCCATGAAAACAAATAGCCAATTTTGTTTTATGATAAATACTTCAAAAACTAACATGTTTTTGTTTTGTTTTGTTTTTAATTTCAATTTTTAGATTCAACTGACAGAAAGACATGGAAACTGAGAATAAAAAACTATGAATGTCTTATATAAAGGAAGGAGTTATGCAGGTGTTTGGAGGAAGAGTGTAAGGATGGGACAGAAAATTCAAAGCCTCTGAGATGATGGCATGCTTGGTGTATTTGAGAAATGCCAGTGTGGCTGAACCAGAGTGGATAAGGTGCATGTAGTAGGAAATGGGAAACTCTAGTGGCATACTAATAAAGTGCTATGTCTGCTAACCAAAAGGTCAGCAGTTCAAACCCACCAGGTGCTCCTTGGAAACTACTGAGCAGTTCTCTTCTGCCTTATAGAGTCACTATGAGTCGGAATTGACTCAGTGGCACTGCATTTGGTTTTTTTCACTTTAGTAGTAGATGAGATTAGAGAGGCAGTTGGCGGTGGGGCAGGGGAGAGATCAGGTAAGGCCTCGGAAACACAAGGACTTCAACTCTAACTTGCATGATGCAGGGAGCTACTGAAGTATTTTAAGCTAGGTATAAAACAATTCTCTCAGATTTTCATGGGCTCCCTCTACTGTGTTGATAACAGATAGCTGGGGAACAAAGGAGAAGTGCATTTCTTTCTTTTTTTTTTATTATGATTGAGTGAAAATGTACATTCCCATATAAATTTACATGCCCACCTATATGCCGCTTCCACTGCTCTCCCTGCCCGGTGACAGCACATTATTCCTCTCTGCTCCATACATGTCTCATCTTCCCAACAGTTTCCTTTCCCCTCCTCTCCACTCATACCCCTTACTTGAGCCAGAGGTCCACAGGATGATATCCTATAGATGCACAGAACCATAAAGTGCATCCAATATGTGGTCTCTCTGCATTGCCAAGTCCAATCCATTCATGTTTGAAGAGTGGACCTTCATAATGATTTATGGGTAAGGGCAGCATCAGGGCCAGGGGCCATGCTCCCAAGAGAACTCCAAAGCTGCTGGATCATCAATTGTGGTCTTTTACTGGAGAACTCAGGTGTACTCCTTCTCGTTCTTGTATTGCCAGTGAGACTCAACTTTGTGAGCTCTGTCGCAGCTGTTACAGGTGGTGGCCGGGCACCATCCAGTTCTTCTGGTCCCAAGTCGATGTAGGCACCCACACATGCGGGTCTCTCTGTCTTCTGGGTTGTCTTTCCCCCATGTCGTTTTGGTCCTCAGAGAGCATCTGTTCCTGCTGAGTTGGGACCATTTGCCGTGCCCTCGGATGGCACCTAGGCAGCTTTTAAGACCCCAGACGCCACTCACCAATGTGGGGTGCAGAGAGCCCTCTTAGCAACACTCTAGTTGTGCCAATTAGCCTCGATTTCGCCTAACAGCATGATCCCCTGCTCCCTGCCCCATCTACTCTGTCCTTGCATTATTGGGTTAAGATGGAAGGAGTATTCCCGTTATGTTGAAGTCCACTTAATGTTGTTGTTTCTAATGTGTACTATCACTGGTTTCACCAAACCCAATTTCTACCAGCTATCTAATCTAAGCCCTCTCCCTCCACCTCCCTCCCTCCCCCCTTGCAGCTGTCAAAGAGTCTTTTCTTCTATGCATAATTCTGTTTTTGAGTTTTTATTGTAGGGGTCTCATACAATATTTGTCCTTTTGTCACTGACTACTTTCACTCAACACAACGTCTTCCAGTTGAAACCAGGTTACGAGATGTTTCCTGGAATCATCATTGTTCTTTATCAGTGCATAGTGCTCCACTGAGTATATATACCATAGTTTATTTACCCATTCCTCTGTTGTTGGGCATCTGGGTTGATTCCATCTTTTTGCTATCAAGGACTGTGCTGTGATAAACATTCTTGGGCATGTATCCGTTGGTGTCAATGGCCTTGATTCTGTAGGATATGTTGCAAGTGGTGGAATTACTGGGTCAAACAGTATAGCTATATCCACTTTTTTAAGGATAGCACCAGATTGCTTTCCAAAGAGGTTGCACCATTTTGCAACCCACCAACACTGTAGGAGGGTTCCACTTTCTCCACAGCCTCTCCAGCATTTGTTGTTTTGTGTTTTTTGGATCATGGCCAACCTTGTTGGGGTGAGATGATATCTCATTGTAGTTTTGATTTGAATTTCTTTAATAACTAAAGATCATAAACATGTCTGCATCTGTTTTTTGGCTGCCTGTATCTCCTCTTTAGAGAAATGTCGGTCCATCTCCTTTGCCCATCGCTTAATTGGATGATTTATCTTCTTCTTACTGATATTTTGTAGTACCTTGTAGATTATGGAGATCAGGCATCGGTCTCATATAGAGTTGCCAAATATTTTTCCCATTCTGTAGGTGGTCTTTTAACTCTTGTGATGAAGTCTTTGGATGAGCAAAAGTGTTTGATTCTTAGCAGTTCCCATTTATCTATTTTCTCTTCTGTTGATTGTGATTTGTTTGACAGATTTTGAAGTCTGTCTACGCTGTGTATTAGAACTTCCATTGTTTTTCCTACCTTTTCTTGGATGAGCTTTATCATTTTAGATTTGATATTTACATCTTTTATCCAGTTGGAGTTGGTTTTTTATAAGGTGTAAGATACTGATCTTGTTTCAGTTTATTGCAGATGGATATCCAATTGTGCCAGCACCATTTGTTGAAGAGATTGTTTTTGCCCCAGTTTAATGTCTTAGGGCCTTTGTAAAATATCAACTGTTCATAGGCAGATGGTGTCATCTCTGGGGTCTCAATTCTGTTCCATTGATCGAGCTGTCTGTTCTTGTACCAGTATCAGGCAATTTTGACCACTGTGACGGTATAATAGGTTCTGAAGTCGGGTAATGAGAGGCCTCCCAGTTTGTTCTTCTTCTTTAGCAATACTTTACTTATCCGGGGTTTCTTCCTTTTCCAAACAAAATTGGTAATTTATTTCTCCATCTCATTAAAAATGACACTGGAACTTGTATTGGAATTGCATTACATAAGTAGATTGCTTTGGGTAAAACAGACATTTTCACAATGTTAAGTCTTCCTATCCACGAGGAGGGTAGGTTTCTCCATTTCTCTAAGTCTCTCTTAGTTTCTTGTAGTAAGGGCTTGTAGTTCTCTTTGTAAAGGTCTGTTATTTCTCTGGTTAGATTAGTTCCTAGGTACTTTATCTTCTTGGAGGCTATAATAAATGGTATTGTTTTGATGATTTCTTCATTAGCACTCTCACTGTTGGTACAAAGGAATCCTACTGATTTACTTATGTTTATCTTGTATCCCGAGACTTTGCTGAACTCCTCTATCAGTCTGAGTAGTTTACTTATACTTATAGATTCCTTGGGATTCTCTGCATATACAATCATATCATCAGCAAACAGGGAGATTTTGACTTCTTCTTTGCCCATGCAGATGTCCTTTATTTCTTAGTCTTGTCTAATTGCTCTGGCTAGAACTTCTAGTACAATGTTGAATAGGAGAGGTGAGAGTAGGCATCTTTCTCTAGTTCCTGTTCTCAAGGGAAACTCCTTCAGTCTCTTTTCATTCAGAATGACATAGGCAGTTGTTTTTGTGTAAATGGCCCTTATTGTGTTGAGGAATTTTCCGTCTATGCCTATTTTGCTAAGAGTTTTTAGCATGAATGGGTATTGGACTTTATCAAATGCCTTTTCTGCATCAATGGACAAAATCCGGTGATTCCTGCTATTTGTGCTATTTATGTGGTTAATCACATGAATTGTTTTTCTGATGTTGAACCAACCTTGCATCCCTGGTATGAATCCAACTTGGTCATAGTGGATTATTTTTTTGATATGCTGTTGAATTCTATTGGCAAGAATTTTGTTGAAGATTTTTGCATCTAGATTCATGAGTGGTATCGGTCTGTAGTTCTCCTTTTTTGTTAGGTTTTTCCCTGGTTTTGGTGTCAGGGTTATGCTGGCTTCATAGAATAAATTTGGGAGTATTCCATCCCTTTCTATACTGTGAAATAGTCTCAGTAGTATTGGAGATAACTCTTCTCTAAAAGCTTGGTAGAATACTGCGGAGAAGCCACCTGGGCCTGGATTTATTTTTGTTTGGCAGTTTTTTGATGACTTTTTCAATCTCTTCCTTTGTGATGGGTTTATTAAGTTGTTCTGCTTCACCTTGTGATAATTTAGGTAGGTGAGATATGAGTCAAGGAATTTGTCCATTTCCTCCAGGCTTTCAAATTTGTTAGAGTACAGTTTTTCATAGCATTCTGTTATGATATTTTTAATTTCTGTTGAATCTGTTGTGACCACTACCCTCTCATTTCTAATTTGGGTTATTTATTTCCTTTCCTGTTTTTTCCTGTTTTTCTTTAGTAAGTTTATTCAGTGGTTTGTCAATTTTGTTGATCTTCTCAAAAAAATAGCTTTTGGTCTTTTCAATTGTTTTCCTGTTCTCTAACTCATTTAGTTCTTCTCTAATCTTTATGATCTGTTTTCTTCTGGTGACTGAGGGGTTCTTCTGTTGTTCTCTCTCTACTTGTTCAAGCTGTAGGGTTAGTTCCTTGATTTGGTTTTTTTCTTCCTTCAAGATGTGTGCATTTATGGAGATAAACAGACCTCTGAGGACTGCTTTGGCTGTATCCCATGGGTTCTGGTAGGAAGTGTTTTCATTCTAGTTGGAATCCATGAATTTCTTTATTTCATCCTTGATTTCTTCTATAACCTGTGGTTTTTTGAGCAAGATGTTGTTCAGTTTAGAAGAGTTCCACTTTCTATCTGTGTTTTTTCTGCTATTGATTTCAACTTTTATGGCTTTATGACCTGAGAAAATACTTTGCATTAATTCAATGGTACGGATTTTGTTGAGAATTGCATTATGTCGTAACACATGGTCAATTCTGGAGAATGTTCCATGTGCACTGGAGAAGAAGGTGTAGTTGTCTGCTGATGGGTAGAAAGTTCTGTATAAATCTATGAGGTTTAGTTGGTTAATTGTGGCAAGGGGGTCTTCTGCATGTTTACTGAGTTTTTTCTAGATGATCTGTCCAGTATTGAGAGTGGAGTGTTGAAGTCTCCCACTATTATTGTGGTGTGATCTAACTCTTTTTTGAATACAGTCAGTGTTTCTTTGATGTATTTAGGTGCTCTGATTATAGGTGCATAGATATTTAATATAGTTAAGTCTTCATTGTGTACTGAACCTTTCAGCAATAAATAGTGTCCATCTTTGTCCACGATGGTTGATTTTACATTTAAGTTGATTTTGTCGGAGATTAGAATTGCTACACCTGCTTTTCTTTGTTGATTGTTAGCTTGATATATATTCTTCCATCCTTTAATTTTTAGTTTGTTCCTATCTTTAGGTCTCAAGTGAGTTTCTTGTAGACAACATATGGATGGGTCATGTCTTTTGATCCAAGATGTCACTCTATGTCTCTTGAGTCCATTCACATTCAATGTAATTATTGATAGGTATGTGTTCACTGTTGCCATTGTGATACGTTTATTTTTGTGTTGATGTTATCTCTGTTGTTCTTATTAATCTGTTCTGGGACATTCTTTTTTGTGAGTAGATTTTTCACCTTTTTCAGAGCTGGTTTTGGAGTTGTTGAGACTCCTGTGTTACATTTCTTGCTATGGTATGTTACATCTTTGTTGTGCTTTACGGCTGCCCCTAAGATCCCCCTTGATAAACTATACATAAACCCCATTTTCATTACTACCAGTCTTGTCAACTTCCTCTCCATCTGGAAGGAGTATAACGTCTGTAGTACATCCCTCTTTTTAATATGATGGCACCATAGTTTTCATGATACTCACTGGATTGTTTCTTTCAGTATTAAAGCTGTGATTGAGTTTGGAGCCTTAGCTAACTGAGTAGAATTCTCGAAGATGTGTCATTCTAAAATATAAAGTTAGTGGTTTTGTTCTTCTAAGCCAAGAACTTCCTTCAGTATTTCTCTTTGTTTTGGTTTGGTTTTTACAAAGTCTCTGAGTTTCTGTAATCTGGGACTGTCTTAATTTCATTTTCGTATTTGAAAGATAGTTTGGCAGGATATATAATTCTTGATTGGAAGTTCTCCTTCAAGGCTTTGAATGTGTCATGCCACTGTCTCCATGCCAGCATGGTTTCTGCTGACAAATCTGACGAAAACCTACAGGTTTTCCCTCTGAATGTTAGCTTTGCTTTGAGTCTTGCTGCCTTTAAGAGTTGCTGCTTATGTTTCATTTTGTTAAGCTTGATTATGATATGTCTTGTAGTCTTTCTTTTGAGATCTGTATTGGGTGGCGTACGATATGCATCTGGGATATCTATATTCTTTTCCTTCATGATTTCTGGGAAGTTTTCTGTCAGCAGCTCAGCAACGATACTCTCTGTGTTCTCAGGTGTCTCATCCTGTTCAGGGACTCCAATTAATTGAAGGTTGTTCCTCTTAATAGAGTCCCATATGCTTCTCAATGCTTCTTCATTTTTCTTGTTTCTTTTTTCTGATTTTTTCTCATAGACACTGGCATCAGTAGTTCTGCCTTCCAAGTCAGAAATTCTTTTTCCATTCATTGCATTCTGTTTTCTTGGCTTTGAATGGAAGTTTCTATGTCTTTGATTTTGTTCTTGATCTGTTGGATTTCAGAGTACTGGTGTTCCATCAGATCGAACAGCTTGCTTAATTTTTAATTTTGTTATGCTGTGTTTTGTATATGGTCTAGAAAGGCTCTGTATATAATCCTCTTACAGTCATATTCAATTATTTCAGAAAAGTTTCTTCATCTGGAAAACTCCTTGGTTGTTTTGTTTGTGAGCCTTCTGAAGCCATGGGCAATTTCTTGTTTGCCACGAGTGTCTGTTGGTTTTGGGGTCCCATGTGAGTAAGTACAGGGTGGGAGAGACACTATGAGGATGGACCACTGATGTTTGTCTAGGCTGTCTTAAAACGTAAAGCAAAGGATATCTGACCACTTCCCAAGTCTGTCACGTTTCCAGGTTGTAGAAGTCCCTCTTCCCAACTGGCAACATAAGCACCTCTATATCCAACCCCAGAAGATATGTACTGGTTCAAAATACAGCAATACTAGTGCCCTGTTGGCCTCTGCTGACAGGCCCAGTCTTAGGTGACACTGTGTCAACTACGGCTTTTCTGGCAGAAAAGTGCTCTCCTGTGGGCAGGCTATGGCTCCCAAGCTAAGAATTAGGTCCAGCTGCAGCTACCGTATGTAAGAAGTCACCCTCCACAGGGTCAGCAGATAGAGGGGCTAAAGGTGCTGAGAGGTAGTGAGTCCTCTGCCTCTGTTGCCAGGCCCCCACTGTAGGCGACACTGCATAAAAATAATGCTTTTTTGTCAGAGAAGCACTGTCCTGTTTGCAGGCACTGGCTCTCAGGCTAAGAATTACACCCCGCTAAAATCTCCGTATCCAACATGGCGTCCCGCACACAGGCACTGTGGTTCCGTATGAACCACGCTGTGGCAGAGATAAAAAGACAGGCCCAAAGAGGCTAGATGAACAGAGTCCAAAGCCTGGTTCTCAAAATATGGGAATTTCATCTGCCTAGCCCACCAGCAGTGCGTCTGAGTCCAGCCACTGGGTAAGAACCAGCTCTGCCCCCTGGACAAGACAGTGGAAAAAAACAAGAGTCAGACTGGTGCATTTATTTTCAGTCTGTGAGAGCCAGGGCTAGCCAGGAGCAGGAGTCAGCAAAAGAGAGGAGGTTTTTCATTCAGTGGTATGAAGTCCAATTTAACAGCCCTGTACCGTGTCCTGGGGGCTCACTAGGTGACCAGAAGGTTCTGTTTGATTGTCAGTTCAGGTCTTGGTTTCCAGAGGGATATAAGAAGATATGTGCTTAGTCCACCATCTTGACTCTGTCTCAGAAGTGCATTTCTTTAAAGCACACATACACATACAGTGGTAGTTGAGACCAAGATAATATCAGTGGAGTTGGTAAAAGTAATCAGATCGCAGACAGGCTGTGTGTGACTAAGAAATACACAACACAGCATGTGCACATGCAACCTGAGTGAACACTTTCTTCCCCATTGCTCTGCAAAATTATACTTCTAAAATCTAAAGAAAATTCTAGGAGACTAAGAAAATGACACCAAGAATTCATTTATTCAAGAAGTACTTATTGAGCACAGTGTTAAACACTGAGCTGCTAAAGAAGACACAGTGCCTCTTATGAGTCATAAGGAGCTCACAGGCATGTGAAGGAGAAAACACAGTGAGAGAAAACTTATAATTCTGTAAGCATGGGCACCATAGGAATGTCTCTGGGTTGTGTCTCCAGCTTTTCTACAATCATGGTGTTTATGACATTCAGTGGAAATTCACTCAGTCATAATATAAAAAAAAAAAAAAAAGACATTCAGTGGCTCATTATTGTTCCTTAGATAAAATCAAACTCTAAACCAAGGCCTAGAAGGACCTGCATGGTGTGACTCACACCCACATTTAAGCTCAATTTTGAACTGTCTATTTCTGCCATAGTGACTTCAGCCTTCTTCAGTTCCTTGAACTTGATGCACCACATTCCCTTCAGCCTCAGGAATTCTGCACATGCTGTTCAATCTGATGGCAACACTTCTATTACTTGACAAACTCAACTCCATCTTTTCCTTCAATTCTTCCACAACGCTTTGCTCACTGATCATTTGTCTTATCTTCCCAATCAGGTCAAAGCCTCTGATGGTATGCTGTAAACCATTCTTGTTCCTACAGGACCACTTGTCACTATTTTATATTTATTTAGTTATGTCATTATTTGAGCAGCAGGAGTCCTTTCCACTGACCTGTAAGAGAACAGGGACCACATTGTTTTTATCCTTCATCGTGTCTATAATTCCTGTCACAGGATTGGCTCGTAGCGGGGATTCAATATTTGTTGAGAGGATAATGTAAGATAATTGTTACGGCATTGCAATTATTTGTCAACAATTGTCTTCACAGTAAATGTAAGCAACTTGAAAGTGTATATCATGTATACTTTTTCTGTTATCTTTAGCATTCAGCAAAAAGTTACTGTGTAATAAGGACTGAATAAATGTTGATATTTGGATCAATGAATAAAGAAATGAGCCAATGAATAAACAAACTATCTTCTACCTAAATTTAACCTCCGCTTATGAATTAAATTGTTTTTCTACTTTACCTCACAAGAAAATCATTTTGTAAATACACATACAGAAAGGCTGACAATTAAGTGCACAAACTTAATTGTTCTAAGTTCTACATTTAAAGTTAGGAGAAATATGTGTCAGGGTTGTATCCTTTCACCATACCTTTTTAATGTACATGCCAAGCAAATAATCAGAGAAGCTGGATTATATGAAGAAGAAAGAGGCACCAGGATTGGAGGACAATTCATTAACAACCTGTGTTACACAGACAACACCACCTTAAGCCAAGCCACTTGCTCCATATCAGCAATCAGAACAAGAACAGGTGCTGACTGCGGCACAGATCATCAATTGTTCATATGCATATTCAAACAGAAACTGAAGAAAATTTGAACAAGTCCATGAGAGCCAAAGTATGACCTTGAGTATATCCCTCCTGCATTTAAAGACCATCTTAGGAACAGATTTGATGTGCTGATCACTAATGACCCAAGACCAGACAAATTGTGGAATGACATCAAAGACATCATCCGTGAAGCCAGCAAGAAGTCATTAAAAAGATAGGAAAGAGAGAAAAGACCAAACTGGCTGTCAGAAGAGACCCTGAAACTTGCTTTTGAACATTTAGCATCTAAAGCAAAACGAAGGAATGATGAAGTAAAATACCTAAACAGAAGATTTCAAAGAGCAGCTCAAGAAGACAAAATACACCCCAACAAGATTGGCCATGATCCAGAAAACACAAAACAACAAATGCTGGAGAGGCTGTGGAAAAAGTGGAACCCTCCTACATTGTTGGTGGGGCTGCAAAATGGTCCAGCCTCTTTGGAAGGCAATCTGGCGCTTCCTTAAAAAAATGGATATCGAGATACCATTTGACCCAGTAATTCCACTACTTGGAATATATCCTACAGAATCAAGGCCTTTCACACCAACAGACACATGCACCAGAATGTTTACCACAGCAGAGTCCACGATAGCAAAAAGATGGAATCAACCCAGATGCCCAACAATAGAAGAATGGATAGGTAAACTATGGTACATATACTCAATGGAGCACTACACAATGATAAAGAATAACGATGATTCCAGGAAACATCTCCTAACCTGGTTTCAACCAGAAGACATTATGTTGAGTGAAAGTAGTCAGCGACAAAAGGACAAATACTGTATGAGACCTCTACCATAAGATATCAAAAACAGACTTGTGTATAGAAGAAAAGACTCTTTGACAGCTGCAAGGGAGGAGAGGAAGGGAGGGGAGGGTTTAGTTTAGATGGTTACTAGAAATCGAGTTGGGAGAAAGCGGTGATAGCACACATTAGAAACAAGAACATTAAGTGGACTTCAGCATAACTTGAGTACTCCTTCCATCTTAACTCAACACTGCAAGGATAGAGTAGCTGGGGCAGGGGGCGGGAGATCATGCTCTTAGGCGAATTCCAGGCCAATTGGCACAACTAGCATTTTGGTAAGAGAGCTCTCTGCACCCCACATTGGTGAGTGGCATCTGGGGTCTTAAAAGCTGCCAAGCTGCCATCCGAGGACACAGCAAATGGTCCCAACTCAGCAGGAATGGATACTCACCGAGTACCAAAATGACATGCAGTAAAGACAACCGAGAAGATGGAGAGACCCACAAGAGTGGGTGCCTACATTGACTTGGGACCAGAAGAACCAGATGGTGCCCAGCCACCACCAGTGATAGCCACGATGGAGCTCACAGAGAGGAGTCTCACTGGCAACACAAGAATAAAAAGGGGTGCATCATGAGATCTCCACTAAAAGACCTCAATTGATGGTCCAGTGGTTCTGGGGTTCCTCTGAGAGCATGGCCCCCGGCCCTGATGCTGCCCTTTCCCATAAATTATAACAAAGGTCCACTCTTTGGACAGGAATGGATTGGACTTGGCAATGCAGAGTGACCATATATTGGAAGCAATTTATGGTTCTATACATCTATAGGATATCATCTTGCTGACCTCTGGCTGGAGGAAGGGGAGTGGACGGAGAGGAGGGGAAAGGAGGCTGTTAGGGGGATGGGACATGTATGGAGCAGAGAGGAATAGTGTGCAGTCACCAGACAGGGAGAGCAGTGGAAGCTGCATATAGGTGGGCATGTAAATTTATACGTGAATGTACATTTTCACTCAGTCATGTCAAATAAAAATTAAAAAAAAAAGAAGACAAAATAAAGTATCATAATGACATACACAAAGAGCTGAAAATGGAAAACCAGAAGGGAAGAACGTGTTCTGCATTTCTCAAGCTGAAAGAACTGAAGAAAAAATTCAAGATTCCTGTTGCAATAGTGAACAATTCTTCAGGAAAAATATTAAATGACTCAGGGAACATCAAAAGAAGATAATACACAGAGCCATTATGTCAGAAAAAACTAGCCAATGTTCAGACATCTGAAGAGGTAGCATATTATCAGGAGCCATTGGTACTAAAGGAAAAAGTAGAAGCTGCATTGAAAGCACTAGCAAAAAACAATGCTCAAGGAATTAACGGAATATTAATTGAGACATTTCAACAAACAGATGCAGTGCTGAAAGCACTCACTCCTCTATGCCAAGAAATATGGAGGACAGCTACCTGGCCAGCTGACTGGAAAAGATCCATATTTATGCCCATTGCAAAGAAAGGTGATCCAACCAAATGTAGAAATTACCAAACAATATCATTGATGTCACATGCAAGTAAAATTTTGCTCAAGATCATTCCAAAGTGACTGCAACAGTATATTGACAATGAACTGCCAGAAATTCAAGCTGGATTCAGAAGAGGACATAGAATCTGGGGTATCATTGCTAAGGTCAGATGGATCTCGGCTGAAAGTAAAGAATACCAGAAAGATGTTTACTTGTGTTTCATTGACCATGCAAAAGCATTTGACTGTGTGAATCATACTAAATTACAGCTAACATTTTGGAGAATGGGAATTCCAGAACACCTAACTGTGCTCTTAAGAAATCTGTATATGGATCAAGAGGCAGTCATGCGAAGAGAAGAAGTGGACACTGCATAGTTTAAAGTCAGAAAAGGAGTGCGTCAGGGTCATATCCCTTTACCATACCTTTTTAATCTGTATGCCAAGCAAATAATCCTAGAAGTTGGATTACACAAAGAAGAATGAGGCATCAGGATTTAAGTATGACTCACTGACAACCTGTGTTACGCAGATGACACCAACTTACTTGCTGGAAATGAAGAAGATTCAAGACTCTTTCTGATGAAGATCAAGGACCACAGCCTTCCAGATGGACTGCACCTCAACATCAGGAAAACAAAAATCCTCACAAACGGACCAGCAGTTAACATTGTCATAATGGAGAAAAGATTGAAGTTGTCAAGGAATTTCATTTTATCTTGGTCCACAGTGAATGCCCACTGAAGTAGTAGTTAAGAAATCAAAAGATGTATTGTATTGGGAAAATATGCTGCAAAAGAACTCTTTAAAGTATTCAGAAGTAAAGATATCACCTTGAAGACTAAACCATGACCCAAGCCATGGTATTTTCAATTGCATCATATGCATGCCAAAGCTGGATAATGAACAAAGAAGACAGAAGAAGAACTGATGTCTTTGAACTGTGGTGTTGGAGAAGAATGCTGAATGTACTATGGCCTGCCAAAAGAACAAAAATTTGTTCTGGAAGTAGTACACCCAGAGTGCTCCTTGATGGCAAGACTGTATCTTACATACTTTGGATGTGTTGTCAGGAAGTAAGATTAGCCCCTGGAGAAGGACATCATGCTTGGTAGAGTGGAGGGTCAGTGAAAAAGAGGAAGACCCTAGGTGAGATGGATTGACACAGTTGCCACAACAGTGGGCAGAAGCATAAAATTGCACAAGACCGGCCAGTGTTTCATTCTGTTGTTCATAGGGTCACTATGAGTTGTAACCGACTCAATGGTACCTAACAATAATAATATACTTCGTTGCTGAATATCACTATGGTCACTTCCGAAGTACTCACCTTAGGAAGTTATGCACTGATGCCCGTGTGTAGTTCACCCTTGAAAGCAATTTTGGAACTCTTTCTGGAATGGCCATTGTGCATGGTGGCACAATGGCAAGTTCATGAACTTAATTGTATAGTTGTCTGTGAGGGAGTTTTTAGCCAGTAAACAAATCACTTTATTGGAACACCCTCCCTACTAACCTGATCTGGCCCCAAATGACTTTTCTCTTTACCTGAAGATAAAGGAAATATTGAAAGGAAGACATTTTGATAACATTTGGGACATCAAGGGTAACACGATGGCAGCTCCAATGGCCATTCAAGGAAGACTTTCAAAATTGCTTTAACGGGTAGACTTGGCACTGGCATTGGTGCATAGCTTCCCAAGGGGAGTACTTTGAATGTGACCATAGTGATATTTAGCAATGAGATATGTAGCACTTTTTCTAGGATGAGTTTGCAAAATTAATTGTTAGAGTTCATACATACATATATAAAACCATTTTCCTGTGACAAAGTTGAAAAACAATTGAATTATATATATGTGTTAATATATAAGCTAAGATCTATAAAGCAAAAAAGTAAACCCATTACTGTTGAGTTGATACCAACTCACTGTGACCCTATAGGACAGTTAGAACTGCCTGTAAGGTTTCAAGGAGCAACTGGTGAATTCAAACTGCCAACCTTTTAGTTAGCAGCCAACTTCTGAACCACCCTGGCACCAGGGCTCCATTAACACCTTTAGGCATAATTAGTAGTCATTTTTATATTTTTGGGAAAACAGTAAGAGGAAATGGATTAGAAAAACAAGAAATTATCCAGCATCCAAAATATTCTGAAATTCTACTCATGAGCAAAGTAAAATATTTGACACAGTTACTAACATGATTTTTGAAAATTCAATGATATATTATTTTTTAATCTGTAATTAAAAAGCTATATATTCTCAGTTTTGATTTGAATGGAAAGCATGAGAAGGAAGATCATAATTGGTTCTCATTTTTTCCTCATACACTGTCTATTTCGTCTATTTCCAAAAGACAACTTGAACTCAACTAATAGAGGAGAAGGGTCAATAGCAGCAAACAGAAGAAAATCAGCTTCATGGAAATAGTTTTGGTTTTGCCAAAAGAAAACTAAGAACTAGGGAGGGCCTTTAATTTATTAAACCAGGGATATGTTCTTATTGCCTGCTGTGAAGAAGAGCTCGCTGGTATCTGTGAGAAGATGCTCCACATGAACCTAGAGGGTTGAAACAAATCAGGATAAGAACCAGAAAAGATAAAAAAAAAACCTTCAGTTTCCTTTCTAAGTCTACATAATAACAGCATGTACAGGGTTAAAAAACAATAAATTAATAAACGTTTTTTTATATACATCTTGTCTTGGTCTGAATCCATAAATTTTCACACATCATTTTTAATGGGATTCATCCAGTGAGATAAGACTTACCCAGTTCACAGACTTCTCAGTAACTACACATTAATATTTTCATATTACCCACTGTGCACAAAAAAGATTTCTTACATTTCATGTTGCTAAAGAACGTCTAAAACTTCATCATTGCTGTAAAAAATAATTTTATATGCTTATTTTCCTATGTGCTCATCTTCACTTTTGTAGGGAGAGTATCAAAGCTCCTAAAAACACATTTTCCAATTAACTGGAAGAGAACTGCTTGCTGCCTTCCATTTTCACAGGCCCAGCTCACCTAATCTCCTGTGGGGAACTGCTCATTTAAACCAGCTGTCCTCAGCTACCAGCACTGGCTGCGTTTCTCTGAAAATTCTGCTGCTAAACACTGACTTTAAATAACTGCTTAGAGATACTCCCAAGAGATGTACAGTTAATGACCCCATTATGAGTCACTCCTCCTGGGAAGCAAGGGTATTTTTGCCATATCCTTATTTGATTTTCTGGAAAATCTCTAGTAGCTTAAGCTTCATGCATGAGCCAACATAAGCTTATTATAAGCCTATAGTTTTTTCTTTTTGCAACTCATACAGACTCTCCCCATTGCTCTAGGGGGAAAAAATCCAGAAACAAAGTAACTTGACAAGCTGAGTACATAAATTAAGTGCATAGATTCTTTACAAATAGGACTCTTGACAGTACATTCAAAGTACAAATAGAACTTTTACAGCACACCCAAGGACTTCATTTTTAAAACAAATGAAATGATGCTGGAAGGATAGCACTTTAGAATTTTTTCCCTACTTGTTGACTTCCAGAAGCTCTACTCTCTTGATTTTTTAGGCACTGTTGTTGGAAAGAAAGGGTCAAGGTCTACATACATGATGCTTTCCTTAGCCTACATAACGCTCTACAACACATCGTTAAAATGGCAAAATCTTTTGATTCCCTTATCTTCAGGATGCGAAAATCTATAGACCACAAAATATTCTGAAGAGTTACCCCATTTTAGAAAAGCATATAGATATAAAGAGGTCCTTTTGCAGCAGATTTCCCAATGCAACATACTGTTTGATTTCCTAACTGCTGCCTCATCAGTATGGATTGTGGATCCAAGTAAAACGAAACACTTCTCAATGTCAGTCTCTTTTCCGTTCATCACGCTGTTGCTCATTGGTCCAGTTGTGGACCAACGCTTCCTTATTTTTAGGTATAATTCATACCGAAGGCTGTGGTATTTGATCTTCATCAGTAAGCACTTCAAGTCCTCTTTGCTTTCATCAAGCAAAGTTGTGTTAGCTGTTCAATCTTGATGCCATGTTCTTCCTCATGTAGTTCACCTTCTTGGATTATTTGCTGTGCATACAGATTGAATAAGTGTGGTGAACAGATACAACCCTGTTGCACACCTTTTCTGATTTTAAGTCACACAGTATCCCTTTGTTCTGTTTGAACAACTGCGTCTTGGTCTGTGTACAGGTTCCACATGAGCAAAATTATGTGTTTTAGAATTGTGATTCTTCACAATGTTATCCATAATTTGTTATGATCTATACAGTCAAATGCCACAACATAGTCAACAAAACAGAAGTAAACATCTTTTTTTCTGGTATTCTCTGTTGACATCCAAGATGCATTAGACATCAGCAACGATATTCTTCATCCTATGTCCTCTTTTGAATCATTTGAATTTCTGGCATTTCCCTATTAATGTACTGCTGCAACCATTTTATATTATATTCAGAAAAATTTTGCTTGTGAGTGATATTAATGATATTGTTCAACAATTTCCACATTCTGTTGAATCATCTTTCTTTGGAGTGGGCACAAATATGTATCTCTTTCAGTTAGTTGGCCAGTTAACTACCTTCCAAATTTCTTGGCACAGACATGTAAGTACTTCCAGTATTCCACCCATTTGTTGACATATATCAGTTGGTATTGGGTTATTTTCTGGGGCCTTGTTTGTTGCCAATGCTTTCAGTACAGCTCAGACTTCTCCCCTCAGTACTCAATCATGTGCTGCCACCTGAAATGATTGAATGTCAACCAACTCTTTTAAGTACAATGACTAAATTCTTTCTATTTTATTTTGATGCTTCCTATGTTGTTCAACATTTTGACCACAGACTCCTTCAATATTGTCACTCACCACTTCAGTTTTTCTTCAGTTCTTTCATCCTGAGAAATGTCAAGTGTGTTCTTCCCTTTTGGTTATCTAGCCCCAAAATAAGGCAAGTCTTCAATACCTTTAAGACAGATTATATTCCATGGAGAGGTTTTTCTCACCTTCATAAGGATGTTATGAGTATTATTGATCTGAAGACACCAAACCCAGAATCATCAGGTCAATTTAAACTCATAACTTCATGTGCTACAGAGTACATTTCCAGGTCTTTCTTCTGTGGGCCACTGAGTGGGCTTAAACTACCAACCCTTAGATTAGCATGTAAGTGCAAATAATTTGTGGCATGCCAAAAATACTTCAGTTTTTCTAGATAGAAAGAGTCCCTTAGTAGAGGCACCTGGGTGGATTCTTGGCAATGTATTTCAAAAAATCAGCCATTGAAAATCTTATGAGCAGAGCTCTACTCTGATATACATGGGCTTGCTACAAGTCAGAACAGACTCCATGACAATTAGCTACCTAGATAAAAATATATATGAATATATATAAAAAGATATTTCAATATCTACAGTGTCTTTCCCCACAAAAGCTACTTCTTGATATCTTATGAAAAGGTAAGATAGATTTTTTGTTTGATTTAGAACAACAAATAAAAGTTTGTTAAAAGATCTTTTATGTACACTTTATATTTAAAATACAAGTTCTTCATGGTCATATATGTAAATAGCAAAGAGAGACATGCACTTCTTGTAAGCAGTCATTGTAAAACACCCATAGTGCTACATGTATACAGACTGACTCAGGAAACTCTAAAACATCTGACATTTCAGGGGAGTGCAGATCAGAGAGCAAAGAATTTCACATTTGTGAGTAGACGAAATGACCCTCTTTTCATTCAGATTTATGTAGTTTTGTGAGAATTTCCTACTGAAAGGCCTTCTGGAAAATCAACAAAATAATTGAAAAAGAGCATTCATTTGACATTTTCTCTTGGATCATTATAAGAACCTTCTCTCAAAGCCTTAACAATAAATAGCAAATGGTGTAACACAACCCGAGAGTTCATTCCTAGAAGAAAATCTCAACATTTTATTTAAATGATGGCACTGCAAAGAAAACTCAGCTGAAGGAATGCACATAATTTTTGTAGGACAGCACACTCAACAATGAGTTTTAACTCTGCCCCATCCATACATGTGCTACGTGGAAAAACAAAAAGCTCTGATAGCATTATCTTTAAAGAGAAGAAAAGTAATTTTGAAGGTGAGGTTCCCACAGGTTAGTTAGGTTTTGTTTTTGTTTGTTTTTTTTTAAAAAAACAAAACCTGGATCCTGCTATCAGCAACCAGAATGAAGAACTTGGAAATGTGATCAGATATAATACTTTGGTAAATGTCCCCAACTGCCTGCACTTTGAAACTGAAGCACCTATCCTCTTCCTGTGCTCCATGTTTATAAAATTTTACATCTCAAAAATGCCAACCAAGTTCCTTTTAGGGATTTACTTTTTAGGTGAAAAACTTCTCTTTTAGATTCTACAATTAAATATTGCCCTGCATCCCTGGTGTGCACTGTCCTTTGGGCCAGGACAGAGGCTTTCAGCAATGCCTGTTTATCCACTTGATTTCAAGCTGTGATGCAGAATTCCAATTTCTTCAGAATATAAACATAAACTTGCACCTCTGATGGATCCTTTAAAAGATATTTTAAAGTCTTGAACATTATTAAGAATGATTGCTGTGAGCCTTAGAAATCTCTGTGCCAAAAAGAGGAGAATCCCAAAACTCAAAACCAAAACAACTGGTTAATGGGTGCGGACTTTCTCTTTGGCGGTGAGGAAAAAAATTGGAAATAAGCAGTAGTGACAGTTGCACATCATGGTCAGTATAATCAATGTCACTGAATTGTGCATTTAAAAATGGTTAAAATGGTAAGTTTTAGGATTCATGTTATTATTAATAGCATCTATAAGTTATATTTTATTACATTTTATGTTTTATATATATTTTGTCCTAGGTGGCACAAACTGTTTGCTCTTGGCAATTGCCTTGGCTACTAACCAAAAGGCTGGTGCTGCAGAAGTAAGGCCTAGAAATCTATTTCCTAAGATGATAGCCAAGAAAACTCTGTGTAGTGTAGTTCTACTCTTACTTACATGGGGTCACCACAAGGAGGAACCAATTTCATGCCAATGAGTCTTTTTTCTTTTTAACATTTTGCCACAGTGAGAAATTAAATAAATAAAAACAGAGCTGTCTGTTCTCTGGCATTTAAACCCATTCAGTATTATATGGTATTCTTTCTCCTTACTTTGGGGGTGGGGTCGGGGGGAAGGCCAAAACTCATCACTACTGCAGGTCACTATAGCATCCCCGTATCAGCCAAGTCCGCACACACATGTCCTCTCTTTCCCCAAAGTAGCATTCACAGTGAACATCCATCCAGACAAAAGCCTGGGTTTTCCTGCTGCTTCTGTGTGCTGTGGCAGAAAGCAGTTGTTGACTGCGTTGGTGAAAAATAACAACTGCAGACTCTGAGACACATGCCACAAGGTTCCAGAGGAAATCAAACTCTGAGAAAATTTTTAAATGTTTTCAACACATCAGCATGAAGCATCGACCTAGTTGGAATCACTTAGATCTAAAGCAAATGCACTGATTGTTTTCACAGCAGGCTTTTCTTCTTGGTGCTGAAACCCGCACACGCAGGCGAGGGTTGCCTGGAAAGGTTTTCAGCCCCCCGCCTTGGCCGGCTATAGCCTGTGACACGATCAATACCAGGGTGAGCAGCAGAGGAAGCTGAGGGAAGATTATGAAGATGAGATGACAGACGGAATTACCTTACTGGATTTGTTCTTTCTCTCACCTTGAATCTCATCTACCTCATAGAGAGATGGAAAACCATCCAGGAAGGGACCAAATGCTGGAGGTGGAAATAGGGGTGAAAGGTGTTAGAGATCACGTGTGCTGAGAACCTGGCCATTGTGTCTTTCTGCATGCTATAACCCAGTGCTGTTAAGTAGATTCTGACTTACAGAGACCCAGTAGACATCAGGAAAGGACAAGTCATTCAGCAAGTCAGAGGTGGTATCACTGATGGGGTGAGGAAGCAAATTCAAGCATCTTTCACAGGGCCTGGCATACAGCAAGCTACAGTATTTGGCTGCCATGATTCTCAGTGTGTTTTCTGTTACCATCAACATAACTGCTCCTTCTGTTTTTACTTTTTTTTTTTTTAAACCCCAGGTGGGTATTAATCACGCTAATATGTATACTTACCATATCTACTTGCTGGGTAGAACAATGGCATGGAATATGGACAAAATCAAAGGGGCACTGAGTACCCCTCTGATCAGTCATTTCTTGAGAGTCTCTTTTGCAACTGGAACAGCTGTTGCTAGCTGTCATCTAGTTGACTGCATACTTATAGCCACCTCATGCACAACTCAGCAAAATGCAGCCCAGTCCTGTGCCATCACCATGATGGAATGCAGATGAGACGGTTGTGATCCATAGGGTTTTCAGTGGTTGCTTTTGGAAGTAGATCACCAGGACTTCTTCCTGGTCTGCCGTAGTCTGGAAGCTCTAATGAAACTATTTAGCATCATAGCACAGGCAAGCCTCCAGGGGCAGTTAGATGGTGTTTGTTAATGAGGTGTGCTGGCAGAAATCAAACCAGGTCCCTCCTCTAGAAGCTAAGAATTCTCCCACTGAAACACCACTGCCTCCTACACCATAGCTATATATCCTGTCTCACTGCTGTTGAATCAGTTCTGACTCATAGCAACCCTTAGCAGTGATACATTAGAACCTGTTTTTTCTATTTAATGAAACAACTGAGTTTCTTTTCAAATCTTTCCAATTCAAAAAAGAAGATAACTAAAGCACAAATTCTGTCCCATCGATTATGAATGAAATCAAATATAACTAACAGTAACTCAGCAAATTTTAAAACATTATTTCTTTTCTTTCTTTTAATTTTTACTTAACTGAAACTTTACAATTTCAGTCATTTTCTCATACAAAAATTTACATATACTTTGCCATGTGACCCTGCTGCTCTTTTCACACTGTGATAGCATATACCTCCCCTCTACCTCTTATGTCCCATATCCATTTAACCACCTCCTGTCTCCCTCTGTCTTCTCATTTCATCACTGAACAGGACCTTCCCAGTTAGTCTCCTGTATCTATCCAAGTCAAGAATTACCGTCTTTAACAGAATCACTTTACGTCTTATATACCAGTTCAGTCTTTATCTGAGGAACTGACTTCAGGAATAGTTTCAGTTCTGGGCTAAGAAAGACACTGGTGGCCATGTCCTCCGGGGTCTTCCAGTCTGTCAGACCATCAAGTCTGGTCTATTAGAGTTTGAGTTCTGTACCTTACACTTGTCTTGCTCCATCAGGAACTGTTTGTTGAGTTCCCTGTATTGGCAGTCTTTGGTGGGATGGTGGGAGACACCATCTAGGTCTTCTAGCGTCATGTTGCTGTCATCTCTGGCACATGTGGCCCTTTCTGTCTCTTGGGTTCATACGTTCCTGTGTCTTTGATGCTTTTCCTTCTCCTTTGTTCCAGGTGGGTTAAGATCAGTTGATATTTCTTAGATGGGCACTTGCTAGCTTTTAACACTCTAGATGCCACTCACCAAAGTGGGGTGCAGAACATTTAATACTTTGTTATGCCAGTTGACCTAGATCTCCCCTGAAATCATGCTCTTCAGAGACCCTTGACCTTGCTACTCTGTCCCTTGTGGTGCTTAGTTTTATTTAGGATACTTCTAAGCTTTGGAAAATCACTATTTCTGTTCATTACCTAATATTAATACTTGACCCTTAGAAAAACCTTCTTATCACTATGGTAAGTATGTTGGGTAGGAGAAAGGGAAGAGGAAAGCAAGCAAGGAGGAATAGTCAACAGAAAACGTTCAAACTAGTCAAAAATTCTCCTTGAGGAGAAAAATAATCCTTAGCACTTCAAAGAGATTGATCAAATCAATAAATTACTGGAATAGCAGATCGGTAATCAGGTGTACTGCCCTCAAATGCTGTTGTTGTCGCTTTTCCCTGATACTTGTAAATCACCAAATGTTTTAGTCAGCTAGTGCTGCTCTAACAGAAATACCACACAGCGGATGGATTTAGCAAAGAGAAGTTTATTCTTACGCAGTCTGGTAGGCTACAAGTCCAAATTCAGGATGCCCACTCCAGGAGAAGGCCTTCTCCCTTGTTGGCTCTGGAGGCAAGCCCTTGTGTTGTATCAGTCTCTGGTCCAAGAGCGCCTTGGTGCAGGAAGCTCAGGTCTGAAGCACATGCTTTTCTCCCTGTGCTGCTTTCTTGGTGGTGTAAGATTCCTAATTTTCTGCTTGCTTCCCTTTCCTTTTATCTCTCTTGTAAGATAAAAGGATAAAGGGCGGTAGGAGCCAAACTCCCTTTATAGTGGAGTGGGGAGGTAACTTTAGGAAGAGATTTACTATCCCACTCTAATCCTCTTTAACATACAGCACAGGAAAATCACACAACAGAGGGCAGTTATAAAATATTGGTGATCATGGACCAGGTAATTGGACACACACACTTTGAGGGGGACACAGTTCAATCCATGACACTTACCTCAAGGCAAAACTATACTGTATGAAGAAACTGGTTCTAAAACTCCTGCATTTTGTCTAAATAAGAACAGAGTAACAGAAGTAGCTTCAGGTTTTCTAGAATTCATTATGTACAAAAGAAAATACATAGGCTCTTCACGTGTTGCTTTCTTCTTTGCAAAGAAGTGTAATTTCAAGAGTAAGTTATTCAAAGGCAAAGGTATAGTTGAACATTTCTTTCCTACTATTATGTCTCGATCTTTTTTTTTTGGTTAAACATATAAGAGTAATATTTAACATAGATCTGTTCTTTTTTCTACCATAGATTGGTTTTAAATCTTGTTCTGGTTCACGATAAACATTATCACGATCACCATCATCACCAGCTCTCCCACTCCATCATCAGAACTTGCCAGCTTTGAGCATTTAGCTTCAACACAGCATTCTCCCAACTTCTCATTTTATGTAGGTTTCCCATATCCAAGCATAATTCCCTATCTTAGCAATCTTTTTATTACTTTGATATCTGTCACAATTTGCATTTTTTCTCTTTGTACTCAATTTGACTCATATCTGCTTTCTTATCTACACTGCAATCTAGATGAGAACCCAAACCAAAACCCATTGCTGTCAAGTTGATTCCAACACAATAGTGATCATAAAGGACAGAACAGAAATGTCCCATGAGGTTTCCAAAGAGCACCTGGTAGATTCAAACTGCTGCCCTTTTTGTTAGCAGCCATAGCTCTTAACTACTATGCCACCATGGTTTCTAGTCCATCAGGTACTCAATAAACATCATGTGTATCAACCAATCAATCAATGTCACCTGTCCTCAGTGCTTTGGTTATGAACTAGTTGAATGCTAAAAAAAAAAATTTTTTTTTTTAAATCAAAATTACATCTGATGCAGAATGTCTCTTTTTAGTTACCACAAATCTGATTGGCACCTAATGCCCATAATCTACAAGGTACAGCAAGGTATTTTGTCCCAGCATGGAAATAGTATTGTGGTACATGTAAGTCACTTTTGATTGCCCACAAGCCTTAAAGACACTGCTAAGAATATGCACGTAAGAGTCACAGGGAAGAATTTTTCACTCAGGAGCATTTCTTTCACCTGCCCAACCTGAAATTTTCACCATTAATCTTTAAGGTAAGTGTATTACAATGTCATAAAACTTCTTGAAAGTAACTAATACTATTTGGTAGTTCACATACTCACATTTGGTAAGGATTTCTTTATCAAACTACTTGAACTAAGAACATTCACTAGGTCATTTTTAACTTATTGAGGACTGAGGTGTTACAATATATAAGGAAAAGGAAAGGTAGTGATATTCCATAAAGAAGAACACCAAAAAGACAAGAATGGGAAGAAATGCCTCCATTAGATCTAGTCCTTTCTAGATCTTCCACAGCAAAAATTTAGCAGTGGTTTTATGCCATCTCAGTAAATGCATCCAAGTGAACCAATTTTAATACATGAAGGGTAAACAAAAATCAGAAGAGTTCAGTGTTGGGATCAAGATTCCAAATGCATAAGAGAAAGGTTACACTAGCTGTATGCTGGAGAGGAAGGACTATGTCTGTGTACTGTGGGTAGGTGTGTTAAGAGAATGAAGAGGGTGGGAGATGTGGAAGGAGTGAGGAGAATATTAAGAAGAGAAAGAACATAGTAGAGAAGATTCTGAAACTAGCTGCTCTATGACAGGTACTGGTAAAATGGCCTTCCTACTCCACTAGACTGTATAAGTGACTGCTAGATGGAAAAGCCTTAGAATTGAAACAGTCTTAAACAATTAGATGTTCTGAGTATAGAAACGCATAGATATTCTGAGATTTTCCCTTAGATAGTACAACAAAAGATATATCTCTAAGCTTCAAATAACAAAAACAGAAATATCTAACTAGTTTAGGCCAGTCTGCTTAAATAGCAACCTTCACCAGCCCATAGAATATGCTCTCTGGAGCCTGGGAAAGAGAAGAATCTGACTTCACTTGACTTCCCTATGAGGTCATTACGAGTTGGAATTGACTCAACAGGAATTTGTTTGGTATGGTATGGTCTTTTCAACAGCCCCTCACCCATGCTGTCCTGATTTCTCCCAGACTTTGCCATTCACAAAGCTGAACTGTTAGAACTAAGATGAGATTCAGTTACTTTTCCAAGTCAGCCTTCAAGGCACTCCATTTAAAATATCTGTAACTCAGCCAAACACTTCACCGAGAGAATAAAAGGACTACCTACAGACTGGGAAAGAATTTTGCACTACCACAAATCTGATTGGTGTCTAATCTCCATAATCTATAAGGTATGGCAAAAAATATCAACAAGAAAAAGACAAATAACCTAATTTAAAAAGTGGGCAAAGGATCTGAACAGGCACTTTACCAAAGAAGACATCCAGGACACTAAAAGATACTTGAGGAACTGCTCACAATCATTAGCCATCAGAGAAATCCAAATAAAAACTACAGTGAGATATCATGTCACCCCAACAAGGGGGCATTAATAAAAAAATACAAAATAATAAAAGTTGGAGAGGCTGTGGAGAGACTGGAAATCTCCTACACTGCTGATGGGAAGGCAAAATGCTACAATCGCTTTGGAAATCAATCTGGTGCTTTCTTAAAAGAGTTAAAAATAGAAACACCACTTGATCCAGCAATCCCATTTCTTGGAACATATCCTAGAGAAATAAGGGCTGTCATACAAACAGATACATGAACAGCAATTGCATCATGATCCATAATATCAAAAAGATGGAATCAACCTAAGTGCCTATCAACAGCTGAACGGATAAACAAACTATCGTATATTCACACAATGGAATACTATGAAATGATAGAGAAAAAAGATGATTTTAGGAAACTTTCATAACATGGAGTCATCTGGAAGACATTATGCTGAGTGAAATTAGTTAGACGCAAAAGAACAAATATTGCATGAGATCATTATTAAAAGGACTTAAGGTTTAAGAATAGAAGAAAATAATCTTTGATGATTACAATGCTGGGGAAGGAGGGAAAGGAATATTCATAGATTAGATAGTAAATAGGAATTGGATTAGGTGAAGGGCAGAATAGACTGCATCAGCATGAGACCAGAAGAATTAGATGGTGCCTGGCCACCACCAATGACTGCCCTGATAGGAAACACAACATTAACTCACTGGTAGCAGAAGAAAAATGTGTGTGCAGAACCACAACTTTATTAAAAGAGCACCTGATGATCCATCAGCCTGGAGGTTCCCCTGAGGACATGGTCCCGAGGTTCTCTGTTAGCCCAGAACTGAAACCAGTACAGACACCAACTCTTCAGACAAAGATTGGGCTGGACCATAAGACATAGAGTGATTCTGGTGAAGAATATGCTTCTTGGCTTAACATATACATGAAGCTTCCTGAACAGCTCATCTCTAAAGGTGAGATAAGAGGGTGGAGGGTGACAGAATCTGGCTAAATACAGGAAGTACAGAGTGGAAAGATCTCACAACCTGGTACAAAATAGAAGATGATACATTGAGTCAAATTAGTCAGCTGCAAAAGGACAAGTATTGCCTGAGACCACTATTATAAAGACTTAATAAAAGTCTCCCACTATTATTGTGGAGTCATCTAACTCTCTTTTGAGCATAGTCAGTGTTTCTTCGACATATTTAGGTGCTCTGACATTAGGTGCATAAATGGTTAATATAGTTAAGACTTGCTTGTGTACTGAACCTTTCAGGAATAAGTAGTGTCCATCTTTGTCCACGATGGTGGATTTGACATTAAAATTGATTTTGTCTGAGATTAGAATTGCCACCCCTGCTCTTCTTTGTTCATTGTTAGCTTGATATATATTCTTCCATCCTTTAATTTTCAGTTTGCTCCTGTCTTTAGGTCTCAAGTGAGTTTCTTGTAGACAACATATGGATGGGTCGTGTCTTTTGATCCAAGATGACACTCGGTATCTCTTTACTGGAGCATTCAGTCCATTCACATTCAATGTAATTATTGATAGGTATGTGTTCACTGCTGCCATTGTGATATGTTTATTTTTATGTTGATGTTTTCTCTGTTGTTCTTATTAGTCTGTTCTGGGACACTCTTTTTTGTGAGTAGATTTTTCACCTTTTTCAGAGCTGGTTTTAAAGTTGTTGAGACTCGTGTGTTAGATTTCTTGAAATGGTATGATACATCTTTGTTGTGCTTTGCAGCTGCCCCTATGAACCCCCTTAATAAACTATTTATAAACCCAATTTTAATTACTACCAGTCTGGTCATCTTCCTCTCCATCTGGAAGGACTATAACAACTGTAGCACATCCCTCTTTTATAATGATGACACCATAGTTTTCATGATGATCACTGGATTGCTTTTTTCCAAATCAAAGCTGTGATTTACTTTGGAGCCTTCCCTAAATGAGTATTGAGTAGTATGTCATTCTAAAATATAAAGTTAGTGGTTTTGTTCTTCTAAGCCAAAGCCAGGAACTTCTTTCAGTATTTCTTGTAGTTTGGGTTTGGTTTTTACAAAGTCTCTGAGTTTCTGTTTATCTGGGAATGTCTTGATTTCATTTTTGTATTTGAAAGATAGTTTTGCAGGATATATAATTCTTGATTGGAAGTTCTTCTCCTTCAGGACTTTGAATGTGCCATGCCACTGACTCCGTGCCAGCATGGTTTCTGCTGAGAAATCTGACGAGAGCCTCCAGGGTTTCCCTCTGAATGTTAGCTTTGCCTTGAGTCTTGCTGCCTTTAAGAGTTGCTGCTTATGTTTCATTTTGTTAAGCTTGATTATAATGTCTTGGAGTCTTTCTTTTGAGATCTATATTTGGTGGCGTACGATATGCATCTGAGATGTCTATATTCTCTTCCTTCATGATTTCTGGGAAATTTTCTTTCAGCAGCTCACCAACAATACTCTCTGTGTTCTCAGATGTCTCACCCTGTTCAGGGACTCCAATTAATCGAAGGTTGTTCCTCTTAATAGAGTCCCACATGCTTCTTAATGTTTCTTCATTTTTCTTGTTTCTTTTTTCTGATTTCTGCTCATAGATGCTGGCATCAGTAGCTCTGTCTTCCAACTCAGAAATTCTTTTTTCCATTTGTTCCATTCTGTTTTCTTGGCTTTGCATGGAAGTTTCTATGTCTTTGATTTTCTTCTTGATCTGTTGGATTTCAGAGTACTGGTGTTCCATCAGATCGAACAACTTGCTTAATTTTTCATTTTGTTCTGCTGCATTTTGTATAAGGTCTAGAAGGGCTCTGTATATAATCAATTTGTATTCACTTCCTGATGCTTTCAAAAAAGTTTCTTCATCTGGAAAACTCCTTGGTTGCTTTGTTTGGGAGCCTTCTGAAGCCATGAGTGATTGCTTGTATGCCACAATTGTCTGTTGCTTTTTGGGTCCCATGTGAGTATATAGAGGCTGGAAGAGGTACTGTGAGGATGGACTGCAAATGTTTCTCTAGGCTGTCTTCAAATGTAAAGCAAAAGGTATCTGACCAGTTCACAAGTCAGTTAGGTTTTCAGGTGTAGAGGTCCCTCTTCCCATCTGACAAAGTAAGTGCCACTGTATCCAACCCCAGATGATAACAAACTAGTTCAGAATACAGCACTGCTACTGCCCTGGTGGCCTCTGCTGACAGGGCCTAGCCTTAGCCAACACTGTGTCGAGTACTGGTTTTGTGATAGAAAAGCACTGTCTTGTGGGCAGGCTCTGGCTCCCAAGCTAAGAATTAGGTCCAGCTGCGGCCACCGTATCCAAGAAGGCGTCCTCCACGCATGCGGTAGACAGAGGGGCTAAAGGTGCCCAGAGGCAGCGATTCCCCTGCTTCTGTTGCAGGGCCCCCAACGTAGGCAGCACTGTGCAAACTCACTACTTTTGTGACACAGAAGCGCTGTCCTCTTTGCAGGCACTGGCTCCCAGGCTAAGAACGAGGTCCCGCTAAAATCTCGGTACCAACATGGCGTCTCGCACCCTGACCACGGAGCTGTGCACAAACCCCGCTGAGGCAGCTACAAAACGAAAGGCTCAAGGTGGCTAGATTAACAGAGTCCCAAGCCTGGCTCTCAGAACATGGGAATTTCACCTGCCTATCCCCCCAGCAGCATGTCTGAGTCCAGCCGCCAGGCAAGGCCCAGCTCTGCCCGCCAGCCGAGACTGAGGAAAAAAAAGTCAAACTGGTGCGTTTACCTTCCGTCCGTGAGAGCCGGGGCTAGCCAGGAGCGGGAGTCAGCGAAAGAGAGGAGGTTTTTCGCTGAGTGGTATGAAGTCCCAATTAACAGCTCTGTGCCGTGTCCTGAGGCTGATTAGGTGCTCAGAAGGCTCTGTTTGATTGTCAGTTCAGGTCTTGGTTTCGAGAGGGATAGAAGGAGACGTGGGCTTAGTCGGCCATCTTGACTCCGCCCCCAAGACTTAATAAAAGGATTTATGCACAGAAGACTCTAATGGCTACAAGGGTGGGGAGAGAGGAAGAGGACTGGTCATAGATTAGTCGATAAGAATTTCATTAAGTGAAGAGAGTGACAGCGGTTAGTAGAACGCAGGTCAGCACAATTGGACTATATCATAAACTGAAAAGATTTTTAAACTTAACATTTCAAAGGATAAAGTAGCAGGGCCAGGAGTCTGGGGACCATGTTTTCAGGGGACATAGAGGTCAATTGACATAATGAGTTTTTTGCTAAGAGAGTTAAGAGTTGTCTTCACCAATATTGGTGAGTGGTATCTGAGTCTTAATGGCTGACACCAAGCTGCCATCCGAGGGCGATCAATTGGTCCAACCCACCTGGAACAGATGATGACTGAGAACATCAAAGGCATGCAAAAAAATGAGCCCAGGAGACAGAAGGACTCTTACAACTGGGATACTATATCAGCATGAGACCAGAAGAACCAAATGGTACAAGGCCACCACCAAAGACAGCCTTGATAGGGGACACAATGACATAGCATGAGAAAAAGAGGTATGCAGATCAAGAATTCTACTAAAAGACCAGAACTGATGGCTCAACAGCCTGAAGGCTCCCTTGGGAACATGACCCCTAGACCTGCTGCTGCCCTAGACCTGAAACCAGTACTGAGTTCGACACTTCAGACAACAAATGGACTGCACTTGGGGACACACAGTGAGGATGTGGTGTGTGTACTTTATGGTTTTATACATTTATAGGAGGCTGTCTGACTAGTTTCTTTCTGGAGGGTGGAGGGTGGAAAGGAGGGAACAGATGTTCATTAAAAGGATACTAGAAGAGTGAAAAGGAGGAGTGTGCTGCCACCGGGCAAGGAGAGCAGACAGAGTTGCAGAGCGGAAGGCATGAAAAATTGGCTCAGATTATATACTTTCACTTAATCATAATAAAAAAATAGAGATTTAGAAGGAAGACAGCTGTGTGAAAGCAAAGACTGAAGGGATGCATCTACAAGGCAAGAATATCAAGGATGGCCAGGAGCCAACAGAAGCTAGGAAGAGGCAAGGAAGGATCTTCCCTTGGGCTTCAGAGAAAGCAGGGCCCTGCAACATCCTTGTTTCGGACTTCTAGTGCCCATAACTATGAGACATTACATTTCTATTGTTTTAAGCCACCTAATTTGTGGTACTTTGTTATAACAATCCTAGGAAACTAATACACCCCCCTAGTGGAGCAATAGTAGATACAAAAGCAGCTTTAGAAATATTTAATGTCATGGTGTTACTAGCAAGAAGACTATTAAGCACAGAATTGTCATTATAATCAGCACATAAGCTTGTAATTAGATGTATCCACTAAGTTCAAGTCCCGGGAGCAGGGTAGGGAACTAGACATGAAATGGTAGTACAATAGAATTTCAACATAGACTAGAATTGCTGGCAAGGGCTTATTTTAGGCTGGAAAAGGCCTGTGGTTCCCACAACACCCATAACTTAACCAGTTACATATATTGTATATTATGACACGAAAGTTGAGACCACATACAGAAATACTAAATACCATGCACACTTGTGGGGTACAAGTTAGTGTTGCTATGGGAGCTTTAAGTTCTGAAGGGCAACAAAAATGGAATAAAAAACCACCAGACCAGCCTTAGATCATGGCTTTACAGAAGTCATGTGTGTTCAGACAGTTGACAAATCTTTGCTACGTGCCTACTGTGTGTAAAGCATTGTGCCAAAGGCTGTGGAAAATACGGCCTCTGCCTCAAGTAGCTTATAAAGAAATGTATCCACTGAGAACTTAAATTACTACAAAGAACAAGGGAATTCCTTTCTCTGTAGTCAACAGCAGAAACATGGCATGTTTTGCTAGGGTTAAGTTGAAAAGCTTAAAAGTGGAAGAGCTATTAGAATCTACCCACAAACACCCATTACTTGAACTACAGCATCCTAAAGCTAACCCTTTAGTGCCTGTTTGGTAAGTATTTGATGGACAACTAAGTTTAATATATAAGTCTACTCTTTCTCCTCTTGCTGCCTTCCAACTCACACTTATCTCAGTTAACAGTAAAAACTATTTACTTCTTACTTTTTCCTAACATTCTCCTAGCATTGAAAATACTTGGCAGAACATATGTATGCCGATTCACGCATGTTCAGATCTCCTGGTGGCTTGTTATGCATCCAAAGGAATCTCAGTAAATATCAAAACATACCTACGTCTAGATACAGATATGCTTTTTAGAAATGGATCATACTATTCTGTAAACTACAGACAATATTTTTACATCTTTTATGTATTTTATGGAGTCTCTGGGTAGTGAAAACAATTAAGGCACTTGGTTGTTAACTGAAAGGTTGAAGGTTCAAATCTACCCATAGGTTCCTCAGAAGAAAGGTGTAGTGGCTGACTTCTGAAAATTCAGCCGTTGAAAACTACGGTTCTACTCCAGCACACATGGGCTCTCCATGAGTCAGAATCAACCTGGCAGCAACTGACTACTTTTAAAAAAAAAAAAAAATCTATTTGTGCCTGCTGAAGACCTGGAGTTGCTTAAAAACACTGTGTGTGTGTGTGTGTGTGTGTGTGTGTGTGTGTGTGTGTGTGTATAGTTTCTCTACATTTCTGTCACTGTACAAGGAAGAAAAGATGCTAAAGAAATTAAATCCTGCCAAGAAACCAATATTCCCTTTACACACCATATTTTTTCAATCAAAGATTCTGAGCACATCGTGGGAAGTACATTAATAAGAAAAGAAGGTCTCTGCCATCATAGGCAATGCCAAGAAGTGACAGATGACACAAACAGATGTGGCTTATTCTGAGAGTACAGATTTGTAAAGATTCAGGTGAATGTTCATTCAATTCAGTTCATTCATTCAAAATTGGGCATATAAAGCACAGCCCATCCCCAAAGAGAAAGTTCCAAGTGATTCTCAGTAGTTACAAATTTGAGTATCCAATATTTTCTTTCCAAGCATGGAGGACGTGATTCTCTGCTATTCACTTGGACAAGAATATATTAAAAATTTGGATACCATCTTCACAATGTAGTCACCATGAAATCTACTGCTGAAGACCAATAATTAACTGTGTTTCAGTATGACTTTGGAAATTATTCTCAAATGCTATAGTTGACAAGAAACTTAGTCCCAAAAGGAAATCTGTTTTCTGGAGTAGATTATGATGAACAGGTCTTCTTACAAAGTCTAACCTGACTGCATTGATTTCATGGAAGAATTGGTTTTGCATCAAAACCTCTGTCTCTTGCTGGGAGCTAGACATTGTAACTACATCTTCCTGAGTTTTTAACAATTTGTTCCAGTACATCTTAATAACCTGGGACAGCTAAAGCAGAAAGCACTTGATAAGGATTGTGGGTGATTCCCTAACCCTGAACCTCAGGAAGTTTCAGGATCTAGGAGATACCACAAGTAATTTGTTAGCTAGAATGATTAGCATACGAATACATAAGTGTGTACATTTTTCTCTTGCTTTCTTGGAGAGATTGGCAGGAATGGGGAGGGAAGAGAAGAAGAGAAAAGAAAAAGAATTCATCCATATAAAAATGGTCAGGAAAACGCCAAGCCAACTGATCCGACTCGGATCTGACTCAAGGCAACCCTAGGGGCCAGAATAGAACTGACCTCCAGAGTATTCAAGGAGCACCTTGGTGGATTTGAAATGCCGATCTTTTGGTTAGCCGTGGTAGCACTTAACCCGCTACACCACCAGGGTTTAGGTCAGGAAGACAGGATATCCATATAAAGATAATTTAAACAATAGCAATGAGCAATATCTGTGATGCCCAGTTTTCGAAATCAACAAAATCTCCAGCTTAGGGATCAGTCACAGGTAGCTTGACAGCTGTGGCACAAGTGTCATAAGGGATTCTCACCCAGTTTTAGCTACTGACCTTAGTCAAATCATTTTAACTCTTTGAGTAAAACAAGGGGCTTAGGTCAGCTGGACTTTCTTTCCTCTAAAAATTCTACAACTATATGAAATTCACATCTCTGCAAAGAAGAATCTTATCATATATGCTTACATATGTCCATACCTGCCATCAGTTCTAACATTCCAGGGCCTGGAAATTTGCCCAACAAATACTCAACAGCCAAGCCAAGCCAAGTGCCGTCGAGTCGGATCCGACTCATGGCAACTCAACAGACACTTGTTAAATGAATACATTTTTTTCACTATCTGAAATACATACATGTTAGGTGGGTCTAGGTTAAATGTTCTGTGCTTGGTTCTTGCTCCAAAGGAATACAAAAAGGACAGCTCTGAAGAGGTTATCACCAAGGGGAAACAGAACACAGAATAACAATAACCTTAACACAAAGAAGAAAGTGCATGTCAAAAAGAGGCACAAGTGCTCTGAGGATTCAGATAAAGCCAGATTGCATCAGGAGAAATGGTAGAAGCTTCCTAGAGGAGCAATGGACAGAAGGATGGACAGGCTTGGACATACGGGAAGGAAAATAAACAAGTTCAGGAAAGACAGGTCACGGGACTCCTGTGACCGTATCACCAAATCTGTGAACCACTGAATTCCTCAGAACAGGGGAAGAATACAGCATCTGGTTCAGCAGCAGGTTTTATCTGTAAAGATTCCACAAGAGCAGCAGGGGCCACCACAGGGGACAAAGTCAATAACAAAATAGGTAAAAATCAGGGTTCATGCCCTAACTTCAATAAGAGCATCATTCCTCTTGTCAATCCTACATTTGGAGCTTCTGTGTAAAATGTCTTCGAAGTCAGAAATGATTGAAAGTCACTGACATACAGGTTGTGCAGTATCAGGAAGACTAGAATGGGTTGCTCGACAGTCCAGGCAGCAGGAGCAAAAGTCTAAAAGAAAGGGTAGTAGCAAGAAAGGATGAAGAGTTTTCAAGCCATGTAGATTACATAGAATCTGTATATTAATCAAACACGGAAGGTGACGGCAAGGTGACTGGTGTCTCATGATTAGGTGAATGGAGAAATAATCAAGTGAAAAGGTGTACACTCCAAGCCGGACACTCTGCATTTGAATCCCAACTCTACCACTTATTTATGTGGCCTTGGTCAAATGATATCATTTCCTTGTGCCTACCTGATAAACACATGTAAGGTTCTTAGCACACCAGTAATAAGAGTTCAGTGAGCACTAACTTTGATTCTAATTAGGTGGAATAGGTTTGGAAAAAAGATGTCTACGGTCTCCAATGTGATGTATGTGAATTAAAAGTCAAGTGTCTAGGTAAATATGGTTTAAAAGTGCTCAATGCTGCAATTAGAGGGAAGGAATAGGTAGAGATATAATAGATGAAGTTACTCAAGTTGCCGTGAGTACAAAAGAGCAGAGACAAACCGAAGTTGAACCATAGAGGTGGTCTAGTTTCTGACAGGAGAAAGAAAAGGAAGTTAAATAGTACCAAAAAAAACCAACTAGAAGCAGTAGTTTGGGATCAAGGAAACCAAATCATTAAAGAGCTTCAAGAAGCGAGGTCAACAATATGACACACAAAGGACAAAGGTAGACGAATGCTTCCATTGCTTCTACAAGGAAAGCTGAGAGCCTCGGTGGAAGGTAGGGAGCAAGAAGAAGTGACTAGGTAAGAGCAGTACATTAATAGATAACACGTGTGGTGTTTTCTGTTTGCTAAGCACTGTGCTTCATTCCTTACAGAATCATTTTATTAAGTCCTCACAACCACCCACTCAGTGGCCACTTTTATCACTCCCATATACTGTTCTTGAAACTGAGGCACAGAGGAGCTGAGTAAATTGCCCAAGATATAAAAGCCATAAAAAGTGGTGGGCCTGGTATTCAAAGCCTTTCAGTCTGATATTACAACACCTTCTCCTAGCAACTTAGCAATAAATCCTTGAGGACATTTCCAGTGAAACAGACAAGTTTCAGATGCAGAAGTCTTGAAAGTCAGTTTCTTTAACAGTATTTTAATTTTCTTCAGCATGGGTTTAAATAATCACTTGAAACCCAGTGTTCTATCAACTTTCTAGCTACGATTCCTAGTCTGCGTATTTCTAATAGTACCTCAAGACACAGAGCAGACAGATGTTCCTGAATTCCCAGTAAATCTCTGGTGAGCTACTCATTATCTTTGGCCTCTTTTTAAATGTGAATAATTGAGGCACAAAACATTTCAAAAAAGCTATGCAATAAACTATGGTGAAGTCACTATAGTGACTCCGTGTGTCGTATCATCTATCTTACCCTAGCTAACTGTCATGGCTATCTAGCACTGCTTTAACAGAAATACTGCAAAAACAGAAATTTGTTTTCTCATAGTTCAAACCAACAAAAAAACCCTTGCCATCAAGTCGACTCCAACTCATAGCAGCCCTATAGGACACAGTAGAACTGCCCCATGTGGTTTCCAAGGAGCACCTGATGGATTTGAACTGCCAACATTTTGGTTAGTAGTCACAGCTCTTAACCACTACACACTAGGGTTTCCACTCACAGTTTAAGGAGGTTGGAAATCCAAATTCACGGTGCCAGCTCTAAGGGAAGGCTTTATCTCTCTGTTGCTCTAACGGAAGATTCTTGCCACTTCAGCTTTGCCTCTGGATTCCTTAGAGATGTCTCACCATCTATCTTAGCCTATCACCCCCTTGCTTCCTTGTTTAATCTTTTTGTATCTTAAAAAAGATTGACTCAAGATATACCCAACACTAAACCTGCTTTATTCAAATAACAAAGATGACTCCTTCCCAAATGGGAATATGACCACAGGTATAGAGGTTAGGATTCAAAACAGATGCATAATTCATTCCATAACATAGCCCCAAGCATTGGACTTCAGAATCTAAGGTTAACATAATGTGGTGAAACCTGTGAAAGCTAGAGCTGGACAAGATTGCTTTGTTTTTCTGGGTCTCGTGAGTTTTCTGCCTTTGACAAAGTATATGCAGCTTTAAAGCCACTTTTCTAACACTGTCTATTAGTGGGAAATATTTTAGTTTTACTTCTCTAACACATATTTCAGCTTTCACAGGTCTTGCTATATCTGTTATTTCACTGGTTACCAGGGATTTCTGTTGCAGAATCCCTTTGAAAGGATCAACAGGAAGATCTGAGTAGATTATCAGCCTAGTAACTAGGGATTGCTGAGAGTCTCCAGTGAAGAAAACTGGAGAAAGTAAGTAAGTGCTTGATACCATTAGGAGTTTAAACTTTGCCACATTAAGAGAATTATGGTAGGTTGGGGAACATAAAAACAGAGGAGTGGATAAGATCAAATGGTAGGGAATGAGGCTTTCTGTGCCTAGGCATCAAGGGCAGCATGAATTGTAATATGTGTGACAATTAAGTTTATGAATTCATCCTAGAAAAAGTACTACATAACTCATTGTTGAATACCACTTGGGTCACTTTCCAGTTACTCCCCTTAGGAAGCTGTACATTGACACCAGCATCTAGTCCACCCTTCAAAGCAAGTTTGGAACTCTTTTTCTGGAATGGCCATCAGAGTTTCATATTAACCTTGATGTCCTGAATGTCATCAAAATGTCTTCCTTTCAATAATTTCCTTTGTCTTCAGGTAAATAAAATAGCCAGTGGGGCCAGATCAGGTGAGTAAGGAGGCTGTTCCGGCACAGCTGTTTGTTTACTAGCTAAAAACTTCTTCAGAGACTGTTCTGTGTGAACTGGTGCATCATCATGATGCAAGAGCTATGAGTTGCTGGTGAAAAGTTCAGGTCGTTTTCATCTAACTTTTCCATGCAGCCTTTTTAAGCACTTCCAAAGAGAACATTTGGTTAACTGTCCAACTGGTACAAATTCATAATGAGCATTCCCTCTGATACCAAAAAACGTTAGCAACATCATTTTGACTCTTGATTTGGAGTGACAGGACATTTTGGTCATGCAGAATTGGCTTACTTCCATTGTGCACTTTGACACTTTGTTTCAGGATCATATTGGTACACTCACATTTCATCACCAGTTTCATCACGTTTCAGCACAACATGGCTCAAGCCATCATTTTGCCTCTTCAAAAGATCTGAGCAAGCCTCAACTCTCTTTTGCTTTTGTTCATTGGACAGTGCTTTGGGACAGTTTGGGCATACATATTTTTTATGCCAAGATTTTCAGTTAAGATTTTCCTAACTGTTGTTCTGTCAGTGTTTACTTGGTCTGCTATGCTTCTCACAGCAAGCCAACAACTTGGATGCACAGTTCGATGAATTGTTGCAATGTCTTTGTCAGTTCTGCTTATTACAGATCTCTCTTCATTATTGACATTTTCTCTCCCCCCAGAAAAATGTTTAATCTATTTGCACACTGCCTTTTTCTTCATGGCATTATCCCCCTGAACATGAACTAACATGTTCCTGGTTTCATTTCTATTCTTGCAAGCTGAACAAGAAATTTAATGTTTCTTTGTTGCTCTAATTCAAGCTCCAACATTCTCACAACAGCACACAAAAACACACAACAACAATAATGAACACCACTCAGGAAGACACCACCACATATCAACAGAAACACAGCTGTGAGACGCTGATATACCCAGGTTATGAAACCTTACTGAGTTGTTTATACAGTGCTGCCAACATAAGCACGTAGTGGCAAGCTCTCAACCTTAGTTGTCAGGCCTTGTAGAGGCAGAAGGAGCAGGGAGCAGAGTATAGGCATGAGGTGAGGAGGGATTGTCTCAGGGAGAGCACAAGAAGTGGTGGAGAAAAATGGGAAATGGAGAAAACAAGATAGAGCCAGCCTAAATCTCTGATGATACAACCCTTCTTTTTCACAGGATCACTGATTAGTACCTGCCTTACTCAAGTTTGGTAAAAACTCAGTTACACGATAAAGGGCACTCATGTATCCCAAACTTCCCATCTTGGTCTCTTCCTGTGCAATGAATAGGCCACCATCTTGGCTATGCATTTGAAATGTCATTTTGTGCTCTAAGTCTGGTAACTGAATTTTCTTCTCTTTTTCAAGCAGAATTATCTTTCCCTGCCTCCTTTAGAATTTACAGAATTAATTCTCCCTTTCTTCTCTTTTCTATCTCCTGTACCTCCTCTGGAACATTCCAGGTGCCAGTCATTGTATCAGCTGGAAAACCAACAACATACTACATGTCAAATATTCCTACATTATCATTTGCTTATCTTTATACAAAGAAATACAAAATAGTTCATTAACATACCTTTACTTATTCATTATTTTGAAAAAATTTTATTCAAGATCCAACTAGAATGGGTCCTATATTCATGCCATTTAGTTTTCCAAATACTGAAATAATTACTTACTATATTTTATTATTTGTTAACTGTGTCAGTTTATAGTCAATGTAAAGCTCTCAATTAACATGCTGCACTGTGGCATTCATATTCAAAAGTTTTAAAACATGATTGGAGTAATTCATTTCCCACACTGCAGGAAGGTGAAAATTATTCAGTCACTTGACTTGTGTTGCATAAAACATTGCTAAAATAAGTAGTAACACAATTTTTTCATCCAGGGTTATATTTTAAGGAATATGTTGTGAAGATAAGAAAGTGTTAGAACAGATTTTTCACCATTAAACAAAAATAGCATAAAAGCATTTTCAGGAAATCCCTGGGAAAAAATGGCATGAAATTTATAAGTTGTCTTTCAGTCAAATTTCTTTAGTCTTATCTTGTTTTATATGATCTACATACAACTTAACATCTAATCAGTGTAAAATGTTGAAACTCAAATTCTGTGTCTTCATTCTCCATTCTTTTTCGTCTTTTAAAGTCTATTAAAAAAAAGTTCTTGTGTCTCTTTTTAAGATTCAATATTATGATGTGCTAAAAATAAATAAACATTGGATATTGTGTCAGTGGCTGCTTAAATTCAATACATTATGAAATATGAATAAGAGACCACAGCTGAGGAAGCTCCTTTTCTTTGAGACATCAATATAAAAATGGAAAATGACAATTTTCAAAGACAGCTTAATTTGCATGTTATGAAGAGCAGAACATACACACACAAATTCCAGACAGGGAATGTTGAGAGGGAAATGAACAGAGTTGAGACAACTCAAGGCTTCAGAATCACTTGAAAACAGCATTCTACCAACATACAGATTGGGAGAGTGACAACTATAACGAAGCAACCACTCAAAAGCAATTACTGAGCTCCCATTACATGCCAGGAGGCAAGTCTAGAAAGATCAAAGAGCAGTTTGGGAAACTGGGAGACAAATGGAGAGATGATGAGCATAAATACATTTACTTTAACTATAAAGAACAAAACACCTCATAGTCTCAAACAAGTTTTTCAACCCTTCAAAAGGCCAACTTGATTAAGGGCCAGTTTCGCTAAAAAAAAAAAAAAAAAAAAAAATTTGAGACATGTAGAGGAATGGAAAGGCAAAGGGACAGAAGAGGAGAGGACCTGAGATGAGAAAAAATATGAAAAGGGAAGGAAAGAAAAATAAACATCTTTTGCAAAAATCTAGACTGAATATATAGAAAGCCTTGAACCTTATTTTATTCAACTCCCTTTGTTCAGATTAATGGCTCCAATAAGACACCAATAGTATCCTTTTTCTGCAAAAGACAGCTGAAGAAATCACTGAGATAAAGGATGCTGGTAAGACCTCCCTTCCTTGGCATCAAATTTCCTGTGAGCAGAGAAATTCCGTATCACATTGGTGAGTGAAAAAGAGCATGGCATCCATTGGTACCATAATTCCATAGAAAACTGCTTTGCTGTACTCCCAGTAAGAGACAGAAATCCTAAATAAATAATCTCTTCAACAAACCCAAACTTCTCTCTGATAAGTTGTTCCAAGATCAAAATGTAGGAACATGACCAGTTAGCAAACCCATTTGGCTGCAGATCAAAAGCCTCATTTTTCAATGAAATTTAACAGGAATAAAGTTAAAATAAATTCAGAAATTAAGAAAACTCATATTTATTGCCTGTTAAGATCCCAGCAAAAATTTGAAAATAGCATATGAGGCACCCATTTATTTTTCATTAATGTATAATAGTGATTTTTCCTAAATTTAAATAATAGTTGATAGGTCAAGGACATAATCTTCTGTTTATCTGCTCATAAACAAAATTTGAACCATGTAATATCCTATACTATGATGTGGTATCATCTTAATGTACTGACTTTAATCAGGTAATCAAAAGACAGCTTGATTCCTTGCTGTCAAAGTTTCCTTTGAAAATCTGTTTCCAATAAAGATTTGGTACAACTGGAAGGAAAGAAAACCATTCAGAAATATCAAAGAAAGAGAGATTCAAATAAATGAAGAATCTTTCATAGAGCCTGATGCTCCAAATCTTCAACACAACTCCTTGTCAGTTTACTTGGATTCTAGTACCATCTCACTCTTATTCTTTCTCAAAACGTCCAACCCAACACAGCTGGGCTTTTGCAGGAAATGTTATCAAGAGTCAGTTCCTCTGTTTGCACAATGACCACCTCTCCCCCCTTTGATTCAGACTGGTAATTGAGAGGAGAGACATAGATGTGGAAGAGTTGGCAGTGCAAGAGATAAGATACTCAGGTGGGGGCAGGGCCAAGATGTCTCCTCAATCCCCTCTGAAAACTAAGGAATGAATTAATAATTGAATGGAGCAATCTAGACACCCATGAAGCCTTAGGATATGGCAAAACGTTCTCAGATTGGACTTCATGCCCTAAACAGGAAACTATCTCACTCTGATGAGGCAGTGCACATGGATCCCTGCCCTTGAAGACTCACTGCTTGGGCAGACAGCGGGTACTGATGCCATCTTTGTTATCCAGGAGGTGGGGGATGCGCTTGGGCTGGCAAACACACTGAACTGCAGTGCTAAAGTAAACATTGTATAGCACAGCAGAAAGACAGTACACTAGATAGACAAATTTTGAGAGCCCAGCTGCTGACTGAAGGCACCACTGCTGCACTCCCCCTCTTTTCTGAGCTGTGCCACAGCTTCTATGTTTTGCAGCAGGAAGGGCAGCTCAGGCAAGACACCATCCTGGTCAGCTTGGAGATGGAGTCACCCAACCAAAGGCCTCATCAGGGCTTAATTTCCAAACTGAGAAGCAGTGCCAGTCCAGAAAACAAGTGCTTTTCCAACAGAAAAGCTTTGTAGGACAGTGTTACCTTACAACAGCGCCTCAGCTGAGGGTGGCAGCAAGCTATAACTCCTCCCTAATTGAACTATGACATACCATCTGGGGATAGCCAAAGAGGTGCTTCCACTGTTAGCCAAAAGGCTGAACCTGCCACACATGACGGCCTGACTGATTTCAACAGCTATTGGTTAACTCCCAGTTTCTTGAAATAAGACTGCCTGGAGAAATAACTGCTGAGAAGCCTAGCAGCAGCTCTTCTAGCCTTTACTGACCCACATCACAGGGTTAGTTGATGGCCCCCCAGTGAATTCCAAAGTAGGGAGCTGTATTTGCTAGCTAGGAAGCAGAGTCTGCCACTCGAGGTAGTCCACTGGGGCCAGTCACTACAGTACACAGAGACGGTTGGTGAACAAATCTCTTCTCAGAACTATGCTTCAGTTCCTCTTGAGGTAACAAAAGCCTCTAGATGGCCCACCCCATTACTAACCATTTAAAGAAACAGTCTGCAATGGCTCAGGAAAACTCCCCAAATGAAGAACCATTAAACATCTCAGATGAAGAAGGCTTTCTGAAAATATCAGAGGTTGAGTACAAAAGAATAATGTATAGAATCTGCCTAGAGATTAAACAAAATGCAATAGAGCAAAATGAAATATCAAGCAAGCTATTTAAACTGATGAAACATCAATGATCTGAAATCCAGCAGACCAATAATAAAAATTAGAGAATTAGACAATTCAATCCAAAGCCAAAAGAGCAGAATTGATGATATGGAAGTCAGACTTAGTGACCTTGAGAATAGAGCAACTGACACCATTTATAAGGAGAAATCAGAGAAAAGAAATAAAAGAAAAAAAAAATGAAGAAGCATTAAGAAACATCTAGGACTCTATCAAGAGGAATAATCTATGATTAATTGGAGTTCCTGAACAGAGAGGGAGAGCTGAAAACAGAGAGTACTGCTGTTGAGTTGCTGACAGAAAACTTCCCCGCAATTATGAAAAAAGAGAACATAGATATCCAAGATATGTATTGCATGCCACAAAAACTAGATGCCAAAAGAAAGACTCTAAGACATATTATAATCAAGCTTAATGTTTTAGTCAGCTAGTGCTGCTATAACAGAAATATCACAGAGTGGATGGCTTTAACAAAGGAAAGTTTATTCTTACACAGTCCAAATTCAGGATGTCTGCTCCAGGGGAAGGCTTTACCCCTTGTCAGCTCTGGAAGAAAGTCCTGTATTGCATCAGTCTTTGTCCAGGGAGCGTCTTGGCACAGGAACCTCAGGTCTGAAGGATGCGCTCTTCTCCAGATGGTATGAGATTTCTAATCCTCTGATTGCTTCTCTTTCCTTTTATCTCTTGTAAAATGAAAGGATTAAGGACAAGCCATATTCCAGGGAAATTCCCTTTACAGTAGAGCATGGAGGTGATCTTATAAAGGGATTTACAGTCTCACCCTAATCCTTTAACATACAGCACAGCAAAATTACAAAATGGAGGACAATCATAGAATACAGGGAATCATGGTCACATGGCTACACCTATTTTGGAGGGGACACAATTCAATACATAACACTTAATAAAATGAAACATAAACAGATCCTATTAAAGACAGTGAGGCTCAAAGCAAAGCTAACATTCAGAGGGAAACCCTGTAGGCTTTTGTCTGACTTCTCAGCAGAAACAATACTGGCAAGGAGGCAGTGGGATAACACATTCAAAGCCTTGAAGGAGAAAACTTCCAACCACAAATTATATATTCTGAAAAATTGTCTCTCAAATATGAAGATGAAATTAAGACATCAGCAGATGAAAGGAGCTTTAAGACTTTGTAAAAACCAAACCAAAACTACATGAAATACTGAAAAAAGCTCTTTGCTTAGAAAAACAAAACTATTAAGTGTATATCCAAGACATGTACTGAATGCCACAAAAGCACCCAGAATCACACTCAGCATCCAGAATCATGCTCAGTTAGGAAAGTCATAAAACTCAAAGCTAAATAATTAAAAGAAAGGAACCAGTGATCATATCATGCACCATCACTGTCATGGATTGAATTGTGTCCCCCCGAAAGTAGGTGTAGCCATGTGGCTGGGCCATGATTCCCAGTATCTCGTGACTGTCCTCCATTTTGTGGTTTTCCTAAACTGTATGTTAAAGGATTAGGGTGGGGTAATCCCTTCATAGGATTACCTCCCTGCTCCACTGTAAAGAGAGTTTCCCTGGAGTATGGCTTGCCCCACACTTAATCCTTTCATCCTGTGAGAGATAAAAGGACACAGAAGCAGGCTGAGAAATGGGAACTTCCTACCACCAGGAAAGCAGCACTGGGAGAAGAGCACATCCTTCAGACCTAAGGTTCCTGTGCCAAGATGCTCCCTGGACAAAGACTGATGCAGTACTGGACTTTCCTCCAGCACCAACAAGGGGAAAGCTTCCCCCTGGAGTGGACATCCTGATTCTGGACTTGTACCCTATTGGACTGTGTAAGAACAAACTTTCCCTTGTTAAAGCCATCCACTCTGTGGTATTCGTGTTAGAGCAGCACTAGCTGACTAAAGCAATCACATTAAAAAGAAGGATATACTACAGTACTTACAGTCTTTTCAGATGGAGAGGAAGTTAAAAAGATACACAAAAGTTAAAATTGGATTTAAACTTAGAATATTAAGGGGGAGCATAGGTGTAGCCACAAAGGACAATAACAGTGCAGCATACCAAAATGAGAAATGTAAGACAAGAGTCTCAACAAACACAAAATCTACACTGAAAAAGCTGAAAAGGCAGCCTATAAAGAAGACTGGCCCAGAAGAGAATATGAAGAGCCACATGGAAAACACCCACCCACCCACAACCACACACACACACACACACACACACAAAATACATCAAAATGACAACTCTAAACACACACCTATCAGTAATTACACAGATTGCAAACAGATGGAGTGTTCCAAAAAAAGAGACAATGAGTAACATCCTGGATCAAAAGATACAATCTGTGTATATGTTGCTTACAAGAAACACAGCTTAGGCTCAAAGATGTGAACAAACTGAAAATTAAAGGATGGAATAATACATACCAAGCTAACATACAAATAAAAACAGATGTGACAATAGTAACCTCAGATAAAATAGATTTTAATGTAAAATCCACCATCACAGACAAGGATGGTTACCATTTATTGTTGAAACATTCAGTACACAAGCAGGACTTAACAATATTAAATATTTATGCACCCAGTATCAGAACAGCTAAATACATAGAGGAAACACTGACTAACATTGAAAAATGAGATAGATCATCCCACAGTGGGAGACATCAACACTCCACTTGCAATAATGGACAGACCATCCAGAAAAAGGCTCAGTAAAGACACAGAAGATCTTATCACCACAATTAACCAATTAGACCTTATCGACATATACATAACTTTTTATCCATCAACAGATAAATACACCTTTTTCTCCAACGCAGATGGAACACGTTCCAGAATGATCATGTGTTAGGACATAAAGCAAGTCTCAACAAAATTCAAACCACTGAATTATTCCAAAGCATCTTCTCAGGCTACAAAGCCACAAAAGTCAAAATCAATAGCAGGAAAAACATAGATAGAAATTGGAATTCATGGAAACTGAACAACATCTTGTTCAAAAAGCCACGGATTATAGAAAAAATTAAGGATGAAATAAAGAAATTTATGGAATCAAATGAGAATGAAAACACATCCTGCCAGAACTTACGGGATACAGACAAAGCAGGGTGCAGAGGTCAATTTATCTGTATAAATGCATACATCCAGATGAAAGAAAGGACTTACACAAAAGAATTAACCCTACAACTTGAACAAGTAGAAAGGGAGCAACAGAGGAACCCCTCAGACACCAGAAGAAAACAGATGATAAAGATTAGAGCAGGACTAAATGAATTAGAGAAGAACAATTCAAAAAATTAACAAAACCAAAAGCCAGTTTTTTGAAAAGATCAACAAAATTAATAAAGCACTGGCTAAACTTACAGAAGAAAAACAGGAGAGGAAACAAATAACCAAATAAGAAATGAGATGGGAGATGTCGCAACAGACCCAGCTGAAATCAAAAGTATCACAATGGAAGAAAACTGTACTATAACAGATTCGAAAACTTAGAGGAAAGGGACAAATTCCTAGATTGATGTTATCTACCAAAATTATCACAGGAGAGGTAGAACAACTTAAGGAAGTTGTTCACAAAGGAAGAGATTGAAAAGGTCATCAAAAAACTACCAACCAAAACAAGTCGTCACCCACATGGCTTCACCAGAGTTCTACCAAACTTTTGGAGAAGAGTGAACGCCAGTACTGCTGAGACTATTTCACAGCATAAAAAGGGATGGAATACTGCAAAATTCATTCTATGAAGCCAGCGTAACCCTGATATCAAAGCCAGGGAAAGATCCCACTAAAAAAGAAAATCACAGACCAAAATCACTGATGAACCTAAATGCAAAAATCTTCAACAAAATCCTTGCCAATAGAATCCAACAACACATTGAAGACAATAATTCATCATGACAGAGCGAGATTCACACCAGGGATGCAAGACTAGTTCAACATCAGAAAAACAATTATTGTGATCAACCACATAAATAACACTAAGGATACAAATCACGTGATTTTGTCAATCGATGCAGAAAAGGCGTTTGACAAAGTTCAACACTCATTCATGTTAAAAACTCTCAGCAAGATATGAATAGGAGGGAAATTCCTCAATGCCATATGGAGCATCTACACAAAGCTAATCACCTACATCATTCTGAATGTAGACAGACTGAAAGAATTCCCCTTGAGAATAGGAACTAGACAAGGATGCCCACTCTCACCACTTCTATTCAACGCTGTACTAGAAGTTCTCGCCAGAGCAATTAGACGAGACAAAGAAATAAAGGGCACTGCATCAGCAAAGCGGAAGTAAAAATCTTCCTCTTTGGAGATGATGTGATTATATATGCAGAGAACCCTAAAGAATTCATAAGTAAACTACTGGTACTATTAGAAGAGTTCAGCTAAGTATCAAGATATAAGATAGACATAAGTAAGTCAATAGGATTCCTTTATACTAACAAAGAGAACATAAAAAAGGAAATCACCAAGTCAATACCATTTACTATGGCCCCCAAGAAGATAAAATACCTAGGAATAAATCTAACTATAGTATTGCAAGAAACCAACAGAGACTTAGATAAACAGAGAAACCTACCTTGCTCATGGATAGAAAGACTTAACATTGTGAAAATGTCTATTTTACCCGAAGAGATCTACATATACAATGCAATCCCAATATAAATTCCAGTGACATTTTTTAATGAGATGGAGAAACAAACCACACCTTTGTCTGAAAAGGGGAGAAACCCTGGATAAGCAAAGCATTACTGAAGAAGAGGAAGACAGTGGGAGGCCTCATACTACCCAACCTTATACACTGCCACAGTAGTCAAAACAGCCTGGTACTGGTACAAAAAGAGACATATAGACAAAACAGAATTGAGACCTCAGAGATGCCACCATCCTCTTATAAACACTTGTTATTCAGTTGTAAACTGGGGCAAAAACAGTCTGCTTAACAAAGGGTGCTGGCAAAATCAGATATCCGTCTGCAAAAAACTGAAACAAGACTCACATCTCACACCATACACAAAACTAACTCAAAACTGAATAAAAGAACTAAACATCAACCTAAAAGAACAAATATCATGCAAGAAAAAATAGAGTTAACAATGGAAATTTTAATACACAACTTAGACTTCAAAATCTGACAAAACACGACCAGCAGAAGGGAAAATGGGTAAATGGGAACTACTGAGAATCAAACAGTTTTGCTCATCCAAAGACTTTCTCCAAAGAATTAAAAGACCACTTACAGAATGGGAAGAAAACATTTGGCAACTACATGCTGGACCAACGTCTGATCTCCATAATCTACACGGTACTGCAAAATATCAGCAAGGAAAAGGTAAATAACTGAATTAAGCAATGGGAAAAGGAAATGGACAGACACCTCACCCAAGAAGACATCCACAGAGCCAAAACACATACGAGGAAATGGTCACAATCATTAGCTGTTAGAGAAACCCCAATCAAAACTACAATAAGATACCATCTCACCCCAACAAGGTTGGCCATGATCCAAAAAACACGAAACAACAAATTCAGAGAGGCATTTAGAGATTGGAACTCTCCTACACTTTTGGTGGGATTGCAAAATGGTACAACCTCTTTGGAAAGCAATATGGTGCTTCCTTAAAAGCTGAAAATAGATACACCATTTGATCGAGTAATCCCACTGCTTGGAATATATCCTACAGAATCAAAGGCAGTCACACTAACAGATACATGCGCACAAATGTTTCTTGCAGCACAGTCTACAATAGCTAAAAGATAGAATATACCAAGATGCCCAACAACACATGAATGGATAAACAAACTACGGTACATATACTCAATGGAACATTACACAATTATAAAGAACAAGGATGATTTTAGGAAGCATCTCAAAACCTAGTTTCAACTGGAAGACATTATCCTGAGTGAAATCAGTCAGCGGCAAAAGGACAAATATTGTATGAGACTCCTACTACAAGGACTTAAAAATAGACTTATGTACAGAAGAAAAGACTCTTTGATGACTGCAAGGGTGGGAAGGGAGGGAGAGGGCTGGTCATAGACTACACAGTCAATAGAAATTTTGTTGAGTGAAAACATTGACAGCACACAGGTAGAAGGAAGATCAACTTAACTAGACTTCAATATAAACTGAAAACTCTTCTAGTCTTAACCCAATACTGTAAGGAGAGAGTAGCAAGGGCAGAGGTCTGGGGACCATGCTCTTAGGGGGCATGGAGGCCAACTGGCATAACTAGCGATTGCTAAGAGTGTTCTTTGCACCTCGCATTGGTGAGTGTTATCTGGGGTCTTAAAAGCTAGTAAGCTGCCATCTGAGGTATACCAAATGGTCCCAACTCATCCGGAAAAGATGATCACCAAGAACAATAAAGACATGAGGAAAAAAGAGCCCAGGAGACAAAAGGACTCATGTAAATGGGTGACGGTATCAACATGTGATCAGAAGAACCAGATAGTGCCCAACCACTACCAAAGACAGCTGTGATGGGGCACACAATGTTCAGTTCCAGTAGCGACACAGGAAACAGAGGGGTGTACCTCAAGAACTCCACTAAAAGACCAATATGGACAATTCAGCAACCTGGGGATTCCCCTGGGAGCCTGGGCCCAAGACCCACTGCTGCCCATGACCAAAAAATATTACTCAGGTCAACTCTTCAGACAGGAATGGACTGGACACAGGGTCACAGTGTGACCATAGGGTGTGTGTACTTTATGGTTCTATGCATCTATAGGATACCATCCTGCTGGCTTCTTACCAGAAGAGGGAGGAGAGAGTGGAAGGGAGGGGACAGGAGATTGTGAAGAGGATATGACATATAAAGAATGAAAATGAGGAGTGTGCTATCACTGGACAAGGAGAACAGAAGGAACCGTAGATTGGCAGGGATGCAAATTTAATTTAGATTGTATACTTTCACTCAATCACAATAAAACATTACGGGAAAAAAAACAGATACCCAGGGCATCACAAGCTCTAGGCAAACAACTTTGTTTTGCTGAGCATTGTGTTCAGTTGCTCCAGAGCAATAAGTGCTTTGTTGAAGATCATGGTGATTCATTTCATTAAGTCATCGTATTGGATCCTAACCATATATCCATGAGTCGTGACATAACTAAATTATATGTTAAATTTACTTGGTCCTACATCTATAGCACACACATATACACAAGATTAAAGTTTTGTGACATTTACTAACTATTGAGTAGAAAAGAGATTTCTCTTTTTCAGTGCCACAACTGTCTTCTGTGTAAACATCATTTGAAAGGAAAAGATGTAGTTAAAAAATGTTAAGCAGGATAAACAATATCCTTTATTTAACTCAATTAAAAAAGAAAACTCGATTTGAACAAACACTACTTCATTATTAAAATGTTTTCCAAAATTTGATTTCAGATATATCTCCCTGGAAGCCAGCACAAGAGGCAAAATCATGGAAGCTCTGTAGACAAATGCAAACTCCCCAAGGGACCAGATTACTGACTGAGAGCTGTGGGGATTGTGGTCTCAAAGAACATCTAGTTCAGGTGGCATAACACAGTTTATAAAGAAAATCTTCTACATTCTACTTGGGCAGGTACTGCCTGGGGTCTTTTAAACTTGTAAGAGTCCATCTAAGACACTGCATTGTTCTCATCCCACCTGGAACAAGTGAGAAGGAAGAAAATCAAACACATGAGGGAAAGATTAGTCCAAATAACTAACGGACCACATGTACGGCTTCCACCGTACTGAGTCCAGCACCGTTAGGCGGTGCCCAGCTACCACTACCGACTGCTCTGAAAGAGATCACAATAGAGGGTCCCAAGCAGAGCTGTAGAAAAACATAATACAGTATTCTACCTCAAATAAAAGTAAATAAATAAAGACCTTACTTTGTGGTCTGACAGAGACTGGAAAAACCCCAAGAGTATGGCTCCTGGACACTTTTTAGCTCAGAAACGAAATCGCTCTGGATGCTCAACCTTCAGACAGAGATTAGATAGGTTCACTTAAAATAAAAAAAAAAAAAAGACTCTAGGGACATACTACCAACCCAGGAAAAAAGATGAGAAGACAGGAGGGGACGGGAAAGCTGATCATAGGGTAGCCAAGGTAGAGATGGGGCAGTATTGTTGACATGTCATGGCTTGGCAACCAATATCACAAAACAATATGTGTGCTAATTGTTTCATGAGAAGCTAGTTCTGTGAACCTTCACCTAAAGTAGAATGAAAAAAGAAGAAAAAGGAACCCGTCTTTGGTAGACTGTCTGATACCCCACCCCATAATCCTTAATGATAACAATATAGTTAGCTCATAAAATCAGCTTGGAAGTGCCAATGTACATTTGGTTAGAGCTTAGTTGAGTCTTTATGAAAGAATGAAGAGAGAACACAAACTCATCTTCCAAATTTAATGCTCTGATTTCAAGTTCAGGCAAGGATCTTAGATCAGTCACCAGATAGACAAAGTAGTTTCTGAGACTATTAATCTCAAATCGTAAGAACTCCTCCAGCATTATAAAATATAAACATGTTTTCTAACCTGTCCCTGAAATTGTTCTTCGCACATACATAGCAGTGCCTACAGGTACTCTAGTAAGGTTTGAGGTATCTGACAGTGTGTTTCATGGAGTCCGAGGAAGTCAGCCCACTGAGGCCAGTGTGGCTCTTTGTTTAGCCAGCAGCCGCTCCTCTGATGGAACTCTCTCAGAGAGCTCCAACCTGCTATTCCATCCTTACACTCACCATCTATTATAGTGTCCTGTATTTTCTAAAAGAATCAATTTCCAAACTACCACGTGGAGCCCAATTATAGCAAGTATTGCCTACAAGAATTAACTTCTTGTACGAAGAAGACAAATGAGTCATGGATTGTTAAACAGAGGCAGAGCAGGAGGAGAAGAAACGAAAAGAAAAGAAGGAATCAAGGGAGGGGAGAAGGAAGCAAGAAAGTGAGCAAGGGAGAAAGGGAGGAAGGGAAGAAAGAGGGAGAGAAGGACAGGAGGAGGAAGACAGGAAGGCAAGCCATCTCCATAGCAAAATCTGTCTCCATCCTGAGACAACACTATGAATCATACTTCGCATAGATAATGTGTAGGGCCTTGTTCAGCTCTGCTTCTCTGTATGAACAAGGATTTGTATATCACGGCCTCCAATATCCTTAGATCAAATTCCAGCTGTGCCACGTTCTGTGTGACCTTGTGCCAGTCCGTCAGCCTCAGCTGTTCAATTAGTCAAATGGAGGTAACAGTATTCCCTGGCTCTCAGAGCTTCTGTAAGGATTAAATTGAGTTACACTCATAAAAGGGTCTGTCTTCTAGCAAGTGCTCACTAATTGATAGATTAGTGCTGGTATTGTTGTTGTTGCTGATGAGATGGCTACATATTTAGCCCTTCTCCAGATGAAAAATGTTATTAAACATGATCTCAGATGTTCAACAAGGCTTGCAAGATGCCTGTTGAAACACACACAAACACCAGAAAAAACTCCCTGCCTTCTTCTGCTGTAGATTTGAGAGGGTACACTGGTTAATCTCTATTACCTTATCTTTTTATTATTTAAAGTAGTATTCATCTAGTCTAAGGTGCCCTGGAAACACCACATCAAAACCATCCACAAAGCTTTTTAAAAACACCAATCCCCAGTTTCCCACCCAGAAAAACTGAATCAGAATCTCCGGGGATGGGCCCTGCACATCAGTAGACCTTCTAATTTTCCCTAGGTGGTTCTAAAAGGTAGACAGAGTTAACAACTGGTGTAGAAGAAAACAGCAAACCCTCAGAAAGACAATTTGAGCTAAAACTTCACTTTCTCCTCACTAGTTACATAGCCATAAATAAAACAAAAACCCTAACTGAGCCAGTTTCCACTTTCATAACATGGCAGTTATCATTTGCAGCTATTTCCCAGAGTTGCTAGTTGTAAGTCATATTACTATGGTAACATGCAAAGGCATACTCTGCAATTTGTTCTTGAGAGCCTGTTCTGAGCTTCAGGTGAGGAAGCCAGCTACTCTGAAACCTATAAAAGAAGCCCAGTCATTTCCTACCCAGGTTGCTCATCCTAATATCTAGAAGAAAGAATGGAGAAGGCGGAAGGGTCCACCCAACTGGTGGTTCCATAGAATCAGGTCTGGTACTGCACGCTGTGAGAGATGTTACAGTCAGCTCAAACTTCCATCTCTTATACAAATAAAAAATTTCATTACCACCTACTCTACTTCCTTCCTAGTAAAAAACGGGGCAGTGTGGTTCAGTAGGCAGGAACATATAAAATAAATGTAAAATATGGCTTACCAAAACCCCAAATTAATAGCATTCAAGGGCTAAGTGTGACATGTTTTAATTAGTTTTGATTCAGCTCTTCTCCTAACTGTATTATTTAACCTATAAATCATGATTAAAGGATTGATCTGACAATATGAAATGTAGAAAACAGGAATTTAACTTACATTAATTACCACAAATTTTTTTCTGATTCTCTTTTTCACTCATCTAGGTATACTAACTGAATTATGCATTAGAAACATATATCTCTGTCAATTATTCTAATAAATAACATTGAGGCCCATGGAATAAAATAAGTTAAGCATTTTGTTCAGCTGAATTGGTGGCTTAGAACAAACAGGAGTTTTAAAGCTATAAAATATCTCACTGATTGAGAACTGATTCACTGTTTCATCTTTTCCACTTACTTCTTTGTTGCTAAATACAGTACTGTGATCTTTATTGCTTTTTAAAATGGTTTGAGTGTATATTTTAAATGATAAGTATCTTTTCATGTGGCATAAAGCTATATTTCACTTTTATTCATTTTTAACCTACTCTTAAAAAAAAAACTAAACTCATTGCTATTGAGTCAATTTTGACTCTCAGACAGGCCATAAGGTGGCGGAGAATTGTCCCATAGAAGTTCCAAAGAACATCTGGTAGATTCAAGTTGCTTACCTTTTGGTCAGCAGCTGAAGCTCTTAACAACTGTGCCGCCAGGGTTTCCACACCTACTCTTGAAAACCAAAACAAACCCATTTCTGTTGAGTCAATTTCAACTCATAGCAACCCTACAGGACAGAGTAGAACTGCCCCATAGGGTTTCCAAGAACCATTCAATAGACTCAAACTGCTGACCTTTTGGTTAGCAGCCATAGCTCTTAACCACAATAACATCACGGTTTCAGCATCTGTTCTTAGGAGATGCAGTTTATGAGTTCTTTTGGTAAAGTAAACATCATTTGGAAATTTCTGGAGTTTCTTATGATAAGATATGTGAAACATCTTGTTAGACTCATTGCAGACACTAATTTATTTTTAAAAAGTTGCATACTCATTAAGAGCAAACCAAACTAAAGCCACTCAATTGTAACTCCTAGAGATCGTATAGGTGAGAGAAGAACTGCCCCGTAGAGTTTCCGAGGAGTACTTGGTGGAGTTGAATTGCTGACCTTTTGCTTAGCAGAGGTAGCACTTAACCACTAAACCACCAGGGATTCCATTCATCAAGAGAGAACTGGTTAAATAAATTGTTGCACATCTATAAAAGGAATACTACAAAGAGGATTTACATCTCTTTGTAGTAACAAAAGATGTTCAAGATATGGTTCACAAGGTTAAAGTAAACTACAGAATTTTATACGTAGTATAGAGTCCCTGAAGGCGGCATATGATTAACACACTCAGCTGCTAACCAAAAGTTTGGAGGTTCAAGCTCAACCCGAGGCCCCTTGGAAGAAAGGCCTGATGATCTCCTGCCAGAAAAGCAGCAATTGAAAATTCTATAGAACAGTTCTACTGTGACATACAAGTGGTTACCATGAGTCAGAACTGACTTGATGACTATTGGTTTATGTATTACAGCATGGATTAGCTTAAACTGTATAAAGACCTTCTGTGTTTATGAATGCATGAAATCTCTAGAAGTATCTATAAGAAATGGTTAATAATAACCATATGTGGGAAACAGAATGATGGGGAAACTTCCCGCTTTATAGTTTTCCGTGCTGTTAAAGTTGTTTGCCATTAGCATGCATTACATTTATGTTTTTTAATACAGAATTTTAAAAAGATTCCCTGTAGGAAAGATTACATCATGTCACTAATCAATCATATGATATGAAAATTACACTCCTGTTATGTGAATTTTACTCAGAGGTTCTCTTTAGTGGATAATGATAGAAAGGGAGAAAAACAATACCTGTTGATAAGATTTAGCACTTGGACAGAGTAACTATAAAATGGAAACACAACTGCAAAGCAAACAGCCCATGTTTTTTGGAAGGAAATAGCTAAAATCATCACCTCCTTTCAGTAAACTAACCAACTATGTACTCAAATTCATATAATGTTCTTGTATGTTAAAAGTTGCAAGGTGTTTTTCCATTCTCTTGAACAATTTAGTTAAGATGAAAAGTATGCAAGAAAATAGCTACCATAATTTTGTTCACGTATTAGATTAAAAAGTCAATTCCAACTCGTGGAACAGAGTAGAACTGCCCCAAGGAGCAGCTGGCTGGGTTTGAAATGCTGATTTTTTTTTTTTTTTTTTGGTTAGCAGCCAAGTTTCTTAACCACAGTGCCCACCAGGGCTTTAGATTATTAATCAAGTGTTCTAAAATTGTCCAAGCTGGGTGTGTATGAATGTGTGTTTTAACTAAACAAGTTGATCTATTTTAATTCTTACTCTGAATTCCTTAGGAAACTCTGATAGTGTAGTGATTAAGAGCTATGTCTGCTAATCAAAAGGTCCACAGTTCAAATCTGCCAGGTGCTCCTTGGAAACTCTATGGGGCAGTTCTGCTCTGTCTTATAGAGTCACTATGGGTTGAAACCAACTCAACAGCAGGAGGTTTGGGTTTTTTTGTAAGTTCCTTAAGTTGTTAGAAACCATATGTAAATTTCCAAATAAGCAAAAAAAAAAAAAAAAAAAAAAAAGCTCAAAAAAGAAAAAACAAAATTTTATTTTCTTATATACTATTAATATTCTAGCAAGACACAATGTGTGACTGTCTTGGAGTTGAGCAAGAATACTATCATTTATTCTGGGAAACCTCTTAAATATTACTACAAACACCTTTTATATTAGCAACATTAGAAATACACTATGAAATACACCTAGGGATGTGTAAAAATTCACTCTGTTAAATAAAGATTTGGAACAGACAAAATAAATACAGCAGCGATCTAGTTCTCAGATGCATGAATACCATCTGCTGATACAAACAGAAAGAAATTTGGAATTCTTATATCACAGCCAAACTTCCCCACGAATCTCTGACTTTTGCCCCAGATTCTGACCTCAGGCATTTCACACAACCATCATCACTTCTACCTACCATTCAACCAGCATCTTGTCAAATCTGGCTGCAAGATTAAGTTTCCCGATTCAGAATTCAATATTGTAACCCTAAGGATATAAGATCCAAGCTGGAACATTCTGTTTTTTCATAGAAAAAAATGGATAAAATTGTTTCAGCCCAGGCACCACAGTTTGCCCTGACTATAATGATGAATCATCAGGACTGACACTAAGTGAAATGAGTTTGATGTTCTTGGCTTTATTCGTACACATTAAAGAGCATTATACATTTGTCCCAACTCTCAACCTTTTCTCCAAAAGGTGGAAAGAGCCTTGTTGCCTCTTGTAATTCAGGGCTTACAAACTAACTCGCTGTCTGAAGCAAATTTGGCCTGCCATAGCCTATGGTTGTAAGCCTAGCTCCTCCTCACCCATTCTGGGGCTTCATTTTAACACGGAATAAAACTGAAGACCTGTTCATCTATTTTCCATATTAACTAAAGCTTCTGGTACTTATGCTTCTGTGTTAGGGTAATGTTTGCCTCTCACTGTCGAAAATAAAGTATTTAATTTTTTTTAAATCATCAGTATGTAGGCCACAGTGCAAGCTAAGCACTTTGTAAATGGTGCATATTGGTCTTTCAAAGAAGAGTTTGCCTAAGTTTTGCAGTCAGTGCTAACTACACTGTTTAACAAGTATTTGATCCTTTTAAGTGCACTCATTGCTTTATGTTGTTAGGTGTGAGCAGTGCCATTTTTTAAAAAATAGCTCTAACAATTCATCAAAAACTACATTTGTAAAATGTGCAGTCCACATCATACTGAATGCCAGAAGTATCTTTTGTAATACGGCTGCTACTTTACAGCACATGAACATTGGTTAAATCCTTGTGAAAACTCCAAAAATAAAAGGTGACCCTTTAATTTTGAAATCTGTGTTCTATAGCACATGTGCTATAAAGTTGTTTTTGTTTTGTTTTTAGTTTTCCTTTGCCATTAGTTTTACTTTCCTCAGTTCATTCATTGTTCCATTGCTTTTTTGCATCATTTACAGTTGCTAGGGGGTGGCCAAGTAAGCTTAAAAACAACAGAAATGCTCACTAAAGAAGCTAGTATATTGGTAAACTCTCTACCACCCTTTGGCTTTGTTTTGCGTGAGGTCTTCTTGTCTTGCTTTTGAGTGCCCTTTCCTCCCTTGACAGCTCACAAGGATTCGCTGTTCACTTATTACTCATCACACTGACTTTGGATTACAGTGGGAAAGAGAAGAGAAGCTGATTGAGAAACGACAGTGAAGGAAGAGAGCAAAACGCCAGAGCAGATGCATTTCAGTAACTACATCCTTTTCATTAAAGGTGGCAACACATTTATTTGCATCTTTGACCCTACAAGGAGAGATCTGGAAATTGCATGGGTATCTCTACTAGAACAATTGTTTTCACCCCTGGAAAAAATAACAGAAAGTAGGTGAAATTTAGAATAATCTCTTGATCCTCAATTTTTCCTCTTGATCTAATGGTTAAGAAAATAAAAATAAAAAAACAGTGCTGAGGAAAGCAGAGATGTGGTGCACTTCAAATCACTACTAAGTATCAACAGCTAATCTCTATCTTTTGAAGAAAGAGTCCTTCATATCACAGAGGTTTTAAAGCCAGTGATAAAACAAAAAGCTATTTTCGGAAGCCCAGCCAACTTGAAAAATAAAGTGTTTTAAAACCTAGACAGTTGCCTTTGACATAAATAATCAGAGGTGTTTTCAATTATGTCACCATTTAATGCAATGGTTTTATATTTAGACAATATGGCAATAACGGCTTCATTTTTAGCTAGAATCAAATGTGCAGAAAAGAACACAAGCATATAACAAACCAGGAGGGAATTTATCAAAATAAAAAAAATTAAGCAATTTTCACCACAATTGGCTCACGTGGTAGAAATGGAACAAGGATAAAAAGAAGTACAGAAAGAAAAACGAATCCTTCCTAAAATGTAAGGATTGTCTCTCCCCCCTAACTCCTTTCTTCAATTTGAGTTTCAGAAGAAAAGAACGAGTAAAAAGTTACATTGGCACAAATCTTGATAATAGTGATGGACCAGCTCAAGACAATGTGGCTCAACATAGCAATTTACATGCACTCTCGAAACAAGGCTTGCCTCAGTAATTCACTTTATTGGACACACATTTGCACCTATCAAAAAAAGAAGAATATAAATGCAGGAGTGAGATTATATTTAGAACAGTTATAATCTCCCAGATAAAGGTTCTACCATTAAATACAAATTGATGTAAATATTGTATGATTTGGATTTTCTTTTAGTGTTCAAATCACAGTCAGCATTTATGTTTTGTACACATTGTTTCTTTAAGTCTTATCTTTTGTTATGTGTGTCTTATTTTGTAACTACTTTCTGCATTATCAAGTGTTAAACAAGGAAAAAAAAAAGAAGAAGAAGCAAAAGTAGCCTGTACAATGTTACAATATGCAGTAAAAAGTGGAATTTTTCAGCTTTGGCATACATGTTAGTTAAGTTCTAACTCTGGTTTAAAAAAAGAAGAATGATTTAAACTGATAAAACACAGCTTATATAGAAAGGATTAAACAAAAAAGCCTTTCACTGATACATTTTACATATAAGAAACATTATATTTATACTTTATTTCACAAGCATTCATACTTTACTTGCTGCAGCAAGCTCTCTGCATATGTTAGAGATATGAATCCATAAGCTTAAATTCTTAAACATTAAAAATGATATTTGAATAGTAGATAAGGTTTCATTAATTGCTCTTAGAAACAGAAGAAGACATTTCGTTTCAGTACCCAATTTCATGTGCTGGTTGTCTAGTTTTGTCATTAATATGGTTGTACATTGTTGTTAATACATTGAAAAATCTACTCTAATGGACAAAACTGGTTGCAGAAATTAGGCACCCGATCAAGTAACATAATGAGCTTAAAATATATTCTATGTAAGAAAAAATTAATACATTCAATAAAAGGAGAACATCAAACCTTCTTCTAAGTACAAGTGGAGTATTAACTGCAGTGCTTAAAGTCAGTGAGTAATAAATACCACAAATTCAATTTGGGTGAGTTCAGTACTTACCAAATTAATACTAGCACTACTTTGTATTCAGAAAGAATAATCCCTAGTTAACTTGCATTTTTTCTGGTATGCCATTTGCCTATAATGCCTTGAGGGGGGAAAGGTCTTCTCAATTAAATTCAAGTATTGATCATTTAATACGAAAACCCCACTAATTTGTTGAGGCAGTGCGTCAGTTTCAAAAATGGGCAGTCAGACACATTAGAACGACTTCCGTTATACTATATGAGAGTTATGCTTGGAATGTGTAAAGCAGGGTTAGGTTAGCTCTTTCCCTTCAACCCCCCAATTTAATTATTCTGTATGAGGCAGGAAACACAGTCAAAATGGACTGAGGAAACTCTATGGGCAAGTTATTTACACCGCCAGGGCCCTCGCTCCAGAGGTGATCTCCACCTGACATCAGTCTGGGCGTGTTCTAGGCAAATAAACTTCTTAAAGCTGCAATAAATACTTTGTGGAAAAGGACAAGGTATAAAAAACCCACATAAAAAAGAAAAAAAAAAAACAACCAATTTTAACACATATAAAAGTGTTAAGGGACATAAAGTCCAAGATAATGATGAAACAACACGGGCTAAGATGCGGAGAACAGCAACGTAATGAGACGCATCTAACCACTGTCAGTGAACTGCACGTACAAAAATTGTTGAAGGGGTGTATGCGTTATTGTGTATATATTTTCACATACACACACAAAAAATGAATTGTTCCTCTACTAAAACAATTCCAAGTAAATATTTTGTGATTTAAAACGTTCCTAAGAGAACGTACACAGTGAGACAGAGGTAAGACAAATGCACTGCTTTACCTGCGCTCTGCTCTGTCGCCCTAAGCTCCTTGCCTATGTACAAAGCAGTCTTAGACACTTGCGTTATGTTCCTAATACACAACTTTATAACATTTTAAATTGTCTAAATCTACCCTGGGTTCGAGAAATTAAAAAAAAAAAAAAAAAAAAAGACTCATTTTCCTAGCAAGGAAAAAGGTGCAAGTGCTGTTGATTGAACTTCTAAAGCAATTAAATATGGTTTGTGGTTCTACCAGTACTTTCAAAATATCAACTGGAAGTGCATCCATAAGCACTTTGATCCAGTTGCATCTCTCCCATTCCCAGCAAGCTCACAAGTAGGCTTGATAAATATTTTGTCTAATTTGCTTCATCTGTTGTTTTTATGAACAACTAATTTAATATCCTCTTTTCTGTAGTATATATTTTCAAAAGTCACTATATAAACATGTGCAGGCAGCCTGGACCCTCAGGCCTGTGTGTCAAGATGGCAGGCTGATCAGGGGTCCTCTAGGGATGGCAGTGCCAGAAGGGGGATTGGACACAGTGACCTGTCTGCAAGAGACAAGGAGGGAAAGAAAACAGGAGGTCTGTAACACTGATGAACTAATCTGTCACTCACAAGATCAGGTCTGCAAAAATGAAAAGATGCAGTAGACATTTAATGAACGTGGGAGGTAGAAACGGGATTCTTCATTTCTGAATGATATTCAAAGCCCTGGTTCAGAAGCTATTTAGTTAGCTGTCTCATTTGAACTGATGTGAAAATTTTCTGAAGGAAAACAATCCATCCTACAATTTAAAGGGTTAAGAAGCTTGCTACAGACAACTGCTATCAAAAATCAGGATGTGATTGCTGAAAAGTGTCCAAATGAACCAAGTTTCTTGATCTTGATACACTGGGCAGAGTTTGTTCTTCCAAGTACTACCAGACTGCTCGCTTAATTGCTTGCTTCAGAGAGGGAAAACCCTGGGGGAAAGGCATATATGAGCAATATCTGCTTGTGGAGCCAGTCCTCTCTGCTAAGATGGATTATGGCCAGCAAAGCAGGGAAGTCTACCCCTTTCCTCAGTGGAAGCATCTATGGATATTTAATCCTCTGACTGAAAAAACTGAAGAACATGTTTCTTAAGTATCTTTCAGTGTCCTAAATGGAAAAATATCACTGCAAATCAGTCACTTGTTCCCCAAAGACAACACAGAACAAAAAAGGGGGGAAGGCAATGATAATTACTATCCAAATAATGTATTTGAGAAGGGACACACACAACTTTTTTTTTTTTTCCCTAATAATTTGCATTATCAAATAGGACAGTTCACACCTACTCGGTAGGCTTAAGATGTTCTTTAAATCAAAAACTGCAAAATAAACTGTCTTTCTCTGGTTAGGAGGAACTACAAAGGGACACAAATTAGTTTCAAGTTCTTTTTCTGATTGCTAGAAGTAGTCATATGAGTAAATATTCTTAGCTTTGTTGTAATAATAAAAATAAACTCATTTCGAATGTCTGTGTCACCTTTCTTTTTATATCTATAGCTAGATAAATATAAAACTTTTATATATATATGTATATATATATATATATATGGAGCCACATGGTATTTTTCTTTCCCTTTTGAATACTTAGTGATTTTATTCCAAATAAAAAAAAAGATTGTACATCTTTAGAACAGAAACTTTACTAGCTTGACAATAAGTTTATCTGAGTTTTTAACAAATAGCTTACGAGAAGTAATATTTTCAGAAAACTTGTGGCTATCTTGATGCACTATTTACAAAGTCTTCATAAATAATCATTAACAAATATAGTTCCTGGACATGCTGAGCTTTAAAAGTCATTTAGGGTATGCACAGAACACAGAGCTTCATAATAACAACAACCAATTTTAAATAATGACAAATTAGAAGGATGTCTGGGATCTGTATACAGCTATTTCTTTTTAAAAGTATATATCTGTGTCTTTTTAAAGCATACACCTTTACTATTGATTTCCTGCAAATAATGTGGAATAACAAACTAGAAGTATCTCTCTTGAATTTCCACAAATCTTTCTTTCCACCAAATGAGGAAAACATATACAAAAGAACATCTCATCCTTATTTGGGAGTGAAGTACAGTAATTCTATACAGAATTCAGTACCATAACTATCACATAAAGAAGAGAGAACATGTTTGCAATTAAAGAAAAGTTTTATTAAAACCGGACAAGACAGTTCTCGGGGGCTCAAGTTTTATTTATACATGAAAAGATAATCCATTGTAGCAGGAATTTATTAAATTATACACCCCACAGTGATTTTACCAATATTTTATATAGTTGCTCATCAGCAAGCTTGTACATGAAAATGGGTATTAACATTGCACAAAATCTGCCTCTCTATATTTTCTCCTGACAAATATGTACTCACCTTTCACTCTCTAATGCCTATATAATAAAAAATAAGTTGAAAGTTTTAAGCATCTATTTTTCTGTTGAAGCACATAGCTACTGCTGTCAAAATAGCAAGAGGCTGTGGTGAACATAGTATTATATATCTGACATTTTCCATTAAAAATATATTATGAAACATGCTGGTGTTAATAAACCACGTGCTTTCGGAGTCCTAAAATCCTTTGCTGTAATTTTGTTAAAGGTAGAGTAAGATGGTCTATCTCCCCCATCCTATTAATATAGCAAGCAAATTTTATGTTATCACCTGACCAGCTTGTCTTGACTGGAAAGTATACCCAAAAAAAGAAAGAAGGAAAAAAACTTTTTAGAGTTTTTAAATATTCGTAACCACATTCTGATTTATGAGTTAATGGTTCATAAGTCAGCATAGATAACTTAGAAATTCCGCAGTCAAAAACACACTACTAAGGGGATAAAAAAAAAAAAAAAAAAAAAAAACAAGAAAAAGAAATCATATATATTCCCTTTTCCTCACCCCACCCCCATCATAGACAGAAAAATAACCTTCCCTCTGCAGCAGGATCCTATCATTCCTTTCACCTCTTCGGTTATCTGAAGGCAAATGAAAATACAATGAGCCCTTCCTCTTCCGATTTAGCTTTGCAATGCCAACCCTTACACACAAACACAAACTACCGACTTCACTGAATGATCCCAACAGAAAGAGCAAGACTCACTGACCCATTTGGAAGACAAAGACGACAGAACAGGAAAGCTCTAAAAATCAGCCGGTGAGGCCTCTGAGAGAGATTCTTCTGGCATTTCATCACCGCAGCCCCAGACCAGTTCACCTCCCTGGATACAGGGAGGAGGAACTAAATAGAGCTGTTTATTAAAGCTGTTGTGCTGGATTGCATTAGGACGTGCCAGCAGACCACCTGGGCCTTTCAGATTGTGGCAGTGTTTAATTTGCAGCCGGCCCCTCTGCAGCAGCCAAGACTCCTACTACACTCACCAGGCTCAGTCACATACTGTCTGGGTTGGAAGTAAAGGCACACATATTTATATATTTATATGTTGCATGTGTGGAGAGACAGAGTGCAAGCAAGAGGAAAACAGTCAATATAAAAATACTGAACAGCATTAGAAAAAATGTAACTACCACCCAGGAAGCATATCACTTTGTTCTCTTCTCACACTTTTACTTCGTGCAGAGATCAGAATCTAAGGAGAAAGATACATTCTCAAAATAGAATTTTCAAACATTTGGGCAAAATTATAAATTAGATTTGTCCTGGAATTTTCTTTTCTCTCTCTCTCTCTCTCTCATTTTTTTTTTTTTTTTGTTTGTTTTTCTTTCTAAGCACCACATGGAAGTTTTAAGCTGAGGTTTCCAGAGCAGATTTAATGGGTGCCTTTTGCCTTTCGCACTTTCAGCACTACGCTGGCAGGTAGCTGAAGATACAGATAGAAAGATGGTACTGTAAATATGAATTATGTGAATCATATGGTGAGACCCTTGTGGAAAAAAAGGGGAGTTGAGAAATGGCTGACTCCATACCTGACCAATTACAGCTTGCATGGTCCCCGTGTCCTGCTGCGCTGAGAGATCGCAATCCATCATAGGTTGTCTTTGAAAAGGAGAATGGGGGTTTCTGGCATGCATCTGTCAATCAACTTCTGCACTCACAACCATCACCAAAAGCAAGGGGAAAAAAAGTCAAGCTGCTCCACCAAATAGGATGAAATCGTCATGTGACCTCCGGCACACAGGCACACACACATCTCTACTTCCATAGAGCGTAAGAATTTTCTGTAGATATGAAATGACATTGACAAATATCCAATAGCAAGTAAATAAAGTGAGACAAACTGCTATTCGCCAAAGACAAAATGTTGTCTGTAATCTCTCCTACTAAAGATTCAACAAACCTGAGGATTTTTCCAATGCTCTGGAAACAGAGCTTTAAAAAACAAAATCAACCATCTATTTTATGTGATTATTGTGACTTTGATTTCTGCAACATCATACAAATTTTAAAAATTATAACTTATTAATTACCATATTCCTCTTAAGGAGGAATTCCTCTCAAGCCACCCCAAATGATTTTATTTTCATGTTCCTTAAGTGACCTTTGACCACATGCTGCTGTATTGGTTTTTAAAAGTCACCTTTACAGAAAAGCATGAGACATTGACCATCACATAACAACAACAACAAAATCCTGATATCTGTTGATTGGAAGCAGAGATATTCAATCATTTATGTAAACAGTGATGATCATTCAAATATAAAATATTCAAAGTGTGTAAATACCAAACCCACTGCCGTTGAGTGCATTACAACTCATAGCAACCCTGAAATAGTCGCTAAACTTTTCATCTTCTAAAAGGTTAGGAGGTGATTTACCTGTGGCTCATCTAACTAACCTAATGCAATGCGATGACAAATATTTTTAACTTTTTTTCTTTCAGTTAAGCTATTTGATCCTGTACACTTCAGGAGAGATTTCTGAAGTACTCTGGGCTTATTCTAAGGGTGACAAGAATATAGCCTGGTAGCTTTTTAACCCTTTCAAGATTAAGATTACAAAATGATTTCCAAAATAACTCCAGACACTGCAAAGTTGCCTTTGAAAATCCAAAACCATCAATAGCATCCATCAACTCTGCAGTCTTGAGGAGTTACTAACATTTATAAATGTCTACCTTTCTTTTAAAACTAACGTTCATTAGGTGGTGTACTCATTCTCACTTTCCAAATATTTCTTACAAAAAACTTTGTTTTATTTAAACGAGATCTTCTTTGGGAGGTTCAAAACTGACATTTAGTGTGAAATGTCGGTGGAATTAACAGAATTAGTGAATACATAACATACAGTATTATACATATTGTAATAGAAAACAGCTTGGAAAATAAAAAGGAACTTCAAGTAACAAACAAACATGTTTGCACTTTTTAAAAGAGCTTTGGGAGGAAAGAACGAAGGATTGAGATTCCATAAACTTCTCATTAAGATTGGCTCCACAAATAAACGTACATACACTCTGAGCATGCAAGAACAAAAAGAAATCTGCAACAACCGGGCAACCCTCTTCGGGCGAGGACGATGGGAACGGCCCTTTTAAAAGTCATTAAAATGTTAAACATTTACTGCTGGCGCTGAAACCCCTCGGCCCTTGGGCCACAGAGGCATGGGAACACCCCGGGCGTTTCTACAGCCGGCCTAGATTAGAAAGCTGCTGGCGCGCTGTCACCGACATTAGCCGCCACGGGGGAGGCGGGAGCCGGGAGCTGCCAAGTCGAGAAGCTAGGAATCGCGACCGCCACGACCTGCGAGGACTGAGCCAAATTTGCACAGACCGGTGGCCTTAGAGAAGGTGGGGCGCATGTGCGCTGGACCTCACCTTCCTGCAACCCTGAGCGGCAGACACTAGACGGATCCAGAGTGCGATGGGACCACGGAAAAGTTGCACAGACCGGAGAGCTGAGCAACCTCCACCGCATTTCTGATTCTTCCTGACCACAGTGGCCAAACGTGGTGCGCGCGCCCTGCGGAGCCACCCTCCGAGGCTCAGAACAGCTAGCATTTGCCTGCTCCCGCTGGGACAGGGACTGCACCTAGGCACACTTGGAGGCGCAGCCTGAGTTTTCTGCCCGCCCCCTTGTTGGAGGTTCAGCTTCTTCAGAATCTAAATTTCCTGGGTGGCCAGACTGTACAAGGCGCAGACTGTGCCCCCAGCCCCCAGACAGTAATGCTCCAGGTTGGCACAAGGACAGCACTGTTTATTTACACGTTAATTATAAGCCTATTTCACACAGTGTCCCTATGGACACAGCAGAGGGCATATCTGTTTCCGGTCTTTTCTTCACAACCCCTCAAGTTTGATTCTTTATTAGAATTGTTTAAATTATGTTTATAAATCTTTACTACAGCAAAAGAAAGGGAATAATAATAATAAAACCACATCATTCTTAATCCAGTGAGTAGAAGCACAACCTATAAGAAAATTATTCAACTCAGGGCTTCCACTTTAGTCTCTGCATGTCCTGCCGGGACGGAACTACCCTCAAGCTTGGTAACCCAGGCCGACTTGGGCAGCAGTCTGGTACCTGCAGAGTGCTGGCTTCTAGGGCAGCACCCAGAGCCTAACGGCTGCCAGTATCTGATGCAGAATCCTTCTCAGAACTTTGCCTGCTGGCATTGATGATCAGCCAAGTTCATGATCATCTTTGCTAGTTCTACTGGTAAAAAAAAAAAAAAAAACACTGCCGTAGAGTTGATTTCTATAGCAACCCTATAGAAAACGATAGAACTGCCCAAAGAATTTCCAATGATTGCCTGGTGTATTTGAACTGACAGTCTTTTGGTTAGCAGCTATAGCACTTCACCACTATGCCACCAGGTTTTCAACTGGTAATAAAACCCCAAACCTGCAGCTATTGGGTTAATATTGACTCACAGTGAACTTCAGGGGCATGGGGGAAGGAAAGACTAGAAACACACATGCCCTCTGACATTGTCCAAAGGGACACTATGTGGAGTATGCATACAATTAACACAGGCCAAGTGGTCTTGTAGACAATTAGAGTGTAAATAAATGGCTCTGTCCCTGTGCCAGTCTGGAGCATCATAATCTTGGGGATGTGGCCACATTCCTCTTCATCGTATAGTCTTGGCCACACAGCAAACTTAGATTCCGAAGAAGGTGAACCTCTGTCCTATAGGAAAGAGTAGAACTGCCCATAGAGTTTCCAAGGAGTGCCTGCCTGGTGGATTTAAACTGTTGATCTTTTGGTTAGCAGCCTCAGCACTTAACCAGTACCCTGCTAGGTAATAAGATCACTCAAATATCAAGATCTCCACCTTGCCTTTGGGATCCAACTGATTCACCCAGGGAATGATCTGTGACACACACTTGATACATGGGATGTGCTGTCTGCCCTGATTGAAGATAGCTAACCATCAATCACTCTTCCAAGTGAACTCTATATGGTATATAATACGATGTTCAAACAACACACAAATCACATGTCTTATTTCACAGAACATGTCATGAACATTAATTGATGTATGACTATATAGTTTTTATTAGCCAACACCAGTGAAGCTCTCTGCCAGGCACTATACAAGCACCACACGTTACATTATCTCATCAAATGCTCTTAACAACTCAGCAAGGCAAGAGCTGTTGTTCCCATTTTACAGATGAGGCTCAAAAACAAAGATAATTGCCTGAAGTTAGCAGAGCCAACATTTTAATCTACTCTGAATCCAAAGATGGAGACTTTCACACAAAATTTGGGACTTGGATAACATTCAGAATAACCGCTACCACATATAAAGTACTCACTCAGTCACCAAGCATTTATCAAGTCTGTCTGTGTGCCAGTTACTTTGTTAGAGACACAACAAACAGATTCTCATGGATCCTGAAAACACTCTAGCAGTCTGAACACATTTTAGTTAAATTATCACAGAAATGTTAAAATTAAAATTTACCCCAGGAGCTACAGGGACAAACAACAGAGTGAGGTGAGACTTATATCAAAGGGGTTGACCAAGTCTTGGGTGCACGTGACTCACACCAACTCCAACTATGAGTTGGTATTGACTTGACAACAATGACTTTAACAACTTTTGAGTGTGCATGAAAGCGGAGTTGTTGTTAGGCGTTGTCAGGTTGATTCCGATTCATAATGACCCTAAATACAGTAGAACAAAACACGGCCTGATTGTGTGCCATCTTCACAATCATTGTATGCTTGAGCTCATTGTTGCAGCCACTGTATCAACCCATTTCATTGAAGGTCTTCCTCTTTTTGCTCTGTACCAAGCAGGGATTACTCCTTCCTGATAACATGTGCAAAATACCTGAGACAGTCTTGCCATCTTTGCTACTAAGGAGCATTCTGGCTGCACTTATTCCAAACAAATCTATTCAGCCTTCTGGCAACCCATGGTACATTCAACACCTTTCATTAACACCACAATTTAAAGGCATCTATTATTTGGTCTTCCTTATCCATTGTCCAGCTTTTTCATGCATAGGATGCAACTGAAAACATCATGGACTGGGTCAGGTTCACCTTAGTCCTCAAAGTGGTATCTTTGCTTTTTAATACTTCAAAGAGGTCTTTTGTAGCAGATTTGCCCAGTGCACTATATTCTTTGATTTCTTGACTGATGCTTCCATGGTGGTTGATTGTGAATCTAAGTAAAGTAAAATCTTTGGCAACTTCAATCTTTTCTCCATTTATCATCCTGTTATTGGTCCAGTTGTAAGGATTTTTGTTTTCTTTATGTTAACTTGTAATTCACACTGAAGGCTGTACCCCTTGATCATCATCAGTAAGAGCTTCAAGTTCTCTTCACTTTCAGCAAGCAAAGTTGAATCATCTACATATTATAGGTTTTTTCAAAGGCACTTGGCTTGGCTGGCTTCCAATCCCAACAATGCCACGTTCTTCTTTATATAGCTTAGCTTGTCAGATTACTTGCTCAGCATGCAGATTGATTAAGTATAATGAAAGGATACATTCTTGACTTTAAACTGGGCAGTATCCCCTTGTTCTGTTTGACCAACTGCCTCTTGATCTAAGCACAAGTTCCTCTTGAGCATAATTAGTTTTCTGGAATTCCCATTCTTCAAAATACTATCCATAATTTGTTATAATCCACACAGCAAATGCCTTTGCGTAGTTCAGTGTAACACAGGTAAGCATCTTTCTGGTATTCTCTGCTTTCAGCTAGAATCCATTGGGGATCAGCAATGATATCCCTTCTTCCATGTCCTCTTCTGAATCTAGCTTGTATCTCTGGCAGTTACCTGTGGATGTACTGCTACAATCACTTTTGAATGATCTTCAGCAAAATTTTACATAAATGTGATATTAATGATATTGTTCTGTTGGATCAATTTTCTTTAAAATAGGCATGGATATCTTCCAGCTGGTCGGATAGCTGTCTTCCAAGCTTCTTACATAGATAAGTGAGCACTGCCAACACTACATCTATTTGTTAAAACATCTCAATTGATATTTCATCAATCCCTACAACTTTGTTTCTCAACAGTATCTTCAGTGCTGCTTGGACCTCTTTTTTCAGTACTAATGGTTCTTAATCATATCCTACCTCCCCAAATGGTGAAATGTCAACCAATTCTTTTTGGTACAGTGACTATATGTATTCCTTCCATCTTCTTTTGATGCTTCCTGCATCACTGAGTATTTTCCTTACACAATCCTTCAGTATTGCAACTCAAGGCTTGAATTTTGTCTTTAGTTCTTTCAACTTGAGGAGTGCTGATTATGTTCTTCCCTTTTAGTTTTTCTATCTCCAAGTTGCTGCACACTTCATCGTAATACTTTATTTTGTCTTCTTGAGCCATCCTTTAAAATGCTGTGTTCGGCTCTTTTAATTTATCATTTTTCCTTTTCACTTTAGCTATTCTGCACTTAAGAGCAATTTTCAGAGTCTGTCAATATGCCAGGTACTTTGCTAGAGGCATGCAAAGAGATCTTCATGGACCTCACGTTCTGTTTGTTTGGACACATGTTAGTCAAAGAATCACAGAAATGTTAAAATTAAAAATTATACAAGCAACAGGGTAATATTAGAATCTACATCAAAAGGATTGACCAAGTCTTGGGTGTCTGTGACTCAGCAATTCCACCGTGAGTTGGAATGGACCTGATGTTAACTGGTTTAATGTGTTTTGGGTGTGTGAAGGGAGACTTGCTCCACGAAAACCTTCCCTAAGCAATTGATTTCAAAATAAACTGAAGTTGAAGGAAGTTAGGAGAAAGAGGGTAATGGGATAAGTGTTCTCTCCAGGAGGAAAGTTTCAAAGTTCATAACTACCATGGCAAATTGCCAGAGCTCAAAGAAAGTTCTGTGTCTTGTGTGGCACACAGAAAGTTAGTTAAGGGAGAGAGACACTAGAGGCAAGAGTCCAATCACGCAGGGTCTCATTAGGATATGGCAGGGTCTCCAAGCACTGAGAATGTTTTAAGCAGTGTACTCTCACATTTTAATTTTAAAGAACTCCAATGCTTTAGATTGGAAAAGAGTTTGAGGTAGGAGAGAGTACAAAAGTGAATTTGCTGAAACCAATTATAGGGTGGGAGTCCTGGTGATTCAAGGAACTGGGTATATTTAAGAAGCATAATTTACAGATTTGGTGATTGATTGACAGCAGAACTTGAAGGAGAGTAAGGTGTCTTGATTTGCACAAAATACAGTTGGTGATGCATTTATTAGGCTAGGGAATCCTGGAGGAAGACTAGATGGGGATGGGTGATAAGTATCTTAAATTTGGTTTGAGATGTACTTTCTTGTTTTATTTTCACCAAATCCTGAGGATAAAAATGGTTATCCCCATTTTCCAGATGAGCAATCCGGGAGTCAGAGAGGTGAAGCAATTCACCCAAGGGACAGGGGCAGAGAGGAAGATCCACTTGAGGACAAGGTCCAGGTTCTTTGTCTCTGCATCCAACTGCTTCAGGATATATTGGTAGTTCTGAGACTGCCCAGTTGATTAAAATCTTCCTACTAGGTGAGGAGGACGATATGGAATACAGGGCTAATTGCCTCCATGAACAACTGCCTTCTTTGCCATGAGAGCAGAAGGTGCCTGGCTACCATTACTGAAGATTGATCAAAGATTCCATAGAAGAATCCCGATCAACAGGGGGGAAATGCAGAACACAATTTCAAAGTCTTACGAGCTCTAGGTTTTCTGGAGCCATGGCAGTAGATGAACCCCTATAACTATTACCAAGAAATAATCTTTGAATCTTGAACCAAAAACATACCCTCAAGTCTTCTTAAAACTGAACAAGGAATCTAGCTTAACTATTAAAAAAAGATCTGCCTTGAGACTTACATTCTTTTAAGAAATGTCTATATGGGATCAAATCGGCAACAGCAACTCAAATTATTGGACAGGAACCTTAAGGGTAGTGAGTTTATGTTAATGACAGAGGGGTGATTCAGAAAAGGAGGGTGAGAATAATTGTACAACTCAAAGAATGTAAATAATGGCACTAAATTGTACATGTAGAAACTGTTGAATTGGTGAACTTATTGCTGTGTATATTCTCAACAACAGTAATAAAATAAATAAAATCTACAGGAAAAAAAATCTTACTACCAGGAAACCAAGATGTAACAGAACTTTTCTTAGGAGTCCTCATCTCCTAGTTCTCCAGATGGCATGAATTAAAACAGCTTCCCTTGGTACACAACTTTAGTTAGGACAGTATAGCTTTGTCCAAATAAAATAAAAGGTCCAGTGTGGTGATGACAAAAAAAAAAACCCCACTGCTGTCCATTCTGACTCATAGCAACCCTATGACACAGTAGAACTGCACCATAGGGTTTCCAAGGAGTGGCTGGTGGATTTGAACTGCTGAAAGGAGGGGTATAAAGCTAAAAGCACAAAGGTACTTTTGAATTACTCAATTTAGCTATTTCTATTTAACATCTATTGTGAGAAGGAACCCTAGAGGTGCAGAGGTTAAAAGTTAATGGCTACTAACCAAAAGGTCAGCAGTTCAAGTCCACCAGCCACTCCTTGGAAACTATATGAGACAGTTCTACTCTGTCCTGCATGGTCACTAGGAATTGGAATCAACTTAACTTTATGGATAAGATTGCCTGGTAGGCACTCTGGGTAATACAGAAACATAAATAAGGACCTGCTTCCCATCATTCAAGGTTTGTAATCTAGTGGGAGACACAGACATACATAAATGATGTAAATGCAGTGCCTATTGCTTTTTAAAAATCCATAAACCAAGGGTCAACAATGGAAGTTCTAATATACTGCTGAGCAGGCTACAAAATCTGACAAAGAATGACCAACAGAAAATAGATAAATGTTAACTATTAAGAATAAAACACTTTTGCTAATCCAAACACTTTATTAAGAGAGTTAAAAGACTGCTTACATAATGGGAAAAATATTGGCAACTTTATGTTGGTCTGATGTCTGATTTTCATAATCTACAAGGTATCGCAAAATATCAACAGGAAAATTGTAAATAATCCAATTAAGGAACGGGCACATACTTCACCAAGGAAGACACTGAAGCAACCAAAAGACACATGAGGAAATGTTCATTATCATTAGCTAATAGAAATATCCAAATCAAAACTACAATGAGATTCCATCTCTCTCCAACAAGGCTGGCCGTAACCCAGAAAACACAAAATGACAAATGCTGGAGAGGCTGGAGAAATTAAAACTCTCCTACATTGCTGATGGGATTCCAAAATGGTACAACATCTTTGGAAAGGAATTTGACACTTCCTTAAAAAGCTAGAAATAGGAATATCATTTGATCCAGTAATCTCACTGCTTGGAATGCATTCTTCAGAAATAAAGGTGGTCATATGAATGTTTATTGCAGCGCTGTTTACAATAGCAAAAAGATAGAATCAACCTAGAAGCCCATCAACAGATGAATGCATAAATAAACTATGGTATGAATACTCAATGGAACACTACGCAGTGATAAAGACCAATGACGATTTCAGGAAGTATCTCATAACCTGGTTTCAACTGGAAGACATTATGCTGAGTGAAATCAGTCAGTGGCAAAAGGTCAAATATTCTACAAGACCTCTGCTATAGGACTTAAAAACAAACTTATACACAAAAGAGAAGATTCTTTGACTGCTACAAGGGTAGGAAGGGAGGGAGATGTTTGGGCATAGATTAGATAGTAGCAATTTGCTTAGGTGAAAGCAGTGACAGCGCATAATAGAGAGATCAGTGTAACTGGACTACACCATAAACTGAAAGGTTTTCTAAACTCAACCTGACAGGTAGATTTTAGAGTATCAGGGACATGGGTTTAGGAACCATGTATTCAGAGGACACTGAGGCCAAGTGGCATAACTAGTCTATTTCTAAGACAGTCTTCTGCATGCCATGCTGGTGAGAGGCATCTGGAGACTTAAAAGCTAGCAAGCTGACACCTGAGGTACACCAGATGGTCCCAACTCACCTTCAGTGAAGATATGAGGGAAAAAGAGCCCAAGAGAATGACCCATATAAATGAGAGACTGTATCAGCATGAGACCAGAAAAACCAGATGGTAACTGGACACCGCCAAAGGCAGCTGTGAAGGGGTACACAATGTAGAGTCCAGAGGTAACAAAAGAAAAAGAAGTATGCAGCCCAAGAACTCTTCTGAAAGACCAGAACTGATGGTCCAACAGCCTGGAGGATCCCCTGGGAACACGGCCCCTAGACCTGCTGCTGTCCCTGACCAGAAGCCAGTAATGAGTCATCTCTTCAGACAAGAATGGACTGGACTCAGAAACAGAGTGTGACCATATGGTGTGTGTGCTTTATGGTTCTGTGCATTTACAGGAGGCTGTCCTACTGGTCTCTTTCTAGATGGGATTGAAGCAGGTGGGGGCAGGGGACAGATACTTGTTAAGAGAATACTAGATACATAGAGTGAAAACGAGGAATGTGCTGCCACTGGGTGGGGAGAGCATGGGGAGCTGCAGATAGGTGGGCACGTAAAACTGATTTGGACTATATGCTTTCACTTAATTACAATTAAAAGAAAATCTGTAAACCAAATGTGGTACTCTTAGCTTAAAAAATTCATCTGAGGGATTGTTTGATTCTAGTTCCCAGAAGATATCTCCATTCCTTTCCTCTGACTGGTGGTATGGATTGCGCAGTGGCAACTTCTGAGTCATGTGTTTCTCATGTTATAATGGACATAATAATCTCTCATGGGTACTGTGTAAGGATTGAGGGAGATGATGTTTTGTGAAGGAATATTGAGTTATACTTGGTAGGTATCCAGAAAAATGTTAGTTATATTTCCCTAAGAGAGGACTATAGAGAGATAGTCAAGATGAGTGGGGGGCAGGGGTGTCAAGGGGAATCTCAGAAGGCTCCATGAAGATGAAGGAAGGATTCTGGTTGTCATATAAACAGAAGGAAGCTTCTATTTGGGGCAAGGACAACAATCTGAGCAAAACCACGTGTTCCCCTAGTTGTGTGAGATGGCAGACCTTTCTAAGATTATAATAACAATGGAAGGCAAAAGAGAGAGGTAGGAGACCTCATATAGTTTTTACTCCTACTTCTGCAGTAGAAATTAGGAAAGAAATTTCCTTAAGTGAAACATTTTGCTATTACTATCACTTCTGCTTTTCCCTCTTCCCACCACATCTCTGTAAAACCAGGCATCCTCCAATGAGACCCCTTCCTTATAGCACAAGCGAGCTAGATGTGCCCTTTCCTCAACAATAACCACATTATATACAATACAGTAGTGGTGAGAGTAGCTGACCAAGATTCAGAAGAGGCCCATCAATGCCCAAAACTCTAATCCTCGTGAGCTTCTCAGGATACAGATGCCCTTAATTTTTAATCATTAAAACCCAAAATATACTGAGATAAATGCAGCACTGGGAAGCAGGATAGAACAGTTGCTGGTCATCTATTTGTGTTCAATAAATAGTTTACTGTGTTTCAAGGTGAGAAAAGACTTAAAGATGGATGTTTGTAAAATGCAAAGACCAAAAGAAGACAAAAGTGGATAGATGGTTCAACAAAAGTCACCAAGGAGAACCCACTCCCACTAGACTTAGTATATTTCCACTTATCTCAATATTGTATTACCTGTCGTTGTGTGCTGATACCTATCCTTTCTCTGTGGTTTGTATCTTTGTTTTACTTTTCCATTTCTCTACTATTCTTTGCTTTCTCGATTTCTAGCTTCCCAGTCTCTAAAGTTTAATTTCACATTCTTCCAACTGCTAGTTCACATTGTTTGTTTTTTCAGATTTTCTCATGCCCCTGCTCTTCTTTCATGTTCATATAACTTTCACCTTCTTCCTGCAACATGTATTATGGCAAGAATTCTCTACAGTAGGTATCATTAGACAGCTGTCTGGAGTCACATGATTTGGAGGCAGATGTGGAAACCAACCAACAAGCGACAACTCAGTGGAGGTAAATACACACACTCAGAACTTCTGCTTGCCTTCTCTTTCTACATCTTCAGTTCTCTACCCTTGAAGACATGTTTTTCTTCTCCTTTTCAAGGTCACCTCTTCCTGGAATTTCAGTGGGCATCATCAATCTCTGGAACATTCTGTTGCTTTCTCTATTTCCCACTCTGCCCTTCCCACTATTACATTTCTTTAGAGTATTTCTTTAGAATTGTCTTTCAACCACCGTTTAAGTTTCCTTAAGCAATATCAGGCCAATTTTACTTTCACACAACCTTAAGCAATAGAACTAATCTGTATCCTGGGGACTTTTGTTGTTATTTTCAGATTTCTAAAGCAGTTGAAGTCAAGAACAGTACCCAAATCAAAATGATTATTTTAGAAAGAGAAACCAGGGAAGGAGACTCCAACATGTGAAGCTGACCCAAAGACTGGTGAGTTGGCAGCAGTGCAGAGCCAGGGCACCTTGAGACTCTGGAATTTAAAGTTAGCTTCTGCAACATAATTTGGGAGCACTGTTTTATTCCCCTGAGAAATGGTGACAAGATATTGCTTTTAAAACAAGCAGCTGAGAATTTCAAAAACCTGTTTACTCTGAAGAAGTATGCTGTGTGAATATACTGATGCATTATCAGAACTGTGACTTTGTCATCTCTTCTACCAGGTGACTGTGTCCCGCAGAAAAACAGAAAAAGTCAGCAAAAGAAGCCAACTGTCACTTAATTTTCATTTGTCCCTTTCTTGAAATGTTTTGGTTACAGCTACACATTTTGATCTCCCAGAACATATTTCTTTTGCCTGAACACCTTTGGAAAAAAGTATCAAAGTACCTCTGAGTTTCACTAGATACTTTCTGCAGTGTTGGTGCCTGAGCTCAGACATGAACACATATTGCTCGTGAAAATTCTCCACAGTCATACAAGAACACGCCCTGCTTCCTTACAGCAACAAGTATACCAGGAGGACTTTTTCCCCTTATTCTGTGGCTTCAGCACCATATGCTTGAAAAAGCTAGACAGTACTGTCTTTTTATTCCTTATATCAGTAAATTTACAGCACTTGAATCAGGTTATATTATCTTAAAGCAGTTTTTAGTGGATGTCTGAATGGAAACAGATCCATTCAGCTTATTATCTTTAAGTGAATATAACAAACTTGAAAAATATTTCTCAGCTTTAATTTCTAATACATGTTGGTCCTGTTGGCTATATGTCTGAGTTACAATGAAACATACTTTTGATTACCAATGTTCAGATAACAGCAGGGTCACTCATGTTGGAAAGGTTTCAGCTGAGCTTCCAGACTAAGATACACAAGGAAAAAAGACCCAGCAGTCTACTTCCCAATAGAATTAACCAGTGAAAACTTACAAATAGCAGTAGAAAAATGTCAGATATAGGGTGGGGAAATGAAGCCACCCAGGTTGGAAGGTACTCAAAATGCAACTAGGAAAGGGTTGCCTCCTCAAAGTAGAGTCAATCTTAATGGAGTAGATAAGGTCAAGCTTTTGGGACTCTCGTTCCTGACCTGACATGACTCAAAGTAAGAAGAAACAGCTGCGAATATCCATTACTAATCAGAACTTGGAGTGTACAAAGTATAAACCTAGGAAAGTTCAATATCACCCAAAATGAAAAGTAACACATAAACATCAATATGCTAGGCATCAGTGCGCTGAAATGGACTGGTACTGGCCATTTGGAATCGGACAATCATGTGCTCTACTATGCTGCAAAAGAAAACTTGAAGAAGAATAGTGCTACGTTCATCATCAAAAAGAACACTTTAAGATCTGTCCTGAAGCACAATGCTGTCAGTGATAGGACAATATCCATACACCTACATGGAAGGCAAGTTAATATGACTATTATTCAAACTTATGCATTAACCATTAAGGCCAAAGATGAAGAAATTCAAGACTTTTACGAAGTTCTGCAATCCAAAATTGATGGAACATGCAATCAGGATGCATTGATAATTGTTGGTGATTGGGATACAAAATCCAGAAGCAAAGAGGAAGGTTAGGTAGTTGGAAAATATGGCCTTGGTGACAGAAATGATGCTGGAGATCACATGATAGAATTTTGCAAGACCATCAACTTCTTCATTGCAAATACCTTTTTCACCAAAGTAAACGGCAACTGTACACATGGAGCTCACTAGATGGAATATATAGGAATCAAATCAACTACATCTATGGAAAGAGACAACAGAAAAATCTCTATATCCTCAGTCAGAAGACTAGGTGCTAACTGTGGCACAGACCATCAGCTGCTCAAAGGCAAGTTCAAACTGAAACCGAAGAAACTTATAAGAAATTCACGAGAGCTAAAGTGTGATCTTGAGTTTAGAGACCATTTCAAGAATAAATCTGATGCATTGAACACTAATGAGTGAAAATCAAATGAATTGTGAAAAGACATCATATATGAGGAAAGCAAGACATCATTGAAAAGACCAGAAAGAAAGAAAAGATAAAAGTAGATGTCAGAAGAGACTCTGAAACTTGCTCTTCAATGTTGAGTAGCTAAAGCAAATGGAAAAAATGATGAGATGAAAGAACTGAACATGAGAATTCAGAGGGCAGCAGGAGAAGAGCAAGTACAGTATTACAGTGACAAGTGCAAAGAGCCTGAGTAGAAAACCAAAAGGGAAGAACATGTTCTGCATTTTTCAAGCTAAACGAACTGAAGGAAAAAATTCAAGCCTCAAGTTGCAATAGTGAAGGATTCTATAGGGACTCATGAAATGACTCAGGAAGCATCAAAAGAAGGCGGGAGATGGGCCAAGTTGGTGGAGTAAACAGATACTTCCCGTGACCCCTCTAACAACAAAGACCCAAAAATATGACATACCATGAGCCCTGAACATCAAAGGGAAAGTTGAAAAACTGGATTGAGCTAAGAGGAAGGAAGAACAGCTCCAAAAGCACATAAGATTCCACAGAACTGAACTGCCAGAAAGCAACCGTGGCATGGTAGGTCCAATGTGAAGGTTGGTAGCCATTCCCCTCAGTGGAAGTGATATCCTGGATAATTTGCTCCCCCTCCAGAGCCAGTGAAGTAGAGCACCAGATCCTCCCTAAGATAAGCCTTTGCGTGTAATCTACCATGAGCAGATATGTATCTTTCCATCAATATAGGCTTATATCCCTTCTCCCCATGCTCCCACCACCTTTCTGAACTACACTCTTTGCTACTGCCAGTAAACTGAGCCAGAAGGAGGACTCCTTAAGCCTGTCTGAGCCATTCTCTTAGATGCAGAGGAGGAAGAGTTTAGCACACTCAGGAAAGGCAACAAAAAATAAATTAAAAAAAAAAAAAAGATTTTCTGCCAACTTCTCTTAGCTGGAAAATCAGGGAAGAAACTGTTCCTTCACCTAGATTCAGACATAAGGGGATATACCACCTCACAGACACTCAGGGGTGTCTACTAGCCCCCTTTCTTTTTCAGTGGATGTAGCCAGACACATGTGCCTATACCAATAAACCCTGCCTACCTACACACAACGCTGCCTTACACTACACACTTAGTGACTGACCACCTGGATGCCCGAGCTGAATCCACATAAGAAAAGTAAAAAATACATTTTAAAACAAGAAGCTAGAACACAGTAGGAGAAGATAAAATAAATAATTACAACTGGCTAATGGTTCAGAAACAGCAGTCCATATGAAAGCACTGAAACGTGTGGTCCATGATCTCTTCAGAAAGCTTCTAAAACAACAAAAAAAGTCAACTTTTTCAGAGAATGAGAAGTTCCCAGAGTTATCAGATTAATATTTAGAACTCTTCAAGACATAAGGAAGGAAATGAGGGAAAATGCAAAAGAACGTAATGACATATTGAACAAGTTGCAAGAAAATATTGAACAGCAAGAATTGGAAATTCAAAAAATTAATAATAAAATCACAAAATTTGACAACTCAATAGAAAGTCAAAGACCAGAACTGAGGCAACAGAAGCCCAAATTAGTGAAACTGAAGATAAAGCATGTGATAACAACACATTTGAGGAAAAATCAGATACAAGAAATTTTCAAAATCAAGAAAAAATATGACATGTGGAATTGTGGAAAACAATAATCTATGAGTGACTGGAGTACTAGAGCCAGTACTGGGGGATAACTTAAAATACAGAGAGAATTGCCAAAGATTTGCTGATAGAAAACTTGCCTGATATGAAAAATGAGAAGACACCTGTCTAAGATGCTCATCAAACTCCACACAAGGTAGATTCCAAAAGAAAGGCACCAAGATATATTAAGATCATACTTGCCAAAACAAACGATAAGGAGACTTTTAGAAGTGGCTAAGAATAAACAAAAAATAACTTACAAAGGAGAATCAATAACACTACACTTGGACCAATCAGCAGAAACCATGCAGGCAAGCAGACGATGGCATTACATACACAAAGCCTGGAAGGAAAATAATTGTCAGTCAAGAATTTTATATCCAGTAAAATTTTCTCTCAAATATGATGATGAAATTAGGACATTTCCAGATAAATAGAAATTTAGAGAATTTCAAAAACCAAACCAAAATTACAAGAAATGCTAAAAGGAGTCCATTGGTTAGAAAACCAATAACACCAGGTAACAACTCAAGACCAGAAAACAAAACATGGCAACTGTGTATCATAGGGGAATCAAAAATATGAATCATAGGCAAAACACTTAAAATAAGGAAACAGAGATGTCATTATGTAAACAACAAAGAGGGTCATGAAAGAAAATGTAGTCATGGATTTTTAATATGGAGAGGAAGTCAAGGTGATAAAAAGAAATTCAAGACTGGCCAGAAAAATAGGGGTCAATATTAAGGTAATCACAAAGGAAGCTATTAATTCTGTGCATCAAAATAAAAAAGAACAACATGAAGTCCAGTAAATATGAAACAATCAACACTGAAAAACATGAAAAGAAAACACACAAAGGTGGGGAGGTAGAAAAGGTTCAGCACAGAAAATTAAAGGGAACAAAGGGATTGTCTACAACACACAAAAAAGACTTCAAAATGATAGCACTAAGCTCATAGTTGTCAATAATCATGCTGAATGTAAATGGATAAAGTGTACCAATAAAGAGAGAGTAGTGGCAGACTGCATAAAAAAGCATGACCCATCTATATCCTGCCTACAGGAAACACAACTTACACTCAAAGAAATGAACAAACTGCAACTCAAAGAGTGAAAAATATATATCAAGATAACAACATTCAAAAAATAACATGAGTGGCAATATTATTCTCTGATAAAATAGACTTTAAATTAAAATGCACCACCTTGGATAAGGAAGGATTTATATAATGATTAAAGGAGCAATATTCCAGCAAGACATAACCATATTAAGGACATAACCTAATGACAGGGCTTCAAAATACATAAAACAAACACTAACTGCATGGAAAACAGAAGTAGACACCTTTGCCATACTAGTAGGAGACTTCAATGCACCCTTCTAGGAGAAAGACAACATATCTAGAAAAAAGTTCAATAAAGACACAGCAGATCTGACTACCACAATTGATCAACTTGACCTCATAGACATATACAGAACACTCCACCTAACAGTAGATAATTATACTTTCTTTCACAATGCACATGGAACATTCTCCAAAATTGACCACATATTAGACCACAGAGCAATCTGTAACAAAATTCAAAGTATTCAAATATGCTTTGTAAAAGCATGTTTTCAGACCAAAATGCCATGAAAGTAGAAATCAATAATAGAACAAAAAAGGGGAAAAATCTAACACATGAAAACGTATTAAAAAAAAAAAAAAGCTTGCTTTAAATGACTGGATTATAGAAGAAATCAAGAGTGCAATAAAAAGAAATCATAAAATAAAATGAGAATGGAAACACATCCTACAAGAATCTATGGGACACAGTAAAAGTGGTGCTCAGAGGATACTTTATCTCAATAAATGCATACATCCAAAAGAAGAAACAGCCAAAATCAAAGAATTAAATCTATAGCTCCAAAATGTGGAAAGAGAGCAGCAAAAGAATCCCACAGTCACCAGAAGAAAGAGAATAATAAAAATTAGAGCAGAACTAAATGAAACAGAGAACAGAAAAGCAATTGAAAGAGTTAAATAGATCATAGTCTAGTTTTTTGAAAAGATCAACAAAATTGATAAATCTTTGGCTAAAGTGACAAGACAAAAACAGGAGAGGAAGCAAATAACTCAAGTAAGAAATAAGACACACCTTATCACAATGGAACTGAAAAGAGTCGTAACAGAATACATGAAAAATTGTACTCTAATAAATTTAAAAACTCAGAGGAAATGGACAAATTTTTAGAAACATATCACCAAAACTAGCACAAACAGAAGCAGAACAACTAAATAAATCCATCACAAAAGAAGAGATTGAAAGGAAATTTAAAATTCCCAACTAAAATAAAGCCTTGGCCCTGATAATGTTGCTGTAAAATTCTACAAAACTTATAGAGAAGAGTTAACACCACTATTACTAAAGGTTTTTCAAAGCATAGAAAAGGAGGGAATACTCTCAAATTCATACTGCGAAGCCAGTATAACCTTGATACCAAAACCAGGTAGAGAAAACACCAAAAACAAAAATTACAGACCAATATTTCTCAAAAACTTAGTCATAGAAATCCTCAACAAAATTCTAATCAGTAGAACTCAACAACAGATCAAGAAAATAATTCACCATGCCCAAGTGGAATTCAAACAAGGAATGCAGAGATGATTCAACATTGCCAAGCTAAGTGCCATCAAGTAGGATCTGGTTCAACATTAGAAAAACAATTAATGTAATCTACCATATAAATGAGAGACAAGAACCATTTGATTTTATTGACTAATACAGAAAAGGCATTGGACAAAGTCCAATACCTACTGATGTTAAAAATGCTACTCTAAATAAGAGTATAAGAGAAATCCCTCAAAATAATCAGGGGCATCTATGCAAAGCCAACAGCCAACATAATCATAAACAGAAAGAGTCTGAAAGCATTCCCCATGATAACAAGATGCCCATTGTCACCACTCTTACTGAACATTTCCAGAGGTTCTAGCCAGGGTAATCAGGCAAGATAAACAAATAAAGGGCATCACAAAGGCCACAAACTGGGGTAAAAGCAGTCTCTGAAAAATGGTGTTGGCAAAATTAGAATCCATCTGCAAAAAAAAACTGAAACAAAACCCGTATCTCACACCTTACACAAAAACTAACTAACCTAAATATAAAATCTAAAATGATAAAGATTATGGGAGAAGAAATAAGGACAACAATGGAAGCTCTAATACGTGACTTAAGCAGACTACAAAAACCTTACTAATAATGCACAAACAGCAGAAAAGAAAGTAGATAAATGGGAACTACTAAAAATCAAACACTTATGTTCACCCAATAACTTTATCAAGAGAATAGAAAGAATTCCTACAGACTGAGAAAAAATATTTTGCAACCACATATCTGACTGACGTCTGATCTCCGTAATCTACAAGGTACTGCCAAATATCAACAAGAAAAAGACAAATAACTCAATTAAAAAATAAGCACAGGATATGGAAAGACACTTCTCCAGGTATCCAAAAGACATATGAGGAAATACTCATGATCATTAGCCATTAAAGAAGTCCAAATCAAAACTATGATGAGATACCATCTCACCCCAACACAGTCTGAAAAACACAAAACAACAAACATTGGAGAGACTGTGGAAAGACTGGAACTCTTCCACACTGCTGGTGGAGATGTAAAATTGTACAATCTCTTTGGAAAGCAACTTGGCACTTTCTTTAAAAGCTAGCAATAGAAAATACCATATGATCCAGCAATCCTACTGCTTGGAATATATCCAACAGAAGAGCTGTCACATACACAGACACATGTACACACAAATGTTTATTGCAGCACTATCCACAATAGTAAAAAGATGGAATCGACCTAGGTAACCATCAGCAGATGATGGATAAACAATGGAACACTATGCAATTGTAAAAAACAAAAATGATTTTATGAAACATCTCATAATCTAGAATCAACCGGAAGACGTGTTGAGTGAAATGAGTCAGCTGTGAAAGAACAAACATTGTGTGAGACCACTATTATAACAACTTAAGAAAAGGCTTATGCACAGAAGAAAATACTCTTTGATGGCTACAAGGGTGGGAAGCAAGGGACAGAGTTATTCATAGATTAAATTTTTTAAAAAATTGCCATGGAGTTGATCCTGACTCATAGTGAGCATACAGGCAGAGCAGAACTGCTGCCTAGAGTTTCCAAGGAGCATCTGGTGGCTTTTGAACTGCCAACCTTCCTGTTAGCAGCCAAAGCATTTAACCACTGTGTCACCAGGGTTTCCACAGATTAGCTAGTTGATAAGAATTTGGTTTCCACAGCATGCAGTGGAAAGCAGATAAGCACAATTGCACCACACCATAAGCTAAAAGGTTTTCTAAATACAACCCAACATTTTAAAGGACAGAGTAGCAGGGACGGGGGTCTAGGGATCATGGTTTTAGGGAACATAGAAGTCAATTGTTATAACTACTCTTTTGCTCGAAGAGTTTTCTGCACTCCATATTAGAGAGTGGTGCTGTGGTCTTAAAAGCCATCAAGCTCCCATCTGAGGAACACCAATTCATCCAATCCACCAGGAACAGAAGAAAACCAAGAACATCAAAGACACAAGGAAAAATGAGACAAAGAGACAGACGGACTCATATGGTGAGACCCGAGGAACTACCTAACACAGCCCTGATAGGAGACACAATGTAGAGTCCCTGATGTAACACGAAGAAAAGAGGTGTGCAGATCAAGCACTCTATCAAAAGATGACAACACTTGATGAATTAAAGAAGTAGGTATAAAATCTAAAACAATAAAGATCATGGAAGGAAAAAATAGCGACAATGCTGGAAGCCCTAATACACAACATAAACAGAATACAAAATATTATTAACAGTGCATAAATACAAGAAGAGAAAATAGATTAGTTGGAATGCCTAAAAATCAAACACTCATGTTCACCCAAAGACTTCACCAAAAGAGTAGAAAAACTAACTACAGCAAGAATTTTTGGCTGCCATCAATTTGATTGGAATCTAATCTCCACAAACTACAAGGTACTGCAAAACCTCAACAAGAAACACAAATAACCTAAATAAAAAATGATATGAACAATTTTAATGTAAATAAAAAGAATATGAACAGGCACTTCATCAAAGAAGACATCCAGGATACTAACAGATAAATGAGGAGTTACTCGTGATCATTAGCCATTAGAGAAATCCAAATCAAAACTACAGTGAGATAACATTTCACCCCAACAACAACAACAAACACTAAACTCATTGTTGTTGAGTGGACTCCAACTCATAGCCACCCTACAAAGCTGGCATTAATCCAAAAAACATAAAATAATAAATGTTGGAGAGGTTGTAGGGAGATTGGAATTATTCTACGCTGTTGGTGGGAATGTGAAATGGTACAACCACTTCGGAAATTGTTTCAACGCTTTCTTAAAATCTAGAAATAGAAATATCATATGATCCAGCAACCCCACTTGCTTGGAATATATCCTAGAGAAATAAAGGCTGCTATGCAAACAGATATGCACACATGAATTTTGTTTTTAAATGAATTTTATTGTGATTTAAGTACAAGTTTACAGTCTATATCAATTTGCCTTTTAACACCTGGAACTTTCACCATTATTCTACTTTAACTGCTCTCCTCTTCCTACCCTCCTCCCACACATGACAGCACATTCTCCTTTAATGAGAACTTCCTGTATCTATTTCACCAAGATCTGTTCCCCCTCACCCTGTCATCTTGCCTCTGGAGGAAAGGAGCTTCACAGACAGCCCTGTGTACATATTTAAGTTCAAAAGTTTGTTCATGACCTGTCTCACTCCACGTTTTGTATAATCCAGTTCAGTCTCTGTCTGGAGAGCTGGCTTCAGTGCTCGATACGGTTTGTGCATAAGAGTGTCCAGGGGCCACATTCGCAGGGAATCCTCCAAACTGAGGGATCATAAAGTGTGGTCATTTGGTAGAATTCTAGTTCTACCCTCTGAGCTTTTTCCCACTATGTCAGTGGTTCCATACTACCTACCCGATCCAGGCAGTCATTGGTGGTGGGTACTGTCTAGTTGTCTGGTATCCTGCCAAAGCAGACTCTGGCTTATACAGCCCTTCTGTCTGGTGGGCTCATATTTTCCTCCTGTCCTTGATGTCCTCTGTTTACCTCAGGTGCAGATGTATTGGTATCAGTTGATGCTACTTAGATGGCAGCTTGCTAGCTTTTAAGACTCCCAGACGCCACTTACCCAAATGGTATGTGGAACATTTTCTTTTGAGAAAAAGGAAAAAAATCTGAAGTTTTTACTTGAATTTGAGATCTGTACCCTGCTTTTCTCATGCTCCACGAGGGATGCTCTGTTGTATTCCCCGTTAGGGTGGTTATTGGTGGGTAGCTGGGCACCATCTAGTTCTTCTAGTTTCAGGCTGATGGAGACTCTGGTTTATGTGGCCGTATCTATTTTACACAGATCAGTTGTAACTATTCTCTTGTTGGAAAAAGAGAGTTAACAAATGGTTTTGAGTGTTTTGCTCCAGCTGAGACCTAAAATCAAGTGGCTCAAAAGGTTAGGTGCTCAGTTCCTAACAGAAAGATTGGCAGTTCAAAACCAACCGGAAACACCTTGTAAGAAAGGCAATCTACTTTAAAAAAAAATCAGCCATCAAAAACCACATGGGGTACAGTTCTACTCTGAAACACATGGTGTCATGGGCTGAATTGCATTACCCAAAAAATATGTGTAGAATTTTGGCTGGGTTGTGATTACCAGTATTGTGTGTTTGCCCTCTATTCTGTGATTTTCCTATGCTGTATGTTAAAGAAAATTAGGGTGGGACTGTAAATCACTTCCTAAGGTTACCTCACTGCTACATTGTAAAGGGAGTTTGCCTTGAGTACAGCTTGTACCACCTTTTATCCTACAAGAGATAAAATGAAAGGGAAGCATGCTAAGAGTTGGGAACCTCATGCCGTCAAGAAAGCAGCGCCAGCAAAGAGCATCCTTCAGACCTGAGGTTCCTGCACCATGATTCTTCCTGACCAATTACTGATGCAACACAAAGACTTTCCTGCAGAGCTGACAAAGAGGGAAAGCCTTTCCCCTGAAGTAGACACCCTGAATTTGGACCTGTAGGCTACTGGACTGCCTAAGAATCAACTTTTCTTTGCTAAAGCCATCCACTTGTGGTATTTCTGTTAGAGCAGTATCAGATGACTAAAACACATGGGGTCGCAATGAGTTGGAATCAAGTGGATAGCAACTGGGAAGAAAAAAAGATTCCAGTAAACAAATTGTTCAAATTTCCATTCATGTTTCATTGAACAGCTTTAGTATTTATTGTTGACCACTGTCTGAAGTTATTTTGTTACAAGTTGCAAACTGGTGGGGTTTTTTTTTTTAATGCTGTAATTCTTTCTGCATTTATTATAACCACTTCTTTGTTCAAAAAAACTTTTCACTGAGCATATTTTGTTCCTCTGAAATATAGCATATACTGCAAAGGGAGGATAAATGTCCAGTTTTTCTCCCTTTCATTATCAATTTTCAAGGTGATGAGTTTGTACCCTAGCAACCTCCAATATTGCACAGTGAGTTATGTTTTATTTTTCTTTTTTTAATATCCCTAATAATGCATGGATTTTTATATTTTCAACAAGTTTTAAACCATTACCATCATTATTCTTATTGATGCTGAGATTGTCACATCTTTTGCCATGGGAGCCCATCGAGCTGGCTATATGTACTTCTGACATGGTCACATTAGCTTTTGATAAGTTTTCTTGTGTTTTGGGTCAACAAGATATTCCAGAATCTTCCTATACATTTCTTACCCCAGTTCTAGGCTGTGCAAAAATTTTTTCATACATATTGAGCTAACTAAAGGTAGATGCATGAGCATTAAACCTCCTGTAGTAAACATACAGTAGTTTCAATTTTAATACTGTCTTCCATGGCACACTTTCTAATCAGGGTAATTTTTATAAACAATATTCAAAGTCTCAAGTTTTCCTGTCAAAATTCTTAAAGCCAAAAAAAAAAATAAGAGAGAGAGAGAGAGAAAGCTGCTGCCATCTTGTCAATTCCAACTGACAGTGACCGTGTAGAACAGTGTAGAACTGCCCCATATGGTTTCCAAGAACAAATGGCAGATTCAAACGGCCAACCTTTTGGTTCACAGCTGAGATATTAACCACTATGCCACCATGACTCCTCAAAATTAAAACAAACTAGTGAATACTATAGGAAAGCATTTGTCTTTATTTTCTTAAATTATTTTATTGTTTGTTGTTAAGAATGTACACACAAAACACACACCAATTCAACAATTTGCATATGTACATTTCAGTGACATAGATTACATTCTTCAAGCTGTGCAACTATTCTTACCTTCCTTTTCTGAATTGTTTCTCCCCAAATAATATAAATTCCTACCCTCTAAGTTTTCTATCTGATCTTTCAAGTTATCTGTTGCCAATTTAATCCCATATAGATAGTTTTTGAAAGAGCACAATGCTCAAAGTAGACATTCTTTGCCAGTTAAACTAAACTATGGTTCAGTTTTAAGACTTTAAGGGATACTTTTGGTTTAAGGTTTAAAGTTTACCTCAAGGCAATGTTTTCAAGGGTTCAACCAGCCTCCATGGCTCTAGAAAGGCTTGAGTACAATAGAATTTGCAATCTTTTCTGTGTTTTCCCTCTTTTGATCAGAATTCTCTATAGCATCTTTGATCAAAATATTCAGGAGTGATAACCAGGCACCATCTAGTTTTCCTAGACTCATTGTAAAGGAGGCAGTTGTTCACGGAGGCAGTTAGCCACACATTCCATTTCCTCTTCATTTTCTTTATTTTCCTTCCTCCTCTGTTGCTCCAAGCAAATAAAGACCAACTGTTGTGACTTAGCTGCTTGCAAGCTGTTAAATCCCAGGCTCAAAGCAATGAACTAAGAGGTAGAATTAAAAGCATTAAATACATTCTTAGGTCAATTAACTGGAATGTTCCCTGAACCATGGCCCTAAAACTACAAACCAAGGAACCTAATCCCATGAGGTGTTTGATTGTACACAAACAGCTTCAATGGCTACTTATTTTTTCCATTGTTATAAATATGTCTGTTACAACTTTTGCCAATTCAACTTTTTACAGGTGTACAACTTATTATCAGCAGTTACATTACTTGACTATGCAACCCTTTAATCATTCTTTAAAATTGATTAAAATCTAATTTTCCTTTAATCAATTTTTAAGTATCATAAAGGAAAATTTAGTACTCCATAAGCGATAACCCCTCTTTTACCTCCTCCTCACCCCTGGCAAACACTTTATTTCTGTACTTTGAATTCTATTTCATTGGTCTATGTGTGTATTACTATATCAGTACCAGGCTGTTTTGATTATTGTAGTTGTGTAACGTACTTTAAAATCAGGCAATGTGAGTACTCTTACTTTGTTCTTCTTCAACAAGGCTTTAGCCACTTGTGGCCTCCTACTATGCCATGCAAATTTGAGGATTGATTTTTCCACTTCTGGAAAGAAGGCTGTTGTGTGGCTTTGGGTAGTACCAGCATCTTAACAATATTAAATCTTCTGATTCATGAGTATGGAACATCTTTCAATTTATTTGTTGTCATTAGTCTTTTCCAGCAGTGTTTTATCATTGTCATTGTATAAGTCTGTTCTAGTCAGCTAGTGCTCCTCTAACAGAAATACCACAAAATGGACTGCTTTTACAAAGGAAAGTTTATTCTTACACATGCCAGTAGGTTACAAGTCCAAATACAGAGGTATACTGAATTCAGGGGAAGACTTTCCCTTTGTTGGCTCTGGAGGAAAATCCTTGGGTTGCATCAGTCCTTCTTCGCTTAGAGAGCATCTTGGCACAGGAACCTCAGGTCTGAAGGATGAAATCTTCTGCCAGCATTGCCTTCTTGATGGTGTGAGGTTGCCAATGCTCTGCTTGCTTCTCTCTTTTTATCTCCCATAGAATGAAAGGATTAAAGGTGGTACAAGCCAGACTCCAGGGAAACTCCATTAGTAAGGGTGTTGCAGTCCCACCCTAATCCTCTTTTAACATAATCATTCTATCTATTAGCTGCAGGCAGCAATTAGGAGTCATAGCAAAGGAAAATCACAAAATGTTGGGAATCATGGCCTTGCCAGATGGCTACACACCTTTTAGAGCAACACAGTTAAATCCATGACACTCCACCCTTTGCATCCCCCAAAAATGACACCTTTGAAACATGTAACACATTCATCCAAACATATGTTGGGTTTCCCTCTTCCCTTTGCCCCAGTTATTGATTTCTAACTCCACTCCACTGTGGTCAGAGAAAATACTTTGTATGATTTCAATATTTTAAAGTTTATCAAGACTTATTTATGCTCTATGCTGGAGAATTATCTATGTGCACTGGAAAACACAATGTATAGTGTGCTATTGTTGGATGAAGTTTTCTAGATATGTCATCCAGGTTCTCTGTTTCCTTGTTAGTCATATTTCTAGACATCGTGTCCAGTATTTTAGATGCTGTATGGAAGTATCCACCTATTATTGTAGTCTATTTATCCTTCCAAGTCTGTATCGGTGTTTGCTTTAGGTATTAGATGGTTCAATGATGGGTGAAGGTATACTTATGATTGTTAAATCTTCCTGATGAATTGACCCCCTTTCCACTATATAATGTTCACCTTTAGCTCTTCTACCAGATTTTATTTGAAAGTACACATTGTCTGACATTAGGACAGTCACTCCAGCTCTTTTGGGTTAGTATTCATGTGGAATGTTTTTACCATTTTTTTTCACTTTCAAACTATTTGTGTTCTTCAGTCTAAGGTGTGTTTCCTGTAAACATTACACAGTCTGATATCTTTTTTTAATCCATTCTGCCAGTCTGCTTCTGGATTGGAGCATTTTGTTCACTTATGTTCACTGTAATTATTGATAAGAAATCACTTCCGACATTGTGTAATTTGGTTTTTATGTGGCTTAAGTCTTGACTCTCTCCTTTACTACGGTATATTTTGTTTTGTTGATTTATTTCAGTAAGCTGTTCTGACTCCCTTTGCTATTCCTTTCATGTATTTTTATGTGTGTGTGTATGTATATATATATTTATTTCCCTTACTAGTCACCAAGAATATTACATTTGACAGCTTGTACATATCCTAGGGTAAGTTGGTACCAGCTTAACCTTAGTAACACAAAAGAATTTTTATACCTGTACCATCCCCCACTCCAACTTCTTGTTGTCATTAATTACATCCCTTCACTTGGAAACCCTGGTGGTACAGTGGTTAGGAGCTACAGCTGCTAACCAAGTTCAGTTAGAATCTACCAGGCACTCCTTGGGAACCTATAGGGCAGTTCTGCTCTAACTTATAGGATTGCTATGAGTCAAAATAGACTCAATGGCAATGTTTGTTGTTCTTATTAATGTGCCCTGTAACATAATTTTATCCTTTCATTTATATATTCATCATAAAAAAAGCATGAAGGACAAGACAGAATTATCAAGCATGGATAGCTTACTTATGGAATTCACTTAGGAAGTTCATTAAGCAATAGAAAATGAAAATAATGTGATCTCTCACTCTCTCATTCAATTCTTTCATACTATTGTTTCAGTGGTCTTCAAGTTCCCTGTTTGGTATGCCTCCCCTGGTTACCTTTTCCTGACACTTGATCAATATGCTTAGTTATCGATCTTAGATCTTTTCCAAATATATTTTCCTTTGTAAGTCTAATAAGATTTTTTTTAATTGTGGTGAAGATATGCGCAACAAAACATATGCCAATTCAACAGTTTCTACATGCATAATTCAGTGTCATCTAATAAGTTCTTTTTTTAATTTCATATCTGTTTGCTTTATGCTGTTCTGCAGGATTATTGTAATTTCTTGGTTCATTTCATACTTGATTTCTCATTTTTCCATCTGTTTATTAGTATTTATGATATCTGTAAGTATTTTACATTCAGATTGGCATTTTCTTCAAAATGAAGGAATGATACTAGAGGTAATATGTTTAGTACTTGCACATTTTTTTCTATAAGAACAACAGAGAGATACTCTCAGATGTATAGGGTTCTATACGTATTTTATTGCCATATGTTTCATCAAAGATGACTCAAAGAAATATTCTATAGCTCTAAGAAATGAAACAATGTAAGAAGTTCATGCACTGACTCTAAGATTTAAATGAAGGGAAACAGAACAACTAAACCTATAAAACATGGGGGTAATATCTAAACACACATGGCAAATGATTAAAATACTTGTGTAAGACTTCCTCAAGTAGAAACTGTTCTTGTGTTTTTGGACAATTTACTAAGCCATTTTCTGCCTTAGTTTCCTCATCTGTAAACTTGAGATACCAGTACCTACCGCATAGGGTTATGAGAGCATTCAATGACTAACCTACAAAAAGCATCCAGTGAGTGCTTGATTATGACAACTAGCAATTATTATTTGTCAAAGAGCAAAAATTATTTATTGGGGACAGAGAACAATTAAGAGGAGTGGAAATTTAACAAAAGGAAAGGCTGAGCACCTTGATGAGAAGTTGAAATGGAGCAGATAGAATTGAGGCTTCATTTAAACACACACTTAGTTTTATGCTTTCAGTTATCTTCTGTGTGACCTGGAAATGTCCTCAAGACCATTTCCTACCTTCTATCACCCTCTTTCACAGTTATACTCCTGAAACTTCAGGAAACCTAACACATATCAGCCTCATGAATGGAGTTGTGAAAAATGGAACAATAAATTAGCAGGGGATCTGTTGCACATTTGGAAAACACAGGGACAAAAATGTAAACTCAATTTTGAAGATAGGGCAGAAGCCAGACATTGGAATGAGACATAAGTTGGATGAATGCAAACCTCTGAGAATTTTTATAAATTTTGATAAAACCCTTGAGTTTGAGAATGCAGCAAGATCTTAAGGGACAAATCAAACCCTACTGAACTTGTTTTGTATCTTGTCTGTGAATTTAATGGAAAGGACAAACGTAATCAGGAATACATATAATATTCGTGTGAAAACTTTGATTATTCCAACAAAAAAATGAGAACTTAGGAATAAGAAGTAAAGTCATGCTGGACACATCATCAGGCCGCCTGGTCAGTAGATACTACTTTCTACTTTACATTACCAGTGAACCACAAGTTTCATCCTGTAGGACAAGACATCAGACGGTCTACTATCTTAATTACATCTTGCTGAAAGGGCCTGAAGACCTTGAAAGACCAGGAACCACATAAGCATGCTATAAGGTTTGGTTAAATCCCAAAGAAAACCGAGCCCCTGCAATATAAAATTTCTAAGATTCAGCATTGCAGGCATGTTAGGACATTTCCTGCAAAGTGAAGGACAAATTGCTGCAACTTTCATCTCCTATCCATAAAAAGAGTCAAAATATCTGATGGACATCTTTAGAGATTAGATATTGATTTTGATGTGCTGCTTTGTCCCATTAGCCAGGCCATCTGAAAAGTTGCTCACTTGGAATAGAGCCCACAACTAGATAAGACTACATGCCCCTCTGTACTGTGGGTCTCCTCCTTAGTAGCTTTTCTTGTACAGTCACAATAATGAGAGTTTGACGATAGACTAAACCAAAAATTGTGGTTATTTGTAACTCTTGGGGAGAAATAGAAGAAAGTTAAATATATTAAAAGAAAAGAAAAACAACCCTAAAATTTGAAACCTGTTGCTTCTGGGCACAGAAAAGGAAGGTAAAGAAGGTACGGTTGCTTTTCATTATAAGTCTATTACTGCCTTTTTTTTTGTTTTTGACTGTTGTTGTTAGTTGCCATCAAGTTGATTCCATTCATGGTGTCCCCATGTGTGCAGTGTGCAACTGTTCCATATGGTCTTCGAGGTTACAAAGTTTGGGAAGTAGATTGCCAGGCCTATTTTTCAAGGTGCCTGAAGGTATGTTTGCTTAAAACCTGTATTGTTGTGACAACAATAAAAAAAATAATTTGAAAATTAATCATTTTCATTGGTTTGATTATCTAAATAAAAACATCGTATTCTTAAAATTAATCTCATCTTTAAAATTTTTTCATTTTATTATGGTGAAAATATACACAACAACACACACCATAACCCCAGTTTAAAAAACCCTATATGTGGTTTTTCCAATCTGAGAAAGGAAGATAAAAAAATCAGTCTCTCTTCTCTGAGTTACTTGTTTAAATGTACAGCATTTTCCCAAGCTTTCCCGTGTTTGGTAACGGCATTACTTAAAAACACATTGCTAGATAACACATGCTTCCTAGACTGTTTCTGTTCCTTCAACAGAGTTATTAATGAAACAGTGTGTTCATGATCTCATCAAAGAAAATGCTGTGGGCTCACCATTACAACCTACGTGGTGCACTCAGTGTGGACTGGAGTTTCACTATTGCTGTTTGAAGGAAATGTGAAACAAAACTTAGAACTGAAGTAGACTTTTTTTTTTTTACTTCATTACATATGTAGATTTTGCAAAGGAGAATTGAACTATGTACCTATTCCCAAAAGTAAATAGCTTTGTAAAATCAAAATCAGTCCTTTATATAGCACAGTCTGTAATCAGTGTTGGCATCATTGCTACTACTAGTCAGCTGAGTGATGGACAGCTAATGACTGGTTTTCCAACTTACCAACACTTAATTTCTCTTTTAGATGAAGAATGCCTGGCTAGGGTTCATCAACTCCTTGATGTGGTGTGCTATGTTTTCTATTACAGCAATAGAGAGTTTTTTTAAAATACCTTCAGAGCTTTAAGACAACCCAGCCTTTAGTCTGATGAAATTTCTGCAACTTGATGATACGACTTCATGAGAAAATTTTTTAGATCTAGTAAAAGTAAATTTAAGAGTTTAAAAGCAGAATAGGAATTTTCCTTGCAGTGTAGGAAAAAAATAAACAAATAAAAAATAAGACTTCTCAAGGTGCAGGGTCACCCTCTACAGTATCTTAGGTTATGCACTACAAAACTGTAGGGACTACTATTCATATAACATATGATATGAATAGTACTCCAGGAACCCCAGTGGCAAAGTGGTTAGGAGCTCAGCTGCTAACCAAGGGGCTGGCAGTATAAATCTTCAAGCTGCTCCTTGGAAACCCTATGAGGCAGCTCTACTATATCTTAAAAGGTCATTATGAGTCAGAATCAACTAAAGGCACACAACAACATGGAGATGTACAATGCAGTAGTCCAGCACTCAATCAAAAACAACAAACCTTAGATCACCAGTTTATGCTGCCACTTAAATGATCACAGCATAATTTGATGACTTCTTTTCTGCTTAAAAAATTTCCCTTTATAAAGCTCAGTAATTCCAGGAAAGCACAAGGAATACAAATCACCAGAAAGTCTGCTACTTAGATTCTATTAGAACTGCATTGATTTGCAAATAATTGACATTTTTACTCTATTCAGTTTTCTAAGTTTCTTACCTTTTTAAGTTCCACTGAAATTTTGTAATTTTCTTCTTATAACTTTCCCCCAACACTTGCTAAGGTTATTCCTAGGTAGTTTTGAGTTTTGGTTTTTATTGGACCAGGATCTCTTTGGAGATAGTTTTTCTTGACCTTTTGGCTACTTTGTACTCTTTTTCTAAATCTTTTCTTCTGAACCTTCCAAAATTCAGGCTGGTTACCTTTTCTGAACTTTTTCTTTGATTCTCTACTCCTGAACCTTGAATATCTACTGCTTGTTCAGTAACTAACTAGAAATCATGTACCAAAATAAAACCTTTGATATTTTGTTGTCTCTTGTGTTCTAGCCAAAGCAAATGATTAACATTTTGTTTGAAGTTGCGGATGCTGTTCTGAAAAACTCTGATCCAAGACATCTCTTGCTATCTATTTCACTCAATTACCCCATAAAAGGCACACTTCATGATAAATGACAAATCATTATCACATCCTTCCCAACAAGACACCTAACTTACTAAGGAACCCTGAAACAAATTTTTCACAGGGTTTTCAGTTTGAATAATGTCATTCCATTCAACTTGGTTTACTTTAAGTAAATCTTGTGATGAGTGTTTTCAACACATCTTCCTCTGTGGGTACAATTATGTCTCACTGAATAGTAGGCTAAGAATGCATCTAAGAGAAAGGCAATTTTAATAGTCCATTGCAGTGAATTAAAACGTCATCTTAGTTTGGCTACAGCTAAACAAGGATGATAGCATTCGTCTATGACTATGTATAAGTACCCCAAAGTTAACATTGCCTACATGAGAAAACGTCTTAAGTTTTAAGTATTCTGTAGCATTAATATAAACCAAACCAAATCCATTTCTGTCAAGTGGATTCTAACTCATAGCAACCCTACACGTCTAAGTAGAACAGTCTCAGAGTTCCCAAGGAGAATCTAGTGAGTGGATTAGAACTGTCAGCCTTTGATTAGCAGCTGAGCTGTTAACCACTGGGCAACCAGAGTTCAAGTCTGTCATGGATTGAATTGTGTCCCCCCAAAAATATGTGTAGTAATTTGCCTGGGCCAGGATTCCTTGTATTCTGTTGATTGCCTTCCATTTTGTGATTTTCCAATGCTGTAAATCCTAACCTCTGCCTGTGGCTAAGAGAGAATGATCGTGTTAAAAGAGGATTAGGGTGAGACTGCAGTGCCCTTGCTAAGGGAGTTTCCCTAGAGTGCAGCTTGTACCACCCTTTATCCTTTCATCCTACAGGAGATAAAAAGAGAGAGAAGCAAGCAGAGAACTGGGAAACTCACACCATCAAGCAGGCAACACAGGGAGAAAAGTGTATCTTTCAGATCTGAGGTTCCTGCGTCAAGATGCTCCCTGAACAAAGACTGCTATAACACAAGGACTTTCCTCCAGAGCTGACAAAGGGGCAAGCCTTCCCCTGCAGCGAACATCCTGAATTTGGACTTGTAGCCTACAGGGTTGTGTAAGAATAAATTTTCCTTTGTTAAAAACATCCACTCTGTGGTATTTCGGTTAGAGCAGTACTAGCTGACTAAACAGTCTTAATATAACGTATGCTAAACAGAGCAGATTAAGAAGCAGCTGTAATCTGCTCATATTAAATTTAAAAGAGACCTTTGGGAATACCTATTCCAACTCCTCCAATCAAGGATGGATAGGTATGATTCAAAGATGCCTATTTCAATACTGTAAGCAGAAACTAGCCCATAAGTACAGCCAGGACTTAGCTACCCAATATAACACCTGATCCTGTAACTTAAGAAACATTATACCTTGGTGGCACAAGTGGTTAAATACTAATTGAAAACTTGGAGTTTTGCTACCAGAGGCATCCAGAAGAAAGGGTTGGCAATTTACTTCCAAAACTCAGTCATTGAAAATCCTGTGAAGCACAGTTCTACTCTGACACACGCAGGGTCATCATGAGCCAGAATCAACTCAATGGCAACTGATTTATATGCTCCATGACATACTCTTTGAACAGACAGGTTAGGATAGGAGTTTAAACATCACGAGATGCATTTTTCTTACTGGACTTATCTGTTAGTAAGAGCAGAAGGAGATTTTCCAGTTTGACGTTTATCTGGTATTTGAGTTGCCCAACGTCTGAAGCCCATTATTTTACATAGTCTGTCTGATATTCTAGTTGTCTAAGGATGGGGGGTAATACAGTTCTTGCTATTGGCTCAGAGCAGATGTCATCTGCTGATTAACTTTAAATATTGAAAAAAGCAGAAAAAAACTAAACCTGTTACTGTCAAGTTGATTCCAATTCATAGCATCCCTTATAGACAAGTTGAGGGTAATGTTACAATGTTCAAATTATAACTAAAAGAATATAAATAAGAATGCATACCACTCAAAATACTAGAATAAAAATAGTGGAATGAGTAAAGTTAACACTTTAAAAAATGACAAGATCCACAATCAACCACCCCTGAAGCAGTAGTCAAGAAATCAAAAGACACACTGCATGGGTAAATTGACTATAAAAGACCTCTTTTAAAGTGTTGAAAAACAAAGATGTCACCTGGAGAACTAAGTTGCACCTGAATCAAGCTGTTGTGTCTTCAGTCACCTCCCGTGCATGTGAAAGCTAGACAATGAATAATCAAGTTACCAGACAAGAACCCCTGCCTTTGAACTGTGGGGTCAAGGAATATTGAAAATATGAAGGACAGTCAGAAGAACAAACAAGTCTGTCGTGGAAGAAGCAGAGCCAGAACTCTCCTTAGGTCAAGAACGGCAAGACTACATCTCATATACTTCAGATACGTTATCAAGAGCCATCAGTCCCTGGAAAAGGACTTGAGAAAGTAGACAATCAGTAAAAAAGAGGAAGACCCTTAACGATAAGGAGACACAGTGGCTACAACAATTGGCTCAATCATAGCAGTGGCTGTGAAGATGGCACAGGACCAGGCAGTGTTTCTTTCTGTTGTTCATAGGGTCAAAAAGTATTCAAATAAAAAATAGAGCAGAAGATCAAAGCACTGTCCACTTTAGCATCCTTACTGTTCTCCATGTACCCTCCTAAATATTTTGGAGAAAAATGCAGTTTAAAAAAAAATTCTTTTTAAGGTCTTATCCTTATGCCATACAGTTGGCCCATAGTTTGAGGCAATTTGAGACTGAGCCGTGTGCCTTGTTCTGATGCTAAAAGTGGTCTTTGTCTATAACCACCTTTATTGTTACTGCTGTTGTTAGGGAAACCTGGTGGCATGGTGGTTAAGTGCTATGTCTGCTAACCAAAAGGTCAGCAGGTTGAATCCACCAGGTGCTCCTTGAAAACTCTATGGATCAGTTCTACTCTGTCCTGTCGTGTTGCTATGAGTCAAAATCGACTCGACAGCAGTGGGTCTGGTTGTTAGATCCCATTGAATTGGCTTCAACTCATAGCAACCGGATGTATAACAAAATGAAGTATTACCTATTCCTACACCACCCTCACAATCTGAGCCATGTTTGAGCTTACTGTTGTTGTTTTCGTGTCAGTCCATCTCATTGAGGGCCTTCTGGTTTTTTGATGACCTTCAACTCTTCCTAGCATGGTGTTCTTCTCCAGGGACTCATCCCTCATGATAACCTGCCCAAAGTAAGTGAGATGAAGGCTTGCCTTTCTCCATCCTAAGGAACATTCTGACTGTACTTCCAAGACAGATTTGTTCATTCTGGTATTCATGATATATAAACACCTTAGGTCAGGTCATAGAGAAGATTCTTGTGATAGTTAGCATCAGAGTGAAGACACTGGACAATCCTTTAATCTTGTAGAGATCAGTTTTCAGAGTATGCTCTGTTTGGTAACACGATTAAGATCTAACCAAAAGGTTAGTAGTTAGACTCCATCAGCCACTCCTTGGAAACCTTATAGGGAAGCTCAACTCCGTCTCTAGGGCCACTATGAATTAGATTCAACTTGAAGCAAAGGGTTTAACATGCCAAAGGCAAATATACATGAGTTTTCAATTAAAAGTTACATTGGTTCATACTTCTTCTCTACTAAAGCCAAGTGCCGAAAAAGAGATGATCTATATTTGAACATTACAGAAATGGAATCAGTATGGCTCCAGTGCTCCAGAAGTAAAAATGTACATACAAATTTAAAAGATCAGGATAATAGTAAGTGAGTATTCTGTTATTTGAATCCTTTTCTTTAAATTTCATTTACAGTGATTTCTTGTTCACATTTTTAACTTAGAAAAATTCTTGAAAGATAGTCATCATTAAAAACAGGATTCTTAGATGGCCTAAAGACACCTCCCACTTACACTCTCTAGCTTTGTTACTAAAATTTGTCCTATTTTCCACTTAGCAAGACAAAGAGAAATTGAAAATTTCTCACCCAGAGCTGTGTACACAGTCTAGGACATGACAGATAACAGACAATTTCATTTACTATTCCTAAAGATTAAATACTAGTTTACAAATTTCATTTTCCATGTCAGGATTTCCGTTTTATAGCTAACATACTGTTTACCCCATAATTCTTCTCCTGGTTCTATTGTACTTTAGATGAAAATTTATAGCTCAAGTTAGTTTCTTATTCAAAAATTCACACACACACTGTTTGGGGATATAGGTTGCATTCCCTGCATTTTGACAGCATTCCCTTCCTTTCTACCCCAGGGGTCTCCGTGTCCATTCATCCAGTTTTCATATACCTTCCTGTCTTCTCCTCTTGCTTTATGGCAGGAGTTGCTCATTTGGTTTCATGTAATTAAATAAACTAAAAAGCATGTTCCTCTTGTGTATTATTGGTTGTTTTCTAGGCTTGTCCAATCTTTATCTGTAAAGTGGGCATCAGAACGGCTCCATTTCTGATTAAGCATGGTGTCTGGGGGCTACAGCCTTTGGGGTTCCTCCATTCTCTGTCAGACTGGGAAGTCTAGTCATTTTTTGTGAATTTGAATTTTTTTCTACACTTTTCTTCTTCTCTGTCCAGGGCTCTCTACTTTAATCTCTTCAGAGCAGTCAGTAGTGGTAGCCAGGCACCATCTAGTCCTTTAGGGCTCAGAATGGGGGACACTGTGGTTCATGTGGTCCTTTAGTCCTCTGGGCTAGCTGACACTTTCCTTGTATCTTTGGTTTTCCTTATTTTCCTTTGCTCCACATGAGAAATAGCTTTTAAGAACCCAGATGTTACTCCCTGAAGTAGGATGTAGAACATTTTCTTTATGAGCTATATCATACCAATTGACCTAGATAGCCACTGAGCCTGAAGTCTATAGTCCCCAGTCCTCAGCCCCAGCAAGTCAGTCTCAAAAAGTGTCTGGATGTGTCTAGGAGATTTCTATGACATTGTCTTGGTCAGGTGTTGCTGACTCCCCCTATATTGTGTGTTGTCTTTCCTTTCATCAAGGTTCACACTTGTTATCTAGTTAGTGAGTTGTCCTTCTGACCCTTGTAACCATCAAATAATGTTTTGGGTTTTTTGTTTTTTATTTTTTTTACGTGTGCAAAACTTTTCTTGAGTTTTTATAATAGTGTTCTCATGTAATATTTGTCCTTTTGTGATTGGATTTCTTCACTCAAAAAAACACCCTTGTGATTCATTCATGTTTTGAGATTTTCCACACACAAACCATTGTTCTTTATTACTGAATAGTATTCCACTGAGTGTACATAAATACCGTAATTTGTTTATCCAGTCATCCTTTGAGGGGCATTTAGGTTATTTCTATCTTTTTGCTACAATGAAGAGTGCTTCAGTGAACACGTTTATTCGTGAGACTGCTCTTATATCCCCAGGATATATTCCTAGCAGTGAAACTGCTGAATTTTATAATATTTCTATTTCTATTGTTTTAAGGAGTTGTCATATTGTTTTCCATAGTGGTTGTACCATTTTACCTTCCCACCAGTAATGCATGAGTTCTAATCTCCCTGAAACCTCTCCAACACTTATTGTTTTGGTTTGGTTTTTTTTAATTAGTTCCAGTATTGTTGGGGTGAAACAGTATTTGATTTGCACTTCTCTAGTGGCTAATGATTGTGAGCATTTCTTTATGTGTCTCCTAGCTGCCGGAAATGCCTATTCATATTCTTTGCCCATTTTTTAATTGGATTGTTTATCTTTCTGTTGTTGAGGTATTGAAGTATTTTACAGATTTTAGAGATTAAACCCTTGTTGGATATGTCACAGCCAAAAAAATTTTTCAGGATTCCTGCAAGTTCTCTTTTTACTGTTTTATGAAGTCTTTTGATGAGCATAAGTGATTAATTTTAGGAGTTTCCAGTTACCTAGTTTCTCTGCTGCTATTCGTGCATTGTTAGGATTTGTTCTGTTCATGCCATGACTTAGGGCCCCTAGCAATGTCTCTAATATTTCTTCTATGATCTTTATTTTTTTAGGTTTTATGTTTAGCTCTTCAATCCATTTTGAGTTAGTTTTTGTGCATAGTGTGAGGTACAGCTTGTTTCATTTTTTTACAGATGAACATTCAGTTATGCCAGCATAATTTGTTAAAGAGATAATCTTTTCACCATTGAACAGATTTCAGTCTTTTGTCAAATGTCAGCTGCCCATAGATGGATAGATTTACATTTGGATTTTCAAGTCTGTTCCATTGGTCTATGTATCTGTCATTGTACCAATACTAGACTGTTTTGACTACTATGGCTATATCATAGGTTCTAAGACCAAATGGTGGGCCTTCCACTTTGTTCTTCTTCCTCATTATTGCTTTACTTGTCCATGGCCCCTTCCTTTTCTATATAAATTTGGTGATTAGTTTTTCCATCTCCTTAAAGAACGCTGTTAGAATTTGGATCATTATCTGTAGATCACTTTGGGTACTACTGCCATTTTCACAACATTAAGTCTTCCTATCCATGAGCTAGGTGTAATTTGTGTATTGATGTTTTTTCCATTTATGTAGGTCTCCTTTGTTTTCTTGCAATATAGTTTTGTAGTTTTCTTATATAGGCCTTTCAGGATATTTTTAAAGTGAAGATAACAAAATCCTGAATCTGATCTTTTCCATTCCCTCCAGGGGAAGGGGTTGCAAAAGAATGTATCTTATACGTAATACACCTAATTTCCCGTTGTGGCACAAATGATTTTTGTGTATAAAATGAATTTATCTCTTGAATCTACTTTCATTTTTGTGATGCAAACCTTAATGTAATACTTTAAAGTTGCTGCCTTTTCAAGTTTGAAGGAATAGTTCTACAATCTTGCATTCCGGAATTTGATAAAAATAACTTCTGTGCCTCCATCAGGAAATTTTGCTATACATTTCAATATACAGATTAGACAATATTTGAATAGTGTTTTTTACTGTTTTGCAAGACTTCTAAATATTAAATATTTCCTTGATTCTAAGATCACACATTTTAACATCTCCAAGTCAGAATTTATCTTACAGTTGATGGTGTTACAGCCCAACTTGCAGCCTTTTTCTTTTCTTAAATCACGTAAATAATTGTATCTTAAAAACCAGACACATTGTAATCAACCCAGTTCCTACTCATGGCAGCCTTATAGGGCAGAGCAGAACTGCCCCACAGATTTTCAAGGCTGTAATTTTTATGGAAGTGGACTGCCACTTCCTATGGAGTGGACTGGTTGGTTCAAGCTGCTGACCTTTCAGTTAACAGGTGAGTGTTTAACCCTTGGATGACCAGGGTTCCTTAATTGCATGTTAGATTCTATGAAACATAGTAATTCTTAACAAAATCTTCCACCTGATATTATTTGGGTGACAAGGAAAATGAAGCTAAGAGATATAGCATATTTTCCCAAAGATTCATGACAAGTAGGGAATCTTTTCTTTTTTTCCTTTTATTATGGTTAAGTGAAAGTACACAATCCAAGGGAACCTTGGTGGCATAGTGGGTCAAGTGCTATGACTGCTAACTAAAAGGTAGGCAGTTCAAATCTGCCATGTGCTCCTTGGAAACTGTATGGGGCAGTTCTACTCTGACCTATATTGTTGCTGTGAGTCAGACTCGACTTGACAGCAGCGGGTTTGGTTATTTTGATTTTATGCAACCCATACCAATTTTGCATGCCCACCTATCTATAGCTCTATCTGCTCTCCTCACCCAGAGACAGCATAATCCTCCTTTTCACTATGTATTTCTAGTATCCTCTTAACAAGCATCTGTCCCTTCCTCTCCCCCTTCTTCTGTCCTGTCTAGAAAGAAACCAAGAGGACAGCCTCCCATAAGTGGACAAAATCATAAAATACACACAACATAGGGTCACACTATGTCCCGAGTCCAGTCCATGCTTATCTGAAGAGTTAACCTCAGTACTGGTTTCCAGTCAGGGACAGCAGCAGGTCTAGTGGCCATGTCCCCAGTGGAACCTCCAGGCTGTCAGAACATTAATTCTGGTCTTTTAGTAGAGTTCTGGAGCTGCAGACCTCTTTTTCTCTTGTTGCCTCAGGGGTTCTACATTGTGTACCCATCACAGCTGCCTTTGGTGGTGGCCAGGCACCATCAGGTTCATCTGGCCTAATATTGATACAGTGCCAAAGCCACCCATTCATATGTCTCCTGGGCTCCTTTTTCCTCCTATTTTTGTTGGTCTCTGTCATCGTCTGCTCTAGATGAACTGGGTCGATTTGGTGTACCTCAGATGGCAGCTTGCTAGCTTTTAAGACCCCAGACACCACCCACCATAGGGGATGCAGAAGACTTTCTTAGCAAAAGACTAGTTATGCCAATTGGCTTTGTTATCCCCTGAAAACGTGTTCCCCAGACCTGCATCTCCACTACTCTATCCTTTGAGATATTGGGCTGAGTTTAGAAAACCTTTCAATTTATGATATACTCCAGTTATGGATCAGCTTTCTGTTGGTGCTGTCACTGCTTTCACCTAACTAAATTCCTATCTACTATCCAATCTATTATAGAAAAATTTGAAAATCATCAAAAATGAAATAGAACTCACAAACATACGTATTAGTAAGCTCAAATGGACCAGTTTTGGACATTTTGAACCTAACAATCATATGGCCTACTATGCTGAGAACGAAACTTGAAGAACAACAGTGTTGTATTCATCATCAAAAAGAACATTTCAAGATCTATCCTAAAGTACAATATTGTCAGTGATAAGATAATAACTATGTACCTACAAGGAAGGCTAGTTAATACAACTATTATTCAAATTTATGCACCAACCACTAAGGCCAAAGATAAAGAAACTGAAGATTTTTACAGCTTATGCAGTATGAAATTGATCAAACATGCAATCAGCATGCATTCATAATTACTGGTGACTGGAAAACAGGAGTTGGAAACAAAGAAGGATCAATAATTGGGAAATATGCCCTGGATGACAGAAATAATGTCAGAGACAACTTGATAAATTTTGCAAGACTAATGAATTTTTCCTAGCAAATATCTTTCTTAACCAACACACGTGGTGACTATACACATGAACCTCACCAGATGGAATACACAGGAACCAAACCAACTACATCTGTGGAAAAAGATGATGGAAAAGCTCCATATCAGCAGTCAGAACAAGACCAGGTATTGACTGTGGCACATACCAATTGCTCATATGCAAATTCAAATTGAAACTGAAGAAAATTAGAACAAGTCCACAAAAACCAAAGTATGACTTTAAGTATACCCCTCCTGAGTTTAAAGACCATCTCAAGAATAGATTTCATGTGTTGGCCACTAACAACCATAGACCAGACAAATTATGGAATGACATCAAAAACATCATCCATGAAGAGAGCAAAGGTCATTAAAAAGAAAGGAAGGAAAGAAAAGACCAAACTGGATGTCAAAAGAGACTCTGAAACTTGCTCTGGGATGTCGAGAAGCTAACACAAAAGGAAGGAACGGCGAAGTAAAAGACTTAAACAGAAGGTTTCAAAGACTAGCTCAACAAGACAAAATAAAGTACTATAATGACGTGTGCAAAGAGCTGGAAATGGAAAACCAGAAGGGCAGAACACTGAAGCTGAAAGAACTGAAGAAAAAATTCAAGCTTCCTGTTGCAATAGTGAACAATTCTACAGGGAAAATATTAAATGACTCAGACAGCATCAAAAAAAAAAAAGATGGAAAGAATATACAGAGTCATTATGATGGAAAGAACTGGTCAATGTTTAGCCATTTGAAGAGGTAGCATATGTTCAGAAACTGGTGGTACTGAAGGAAGAAGCTGAAGCAGCAATGAAGGCATTGGTCAAAAACAAGGGTCTAGGAACTGATGGAATATCAATGAGATATTTCAACAAACAGATGCAGAGCTGGAAGTGCTCACTTGTCTATGCTAAGAAATTTGGAGGAGACCTACCTGGCCAACTGACTGGAAAAGATCCATATTTATGCCCATTCCAAAGAATGGTGATCCAAGTGAAAGCAGAAATTACTGAACAATCATCAATGTCACATGCAAGTAAAATTTTGCTCCGGATCATTCAAAAGTGACTGCAACAGTATACTGACAAGGAGCTACCAGAAACTCCAAGTGGATTCAGAAGATGATGTGGAACCAGGGAAGTAATTGCCGATGCTGGATCTTGGCTGAAAGCAGAGAATACCAGAAAGATGTTTGGCTGTGTTTCATTGACTATGCAAAGGTATTTGACCATGTGGATCATAATAAATTATGACTAATACTACATAAAATGGAAACCCTGGTGCCATAGTGGGTTAAGTGCTACATCTGTTAACCAAAAGGTCAGCAGTTCAAATCCACCAGGTGCTCCTTGGAAACCCTGGAGAAGTTCTACTCTGACCTACAGGGTTGCTATGAGTTGAACCCGACTCGCCAGAAGTGGGTTTGGGGTTATTGCATAACGCTGGGAATTCCAAAACACCTAACTGTGCTCTTAAGGAATCTATATATGGCTAAAGAGGCACTCCTGAGAACAGAACAAGTGGACACTGCATGGTTTAAAGTCAGGAAATGTGTGCATTATGGTTGTATCCCTTCCATCACGCCTTTTCAATCTGTATGCTGAGCAAATAATCCCGGAAGCTGTATTATATGAAGAAGAACAAAGCATCAGGATTGGAGAACGACTCATTAACAATCTGCAATACGTGGATAATACCACCTTACTTGCTGGAAGTGAAGATTTGAAACACTGATGAAAATCAAGCACCACAGTCTTCAGTATGGATTGCGCCTCATCATCAAAAAAACAAAAGTCCTCACAACTGGACCAGTAAGGAACATCATCATAAATGGAGAAAGGATTGAGGTTGTGAAGGATTTCATTCTATGTGGGTCCACAATCAACGCCCATGGAAGTAGCACTCAAGAAATCAAAAGATGCATTGCACTGGGCAAATCTGCTGCAAAGAATCTCTTTAAAGTATTGAAAAGTAAAGACGTCACCTTGAAGATAAAATGCACCTGACCCAAGCCATGGTATTTTCAAATCACATCATACACATGTGAAAGCTGGACAATGAACAAAGAAGACAGAAGAAAAAATGATGCTTTTGAGTTGTGGTTGGTGTTGGAGAAGAATGTTGAATGTATCCCCAAACACCGTAAGAGCAAACAGATCTGTTCTGGAAGTACAACCAGAGTGCTCCTTAGAAGCAAAGATGGCAAGACTGCATCTTATATACTTTAGATATGTTGTCAGGCAGGAGCAGTCCCTGGAAAAGGACATCGCACTCGGTAGAGTGGAGGGTTAGAAAAAAAGAAGACCTTCGATGAGATGGATTGACACAGTGGCCGCAACAATAGGCTTAGGCCTAAAAGCAATTGTAGACCCGACGCAAGACCAGGCAGTGTTTCATTCTGTTGTGCACAGAGTCGCTATGATTCAGAATTGACTTGGTAACACTTAATAACAACAAGAACTGGTCTACAACCCTTTCCCTCCCTCCCCCTTCCTTGTAGCCATTAAAGGGTCTTTTCTTCTGTACATAAGTCAATTTTTCAGTTCTTATAGCAGAGGTCTCATATAATACTTTTCCTCTTGCCGCTGACCAATTTCCCTCAGCATGATGTCTTGTCGTTAAAACCAGGTTACAAGATGCTTCCTAAAATTATCATTGTTCTTTATCATTGCATAGTGTTTCATTTAGAATATGTACCATAATTTGCTTATCCATTCATCTGTTGATGGGCACCTAGATTGATTCCATCTTTTTGCTCTTGTGGACTGTGCTGCAATAAACATTCGTGTTCATGTGACCACTTTTCTTTCTGTAGGTTATATTCTGAGCAATGAGATTCCTGGATCATATGGTATTTTTATTTCTAGCTTTTTAATAAAGCATCAAATTGCTTTCTAAAGAGGTTGTACCATTGTACATTCCCACCAGCAGTGTCAAGAATTTCAGTCTCTCCAGCATTTGTTGTTTTGTGGTTTTGGATTACTGGCAACCATGATTGGCTGAGATGATATCTCATTGTAGTTTTGATTTTGATCTCTCTGATAGCTAACGATTGTGAGCATTTCCTTATGTGTTTTTTGCCTGCCTGGATGCCTTCTTTGGTGAAGTGTCTGTCCATTTCCTTTGCCTATTGCTTAACCAGGTGATTTACACTTTCTTGTTGACATTTTGCAGTACCTTGCAGATTATGCAAATCAGACATCCATCCAACATGAAGTTGCCAAATACTTTTTCCCATTTTGTAGGTAGTCTTTTAACTTCCTTCATAAAGTCTTTGGACGAGCATAAGGGTTTGATTCTTAGTAGTTCTCATTCATCTATTTTCTCTTCTGTTTGTGCATTATTTGTCAGATTTTGTAGACTGTCTAAGCCATGTTAGAACTTCCATTATTGACCCTATGTTTCTTGCATGATCTTTATTGTTTTAGTTTAGATATTTAGGTCCTTGATCCATTTTGAGATAGTTTTGGTGTAAGGTATGAGATATGGGTTTTGTTTCAGTTTTTGGCAGATGGATATCCAATTTTGCAAACACCATTTGTTTTTACCGCAGTTTGCAGCCTTGGGGCCTTTGTCAAATATCAGCTGTTCATAGGAGGATGGTGATATTTCTGGATTCTCTATTCTGTTCCACTGATCTATATATCTGTTTTTGTACCAGTACCAGGCTGTTTTCACTACCGTGGCAGTGTAATAGGTTCTCAGGTTGGTCATTATGAGGTTTCCCACTGTGTTCCTTTTTTTGAGAAATGAGTCACTTATCCAGGGTTTCTTCCCTTTCCAAAGTTGGTGATTTGTTTCTCCATCCTGTTAAAAAGTGACACTGCAATTTGTACTGGGATGGCGTTGTGTATGTAGATTGCTTTGGATGAAATAGACATTTTCACAATATTATGTCTTTCCATCCGTGAACAAGGTAGGTTTTTTCACTTCTCTTTTGGTTAGACTTATTTCTGAGTATTTTATCTTCTTGGGGGCTATAGTAAATGGTATTGATTTGATGATTTTCTCTTAAATGGTCTCTTTGTTGGTGTAAAGGAATTCTACTGATTTGCTTATGTTTGTCTTGTGTCCTGATACTTTGCTGAACTCTTCTATTAGTTCCAGTAGTTTATTTACGGATTCTTCAGGGTTCTATGTGCATACGATTGTCTCACTTGCAAACAGGGATATTTTTACTTCTTCTTTGCCAATACAAGCCCTTTATTTCTTTGTCTTGTCTAATTGCCCTGGCCAGAACCTGTAGTAGAATGTTGAATAGAAGTGGTGACAGTGGACTTCCTTGTCTAGTTCCCACTCTCAAGGGGAATTCTTTCAGCCTCTCTTCATTCAGAATGATGTAGTCAGTTGGCTTTGTGTGGATGCCTTTTATTACACTGAGGCATTTTCCTTCTATTCGTCTCTTGCTGAGAGTTTTTAACATGAATGGGTGTCGGACTTTGTCAAATGCCTTTTCTGCACTGATTGACAAAATCAGATGTCTCTTATCCTTTGTGTTGTCTATGTGGTTGATCACATTAATTGTTTTTCTAATGTTGAACTATCCTTGTATCCCTGCTATGAAAGCAATTTGGTCATAATGAATTATTTTTTTTATATGTCCTTGAATTCTATTGGCTAGGGTTTTGCTGAAGATTTTTGCATCTAGTTTCATGAGTGATGTCTGTCTGTAATTTTCTTTCTGTGTGAGACCTTTGGTATCAGGGTTACGCTGGCTTCATAGAATGAATCTGGAAGTGTTTTTGTCTGTTTCTACACTGTGAAACAGCCTCAGCCGTATTGGAACTAACTCTAATCTAAAAGTTTGGTAGAATTCTCCAGTGAAGCTGTCTAGGCTGGGACTTTTCTGGGTTGGTAGTCTTTTGATGACTTTCTTCTTTTGGGATGGGTTTATTAAGTTGTTCTACTCTCTTTGTGATAATTTTGGTAGGTGATGTGAATCCAGAAATTTGTCCATTTCCTCTAGGTTTTCAAATCTGCTAGAGTACAGTTTTTTGTAGTATTCTGTTATGATACTTTTGATTTCATTTGGGTCTGTTGAGACACCTCCCAACTGATTTCTTATCTGGGTTATTTGTTTCCTCTGTTGTTTTTCTTTAGTAAGTTTAGCAAATGGTTTATCTATTTTGTTGACCTTTTCAAAGAACCAGCTTTTGCTTTTGTTAATTTTTTCAATTGTTTTTCTATCCTCTAATTCATTTAGTTCTACTTTATTCTTTATTATCTGTTTTCTTCTGATGCCTGAGGTGTTCTTTTGTTGTTCTCCTTCTGTTTGTTCAAGTTGTAAGGTTAATTCTTTAGTTTGGGTCCTTTCTTCATTCTGGGTGTGTGCATTTATAGAGATAAATTGACTTTTGAGTACTGCCTTTGCTGTATCCCATAGGTTCTGGTAGAAAGTGTTTTCATTCTCATTTGATTCCATAAACTGCTTTTTTCTTTTTTTTGCATTTTTTAAAATTATGATTAAGTGAAAGTACACAATCCAAATTAAATTTGCATGCCCTCCTATCTGCAGCTCCTTCTGCTCTCCTTGCCCTGTGACAGCACACTCCTCCTTTTCATTCTCTCTATGTCATAACCTCTTAACAATTTCCTATCCCCTTTCTTTCCGCACTCTTCTCTCCCATCTAGAAAGAGACCAATAGGACAGCATCCTATAAATGTACATACCATATGATCACATTGTGTCCCCACGTCTGGTCCATTTTTGTCCATAAATTTCTTTACTGCATCTTTGATTTCTTCTGTAACCCATGGATTTTCAAGCAAGGTGTTCAGTTTTCATGAGTTAAAATTCCTACCTATGTTTTTTCTGCTTTGATTTGAATGTTTATGGCTTTGTGGTCCAAGAAGATGCTTTGCAACAATTCAATGGTTTGGATTTTCTTGTGACTTGCTTTATGACCTCATACGTGGTCTATTCTGGAGAATGTTCCATGTGCACTGGAAAAGAAAGTGTACTTGTCTGTTGTTTATTAAAAAGTTCTGTATATGTCAATGAGGTCTTGTTGGTTGATTGCAATGTGAGATCTTCTGTACCTTTACTGATTTTTTTTTTTTTTTTGGATGATCTGCTCATTACTTAAAGTGGAGAGTTTAAGTTTCCTACTATTATTTCAGAGTGATCCATCTCATTTTTCAGTCTTGACAGTATTTGTTTGATGTATTTAGATGCTCTAGTACTGGTGCATAAGCATTTAATATTGTTATATCCTGCTGAAGCTTTCAGCAATAAATAGCGACCACCCTTGTCCATGATGGTGGATTTTACTTTAAAAATCATTTTATCTGAGATTTGTATTGCCACATCTGCTCTTCTTTGTATGTTGTTAGCTTGGTATATATTTTTCCACCCTTTGATTTTCAGTTTGTTCATATCTTTGAGTCTAAAGGATATTTCTTGTAAACAACATATAGACAGATTGTGTTTGCTGATCCGAGCTGTTACTCTCTGCCTCTTTAGTAGAGTGTTCAATCCATTACGTTCAGTGTAATTACTGATAGGCATGTGTTTAGTGCTGTCATTTTGGTGCCTTTATTTTTGTGTTGCTGATGTTGTCTTTGTTCCACTTAATCTTCTGTTCTGGGTCATTTTTCTTTATAGGTTTACTTTTCATCTTTTTTCAGTGATAATTTTGTGTCTGTTGACACTCCTGTATTACGTTTCTTGTTTTCTGGTTTTTTTTTTTAACTTGTTTTATTTTTTATTAGTTACAATAAAAGAATAAAATTTCTAACATCTGTCAATTATCTCATCTATAATAAACCCTCAGCTCCCACCCACTCATGTAGCCAACACATTTTTCTTCTATGGATAATTCTCTTGTTAAGTCCTTATAACAGGGGTCTCATACAAAATTTGTCCTTTGACATTGATTTCACTCAGCATGATCTCTTCCAAATGAGACTATGTTATGAGATGTCTTCTAAAATTGTCATTGTTTTTTATCATAGCATAGTGCTCCATTGAATATATGTACCATAGGTTGCTTATCCATTCATCTGTTGATGGATATTGGGGCTGATTCCAAGTTTTTGGTATTGTAGACTGTGCTGTAACAAACATTTGTGTACATGTGTCTGTTCCTGTGACAACCTTTGTTTCTGAAGGACAAATTCCAAGCAGTGGAATTACAGGATCAAATGGTGCATCTATTTCCAGCTTTTTAAGGAAGCACCAGATTGTTTTCCAAAGAGGTTGTACTATTTTGCAATGCCACCAGCAGTGTAGGAGAGTTCCAATTTTCCACAGCCTCTCCAGCATTTGCTGGTTTGTGTTTTTTGGATCGTGGCCAACCTTGTTGGAGTGAGATGACATCTCATTGTAGTTTTGATTTGAATTTCCTTAATACCTAATGTTCGTAAGCAATTCTGCATGTGTCATTAGGCTGCCTGGATATCCTCTTTAGAGAAATATCTGTCCATCTCCTTCTCCCATCACCTAATTGGATTATTTATCCTTTTCTTGTTGATATTTGGTAATACATTATAGATTATGGAGATCCTACATGAGTCTGACATAGAGCTGCTAAATATTTTTTTCCCATTCTGTAGGTGGTCTTTTAAATCTTTTGATGAAGTCTTTGGATGAGCAGAAATGTTTGATTCTTAGTAATTCCTATTTATCTATTTTCTCTTCTGTTGAATGTGCTTTGTCAGATTTTGAAGTCTGTCTACATTGTGTATTAAAACTTCCATTGTTGATCCTGTTTTACCTTGGATGAGCTTTATCGTTTTAGATTTTGTATTTAGGTCTTGTAGCCAATTTGAGTTGGTTTTGTATAAGGTGTGAAACATGGGTCTTGTTTCAATTTTTTGCTGATGGATACCCTATTTTGCCAGCACCATTTGTTAAAGAGACCGTTTTTACCTCAGTTTAAATTCTTAGGGACTTTGTCAAGTATCAGCTGTTCATAGGAGGATGGTGGCAGCTCTGGTCTATATGTCTCTTTTTGTACCAGTACCAGGCTGTTTTGACAACTGTGGAAGTGTGATAGGTTCTAAAATCAGGTAGTGAGAGGCCTCCCAGTGTGTTCTCCTTCTTCAGTAGTGCTTTACTTATCCCAAAGATGATGATTTGTTTCAGCATCTAATTAAAAAATGTCACTGGAATTGGTATTGGTATTGCATTATATAATTAGATTGCTTTGGGCAAAATAGATATTTTCCCAATGTTGACTCTTCCTATTCACAAGCAGGGTAGATTACTCCATTTATGTAAGTCTCTCTTAGTGTCTTGTAGTATGGTCTTGTAGTTCTCTTTGTAAAGATCTTTTATTTCTCTAGTTAGATTTATTCCTAGGTATTTTATCTTCTTGGGGACTATAGTAAATAGAATTGATTTGGTGATTTCTTCTTTGATAATCTCACTGTAGCTATAAAGGAATCCTACTCATTTACATACATTTATCTTGTATTCTGATACTTTGCTGAACTCCTCTATTAGTTCCAATAGTTTACTTATGGATTCCTTTGGAATCTCTGTATAAACAATCATGTCTTCAAAGAGGGAGATTTTTACTTCTTCACTGCCAATACAGATGTCCTTTATTTCTTTGTTTTGTCTAATTGCTCTGGTTAGAAATTGTAGCACAATGTTGAATAGAAGCAGTGAGAGTGGGCATCCTTGCTTAGTTCCCATTCTCAAAAGAGAATTCTTTGAGTCTTTCACCATTTGGGACAATGAAGGTGGTCGGCTTTGCATAGATGCTACTGATTGCATTGAGGCATTTACCCTCTATTCCTACTTTTCTGAGAGTTTTAAGCATGAATGGTTGTTGAACTTTGTCAAATGTCTTTTCTGCATCAGTTGACAAAATCAGGTGATTCTTATCTTTTGTGTTATTAATGTGGTTGATTACATTAATTGTTTTTCTGATGTTGAACCAGGCTTGCATCTCTGGAATGAAACTAACTTGATCAAGATGAATGATTTTTTTTTTTTTTTTAATATGCTGTTGAATTCTATTGGCTAGAATTTTGTTCAAGATTTTTGCATCTGGGTTCAGATATTGGTCTGTAATCTTTTTTGTGTGGGGGGGGGATCTTTCCCTGGCTGTGGTATTAAGGTTATGCTGGCTTCATAGAATGAATTTGGAAGAATTCCATCTCTTTCTAGGGTGTGAAATAGCCTCAATACTATTGGAGTTAACCTTTCTCTGAAAGTTTGGTAAAATTCTCTGGTGAAGCCATCTGGGCCAGGAATTCTTTTGGTTGGTAGATTTTTTATGACTTTTTCAATCTCTTCTTTTGTGATAGATTTATTAAGATGATCTACTTCTCCTTTTGATAATCTTGGTGAGTCATATACATATAGAAATGTGTCCATTTCCTGTAGGTTTTCTTTCAAACATGTTAGAGCACAGCCTTTCATAGTATTCTGTTATAATTTTTTTCTTTTTTTTATTTATTTGTTTGTTTGCTTTTAATTATGACTGAGTGAAAATGTACATTCCCATATAGATTTGCATGCCCACCTATATGCAGCTTCCACTGCTCTCCCTGTTCAGTGACAGCACACTATTCCTCTCTGCTCCATACATGTCTCATGCTCCCAGGGGAACCCTGAAGCCACTGGACCATCAACTGCAATCTTTTAGTGGAGATATCAGGGTGCACTGCTTTTTATTCTTGTGTTGCCAGTGAGACTCAACTTTGTGAGCTCCATCGTGGCTATCGCTGGTAGTAGCTGGTCACCATCCATTTCTTCTGGTTCCAAGTCGATGTAGGCACCCACTCATGTGGGTCTCTCTGTCTTCTGGGTTGTCATTTTGGTCCTCGGTGAGCATCCACTCCTGCTGAGTTGGGACCATTTGCTGTGCTCTCGGATGGCAGCTTGGCAGCTTTTAAGACCCCAGATGTCACTCACCAATGTGGGGTGCAGAGACCTCCTTAGCAAAATGCTAGTTGTGCCAATTGGCTTTGATTTCCCCTGAGAGCATGGTCCTCTGCCCCCTGTCACAGCTACTCTGTCCTTGCAATATTGGGTTAAGATGGAAGGAGTACTCAAGCTATGTTGAAGTCCACTTAATGTTGTTCTCGTTTCTAACAGGTGCTATCAGTGATTTCACCCAATCAAACTTCTACCAACTATCTAATTTAAACCATACCCTCCTGGCCCTCCCTATCTCCCCTCCCTTGCAGCCATCAAAGAGTCTTTTCTTCTATGCAAAGGTCTGTTTTCGAGTTCTTATCGTAGGAGTCTTATACAATATTTGTCCTTCTGTCGCTGACTACTTTCACTGAATATAATACCTTCCAGTTGAAAGCAGATTATGAGATGTTTCCTGGAATCATCATTGTTTATTATCATTGCATAGTGCTCCACTGAGTATATATATCATAGTTTACCTATCCATTTCTCTGCTGTTGGGCATTAGGTTGATTCCACCTTTTTGCTATCATGGACTGTGCTGTGATAAACATTCTTGTGCATTTGTCCATTGGTGTGAAAGGCCTTGATTCTGTAGGATATATTCCAAGTAGTGGAATTACAGGGTCAAACAGTATATCTATATCCATTTTTTGAAGGATAGTGCCAGATTGCTTTCCAAAGAGGTTGCACCATTTTGCAACCCCACCAACAGTGTAGGAGAGAGTTCCACTTTCTCCACAGCCTCTCCAGCATTTGTTGTTTTGTGTTTTTTGTATCATGGCCAAACTTGGGGTGAGATGATATCTCATTGTAGTTTTGATTTGAATTTCTCTAATAACTAAAGATCATAAACATGTCTGCATGTGTTTTTTGGTTGCCTGTACCTCTTCTTTAGAGAAATGTCTGTCCATCTCCTTTACCCATTGCTTAACTGGATGATTTATCTTCTTCTTACTGATATTTTGTAGTACATTATAGATTATGGAGATCAGGCGTCGGTCTGACATGGAGTTGCCAAATATTTTTTCCCATTCTGTAGGTGGCCTTTTAATTCTATTAATAAAGTCTTTGGATGAGCAAAAGTTTTGATTCTTAATAGTTCCCGTTTATCTATTTTCTCTTCTGTTGATTGTGGTTTGTTTGACAGATTTTGAAGTCTGTCTGTATTCTGTATTAAAATTTCCATTGTTTTTCCTACCTTTTCTTGGATGAGCTTTATCATTTTAGGTTTGATATTTAGGTCTTTTATTCAGTTGGAGGTTGTTTTTGTATAAGGTGTAAGATATAGATCTTGTTTCAACTTATTGCAGATGGATATCCAATTTTGCCAGCACCATTTGTTGAAGATACTGTTTTTACCCTAGTTTAATCTCTTAGGGCCTTTGTCGAATATCATCTGTTCATAGGCAGATGTTGTCATCTCTGGGGTCTCAATTCTGTTCCATTGATCGATCTGTCTGTTCTTGTACCAGTACCAGGCAGTTTTGACCACGGTGGCAGTATAATACGTACTGAAGTCGGGTAATGAGAGGCCTCCCAGTGTGTTCTTCCTCTTTAATAGTACTTTACTTATCCGAGGTTTCTTCCCTTTCCAAACAAAATTGGTAATTCGTTTCTCCATCTCATTAAAAAATGACACTGGAACTTGTATTGGGATTGCATTATATAAATAGATTGCTTTGGGTAAAATAGACATTTTCACAGTGTTAAGTCTTCCTATCCATGAGCAGGGTAGGTTTCTCTATTTCTCTAAGTCTCTCTTAGTTTCTTGTAGTAAGGGCTTGTAGTTCTCTTTGTAAAGGTCTGTTATTTCTATGATTAGATTTATTCCTAGGTACTTTATCTTCTTGGGGGCTATAGTAAATGGCATTGTTTTGATGATTTCTTCATTAGCAATCTCACTGTTGCTATGAAGGAATCCTACTGATTTACATATGTTTATCTTGTATCCTGAGACTTTGCTGAACTCTCACATCAGTTTGAGTAGTTCTCTGCTACACAATCATATCATCAGCAAACAGGGAGATTTTGATTTCTTTGCTGATGCAGACACCCTTTATTTCTTTGTCTTGTCTGATTGCTCTGGCTAGAAGTTCTAGTACAATGTTGAATAGGAGAGGTCAGAGCTGGCATTCTTGTCTAATTCCTGTTCTCGAGGCAAAGTCTTTCAGTCTCCATTCAGGATGACGTGGGCAATTGGCTTTCTATAAATGGCCCTTATTGCATTGAGGAATTTTCTGTCTATGCCTATTTTGCTAAGAGTTTTTAGCATGAATGAGTGTTGGACTTTATCAAATGCCTTTCTGCATCAATGGACAAAATCAGGTGATTTTTGTCTTTTGTGATATTTAGGTGATTAATTACACGAATTGTTTTTCTGATGTTGAACCAGATTTGTATCCCTGGTATGAATCCCACTTGGTCATGATGGATTATTTTTTGGATATGTTGTTGTATTCTATTGCAAAGAATTTTGTTCAAGGTTTTTGCGTCTAGATTCATGAGTGATATCAGTCTGCAGAACTCCTTTTTGGTTGGGTCTTTCCCTGGCTTTGGTATCAGGGTTATGCTGGCTTCATAGAATGAGTTTCGGAGTACTCCATCCCTTTCTATACTGTGAAATAGTCTCAGCAATATTGGACAGAACTCTTCTCTATAAGCTTGGTAGAATTCTGCAGTGAAGCCATCCGGGCCTGGGCTGTTTTTGGTTGGCAGTTCTCTAATGACATTTTCAATCTCTTACTTTATAATGGGTTTATTAAATTGTTATGCTTCATGTTGTGATAATTTGGGTAAGTGGTATGAATCAAGGAATTTGTCCATTTTCTGTAGGTTTTCAAATTTGTTACAGTACAGTCTTTCAAAGTATTCTGTTATTATATTTTTTATTTCTGATGGATCTGTTGTGACAACTCCCCTCTCATTTCTAATTTGGGTTATCTGTTTCCTTTTCTGTTTTTCATCAGTACATTTAGCCAGTGGTTTGTGAATTTTGCTGACCTTTTCAAAAAACCAGCTTTTGGTCTTTTCAATTTTTTCAGTTGTTTTTCCATTCTCTAATAGTTTTAGCTGTGCTCTAATCTTTATAATCTGGTTTCTTCTGGTGCCTGAGGGATTCCTCTGTTGTTCACTTTCTGCTTGTTCAAGGTGTAAGGTTAGTTCTTTGATTTGGTTTTTTTCATCCTTCAAGATGTGTGCGTTTACGGAGATAAACAGACATCTGAGCACTGGTTTGGCTGTATGCCATAGGTTGTGGTAGGAAGTGTTTTCATTGTCATTGGAATCCATGAATTTCTTTATTTCATCCTTTATTTCTTCTGCAATGCATAGTTTTCTGAGCAAGGTGTTGTTCAGTTTCCGAGATTTCCACTTTCTATCTATGTTTTTTCTACTATTGATTTCTAATTTTATGGCTTTATGATCTGAGAAGATGCTTTTCAATAATTCAGTGGTATGGATTTTGTTGAGCATTGCATTATGGCCTAACACATGGTCAATTCTGGAGAATGTTGCATGTGCACTGGATAAGAAGGTGTAGTTATCCACTGATGGGTAGAAAGTTCCCTATGTATCAATGAGTTTTAATTGGTTATTTGTAGCAATATGGTCTTCTGTATCTTTACTGAGCTTTTTTCTAGGTGATCTGTCCAGTATTGAGAGTGGAATGTTCAAGTCTCCCACTATTATTGTGGAGTAATCGAACTCTTTTTTTAGCGTAGTCAGTGTTTCCTCGATGTACTTAGGTGTTCTGATATTAGGTGCATAAATGTTTAATATAGTTAAGTTTTGCTTGTGTACTGAACCTCTCAGCAATAAATAGTGTCCGTCTTTGTCCATGATGGTGGATTTCACATTAAAATTGATTTTGTCTGAGATTAGAATTGCCACCCCTGCTCTTCTTTGTTCATGGTTAGCTTGATATATATTCTTCCATTCTTTAATTTTCAGTTTGTTCCTATCTTTAGGTCTCAAGTGAGTTTCTTATAGACAACATATGGATGGGTCATGTCTTTTAATACAACATGCCACTCGATGTCTCTTTACTGGAGCATTCAGTCCATTCACATTCAATGTAATTATTGATAGGTATGTGTTCAGTGCTGCCATTGTGATATGTTTATTTTTGTGTTGATGCTTTCTCTGTTGTGCTTATTAGTCTGTTCTTGGACATTCTTTTTTGTGAGTTGATTTTTCACCTTTTTCAGAGCTGGTTTTGTAGTTGTTGAGACTTCTGTGGTACATTTCTTGATATGGTATGTTAAATCTTTGTTAAGCTTTACAGCTTAAAAAACTATATATAAACCACATTTTCTTTACTACCAGTCTTGTCATCTTCCTCTTCACACGGAAGGACTATAACGACTGTAGTACATCCTTCTTTTTAATATGACCCCACCATAGTTTTCACGATAATCACTGGATTGTTTCTTTCAGTATTAAAGCTGTGATTGAATTTGGAGCCTTCCCTAACAGAGTAGCATTTTGAATAATGTGTTGTTTTAAAATCTAAAGTTAGTGGGTTTTGTTCTTCTAAGCCAAAGGCAAGACCTTCTTTCAGTATTTCTTGTAGTTTTGGTTTGGTTTTTACAGAGTCTTTGAGTTTCTGTTTATCTGGAAATGTCTTCATTTAATTTTCAATTTGGAAGATAGTTTTGCAGGATATATAATTCTTGGTTGGAAATTCTTCTCCTTCAAGGCTTTGAATGGGTCATGCCACTGTCTCCATGCCAGCATGGTTTCTGCTGAGAAATCTGACAAGAGCCCACAGGGTTTCCCTCTGAATGTTAGCTTTGCTTTGAGTCTTACTGCCTTTAAGAGTTGCTGCTTATGTTTCATTTTGTTAAGCTTGATTATAATATGTCTTGGAGTCTTTCTTTTGAGATCTATATTGGGTGGTGTTCAGTATGCTCTGGGATATCTATATTCTCTTTCTTCATGTTTTCTGGGAAGTTTTCTTTCAGCAGCTCAGCAACAATACTCTCTGTGTTCTCAGGTGTCTCATCCTGTTCAGGGACCCCAATTAATTGAAGATTGTTCCTCTTAATGGAGTCCCACATGCTTCTTAATGTTTCTTCATTTTTCTTATTTCTTTTTTCTGATTTCTGCTCATAGATGCTGGCCTCAGTAGCTCTGTCTTCCAAGTCAGAAATTCTTTTTTCTATTTGTGGCATTCTGTTTTCTTGGCTTTGAATGGAAGTTTCTATGTCTTTGACTTTGTTCTTGATCTGTTGGATTTCAGAGTACTGGTGTTCAATCAGATTCAACAGCTTGCTTAATTTTTCCTTTTGTTCTGCTGCATTTTGTATAAGGTCTAGAAGGGCTCTGTATATAATCATTTGGTATTCACCTTCTGATGATTTCAGAAAAGTGTCTTCATCTGAAAAATTCTGTGGTTGTTTTGTTGGGGAGTCTTCTGAAGCCATGGGTGATTTCTTGTATGCCACAAGTGTCTGTTGCTTTTTGGGTTTCACGAGAATAAGTATAGGCTGAGAGAGATACTGTGAGGATGGACTGCAGATGTTTCTCTAGGCTGTCTTAAAATGTAAAACAAAAGCTATCTGACCACTTACCAAGTCAGTCAGGTTTTAAGGTGTAGAGGTCATTCTTCCCAACTGGCAAAGTAAGCACCTCTATATCCAGCCCTAGATGATATGAACTAGTTCAAAATACAGCAATGCTACTGCCCTGTTGGCCTCTGCTGACAGGGCGCAGCCTTAGGCGACACTGTGTCAACTACTGCTTTTCTGGTAGAAAAGAACTCTCTTGTGGGCAGGCTCTGGCTCCCAAGCTAAGAAATAGGTCCAACTAAGGCCACTGTATCTTAGATGGCACCCTCTACATGGTCGGCAGATAGAGGAGCTAAAGGTGCTGAAAGGTAGTGAGTCCTCTACCTCTATTGCTGGGCCCGCACCGTAGTCGTCACTGTGTAAACTACTGCTTTTCTGTTCGAAAAGCACTGTCCTGTTTGCAGGCACTGGCTCCCAGGCTAAGAATGAGGTCCCGCTAAAATCTCCGTATCCAACATGGTGACCCACACACAGGCACTGAGGTTCCGTACAAACCATGCTGTAGCAGTGATAAAAAGAGAGACCCAAAGTGGCTAGATAAACAGAGTCCTAAGCCTAGCTTTCAAAATATGGCAATTTCACCTGCCTATCCCACCAGCAATGCATCTGAGCATGGCCGCTAGGCAAGACCCAGTTCTGCCCACTGGCCAAGACAGAGGAAAAAAAGTCAAAATGGTACATTTACCTTCAGTCTGAGATCCAGGGCTAGCCAGAAGCAGAAGCCAGCGAAAGAGAGGAGGTTTGTCATTCAGTGGTATGAAGTCCAAATTAATAGCCCCGTGCTATATCCTGAGGGCTCACTAGGTGACCAGAAGGGTCCATTTGATTATCGTTTCAGATCTTGGTTTTCAGAGGGATATAAGGCGATGTGTGCTTAGTCCATCATCTTGACTCTGCCCCTGTTATGATAATTTTTATTTCAGCTGGGTCTGTTGTAACATCTCCGATCTTGTTTCTTAACCAAGTTATTTGTATCTTCTGTTGTTTTTCTTTTGTAAATTTAGCCAGTGATGTATCAATTTTGTTGATCTTTTCAAAGAACTAGCTTTTGGTTTTGTTAATTTTTTTCAATTGTTTTTCTATTCTCTAATTCATTTAGTTCTGCTCTAATCCTTATAATCTGTTTTCTTCTGATGCCCGAGGGGTTCTCCTGTTGCTCTCTTTCTTCTTGATCAAGCTGTAATGTTAATTCTTTAATCTGGGCCCTTTCTTCTTTCCAGATGTGTTCAGTTGTGAGATAAACTGACCTCCGAGCACTGCTTTTGCTGTGTCCCATAAATTCTGGTAGGATGCATTTCCATTCTCATTTTAAACCATAAATTTCTTTATTTTGTCCTTAATTTCTTCTATAACCCAAGGCTTATTGAACAAAATATTGTTCATTTTTCACAAGTTTGAATTTCTACCTATGAATTCACTGTTATTGATTTCAACTTTTACAGCTCTATGGTCTGAGAAGATATTTCACAGTAAATCAATGGTTTGGATTTTATAGAGAATTGCTTTATGACCTAACACATGGTCTATTCTGGAGTATGTTCCATGTGCACTGGAGAAGACAGTGTACTTATCTGCTGATGGCTGAAAAGATCTGTATATGTCAGTAAGGTCAAGTTGGTCGATTGTTGCAATAAGATCTTCTGCATCTTTACTGAGCTTTTTACTGGATGATCTATCCATAACTGAAAGGGGAGTATTGAAGTCTCCAGCTATTATTGTGGAATGATCTATCTCATTCTTCAGTGTAGTCAGTATTTGCTCAGTGTATTTAGGTGCTCTGGTATTCGATGCATAAATATTTAACACCGTTAAGTCCTGCTTGAGTACTGAACCTTTCAACAATAAATAGTGACCATCCTTGTCCACAATAGTGGATTTTACATTAAAATCTATTTTATCTGAGATTATTACTTCCAAATCTGGTCTTCTTTGTGTATTGTTAGCTTGATATATATTATTCCAACCTTTAATTTACAATTTGTTCATATCTTTAAGTCTAAGATGTGTTTCTTGTAAGCAACATATAGACAGGTCATGTCTTTTGATCCAGGATGTCACTCACTGTCTGTTTACTGGAGCATTCAGTCTATTCATATTCAATGTAATTATTGATAGGTAAATCAGTGAAAAGCTCCAAATGATCAGTAATCTGGATAGCAGTCATAACACATGGGGAAAAAGTTAAGCAGAAATGTTTTGTTTCTAAATAAAACCTTAGTCTCAAAGATAAAGATAGCCTTTCTTGGAATCAGAATCTAGGGTTGAGTCTTCCCAGAATATCTACAGCACAAGAAAGCATATTTGGATACATCCTGGAGAAATGTAGATTTGTGACCTCAAGATCAAAATATTAATTTCAGAAGGGTCCCCAAATTCAATAAAGAATAATCAAATTTCATTAAACTCAATAACATTTACCCTTTCTGCAAGCCAAAAGTCAAGTATTACAGAAATTTTCCCTTTGTTGATCTGCAATGTGTTTTACAGTGTCAGACCAATCACTTGATTCTACTTCTGGAATGGCTATCAGAGCCATCATCATATTACCCTTGATATCCTGAATGTCATCAAAATGTTTTCCTTTGAATATTTCTTTAATCTTAAGGTAAAGAAAAAAGTCATTGGGGGATAGATCAGGTGAATAGGGAGGGTGTTCAATACGCTTATTGGCTTACTGGCTAAAAACTCCCTCGCAGACAACAATATGATTAAGATCATGAACTTGTCACCTTGCAATCATGCACAATGGCCATTCCAGAAAGAGTTCCAAAATTGTTTCAAATGGTGGACTAAGGACAGGGATCAGTGCATGGCTTCCCAAGTAAGCACTTTCACGGTTGCTGTAGAGACATTTAGCAAAGAGGTATGTACCACTTAGGACAATTAAGTTTGTGGATTTAATTGTCAGGCCTTGGAAATAACATTTGAAATGGTTAAATTTGAGTAAATTACTTGACCTATGCCTTAGCCTTGCATGAATTCATAAAGCCTTCCACACTTCACTCTTAAAGATGGCACGTGGAGAATGATTTCAGTTTGAATTTCAAAGGACAATGGGTATCTGATGCCAGTATATTTGGAGTGTTGTTACATTGGCTTTAAATTGAGCTTCTTCTCAAGATATTTGAAGATCATCTAAGAGAACAGACAGCTAAGTATTCAGGGAACTCACAGAACGAATGATATGATTAATCTGTCTGCTCGCTAAAAATGTTGATCTAACAAATACTTGCATGGCAGAATTTGTTCCAAGGCTTGCTTTCTTCAAAACCCAATTTAGGGGAAGAGTAGTGACTAGCTAGCCACGACAATGTGAATATTGGTGGCTACCAATATCTACCAAAAAGAAACTAACAGCTGCACATGACCAAACCAACTCAAGTAGAGTCGAAACACACTTCTAGCCAGAGTTCAACGGTGGTAGGGTCAGTATGGTTTCATCTGTCTCCACAGTATGTTACATAGGGTCAAACATGTAATATACATTTAATAAAAGTTGAATAAATGAATACAGTATATGACAAATCTAATTAGGCTATCACGGAGATAAAAATGAGAAGACAATGAATTACATTTGTCCACTTTGTCACTTTGGTGTGTCATGTAGAAATTTGGATATGAACCCAGAAAGGAGAAATTGGCAAGGCTGACTACACTCTATCAGGACAGGCCTGTCAGAGCAGTACTCTTGTCAGCACTCAGGGGTGATCAGGCCCAAGAAACTGTTTTGTAAAACTAAACTGTTTGAAAAACCAGAAGCTGAAAGACTGCCAGTTTGTCAATTTATCATCAGAAATATACATTATGTGGGCCAAAATTCCAGCATCTGTGTGACCAAGGAAAGCTTGCTAAAAAGACCTTAATGGAAAGTCAAGTCAAAATAAAAAAGTTACCTGGTGAACATGTAGTATTAAGTAGATGAACCAATAACTCAAATGTTTCACAGGCAGGTGATATAGTTCTCCCTTCTGCACCTATACATTAGGGACAATATTGACAATGGAACACAAAGTCAGTGGTCAAGCCTCACTATCCTCTGACAGGTTATGATTGTCTTGCAATTATATCTTTCTCTAGAAGAGCTATACCTTAAATCTGGGTAGCATCTAATCTTGCAAGTCTGGGTCTATTCTATATCTTCAAGGTAATTTTTACATCACTTTTTATATGGACTTTAAGGAGAAGATTAAATATAGCACATATTTGGCATGCCACAGCCTTGGTAACAACAACATGTAAATATCGCCCTTCACGGTCAAGGAAGCACAACACTCATTACAAGACCCTTCACAAAGAACCTGCTTTTGATAAGTATGATGATCTAAACCATAAAACTTGAAAGGATATCTGAAGATAGTGTGTTCTAAGCTACTTTTTTCTTAGACATGAATATCTAAATTATTCTGTTCATCATACTTTTCCAGAGCTTATTATCAGGATTGTACCTTTACTGTTGAAGACTTTTAAATTTAGTTGGAGGAACTTGGCTCAGATACACAACACAACTGGAAAAGTGTAACTTGGAAAAACTTCAGCTGGTAGATAGCCAGAGTCTGGGACTAAAAAAATCGTTCATTGAATGAAGATTTTATGTGTCTACTTTGTGCTTGGAATGGCAATTACAAAAAAAAAAATAATAATAATGAAATAAGAGTATAGAGAAGAAGGTGAGATGGAATAAAGCAAAGAGACTTCTTGCAGAAGGAGAGATTAACTGATTAACTGGATTTTGCAATACAAAAATGCTTTCACTGGTCTGTAAATTGACTTCAAAAGACAAGAGATTTTACATTTTACTCCTAATGCAACTGACAAAAGAAAAAAAAATGCATAAATCTCATTGCAAAACAGAGTGCTTTGTTTGCTTGTTCTTAAACTTTAGTATATGTTCTGGTCAAAAAGATGTATTTTTGTAAGTAGAATCATAAATTGCCCTTTCATCACTGAAAAGAATATTTAGCATCTAATTAAATCTTCTGAAGTACAAATCACTTTACAAAAGAACTGCCTGTATTTGGGGATACAGAAAAAACAAAACAAAACATGCAATTTCATCCCATGATAAAAGAATTATCTTTTTCATAGTCACCAAATGTTTTCCACATGGACAGGTATTCACATAATTATAATTTGAGACAGGAGTTTTTACCTAACTTGCCCGTGTTTGAGATAAATTATTGAATAAATGTGCTTTATTAAAAGGAGCTGATTATGCTTTGTCATGAACCCCCATCAGACAATGAAGTGCGTGTGGCCAGCCTCAGATTCTTTCCACAGACACACATACCATGTGACCCGTAGTCAGAGAAGCCCTGACATTCTTAGCTATTGCCCTAGATGTTGATACTGAAATCATTCACACTGGTGGGAAACTCTTATTGATCCTTTCCTTTTTCACCTGAATACAGTACTGATGCTGGTCTACTCTACTGTGAGTAGGAACAACGTCTATGCCATCCCAGAGAGTTTTCCCTGCCTTCTCTCCAGTTCTCGATACTAATGTTTTTTAGTTTTGTTTTTAAATCAGTTTTCTGTATGTCAGCCAAGCCAAAAGCCAAGTGCCATCGAGTCGGATCCGACAAGCAAACCTTATGTAGTCTATTATTATTTTAATTTTACATTTCTTTGAATGCAAACGATGTTACATTTTACCACACGTTAACCGGCAATTTAAATTTCTGGGATTTTTTTCTGTGTGTGATTTATAAATCTCTGTTGATTGGAATGGTTTCTTATTAATATATATGTGACCTTTAAACGTAACACTTTTTGATAGATCTATTGCTTCCATTTAAAAGGTTCCTGATACACACAATTTTATCAAAGCTATCATTTCTTTTTGTTTTCTTTCTTTCACTATATTTATTATTAGAAAGCCTTTCCCTGTACTGAGACTTGGGTCTATCTACCTGTATGGTATCCTTTCAAGTGCTTTTAAGTGATAGATTAGCCAGCCAAGCCAAGGACAATAAAAGACTAAACAATACACACGAGGGACATGCTTTCTAGCTCCTTCAGAATTCAGACATACAAGATGAAATGGGCAACTCTTGTCTAAAAGCAAGATAAGATGACAAGAAGGAACAGAAACTGGTTGAATGAACACAGGGATCCTGGGATGGAAAGACGGCATATACTATTCCATTGTGGGGATTGAAGCCGATGTTGCGAAACAATGTATTTCTAAATTTTTGAATGAGAAATTAACTTGAGCTGTAAACATTCACGTAAAGTAAAATTTAAAAAAAAAATTCACCTAACTCTTAACTCTATTTGCAATTTTTTATTTCAGTGTATTAGATATGAGATAAAGGCTCTGAAAGATGTTGCCTATGTTTTTCTGACTATGCTAAACTATTTGACAAAGGATTATAACAAATTATGGACAACATTGTGAAGCAAGAGAATTCCACAATACTTATTATGCTCAGATGGAATCCGCACAGAGACCAAGAGGCAGTCCTTTGAATAGAACAAGAGAACACTGTGTGGTTTCAAATCAGGAAAGGTATGTGTCTGGATTGTATCTTTTCACCGTATTTATTCACTCTGTATGCTAAGCAAATAATCTAAGAACCTGATAAATATGGAAGAAAAATGTGGCACCAGGATTGGAAAAAGACTCATTAAGACCTGTGATACGCAGGTAACACAATCTTTACTTGCTGAATGTAAATAACACTTGACACACTTCTTAATGAAGATTACAGACTACAACTTTCAGTATGGGTTACATCCTAACATAAAGAAAACAAAAATCCTCATCATGATATTAAAGTTGTACAGGGTTTCATTTTACTTGGATCCATGATCAAAGCCATTGGAAGCAGCAGTCAAGAATTCAAATAATGTATTGCATTTGGGTAAGTCTTCTGTAAAAGACCTCTTTAAAATGTTAAAAGCAAGGATATCACTTTGAGGACTCAGGCATGCCTGGCCCAAGTCATGATATTTTCAGTCATCTCATGTACATGCAAAAGCTGGCCAGTGAATAAGGAAGACCAAAAAAGAATTAAGACTTTTGAATGATGGCGAAGGTGAAGGATATCAAATATGCCATAAACGGTCAGAGGAACAAACAAATCTGCTGGGAGAAGTACAGCCAGAAAGTTCTTTATAAATGATGATGACGAGACTTTGTCTTACACATTTTGGACATGTTATCAAGAGGGAGTAGTCCCTAGAGAAGGACAGCATGCTTGGTAAAGTACTGAGTCAGCAAAAAAAGAGAAAGACCCTTCAGGAAATGGACTGACACAGTGGCTGCAACAACGAGCTCAAACACAGCAACAGCTGTGTGGACTGGGCAGTGTTTTGTTCAGTTGTACATAGGATCTCTGAGTCAAAACAGACACAATGGCACCTAACCAGAATAACAAAGGCTCTGCTGTTTTTGTTTTTCCTATTACCTAACATCCTGAACACCATTTGTTGGCCAATTCATCTTTTACCATGTAGCTTTGAAGTTTTATCATCAAACACTAAACCAAGTTAATTTTAGGGCTATTTATTTATTCCACTAATTTGTATCTGCACAGTTTTAGTTATTTTCTCATAGTTCCATGTTATAATATCTGCTAGGGAAGTGTGCCAACATTACATCTCTATTCAAAATTATTCTTGCTATCATTGCTAATGTATTCCTCAAGAACAACTAGAAATGTTATTCAGGTTCTTTCAAAACTCTCATTGGTATTTTGATTGCCATAAGCTTACAACTTAATTTGTATAAAAGTAATATATTTAAAAGTATAATATGGTATACATGATTCATCGATATATTTTATATTTGGAAACTATAAAGATAAATACAAGCCAGTTACTGTTGCTTCTAAATAATGGCAACATCATGTATGTCACAGCAGAATTGTGCTCTACTAAATTTTTTGGACATAGATCACCAGACCTTCTCTCCAGAGCATCTCTGGATGGACTCGCACCTCCAGTCTTGTAGTTAGCAGACAAGTGCGTTAAATGTTTGTACCACCAACGCACTCCAAAAATAAAGATATCATTTTGTTTGGTGCCATCAATTCTGACTCACAGTGAAAGCTACTACTTGTTGAACACTTCTATGAGCTATACCTCTCTTAAGTGCAACATACATGATCTCACATAATCTTCCTGACTATGATATAGCTGAAATTATTATTATCACTTTGTAGATATGAAAATTGAGACTTCTACTTATAATTTAGGTCTGTAACATTTTGTCCTAAATTTGTCAAGTTTCAGCATCTGAATCAAGACAAGTTTATAAAAATGGACTAGATGGAGTTTTACTTTTTGTTTTTCCAATGCAGTGGAATGTTTATATTGCAATAGAATAGACCTGTAAAACTGCATAATTCTGTAGCCTTTTAAGACAATGCTATTAAATAATTGATTTGATTTTTAAATGATATTTTTTCTCTACTCAGGTATCTACTTGCTCACGGTTCTATTTGTGATAATTCTAGATTCTTTTCCCAAATTCTGGAGAAAATTTATATTATATAATATTTTCCATAATATTTGCTAATAACCATTTTAATCTACATTGAAGACATAGTTTTATTCACTTGTGTTGTTCTTACCAGAGAAGCATCTGTTTCTATTTATTCAGTTGTTTGTGTTTTTGTTTTTAAATATATTTCTTTTATCTAGCTGACATTTTGTCACTGTAAATCCTCATGGCTTGTAGTGGAGTGGAACATGGGGAGTAAATGGCTTTCTCCCAAATCTGGGTGGTCTTTGGTCACCTCAAATTTGAGAAGCTTTATTTTATACTCAGGCCATGTTGTAGGTAGATTTTTTTAAGATGGTCCCAGATGATCCATGTGTCTTCACATTCACATCCTGTGTCATCTTCTCCTTTTACATGTGGGAGAAATTTAATGACTTGCTTCTACAGAATAGAATGCCTAGACTAGAACAGTGACTGAATGTCACATCCAGGATTATGTTACAAAAGTCTGGCTTCCATTTAAATGTTCTCTTGCTCGAATGCTGAGAAAAATTGTGAGCTGCCCTTTAGAGAACTGCATGTAGCAAGGAACAGAGAGAGCCTCTAGTCAAAAGCCAGCAATATGATGAGTCCTTCAGTTCAACAGCCTAGGTAGAAGTGAATCCTGTGAACAATCATGTCAGCAACTTGGAAGAGATCTAGTTGAGCCTTCAGATGATACCACAGTTCAGGTAATCTCACAGAGACCTTGAGCCAAAGGCATACGGATGAGAGGCAATCACACTCTCAACTTACATACTACATTTTAATTATTTGAAACCACTAAGTTTTGGAGTAATTTATTACATCACAGCAGACAAGAAAAAAGTCCGGTATAGTTCCTTCAATTCCTCCTACTTATTTAGTAATGGTCAGAATAACCCCTTAGGCAAATGCACGCAGCCACCCTCTCTGTCCTTCTACTGCTCTCATCCTCTCCCAGGCTGGTGCTGTTGCACATACAAATAAGCAAATATTTTTCCTCCCATACTGAAAAATAAAACAACAGGTAAAAATAATTTTCAGAGTGAGACAGGGCTAAGATGGTAGAGTAGTGGAACACTTCCTGTGATTCCTCTAGCATCAAAGATTAAAAAACAAAACCAAAAAAGAATAGATTATACATGACTTTCTAGGAACCCTGAACATCAAACAGAAAGTAGAGAAATGATTCTGAGCAACAGAGAAGGGAGAGTAGATCCAGAAGAACTCAAGACTGGTTATACCTGACCTAACGGAAATCTGCAACCCACAGGAGGATCACCAGCAGCCAGTATGGTGAGTAAAGTGGTGGCATTCAGAGAATGTCTTCCTCAGTGAGACAGACTGAGAGGTGAAGAACCCATTCATACCTCCAGAATCAGTGAAAAGCAGCATCTGATCATCAAAAGCTAAATGGCTTATGTCTAACCTACTATATGAAAATCAAAAACTTTCTTCCAACTAAATATTTTTCCCTTTTTTTGAGCACCTCCCTTTACCTTCTCTGCACTGACTGGGCTTCATATTCTGACACATTACCTGGACTGGAAATAAGACCTGTTATATATGCCCTGAGCCATTCTCTCAGACTTGGAGAGGGAACAATTTAATTAATAGGGAAAAGAATATCTGCCAACTCTTGTAAAGCAGGAACTCAGGGCAGAAACAAGTCTTTTGTCTAGGAACAGAAATAAGGCATGTGCAGACCTTAAATGCTTGTCATCGCTACATACAGCATCCAGCATATCCATCATCCAGCATCTAAAACTAGCTACCTATTCATATTAAGGATCAGGGACAAGACTTCCTCACAGATACTCACACAGGGATGTCAGCTGCCTACTTATCTTAGTGCATACAGCCAGTTACCTGTGTATATACCAATTACCTCTGCCCTTCCAGTATGGTAGGAGAGAGCCTATACCACACAGTTGCTGACTGACTACCAGGGCACCTGAGCTGAATACATACAAGAAAAGTAAACACACACTTGAGCTTACATGCCTAGTAACAGTTCTAACCACCTGGTGACAGGACATTAGACTCACTAAGATACTAACAATTAAATTAGCTCATATAAGATAATTTTGACATTTCAAAACAAAATTTAAAAAAAGAAGTTAAAACACAGTGAGCAAACATAAATAAATATGATGACTTACCGATGACCTGAAGACAAGAGTCAGTATCAGCTCACTTAAAGAGTCTGAACACAACGGCTTTAGAAAACTCCCTGAACAAAAGATTGAGAGATTTGCCAAATGAAGAGAACTAGTTGGAATAATTGGAAGTAGAACACAAAAATTTAATATTTAGCTCTTTTCAAGAGATCAGAAACTCTGATGGTGCAGTGGGTTAAGTACTACATCTGCTAACCAAGGGTCAGCAGTTCAAATCTGCCAGGTGCTCCTTGGAAACTCAATGGGGCAGTTAGTTCTATTCTGACCTATAGGGTCACTATGAGTCAGACTTGACTTGACAACACCGGGTTTGGTTTTTTGGCTCTTCAAGAGACCAGAAAGGAAATCAGAGAAAACAGTATAGCTCAATGACAAATTGAACAGGCTGCAAGAAAAGCTTGAATGACAGCAATAAAAAATTCAGTAGATTAAGTCTAAAATTACAGAATTAGACAATGTGATAGAAAGTAAAAGGAGCAGAATTGAGACAATGGAATGAAGAATTATTGAGACTGAAGATAAAGCTACTGATGACAACATATTTGAGGAAAACTCAAATAAAATAATTTTTAAAATGAAGAAACACTAAGAGTTATATGGGACTCTATCAAGAGGAGATATTCATGAGTGACTGGAATACAAAAATGGGAGGGGTAACAACAGAAAATACTGAGAGAATTGTTGAAGATTTGTTGACAGAAAACTTTCCTGATACCCTGAAAAATGAAAAGATATCTATTCAAGATCCTCATCAAATGCGACACAAGGTAGACCCCTAAAGAAAGAAACCAAGGATACAAGATAAACATAAGTAAATCAGTAGGATTCCTTTATACCAACAACGAGACTGTTAAGGAAGAAATTATCAAATCAATACCATTTACTATAGCCTCTAAGAAGATAAAGTACCTAGGAATTAATCTAACCAGAGACATAACAGACATTTACAAAGAGAACTACAAGTCCTTACTACAAGAAACTAAGAGAGACTTAGACGAATGAAAAAACCTACCGTGCTCACAGATAAGAAGACTTAACATTATGAAAATGTCTATTTTACCCAAAGCAATCTATTCATATAATGCAATCCCAATACAAGTTCCAGCATCATTTTTTAATGAGATGGAGAAACAAATCACCAATTTTGTTTGGAAAGGGAAGAAGCCCTGGTTAAGCAAGGTACTACTAAAGAAGAAGAACACACTGGGAGGATTCTCATTACCTGACTTTAGAACATATTACACTGCCACAGTGGTCAAAACAGCCTGGTACTGGTGTAAGAACAGACAGATCAATTAGTGGAACAGAACTGAGACCTCAGAGATGACACCATCAGCCTATGAACAACTGATATTCGACAAAGGCCCTAAGACATTAAACTGGGGTAAAAACAGTATCTTCAACAAATGGTGCTGGCAAAATTGGATATCCATCTGCAAGAAACTGAAACAAGATCCATATCTTACACCTTATACAAAAACCAACTCCAACTGGATAAAAGACCTAAACATCAAACCTAAAACGATAAAGCTCATCCAAGAAAAAGTAGGAACAACAATGGAAGTTTTAATATACAATGTGGACAGACTCCAAAATCTGTCAAACAAACCACAATCATTAGAAGAGAAAATAGATAAATGGGAACTATTAAGAATCAAACACTTTTGCTCATCCAAAGACTTTATTAATAGAATTAAAAGAACACCCACAGAATGGGAAAAAATATTTGGCAACTCCATGTCAGACCAACGTCTGATCTCCATAATATGTAAGATACTACAAAATATCAACAAGAAGATAAACCATCCAATTAAGCGATGGGCAAAGGAGATGGACAGACATTTCACTAAAAAAGAGATCCAGGCAGCCAAAAAACACATGTGGACATGTTCATGATCTTTAGTTATTAAAGCGATTCAAATCAAGATGACAATGAGATACCATCTCACCCCGAGAAGGTTGGCCATGATCCAAAAAACACAAAACAACAAATGCTGGAGAGGCAGTGGAGAAAGTGGAACCCTCCTACACTGTTGGTGCGGTTGCAAAATGGTCCAGCCTCTTTGGAAGGCAATCTGGCGCTTCCTTAAAAAAATGGATATTGATATACCATTTGACCCAGTAATTCCACTACTTGGAATATATCATACAGAATCAAGGCCTTTCACACCAACAGACACATGCACCAGAATGTTTATCGCAGCACAGTCCATGATAGCAAAAAGATGGAATCAACCCAGACGCCCAACAACAGAAGAATGGATAGGTAAACTATGGTATATATACTCAATGGAGCACTACGCAATGATAAAGAACAATGATGACTCCAGGAAACATCTCATGACCTGGTTTCAACTGGAAGACATTATGTTGAGTGAAAGCAATCAGCGACAAAAGGACAAGTATTGTATGAGACCTCTATGATAAGATCTCAAAAACAGACTTGTGTATAGAAGAAAAGACTCTGACAGCTGCAAGGCAGGGGAGGGAGGGGGGAGGGGGAGTTTTAGATTAGATAGTTGCTAGGAATCGGGTTGGATGAAATCGGTGATAGCACACATTAGAAACAAGAACAATATTAAGTGGACTTAAGCATAACATGAATACTCCTTCCATCTTAACCCAATATTGCAAGGATAGAGTAGCTGGGGCAGGGGGTAGGGGACCATGCTCTTAGGCGAAAGCGAGGCCAATTGGCACAACTAGCATTTTGCTAAGAGGGCTCTCTGCACCCCACGTTGGTGAGTGGTGTCTGGGGTCTTAAAAGCTGCCAAGCTGCCATCTGAGGACACAGCAAATGATCCCAACTCAGCAGGAACGGATGCTCACTGAGGACCAAAATCACATGGGGGAAAGACAACCCAGAAGATAAAGAGACTCACATCAGTGGGTACCTACATTGACTTGGGACTAGAAGAACCAGATGGTGCCCGGCCACCACCAGTGATAGCCGCAATGGAGCTCACTAAGTTGTGTCTCACTGGCAACACAAGAATAAAAAGGGGTGCACCCTGAGATCCCCACTAAAAGACCTCAATTGATGGTCCATTGGTTTCAGGGTTCCCCTGGGAGCATGGCCCCTCGCCCTGATGCTGCCCTTGACCATAAATCATAATGACGGTCCGCTCTTTGGACAGGAATGGATTGGACTTGGTGATGCAGTGACCATATATTGGATGCACTTTATGGTTCTATACATCTATAGGATGTCATCCTGCTGACCTCTGGCTGGAGGAAGGAGAGTGGGTGAAGAGGAGGGAAAAAAGAGACTGTTGGTAGAATGAGACATGCATGGAGCAGAGAGGAATAGTGTGCTGTCACCAGGCAGGGAGAGCAGTGGAAGCTGCATATAGGTGGGCATGTAAATTTATATGGGAATGTACATTTTCACTCAGTTATATTAAATAAAAAATTAATTAAAAAGAAAGAAACCAAGATGTATTATAACCAAACTTACCAAAGCTAAAGAGAAGGAGAGAATTTTAGAAGTGGCCAGAGATATAACAAAGATAATCTACAAAGCAGAGCCAATAAGATTAAGCTCAGACTCCTCAGCAGAAACCTAAACCACACAGGCCAGAAGACAATGGGATGACATATACAAAGCACTGAAGAAACAAAAAAAAATTGCCAGGCAAGAATTTTATATCCAGCAAAACTGTATATCAAATAAGATGGCAAAATTGCGACATTTCCAGATAAACAAAAATTTAGGGAATTTGCAATAAAACAAACAAAAATTATAAGAAATACTTAGGTAAGTCCTTGGGTTAGAAAATCATTAACCTCAGATGATAACCCAAGACTATGAGGCAAAACAGAACAGACAGATATCAAACGTGATAGGGAAATAACAAAAATAAAGATAAAACACACAAAATAGGGAAACAGAGATGTCCATATGTAAAAGGTAACAATGTTATAACAAAAAAAAGAGAGACTAAAAAAAATGTTATATCTTTCATATGGAAAGGAAGTCAAGACAAGACCAAGAAACTAAGGATGAGTTTAAATTTTTAAAAATAGGGGTAACCATAATAAACATTTATGTATCCAGTGACAGAGCTGCTAAGTGCATACAAGAAACTCTAAAAGCTTTGAAAAGAGAAACACATACCAGCTCCACAGTTATAACAGGAGACTTCCACTTACCACTTTCGGTGAGGGACAGGATATTCAGAATGATTCTCAATAAAATTATGGAGATCAAAATGCCACAATCAACCAACTTGACCTCATAGACATATACAACCAACTTGACATCACAGACATATACAACCAACTTGACCTCATAGACATATACAACCAACTTGACCTCATAGACATATACAGAACTCTCTACCCAGTAACAGTCAAGTATTCTTTCTTTTCCAGTACACATGGAACATTCACCAGAATAGAGCACATATTAGGCCATAAAGCGAACCTTACCAAAATCCAGAGCAATAAGACATTGCAAAGCATCTTTTCAGACCATGAAGCCATTAAAGTCTAAATTAATAACAGAAAATACAGGGACAAAAAGTCAAACACATGGAAAATGAATAACACGTCACTAAAAAACTACTGGCTTGTAGAAGAAATCAAGGATATTCACAGAAATGAATGAGAATGAAAGTACATCTTCCCAGGACCTTTGTGAATATAGCAAAAACAGTGCTCAGGGGTCAATTTATTTCAAAATATGCACACATCCAAAAAGAAGAAAGGGCCTAAATCAAAGCCCAAACCCTAAAACTCAGACAAGTTAAAAGAGGGCAGCAAAAGAATCCCTTGGACACCAAAAGAAAGGAAATAATAAAAATTAGAGTAGAACTAAATGAATTAGAGAGTAGAAAAATGATCAAAAGCATTAACAAGACCAAAAGCTGATTCTTTGAAAAGATCAACAAAATAAATAAACCACTGGCCAAACTGACAGAAGAAAAACATGTGTGGAAGCAAATAACCCAAATAAGAAATGAGATGGACAGTATCATAATAGACCTCAATGAAATTTTTAAAAAATCCTAACAGAATATTATGAAAAAATGTACTCTAACAAATTTGAAAACCTAGAGGAAATGGACAAATTTCTAGAAACACACTACCTACCTAGACTAAAACTAAACAGAGATAGAACAACTAAACAAACCTTTAACAAAACAAGAGATTCAAAAGGCAATTAAAAACTTTCAATAAAAAAAAAAGTCTTGTCATTTACAGTTTCACTGGAGAATTCTAGCAAAATTTCAGATAAAAGTTAACATCATCATTCCTAAAGTTATTTCAGAACATAAGAAAGATGGAACGGTCACAGACTCATTCTATGAAGCCAGCATAACTGATATAAAAACCAGGTAAAGACAACACAAAAAAGGAAAATTACACATCAATATCTTTCATGAACTTAGATGCAAAAATCCTCAACAAAATTCAAGCCAACAGAATTCAACAACATAAAAAAATAATACACTGTGACCAACTGGGATTCATACTAAGTTTTTAGGCATGGCTCAACATTAGAAAGCAATCAATGTAATCACCCAGATCAGTCAAGTGCAAGACAAGAACCACTTGAACTTAACAATTGAGGCAGAAAAGGCATTTGACAAAGTCAACACTCATTCATGTTAAAAACTCTCAGAAAAATAACAATATAAGGGAAATCTCTCAACATAATAAAGGGCATTTATGCAACAGCTAACAATATCCTAAATGGAGAGAATCATAAAGCACTCCCCTTGATAAGGAGAACCAGACAACGCTGCCCATTGTCACCATGTCTATTCAACATTGTGCTGGATGTAGCCAAAGCAAGCAGGTTAGAAAAAGACATAGGGAAGTAGTGAAAGTATTTCTATTCTCAGGTAATTTGACCTCATACCCAGAAAACTCTAAGAATGCCACATACACCCACACACAAAATAAAAACCTACTGGAAATAATGGAAGAGTTCAGCAAAGAAACAGATACGAGATAAACATAAAAAAAATCATTTGAATTCTTCTACACCAACAAAGAGAATGTCAAAGAGGAAATCGCTGAATCAATACCATTTGCAGTAGCCCCTGAGAAAATAAAAGATTGGATAGACAACCTGTGGTACATTCATGCAACAGAATGTTATGCAATGGTAAAGAACAGTAATGAATTGGGGAAATATTTCATATCATAAAAGAATTGGGAAGGCGTTATGCTGAGTGAAATTAGTTGATTTTCAAAAGGAAAAATATTGTATGATATCACTTAAGAACAGGTTTAAACACTGAAAAAGAAGGTTTTTTGATGGTTATGGGGCAGGGGTGGGAGACAGAGTGGTGTTAACTAATTAAATAGCTGAGAAGAATTATTTTAGGTGAAGAGAGAGAAAACACGTAGTAGAGGAGACCTCAGCACAAAAAGGGTTAACTCAAATTTTAAAAGAATTCTAAATCAAACCAAACTCTTCAAGGGACAGAGTAGCAGGGTTGAGGGGAGGGAGCAGACCATGGTTTCAGGGGACATCTAGGTCAACTGGTATAACAAAGTTTATTAAAATGTTCCTATCCCGTTTAGTGAGTGGCCTCTAGGGTCTTAAAAGCTAGCAAGTGGTCATCTAAGAAGCTTAAATTAGTCTCAATTCACCTGTAGCAAAGGAGAAAGAGAAACATCAAAGACACAGGAAAGCATGAACTCAAAAGACAGAAAGGGCCATGTAATACCAGAGACCACATCAACATGAAACCAGAAGAACTAAATTGTGCCTAGCTACCAACAAAAACTGACCTTACGGGAAACTCAACAAAGACTGACCGTACAGGAAACTCAACAAAGAGTCCATGATGGACCAGGAAAAATGGGGATGGAATTCTTAACCACCCAGTACAAAGGCCAGATTCAATGATCTGACAGACTAGAGAGTCCCCAGAAGTCTTAGTCCCTGGACTGTCTGTCAGCCCAGAACTGCAACCATTCCCAAAGCCAACTCTTCAGACAAAGACTGAACTGGTATATAAGACATAAAATGATATTGATGAAGAGTATACCTCTTGGCTTGAGTAGATACAGGACAGACTAACTGGGCAGCTCCCATATGAATGTGAGATGAGAAGACAGTGGTGGACAGAAGCTGGTTAAACGGAAGGGGAAAGATACAGCTGGAGGGTGCAGTACACTGTCACAGTATGGAGAGAACAGCTAGGGTCACATGGCAAAGTGTGTATAAGTTTTTCTATGAGAAACTCACTGGCATTGTAAAGTTTCACTTAAAACATAATATAAAAAGTAGTAATTAAAAAATGGATATATAAAGAACAAATAGAGTTGAGAGTGGGTAAGGAAAGAGTGCCGGTGAGAGTTGTTTAACTTGTCTTGTCAAAAGAATTATAAACTCCCTTCAGCCATAAGGAGGAGACCTGGTGGCACAGTGGTTAAAGTACTTGGGTGATAACGAAACAGTCTGCAGTTCAAGCCCACCAGTGGCTGTGCAGGTAAAAGACAAGGCAGCCTGCTTCATAAAGGTTTACATCCTTGGCAACCCTATGGGGCAGTGCTACCTCGATCTTAAAATGGTCACTTTCAGTTGGAATCAACCTGATGGCAACAGGTTTGATTTTACGTTTGTTTGTTTTCCTGCCATAATGCTAGCTATTCCCTGGGTTCGGTGACATGACAATATTGCATATCTTTGATTTTATGGATACATTAGTGGGAAAATGGAGTTGAATGAATAAGTAGCTGTTATCTAGCCATCATCTTATGAACCCGCTCACTGTTATTTTGATTAGGAACTACTCCTATCCAATACCACCATGCACCACACGATGATGCCATGGAAGGAGAAGGAAAAGAATGTACCTTTGTTGAGAGCCCACACATGCCATAATATTTTTGGTGTTATCCCTTCATATTTCGGGTCTTCTGATTCTACATTTGGAGATCAACATTTCCCAATCCCCAATTCTTCTCTATGCACATTAAAATGCAGACACCCTGATTAACAGCAAAAGTCCAGGGGCAGAAGTTTAGAGTACTGTCCTAGGTGTTCAGCCTTAAGGAAAACCCTCTTTCTTCTCAGGAAATCTCAGGCAGCTATATGTGTGTGTACACACACCCAGGAATACACGCCTACTTGGGGGTGAGATGGGAAGCGTGGAGTGCTGGGGAAAATAAAGGACACTGAGTTTAGGAAGGGCCAACAACATCTTAGAAAGTGCACTGTCCACTTTCAGACCAGTGCTGCTCAAAGTGTTGTCCACAGACTAGCACTGGTTTACAAGTTACTTGCTACCCATGTGTAATGAGGTAAGCACAGAATCCCTAGAGTCAGTTTTTAGGTGGATTTATAGCAATTTGGGAAACCATGGTGGTGTAGTGATTAAGTGCTATAGCTGCTAACCTAAAGGATGGCAGTTCAAGTCCACCAAGCACTCCTTGGAAACTGTGGAGTAGTTCTACTCTGCCCCATAGTGTCACTGTAAGTCAGAATCAATTTGAAGGAAATAGGTTTGGTTTAGGGGGTTGAACGTAACAGTAAAAAATTTGAGCTTGTATTTTGTATGGCTGGACTAGTATTTTGTACGTCATTTTTAAGTTTTGTCTTTCTAGTGAATTTTTATTTACTATATTTTCATCTGTAACAGATTAAACAAACAAACCAAACTGGTCCTTTCCCACTGCTTGAAAGACATGGGCCTAAAACTCTGACTCCGAACAGCTTTGGCCTCTGTTTCTTTTTCCTTTCTATGGAGTGACCTGGGAAATCTTACACAGGTTTCTTTTCCCAAAATTTTGCAATAGTAAATATCATCTGTAAAACTCAAGAAAAGTAAACGAAGGAGGGAGAGGTTTGTAGCTTATAGAGAAACAAAGAATAAGATATCTGGAAAAGTTCCCAAATTCTTGATAAAAATATTTAGTGATCCATTAGGAAAGAGTGGAAACCCAGGTGTTGTAGTGGTTAAGAGTTACGTCTATTAACCAAAAGGTCAGCAGTTCAAATCCACCAGGAGCTCTTTTGAAATCCACAGCTGTACTCTGTCCTATAAGGCTGCAATAAGTCAGAATCAACTTGACAGAAATATGTTTGGTGTTGGTTTCATAGGACAGAGTAGAACGGCCCCATAGTGTTTCCAAGGCAGGGCTGGTGGATTCAAATGCCAGCCCTTTGGTTAGCAATCATGGCAAATGCCACCCAAGGCAGAGCATGAGTGGAAGAAATCTCAATTCTTACTCTGGTGTTCTACTAGGTCCCCTGTTAATCACACTTGACCAGAATCAGTTGGCAAGGGAACCTAGAAAATCCTTGTGACATTACACAGAACAAGAGAGGGGTAGCATATGGACCTAAGAACAAACCAGTGGCCACAACCCTGAGGTTCAGAAAGCCTAAGCAATTTGCTCACAGATAAAAGCAGTGCTGTGATCAGTATCCAACTTTGATTCCAAAACCTGCATTTTCAGTTATTCTACAGGCTGTCTTGAAAGTCCAGACCAGGTCTCACATTACATGATTCCAGGCAAACATACAAACCATACATATACTGCATGATGTCTCACCAAGGAGTATCCACGTGTATGACCAATAAAGCAGGAAACAGGCAAATGTTGGTTGGAAAGAGTCTGATTTCCTATGGCTAATTCCAATCCTGTGCTCCTATCCCCATTCCAATTAAGTATAAAATACACATTTCACGATTTGATGTCAAACCGCAAGGGCTAGAGACAAACTCTGCCACCCAGCAGTAAATATTGAGAGAAAGATTTAATGTAAATGGCAGCATATGGCAGCACTGATGATTTCTTGTAAACTACATGGACTAATTTAAGAAAAAAAGAGAGCAGAGAAGCCTTCAAGGAAGTAATAACCCAGAGGTAAAAAATATTGATTAGGGAAAAATATTATCTTAATCAAAGTATGCCTTTTAGCTGGAAGTTGTCTGGACTCCTAAAAGGTAAAGCGAAGTATGTTTCTAAGATGCACATTTTTCCTTGTCATTTTTATCAAATAATGAGCAAGGCTATCACTCTTTCTGAAGTATTTCTAAACCAAAATAAAGGCTTTAATAATTCTAATTATTAAATAATTTTTAATAATTCTATAGCAAACCTTTTTATTAGTTTGATGAAAAGTAAGAGACAGTAACTATTTTTTAAATATTTCCATACATTCCTGTGACTTTTGGTATTTCTTGATGATGCCCTTGATAAATTTGATAGTGTTTGCTGTTGTTGTTGTTACATTTCATCAAGTCGCTTCCAACTCAGCAACCCAATGCACAACAGAAGAAAACACAGCCTGATCTTGCACTGTCCTCAGAATTGTTGTTATTGTTTCAGTCCATGGCTGCAGTCACTGTGTCAGTCCATCTTGCTGAGGGTCTTCTTCATTTTCACTGATCCTCGACTAAGATGACGTCCTTTTCAGGAACTGTTCCCTCCTGATAACACATCCAAAGTATATGAGACGTAGTCTCACCATCCATGCTTGTGAGGGACATTCTGGTTGTACTTCTTTCAAGACAGATTTGTTCATTCTTTCGGCAGTCCACAGTATATTCAATATTCTTTGCCAACACCAGAATTCAAAGGCATCAGTTCTTTAGTCTTCCTAATTCACTGTCTAGCTTTGTCATCTATTAAAATAAAAAATTAAAAAAACCAAACTCACTGCAGTTGAGTCAGTTCCAACTCATAGAGACCCTATAGGACAGAGAAGAACTGCTCCATGGTTTCTAAGGAGTGCCTAGGGGATTCAAACTGCTGATTGTTTGGTTAGCAGACAGCATTTAACCAGCACGCAATATGTTGTTGTTGTTACGTGACGTTGAGTTGGTTCCAACTCGTAGCGGCCCTACATATAGGTGATCCGGCTCGACAGCACTTGGCTTTGGCTGTACATATAGACATCTATATATAGACACCTATATATAGGAGACTGAAAATATTATGGCTTCTGTTAGGTGTACTTTAACGTCAAAGTGACATCTTTGCTTTTGAACACTTTAAAGAGAACTTTTACAGATTTGCCCAATGCAATATATATTTTTAACTTCTTCACTACTGCTTCCATGGTTATTGGTTGTGGATCCAAGTAAAATGACATAGTTGACAACCTCAATCTAATCACAGTGTTACTTACTCGTCCCATCATGGGAATTTTGTTTTCTTTATGTTGAAGTATAATCCGTAGTGAAAGTGGTGTGTGGTCTTTGGTCTTCATTAGTATTTCAAGTCCTCTTCACTTTGAGCAATCAAGATTGTATCATCTGTACAATGCAGGTTGTTAATGAGTCTTCCTTCAATCCTGTTGCCCCATTTTTCTTCCTATACTTCCTATACTTCCAAACTCCAGTTTCTTGTATTATTTGCTCAACATACAGATTGAACAGGTATGGTAAAGGGATAAAACACTGATACACACCTTTCCTGGCTTAAAACCACACAGTGCCCCCTTGTTCTGTTTGGAGGATTGCCTCTTGTTCCACATGTAGATTCCTCATCAGTACAATTAAGTATTCAGGAATTCCCACTTTCTGCAGTGTTATCCATAATTTGTTATGATACACACAGTCAAATGCCTTAGCATAGCCAATAAAACACAAGTAAACATCTTTCTGGCACTCTCTGTTTTCAGCCAGTATCCATCTGTCATAAGCAATGATATCCCCGGTTCCATGTCCTCTTCTAAATCTGGTTTGAATTTCTGACAGTACCCTGTTGATACATTGCTGCAGTCACTGTTGATGATCTTCAGCAAAATTATCCTGCAATTTGATATTAATGGTATTGTTCAATAATTTCTGTATTCAGTTGGATCACCTTTTTGGGAATAGGCATGAATACGGATATCTTCCAGTTGGCTGGCCAGGTAACTGTCTTCCAAATTTCTTAGCATAGATGAGTAAGCACTTCCAGTGCTGCATCTGCTTATAGAAAAATCTCAGTTGGTATTCTGTCAGTTCCTAGAGTCTTGCTTTTAACCAGTGCCAATGGGTGCAGTTTGGACTTCTTTCTTCAGTACCGTAGGTTCCTGATTATATGTTACCTCACGAGACAGCTGAACATTCACCAGTTCTTTTTAGTATAGTGATTCTGTATATTCCTTCCAGCTTCCTTTGATGCTTCCTGAGTTATTTTATGTTTTCCCTGTGGAAGCCCTCTATATTGCAACTTGAGGCTTGAATTTTTTTTTCAGTTCTTTCAGCTTGAGAAATACTGAGCATGTTCATTCCTTTTCTTTTTCTGACTTCAACTCTTTGAATATTTCACCTTTTAAAGCCACTCTTTGAAATTTTCTGTTCCAGTCTTTTACTTCATCACCTTTTTTTCTTTTACTGTAGCTATTCGATGTTCAAAAGCAAGTTTCAGAGTCTGTTCTGACATCCCTTTCGTTTTTTCTTTCTCTCCTGTCTTTTTAATGATCTCTTGCATTCTTCACATGTGAAGTCCTTGACAGTATTCCATAACTCATCTGTTCTTCAGCCGTTAGTATGCAGTGCATCAAATCTATCCTTGAGATGATCTCGTAATTCAGGTGGGATATACTCAGGGCTGTACTTTGCTTCTGGTTGACCTGTTCTAGTTTTCACTTTCAACTTGAACTCACATATGAGTAATTGATGGTCTGACTCACTGTTAGCCCACAGCCTTGTTTTCCTTGATGATATTGAGCTTTTCCATTGCCTCTTTCCATAGATGTAGTTGGCTTGATTCCTGTGTATTCCATCTAGTGAGGTCCTTGTGTGTAGTCACCAATAGTCACCATTTATGTTGGCAAAAAAGGTATTTGCAATGAAGAATTGCTGATCTTGCAAAATTCTCTCATTCAGTCTCCGGCATCATCAAGGCCATATTTTCCAGCTACCAATCCTTGTTTCCAACTTTTGCATTCCAATCTCCAGCAATTATCAGTGCATGCTGATTGCATGCTCCATCATATTCAGACTGCAGAAGTTGATAAAAATAGTCCACTTATTCTTCTTTGGTTGTAGTTGCTGGTACATAAATTTGAATAATAGTCTTATTAACTGATCTTCCTTATAAGCATATGGATATTATCCTATCTCTTATAGAATTTTACTTCAGTATAGATCTTGAAATGTTCTTTTTAACTATGAGTGCATGCCATTCCTTTTGAGGTTGCCATTCCCTATGCAGTAGACCACATGATTATTTGATTCAAAATGGCCAATACCAAGTCATTTCAGGATATTGATCTAGGATATTGATCTTTAGATGTTCTATTTCATTTTTGATGATTTCCAGTTTTTCTAGATGCATACTTTGTACATTCCATGTTCTTATTATTACAGGATGTTTGCAGCTGTTTCTTCTCATTTTCAATCATGCCATATCAGGAAATGAAGGTCCCCAAAACTTGATTCCATCCACATCATTAAGGTCAATTCTATTTTGAGGAAGTGGCTCTTTCCCAGCAATCTTTTGAATGGCTTCCAGCCAGATGAGCTCATCTTTCACCACTGTATCAGACAATGTTTTGCTACTATGCATAAGATTTTCACTGGTTAATTCTTTTCAGAAGTAGACTGTTGGGTCCTTCCTAGTCTGTCTTACTTTGGAAGTTCAGCTGCAACTTGTCTGACATGGGTGATCCTTCTGGTATTTGAATACTGATGACATAGCTTTCAGCATCATAACAATGCACAAACTCCACAACACAATAAACTAACAGATATATGTGCGGGGGTGGAGGGGTGCTTGCTACATACTACATTTTCTTATAATAAGAGTATGTTACTCTCATGTTTTTCATTTGTTTCTTCAGAGGCCAAAAGCAAAGTCACAGTGACTGTATTGGGCAAAGTAGAACTAACCTATAGAGACTTTAAGGCTGTAATCTTTAAGTAAGCTCACTGCCACATCTTTGTCCCTCTGAGAGACTAGTGGATTCGAACTGCTGACCTTTCAGTTAGCAGCTGAGCACTTGACCACTTTGCCACCAGTCAGGTGTCCTGCATCAAATGGAAGTGAAATAGGTTGTTTCTATCAGCATCAGTCTGCTGTTGGAACAACTTTAAAAAAAGAATCTTCCATGCTTTAATCTTTATCTTTTAAATATTATGAACAGTTAGACAATAATTGCATGTAGGTATGAACAGTTACTTTTTAAGGATCTATGAATGCAAACTGAATCTGAGTCTAAGTAAGAGCTACTTTGAATTCTAATACCTCCTCAGTTTTTCTGAATTTTATAACAGTAGCTATCTTCGAAACTGTATATACCAAAATGTCTTTACTATTTCCATTTGCCATTCTCACACTAGAAGTTTATTTGTAGGAGAAACTGTTAGCAGGAACATGTGATCCCATTCTGCATTCTATACATAGAATAGCTAAGAGTGAGTTTCAAGTGATGTGCTAAGAGTAACAAGGGAAAAGCAAAATTAGAACATATTTCCCGACTGTTCACTTTGTATCCACATACACAAAGTGAGAAGTTGATGAATTATCCAATAAACGTCATCATTATAGCCCAGAAAATTTAGGTGTGATTGATGTTCAATAACCCAAGTCCTTCAGGGACTCAAGTCCTTCAAAACCTGAAATCACAGTTCCTGAACGCTCCCCTCACTGACCTAGGCATTCCCTCTCGTTGTTTCTCAACCTATTTGCAAAACCTTTGTGTGTAAGAAGAACTATGTTTTTGTTTTGAAAGTAAAAGAAAACTGTAGATTATTTTGAATAAAATCTTTCTTTTCCCCTCATCAAATCATGCAGTGAGCACCCCCTATTGGCTGCTTAGCAGCAGGCAATTCATATGAAGCCTCATTAGGGCACAAAGAACCAAGGAAACCAAAAGAGCTATGGTAATTTGGACTCCTGCATCGAAAGGAGAAGAAATCAATATTTGCTTAATGGAAAAGGACAACATTGATAAGGAAGGAAGTTTTATTCTCAAGCTTCTAATAGTGCATTACAAGCATTGTGGAAGGGAAAATTCTCTTTTTCTTCTTTCATTTTCTTTTCTTTTTCTTTTTCTTTTTTTTTTGGTAATTAAATCTTACAGCTCTATTCCTTTCCAGTGTAAGCTGAATAAGGATTTTTGACAAGAATGGTAGGCAGAAAACCTAAGAAAATGTATTCGCTTTTGCTAAGGCTACCTTTAGGTTTTTGGGGCTCGGGCTTTTCTTTATTGTATTCATGCCAAGTGGTAAGAAGTGAACCGTAATTTCCAGTTTCCCCCATATTTTCAAGTAGGGAAGCTTGGATATTGAAGGACGGAAAATGGCTAACAGAATAATACATAAGCACACAGATACAGTTTTATTCTGATATCCTAAGAATTAAATCAATAAATACAGATTTCCTTCATATTTCTCCCAAGTATCATATATATATACATACATGTATATGCATATATATGTGTATATATATATATTTCAATATACTATTTACACTGTATAATAATGGGCTATTCTAAATAACATTTTGTCAATCTTGCCAATAGAAAAATGGGATGATTTTTTTTCTCCAAGAAATCTCTTTTCTCTTATTATTGTTACTGTTAGGTGCTGGCAAGTCAGTTCCCAGTTATAGTGACCCTATGTACAAAAGAACAAAGTACTGCCCTAAAAATATTCACACTTTCATTTTAAATTATATGTCTCACATATTATACATTTTAAACATATGATTAGCAGCATGGCAAAAACACTAGATTAAGACCTGAGTTCTAATAGGAAGTGACTCTGCCACTTCCTATCCCTATAGAGTACATACCACTTGTGTTCCCTGAGTTTCAGTTTCTTCATCTGAAAACGGATGTCACTAACTAATTTAGTCAGTCAGTGAAGCCCTGGTGGTGCAGTGGTTAAGAGTTTGGCTGCTAACCAAAAGGTCAACAGCTTGAATTCACCACACATTCCTTGGACACGCTGTGGTGGTAGTACTCTGTCCTATAGGATTACTACCAACCAACAACCAACCCCCTGCTGTCAAGTCGATTCTGATTCATAGCGACCCTATAGGTTGGAGTAGAACTGCCCTACAGAGTTTCTAAGGAGTGCCTGGTGGATTTGAACTGCCGACCGTTTGGTTAGCAGATGTAGCACTTAACCACTACACCATCAGGGTTTTCATAGGACTACTAAGAGTTGGAATCTACTCAATGGCAAAGAGTTGCTGTTTGTTTATGTTTAATTCAATTGTTAACTCGAGATATGCAAGAATGCTAATTAAATCCCAGAAACTATACCAGGTACTTAGTCCTGGCTGCCAGTAACAAGCATATATTGATGTTGCTATAAATTGGAATTAATAACTTGCATTATGCAAATGACATACACCTGCTTGCTGAAAGTAAAGAGGATTTGAAACACTTATGAGTTGGATCCGACTCGATGGCACTTGGCTACTTGGCTTTTTACTGATGAATATCAACAACCACAGCCTTCAGTATGGATTATACCTCAATATCAAGAAAACAAAAATCCTGACAAGTAGACCAATAAATAACATTAAAATAAATGGAGAAAAGATTAAGATCATGAAGGGTTTCATCTTACTTGGTTCTGTAATCAACGCCCATGGAAGTGGCAGTTAAGAAATCAAAAGATGCATTGCATTGAGAAAATCTGCTGCAAAAGACCTCTTTAAAGTGTTGAAAAGTAAAGCCATCCCCTTGAATAAGATGCAACTGACCCAGCCCACGGTATTTTCAATCATATCATATGGATATAAACGCTGGGCAATGAGTAAAGAAGACAGAAGAAGACTTGACACCTCTGAACGGTGGTGATGGAGAAGAATATTGAACAGACTACCAAAAGAACAAACAGATCTGTCCTGGAAGTACAAACAGAGGGCTCCTTAGAAACAAGGATGGAGAGACTATGTTTTATTTACATTGGACAAGTTTTCAGGAGGGATCAATCTTTGGGGAGGGATATCATGCTTAGTAAAGTACAAGGTCAGTGAAAAACAGGAAGACCTGCAACAAGATGGACTGACGCAGTGGATGTAACAGTGGGCTTAAGCAAAAAATGATGGTTCAGCATGGGTCAGTGCTTCTTTCTGTTGGTCATAACATCACTGTGAGTCAGAACACACTCCAGGACACCTAACAACAACAACAACATGAGTTGGAGTTGACTCACTGGCAACAGGTTTGGTTTGGGTTTTTGAGTTCCTGCCATCTCTCTATCACTATGAACTCCAGTACCTTAACTCATGGTGCCGAGGAGCTTGACTCTGGAGTCAAACAAACTGAGTTCCAGTCTTGTCTCTGCCCTGCCATCCATGTGACGCAGAGAAGCTAGCTAATGTGTAAATATTAAGTTATTTCTCCCAAGTCACATGGATGGAAAACGGCAGAGACAGGATTGAAACACAAGCATGCTCTTAAGAACCACACATCTAAAAGGGGAAATGGGCACATATAAAAAAGGATAGCACTTTTCAAGTTTGTTCTTTTCCTGGAAGAGCCCTGAATGACATGCTAAAGAGTTTAAATCTCATCTTGAAAGTAATGGTGAGTTAGGTAACAGGTGTAGTCATACTTAACTTAGGAAGCTATGAAAAGAATTTAAGGAACAACCATATGTGAATATAATACATTTATATAAATTATTATGATCATATTTATAGGTGATCAAGCAAAGACAGAATCTACACATTGTATCTCTTTTTCTGATGTTGGGCTAATGCGCTATAATATGATGCTCTGTGGGACAAAGGAAAGTCTGGTGCTGTAGTGATTACATTTCACAGCTTCTAGTCAAAATGTTGACAGTTTGAATCTACCAGGAGCTCCTTGGAAAATCTATGGGACAATTCAACTCCATCTTATAGAGTCACTATGAGTCAGAATTAACTCAGCAGCAGTAGGTTTGCTTTTGGTTTCTTTTATAGGGAAAAAGAGTAAGACTCTTCTGTTGTTTGGAGGCATCCCAGGAGGGGCACAAATGGTTAAGCACTCTCCTACAAGCTGAAATGTTAGTGATTTGAATCTACCAGAGGTATCTCAGGAGACAGGCCTGGCAATCTGCTTCCCAAAGATCACAGACTTGAAAACTCTGTGGAGTACATTCTTGTCTGACACACATGGGGTCACCACAAGTAGAATAAATTTAAGGGCAACTAACAACATCAGCAAAGTTTCAGCTAGAGGGGTCAATTTCCTAGGTGTGTCATATTAGGAATACTATCCCAGGACAGGAAGTGAGAAATTGTAAGTTGAAACTGAATCAGTGACCAGAGATGAATCTTTCCTGTAGCTAATTATCTTTGCCTTTGGCCTGGATTCTAAGAAACTCCTTGCCGTTGAGCCCATTCTGACTCATAGTAACTCTACAGGACTGCCCCATAGGGTTTCCAGGGCTGTAGTCTTTCCAAAAGCAGACTGCCACATCTTTCTACAGAGGAGCAGCTGGTGGGTTCAAACAATGAACCTTTCTGTTAGCGACTGAGTGCTAAACTACTGCGCTATCAGAACTCCTGGATTGTAAGGAAAGCTTGAGAATGGTCTCTGATGATATGGGAAAATGGTCACTGCCAAGCAGGCAGCCAGAGTTGGGTAGCCAGTCCATCTCATCTGAAAATCTCCTCTCTAATGCCAACCCTGGCCGGTATCAATGTGAAGAAGTTGCTGCAAGATATGCAGAATATGCATAAGATTAATTTTGTTGCTTTGGGGAAATAGCCATATAGCATTATTATAAATATATATATAAATCAACAATAATACTAAAATAAGTTTAACATCTCATCCTTGATAAAAATAGGAATATGTTCCACTTCATATGACATCCAACTAGCTAATTTGTTTTCAAAATGTGACAAGATTATGTCAAATTTTAGTTATAATTGCTAGCATATGTAATTCCTGATATCTGAATTTTATCCTGTAGAGTTCATTCCGGGGCTGGGGGGAGGAGAGGGTGAAATATGCTTATTATGAAAGGTCTGCAAGCGGGGATTACAGGTTTTCTGAATCTGTGTCAGGGGTTCACAGAGGGCTTGTGATCCTTCCAAATGCCTTCTCTAAATCAACCAGAATGAAAAGAATGTAGACAGACCATTGTTCAGAAAAATATTTTGCTTGTTATTAAGATGTGGTCATTTTAGTTACTAACTTATTCTGTAATGCCATTGCCCAATTAGAATGCTTTCCTTGAAGTATATTCTTGTGGAATGTCACATAATCTTTTCAAAACAGTACATCTTCCGTTTCTGAAAGTTCATTTCTCTTGTGGATGAAGAGAGATTCACTGCCTTAATAAGAGCAGACTCCTCCTCCAGTGGAGCTCATTGACTCTATTTTAACTATCTTGGCAGGTGGTGGCCTGGTTTTTAATTCTTGGGAAACTACAAATATACTTTCCATCCTGAAAAAGGCTCTTAGCTCAAAACATGTATCTTTAGAAAACTGACTGAGAAGGGGTGGGGACCCTGCCACGAAGCCGTGTACTTAAGCAGTGTCTTTCAAGCACCACTTAATGGCCTTGACCTGAACCAAAGAGATCTAGATTTTGACATATGACGTGGCCACTCCGTAGCTTCATAATCAAGGGCTGCCCAAGGGTGAGCTCTTGTGCCTCAAGGCTCTGCATTTAGTGTCAATTATTGAAGGGGTTTGGAGGGCGGGAGAGAGGAAATGGGAAAGGTAGACTATTTCTACGAAGAGCCGACAATTGATACTGGCACTGGATTGGAAATTGTAATGAAGGAAGTGGCAACTTCAATGGCAAGGCTGTGATTACAGGGAATTCAGACCCTGTGGTAAGCACTTGCAACAAACGGAACTAGGGTCATTATTGTTGAAGTTTATCAGTAAAGGGGCATCTTAGTCATCTAGTACTGCTCTAACGGAAATATCTCAAGTGGTTGGCTCTAACAAAGAGAAGTTTATTTTCTCACAGGAGGGTAGGCTGAAAGTCCCAATTCCGGGTGTCAGCTCCAGAGGAAGTCTTTCTCTGTCAGTAAAGACCCTTGTCACCCATCTTCTCCTGGACTGACAGCTTCTGAGGTGCAGGGACCCCAAGTCCATAGTATGCACTCGGCTCCTGGTGTTTCTCTCCTGGCGGTATGAGGTCCCCAACTGTCAGCTAGCTTCTCTTTTCTTTTATCTCCAAAGATGTTGTCTCATCTCCCAAGAGACTGCCTCAAGAGACAGTAAAAGCTTGTACATTAACTCCTACCTCACTAGCACAAATGCTGCCAGTTCTCCCTCATTAACATCATAGAGGCAGGATTTACAACATACAGGAAAAATTACACAACACAGGCAATCATTTGCAGAAAACACAATTCAATTCACAATAAGATGGGAGGGTGCAGAGAGACCTCTATCAGATGTTCTTATGCGCATTCTCTACAATTGGTTTTTGAAACAGTAACTGAGGCAAAAATTTACCTTTGGGTAATACTATGTGAGAACACTGACACTGAACTGTTCAGATTATTTATGGATAAACCAAAATGAAAATTGTGATAACACAGCGTAATTTTTAACAAACAAAAAAATTGTGAAATAACAGCAAGGAACAGGCCTTAGGAAGCCACCCAGGCTGCCTTGGTCTTAGTTGTCTTTTAAATATGATAACACTTATGACATTTTATGGGACCAGTTACATACATTTCTACACTCTCTGCCACACAGGGAGCAACTTCAAGTTAGGGAATCTTGGAGTAGTCTTCCTTACATTATCAGAAACTTGCAGTGGGCTTGCCACCACCCATCTGTCAGTTTTTCATACTGTGGTGGCTCACAGGCTGCATGATCCTGGAAGCTATGCATTGATATTTCAAGTACCAGCAAGGCCAGCTTAGCTTCCAGTCTAAGACAAGCTAGGAAAAGAGGATTGACAATCTACTTCCAAAGATTAGCCAATGAAAACTCTATGGATCACTACAAAATATTGTCCAATACGGTGACAATAATTTTTGGAGGAGAATATTGACTATACCATGGACTACCAAAAGAGTGAAGAAATCTGTCTTAGAAAAAGTACAATCAGAGTGCTCCTTAAGAAGCATAGATGGTGAAACTACATCTCACATACTTTGGACATGTTGTCAGGAGGGATCAGTCCCTGGAGGACATCACGCTTTGGAAACGGGAAGGTCAGCAAAAAAGAAGAAGACCCTCAATGAGAAGAACAGACACAGTGACCACAGCAATAGCTTTAAACACAGCAATAATTGTGAGGATGGCATAGGACCAGGTGGGCCAGTGTTTTGTTCAATTGTACCTACGGTTTCTATGAGTCAGAATTGATGCAATGGCACCTAATAGCCACAGCAATCTAGTAATGGAAAACGAGCCCTCTAGATTGGAAGGAACTCAGAATATACAGCTGCAGTAACAATGGACTCACATGTACCGACAATGATGGAGGTGCTATAGGGCCAGGCAACAATTTGTTCTGTTGTATGCAGGGTTGCCACAGATTGGAGCCAACTCAATGACAACAAACAACAGCAGCAATATTTATGAAAAGCCATGAAACAAAAGTATATAAAATACTCTAGTACTGACCAACTGAATCTATGTTTAATGCAATATACAATCATCAAGCACGGTGATGGTAGAGTGGAGGTAGTGGTGGCAGGGTACCAAGATAGACATTTTATTACTGCCTATCAGGAGTGACTTCCCACTGGTTTAATTTGCTCCAGAGTCCCTGCATGGTGCAAACAGTTAACATACTCAACCACTAAATGAAAGGTTAGAGGTTTGAATCCATACAGACACATCTCCAAAGAGGGACTTTGTGATCCAACCCTCTAGAGCACAATTCTACTGACACAAGCGGGATTACCATGAGTCAGAATCAGCTTCATGGTAACTTGTAAATAAATTGCTCCATCTAAGTTCATAGTAATGTGAACTTAGTAATGTGTCACACTCCATGTTTAGGGGCTTTTGTGTATGCTGGGTCGTCTGCCCAGAGTTAGTGGGATGGGTACCCTCGAAACACATGGACACAAAGAGGCAGACTTCTTACCAGACATTCTGTAGGTGATAATGCCATTGTTGTCACAGATTCTCACTGAGCTTCACTGCAAGAATGTTAACAAAACTCTAGCAGAAGTGATCCAAAGCACTCCTCTGATGGAGCTAGGAAGGCCCACACTCCCTAGGGTAGGACTCTGTTCATGGGGCCAGATGCTGGCTCAGAACTGGGCAGCAACTTTCCCAACTTTCTTCCCTACCACATTCCCTCCATCTTTGTTCCTCCAAGCCTGGCGGTTCCTTTATGATACTAGTGTCAGTAAGTTTTTCCCTTATTCACCATACTTCCTTCACAGTCTCCTGAATTCTCCTCACCCCTGTGCCATTGAGTCAACTCCAACTCATAGTGGCTCTAGCCAACTGCAAATGAAAAGCTAAGAATGTATACATCTCTGTGAGGTCGCCTTCCTGAGGATCAGAAAAAAAGGGAAGGGGTAGTAGAAAGGGCAGCAGAAACAAAAAAACCAACCCCATTGCCACTGAGTTGATTTGAACTCATAGTGCCCCTATAGGACAGAATAGAACTGCTCCATAGGTTTCCAAGGAGCATCTGGTGGATTTAAACTGCTGACCTTTTAGATAGCAGTCAAACTCATGACCTCTCAAATACTACACCACTAGAGTTTTATGGTGGAAAGTACATATGAATTAATACTAAAATATTCTTATAACATATAATCCTGTCACGTAAGTAACTGAACATTCTATTTTCCCATGGATTTATGAAAAGGGGCAGAAAATAGCCTTTAATGCAATTTTCAATATGATCATAGGCATCTATTCTTTGTATTCACATCAACTGTCTTCTTCACCATATTATCAGGATTCTTTCATGTGGCAAGTGAGAAAACTCAATCCAAAGCAGTTTAAAGAAAAAGAAAACTATGGTCTCATATACCTCAGAAATAAAAGATATACCTAGAATCCTTCACAGCTTGAGCCAGTTTCTCTAACGTTGCTGCCAACACTGTCTCTTGCCATTCTTCAATAGTGTTTGACTCCATTATTCAATCAGACTTTCTCCATACAAGCAAGATGGCACCCAACAGCCACAGACTCACATCCTCCCAGTTGGCAATCCCAGCAGAAAGAAGTCATCTTCCATATTCATTTCAGTGATAGAGTTTTGATCAGTGAAGCATGGGTTACATGTTCTTACCTGGAAGAATTATTCCAACCAAGGGAAATGTGTTATAATTGACCCAACTGTGGCTAATGCTCACCTCAGAAGGTAGAACAGTAAGGAAGCCATGTGATTGAGCCTTATCAAGATCACTGGGAGTACAAAGGAAAAGAAAAGAATGTTTTGGGAGGCCCCAAACTAAAATTACACTCATCCCCTTCCTTGTTCTTTTCTTACAGTCAAAAATTATAAGGTGGTGGTTATAGTAAATGGTATTGATTTGGTGACTTCTTCTTTAATAATCTCATTGTTGGTAAAAAGGAATCCTACTGATTTACTTATGTTTATCTTGTGTCCTGATACTTTGCTAAACTCCTCTATTAGTTCCAATAGTTTACTTACGGATTACTTCAGATTCTCTGCATATACAATCATATCTGCAAATAGGGAAATTTTTACTTCTTTATTGCCAATAAAGATGCCCTCTATTTCTTTGTGTTGTCTTATTGCTCTGGCTAGAACTTCTAGCACAATGTTGAATAGAAGTGGTGAGAGTGGGCATCCTTGTCCAGTTCCCATTCTCAAAGGGAATTCTTTCCGTCTTTCACCATTGAGGACAATGAAGGCAGCTGCCTTTGCATGGATGCTACTGATTGCGTTGAGGAATTTCCCCTCTATTCCTATTTTTCTGAGAGTTTTTAGCCCGAATGGGTATTGGATTTTGTCAAATGCCTTTTCTGCAGCAATTGACAAAATCAGGTGATTCTTATCTTTTATATTATTAATGCAGTTGATTATATTAACTGTTTTCCTGATGTTGAACCAGCCATGCATCCCTGGAATGAAACCAACTTGATCATGTTGAATTATTTTTTTTATATGCTGTTTAATTTTATTGGCTAGAATTTTGTTGAAGAATTTGCATCTAGGTTCATGAGTGATATTGGTCTGTAATTTTCTTTTTTTGTGGGATCTTTCCCTGGCTGTGGTATTACGGTTATGCTAGCTTCATAGAATGAATATGGAATGGTGTAAAATAGCCTCAATAGTATTGGAGTTAACTCTTCTCAAATTGCAGGTCGTGCCCCAATTACAGTTCATGAAACCAACTTAATGGGAAGTCACCAGAATGTTGTAAATGAAATAGACAGGATAGGGTAAGATAGGATGGAATGGAATGGGATGTGTTTTAGTTAGCTAGTGCTGCTCTAACAGAAATGCCACCAAGTAGATGGCTTTAACAAGGAAATTTATTCTTACAGAGTTGGTAGGCTACAAGTACAAATTCAGGATGTCTGCTCCAGGGGAAGACTTTCCCCCTTGTCAGCTCTAGAGAAAAGTCCTTGTGTTGCATCAGTCTTTGTTCAGGTAGTATCTTAGTACAGCAACCTGGAACCTCTGGTCTGAAGGACAAGTTCTCCTGGTGCTGTTTGCTTGATGCTGTGAGGTTCCCAAATCTTTCTGTCAGATTTCTCCCTTTATAGCTCAAGAGACTGTCTCAAGGCACAAAACAAGCTTACACATTGAATCCTGCTCTACCAACACAACTACTGCCCACCCACACTTATTAACATAGAACAGGAGGGAATTCCAACACAGAATTCCACAATACTAGGAATTATGGCACAGACAAAATGTTATGAATGTTTTAGGGAACACTTTCAATCCATGACAGGATGGAATGGCATAAACTAGAATAAAAGAATAAAATAAAAGATATCATTGTGCTTCACACACAGTAAGGACAAGTATCTTTTTAGGAACCTTCAGCTTCAACTATGTGTGTGTGTAGGTATGTATATTTGTGCCATACGACTGGGTCACAGCGTTATGATATGGAGTGAAGTTCTTACTGTGTGAATGCAGTAATTAAAAAAGAAAGCAACTATGAGATACTCTGAGTTCATCCTTTTAGCAGTGAGATTTTCAACACTCATCTGGGAAGATGAACTTCATTGCACTCTGCATGTGGAAAGATTTACTATTCCCATTAAGAAGCCATATTTGCTTCCCATATTTAATTATTTTCTTCAAATATGTTGCTAAAGGCTTTAGTCATGAAAACAATGAGACAAAAATTTCCAATGGGTCTAATTAGTGCTTACGATTTACATGTTTTTGGTACTGTAAACTTAGGAAGTGGAACCTTGGAGGCAGTCACAGAACTGTGGAACAGTGAAGGCAGCCTATAACTAAATGACTATAAGAGCTGGAGGGGAAGTTGCATCAGAGTTGGGTGTTTTCAGAAAATAGGCTGTCAATTTGGAAAGATTATGAAAAATTTAAAAAGACTAATGTTCCAAGCAATAGAGATTTTTTGGAAGGCTGTTATTTTATAAGTTATTTTATAATTTACTGGATCAAACTCCAAAAAACCAAGCCCCCTGCTATTGATTCAACACCAACTCACAGTGACCCTATAGACAGAGTAGAACTCCTCCATCGAGTTTCCAAGGAATGACTTGTAGATTTGAACTGCTGAATCTTTGGTTAGCAGCTGTAGTACTTAGCCACTATACCAGCAGGATTTCATAACTTACTGGATAGAAGGCATAAAGTATTAAGCATATTTTTTCATAAAATAATAACCTGAAAAGGTAGAATGAGTTATTATAGACAAAATATTACACACTATAAAAAGTTGAAATAAACTGTCTTATATTTACAAAACAATATCCTAGTGGCTGAAAAGAGCTCTAGTTTCTAAGGGCCCCTAACTTGCTAAGGTCAGAGGGACCATTCTATGTCACAGTTTCATGATGATTGGGTGTAGATAAACTGAAAGCCTGAGTTGCCTAAAATCCTAGCAAGCTTGCTGCAAGTACATATTACAATTGGAAAGTATGTTTCTTGAAATGAGATTAATAATTTTTTCATAGCTGTTGATTAGGTAATAACAATGAATGACACTTCTGAAGCCCGAAGTTCAAACAACTGAGTTTGGGAATGGGGTGAGAGAGTGAGGAGGTACAGAGGTTCTCCTAAAGAGAACAGCATGTGCAATGGCCCAGAAATTAGAGAAACTTCCGACTCGACGGCACTTGGTTGGCTTGGCTATGCAAGTGATTCAGTATGGCTGGGAAACTGAGTGAAAGAGGAAGCAGCTATATATGAAGCTGGAGGGGGGAGGAATAGAAGCCAAGCCAAGTGCCGTCGAGTCAGAGCAACTGATTTTATCCCAAAAGCAATAAAGAATGAATGAGTGAGATTTTAAACAGCATACATGATTGTAAAAGTCTTCTGCTTAAAACCTCACTCAAGGTTCGATATGAACAAAGGAAGTTGAAAGGCAAATACAGGAAGAGAGGCTAGTTAGCAGGCTATTATCATAATGGACTGAAATTGGAAAGACATAATGGGGTTAGAGACAAGCGAGCATACAGAGATTTAAACAGATTGGGGCCTGGGGGTGACTGAAGGTGATATGTTAGGGCTGATTCCCAGTTTCCCAGCTTCAGCAGTTGCACATAAGGTGGTATCAAACATGGAGAAATGAAACTCAGGAGAAGGAGATTTCAGAGAAAGAATAATGCATTGCATTCAGGATACATCCTCAGAAAGAGGGTGGTCAAGGATCTAAGAAAGACAAAGATTTATAATAAGTAATCAAACTGGACATTTGAATTTTGTTGAAAATCTTTACACTATACAGATGGCTACTCTTAGGAAGGAACTGTCTCTTAATTAATCTTTGCATTTATTTCTCTGTCTTTATGAGTACCATTTGCTACAGAGTCATTTCCAACTCATGGTGACCCCATTTGCATCAGAATACAGCTGTGCTCCATAGGGCTTTCGATGGCTGGTTTTTCAGAAATAGATCCCTAGCACTTCTGAGTGGACTCAAACTTCCAACCTTCCTGTTAGCAGCCAAACCAGGGACTTCTCTTTACCCTTATTAATCTCAACTGTTAAGCAAATGTATATCTTCTGTGTAAAAGAGTAATAAAACGGATGCCTGCTTGTCTTCAGCTTGGTCCTCTAGAGGTGCAAATCCAGTAAAATGCATTAATACACAGATAGAGACAGACTTATATCAAGGAAGTGGTTCATGAGATTGTCAAAGCTGTAATGTTCCAAGTCTCTGGGTCAGGATAGAGGCTTCTCCTGGTTAATGTAGTAGCAGGGGCTGATGAATCCAAGATCAGCAGGTCAGAGAGCAAGGCTGTTTGCTCACAAGCTGTGAAAACTGATGAAACCCAAGATTGTCAAGAAAGATGGCAGGCAAGCTGTTAGCTCAAGCCCAAAGAACCAAAGGTCAGATGAACTGGAACCAGCTGCAGGATCCAGAATGAGCAAAAGTCTCCTACCGCCACAAGCCTTGCCAGAACGTCCATCCACATACTGCATGCAGGCCACATGCCCAAGGAAACCCCTTTTCAACCTATCGGTTACTCACAGCAGATCCCATCATGAGAGTGATCACTTATTAGATCCCAACAGTGAAGTGACCAGAACATCACACAACTGCCCAAACACTGAGAATCATGATCCTGTCAACTTGGCACACAATCCTAAGCACCACAGTGTTGAACAGTCTTGAAAACAAAATAAATAGTAATCTGTTGTTAATATTTCTGAAAGGGAAATCATCATCTTAGACACATTTTGTGGAAGAACAAATCTGGTAAAGGACTCAAGAGTAAACTCATGGAAGTGCCAGCACCAACTGTTATCCTTTATAATACTTTAAATAAGCTGAATAAAAATCTTCCCAGGAACATTCCTGCAATAAACAATGAGAAAAAACATTTAAGGACACTATTCTATGACAACATTAACTACACATCACAAGCTTTAGTGTACATAAAGGGCAATAATTCATGCGTGGAGTTAAGGATAGTTTCCTGACACCCTAAGTGGGGATGTATCAAGCCAGAAGCCTACTGTCTTTTGCTCCGCAAAAATCTTCATCATGTTTAAAGTCAGCAGAGGGCTCTCTGGTAGCACAATCTTTCATGGTCAGTGCACTAGAGTGCCACTATGGCATGACATCTTTGAGTTTCAGCTAGCCCAGTGCATGGTATGTAGTATGTACAAATCCAGAAAAGAGCCACTATTAAATGATGAAATGACTCTTTGAGTTTGTGGATGCACTAATGGTATTGATCCTCTGGCCATTCGCAGTACTGTGGCACATGGAGCACAGCACATAACAGTTACTGGTAAATTCTTTCCCAGGTATGAAACGTCACTGAGTATTCTACAAAATTCACGTACACCTACAATAACTATCACTATTTAAGTCTGAGTGTTTTCTTGAACACTGAAATTGAGCATGAAAGAAGAATTTTAGGTAATATTTACAAATTAGGTCCAGAGTATAAACACAGCAATCATTAGAAATAGAAAAATCTGTAATTAATTTGTCTGCCACTGAGAGAGGAAAGATTTCAAACATAAGACGAAAACTCAAGGAAGATAGAAATTCACTGTTATTATTTAGCTCTGCCTGGTTAGCCAGGATTTTCCTGAATATTCTCTGCTTCACTGCCATACTGGCTCCAGCTCAGGCAGGAATGGAAACCCAAAACTAATACTCTATTGATCTTGCGTCTAAATCAGAAAATTGAACAATGTCATTGAGGGGCTCAGTATTATAACTTCTACTAAACCTGAAACTGACTTTCAAAATGGCTCCTGGCTTTACATCTGGCTGGTCTGTGAGTGTTCATCAAAAATCTAGTCAAGAAGGCACGTAAAGTCAGCTGTCGGCTGGAATTGAGTTAGCATCAGAAAAGTGGTGAAATTCTGCTTTTGTCGGTGCCAAAAGCAAGTGTGGGAACATATCAAGGAAAGGTAGGAGTGGTGATTATATGCATCACCTAAATAGCAGGAAATTCAGGCCTGTTTTTATCTATTCTGAGAGATTCTTCCTTAGTCCCTTAGGGCTAGCTACCAAGATTGTTTCCCTAGTTACTAAAGCCCGCTTACTAGAGCAAGCGGTAAGGAAGGTATAGCAAAGATTTCTCAGTAGGGAAAGCCAATGTGTACGTGTACATATCAGTTGGGGATCTTTTGACTACAGATATAAGAAAACTAATTTGAACTTGTTTTAGCAAAAAAGCTTCTTGGAATATTTTGCAGGATCTATGGAGTCAAGAATAGTTGGACATATTTCAATGTGGCCAGGACAAGAGTGAGAGGTAAATCCTAGGAAAAGAGAGCTGGGTAAACAGCCCAATAAATGTACACAATGGTATATGCAGTACATTGAGAAGGAACTACCAGAAATTCAAAGCACTTTCAGAAGAAGACCTGGTACCATTGTTGACATCAGGTGGGCCTTGCTGAAAGCAGAGAATACCAGAATACCTGTGTTTTATTGACTATGCAAAGGCTTTCAATTGCATGGATCATAACAGATTATGGATAACACTGCAAAGAATGGGAATTCCAGGATACTTAATTGTGCTCATGAGGAACCCTTATATAGATCAAGAGGCAGTTATTCAAACAGGAAAAGGAGATACCACCTGGTCTAAAGCCAGGAAAGGGTGTGCATCGGGGCTGCATTCTTTCACCATACTTATTCAGTCTGTATGCTGAGCAAATAATCTGTGAAGCTGCAATATTAAATGAACTGAAGGAGCATCAGGATTGGAAGAAGACTCATTAACAACCTGCATTATGAAGATACCATAACTTTAATTGCTGAAAGTGAAGAGGACTTGAAACACTTATTGATGAAGATCAAAGACTTCTGAATTCAATATGGATTACATCTCAACATCTAGAAAACAAAAATCCTGACAACTGGACCAATAAGCAACACTGATAAAACAGGGAAATGATTGAAGTTGTCAAGAATTTTATTTTACTTGGATCTGCAATCAACATCCATGGAAGCAGCACTCAAGAAATCAAAGCATGCATTGCATTGGGCAAATCTGCTGCAGAAGTCCTCTTTAAAGTGTTAAAAAGCAAACATGTCAACTTGAAGACTAAGGTATGCCTTTCCAAGCCCTGGTATTTTTAACCACCTCATACACATGGGAAAGCCAAATAATGTTTAAGGAAGACTGAAGAAGAATTTTCACCTTTAAATTATGGTGTTGATGAAGAATACGGAACATGCCACAGACTGCCAAAAGCATGAACAAATCTGTCTTGGAAGAAGTATAGCAGGAAAACTTCTTAGAAGCATGGATAGAGAAATTATGTCTCACATACTCTGGACATGTTACAAGAAGGGACCCGTTTCTAGAGAAGGACGTCATGGTAGAGTGGAGGGCCAACAAAAAAGGGGAAGACCCTCAACAAGTTGGAGTGACTAGTGGCTGCAACAGTGGGCTCAAGTATAACAACTATTGTGAGGATGGTGGAGAATAAAGCTGTGTTTTCTTCCGTTGTACATGGGTTCATCACGAGTCAGAACTAGCTCAACAGCACCTAACAACATCATAATATATCTAAATACTTAAAACAGGCTTTCTGGGCCATTAGGCCATCTCAGTTTACATTGAATAGATCTGGGATGGGGGATATCAGGGCCACCTTTAGTAGAGATCAACCAAAACCAAACCCATTACTGTCAAGTCGATCCTGACTCATAGTGATTCTGTGAAACAGAGTAGAACTGCCCATGGAGTTTCTAAGGAGCAGCTAGTGGATTCAGATGGTCGACCTTTAGGTTAGCAGCTATAGTTCACCACAGGTAATAGCCCAAAATTTATATCAACTGGTGGTAAGGCATGGTTTTCCTCCTCCATGGCCAATTCTATCATGAAAATCTTTCCCTTTTCCCCTTTTCACTGGCCTCAATCAATTACAGCCAATGAAGCGCAATATAGAGGGATATCTGTAGGCTTCAGTAAGGAAGAAATGGTGGGAAAAGCAAGGAGCTACAAGACCAGAACATACCAGCTTGGGGGAGATCTACAGGAACTAGAGTGAGGGAGGGTCAGGAAGGGGAGAAAGTTTCAGATGGCCTTGCATACGTGTGTGATAGGAGTCAGGGAGATAACTTCAGTACTTTCTGGTTATGTATGTCAGAAAGGTAAGCTCATGCTATATCAGCTAGAGATATCAGGCCTTGTATTCTGGTACTACCACAAAAATCATGGTGTGACTTGGGACAATGATTTTCTTCTAGTAGCTGTCAATACCATGTGGGAGTCTTATAAGGATTACCTAAAGATACAGGTCCATCCTCACTTTAATGTGCAATGTTATTTGACACAGAAGCCCCTCCTTTCTTGTCTTCTCCTCATCATATTCCCTTTTATAAGGGCACTAGGTATAGCTAGTTAACTGGACAATGAATGTTGTAGTCATCTAGTGCTCCTACAATAGAAATTTCACAAGTGGATGGCTTTAACAGAGAGAAGTTTATTCTCTCACAGTCCAGTAGGCTACAATCTGAAGTCAGGGCCCCAGCTCCAGAGAAAGGCTTTTTCTTTCTATCAGCTCTGGAGGAGTCCATGTGTTGCATTAGTCTTTCTTTGGTCTGGGATCATCTCGCTATAGAAAACTCACATCTAAAGGACTGTGCTCTACTCCCATCACTGCTTTCTTGGTGGTATGAGGTCCCTCACTCTGCTTATTTCCCTTTCCTTTTAACTCTTGTAGGATAAAATGTAGTTCAAGCCCCAACCCAGGAAAACTCCCTTTACATTAGATCTGGAGGGTGATCTTAGTAAGGATGTTACAGCCCCAGTCTAATCCTCTTTAACATAATCTAATCTTTCCCTATTAATCACAGGCAGAGATTAGGATTCACAACACAGGAAAATCATAAAATGAAGGAAAATCATACAATACAGGGAATCATGGCGCAGTCAAATGGCTACACACATTTTGAGGGAACACAATTCTATCCATGACAGTGAATAATGAAGACCAAATAACAACTGATGACCTTCAATAATCATATTGAGGAAGAACATTGAATACATATATCATGGACTATCAGAAGAACAACCAAATCTGTCTTGGAAAAAGTACAGCCTGAATTCTCCTTAAAAGCAAGGATGGTGATACTTCATCTCACACACTTTGCACATGTTATCAGGAGGGACCATACCTGGAGAAGGACGTCATTCTTGCTAAAGCAGAGGGTTAGCAAAAAAGAGGAAGACCCTCAAAAAGATAGATTGACACAATGACTACAGTCATGGGCTGAAGCCTAGCAACAATTGTGAGGGTGGTATAAGATCAGGCCGTATTTCATTGTGTTGTACACAGAATCACTATGAATCTGTCAACTTGATGGCACCTAACAACAGGTCTACTGTGTAGTGATTCAAGCCATTTCTCTTAACAGTTATTAAATGCCATTGGACCTTATTTCTGAGAGAGGCTTGTGATTAACACTACACTTTCCTAAGGTAACAATGCCATATGTAGTGGCTAAGCTTCCCAGTTAAAATATCAAAGCTTAGCTAGTCCAGAAAGTGTCTAGAATACCGCAGAAATGTAATAGAGTGCAAATAAACTCTTTGATGGTAAACTTTTGTTTTTCTTTATGCAGTAATGATGTTCAAGGTAAGCATAAAACTATTAAATAAGTATCACAATCATTTTATTTTACTTAAGTATTGGTATTGCCATAGAGATGTTTTCTACTATTTTTGGTAACATAGATAACTTGAACTGCATTGTGGGTTAGATAGACTTCCGTGGGCTAGCAAGAAACATTTATCATTTACACTAAAAAAGTAAAAATTAAGTTTCATTTGATTAACATAGCAGCTATATTACATTTTGAAATATAGTTTGGGGACTACCACTGTTTTTATTCAGTCCAGCCAGCCCTTTCTCCTCCTCTCCTCCATTTCTCTTTTTGTTCTTTTCAGTTTTTTGAACTTGAGATATGTGGAAGGGAAGAGCTCCTACTTCCACAAACACACCTTGAAATTGTACTGTTGCTGAAAAAAGGACCTTTTTTCACAAATGACATTTGGATCCACTGGCAGGACATGTTTAAGCATTTTGTTTCAAAATTGTGATTGAAAATGAAAGATTCTCTACGAAATAATACATTTTCTTGGCACAGCTAAACACCTGGATTCTGAACAGATTGAATTCATGCTTCAAGTTAAAAAATTAGTTTTGTGCTTTTCTGTCAAAAATACGAAATAAGTTCAGTAAGTGGATTCCACATATAGTCTATGTCTAGGGAAAACCCAAACAGATGGTCTTAGTAATATTTGTTAGTAAGACGTGTCATGAAAACCAGGAGATGAATAAAGTATTTTATATCCAAATCTACCACATGAGAGTATTCAAAAGGATTATTATTATTGATCTTGATGATTCCAAAGAACTTCTAAGACACTTTCACAGATCCTCTGATCAAGCCATTCTTCATCTATACATATTTCTAAGGACATATTTATACATGGACATGTGAAAAACAATGCAATGTTCAACATAATATGTTTCATAGTGAAAAAACCAAAACAACCTAAATATTTGAAATAGGGTAACCAATACAATGGAAGACTATACAAGATTATATGATTATGTAACTATATTTATGGGGGATTGCTTCATTATGTATCAATAAGTTTAGAAATGTACTACTGAAGTGTAGAATATGTTCCAAAATATGCATAAAACTCAAACATATAAGCAGTTGCTCATACGTACACATTCGGAAAAATACTTCCTAAAATACTGCAATGAACCTAAGAAAATCATCATTGCAGCCTGTTTTCTCTCTCCTACCCACCACTTAGTAATGCTAGACAGATGATCTATTTGTCTGTCTGTCTGTTTTCACAAAGGGATTAATTTCCATTCTCTTTAGAAATTCACCAATTGTGAGTAATTTACATACACAAAGGTATGATTACTTATGGGAAATTACCATAGAAAAGGGTTGCTGTTGTCAGCTGTCTTGAGTCAATTCTAACTCATGGGGATCCCAAAGTGCAAGTGACAAACCTTCACAGGGTTTTCAGAGCTGTGATGTTTCAGAAGCAGATAATCAGGCCTTGCTTTTGAGACTCCTCTGGGTGAGTCTGCACCACCAACCTTTCAGTTAGCAGTTCAGTGCACGCCCATCAGCACTACCTAAGAACTGCTTATAGAAAACGGTAATGGGCAAGATTTTTCCACTGGCAAGATATAACTCGATGCTCCTCATAACCATACAAAACAAATCACTTCTTTTTGGCCACATTCTTACTTACCTACAACAGAAACCTTGTAACTGGGTAAGGACTGCTCTGTACATTTCTAGAACTCCACCTCTCCTTCCTGTGAAAAAACAAGTAAGGTTTGAGAGTAATCATGAGCCTGGAGAGGAGACTGAGCTATTAGTTCTGTGGATATTCAAGAGCAACAATAATAAAAGCAACCAGCCTTCTGTTAGGAGCTTTCTTTATATGTTCTCATTTACTTGGCACAGCCACCCCGGGTACTATGAGTCCATTTAATAGTTGAAAATACTGGAATTTAGAAAAGTTAACTAGACCAAAATTGTACCCTAAATGGCATAGATAGGATTCAAATCCTGATGTGTCTGATCTCCAAGTTCTTAAACATTATGTGTGAGTCCCTGGTTAAGCACTTGACTACTAAATGAAAAGTTAAAGTTCAAAATCACCCAGAAGCAACCTGGAAGAAAAGCCTAGTGATCTACTTAAAAAAAAATCAACATTGAAAATTCTGTGGAGCACAGTTCTACTCTAGCACACGGGAGTCAGAATTGACTCAAAGGTAACTTTTTTGTTGTTGTGTTTCGTTTTACTACCGTAAACTGCCAAAGTCCTATCGTCCAAGCTCTAAGTCTACAAATACTAAAAAGCTTATTCTTTTCACACACATGCCATCTCCCCTCTTCTCCTTTCACTGTTTCTCCAGTGTGCAAGTAGGACAATGATAATTGATCATCTGCAATAAGTGAAGCCTTTACGGTCATGTCATACCTATTCCACAAATCCCCAGTGACTCTCCACCACTGTATTAATCAGGATTATGTTTGGCTACATGTGACAGACAATTCCAAACAACATAAGGAGTTATTCTTTAGTTCAAGCTAAGTCAAGAAGCAAATAGTTCAGAGAGGGCATAATGGCTCCCCAAAGTCGTCAGGATCCTTGTGTCTTTCTGGTTCACGCTTAGCACTTGATTTCCATCCTCAGGGTTACCTCATGGACCTACACAGCAGGGAGAGTAAAGGGGATATCTCCAGCTGCCTGGCTCACTCTAGAAGCTTTCCTGGAAGGTACATATAACACTCCCATTCATATATCACTGACCAGAACATAATCACATGCCCCAAATGAGCTGCAGTGGAGGCCAGGAAATGTAGACTTTTATTTATCTAAGGAAATTGGTATCTCCAGTATTATATGTGGAAACTTTGGTGGTATAGTGGTTAAGTGCTACAGCTGCTATCCAAAAGGTTGGCAGTTCAAATCTGCAGGCACTCCTTGGGAACTCTATGGAACAGTTCCATTCTGTCCTATAGGATCACTATGAGTCAGAATCAACTTAATTCCAACAGGTTTTTTTTTTTTTGTTGTTGTTGTTTTTGTTTGTTTGTTTTGTTTTAGCATTATAGGAGTTCTGCTTACTAAGGAAGTAGAAGTTAATAACTTTTAAATGTGCAATTAGTAGTGGAATCAAGCACAATTTTATACCTGGCATAAATAGACTCTAGCACAGCCTACTCAGTTTGACGTATCTGATGTTTTAGATATTTTTGCTATATCTTATGTCTCTTCTCACACTGCTCCCATAACATGGAACACTTCTTCTTCCTCTGCTTTCTACCATCTTTACCCATACTGTAAGCACCACTTGATGTACTACTTTCTCCATAAAGTCACTTCAGATCTTTCGAACAAAATTTGTTCACTTTGACCTTTCAGTCCTCATACAGCTGCTCCTATATACCACCTTCATCATGTCATTCCACTTCTCCATACCTTTCAGTATCTCTTTATTTTCTCATGTAACTGTTCTGAAACTTATTCAGGTTGCAAGACATCAAGAAAGCCTAGTCCCATGGGAAACAACATGACATAGAAATATGCAAAATTAATCTGTTGTTTTAGTCTATACACAATTATTGACCTGCTATTGTGTGCCAGATACTGTGCTAGGTATTAGATACATATTTATTTAATAAAAAATAAAGATCTGTCAAAGCAAGCATTTATATTCTTTCTGATTCTTTTGTTAGAATTTATTTACTATATTTAAAATATAAACAAATTTTTTTTTTGGTCTCCCGGCACTTGTCACAGAGCTGCCTCCTCAAAGTAGAGGTGACCTTAATGTTGTGGATAGAGTAAAGCCTTCAGGATCTTCATCTGCTGATGAGGCATGACTTAAAATGTGAAGAAACAGCTACAAACATCCATTAATAATAAGAACATGGAAGGTATGAAGTATGAATTCAGGAAAATGGGGAATCTTCTAAAATGAAATGGAACACATAAATATCCATGTCCTACACATTGGTAAGCTAAAATGGACTAGTATTGGCAATTTTGAATCTGAAAGTCATATGGTCTACTATGACAGGAATGAAAACTAGAAGAGGAATGGTGTTGTGTTCATCATCAAAAAGAACATTTCAAGAGCTGTCCTGAAGTACAATGCTGTCAGTGATAGGATAATATCCACACACCTACAAGGAAGTCCAGTTAATACAACTATTAATCAGATTTACACATCAGGGGGCAGAGTCAAGATGGTGCACTAAACGCGTATCTCCCTAAATCCCTCTGGAAACCAAGACCTGAAATGATAATTAAATGGAGACTTCTGGACACCTAGTGAGCCCTGGAATGCAGCATAGGTCTGTTAATTTGGGCTTCACACCACTGAAAGCAAAACCTCTTCTCTTTTACTGACCCCACTCTCGGCAAGCACAGGCTTGCACAGACTGAAGGTAACTCACCATTTTAATTTTTTTTTTCTCTGTCTTGGCTGGCAGGCAGAGCTGGTACTTGACTCACTGCTGGTCTCAGACATACTGCTGGTAGGACCGGCAAGCATAATGCCATGTTCTGATAGCCTGGCTTTGGACTCTGTACATCTCGGTTCCTCTGGCCTATCATTCTGCCTCCGCCATTTGATAGTCATACAGATGCACTTGTGTGGGATGCCATCTTGATCCACTGGTAAGCGGAGAATCCCAGGTGGAGGCCCCGGCCAGACTTCGTTTCTAGGCTGGGAGGTGGCACCTGCTGGGAGAAGAGTGCTTTTCTAGCAGGAAGGCAGTGTTTTGCACAGTGTCACCTGAGGCTGTTGCTCAGTGGAGGATGATGTAGACTCTGGGAAATTCGGCACTGTTAGCCTCTCATTCCACCAGGAGACTGGTTCTGGCCAGCTGGTGCACTTGTGTGGGACACCATCTTGTGTGATCCATAGAGAAGCTGCAGCTGAACCTAATTCCTGGGCTAGGAGGCAGTGTCTACTCAGAAGAGACTGCTTTTCCAGCACATAAGCAGAATTCTACACAGTATCACCTACAGCTGGGGCCCGACAGCAGAGGCCAGCAGGCCAGTAGCCTTTCTGTATTTTGAGCTAGTTTATAACATCTGGGGTTTAATATAGACGTACTTACTTTGCCAGCTGGGAAGAGGGACATATACACCTGAAAACCTGACTGATTTTGGAAGTTGTCAAATACTTTTTACTTCTCATTTTAAGACAGCTTAGAGAAACAACTGTGGTCCATCTTCACAGTATCTCTTGCAGCCTCTATTGACCTACATGAAGCCCCAAAAGCAACAAACTTTAGAGAAGATGGTAACCTGGAAATCATCCATGGTATCAGAAGGCCCCCAAAAGAAACCACTTCAGAACTTCTCAGAAGAAGAAGCTTTCCTGAAACTATCAGAAGGTGCATACAAAAGGATTATATAGAGAGCCCTCCCAGACCTTATACAAAATGCAGCAGAGCAAAATGAAAAATTAAGCAAGCTGTTCGATCTGATGGAACATCAGTACTCAGAAGTCCAACAGATCAAGAATAAGATCAAAGACATAGAAATTTCCATTAAAAGCCAAGAAAACAGAATGGAACAAATGGAAAAGAGATCTTCTGATTTGGAAGACAGAGCTACTGTCTCCAGCATTTATGAAGAGAAATCAGAAAAAAGAAGCAAGAGAAATGAAAAAAGCATTAAGAAACATATGGGACTCTATTAAGAAGAACAATCTACAATTAATTGGAGTTCCTGAACAGTGTAAGACACCTGAGAACACAGAGATTATTGTTGCTGAGATGTCGACAGAAAACTTCTCAGAAATTATGAAAGAAGATAATATAGATATCCAGGATATGTATCAAACAACACTCAATGTAGATCTCAATAGAAAGACTCCAAGACATATTATAATCAAGTTTAACAAAATGAAACATAAGCAGAAACTCTTAAAGGCAGTAAGACTCAAAGCAAGGCTAACATTCAGAGGGAAACTCTGTAGGCTTTCATCAGATTTCTCAGCAGAAACGAGACAGTGGCATGACACATTCAAAGCCTTGAAGGAGAAGAAATTCCCATCAAGAATTATGTATCCTGTAAAACTATTTTTCAAATATGAAAATGAAATTAAGACATTCGCACATAAACAGAAACTCAGAGGCTTTGTAAAAACCAAACCAAAGCTACAAGAAATACTGGAAGAATCTCTTGGCTTGGAAGAACAAAACTGCTAACTTTATATTTTAGAAGGACACATTATCCAAAATCCTACTCAGTTAGAGAAGGCTCCAAACACAATCAAAGCTACAACAGTGAAAGAAATGATCTAGTAATCATATCATGTAAACTATGATAGCATCCTATTAAAAAGAGGGATGCACAACAGTCATCATAGTCCTTCCAGATGGAGAGGAAGTTGACAAGACTGGCAGCAATCAAAATTGGGTTTATTAAGTGGGATCACAGGGGCAGCTGTGAAGCACAACAAAGAAGCAACATACCATATCAAGAAATGCAATAAAGGAGTCTCAACAACCAAAAAAACAAACCCTGAAAAAGGTGAAAAATCAACTCACAAAGAAGAAGGTCACAGAACAGATTAATGAGAACAACAGAGAAGACATCAACACAAAAATAAACATATCACAATGGCAGCACTGAACACATACCTATCAATAACTACACCGAATGAACTGAATGGACTGAATGGACTGAATGCTCCAGTAAAGAGACACCGAGTGACATCTTGGATCAAAAGACATGACCCATCCATGTGTTGCCTACAAGAAACTCACCTTAGACTTAAAGATATGAACAAACTGAAAATTAGAGAATGGAAGAATATACATCAAGCTAACAATGATCAAAGAAGAGCAGGTGTGACAATTCTAATCTCAGATAAAATTGATTTTAATGTAAAATCCACCATCATGGACAAAGATGGACACTATTTATTGCTGAAAGGTTCAATATACAAGCAGGGCTTAACAATATTAAAATTTATGCACCTAATGTTAGAGCACCTAAATACATCAAGGAAACACTGACTGCACTCAAAAAAGAGATAGATCACTCCACAATAATAGTAGGAGACTTCAACACTCCACTCTCAATATTGGACAGATCACCTAGAAAAAGACCTCAATAAAGACGCACAAGACGTTATTGCCACAATTAACCAACTAGACCTCATCGATTTATACAGAACTTTCTATCCATCAGCAGACAACTGCACTTTCTTCTCCAGTGCACATGCAACATTCTCCAGAATAGACCATGTGTTAGGACATAAAGCAATTCTCAACAAAATCAATACCACTCAATTAATTCAAAGCATCTTCTCAGATCATAAAGCCATAAAAGTTGAAATCAATTGCAGAAAAAACATAGACGGAAAGTGGAACTCATGGAAACTGCACAACACCTTACTCAAAAAACCATGGGTTATAGAAGAAATCAAGGATGAAATAAAGAAATTTATGGATTCCAATGAGAATGAAAACACTTCTTACCAGAACCTATGGGATACAGCCAAAGCAGTGCTCAAAGATCTGTTTATCTCCATAAATGCACACCTCTGGAAGGAAGAAAGGAACCAATCAAGGAATTGACTCTATAGCTTGAACAAGGAGAGAACAAGAGAGGAACCCCTCAGGCACCAGAAGAAAACAGATCATAAAGATTAGAGCAGAACTAAATGAATTAGAGAATAGCAGAACAATTGAAAAAATTGAAAAGACTAAAACCTGGTTTTTTGAAAAGATCAACAAAATTGACAAACCACTGGCTAAACTTACTAAAGAAAAGCAGGAAAGGAAACAACTCAAATTAGAAATCAAAGGGGAGTTGTCACAACAGATCCAACAGAAATGAAAAATATCATAGCTGAATACTATGAAAGACTGTACTGTAACAAATTTGAAAACCTAGAGGAAATGGACAAATTTCTTGATTCATATCACCTATCCAAATTATAACAAGTTGAAGCAGAACAACATAATAAAGCCATCACAAAGGAAGAGATTGAAAAAGTCAGCAAAAAACTGCCAACCAAAAAAAGCCTAGGCCCAGATGGCTTCACTGCAGAATTCTACAAAGCTTTTAGAGAAGAACTATCTCCAATACTCCTAAGACTATCTTACAGTATAGAAATGGAGGGAATATTGCCAAATTCATTCTATGAAGCCAGCATAACTCTGATACCAAAGCCAGGGAAAGACCCAACAAAAAAGGAGAACTACAGACTGGTATCACTCATGAATCCCGATGCAAAAATCTTCAACAAAATTCTTGCCAATAGAACACAACAACATATCCAAAAAATAATCCATTATGACCAAGTTCGATTCATACCAGGGATGCAAGGCTGGTTAAACATCAGAAAAACAATTAATGTGATCAGCCACATAAATAACAGAAAAGAATCACTTGATCTTGTCTTTTCATGCAGAAAAGACATTTAATAAAGTTCAACATCCATTCATTCTAAAAACTCTCAGCAAAATACGAATAGATGGCCAATTCCTCAACGCAATAAGGACCATTTATACAGAGGCAACTGCCTATGTCATCCTGAGTGGAGAGAGACCGAAACAGTTTCCCTTGAGAACAGGAACTAGACAAAGATGCCCGCTCTCACCTCTCCTGTTCAACGTTGTATTAAAAGTTCTAGCCAGAACAATTAGACAATACCAAGAAATAAAGGGCATCTGCACTGGCAAAGAAGAACTAAAAATATCCCTTTTTGCAGACGATATGATTGTATATGCAGAGAATCCCAAAGAATCCATAAGGAAACTACTCAAGCTGATGGATGAGTTCAGGAAAGTCTCAGGAAACAAGATAAACATAAGGAAATCAGTAGGATTCCTTTATAACAACAATGAGATTATTGAGGAAGAAATCACCAAATCAATACCATTTACTATACACCTAAGAAGATAAAGTACCTAGGAATAAATTTAACCAGAGAAATAACAGACCTTTACAAAGAGAATTAGAAACCCTTACTACAAGAAACTAAGGGAGAGTTACATAAATGGAGAAGCTTGCCCTGCTCATGGATAGGAATATTTAACATTGTGAAAATGTCTATTTTGCCCAAAGCAATCTACTTATATAACACAATCCCAATACAAGTTCCAGTGACATTTTTTAATGAGATGGAGGAACAAATTACCAACTTTGTCTGGAAAGAGAAGAAGCCCTGGATAAGTAAAGCATTACTAAAGAAGAACACACTGGGAGGCCTCTCATTACTTGACTTTAGGACTTATTACACTGCCACTGTAGTCAAAACAGATTTACAGATTTACACACCAATTACTAAGGCCAAAGGTAAAGAGACTGAAGAGTTTTATCAGCTTCTGCAGTCTAAAATTGGTGGAACATGCAATCAGGATGCATTGATAATTACTGGAATGCAAAAGTTGGAAACTAAGAAGAATCAGTAGTTGGAAAACATGGCCTTGGTGATAGAAGGGATGTGGGAGCTCACATGATAGAAATTTTGCAAGACTAATGGCTTCTTCATTGCAAATACCTTTTTTAATCAACACAAATGGTGACTCTACAGACGGACCTCACCAGATGGAATAAAAAGGACCAAATGGGCTACATCTGTGGAAAAAGATGATGGAAAAACTCTACACTAGCAGTCAGAACAAGACCAGGTGCTGAATGCAGCACAGATCATCAAATGCTCATATGCAAATTCAAACTGAAACAGAAGAAAATTAGAACAAGTGCACAAGAGCCAAAATATGACCTTGAGTATATTCCTCCTGAGTTTAAAGACCATTTCAAGAACAGATTCGATGTGCTGACTAGTAATGACTGAAGGCCAGATGAATTGTGGAATGACATCAAAAACATCATCCACGAAGAGAGCAAGAGGTCATTAAAAAGATAGGAAAGAAAGAAAAGACCAAGTTGGATGCCAGAAGAGACTCTGAAATTTGCTCTTGAATGTTAGTCAGCCAAAGGAAAAGGAAGGAACGGTGAAGTAAAAGACCTGAACAGAAGATTTCAAAGAGCAGCTTGAGAAGACAAAATAAAGTATTATAATGACATGGGCAAAGAGCTGGAAATGGAAAACCAGAAGGGAAGAACATGTTCTGCATATCGCAAGCTGAAAGAACTGAAGGAAAAATTCAAGCCTCGAGATGCAACAGAGAAGGATTAAACAGGGAAACAATTAAACAACTCAGGGAGCATCAAAAGAAGATGGAAGTAATACACAGAGTCATCATACCAGAAAAGTCTGGTCGATGTTCAGCCGTCTGAAAAGACAGCATATGATCAGGAACCGATGGTACTGAAGGAAAAAGTCAAAACTGCATTGAAGGCATTGGCAAAAAACAAGTTCTCATGACCTGATGGCATGTCAGTTGAGATATTTCAACAAACAGATGCAGGATTGGAAATGCTCACTCATCTATGTCAAGAAATTTGGAGGATAGCTACCTAGCCAACTGACTGGAAGAGATCCATGTTTATGCCCATTCCAAAGAAAAGCATTAATGTCACATGCAAGTAAAATTTTTCTAGAGATCATTCAAACGTGACTGAAAGAGTATATTGACAAGGAACTTCTAGAAATTCATGCTGGATTCAGGAAAGGACGTGGAACCAGGGATATCATTGCTGATGTCAGATGGATCTTGACTGAAAGCAGGGAATACCAGAAAGATGGTTAACTGTGTTTCACTGACTATGCAAAAGCATTCAACTGTGTGGATTATAACAAATTATGGCTAACCTTGCATAACATGGGAATTCTAGAACACTTAACTGTGCTCTTAAAAAATCTGTATATGGATCAAGAGGCAGTTGCATGAACAGAACAAGGGGACACCACATGGTTTAAAGCCAGAAAAGATGTGCGTCAGGGTTGTATTCTTTCACCACACCTTTTCAATCTGTAGGCCAAGTAAGTAATCCAAGCTGGATTATAGGAAGAAGAATGAGACATCAGGATTGGAGGGAGACTCATGAACAACCTGCATTATGCAGACTACATTAACTTACTTGCTGAAACTGAAGATTTGAAATATTTAATGGTGAAGATCAAGGACCACAGCATTCAATATGGATTGCACCTCAAAAAAAGCAAAAGTCCTCACAACCAGACTAGTTCGTGACATCATCATAAATGGAGAAAGGATTGAGGTTGTCAAGGATTTCATTTTACTTGGGTCCAAATCAACATACATGGAAGCATCAGTCAAGATATCAAAAGACACATTGCACTGGGAATATGTGCTGTAAAGGACCTCTTTCAAGTTTTGAAAAGTAAAAATGTCACCTTGAAGACTACAGTGAATCTGACCCAACTCATGGTATTTTCAATTGCATCACATGCTTGTGAAAGCTGGACAATGAAAAGAAGACAGAAGAAGAATTGGTCCCTTTAAATTGTGATGTTGAAGAAAAATGTTCAATGTACCATGGACCACCAAAATAATAAATAGATCTGTTCTGGAAGAAGTGCAACCAGAGTGCTCCTTGGAAGCAACGATGGCAAGACTGTATCTTACATACTTTGGATATGTTTTCAGGAGGGACCAATATCTGGAGAAGGACGTCATGCTCGGTAGGGTGGAGGGTCAATGAAAAAGAGCAACACCCTAGACGAGATGGATTGACACAGTGACCGCAACAATGGGCTTATGCATACAAAAGATTGTGGGCAGGGCACAGGACTGGGCAGTGTTTTCTCCTGTTGTTCATAGGGTCGCTATGAGTCAGAACTGCCTTAATGGCACCTAAAACAATAATGCTTGTATGTAATTAAATGTTAGCAAAAGTCAAGGATTCCGAGAAAGTATATGTAAGAAAAGCCCTTAATAGAATCTTTGTCTTATTAATTTTTTTCTGTATATTAGAAAAATGCTGTACTACTTCATTCAGCAATAAAATCCCCTGATCTAAATCAGATATGTTAGTTTCATAGAAGCCTAAACAAGGGAACCACTATGGTGAATATAAACTTCATACCCTTAAATATTTATCCAAATTTATGCATTTCCAAAGACTGTCTTTGTATCTCTAGCATCAGACTCTTCTCTTAGCTTTAAAACCACACAGCCAACTGCCCATTAAATCATTCTGATTTCAAGCCAATAAGAAAAAGATCAATTTGCCAAGAGAAAACAGGTAAAGACCAGGAGTAGAAAATGCAGAACTGAAAATGACCAGAAAATTTATGGAAAATACTCACACACCAGATGTCAAAGAGTAAGAAATTAAAACAAAAAGTGAAATACTATTTTCCCCCAAGTGAATTGAAAAGTTTTAAAAAAATGGTAATAGCTAGCATATAATGGTAGGAGAATATACAGCTTTCATATACAGCTCACAGAGTATAAGTTATACTACTTTTCGTTAGAACACCTAACGAAATTTATGTCCTAGGTAACAATTAGGTATACTTTAAGTATACATTAAAAATAGTTGATTTGATAAATTATAGTATTTTCATAGAATGCAATTATAATGTGCACTATTAAAATCATACTTTAGAACAATATTTTACAAAGCTATTGGAAAATTACACAGAAATATGATTAACTCAAGAAAGCAGCTGGAGATACTTCATGATACAATTTTTGTTAAACAAAAAAAGAATAAAAACCTTTGAGAGATGCAGTAGGGTTTGAGGTAAAAAGGGAAAGAAAGGGTAACAGTGAGAGCAAAAAATGAAGAAGATCTTGATGGAGGAATTATGGGTAGCTTTTGAATTCTATTTTATCAAAATAGTTTTTCTTGTATTTTCCATTTACCAATAATGAGCATGCATGATTTTTATGGTTAGGAGAGTGTCCTTTAAAAAATCCAGTGTGGTTGCTCAGGGAACCCTCCAATAAGGTGTATCTTAAAATATTTAGAATATTAGAAGGTAAAGGTTTTATATAGGTACAGTTTTTTAAAAAATAAGTTGAAGCTTGCCCAAATTGCTAAGGATAGCATAAATATTATATAAACTATTTGGGGGAGAAAATTAATTAAAGAAAGGTTAAAATTATTGATTGGAATCAGTAGTGTTGGTGTAAGGTGCTGTTGAGTCAGTTCTGATGTATAGCAACCCCATGTACAACAGAGCAAAACACTGCCCAGTCCTGTACCACCTGCACAATCATCGCTATGTCTGAGCCTATTGTTGCAGGCACCGTGTCAATCCATCTCCTTGAAGGTCTTCCTCTTTTCCTGCTGACCCTCAATTCTACCACGTATGATGTCCTTCATGATGTCAGTGTGCAATGTGGTGTAATTTTGCTTGTCACTGGTTGTCAAGAAAGACCTTTAGACTGAAAAAGGTAGCAATCTAAGAAAGAATGGGAACTAAAGATTGGATAAAGAATTTGTAAAGCATCACTTAATTAGAGGGGCTAGATTGTTAGTGTTTTTGTGTGTGTGTGTGTGCTTCTTATTATACTTTGCTGATTTTCAAAGCTGCATAAAATTAGAAATACTACTTTTATAATGAAAACTGTAGAAGCCATTATCATTTAAAAAGCGAAACAAGGTCATTATTATGAATAACCTGGCTATACTTCACTGAGTTAGCGAACTATTTGAGATCCATGCAATGACCTTATAAAACAGATTTTAAGCCAGCAAATGATTCAACAAATAAAAACACTGTGCTCCCAGAAACACATGTTGGAATCCTTATCCTATACCTGCAGATATAATCTCATTTGCAAATTGGGTGCGCTTTGTTATGCTACTGAGGCTACATTCATGTAGAGTGTGGCTTCAGCCTAACGATTTAAAGCCATTGCTGTCCAGTCCACACTGACTTATAGAGACCTTATCTAGAGGCTAAGGTAGAACTGCCCATAGGGTTTCCAAGGAGTGGCTGTTGGATTCATACTGTTAATTATTTGTTTAGCAGCTGAGCTCTTAACTACTGATGTAAAGAGCAGATTAGGCACAGAGGGAAGCAAACACAAAAGTAGAAAAGATAGATGGCATGTGGACATCTGCAACCTGCCCCAGGTTTTAGAAGCTGAGACAGGTATCCTCCCCCAGAATAGACAAAGAGAGCCTTCCCTGAGAGCCAGTGCCCTGAATTCAGACTTCTAGTGAACTCAACCACAAGAAACCAATTTCTGGTTCTTAAAACCACCCCTTTGTGGTATTTCTGTTACAAGCAATGAGAAACTGACATACAACACTTTAGGTCTGGTTTCTAAAGTCCATTTACAGTATTAGGTGCTATGGACTCAGAATAAGAAGTTGAACGTTACCTTTGCCTCCTTTGCTTGAGTATTGGTTGGGAGGTGAGCTGACAGTACACAGGAAAAAGCAGATGCCTTGCCAGTGAAACAAAGACTACTAGGCTGAACACTTCTTAGACTTTAGTGTAGTACCCTTCATGGCGGATATTATTAAAATCCACATTCTGATTCAGCAGATCTGTGTAGGAGCTCAGTTGCCAGTGTTGCTGGTCTGTGGACTACACTTCGAACAGTGGAAACCTAGAGGACTCCTAGATGAGGGAGCCCCAAACTTTCATTTCCCATAAAGCATTTTCTTCCTCTAATTCACCTTTCTACACTTGTGCCGTTTCATCCTTCCCATCTGTCCAAAGGAAAGAATAGATCCAGTGTTCATTATAAATTATTATACTTAAGACACCACAGTGAACTGGGAACAGACAGGAGGAATTCTGAATCTCAGAGGCTGAGTGAGTGGAAGGGCATCACTTCTCTCTGCAGTAAACGTTAGCTACATTGTCAAGGCTCATGAGGATCTCTTTGAGAAAGAGGTATAACATTCTTTTTCGCAGAAGAGTAGAAAGATTAGGAAGGCTTTGGTTGCTACACTGTGCGCTCCCCTTCATTACGTCCCCCAGCAGAATCTGTGGGGCAAATGAGATGGAGTCTTCCTTGAGAGGAAGTTGTGGAAACAACTCATCCAGCATACGAACTTTGGGAGCAGTCTACAAGAAAAGAAAAGATACCAACTTCAGCAATGAAATCTGGGAGCAGCAAAATTTATATGGGGTTAATTGGGCTTTCAGAAGATTCCTCCAAAAAAGGCTTCCAATCGGCTCTACTCCTAATCTTACTGTCAGCACAGGGCTGGGACAGTACTCTGGGAGAAGACTTGGAACAGGTGACTTCAGAGGCCAGAAGGAGTTAAGACAGCGACTACCAGTCTTGAAGAAGAGAGAAACCAGGTTTTCCCTGGGTTGTGAAGTCCCTTGAATTCTAAAGGTGCACATGCTGTTTTTTTAGGAAAGAAAAACAGAACAGAGGAGAATAAGAGTAAGATCTTTTTCTAGAATTCATTGGTGATTTTCCAAGTAATTAGCCACTCTTTCTCTGGAGAGGCTGCCTAATTTCTTCTTGCCAAAGTGAAACTGGAAAATAAAACAAAAACACCTACAAGGGCAGAACGGTGGTTATAATCTTCAATTTTTGAATCTTATTAATGATTGCATCTGTGTTTAACTAAAGCAGAAATGATTGCTGACTTGGAGTGGATGTAGTCCTAGATCTGGGAGGCAATGGTGTCCAGTGGTAGAATTTTCCCTTTTCATGCAGGAGACTCAGGTTTGATTCCTGGCGAAAGCACTCCTGAATAGCCACCACCCATCTGAAAGTAGAGGCTTATGTGCTGCGACAGTGCTGAGTAAGTTTCAGTAGAACTTCCAGACTAAGACAAAACAGGAGAAAGGCTTGATGATGTACTTCCAAATATCAGCCAATGAAAACCTGTAGATCACAGTGGTGTGATCTGTAATCTTTCATGGAGATAGGGCAGGAGGGCTAGTGTTTCATGGCACATGGGGTCACCATGAGTCATGGGCCCACTAGATGGCAGCTAACAATAACTTGATCCTAGAGGTTTCTATGTCAGTCTAGCTACTAAAGAATAGATTATAAATCAGTTTCAGAGGAAGTCAGAAAAGTAGAGAGGTTAGGCTCATTTCTATAAGGATACTGTACTGAACATATTTACAGCCTCTTAGGTCTGTATAGGATATTTCTGGGACTTGGAAGTCCATCATCAGCAATGTTTGGTCCTGGCTGCCTTGAGAGAAAAGATCTGAGAAACCCTTGAACAGGAAAGTCCTGTATGTAGGGCATTGACTACTTTGCTGTGGTATCTAAATGCCTTGGGATTGGTCTCTTTTCACTCCCTGTAGCTATCTGAGCGTAAGTGGAAGGGGGTTCTTATCAAGGTGTGGATAAAGAGAATGGAGTTAAGGCTGTACAGGCCTTGGAGAGAAAACTGGTGTCTCAGAGGTGACTTTACTCACCTCAGACTCCTGACCTCTGAGGAATTATGAGTTTACCAGGTCCACGACTTCCTAGTTAGTCACTGTCAGTGCAGAAAAGGGAATTAAAAAGTGCCCGTGGGCACCCACCACATATTGTCATTTGCCACACCCTCCTCTGTATACGTGAAGTAAGTTGTTGTGAGCTGGAATCAAATAAATGGCAAGCACCAGCAACAACTGTTAGTTACCAGTTACTGGAGATGAGTAGATTTAAAAAAAAAAACAACAAAATAACAACAACTGTCTTTGGATAAAATTCTGCATATTCCCGAGGATTACGAAAGAGAGCTCATAATACCCACAAACATGAGGAGGATCTGGCATTACAAAGCATGAAAGCAATACAATAGTTTTTTTTATAGATTTTTCCACTGACATATATTTAACCAAGGACAAGTTTGTATTGTTTGCCTATATTTAGAATATATAGAATATGCTCACAAAAATTTTAACAAATAATTAAATAACTTTTTTTTTTTTTTTACTTTTAACACCCAGATTCTATAATAAGATGTCACCTTGAAGTAGCAAACAGTGGAAGTAAATAAATATTCGTTAAATATTTGTTGGAGTATGAGATTCTCCCTGCTGTCTATGCACAGATTGCTTTATACGACTTAATGCGGTACTTTAAAAAAGACAAGAAGTTTATACTAAGTCGCCTTAGGCATTAAACAAACAAAAAACTGGTTGCTGTGGAGTCAGTTTAGACTCCTAGCAAACCTGTAGAGTGGAATTGCCCCAGGAGATTTCCAAGGCTTTAAATCTTCGCAGCCTAATCTTGGGTTAACAGCCAAGCACTTAACCACTAGGCTACCGGGTACCTTCACTGGACATTAAAGCCAAAAAATGTAACCCATTGCTGTGGAGTCAAGAGTCAACTTCCAATCCTAGCTGTGCCACTTACCAGCGGTGTAACCTCTGAGCCATAGTTGTGATCGCCTGTAAGTGGCGATAATAGTAGGGATTGCTGGGAGAATTAAATGAGATAAATAAAAACTATAAAACTATAAACCCAGGCCCTGATACAGAGTAAGTCCTTAATAAGTATGACAATAATAACAGAAATAAGAACAGCAATAGAACAGATAAAAGCATTAATAAAGGCTGTGTTCAGATTCTCCAAAGCTTAACAACATTGAAGTCGGGAGGACAGAAGCAGCAATGAGGGGTGGGCAGCACTTCAGTACTAGCGCTGCTGACAAAACGTCGGCAATTCGAATCCACCGGGCCCTCACTGGAAACTCTATGGGGCAGTTCTATTCCGTCCTATAGGGTCGCTGTGAGTCCACTCGAAGGCCTTGAGTTAGTGGGTTAGGTTTACCTGTGAGAAAAAGACCTCCAGGCTCAGACTCAGCTAAAACTACATTTCCCAGCAGGGCCTGGGGCCCAGTGTCTTGTTTCCTTTCACTTCCGGATATGTCATGTGAGTCCCCGGCTGCACCATGGCGGAAGCAGAGGAGCAGGTAGGCGCTACAACTGCTAGTTCAGGGCAGTACGGGCGGGGAGACGTGGGTGAGGTATCTGGGGGCTTGGGCCTTTGTGTGTAGAGGTGTAGAGCTGCTAGAGGGCGAGGCAGGTTCACGGTGGAGCGGGGCGGTGGATGTTCATTTCGGGGAATGGAGAGGCGGTGTAAGATCCTGACTTCTGGGAGGGTATCAGAGAAGGCGCACCGACACACCCCCTGCGTTCACGGATGACCTTTCCTTGGGCGCCAACGCTGTGCCCTGTGATCACTGAGATTTTGGTGTGAAGGCAGGTTGGGCCACGACAGGTAATCACTAACAGTGGGAGGTGTAAGAGATGATTTGAGGTTTTGAGTTTAGGTGACTGAAATTTAAGTTGCCCTCCACTCTAAGACAGGAAGAGATATCTGCTGAGTCGCAAGGAGAGTAGATGAGTTTTCTCTTGTATCTGCGTTTAAGCACAGGTAGAAATCATTAATGGGGTACAGAAGTGTATTAGTTCTGCAAAAGAAATTCTTAAGCTCATTGCTGACTCCCTTTCGTATATGTAACTTTGGGCTAGTTATTTCACTCTTAAATATAGAATAGAGATAATAATAGTTCGTCCTCAGAGGATGGCTTAAGGTCAGATGAGTTAATTTAAGTGTAGTTAAAGTGCTTAGAACTGCTGGACTCAGTAAAAGTTGAAGTGGGATGATTTGTTGCTGGGAAGACACCAGCTAGCAACATGCAGCCAACAACTGGCAACGTGGCACTAGAGTCAGAGAGAAATTAGTGATAGCAATATGAATTATTTTTGTATAGGTGAAAGTGGTAGCCACAGATTAGATTAAATGACCAAGTAAAATGAAGAAGACCAAAAAGAAGATGATAAAAGTTAGAGCTTGGGGGAAATACCTTATGTTTCCATTTCTGATATTTCAGCTGTACACCCTGAACTTCCCAAATTAGTAGGGTTGTCAGTTGCCATGAACCAAAAACCAAGCCTGCTGTTGTCAAGTCGATTGCGACTCATGGCAACCCTATATAGGACAGGGTAGAACTGGCCCATAGAGTTTCCAAGGCACCTGGTGGATTTGAACTGCCAGCCTATTGGTTAGCAGCTGTAGCACTTAACAACTATACCACCAGGGTTTCCTATAATGACCCCTAAAAATGGGTGTGATGATTACCTGTTTGGTATCATAAGAGAAGCTGATCTAGTTCAGTAATTTAATTTGTACTCTTTGCAACATACTCCATTTAAATAATGAAAATTTTCCTACTATGTAGACCCATGGTGACACAGTGATTAAAACAACTGACTGCTAACTGGAAGGTTGGTAGTTCAACCTGCTAGCAGCTCCAAAGGAGAAAGATGTGGCAGTCTACTTCCATGGAGATGTACAGCCCTGGAAACCCAGAGGGGTTGCTATGAGTTGGAATCAGCTAGATGGTTATGGTATTGGGTTGCCTAATAATAGATTTTATATGTACAAATAATTAAGATATTTGATAGGTAGAAATTTGGTTTGGTGAAGCCAAAGACCAAAGCTGCTGCCTTCAAGTTGATTTCAACTCATAGTGACCCTGTAGATTAGAGTTGGACTGTCCATAAAGTTTCCAAGGAGCACCTGGAGGATTTGAACTGCCAGCCTTTTGGTTAGCAAATGTAGCATTTACCCATTAATGCCACCATGGTTTCCATTGGTTCAGTTGGTCATTGTGAAACCATCCCTGGATGGTGTGGTGTTTAAACATTTGGTTGCTAAATGAGAGGTTATTGGTTCAAATTCAACAATTGTTACACAGGAGAAGGATATGGCTGTCTGCTTCTGTCAAGATTACAGTCTTGGGGACCCTGTGGGGAAGTTCTCCTCTGTCTTAGAGGGTCATTGTAAGTTGTAGTCACCTTGAGGGGTCATTGTGGTAACAAGAGAATCACACACCCAGTACTTTTTGAGCAGTTCAAAAGACAGTGCTCTTATCATTGCTGGGTCTGGTCTTAAAGACTGAGATAGGTTTTTACACTGTCTTCATTTCATATTGAAATATAATTGTTTTGTTTTTTGATTTAAAAACAAAAAATAGACACATGCTTTATGTTCTTAGATAAAGTGTAATTGAAGTAGAGTTACTCTTAGTATTTATTACCGTTTCATGCCAAAAGATAAGTTTGGCAAAGATAGCTCCTATGAAGGACACTTGGAAAGTTAGGGATACATTGAAACTGCTTCACACTTGTACAGCACTTTCCAAGGTAAATAGTTCTTCCACGCTGCATTTGGTTTTCAGAAAAGCATCCTGTGAAATCAGTGTTTATGCTGATCTATGTACAGGCCAAGCCAAGTACCTCCTGTGCTCGGAAGCTTCTCATAGCTTCCCATCTCACGCTAAGGAAAAGCCAGTGGCCTTACAGCCTACACTCTTTCTCTGATTTTATTTCCCAATACCTTTCCTTTCTGTCTCCTCCTATCACTCTGTTTGCATCGGTTGCTCTTGCTTTCTTAACTGTTTCTGCAACAAACCAGGCATGGTCCTACTTCAGAGCCATTGCACATGGTATTTTCTATCTTGACCCCTGACGTTACCAAGCTCTGTTCCTCACTTCCTTTCAGACTTTGTTCTAGTGTTATCTTTTTGAGTGAGCCCTTCTCACTCCCTTCTTGAAACCTCCTTCCTGTATTATTTTTTGTGGTAGTGCTTATTGCCATCTGACATATTGTTGTTGTTGCTGCTTAATTGTCTTCTCTGCAGTAGAATGTGAGCTCCTTGATGTCAAGAATTTGTTCAAAGCTGTTTGCTGGACACCCTAGAATATCTAGCACTTTATAAAAATACAAGTATTGTAGATAAGCAAACCGAAATTTAGAGAATTTAGGTAACCTCTTTAAGTTCATATACATATTAAATCTCTAGCTTCTGTCTCTGAAGCTTGTGATTTTTCCCTAGAACACCTGCCTTTTTTGTTATTGTGCTTTAAGTGCCAGCAGCCAAGCCAGGTGCCATCGAGTCAGATCCAAGTTTATAATTCAAGTCAGTTTCTTTCTTCCTTTTTTTAAAAATTATAATTGAATGAAAATGTACATTCTCATATAAATTTACATACCCACCTATATGCAGCTTCCACTGCTCTCCCTGTCTAGTGACAGCACACTCTTCTTCTCTGCTCCATACATGTCTTATCATCCCAACAATCTCCTATCCCCTCCTCTCCACGCACTCGCCCGCCTCCAGTAAAAGATCAGCAGGATGACATCCATGGATGCATAGAACCATAAAGTGCACACATGGTGTGGTCACTGTGTGTCACTAAGCCCAATCCATCCCTGTCTGAAGAGTTGATCTCCATTATGATTTATGGACGGGTCAGCATCAGGGCCAGGGGCCATGCTCCCAGGGGAACTCTGAGGCCCCTGCACGATCAATTGTGGTCTTTCAGTGGAGATCCCAGGGTGCACCACTTTTTATTCCTGTGTTGCCAGTGAGACTCAACTTTGTGAGCTCCATCACGGCTATATCACTGGTGGTGGCCAGACACAATCCGGTTCTTCTGGTCAGAAGTCAATGTAAACACCCACTCACGTGGGTCTCTCTGTCTTCTGGGTTCTCTTTCCCCCATGTCATTTTGGTCCTTGGTGATCATCTGTTCCTGCTGAATTAGGACCGTTTGCTGTACCCTCAGATGGCAGCTTGGCAGCTTTTAAGACCCCAGACACCACTTACCATTGTGGGGTGCAGAAGGCTGTCTTAACAAAACACTAGTTGTGCCAGTTGGCCTTGATTTCCCCTGACAGCGTGGTCCCTGGCCCGCGCTCCAGCTACTCTGTCCTTCCAGTACTGGGTTAAGATGGGAGGAGTAATCATGTTATGCTGAAGTCCAGTTAATATTGATCGTCTTACTAATGTGTGCTGTCACAGATTTCACACAACCAAATTTCTATCAACTATCTTATCTAAACCTCCCCCCCCAGCCCTCCCTCCCTCCCTACCCTTGCAGCCATCAAAGAGTCTTTTCTTCTATGCATGAGTGTTTTTAAGTTCTTATCGTAGGAGTCTCATACAATATTTGACCTTTTGTTGCTGACTGCTTTCACTCAGCATAGTGTCCTCCAATTGAAACCAGTTAATGTTTCCTAAAATCATTGTTGTTCTTTATCATTGTGTAGTGTTCCATTGAGTATATATACCATAGTTCACCTATCCATTCCTCTGTTGGTGGGCATCTGGGTTGATTCCATCTTTTTGCTGTTGTGGATTGTACATGCAGTTGTGGATTGTACATGCAATTCATATCATGTATCAGTTGGTGTGAATGCCCTTGATTCTGTAGCGTATATTGTGAGCAGTGGAATTAGTGGGTCAAATGCTGTATCTGTTTCCAGCTTTTTGAGGAAGTACCAGGTTGCTTTCAAAGAGGTTGCACCATTTTGAAATCCCACCAGCAGCATAGGAGAGTTCCAATTTCTCCACAGCCTCTCCTGAGTTTGTTGTTTTGGGTTTTTTGGATCATGGCCAGCCTTGTTAGGGTGCAGTGGTATCGCATTGTAGTTTTGATTTGGATTTATTTGATAGCTAATGATTGTGAGCATGTCTGCATGTGTTTTTTGGCTGCCTGGAACTCTTCGTTAGAGACGTGTCTGTCCATCACCTTTGCCTATCGCTTAATTGGATGCTTTATCTTTTTCTTATTGATATTTTATAGTACCTTATAGATTATGGAGATCAGGCGTCAGTCTGACGTAGAGTTGCCAAATAGTTTTTCCCGTTCTGTAGGTGGCCTTTTAATTCTGTTGAAAAAGTCTTTGGATGAGCGAAAGTGTTTGTTTCTTAGTAGTTCCTGTTTATCTGTTTTCTCTTCTGTTGTTTGTGGTTAGTTTAACAGATTTTGAAGTCTGTCTACGTTGTATATTAAAACTTCCATTGTTGCTCCTACTTTTTCTTAGATGAGCTTTATCATTTTAGATTTGATGTTTAGGTCTTTTATCCAGTTTGAGTTGGTTTTTGTTTAAGATGTAAGATACCGGTCTTGTTTCAGTTTATTGCAGATGGATATCCAGTTTTGGCAGCACCATTTGTTGAAGAGATTGTTTTGACACCAGTTTAGAGTCTTAGGGCCTTTGTCGAGTATCAGCTGTTCATAGGAAGACAGTGTCATCTCTGGGGTCTCAGTTTTGTTCCAATGATCTATCTGTCTCTTTTTGTACCAGTCTCAGGCTGTTTTGACTACTGGGGCAGTGTAATAGTTTCTAAATGCAGGTAGTGAGAGGCTTGCAGGTGTGTTCTTCTTCAGTAATGCTTTACTTTTCCAAGGCTTCTTCCATTTCCAAACAAAGTTGGTGATTTGTTTCTCCATCTCCTGAAAAAATGTTCCTGGAATTTGTATTGGGATTACATTAGATAAGTAGATTGCTTTGGGCAAAATAGACATTTTCACAATGTTAAGTAAGTCTTCCTATCCATGAGCAGGGCAGGTTTCTTCATTTATTTAAGTCTCTCTCAGTTTCTTGTGGTAAGGGTTTGCCGTTTTCTTTGTAAAGATCTGTTATTTCTCTGGATAGGTTTATTCCTAGGGAGTTTATCTTCTTAGGGGCTGTAGTAAATAGTATTGATTTGTTGATTTCTTCCTTAATAATGTCGTTGTTGGTAAAGGAATTCTACTGATTTACTTATGTTTATCTTCTATCCTGAGACTTTGCTGAACTCCTCTGTCAGTTTGAGTAGTTTACTTATGGATTCTTTACGATTCTCTGTGTATACAATCATATCATCTGCAGATAAGAAGATTCTTACTTCTTCTTTGCCGATGCAGATGCCCTTTATTTCTTGGTCTTGTCTAATTGCTGTGGCTAGCACTTTTAGTACAATGTTGAATAGGAGAGTTGAGAGTAGGCTAGAGAGTTGAGAGTTGTCTAGTTCCTGTTCTCAAGGGAAACCGTTTCAGTCTCTCCATTCAGGATGATGTAGACAGTTGGCTTTGTATAAGTGGCGCTTATTGCATTGAGGAATTTTCCATCTATTTGTATTTTGCTGAGAATTTTTAGCATGAATGGGCGTTGAACTTTATCAAATGCCTTTTCTGCATCAATAGACAAAATCAGGTGGTTCTTGTCTTTTGTGTTATTTATGTGATTGATCACATTAATTGTTTTTCTGGTGCTGAACCAGCCTTGCATCCCTGGTGTGAATCCAACTTGGTCATGATGGATTGTTTTTTTGATATGTTGTTGTATTCTGCTGGCACGAATTTGGTTGAAGACTTTTGCATCTAGGCTCATGAGTGATACCGGTCTGTAGTTCTCTTTTTTGTTGAGTGTTTCCCTGACTTTGGTACCAGGGTTATACTAGCTTCACAGAATGAGTTTGAAAGTATTCCATCCATTTCTATACTGTGAAGTAGTCTCAGTAGTATTGGACAGAATTCTTCTCTAAAAGCTTGATTGAATTCTGTGGTGAAGCCTTCAGGGCCTGGGCTTTTTTTGGTTGGCAGTTTTTTGATGACTTTTTCAATTTCTTCCTTTACGATGGGTTTATTAAGTTGTTCTGCTTCACCTTGTGATAATTTTGGTAGGTGATATGAATCTAGGAATTTGTCCATATCCTCTAGGTTTTCAAATTTGTTACAGTACAGTCTTTCATAGTATTCTGTTATGATATTTCTTATTTCTGTTGGATCAGTTATGACCACTCCCCTCTAAATTTGTTTACTTTCCTGTGTTTCTTTAGTAAGCGTAGCCAGTGGTTTGTCACTTTTGTTGATCTTTTCAAAAAACCAGCTTTTGGTCTTTTCAGTTTTTTCAGTTACTCTTCTGTTCTGTAATTAGTTTAGTTCTGCTCTAATCTTTATGATCTGTTTTCTTCTGGTGCCTGAGGGGTTCCTCTGTTGTTCTCTCTCTGTTTGTTGAAGCTGTAGGGTTAGTTCATTGATTTAGTTTCTTTCTTCCTTCCAGATGTGTGCATTTATGGAGGTAAACTGACCTCTGAGTGCTACTTTGGCTGTATTGCATAGGTTCTGGTAGGAAGTGTTTTCATTCTCATTGGAATCCATAAATTTCTTTATTTAATCCTTGATTCTTCTGTAACCCATGGCTTTTTGAGCAAGATGTTGTTCAGTTGCCATGAGTTCCTCTTACTGTCTATATTTTTTCTGCTATTGATTTCAACTTGTATGACTTTATGATCTGAGAAGATGCTTTGCATTAAATCAGTGGTATGGATTTTGTTAAGAATTGCTTTATGTCCTAACACATGGTCTATTCTGGAGAATGTTCCATGTGCACTGGAGAAGAAGATGTAGTTGTCCATTGATGGATAGAAAGTTCTGTATGTGTCAGTGAGGTGTAGTTGGTTAATTGTGGCAACAAGGTCTTCTGTGTCTTTTTTCTAGATGATCTGTCCAATATTGAGAGTGGAGTGTTGAAGTCTCCCACTGTTTTTTGTGGAGTGATCTGTCTCATTTTTTAGTCGTCAGTGTTTCTTCAATGTATTTAGGTGCTCTAATACTAGGTGCATAAATATTTAATAGTGTTCAAGTGCTGCTTGTGTATTGAACCTTTCAGCAATAAATAGTGTCCATCCTTGTCCGTGATGGTGGATTTTATATTACAGTGTTTTATCTGAGATTAGAATTGCCACACCTGCTCTTCTTTATGTATTTTTAGCTTGATATTCTTCCGTCCTGTAATTTTCAGTTTACTCATATCTTTAAGTCTGAGGTGAGTTTCTTGTAGGCAACATATGGATGGGTCATGTCTTTTGATCCAAGATGTCACATAATGCCTCTTTACTGAAGTGTTCAGTCCATTCATATTCAGTGTAATTAGTGTTAGGTATGTGTTTAGTACTGTCATTGTGATATGTTTATTTTTGTCTTGATGTTTTCTCTGTTCTTATTAATCTGGTCTGGGCCATTCTTCTTTGTGAGTTGACTTTTCACCTTTTTCAGGGTTGGCTTGTCGTTCCTGAGATTCCTGTAGTACATTTTTTTATTTAATATGTTGTGTGTCTGTTGTGCTTTATGGCTGCCCCATGATCCCCCTTAATAAACTATGTGTAAATCCAATTTTAGTTACTACCAGTCTTATTAACTTCCTCTCCATCTGGAAGGACTATAATGACTGTAGTATATCCCTCTTTTTAATGTGATGATGACATCATAGGTTTTATGATATGATCACTAGATCATTTCTTTCAGTATTAAAGCTGTGATTGACTTTGGAGTCTTCCCTGAGTAGATTTCTAGGTGATATGTCCTGTATTTGCTTCTAAAATACAAAGTTAGTGGTTTTGTTCTTCTAAGCCATGAGATTTCTTTCAGTATTTCTTGTAGCTTTTGTTTGGTTTATACAGAGTCTCTGAGTTTCTGTTTAGCTGCAGATGTCTTAATTTCATGTTCATATTTGAAAGATAGTTTTTCGGGATATATAATTCTTGGTTGGAAGTTCTTCTCCTTCAAGGCTGTGAATGTGTTATGCCACTATCTGTGTGCCAGCATTATTTCTGCTGAAAAATCTGAGGAAAGCCTACGGGGTTTCCTTCTGAATATTAGCTTTGCTTTGAGTCTTGCTGCCTTTAAGAGTTTCTGCTTATGTTTCATTTTGTTAAGCTTGATTATAATATGTCTTGGAGTCTTTTGAGGTCTATATTGAGTGGCGTTCGATATGCATCTTGGAAATCTATATTCTCTTCTTTCATAATTTCTGGGAAGTTTTCTAGCAGCAGCTCAGCAGCAATACACTTTGTGTTCTCAGGTGTCTTGCCCTGTTCAGGAGCTCCAATTAATCATAGATTGTTCCTCTTAATAGAGTCCCACATGCATGTTTTTAGCTACTTCCTCAAACTAAGTTTAGATGATTCTGCTACAAGTCAGATCTAGGCGTCACAGTTCACTGGATCACTGAGCTTGTCCTGTTTCCACACTGCAGCAGACTTCTAGGTTTCTCCTCATTTGCAAACTGAGAATCAGTGAAGTAACTGAGCCAGGTGAGCTGAGCAGGGTTAGTAACCTGAGTCCCTACTCCTTCCAGTTCCCTGGGTAATGCATACTGTTACGTGCTTGCCTACTAACCAAGAGATTGATAGTTCGGATCCACCCAGAAACACCTTGAAAGACAGCCCTGGCAAATCTGATTGCAAAGAACTGTTGAAAACCCTGTGGAGTACAGTTCTCCTGTAACACACATGGGGTTGCGAGTTGAAAATGACTCCATGGAAACTAATTTCTCCCCAGGTACTTTTCATTGTTCCTGTTCAGTTAGCATGGAGCATTAACAACAACAACAAAACCCAAACCCTTTGCCACCAAGTCAGCTGTGACTCAGGGTAACCCTACAGGACTCAGTTGAACTGCCTCCCCGTAAGATTTCCAAGGAGCAGCTGGGAGAGTCAAAGTGCTGACCTTTTTATTAGCAGCTGATACCTGAACCATTGTGCCAGTGAGACTTCTCCATTCAGCACTCAAAATTGGCCACAGCTCCCTTGAAGTTTTTGAAATTGAGCCTCTGTGAGAACAGGGCATCAAATACAACATCACACAAAACGTGTTCTCCCTCCCATGCCCATGTCAGACACTGAGACCTGTCACAACCCTCTTTTCCATTAAGCCCAGGTGTGGCACATAGTTGTTGGGAAGAAAGAAATGATGGCAGTGCAGTGTTCTGTGTTTCCGATTTATCTCCAGGATCAGTCTGATTCGCAGAGCCTAGGCCATGCTCAGAAAACCTGGTGATGCAGTGGTTAAGTGCTATGACTGTAACGAAAAGTTGGCAGTTCAAATCCATCAGGCACTCTTGGGAACTGTGGGACTGTTTGCTCTGTTCTCAGGGTTGCTATATGAATCGACTTGACAGCAGTGGATTTGGTGTGAGTCTGGTAGTCCCTGTTGTGTTTTGTCCAGTTCAGAGCTAGGTCAATCCACCTGCGGTGTTTCTTGCTGACCTTTGAGACATTCACTCACAGCCTTCCCTTTCTCCTTCAGATTCTGCTTTTCTTTCCCAACAGTGTGTGCATTTTCAAAATTCTGGGACTTCACGTCTCAGGGGTCCTGGTTTCTCTCTCTCTCTGAACTGGCTGTCTTTGCTTAATCCCTGCTGGCCTCTGAAGCTGGCTGGTGCTGAGGTTTCTCCCAGGCCACTGTTCTCAGGGTCTGTGCTGATGATATGATTAGAGGTGGGCTCATTGAAAGCCTATTGGTGGCGCCCTCTGAGAATCCAGTTAGCCTCTTCCCAGGGTGGCAGCTGCACTAGGAACATTCTGTTTGCATTTATTTACTCCTTGTTTGCTGCTGTGTTCCTACAACTCTGTCTCTAACTGTTGTGTAACCATGAGCTAAGATTTCAAGCATCTTCCAGGAGAAAACATACTTGGTATTGCTCATAAATTCAAAAGGAATAGGTGGAAGGGGAAGGTTGTACTGTTTTAAATTTGCTGCTTATTTCTTGTCATCAGCAGTTGAGTTGTTACTCTGGGCAGACAGTGGGGAGAGAGACTGAAGCCTTGGGGTTCATCCCCAGTACTTTAAAATAACTATAAGGACCCCAAAACCCGTTGTTGGCATTTTCAACTCAGGGTGATCCCATGTATTACAGAATAGAATTGGCCAGGCTTTTCTTCTGTGGTACCACTGGATGGGTCAAAACCACCAACCTTTCTGTCAGTTTGGTTGGTAATTGAGTACAGACTGCACCGCCTAGGGACATAACTATCAGGACAAAGTAGTTAATGTTAGCTGCTGGCTGAGAGATATAGGAAGAAAAAAAGGGCACGAGAGGCCACATTTGAATTTTGTGCCCCGGGGTTGCAGGAAGAGGAGAGACATATATTGGACCATGAAAAAAAATGGGATTTGACTTCTGACTTTTGATTTTCAAACTTTTTTTTTCATCTCAGATTGGCAGCATGGAAATAAAAAACATTAACTCCAGCTAGAGTGAGGGCTCTGAGCTGACTGCTGGTAGCCCTTCCCCTACAGTGCTCCTGGGTGGTTCTGCGGGTCCTTAGAGCATGTTGGGAGTTTGGAGACCCCTGGGATGTGTATAGAAACCCTGGTGGCATAGTGGTTAAATACCACGTCTGCTAACCAAAAGGTCAGCAGTTTGAATCCACTAGGTGCTCCTTGTGGAGCAGTGCTACTTTGTCCTATAGGGTCACTGTGAGTTAGAGTCAGTTCAACATCACTGGGATTGGGATGTGTGCATAGGAGGGCCGGTTTGATTCTTGAGCTTTGGAATGAAATTGTTGGTTAGAGACTTTTTGTTTTCATGAAGACTGACAGGACATTTTCCCATTTGTCCATGTGCATGTTTGAATGGATTTCAAGTAAAATAAGAAAAAAAAATCTTTAGATTCAGTGCAATTTTTTGGAAAAGAGTAGTCAAGCATCTATTTTGAGATTTGGAGACAGACAGTAGGTATCTGGGTCTGGTTTATTGGCAGGGTTGCCAGAACTTTGTTTTGCTAATGCCAGTGGCTTAATATACTGGGACACCAGGAATGGAAGAGAAGTTAGAAGTCTAAGTTCTATCTGTCAGCCTCAGTGTTCTTAACTCATGGGTTGTTATGGAATTTGAAGACGCTACACATAAACAGCATTGTTAGCCTTGTGAGCAGTACATGGTCTTGACAATTAGGTTTACAAATGTGCCACCTTGCGCTTACGTTGGCAACACTGTACAAACAACTCAGCAAGGTTTCATAACCTTGGTATAACAGTATCTCACAGCTGTGTTTGTGTCAGTATGTGGTGAGTGGCATTCGTTATTGTTGCTATGTGTTTTTGTGGGCTGTCATGAGAGTGTCAGAGGTTGAATTAGAACAAACATGAAATTTCTTGTTGAACTTGGCAAGAGTGGAAGTGTAACCAGGGACATGCTAGTCCAAATTTATGGGGATAATATCATGTATGTAATAGATATTCAGTAAGGAAGCCAGCATGGTGCCTATTAATATTAAAAGTGGAGTATGTCCAAAAGACAAGTGTTGAATGGTGAGGGGGCCAAAACTGGAAACCAGGGGTTGTGGAGAAATGATGGGGAAGGATGGGTGTGGCACACATTGTTAACTGTCTTTGTAACTCAGGTAGCAGAGGTATTGGATCTGTGATGGCATGCTGGTTAATTGCTCAGGCGGTATCCTAAAGTGTGTTAGACAAGGATGTGGCAGTTGGCTCCGGTAAAGATGTCAGCCTTGGAAACTCCGTGGGCCAGTTTTGCTCTGCCCTGTAGGGTCACTGTGAGTCAGAATTGAGTTAGTGGGATTCCCCCCCACCCACACCCCAGTGGTACTAAGAAGAAAAAGCTAATTTGGGGATCACTGGTCTCTAAGAGCAAAAAACTACTGGAGAGAGATTATGGCTCTAAATAGTAAAAACTTTGTAAGAATTAGAGTGGAAACCCTGTTGGCATAGTGGCTAAGTGCTACGTGTGCTAACCAGGTCAGCAGTTCATGGGGCAGTTCTGCTGTGACTTACAGGGTTGCTTTGAGTTGGAATTGACTCGAAAGCATTGGGTTAAGATTTAGAGTAATATTAAATTCAACAGGCTGCACTGGAAAATACAGGAGTTTCTAAAATTCATCATGGTTAATAATATAACTAATAATAATGAAAAAGAAAATCCAAACTCATTGTCATTGAGTCAGTCCTGACTCCTAACAATGCTACAGGACAGACTAGAACAGCTCTATAGTGTTTCCAGGGAATGGCTGGTAGGTTCCAAACTGCCTACCTTTTGGTTAGCGGCCGAGCCACTGTGCAACTAAGGTTTCCAATATCACTAATACAGTTCTTAATTACAAGTAACATTTATACCCAGTTACAGACCTCTGAGGGCAGGGACTCTGTTGTCCACTGGGCTGTGTTTTGATGGGTGCCTTCCCCACACACTCTACTAATTTTTGATGAACAAAGTGAAAATATTTTGAAACACTAGATTTACATTCAGCTTTCTGTGCAATTTGCACTGAGCAATATGTGCATCTGAGTTTCTTCTAATTTTTTTTTTTCCTGTAAAAATATTAGCTCTATTGAAAGTGTCCTTTCTCCCCCACCCCTCCCTTGTTTGGTTCTGTCTTTGTTTATCTCTTGGGTTGTAAAATGCTTACATTCAATGTCAGCATACTAGTTGTAACCTTTTATTGCTATTGATATCTGTAACTAAGTCCGTTAAGTAAATCTTCATTTTGCTGACCTGCTCGAGGATACATGGCATCAGCAGATTCTCTCTTCCAGTGGACAGGTGAGAGATTAGCAGGATCAAGTCAATTTTTCCCCCTTTCACTGTTTTCTCCAGAGCAGCAAGATTCATTGGCTAGCACAAGAAAAAACTGTTAAATGGCAGGATTTGTCTTCAAGTTAATAGTTTAAAGAGTGAATGTAAATTATACAGCCTGTTGGCAGTGTCTGATGGTTACCACTGTAGGGCAATTCTTTTTTAAATGCTGTTTAAACAAAAGACAATCATTATGATTCAGCCAGATTAATAGTATAGTAATTAATAGCACACTAGTTTTTTGGCACAAAAAGTACCTAATAGATAATTTGAGAGTACAGCTTTCCCTTCTCTTCCAAAATGAGTGCTGCTTTGCAAGAGACCGGAGAGGAAAAGCCAGCCAAGTGCCGTCGAGTCGGAGAGGAAAAGAGTCTTCCATATATTCAGACAACAAGTTTCAGGGTAATTCACTTACCTGATGACCATTAAGGAGCAATTGGACCCCTGTGGCCCAGAGAGTTCCTCCTGAGTCTTTCAGGGTCTGCGGATCCTGGGATATGTGGGAAAGGCTCAGCACATGGAATTTTGTTGTATGTTATCTTCAAAAAAGGGCAGATGGATATTGGCTATGGGAACTTGAAAACTCCTATCTCTTCAAAGTGATTTTTATCCTTTCATCTCCTATTTTGACCATTTTCTCCTCTGCTTTGTAGGAAACCAGCTCCCTTGAAGAGTCTACAGATGAATCTGAGGTAAGGCAGTGAGTGGTCTAGGAGCCTTGGGATGTCTAGCCAACGATGCTGGAAGAAAACTGCAGCATGGTTTTCTTTTCTTTTTCTTTCTTCTGTCATCCTGAGCTTGTACAGCCTTACTAAACGCACACCCCCTGGGACTGTGGAAACCCTGGTGGTGGAGTGGTTAAGAGCTGCGGCTGTTAACCCAAAGGTCAATAGTTCAAATCCACCAGGCGCTCCTTGGAAACTGTGGAGCAGTTCTACTCTGTCCTACAGGGTTCCTATGAATCAGAATCAACTTGATGTCAATGGGTTTGGGTTTTTTTTTTGGTTTGAGGACCTTGGTAAAGTATGATCAGAGGCAGCTGAGCCTTGCAGAAGAGCAAGTCAGGTGTCTCAAAATATTAAAAGGATTAACTTAAAAATGCACAGGAAAAGATACAAAAAGGTTTCTCCTCACTTTGAACAGTACTTTAACCTAAAGCATGTTGCAGTGGGAAGTTGACATAAAGAGTTAAAAAACTGATCTTGGCACCTTAAAAACCTATGTTTTAGGATAGTAGCTTACAAATAATGATGCTGATCTTTCATCTTTTAATGAATGTGATATGCTCATTGGTATAATATCTGAGCCATTGAAATTATAGTTTAATTCATAAAATAAAAAGGACAGTGACCTACTTAAAAGCCGTTCGGGAGTTAATTTGTACTAAGAATTACATCTCAAAGTAATATAGAAGGAAAGAATTTTTAAAAATTCTTTTCAAAAATATACATAAGAAATAAGTTTAAGTACAGCACAAATTAATTAGCTTATCACTTTTATAGATGGACTAATAAATACAGATTTTTCTTTTAATGTTTCATTCAAATCAGAGGAATGAGAAGGTATCTGATAACCTGCTGGCAATCACACTGATGTATCTGTAAATACAACAATCTCTTAAACCTGATACTGCATATAAAGCCAAGCCAAGTGCCATCGAGTATAGTTATTGTATAAATTTTATTTGCTGACTCAACGAAAGAGCAAGTTTCTATGTATTCCTCTTGAGAATTGTCAGTACTTAAACTTATTTCTTATGCGTATTCTTGAAAAAGAATTTTTTAAAAGCCCTTCCTTATATATTACTTTAGAATTCTCAGTTACTGTGCTGTTTTGCATTTCTGTGTTACCTAAACTCATGCCTAGCATTTTCACTGTTAAGGAGTCCTGTTATTATCATAGGGTAATTGATAAGGCATTGCTGAGTTTGTTTCCAGAGAGACTATAGTATCTGTTGACTTTTATTAAAATACTGAAAAGCACTTCAGATCACCAGTCTTATATCTGAAAATGCCCGGTTAACTGAGAAACCTGTGTTATGAGAACTGTTACTACAGAGTCATGTACTGTTAGAGTTCTGTCCAGGATTTTCATGTCAAAGGTGAGGAGAATGTTGGCATCTCTCTGACGCTCATTTTTTCTGTATATCAACAAGGAAAGCATACAAAAGGAGACATAAGCCATGTATAGCCTGATTAGGAAATGGAGCACTAAAACTTCAATATAAGTGTGGAAATGTTTATGGGAAACCAGCAGAGCTATTTGGGGGATGATGCAGGGGTTGGTTGAGCCAGGTAGTGACCTGGGAGGAGTGAGGAGAGTACAGCTGAACTCCAGCTGTAGGGAAACCCTGATAGAAATCACCTCCAGAGGGAGCAGCAACCCATTGTGAGTGGAAAAGAGTGACCATAGGTTGAAACCTGGTAGATCAGAGTCCTGTCTGCTGGGGAATTTAGAAGAAGGGGCTTCAAATTATGTGGCCCAGTAGTGGCCGTGTTGTGTGTTGCTGCTGATGAGGGAAAAACGGAGGCATCCTTGAGGCTTGGTGATGAAGGGAAGGGACAAGGTAGAGAGGAAATTAAAGTCACCCAGGAAGCAAAATGCTGTCGTATGGTCAGGAGACTTACCTAGTCCTCCCACCAAAAGTTACCCTTTACTAGAGAAAATTCACTTCACGTTACCAGCATAGCTGAGAAATCCGGTAAACACCTGAGTGTCTCACCCCCTTCATGGGGTCGTCTGTTATTCCTATCCAGGAAAATCAAGTGTTGTAAAATGGACAGAAAATACTAGGACCACAGCTTCCAACCAATTCACTCCAGTTCAAACGCCTGCTCAGAATTTGTATTTCTAACAAGTTCCGTGTTGACAGTTTACATTCCTAACAGATTCCATGGTGAGAATGAATTTCTAACAAGTCCCCAAGAAGTTATACCTAAGAACCACCTAGAGATCTTTTTAAAATATTGATTCTGATTCAGTATATCTGGAGTGAAAATGCAAATTCTCAGCAGTGGTTCCAACTGGAGCAAACTGGTGTGAAGTCCTGTTTAAAAAAAATCCAGTGCTGTCAAGTCGGATCCAACTCATGGCGACCCTAGAGGCCAGAGTAGAACTGCCCCCTAGAGTATTCCTGTTTAAGATACACATATATAAAGTTACGGAAACTCTGGTGGCAAAGTGGTTAAGTACTTTCGCTGCTAACCAAAAGGTGGGTGGTTCAAATCCATCAGGTGCTCCTTGGAAACTCTAGGGGGCAGTTTTACTCTGACTATAGAGTTGCTATGAGTTGCCATCGACTCGATGGCACTAGGTTTGGGTGTTTTGAGTTTGTGCAAAGCTATTTAGAGGAAGAAAACAGAAAGTGAGAATCAGAACTTTATTGCAAAGGAAATGATAACAGCACACCGTGAGTTCAGTATCTGTAAGCATTTGCAGATACAAAGTGAGAAATTCAAAGACTCAAAATAGAAATGGACAAAAACTACGAAGGTAGAGGATGAAAATTGACCAGACTTGGAAAAGAAAGGAAAAGATAGTTTTAAATTTCAGGAAAACGAGGCCCAGATGGTGGCCTGACCCTGATGTCATACAAGTAGTTATCAGGCTTCAAATGAAAGTCTTGTGGTTGTGGGATCCCTCTGTTGTTTTGCCTTCCAGTTCTGGTGCCTTTTAGCCCTCAGGTTCAAATGTCAGCTCAACTTAGTTCTTTCTTTCTGTCCTTGGACACATCACTTAGCAGCTCTGTTCTCATTTGTCCCACAGGCTGTCTTAGTCATCCAGTGCTCCTGTAACAGAAGTACCCCAGGTGGATGGTTTTAACAAACAAATTTATTCTCTCGTAGTTGAGAAGGCTAGAAGTCTGCATTCATAGCGCCAGCTCTAAGGGAAGGCTTTCTGTCTGTGTCAATTCTGGAAGAAAGGCCCTTGTCTCTTTAGTTCCTAGTTCCTTGGAGATCTCTAAAACCAAACCCAACCCAACCCAGTGCCATTGAGGCAGTTCCAACTCATATTAACACTATAGGACAGGGTAGAACTGCTCCATAGAATTTCCAAGGAGCACCTGTTGGATTTGAACTGCTGTAGACCTTTTGGTTAGCAGACATAGCACTTAACCAGGACACCACCAGTGGGGATCTCTAGTTTACCTATCTCTTCTCTGTTCACTTGTTTAATCTTGTATCTCAAAAGAGATTGACTCAAGATATACTCTATACTAATTAAACTTCACTAACACAACAAAGACAGTCTGTTGCCAAATGGGATTATAACCACAGGCGTAGAAGTTGGGATTTAAAACACATGTGTTTGGAGTACACAGTTCAACCAGTAACACGGGAGTTATTGGAGATTAATATGTGTAAAATGCCTTGTATAGTATGCAGCACATGGGATGCCCTTTGAAAATATAGTTGTAATTATCATTATTTTTTACATTTGTAAATCAGGCAACATACTGTGTTTTAGATTTTACGGTGTTGGTTCATTTTCTGGCGTGGGGCTTGGAGAGACCATATTTAGCTATAAGATATTTCTAGATATTACTAACTCTAGTGAGTTTATAGATGGGTTAAGTAGCCAGGCTGGTAACAGACCAAGCTTAGGCTCTGGGAGTTTAGAAACTGTTATTTGCAATTCAGCCATTGGAGAAGTTTTTCTTTTTTCTTTTTTTAACTTCATCTGAATCACTTTCCAGTTCCAGGAGTGATATTTTGAGACTCCACAGTCTTCCCAAGAATCTTGCCTTTTTTTCCTTTCTCTATATCTTCCTCACATTAGATTTTATGATTGTTACTTAAGCTTTCCCAGAGAAGTCATTTTTCTTGTCTACTCCTACCTCTTGTTTATTCATGTGTTCATGTAATTTCCCTTTCTGTGGACAGTAGTGTTGATATTTTCAGCTGTATATCGTAACAGTTTATCCATCTGTCATTTTATGAAATAATATGTGCTGTTATAGCAGGAGGTGATGTAGTGGTTAAGTGCCATGGCTGCTAACCAAAAGTTCAGTAGTTCAAATCTTCCAGGCACTCCTTGGAAACTATGGGGCAGTTCTGGGGTGTTGTATAGGGTCGCTGTGAGTCCAAATTGACTTGAGGCAACAGGTTCGGTTTATTAGAGCAAGAAGACAAGTGTTAAGTTAATCTGAAATGGTTATTTTAATATATGTTTGAAAAAAGATGAACTGCCCCAAATTGTGTTTTTCATTAATCTTGAAAACTGCAATCCAAGTGAAATGGTTGATTGTAGTATAATTTATATAATCAAAAGTGGTGTATATGTCAGTGTGTAAAAACTCTTTAAGTATGTAAACGGTTTATTGCTTGGTAATGATTGCTGTCATGCAGGTGGTAGAGTGATGAGGGGAAGACAAAGGACAGGGCTGTTAGGCAGGAATGGCTTCTGACAGGATCTTCAAGAGTGAATATGCCTAGAACTGTGGAAGATGAGTTTAGGCAGAGGCTAGAAAATGGGTGAGCTGCTGAATAAAAGAGATCTACAGTTTGAATATACCAGCCACTGCTTGGAAACCCTGTGGGACAGTTCCCCTCTGCCCTGCAGGGTCATCTGAGTCGGCGTTGATTCTAGGGCAGTGGGTTGGGTTTTTAGGGGAAGGAAAAGGGAATGTGTGTGCAGAGATTGAGTTGTGAACGCAGACTGAGTCAGGAACACACTATATACATTCATCCAGTCGATGAGATATTCAGGGCAGCTGGAATGTGGGAACAGATTGGGGAAATAAGGCTGGAGAAGGAAGTTGAGAAGTTCCATATGTGTATTTTCATTCTCTAAATTTTCTGTAACAGATAATGATTATTCATATACTTAGCAGAAAAATATCAGTTTATTGTATGCTTTGTTTTTAAACACATTTATCTCTGCAAAATTTAGGAGTCTTCTGTGTTAGTATGCAAAACTTTTTGGTTGCAAGGTAATGGAGCTCAGAATGAAATGGTGTATCTTTCCTCTCCATTCTAAACTATATCAAGGTAGTTAGGGGAAACGTTTGATTTGTTTCTCACCCTCTTTATTTTATCCAAGGCCAAAATTGTTTTTACCCAGCATGCATCTTTTCTTCATATGTGTGTGTATGTGTGTATATACATACATATATATATATGTATATAAACTTTTTGAGGTAATTGTGAATTCACATGCATTTTTAAGAAACAATGCAGAGAGATTCTTTCCTTTTACCCAGTTTTCCCAATGGTTACATCTTGCATAACTATAGTACGATATAACCATGAAACAGCTGATATTGACACACTTTATAAATTGTTCACATTTCACCAGTTTCAAATGCATTCATTGTGTGTGATTTTATTGCATTGTAGATTCATGTGAACAGCACCATAGTCAAGCTACAGAGCGTTTCCGTCCTTTTACAGCCATAACCACTTCTCACTGTTCTCTCCCTGCTGGTCTTCAGCAACCACCGGTCTTTTCTCTGTCTCTATAATTTAATCATTTGAGAAACGTTACACAGATGGACCCAATATAGTGTGTAACCTTTTGAGATTGTCTTTTATCCAGTGTCAGTCTCTCTCTTTTAATTGACAGAATTTGGCTACTCACATTTAAGTTAATTATTAATATGTTAGGTTTTAAGTCTGCTATTTTTTGTTCCTTTGCTTGTTTCCTGTTTTTCTTTTTCTTATTTTTCTTTTCTTCCTTTCCAGTGAATTACTTGAACATTTTGTAGGATTCCATCTTGACTTACTAATGTGTTTGAGCATATCACTTTGGATCGATGTCTTAGTGGTTGTTCTAGGTATTACAGTATTGATAAGTAACTACCACAGGCTACTGGTTTTGACATTTTACATTTCTAGTCAAGTCTTACTTCCATTTAGGTCCCTTTACTGTCCCTACTTTTTAATTACAGTTGTTTTAAGTGTTTATTCTGCAGACTTTGAGTGCCATGTTAGTTGATGTTACAATTTTTGCTTCAGCTATCAAATATGGTTTAAGAAATTAATGAATAGAAGGATAATCTTATTGTATTTATCCCTGATTTTGCCCATTCCTGTGTTCTTTCTTAAGTTCCAAGTCTCCTCTTCTTGTTATTTCCTTTCTGTTTAAAAAGCTTCCTTTAGCCATTCTTTAAGCATAGGTTTGCAAGTGACAGATTCTGCTTTTTTCATCTGAAAATATCTTTATTTCTCCTTCATTCCTGAAGGATATTTTCACCAAATAAAGCATTTGTGGCAGTTGTTTTCTTTTAGCACTTGAGAAATACTGTGCCACTTTCTTCTGGCCTCTGTGGTTTCAGATGAGAAATCCCTTGTCATTTGAATTGATACTCTCCCTTTCTAAGTAATATGTTGATTATTCCTGACTTTTTCAACATTTTTTGGGGAGGGGGGTCCTTTTGCTTTCAGAAGCTTGGTTATGATATCTCTTAGTGTGGATTTCTTTGGGTTTATGCTGTTTGGTGTTCCTCAGCTTCTTGAACCTGTAGGTATATATGCTTCACCAAATTTGGAAAGATTTTAGCTGTATTTCTTCAAATACTTTTTCACTTTCACCTTTCTCTCTTTCTGGGTCTGTGATAATATGACTATTAGCTCCTTTGCTGTTATTCCATAGGTCCCTGAGACTCTGTTCCATTTTCATCCATTAGTCTGTTTCTTCTCTCTGTTCACATTGAGCAAATTCTGTTGATCTACCCTGCATGAGATTTTGGAAATCCTTTTTGTGTTGTGTTTAAGTGCTATGGCTGCTACCCCAAAAGTCAGCAGTTCAAATCTGTGTGGTGCTCCTTGGAAATTCTATGGGGCAGTTTTACTCTGCTCTTTACGGTTGCTATGAGTCGGAAATTGACTCAATGACAATGGGTTATCCACTGCTATTATCCCTGTACTGTTGAGCTCATCCAGTAAGTTATTTGTTTTGGTTATTGTGTTTTTCAGTGTTGTAATTTCCATGTGGACACCCTGGTGGCATAGTAGTTAAGAGCTGTGGTTGCTAACCGTGAATTGGCAGTTTGAACTTGCTGGGTGCTCCTTGGAAACTCTGTGGGACAGTTCTAACTCTGTAGTGTAGGTTCACTATGAGTTAGATTGACAGCAATGGGTAGATTTCCATATAGGGATAATTTTCATATATATAGATGTAGATACATATGTAAAACTGCTAGCTCTGTGCTGAGCTTGTATATTTTCTCATTTGTTTAAACAGAATTTGGTATCTATTGAAGCATATTGATAGTGGGTGCTTAGAAATCCTTGTCAGGTACTTAAAAAATCTGATGCATTACCTTCTTACTATCTATATTTTAATGTAAGATGAAATCTAAATTATGAAGAATCATTAATTATTTAATTTTTTAATAAATTATATTGTAATTTAAGTGCAAGTATACAATGCATATCAATTTGCCATATAACATCTGGAACTCATAACACTTAAGTACTCTCCCTTCCCTTTCCCTCACTTCCTGTCTCTCCCGTGACAGCACACTCCCCCTTATCATCCAGAAGCTCTCATGCCTATTTGATCAAGACCTGTCCCCCCTCACCCTGTCACCTCACCTGCAGAAATGAGCTGCTCGGACAGCCCCCGTGTATTTATTTAAGTCCAATTTGTTTTTCAGTGCCAGGAGGACTGCATGTCTTATGTAGTCCAGTTCAGTCTTTGTCTGGGGAGCTGGCATTGGTGCTGGATGTGGTTTGGGGTTAGAGAGTCTGGGTACTACACTCTCAGGGTGCCCTCCAGACTGACAGACCGTCAGCTGTGGTCGTTTGGTAGAGTTCCAGTTCTGCACACTTTTGTTCTCCTACCGTGTCAGGGGCTCTATACTCGGTACCTCGTCCTGGCAGTCATTGGTGGTGGCTGGGTACCATGTTGTCCTTCTGGTCCTGTGTTAAAGTAGTTTCTGGATTGTATGGCTTCTTCCATCTTCTGGGCTCATGTTTTCCTCCTGTCCTTGCTGTCCTCTGTTTAGCTCTGGTCAGGTGGATTGGGAACAGTTGATGCTGCTTTGATGGCAGCTTGTTATCTCTTAAGACTCCATACGCCACTCACCCAGGTGGTATGCAGAATATTTTCTTACAATAAAAAGACAAAGAACTTGGGTATGCCAGTTAGACTGCATGTTCCCTTAGAGCATGGTCCACCCCACCCCAGACCCTGTTATTCTGTCATTCCAGAGAGATGGGACTGCATCTGGGAAACAGTTTAGTTTCGGAATTGAGCGCTAGTGGATATCTCGTTTCTAGTAAGTGCTGTCACACCCTACACCTAATCCTAATCCTAACTGCCATCCAGTTTTCTGTGCCACGTGTTGTGCTGCCTGCTTTACATACATTATCTCGTTAATGTGCACCACAATCCTGTAGGGCAGTATATTAGGCAGGAGAGACTGGTTATACTGTGGCAACAGATATTTCCAAAATTTTTGTGCATTAATATAACACACGTTTATTTCCAGAAGAATGTGGTGCAGGAATTAAAAATTGGGGCATGATGATCTAGTAATGTTATCATTTTGCCAAGAATTTTTTTTCTGTTTATGGACCAGCAACAATGAGCTATGTGGAGTATTTCTGGAAACTGAAGCAGCTCTGCTTCATGGAAATTTTTTTTTTTTTTTTTTAAACCATGCTTGCTTTGAATAAGTTCTTGATATTTTACTTATTTTGAGGTATATTCTTTTTATCAGAAAAGTTTAATGTGTTTTACAAAGAGCTTTGTAATAGGAGCGTCAGATTATTTAGGTAGTCTTCCAAGGTTAAACTTGAACAGCAGAGAGAAGCGTGAGAGGAGAAAAACATCAGCTGAATGGCTCCAAATGGGAACTGATATATAATGCAGCTTTCTTTGTATAGATAAGGTGTGAGTTCTAGTGACCTTTTATGATTTTGGTGACTGGAATGAAATAACTAAGGCTTGTTCTGTATGTAGTGAATTCCTTTGAAGTAAAGATGGCATATACCTTTTGTTACCCAGAACCTGATCTGTGGCATGTAGTAACAGAACAGTTTATTAATGTGGCCTTCATAATTTCTGTTACCATTGTTAATAAACATGCAGATATCCATTTGGATCTAGTGTAGTTCTTCCAGATACCACAGTAGGCCTTGAATGTGTTAAATATATTAATTTTAATACATCCAAGTGGACTGATAAATAGTTGAACCTATTTAACACAACTAACAGAAAGGCCAGCAGCTCAAATCCCCGATGCGTATCTTTGGAATCCCTATGGGGCAGTTCTTCTCTCTCCTACAGGATTGCTATGAGTTGGAACTGATGTAACAGCAAAGGATTTTTTGGTATATGAAATTTATGCTGAGCCAGCCAAAAGCCAAGATTAATTTTTTAAAATAAAATACAACTTCTAGGTAGGACAGTCACAAAGAGAATTCTAAGTTTCATTAAAATGAAAACCAGTCATTGTGAGAAATCTGGAGGTAGTTCTCTTGATCAGAAAATACATCATACAAAAATAATTTGTGTATCTCACCTGGTGAGTAGAATATTATGCATCATTTTTTGAAGCTTAAATTGATTCTTTACATATATTAATTTTAATAAACAAATTTATGGCAACTAACTAGTAACTAAAATGGCAGTGTACCCTGTTACGAGATTGATTGCTGAGGAAAATGATGCATAGGATTATAATGTCATATCCTTCCAAATAGCAAATAGCGGTTAGATTAAAAACTAACCTTTTCATTTAATGAACTGTTAACAGGATCTACAGAGTATTGCATCATTCAGGATGAATAAACATCCCCTTTGAAACATACGTAATAAAAATTACATGTTTGGAAACTTAACAGAAACTTTCTGGATGCAAGTTTCTTGAATCTGTATTTTTGTCACATGCTGCAAAAGATAAATATGAATTGCATGATACATCTTTGGACAGTAGAAAATTATTTTAGGTAACCCAAAAGTAACTCATCGATCATTTTATTCTTTCATCAAATATGTATTGAACAGTGTCACATGCTAGGCTCTGTTCTGGGAGCTAGGACATGCCAGCATTTGATTAGGGAGGTAGGCAGTAAATAAGAACACTTAAATGTGTATCAGGGGCCAATAACTGCCCTGCAGAGTTTCTGAAAAGCACCTGGTATATTTGAAGTGTTGACCTCTTGGTTAGGAGCCATAGCTCTTAACCACTATGTTGTGATGTTGGTAGGTGCCATTGAGTTGGTTGCAATTCATAGTGTCCCTATGAACAACAGAACAAAACACTGCTTGGTCTTGTGCCATATCCACAGTCATTTTAAGCTTAAGCCCATTGTTGCGGCTACTGTTTCAGTCCATTTCATTGAGGGTTCTTCCTGTTTTTCACTGACCCTCCACTCTATCAAGCATGATGTCCTTCTGCAGGGACTGATCTTTCATTTCAGCATGTCCAAAACATGTAAGATGCAGTCTTAATGTTAACCATAAATTAATGTTAACCATAATTTGTTGTGATCCACACAGTCGAATGCTTTTGCATAGTCAATGAAATGTAGGTAAATGTCTTCCTGGTACTCTCTGCTTTCAGCCGAGATCCATCTGACATCAGCAATGATATCCCTGGTTCCACATCCTCTTCTGAATCCAGCTTGAACTTCTGGCAGTTCCTTGTCGATATACTGTTGCAGTCTCTTTTGAATGATCTTGAACAAAATTTTACTTGCATGTGGTATTGTTCGTAATTTCCACATTCAGTTGGATCACTTTTCTTTGGAATGGGCATAAACATGGATCTCCTCCAGTCAGTTGGCCAGGTAGCTGTCCTCCGAATTTCTTGGCATAGATGAATGAGCACTTCCAGCACTGCATCTGTGTGTTGAACCATCTCAGTTGATATTCCATCAATTCCTGGAGTCTTGTTTTTTGCCAGCACCTTCAATGCAGCTTCAACTTTTTCCTTCAGTGCCATTGGTTCTTGATCATATGCTACCTCTTCAGATGGCTGAACGTCAACTAGTTCTTTCTGGTATAATGACTCTGTATTCCCTTCCATATTCTTTTGATGCTCCCTGAGTCATTTAATGTTTGTCCTGTAGAATCCTTCACTATTGCAACTCAATACTTGATTTTTTTCTTCAGTTCTTTCAGCTTGAGAAATGAAGAACGTGTTTTTCCCTTCTGGTTTTCCATTTTTTACTCTTTGCATATGTGATTATAATATTTTATTTTATTTTCTCAAGCTGCCCTTTGAAATCTTCTGTTTAGGTCTTTTACTTCACCATTCCTGTCTTTGCTTTAGCAGCCCAATGTTCATGAGCAAATTTCATAGTCTCTCATGACACCGAATTTACCCTTTTCTTTTTTCCTGTCTTTTAATGTCCTCTTGATTTCTTCATGGATGATGTCGTTGATGTAATTCCACAATTTGTCTAGTCTTGGATTATTAGTGGTCAGCACATCACATCTATTCTTGAGATGATCTTTAAACTCAGGAAGGATATACTGAAGGTCATACTTTGGCTTTTGTGGACTTGTTCTAATGTTCTTCAGTTTCGATTTGAATTTGAATATGAGCAGTTGGTGATCTGTGCCGCAGTCAGCACTTGGTTGTGTTCTGACTGCTGATACGGAGCATTTCCATTGTCTTTTCACGGAGATACAGGCCATTTGGTTCCTGTGTATTCCATCAGGTGAGGTCCATGTGTACAGTCACCATTTGTGTTGGTTAAAAAAGGCGTTTCCAGTGAAGAAGTTGTTAGTCTTACAAAATTCTATCATGCAATCTCCAGCATTATATCTATCATTAAGGCCATATTTTCCAACTACTGATCCTTCTTTGTTTCCAACTTTTGCATTCTAGTCACCAGTGATTATCAATGCATCCTGATTGTATGTTCTATCAGTTTCACACTGCAGAAGCTGGTAGAAATCTTCAGTCTCTTCATCTTTGCCCTTAGTGGTTGGTGCATAAATTTGAATAATAGTCATATTAACTGGCCTTCCTTGTAGGCGTATGGATATTATCCTATCACTGACAGCATTGTACTTCAGGACAGCTCTTGAAATAGTCTTTTTATTCTCAGTGTAGTAGACCATATGTAGTCTGGTTCAAAATGGCCAATACTGGCCCATTTCAGTTTACTAATGCCTAAAATATAGCTGTTTATGTGTTTCACTTCATTTTTGACGATTTCCGGTTTTCCTAGATTCATATTTCATACATTCCATGTTGCAATCATTAATAGATATTTGCAGATGTTTTTCTCGTTTCAAGTCATGGCACATCAGCAGTTGAAGATACCAGAGACTTTACTCCAACCACAACATTAAGGTCACCTCTACTTTGAGAAGGCAGCTCTTCCCCAGTCATCTTCTGAATGCCTTCCAATCTGGGGGCTCATTTTCTGGCACTGTATCTGACAGTGTTCTGCTGCTATTCATAAAGTTTTCCCTAGCTTATTCTTTTCAGAAGTAGATTGTCTGGTCTTCCTAGCTGGTAGGAGACTGTTCTGCCCTGCAGAGTTCTGGACTGATTGCATTGATTGGATATCTTAGCTGGTAGGAGAGCGTTCTGCCCTGCAGAGTTCTGGGCCAGGCTGATTGCATTGTTTGGATATCTTAGCTGGTAGGAGACTATTCTGCCCTGCAGAGTTCTGGGCTGATTGGGTGTCTTAGGTGGTAGGAGACTGTGCTGTCCTGCAGAGTTCTGGGGTGGGTTGGTTGCACTGATTGGGTGTGTTCGCTGGTAGGAGACTGTTCTGCCCTGCAGAGTTCTGGGCTGATTATGTTGATTGGGTATTTTAGCTGGTAGGAGACTTGTACGCTGCAGAGTTCTAAGCTGCTTAGATTGATTGGGTGTCTTAGCTGGTAGGAAACTGTTCTGCCCTGCAGAGTTCTGCACAGATTGCGTTGAATGGGTATCTTAGCGCACAGGAGGAGTAAAGACAGAGTATGTAGCCGCCACTTGTCTGTCACTGGAGGCTTACTTGTTGCTGTGATGCTGAAAGCTATGCAACTGGTATTTAGGTACCAGCAGGGTCATCTATGGTAGACAGGTTTCAGCTGAGCTTCCAGACTAAGACAGACTGGGAAGAAGGACATTAATTGCTATGCCACCAGGATTTCCCAGGTGATAGATAATAAGTGTTACTTAAAAAAATGACATTGGGAAAGAAAGTCGTGGAATGACCTGAGGAATTGTTCTTTTATCCTGGGAGGCCAGATTAAATTCTGATAAAGTGACATTTGAATAAGAGTATCCAGGGGGAAAGTCCTCTAGATAGAGAGAAGAGCAAATACAATGCCTTGAAGTGGGGTAATACTAGTTATATACCAGTGTTCAAGGATGTTTGTGTGACTGGAGCTGAGTGCCTAATGAAGAGTGTTAGGAAATATCATCTGTGAGATTGAATGGTCAACCGTGTGGGGCTGTGTAGGTCAATTTATGAACTTTTGTTTTTACCCTGAGTTAGATGAGAAACCACTAGAAATCCTTTGTTTAAATAAGATCACTGTGAATATTATTTTGAAAAATTCTGTAGGGGAGAAAGTAGGCACTATCACGAGGACAGACACCTTGTCCCCAAGACTCAGCAGATTATGTGGAGGATCATTGCTTGCAAGTGAATAAACAGATTGATTTTGATTAATCCTCCTCTAACAGTTGTATAAAGTTGGTGTTGTGTTCTGATTTTGGAGGTGATGAAACCACAGTTTTGAGAGGTCCCTTTGTCATACAGACAACAACTGGGAGAACCAAGGACTACCTTGGCCTCCTGACTCTAGGTGAGTGCTGTTGAATCCCACAAAAAATGTCAGCAAAAGAATCACAATTAAATTAGCAAAAGGCAAGTGAGAAACATCCAACTGCATTCTTATTTTCACTGATCCTTGTATTATTTTCAATAAATAGGCAGAATAATGACCTTGAAAGATATCTCTGTCCTAAACTGTGGAACCTGTGGATATGTTACATGGCAGGGAAATTCAGGTTGCAGATGGAATTAATGATACTCATCAGCTGACCTTATGACACAGACCTTTTCCTGGGTTACCCAGGTAGGCCCAGTATGATTACAGGGGTCTTTAAAAGTGAAAATTGGGGACAGAACAGATCAGAATGATGTGATACGAGAAAGGTTCAACTTGCCTCCCGTTGGTTTTGCAGGTAAAGGAAAGCCTTTGAGCTATTGAGTATCCATAGCTAAGGACTTTAGGCAGTCTGTAATAGTTGGAAAAGACAAGGAAACAAATCTTCCTCAAGAGCCTCCAGAAGGAACACAGCCGTGCTGACGTTACGATTTTTGTCCAGCATGAACCATGTTGGGCTTCTAAAGTACAGAACTGTAAGATGATAAACTGGTGTTGTTTCATGCCACTAAAATTGTAGTAATTTGTTTTAGCAGCAATAGAAAGCTAATACAGTAAATGACCTTATGTCTTTGGCACATTTTCCTGGACTTTATTTCTCATAGTTTTGAGAGTAAAATGTATCTAGTGAAACATACAGAACGTAGTGGTAATGAAGCTGCTGGTACTGTTTGGAGCTGTATTTATAAAAGTACTTGTATCTTTTCTGGTAACTGTTCAAAAATGTTGTTTAATTGTTAATTTTACTTGACAGGGCTTCATGATACCCTGTCAGAGCTTTAAAGCATTCCTTCCTCTGCAGTTGCAAGATTTGCTGTAACAAATCAGAATACCACGTGAACACATATTTCTTTTCATCTGTAAGCTCTTAGTACGTTCATTGCAACCATTTTTAAATATAACAGTTCACAGGAGTCCATGTCAACACAGTTCTTTGCTTTAGAATATCACTGAGTTTTCCCTCAGTGAATTAAATAAATCTCTAAGGACAGTATCAGAATGGGAATGGGAAAACCTCTGATAAAGCTTAAAGTTCATCCTTTGTCATCTTTCCCATTGCCAGTGATGGGCACTGTTAGGTGTTTTGTCGCTACTCTTGGTGTCTTAGTCTTGTTTGTAAGGTTTTTGCAAGTGTCCAAGAGAGACTGTTGAATTGACAATAGGAGACTGAAGGATTAACAATAGGGGACTTACTTGAGTCCGTTGGAAAAACAATTTTATGATGTGGTAAAATGAAAAGTGGTGAGGTGGGGATGAGCTGGGGATGCTGGCGGTTCAGGGGTTGAGTTCCCACTTTCTATAGGGGAGACCTGGTTTGGATTCCCGGCCAGTGCACCTTGTGCACAGCCACCACCCATCTGTCACTGGAGGCTTGTTTGGGGCTGTGATGCCTATCAAGCTTCAGCCGAGCTTGCAGACTGAGACAGACTAGAAGAAAGGCGTGGCAATCTACATGTGAAAATCAGCCAGTGAACACACCCTGGGGATCACAGTGGTCCAGTCCCCAGTTGATCATGGGGATGTGCAGGAGCTAGCAGTGTTTTGTTCCATTGTGCATGGAGTTGCCATGAGGTGGGGCCAACTCTGTGGCAGCTGACAACAAAATGGAAGAGTGTATGTTCCTTTTTTTTTTTGTAAGTAGTATAAAATAAAGATGTAATTAGACATGTTACAGTTTTCTCAGTTTTGTGTTTGGGATAGTGTGATATAAAGAAAACTCAGAAGAGAGCATGTGGACTCCACAGTTAAACTTGAGGCTGTCATGCAAGTAATGACAATATTTTTAGTAAATGACCTTCATTGGATGCTTACTGTATAACCTTCTTTGGCTTTATATACATCTGTCTAATTCAGTTCTTAAAATAGTTCTGTTAGGTACACATTACCATCATCGTCTTCAGAAAAGATGAGGTTTAAAGTAGCTTGCCCATTGTAGTTTTTGTTTTTTGAGTTTTGCCTGTTGCATTAGAGCTACAGGTGGTTGAGCTGGTGTAAGGAAATTTTTCATGTATTTCTGTGACAGGCCATTTGGTTATAAGTTCCTTTGGATTTTCTTGGTGATTGTCTTTCTCTTGCTTTTTTTTTTTTTTCTTAAATGACATTAGTGAACTCTACCAAGTACTTGATTATCCTTCTTTCTCGTATCTCTCATAGCATATGCAACCTTTCCCCCCTTAAATGCTTCCTCAACAAGTATATTTTAGTTAAAAATTTATGTTGCAAACTTTTTGTGCTTGTACGCGTGAATGTTTCTACAATATTTGGAAACCCTGGTGGTGTAATTGTTAAGAGCTACCGCTGCTGACCAGAGGGTCAGCAGTTTGCATCCACTAGGCACTCTTTGGAAACCCTGTGGGACAGTTCTGCTATGTCCCTTACAAGTCAGAGTTGACTAGATTACAATGGGTTTGGTGTTTTGGTTTTGGTTACATGATTTAACTGGTTACAACGTTTAAGGTACAAAGTTCTTTTCTTTCAGTGCGCTACAAATGAAAACCCTGGTTGCCTGATGGTTAAGTTCATGTATTTAGTGTTGCTGTTAAGGTCATTCTTACGACTTTCTAAGTAATTTGTTTTTCTTTGTGGTAGTTTTTCATTTTTTCCTTGTCTTGGATATTCTCATGTTTCACCATGGTGTATTTAGTTTGAGTTTGAGTTTTCTAGTTTTGCACTCAGTGAGCCGTTTCAACCTGAAAGTCTTTTATCTAATGCTGTCATTTGATTCACTGGTTAAAATGACTGACTACTAATCGAAAGGTTGGCAGTTCCAAACCACCAGAAGCTCTACAGGAGAAAGATGTGACAGTCCGCTTCAGTAGAGATTTACAACCTTGGACACCTATGAGGTTGCTGTGAGTCTAAATCAGTTCCTCAGCAGTGAGTTGGGGTTTTGGTCGTTTAGTTAACGTCACTGTGCCTCAGTTTCGTCATAGACCTGTGGAACTTACAGCGCTGGTGGCACAGTGGTTAAGAGATACACTGCTGACAGTAAGGTTGGCAGTTGAAATCCTTTCGCCACTGCTTGGAGACCCTGTGGAGGCAGTTGTGCTTTCTTCTGTGGGGTTGCTCTAAGTTGCCATCAACTCAATGGTTAGAGGTTTGTTTGTTTGTTTAATAGTGCTTAACTCACGTGTGGTAAGGATCACTGAGTTAGTATAAATAAAAAGTGTAGTATATCTTGTTAATCATTTTTAAATATAGAGATTCACAAAGTCTTAGAGTAGAATCAAGCTCTAGTTGTCAAGTAAAATCACCATTTAAACATTTATTTTGTTAATTCATTTTTCCCTAATTTGGGGAGGTTTAGCTGCATGTATATTCTTTTTTCATTATTTTTCCTCCTTTCTTTTTATTTCTTCTTTCTTGAAGCTATTCCTGTTATCTGAATGTCTGTACTCCTGTTTCTTATAGCATTTTTAAATATGCTTTGTTTTCTTAGCCTTTTCTACTGCTTTCTGGGGGAATCTTCGATCTCTTCTTCCAGGTCACTTCGATTTTAATTTGTCCATTCTACTCTTTCTCTACACATAGTATTTTTTTGGCTATTCTCTGTGGTTTCTTGTTCTTCATATTGATAATATATTTCCTTATCTCTTTAACTATGTTCATTGTTAAATTTTTGCTTAGTCTTTTTTAGTAAGTTGGCTTCAAATGACAATTATTTTTGAAGTTGTAGTTTTTCTTTTGAGGTAGTTGTACTTCTGTGTCTGGATGTTAGTTTGTGGTTTTTGTTTCCCAGAGGTGTCCGTTAGGGTAGAACCTCAATGTTCAGTTTATCAGTCTCAATGAGGTTAAGGAGAAGAAAGAAGGTGAGTCCTGGAAAGCTTCTCGTGTTTCACAGTTAAGTATCATGATGGCTTTTGATTTCAAATGGTTATTCTTGTGTCTCAGGAAAGAAGCCTTGTCTTTTCACTTATTGAAAGTTTTTTTTTATCATCAGGAATATGTTGAATTTTATAAATACTATTTCAGTATCTGTCAAGATGACCCTGTGTTTTTTCTTTGACTTATCAAATGATGAATGTCAGATTTATTAATATCTACTTCTTGCATTGATACAGTATTTAATCTTAGAAATTTTCTATTAGTATATAGCTAGATTCGATTTACCATATTTTTATTTAGAATTTTTACATGAAGTGACAGAACTTTATGCTTTTCTTTGATATGCTCTTTGAAAGTTTTGATACCTTCAAAAGAGTTGTACTGCCTTATCAAAATGAATTGGAAATTTTAAAATATTTCTCTGTTATGGGACAAAAGTTTAACTTAGGAATTATCTGTTTGAAGGTTTTTAATAGAATTTGCCACTAAAACAATCAGGGGCAGGTACCTTTCTACAAGGTATAGCTAGTTCTTCGATTACTTTTATTTTCTCAATTTTGTGGTTAACTTACTCTGTCTTTTAAAAGTACTAGCACCTATAATTGTAATTAACACTTTCAGAATAACCACCCTTTCCCTCTGTTTGGTGCCTCCACTTACCCTACTTTTCTTTCTTCTCTTTGTCTGTAAGATATCACATAGTTAAGAAGATCTTTCAAGTTCCATTTGGCTGATATTCTATGATCTGGTTTTTCCTGTGAAGAAATCTAAATGAGAATGTCCTAGAAGAGCTTCTTACTAAGCTCAGCTTGCTGTTACTGCACAGTTTTGTTTTCACTGGTCTTTATTAGATACCCGCAGTTTTGTTAGGTGAAGTTCAGAACAATGAAAAGGCATAAACTCTGCTTCTTAGGATCTTGTGATCACCAAGGGATATTACAAAGAAAGGAAAAGAGGGTTATGTTGGCTTTAGTGGCGGAAATTGTCCACCTGAATGGCATATCTTGAAGATTGGTAAGGTTATTCCATATGGCTGGGAGGAAATGAAAAGCTTATTTGCTTTTCTCATTTTTCCCCCTCCTGTATATATTCTTATCGCTTTCTCAATATAAAATAAATGATGGAAGTTGATCTTGTTTATGGTGTGTGGCTTAGGGCATGAGAACCTTCACCTTATTTTTTCTTTCCTCCTTCAGTTGAACATGAAATTCTGGTAGTACAGGGCAAAGGGGAGACCAGGGTTTATGAAGACTGCGTATCTTGTGAATCTTAAGTAGAGGTCTTCGATTATTAGAGGCTCAACTCTTTCTCATTTTTTTTTGTGGTCAAAGTTACTGTAGGAAGCGAAGCTTTAAGAGATAAAAATCTTAGTTCAGTGAATATAAAGTTTTGAGGAGGAGTTGAACACAGCTTTTAAAAAAAACATTTATTTTTATAATAAATATGATAACATTTATTTTAGGAAGTTCAGAAAATATTGGGAATAACTTACAATTAAAAAAAAACCCGTTGCCATTGAATGGATTCCAACTCAAGTGATCCTGAAGGATAGGGTAGAACTGCGCCATAGGCCTTCCCGGGCGTTTGAACTGCCGACCTTTTAGTTAGGAGCTGTAGCAGTTAACAACTGTGCCGCAGGGTTTCTACCTTACAGTAATGACGTCTGTTTGCTGTAGTCTTTAATGGTCACAGTAACTCTATGATATGTATCCTAATTTCACTCCCATTCTTCAGGTGAAGAAACTGAAGCTTAGAGAGGCTTCTATTTTGGTGCATATCCTTTTCGAACACCCACCCCAACACATGTATATATATTCTGTGAGTAAAATTTGGATCATGCAAACTTGTGACCTGATTCCTTTTTATCTAACAAGACATTATAGAGCATTTCCTTTTATTGCTAGCCTTTGAAAACAGATTAATGCCTCTGTATAATACTTTATCTTACAAAATTTATTTAGCTTCTCAACCTTGACATTGATGATTTTGGGGCTGGATAATTCTTTGTTTGGGGGAATTGTCTTAGGCATTGTGTGATGTTTAGCAACATCCCAGCCCTCACTGCACTTGATGTCAGTACCAGCCAGTGCCACCTGCTTCAGTTGTGACAATTAAAAATCTGTTTCTAGACATTAACAAATAATTGTCTCTTTCCTGGTTGAGGATTTAACCGTATGTATTTTATACTTTTAATGATAATGTGTGCACATGGTAGACTCCATGAATTTTCTGTCTGAAAAGGCAGACCCATGTCATGTAGGTTACATTTATCAGTTCCTAACTTCAACAGCTGCATTTTGGTTAATAAAATCTTTCCACTAGTACCAGTAGTAGTTGAAAGTTGAAAATGTAACGTGATTTGCATTCACATGGAATGCAATTGCTTATCTGTCACCAGACTGATGGAGGGGCATCCTGGGAGTTCTGACCACAGTTGTTTTATGGTAGATGAATTCCATTATCTCCATGTCACTTTCTTAAAAAGTTTGGTCATTGAGGCAGCTATAATACCTTGTGTTATTGATGGAAACCAGAACTTACTCTTTCAGCGGGTTTATGTAGTTTTCTTGGTATGTTTTTGACACTTTAGAAGGATATATAAAGCCATCTTTTTAAAACCAAATAGTCATCCTTTTGTATAAATGAAATGGTCCTTGTGTAATATCTGGCATGCAGTAAATAATACTTGTGTTGCCCTTTAAAGGAAGAAGTAAAAGCTAAAGCTATTCTTAGGTAGTTCTCAGTTAAGATTAGCATAATGTGTACCATTGGATTTTTATACAGATACTTTTATCATCTTTTTGTCTGTAGTATATATCTTTCAATGATGCAGGCAACATTGCATTTTATTGACAGAGAAGCTGAGTTAGTGAAGTCACCATGCTTTCTCAGGGTCGTGCAACTAAGTTAGAAACAACAGAAAGTTCAGGTAAGACTCAGTGACTTCCTGTTGAGTGGTCTTTGTGCTTTAGAGCAGTGTGTCTAGTGAAAGAGGCTCCTGGGTCTGCGAGATACAGTTTAGCCTTAGCATGTGACCACCTAGCACTGTCTTGCATTCTGGGGAGGCATTCTTGAGTGTAAGTAAAAATGTCTCCATCAAGATGCTTGCATCTTCTAGTGCCTTGGGAAGGTATATCTAGGGCTGCTTGACCTTGTTGGGATATTTCTGGAAAGAACACTTCCAGTGGAGGGGTTAGAGAAAGGAGAACAGAAATGGAGATAGAGAATACACTTAGAAATTGTCTAGAGAAGATTGACTATACCTTTTATCAGCCTAGAGCGCTGGAGGCACAGAGATCAAGAGCTGTTGCTGCTGACCAAAGGGTTGACATTTGGAATTCACCAGCCACACCTTGGAAGCCCTGTGGGGCAGTTCTGGCCTGTAGGGTCACAATGAGTTGGAATTGACTGAGTGGCAATGGATCTGCTTTTTGGTTTGCATCATCCTAGCTGCAGTGAGCTTTATTTCTTCAATAATAATGTTAATAAGAAAAAGAATTAAGCAGATTTGTCATGAAGGCTAGGAGAGAGAAGGAACTTTAACTCAAAAGGGAACTTCTGCTAAGGTACCCTTCATTTCCTCATTCTTGTCACTTTAAAATATTGCTGACTCTTGAAGATTCTCCCCTATAGAAGGTAATGTGGTGTTTATTTATGTAAAGCAATTAGATTTCTTATAGAGCAGAAGAGATAATTGGGCATCTTTTGTCTCAGTATGTGTGAATGAATTCATTTAATTGCTGTGGCAGAGAAATTGAGTTCACAAATAGTGCGAAAGAAATCTAAGTCTTCCAGCATCTAAACGTTATCCTGAAAGTTTTCATGGTTGTTATTTCAGAGTGTGCTAAAACGTATGAAGGTTATGGCTTCTTCAGTCATAATAAATTTTTTAAGAGCAGGTTATTTGTGACTGTTGATAATTTGATGAGTAATCACTTTATACGGACATTAAAAGGTTAAGCATTGTCTCAAATTCCTTTCATCAGGGTCTGTGGGGTTTTATCTGTTTTGAAGCAGAGGACCAGTAACAGTAATTATGATAACAGCTTAGTAATTAATACTGAACTACTTGCTGAAATACTTGCCCTACAATCTTGTTTGTTGATAGATACATTCTATTTCATGGTTAAAGCATTCCACCAGCTCTGTGGAAGAAAGATGTGGCAGTCTGCTTCCATAGCGATTTACAGCTTCAGAAATCCTGTGGGGTTGCTATGAGTCATAATTGAGTCGGTGGCAGTGTTCCCCCCCCAAACAGATTATTTAGAACCATTAATTTTTGTGTTCACATTATGATTGAAAAGGTGGAGTTCTGCCCCACATCTTAAAGAGCCCTAATGCTTGTAAAGGTCACATTCTTGCTTCTGACTATTCTTTATGATAATTTGAGCCTGGTGGCACAGCAGTTAACAGCTGTTGCTGCTAACCAAAGGTCAGGTATTCAAATCCACCAGCTGCTCCTTGGAAACCCTGTGGGACTGTGCTACTCTGTCCTATTGGGTTGTTATGAATCAGAATTGACTTAACAACACACAACTATGATAATCATTACTTGACAAATATTTAGTGAAAATCATATTTAGATAATGTTTTCTTATTAATGGCTCCAAGATTCTTTTGTGATTATATAAAAGAAATACCATAAATAGGGAACAAAATAAAGAGAATCAAGGTAAATCTGCTGCTTCCTAGAATCAGTTGTAACAAAACCTTTTCTAAGATTTATTAAGAGATGTATGAATGTTTTTTTTTAAAAAATTTAATCATGGGTCTCCTACAAAATCTGTGTTAGATATATGGAGATGTCCTATATTGTGTATATACATTTATTGATAACGTAATTTCAAATCAATGTGTGTATGCAGTGGTATTTATAGTTCTTATCTCTTTTTGTTGCCTTTGACAATACTCTTGTGGTGAATACATGTACTCCGTAAAACATTATGAGTTACGGCTTTGAGACTTAGAGTGTGAATTCTAATTGATTTATAGTAGAATTTCATCCTTGCTATTAAAAAAATTCTTTTGTATTTGACATCAGTTCTGTTTTTCTGTTCACCCTCTATCTTTAATAAGCTGTGATCTGAAAAGAAATCTTTGAGTATGTCATGAGGCTTCTAGGAAGTGAATTATTTGTAAAGAAAAAGATCTTTTTTAAAAATGCAAGTTTTCTAAAAGTTCAGTATTCTGATACTGGATTTTGATAGCTATTTTTACATCTTAAACTTACGAGATTGACTCCTGGTTTTGAGTATTTCAACTCTCCTTTATTTCAGCTCTTCTTAAGTGAATTGGAGTTCTAGGGAGAATGTTCTAGAAAAAGAAATTCTTTATGTTATACCTTCCTGTCTGTTGTCACTTATTGATTTTCTTTTTTTATTAATGCATTTTTTACTGTGGATGTTCAAAGGGTGTGAAAACTTCTTTTTTTCTTTTTTATTATCTTTTTTTATTTAATATGACTGAGTGAAAATGTACATTCCTGTATAAATTTACATGCCCACCTACATGCAGCTTCCGTAGCTCTCCCTGTCTAGTGACAGCACACTAGTCCTCTCTGCTCCATACATGTCTCATCCTCCCAACAGTCTCCTTTCCCCTCCTCTCCACACACTCTTCTTCCTCCAGCCAGAGGTCAGCAGGATGATACCCTATGGATGCATAGAACCATAAAGTGCATACAATATATGATCACTGTGCTCGCTAAGTCCAGTCCATTCGTGTCCAAAGAGTGGACTTCTGTTATGATTTATGGGCAAGGGGAGCATCAGGGCCAGGGGCCATGCTCCCAAGGGAACCCCAAAACTGCTGGACCATCAATTGAGGTCTTTTAGTGGTGATTTTCAGGATGCACCCCTTTTTATTCTTGAGTTGCCAGTGAGACTCAACTTAGTGAGCTCCATTGTGGCTATCACTGGTGGTGGCCAGGCACCATCTGGTTTTTCTGATTTCAAGTTGATGTAGGCATCCACTCATGTGGGTCTCTCTGTCTTGTGATTGTCTCTACCCCATGTCATTTTGGTCCTTGGTGATCATCCATTCCTGCTGAATTGGGACAGTTTGCTGTGCCCTCGGATGGCAGCTTGGCAGCTTTTAAGACCCCAGACATCACTCACCAATGTGGGGTGCTGAGAACCCTCTTAGCAAAACACTAGTTGTGCCAGTTGGCCTCGATTTCACCTAAGAGCATGGTCTCCTGCCCCCTACCCCAGCTACTCTGTCCTTGCAATATTGGGTTAAGATGGAAGGAGTATTCAAGTTATGCTGAAGTCCACTTAATATTGTTCTTGTGTGATATTACTGATTTCACCCAACCAGATTTCCAGCAACTATCTAATCTAACCCCCCCCCAGCCATCCTTCCCTCACCTTCCTTGCAGCTGTCAGAGTCTTTTTTCCATACATAAGTTTGTTTTTGAGATCTTATCATAGAGGTCTTATACAATATTTGTTCTTTTGTCGCTGACTACTTTCACTCAACATAATGTCTTCTGGTTGAAACTAGGTTATGAGATATTTCCTGGAATCATCATTATTCTTTATCATTGCGTAGTGCTCCATTGAGTATATGTACCATAGTTTACCTATCCATTCTTCCGTTGTTGGACACCTGGGTTGATTCCATCTTTTTGCTATTGTGCACTGTGCTGTGATAAACATTCTTGTACATATGTCTGTTGGTGTGAAAGGCCTTGATTCTATAGGGTATCTTCCAAGTAGTGGAATTACTGGGTTAAATGGTATATCTATGTGCATTTTTTTAAGGAAGTGCCAGATTGCTTTCCACAGAGGCTGGACCATTTTGCAACCCTGCCAACAGTGAAGGAGAGTTCCAGTTTCTCCACAGCCTCTCCAGCATTTGTTGTTTTGTGTTTTTTGGATCATGGCCAACCTTGTTGAGGTGAGATGGTATCTCACTGTCATCTTGATTTGAATTGCTTTAATAACTAAAGATTGTGAACATGTCCGCATGTGGTTTTTGGCTGCCTGGATCTCCTCTTTAGAGAAATGTCTGTCCATCTCCTTTGCCCATCGCTTAATTGGATGATTTATCTTCTTATTGATATTGTGTAGTATCTTATAGATTATGGAGATCAGGGGTTGGTCTGACATAGAGTTGCCAAATATTTTTTTCCCAATCTGTAGATGGTCTTTTAATTCTATTAATAAAGTCTTTGGATGAGCAAACGTGTTTGATTCTTAATAGTTCCCATTTATTTTCTAGTCTGTGGATTGTGGCTTGTTTGACAGATTTTGGAGTCTGTCCACATTGCGTGTTAAAACTTCCATTGTTGTTCCTACCTTTTCTTGGGTGAGCTTTATCATTTTAGGTTTGATATTTAGGTCTTTTCCGACTCGACGGCACTTGGCACTTGGCTATCCAGTTTGAGTTAGTTTTTGTATAAGGTGTAAGATATGGATCTTGTTTCAGTGTATTGCAGATGGATATCCAATTTTGCCAGCACCATTTGTTGAAGATACTGTTTTTACCCCAGTTTAATATCTTAGGGCCTTTGTCGAATATCAACTGTTCATAGGCAGATGGTGTCATCTATGGGGTCTCAGTTCTGTTCCATTGATCGATCTGTCTGTTCTTGTACCAGTACCAGGCTGTTTTGACCACTGTGGCAGTATAATGGGTTCTTAAGTCGGGTAATGAGAGGCTTCCCAGTAGGTTCTTCTTTAGTAGTACCTTACTTATCCGGGACTTCTTCCCTTTCCAAACAAAATTGGTGATTTGTTTCTCCATCTCATTAAAAAATGCCGCTGCAACTTATATTGGGATTGCATTATATAAGCAGATTGCTTTGGGTGAAATAGACATTTTCACAGTGTTACGTTTTCCTATCCATGAGCAGGATAGGTTTTTCCATTTATCTAAGTCTCTCTTAGTTTCTCGTAGTAAGGGCTTGTAGTTCTCTTTGTAAATGTGTGTTATTTCTCTAGTTAGATTAATTCCTAGGTACTTTATCTTCTTAGGGGCTATAGTAAATGGTGTTGATTTGATGATGTTTTCCTTGACAGTCTCGTTGTTGGTATAAAGGAATCCTACTGATTTACTTATGTTTATCTTGTATCCTGAGACTTTGCTAAACTCTCATATCAGTTTGAGTAGTTTACTTATAGATTTTTTTGGATTCTCTGCATATACAATCATATCATCAGCAACAGGGAAATTTTGACTTCTTTGCTGATACAAATGCCCTTTATTTCTTGGTTTGTCTGATTGCTCTGGCTAGAAGTTCTAGTACAATATTGAATAGGAGAGGTGAGAGTGGGCATCGTTGTCTATTTCCTGTTCTCAAGGGAAAGTCTTTCAATCTCTCTCCATTCAGGATGACGTAGGCAATTGACTTTGTAGAAATGGTCCTTATTGCATTGAGGAATTTTCCATCTATGCCTGTTTTGCTAAGAGTTTTTAGCATGAATGGGTGTTGAACTTTATCAAATGCCTTTTCTGCATCAGTGGACAAAATCAGGTGATTCTTAAGTTTAGCCAGTGGTTTGTCAATTTTGTTGATCTTTTCATAAAATGAGCTTTTGGTCTTTTGAATTTTTTCACTTGTTTTTCTATTGTCTGATTCATTTAGCTCTGCTCTAGTCTTTATGATCTGGTTTCTTCTGGTTCCTGAGGGGTTCCTCTGTTGTTCTTTCTCTGCTTGTTCAAGCTGTAGGGTTAGTTCCTTGATTTGGTTTCTTTCTTCCTTCCAGCTGTGTGCATTTATGGAGATAAACAGACCTCTGAGCACTGCTTTGGCTATATCCCATAGATTCTGGTAGGAAGTGTTTTCATTCTCATTGGAATCCATAAATTTCTTTGTTTCATCCTTGATTATCCTCTATAACGCATGGTGTTTTAAGCAAGATGTTGTTCAGTTTCCAAGAGTTCCACTTTGTATCTATGTTTTTTCTGCTATTGATTTTGATTTTTATGGGCTTATGATCTGAGAAGATTCTTTGCATTAATTCAGTGGTATGGATTTTGTTGAGCACTGCATTATGTCCTAACACATGGTCAATTCTGGAGAATGTTGTATGTGCACTGGATAAGAAGGTGTAGTTGTCTGCTGATGGGTGGAAAGTTCTGCATGTATCGATGAGATTTTGTTGGTTATTTGTGGCATTGAGGTCTTCTGTATCTTTACTGAGCTTTTTTCTAGATGATCTGTCCAATATTGAGAGTGGACTGTTGAAGTCTCCCACTATTATTGTGGAGTCATCCAGCACTTTTTTGAGTGTAGTCAGTGTTTCTTCAATGTACTTAGGTGCTCTGATATTAGGTGCATGAATATTTAGTATAGTTAAGTCTTGCTTGTATACTGAACCTTTCAGCAATAAATAGTGTCCATCTTTGTCCATGATGGTGGATTTCACATTAAAATCGATTTTGTCTGAGATTAGAATTACCACACCTGCTCTTTGTTCATTGTTAGCTTGATATATATTCTTCCATCCTTTAATTTTCAGTTTGTTCCTGTCTTTAGGTCTCAAGTGAGTGTCTTGTAGACAACATACAGAAGAGTCATGTCTTTTGATCCAAGATGTCACTCGATGTCTCTTTACTGGAGCATTCACATTCAATGTAATTATTGATAGGTGTGTGTTCAGTGCTGCCATTGTGATATGTTTATTTTTGTGTTCATGCTTTCTGTGCTGTTCTTATTAGCCTGTTCTGGGACATTCTTTTTTGTGAGTTGATTTTTCACCTTTTTCAGAGCTGTTTTTGTAGTTGTTGAGACTCCTGTGTTACATTTCTTGAAATGGTTGATACATCTTTGTTGTGCTTTACTACTGCCCCTATTATCCCCCATAATAAACTATATATAAACCCAATTTTAATTATTACCAGTCTTGTCATCTTCCTCACCATCTGGAAGGACTATAATGACTGCAGTACATCCCTCTTTTTAATATGATGGCACCATAGTTTTCATGTTGATCCCTGAATTGCGTGTTTCAGTATTAAAGCTGTGATTGACTTCGGAGCCTTCGCTAACTCAGTAGAGTTTTGAGTAGTGTGTCGTTCTAAAATATAAAATTAGTGGTTTTGCTCTTCTAAGCCAAAACAAAGAACTTCTTTCAGTATTTCTTGTAGTTTTGGTTTGGTTTGTACAAAGCCTCTGAGTTACTGTTAATCTGGGAATGTCTTAATTTCATTTTTGTATTTGAAGGATAGTTTTGGGGGATATATAATTCTTGGTTGGAAGTTCTTCTCCTTCAAGGCTTTGAATGGGTCATGCCACTGTCTCTATGCCAGCATGTTTTCTGCTGAGAAATCTGAAGAGAGCCTACAGGGTTTCCCTCTGAATGTTAGCTTTGCTTTTAGTCTTGCTGCATTAAGAGTTTCTGCTTATGTTTCATTTTGTTCAGCTTGATTATAATATGTCTTGGAGTCTTTCTTTTGAGATCTATATTGGGTGGCATACGATATGCTTCTGAGATCCCTATAGTTTCTTCCTTCATGATTTCTGGAAAGTTTTCTGTCAACAGCTCAGCAACGATACTCTCAGTGTGCTCAGGTGTGTCACCCTGTTCAGGGACTCCAATTAATTGAAGGTTATTTCTCTTAATAGAGTCCCACATGCTTCTTACTGCTTATTCATTTTTCTTGTTTCTGTTTTCTGATTTCTGCTCATAGACGTAGGCGTCCGTAGCTCTGTCTTCCAAGTCAGAAATTCTTTTTTCCATTTGTTCTGTTCTGTTTTCTTGGCTTTGCATTGAAGTTTCTATGTCTTTGATTTTGTTCTTGACCTGCTGGATTTCAGAGTACTGGTGTTCCATCAGATTGAACAGCTTGTTTAATTTTTCCTTTTGTTCTGTTGTATTTGGTATAAGGTCTACAGGGGCTCTGTATATAATCCTTTTGTATTCCCTCTGATGCTTTCATAAAAGTTTCTTCATCTGGAAAACTCCTTGGTTGTTTTGTTTGGGAGCCTTCTGAAGCAATGGGTGATTTCTTGTATGCCACAAGTGTCTGTTGCTTTTTGGGTTTCGTGTGAGTAATTGTAGGCTGGGAGAGATGCTGTGAGGATGGACTGCAGATGTTTCTCTAGGCTGTCTTAAAATGTGAAGCAAAAGATATCTAACTACTTCTCAAGTCAGTCAGGTTTTCAGGTGTAGAGGTCCCTCTTCCCAGCTGGCAAAGTAAGCACCTCTATATCCAATCCCAGATGATACAGTGTCGTTCAGAATACAGCAATGCTACTGCCCTGTTGGCCTCTGCTGACAGGGCCCAGCTTTAGGTGATGCTGTGTAAAGTACTGCTTTTCTGGTAGAAAAGCGCTCTCCTGTGGGCAGGTTCTGGCTCCCAAGCTAAGAATTAGGTCCAGCTGCGGCCACTGTATCCAAGAGGCGCCCTCCACACAGGCAGCAGATAGAGGGGCTAAAAGTGCTGAAAGGTAGTGATTCCTCTGATTCTGTTGCAGGGCCCCCACCATAGGCGACACTGTGGAAATTACGGGTTTTCCGTTGGAGAAGCGCTGTCCTGTTTGCAAGCTCTGGCTCCCAGGTTGAGAATTAGGTCCCGGTAAAATCTCTACATCCAACGTAGTGTCCCTCACACTGGCAGTGCGATTCCGTACAAACCCCGCTGTGGCAGTGATAAAAAGACAGGCCCCAAATGGCTAGATGAACAGAGTCCTCAGCCTGGCTCACAATATGGGAATTTCGCCTGCCTATCCCCCCAGCAGTGCATCTGAGTCTAGCCGCTAGGCAAGACCCAGCTCTGCCCGCTAACCAAGACAGCGGAAAAACAAGTGAAAATGGTGCATTTACCTTCAGTCCCTGAGAGCCAGGGGTAGCCAGGAGTGGAAGTCAGAAAAAGGAGGTTTTTCGCTCCGTGGTATGAAGTCCCAGTAACAGCCCTGTGCAGTGTCCTGCGGCTCATTAGGTGATCAGAAGGCTCCGCTTGATTATCATTTCAGGTCTTGGTTTCCAGAGGGATGTAGGGAGATGTGTGCTTAGTCCGCCATCTTGACTCCGCCTCTGTCCTTTTTTTTTTAAATAAGAATTTAGTTTGATGATGTTAGTGTCTCCATTTTATATGTAACTTAGAACATTAGATACATATTAAAAGGATTTATCCCTAGCTGGATTTAACTGGTGAGAGTAGGTAAAGTGCCTTAAAGTTCCTATAGGTTCAGATAGGCTCTTCTGGCTATGAGAAATGCCATAGAGGGAGATTATGGCGTGTTTAGGAGTGCTCGACTTATGGCATTTTCTATTAGCCTAATTGTTCAAACCGTGGTAGCATAATGGTTAAGTGCTACTGCTACTAACCGAAAGACTGACAGTTCAAATCCACCAGGGACATCTTGGAAATTCTGTGGGACAGTTCTTCTGTGTCCAGAAGGCTTACTTATTGACAATGGTTTTGTTTATTGTTTTTTACCTTGGGCTATGTGAAATAATCTCACCTCTCCCTTTCACTATATATAGTATTATTTTGTGAAAAAAGACTGGATGTTAGTAAGAAATGCTGTCCACAAATGTTAAGTTCTGCATTAATGTTGCCAATATAAAAATGTTCTCTTTCTTTTAATCCCCAGGATTCCGGTGATGTGTTTTTTTTTTTAAGTAAAATTCTCATTTCTCTTTATTATATAGACAGTGGTAATCACGTAAAATACAGATATATGAGAAATGTTGATAAAATTTAACAGGATCAAAATGTAAAATCCATGGATTATTAACTTGGATTATAAACGCCAAAGGAAAAATTTCTTACATGTGAATTTTAAAATGAATTATCTGATGGAAAGTACAATATTCTTGTAGAAACACATATCCGAGTTAGGTAACCTGGTTTCCTCCATGGTGTTTTTCATGTGGTATTAGTAATGAATTACTCAACAGTTTTGCAGGTACAGATGGTTACTTACCTTAATTTGTAATCCCCTAAAAGTATTTTTTTTTTTTTTTTTTGCCATTAAGTTCAAAACTTAGGATAGCAATGATACGCTGTTTATTTTCAGATATTGTTTTAGAATCCTATGGAATGGTTTGAAAGACTTGTCTTTAATTAAAAGAGCTATATACAGTTAGTGAAGATCCATGTTAGTTGAGGAATTGATTCTTTTAAAAGAGAAGCTGCAGATTTTTTGTGTATGAGTAAATGTCACTCTGTTCATATCTTTGCTCAGCTGCAAGTCAGGACTTGTACTATTCTACTAGGTTGTCATAGAAACACAGTTAACTGTAATCTCAACTCTGACCATTGATGGTTTTATTTGTAGGTTTGCAGGATTATTAAAATTTAACAAAAATTATTGATTAGCTTTTTATTAACACTGGACTGTTTACCACAGAAGTTCAAACTTCATGAAAGCCTTTGTTTGGTCTAAATTTTTGTTTTTAGTTAAAATGACATTTCATATTAAATTTACTTGACTTAAATTTTTCTTTTTATTATTTAAAATGTATGTAGTCTGCAACAGTAGAATAATATCCAGGAATTGTATTTTTGAATCACTTCTCACTTGCTTTGTTTGCAGCAGAGGGAAGATTTAAAACTTCACCTTTAGTCTGCATTTAACTTAACATAAAAGATACCTGTCAGAAAAACATGAAATGCTACATCATGTGGCTAATATTGGACTTCCCATTTTATATACGGTTTCTGAAGCCTAGCATGAAGCTTCACTGAACTGTGTTGTGAAAATATTTATTTTTTATATTTATGTGAAATTATTTCATTTTCACGTATAAATAAGACAGGCAAACCTTTATAGTAACTGTATCTAATGGTCCGTGGATGAGTGCTTTTATGCAAAATAGTCAAGAGGCTAGAATTAACTTTTCACATTGGATGCACATTTGATGTCCAGACTTGAGCAACGTGTAGCATGTTATTGTATGGACTAACATTCAGGTTTCAGTTTGTACTTGACACATTTCTTTCAGAATTTACACATCATCCCTGCCACGTATAATGTTAACTTTGTAATGATTTCTGTTTCTTGTTTGTAGATAATATAAGCCAAAGTGTTTATTTCTTGCCTTTTTGTAACTTTCTCTTCTCAGGTTTCTTTATACATTGGTTAATTCATTTCATATTGACAACAGATCTCTTTTGGACTTGAACAGGGTTTTGTTCTGTGTTGGTTATCATTAGGTTGGTTATCATTCTTTTTAAAGAAATGTACAAATCTTTTGGGTAAGTGTGTGTGTGAAATTTATTCTGTTTTTGTTTTTAAAATTGTGCTTGGAAACTTAATGGCAAGTACACCGTCTTTGATAGTAATACTCTAAGAAGTAAGGGGAAACCCTGATGGCACAGTGGTTAAGTGCTACATCTGCTAACCAAAGGGTTAGCAGTTCAGATCTGCCAAGTGCTCCTTGGAAACTCTTTGGGGCAGTTCTACTCTGTCCTCTAGGGTTGCTATGAGTCAGAATTGACTTGATGGCACTGGGTTTTGTTTTTGGGTTTTGGTGATAAGTACCTAATAGTTTGTGTGTATTTGGAGGAAGAAAGTTTAAGACAGTTAATTACTAGATAAAATATAGATCTTTTTTTAAAAAATCAGTGCTTCAAGTTTTATTTGTACTGTGATAGCTAGCCTCCACAATTGCCTCTTGGGATCCTTGTGACCTTTTATTCATGTCCTTGTGTTATACCTTCCACATTGAATCTGCATGGACTGTATGATCAGTAGAATATTGTAGAAGTGGCAGTATGTGGCTGCTAAGGCTAGTTCAAATAAAACATTGTGGCTTCAACTGTGCTTTCTCTTGGACCACTTACACTGGGGGTAACCACCTGTAGTGTCCTGAGGACATACAGGTGCCCAGTGAAGAGGTTCATGAAGTGAAGAACTGGAGCCTCCTTCCAGGTGCTTGCACCAACCTGCCGACCGTTTGAGTGACCATCTTGGAAACAGATACTCTTATTCCAGTCAAACCTTCAAATAATAGCACCCCCAAATGACATTTTGTCTGCAATCCCATGACAGACTCTGAGTCTGAGTCATGTACCTGATCTGCTCCTAAATGAATAAAGATGATAAATATTTTACTATTTTAAGTTAGTAAGTTTTGACATAATTTGCATGCAGCAGTAGATAACTAATATACCTACTAAAGACTTACAGTTATTTGTAAATGTGTAACAAATGGGAGCTTCTTTTGCTTGTAGAACCGTTTTAAAGGAGGTTGGGTGGTGTGTTATACAAGACATTGACATTGACACATTTATCCATGAGTTTGAATTTTGACTTTGCCTTCTACCCTATTTAAGGAAATTACTTAAAATTTCTGATCTCAGTTTTTATATTTGTAAAATGAGGCCTTTGTATTTCTCATTTTTCTAATTTTAAGTTAGCATAAATATGTGATTTAAAGCCCCTAGCATGATGTTTGGTATATCCATTCTTCCCATCCTCATTTATCTGTAGATTGGCTTTTTCCATGTGATGATGTGGTTGTTAGCTATTTGCCCCAAAGGTAAAGACCTCTGAAGGCATTTTAGTTTGCTTCTTTGTCTGGTATGTCTTATTAGCCTTATAATCTTCATTAGACTTGGCACTTCGTATTCCATGAATCTTTTTTTTTCAACTTCATTTTCTTTTCATTGAGACCTAGCTTGTTGTAATTTTCTTCATGTTTTTTTGCGTTACTCGGTGTCTTGGATCTGTAGGCTGATGTTAGAGAATATTCGCAGTTACTTCTTTAAATGTTACTTCTACCTTCCCCTCCTCCCTTTTTCATTATCTACCTGAGACTCTAATTCAGTGTATCCTTAAAGGGTTTTTTCTTGTGTGTTCCTTGTGTCTTACATATTCTTTTTTTGTGTTTTTCACCTGTGTTTCTTCCTTGGGTTTTCTTTCAATATTTTTTTGTTCACCTATTGTCCACTTGCCTAGTCTTGTCTTACGTTTGCTCATTTTTGTTAAACTGTTCATTAATTTTCTAATTTCAGTTACGTTTTTTAGTTCTAAAATTTTTGTGTTTTACAGATTTCATTTCTTTGTTAAACTGTCTTTCATTTACTGTCTTCATGTTTTGCTATGGTTTTTTGAAAATACTAACCACAGTTATTTTAAAGTTCTGTATTCTCCAAGAAATGGATCACTCTTTGGTCTTATTTTTTTCCTATTCTTATCTGTTTGTGCATGTGCTGTTGTTTTGCTCCCCTCCCTCCCAGCCTTTTTTTATTTTTTGGAGTCACATTGTAGAGGCTCCAGTTGTTTTCTTTCTCCAAACAGAACTCATCCTTTACTTTTCAGTGCAGTCAGGGATATAACTCAGTCAAGGCTGGACTGAAGTTCTGGTAAATTCATTTTTCCTGTTCTCTGGCAAAGGAGCCCTGGTGATATAATGGTTAAGCTCTTGGCTGCTAACCCAAAAGTCCAAAGTTTGAAACTACCAGCTGCTCCACAGGAGAAAAATGCAGCAGTCTGCTTCCATAATAAACACATACAGCTTTGAACAAGAACCCAAAAAGCGGGTATGCTAGTATTACTCTCTTGACAGACATTAAGCAAAATCCACAATAAAGGATAAAGAAGGACACTACGTAATGTTTAAAAGGTCAGCACATCAGGAGGGGAACCTTAATGGCATAGTATTTAAGTACTAAGGTCTGCTACCCACGAAATCAGCAGTTTGTATCTACCAGGCACTTCTTAGAAACTCTTTGGGGCAGTTATACTCTGTCCTATAGGATCTCTGTGAGTTGCAGTCAACTCAGTGGCAACAGTTTTACACCAGCAAGATGTAGCAATGATAAATCTATAAATACCCAATAACAGGGTTCAGATCACATGAAACAACTCTAACTTCACTGAAAAGAGAAATAATTCCGCAGTATTAGAAGGAGACTTTAACACACCACTTTCAGTGAAGGATAAAACATCTAGAAAAAAATCTCCATAAAGATACAAAAGATCTAAATGGCGCAGTCAACAAACTTGACCTCATAGATATATACAGAACAGTTGACCCAACAACAGCAAAGAGTATACATTCTTTTCCAACACACATCAAACATTCTCCAGAATAGACTACATTTTAGACCACAAAGCAAACCTTGACAAAATCTAAAACATTGAAACAACACAAGGCATCTTCTCTGATTATGATAGCATGAAAGTAGAAATCAGTAACCGAACCACCAAGGAAAAAAAATAAAATACATGGAAAGTAAACAACACCTTGCTTAAAAACCACTGACTGAGTGATGGAAGAAATCAAAGATGTAATAAAAAATTCATAGAAACAAATGAAAATGAACGTACCCCAGCAAAACCTTTGGGACATAGCAAAGCCAGTACTCAGAGGTCAATTTTTAGCAATAAACAGACACACTGAAAAAGAAGAAAGGACAAAAAATCAGAACATTGACTCTACAACTCAAACAAGAGAGCAGCAAAAGAAAGCTGCAAGCACAATAAGAAAGAAAATAATAAGGATTAGCCAATAGCCAAGCCAAGATTAGAAATAAATAAAATAGAGAACATAAAAACAATTGAATAAAAAAATGGTTCTTTGAGAAGATGAAATCAACAAACCATTGACCAAAGTGACAAAAGAAAAATAGAACAGATAACCCAAATAAAAAATGAAAACAGTGATACCACTGCAGACCCAGCTGAAATAATAGGAGTCATAACAATAACTGTGAAAAATTGTACTCCAATAAATTTGCACAGTTAGAGGAAACAGACAAATTTCTAGAAACACACCAGCTACCAAACTAAACAATTGAAGGAAAAAAAACTAAACAGACATGTAAGTACAGTTTGCAGAGGTAATAATAATTAAAAAAAACCCTCCTAACTCACCCCCACTAAAAAGCTCTCTCCCGCTCTGCTTCACTGGAGAATTCTACTAAAATTTCATAGAAGAGCTCACACCAATACTGTTGTTAGGTGCCATCAAGTTGGTTCTGACGTGGAGTGACCCTGTGCACACAGAGGGAAACACTGCCTGGTCTGGCACCTTGTCCACAATTGTTTTTATGCTTAAGCCCATTGTTGTGGCCACTGCATCAGTCCATCTCATCGAGGATCTTCCTCTTTCTCGCTGACCCTCCACTCTACCAAGCATGATGACCTTCTCCAGGGACTGATTCTTCCTTGACAGTGTGTCCAAAGTATATAAGGTGTAGTGCTTCCAAGGAGCACTCTGGTTGTACTTCTTTGAGAACAGATCGATTTGTTCTTCTGGTGATCCGTGGTACATTCAGTGTCTTCTCCAGCACCACAATTCAAAGGCATCCATTCTTCTGCTGTCTTTGCTGATCGTCCAGCTTTTGCATGCATGTAATGTGATTGGAAATGCCATGGCTTGAGTGAGGCTCACTTTAGTCTTGAAGGTACATCTTAGCTTTTCAATACTTGAAAGAGATCCTTTGCAGCAGATTTTCCCAGTGTAGCATGTCTTTTGATTTCCTAGCTGCTGCTTACATGGGCATTGATTGTGGACCAAAGTAAAATGAAATCTTTGACAGTCTCAATCCTTTCTCCATTTATGATGATGTTGCTTAGTGGTCCACTTGTAAGGCTTTTTGTTTTCTTGATGTTGAGGTGTAATCCATATAGAAGACTGTGGTCCTTGATCTTCATCGGTAGGTGTTTCAAATCTTCATTTCCAGCAGATAAGGTGGTATCATCTGCATAGTGCAGGTTGTTAATGAGTTGCACTCCAATCCTTGTGCCTCGTTCTTTGCACAATCCAATTTTTCGGATTATTTAGTTGGCATACAGATTGAAAAGGTATGGTGGAAGGATACAACCCTGATGCACACCTTTCCTGACTTTAAACCATGCAGTGTCCTCTTGTTCTGTTTGCACACTGCCTCTTGATCCATATGCAGATTCCTTAGGAGCACAATTAAATGTTCTGGAATTCCTGTTCTCCACAATGTTAGCCATAATTTATTATGATCCACACAGTTGAATGCCTTTGCATAATCAGTGAAACACAGGTAAACATCTTTTCATTATTCTCTGCCCTCAGCCAAGATCCATTTGACATCAGCAGTGATATCCCTAGTTCCACACATCTTCCGGTAGTTCCTTGTCAATATACTGTTGCAGCCGCTTTTGAATTCTTTTTTTTAATTTAAAATAGTTTGACTAGTAACACCAACACTAGTCAAAGTATTTTAAATACAAAATAACGCATTGCTGTCAAGTTGATTCCCACCCATAGTGACCCTACAGGACAGAGTAGAACTGCCCCAGAGGGTTTCTAAGGAGCACGTGGCAGATATAAACTGCTGACCCTCTGGTTAGTAGCCATAGCACTTAGCCACTATGCTATCAGGGTTTCCCACACTACTTCAGAGCATAAAAAAGGAATGAATACTCCCAAATTCATTCTATAAAGACAATCCTGACACCAAAGCTAGACAGAAACACCACAGAAGAAGAAAACTGCCAACCAATATCCTTCATGAATATAGACACAAAAATTCTCCCACAAAACTGTAGTCACTACACCATATCGTTTGTGCACTTTATAGGTTCATGCATCTACAGGATGTCATCCTGCTGATGTCTTACTGGAGGCGGGGGAGAAGGTGGAGAGGAGGCGCTAAGGAGATTGTTAGGAGGATATGACATGTATAGAATGGAGAGGAGGAGTGTGCTGTAGCCGGGGAGGGAGAGCAGGGGGAGCTGCACAGAGGTGGGCATGCAGATTTATACAGGAATGTACATTTTCACTCAATCATAATTTAAAAAAAAAATTGTAGTCACTAGAATTCAGTGACATGTCAAAAAATGATAATACTTTATAACCAAGTGAGATTCATACCAGCTATGCAAGTATGGTACAGAATTAGAAAAATCAATCAAAATTAATCCACACTGTAAATAAAAGTATCATGTGGTCATTTCAGACAATGCTGAAAAGATATTTGACAAGATCTAACACCATTCCTGATAAAAACTTTCAGCAAAATAAGAATAGAAATTTTTTGACAGAAGAGAGGCATTTATGCAAAATCAAGAGCCAATATTATTTTCAATAGAGAGAAACAGAAAGCATTCTGCTTGATAATGGGAGGCAGACAAGGATGCCCTTTATTGCCACTCTTACAAAAGTTTGTTCTGAAAGTCCTAGCTAGAGCAGCAAGACAAGAAAAAGAAAGATCATGCAAATTGGTAAGGAATAGGTAAAACTCTACCTATTTGCAGGTAATAAGATCTTGCACGGAGAAGACGCAAAAAAAACACAAAAAACCCACAGGAATGCTACTGGAACTTCAGAAGATTTCAACAAGGATCAGGATACAAGATTAGTATACAAAAATCAGTTGGATTCCTCTACAGCAACAAAGAGAACTTTGAAAAGGAAATCAGCAGATCAATAACATTTACAGTAGTCCCCAAGAAGATAAAATGCTTAGAAATAAATCTTACCAGGTGTATAAAAGATCTACACAAATAAAACTACAGGACACTACTGCAAGAAACTAAGACAGACTTACATAAAACAGACTATGCTCATGAATGGGAAGATACAACATTATGAAAATGTCAGCACCACTCAAAGCAAAGTAGATACATAATGCGTGTCAACCTAATTTCCAACAGTGTTCTTTAATGATGTGCAGCAAGTACTTACTAACTTTACACCAAAAGGGAGGAGACCCCAGATAAGTAAAGCATTATTTAAGAAGAAAAAGGCCAGAGGCCTCACACTACCTAGTCTTTGAACTATTGTACTGCTGTGAAAGTCAAAACAGCCTGATACTGGTATAATAACAGGCACATTAAACCAGTGGGACAGACTTGATAATCCAGACATAAATCTGTCCATCTTTTAGCAACTGATATTGACAAAAAGCCACAGTCCAGTAAATGGAGAAAAGACAGTGTCTTAGATAGTGCTGGCATAATTGAATGTTCATCTGTAGAAAAGTGAAATGAGCTGTTCCTCATACTGTACCCCCAAACTGACTCAGAATGGATCAGAGACCTAAATATAAAACCTGAAATGGTAGAAATTATGAAAGAAAAGTAAGGGACAATGCTGAGCACCCTAATACATTGCGCAAATACAACACAGACCATACCTAAGAATGCACAAATACCAGAAGAAAAACGAGATACTGAGAGCTCCTAAAAAGTTGAACAGTTTTGCTCATCAAAGACTTTACTGAAAGAGTGAAAAGAGACCCTCCAGACAGAAAATATTTTTGGTTATGATGTCCAACAAGGGTGTGATCTCTAAAATCTACAGAATACTTCAACACTTCAATGACAAAAGACAAACCGATTAAAAAATGTGCGAAAGATATGAACAAACACTTCACCAAAGACATTCAGGAGGCTAGCAGATTCGTGAAGATGTGCTTTCAATCGTTAGCTGTTAAAATCCACCACTGTAGAGTTGTTCCTGCCTCGTAGTGATCCTGTGGCCATTAGAGAAATGCAATTCAAGATTATAATGAAATACCATCTCACCTCCCTTCCCTACAACACTAGCCCAGCACTAATCCAAACAAAATAAAACAAACAATCAGAAAATAACAAATGTTGGAGAGGATGTGGGGAAACTGGAACTCTTTAAGCACTGTTGGTGGGAATGTAAAATGGTACAGTCATTAAGGAAAAGTGTGCACCCTCCTTTAAAAGCTAGAAATAAAAATACTGTATAATCTGGCAGTCCCACATCTATGAATATATCCTGGAGAATAACAGCCATCATTCAAACAGACATTTGTACACCCATGTTTCTTGTAGCACTGTTCAGAAGAGCAAAAAGATGGGTACAACACTAAGTGCCCATGGATAAACAAGGTGAATGAATATACAAAGCATGGTACATATACACAACAAAATATTATGCAGTGATAATAGTGAGTCCATGAAACACCTCCAAACATGGATAAATCTGGAGAGCATTATGCTGGGTGAAATCAGCCACAAAAGGACAGATACTTCATGAGACAAGGATCATAAGAACTTAGGAAACTTTTACACACAGGGGAAAAAGAGTTCCTTGATGGGTAAGCAGGGATGGGGAGGGGAAACTACTAACTAGGATGTAAACAGGTATCATCTTTGGTGAAGGGAAAGATCACATACAACAAAGGGGAAGTCAAGCACAATCTGACCAAGGCAAAGTCAGAATTTTCTTAGACAAATCCAAGCACCGTGGAGTTTCTGGGGTAAGGGCTGACAACTGTAGTCTCAGGGAACATCTAGGTCAGTTGGAATGCCATAGTGTATAAAGAAATGTTCTATATCGTGCTTTGGGGAGTAACAACTGAGCTCTTAACAGCTTGTGAGCAGCCGTCCAAAATACATATGTTGGTCCTGTCCCCCTCAGAATAAAGGCAAGTGATGAAAACCAAAAACACAAGGAAGAGATTACCCGAGAGGACTAAAGGACCACATGAAGCAGCACCTCCATCATCTTGAGCCCGGAAGAACTAGATGGTGCCTGGCTGTCACTACCAACTGCTGTGACAGGGATCACAACAGAGAGTCTCACATATGGTAGGGGAAGAATATGGAACAATATTCAGAGTCACAAAAAAGACCAGACTTACTGGTCAGACAGAAAATGGAGGAGCCCTGTAGACTCAAAACTGAAACCACTCCCAATGCCCACTTTCAGACAAAAATTAGGCCTATTAAAAGAAAACAGTAACACATATGAAGAATGGGTGTGTTAGTTCAGTCCAGTCTGCAAGACCAAATGGACAAATCTTGTCCAAAAGCAAGATGAGAAGACAGGAAAGGACATGAGTTGGATGAATGGACACAGAACCAGGGGTGGAAAGGCAGAGAGTGCTACCTCACTGTAGGGATTGCAACCACTGTCACAAAACTGTGTGTGTATAAATTTTTTAATAAGAAATTAACTTGAGCTGTAAATTTCCGCATAAAGCTCAATAAAATTAAAAAAACTGCCTCCTGAGAGGCAGTTCTGCTGTGTCCTATAAGCCACTCTCAGTTATAATAGACATGACGGCAATGTGTTTGGTTTTGCATGGGTCCCCTGGCAACCAGGAGTTCTGGTGCAGAGCTTGGGGCGTTCTCTGTTGCTGTTAGCTGCAAACGACTCGTCGTTACCCTTGAAGCTGTTGTTGCAGCCTGTGTCAGTACATCTCTTTGAAAATCTGCCTCTTTGTTACTGACCTTTACCAAGCATGACATCCTTTTCTAGAGACTGGTTCTTCCTGGTAACAAGTCCAAAGTGTCAGACAGAGTCACGCAGTCCTAAGGAGCAGTCTGGCTGTATCTCTTCCAGGACAGATTTGTTTGTTCTTTCTACAACCCATGTCAATTCTTCTTTAGTCTTTCTTATTCATAGTACAGCTTTTGGGTGTATGTGATGTGACTGAAAGCACCGTGGCTTGGACCCCCTCAGTCTTCTAGGTGACATCTTTCCCTTTTAACACTTTTGCAACAGATTTGCCCAGTGCAGTGGATCTTTTGATATTTTGACTGCTGATTCCATGGGTTTTGTTTGTGGATGATGGTAAATGACATCAATGACAATGTCAACCTTTTTTCTGTTTGTCACAATGTTGCTTCTTGGTCCAGCTGTGAGGATTTTTGTTTTCCTTGTGTTGAAAGTAACTCCTACTGAAAGCTGTAGTCTTTTATCGTCATCAGTAAGTGCTTCAAGTCCTCTTCACTTTTCAGTAAGCAAGCTTGTATTACCTATATAATGCCAAGTTGTTCATAAGTTGTCCTCCAATCTTGATGCTCTGTTCTTCATATAGTCCACATTTGGGGATTTTTTGCACAGCATGCAGATTGAATAAGTATGGTGAAAAGACAAAACACTGACACCCACCTTTCCTGCCTTTAAACCATGAAGTATTCTCTTATTCTTTTAGATCAGCTGCCTCTTGATCTATGTGTAGTTTCCTCAGTGAGCACAGTTAAGAGTTCTGGGGTTCCCATTTTTTTGAAATGTTATCCATAATTTATTATGATCTACATAGTCAAATGCCTTTGTAGTATTCTTTAGCACCCTATTTTCTGGTGACTCCTGAATTCTGATCCTTATTAGGACATTGAGATATTTGATTTGGTTTTGGGGGCTTTCCTTTTAGCTTCTTAGCCTCAGAACCCGTCTAGCTTTAGAAATTATCAGGGTTTTACAAGGAAAACTGTGTAACAGACTCACTTTTCCACCTGTCTCTTCTGCTGGGATGTTGGCCATTCAAGTCTCCATTTTCTCTACCTTCCAACAGTGTCACCTAGTCCAACCAGAGCTGGAGTTCCCAGCTTCTTGCCCTTCACCCAGAGTTGGTAAATGCTTCCCGGGAGAAAGTGGCTACAGAGTGCCAGCCTCTCCCAAGGTCTGTCTCACCCTGAATCTTGGTATTTTTAATTCTCATTTTCTCAGCAGCACTAGTCTGCTTTTAGATAGTTGATACTGTATATTTCTTCATGTTTTCTAGTTTTTTTTGAGTAAAAGCATTGATGTACCACAAGCTGCTCTAAGTTTAGCTTAAATGTGAAAATTACAGAATTATTTTGGAAGGAAATGTCAATGAGAAGATTTTTTTGTGACTTCCTATTTGGCTAGCTTTAACCTGGTGGCATAATGGCTAAGTGCTATGTCTGCTAACACAAAAGCTGGCAGTTCAGGTCCTCCAGGCCCTCCTTGGAAACTGTGGAACAGTTCTCATTTGCCTTACAGGGTACCTGTGAGTTGGAATTAACTTGACAGAACTGGGTTTGTTTTGGTTTGGTTAGGTTTAATGTACAACTGCTTTCCATATATACAGTATTTTATTATTATTGGTGCAATAAAAATCTTTTTGTGATAAAATCTTCTTATGAATCGTGATTTACAACTATGCTTGATCTGTTCATCACCATTGGAATCAATTTTGTTGTATTGTACATGGAGTCTCCATGAATTGAAGTCAACAGGTAGAATCTATATTGATTACTAGCTTTTTCCATAACTTGGAAACCCTGGTGGCATAGTGGTTGAGTGCTGGTGTTGCTGTTTTAGTCAGCTAGGGCTGCTCTAACAGAAATACCACAGAGTGGATGGCTTTAATAAAGGAAGGTTTATTCTTACACAGTCCGGTAGGCTACAAGTTCATATTCAGGGTGTCCACTCCAAGGGAAGGCTTTCCCCCTTGTTGGCTCTGGAGGAAAGTCTGGTATTGCATCAGTCTTTGTCCAGGAAGCATCTTGGCACAGGAACCTCAGTTCTGAAAGATGTGCTCTTCTCCCAGTGCTGCTTTCTTGATGGTATGAGGTTCCCAAATCTCTGCTTGCTTCTCTTTCCTTTTATCTCTTGCAGGCTGAAAGGATTAAGGGTGAGGCAAGCCACACTCCAGGGAAACTCCTTTTACAGTGGAGCAGGGAGGTGATCCTATGAAGGGATTTACAGTCCCACCCTAACTGTTTAACATACAGCACAGGAAAACCACCAAATGGAGGACAGTCACAAGACACTGGGAATCATGGCCCAGCCACATGGCTACACCTATTTTTTGGGGGGGGGACAATTCAATCCATGACATCCCACTCTTTGGCACCCCAAAAATCACATCATTGAAACATGTACCACATTTATCTCATCATGTCAAAATCATGCCCATCCCATGTGATAGAAGTCTTAAATCAGTTCCAAGTACAAAATTCAAAAATTCCTTTATATCTGTGAAACTTAGAATACAAGCTGTCTGCTTCTAAAGGTGCAATGGCAGAACAGGCAAGTGGGAGAAACTGCAGGGAAAGGAGGCATTAACATTTAACAGGCAAGTCAGCAGAACACATTACATTAGCTGTCAAAGCTTTGAAAATGCTCTTACATTTTCTGAGACATTCTACACAATGACTCTGCCCTCCAGACTCTAGGTATTGGCCACAGTTTCTGGATTTTGAGTGGAGACCTCCAGCCCTGTGCTACAACTCTGCCTTCAAGGCCCACTTGGACAGAAACTCTGCCCCATCAATTTTAGGAGCACCCTAAGCCCAAATGAGTGGCAGTTCCACCATTATGAACACAGGACACCATGGTTCCATCCTTTCAAACTCCTGATGTCATGGCCCTACCTTTTGAGACTGAGGCAGCTCAGCTTCTCACCCTGTTTGTCTCCTCTGCGTCAGCTTCCTATGGCTGCCTGGCCCGGGCCTCAGGCCCACATCTGCCCTGCCGGGCAAGTGTTCCAAAGCTCTGTAGTTCCACTGATTCAAGTGCCCGGAGGCACCCGACTCTTGCTGGAAAGCGTCCTGCCCAAAGGCACTCAGCTCTCTCACTCTGTGGGTCAGCAAGGCCAGCTCCACCAATTCAAGTGCCTGGAGGCACCCCGTTCCGCGAGGAAAACTCTGTGCAGGAACTTAGCTCTCTCGCTCCGTGGGTCGGCTCCAGCGCTGCCTCTGGTTCTGCTGCTGCCGCCAGTCCTCTGTTGTTCCTCACCATCTGCACCTTCTTCATTCCTTCTGAATCTTGTATCCATTCACAGTTTCAAAGTGGCTCCCACATTTTAGGTTTTTGCTAGAGCAGCACCTGACTCACGGTACCACGTTCCAGCTAGGGCTGCTCTAACGGTTGCCAACCAGAAGATCAGCAGTTCAAACCTGCCAGGTGCTCTTTGGAAACTCTATGGGGCAGTTCTGCTGTGCCTACAGGGTTGCTTTGAGTTGGAATCAACTCGACAGCAGTGGGTTTGGAGGAATATTGAGAATATCTTATGATATTGTATCAAACAGTAAGGAGGACATGTAAAGTCACTGACACTACGTATAAAATGATGAAAGTGTTTTTAATGGGTAAGTAGGTTTATGAATATAAACAATACATTTATGAATATAAACAATACATTTTGTAGCATTAAATAAGTAATGGTTGTATATAGTTTATCGAATGAATATCATATAAGATTTTTATGTAAAATGAGTACAGTAGTTTTATATAAAATTTCCAGTTTTCTTGCACTTAGTTTTTTCTAATTTGTTTTTCTGATTAAAGTTCTAATTAGATTTTCCCAGATCTGGCAAAATTATTTGTAATCTTGAAAGAAATGAAAACTTCATGTGTTTTGGAGGTTCATTGTGTTTCTGTGATACTGCTATGACTGTATGTCTGTGAGGTCAGAGGGACAAGTATTTTCCCACACATCTTGTAATAACTTATGTTACACAGTAGACCAGACAATTTTGTATTTACTATAAAACGTGGAAATTGATCATTTAACAGAATATTATCTTTTCAACTGTAGATTTATTCTACCAGTAAAACTAGTAGATTGTACACCGATTTGGAAAAACAAAATGTGAAGGTTATAACCATTAGCTCTGTTGTGATTGTTGTTACTTACTCTTGAATCAAATCTGATTCCTGACAACCAGTCTGAATAACAAGATCATTAAAGGAAACTTCTCTGGTTCTGCCTTGAGAAGTATATTTGAATCTTCGGTTGTTTCAAGTAAATACATGATACCTATCAGTATCCCTGCATTTTGTGCAGGAAGAAGAGAGTGAAGAGGAACCCAAACTGAAGTATGAAAGACTTTCCAATGGCGTAACTGAAATTCTCCAGAAGGATGCAGCTAGCTGCATGACAGTCCATGACAAGGTAAAGGAGCACTGTGAGAATATTCCTTTTAAGTGTTTTCTGTTCTGAGTTTGTTTGTACTTTGCTTTTGGTGGAGGAATTTTGACAGTGATTGTGTTTCCCTGCTTCTGTCCTCCTCACCTTCTTCACCAACAAAATCAAAATAACTAAATTTACATGTTTACATGGAGCCCTGGTGGTACAGTGGTTGACTTGACTCCTAACCAAAAGGATAGTAGTTTGAATCCAACAGCCACTCCTTGAAAACCCTATGGAGCAGTTCTGTCTTGTCCTGTAGGGTCACTAGGAGCTGGAAACAACTGGACAGCAGTGGGTTCTGTGTTTACATACCTGCGCACTCACACGTAACACACCCAAAGAGCACAATAAGTAGACTGTAGACAGTAAGTAGAATCTAGACAGTGATATATATGAAAGATTGATAGCACGTGTTTTTTAGAAAAACTATCTTTACATCATTTGTGTTATGTTAGACTGTTGTTAAGATTAGAAGTGGAGAGCAAAATTGGCCTGCCTGGAGATCATAGTTTATTAACTCTGGACTTAAGTTGGATGAAGAGCCTGATGGTAGGGAAAGGTAATTAGTGGTAACTTGGAGAATATGCCCTCCTAATTTGAGGTGTGTGTTTCCATTTAGGAAGATCGTGATCCAGTTGACAGCATTTCATCTCTTAATTCTGGCCATATCTCTGCTATTCATTGATTCATTTCAGGGAAGTAACATAAACTCCTGGAACTTATTGCCTCCAGTGTGATTGAAGACTTTCTGCTCTAATGTTTAAATACTACAGCTGACCAAATTGAAAACTGCTACTTTTCATTTGCGTTTGTGGTATTCAAAGAACTGCTTGTCACCTCTTCTTGTTTACTTACCAGAAGTCAAATCATTCAGGTGAAATCAGTTGTGCTAGTGAGTGATTCAGAGAGACTGACTAGATACCTAATCTGATAATTTATAAAATGAATCAAGTTTTTGTAATCAAACATGAAAGGGGCTAATTATACTTACTCTTTCACCATTCTGGATTTTAAGTGCTTTAGTGCTACCAGTCCGTAAAACCTATTACCGTTGAGTTGCTTCTGATTCATAGGGACCTTATAGAGCAGAGTAAAACTGCCCTGTAGAGTTTTCAGGCAGCATCTGGTGGATTCGAACTGCCAACCTTTTGATTAGCAGCGACAGCACTTAATCACCGCACCACCAAGGTTTCTTTAATGGCTGGAAGTAGACTCCAGTTTAAAGAATTTACATTTATGCTCTGTTGCTTCTGTGGCTTTTAAAAAATTTTTGTTTTGTCGTCACAGAACATGAGCAGATGACTGTGTGACTGGCTTATGTATAATTTTAGCAGTTAAATACATTTTTATAAGCTGGTTTTTTTTTTTTTGAAGAGTTCATAGTGTTACTGCTAAAAGAGTAGCAATAATTTAATGAAATTTTTTTCCAAAGTTTTTCTTTCTCAGAAATCTTGTAAAGCACTTACAGTTTTATGCTGAAAATTTATGAAATTGAAACAGTAAGTTTATATTTCCTTTCTATTTTAAATATTAAATGAATAGGACTAGAAATTTTGACAAAAAATAAAATAAATTTGGGTAAAGTTCTCCACACAAAACCTTTAAAAAATCCATAAAATAGAATAATAACTTCAACAACGGGTTTTCCAGAGTTGTTGGAGAGGGACACAGTATTAAAACCATTTTAAGGATCTATGCTCCATTAGTTTCCTAACAAACTAAATTCAGTATTTATGAGGAAAATTGACAGTGTTAGATACTTGGGGGTGCAGCGAACTGTTGAGACCTGTTCTTTTACCAGCGATAGCCACAGAATGAAGTGGAGCATTGTTTAGTTTTTAGTTAATATGTGATATTTCTCTTGAAATATTGTTAGTGTCACTGTGGAGAAAAATTATAACCATGTGAGTCTTCTATATCTTACTAGAATGTCCTTCCCCTTCCCCCCCTTTGGAGAAAACATTCCTGTTTGGTTTAAATATTCAGACTGATTTCCCCCCAGAATTACCTTTCCCCTTTCTCCCAGTGCTCAAGCCTCGTGCTTCCCCTAGTCTTGCTGTCTGCCCTGAATGACTAATCGTCATGGCACCTGGTGTACTCAAGCAAGCTTGTGCAGCAGAATCGTCATACCTAGTTATGTCTGCACACCTGATGTTTTATTAACCAGTATTGATTTTTCACCCTGGGGACTTTTTTCTTCCTGAAAAAAGGCAACCTTGCAGGAGTGAAAGGCGTTCAAGGGGATGAATTTCTAATGAACCTCCTTTCTCTTTTTGTGATTCCTCTTTAATGTGGCTACATATTTTAAGTGCGTGCACTGAAATTTCATTTTAAGCAATTCTGTTTTGATAAATCCTTTTAAATCTTGGTTTTCTGTAAGGTTATTTTTTAAAGATTGTGCAGCTTGGCTGAAATGCTTAGTGGTGACTGTAAATTTGAGCATTTCATTATGGGTTGCAGTGAAGCATGCTCACATGCAGTGAAATACAGAGAATTTAGGACTGTTTGAGTAATGATCACACTTAGAAAAAAAGAAGAAAGACCTCATGTCACATTTCAGATTAAAATTTCCTCTAGTGTGTTTAGGGTTAGCCCAGAGAATTAGAGAAATATTGTAGGAGTTATGAGGCTGTTATATAGCTCAGTACCAAGAATAAATATTTCTTGCATTAGTATATAAACATTTTTATTCAGTATGGAAGCATTCTAAAGCTCACTTAGGTACGTCCGAGATTTTTCATTCCTCACTATGCCTTGGATTTTCTGTCTTGCAAACTAATGTTGTGAGTGTGTGTGTGCACACACGTACACATTATATAGATGATTGCACAGATTTACGAATTTGCCGTAAATTAGGGAAATTTCGTAATCATTCCCTTCTGATTTTGAGTTCAACTGTAGTTTGGTGGTGCTTTCACAGCTGCATTTTAATTTACAGCCTCAGTCCATCAGGCAGTGTGTACAGGCATACTCACTATAGTTGTCAGTAGATGAGAGCCCTCAGAAGTCATTCTGACAGCCAGCTTGCATTATCACAATAAAATAGGCTTCAAGAACTATTCTGTTTTAGCAAAAAACAGAAACAAGTCTTCTCCAAGGAACATGTATTCTCTGAGATATTTCAAATCATTCATGCATTTACCATTTTGACTTTGAAACTAGCTTTGGTACTAATTTGTATTAATGCTATATTAATGTTCTAATCCTGCTATTTTTCTTACAGTTTTTGGCGTTGGGCACACATTATGGCAAAGTTTATTTACTTGATGTCCAGGGGAACATCACTCAGAAGTTTGATGTAGTAAGTATCCATTTTAAAATAATATATAAGCTAGAATTTATGCTTATAATTGGTGCCATGAATGTTTGACTTACCAGCATATTTTTATAAGATGAAGCAAAGATCTTTAGCAGTTAAACTAGGGTACTTAAAAAGGTGTCCTAGGGTGCAGTGCTTAAGACTCCTAACCAAAGGGTCAGCAGTTTGAACTGACCAGCTGCTCTGCACAAGAAAGATGTGACAGTTTACTTCCATTAAGATTATGGTCTTTAAGGGCCCAAAGTCGGTCAAATGGGAAAAGGGCAATCTTTTTACCAGATGGTTCTGTTGAAACATTGTGTCAGTTTGTAACACAGAGCAAACTGGAGGGTATTATGCCGGGTGAAATGAGTCAGTCACAGAGGGTCAGCTGCTGTGTGAGACTACTACTGTGAAAACTCATGAAAAGATGTACACACAGAGAGGAACAATCTTTGATGGTTATCAGGGACAGGAGGGATGGGGATGGAAAAATAAAAAAATGAAAGGTTATAGCTTTGGGAGGGGAGAGCAAGATAGTGAAGTGAATGGATGTTTCTGTTTATCTCCAGCCTACTGAACAACAAATAAAAATTGGTACAGACTGAGATCTCAGAACTCTGGATGACAGCGGAGATATTGGAGAGTCAGAATGAATCTAGAAGTGGGGAAGAGGGGTGGGGATTGTACAGAAGATCAGAGAATATACCCATTAACATCAGGAGCATTCACTCATTACAGCCATTTTAGGGTGGGACTGGGCAACATCACAAACAGGGAACACAGATGGAAGCTGATCTGAGGCAGCTATAGCCCATTGTTGTAAGGCAGTGCAGGCTAGCCATTGGAGTTTACAGGTTGTACATTTGGGAGGGGTGAAGGGAGACTATAGTGCTGTGAGAAAGATTGCCCTTAAATCTTGCTCATATTTGAGACAGACAGGCGCTAGAACTAGAAGGAACTGCAAGAGCAGCAGGGTGGTGAGAATACTTCAGAATGACAGCTGGCTCCTGACCCTCAGTGAGACACCATGGGAGAGTCAGTGCAGGGATGCCCATGAGGGAACAGCATAGGGGTCCTTTATTCTTTGCCCCTGGAAAGTTTAGCCCTGCTGCTTATGTCATGTGTGTGTACAACATAACCAGCCCCACCCATGTAAGCATTTTGAATTCCAAGGACCAAGCATGCAGAACTCCTGAATCACAGTGAAAAAACCTTAGGATAAGGGTGCCCTTTAGTGGCTTTCAGGAGTAAATACCAAACCCATTACCATTGGTTTGATTCTGACTCATAGAAATTGTGTGGGATGGAGTAGAGCAGGGCTGTGAGTCTTTTTGGAAGCAAGCTGCTACATCTTTCTCCCACAGAGTAGCTGTGGAATATAGAACACAGCCTTTTGATCAACAGCAGGCACTTGACTGGTGCAGTACTAGAGTACTGAACACAAAAAACAGAATAAAAATTTAAAGTGAAAAAGAAAACAAACTGACCAAGTTGAACAAAAAGTAGTAAAACACAAAATTATTAGAGAAGAAAGACCAATCAAAAGTAAAGAATGAAAACAAAACTAGACTAATGCAGAGAATTAATAATTTTGACACTATGGTACTACATATGTTGAAAGAAAGTATAAAACACAGAGAAAACAAACTTGTGAAGATTAGGACACAAAAGTACAGAATGAGACAATCAACGAGGAAGTTGAAAACATAAACAGAAAGAAAGAAAGAAAACTGCTGAAACTGAAGAATAAAGTAACTGAATTTTCTAGAAAGGGAAACACTATACAGTAGGGTCAAACAGACAACAGATAGAATAAATGAACTAGAAGACAAAATAACTGAACTTGTCAGTTCTCAAAAGAAACAAGTGAAAAGAACAAAGAAAAATAAACTCAAACGGAAATATGGGATTCTGGTAAAATCTAACATTTGAATTATTGGAATCCCAGAGCACCATGATAACAACAAAGGCATAGACATGATTTTCCAAAAAATTATCAGAGACAGTTTACTTGACCTTGGTGGAGAACCAAGCCTGTAAATATAGCAAGCTACACAGATGCCAACAGGGTTGTTTCCTTTCTCTATACTTACTCAGTCTCTATGCTGAAAAATAATGAGAAAGCTAGACTATATGGAGAACGTGACATCAGAATCGGAGGAAGACTCATTAACAACCTGCCCCCCAGATGACTCAACCTTGTATGCTGGAAGTGAACAGAACTTGAAGCACTTACTGATGAAGATCAAAGACTACAACCTTCAGTATAGATTTTACCTCACCTTAAATAAAAGAAAAAAAAAAATTCCTCACAATTAAACCAAGAAGCAACGTCATGGTAAACAGAAAAGATTGACGTTCTCAAGGACTTCATTTTACTTGGACCTGCAGTCAGCACTCATACAAGCAGTAGTCAGGAACTCAAATGACATACTGTATTATGCAAACCTGAAAAGACTTCTTTAAGAAGCAAAGATGTCACTTTAAGGACTAAGGTCTGCCTGACTGAAGTCATAGTATTTTCATTTGCATTATATGTATGTGAAAGCTTGACAATGAATAAGGAAGACTGAAGGAGACTGATGACTTTGAATTACGGTGTTGGTGAACAATATGGAATATACTATGGACTGCCAAAAGAACAAATAAATCTACCTTGGAAGAAGTGCACCCAGCAGGTTCCTTAGAAGCAAAGATAGCAAGTCCTCATCTCGCATCCTTTGGACATTTTAGTGGGAAGGACCAGTCCTTGAGTAAGTACATCATGCTTGGTAGGATAAATGGTTAGAGAAAAAAAAGGAAGGTCCTCAACAAAATGGGTTGGCACAGTGGCTACAACAGTAGGCTCAAGCATAGCAGCCATTGTGAGGATAGTAAAGATCCAGGCATTATTTTGTTTTGTTGTACATAGGATTGCTATGAGTCAGAAACTACAAGGTAGCCCCTAAGAAAACAACAACATGAACCCCAGTCAGAAGGGATGCCAAAAGATCAACTTCATGCCACATGCTAATAAAATTCTTGAAAACCAAAGGTAGGATAGAATCTGAAAACACCAAGAGAAAAATGTACCAAAGGTCTTTCATAAGACCAGTGTGAATTTCTCCCTAGAAACTCTGGAGGCCAGAAGACAGTGAAGCAACAAATAGAAAATACTGAACAGAAACAATTACCAACCCAGAATTCTTTATCCCACAAAGTTGTCATTCAGAATCAGAAATACAGTGGCAGTCAAGACATTTCCATATAAACAGAAGCTCTGCAGTTTGTCACTACTAGACCAGCTTTGCAAGTATTACTTAAAGAAATCCTCCAAATGGCAAGCAAAATCATTAAATAATCACTTATACCTATACTTGGGGAGAAAAATAAATTAGAAATAAGAGAAACAGAGAGAGAAAAAGATTACTAAAAAATGCAAAAACATGGGCACTGATAAGGACCATGTGTATGATATTTTCAGGGAAAGACTCAATAATTAAATCCCATGAACAATAATACATTGTCAAGTTGTAAGAAATAAGCACAAAATAAAGTTATTGACTATAAGTTTTATATTGATATTAACAGAAACACAACAATGGAAATGGAGGGGAGAGGAGCAGGGATAGACTTACTATGTTAAGGTTGTAGGTTTACTGTTGTTCATATATTAAACATTGTTACAATAGTAAGTTGTGTAATATAATAGATGTAGTAACACTAAGAAATCACCAAGAAAAAGCATTCAAAAGAGAATAAAGTAAAAAGGATCATCACAAGAAAGCAAGCAGATACAAGCAAAACAGAAAAATTTCAGTAAAATTATGAAACATGTAAAGAGTAAAGTAAGTGAGGTAGGCAATTTGTTTTCACTAGTAACCTTAAATGTAAATGATGTCAATAGCCAATGCAAAAGAGATTGGCGAAGTGGATTTTTAAAAAATCCGTGACTCATCCTGTTGCTGTCTTAGACATAAGGACACAAGCAGACTAAAAATACAAACCTGGAGAAAAATACTCCAACCAATCAATTAAAAAGAGCTGAGGGAACTATATGGATAGCAAATAAAATAGGCTTTCAATCAGAATTTATTACAAGAGATGAAGAAAGACTTTGTGTAATAAAAAGATCAATCCAACAAGAAGGCACTGCAGTCTTAAATGTATAAATACCTGATAGCAGTGCACCAAAATATATGAAACAATTACTGACTAATATGAAAGGAGAAACAGATATCTTCACAAAAATAGTAGGGGACTTCGTTGTATCACTTTCTTGAGAACATCTAAAAGCAAGATCAGTGATGACATTGAGAACTTAAAATCATAGCCAAAATGGACCTAATGGATATATGTAAAATACTGTGCTCAGCATCAATACAGTGCACATTCTTAACCAGCCTATATGGATCTTTTGCCAGAACAGACCGTATGTTAGGACACAAACAAATCTTAAATTAAAAAGGTTGAAATAATGCAGAGTATCTTCTCTGACCATAACGGTATGAAGCTAGCAGTCAACAATAGGAAAAATAAGGAATAAAGAAAGAAATACATGGTAATCAAGTGACATAATACTGAAAAACTATGGATCCTAGAAGAAATGAAAAGTGAAATTAAAAAAAGCTTGGAAATTCATAGCAATAAGTGACTATATTGAAAAAGAAGATCTAAACTTAAACTGATAACTTGAAGTAATAGAAAAACAAGTGCAAAAGAAGAGAAAAGCTACCAGAAAAAATAAAGATCAAGGTAGAAATAAATGAAATTGGCAATAGAAAAACAGTAGAAGAATCAAGAAAACCAGAAATTGTTTCTTTCAAAGGATAAGTAAACTACACAGACCATTGGCTAGACTGACTAAAGGGGAGAGGAGGGGTGAGAAGATGCAAGTAACCCAAGTTAAGGAATGTAATTGTTGGGGTGGAGTCAAGATGGTGGACTAAATGCATGTCTCCCTAAATCCCTCTGGAAACCAAGACCTGTATTGATAGTGAAATGGAGCCTTCTGGACACCTAGTGAGCCCTGGGATGCAGCATAGGGCTGTTAATTTGGACTTCATACCACTGAAAGCAAAACCTCCTCTCTTTCACTGACCTCACTCTCCACGAACAGAGGCTTGCACACACCAAAGGTAACTTACCATTTTGATTTATTTTCCCCTCTGTCTTGGCCAGTGGGCAGAGCTGGGACTTGACTAGCTGCTGGTCTTGGACACACTGCTGGTGGGACCGGCAAACGTAATTACCAGGTTCTGAGAGCCTGGCTTTGGACTCTGTACCTCGGCGTCCGTATCTTTCTGCCTGTGCCATGTGGTAGCCATACAGACGCACCTGTGCGAGATACCATCTTGATCCACTGGGAAATGGAGAAGCCCAGGCAGAGGCCCCGGCTGGACTTTGTTCCTAGGCTGGGAGGTGGCGCCTGCTGGGGGGAGAGTGCTTTTCCACCAGGGAGACAGTGTTTTGCTCAGTGTCACCTGGGGCAAGGGCCCGGTGGTAAAGGCTGTGGACACTGGGCATTTTGGCACTCTTGGCCATTCTTTCTGTCAGGAGCTTGGGCCCAGCCAGCTGGCAAGCTTGTGGGGGATGCCATCTTGTTTTGCTAGGAGGCGGTGTGATCCATATAGGAGCCTCAGCTTGAACTAATTCCTGGGCTAGGAGGCAGTGCATATCCAGAAGAGACCGCTTTTCCAGCAAAAAAGTAGAATTCTAGACAGCATGACCTACCGCTGGGGCCCGACAGCAGAGGCCAGCAGGCCAGTAGCCTTTCTGTATTTTGAGCTAGTTTATAACATCTGGGGTTCAATATAGAGGTGCTTACTTTCCCAGCTGGGAAGAGAGACGTATACACCTGAAAACTTGACTGACTTTGGAAGTTGTCAGATACTTTTTACTTCTCATTTTAAGATGGCTTAGAGAAACAACTGTGGTCCATCTTCACAGCATCTCTCGCAGCCTCTGTTGACCCACATGAAGCCCAAAAAGCAGCAAACATTGGAGAGGACAGTAACCCGAAAATCACCCATGGCATCAGAAGAAACCACCTCAGAATTTCCCAGATGAAGAAGCTTTTCTGAAACTATCAGAAGGTGAATACAAAAGGATTATATAGACAGCCCTCCTAGACCTTATATAAAATGCAGCAGAGCAAAATGAAAAATTGAGCAAGCTGTTCGATCTGATGGAACATCAGTACTTGGAAGTCCAACAGATCCGGAACAAAATCAAAGACATAGAAACTTCCATTCAATGTCAAGAAAACAGAATGGAACAAATGGAAAAGAGACTTTCTGATTTGGAAGACAGAGCAACTGACTATTGTATCTATGAGGGGAAATCAGAAAAAAGAAACAAAAAAAATGAAGAAGCATTAAGAAGCATATGGCACTCTATTAAGGAGAACAATCTACGATTAATTAGAGTTCCTGAAAAGGGTGAGACACCTGAGGACACAGAGAGTATTGTTGCTCAGCTGCTGACAGAAAACTTCCCAGAAATTATGAAAGAAGAGAATATGGGTATCCAAGGTACATGTCGAACACCACTCAATATAGATCTCAATAGAAAGACTCCAAGACATATTATAATCAGGCTTAACAAAATGAAACATAAGCAGAAACTCTTAAAGGCAGCAAGACTCAAAGGCAGAGCTGACATTCAGAGGGAAACTCTGTAGGCTTTCATCAGATTTCTCAGCAGAAACGATGCTGGCACGGAGACAGTGGCATGACATATTCAAAGCCTTGAGGAAGAAGAACTTCTAGCCAAGAATTATATATTCTTCAAAACTATCTTTCAGACATGAAAATGAAACTAAGACATTCCCAGATAAACAGAACCTCAGAGACTCTGTACAAACCATACCAAAGCTATAAGAAATACTGAAAGTATTTGGAAGAACAAAACTGCTAACTTTATATTTTACAAGGACACATTATCCAGAATCCTACTTAGTTAGAGAAGGTTCCAAACACAAAGCTATAACAGTGATCATATGTAAACTATGATATCATCATATCAATCAAGATAAAAAATAATAATAAAAAAAGAAATGTAATTGTTGACATTGCAGGCTTTCCGATAGATCATAACTCATTACTATGAAAAATTATACTCAAGCAAACTTGAAAACCTAGATATAACTCACAAATTCATAGAAATGCACTACCTATGCAGACTAACACAAACAGGTAAGAAATTTAAACAGATCTGTTACAAAAGAAGAGATTGAAAGTGTCATTAAAAAAATTCATTTCTGGGGAAACACAAGAATAAAAAGGGGTGCACCCTGAGAACTCCACTAAAAGACTGCAGTTGATGGTCTGAAGGCCTGGGGGTTCCCGTGGGAGCATGACCCCTAGACCTGATGCTGCACCCTGATCGTAAGTCATTACTGAGGTCAACTCCTTCGACAGGAATGGATTTGACTCAGTGACACAGACTGACCATATTATGTGTGCACTTTATGTTCTGTGCATCTATAGGATGTCACCTTACTGGCCTCTTACTAGAGGGTAGTGGAGAGGGTGGAGAGAGGGGACAGGAGATTGTTAACAGGATATCACATGTATAGAACAGAAAGGAGGAGTGTGCTGTCACTGGGCAAGGAGAGCAGAAGGAGCTGCAGATAGATGGGCATGCAAACTTAGATTGGATTGTGCACTTTCACTCAATCACAATAAAAAAAAAGTCCAGGACCAGATGGCTACACTGGAGGATTCCACCAAACATTCAGAGAAGAATTGACATCAGTCCCACTCAAAGCTGTAGAAGACGTAGAGGCACTACTGAATAGTTTTTATGAAGCCTGCATGACCCTGATACCTAAACCAAGGAAAAACACCACAATAAAAGAAAATTAGAGATCAGTCCCTTATGAGTAGAAGCAAAAATTTTCAGCACAATTCTAGCCAACAGGCTTTAAGCCACATGATCAAAAAAATGATAATCCATGATCACACGAGATTTATACTAGGATCACAAACTTGTTTGAACATTAGAAAATCTGTAAGTGTAATCTGCCACATAAATAAAAAAGGGATGAAAACCATGTGATCATATCAGTCAGTGAAGAAAAGGCATTTGTTAAAATTCAACACATTTTTCTCATTAAAAAAAATCAGAAAAAAAAGAAATAGATTTCTCGACATAATTAAGGGTATATATGCAGAACCAACTGGCAACATTATACTTAACCAAGAGCTGAGAGCCTTCCTCTTTGAGAATACGAACCAGGCGAGGATACCAATTATAATCACTCTTAATTCAACTCTGTACTAGAGGTCATAGCCAGAGCAATAAGACAAAAGAGAAATAAAAGGTACACAAATTGAAAAGGAAAAATAGAAATGATGTTTGCAGAAAACATGATCCTGTACATAGAAAACTAAAAGATTTCACAAGAAACTACTGGAATAGAAGAATTCAGCAACATTGCAGCATACACGATGAGCACACAAGTATCAGCTGGTTTCCTGTATATTAACAAAGACTATGCCAAAAAAGAAATCAAGAAAACAATACCATTTGTAGTTAATGTATAAAACTCCTTGCTGTTGAGTTGATTGGTCCTTTTGAATCACGTAAAACTGTTCCACGTGGTTTCCAAGAAGCACCTGGTGGATTTGAACTGCTAACCTCTTGGTAGCAGCCATTGTATGCTGTAGTTCCTAACCATGGTGGCACCAGGGCTTGTATATATTCTAGATTGTGTATTTATAGGTGGTTTTTGATAACTTTGGTGGCATCTCTGCACAGAGGTAACTAAGAAAACATTCATATATCAGGATGGCTCTCCCACTGATAGTCAAGTATAATACTTACAGAAGGCTGTAATATCTGGTCCTTTAGTGGTAATTATATTTGGACAGATACCTCTTACATATTTAAAATTTGAAGTAATTTTTTACCCAGTGGAATTACCCTCCCACCCTACATATTCCAGAGTTCAGCTTAATTTTAACTCTTTGAAACATGACTCTGGACTTGGTTGTGGACAATGACTTGTCAGAAAAGCCTGTGGACTTCACTCTGTAGGAGACGAGGTCCCCAGTTCCTGTGGTTCTTTCTTTGGGGGGCAATGCTTATGGAAAGTAAATGTTGTAAAAGTTTTTGTCAGTGAATACTGAAAGGAGGAGTGATTAGCTTTGTAAGTGGGAAATGGGGAACTGATGAAAAGTGAAATTTGAGTTCAGTTTTGAAGGATGAGCATTTTTCCATTGATTGAAATGAGGCTGTACAGGGTGACGCATTCTTCTTGTGAATCAAAAAATTTAAGGGGCGAGGAACATTCATCACATATGTATATTATTGATATATATATATTTTTTGGTTTTCCTGGAGTAACTGAGAGAGGATGAGTAGAGTGCAAAGGATGGGTGGTCAAATGCATTAGAATTAGGGACTCCTTAGCAGGTTTGGCAGTAGGACCAGAGGGAAAAGAAGGTGATTTTGGAGGGTAGACTATTTAAAGAACTAAGTGAAACCAGAAAGATAGCATCATCGGTCAAAAGGCAGGGGTTTTATATATGGGTAAAGTATGAAAGTCTGGGTACATAGTTGATTGCAAGTAATTTATACCTTGGATTTGTTTTGTCAATAAAAGGCTTTTTCATATCTGAGAACCTTGACAGAGAATGTTTCAAAGTAACATTATGTCCTTCCTTCTTAAACAGGTTCTGCTTTTCTGTTTAGTTTTGCTTTCTTAGCCTTCTCTGGAAATTATTTCTCTAGCTACAAATCCAGGTATTTTTCATTTTATAGTGTCTTGACAATTAGGATGTGTGTTTTTCATCTCATAGAATCATCATTATTAGTGTAGATGAGAATTGACAGAGTATTCGAGCATTTATTTGTCCAGTCTGGACATGACCTTCTTCGTCAGCATTCTTGTCATTTCATTGCCCACTTTCTACTTTGTACCTCCAGTAGGAAGGAATTCATTATTCCCAGGAACAGCTGTTTAATTTTAATGCTTAAGCTTTTGTTGGTTTACTTGATAACCCTACCCTCTCCCACCCCTCAAAAAACAGATAATACATACCACTGTTAAACATTTACTGGAAATCCTGGGGAAACCCTGGTGGTGTAGTGGTTAAGTGCTACATCTGCTAACCTAAAGGTCAGCAGTTTGAATCTGCCAGGTGCTCCTTGGAAACTCTGTGGAGCAACTCTACTCTGTCCTATAGGGTCACTATGCGTTGGAATCAAGTCAGTGGCGATGGATTTGGTGTTTCGTGGTTTGGAAACACTGGTGCTGTGGCTCCTAACCAAGAGATCATCAGTTGGAATCCTCCAGGCATTCCTTGGAAACTCTATGGGACAATTCTGTTCTGTCATATAGGATTGCTGTGAGTCAAAATTGACTCGATGGCAACAGGTTTGGTGTTTCTTTTTTAAACACTTACCAGAATGACTGAAATTAAAAAGACTGGCTATACCAAGTGTTGTTATAACATACAGAAGCAGGAACTCTCCTACTCTGCTGACAGAAATATAAAAATCATACAGCCATTTGAGAAAATGGTTTGTCAGTGTTTCAACACATTGACTATATATTGTTGTTGTTGTTAGGTGCCATTCAGTTGATTCCGACTCATAGAGACTGTAGGCACAACGGAACAAGACCCTGCCCAGTCTTGCACCATGCACACATCGTTTTTATGCTTAAGCTCACTTTTGGAGCCACTGTGTCAGTCCGTCTCATTGAGGGTCTTCCTCTTTTCCACTGACCATCTACTGTTTCAGACATGATGTCCTCCAGGGATTGATTCCTCCTGATAACATGTCCAAGGAATGTAAGATGTAGTCTTGCCATCTTTGCTCCCAAAGAGCACTCTGATTGTACTTCTTCCAGAACAGATCTGTTTGTTCTTTTGGCAGTCTGTGGTGCATTTAGTTTTCTTCTTCAGTACCGCAATTGAAATGCATCAGTTCTTCTGTCTTCATTATTTACTGTCCAGTTTTCACATGTGTATGATGCAGTTGAAAGTACCATGGCTTGGATCAGGAGCACCATAGTCTTCAAGGTGACATCTTTGCTTTTCAACACTTTAAAGAAATCTTTATAGCAGATTTCAAATCCACCAGATGCTCCTTGAATACTCTGGGGGGGTCAGTTCTACCTGGCCCCTAGGGTCGCCGTGAGTCGGATCCATGGCTGGCTGGCATAGCAGATTTGCTCAATGCAGTGTATCTTTTGATTTGACTGCTACTGCCATGGGCGCTAATTTTGTAACCAAGTAAAACCCTTGACAACCTCACTCCTTTCTTCATTTATTCTGATTGTGTTTACTGATTCAGTTGTGAGGATTTTTGTTTTCTTCTTTTGAGGCGCAATACATTCTGAAGGCTCCAGTCTTTGATCTTTACCAGTAAGTGTTTCAGATCCTCTTCACTTCTCACAAGCAAGGTTCTGTCATCTGCATACTGCAGGTTGTTAATGAGTCTTCCTCTGTTCCTGAAGCCATGTTCTTCTGTCAGTAGTCCAGCATATTGGATTATTTGCTCAGCATACTGATTGAGTATGGGGAAATGATACAGAGCTCATATACACCTTTCTTGACTTTAAACCATGCAGTAATCCCTTGTTCTGACAAGTGATTGCCTCTTGGTCTGTGTACACATTCTGCATCTGCACAATTATATGTTCTGGAATTCCTGTTTGCAGTGTTATCTGTAATTTTTTATAATCCACATAGTGGAGCACCTTTGCGTAGTCAGGAAAATGCAGGCAAACATCTTTCTGATATTCTCTGCTCTTAGCCACTGTCTGTCTTACATCAGCAATGATATCCCTGCCTCCATATCCAGCCTGAATTTCTAGCAGTACCCTGTCACTGTACTGCCACAGCTGCTTTTGAATAACCTTTAGCAAACTTGTACTTGCATGTGATATTTAATGATACTGTTTGATAATTTCTTCTTTAAGTTGGATCACCTTTCTTGGAACTGAGAATAAATATCGATCTCTTCCATTCAGTTTGACAGGTAGCAGTCTTCCAAATTTCTCAACAGAGTCAAGTGAACACTTTCAGCGTTACTTCCTTTGGTTAAAACATCTCAGCTGATATTTCATCAGTTCCTAGATCCATGTTTTTCTCTAAAGCCTTCAGTGCGGCTTGGACTTCTTCCTTGAGTACCATTGTTTCCTGATCATACGCTGCCTCTTGCAGTGGCTGCACATTGACCACTTCTTTTGGTATGGTAACTGTATTCTCACATGTTCTTTTGATGCTTACTGCAGCACTTAAAATCTTTGCTGTAGAATCCTTCAGTATCACAATTTGAGACTTGAATTTTTCTTCAGTTCTATCCTCTTGAAAAATGCCAAGCGTGCTCTCCTCTTTTAGTTTTCTACCTGCAGCTTTGTGCAGATGTCTTATTTCTTGAACTGCCATTTGAAATCTTCTATTCCGTCTTATACTTTGTCGTGTCTTTCTTTTGCTTTAGCTACTCAGCATTGAAGAACTAGTTTAGGAATCATTTGTGACATTCACTTTGGTCTTCTCTTTCTTTCCTGTCTTTTTAATAATGTCTTGCTTTTTCATGGATGATGTTATTCTGTAGTTAATCTGGTTTTCGGTCTTTAGTATTCAAGGCATCAAACCTGTTTTGAGAGTGGTCTGTAAACTCAGGTGGGGTATACTTAAGTCATTCTTTGGCTCTTACTGACTTGTTCTAATTTTCTTCAGTTTCTGTTTCAACTTGCATGTGAAACAGTTGATGGTCTGTGATGTAACTGGCACCTGTCCTTGTTCTGACTGCTGATGTTGAGCTTTTCCATTGTCTCTTTCCACATATTTACTCTTTTTGAGTTCTGTGTATTCCATCTAGTGAGATCCACATGTATAGTTGCCATTTATGTTTTTTGAAAAAAGATATTTGTAATGAAGAAGTCACTGAACTTGCAAAATTCTATCATGTGATCTCTGGCATCGTTTCCACCCCCAAGCGCTATTTTTCAGCTACCAGTCCTTCTTTGTTTCCAGCTTTTACATTCCAGTCACTAGTAATTATCAGTGTATCCTGACTGCATATTTGATAAATTTCAGATTGCAGAAACTGGTAAAAATCTTCAATTCCTTCATCTTTGGCCTTAATGGTTGGCATGTAAATTTGAATAATAATTGTATTAACTGGTCTTCTTTGTAGGCATGTGTATATTATCCTATCACTGACAGCATTGTACTTCATGATAGATCTTGAAGTGTTCTTTTTGTGAACGCAGCACCCATCCTCTTCGAGTTGTGTTTTTGGACATAGTAGACCATATAATTGTCCAATTTAGAATAATCAGTACCAGTCAATTTCAGCTCACTTAATGCCTGTGGTACTGATATTTACGCTTTCCATTTCATTTTTGATGATTTCCAGTTTTACTAGATTCATACTTCAGATGTTCCAAGTTCCAAATATTAATGGATGATTGTGGCTGTTTCTTCTCACTTTGAGTTGTGCTGCATCAACAAATGAATGTCTCGAAAGCTCGACTCCACTAAAGTCAATGCTATTTTGAGGAGGCTGCTCTTCACCAGTCTTCTTTTGAGTGCCTTTCGACCTGGGGGTTCATCTTTCAATGTTATATCAGCCAGTGTTTCACTGTTATTCATAAGGGTTTTGCTAGCTAATTCTGTTCAGAAGTAGATTGCTGGGTCTTTCTTCCTAGTCTGTCTTAGTCTGGAAGCACAACTGACACCTGTGTGCCACCAGTGACCCTGCTGGTATCTGATTGCTGAACTGACATACATGTAGGGGAGCACACTTAATGAATAATGCTCATTCAAGGGATGTTATAAGAATGGCTGTCCTTGGGTAGAATAGGTGATCTTGTGACTGATTATTTCCTTTTGAATGGATTTTTTAGTTGAAATCACTAAAGCAGATGTTACAAGCATTTTCAGAGTTTTACTGCTGGCTTGCATTTCCCTCAGTTAGACTATACCAAATTATATTCTCATTCCCACTATCCCATATGAAAGCATATTAATTTGTTGTGAACATTGGCTGTTATCATTCAAAAATTCTCTACTAATTATGTTTGCAGAAAATGAGTTGATTTAGTTTAGTTTTCTTTTTTTTTACGTTTTACTGTGAGATTTTTTTTTTTTACTCATTTGAGAATTGTCATTCATATACTTCATCAATATGGATGTGAAATACCAAAGTGATTGTAATTTTAAAAGTCACTGCTTATGAGTAAAAACTAACAACACTGAAAAAAGTAACACCCTTGTTCACGGTGACTCATGATAGATCTTCATGCTGAAAATCAGAAGACTTGGATTATCGACCAGTGATATTTAACACTTAAAAGTGACTCTGTACTGTTTGAAGAAAACTTGGGCAGTTTTTCTTTTTGGACAGCATCCACTTTGCTACTAAATTAATATTCTAAATTTGAACTTTGTCATTTCATTTGTAATTTAGATACATGTTTAGATTCTGTATAAAAGCTTTAATCATAAGTGTTTTTACCAACTTTTAAAAGTGTATCTTTTTTTTTGTTAAAAATGTTGCTTTAATATGAAGAACTCTTACACATCAATAATGAAACTAATAACAACTCAGAAAGAAAATAAACAAAGACTGTCAACAGGCAGTTAACAGAAACAAGAATAGAATGCCCAATGGCTACGTGAGAAGAAACTCAGTTTTTCTAAGATTTATGTAGTAATCATGGAAATGTAAATTAAACAAGATATCATTTCAAGCCATTAAGTTAGCAAATTTTTAAAAGTCTAATCAGTAGCAAATACTGTCAGTTGAATACGGAATTAGAATTTATCATGCAACGATGGAGGCATGTAGAATCTGGACACTACTCCTTTGCTAAAGAGTGGCAGATGTTATCTTCCATTCTATAGTTATCTGTTAATTACAATTTATAATATTTTCAATTCAGAAAATTTTTATTTTAACAAGTTCAAGTATGTATCAATATTCTCACTAGGGTTTGCATGTTTTTTTTGGTGAAGGAAAAGTATTCTACCAAGTTGTAAAGAGAATCTTCTCTGTTCTAGTTTCTAGTTCAACATATCATGAGCTTGAAAGTTGTTGTTCCTATTCTCATGACAAGAAAAAAATAAAAATAAAAATCTGTATCTTTTCTTATATTTATCATATAATGTAGTTGTCCTAAACTGGAGATATATGCAGAGAAAATCTCAGCTTCTTGTGTGCTAAAGTCATTGTAGAGCCAGTATCGAGTAGGAATATTTCAAGAGTGATTGATTAATCTCTGGGGACTGAGTATGGTGTAGCTTGAGAGAGAAAATCTCCTAGATGACCACCTTTGGTAGGGGGGCATTGTACTTTCACCACTTTTACCTTCAGGAGCCCCACCCGGTTCTCACTGTAACAGGCAGGAAAAATCTGCCCTTTTTTATAGGGAGAATGGAAAACCATTTTGAAACAGCAGTCTGTTTTCTTAAACAGTAGCCTGCTGTCAAAGAGAGGAGTCGTGGTGGCACTGTGGGTAAAGACTCAGTTGCAAACAACAGTCTGCAGTTAGAACCCGCTAGCCACTCTGTAGGAGAAAGTTGTGGCAGATAGCTTCATTAAAAATTTACAGCCTTGGAAACCCTGTTTCGCAGTTCTGCTCTGTTTTTAGGGTCGCTGTGAGTCAGGATCAACTTGACAGCAGTGAGTTGGGGCCGTCAAGGAAAACTGTTTCACCAGAGCCTGATGAACATGGGAAAAGGAAGATAACGATTCCAGCCTCCTCTAGCCTTTAACGTGGAGGAAGAGAGATGTCCAGTTCCAGCTCTCTCTAGCTTCTAGCCTTCCTTTCTTAAAGGTAGAAGGGAAAAAGATGAGAAGCAGTTGTGAAGGTCGCAGTGTAGAGACACAAGCTTACTAAAAGCTGAGCCCAGATTATGGGATGGTAAAATGTTTCCCTTCCTCCTACCTCTTACCATCACCCGACTAGGACTTCTGTATAGTATCAAGAGATTTCAGTGAAGAGAACGCTAAAGTTTAGACCTACAGAAGGAGGTTCTCTGCTCTTTCTGTCTCTGCTTTTATCTAAGGAAACCCCAAAATAAGGACAAAAACAAGGACATCAGAGGAAATTTGAAGCCACGTTACCTACGTTGTTGTTAGGCATGATGTTAAATCGATTTTCGGATCATAGTGACCCCACGTGACAGAGTAGAACTACCTTGTCAAGTTTTCTAGGCTGTAACCTTTATGGGAGCAATCACCAGGTCTTCTTCCCACAGAGCCACTAGGTAGGTTTGAACTCCTAGCAGCCAAGCATGTAACTGGTGCGCCACCAGGACCCCTTCTGATACCTGTAGTTACTGTAGAAAGTAAACATGTCCGAGCTCTTAGCTAGATAACCATAAAGCTGCCCCCAAAGCCTATTTACCTCAGTTCCTTTTACCTGACATATCATGTCTGACTTTCAGCAAAAATTACAAGGTTTGCTAAAGGCTAAGGGGTGGAGGGTGCTACAGACTGAAGAGCAAACATCAAAACCGGACTCAGATTGGCAGAGATTTGGAGATTCCGAATCCATGAATTTAAAATGACTGTGGTTAATATACTAAGGGAAATGAGGAAAGAAATTCTTTTGATGGGTGGACTCATCAGTAGACTGGACATGGGTGAGGGAAAATCAGTGAGCTTGAAAATACATCAATAGAAATGTCCCAAACTGAGGGAAAAAAAGAAGGGAGAGGGCGGGCAGAGAAGGAACAGAATATCTAAAAACTGTGGTGTAATTACAAAAGATAAAGCATTCACCTAAGAATACCAGAAAGTATGCTTCTGTGTGGTCTTTTGAAAATTTTGAAGTTTTACTTTTTATGTTGTCGTCACATTTCTATAGGAAACCCTGGTGACTGTAGTGGTTAACAGCTAGAGCCTGCTAACTAAGTCGTTAGTTCTAAACCCTGTGGGGCATTTCTGATCTTTCGTTTGGATCACTGTGAATCTAAATTGACTTTATAGTGACAGTTTGTTTGTTTTTGTTTTTGGTCAGTTTACATATATATAAGGGAAAAAAATCCCTTGTGCTATGAAAAGAATTTACTCCTTGATACTACAGTGGAGTCAGAGGTTCTTACCTAGTCAAGGGGGAAAAAAATACACAAAAACCTGCAACCCCTTGAAACCACTGATTTCACAGCTCTTATTTCCTTGTCCCCAGAATGGATGTAGAGGTGAAATGCTGATAGAACAATAAGATGTAATATTGCTGACAAGGCAGTAATGTCCAGCAGGATGGTTGACCAGGTTTCTGGAGTTTGCACGTTGTGGGTCCCTAGCCAGGTGTTAGGTGGTATATCTTTGCGGATATGGATCGCAGCTTCAGAGTCAGACTCCTGACTTGTAACCCTTGTCCTGTACAAATTAGCTGGGGCAAATTACTTCTCAGTACTTGTCTGTAAGATGTCGATCATAATCACATCTCTAAGGTTTGAATGACATAATACTTATGAAATATGTAGTACAAAGCTCAATTAATAACATTTGTGAAGAGGCGGATGTAGCCAAAGACCTGCTTTGGGGTGGCAGATTTGCTGTCTTTCGGGACCCTGGGCCTATGTGAATACAATCTATCTGTTGTGTTTGCTCTTTGAACCTGTGATTAGTACTAATTGTTCTGGGAGTTTTTACTGCTGTGGTGATGTGTTCCTCCAACTTCCCATAATTGTACAGAAGCAGCCACTTGTTCCACCTGCTTATTACTTGGGCCCTGGCACTTTTCTAGTTGACCTGACCCATCTTCAAGGCTCCCCTTTCTGTTATTTCCAACAATGAAAAGGGACCACCAAATAGAAAGAAATAAAGACAAGATACAGTATTTCTGCTTTCTCTGTATTTCTAGGGTGTGTGACACATTATTTCCTTTGCCGTCGTTGTCCTCTTAGCCATAAGCACAAAGCATTTGTTTGTATGTTGTTCAAAGAACAAAAGGTGTTCGTGCTTCTAGAGCCCCTCATCATGAACCTCCCCTGGGCTGTATGTGCACTGAGACCATTGTACAGCACCATGGTGGCACTTAAATTCCACATTACTCATCTTCAGGGTAACAGACCTTTCCATTTTAAATGAACTTTTTCTCTGCATAAAGTGTGAATAATCTGCATCAAAAGCAATTTGGATAAAAAGGTTAAGAGTGAAGGGTTAAATCCTTAATGATTTGAAACTTAAATGTAATGACTCATTTCTGTGTAAGTCTGATCACAACTGGTTTTCTACTATTCTTGGTAGAATTCTCCGGTGAAGCCATCTGGGCCAGGACTTTTTTTGGTTGGTAGTTTTTGGATGACTGTTTAAGTCTCTTCACTTCTGATGGGTTTATTAAGTTCTATTTATTCTTGTGATAATTTTCATAGGTGATATGAATCTAGAAATTTGTCCATTTCCTCTAGGCTTTCAAATCTGTTAAGAGTACAGTCTTTCATAGTATTCTGTTATGATACTTTTGATTTCAGTTGGGTCTGTTGTCAAATCTCCCATGTCATTTCTCATTCAGGTTATTTGTCTCCTCTTCTACTTTTCTTTTGTAAGTTTAGCCAGAAGTTTATCAATTTTGTTGATCTTCTCAAAAACCAGCTTTTGATTTTGTTAATTTTTTCAGTTGTTCTTCTCTTCTCTAATTCATTTAGTTCTGCTCTAATCTTGATCATCTGTTTTCTTCTGATGCCTGAGGGGTTCCTCTGTTGCTCTCTTTCTACTTGTTTAAGCTGTAGGGTTAATCCTTTGGTTTGGGTCCTTTCTTTCTTCTGGATGTGTGCATTTATAGAGATAAATTGACTTCTGAGCACTGCTTTAGCTGTATCCCATAGGTTCTCGTAGGAAGTGTTTTCATTCTTACTTGATTCCATAAATTTCTTGGTTTTGTCCTTGATTTCTTCTATAACCCATGGCTTTTTGAACAAAGTGCTGTTCAGTTTCCATGAGTTCCAATTTCTGTGTATGTTTTTTCTGTTATTGATTTGATCTTTTATGGCTTTATCATCTGAGAAGATGCTTTGTGGCGATTCAGTGGTTTGGATTTTGTTGAGATTTGCTTTATGTCCAAACACATGGTCGTTTCTGCAAAATGTTCCATGTGCACTGGAGAAAGAGGTGTATGTATCTATTGATGGATAAAAAGTTGTGTATAAGTCGATGAGGCCTGGTTGGTTGTTACAATAAGATATGTGTCTTTACTGAGCTTTCTTCCAGGTGATCTATCCATTGAAGTGAAGTGTTGAAATCTCCCACTATTATTGTCAAGTGGTCTATTTCATTTTTCAGTGTAATGAGTAAGTTCAGTGTAGTTAGATGCTATGGCATTGGGTGCATAAATATTTAATATTGTTAAGTCCTGCTTATATATTGAACCTTTTGGCAGTAGTGACCAGCCTTGTCCACAACGTTAGATTTTACATTAAAATCTGTTTTGTCTGAGATTAGTATTACCACATCTGCGCTACTTTGTATATTGTTAGCTTGGTATATATTATTCAGTTGTTCATATCCGTAAGTCTAAGGTGTGTTTCTTGTATTCAGCATATGGACAGGTCATATCTTTTGATCAAGGATATCACTTATGTCTTTATTGGAGCATTCATTCCATTTTCATTCAGTGTAATTGTTGATAGACATGTGTTTAGTGCTGTCATTTTGATGTATTTGTTGTGTGTTGGTGTTTTCTGTGTTGCTCTTAATATTCTCTTCTGGGTCATTCTTCTTTATGGCTTGATGTTTGATCTTTTTCGGTGTTGGTTTTGTGTTTGTTGAGACTCCTGTATTTTGTTTCTTGTTTAAATACGTTGTGTTGTTATTGTGCTTTGTGGCTACCCTATCATCTCCCCATACTGTTGAAAGTTTAAACCCAGTTTTAACTTCTGCATATCTTTTTAACTTCCTCTCCATTTGAAAGGACTACAACTACTGTAGTATATCCCTGTTTTTAGTGTGATAGTGTCCCAGTTTTGGGGATGTCATCACTGGTTCCCTTCTTTTAATATTATAGCTTTGATGGAGTTTTATGATTCCCGTAGCTGAGTAGGTTTCTGGATGCTGTGTCCTGCATTGGCTGTTTAAATATACACTTAATGGTCTTGTTTTTCTAAGCAAAGAGCTTCTTTCAGTATTTCTTGTAGTTTTGGTTTAGGTTTTACAAAGTCTCTGAGCTTCTGTTTATCTGCGAATGTCTTAATTTCATCTTCATATTTGAGAGACAATTTTTCAGGATGTAGAATTTTGGGTTGGAAGATTTTCTCCTTCAAGGCTTTCAGTGTGTCATCCCACTGCCTCCAACATTGTTTATACTGAGAAGTCAGACAAAAGCCTACAGTGTTTCCCTCTGAATGATAGCTTTGCTTTGAGCTTTGCTGTCTTTAATATGATCTATTTATGTTTCATTTTATTAAGCTTGATGATAATATGTCTTAGTGTCTTTCTTTTGGTATCTGGTTTTTGTGGCACTTGTTGCACATCTTGGATATCTATGTTCTCTTCTTTCAGAAGTTGTCTGTCAGCAACTCAACAACAATATTCTGTATTTTCAGCTGTCCCGCCCTTTTCAAGAACTCCAGTTAGTGACAGATTATTCCTCTTGATAGAGTCCTGCATGTTTCATTATGCTTCTTCATTTTTCTTATTTCTTATCGCTGATTTTTCCTCATCAGTGCTTGTGTCAGTTGCTGTATCTTCAAGGTCACTAAGTCTGACTTCCATCTCCTCAATTCCATTCCTTTGGCTTTGGATTGAATTGTCTACTTCTGTAATTTTGTTATTGATCTGTTGGATTTCAGAAGGTTGATATTCCATCAGTTCATATAGCTTGCTTAATTTTTCATTTTGCTCTGCTGCATTTTGTTTAATCTCTAGGATGTAGCTATATATGATTCTTATGTACTTGATCTCCAATAGTTTCAGAAATGCGTCTTCATCTGGGACGTCTTTTGATTCTTTATTGTGGGAGTTTTCTGGAGCCATGGTGAGCTTTAAATGGTTTCTTTAAATGGTTAAAGGTGGTTTGTTGCCTTCAGTCCATCTAGAGGCTGTTTAGTTTCTCTGGTGTTACCTTAACAGGAGTTCAGGTGTAGTTCTGAGAAGGAAGTTGGTCACCAGCCATCTCTGTGAACTCTAGTGACTGGCCTCAGTCTAGTGACTGGACTCTCTGGGGTGGCAGGCTCCACTTACTACCTGGCAAAGATGTCACCTTGCTTATATAATAACTGCGTGGCCATCAACTGACCCTGTAATGTGAGTCAGTAAAGGCTGGAAGAGATTCCTCTGGGCCACTTAGCAGTTATTTCTCCAGTTATTTCTTTTAAAAATTTAGGAGCTATCCAACAGCTGCCAAAATTAGTCAGGTTGCCAGGTGTGGCAGGTCCTGCCTTCCACAACAGCAACACCTCTTCAGCTGTCCCCAGATGCTATGACATAGTTCATATGTTATATGAACTGGCCTCAGCCAGGCCCAACCCGTAAGGTAACATTATGCTAAATAGCCTTTCTGCTGAAAAAGCACTTTCCAGAGAGGCAATGCTTCTAATCTTGGGAGTTAGCCTTTGTTGAGGCCTGTGGTTGAGTGACTCCACCTCCCAATCGATTGAGATGGTGTCCTAGCTGAGCTACCCGTCCTACTGCGAAACAGCAGAATCTGTGGTGGAGCTCAGAAAAGACAGGGTGGGAGGGCAGTGGTGCCCTCAGTCAGGAGCTGGGCTCTCAAAATGTGGCTGTTCCATGCACTGTCTTTCTGCTGTGCAATATGCTGTTTTTTTAGCATTACAGTTCAGTGTGTCTGCCAGCTCATGCCATCCCCTGCCTCCTGAATAATGGAAAAAAAAAAAAGAAAGAAAGAAAGAAAGAAAGAAAAAAGCGTCAGTAGCTGCAGTCCACCCATGCGATGAGTGAGCAGGAACAGGGCTCAGTGCACTCTACCTCATCACAGAGAGGTAGCTTCCCGTTTAGTGGCTTGTAATCCAGTCTGACAATCCTACGTTGTATCCCACAGCCCCTGGGTGTCCAGAGTGTTCCATTCAGTTATCAGTCCAGGCCTTAGTTTTCAGATGGAATTGAGGAGATATGTAGTCTGCCAGCTTGGCTATGCCCCCCTGTTTTTCTGTTATTGAGGGAGTTATTTTTTAATTCATTTGTGTAAACCAAAACCACATCCACTGCCGTGAAGTCTATTCCAATTCATAGCGACCCTATAGGATAGAGTAGAACTGCCCTAAGAGAATTTCCAAAGTGTGTCTGATGGATTTGAACAGTTGAGCTTTTGGTTAGCAGCTGTAGCACTATATGTCACCAGGGTTTCCTTCACTTATATGATTGGCTTTAATAATGATTGATGCATTCAGGATAGAGAAACTCAGAAGGAAAAGAGACAAGAAGGACTAGTTTTGCTGATTGCTCCATCAGATCCTTTGTGTATTTGGGGAGTGGGTATGTTTATTCACATGGCTCAAATAGGCATGATTCGTTGGTGTTTCGAGAACATGTTTAATCAGGTAACTAGGTTTTATCAATAAAACTCAGAGCAAGTCTACTGAGCTGGCTTCAGGAATTTCTTTTTAGCATAGAGATACCATAAGTTGGGTTATAAGAGGCTTCTGTTGAGAGCTATTGAATGATGAGTGTCTCTTTGGGAAATATGATTTAATGATGAATTGCCAAGACAATGTGTTTACACCAGAGAGATTATAACAATTTCTGTGATGGAAGTACAGCTTAATTTGCAAAATTTTAGAGGATCTTTCTTTATTTTATATCTGGAAAAAAGGTAATTTCCTGTTTGTGTAATAACTTGGTCTCAATTATTCAAATTATTTTTCCTTTTTTAGATAAGTGATTTTAATTCATTTATTTAAACTCATACCATATCCACTGCTGTCAAGTTGATTGCAACTCCTGGTGACCCTATTGGACAGTAGAACTGCCCCCAGAGAGTGAACAACACTCTGTGAACAACAAAGACTTTACCTTTCCAAACATTGTCTGGATTTTAAATAAATAGAATCCAGTAATATTGTTGCTGCTCTAGTCAAGCTTCACTAGTAAGTCATAAATAAAAGTGAAAAAAATAAGAATATCTTGCGCCTAACAGATTTTCCCTTTTTCAGGGATAGTATCATTAACTTGTGTGTCAAAAATGTAAGTGAGTCCATCTGTAGAGTGTTCAGTAGCTTAGCAGTCTCATGATTATGGGAGATGTTTGATTTCCCAAGCTGTTTCTGTGAATGAAGTGTAGATTCAAAATATGGTGCAGCAGATCTTTAGGACTTGAGGAAGACTTTGAAACAATAGTGAATATGCTTATTATATCTATTCCAGTTATGAGGGCTCAGAGGTAGACAAACCCACTTTTATCTTAGTCTTACAGAAATAGTTTGTTGTGCACTCTAGGGGAATGTTCTCTAGGGAAAAGAAGAATTTTTTTTTCCCCTTTCCATTTTTTATATTGGATACCCTGTAGACTGGGAAACCTGGAGGCCAGCCAGCTACCTGCAGAAAACACTAAACTAGATTGTGTGATCCATGAATATTAGTGTGGGTCCTGAAGGGACAAAGGTGGTAATAGTTCAGTGGTAGAATTCCCACCTTCTATGGAGGAGAATTGGGTTTGAGACCTGGCCAGTACACCTCATGCACAGCCACCACGTGTCTGTCAGTGGAGGCTTGTGTGTTATGTTGATGCTGAACAGGTTTCAGGACCTGTTAAAGGCTAAGAAGGGCTAAGAAGAAAAGTCTGGTGATCTACTTCTGAAAATCAGCCAATGAAAACCCTGTCTTTCACACTGATTTGACAACCAGTCGTGGAGATGACACATGGCCAGGCAGCATGTGGTTTGGTTGTGTGCGTGAGGTCACCAGGAGTCGGAGACCAACTGGATGGCAGCGAGCACCTGTCACGCACAAGGGGACAGTACTGTATCTTCTCAGCTGAGTTACGGCTCAACAGCCTGGCAAGCACTAAACTGCTCCCAGTGGGATTTTGCCAGTGGAACAGACCTTATGAGTAGATGGTGTATCTTTCTTTCTTTCTTAGTCATAGAGCCTACTGGGCCAGGCAAGGTAAACTTTCTACTCTTCTTCATTCTAAATACTAAAGCCAAGAAAAGGCTAATTTTTTTTTTTTTTAAATAGTATTTTATTGTGTTTTAGGTGAAAGTTTAGAGAGCAAGTTAGGTTCTGTTTTGGTCAGCTAGTGCTGCTCTAACAGAAATACCAGAGTGGATGGCTTGAACAAAGGAAAGTTTGTTGTTACACAGTCTGGTAGGTTACAAGTCCATTTTAGGATGTTTGCTCCAGGGGAAGACTTTCCCCATTGTCGGCTCTGGAGGAAAGTCCGCTGTTGCATCAGTCTTTGTCGAGGGAGCATCTTGGCGTAGGAACCTCAGTCTGAAGGACGTGCTCTTCTCCCAGTGCTGCTTTCTTGATGGTGTAAGGTTCTCAATTCTCTGCTTGCTTCTCTATCCTTTTCTCTCTTGTAGGATGAAAGGATTAAGGGTGGGGCCAGCCATACTCTAGGGAAACTCCTTTTACAGTGGAGCAGGGAGGTAATCCTATGAAGGGATTTACAGTCCATTTCTAATCCTTTAATATATAGCACTGGAAGATCACAAAATGGAGGACAGTCATAAAATATTGGGAATCATGGCCCAGCCACATGGCTACACCTATTTTGAGGGGGACACAATTCAGTCCATGACAGGTTCCCATTTAATAATATTTGTACAAGTTGTTCCATTACACTGGTTATATTTTTTACAGTGTGTAGGCATTCTCATTATTTCCATTCTGTTTGTTCCATTTCCTTTAATCTAGCTTTCTTGGCTCTCCTCGCCTTCCTGTCTTTGCTTTAAGGAAAATGTTGACCATTTGGTCTCTTATAATTGATTATTTAAGGCAGCCCAACACTTACCAGTGATATTGTATATCTTAGAGCCAATCTGTTACTTGTCTAAAAGGTGACCTCCAGGAGTAGCTTCACTTTCAAGTTCAGAAGGCATTTTCAGATGAGTCTCTGGAGTTCCTCTAGTCTCTACCAGTCCAGAAAGTCCACAAAGGCCAGTCTTGGCCTAGCTGCAGAGACTGAAGTTTTCCAGACTCTTGATGAATTACATCCCTTCGGAAAGTCCTGTTCCCTCCCCTTCTGTTTACTTCCACCGCTGTCATACTCTAACTTCCACTGTCTGCCTCCATGGTTCTGTGTGCATCCCGTGATGTGCTTTTAGCTAGTTCTTTCCCTCTGCCTGTGCTTCATATTGCCACCACCCTTGTTTGAGTCTTTATTGAATCTCACCTGGGTTATTGCAGTAATACTGGCTGATCTCCCTGCCTCATGTCTCTTCTAATCCATCCTCCACACAGCTGCCCAGGTAATCTCCCTAAAGTAGTACTGGGATTTTATTACTCCCTCACAGAAAACAGTCTAGTGACTCCTTGATGCCTATGGAATAAAACTAAGCTCTTCTACACGGCATTTGTAGCTTTGCCTTTCTGTTCTTCACAGTATTCTTTTACACTGTGCCTGCAATCTATCCTTGGCCCTTGCAAACTGAGTCTTTTTTCTGGGATGTACTTTCCTGCCATTACCCGTGGAAATGCTCAGAGTTACACCCTGTCTATGACACATTCCTGATGACAGGAAGCAGAATCAAGCTTGCCTTTTAAAGTACTTATTTGGTGTTCGTTTAGTAATTGTTTCTTATTCCTTCAGCAGTAATTACTAAAACAATATGCTGGTTATATAGAAATTAATGAAATACAACCTTTATTCTCAGGTAGAAGTCATTTGTAGAATTAGTCATATAAATAGCTGTCTTTAATATAATGCATTAAATGATAAAGAAGAAGCATGTACAAAGGGCTGGATATGCCTTAAAGCCAGACTTTGTCCATTTTTTTAAAAATCCCCTTTATATCACTGAGGCAGTTGGATGCTATCTTCTGTTAAATATACCATTGTTCTGCATTATTGCCTTGCAGTGGTGCAGTCACTTGACGTCTCTCTTGATTCTGTTTTTCTCTTTTCCTTTCTTTGTGTCGTTGTTGTGTACATGTATAAGCAAAGGTAACACTCAAAGAATTTCTTAAAATCAAACTTTACACATTATATGTAGCCACTTTGAAAACTATCATTTATATTTTATTTAAAGTTATTTATGTATGGATATGGAAACCCTGGTAGCATAGTGGTTTAAGTGTAATGTCTGCTAGCTGAAAGGTCAGCAGTTTGAATCTGCCAGGCACTCTTTGGAAACTATGTGGAGCAGTTTTCTTCTGTCCTATAGGGTTTCTGTGAGTGAGGATAGACTTGACAGCAGCAGATATATATGGGAACAGTGTTTGTCTTTTTAACAGTGGTATTCACCATGACGTCAAAAGCAAGCCAAGTGTCTGAAAAGTGGTAGGTGCTTGGCAGTAAATTCCTTCTTCAAACTATTAACACTAGAAAGAGAAACTTTGCCAATTCCTTATGTTGTTCTTCAGATTGATTTACTAGAAGTCCCTGTTAAGCAGTTTTCTCATGGACCTGCCAAAATCGATATTGTAGACAGTCTGTCCAGACATCATCCAGAGACCAAAGTGCACTTTTTCTAGTGTCCACTCTGAACTGCTAAGCACATTTCGCTTTCAGTAGCAATGGAATATAGTTGTTGCCAGCTTTGGGGAAAAGGAGCTCTGCCTTTCGATTGCTGTTCCTCCGTCTCACTGTAATGAGGGCAGCAGGGTTTGCAGCATCTCTGGAAGATCACTGTCTTAAATGTGCATGGTCTGTCAGTCATTGGTAAGCCAAATGAGGGGTAGGTCTGTGTTTACTTACGAAGTTCAACATTGTGTATGTGGTGTCTGACTTAGTCCCTGGAATTTACGTAAAAGAGGGAGCAGGTATGCAAAGCCTGTTTTTTCCTTTCACCAAATTAATGCTTTCATTAGTTCCCAGATATTAATAACTATCTTGAGTACATGGTTACTATCTGGAGTTTTGTACAAGCCAGGCTCCTACCAGTATCCATGGGCATGTCACTGGCACAGGCAGAAGATGAAGTTTAACAAAAGGAAACAGCTGACGGAATTATCAGAATGGTAGCTTCTTAGGAGTCAGTCCCTTCCAAATCCTCACTATGCTTTTAAAGGTTCTTTGGATTTAGCAAATGAACACCTGTCTTGGTAAGTCTTCTACCCTTGCCTCTGCTAAGGTTGGACCGTCCTTGGGGAACAGCAGCAAGGACACTGTCTGTGCCTCTTACTAGCCAGGCTCATGTATAGTCCTGTTGGTCTTGGGACAGTGGTCCAAGGGTCCAGGTATCAAAGAGGTTATACGTGGTTGTGCTGTAGGTGGTTGTGCTCTTGTGAGGAACATGGTTAAAACCTTTTCCTTAAAGGATACACTTAAAATATTTATGGACATTTTAATTATTAGGAAAACTGATGTATAAGCACTCTTTTTAAATCTAGAAAAGGTAGCTGAACAGTGATGACACAGTAACTGAACAAAATTATTTTCTGTCCAAACAAGATGATCCTTCTTCAAAACTTTTTTGCATTCCTCTCATTCCCAGACGGTTTTTATTTTTGTTAGATTATTGCCAGGCTAAGAGTTTAAAGACACTGATTTTCTAAAGGATCAGTTTGATTTTTACATCATTAGAATTGAAGTTAAATTTAAGTGGCTAATTGGAGATACTTAATAAATTTATTTCTTCTTAACAGTACTCTTACTGTGGAAATTAGAAAATATTAAGGCTACCTGAAGATAATTTGTAGAACATAAACTGTAGTAAGGTATTTATTTTGTATTTTCATGTTATGCAGCATCAAGGGACAGCTTTGATGAACAATAAAGCTTCTTGAAACAGTGCAGCTAGTTTGAAGTCATTGGAAAGGGAATCATCTGCAGTTCACTAAGTTACCGTATTTGGTAAATATATTTGAGTTCTTGTGTTAGGAATCTGAGCTTTCTTCTAATGATAGACATGTAGTTACAGCAGTAGTGGGTGTTTAAACCAATTTAAAACAAATTAATGCATTTTGTTTAGAAATCAGCCTTATGTAAATAGGAATGAATTTTTGAGAGTATAAATTTATGTAGTAGATGATCAAATGAGAATAAAAGAATAACAACATTATCTTGCAAAATTTATGAAGTAACTTATATGCAGCTGTCTTAGTCATCTAGTACTCCTGTAACAGAAATACTGCAAGCAGATGATTTTAAAAAGAAATTTTACTCTGTCACAGTCCAGCAGGCAACAAGTCCAAATTCAGGGCAGCAGCTCCAGGGTAAGGGTTTCTCTGTTGGCTCGGGAGGAAGGACCTTATTATCAGTCTTCCCCTGTACTGGGAGCTTAAGACGTACAGGGACCCAGAGTCCTTTCCGTAGGATACGCTGTGCTCCTGGCATTGCTTCTTGGCAATATGATGTCCCCAACTCTCTCTGCTAGCTTCCGTTTCCTTTATATCCCAAGAGATTGCCTCAAGGCACAATACAGTCTTATACAACTTAGTCCTGCCCCACCAACACAACCACTGCCCATCCTCCCTCATAATGTCTAATAGTGGCAAGGTTTACATCTTAGAGAACATCACACAATACCAGGAGTCGTGGTCTAGCCAAATGGTGTCACACATTTGTGGAGGTCACAATTCAATGCATGACAGTAGCTATGCCATCATCCCTCCTATATATCTAGAGTGGAAAATAAATGCCTTTGTTCTTTTCACATTTTAAATAATTCTCAAGTTAGAGTGAATTTTTACTGATAAAGCATTTTTTCCCCCACCTGCAGAAATGGTACCTTCAGTTGAAAGCTGGATTAGCACTTCAGTAGCATCAAATGAACGCCAAGCCAAGCCAAGTGCAGCATCAAATGAATATAGTTATTTAATCTTAAAAGAAAAAAAAAAAAAACAGTGCCGTCCAGTCGGGTCCAACTCATAGCGACCCTAGAAGTCAGAGTAGAACTGCCCCATAGAGTTTCTAAGGAGCACGTGGCAGATTTGACCTGTTGGTCTTTTTTCATTAGCACATGTAGCACTTAACTTACTGTGCCACCAGGGTTTCCTATTTAATCTTAGAGAGGTCAAATCTTGTTAAAACCTTATTTCTCTTTTCATTGTTGAGCTGTTGAAATTTTCTGTGTATTTTAGAGTTGAGACTCTTGTTGGATAATAGTTTTGTCAACATTTTTTTCCCAGTCTGTAGATTTTCTTTTTACTCTTTTGGTAAAGTCTTTAGATGGACGTAAGTATTTAATTTTTAGCAAGTTCCGGTTATCTCATTTATCTTCTGTTCTTTGTACATTTTTAGTTATTGTTAATAGTGTATTTATGACATAAATTATGCTCAATAGCTTTATCCTGTGCTATCTTCTGGAAACTTTATACTTTTAGATGTAGTGTTTAGGTCTTTCATCCATTCTGAGTTTTTTGTATGTGGTGTGGGGTGTGGATCCTGTTATATTTTTCTATAAATGGATATACAGTTTTGCCAGTAACATTTCTTAAAGAGACTCTCTTCCCCATTGAATGTATTTCAACCCTTTGTTGAAGTTCAGCTGTTTATAGCTGGAGAGCCTTAGTTCTCAGTTCTCACTTCTGTTTCATTGGTCTGTGTGTCTGTTGTTATACGAGTACCAGGCTGTTTTGACTACCGTTGCTGCATTGTAAATTCTGAGATTGGCGGGCGGCAGGCCTCCTGCTTTGTTCTTCAGTAATGCTTAAGCTATTTGGGGCCTCTTTCCTTTCTGTGTAAAGTTGGGGATTAATTTTTTCATTTTGTTAAAGAATGTGTTGGGATTTGGATTAGCATTGTATTATATCTATAGACCATTTGGGGTATTGATGCTTTCACACAGTAATGTCTTCCAGTACATGAGCATAGTATGCTTTTCTATTTATGTAGGTCTCTCTTGGTTTCTTGAAATAATGCTTTGTTGTTTTTCTTATATAAGTCCTTTATGTCCCTAGTTAGATTTTTTGGAGGTTATTGTAAGTGGTATTATTTTCTTGATTTTCTTTTCAGAGTTCTCCTTGTCAAAGCAGAAAAGTCCAACTGATTTTTTTATGTTAATCTAAACCCTATCTCTTTGCCAAAGCTTTCTATTTTGTGCCAGTAAGTTTCTTACGGACTCTCTGATATTTTCTGTGTCCTGGTTCAAGTCATCTGTAAAAAGGGATAGTTTTACTTTTTCCTTTCCAATTTGGATGCCCTTTCTTGCCTTATTTTTCTCCCTAGGGCTTCCAGTACAATATTGAATCAGAGTGGTGCTAGTGGGCATCCTCATCTTGGTCCCGTTCTCAAGGGGGATGCTTTCAGTCTCTGTTGAGAATAACATTAGCTGTAGGTTCATAGAGCTCTGGTGGCACAGTGGTTAAGAGCTATGGCTGCTGACTAAATATTGACCCTTTCAACCACCAGCAGCTCTTCAGAAACCCTGTGGAACAGTTGTGCCCTGTTCTACAGTATTTCCAGGAGTTGGAATCAACTTCTGTCAATTTAATTCTCCTTCTGTGTCCTTCTATTGAATTGTCTAACTCTGATAGTTTATTGCTAATTTTATATAATTCTAGTTATTTCTTTACTTATTTAATTCTTATGATTTCTGATTGTGATGTATTGTTCTCAATTCTAGAGGTTTGTGTGTGTTTTCCTTGATCTTCTTGAGGATCTTATGTATGTCTTTTGAATTCCTTTTTAGATAGTTCTGTTATCATTTCTTCCTCACAGAAGTTCTCTGCCGTGTTATTTTGCTCACTTGTTTCATCATGTTATCCCGTTTGTTCACATCGTTTGTTATGTGCTGTCCCCAAGGTGTTATGTTGTTAATTTGTATGCTTTGTCTTGATATTTTGCTTCACTGTGATGTATTAGGGCAGGCGGGGCAGAAATGTTCCTCTGATCGCTTGTCTCTTGGCACTGGAGCACTCATCACATACCTCCAGTGGGCGGGGCTGTGAGAGCAGGGACAGTGTGTGTTGCTGTTCATCATGCGTGCTGGGTGGCCGAGGCTTTCATCGGTCCAGCAGCACAGGAGTATGCAGTGGCAGTCATCAGGTGGACAGGGTGGTGGGCAGGGTGAGTTTGTCATATCACTGAGGATGCAGGAGCACTCTCCCACTTGCCAGCTGAGGCAGAGGAGGCAGATGAATCATTCTAATTGGATGAAGGCCCTCCTGCTGACACTCTTTGGATCAATTACTGTGTTTGCACTACCCACACTAGTGGTCAGGCAGTGCTGTTGGTGAGTAGTCCTGTCTTGGATCCTGGCTGCCTGCCTTCTCTGTGGATGCCAGGATCCCTGGAGCACTTACTCTCCTTCCTGTACTTTATCTCCGTAGAACTGGTTTATGTTCTGCTCACCTTGCTTCACTCTGGGGATTTCTGTACAATTTTTGTGTCTGATTTCATAAAGTTGCCTTGCTTTGTACCTCCCCCAGGATTACTGCTGGCCTTGTCTCAAGATTGCTGTGCTGTGCTGGGCTCTAGCTAGCAGGACACCTTCACTCTGTATCTCTCCTTTTTGCTGTTTTTTGTGTTGTTTTCAGTTTCTTTTTCTGTTTGGTGTACATTCTAATTCTCCATCCTTCCACTGAATACTCAGGGTTCCAGGACTGTCATCTGTGTCTGTTTCACTTATTTTCTCAGGATTTTGCTGTAGAGGGACAGCAAAGTATATCTGAGTAAGTGCCATTTAGGGCCATTTCCTCAGCCTGTCACTTTAAATTTAGTGTGTACCTTTGCCTTATTTTAATTCTGAATCAGTTTTTCATTATGCTTGTTAATCATTGTTTGAAGTTTTTATTGTTGTTGCAGGTTGTTTTTGTCTTCATTTATTAAATTAAGAAGCATATGATGTATCTAAAATTTAATAATTCTTTTAGATCATTCTAGGAGTATATCTTTTTTTTTCCTTAAAGGACTTTTTTTCATTCTATTATTTGTCATTCCCTTTTTTTCCTGTTTTCTTAAGGTAGGATATGTGGAAGTGGCTCTCATTAGATAATTTGCCTCCAAAAAGTATGTAATGGATGCATATTTTCTTAGCCTACTTTTTTAAAACTCATGTGATAAGTAGTAATGTATGGAATGTGTTTATGTAATTTAGCTTTCGCCATTAGGACAGTGAATAACAAAAATGTTATGTCCTTTATTATTTTATTCAGTGTATGTTTATTTCATCAGTTGTGTTAAGGTTAACAGTGGAAGATATTATTGTCACTATTGAGGGAATACAATTGGAGGGAAGTAGCGGTCAGTGAGATCAGTTAGCTCAAGGTAATGAAGTAAAGTAAGGCTGGCAGACTCATTTACTTCAGTTTTCAGGACTTTCTTGATGACATAGGCAGAACAGTTGGCAGTGGAGTGAAGGATGGCAGCCACTTGGCATGGTTCTTAGGGGTGAAAGGATATGAGGCTGCAGAGACAGTGAGTAGAATGGCTGTCTTTAGGAACTGACTGGCACCCTTATGTCTTCTTTGCTTTTTACCGAACTCTGTATTTTGATACTTTCAAGGAATCATCACAAAAGTTTTTCTATTTCAAATTTTATCACTGATAAGTTTATTCCCCTGCTGAATAAAGAAGGCTCTTACAGTAACCTGGAGGTGAAATCTTGGAGCAGACAAGCTGATGTGAGAGTACATAATCAGACTAGGTCATTTTGGCCTTATAATAAGTCTGTGAGAAAATAAATGTTTATTTTGTGGTGTTATTTTATTGCTTTGGTTGCTCTGTAGATTTGCTAAGACTAAGTCCCAGTTAGCTTTGTTTTCATACCCACTGGTACCAGTACCATGGAATCGATGCCAACTCATGGCAGTTCTGTGTGTCAAAATAGAACTGTGATTTGTAGGATTCTCAGTGGCTGCTTTCCTGGAAATCAGATTTAGATTTTGAAATCAAATTAAAAGTATTTCTAAATCCAAGTTGACATCTTTCCTGGAAGGTGTATCATCAGTAAAAAGTAAAATAAGCAGCAAAATGAGCTTTTCATGAGTATGAAGGAGCAGACATTTAGTTTTCACATGTGCACCGTAAAGTGTAGCTTGCTTGCTAACTGTGACCAGAGAGCAGGAAGCTGGATAGACGACTTTGTAGATGCTGAGATTGTTAACCAGTGGATCTCTGAGAAAATGAAAACAAAATCCTGTCTTCTGCTTCTTATTCATTCCACTCTGTGTCCATGGGGATGCAGCATTTGTGAAGGAATCAATTATCCATTTGTTAGTCAGAGGAGCTTTACAAATTATACATTAGCAGATTGATTTCTTAGGTTCACTGTTGGGGGACCAGTAGCTTAAGGTGGGATGATGAGAAGTATCAAGGGAAAAGAAGTTGATACAAAGAACACCATTAAAAGCAGCTTTCAAAATGACCGTGAATTTATTCCTAATTGAAGAGCTGACATAATCCATACTAAGTGTATTTATTCCAAGCATTTTACATTAGGTAATTGATTATCACATGAGGAGTACATGGTGGTAACTTTACCTCTTCTTTAAATTTAAGAACTTGAGACCACCTGTAGTGGGCTTGGATTTAGAAGGTTTGTGCTGGTCCTTGCCCCCTCCTGCTTACTCTGACTTCTTTTTTTATTCTGTTAGGGAAATATTTTTGTATGTTCTATAGTGTCAGCTTGACATTATTGATTTTGAAGAAAGTGTCTTATATTGTCCAGAATTCCAGACACGTCTCCATTCCGAATAAAATTGTAGCTAATGGAAAATACAGCTGAGACTATCTTTCTTTGGTTTCTTTACCTTTTCCCACAGCTCTGCTGTGTCCTCCCAGCTTTGCCAATACGTACCCCAGGTGATATATTTAGATGCAACAGTTTCTGCTCATTAGTTATTGCAGTGAAGAGTCGTAAAAAATGACAATTAGAAACATCAGTGCCACTCCCTCCCCTTCCTTTTTTTTGACACTTCTAAGTTTTCCTCCACGTTTGAGGGCTTCTTGTACCCTTGTCTCTTTTTATTATTGACTGTTGTTTCTTTGCTTATTTCTGGAATATAAAAATGGCAAATATATGTAAAACATTTGTTCTGCTTAAAAGAGGAACCATTATTGGTGCCAGACCAGTAAAACTACTATATGCATCATTGACAGTTGTAATACTGAAATCCTGTTATTTGTTCTTTATCGAATGTTAAGGAATCTGCACATATATACCAATGATACTTATTACTCAAGACAAATATATGTGTTGCAGGACCCCAGAATGATGCCTTTAAAAAATAAGAATTATTTTGCTTTGTTTTGTTTTTAGATTAATGAGTTTTGCTGCTTGGTCATATTTTTAAAATCTATATCTTCTTTTAACAAAAGAAAACTAATTGTAGAAAAGTAATAAAATATAGAGGTACAACCTAAATAATGCCTCAGAATCTACTTAATCACCAGTGTTGCTATTTTGGAGTATCTGGTTCTAGGCCTATACAGCATATATGGATAATTCTAAATATAGTAATATTTATAAATATTAGATTAAAATAGTTTTTACTTAGCAAAATTTATCCTTAAGATATCTTGATTTTAAGAATGTGAATGATTCCTGTTTTTCCATGTCTTCAGGTACCTAGTACTGTCATAACGGAAATGCCACAAATGGTTGACTTTAGAAAATTGAAATTTATTTTCTCATAATTCTGGAGGCTACAAGTTCAAATCAGGGTCTTGACTGGATTTACTCCTTCCTTAGCCCAGGCATTTCGTGGTTCCTCAGCTTGTAGGCAAGCCTAATATGGTATCTGTCTTCCCCAATTCCTTTCTCTGATCTTATAACTCAGAAGTGATTAGGTTTAGGACCTAAACTGATTGATTGATGGCTGTTATGTTAGATTGCTTATGAAAGGTGATTACATAAGATGTAAGGTAATTGCATTATACTACATTAGATTACATCATGGAAGGAAATCCACTCTACCCAACTAATATAATCACGTGTAAACACTCCATGACAGGAACTAGACTAATATTTGGCTAAATGATTGAGCATGTAGACTAGCCAAGATGACCTGTAAAATTAAACTTCACACATAGTATCTGTCATGGATTGAACAGGGTCCCCCCAGAAATGTGTGTAGCCATTTGGCTGTGCCGTGATCCTCAAAATATTTTATGATTGTCTTCCATTTTGTGATTTTCCTAGGCTGCGGGTAAGGAGGGTAACAGCATCAGGCAAGTCAGGTAAAGATAACAGCATCGGGTAAGGAGGATAAAGATAGAATAAACAGCCCTCACTTTCCTGCCAGTGGAGGCTGGCTTGTTGCTGTGATGCTGGAAGCTATGCCACTGGCATTTAGGTACCAGCAGGGTCACCCATAGTAGACAAGTTTCAGCTGAGTGTCCATACTACGACAGACTAGAAAGAAGGACCCAGCAGTCTATTTCTGAAAATTAGCCAGGGAAAACCTTATGAATAGCAGTAGAGCACTGTCAGATATAATGTCGGAAAATGAGCCCCCCAGGTTGGAAGGTACTCAGAAGATGACTGAGGAAGAGCTGCCTCCTCAAAGTAGAGTCAACCGTGATGACATGGGTGGAGTACAGCCTACAGGATCTTTGTTCGCTAATGCGGCACGACTCAAAATGAGAAGAAGCAGCTGCAAATGTCCATTAATAATTGGAAAATGGAATGTACAAACTATGAATCTAGGAAAATTGGAAATTTTCAAAAATGAAATGGAATGTATTAAACATTGATATCGTAGGCATTAGTGAGCTGAAAGGGACTGCTGTTAGCCATTTTGAATCTGACAGTCGTATGGTCTCCTATGGTGGGAATGAAAACTTGAAAAGGAGTAGTGTTGCATTCATCATCAAAAAGAATATTTCAAGATCTGTTCTGAAGTACAATGCTGTTAGTGATAGGATAGTGTTCAATTGCCTACAGAGAAGCCTAGTTAATACGACTGTTATTCAAATTTACTTACCAACTACTAAGGCCAAAGATGAAGAGATTAAAGATTTTTGCCAGCTTCTGCAGTCTAAAATTGATGGATCATGAAATCAAATGCATTGATAATTACTCATGACTGGAATTCAAAAGTTGGAAAGAAGAAAGATTGGTAGTTTGAAAATACAACCTGGTGATAGAAAATGCTGGAGATCTCATGATAGAATTTTGCGAGTCTAACGACTTCGTCATTGCAAATACTTTTTTTCACCAACAGAAACGGTGACTGTGCACATGGACTTCCCCAGATGTAATACATAGGGACCAAGTCAACTACATCTGTGGAAAAAGAAGATGGAAAAGCTTCATATCAGCAGTCAGAACAAGGTCAGGTGCTGACTGTGTCACAGATCATCAATTGTTGATATGCAAATTCAAATTGAAACTGAAGAAAATTAGAACAAGTCCACAAGAGGCAAAGGATGACCTTGAGTAGATCCCTCCTGAGTTTAAAGACCATCTCAAGAACAAATGTGATGAGTTGATCACTAATGACTAAAGACCAAATGAACTGTGGAATGACATCATCCATGAAGAGAGCAAGAGGTCATTAAAAAGATAGGAAAGAAAAGACCAAATTGGATGTCAAAAGAGACTCTTAAACTTGCTCTTGAATGTTGAGCAGCTAAAGAAAAGAGAAGGAATGATGAAGTAAAAGACCTAAACAGAAGATGTCAAAGAGCAGCTTGAGAAGACAAAGTATTATAATGACATATGCAAAGAGCTGGAAATGGAAAACCAGAAGGGAAGAACACTTTCTACATTTCTCAAGCTGAAAGAACTGAAGGAAGAATTTAAACCTCAAGCTGCAGTGGTGAAGGATTGTGCAGGGGAAATATCAGACGACTCATGGAACATCAAAAGAAGATGGGAGGAGTATACAGTCATTAGACTAGAAAGAGCTGGTTGATGTTCAGACATTTGAAGAGGTAGCATATAATCGGGAACCACTGCTATTGAAGGCACTGACAAAAAAACAAAGCTCTGGAAATTGATGGAATATCAGTTGAGAAATTTCAGCAAACAGATGCAGCACTCACTCTTAGTGAAGTGCTCACTCTTATGCCAAGAAATTTAGAGGAGAGCTACCTGGCCAACTGACTGGAAGAGATTCATATTTATGCCCATTCCAGAGAAAAATGGTCCAATTGAATGCAGAAATTAGCAAACAACATAGTTAATATCACATGCAAGTAAAATATTGCTCGAGATCATTCAAAAGTAGCTAACAGTATATTGACAAGTAACTGCAAGAAATTGTAGCTGGATTCAGAAGAAGATATGGAACCAGGGATATCATTGCTGATATCAGATGGATTGAGCTGAAAGCAGAGAATACCAGAAAGATGTTTACCTATGTTTCATTGACTATACAAAGGCATTTGACTGTATGGATCATAGGATGCTTGATTGTCCTCATAAGGAATCTCTGTGGATCAAGAGGCAGTCGTGTGACCAAAACAAGGAGACAGGGCTTGGTTTAAAGTCAGAAATGTGTGTGTCAGGGTTGTATCCTTTCACCATATCTTTCCAATCTGTATGTTGAGCAGATAACCCAAGAAGCTGGATTAAACAAAGAACAAGGCATCAGGATTGGATGACGACTCATTAACAACCTACATTACACAGATACTACCACCTTACTTGCTGGAAGTGAAGAAGATTTGAAACACTTACCAATGATGATGAAGGACCACAGCCTTCAGTATGGATTGTACCTCAACATCAAAAAAACAAAAATCCTCACAATTGGACCAGTAAACAACATGGTGATAAATGGAAAAGATTGTCAAGGATTTTGTTTTACTTGGGTCCACAGTTAATGCCTATGAAAGCAAAAGTCAAGAAATCAAGAGGCATTGGATTGGGAAAATCTGCTGCAAAGGATGTCTTTAAAGTATTGAAAAGCAAAGATGTCACCTTGAAGACTATAGTGTTCCTGACCCAGGCCATGGTATTTTCAGTAGCATCATATGCATGAGAAAGCTGGACAGTGAACAAAGAAGACAGAAGAAGAATTGATGCCTTTGAACTGTGATGTTGGAGAAGAATGTTGAATGTTCTGTGGACCATCGAAAGAACAAACAGATCTGTTCTGGAAGAAGCACAGCTGGAGTGTTCCTTGGAAGCAAAGATAGGAAGACTGCGTCTTACATACTTTTTCATGTTGTCAGGAAGCATCAGTCCCTGGAGAGGGACGTCTTGCTTGGTAGAGTGGAAGGTCAGCAAAAAAGAGGAAGACCCTTGATGAGGTGGATTGACACAGCAGCTGCCACAATGGACTTAAGCATAAAAACAATTTTGGACATGGCACAAGACTGGTCAGTGTCTCATTTTGTTATGGATAGGGTTGCTATGAGTCAGAACTGACTCAATGACACATAACAACACAACCAACTTAGGTTAAAGAGCATTGGGGTGGTACTATAAATCCCTTCCTAAGGTTACCTCCCTGCTCCATTGTAAAGGGAGTTTCCTTGGAGTGTGCTTTGCCCCATTCTTTATGTTTATACCTACAAGAGATGAAAGAGAAGCAAGCAGAAAATCAGGGGCCTCATATCGTCAACAAAGCCCGACTGGGAGTAGGGCCAGTCCTTCAGACCTGAGGTTCCTGTGCTAAGATGCTCCCTGAGCAAAGGCTGATGCAACACAAGGACTTTCCTCCAAAGCTGATGGAGAGAAAGCCTTCCCCTGGAGCAGACACCCTGAATTTGGACATACAGCCTTCCAGACTATGATAATTTCTCTTAATGCATGGACTTGGAACTCATGAATGGATTTGTGACTTACCAGACTGTGACAATAAAATTTCCTTTTATGAAGCCTACGACTTGCTGTATTTTCTGTTAGAGCAGTACCAGGTGACTAAAACAGAATTTGGTACCAAGTAAGTGGGGTGCTGTTCTAACAGATACCTGCAGTGTGGAAACGGTTTTGAAATTGAACAGACAGAAGACTTGAAAGAACCGTTAATATCAAAGGATGTACAGGTGGTAAAAAATGAGCAACAGGGGACCAGCAGCAGCAGCAGAACCAGGCCAGTGTGTGACAGCACTGGAGCCAACTCATGCAGTGACACAGCTGAGCGCATGTGTGCAGGAGGCTTCCTGGCAGAATAGATGCCTCTGGGCACTCAAGTGGGTGGAGCTCCGTGTCTTTGGAACACTTGTTTCTGCAGGGCAGATGCAGACCTGAGGCTCGGGGCCATGAGTCCATAGGAAGCAAAAGCTGAAGAGACAAAGAGCGAGAGAACCTCAGCTACCTAAGTCTCAAAAGATGTGGCCATAACCTCAGGTGTTTTAAAGAATGGAGGTATGGCTTCCTGTGTTTCTGAGGGTGGAATTGCCACTCAGTTCAGCTTAGGGTGTCCGTAGGGCTGAGGGGCAGAGTTGCTGTCCCAGTGGGCCTAGGTGGCAGAGTTGTAGCACAGGGATGGGGCCTCCACCCAGAATCCAAAGAGTGTGGCCAGTACCTAGAGTCTGAAGGGCAGTGCTTAGTTAAGTTGTCTCAGAAAACAGGATTATTTTCAGAGCTTTGAGGGCTAATGTAAAGTGTTTTCCCGACTTGTTTGTTGCCTTTTAATGCCTTCTTTCCTTGTAGTTTCTCCCATTTGTAATGGAAATGCCTAGCCTGTGCCTGCCTTTTCTACTATTGTACTTTGAGGGCACATAACTTGTATTCTCAGTTTCGCAGATGTAGAGAAATTTTTATATTTTGGACTTGGAACTTATTTGAGACTTTTGGTATCATATGGGATGAACATGTTTTTGCTATGTTGAGATGAATGTGTTATATTTCTCAAAGATGTGATTTGAGGAGTCCAAAGGGTAGAATGTCATGGATTGAACTGTGTACCCCTAAAATTGTCTGGGTATTGATCCCTGATATTTTATGATTATCCTCCACTTTATGGTTTTCCCATACCAAAAAAAAAAAAACAAAAAAAAAAACCTCAAACCTTCCAGTCGTGTCTGATTCATAGTGGACTTATAGGTCAGGGTAGCACTGCCCCATTGGCTTTCCAAGGAGTCCCTGGTGTATTTGAACTGCCAACGTTTCAGTTTGCAGATGTAGCACATAACCCACTATGCCACCAGGGTTTCCTGTGGTGTATGTTAAATAGGATTGGGGTGGGACTACAAATCCCTTTCTAAGATTACCTCCCTGCTCTATTGTAAAGGGCGTTTCCCTAGAGTGTGACTTGTACCACCCTTTATCCTTCTGTCATACAAAAGATAAAAGGAAAGGGAAGCTAGCAGATAATGGGGAAACTACTAAAGAATTAACCCTGCAGCTTAAATAAGTAGAAAGAGAGCAATGGAGGAATCCCCAGGCACCAGAAGAAAGCAGATAATAAAGGTTAGAGAAAAACTAAATGAATTAGAGACTAGTAGAACAATTGAAAAAATTAACAAAGCCAGAAAATTGGGAACCACATACCATCAAGAAAGCAGCATTGGGAGTAGAGCACGTCCTTCAGACCTGAGGCTCCTGTGCCAACATGCTTCCTAACCAAAGACTGATGTAACACAAGCACTTTCCTCCAGAACTGAGAGAGGGAAAGCCTTACCCTGGAGCAAACACCTTGAATTCTGGCTTATAGCCTACCAGTCTGTGATAATTTCTTTTACTGAATGGACTTGTAGCTCATGAATGGATTTGTGACTTACCTGACTGTGACAATAAAATTTCTCTTCATGAAGCCTTCCACTTGTGTTATTTTCTGTTACACCAGTACCAGGTGACTGAAACAGTATCTTATAAGAAAAACTGGCTGTAGAAAGCAGCACTGTGAAATAATCTTTTCACTTGTCCTTGATTATTTACAAAAAAAAAAGCCACAGCCACGGAGTTGGTTCTGACTCATAGCGACCCTATAGGACAGAACAGCCGACAGAGTTTACAGGGAGTGCTTGGTGTATTCGAACTATTAGCAGACATAGCTCTTGACCACAGTACTATCAGGATTTCCTTTATTACAATAGGCATACATATTTTAAAGAATTTTAATACAGTTGCCCAGTTACCCTTCAGAAAGTTTTTTCATGTTTCAGTCCCTACTGGAAGTGTTTGACAGTGTCCATTTTTGTGTTTCCTTCCAAAACTAATAGAGTTAACCAAACTGCACAGCTTGAGGGTGCAGTCTCCGCAAAAGACCACCTTCTCTTGGACCACTTACAAGTTCAGGGGTTCCCAAAACCATCTCAAGTTTATTAATTCACCAGGACTCCCAGAACTGCCTGAAAGCCTTTATCTTCATGATTATGGTTTATTACAGGAAAAGGTAAAGATTAAAGTTAGCTAAAAGAAGAAACACATGGGGCACAGTCTGAAAGGGGTCCAAAAGTGGAACTTCAAGTCATTCTTTTGCTGGAGAAACATAACAGTAACTCTTTCTGGCTTCTGGTAACAGTATACGCTAGTACATGCAAAGTGTTGCCAACTAGGGAAGCTAACCCCAGATTTCACTGTCCAGTTTTTATTGTGGCTCCACCACACACTGCCTGCGTGACTCACATTAGTCTTCAGCCCCTTCTAGAAGTTGGCCTAATAACTTACAGTCCACAGGTCAAAGTTAATAAATTACATTGTTAGACTTTCCAGTGGCCCAAAACATAAGCAACAACCAACCCCCACTCCCCTCCCCCCCAAAAATGCAACAAAGAAACAATAACAGTCTTTATTAAGAAGGACATTCCAGAGACCTAGAATTTACCTCGCTATTAGAGGCCAGACCTCTCTTTTGATAGAGTTAAGTCCTCACAAAAGAAGTAGGTATTTGAAAAGTCTGCTGATTATCAGTGGACTGCCTGTTGGCATAGTAGATTGTTACGTCTGTCAACCAAAAAGTGGGCAGTTCAAATCTAACAGGTACTCCTTGGAAACTCTATGGGACAGTTCTACTGTGACCTCTAGGTTCTGTAGGGTTGCTATGAGTCATACTCACTAGACGGCAGTGGTTGTTTTTTTTTTTTTTCCTGCTGACATCATAGATAAAATGTGTGGTTGCTTTAGTTTGTTGTATTTGTTGTTAGTGAGGTTGACCCTTGTACGTACTTGGTTTGATTTACCTATATGAAAAGTTGAAATTTGTTCATAAAGCACTCTAAAGGAATTTTTTAAGTGTTTATTACATTGTAAAATTGTTTGTAATTTTCATGATACAGGGTATGTGTCCTTAATCTCTAATGGCCTCTTGTGAATTAGTTTAAAAATTATGGACAACCCAGTAGTAAAACAATCTCTTCGTATGAATTCATGCTTAAAATATATTGTTCAAGATTGCGATTTTTACAGATGCTTTAATTAGCTTTTCTGTTCAATTCTGTTTGAGGTGAACCAAGAAATATAGAATATTTGTACTCAAACTTTAGAACAGGGAAGTGAAAAATATAGTAAATAAACATGTACTAAATATTTCATCTTCAAAATGAGTCAGTTTGATTGTGCTGATTTTGGAGATACATAGTTCAGGTGTAATTTATAATAGAGGTGATAGCTAATAAAATAAATAGAATATAAAACCCCTGAACTCCTGAGAATTTGTGAAGAGAGAAAATAATTTGAACTGTCCTGAGAGTTTCCAAAGAACAGCTGGTCGATTTGATCTGCTGAATTTTTAGTTGGCAGCCAAACATTATTTAAGTACTGTGCCACCAGAGCACCAGTAAAAGAATACAAATGAAATGGAGAAATGTAATTTTAAAAAGTATAAATAAATTAACAACTAAGGAAACACTTAATGGACCAGTAATTCTGTTGCTAAAAGGAAAATATCTGCAGGTTTCAAGGATATATGTTCCAGAAAATAATGGAAGTAAAAAGTGAAACTGTTATCAGAAATGTATTTGAAGCTTGTGAATAGCCATCTAAGACACGGCTATTGATGTCTGCTTATCTGAAACATACAAAAAAGAAAGAAACTAAAGACTTAGAAGAAAGGACTGTATAGGACTAATAGCTGAAATGAACTATGGCCTCATCTGTTCGGAGATCAGAAGATTTAGATGATGCCCAGCTATTGCTACCAGCTCTTCTGATAAGGAGCACATTAGATGAATCCTTGTAGAATGGGAGAAAAATGTGAAACAGGAAAGTCTAGACTTGATGGTTTAAAACTAGAGGACTCTCTATCTAAAACTATTTCCCTGAGATACACTTCAAACTTTAAACCAAAATTATCCCTTGAGATCACCTGTTAGCTAAATAACAGATTGGATCATGAAATAACAGTGTTATTGTTACCTAATGAGCTTCTAAAGAATTAAAAAAAGAAAACTAACCGTAGGAGACCAAATGGTCAAAATAACTCTAAAGCAAAGATGGAAATTGACTAGGTAGGGTAACTGTTGTTTTTAGGTGCGGTAGAGTCAATTTTGACTCATAGTTGCTATGTATGCAACAGAACAAAAACACTATTTGGTCCTGAACCATTCTCGAATTGTTATTATACTTGAACCCATCCTTGAAGCCGCTGTGGTAGTCCATCTCATTGAATATCTCTCTTTTTCACTGACCTTCTGCCAAGCATGATGTCCTTCTCCATTGACATAGCCTTCCTGATAACATGTCCAAAGTGTGTAAGATATAGTCTTGCCATCTTTGCTTCTGAGAAGCATTCTGGCTGTAGTTCTTTCAAGACAGGTTTAATCCTTCTTTTGGCAGTCCCTGCTGTATTCAGTATTTTTTCCAGCAACCCCATGATTCAAAGCCGTCACTTATTTGTTGTCCAGGGTTTGCACGCGTATGTGGCATTTAAAAACTACAATGACTTGAATAAGGCATGCCCTGATCTGCAAGATGGCGTCTTTGCTCCTTAGTACTTTAAGGTGTTCTTTGCAGTAAATTTGTCCAATGCGATGACAATAATATAAGCAGAAAAGAATGAATGAGAATAATGATATGTTGTAGAGAATGTAATCAATGTCATTGAGTAATTTGCAGAGAAATTGTTAGCCTATAGTGACCATATAGGACAGAGCAGAACTACCACAGAAGGTTTCCAAGGCTGTAAGTGTTTATGAAAGCTGACTTCCCTGTCTTTCTTCTGTGAAGGGGCTGGTAGATTACAATTTTTGACTTTTTTGGTTAGCAGTGGAGCGCTTTAACCACTGCTCCACCAGGAGTCCTTGGAGTTATTAAATGGAAATCTAATTTGCTGTGTAAATTGTCGCCTTAAAAACAATAAAGTTTAAATTTATTTAATGTATGTATAGTATATATACATATACACACAGGATTGCGTATGAAAGCCAAAGAAAGATTAATACTGACAATAAAAATAGGAGAAAAAGTAGAGTTTAAAGCAAAAGAACATTAGCCAGAAGAGGCAAGGCCAAGATAGCCCAGTAGGCAGATGCTTCTCATGATCCCTCTAACAAAGACTCAAAATAAAAAATTGAATTTACTATATGTATAATATCTTAGAAGCCCTGAATATCAAAGGGAAAGCTGAAAAATTGGACTGAGCAACAGGGAAGGAAGAGTTGCACTGGAAGTACATGGGATTCCACAAACCTGACGTACCGGGAAGGGGTGGTGGCTGCTGTGTGGTGGGTCAAGTGTGGCGGTTGATGAGGATCCTCCTCAGCAGGATCTGTTTTCTGGAGTGTTTTAGTCAGCTAGGGCTTCTCTAGCAGAAATACCACAGAGTGGATGGCTTTAATAAAGGAAGGTTTATTCTTACACAGACCAGTAGGCTGCAAGTCCATGATCAGGGTGTCCGCTCCAGGGGGAGGCTTTCCCCTTGTCGGCTCTGGAGGAAAGTCTGTGTGGTGGTCAGGATTATGTCAACTTGGCTACTATATATTTGGCTGCTGTCTTAAGTGGCAGGGCAGGGTTTGTGGTGGGTCCCTGCCCCTCGGCTCTCATCTCGACTTTTTACTGCGGTTGCTGGTTGCTCACGTGGCCAGGAGCTCCTGCTCTCTTCTTCCAGCATCTGGTTCCGGGACTTGAACTAGCAGCTGTTGGACTCATCAGTCCTTACAGTCGGCACTTGAGAGTCCTGCTCCCTGATCTGCCAATCCTGGGTTCGCCAGTCTCCGCCACTCCTGCTCCCTGACCTGCTGATCCTGGTTTTGCCAGCCTCTGCTGCTTCGTCTCGCCACCAGCTTGGGATCCACTGACCTACACAACCGGTGATCTAGAATTCTGGTCTCTGATTTGCTGACTTTGGGTTCCTCAGCTTCCATGGCCACGTGAGGCTTGTGCCAGAGCCTGGGACATTCAGCTTCTGTGATTACATGAGCAGTTTCCTATATCTGTATCTATCTATCTGTATTATAAATCTTTCCTTGTACCACACGTGTTACTAGTTTTGCTTCCCTAGAAAACCCAGCTTAAGACAGTCTGGTATTGCATCAGTCTTTGTCCAGGGAGCATCTTGGCGCAGGAACCTCAAGTCTGAAGGATGCACTCTTCTCCCGGTGCTGCTTTCTTGATGGTAACGAGGTTCCCAATTCTCTGCCTGCTTCTCTGCCCTTTTATCTCTCATAGGATGAAACGATTAAGGATAGGGCAAGCCATACTCCTAGGATTTTGAGCTGGCAGAATCGTTTGCCCTCACTTTTGCCATGATGAATGGGGAGAGGCTGAGACTGTCAATGGTGAAAGATACCAGGCTATGATAACTGATTTTTTTTTTGGCCCCATTTGGAAGATGCCATTGTGACCATTTACCTGAAGATCTTTTCCACACTCAGTGTCGTCAAATGTACTTCAAAATAATAAAACTGTATCATTTACACTACTTGTTTTATTCAAGTTCAAAGATAGGATACTCTTATTGGAAGAGCCTTTACCGTCCTCACAGACAGTTAAGGATGGCTGTTACCCCTGCGTTTCTCAGAGGCTGCAGCCAGACACCTATGCCTGTGTCAATCACCCCTGCCCATTTAGAACAGTGGGTGAAAGAAAGCCTACATCACGTGATTGGTGTCTGACTATCTGGACACCTGAACTGAGTCTGTGTAAGAAAAGTAAGTGTTTTCTTGGGTTCTTATGTCTAGTAACAACTCTGACCATGTGGTGAAAGGTCATTAGAGCTTCATAGGTGACAGTAATGGAACTATCACATACAACCAGCCTCTGTACTACTCAAAGCATGAAGCTAGGACACAGTAGGCAAACATAAGTGTAGTGATGGCTCTGAAATAGCAGTGCAGATCAAAGAACTTAAAGGAGTGGACCATGATTTCTTCGAAAGGTTCCCAAACAAGGAATCAGATCTTCAAGAGGAGGAGTACTACCTCATCAGAGGTAGAACACAAAAGATTAATATTTAGAACTCTTCAAAAGATAAGGAAGGAGATTAGGTAAAATGCAGCAGATCATAATGACAAATTGACCAGACTTCAAGAAAACATAGAACAGCAAGAATTTGAAATTTAGAAAATAAAAATAAAATTACAAAATTAGATAACCAGTAGAAACGTAAAGGAGCAGAATTGAGGCAATGGAAGTGGAATTAGTGAGACTGAAGATAAGGCACATGACATGGACATGTTTGAGGAAAAACCAGATAAAAGAATTAAAAAAAACCAAGAAACACCAAAAAAAAAGTAACTGCATTGAAAACAAAAACATCCACATCCACAGTAGTGATAGGAGACTTTAACATACCACTGTGGGTGAAGGACAGAACATGTGCTTTCTTTGGTGCCCTAGAGGTTCTTTTGCTGTTCTCTGCCTACTTTTTCAAGTGATAGAGTTAATTCTTTGATTTGAGCGCAGTAAAAATACAATAGATCTAAATGTCACAGTTAACCAGTTGGACCTCATAGATGTATACAGAACACACAGAAGCAATTAAGTATACTTACTTTTCCAGTGCACATGGAACCTTCTCCAGAATTGGCCACATATTAAGCCACAAAGCAGTCCTTAACAAAATTAAAATTGTTGAAATATGCTTTGTAAAAGCATATTTGCAGAACATGATTCTGTAAAAGTAGAAATCAATAATAGAAAAAAGACAGGGGAGCAAAAATGAAACACATGGAAACTGAACAACATCATGCTAAAAAATGACTGGGTTATAGAAGAAATCAAGGATGGAATAAAGAAATTAATAGAATCAAATAAGAATGAAAAACTGGCCTGCTGCAATCTATGGGACACAGCAAAAACAGTACTCGAGGGTCAATTTACCGCAATAAATGCACACATCCGAAAAAGAAGAAAGGGCTCAAATCAAAGAATTAACTCTGTCACTTGAAAAAGTAGGCAGAGAACAGCAAAAGAACCTCTTGGGCACCAAAGAAAGCACATGATAAAAATTAGAGCAGAATTAAATGAAATAGAGAATAGAAAAACAATTGAAAGAGTTAACAAGACCAAAAGCTGATTTTTGAAAAGATGAACGAAATTCATAAACTGTTGGCCGACCTGACCAAAGAAAAACAGGAGAGGAAGCAAATAACTCAAATAAGAAGTTATTTGCCTCTTAGTTCAGATCCAGCTGAAATTAAAAGAATCGGAATACTATGAAAAATTACAATGATAAATTTGAAAATCTGGAGGAATTGGACAAATTTCTTGAAACATACCACCTACCAAAACTAGCACAAACAGAAGTAGAAAAAGTAAGTAAACTCATCACAAAAGAAGACCCTGAATGGGTAGTTAAAAAAAACCCAACTGGAAAAGGCTCTGGTCCTAACAGCTTCGCTGGAGAATTCTACCAACGTTTTAGAGAAGATTTAACACTATTATTACTAAATGATGGAATGCTCCCACATTCATTCTGTGAAGCCAGCATAACCCTGATACCCCAACCAGATAAAAACAACTCTGAAAAGGAAAATTACAAATCAATATGTCTCAAACTTAGATGCAAAAATGCTTAACAGAATTTAGCCAATAGAATTCAACAATGTATCAGAAAAGATAATTGACCATGACCAAGTGAGATTCATACTAGGGATGCAGGGATGGTTCAGCAGTGGAAAAGCAATTAATGGAATCGAACACATAAGTAAAACAAAGACAAGAGCCCCTTGATTTTATCAATTGATTCAGAGAAGTCATTTGACAAAGGCCAACACCCTTCTTGTTAAAAATTCCCAGAATAATAGAACTAGAAGGGAAATTCCTCAAAATAATAAGGGGCATCTATGCAAAGCCAACAGTCAACATCATTCTAAGTGGAGAGAGTTGGAAAGCATTACCCATGAGAACTGGAACCAGACAAGAGTTCCTGTTGTCACCACTTCTGTTCAGTGTTGCCTTGGAGGTTCTAGGCAGCACAGTCAGGCAAGACAAAGAAATAAAGGGCATTCAGATGGGTTGTGAAGAAGTAAAAGTATCTCTCTTTGCAAATCCTGTGGTCTTGTGACTAAAAACTCCTAAAGAATCTGGAAAAAAACCAAAAAACTGGAACTAATAGAAGAGTTCAAAGCAAAGCATCAGGATACAAGATAAAAATACATAAATTAGTTGAATTCCTTTGCACCAACAAAGAGACCATCAAAGAGGAAATCACCAAATCAATACTATTTACAGTAGTCCCCCAAAAGATAAAATACCTGGGAATAAATCTAACCAGAGTTGTAAAAGACCTAAGCAAAGAAGATTACAAGACTCTACTGTAGGAAACGAAGACACCTATGTAAGTGGAGAAACCTAGTTTCTCATTTATAGAAAGACTTAACACTGTAATAGTGTCTGTTCTGCCCCAAACCATCTGTAGATACAATGCAATCCCAATACAAATTCCACTGTCATTTTTTAATAAGATGGGGAAACCACCTACTCATATGGAATGAGAAGAACCCTCCGATAAGTAAAGGATTACAGAAGAAGAAAGGCAGAAGTGAGAGGCCTCATGCTACCTGACTTTAGAACTATTACACTGCCACAGTAGTCAAAACAGCCTGGTACTGGTACAAAAACAAATACATAGATCAATGGGAAAGAATTAAGAATCCAGGTATAACATCATCTGTGTATGAGCAGCTGAAATTTGACAAAAGTCCCAAGTCCATAAACCAGGGAACATACATTCTCTTAAACAAATGGTGTTGGTGTAACTGGATATCCATGTCGAAAAAGTGAAGTAAGACCCATATCTCACATTGTACACAAAAGCTAAGTTAAACTGTGTCAAAGACCTAAATATAAAATCTAAAACAATAAAGATAGTGGAAGAAAAAATAGGGACAATGCTCGGAGCCCCAATATATGTCATAAACACAATGTAAAATATTATTAACAGTGCACAAAAACCAGAACATAAAATAGATAACTGAAAACTTAAAAATCAAACAATTATGCACATGCGAAGACTTCACCAAAAGAGTGAAAAACTACCTATGGTGTGGGACAGAATTTTTAGCTACCACAAATCTGACTGGTGTCTAATCTCCAGTCTTTAAGGTACTGCAAAACCTCAAGAAGAAAAAGACAACACAGGTAAGCAATAGGTAAAGGATACAAACAGGCACTTCATCAAGGAAGACGTTCAGGTGATTAGCAGATAATGCCGAAATGCTCACTATCATTAGGCATTAGTGAAATCCAAATCAAAACTACAATGAGATAACCATCTAACCCCCAAAAGGATGACATTAATAATAAAAAAAAAAAAAACACTAGTAAATTTTGGAGACGTTCTAGAGAGACTGGAACTCATCTCCACTGCTGGTGGAAATGTAAAATGGTAAATCCACTTTTGAAATCCATTGAACACTTTCTTAAAAAGCTAGCAGTTGAAATACCGTATGATCCAGCAGTCCCACCGGGACCATATACTAGAAAAATAAGGTCTGTCACATGAACAGATACATGGACATGGGTGTTTATTGCAGGACTGTCCACAAAGCAAAAAGATGGAATCAGCCTAGGTGCGATAAACTATTGTGTAATCACAGAATGGAATGCTATACAGTGATAGAGAACAGGGATGACTTTAGGAAATAGACCATAGAGTCGTCTAGAAGACATTATGCTGAGTGAAATTAGTCAGATGCTAAAGGATATATATTGTATGAAACCATTTTTATAAGAAAAGGTGTAAGTACAGAAGAAAATCATCTTTGGTGGTTTGAAGGATGGAGAGTGGTAGACAGATGTAGTCATAGACAGGACAGGAATTAGGTTAGGTGAAGGGAGCAACAGCATGCAGTATAAGAGAGGTTAGCACAGCTGGGCTACAACCAAAAACTAATCGGTTTTCTAATGCAACCCAACATTTTGAAGGACAGATCAGCAATGATAGGCATGAAGGAGCTTGGTTTGGGGAACATCTAGGCTAATTAGCATAACTGAGGCTTTTTTTTTTTTTTTTAGAAAATGTTTTGCTTGCTACTTTGTTGAGTAGCATCTGTGTCCTTAAAAACTAACAAGTGGCCATCTAAGTAGCATCAATTGGTCCCAGTCTACCAGGAGCAGAGGAGAATGAATAACATCAAAGAAAAGAGAAAAGTAAGCCTAGAAAACAGAAGATGCTGTATGATCCAAAAACCACATGCGTGAAACCAGAAGTAGATGGTGCCCAGCCACTACCAGTGACTGCCCTGACAGGGAACAGAACTTAAAATCCCTGATATAGCAGGAGAAAAATGGGGCTGCAGAATTCAAACTATTAAAAGGCCAGACTGGAGAGTCCTCTGAGCACATGGCCCCCAGACTCTTCTGTTAACCCTCAACTGAAACCAATACTCAAGTCAACTCTTCAGACAAAGTTTGAACTGGACTGTAAGACTTACAGTGATGTTGGTGAAGAATGCGCTTCTTGGCTTAAATATTATACATGAGGGTCAGCAGCTCTTGTCAATATATGAGATGAAAGAATTGAGGGTAATAGGAATTGGTTGAATGGATGCTGAAAGTACAGAGAGGAAAGGAGGAGTGTGCTGTTATGGGGGGGATAAGCTAGAGTTATGTAGTATGTATGGGGTTTTATATGGAAAATTTATTTGGATTTTAAACTTCCACTTTAAGCACAATAAATTTTTTTTCTTAAGAACATTAGCCTGCAGAAGCCACTTTATATTGCTTATGTTTACAAGTCAAATGAAAAATATATTTGGCCCTTTGATGTGTCAAATTATGAGATCTAATATCCAGGTAAAAATTTATTTGAAGTTTATGGAGAAGTGGACAAAATTACAATTGTAGTGGGAACTTTTTCAATCTTTGGTTGATCCAGGAAAAAGGTAGTTAAAGATGTATGTGTAGATATGTATATTTACATGGGGACTGACAAGTTAGTGAGCTCATCTCAAAAAAATAATGCTGTATACCTCATTGCTGAATATCACTGTGATCACTTTTGAAGTTACTCTCCTTGGGAAGCTGTGCATGACATCAGCACCTAGTCCACCTATCAAAGCAATTTGGGGGCTCTTTTTCTGGAATGACGGTCAGTGCTGTCATTGTATTACCCTTGATGGCCTGAATGTCATGAAAATGCCTTCCTTTCAATATTTCCTTTATTGTAGGGTAAAGAAAAAAGTCATTGGTGGCCAGATCAGGTGATTTGTTTACTGGCTGAAAACTCCCTCACAGACAGCTATATAATTAAGTTCGTAAACTTACCACCGTGTGCAATGGCCATTCTGGAAAGAGTTCCAAAATTGCTTTGAAGGGTGAATTAAGCACTGGCATGGGTGCATAGCCTCCCAAGGGGAGTATTTCAAAGGTGACTGTAGTAATATTCAGCAATGAGAGATGTGGCACTTAGAACAGTTAAGTTAGTGGACTTCATTGTTAGACTTTGTGTGTGTGTGTGTGTGTGTGTGTGTGTGTGTGTGTGTGATTAAAATATATGTATTTTGAACCTTAAATTAGAATGTGAGTTATTTTAAAATGATACTATCTTAGGTTACAAAGAAAAATCGTTAAATTTCTAAAAATTAAATGTTTTTCCAGCTACATTCTCTGATATTATATAATTTCACTAGGATTTATTAACAACTAAATAATGCAATAACAGTGTCACCATCCTTGGAAATGAAACATAGCAGAATAAAAATATTCTACCTGTCTCAAAGAGAAAGCACTTTTTGTAATTACACTTATTTTTATCTTCTGTGGCTTGTGGTCAGTGCTGTCCTCAAATGGCAATGCCAGTATTTTATTATTTTAAGATTAGCAAGTGAGTAATTATAGTTAAGTGGTATATTGGTTTTTAGATAAATAGAGGAAAGTTAGCTAAATTGTCTAAGATAAGAAGGGAAAAGTTTATAGGGAATAAAAGAAATGAATAAAATATAAAATATTAAATACTGCAAATTGATTAATGAGAGTATTACATCTGTGTAAAAGGCCAGTTCAGCTAACATCTGATAAATTAAAAAAGAAATAAAATATTTATATACATAGAAGTGAGTCTGACATCTGATAAAATAATCAAAGAAAAAAGGAGGAACAACGTAATACATAACAGAGAGTGGTGTATGTGTGTTTTCATATTTGTAAATATGAAATAGGTTGATAATAGTAACTGCCTCAGAATTACTATTATGATTAATGATATATATAAAACACAAACAAGCTTGACACATACATGCATGTAGTAGATGTTAGCTTGCTATTATGAGTAGTAGTGTTACTAGTCATTAATAATGTTAAGTAATATCACTTATTTTTTAAAGTAGTAACTTCTTTTAAGAGAACAGAACTCAGAAGGCAGTTAGTTTATGCTAGTGGGAAAGGAACAACTCAAAAAAGGAGGATGAGCATGGTTGGACGACACCAAGAATATAATCACCATCACTGAATTGTAAATATAGAAACTATTAATATCTGTCTGTTTTGAGGTATATATTCACAAGAACAGAATAAATAAAATTTAAAAACAGAAAAGTAAAATGAACTATCAGAAGGGTTTATGATGCTGTATGTTCTGGGAAAATATAAATGCAAGAGAAATATCAGAACATTTAGTAGCTCTACAGTCTCGGGGGAAAAAGTGAAGAGCAAAATCTAAGAACTAACCCATCAAAGATAATTGGTCCTAGACATTTTTGTGGGCAAGTGATTTATTTTTAACTGTTTAATACTTTATTAATTTTAATTTAATATGTAGGAAAGGTGGAGAAATGTGCTATGAAACAAATAGTTGTAAAGCAACAATTATTTACTCATTCAGTCAGGAATTTCAGCATTTGTTGAATAATTCTATGATTTTTCTCTTAATAATGGAGAAAATTGTATTGAATCCTATGGTAAACCAGTCTTGTATTTCTGTTGTAAATCCCCCTTGACTTTTCTATATATGTTGCATTTGTTAATGTTAAGAATTTTCCTCTCTATGTTCATGAGAGGCATTTGCTGGTTGTGAAATACGGTCTCAGTATGGGAACCTGTCCAACTTCAGGGGGCGTAGTGAGAGCCAAGATCAATCAGACATACTTCCGTTCTCTAACCTTTTTAGCATTTTGACACCAACTTCTTCTCTATACCAAAAACTAAACCCACTACCGTGGAGTCAGTTCCAACTCTTAATCACCCAGTATACCGAACAGTTACTTGATTTATTAAGGAAGCAACAGGGTAAAACTTGGGGCTAGAATCAGGAAACATGTAGGCAAAGTTTCCATTCTTCAGTGCAGGACAGTGCTCTGAGATCAGCTATGCAATGCATGCTGTCTCTCAGCCCCCTGGACACCTGTCCTCTCCTCTCCAATCCAGGCCTCCTGTAGGCCTCCTGAGAGTGGGGCTTCTCTCAGCCCCCTCAGGTAGTCCACAGATACTTCATGTGCATAGCAACCTATGGACTCTGCACAGTCTGTAGTCACTTCATTTGCATAATATATTGACCATTCCCTGCAAGGCTGCAAGGTATATTAATCACAGGCCAGTCTGCAGCCCAGGACCAGACAAAAAATATCAAACCAAATTGTTTACAGTTTAACCAGGAAATTGAACAAACTCTCTGTGTAACTGGGCAAGGTAATAAGATAATTCCTCAGGGTTTAGGGTAAAAGAAAGTCTTTCAAACTGTTTTTCCAAAGAACCAAGGAGAAATGCCACGTAAAGGAACTCATTTCATTGGACTTACACTGGTTTGGGCCATGTAGGTTTCCTATGTCTTCTTTAGTCAACTTTGACAGGTTTTATGTTTTTAAGATAATTTACTACTCATTTTGTCATTTTTTTGTCTCTGGTTTCAAATTTTATTTCCGTATAGTTGTATATAGTTTTTTCTGTGTCATGCATGTGTTTAGGATTCTAATAACATTTCTTTTTCATTCCATATGATTTTTATTTGTGTGTTCTCAGAGATTTGTCAGCCTTTTTCACATAAAAGATTTGACCTAGTCACATTTTGTGTTCTGTTTCTTGAGTATCTACTCATGTTCTTACTCTCTTCTTTTGCCGCTTTCTTTAAAATTACTCGTTGCTCTGTCTCTCTCCAGTTTCTGAGCAATGTTTTCATCATTAATTTTCAGCCTTCTGTTGTATGTGCATTTTATAACAAAATTTCCCCTTTGCCATATACTGCATTCTTATTTGTAATAAGAATATACTGTAATAAGAATATACTACATTCTTATTTGTGATATTTTGTTTAGTTCATAATGTCTCGTTTTCATTGTGCTTTCTGACTCAAGACTTTTTGTTGGAAATATATTGGAAAGTATATTTTATTCACCCAAATTAACTTATTTTTTTCTACATTTTGCTGAATTAAATTTATCTCTACACAAATATGTGCATACACACACTTTTTGAGATGTCTCCTTACCTCTGAGTATTTCTAGGAAAAGCAACCTTCTGTTAGTTATATCACCACAGTGAAATTATCAAAATCAAGAATTTTCTTGGATTTTTTTTTTTCTCCCTCAGGTTTTAGTCAGACAGACACAAGGAATTTAGTTTTTGTGTTTCTGCAACCTGTTTTTTATCAGCAAAAATTGCTCAGACTTTCTTCCTTAAGGCAAAAGTGATCTTCTTAATTTCCAAAGAGATTTTCATGTGTTTTGATTGCTGTTCATTTCTAGTTTAATTCCATTGTTGCTTATAACTACTATTATGATTTTTTTCTTTGATCCATAAGTTAAGTTTGAATGTGTTCTTTCAATTCTGACATTATATTTTGCTCTCATTTGCTTTTAATTTTCTTTCACTCTTCTGTGTACATAAGGTCCTATGTAAGAATCTAAGCTAATAAATGTGTTGAGACTTTCTTTATGGCGTAGAAGGTATTCATATTTGGGAAAGATTGTGTTGGTTATGTCCTATATGATCATTAGATGAGGCTTGTTAATTAACTCATTTTGTATTCTGTCTGAGTTTTTATTTGCCCAATCTGTCAAAGATAAAACCAGTCTGTGAGTGGATTTCTTTCTCTTCTTGATGCTTTATCTTTGTTTGCTTCCAGATTCTAGGGAATGCTACTAGGTTCCTGTGAGAGTTTAGAATTAGAATTCACCTTTTTATCACTGTGTCCTTCTGATTTCTTGTAAAGCTTTCTGAGTGTCTGTTTTGTTATACAAGCTCTATGAAGGCCAAGTTGTGTGTCTCCTTTTTTCAGTAAGTATCCTAAGTACTCAGGACAGTCTTCTGACACACTGTAGGTGGCCAGATGTTTATTGAAGGAATGACTAAATTCTGATATAGCTAAACATTAGATTTTATTGATGTTTTAGTATGTATTTTTGCACTCTGTGTTTCAATTTGTATTATTTTATGTTTTGTATATGTTTTTTAAGTGACATGTATTCAAATTTTTAGTTTTAATTTGGTCAGAAAAGATTTGCTTTAACTGCAGTGGTTAGTGCATACATATTGCAGTATGATTACTTACTTATGTGTGTGGCCTTTGTAGCCATGGTCTTGTAACTCCCAGGTAGGTGATTGTGTGCTCGGGGAATTGTGGCCTGCTAAAGGGGCAGGTCTTTTTGCCTTAAAGAGCCAGTTCTAGAGCAGAGGGAAACAGTGTATCACCACCAAGGGAAAAGAGAGCAACAAGGGAAACCTGGCGGCAGGAGATGGTGTAGTGGGCTTCCTCACCCCTGCAGGGAGAAAGCTGAATGCTGCTGGGCAGAGACTGAGGACCCAGTAAAGATGCACTTGTGAGCATTTGTCATCAGAAAGAACATTTCAAGGTCTGTCCTGAAGTACAGTACTGTCGGTGATAGGATACTATCTATTTGCCTACAAGGAAGGCCAGTTAATACAACTGTTACTCAAATTTGCAAACCAACCACTAAGGCCAAAGATGAAGAAATTGAAGATTTTTACCAGCTTCTGCAGTCTGAAATTAACTGAACATGCAATCAGGATACACTGATAATTGCTGGTGATTGCAATGCAAAAGTTGGCAACAAAGAAGGATCATTAGTTGGAAAATACGGCCTTGGTGATAGAAATGATCCTAGAGATCGTGTGATAGACTTTTGCAAGACCAATGACTTTTTCGTTCCAAGTACCTTTTTTTACCCAAATCAGTGGTGACTGTACACATGGACCTTGCCAGATGGGGTACACAGGAATTAAATTGACTATATCTGTGGAAAGAGACAATGGAAAAGCTCCAAATCAGCAGTCAGAATAAGACAGGGTGTTGAATGTGGCACAGACCATGAACTGCTCATATGCAAATTAAAACTGAAAGTGAAGGAAATTAGAACAAGCCCATGAAAACCAAAGTATGATGTTGAGTGTATCCCACCTGAGTTTAGAGACTATCTCAGAAACAGATTGGATGCATTGAATGCTAATGACTGAAGACCAGATGAGTTGTGTGACATCAGAGATATCACCCATGAAGAAAGCAAGAGGTTGTTAACAAGACAGGAAAAGAAGGACCAAATTGGATGTCAGAAGAGACTCTGACACATTCTATTGAACATTGAGTAGCTAAAGCAAAAGGAAAAAAATGATGAAGTAAAAGAAGAACTGAACAGAAGATTTCAGAGGGCGGCTTGAGAAGACAAAGTGTTATAATGACACTTGCAAAGAGCTGGAGATAGAAAACCCAAAGGGAAGAACACATTCAGCATTTCTCTAGCTGAAAGAACTGAAGAAAAAATTCAAGTCTTGAGTTTCAGTAGTAAGGGATTCTGCAGGAAAAATACTAAACGGCTCAAGAAGCATAAAAAAGAAGGTAGAAAGAAGACAGAGTCATTGTACCAGAAAGAACTGGTCAGTATTCAACCATTTCAGGAGGTAGCATATGATCAGGAACCAGTGGTACGGAAGGAAGAAGTCAAAGCTGCACTGAAAGCACTGTTGAGAAACAGGACTCCAGGAATTGATATATCAATTGAGATGTTTTAACAAATGGTTGCAGCACTGGAAGTACTCATTTGCCTGTGCCAAGAAATTTGGAGGACAGCTAGTTGGCCAACTGACTGGAAAAGATCCATGTTTAAACCTATCCCCAAGAAAGGAGATCCAACTGAATGCAGAAATTATTGAACAATGTCATTACCATCCCATAGAACTAAAATTTTGCTAAAGACCATTCAAAAGCAACTGCAACAGCATATTGACAGGCAACTGCCAGAAATTCAAGCCAGATTCAGAAGAGGATGTAGAACTAGGGATATCATTGCTGATATTAGATGGATCTTGGCTGAAAGCAGATGTTTACCTGTGTTTTATTGACCATGCAGAGGCATTTGATTGTGTGGATCATAACAAGTTATAGATAACATTGCAGAGAATGTAAATCCCAGGATACTTAATTGTGCTAATGAGAAACCTATACATTGATCAAGAGGCAGTCGTGCAAACAGAACAGGAGTATACTACATGGTTTAAAGTCAGGAAAGGTGTGTGTCAGGGTTGTATCCTTACAGCCTTCCTTTTCAGTCTGTGTGCTGAGGAAATAATTAGAGAAGCTGGAATATATGAAGAAGAACAGGGCATCAGGATTGGAGGAAGACTCATTAACAATGTATGTTATGCAGATGACAGAGTCTTGCTGGCTGGAAGTGAGGAGGATTTGAGATACTTTCTGATGAAGATCAAAGACCATAGCCTTCAGTGTGGATTTGGACCGCAACATCAAGAAAAAAAAATTCTTCACAGCTGGACCAGTAAGCAATATCATCAGAAATGGAGAAAGGATTATGGTTGTCAGTGATTTCATTTTACTTAATTCCACAGTCAACACCCATGGAAGCAGCTAGTGAAGAAATCAAAAGACACATTGCATTGTGAAAACCTGCTGCAAAGGATGTCTTTACAGTATTGAAATGTAAAGATGTCACCTTCAAGACTAAGGTGCACCTGACCCAAGACATGATATTTTCAATTGCATCTTATACACGTGAAAGCTGGACAGTAGATAAGGCTTAAGACTCGATGCCTTTGAATTGTGGTGTTAGAGAATGTTGGATGCACCATGGACTGTCAAAAGAACAAACATCTTCTCTGGAAGAAGTACAACCAGAGTGCTTTTTGGAAGCAAAGATGGCAATACTGCATCTTACATTCTTTGGACATGTTATCAGGAGGGATCAGCCCCTGAAGAAGGACATCATGTGTGGGAATGTGGATGATCCATGAAAAAGAGGAAGATCCTTAATGAGATAGATTGACACAGTGACTGCAACAGTGAGTTTAAGCATAAAAACGATTGTGAGCATGGGGCAGAACCAGGAAGTGTTTTGTTCTGTTGTGCATGGAATCCATATGACTCAGAACCAACTTGACGGGCCCTAACAACAACAACACCTGTGCAGACCAGAATTTCTCCATAGAATTTTCAAGGAAGATTTTTTTGGAAGCAGATTGCGAGATGATGGCTAATGTGACACCTCTGGATGGATTCAAAATGCCAGCCTTTCAGGTAGTAGTTGAGTGTTTAACTGTTTTTGCCAAGTAAGTCGGGGTTTAATATTTGCCAAAGCTGAAATGAGTATTTAAATGTTTGATGCACAATATGTCAGAATGAAGAAACTGTTACTTGAAGATACTTAGTATGAGGAAAGTATTGAGTTTGCTCTTAGCTACTAAATGAAAGGTTGGTGGCTTGAACATTGCCAGTGGCACCATGGAAGAAAGGCCTGGAGATCTGCTTCCATAAACATTAGAGTCATGAAAACCCTATGAGGCAGTGCTCCTCTGTAACTCATTGAGTGACTGTGAGTCAAAATCTTGGCAGTGGCAACGTTTATTTTTTTTAATTTGTCCAAATATGACCATAGAAGCTGAGCTTTCTGTAGCCTAGGTGCTTTAACATTTCAGCCTATGTTTTGTTTTTGCCTATTCCTTGTTGGCCAGCAATAGACTGACTGTTCCCTCTGCAGTCCCATGTTTTACTCCTATAGAAATTATAATCTTGCCTCTACTCTTTGTGTTGTGATTCTTGTCTGTGGGCTTTGGTGTATGTGCCTATTAAATGGGTCAAAGATACACCTTTAAGATCTTTTCTTCTTGTAACAGTCTACGGAATTTTAAGGAGACAGCTGATTGTTCATGGACTGCATTTCAGGAACATTGCTTATTTGGTAACATAGGGACCACTATGAAAAAGGATGCTATAGCCAGCAGTCTAAACCTCTAATACAGGAATTTTTCTTAGCATCTTCAATCAGTGAGTGACTGGCTAAGTCTGGAGTCTTGGTCTACACTGACCTTTGTTTACTAGTTCCAAGATATTTTCCATTTGCTGATCCAACGTTGAATTTTATTTGTATTTATCTTTACGAAAAAGCCAAACCATTTTAAATTAATGTATTTCAAAAAATCTTACTTGCAAGTTCCACTTATTTTCCTTTTCACAGTTAGTTTATTCCTACCATACTTTGGGTAGGAAAGTTGGAAGCTCCCATTACTTAAGAAATAAAAAAGAAGGACTTGCCATTTTTTAATAATGTCACACTGTTGATTTTGATGTCTATTAGAAAATCCACCTGTATGAATATTTTAATAAGTAAACAGTTGGAAAATGTATCCAAGATGGGAAGCATGATTCCTGTCTTCACAGATACGTAAACTTGAGATTAGTCAAAAATATTGGAGAAAACAAAGTTAGCTCAGTTAGACCTGTTATTTTTTTTTCCATGAAAGTACTAATAAATCGATTTTTGCCATGAAGCAAACTAAAACTGTTTTTGTATGATTTTTATTTTGGTCCTTGTTTTTTGTTCTTTTAATGGATTTCAGAAGGGTGTGGAGTAAGTAGAAAACAATAGATCAAAAGGTATAAAATATACCTTTAGGTACTTAAAGTAAGTGTTACGCCCCTGGACTTATTATGAATTTATTATGTGTCTGAAACAAAATTTATTTTACTGTTTTCATTTGTAAAAGCCAAATTTTTCTTGGACTCCTGCATCCAAATTAATAGACTATTCTTGTCACTTATTATCAAAAGTCAAGACATCTAATGGATAATCAGTCCTTTCCTAAAGTTTACATGCTGTTTTTTGTTTTACAGAGTCCTGTGAAGATAAATCAGATTAGCCTGGATGAAAGTGGAGAACACATGGGTGTGTGTTCAGAGGATGGCAAGGTATGATTATAATGTGGTCATGTTGAAAGTCGTGCTCAGACATTGAGCTCTGCTGTTGACTCAAGTCAGTTGGTGGGAAAAGCTCTGTGCTTACTGGATGCTTGCATTAAGAAAACGTTGATTTTGTTCTTTTTTGGCTGTTGGACTTGCTTCTGATTGCTCATAATTAATTAAAGTATATTTTGCACAAATGTGCCTTAGGAAAAGTAATTACTAGAATGTCAATAATGTAACTCGTATTAAGCTGATTAACAGCTGTGGCAGGAGGACATGTCACTGTAATCATTACTGCTGTGCCACTTACACTTCAGTACTGGTCTGCAGTTCCTGCAAGACAGTACTTTAATGCCTTTGTGCCATAAATCCACAAAATTGGATTTTGTGGGCATGATTTCTGTGGGCTGGTGGTTTTCATTTTCACACACAAGTTATGAATGTTTCTCTGGAATTATAGAATCTTTTGATAAGCAATCATAGTTTATCAGAATAATAAAGTGTCTTACAATGGCCACATTAAATAAATGTAAAATCAATATATGTACAGTTTTCTAAAAGCCCAGCCCCTACTTCCTTGACTGAGGACATACATCATGTGTGCAGTGTATAACTAACAATTATCAGTGTTTCTTGCTGATGCTGAGCTGTGACATTTAGTGGTAGTGGTGATTGATTTTCCACTTATAAGAATGTCTTTTTTGTTTTTAAGTCGATGGAAGTCTTTTCTAATGTTGTTTTGAATGATAAAATTCTAATGCATCGGTATTTGAGCTACTTTTCTAAAATCACAGTTTAAAGAGAGAGTGCATTAGGAATCATTATAGAACCTCATGTACTCTGTACTGAATAGAGCAGTTTTCCTAATCTAATTCTGTAATTGTTACATTATCTAAGTCCAGTGGGCCATTGCCAAAGCCAAGTGCCGTCAAGTCGGATCCGGTGGGCCATTATGATGAGTAAATTAAACACAGTGTTCTCAGTGTCAAAGGTATATACCCATTTACTCTGTTAACTGGAGAAAAATGAGGTCCTCTTGACATGTAAGAATGCATTTTATATATCTAATCCTACTGTTGCCCAAAGAGTCTTTTGAAACAGTAATTGGCACACTAGTGCTTTTCAAAAAGCGTTGTCAAATTTTATAGTACTTTCTAAAATTCCAAGATGAAAATGATTGTCAGGGAGAGATGAAGGAGGACTTGGTATGTGCAGAATTTCAGAAAAATAATCTAAGCCATTGAAACATTTTTGTATTCATCTATTTGTAAAGAAAACTTATGTGTTGTTTTCTTAAATGTGAGTGAGTAATTCCTTCTAGGTAATGACAATTCTATTCATTTGTTGAAAGAGAAGTTCATTTTTATAATTGTAGAAGAATTTTTCTTAATATGCGTCATCTAGGAATTCTTTCATAGCTGTAAATGCTACAACTTACTGTGTAATGTGGCTGTGTAGAATATGTTTATGTTAATGAATTGTTGAACATGGCAACATGGAGTATGGTGGATAACAAGGTAATTTTCAGATATCTCGTGGTATGTTTCTTGACTAACACTTCTATTTTCTGATTTTGTCAGATTTATATCTTGCCATATTTTAGTATAGACCTGTGATATATTTTGAAAAATGGTTTTTCATGTTTTATTAGCACTGACAGAAATAAAAATAATCTTTCAGTACACATGTTTATGTAAGCAATTCCATTAGCATGTATTAGAGCTGTAAAACTTGAGTAGCTAGTGTAGTATGATTTGGTAAAAGTGGTTAGTACTGATAAAATCATAAAGATTATTAAGAAGATAAATTCTGTATGTCTATATCTAGTATATCTTTAAATGGCTGCTGTGGTTTTTCTCTGATGTATTAAGGTTCCTAGGCAAACAATTATCTTCTGTTTTATCAACCTTTATATTGTAACTAAATTAAATTTAGTATTTGCATCTAGTTTTGAAGGTATAATCCTAACAGTTGTTTACAGTTTCTACTTATTGTACTAGTACTCATATCATTTTATTCCATGTATCTCTATTCTTGAGTCCTGAATTATAAGACAAATTTACCTATATGTGTATTGTATCTTATTTTTGTATGTGTATATAATATATATGTAAGATATCATGATGTTTACTTATCATGAAAGTAGACTGACTGTTTTAAGATAATTTTTAAAATAAGTATAGTATTTTCTGATGTCTTGCATAGTTTCATATAAACTAGGATTTAATGTAGTAAGAAATCTTTGGGTTGGAACACTTTCTTCACTTTTTCTCACATTTATTTTTATAGTGAATTTAAGGCTAGCTTATGTTTGTTCTTTTTGTCTTCTTTTTGAGATGGAGGATTATAATACCAATAATAATACCAGTAATTCAGTTCACTTAATTATACCTAGTTCTGGGTCTGTTTTCCTTAATTTTGTCTGGAACAAAATTATACTGAAGGTTTTTTTGTTTCAGGAAGTTTTACTTCAGTTAGGTTTTGTATGTTAGTTTTGTTTTTATTGCTTCAACTCTGTTTTAGTTTTTTTCTAGAAACAACTCAATAATATTTAGACTGTGGGACAGTAATGCTTAGAGGCTGATCAGTGCATTCCACCTGCCTGGGTTTCCGTTTCTAGTTCCCTGTGTTGAGCTAGGTTCCTTGTCCTCTGTCAGCCTCCCTTTGCTCAAGTGGGCAGTGGGCATAATGAGAGATCATTATGAGAATCTTGTAAAATTATATGTGTTCAGCACAGTTGTGGTGAGCTCTCAGTGTGTGCTGTTTTTATTACTAACCATTCACTGCTGAATTGTGTCCTTTGTTGGTTTTTATGAATGTTGTGTGTGTTTTTGTGTTTCTATTTAAGAACACGAGAACCTCAGTTAGAAAACATATTCCGCGTGTGACTTGCTCTGCTTGTTATCCTTGTAGGTGTTGTAGAATTAGGTTATCGCCTCAGACCCAAAGCAGTGGTCCTGTTAATAGGCATAGGCTTGCCTTCCTTTCGCTAGAGGTATTCAGTTGAGCAGATCTCCCAGAGTGAGGGGGAGCTTCACTGTCTTCGTTTACTTACTTCTGATAAATCTGAACATGCAAAGTGACAGCCTGCCTTCCTAGAGTGTGTTTAGCTACCACCGTAGGTATAATGCACTGTTTATGTATTCTGGCCTGTTTTAGTTCTTGGTCTATTCTTATTTGGAAGCTGGATCTGAGAGAGGATGTCACTAGGGAAGTACTGACTGGAGAAGGTGATACAAGGTCCGACAGTTAGGTTTGCCTACTTGCCAGCATGTGCTTCTGCGGGCAGCACAGTACAGACGGCTCAGTGTGGTTTTATCACCGTGGTGTCTCGGTGCCTCACAGCTGTGTCACTGTCGACGTGCGGCATTCATTATTATAGCATGTTTTTATGCTGTCGTGGGAATGTCGGAATTTGAGTTAGAGGAATGAACAAACATTAATTTTTTTGTTAAACTTGGCAAAAATGGAAGTGAAATCAGGGACATGTTAGTCCAGGTTTATGGGGATAATGCCATGAAGAAAATGGCAGTGTACAAATGGATTAAATGTTTTTCTGAGGGTAGAGAAAGTGTCACTGGTGAAGAGAGGTCAGGGCAGCCGGTAACGAGAAGAACTGATGAAAACATTGTAAAAATTTGTGCCAGCTGGACAGTCAACCAAGTTTACTATTTGGAGGTGCTGAAAAGGCTGCAGGGAAAAGTTAGATGAAGGTGACCTGAACTTTTTACCACCAACTCCTGTTTCTTTTATCACAACAATGCACCAGTTCAAACAGCACTGTTTGTGGGGGAGTTTTTCGCCAGTAAACAAATAACTGTATTGGAACACCCCCCTTACTCCCCTGATCTGGCCGACGATGATTTTTTATGTAGCCAAAGATAAAGGAAATATTGAACGGAAGACATATTGGGACCTCAAATGTAATGTGACAGCAGCTCTGATGGCTGTTCCAGTAGAAGTTCCAAAATTGCTTTGAAGGGTGGACTGGTGTCAGTGCATAGCTTCCCAAGGAGAGTGCTTCGAAGGTGACCATAGTGATATTCAGCGGTGAGGTATGTAGCACTTTTTCTAGGATGAGTTTGCGAACTTAATTGTCAGACCTCTTACGGCACTCAGGCCACCTCAGTAATAGTTCCTCTTCATCACAGGGGCTGTCGTCCAGCTTCCTGGTTGGCAAAGACAGGATTCCAAGGCTCGCATGCCTTCCTTATTGTTTCATAGTGGCAAGTGTGTTTTGTTTCAGGCAGTGAAACACGTATCAGATGCCTTCTGTGATATTCAGATGGCTCCAAAGATTTGTAGTTACTGAGAAATTCTCCCAAGATATTTGAAGTAGATTGGCTAGAAGACAAATTGTTGTTATAAATTATCTGGGTTTTTTTTTTCCCATTAGGTACATTTGTGGCAGATTATTACAGCTGCTAGAAAGGATGCTATTTTCAAAAAGATCCTTTCTACTTTAACCTTTAAATATGGGATACTGTCTTGGACTAGATCTTTCTAAAAGCCAAAATCTGTTAGGATGTCATTCAAGGGATTTCTTTCACAGATGACGAGAGTCTTCACCGGCAGAATGGGGAGAGAATGAGACAGAGTAAGCAAGAAAAAGAGGAGAGGAATGGGAACTGTTTGCGATTTTACTAGCTTTTCTGGTAGTTTCTGTTCAGCTAGTTTGGGCTGTTAACATTAGTGAAATAAACCACAGGATTTTACAGATATGTCTGATTATACAGGTGTAGTTTATGACATTTATCTTGTTAAACTATAATGTTATCCTCATTGAAGAAAAAAATAAGAGCAGTTGAGAGAATGGAGAATAGTTGAGGAGAATCCTAGTCAGTTAAACATAGTAATAGAAACTGGCCTAACAGTTCTAATCTTGCTGCACTTTTATCTGCAAACAGTCCTCCAGCCCTACTCGGGGTATCTTGTGGCATGTCAGCTTTTGAGTGTCAGTGATAGAGATGACTTTCAGTGCCTGTTTGCTAAGAACGTCTGTGATTTCTTCTCTTTTCTGTTCACTCCTCCTTAGCACCCAACTGTTATGTCTTTAGCACACGTTCATAGTTTCCAAAGGGAGTTTATTCCTGGACTTTCATAGTTTAATGTTCAACATTAGATTTGCAGACCTATTGTGTGTCTGCTCATGTGTTAATAACTCTGTCCTTTTCAACAGGGTTATATATCATTTGTTTACCTGTCTTGTATTTAGTATAGCACAATAAAAATCATTTAGCTTTTGTTTTGAAAGTCACCTTTACCTTGTAGATAAGCAGCGGTAAGTTTATTGAGTCAAGTCTACAGCCAGCTTCAGGGAGTTGCCAGAATCAGAGTCAGCTGTGCGTCTTCAGCTGGGAAACATTCAAGGCATCTGCATGTTTTCTTTTGGGAGGGGGGAGTCTACTTTTCTTAAACTTATGTTTGAAAAATATTGTTATTTGTAAATTTTAATCTATCTTTTGTAAGTATAGTGTAGGAGACCAGGACTTAAAATAGCAGGATCCTGGTCTCAGTCTTTCGCTTCCTCTTTTTTTGACCTCAGACATGCCGTTTATTTTTCTGCAGCATCATCTGTTAAACAGGCGTGGAAATTTTTGCAGTCCTGCCTCACAGTGTTGCTGTAAGAATCAAATGAAGTAGAGCAGGATTTTCATCCCTGGTTACTTGTTAGATACAGTAATGGAGCATTTAAAAATATCGTGGTCTGGGCTTCACCTTATCAGAAAGTTTGATTTAATTGTACAACATGTAGAAAGGAGAAGCCTGGGCCTCGGAGTTCAGGGATTTTAGCTGTACAGAAACGTTTGAGAGCCACAGAAGTAAATTATAGCGAAACACTTGAAGATTCAGGTTATTCCTAGTATTAGAATCAGGTTTTAAATGTTGTTGTCCTGAATATAAATGGATAATAATAGTAGAATTCAAACTTCTGCTTCAACATGCATTCATTCTGAGGTAACTTCAGTTAAGTTGACCACTTCCTCGTTTGTTGCTTTGTTCCAGTAAGATTCAGGTGTGACGATGACTTTCCTTACCTTCATCCTGTTCAGATTTGTTGGGATCAGTGAAGTTAAAATTCTCTGGGGTAAAGTAAGAAACCCTGGTGGTATAGTGGTTAAGTTCTACGGCAGCTGACCAGAAGGTTGGCAGTTCATATCCACCATGCACTGCTTGGAAACTTCCATGGAACAATTCTGTTTTGTCCCATAGGGTCACTATGAGTTGGAATCAACTTAAGGGCAGTGCATTTTTGGTGTTGTTTTGGGGAGGGTAAAGTAAAACCCCAAATACAATGCCAGCTTCCCAACCACCATTTTAAAAGAGGTGCAGTACATCCTATGCTTATATATTTATAAAAAAGTAATGATTTTATCTCTGCAATGAGGTGATGGGGCATACATGTGTTTGCAATTTCATGAATAGCTTTTAAGAAACTGTTTCAGGGTAGATCAGATTTTCTCTTTATTATGTTATACCTAGTAACATTCTTAGAGCCCATGTTTAGTAAAAGTCCATAAAAATGGTGGTCACAATGTGATTGATGTCTTAAAGATTTTATCAGTTAATAGATAAGTTTGACTCTAAAAATTGTAACAAAACATGAGTGAATTATCTTCTTGAGACTTGCAAAAATGAATCATTTCAGGTTAAAAGTATTAAAAGAAGAGGGAGTTGAGTATCTGATTAGTCTGTACAGTTGAGATCTTCTGATAATACACATAGGAAACCTTAAAGAATCTATAAAAAATGCAAGCTAGTAGAAAAGTTTAGCAAAGTATCAAGATGCAAGAGACACATACCTAGGAATAAATTGAACTAGAGACATAAAAAGACCTGTTGAAAGAAAATTACAAGATAGTACTGTAAGAAACTGAAAGAGATGTACATAAGTAGAGAAACTTACCTTGCTCTTGGATAGGAAGACTCTACATCATGAAAATTTCTGTTCTACCCGAAGTGATCTATAGCTACAGTGCAGTCCTGATCCAGTATCCAATGGCTTTTTTTTTAATGAGATGGAAAAACAAATCACCAAAGCGTTGCTGAAAAAGAAAAGCAAAGTAGGAGACCTCATACTTTCTGCCTTGATTGTCATAACAGCCTAGTACTGGTACAATAGCAGAGACATAGACCAATGGAATAGAATTGAGAATCCAGGCATAAAATCATCTACCTATGAGCAGCTCATATTTGAAAAAGATACAAAGTCCATAAACTGGAGAAAAGAGTCTCTTTAACAAATGGTGTTGGTATAACTGGATATCTATCTGCAAAAAATGAAACAAGTCCATGTCCCACACTATGCACAAAAACTAACTCAAAATAAATCAGAAACTTAAATCTAAAATCTAAAATAATAAAGATCATGGAATAAAAATTAGGGACAGTCCTGGGAGCCCTAATACACAGCATAAACAGAATACAAAACATTACTAACAGTGCACACAAACACCAGAAGAGAAAATGGACAACCGAGAACTCCTAAAAATCAAACACTTACGCTCATCCAAAATCTTCACCAAAAGAATAAACAGACAACCTACAGACTGGGAAGAAATGTTTGGCTATGACATATCTGATCAGCATCTAATGTCTAAAATTGACAAGTTGCCGCAGAGCCTCAACAACAAAAAGACAGATAACCCAATTAAACAGTGGACAAAAGATATGAACAGGCACTTCACCAAAGAAGACATCCACACAGCTACTAGATACATGAGAACATGCTCAAGATTATTAGCTATTAGAGAAATCCAAATCAAAACTACAATGAGATACCCAGCAAGGCTGGCATTAATCAAAAATCTAGAAAATAATAAATATTGTGGAGGCTCTGGAGACACTGGAACACTTACACACTGCTGGTGAGAATGTAAAATGGGACAACCACGTTGGCAGGTGATTTGGAGCTTTCCTAAAAAGCTAGAAATTGAAATAACATTCGCTGTAACAATCACAGTTCTTAGAATGTATCACATAGAAATAAAGACTGTCACATGAATAGGTACATACACACCAATGTTTATTGCAGCACGGTCCAGCAGTGCAGATCCACCAGCCACCCTTGGAAATGCCATGGAGCCATTCTATTCTGTCCTGTAGGGTTGTTTTGAGTCAGAATTGACTCGACAGCAACAGATTTGGAATTTTTTTTTAACTATACATACTTATGACTACAGATTTATTACACCAAAAAGTATACAGAGGAGGAGACACAGGATGAGGCAGGGTCCCAGTGAAAAGCTTCCATGTGTGACCATCCTGAGAGTAGATGTTCTCGCCAGCCAGAAAACTTATCTGAGCCTACAAGTTTAGGGCTCTTGCGGCCTCCGTGTGTAGCATGATAGATTACTTCATGCCTCCTTAGTTAACATCAGTCCCTCTTGGTCGAGTCAGCCCTGCTTATTAATCTCAGATGTGGTCTGCCTCTCAGGAACTGAGAATAAAGGTCAGATTGTTTTCTGCACCTTGCAATGTAATGTTCCACTTCATTATTTATTTTTTAAGTGAATTATTGAGGAAAGAGGTTAAATGTGAATAAAGGAGACCAGAATAACTTTAAGGGGGGCAGTAATAAGCAGGAACTTAAATTTTACATTTGTGTACTTTCAGTAGATTCTGCGTGAGGTTGTAAGTAAAGTACAGTTCATCTAATCTCTCAGGACACTGAAGAGTCTAGGTGTTTGGTGTATAACTATGACTCCAAAATGAAGTTCTTTTGCTTAAAGAAAAAGGAAAAAAAACTTAGAAATAGCCTGGGCGGAGGGTGGGCTTTGTAAAAGAATATTAACATCCCATTCATATCCATTTCACATCTAAAAGTTGGTGTACATTTAATAAAACAAATTGGTGTTGAATAAAGTGATCTTGATCATTGGGGTGCTTATAAAGATTTAATTGCAGTGGAGCTCTCTCACCCTGATAGAATTGTTTTCATTGGCTATTTAATGGAGATCATGGAAGCTTTAGGACTGTTATATGTCTGCCTCTTTTTTCCCCCATAAAGAGAATATGTATTCCTGTTGACTCAGCAGCCTACTTTTTTTGCTATCAGAATAAACTGACTTGGTTCGTTTATTTTTAGGTACAAGTATTTGGACTGTATACTGGAGAAGAATTTCATGAGACTTTTGACTGTCCCATTAAAGTAAGTATTCAGTAAGTTTTAATTTTTTTGATGGTTTTATCATATATGGCAGTAGGGATTATAATACTTTGAATACTATCAGTCCTTTGATATTTTTGTCACTAAGCATATGTTCAAAACTTACAATGCTGTGGTTACTACGTTGAATGCTATGATGATATACAAGAAGCATATTATGATCGTAGTCTGTCTTTAGGAATCTTTTAATATAGTGGGTGAAATGACAAAGAGACACACAAAGTCTATGATTAGAATCTGAAAGATGTCAAGATAATATTAAAGAGTTCCAAGCTAAGAGAAGTAACTTTTAGCCCTTCTTACTAGGGATGGCATTGTAGAGGGACTGATGTGTGACTGAGCTTCGGTAAATAGACAGAGGCAGATGGAGGAGCTGGTTTTCCAGGTGGGGGAAGAGCACAATAGAAATGGAGGTTAGATGGGACAGAGAGCCAGGGAGCATGCTCTCTAGGGAAACTGAGGCCAATTGGCACAAATAGCGTTTTGCTAAGAGAGTCTTCTGCGCCCCACATTGCTGAGTGGCATCTAGGGTGTTAAAAGCGGAAAAGCTGCCATCTGAGGTACGCCACATGGTCCCAACTCAACAGGAGTGGATGATCACCAATGACCAAAATGACATGGGGGAAAGAGAACCCAGAAGACAGAGAGACCCACATAAGTGGGTGACTAAATCGACCTGTGACCGGAAGAACCAGATGATGTCTGGCCACCACCAGTGATAGCCGTGATGGGGCTCACAAAGTGGAGTCTCACAGGCTATACAGGAATCAAAAGGGGTGCACTCAGAGATCTCCACTATAAGATCATAATTGACAGGCCTCAGGGTTCCCCTGGGAGCATGGCCCCTGAGCCTGATGCTGCTGTTGTCCATAAGTCATAATGGAGGTCAGCTCTTCGGACAGGAATGGATTGGATTTGATGACAAAGAGTGACCATATTGTGTGTACACTCTGGTTCCATGCATCTGTGGGATGTCGTCCTGCTGACCTCTTACTGGAGGCAGGGGAGCGGGTGGAGAGGAGAGTATAGGAGATTGTTAGGAGGGTATGATATGTATACAACAGACAGGAAGAGTGTGCTGTCACCGGGCAGGGACAGCAGTGGAAGCTGCACACAGGTGGTCATGCAAATTTATATGGGAGTGTACATTTTCACTCAATCACAGTAATAATAAAAAAAAGGGATAAAAAAGAAAGAAAAAAAATGGAGGCTAGAAAATTCAAATCATGTTCAGAAAGTGGCAAGTAGTCTAATTTACATGGTATGCTAGGGTCACTGAGTCGGACCCAACTCAATGGCAGTGGATATGGTTTTTTTGATTGTAAAATACTGAGTAGGCAAGAGAATTGGGACTGGCTTTACAGTAAGGCTAAGGAACTTGGACTTCTTTTGGAGCCCTGGTGGCACAGTAGTTAGGAACTTGCTTGCTAATCAAAAGGTCATCAGTTCAAATCCAGCAGCCGCTCCTTGGAAACTCTGTGAGGCAGTTTTGTGCTGTATTACAGGGTCACGGTGAGTAGGAATCAACTTGATGGCAACAAGTTTTTTTTTTTTTGGTAAAGAAAAATTATTAAATGTTTAAGAACAAAGAAACCAGTTAAAACAAAGCTTTAGTAAGATTAATATGACAACTTATATGCAGTATAGACTGGAGGGCTTATAGACAAAGGCAGGAAAACCAGTTTTTGGTAGTAATGCTCTAAGTTGTCCATCTTAATAGTTACAGTGACTAAAACGAGTTAAGTGTCTTTTAATTCTTAAAGCAGAAGACCATTTCTTTTCACTTTATTGAAATGTTTGTTCTTCAACTGGTAAATAAAAGGTAGGATCTGGTATGTGTTTAGAAGTGTAAGACTGCAGAATGGAGGGTGGTTTAAGCAGAAGAGTGATTGAAGACAAGAGACAATTTAGAAGAGCTGTGGTAGCACCGTGGTTAAGCACTTGGTTAGCTAACAAAAGGCTGGAAGTTCTAATCCACTATGTGGTCCTTGGAAACGCTATGGGGCAGTTCTGCTCTGTCCTGTAGGGGCACTGAGAGTTGGAATTGATGGAAACAGGTTTTTTTGGTGGGGGGATAGAATACTGCAGTGTTTTATGGACTCTCAAAATAATGAGCAATATGAACATTCAAAATGGAATGGAAGAAAGAAATTTGGAAAGCCTTTAGGAGGTAGACTTAACAAGCCTTAGAGTCAGGTTAGATAAGGATAATGGGAGGTGGAGCTGCTGTGTTTGTTTCCAGGCTCTTCCTTTGGTGATAACAAGGTGATAACAGTGGGAATGCCATCAGCTGCAGGAAGGGATCATTTGGCTAAGACCCTGTTAGTTTGATCTGGCTCCTGAGCATAGATGCCTGTAGATGCCTGTAGTACATATTAAGGAGATTTTTGGCAACATGACTGGAGTTCAAAGTGGAGAGTATACCTAAAGACACAAATTTGATAACCACTGTTGAGTACCAGGAAGCTGTTTAAGTTAAAAGCTGTAGAGAAGAGAAGACCAACAGTAAAATTCTGAAACACTAAGATCCATGCATGGAAGTGAAAACAGCAAAGGAATCCAAGAAGAAGGATCTATAGGGAGAGGAGATGATGTCTTAGATTCCTAAGGCTGCTGTAACAGAAATGCCACACGAGAATGACTGTAACAAACAGAAGTCTGTTTTCTTGTAGTCCGGTAGAGTAGAAGCAAATTCCGGATGCCAGTTCCAGGGGAAGTCTTTCTCTCTCTGTTGATTCTGGAGGAAGGTCCTTGTCATCAGTCCTTGGCTAGGAGCTTCTCAGCACAGGAACCTGAAGTACAAAGGATGTACTTTGCTCCCCGTACTGTTTCCTTGATGGTATACAGTTCCCTTGTCTCTCTACTCTCTGTTGTTTTCTCTCTCGAAAGAGACTGACTCAAGACTTAATAGATTCAGTCCTGTCATATTAGCGTAACTGCCTCTATTCCTGCCTCATTAACACGGTAGAGGTAAGATTTACAACACACAGAAAAATGACATCAGGTAACAAAATGGTGAACAGTCATACAATATTGGGAATCATGGCCTAACCAACCAAGTTGACACATATTTTGAGGAGACACAATTCAATCCATGACATTCTTCCCTTTGTTATTGTTGTTAGGTGCCATTTAGACAATTATGAGTCATAGTGACCCTGTGTACAATAGGATGACAGACTGCCCAGTCCAGTGCCAGCCTCGAAACCTTCTCTGTGCTTTAGTCCATTGTTGCAGCCACTCTGGGAATCCATCTCACTGAGGACCTTCTCCTTCACCGACCCTTACGCACAAAACATGCTGTCTTTCCTTCTCCGGGGATATTGCCTCACACACCTAGGACATGTTATCACATAGTCTTGCCGTCTGTGCTTCTAAGGAACAGTCTGGTTATACTTCTTCCAAGACAGATTTGTTAGTTCTTTTGGTAGTCTGTGATATGTTCAGTGTCATTTGCCAACCTCACACAATTCAGAGGTGTGAGTTCTTATGTCTTCCTTGTTCATTGTGCAGCTTTTACACACATGTGAGGCAAGTGAAAACACCAGGGCTTGGGTCAGGCACATTTTGGTTTTCATGGTCACATCTTTGTTTTTCAGTGCTTTGAAGAGGTCTTTTTCAGTTGATTTGCCCAGTGCAATGCATTTGTTTGATTCCTTGACTGCTGCTTACATGAGTGTTGATTGTGAGCCCAAGCAAAGTGAAATCCTGACAACTGCAGTCATTTCCCTATTTATCATGATGTTGCTTATGGGTTCAGTTGTGACTTTTTTTTTTTCCTAGACACTGAGGAGTATTTTTTTTCCTTGATGCAGAGGTGTAATCCATACTGAAGGCTGTGGTCTTTGATCTTTATCAGCAGTGCTTACGTCTTCTTTACTTTCACTAAGCAAGGCTGTGTCTTCTGTGTAATGCAAGCTGTTAATAAGGCTCCCTTCAATCGTGATGCCTCATTCTTATTCATGTAGTCCACTTTCTCAGATTATTAGCTCAGCACAATGATTGGGTAAATTTGTGAAAAGATACATTCCTGATGCACATCTGGCATGACTTTGAACCAGATAGTAACCCCTTCCTTGTTCTGTTTAAATGACTGACTCTTGATCTGTGTACAGCATCCTCATGAAGACCATTAAGTGTTCTGGAATTCCCATTCATCACAATGTTGTTCATAGTGTTTTATGACCCACACAATCAAATGCCTTTGCATAGTCTATAGAAAACAGACAAACATGTTTCCGGTATTCTGTGCTTTTAGCCAGAATCTGTCTGACATCAGCAATGATATCTCTGGTCCAGTATCCTCTTCTGAGTACAGCTTGAATTTATCACAGTTCTCTGTTGATGTACTGATGCTCTCACTTTTGAATGATCTTCAACAAAATTTACTTTTGCATGATGTTAATGATACTGCTTGGTTATTTCTACATTTGGTTAGATCACCTTTCTTGGGAATAGGCACAAATATGGGTCTTTTCTAGTAGGTTGGTATCTTAGTCATCTAGTGCTACTGTAACAGAAATACCACAAGTGGATGGCTCTAACAAAGAAAAATTTATTTTTCTCATAGTCTAGTAAGCTAGAAGTCCAGATCCAGGGTATCAGCTCCAGAGGAAGGCTCTCTCTCTCTGCCAACTCTGGAGGAAGGTCCTGGACAGCAATTTTTCCTTGGTTTGGGAGCATCTCAGCACAGCAACCTGGGTCCAAAAGACACACTCTGCTCCCAGTATTTATTTCTTGATGGTATGAAGTCCTCAACTCTCTGCTTGCTTCATTTTTATCTCTTGTAAGGTAAAAGGTGATGCAGGCCATATCCCAGGGAAACTCCCTTTATGTTGGATCAGGGATGTGAATTTAAGTTATTGTAGTCCCAATCTTAGTCCTCTTTAAGATAATTCATTCTTGCCCTGTTACTCACAGGAAGAGATTGGGATTTATAACATATACAAAAATTACAATCACAGAACAGAAGACAGCCACACAGTACTGTAAATCAATGCCCAGGCAAATTGGTACACACATTTTCGGAGGAATGTTATTCAATCCATGACAATTGGCCTGGTAGCTATCTTTGACCCCCTAAAATTCATGCTCTTGCTATTTGTAAAACACATCACCCCATCATATCATAGCAAAATTCTGGAATCAACTCCAAGCCCGGAATTCAGATATATTCTTCATATGTGAAATCTAGGATATAAGTTATCTGCTTCTAAAATACACCAGTAGATCAGGCACGGTATTCATTCCCACTACGAATGGGAGAAATTAGAGAGAAGAAGGGATAACAGGTATCAAGCAAGTCAGCAGAACACATTATATTAGCCCTCAAGGCTTGAGAATAATTTTTTGTTCTGTGAGACCATTTAGACAGTAAACCTGCCCTGTAAAGTCTACGTATTGGCCGCAGTCTCAGAATTCTGAGTGGAGGACCCTCAGCCCTGGACTTCACCTCCACCCTCTAGCCCACCGGGATGGTGTTCTGGTCCCTTCAGTTTCGGTGACTGCATTTCCTGAGTAAGACCTCTATGCCTTGAGACCCCAAGAGGTCATGGCACTACCGCTGGAAACTGAGGCAGCTCTGTTTCCTGTGTTCCTTGACTCTTCAGCTTCTGCTTTCTAGTTCCTTGGCCTCTTAGCCCCACCGTCTTTATCACCTATATACACCTGTCTCTGGAAAGTGTTCCAGAGCTCTGTAATTTCACCAGCAAGTGCCTAGAGGTACCCCACTCTACCAGAAGCCTCTTGAACAAATGCAGTCTTGCTCTGTGGATCAGCTCTAGCACCCTCTCATGCTATCCTCTTGGTTCAACTGCTGCTGTTTCTCTGCTGCTACTTCCTTGTTTGTACCGTTTCTAGTGTAACAGCTTGTAGACACTCAAGACTGGCATCATCTCTAGTGTAAACACCCTAAGAAGTAAGATTGAGCTGAATTCCTGTGTACAGGAGGCTTCCTGGTAGAGTAGCATACTTCTAGGTACTTGACAGTATAGCAGAGTGCCTTCTGGCTAAAGTTTGCTTGCAGGGTGGGATACCTCCAGACAGCATCAGCAGAGCTTTGGAACACTAGCCCCAGCAGGGTAGGTGCAAGTCTAAGGCCTTAAGGCCAAGAGTTCAAGAAACCAGGAAGCAGAAGCTAAAGAAACAAAGAACACAAAATATTGAGCTGTCTCACTCAGAAAAGGTATGGCCAGGACCTGCATTTTTGGAGGGCAGTGCCATGGCCTCTGGAATTTCTCAGTGGAGTCACCATTCAAACGGAATAGGAGAAGGGTGTGCCTGAAACTGAAGGAGCAGAATTGGCATCCCTGTGGGCCTGGAAGGCAGCTGCAGCCCAGGGTCATGGGGCCTCCACACACAGTCTGAAGAACATGGCCAATACCTACAGTCTGTAGATCAGGGCTGTTGTGTAAATGGTCTCAGAGAACAGAAGGTTGTTTTCAAGCCTTGAAAGCTAATGTAATATGTTCTGCTGACTCTCTTGGTGTCTGTTTTCACTTCTTTTCCTCCAGTTTCTGTCACGTGTGATGGAAGTGCCTAGTTTCTATCTGTTCTGTCATTGTAACTTTGAAGCAGATAACTTATATTCTAGATTTCATAGATGTAGAGGAAGTTTTGCATTTTGGACTTAGACTTAAAACTTTTACTATGATGGGGTAACTGTATTTTGCATGTTGCAAGTACGTGATTTTTTTTAAAGGTCAAATGTTGCAATATCATGGATTGAATTATGTCCACCCAAACATATGTGTATCAATTTGACTGGGCCATGACTCCCAATAGTGTATGATTATTTACCACTTAGTATTTGACAGGATTTTCTTATGTGGTATAAATTCTCACTGTGTTTTAATGAGATGTACTAGCAGCAGTTATATTGATGAATTGCACAAGCCTGGATTGTGGCTTAAGCTAATCTCTTCTAAGATATAAAAGAGAATTGAACAGAGAGACACAAGAACTTCTTACTGCAAGAAATCAGGTTGCATCCTTTAGACCTGAGGTTCCTGCACTTAGATGTTCTCATTCCAAAGGAAGACTGGTGACAAGGACCTTCCTCCAGACCTGACAAAGAGAGAGGCTTCTCATGGAATTGGTGCCCTGAATTTGGATTTATAACCTACAGACTGTGAGAGAATAAACTTCTTTTCATTAAAGCCATCTGCTTGTGGCATTCCTGTTCTGGATGACTTAAGACAGTATCTGTCAGAGCAGCAGCCTACTCTTAGTGCCAAGTGTCTTTGGCTGAATTTTCTATAGAAGCAAACCAGTAAAGTATAAAAATGTGTATAGAGAGAGACCCACAGACTTGGGACATTCCAGCCTTTACAACCACATGAGTCACTTCTATCATATAAATCTCTCTATATAATGTGCCTGTGCAATAGGCACATTACTGTGAAGCTAGAAACCCTGGACGCATAGTGGTTTAAGTGCTATGGCTGCTAACCGAAAACTCAGCAGTTTGAGTCTACCAGGTGATTCTCGGAAACCCAGTGGGGCACTTCTACTCTGTCTTACAGGGTCACTGTGATTTGGAATCAGCTCAGCAGCAAATAAGGGAAACAACACTGCTGTCTTTATTTTCTTAGGGCCAAAGAGGATAAATGGATGAGGTAGTAAGATTGAGGAGTCCAGGGGAATCTAAAGTAACATTCAATATCTGGAGATGTGCATTGTAAGAAAATTAAGGGAACTCTTCTGAGAAATTGTAAGTCAAAAGGAAAAGAATATGTAAATGAATTGACACTGGTAATCTAGAATGGATTAGGAAAACACTGAAAGCCTGAAGGGGGAGGTGGGAATGGTTAGAAGAATGAGGACCATATGCTATACCCTAAAAAGATAGTATAGGAAGAGGAATCTACTCCACTGAAGAAGGGAAGCATACTAAGTTAATAAAGGAGAATATAAAGTATATGTAGTTGACGGTTTATGAAAGTAGAATTGTGTGTATGTGTGTTTATGCCACAGATAATTCTGTGTGTTACTATAGAATAAAACAGATTGCATTAAGTCAGTGATTTTAGGGGTGGCTTGAGGATAAAAACATAGACACAGAGTATATGCAGCTTACAGCCACAGGACAGCCAGAAAGACATAGTTGCACAGAATAGAGCCACTAGAATTTCTCTTTCCTTCTTCCTGCTCACCATATTAATGACTATAGAATCATGAAATTGTTGTCAGACAAACCAAATGGTGACCAGAGGTGGAGCAGCCTTGGGAGAAGCGTATCAGTGAGTGGGAGGAGACTGATGAGTGGAAAGTAGTTGGGAACGAGGGGGACATGAACTCAGGTTATAGGTAAAAGATGGTCTTGAATGGTTGAGGGCTGTGGTATATTGGAGCATACAGCTCTGAGGTCTAGTGTAACTACTGTAAAGTGTGGCAAACCACATTGTGCCCCATGTACCTCTTGGTACCATCAAAATTGGAAGGCATCTTGGACAAAGAAGCTGTCAGAGTCTTTCTGTGTTTCTTTTATGAATTATATTTGGTTCCAAACAACAGTGACATCTTGCTACTGTGGTTGATCACCTTCGTTGCCTCCAAAAAGGGGCACCCACTGAGAGTTTCTGCTTGGGCTGAAACTACAGCTCATTAGTTCTAATCTGTTAATTTTGCCCTGGCTTCATAAAAGAAATCTTTTTACACATGAACAAAACTTGAATGCCCTGAGTTGTTGCAGAATGTTAACCCAATACATTACTTCCCACCAAGGTAGATAATCAGGATAAATTTTAGGTCCTGCTGCCTGTACTGTGTAAAAGGTTTTTATTCTGTGCTTTTATAGTGACCTCTAAACCCATTTTTGGTCCCTTTCATTGTAGATCATTGCTGTGCACCCGCAGTTTGTGAGATCCAGTTGCAAGCAGTTTGTGACCGGAGGGAAGAAGGTAAATGCTTTTTTCTTCCAACACAAGCACATTCGATATTTGTTTTTAAATTTATCTTTAATATTTTTTAATGTTTGATCATTAGGATAGCTTTTGAGAAAGAAAAATAGAATGCACTGTGCAATGATCAAGTCTTGGGAGGTGCCATAAAGCTCGTTAAGATTCAACTGTAGTAGATATACGGGGAAAAAGAAAAATGTTACTTAAACTACCATCTAGAGCTTTGAAATGTCCTTTTCTCTCTCTCTCACATGCACGCAAACAGTCGCTTAAAAACAACAGAAGAACAATTAAACGAATGTTATTTCCCTTTGATGTAGAAAATCTCTCGTAGGCTTTCGTAATGTTTTAGCACAATTATGGCTAGTCCTTACTCATATGTTCTGGTACATCTTATTATCTTAATGTTATTAAAAAATAAGAATAAAACCCTTTTGTATATTAACATTTTCTGTTTGCTAGATATAGTAAATTCTAAAGGTACAGAATTTTTCTGCTAGTATAATAAGCCAAGTTAATTTTCTCTATCTTATATAAACCAGACATATCTTTAAAATTGTTTTTATAACAGGAAATGCTGTACTTTTCTGAAACTCTGAATATTGTTTCACATTCAGTTTACAACTCAGTGAATAGGAGGTGGTTATTTCTATAGCATCACATAACTGTGGAGTAGCTACTTCTAGGCTTTGGATATTGAATGATTTTGATGTTTTGTGGTAGTTATCTGTAGTTTCCCCTTGGTCTACTGCTTCGCAGAGTAATAAGACAGATAAATGTATTGGTCATTACTTTAGCCACTATCTCTCAAGCACTGGAATGGCCAGCAGTTTGAATCTACCAGGTGCTCCTTGGAAACTTTATGGGGCAGTTCTACTCTGTTCTGTAGGGTCAGTATGAGTTGGGAGTCAATTCAGTAGCATTGGTTTTACTATGAAATTGGACAGTGAGAAGGGAACATAGAATTTATCAAATGATAAGCAGGAAAGAACAGCAGTTTGCTGTGTGTCTGTGATCATCACTGACTGCATGACGGGTTGTTCTATATCTACCTTTCTATGAGAAAGCATTCTGATTTATCCTTTTTTCCTATTCATTTTTTTAGAAATGCATCTGTAGACATTGCTTTCCAAGCATTCACACAAAAATATAATTATGGGACTCTAGAACAAGAGTAAAATAAGAACAGTTAACATCATCTGATGAAAAACTGAATAAAAAAAATCTTGCCTTTCAAGTTAGAATTTCTGTATTAAAGTAATTTAAAAGAAAAAACACATGCTAAGGAGCTTAATGTATTTTATAAAGGGTTTCTTATATTGGTCTTGATAAAAGTACATGTGTAATATTTTAAAGAATAATGATTTATAAATGTCAGTGGAAGTGATAGCTGATTTTAAAAAATTAGGTTTAATGGTATAGTTAGTTGATCCTCATCATTTGTAGATGCTGTATTTGTGCATTCACTTGCTTGCTATAATTTATTTGTAATCCCCAAATCAACACAGTTGTTCCTGGATACGTGCATGTTCACAGCAGCAAAAAACTTGCATCACTCAATGCACATATTAGGTTGAAAAAAGTTTTTTGGGTATTCACAAATAGGATGTTTGTGGCAACTTATAAAACATACAATAAAAGAAAATCGTGTTTCCGCTGAGTTAGTACCAACTCATAGTGACCTTTTCAGACAGAGTAGAATTGCTCCATAGAATTTCCAAGGCTTTAATCCTTACAGAAGCAGACTGCTACATATTCCTGCCATGCAGTGGCTGGTGGCTTCAAACCACAGACCTTTTCCAAACAACTGAGCATTTAGCCACTGCTTCACCAGGGTTCCCTTATAGATCCTAGTGACTGTGAATGAGAATCACCTGTATGTAATTTGCATAGTGTAAAGCTTGCTTTTTTAAAATATACATTTTAGAACATTTCTGCCACTCCATAGATGGAAATTCCATACCCATTAGTTATCATTCCCCATTCCTTTCCTCCAGCCATAGTTAGCCACTAATCTACTTTGTCTTTATGGATTTGCCAATTCTGGACATTTTACATAAATGGACTCATAGTGTGTGGCCTCTTGTGTCTTGCTTCTTTCACTTAGCATACTTTTTTTGAAGTTCATCCATGTTACAGCATGTCTTAATGCTTCATTCTTTTTTCTAGCTGGGTAATAGTCTTATTGTATGACTATTCCGCATTTTATTGATCCATTCATCAGTTGAGAGATATTTGTGTTGTTTCTACTTTTTAACTGTTATGAGAAATGCTCCTGTGGACATTCACGTGCAACTTTGTATGTGGACAAAAATTTTCATTTTTCATGAGATTTAGGAGTCAGCATTCCCTATATGATGCCGTAGAAATAAACCTAGAGCACCTCATATTCACTTCTCTTGGGTGCTGAATTGTGGAGTTCCTCATGGCACAATAGTCAAATCCTTAATTTCTAGTCAAAACATAGATGATTTAAACTGTTCCAGAAGATAAGCCTGGCAATCTGCTTCCAAAAGGTCACAACCTTGGAAACCCTGTGAAGCAGTTCTACTCTGTACACATGGAGTCCCCATGAGTTGGAGCCAACTTAATGTCAACCAACAACAATGATAATTCTATGTCTAACATTTTGAGGAACTCTCAGACTGTTTTTCTAAATAGCTGTATCATTTTACCTTCTCACCAGTAACGTGAAGATTTCAGTTTCTTCACATTCTCAACAGTATTTTTTTTCTTTTTGATTATAGCCATTCTGATGGGTATGAAGTGGTATCTCATTGTGGTTTCGATTTGTGTTTCCTTGAAGACTAATGATGTTCAGTATCTTTTATGTGCTGTCTAATTATTTGCTTGTCTTCCTTGGAGAAATGTCTATTCATGTTCTTTGCCTGTTTTTAAATTGGGCCGTTTATATTTATTGCAGGTCTACTTTGTATTGTTGTGCTTCACAGGTAATATTTTTTAGAAATTAAAGTTTTATGGCAACACTGTCAAACAAGTCATTGGGTGCCATTTTTCTAACAGCATGTGTTCTCTTTGTGTCTGTGTGTCACATTTGGGTAATTTCTGGCAATAATTGAGACTTTTAAATTATTATTATGTCTGTTAGGGTGATCTGTGATCAGTGATCTTTGATATTATTGCTATAATTGTTTTAGAACCCTGCAAACCATGCCCATATGAAACAGTGAATTTAATTGGTAAATGGTATGTGTGTTCTAACTGCTCCATTGACTGGCTGCTTCCTTGTCTTTCTCTCCTTCTTGGGCCTCCCTGTTCTGTAAGTCACAACAGTGTTGGAATTAAGTCAGTTAACTTTGCAGTGGCCTCTGAGTGTTCAAGTGAAAGAAGAATCACAAGTTTCTCACTTTAAATTAAAAGCTAGAAATGATTAAATTGAGTGAAGAAAGCATGTTAGCAGCTGAGCTGGGTGAAATGTAAGTCTTCTTGCACCAAACATTTAGCCAACTTATGAATGCGGTGGAAAAGTTCTTGAAGGAAGTTAAACATGCTGTTCCACATGATCATCATCATCACAAGAATGATGAGAAAGGGAAAAAGCCTAATTGCTAACATGGGTTTAGTGGTTTGGGTAGACAAATCAAGCCAGCCCCAAATTCCCCTAAGCCAAAGCCTAATCTAAAGCAAGACCCTAACTCTTTTTGCTTCTCTGAAGACAGTCGGCAGAGATGAAGAAGCTGGAAAGAAGCTAGAAAAGGTTGGTTCATGAGGTTTAAGGAGAGAAGCTGTCTCCATAACGTGAATGTGCAAGGTGCAGCAGCAAGTCCTGATGATATACAGAAGATCTAGCTAAGGTGAAGGTGGCTACACTACACAGCAGATTTCCCATGTTGGTGAAGTAGCCTTATATTGGAAGAAGACACTAAGACTTTCCTAACTAGAAAGAAGTTAGTGTATGGCATCAGAGTTTCAGAAGACAGGCTGATCTCTTTTTAGAGCTGCATATTTTAAGTTGAAACCAGTGCTTGTTTGCCATTTTGAAAATCATGGGGAAAAAAACAAGTAAGTAAACAAAACTCTTTGCCATCAAGTTGGTTCCAACTGGTAGCAACCATACAACACAGAGTATAACTGCCCTACAGGATTTCCAGGGAGTGGATTGATTTGAGCTCAAGTGTCTTCCAGTAAGGGTGTCCTGTCTTTGAACTTGAATAAAACAGGTTGTATAAATGGTACAGTTTTAATTGTTTTATTATTGTGATGTGCATTTGATGGCACTATGTTGTGGAAAAGAACTTTGGGTAAATTCCTCTGCTGTACCTTCCAAATGGGGCCCAAAATAATCAGCTATCATAGCCTAATGTCTTGCCCCACTGATAGTCACAGCTTCTCTTCGTTCATCTTGGAAAAAATAAGGGCTAATGATGTCACTGGACCAAAATGCACACTAAACAGTAACTTTTGGTAGATAAAGTAAATGTTCTTGAATATGCATTGAATTCTTGCTTCTCCAAATGTGACAGTTTGTTAACAAAACCATTCACTGAAAAATGGGCCTCGCTGCTGAAGATGATTTTTTGGCCAGAAAGCAGGGTCAACTTCCTGTTGCTCCAGAGCCCAGCCAGCAGATGCACAGTACAGTCTATCATTGAAATTCAATTTTTGAGTTAAAACAATTTGGTAAGGTTAAAGCTTCAAGTCCGGATGCAAAATCTGTCAAACTGTGGTCAATGAAAGACCCAGTTGGAAACCCTGGTGGCATAATGGTTAAGTCCTAGGGCTACTAAGTGAAAGGTCAGTAGTTCCAATTCAACAGGATCTCCTTGGAAACACTATGGCTTAGTTCTACTCTCTCCTTTCAGGTCACTGTGAGTTGGAATTGACTTTGCAGCAGTGGGTTAATGGGTTTAATTAAAAAAACGTAATAAATGTGGTCACTAGAGCTTCATAGATGTTGCTGCCATGAGCTGTAAAAATAGGACATTTTTATTGGAAGACTCCAGAGTTTACTTCTGGTTTCTCAGTTCTCTAGTGGTCTATGTTTCAGTCCCTGAGTCAGTACTAGGCTGTTTTGATTACCATGGCTGTATAGTAGGTTTTGAGATCGGGAAGTGTGAGGCATCCTATTGTAATCTTCATTTTCAATATTGCTTTTGGTATTTGGAGCTCCATTCCTTTCCATATAAAGTTGGAGATTATTTTTTCCATTTCATGAAAAAATGTTGTTGGGATTTGTATTGAGATTGTATTACATTTATAGATTTGTTTTGCAGTACTGACATTTTTGCAGTGTTAAGTCTTTCAGTCCACAAACATTGAATGCTTTTCTATTTATGTAGATCTCTTGTAGTTTCCCACAGTAGTGTTTTATAATATTCCTTGTGTACGTCTTCTATGTCCTTGATTATATTTATTCGTAGTATTCTTTGGGGGCTTTTGTAAGTGATACTAATTTCTTGACTTCTTTTCAGAATTCTTTTTAGTTTAGAGGAACCCAAGTGATTTTTGTGTGTGGATCTTGCACTCTGCCACTTTGCTGAATCTATTAGTTTCACTAACTTCTTAGTAGAGTCTGTGAATTTATGTAAGCTCCTGTCTTCTGTGAATAAGGATCTTTTTCCTTTTTCCTTTCCAGTTTGGGTACTGTTTCTTTTCTTTTCTTGCCATTTTTGCACTGGATTTACACTGGCTAGGACTTCTACTGTAATACTCAGTAAGAGTGGTAGTAAAAGATTTGTCTCATTCCTGTTCTCAAGGGAAATGCTGTCAATTTTCTCCTTTGAAAATTATGTTAGGTGTTGGTTTTGCATATATATGGTCTTAATTACGTTGAGTAGTGTCATTTCTATTCCTATTTTGCTGAGAGTTTTTATCAAAAAGGGGTGTTGAATTATATCAAATGCCTTATCTGTAGGTTGAGTTGATCACATGACTGTTTACCTTTGCTTTACTTAAGCTGTTAATTCTGTTGATTGATTTTTCTAATGTTTGAACCATTATTTTTCATTGGATTATTATCTTGATATGCTGTTTAATTGTTAGTGAGAATTTCATTGAGAATTTTTTTGTGTATGTTTGTGAGGGATGTTGGTCCGTGATTTTCTTTTTTAATGGTGTCTTTACCTGTCTTTGATATCAGGATCATGCTGGCTTCATAGACTGTGTTCCAGAACAGTTTGAATAGATTTGATGTCAGCACTTCTCTCACTGTTTTGTAGTACGCCCCCATGGAAGCCATCTTGACCAGGGCTTTTTTTGTTGGAAGCTTTTTCCTAACATCTTAAATTTCTTCTTTTTTTAATGGATCTTTTCAAATTTTTTTATCTTTGCTGGTTTAGGCAGGCAAGATGTTTCTAGAAATTTATCTTTCTTGTAGGTATTGCAGTACAAGTTTTTGTAATACTGTTGTGGTTCTTTTTACCTCACCTGGTTCTGTTGTAACGTCATCCGTCTCCTTTCGTACTTTGCCGACTTGCATCTTCTCATTTCTTGTTGTCATCTCATGGAAACCATGGTCAATGATTTGTAGATTTTGTTGATCTGCTCAAATAACCATCTTCTAGCCCTGCTGACTCTTTTTGTTGTTTTTCTAGGGCTCTGTTTGTTTGTTTTCATTTTTTTCCTCTCTGATCTTTATTATTTTTTTTTTTTTGGTGACTCTGTACTTCTTTTCCTGCTTATTTTCTGTTTGTTCAAGCTGCAGGTATAAGCTGTTTGTTTTGGCTCTTTTTGATATGTGCACTTATTGCAAGAAATTCTCTGCACTGCTTTTGCTGTGTCCTTGTTTTAGTCAGCTAGGGCTGCTCTAACAGAAATATCACAGAGTGGATGGCCTTAACAAAGGAAGGTTTATTCTTACACAGCCCGCTAGGCTACAAGTCCATATTCAGAGTGTCTGCTCCAGGGGAAGGCTTTCTCCTTGTTGGCTCAGGAAGAAAGTCTGGTATTGCATCAGTCTTTTTCCTGGGAGCATGTTGGCGCAGGAACCTCAGGTCTGAAGGACACACTTTTCTCCCGGTGCTGCTTTCTAGGTGGTACGAGGTTCCCAATTCTCTGCCTGCTTCTCTGTCCTTTTATCTCTCATAGGATGAAACGATTAAGGGTGAGGCAAGCCATACTCCAGGGACACTCCCTTTACAGTGGAGCAGGGAGGTGATCCTATGAAGGGACTTACAGTCCCACTCTAATCCTTTAACATACAGCACAGGAAAATCACAAAATGGAGGACAGTCACAAGATACTGGGAATCATGGCCCAGCCACATGACTACACATATTTTTTGGGGGACACAGTTCAATCCATGGCAGTCCTACAGGTTTGGGTATGCTGTATTTTCATTCTCGTTGCAGTCTAATAGTATTTCAGTTTCATTTTTAATTTCTTCTATAGCTTGAGTGAGGAAGACATGTCCATGTATTTAATTTTTTCCTTGTTCTTTCTGTTACTATTTTGTAGTTTTATATTGAGATCAGAGAAGATGCTTTGTGTTATTTCAGTGTTTTTTAATTTGTTGAGACCTGTTCTGTAGCCTAACATATGATCTGTGCTAGAGCATGATCCATATGTGTGAGAGAAGCATGTGTGCTGTGCTGCTCTGTGTGTGTCCGTGAGATCTCATTAGTTGGCTGTGCTGTTTCGTCCTTCTGTATCTCAGATGAGTTTCTTTCTAGTTGCTTTGTTCATCATCAAAAGTGGTGTGTTAAACATCATTGTAGAACAGTCTGTTTCTCTTTTCAGTTTTGTTGGAGTTTCTAATTTATGTTTCATCAAGCTCTGTCATTGGTTACATAAATTATTAAGTTTATCCCCTCTCAGTGGATTGATCCCTTAATCATTATATAATGCTGTTCTTTGTTGCTAAAAGTGGATTTTAACTTAAAATCTGTTTAATCAGAGATTATTTTTGCCACTCTTGTTTCTCCTTTGGTTATTGTGTGTGTGATACATTATTTTTCCATCCTTTGATTTAATCTATTTATATCTTTGTGTCCATTGCATGCCTCTTGTATGCAACTTATTGATGAATCATTTTTTTTAAGTCCGTTTTTCCACTCCCATCTCTTGACTGAATGCATTTAAACAACTTACATTCAGTGATGATTGCTAGACATGAGTTGATTGGTAACATTGTGTTAGGCTTTTTATGGTGGCTTTAATGATTTGTTTGTTCTGCTTAATTTTCCTTGCTAAATTCCTTTTTTTATGGATTTTTTCTTTTTTTTTTTTTAATCCATTATTATTGTTGATTTTCTATTTCCTGAATCTTTTTTATTTTGTTTTTCTTTGTTTTGGTAAGTAGATCTATAAATTTTCTTTATAGTTATTCTGAAATTTTCTTTTCTCTTCCTAACCTGAAAACAGTCTATTATATCTTGATACTGCATTGACATCTTTTCCATATGGAAATTCTTTAACTACACAGTTTTACGTCCTCTTTGTTTTGAAGTTGTTGTCATTTACAGATTGGCATCCCTGATCTCCTGCTTTCAGTTTTATGGTTTTATCTTCCATTTGAGAATTCACTGTCTAGGTTGGTATCTGGGTGATCCCATGTCATGTGTCTTAATTTTAGGTTGCTGCCTGAAGCCATTCTCTCTGAAGGATTCCCTTTAATATTTCTTGGAAATATTGGTATGTTTTTTACAAATGTCCTTAGTTTCTGTTTTTTTCTGGGAATGTCCTAGTTTTGCCATCATATTTGCAAGACAATTTTTCTGGACATGTGATTTTAGGTTGGCAGTTCTTTTCTTTGGGGTTTTATATGTGTCATCCGTTACCTTCTTACCTGCATGGTTTCTGCCAAGAAATTGATGCTTAGTCTTAATTAGCACCTTTGTAGGTGATAACTCATTTTCCATGACCTATGCTCAGAATTTTTTTTTATTTGTCTTTGATTTCGGAAAGTTTGATTTTGTTATATCCTGGAGGCTTTCTTTCAGAGTACATCCTGTATGGAGTCTGTTCAGCTTCTTGGACGGAAACGTCATCTTTCATGATACTAGGGAAGTTTTCTGCCAATAAATTTTCAAAAATTCTCTCTATGCTTTTTTTCTCTTCTCTTCTGAATTCCTATTACCTGTAATTTATTCTTCATGATAGAATCCCACATAACTCTTAGGTTTTCTTCATTCTTCTTAGTCTTTTTATATCATTCCTCAAACAAATTAGTATCAAGGGATTTATCTTCTATTTCACTGATTCTTTCTCCCATTGTTTCAGTTCTACTTCTGTGTCCTTCCATTGGATTGCCGTATTTACACAAATAACATACAGCCTCTTCATTTGTACAGCTGAGTCCTCTCCTCATGATGTCTTTCCATAAGCACTTTTACATCCACTTTTTTTACATATTGCTGCAAAAAAATAACATATGCTTGGGAAAATACCTCAGGGATGGGAGCATGGTTGGCAAACCAACATAGATGACATATATTGTTTGTATAAAGATACAGTATTTGCTTGATGTTTTATTGTTAATCTTCTGGATTTCTAGTTGTTGTTTTTTAATGGTTTCTCGTTGTCTGTTTATTTTGTCATTTTGTTCTTGTACTGTTTTCCTGAATTCTTGGATTTTGTCTCTTTTCTTTGATCTCTTTGAGGATCATGTATGTAGTTGGCCTTCTGTATCTGGGTGTTGTGCATCCACACATTCAACAATCTGTGAAATATATTCCAAGCAAAAGAAGGAAAGCGCTCAGGAGCCTAGTGTAGTGTGGGGGACAGCCCAGAGATTTGGTTGCAGGGCACGGTATGTGGTTTTGAAAGAAGTAGCTCCCAGGGAGTGGGAGGCAGCTGTACCTCAACATAATTTGGGCAAGTAAAGACACTGGGAATGGAGTCACGAATTTATGCTCAGTACTTCTTGACCTGACGGAAGATCTCACAGAGCATGTTCTTGGTTGAGGTCTTAGGTCCAAAAGGAGAGACTAAAATTGACAGACCCAGGAATGAGCACCATCTGAACTGTGTAGGTGTGAGCATCCAAAGTCTCCCAGAACCTCCTACCTGGGGAACCCTGGCCTGGAGGGCAGCTTGCGGCAGGAGGGCTGTCCAGATTCAGCTGTCCATGAAAGTTCCTGTTTGATCCAGTACCTCGTGAATCTGGTCTGACTTGATCTGGCCATCATTCTTCCACTTTATGGTGAAGCACTGTTCATTCCTATGCTGTGTATTTTGTTTTGTTTATTAAAGGTATGTGTACTGTGCCATCTTATATAAGGGACTTGAGCATCTGCAGATTTAGGTGTCTGTAGGTGTCCTAGAACCAGTCCTCTGTACATGCCAAGGGACAACTGTTTAAGTCTTTTGAATACATTATCAGGTAGTTCTATTACCATTTCTTCCACAGGGAGATTTTCTGCCTGTTCAGTTTTCTCACTTCTTTGACCCATCTTATCCTATTTCTTCATATGATTTGTTATTTTGTGCTGTTTCTGAGGCATTAAAGTGTTAATTTATTTATTGCATGTTTGCTTTTGCTTTTTTAAAAATGTTTAATCTGTAGGTTTGTTTCTTGTCTTTCTCTTTAGAATGTCTTTTTTTTTCCTTTTCATTATTTTCATTGTTATTTTGTGGTTCTGATCAATGTGTGACTTCCGTGGTATCTGTTGGCTGAGTGTAATTTCTTCTCACTGGTATGAGTGGTTCTCATACATGTGTGAATCACCTGTGGTAAGATTTTTATACCTTTTCTTACTGGATCAAGTGGAGGTGGGAATCTTTCCCTGATGCTGAATAGCAAATGTTGAGTAGTCAGGGTCCCTTCATATTTTTGAGGGACTATAAGGTCCTCCTGGATTGGTACTAACAGTGCATTCTTTGGAGGTCAGGGTAGAGTATCCTATCTGCTGTGAGGGACTCATTGCTGTTGAGTTGATTTGGGCTCATAGTTACCTATAGGACAAATAACCATCCTAAAGGATTATCAAGGAACATCTGGTATACTTACCACATTTTTGGTTATCAGCCTGAGCTCTTAACCACTGCATTACCAGGGCTACCCAAATGGATGCGCCAAAAGCCAAGTGCCGTCGAGTCAGATCCAATGAGGGAGGCTCATTGTGCCAGTACAAATTGGCATCTCAGTAAGAGGTAGAGTTTCAGTGAAAGTGTAGATGGCTTATAGGAACTGTCAGGGTTTATGAGGTGTGACCTTGCAGCTGGATGAATATTGGATGTGTACAATAGAGTCTCCTGTTGATCTTTTTAAGAGGTATATGTCAGGCATTGCTGATTAGGTGATAGGGTTGTCTGATTGGTCACTAGGGCATGAGTGCAGGAAGCATTCCTGCTTCACTGGGTTGGGTACTGTAGGTGCCAACCAGCAGTTGCCAGGTGGTCAGGGTAAGGATGCACAAGTCACTGGTCATAGGATAGGTTGCATGGGGAATCACACCACTAGTTTATGGTCAGCTGTGGTGGCAGGGGCAGGGAAGGAGATGGCTCATACCTCTGGTTGCCAGTGTGGTGATAGAAATGTACACTGAAACTTGATGGGCAGGCAGGGCATCTTAGGACTGGGTAGAGCAAGCCCAAGCCTTCCATCATGGGTCTGATGGCCTGAGAGTGGGTACCAAAGATTGTTAGGAGATAGAGAGGACCCAATTTCTGGTTACAAAGAAGGTAGGGAAGAAGAAGAAGGGATCACTTTCTTCAAGTCTCTGGGGTGGGCACTTGGAGTCTCCTTGCAAAGTGCAGCCAGCAGTCAAGACCTGACCAAATGCAAGGGAATACAGGCTGTCCATAGTCTAGACAGGTGGGCAGTCTCTGGCTGCTACTTCATCTACTCTGCTCGTGCCACCTGCTCAAATGTCCAGGGTCACCGCTGGTGAATAGGTCTGTCCCTATTTTCTGGATCCCTAGAGCTCTCTCCTTGAAGACTAAAATGTCCCTGACCCAAGCTATGATATTTTCAGTAGCAGCATATGCATGTGAAAGCTGGACCATGAACAAAGAAGACAGAAGAAGAATTGATGCCTTTGAATTATGTTGGAGAAGAATGTTGAATGTATCACAGAGCACCAAAAGAAGAAACAGATGTTTTCTGGAAGAAGTACAGTCAGAGTGTTCCTTGGAAGCAGAGATGGCAAGACTGTGTCTTACATACTTTGGACATGTTGTCAGGAAAGATCAGTTCCTAGATAAGGACATCATGCTTGGTAGAGTCTAGGGTCAGCAAAAAAGAGGAACACCTTCGATGAGATGGATTGACACAGTGGCCACAACAGTGGGCTTACGGATAAAAACCACTGTGGACATGGTGCAAGACCGGACAGTGTTTCATTGTGTTGTTCATAGGGTCGCTGTGAGTGGGAACTGACTTGATGTCACCTGACAACAACAAAGCTGTCTCCTTTCCTTCCAGCACTTCCATCCTTAAATATAGGTCATATCCTGCTCACCTTGCTTCATTCTATTTTTGCCTACACAGTATCTCCATCTCCCATTAGGGATTCCATGAAGTTGCCTTCCTGTACTGCTTACCTGGGAATGTTGCTCACTGTGTCTCCAGATGGCCACATTGCACTAGGCTGGCTGACAGGACACCTACAGTCCATAAGTCTTTATGTTGACTGTTTTTGTTCAGTTTCTCCTCCCTTCAGTATTTAATTCTTCATCCTTTCATTTGCTGCTCCAGATTCCCAGATTGTCCTCTGTATCTGTTTCACTTGGTTTCTTGGTTCTCTTTGCTATAGGAGAACAGCATGGTATGTGTGACTAAGCTACCGTTTTGGGCTATTTCCTCTTACAATATTTTGATTGTGAATTCTTTTATAATTAATACATTATAATTTTTCCCACTTATGTTAGATGCTTAAGAAGTATTAGTATGTGAATATGTCCTGTAAATATTTAGAGGTTTGTAAAATACAAACAGAACCCTGGTGGTACTGTGATTAAAGAGTTCAAGTACTCACCAAAAGATCAACGGTTCAAATAAATGTACCATCTGCTTCTTGGAAACCTTATAGAGCAATTCTAGTCTGCCCCATAGGGTTATTGTGAATCAGAATCATTGAGTTGTATGAGTTGATTAGATGTTAACCTACCAGATCCCTGGTAGCACAGTGACACTAAGCACCCTGTGTGCTAACCATCAGCTTGGCAGTTCAAACCTACCAGTCAGTCTGTGGGAGAACAGTGTGGTAGGTTGCTTTCATAGAAAGCTGGTAGCCTTGAAAATCCTATGGGGCCATTCTGCTGTGCCCTGTAGGGTCACTGTGAGTCATGATCAACTCAAGCATACCAGTTTTGGTTTTTGGTTTAACATACAAATGGGAGCCTTGGTGGTACAATGGTTAAGCACCGGGCTACTTACCAGAAGTTCATCAGTTTCAGCTTGTCAACTCTGTGGGAGAGCAAACCTGGTTATCTCTTCCCATCAAGATTATAGCCTAGGAAACCTTATGGGGCACTTTTGTGTCATATAGGGATTACTGGAAGTCAGAATCTACTCAACACGTACAGCAGCAACATAGAAACTACTGACTGATTTCTTTAGATCTATTAAGGTTTTAAATGTAAATATATACTTAGTAGTAAAAATTATTGTTTACTCAAACTGTAGTAACCTCTCTTATACATTTAAATAGTTAGAGATTTTAAAATGTTAACCAGTTTGGTGTGGTTTACAAGAAATCTGAGACATTTCTTTCTTCTGTATGTTTATAGTATCTACTTTTAAAGGTAGCTTACGCTGCATACTTTTGTCGTTTGTGATTTTTTTAAGATTTTGACATAGATTTATTTAGCTAAAAATATTTTAAGAAACATTTCTAATTTCATTAAGAAGTATACCTATTTGGTTTTAGAAATTCAGAAAAAAACTTAGAAAATGATATTTGAAAAGGGATACTACTGTGAAAAAACTAACTTCATTTTGAAGTTGTCAGCAGATATTTAGGAAGAATCTGTTTATACCAAATTACAATTTTATCCTTTGAAAAATGAGCAAAACAAAAACTTGCACTGACCTGATAGCAACTGTTTGTTCCAGCTGCGGTTTTTAACTAAGCACAAATTTGGAGAGCCTGGCATTTAGCAAATGGTGATAAACCTAGAATAATCATATGTTATAGATATCAAGATACATCTGTTTAGAGCAAATGGCTGGCTTTGGGGGAGGGGGAGGGGAGTGGCAGATAAAGGGTAAAGCCAAATACTATCTAACTGGCGGTTTTGACTGGCTGCCTTTTAGAAGTAATTTAATCTCAAAAAAAAAAAAAACCACCCTAGAACAAAGGCTAACCAGATGAAGGTGAAATGTGGAATAATCCAAAGTCAAACCCATTGCCGTCGAGTTAATTCCAACTCATAGCAACCCTGTAGGATCACAGTGGAATAAAGGCATTCTTAATTCTTAACAACACTGACCTTTTTATACACAGACAGCTAGATAAATGCTTGGAATTATACACCGTCTTCTGTAATCAATGGGTTAAAATGGCACAGACACACCAGAAGCTAAGTGAGAGAGACGGAGGTTGTACAATGAGATATTCATGTCATTTCTTAAGAATATTTGAGAAAAATCACTGAATTAATATTTTAGTTGTTTTGATTACAAATGTAGATTCCTATAAAAAGTGTTTTTGGAAAAATAATTACAACATGCATTTCAGAATACCCTACAGGGAAAAGAAGAAGAAGGGGGGAAAAAAAACCCTGAAACTGTAGTTTGACACTTTGCTAGTATTTCAGATATTGTATTTCCTTTTTAAGTCTTTAGAGATACCTCCTTATCCACTGGGGACTAGAAATAGGAGGCTATAGTTCTGTCTCGCATCAACTTTTTATTTCAGATTTTCAAGGTAACTTCTTAAGAGTTGAATGCCACAGCTAGATTTATGGAGTCCACTGCTTGACACATGAGCATAAAAAGCTTATTCTAAATTCTGTTTTGTTTCTATGTTGAAAAAAGAAAAGCACAGCAAAAGCATATCTCTTAAAAGTGCCATTGGAGAGAACTTTCAAACATGTGAACCAATGGATTTTTTAAAAGTGTAACCTTAGAATTCTAATGCATGAGCATAGCAATGAGGTTCCTAGTTTAGAAATATGTCTGCGAGCAAATCTGGTCTGGATTCTTTTTTAATTGCCCAAATTTCTCTGTCAGCAGATAAACTTCAGCTTTCAATGACCTTTACCTTTGAACTCTGAAATACACTTCATAATAACTGCTTTGACTACTTTGACAAATTATTCAATTGTCAGGCTGCTGTTTGCAGTGCAGTTCATTTTTAGAAACTAGATAGTCAGCTGTTTGGCATTGGGGGGGATAGAATGTGGGGACCTGGCCACAGGGACAGGTAGCTTTGTAAGCTGTAAAACATCAGTCAGCAAACAAGGGAAGGACCTGCAGGAATGAAATGAGGGAAAGTGTTCAGGGCTGAAGGCTGTGGCAAATTTTACCTGAAGGCCTGGGAAACCAGTGTTAGCATCACCTAACTTCTGAAAGTTTCCAGTGGTGGTTTGCAAACAACAAATTGTGTGTTTATTCTTTCTCCTTTTTTTTTCTTTTTGGAAAGAAAATTAAGTACAATATCTCCATTATCCCACATGGTCTGTTACCCAGTGTCTGAATCTCCTGTAAATGTTTCTGTAAGAGGGTCAAGTGTTTAGTCATGGGCAGCCATCTACATGCAGTTTTTTCTCATATATTATCAATGTAGTTCTCAAATGAATCATCAGAACATTTTTAAGAACTAAAAATATGTGCTCTAAGGCTTCTAGAAGAGCCCAAGTGGCACAGTGGTTAAGCATTGGCTGCCAACCAGAAGTCAGCAGTTTGAAACAAGCAGCTGCTGGATGGGAGAAGGATGTGTGTGTCTGCTGCTCTGAGATTACTGCCTTAGAAACCCTATAGGGCCGTTCTTGTCTGTCGTGTAGGCTCACTGTAAGTCAGAATCTACTCAGTGGCGGTGGGTATGAGGCTTCCTGGTCAACTGAATGTTAAACTACGGGCAGCCACCGGATTTATATCCTGATGTTACATGTTGAACCAGTGTATGTAAATACCTTTCTTTTTTTCTAATTACAGTGTTATAAATTGTAGTTCTGTTCATAGAAATTCATTTCATGTTGTAAGCATACGGAATTGATTAAAACCAATGGCTAGAAAATGAGACACAAATATAACCTTCCCAAATATTTTTAGGTATATAAAACTAAATTGTAGTATAGCTGTGTTCTAACAGTATATTTGGTGACTTTTTCTGTATGTACCAAACTGGCCAAAGCTAAAAACAGAAGTGCTGTGCTCTTGAAATACTAATCATTTTAATAGGAATTTCTGATTACCTTCAAAATTAAGTTCATTTGTTTCCATTATTAATTGCTTCTTTGATATCACTGCATAGGATTCCCAGTCTTTTTTGAATAATAGCTACAAGGAGTCCCCTTGGACCCATAGTAATTTCATTTTCTTCAGTGATCTCCCTTATTTCCTACCCATCAAATTCCTGTTAAGAATGTTGTTGTGTGTCATTGCATTGATTCTGACTCATAGTGACCTTCTGGGACAGAAAAGAATTGTCCCGTAGGGCTTCCAAGGCTATGACTGTTATAGAAGCAGATCACCAGGTCTTTTCTGTGGAGCCACTAGTAGGTTTGAACCACTGATCTTTTGGCTAGCAGCCAAGAACTTAATTTTTGTGCCTTCACTGATTCTGCATAGCTTTCTGTGATGTTTCCATATTAAATGAGTAGTGTCTTTTATAATGATCAGCACAAAGCTGATTTCTGTGAGGTATCACAGATCATCCCTAACATCACCTGCTCCCGCTCCTGTCAGTGCCCTGCCTCCCATCGTAGCATTCCCTGAGTTGCTACAGTGTCTTCCGGAAACAATGGGCCATATCAAGAAAGGGACTTATGCAGCTGTTGGAGGCTGCAAGTCCCAAATGTGTGGGTCGGGCATAGACTTTTCCTGACTGATGTGGCTTCTGGGGCTGATAAACCTAAACCAGCAGAAGAAGGCTGCAGAAGCTGGTGACTTAATAGGCCACAGGCCTAAGTAGCTGTGGGTTCCCAGAATCAGCAGGTCAGACAGCAGGCCTGTGGCTCAAGTCCCAGGAACCAGAATTCATCTGATCATGAAAGGAACACCGAAGGCTACTCCACATTTTGATGAGTCTTGGATGGCTAGGGATGAACTGACCAGAACTGGACCACGTGAAGAGAAAGACGTTGACACTTTGGGCTTGTGTAGACTGCTGCAGTTTGGTAACTTGTTGTGGACTGGGCTTTGCTTATGGATATGCAGTTGCTTAAAGTTCCTCCTGGAACAAACAGTTCTTTAAGACCAAGGAGGATGTTTGTCTCATAGTCCTGGTTTGATAGGGATAGGCAGTTTAAACGCTGGCAGTCTAAAACGGGGGAAGAGAAAGGCATAAAGGGACTGGCTTATACGCTTTCCTGGATATGCTGGCACTCAGCATGAGGGGCAGAAGGGAGAATCATCACTAAACAGATGCGTCTTTTGCTGATGAGTCTGAGAAAGAAAGGCTGGGGGGAAGATGCTGATGGCATTATATGAGTCATTTGTGAGTATAGATTGGTAACAGGGTAATTGTGATTACCCAAACTGTAGAAACTGTAACTGTGAAAGAGTGGATTAATGGAGAGATGCCGCTAAGCAGGAATATGGTGACTGAACCGCAAGTCCTTTGTGAGGCTCAAAACAAGTAATTTTCTCTCAGTTAAATTTCATCAGAGGCCAGAAAGAGTGAACATAAGACAAATTGTTGGAGAACCTAACCACATCAGATGGACACCTGCAGCAGCCTGGCATAGCTTGTACCTGAGTAAATGCATCCTTAAGACTTGCCACACTGAAGGATTAACTGTTAATAACATTTTGAACTGATAAAGTGATTGAGATGGGGAAGTTATGCTGCAGGTATGAAAAAACCATAGCAAGAAAAGCCAGGGAGTGTGGCCTGCAGCACAATGTATGACCTTTAATAGCCACGTATGATCTTTATAGCCATGATCTTGTAACTCTCACTGACATGATTAGGTGAGACTGTGTGATCGGGTAATTTTTGCCCAGCAAGGGGATTAGTCAGTTTCACCAGCTGGCCTGGAAGTGGAACACCAGAGGCAGGAAAGAGACAGTCCCTCAACCACAAAGGGGGAATAATCAGGAGCCAGCACATCCTGTGGAACCAGGATCCTTGCACTGAGAAGCTCCTGGAACCAGGAGACAGAGAGCTGTAACTCTGAAGGAAGAAGAGACCTGGTGGCAAAGACCAGGCAGCAGGAGACAGCAAGATGGACTTCTTGGGCTTCCCAGTCCATGGAGACAGAAGGCTGAGTGCCTTTCGATAGTGGCCTAGGACCAGGGAGAGTTAGGCCTGTGAGCATGGCTAGCAGGAGGCTATCTTGATGGAAGAACTATATCATGGGTGTTCCTGAGCCTGAATTGTACCTTTTATCTCCCTAAAAAATTCCATAAACCTGAGTATTGTCTGTGAGTTCTTTGTGGCCATTGCAATGAATTATTGAATCCAGCAGAGAAGTAGAAAATGCTTTTAGAAGGGTGGTTGGTATCAGAACTGGTAAAGATGGTGGAGAAGGGAGACATGTCTGACCTCTACTTCATAAGAACCAGCCTTGAGCTGTTGATCTTGGTTTTCCTTACCGCTTGTGAAGTTAGAGGGGGCCAGATACTGCCCACATGCAGTTTTACAATACTGACTGGCTTACCCCTAAACTCTGGTGTTAGGCCTACCATCCTTCTTTCTGGAGCAATCAAACAATCCTTTGTTCCTTGAAGAAAAAATACTTGCCTATTGGGATTGTTGTTCCTGTTCTGAGGTCTTTTGAATAGTTAATGACTATGCAAGAATCATTACACAGTTCAGAGGTGCTCATTGTGTTTTCATATTGTGGGGTTTAATGCCAGTGTATTTTAGTACTGTGATGAACGCTGGAAAGTGCTCTCTTTCACTCTTTCTCTTACTCTCTCTTTTTTAATTGTGCTGAAAATATACATGGCAAAACATGTCATCACAACAGTTTCTACATGGGCACAATTCAGTGGTATTGATTACATTCTTCAAGTTATGTAACCATTCTCTCTACCCATTTCCAAATCATTCTGCTGCCAGTAACATGAACTCATTGTTCTCTAAATAGAAATTCCCCTTTTCCCTCCCTCATATCTCTGGTAACCATTAATAATCTTAGGTTTCTCTATATTTGCTTATTTCATGTAAGTGAGACATACAACATTTGCCCTTTTGCAGCAGACTTTATTTCACTCTGCAAGTTTTCAAGGTTCTCCTATATTGTGGCATGCATCAAGATTTCATTTCTCTTTATGATCAAGTAATGTTCCATTGTGTGAATATCTCATATTTTGTATATCTGTTTACCTGCTGGTGAGGATTTAGGTTGTTTTTATCTTTTGGCTATTGTGAAAAGTGCTGCAGTGAACACTGATATACAGGTGTCTGCTTCCATTCCTGCTTTTAGTACTGGTTATACCAGGAATTGGAATTGCTGGATCATGTGGTAGTGCTATATTCAACTTTCTGAGGAATTGCCAAACTCTTTTCCACAGTGGCTATTCCATTCTTCATTCTCTCTAGAAATTGATGAATATTCTGTCCCTTTCTTTTAAGATAAAGCTATGTAAATGTAATGGATCACAATTGCAGCCATTGTAAGTCAGGAGTCATCCATATGTACTAAATCATAGTCGTTTCCTACGAGTGGTTGGCCTGAATCTGCTTTTGGAACATAACTTCGTGTCAGGCTCGTCCTGTGAATGTGCATCTTCTGATTTCATGAGGGCGACTGGTTTCTAAAAGCAAGTAGCTGGAGCAGCTCATCAATAGGACCATTAATTAGAGTGATGACTTGGTAGGAAAATTAGTATTTCTAGTCTTTTGAGAGGGAAAAGTGTGTGTGTGTGTACATGTGTGTCTGTTTTATCAACATGGGGGTGACTTTTGCAATCCTTCAGTGGGACTGATACATTCAGATTGTAGTGTTGATGGAGAATGTTTAGTATACAACAGACTGTCAGAATAAATGAATCAGTCTTAGAAGAAATACACACAGAAGGCTCTTGAGACATGAGGATGATGATACTTCATCATGCATACTTTGGATACATAATCCAGAATGACCAATCGATAGAAAAGATCATCATGTTTGGTAAAGTAGAGGGTTAGTGAAAATGATGAAAGTCCTCAATGAGATGGATTAACACAGTAGTCTCAACAGTGGACTCAAGCATCGATGATCATGGAGATGGTATAGGACCAATCATTGTTTCATTCAGTTATATCTAAAGTTGCCATGAGTCTGAGTCAACTCGATGGCAGCTGCCAACACATTTAAGTATTTGGGGCCTTCTATTTCTCTGTTTGTTTTGTTTCTTTTCATATACTCTTTGATGTTAGTCATTATTCCTTTCAATGTTTCTAACAGTAAACATTGGGACAACGTAAATGTGTAATAGTAGTGAATTAGGTAAATCAGTAGCCTGCAGCCAGAGGTCACCAGGAACACCCTTGTGGTTGAACAAGTTGGGTCTATTACTCCCTGCTGTGAAGGAGAATACACACCCCAGAGTGTTAGTAAGAAAGTGTTAGAAAGGGTGTACTCTGTGATTTGAGGTTTTATGAGTTGATTCTGGGGAGGGTCAGTGAAAGCAGATGTGGTCTGGATTTGATGCTGTCAGGAAGGATGGATGATTCTGTGATTAGGTATTTTAGTAAACCTAATCTTAAGGGTGAGAAGACTAAACCAAGGCTAATGTCATATTGATAAAGAAGCAGCAGTCTCTCGTGAGGCAGGATAGGGAGATGCTTGTCATTAGGTGATTTGGGAAATGTTCATGTTTTGTGCCGACCTGGGTATGCAGGGAGTAGTCTTTTTTTTTTCCCCCCATGATTCTTCATGTTCGTACATTGGCCCCATCTGATGTTGATGTTCTGTGAAGTTGTCTGTATTCACAAGGAAAACACCAAGACCCCACGGTGAGTGCCAAGCCATCTCCTAAAAAAAACTGCTTCTTCGCTTTTGCTTGGAACAAATACAGTACCCAGTGGGTGCTAGATTGAGTCTCTTGTGGTACTTCACCAAACTGTTTGTGTTTTTGTGTGGTCTGATTTCATTATTTTGAGAAATACCATAAATGTATGTATGTAGGTTAAACACCATGTTTATGGAAGGAAAGATAAACACCAAGTTATTAACCACAGTATTTGTGTCTGGTCAGGATTATGAGAGTTCTTTCTGGCATTAATCTTTATTATAATTATTCTTATTATTTTCTGCTCTTTTTTTTCTTGGTAGTAAACAGGCATTATTACTTTATAATAATTTTTTTTAAAGCTATAAAAAGTAATCACAACTTGAGCTCTTTTAACATAATATTGTAAATCTTACAAATGTCTGTGTAATATTAAAGTCCATTCTTAGTTCAAATGTTGTTGAACAGTTACATAGCCTTCCATTCTATGGGGTTGTAGTGTTGCTCTGAGTTTGAATCAATTCCATGGCATTGGGTTTCTGGGGCTGTTTAGTTTTCTTAGCTGTTTTCCTGTTGTTTGACCTTCAGGTTGTGTCGTTTGGGTTATCATAAAGCATGCCGTGATGAAGCTAGAAATCTTTTGGAATGAACTTTTGTCTGCATTTCTGTGTATTTTTCTGGGATTGATTCCTAGGATTGAAATGTGAGTCTTAAAAATTATAATTATTTTTTCCACTTTTTGTATATACTGCCAAATAAAGTGTCATTCCAGAAACCTACCAGCTGTGTGTGAGTTTCTGTTTTACTCCAACTTCTTTACCAAATTGATAAACAAAGATTCTTTCATTTTGTGAATTCTTTGAATTATTAGTGATTTTGAACATTTTTATTTATTAGCTACTTACACATCATCTGTTGTGATGTTTCTGATTGTATTCTTTGCTCAGGGCAGCTTTTAATATTACTAGAGAAAGCAGGACAGTGAAAATATCCATTTGATATTTATTGTCAGTTTGAGCACAAATTATTGCTGCTTACTGAATAGCCTGCAGCCTTTTCTCCGGTTTTGACTAAGTCTGGAATAATTATTTTTGTTCTCAGAGAGACACTACATAGGAACCTAAATGAGACTTCAGAGTGGGCATGCAAAAATGTATGGGTGAATGTATGTTACCATGTGGGTGTTCACCTTCCCTAAAACCATCTGTTGTACCACTTCCAGGAAGTCTATCCATGACAGACCAATAGGCCCACTTAATCTCAATTCTTCATAAAGGTAACAAGAGAATGGATTGCAAAGCTTGAATGTAGGTTCGTTTGACTGGATTTCTTCTTCAGATAGTGCCTGAGCTTTACTTTTTTCCCTTTTAGCTTTATTTCAAATTGAGTGACATGCTTCTTCATGTGCATAAACCTGTGTGTCCAGGTAAAGTTTTATGTTAATCAAGATGAGCAGCATTGTGTTGCTTTTTCATGTGCTCACTGTACAAGGATCTCCCTCCACTCATCTGTGGTTATTTGTAGTGAAAAATAAACATATGTGTTCATCACATTAATTGAAATTTAATTGCACAGTGGATTGCTTCTTTATTTTCTCTGCCTCTTTGCTGAAGGGGTCCAGTCTTGAGCCCAGCTCTCAGAAGTGTATCCTCTGATAGCTGCTAACTGGAAGACAGATGTAAGGTGTTAGGCATTAACAACTAACTCAGTTATGTCTATGGGGTTCATAATGAAAGTTTTTTTTTTTAATTGTACTTTAAATGAAGGTTTACAGAACAAAAATAGCTTCTTGTTAAACAGTGAATGTACTATTTTATAACATTGATGTGTCAGCACTCTTCTTTGTCGACCTTGAGTTCCCTGTTACGAACTTTCCTGTCCTCTCTTGCCTTCTAGTCATGGCCCATGAGGTGGTATACTCCTTTAGTCTCATGTAATTTTATGGGCCTGTCTAATCTTCAGATGCAGAGTGAACCTCACAAGTGACTTCATTGCTGGGCTAAAAGGGTGTCTGGGATCCACGGTCTTAGGGTTTCTTTAATCTCTGTCAGGCCAGTAAGTCTGGTTGTTTTTTGTGAGCTTGAATTTTGTTTTACATTTTTCTCCAGCTCTGTTTAGGACCCTCTGTTGTGAGCACTGTAGCTGGTGGTGGTGGCTGGCACTATCTAGTTGTACTGGACTCAGTCTAGTGGAGGCCATAGTACTGTTGATCCATTAGTCCTTTGGACTAATTGTTCACTTATACCTGTAGTTTCCTTCATTCTCTCTTGCTTCTGAAGGAGTGAGACCAGTTGAATATCTTAAGTGGCCATTTATAGGCTTTTAAGACCCCAGACACTACTTACCAAACTACAATGTAGAACAGTTTCTTTATAAGCTATGTTATGCCAGTTGAGCTACATATTCCCGGAGATGATGGTCTCCAGAGCCCTCAAGCCCTGCAGTTTGGTCCCTCAGGGAGTTTGGATTCGTTCTGGAGCTTCCCTGACCTTGTCTTGTACAGGTTGTGCTGGCTTCCACAGTATTGTGTGCTGTCTTACCTTTCACCAAACTTACCCTCATCTATTGTCTATTGGAATTCTTTGTATGGTAATTTTTTTTTAAAATAGTCCTAATGATTCTAAAGTCACATTTGCAGTTTAGGTTTACGTGTGTGGAAAGTGCATATTGCTAGTTTATATAGGAGCCTACCTCGTACATCAGCTAAAGTTCGTTGGTAAACATACGTAAGTGGAGCGGTGGGTAGGTAGATCCAGATGTGTTAAGTCTTTATCCGTGTGTCGTATATAAGTTTTTAATAAATAAGAAAATTGTTCCCAACTACACACCTCTAGTGTGTAGTCGAACCTGTAACTTGGACTTCTGTGGTTGCCAAGTTGACTGTTACGTTGACATAGTATTTTTAAATTTCAAACCATTGTTCTGGCTTCATAGTTTTCATAGCAATAATTAAGTTAAAGGAATTGTCCAGGTTCTGTGCTGCCTTGGAATTGCATTTACCCAAGCATTGTTTGTAATCAAGTAGCCTCTGGAAATAGTTTTGTGAAAGGAAGCTTTCTGTGGTAGCAATGTCTGCACTATATTTAACTTCTTTTAAATACATTAAATTGTCTTTAGGGAAAGAAGATAGAAGGATTTATAACTTGCACAGAAAATAACCACCTAATTTAAAGCAGCAGTGTATTTAGGATATTCACTCTTTCTTCCTGTGTATTTTATGTTCTTTCTTGGTGGGTGTAGTAGCTCTGTGAGTGGCGTTTAGCAAAGCCTTGAATTTTAAGCAGTGACACTGAGCCAAAGCAGGAAGCAAGGCACTTGCCTGTTCCCCTGGGTTCTTCTTGGTCTGTCCTACCCTTAGCAAGAGTCCAGATTCCTATCTGCTGTTCAGTGGGAGTCACCATCCCTAGTCGTCTCTGCTTTCTAATGTTTTTTTTTTACTTGCCTTGTTAACTTTCTTTTTTAAAACTATGCTTTAGATGGAAGTTTACAGAGCAAATTACTTTCTCACTAAATAATTGATGAACATACTGTTTTGTGATACTAATTGCCAACCCCGTGACATGTCAACGTTCTCCCCTTCTTGCCCCTGGGTTCCCCATTACCAGCTTTTCTGGTCCCTCCTGCCTTTCAGTCCTGGCTCCTAGGCTGCTAATGCTCACTTAGAATCATTTTGTGGGGGGGGTGGGGGGGGTGCTATCTAATCTTTGGCTGAAGGGTAAACCTCCGGGGTGACTTCAGTAAAAGTTAAAATAGTGTTTTCAGGCTATACTCTTGGGGTTTCTCCAGTCTCTGTAAGACTAGTAAGTCTGGTCTTTTTTGTGTGAGCTCTACATTTTACTCCTTTTCCTACATTTTTTTTTTCCCTACATTTTATACCAGCTCTGCCCTGAACTCTCTGCTGGGATCCTTGTCAGAGCAGTTTGCTGTGGAGACCGGGCCCCATCTAGTTGCACTGCTTGGTTATGGAGCCCGTGATGTTTGTGGTCCATTTCGTTCTTTAGACTAATCTTCCCCAGTGTCTGTGGTTTTCCTCACTCACCCTTGCTGCAGATGGAGCAGGACCAGTGGAGTGTCTTAGAGGGCTGTCCACAAGCTTTTAAGAGCCCAGATACTACTTAGCAAAGTAGAATATAAAATATTTTTTTTTATAAAGTGTGTTATGCCAGTTGTGCTAGATGTCCCCCAAAACTGTGGTCCCCAGCCCTCAGCCCAGTAATGTGGTACCGTAGGGATTTTGGATGTATCTATGAAGTTATCTGTGAGTTTGGTTTAGTCATTTTGTGCTAACTTCCCCAGTATTGTCTCTTTTGTGATGCCTTTTTACCTTTCTTTGTCATTCATAATTTTTTTTTTCCATTCTTGGATTTTTAAATACTTCTGTCTTGAGTGTTTCCTGTCATTATATCCTTTTTTTATTTTAAATGAGTATCTTATTTGATATGTTCTCATTCCTTGTGCTTTTTTTTTTTTTTTAATGCCTCTGTTTTATTATCTTGTGCTCCAGAATTTTCTCTAATTTAGTGTTTTATCTTTGGTGTGCTCTTGGTTTTCCTGAAGCCCCTCAGTCCTTCCTATGGGAACATGCACTGGTATCTGAGACATTCCCGTGGGTTTGTGCTGCCACTCAGCTTTTTCTATGGTGGAGGGAAGAGGGGTTGCTCGTACTCAGAAAGCATGAGGAATCAAGTGACTTATATATTTGAAAGATCACAAGATGATTAAAAAGGGACCTATCATACTCCCTGTCTTTCTTTAGGGAAAGTGAGTAGTGGATAATGGTGATTTTAGGCTATCAGAATCCATGGCTTTGTATTAGCCTGACAGGAATCCTGCCACATGTATGAGAAATTCTGGAATATGCATCCTTGCCACCCTGTAGTGTAGGAAAGTGCTAGATAGATTTATCAACACAAAACACAGGAGAGTAAAGTATATTGCTGAGGATGTGAGGACTGCTACTGAAATACAAGTACTGAGAGTGCTTTACTGCCAGAATGTGGATTTATAGGAAATAAAGTCCTAAAATACTTCTCCAACAAAAAAATAGACCTCTTGGAAACAGTTTTTCCTCTCTAGGTACTTAGCTCCCATTGAGCTTAAATTGCTCTCAGTATGATAATAATGACAATTCAATATTACAGGATGTGGAAGATGAACCAAATAAATTAACCAGCTGCTTTTAAGAGTAGTTCACTCAATGGCATACCTCTAAAATACTTTGTAGAACATTCATGTTCAGTAGATCTCTAGGCAGTTTTATGAGCAGAAGAAAGAAATGGATTTTATTAAATGTCAGTGAAATACAGGCAGATAGTTTTGTGGTAGTTAAATTAGTGTAGAATGTTTGTAAGAAAAGTAACTTACCTTAAATCACTGAAGCAGAACTTGCTTGCCTGTCCTGCCAGAAAATATGTTTTTGCTTGAAATTCCCATAGATTAGGATAAACAAACAGATAGGCGGTGATTTGGGGTCATTCTCCCTCCTGTGTGAATCCCCATGTCCTGTAGAACAGCATAGATCAGTTTATGTGCATACTGCTTGGTTGTTATTTGGAGAGTTTCAGAGGTTAGCCAAGCCAAGTGCCGTCGAGTCAGAGGTTAGGTATGGGAATAATCGTACAATTAGTAGCTGACATCTAGGGCTGAACAGTCGCAGGACTTTGAGGAATTATATGGCTTCTATAGTAAACATGATTTCATTACATGTGTGGACAAGAAAGCAAAGAATTGAGACTGGATGACCTGGGAAAGCCTACTCAGTACCTAATATTTATACTGTGTCTTCAGTGCCTAGCCAAGTATGAGAAAGGCTCCCTTTCCCCAAAGCCTTGGCAGTCTTTTGAGAAGATGGAAGGTAACAACATAATGTCTGTAAACAAGATACATTAGTACAGTACTCATTGTGCTGAGAGAGAACAGCATGACCATAAAATGTATGTAAAGCCAGTAAGTTAGAGGGAAATTCTTTGACTTCCCTAATTTATTTAAGCTTTATACTTAGATTATTTATTTTTCATCTACAAAATATTAAGGCTAAAATCAGTTAAACCACTGCAGTTTGAAAAACATCAGAAAAGAACATGAAGCATGTTAAAAAGTGTAATTGTAAACTAGTTAAAATTAATTTCATTTACTAAAGTTGGTGTATTAACCACCACACCCTTTTTTTTTTTTTTTTTTTTTTTGAGCACAGTTCAGTTGCATAGAATGTCTTGTGCTGGTCCGTATTTCAAAATCATCAGTAAGAGAGAAGAGGCACTGTTCCTCTAATTCTGAGCTAAACCAAAATCCCCATGGTTTATTGTAACAGGACTTGGGAGACCCAATCAGTAATGGAATGGACTGACTGAAGAATTCTTGTCTCCTTCCTTTCTTCCTGCCCTCTGCTGGAGGTTCTCATTGCGTCAGGAGCGGGAGACAGAGAGGCCAGGGCGGCATCCTGAGTACAGCAGAAAGGATCGGTTGGAAGGGAGTTTAGTTTTTATTGGAATCACAGCAAGCCTTTATTAACAGTTTTCTGAAGAAGTTTACATTTTATTTTAAAAGTAAGTAGTTTATACAAATTATTTCCAGTGCCTTCTTGAAGTTCCAGTGAATTTTTGATTCCATTTTGAATATTATATTATTTCAGCTCTTCCCCTAAATTGTCTCAGATGTAAAAATAAGAGAATAGAGTTTCACTTTCATTAATATATCTTAATTATAAAATAATTTGAGTTTAATGCAAGAAAACTGTCAACAGAGATTAAAATCACCTGTCACCTATTTCTAGAATTAATGGTAATTGCTTTGTATTGTATCTTTTGTGTATTTTATGGTGATATTATACATGCACATACATTCATGTTTCCTTTAAAGGGCATCATATTTAATGTTGGTCTGTAGTCTTTTTCATTTAGCATACCTTGAATGTCTTTTTTTATGTTAATAAATATACATAAAAATCATTTTAAAATAGGTGTGTAGAATTCAGTTACGTAGTTCAGTCTGCTTCTGTAAACATTACAGCTAAGAAAATCCAACGGGCCTGTCCTCCTCTTGTCCTGTGGGGTCATCATGAGTCAGAATCAACACAATAGTACCCAACAACAGCTCTGCCATGTCTTACTCAGTTATTAGTTCATTTCTGGCTGTTTTAAATAAACTGACATACACCCATGCCCACTTTTTTTTTTAATCATTTTCTTAATATAACTTCCTAGGTGTAGACTTTCAGGGGTCGTTTTTAAAGCTGCGTACACATAATGCTGAAGAATCTCCCAGAAAGTATTCTCCAAAGAGGAGTGTTTACAGGCTTAAGAACTTCTGTTTCCCAGGGCCCCACCAGTGTCTGGCTGTATGTATCATGTGCATCTACCATGTCAGTTCTTTCTGCTGTTTTGCCTTAATTCTAGACCATTGCTATATAGCTTTAAGAGTTAATTTCATAAAATGTTGTGCTGTCTTGCAGAGCAAACCCATCTACCCCTCTTGTCACAATCAGAATGCTTTTTTTTATTTTTCTTTTATTCTCACTTTATTTTAATGAATATTTACTATTTTTGCAAACTGGAAATATTCTCTTGGGGCTTACATTAAAAATCATTCTTTCACTTAATGAGACTTAAGCTCTTCAGTGAGAATATTGAGTTGTCTTATGAAGAAACATAATGTGACTGTCTTGTTTATTTGTTGTGTTTGTTGTTAGGTGCTGTTGAGTCACTTCTGACTCAACAGCGCTATGTACAACAGAACGAAACAATACCTAGTTTGCACCATGACCACAGTTGTTTTTATCCTTAAGCCCATTGTTGCAACCACTGTGTCACTCCATCTTGTCAAGGGTCTTCCTTGTTTTCACTGACCCTCCACTCTACCAAGCATGATGTCCTTCTCCAGGGAATGATGCTTCCTGACAACATGTCCAAAGTATGTAAGATGCAGTCTTGCCATCTTTGTTTCCAAGGAGCACTCTAGAACAGATCTGTTTGTTTTTTTGGTGGTTCATGGTACGTTCAACATTCTTCTCCAACAGCACAACTCAAAGGCATCAATTCTTCTTCTGTCTTCTCTGTTGATCATCCAGCTTTCACATGTATATGATGTGATTGAAAATACCATGACTTGGCTGAGGCGCACTGTAGTCTTCAAGGTGACATCTTTACTGTCAGGAGCATTTTAGTCTTCAAGGTGATGTCTTTACTTTTCAGTACTTTAAAAAGATCCTTTGCAGCAGATTTTCCCAATGCAGTGCATGTTGATTTCTTGCCTGCTGCTTCCATGGGTGTTGATTGTGGAGCCAAGTAAAATGAAATCCTGACAGCCTTAATCCTTTCTCCATTTATGATGATGTTGCTTACTGCTCCAGTTGTGAAGATTTATGTTTTCTTGTTGTTGAGTTGCAATCCATACTGAAGGTTGTGGTCCTTGATCTTCATCAGTAAGTGTGTCAAATCTTCACTTTCAGCAAGTGAGGTGCTGTCATCTGTGTAACGCAGGTTGTTAATGAATCATCCTCCAATCCTGATCATCTTCATAGAATCCAGCTTCTTGGATTATTTGCTCGGTGTACAGATTGAAAAGGTATGGTGAGAGGAAACAACCCTGATGGACACCTTTCCTGACTTTAAGCCATGCAGTGTCTCCTTGTTCTTTTCTCACTCATGACTGCCTCTTGATCCATATGCAGATTCCTTAAGAGTACAGTTAATTGTTCTGGAATTCCCATTTTACCCAGTGCTAACCATAATTTATTATGATCCACACAATTAAATGCCTTTGCATAGTCAGTGAAACACAAGTAATACAGTATTCTCTGCTTTTAGCCAAGATCTATCTGATACCAGCAGTGATATCCCTGGTTGCATGTCCTCTTCTGAATCCAGCTTGAATTTCTGGCAGTTCCTTGTCAGTATACTGTTGCAATGGCTTTTGAATGATCTTGAGCAAAATTTTACTTGCATGTGATATTAATGATACTGTTCAGTAATTTTCTCGTTCAGTTGGATCACTTTTCTTTGGAATGGGCATAAATGTGGCTGTCTTCCAGTCAGCTGGCCAGGTAGCTGTCTTCCAGACTTCTTGGCATAGACGAGTGAAGACTTCAAGCACTGCCTCTGTTTGTTAAAATATCTTAATTGATATTCCATCAATTCCTGGAGTTCTGTTTTTTGCCAGTACCTTCAGTGCAGCTGCGACTTATTCCATCAGTACCATCGGTTCTTGATCCTATGCTACCTGTTCTAATGGCTGAACGTCGACCAGTTCTTTCTGGTGTAATGACTCTGTGTGTTGCTTCCATCTTTTGATACTCTGTGAGTCATTTAATATTTTCTTTGTAGAATCCTTCACTATTGCAAATTGAGGTGTCAGTTTTTTCTTCAGTTCTTTCAGCTTGAGAAATGCAGAATGTGCTCTTCCCTTCTGGTTTTCCATTTCTAGCTCTTTGCATGTGCCATTATACTTTATTCTCTCTTCTCGAACTGCCCTTTGAAATCTTTTATTTTGCCATCCCTTCCTTTTGCTTCAACTGCTCAGTGTTTGACAGCAAGTTTCAGAGTCTCTTCTGACATCCAATTTTGTCTTTTCTGTCTTGTCTTTTTAATGACCTCATGTGCTCTTGATGGATGATGTCCTTGTTGTCATTTCACAGTTTGTCTGGTCTCTGGTCATTAGTGGTGAGCACATCAAATTTGTTCTTGAGATGGTCTTTAAACTCAGGGGGGATATACTCAGTGTCATATTTTGGCTCTTGTGTACTTGCTGTAACTGTCTTCAGTTTCAATTCTAATTTTCATGTGAGCGATTGATAATCTATGCTATAGTCAGCACCTGGTCTTGTTCTGACTGCAGATATGGAGCTTTTTCCAGAGATGTAGTCTCTTTGGTTCCTGTGTATCCCATCTGGTGAAGTCCATGTGTACATTCGCTGTTTGTGTTGGTTAAGAATGGTATTTGCAATGACAAAGTCATTAGTCTGCAAAATTCTATCATATGATCTTCAGCATTATTTCTATCACCAAGGCTATATTTTCCAACTACTGATCCTTCTTTGTTTCAACTTTTGGATTTCAGTCACCAGTAACTATCGATTGCGTCCTGATGGTGTGTTTGATCAGTGTCATACTACAGAAGTGAAAAAATCTTCAGCCTCTTCATCTTTGGCCTTAGTGGCTGGTGTGTAAATTTGAATAATAGTTGTATTAACTGACCTACCTTGTAGGTGTATAGATATTATCCTATCCCTAACAGCACTGTAGCGCAGGACAGATCTTGAAATGCTCTTTTTGATGATGAACGCAACACTGTTCCTCTTCAAGTTTTTGTTCCCACCATAGTAGACCATATGATTGTCAGATTCAAAATGGCCAGTACCAGTCCATTTCAGCTCATTAATTCCTACAGTATCAATGTTTGTGCTGTTTTATTTTTGACTATTTACAATTTTCCTAGATTTGTACTTCGTAAATTCCATATTCCAATTATCAATGGATGTTTGCAGCTGTTTCTTCTCATTTTGAGTCTTGCCACATCAACAAATGAAGATTCCCAAAGACTTTATTGCATGCCTATCATTAAGGTCGACTCTACTTTGAGGAGAGAGGTCTTTCCCACCCATCTTCTGAGTGCTTTCCAACCTGGGGGGCTCATTTTCCAGTACTGTATCTGCCAGTGCTCTGCTGCCATTCGTAAGGTTTTCTGTGGCTAATTCTTTTTAGAAGTAAACTGCTAGGTCTTTCTTCCTAGTCTGTCTTAGTCTAGAAGCTCAGCTGAAACCTGTCTACCATGGATGACCGTACTGGTACCTAAATAAATACCAGTGACACATTCCTGCATCACAGCAACAAGCAAGCCTCCACTGACAGACGAGTGGAGGCTGCTTACTCTGTCTTTGCTTCTGCTATCAGTCCTTGTTTATTTAGTTCTCCCTATATATCTGTCAATAAAATGTTTTTGTAATGTAGCTAAAACATACAGATCTGGTTTGGCTGGTGATCAGCTTTCAAAGCCATGGGCTTTCCTTTGTTTACAGCTTTTATTGCATCCCAAAAGTTAAGGTTTATTCTTATTCATATTTTCACTTACAAAGTCTCTAGGTTGCAGTTTGATTTCTCCCATTATGCAAGAATAAAAGGTATTTTTATATCATTATTAGTTTTATTTTCTTATCCTTTATTACTCACTTCTTGCCTAAACTGTTTCCAGCTGAGAATGAAGATAACAAGATTTAGATCTTGTTTTTAAAGTTTTGTTTTTTGACTGTCACATTGTGTGGACTAAGGAGTGGAATATTTTCTTATACTTTGGATACATCTCATTTTCAGTCACTGAATTTTTTCATATTGCTGGTTTTTTATTTTTTTCTTGTTGACAAGTACCATACATTTGTCACAGATTATATAAAAAGTGATCTTTTTAAAATTTATTTTATTTTATTTATTTAATTCTAGGCAGTGATAGGAGAGGGAAAAGTTTTGTGCTTGTTTTTTGGTGGAATTGGAACACAGCTGTCTGACAGGGAAATGACTACCGAGTGCTTCTGTGCTGACTGAGGCAGTTTGGTGTGCCTGCAGGTGCTGCCCGCCTCAGGTAACTGGCACCACTGCCTTTTGTGGTTGCCCTCCTGTTGCCCATGAGCCTGCTTCCCAGTAGAAGGATGATAAAAAAGGGAACACCAAGCCTGTTGCCATCAAATTGGTTTGAAAACATAGCGGACCCTATAAGATGGAGTAGAACTCTCCCATAAGGTTTTCAAGGTTATAATCTTGACAGAGACAGACTACCACCTCTTCTCCCATAGAGCAGCTGGTGGGTTTGAACTGCTGACCTTTGGGTTAGCAGTTGAACACTTTCACCATTGCACCACCATCCTAAAAGGGATGGCAGGTAAAGCTGTTCTGGTCTTGGTGCTGCCATTGCTGATCCGTGCGTTTCTTTCTCAGCATGAACTTTGCCCCAGCTCTGCTGACTTTTAGCCTCTGTGAAACTGAATGTGAGAGGTGTTTGTCATTCTGATACCTAACTGATTCCCAAGTGGGCCTTTTCTCTGTTGTTGTGTGCCACTGAGTTAATTCCAGCACGTAGCAAACCTGTAGGATAGATAAAAATACCCCATAGGGTTTCCTAGGCTGTACCTTTTATGGGAACAGATCACCAAGTCTTTTTCTCTCATGGGACAGATAGTGGATTTGAACTGCTGACCTTTCCATTAGCAGCTGAGCATGTAACCATTGTACCATCAGGCCTTAAAGCTGTTCCTTTCATTAGATTTTACTTTTTTCCTATTTATCGAACTTTGTTTCTCAGATGTAGACATACTTAATTTGTCAAGTACAGCTGCAGGCTGTTTCCTTTTTTGATAGTGTAGTGTCCCTTTGTAGGTAGGAACTGGAGAGGAAAAGGAATTGGATGCCTTCCGCCACCACTCTTTTGTCTGGTCCCGCCAGCCAGCCATTACATCCAGCAGATGGTTATTGAGCCCTGATTGTGCCCAGCACATTTCTGACAATCTCTCTTGTTAAGTTCCGGCCACAGGTGGAAGAAGGACATTTCATCTATCAGTTCTTAGTATTTAAGATAATGTTTTTTATTTGTTAGTTACTTTTCTTTTGTGGAGTCACAGATAGCAGAACTGTACTCTCAGAACTATACTTCTCCATTCTCAAACTTCAGACTTACCCTGTCATAAAATAGTGAACAGTTTCATCATCCCTCTGCCTTTGGCTTCGTGAAGTGACTTGCCTCCTTTTTCTTTTCTCTATCTTCTGTTCTTTTTTGTGTGGATGGCAAAAGAGAGGCTGATTCACAGACAGGACATACATAAAGATCTCTGATGCAGGAAGGCATGGTGGTGCAGTTTCTTACTTTGGAACTGGGTTGGCAGAGGTGAAGGTAGGATAGAAGTTTTTTGAGAGTGTATAGAATTTATCTAAAGAGAACCAAGAGCTAAATATAAATTACATGCTCAGTAAAATCTCTGCCTCTGCTCTACACTGTGAAGGGTGTGATTCCACCTTGCTTTTGCATGGAAAATGAAGACGTTCTGATGAATCCATGTGGTTAAAATGATATTTGACAGTGGCTTACACTCAGCTTGCTTACACAGAGGTAACCTTGGTGGTGATTAAGAGGTACAGCTGCTAACCAAAAGATTGGCATTTTGAATCTACCAGACATTCATTGGAAACTATAGGGAGGTTCTCTGTCCTTTAGGGTCACTAAGAGTCAGAATCAACTCCGTAGCAACGAATATGGGTTACTTACACAGATGAAACCCTGGTGGCATAGTGGCTAAGTGCTATGGCTGCTAACCAAAAAGTCAGCAGTTCAAATCTGCCAGGCATTCCTTGGAAACTGTATGGGGCAGTTCTACTCTGTAGAGTCACTATGAGCTGGAATTGACTCTGGCAGTAGGTTTGGCTTTTGGTTTCATGGGAACCTAACAATTGAAGAAAAGTATATCAGAAATATAAACAGGAATTGGCTGTCTTTTCTCCATTAGCTGTTTCTTTTTCTCTTTTTAGGGTAGGGGACTCGTAGAATATACCACAATGAACTGTAATTACCGCTAATGACAGGAGATTTAAACATTCTGTTAATGGAGTCTGTTGTCCACATTTGCTTTTAAAAAATAAATATGCATTTCAAGGTTGCCTGCCTTAAGCTATATATATTGTATGGATGTCTTTTCTTAAGGGATTTAAATTGGATATGTCAAAGAAATATTTTATTATGGCCTTAATAATTCATGAATTGCTAGAACTACGTGATTATTGGATTCCTGCTATTGAGTGGTTAAGAGCTTGGCTGCAAAAAAAAAAAAAGAAAGCTGGCAGTTCAAATCCACCAGTTGCTTCTTAGCAATCCTATAAGGCAATTCTGTTGTGTCCTCTGAAGTCACTATGAGTCTGAATCGACTCTAAGCAATGTTCTTGTTTTTCTTTTTTTAACATGGTCATCAGCCTTAGAGGTTTTGACTAGTTATATGTAGTATTAAAATGTATCCAGCAGATATTTTTACTACAGGTTTTTGCTGTTGAAATAAAGACTCCAGGTACTATGAACTTTTTAAAGATGTTTAATCCTAAAGCAAATTTATTTTGTGGTGTGAATTATTGCTCAGAAATCACTAATTGTTTGTGTTGATTTAAATAAGAAATAAAGCCTGCTTCTAAGTATTGCAGTTTACTCTAATACATACTATTTTCAAAGAAAAAATTACGAGGTTTTGATTTTCCAAGGTTCAGAACCATTTGACTCTTAAGTAATCATTTGAAGAACTTTCCATGGTCCACAACTTTTGATTTATTAATGTGCATGCTTTCTCATGAATGTTGGTGTTTTGGTGCCATCTTGTGGCGTGACATTGTAGTAACTTCAAAACTGAAATACATTTTAAACAGTGTTCTGGACTGGATAAAATGTGCTGGTAGTTCTTTCCAAATTGTAAGCCAAACTATATGCTATTAAATACCAACCAAAAAAGCGAAACCCATGTTGTTTGTGACTCATAGTAGCCTTGTAGGGTCGGGTGCAGCCTCTCTGTAGGGTTTCTAAGGAGCAGCTGGTGGATTCAAACTGCTGACCTTTGAGGAAGCAGCCGTAGCTCTTAACCCCTATGCCACTAGGGCTCCTTACTACTGTAAGTGTACATAAAATGTTGAGATTAAGCTGGTCGTTATTTGATTACAGGGACAAACAAAAATAGTAGTTAAGATACGTAATACGTGATTTTCAGTTCCTAAAATGCTGTTTTTCTGATACTTGTCCCTAGTTGCTGCTGTTTGAACGGTCTTGGATGAGCAGGTGGAAGTCTTCTGTTCTTCATGAAGGAGAAGGAAACATAAGAAGTGTGAAGTGGCGAGGCCACTTGATTGCTTGGGCCAACAACATGGTAAAAGCATGTCTCTGTTTGTGCAAAGGCAGGAGGGTGACAGAGCTATTACAGCTGTGACCACGGAAGAGGGTGCCACTCATTGAGAGGGTCATTTCCAAAAGATACCTAGTGACTGTGTTACAAAAGCCAAAAGCAATCTAATTTCTTTTACCTTCCAGGTATGATATGATCTGAATCATACCTGGAAGGTAAAAGAAATTAGATTGCTTTTGGCTTTCATAATATAGTAATTCCCAACATATTCTGGACTGTATTTTAGATTAAGGAACCTGAGGCCTGGAGAGTAGCCAAGAAAATGAAAAGTCGTCGTAATAATTGAAGGGCTGCAGTGGGAGTGTGGTCTTAAAAGTACTGTTTGCCTATTAGCCATGGGCAAGTAACAGCTGATATAAAACAAGTGCAGAACACCACTGATGTCTGTTTTATTCTCAGTATAATCCTAGGCAGAAATAAAGTTGTGCCTTAAAAAAAATGGACTGTAATTTTTGGGGCTGTACGTATTTATTTAAAGTTTACTGTGTCTGAGTTGGGGCTGGTAGGAAGTTTTTATAAATGTCCTTTTGACACCTGGCAGGTCTTTCAGAAATCAAGGTATAATTTAATGAACCAGTTTTATTGAGTTCTAAATGGTAGAAAGCTCCCGGAATTTACCTTGCTATTCAGGACTTCTCTTACTTTTCCAGGTTACAATGAAGGTGAATAAACCTGCGGCCTCTGGGTTTATTTTTAGTGAGATGCTTGCTAGATATTTCCATTTGAGAATTTGAAAATGTCAAGGAGAGTTTTCTTTTATACTGATTTTTTAGATTCGAAGTTTTTTCTAAAAAATAAACCCCATCTTTGTGGTGGAACAATACAATTAGAAATGTTACTTATCTGGTATTTTGGAAATGCACTGGTTGATCTCTGCACTTTTCAGATTTGGCTTGGGTTTGAGTCACCCAGGTCGTCCCTTGTAATGGTTCTCATGAGGATTTCCCCGTGCACAGCGACCGGCAGTTCTCAGTAACCATGGCCATCGTTTTGCAGTGCCTTTTATTGGTGGTGTGCAGCAGTGGCAGTTAATAAATTTCCCTTTACTTTCCTCTTTCAAGTTGAAGATTTTCAATGCTGCTTTGTTTTCCAGGGTGTGAAGATTTTTGACATCACCTCAAAGCAAAGAATAACCAATGTGCCCCGAGATGATTTAAGTCTTCGCCCAGACATGTATCCCTGCAGCCTCTGCTGGAAAGACAACGTGACGCTAATTATTGGCTGGGGGACTTCTATAAAGGTGCTTGTGCTTGTTTCTTATAAACATGTTGTTTTAGATCCACTGAGGATGAGCCAAAGGACTATAAGTTCTTGAACAGCTTTTAGGGACCAGGATATTTTCACCTGAACAGTGTTATGTTGTAATAACCATTTAATGCTCCATTTCTTTCATGTACATATGTTTTAAGACATATTCTTTCTTTTCATGCCAGGCAAAACAATTTGTGATCTTTGCCGTGTTTAGGGTGGTGCCAGCTTTTTTTTTTTTAATTTCCCGTAACTTAGTAGACTTGAGCTATTTATGGACCACGTGGTTAGTTTTCTTGATTACTCATGTTTTCCCATCTTAATTGATCTTTCTAATTCCCTTTAACTAACCCTTTGCTTCTTCAGTAAAGTTATTGATGATGGAGAGAGAAAGTCAAAACTAAGTCATTCTCTTTGCTTGGTAGTCGCTTCATAGATATGAACCCCAAACTTACTGTCTGTAATAAGATTTGGGAATGTTTTGTGCCATATGGTTATCTGCCTCTTGTTGTTGTTGTCGGGCACCGTCTAATCAACTCCAACTCATAGTGACCCTACGCACAACAGAACACAGTACTGCCTGATCTTGCACCATGCCCACAATTGTTTTTATGCTTAAGCCCATTGTTACAGCTACTGTATCAATCCATCTAATTGAAGGTCTTCCTCTTTTTTGCTGACCCTCCACTCTACTGAGCATGAAGTCCTTCTCCAGGGACTGGTCCATCCTGACAACAGGTTCAGTGTATATGAGACACTGTCTCGCCATCTTTGCTTCCAAGGAGCACTCTGATTGTACTTCTTCCAGAGCAGATATGTTTGTTCTTTTGGCAGTGCATGGTATGTTCAGTGTTCTCCAATACCATAGTGCAAAAGGATTAATTCTTGTGTCCTCCTTATTCATTGTCCAGCTTTAACGTGCATATGATCAGATTGAAAATGCCATGGCTTCTGTAAGGTGCACCTTCATCTTCAAGGTGACATCTTTACTTTTCAATGCTTTGAAGAAGTCCTTTGCAGCAGATTTGCCCAGTGCAATGCATCTTGGGTTTTTGACCTTTGCTTACATGGAAGTTGACTGTGGACCCAAGTGAAATGAAATCTTTGACAACCTCATTTCTTTCTCTATTTATGATGATGTTGCTTACTGGTCCAGTTGTGAGGGGGTTTCTTTTCTTGATGTTGAGGTACAATCCATACTGAATGCTGTGGTCTCTGATCTTCATTAGGAAGTGTTTCAAATACTCTTCACTTCTAGCAAGCAAAGTTGTGTCATCTGCATAATGTAAGTTGTTAATGAGTCTTCTTCAAATCCTTATGCTTCATGCTTCTTCATCTACTCCAGCTTTTCAGATTATTTGCTTAGCATACAGACTGAACAGGAGTGGTGAAAGGAGACAAACCCAGCACACACCTTTCCTGGCTTTAAACCATGTACTGCCCCTTTGTTTAGTTTGCACAACTACCTCATGATCCATATACAGATTCCTCATGAGTGCAGTGAAGTGTGTTCTGTAATTCCCGTTCTCTGCAATGTTAGCCATAATTTGTTATAATCCACACGTCCAATGCCTTTGCATAGTGAATGAAACATAGGTAAACACCTTGGTATGTTCTGCTTTCAGACAGGATCCACCTGACATTGGCCATAATATCCCAGGTTGCATGTCCTCTTCTGAATCTGGCTTGAACGTCTGCCAGTTACGTATCAGTATACCGTGGCAGTCACTTTTGAATGATCTTTACCAAAATTTTACTTGAGTATGATAGTAGTGGTATTGTTCGGTAGTCTCCATATTCAGTTTGATCACCTTTCTTGGGAGTAGTCATGAATATGGGTCTCTTCCAGTCAGTTGGCCAGGTAGCTGTCCTCCAAATTTCTTGGCATGGATGAGTAAACATTTCCAGCACTGCATCCATTTGTTGAAACATCTCCATTGATATTCCATCGATTCCCAGAGTTTTGTTTTTTTGCCAATGCCTTCAATGCAGCTTTGGCTTCTTACTTCAGTACACTTGATTCCTGAGCATATAGTAACTCTTCAGATGGTTGAATGTCAGCCAGTTCTTTCTATTATAATGACTGTGTATTCCTTCCATTTTCTTTTGATGTTTCCTGAGTCATTTAATATTTTCCCTGTATAATCCTTTACTGTTTCAGCTCGAGGCTTGAGTTTTTTCTTCAGTTCTTTCAACTTGAGAAATGCTGAGCGTATTCTTCCCTTTTAGTTTTCTATTTCCAGCTCTTTGTACATGTCATAATATTTTCTTTTGTCTTCTCGAGCTTCCCTTTGAAATCTCCTGTTCAGTTCTTTTATTTCACCATTCCTTCCTTTTGCATCAGCTGCTCAGTGTTCAAGAGCAAGTTTCAGAGTCTCTTCTGACATCCAGTTTGGTCTTTTCTGTCTTTTCAGTGACCTCTTGCTCTCTTCATGGATTATGTCTTTGATGTCGGTCCGTATTTCATCTGGTCTTTGGTCATTAATGTTCAACACATCAAACCATACTTGAGATGGTCTCTAAACTCGGGTGAGATATACTCAAGGTTGGTCTTTGGCTTTCGAGGACTTATTTTAACTTTCTTCAGTTTTAGTTTAAACTTGCATATGAGCAATTGATGGTCTGTGCCACAGTCAGCACCTGGTCTTGTTCTGACTGCTGATATGGAGCTTTTCCATCATCTTGTTCCACAGATGTGGTAGATTTGTTTCCTGTATATTCCATCTGGCAAAGTCCATATGTATAGTCACCATTTGTGTTGGTGGAAAAGATATTTGCAATGAAGAAGTTGTTGGTCTTATAAAATTCTATCATGAGCTGGCATCATTTCTATCATCAAGGCTGTATTTTCCAACTACTGATCCTTCTGTCTCCAACTTCTGCATTCTAATCACCAGTACTTACCAATGCATCCTGATTGCATGTTTGATTAATTTTGAACTGCAGAAACTGGTAAAAATCTTCAGTTATTTATTTTTGGCCTTAATGGTTGGTGTATAAATTTGAATAATAATTGTGTTAACTTGCTTTTCTTATAAAAAATCCACTGCCATAAAGTCATGGCCGACTCGTAGCGACCCTACAGGCCTTCTAAGAGCTGGAAGAATGCAAGTAATGGATTTTCCCCTAGAGCTTTGAGGGGAAGCATGGACATGCCAACACCTTTATTTTCAGCCCAGTGAAACATTTCAGACTCCTTATTGCTAGGCCTATGGGAGAATGACTTTATATTTTGTAAGCCACCAACTTTGTGGTAATTTGTTACAGTAGCCAGGTGAAACTAATATACTTTTACTGTGTCCACATTAAGATGCAAGTCATATAGAATATTTTCATGTCAAATGTTATTTTGCTAGAGATTCCTTATCTTCTGACTCATTTGGTTACTTATTCAGCACTTCTTTTCCATAAATAATCTTACCATGTGTTTTTTTGAGTGAAGAAAAGATACCCAGCCACTACTGTTGGGCCAGTTCTGAATTACAGCAACCATACAGGACAGAACAGAATGGCACTGTGAAGTTTCCAAGAAGCACCTAGTGGATTCAAACTGCCAACTTTTTGGTTTACAGCCACAACACTTAACTACTGTGCCACCAGAACATGAAATTCTTTTTCTGAGAGAGAGCAACTTTGTTGAAAGAGACAACCACAAACAGTGTAATAAAGTGTATGTTTAACAGCCAACTGTATAACTAATGCATATATTTGTCCCACATATATTTACCAAGTGCCTACTGGGTGCCAGGCAATGTTCTAGTGTTATAGATTTTACTTAAACAGATGAAATCCTTCAGTTGGGAAATTTACATTCTACTAAAGAAAGATGATTGTGATCACGAAACAAGCAAACTTCTTCTATCGATGGTGGTGACTACCAGAGAAAGCAGTTAAATAGTACAAAAGCAAAAGAGATTTGAGTAAATATTGTTTTTTGTAGGGAGGGACACATCTCTAAAACTTACCATTTGAGCAAGATCTGAAGGGAGGCAGGTATGCAGTGTTGAAGGTGAGGGACTGTTAGACAGAGAGAATAGGAGGTACACAACCCTTGAGGCAGGCAGGAGTGTGACTGATGTGTTTTGAAGAACATGAAGTGAAAGTGGATAGGACAGGTGTGGAGAAGAGTGGAAGTAGATGATGCAGGTGGGTATGTTATGGTGCAGGTGCAGAGATACTTAGGAAAATCGTTTAGGGCCTCATAGTCCTTTGTAAAGCCTTTTGTGTTGGTAATTCAAGTAAGCTGGGAACCAGCAGAGAGTTTTGAGTAGTGAAGTTAGTTAAATGGTGTAACTTGGATTTTAAAGGGATCACCATGGTTGCTGCATGGAGAGAGAGTAACAGGGCGATGTAGTGGGGAGACCAGTTAGAAGGCTACCACAGCCATGTCAGTAAGAGATAATGATGTGTTAGATCAGTGTAGTTCTGGAACTGATGGTGAGTGACTGAATTCTGGATGTAACTCTAACGGTAGACCCCACAGTATTTGTTGATTAGATGTAGGATATAAGAAAAAAATAGAAGCCCGTGGCAACTCAAGTTTTTTATTTGTTTTTGTTTTTACCTGAAGGGCTTAAAAAGAAACTGTTCTTTTTTTACTGCTGATAGAGTAGGTTTAGAAGGAAACAATCACAAGTTGTTTTCTGGGTACATCCGGTTGAGAAGCCTGTTAGACACTTTAGTGGAGCCGTGGAGGAAGTAGCTGAAAGAGGCAGATTAGTGTTCATGAGGCACATTCATAGATGTTATCGATGTAAGTTGCTCTCATAATCTTAAATCTGTTCTCACATAGGACATGAGCTTAGGGTAGCATTTAATAAATGTTTATATACCTATGTCTGCTGCTACCTGCTGTACAGACAGGTGCTGGAATGAGAGGTTAGACCACAGAACTGAGGAAGCATGAAGTAGAGCCCTGCTCTGAGCTGCCATTAGCACCTTCAGGACCAGGTTTCCTTGGACTTCCGAGAGACTCTGGCATATGGCCAGACATGTCACATCTCCCTGGTTGTGGTTGTATTCTACCCTCCACAGTGCAGCTGGAGAATCTTTCTAGAGGAAAAATCAGCTTATGTCATCACTCCTGTATTTAAAGCTTTTTGTGGATTCCCATGGCCCATCGGATGACATCCTAATTTCGAGCATCACTTCTGAGGTGCTGTGAGGTCTGAGATCTGAGATCTGACCTTCAGTCTCAGTTACTCCTCAGTTTCAGTATTTTTCTTCCTCACCCCTCTGTTTCTTGTCTGATTGGCTTTCCAGACGGTTTGGTTGCATCTGTCTTGTCTTTCTTGCTTCAGGTTGTTGTTGTTGTTGTTGTTGTTAGGTGCCGTGAAGTCTGTTCCAACTCACAGTGACCCTGTGAACAGCAGAACGAAACACTGCCCAGCCTTGTGCCATGTCCACAGTCATTTTTATGCTTAAGCCCATTGCTGTGGCCACCGTGTCAGTACATCTCGTCTAGGGTCTTCCTCTTTTTCGTTGACCCTCCACTCTGCTAAACATGATGTCTTTTTCTAGGGACTGTTCCCTCCTGATAACATGTCCAAAGTATGTAAGACATAGTCTTGTCATCTTTGCTTCCAAGGATCACTCTGGTTGTATTTCTTTTAGAACAGATCTGTTTGTTCTTTGGGCAGTCCTTGGTACATTCAACATTTTTTCTCTGACACTGCAATTCAAAGGCATCAATTCTTCTTCTGTCTTCTTTGTTCATTGTTCACTGTCCAGCTTCCACATACATATGATGTAATTAAAAATACCTTGGCTTGGGTGAGGCACACTTTAGTCTTCAAGGTGATATCTTTACTTTTCAAGCCTTTGCAGTAGATCTTCCCAGTGTTTCCCAATGGGCATTGATTGTGGACCCAAGTAAAATGAAATCTTTGACAACTTCAATCCTTTCTCCATTTATGATGATGTTGTTTTCTGGTTTAGTAGTGAGGATTTTTTTTTTCCTGATATTGCGTGCAATCCCTACTGGTCTTCAACAGTAACTGTTTCAAATCTTCCTCACTTCTACCAATTATGGTGGTGTTGTCTGCATAATGCAGGTTGTTAATGAGTCGTCCTCCAATCCTGATGCCTCATTCTTCATATAGTCCAGCTTCTCAGATTATTTGCTTGGCGTACGGGTTGAAAAGGTGTGGTGAGAGGATACAACTCTGGCGCATATGTTTCCTGACTAAGCCATGGAGTGTCTCCTTGTTCTTTTAACACAACTACCCCTTGATCCATATACAGATTCCTTAAGGGCACAATTAAGGGTACTGGAATTCCTGTTTTATTCAGTGTCAACCATAATTTATTATGATCCACATGGTCAAATGCTTTTATATAGTCAGTGAAACACAGGTAAACATACTTCTGATGTTCTCTGCTTTCAGCCAAGATCCATGTGACATCAACAGTGATATCCCTGGTTGCATGTCCTCTTCAGAATCCAGCTTGAATTTCTGAAAGTTCCTTATCAGTATACTGTTGCAGTCACTTTTAAATGATCTTTAGCAAAATTTTACTTGCATGTGACATCAGTGCTATTGTTCAGTAATTTTTACATTCACTTGAATCACTTTGCTTCGGAATGGGCATAAATATGACTCTCTTCCAGTCAGTTGGCCAGGTAGCTGTACTCTGTGTTTCTTGGCATCAATGAGTTAGGACTTCCAATGCTGCATCTGTTTGTTGCAATATCTCAATTGATATTCCATTAGTTCCAGAAGCCTTGTTTTTTGCCAGTGCGTTTAATGCAGCTTCAACTTCTTCCTTTAGTAGCATCAGTTCCTGATCATGTGATACCTCTTCAAGTGGCTGAACATCAACCAGTTCTTTCTGGTGTAATGAATCTGTGTTTTCCCTTCATCTTGTTTTGATGCTTCCTAAGTCATTTAATATTTTCCCTTTTGAGTCCTTGACTGTTGCAACTCAAGGCTTGAATTTTTCCTTCAGTTCTTCAGCTTGAGAAACACAGAACATGTTCTTCCCTTCTGGTCTTCCATTTCCAACTCTTTGTACATATCACTGTAATACTTTCTTTTGTCTTCTCGAGCTGCCATTTGAAGTCTTTTGTTTAGGTCTTTTACTTCACCATTCCTTCTTTTTGCTTTAGCTACTTGATGTTCAAAAGAAAGTTTCAGAGTCTCTTCTGACATCCAATTTGGCCTTTTCTTTCTTTTCTGTCTTTTTAATGACCTCTTGTTCTTTCATGGATGATGTCTTTGATGTCATTCCACAAGTCATCTGGGGAAGAGCTACCTCCTCAAAGTGGAGGTGACCTTAATGTTATGGACGGAATAAACCCTTCAGGATCTTCATTTGCTGATGTGGCACCACTCAGAATGAAACGAGGCAGCTGCAAACATCCATTAGTAATTGGAACATGGAATGTACAGAGTATGAATCTAGGAAAACTAGAAATCGTCAAAAATGGAATGCGTAAACATGGATGTCATAGGCATTAGTGAGCTGAAATGGACTGGTCTTGGCCATTTTGAATTTGACAATCATGTGATCTGCTACGGTGGGAACAAAACTTGAAGAGGAACAGTGTTGTGTTCATCATCAAAAAGAGCATTTGAAGGTCTGTCCTGACGTACAGTGCTGTCAGTGACAGGATAATGTCCATACACCTGTATGTAAGGCCAGTTAATACAACTATTACTCAGATTTACGCAGCAACCACTAAGGCCAAAGATGAAGCAGTTGAAGATTTTTACCAGTTTCTGCAGTCTAATACTCATCCAACACGCAATCAGGATGCATCGATACTTAATGGTGACTGGAATGCAAAAGTTAGAATCAAAGAAGAGGGATCAGTAGTTGGAAAATATGGCCTCATGGATAGAAATAATGCTAGACATCACGTGATAGAATTTTGCAAGACTAACAACTTCTCTGTTGCAAATACCTTTTTTAAACAACACAAACAGTGGCAGGACATGGGGACCTCAACAGATGGCATACACAGGAACCAAGTCAACTATATCTGTGGAAAGAGATGATGAAAAACTCCGCATCAGCTGTCAGAACCAGACCAGGTGCTGACTCCAGCACAGATCATCAGTTGCTCATATGCAAACTCAATTTGAAACTGAAGAAAATTAGAACAAGTCCACAAGAGCCAAAGTATGACCTTGAGCATATCCCTCCTGAGTTTAAAGATCATCTCAAGAACAAATTTGATGTGTTCACTGCTAACACTTCAACCTAGTACCACTTTTTCCAGGGAGCCTCCCTCTTCTGTCAGTAGATGCCCCTGTCTGTACTTCACCGTCACCCTCTGGCAAAATGCTGTATTTGTATGTTTTCTGCACTAGACCATAACCTTTTGTAGAGAGCAACTCTGTCCTGTGAAACACCTAACTCAAAGCTGGGCCTCAGTTGCCCAGAAAGTGCTAGCTAATATTGCTATTGTGTAATGTTTTACTCTGTGTCACCTTGTGTACTTCTGTTGGCACTTTGAAAGAGTTGTCTGTTTGTGTTGTGAAGCGTACTCCTGCTGAGCAGTTAGTTTTTCTAAGTCTGGAGGGTAGCGGTGAACTCACAAAGTCAAAGGCTACAGAAAGAAGAAGACTGGAAAAAGTGGGAGATGGACAAACTATAGGAGATGGATAGGAGACAAATGGGAAAGAGCAATCAAGGGAAAAAAATAACCAGTCCCTCTTAAGTAATGCTTACACCTCCACAGTCATGTGTTCAGGTCCCAGGTTAGGGACAGCAAGGATGCTCGGTGTCACTGAAAGCTGTCTTTTAAATAAGCAGATAAAACAGAAACGTTATAAAAGTATATGTACACACTGCTTTATTACTTCTACTCCTAGAAATTTGTCTAAAGGAAACAAAAGTCTAAACATTCTGTGTAAAAGTGTGTTAATTATACCATTGCTTGTTCTAAAGTATGAAAAAAAAGATTTAATATCCAAGAAAGGAGCTGATTAAATGAATTACAGTACACATTCATCTAATGAAATACCATAAAGACACATAATAAGAGTTACGTTGTAGAAGAATATTCAGATAAGAAATTATCTGTCATAAATTGTTAGGTTAAAAAAAGTAGCTTCCAATAATTTTTTATTGAAGTTCAGTAATAGTTTACCTTTTGTGCTAGGGCTATGGATGAGATTTCATTTTTCCCTTTGCATTTTTTAAAATTTTCTGTAGTGTATGCAAACATGCCAGTGATCATGAAGATGGCACAGGACTAGAGAACATTTAAATCTGTTATGCATAAGGTCACCCTAAGTGAGAGCTGAGTCAAGAGCATCTAACAACAAATGATAAGTAGCGGAGCTGCTGTGGAAGAACACAAGATGTATTCTCTAAAAGAAGGAAAAGCTTGTCATTGATGCAGGTTGTATAGGATCAGTTCTTAACTTGAGCTGTAGTCTTATCAGGCTGGCTGAACTTATGTAAATTTTTCTGATTTACTACAAAAATAGAAGATGTTTGTGCTAGAAGATACAGCAAAGGAAACAGAAAATATTCACTTATCATCCACAAATAACCATTGTTAACACACACACATACACATATTTAAAAAACACATATGTGGTATGTATATGTATTATGAATGATAGATACTATACTTTGTCCAAACTTTTTTTGTGTGCTTATAATTTGAAATAGGGGGTAGCAAACTTTTTTGATTAGTGAAGTGATAGTAAAAAAAAAAAAAAACTTTGGCTTCATTGGCTACATAATCTGTCTGCAACAAATTTTCCCATCTCTCTCTCCTTATTTTTTCTTCGTGCCTATCTTCTTTCACTCTTTTTTTAAATGACAATTCTTTAAAAAGGTGAAAACCATTCTTAGCTCATTGTCCATAAAAAATAAGCTGTGGGCTGAATGTGGGCCCCAGATTTTAGTTTTCTAACTCCCAAGGTGGCTAAGTGCTCAGCTTCTAACTGAAACATTAATGGTTCAAAATCACCAGCCACTCCAAGAGAGAATGATGTGACAATATGCATTTGTAAATATCTTACAGGCTTGGCAACCTTTTGGGCAGTTCTTTTCTGACCTGTGGGGTCACTATGGGTCACAACAACTTGACAGCCACAGGGCAATATAGTGTTTTTAACACACTGATTTTAATAAACTCAAGATAAGAAAAATGTGCCGGTTTTACAAAGTTTTGTAGCCAACAGTGAAATAAAATACCAGTGTACAATCACAAACACAGATTTAATGTGAATGTTGCCCTTAAAATCTCAAGAGTTAAAGAGAATGGGTCATTGTAAACGTGTTAAAATTGTGTTCGAGTGTCCTTTTGTTTTCAATTTGTCCTAAATAAGATTTTATTAATGAATAACATGGGAGAATCTAATGATTGCTCTGTCATTCAGATTTCTAAGTTACATGATAAACTGTGTGCATTCCATATTTAATGCTACGTGGTTAATTTAACAAAAATGTCATATAGTAGATAAAATATTAGGGTGAATTTTCCATCCAGTGATTAAAATTATTTGTGAATTTATTTTCTAGGTATGCTCGGTGAAGGAACGGCATGCCAGTGAAATGAGAGACTTGCCAAGTCGATACGTTGAAATAGGTATGACTCCACCATTTGTCTTCTGTGAGTGTAGAAATTCAACAGCATGTCCATTTTACTAAGTGGGAGTCTAAAACCATGGTCCTTTACAGAGTTTATCACTTGGTACCTCAATAATTCAAGATAAACACCTTCTGGTATTCTCTACTTTCAGCCAAGATCAGTCTGACATCAGCAGTGACATCCCTCATTCCATGTCCTCTTCTGAATCTAGTGTGGATTTCTGACAGTTCCCTATTGATACATTGCTGTAACTGTTTGTGAATTATCTTTAGCAGAATTTTACTTACATGTGATACTGATAATCTTGTTCCATAATGTCTATGTTTTGTTGGAAATTCATGCCAGAAATGAAGAATTTAAAGATTTTTACCAATTTCTGGAGTCTGAAAATGATTAAATGTGTAATCAAGATGCATTGATAAAGGAAAATATTATTTTAAGGGACTAATGGACCAAATGAACCACAACATTTGCCAATCTGATCCCAGAAGAACTAAATGGTTCCTGGCAGCCTGAACTGGCCACTCTGATGGTGATCACAATAGAGATTCCAGAAAGTGTGGAAGAAAAATGTAGATCAGAATTCAAACTCACAGAAGACAATACTTACTGATCTGACACAGACTGAAGGAATCCTCATTCTATGGTTCCTAGATAGCCAGCTAACTCAGACCTGAAGCTACTCCCAAAGTTACTTTGCAGGCAAAGATTAGACTGGCTTATCAAATAAAGAATAACACACACATAAGGAATGTATTTTTTAATTAAGTATACAAGCCCTACTGGGCAATACCTGCCAGAAAGCAAAGACCAATGTTTCAATCAGTTGGGACTGCTCTAACAGAAATACTACAGAGTGGATGGCTCTGACAAAGGAGAGTTTATTCTTACACTGTCCATTAGGCTACAAGTCCAAATTCAGAATGTACACTTCAGGAGAAGGCTTTCCACCATCTCAGCTCTGGAGGAAAGTCCTTATGTTGCATCAGTTTTTGTTCTGGGAGCATCTTGGCACAGGAACCTTGGGTCTGAAGGATGTGCTGTACTCCCAGTGCTGCTTTCTTGATGGAGTGAGGTTCCCAACTCTCTGTTTGCGTCCCTTTCCTTTTATCTCTTGCAGGATGAAAGGATAAAGGGTGGTGCAAGCCATACTCCAGGGAAACTCCCTTTACAGTGGAGCAGGAAGTGATCTTATGAAGGGGTTTACAGTCCCACCCTAATCGTCTTACATACAGCATAGGGAAATCACAAAATGGAGCACAATCATAAAATGTTGGGAATCATGGCCCAGCCACATGGCTACACACATTTTTGGGGGGGACACAGTTCAATCCATGACAACCAGAAAGCAGGACAGGATCAGACATTTGGACAAATGGAGATGGAGAACCTGAGGTGGAAAGAGAAAGGAAGACAGTGCTGATAATTGTAAGGATTGCAACCAGTGTTACAAAACAGTTTATAAACTTTTGATTGAGAAACTAATTTGTGCCGTAAACTTTCACCTAAAACACAACAGAATTAAAAGAGAAAAAGATGCTCTGATAATTGCTGGTGATTGGAATGTGAAAGTTGGAAACGAAAAAGGAAAGTTGGAAAATATGGTCTTGGTGATACACATGCTGCCGGAGATTGCATGGTAGAATTTTGTGAGATCAGCAGCTTTTTCTTAGAAATGCCCCCACTCCTCATTTAGTGACCTAAGTTCCAAAGACCAGGTAGTTTTACCAAAGTCAGTGTTATGTGAAAATGGGGGATAACTATATCTGATCACACAATGGAGAATGATTATATCATTATATAGCTGTCAAATTACATCATTAACTGCAAAACCACTAAGACTCGTGACCCAGCCAGGCAACACATAACCTTTAACCATCAACAGTCAACCAGTCAACACGTTGACTTTTCTTATTTCCAGATACACACTGTTAAGACAGTTTAATAATGAGATGTTCAATAAGTAAGGAATAGGTAGGAATGGATGTACCTTCTTTCAGCAAAGTAAACATTCGCTATACATGGGGATATCACTGGATGGAATACACAGGAATCAAATTGGCTACATCTAGGGTTGCCATGAGTCGGATCCAACTTGACAGCACTGGGTTTGGGTGGAAAGAAAAGATGGAGAAGCTCAGTATTACAGGCCGAAAAAGGCCAGGGACTGACCAGAACAGACCATCAGTTGTTCATATTAAGTTCAAGATGAAACTGGACAAAATTAAAAAATCCACTAGAGGCAAAGTATGACCTTAAGTTATATGCCACCTGAATTTAGAGACCATCTCAAGAGTAGATTTGATAAGTGAACATTAATGACCGAAGACCAGACCAGTTAACTTACGACATCAAGGATATTGTCCATGAAGAAAGCAAAAGATAGTTAAAAAGACAAGGAAAAAAGAAAAGATCAAATTGGATGTCAGAAGAGACTTTGAACTTTCTCTTGAACATAAGTAGTTGAAGTAAAAGGAAGAAATGAAGTGAAAGAGCTGAACCGAAAATTTCACAGGGTGGCTCAGGAGACAAATCCTATGACGTGTGCAAAGAGCTGGAGATAGCACACCAAAAGGGAAGAACACACTCAGCATTTCTTTTTCTTTAAAAAAAAATATACATTGTGTCACACTCAGAATTTCTAGGTGAAAAAACTGAAGACGTTCAATCCTCAGTTTGTAATATTGGAGGATTCTGTGGACAAAATATTACATGGCATAGGAAGCATCAGAAGAAGAAAGGTATACACAGAGTCACTGTGCCAAACAGATTGATCAGTGTTCAACCATTTCAGAGGTAGCGTATGGTCAAGAAGTGCTGGTATTGAAGGAAGACGTCTAAATTGACAGGAGGCATGGACAGAAAACAAGGCCTCGGAAATTGACAGTATACAATTGAGATGTTTCACAAAATGAATGCAGTGCTGCAGTACTTACTCATATATGTCCAGAAATTAGAAAGACAGCGACCTGGCTGGCCAACAGGAAGAAATCCATTATTTGTGCTCATTAGAAAGAAAAGAGATCAAACAGAATGAGGAAATTATTAAACATAGTTATATGAGAATTATGTGAATCAATGTATGCACACCATGCACTACACCTGGTACTGCACCAGCAGAGACACCACGAGTACATGCCTTCAAGAATAGAACTTTTATTGTCACAGTCTGCTATAAGCTACAAATCCAAAATCAACATGAGAAATTACTCGGTAGGCTAAGAATCTAAATCCAGTGTGAAAGAGCATCCAGCTCCGTTGGTGGCATGAGGTTCCTGAATCTCTGCGTGCTCATGTCTTTTGTACCTTCAGTCCTGCCTCATCAATACAACTGCTGCCCATTCTCCCTCACCGACATCACAGTGGCAGGATTCACAAAACATGGGAACAATGACTCAACACTGGGAATCATGGCTAAACTGATACGCACATTGTGCAGAGGTGACAAAATGCAACCCATGACAAGCCTTGTCTTATCAACTTAAACTTTTTGGTATTAATTTTGATTCCTCACTAGACTGTCCCAAGCTGTGGAAATCTTATATTTGGGCAACCACAATTCCTTATTGGGTTGTTGCTTCTACTGTGAATTACCCTAATCCATCCTCCTCTCTGTAGACAGAATACAAATCACATCATGCCAGGACCTTCAATCCCTTCCCATTGCTCTAAGGATAAAAATGAGACTCTTTTCATAGACAAGGGGGACCTCTGCTGGCTCCTGAGTGCCTCTCCAGCTTCAACTCATGCCGAGCTTCTCCTGGCTTTCTGTACTGCAGCCACACGGCCTTCTCCCAGCTACTGATGCTCCTGCCTCCCACAAGGCCATTGAGCATGTTCTCACTTTGATTTGGGATCTATTTCCTGCCTGTTTCCACTTTACTGACTTAATCATCCTTCATGTATCAACTCAGGTATAGCGCTTCTGAAACAGTCTCCTAGACCTCCCTGGCTAGGTCACGTTCTTCCATTCTGGATGTGTTGTAACACTTGATGCCTTCCCTTTCTGGCACTTGTCTCAGTTGCAGTGCGTTTGTGATAATGCAGTACATTTCTGTCTCTTGCACCAGACTCTGAGGTCTTTGAGAGTGCGCACTGTGTCTGCTCTTGCTCTTTGTGTCTCAAGGACCTGCACAGTTCCTGGTACACAGTAGGTCCCAAATAATATGCAGAGAATGAATTTGTGATTCTGGAAAACAGATTTTAATAATAGTATGCCAAGAATGATATACCATTAATATATTAATATACTATTAATACCAGCATGCCAAGAATGATATACCATGACTTTCATACCTTAGTTTGCAAAAATATTCAGAGAAAAAGATGAGAAATTATAATTCTTTAGTTTAATGCATTAAAGAGATGTAATAAAAGCTATTTTGAACTGAAATATTTGTTTACAGAGAAAGACTTGTATTATAAAAAGATTCACTGTATTTTAAGTCTGCTAGGAAAGATCATCACCCAGTTTAGATGGTGGGTGAGGAATATAACATTGTGACAGGGTGAGGCTGAAGTAAATTGTTTACACATGGCAGTGTTTCTAGGACTGGAGAAATACAGGTACATTAGTACTTACGTACCTGCTATGAATAAGCCAAACCCACTGCCGTCAAGTTCATTCTAACTCATAGCAACCCTGTAGACAAAGTAGAACTGCCTCATAGCTTCTCTGGAGCACTTGGTAGATTTGACTCGCTGACCCTGTGGTTAGCAGCTGTAGCAGTTAATCCTAATGTGATTATATCATTAAAATGTGGAATATTTTGTACTTGAAGTCAGAATGTGTGATTATATCATTAAAATTTGGAATGTTTCGTACATGAACTCAGAAGGTCATAGTCAGTTTCCAAACAAATACATTGTTTGGATTGCACAGAATACAGGCAAAATAGGTATGTGCTGGATATAAATCTGCTGAGTGAGGCAGAAGTACAATATAATAGACGTGTAATAAAGAAGTGCATTTCAATCTCTCTCTCCTTGCCAGCCCAACAAAACAGAACTTTGAACATCTCAATGCATAATACACCAAGAGATGAGAATCAGAATAAATGAAATATCAGTGACTAACACAAAATCCTGAGAATTCTTAAGGATTTAAAAATTTCAGAGAAGCAAGTAAATACAGCAGTCATCTCTGTAGTTTACATTTATTGTTTACCTACAGTATATAACACTGTGCTGTGTGCATTACCTGTGGTAATTCACCTTATTCTTGTAACAATCCTGTGAAGTGTATCTCATATACTTCTCATCCTATAAATGAAGAGATTGATGTACAGGGAGGCAAATCATTTGATTGAGGTCTTAGTACCATGGCATTAACCTGTATAGAATGTAACTGTAGACCCTTCTGAAAGCTTCCAGGGAGTTGAGGCTGTGTACTGAATTACTACATGATCTTCATAAGATTACTTAGCCTTCCTGAGCCATGATTTTTCTCACTTACAAGATACAGGTAATGATACCTACCTTTCAGTGTGATGGTAGGAATTATAGACATGACACAGAGATAGAGTGGCACACAGTAGATGCTCACTAAATGGTTGTCGTTGTCATCACTGCGCAAAGCTTCCATCCCAACTCTGACTGCTAAGCTGGCCCAGTAGCAGCCCTGGGGCCCTGGGATCACATTATTAAAGTGTCGTTCATTTGTACTGCAACTTACGGGAAATAGACTGTGTATGAGTACTAACAGTATCACATTACCGACATTTGACTACTATGGTTAGTGGTTAAGTACCGTTTTTCCCCGACTTGAGAGCAAACCTTTAAGAATACAAACCATTTTCACAGCAGGAGGCAAAGTGGTTTAGATAAGAGTCCTTGACTAGGATAAAGTGAAAGAAAAATATTACGAGGTTTGGATTACAATTTGCTTTAGCCCTGAAAAGTGTGAGCCACTGTTCTTTAGTAAATGAGGTGACAGTGGCACAGAAAATAAGTGTGGCTGTATATTTCTTAGAAGCCATGTGTTTCTACCTCCTCTTTGTAAGGCACAGCGTTATTGGCAGCACAGAAGTTACTTCAGCCAATAAGATGTTAATCTATTCTTGTAACTTAAAATTATAACGATAATGAAGATTAAATTTACTGACCAATCACTAATCTAAGAAAAGATTCCCTGAACATAGAATTTTTTTTTTAATGTCATTTCTTCTTCCAAATAACCAAACACTGGTTATAGGTCGTGGTCAATGCTTGCTACAGATAACTTACATGCAAAGAATTCATGACTCATTTCATGTGAAAGTTTGTTTTCAAAAACTAAGTAGTAGAAAAACTATACAGACATCTATATGATGTCACAAAGAAGCCAGGCAGAAAGGGACAGAAGAGAAAAGAAATCTTTTTCACTTGTAAATATGTGATCCCAATGTCTTATATTATTCATATGCGTAGTACATCATTATGTTTTCACTGTGTTGATGGATTGGATAAACCATGGCTTGAAAACCTTACATCTGCATGTTGGAGAAGGACTTAGAGGTAAATTATTTTTTAGATCTAAATGTCACTTCATCTGTCATCATTTTGACACAGACATGCAGGCTGCAGCAGTAGAATAGTTCTCGTGTACACGTGAATGCCATGATTTTATCTCTTAGTTTAATTCACAGTAGGAGTTTTGATAGTTTTTGGTGTCACTCAGAGCGTTTTGACTTGAGGATGCAGCTAGGTATGGTTCTCTGCTCAGCTATAGTTCGGTTTAGCTCTTTAACTTATTAATTTTTCTATTTGGCATTTTTTCTTGATACTTGATTTGAAAATTCTAAAACATACAAACAAAAAATATCCAGTGACTACCTGTGTATTTACCTGTTAGGTTCTACAGTTAGGATTTTACCATATTTGCTTTATTGCAGCATGTATTCCTAATAAAAACTCTCATCATAGTAGGAATAGAAGGGAAATTCCTCAGTATAATTAAGGGTATATGTACAAAATCAACATTATTCCCAATGGAAAGAGACTGAAAGCATTCCCCTTGAGAACAGGAGCCAAACAAGGATGCTCTTTATCATCACTCTTATTCAATATTGTTATGTCAGTAAGTCCTAGCTAGAGCAATAAGGCAAGAAAAAGAAATAAAAGGCTTACAAATTGATAAGGAAGAAGTAAAACGTAAAACTCTCTCTGTTTGTAGATGACATGATCATATGAAGAGTGACAATTAAGTTCATGAACTTATCCTAGGAAAAATGATACATACCTCATTGCTGAGTATCACTATAGTCACCTTCAGAGTACTCCCCTTGGGAAGTTATGCACCAATGCCAGCAGCTAGTGTACCCTTCAAAGCAATTTTGGAACTCTTTTTTCTGGAATGGCCATCAGAGTTGTCATCATATTACCCTTGATTCCCTGAATATTATCAAAATGTCTTCCTTTCAGTGTTTCCTTTATCTTCAGGTAAACTGCGGTCCAGTTCAGGTGAATAGGTAGGGTGTTCCAATACAGTTACTTGTTTACTGGCTAAAAACTCCTTCGCACACAAATGTACAATTAAGTTAGCAAACTTACCACTGTGTGCAATGGCCATTCCAGAAATGTTCTGTGGCCTATTTTGGTGAGTAGCATGTGTGTCTTAAAAACATACCAGTAGCCTTCTAAGAAGGTACTATTGGTCTGTTTCCATCTGGAGCAAAGGAGAGTGAAGAAAACAAGAGACTCAAGAAAACTATTTAGCCCAGAAGACTCATGAACCACAGAAACCACAGCCTCCACCAGCCTGAGACCAAAAAACCTAAATGGCACCTGGCTACCGCTACCAACTGTTCTGAGCAGGATTGCAGTAGAAGGTCCCAGTTAGAATGGAATTTTATACACCCACTCACACACACACATATGTAGAAAAAAATATTTGTTATCTTCAACAAATGGTGCTGGCAAAATTGGTTATCCATCTGCAATAAACTGAATCAAGATCCGTATCTTACACCTTATACAAAAACCAACTCCAACTGGATAAAAGACCTAAATATCAAACCTAAAACGATAAAGCTCATCCAAGAAAAGGTAGGAACAACAATAGAAGTTTTAATACACAATGAGGACAGACTCCAAAATCTGTCAAAGAAACCTCAATCAACAGAAGAGAAAGTAGATAAATGGGAACTATTAAGAATCAAACACTTTTGCTCATCCAAAGACTTTATTAATAGAATTAAAAGAACACCCACAGAGTGGGAAAAAATATTTGGCAACTCTATGTCAGATCGACGCCAGATCTCCATAATCTATAAGATACTACAAAATATCAATAAGAAGAAGATAAACCATCCAATTATAGCGATGGGCAAAGGAGATGGACAGATATTTCACTAAAGAGGAGATCCAGGCAGCCAAAAAACACATGCGGACATGTTCACGATCTTTAGCTATTAAAGAAATTCAAATCAAGACAACAATGAGATACCATCTCACCCCAACAAGATTGGCCATGATCCAGAAAACACAAAACAACAAATACTGGAGAGGCTGTGGAGAAAGTGGAACCCTCCTACACTGTTGGTGGGGTTGCAAAATGGTCCAGCCTCTTTGGAAGGCAATCTGGCGCTTCCTTAAAAAAATGGATATCGATGTACCATTTGACCCAGTAATTCCACTACTTGGAATATATCCTGCAGATTCAAGGCCTTTCACACCGACGGACACATGCACCAGAATGTTTATTGTGGCACAGTCCACAATAGCAAAAAGATGGAATCAACCCAGATGCCCAACAATAGAAGAATGGATAGGTAAACTGTGGTACATATACTCAATGGAGCACTACGCAATGATAAAGAATAACGATGATTCCAGGAAACATCTCCTAACCTGGTTTCAACTGGAAGACATTATGTTGAGTGAGAGTAGTCAGCGACAAAAGGACAAATACAGTATGAGACCTCTACGATAAGATCTCAAAAACAGACTCGTGTATAGAAGAAAAGACTCTTTGACAGCTGCAAGGGAGGGGAGGGAGGGAGGGAGGGCGAGGGGGGGAGGGTTTAGTTTAGGTAGTTACTAGAAATCTAGTTGGGAGAAAGCGGTGACAGCACACATTAGGAACAAGAACAACATTAAGTGGACTTCAGCATAACTTGAGTACTCCTTCCATCTTAACTCAATACTGCAAGGATAGAGTAGCTGGGGCGGGTGTCGAGGGACCATGCTCCTAGGCGAATTCCAGGCCAATTGGCACAACTAGCGTTTTGCTGGGAGAGCTCTCTGCACCCCACATTGGTGAGTGGCATCTGGGGTCTTAAAAGCTGCCAAGCTGCCATCCGAGGACACAGCAAATGGTCCTAACTCAGCCGGAACGGATGCTCACCGAGGGCCAAAATGGCATGCGGTAAAGACAACCGAGAAGACAGAGAGACCCACAAGAGTGGGTACCTACATCGACCTGGGACCGGAAGAACCGAATGGTGCCCGGCCACGACCAGTGATAGCCATGACGGAGCTCACAGAGAGGAGCCTCACCGGCAACACAAGAATAAAAAGAGGTGCATCATGAGATCTCCACTAAAAGACCTCAGTTGATGGTCCAGCGGTTCTGGGGTTCCTCTGAGAGCATGGCCCCCGGCCCTGATGCTGCCCATTCCCATAAATTATAACAAAGGTCCACTCTTTGGACAGGAATGGAATGGACATGGCAATGCAGAGTAACCATATGTTGGAAGCACTTTATGGTTCTATACATCTATAGGATATCATCTTGCTGACCTCTGGCTGGAGGAAGGGGAGTGGAAGGAGAGGAGGGGAAAGGAGACTGTTGGGAGGATGAGACATGTATGGAGCAGAGAGGAATAGTGTGCAGTCACCGGACAGGGAGAGCAGCGGAAGCTGCATATAGGGGGGGCATGTAAATTTACATGTGAATGTACATTTTCACTCAGTTATGTTAAATAAAAATAAAAAAAAAATATTTGTAAGTGTATGTAAAACTCAAATTCATAAAAAAAAAGACCACGTTTATTGGTCTGAGAGAGACTGTAGGAACTCCCCAGACTGTGACCTTAGACACTCTTCCAACTTGGAACTAAAGCCATTCCAGAGATCACCTTTTAGCCAAGTAATGGGCCTGTAAATAAACAGTAACACATATGAGGAAAGTATCTCTTGAAACAATCATCAGATGAGACCAGTAGGACAACATATGCATAAAAGCAAAGATTGGAAGAGAAAAGGGCAGGAAAACAGGGTGAATGGAAAATTTGGAATTCAGAGAAGAAATGGGGAGAGTGCTTCACATCTCACGGTTTCAGCCAATGTCATGGAACGTGAATGGCAAACAAATTTCCTCTGTAAACCTTCAGCCCGAAGCACAATTTAAAATATTTTTTTAACAGAGTTAAAAAAACCCATGAACATTTACCACAAAATTGGATAACAAGTTAGCCATAAGAATCCTGAGATACAAAAGGATAAGAAAACCACTGATAGTCACAAGATCCAAGTGGTATCAATGTCTGTGCAGAAAAAAGCTGAGCAGGACAAGGCTTCAGAACTGAAGAACTCCCACATAGCCAGCTGTTTCTGTGTGTTCTTTGGGAAGACTAAGCAGTGACACTGTGTTAGCTCTAAGGGACTGATGTAGCCAGAACTCTCTGTTAGCAGCTGGACTCGTTCCGGGAACTGGCTCACACTGAGAAGCTTCTGGGAGCCAAATAAAAATTGAGCAGATGAGGGACAATAGAAACAAAGGAAAGAGAACGTCCCCCCAAAAAAGTGAAAGTGGGGAACCGATCCAGGAAATCTCAGAAAGCAGGGATCAGATACTTCTTTTTTAATTGTGGTAAAAATACACATGACAAAACACTATACCACCTCAACAATTTATACATGTACAATTTGGCAACACTGATTACATTGTTAAAGTTGTACAACCATTACTGCTGTCCCTTTCCAAATCATTCTACTACCATTAACATAAACTCAATATCCCTTAAGCAGATACTCCCCTTTTCTTACTTTCTCCACTCCCTGGTAACCACTAATAATGATTGGTTTCCATGTATTTGCTTATTGTGTATAAGTGAGATCGTACAATATTTGACTTTTTACAACTGACTTTTCTCTCATCTTGATGTTTTTAAGGTCCATCTATGTTGTAGCGTGTATGGGGACTTTATTTCTCTTTATGGCTCAATAGTATTCCATTGTATGTATATACCACATTTTGTGTATCCAGCCATCTTTTAATGCACTTTTAGTTGTTTTCATCTTGTAGCTATTGTGAAAAGGTCTGCAGTGAGCATTGTTGTACGGGTTTCTGTTTGCATTCTACCTTTACTTCTTCTGGGTGTATAGATAGTGTTGGGATTACTGGATCATACGGTAGTTCTGTGTTCAACTTTTTGAAGAACTACCAAAAGTTTTTCCACAGTGGCTTTACTGTTTTACGTTTCCATGAACACTGAATAAGTTTCCGCTTTCTCTACAACCTCACCAGTTCCTGTTATTCTCCTTTAAAAAAAAAAAAAAATCTTTGTTATTCTAATAGGGGAAACCCTGGTGGCTTAGTAATTAAGTGCTACAGCTGCTATCTGAAAGGGCAGTAGTTAAGATCCACCAGGAGCTTCTTGGAAACTCTGTGGGGTGGTTCTGCTGTGTCCTGCAGGGTCTCTGTGAGTTGGAATTGACTAAAGGACAGTGGGTTTGGTTTGGGGGTAGGAGTGTGGTGATATCTCATTGTCATTTTCATTTTTACTTCCCTAATGACTGATGCAGTTGAGCATCTTTTCATGTACTTCTTGGCCGTTTGAATATTCTCTCGGTGAAATGCCTTTTCAACTCCTCTCCCACTTTTGGATTCGGTTTCTTTTTTGTTGTTAATTTGTAGAAGTGTCATATAAATGTGGATACTAGGCCCTTATTGGATATGGTTCCTGTAAATTTTCTCCCAGTCTGTAGGTTGTCCCTTTACTTTGTTGTTAAAGTCCCTTGATACAGTCTTACTTGTTGAAATCAAAGAGGACTTGAAGTGTTTGTTGATGAAGATTAAAGACTACAGCTTTCAGTATCGATCGCCCCTCATAAAGCAAAAATCCTTACACCCTTACAAATAAGCAACATCATGATAAATGAGGAAAAGACTGAAGTTGTCAAGAATTTCATTTTACTTGGACTGACAATTAGTGCTCATGGAAGCAGCAGCCAAGAACTCAAGTGACATCCTGCACTAGGCAATTCTGCTGCAAAAGCGATGTGGCATAAATTATGTGTGTTCTTTAGAAAAATAAATCATTGCAATACAACCTTTCTTTCTCTGTCTTTTAAGTGGGAGAAATATTCTTTATACTTGATATTCATTCTGAAACCACTTACTCACCAACCTTTCTTGAATTCAGTGTGAATATAAGAATAAACTGAATAATGTTAGAGCTGAAAACACTTGTTTCATCGTATTAGTAAGAGGTGATGGAAAAACAAGAGACCGCCATTCATTCTGAAATGTTTTGTTTTTAGTGCAGAATAGCTGTAGACATTTTCCTAAAACAAGAAGGCATCCATTAGGAAGTGAGTTATTTTTTATATGATGTCGTTGCTGGTGGATATTAATAGAGATGAGCTGGTAAATGGTAGAGTTCTCCATGCCAAGATTAACAGATTAAACTCTTAATTTTCAAGTCATACTAGTATGGCTATAATTGCAACTTTTTTTCCTGTATGAAGATTTTTGTCACCATCATGAAATTAAGAATTGCTGGCATTACAGCAGTTAAAGCGATTGACTGCTAACCAAAAGGTCAGTGGTTCAAAACCACCAGTGGCTCTATAGGAGAATGATGTAGCAGTCTGTTTCGCTAGATATTTACAACATTGGAAACTCTTTGGAGTCGCTATGAATTAGGATCGACTTAATAGCAGTGGGTGGTGAGTATCAGGAAATTATTTTAACATAAAAGAATGCTTTAGTTTCACCTTTTTCTGGATTTTTCCAAACTACTTAAACATAATTTGCTTAGCTGTGCTTCTGTCTTAACAGTCATGTATTTATGTATCACGTCTTTTCTTTTCTTTATAAATAGCATTTCTTTACTAGTTTATAATGTAATCAGTGCATGTAACCATTATCTAAGTTATTACTAATTCTCAGTAAAGTCTGGTAAGCTTTAGTATTTAACAAATAAGAATTTATTACAGTATCTGAAAATGTGAGATGAAACAGACACGTTTCTGCCTATCTTTCCTTGTTTTCTTTAAGAACATGTTACAGTATCTGTTGTCTCAGGGTTTTCTAGAGAAACAGAACCAGTAGAAAGATGGATGGACAGACGGATGGACAGATGCATGAGTGCATGGATGCATGGATGGGTGCATGGGTGGAATGATCAGTTACTCTGAGGAACTGGCTCATGCGATTGGAGGGCTCTGGCAAAGCTAAGCTCCATAGGTCAGTCAGAAGGCTGAGGGTTTCTGTAGCTTCATCCCAAGATGCATAGGTCAGGTGTCTCGAAGAGTAAAGTAAGAGTTCTAATAAGATGTTTATTTATATTCTGGAGGCAAAACACACATTAAGGAAACTTTTTTTGCTTTTAAGGCCTTCAACTGATGGATTAAGTCCCCCACACGTTATGGAAGGTAGTCTGCTTTAAGGCCAACCGATTTAATGACATGTAACTACTCTATAACAGCAATTAAAATAGTATGTAGCTAAACAACTGGACACCATAGCCTAGCCAAGTGGATGCATAAAACCAGCCGTCCTATCTGCCATGCTGTTTGTCCAGAGCAGGAAATGTTCTGTCTCACTAATATAAACCGTTGTTTGTGTTAGTATTTGTACTGGGGAACCAGAATGTGGGTGAGGAAAGATTCGGGCGGCGTTGTTTTCTTGTTTTCATGTTCTTTATATGCTTCTGTAAGCTGATCTCTTAGCTCACACATTAAGAACCAAAGCCTTGGTTTATTCACAGGCAGTCTGATGCTGCCTGTGCATGAGCCGCCTGGCCAGCCAAGCAGGAGGGTCCCTTACTCATGTACCCCTTCTTTCAGGATGAGATGATGTTATCCCTTGGGTGCCTGTGGTAGATAGGTACAGCAAAGGTTCCTCCTAATTTCCATGAGAACAGTCTCCATGACCCAAGTGGATGGTAAGGGAGCCGTAGAGTGTAACATTTCAGCAAGGACTCAGATGGAATGTGATTTAAGAAAACAGAATTCAGGTCCATTGTTTCTGCCAGAGTTTAGCAACTCAGGAATGATGGGGAACAAAACCTCTTGTTAATGTCAGTATACCTATGTGCCTTCTAGAATGTGAACTTGCCACCTCTTTAATCACTGGGTCCTGTGCCAATGTCATGGAGTCAGTTCCAACTTACAGTGACCCTTAAGTTTCCTTAAGGTGTGTTTTGCCTCCAGAATGTAAATAAAGGTCTTAGTAGAACTCTTACTCTACTCTAGGTCAGAGTAGAACTGCCTCAAAGTTTCCAGGGAATGCCTGGTGGATTTGAACTGCTGACCTTTTAATTATCAGACATAGCACTTAACCACTATGCCACAGGGTAACCATACTAGGTAGTAGTATTTGTGCATTCCAGACTTCTCTGTGCCCTGCCCTGGCCCCACGTGCATGCCTGCCACTCTGAGCTTTTCCAGGAGAAGGCTGAATGCTCGTTCCCGCGTGAGGCTGTAGGGTGCTAGTTCTTCACGTGGACTTTACAGGTCAGTCATCAGTCAGCTACACTTTAACCAAACTATTTTCGATTGCCTGAGTAAGAAAATCCATTTCAGGCCCACAGGAGCTGTGGAAAGTGCTTTTGTGGCAGAGCTGAGACCAGAGCACCTGACTTTGAACTTCCATTTTATGGTCCTGTCCAGGGCTAAGAAAGCCTTGATGGTACAGTGGTCAGTTTCTCCGCTGCTAACCAAGTAGTTAGTAACTGAAACCCACCAGTTGCTCTGCAAGAGAAAGATGTGGCATTCTGCTTCGGTAAAGATGTACAGCCTCGGGAACCCCACAGGGCAGTTGGACTTTGCCCTGGAGGGTCGCTGTACATCACAATCAACTCGAGGGCAAGGAGAAATTTTTCATCCTTTTTATAGTATCTGTCACCAACGATTTGGTAATTTTTCTTAATTATCTCAGTTTTGCTTTGGTGTGAAAAATAAATTTTGAAAACAGTTGTGTGAAGAGCAAGACTTAAAGATAAACAAAGACAAGTGTTCTGCCAGGAGGAGAATGTGAAGAAGAAATATTTAGTAGCTGCTCATTTAGTCTGTAGTATAGATATTGTTTCTGCTCTGTAGACAAGAAACATTACACCTATAGAGGTTAAAATCACTTATCCGAGTTCTCACAGTTAGTACACCTTGTAACCAAAATTTCCTGACTGCATTCAGTGTGATTTCCAATATGTTACCCTGAGTTCCCCTAGTTTCCCTTAGAGGGCAGTTTCATTACAAATGCCTGCTAAATCTGAAGCTGGTGCTGCACAAGTCTGGAAAGATCTGAATGAAGAGACTTAATGAGCGCTTCCTCCTCAGTGAGTCAGTAAGTTCAGTGTACATTTCATTCAGGAAATGTTAGTACTCTTCTGGTAATAAGGCTGCACCTGGTTTTCGCCCTGTCATGAACCACCCCAAAACCTAGTGACTTCAAACAACAGTTATGCTTTAGGCAGCTAATCATTAGAATTATACTGTAGTAACATTTTTACTTCTGTCACTGACCTTTCTGTCAGGTCTTTGTGGTCCACTTTAATTAAATCTATACACATCTTAGGTGTAGTGTTCTTGTAAATTTTAAAGAAGATCTTTAAAAAGGAAAGAGAAAGGTTTTATTTTTTTCTCTGCGCTGTATTTCGCTTAAGAAATAATAATATTTCGTCATAATGTAATATGTATTTCCTTACTTTTTTTTACTTTAACATCCTTGTATAAAATGTTTAATAGCCAGAAAAGATACCAAAATGATTTGACAGTTATAAATAGCATTCTTTCTGACTTTTGTACCACTTTAGTGCCCCACAAAACTTGGGCATTTTTGTTAATAATAATAGTTTACATTGATGTGTGCAGATTTTAGCGTGTTTTCATGTAATTTAACTATCTCATATGTATGTACTGTGTACACACCATACATGACTTTAGCTGTTGCTATTATTCACCTTGCTTGTTTGTGACAGAGACTTTAAAGTGTTACAGTTCCCAAATACCTTTCCTAGTACTGATTACTGTCAGGTACTTTCATTGTATTTACTAGTGTCTCCTTCAGCTTAGATTTCTAAAATGGTCCATCCGGAGTTCATGCAAGGAAGATGCAGACTCCAATGTTGTGCTGCTTCTTGCTCATATTAATGATGAATCTGATATCTCTTTTGTTTGCAGTCTCTCAGTTTGAAACTGAATTCTACATCAGCGGACTTGCACCTCTCTGTGACCAGCTTGTTGTGCTTTCATACGTAAAGGAGGTTTCAGAAAAAACGGTATTTATGTTTTCCATAAATACAAAGAGATTCAGGGATTCACTTTTAGCATCACACCTAGATTAGGTTGTCTTTGCAAAGGCTCTGTTGTAGTCCTGGCAGAACTTCCTGACCTGTAAAATAGGGTCGGAAAAGATTACCCCGTAAACCTAACATATTTACCTTTCAGAAGCCCCACTCACTGTCTCTGTTCCTTTTGCTTAGCAAAAGGGAGACTCCCTCTGCCTTCCCCCACTTATTTCCATCTCTCTTGTTAGTTAGTCAAAGGAATGAAGAACTCCTCTTGCTTAAAGGGGAAGAAACTAAGCTGACACTGTGCATTAGTAGAGATGACAGCAATGAAGGTGGTTGGCTCTAACAACAGGGGTCCCAGTGGTCAGAGGATGTTATGGAAAGGGCAGTTCATTATTTCTTGTGGCCCAGACCTATTTGTTTCCTTCCCAGTGGCCTAGTGATTCTGAGTAGCTTGATTACTGCTTTGAAATGGAATGTTTTTCACTCTCAGGTATCATTGCAAATAATGATATGAAAAATATAGCTGATAGAAAACAGATCCTCTACATGTCATAATATGTGGCTTTGGGATGCAGCTTGTACACGTGGTCCCTTGGAGGAGCAGATGCCCTCAGTCTCCCTTTGACTCCTGTATTCACCCTTTCCCAGGAGTCCTTCCAGAAAGGGGAGGAGAGTGGCTTCAAGGCATAAACACAGCTTATTGTATTTTTTTTTTTTTTGGATGTTCCATCTGAAAGAAACAGCAATTGATTGTCTAACACTTTAGAGTAAGTGGACTTGCCTTGTTTCTGTCTGTCTGTTTTTGTTTTTCAAATTAGCAAAGACTAAGAAGGGGAGAAAGGCCCTGGGAGCCCGGTTTTGAAGTGGTAGCCGCTTCTGAGCAGCTCCTGAGCGTTGCCCTGAGAAAGCGCTTGCCTTGGGGAGCCATCTCTATAGTAACCTGAAGCTCTGGCGCACATGTTGCTAGGCAATGAAATGCGGTAGACCTAAGTGAACACTCAAACCTACTAAAATCAATAGGGCTGGCTTCTAGCCCTATCAGGACATCACTTTATTATTATTTTATTTATCTTTTGAAAATAAGAAAAGCAGTGGCTCTCAAGGGAGCAAATACAATGCTTTTTGATGAGGGATCCGGGGAGGACTGAGAATCTGATGGAACAAAAATGAAGAAACAAGCAGTAAAGTGGACGGGGGAAAACCTAATAAACAATTGACCGAAACAAAGGAAGAAAGGAAGCCCACATTAATAAAAGAGAGTACTGGGAAAGAATAAAAACCAAAGAAAGGCCAACCTCATAGAACAAATTAGAAAATGGAATTTTTCACAGAAAGCAGAGTCTGGAGATGGTTTAAAAATGTGTGTGCCAGCATATATACCTTAAATCCTTAAGCAGAAAACAAACTGATAAAATCAAGACAAAAGGAATAAAGAGGTAAATTTGGGGCCACCTGCTGCACTCCACTTTTCTTTTCACGTTAGACACCAGTTGTTTTTAAATCACTCATATTAATACCCAGAATATTTCTGTGTTAAACTTTTTATGTATGTACATGTTTTCACATGGTTGGAGTTGGAGTTATAGGCTGTTCTGTGTTACCTATTTTTGTGAGCTTTATTACACTGTTTCTCCTGTGTCTGCATAGTCTCTATCATCATTTATGATTCCTGCATACTATTTCATCTCATTGCTGTAGTGTAATTCATTAAGCTGTTTGCCTAATGTTTTGCTTTTCTTTCATTCACATGTATTAATAATTGTGCTAAGCATTAGGGATCAGAAATCAAACAGACCAACTCCCTGTTCTTAGAAAGGTCATGGATAAGTAAAGCTCTTAGACCAGGAAACTAAAGCTGTGAAATTAATGCGAGGATTACAGATCTGGTACTTTACTTCTAAAGGAGCTTTTTTTATATGCACTAGCGAGGTAGTTATCTTTTAAACTTTGGTTCAATTTTTTGTTTATGTTATGTAATCTAACTTAGATAGTTTTTTGTTATACCAGTTAAATTTTGTAGTATTCAGATCTTTCAGGATTTTTATTCATTTTTTTTCCTGTTGTTTCAAAATTGAGACATTTCCCTCCAATGTAATTACGAATTCATATTCTCTTTTTTAATTTACTAATTTATCTTTTATATCACTGTTGGTCACTGTGAGTTGGAATCAGCTTGACAGCAGTGTTTTTTTTTGTTTTTTTGAAAACATGTAGTTTCACCATAGATTGTAATCAACTCTATGGCAACTAACAACAGGAACATTTGTGGAATATTTTAAATGTATGGGATACAATGCCAGCATAATTGCCACTTAGTCGTCCTAACAAAATTGATCAAAGAATTATTAAAGTCTTACTGTTTTATTTAGGAAAAGTACAGTTGGATATAGGTCTAGATATTTTCCTTTCTTTTCTTCTCATCAGTCTTCTTTCCTGCAACAGTGTCGTGCTGTTTTTGGTATTGTTGCTTTAGGAAATATTCAGATGTATCGTTTTATACCTATATGCTAAATGCTCAAAAAGCATGAACTTTAAAGTAGAATAGATTTGATTTCAGATTTAAAGTTCACCATAAATCTCAGTTTATCCAAAAATGCTACTTTCTCCATTTACTCATGTCACTTCGACCTTAACTTTTCTGAACCTCAGTTCCTACTTACATCTTTAGAATCAAGAGCCCTTATCATCTTGCTTTGCAGGATTAGTTTGAGAACTAAGTAAAAGTAAACTGTGTATACAGATCCACTAGGTATCCAGTAGCTGCTTCCACCATCTCAGCAAGCTCTGATAACCCTTAACTGTTGGCTTCTCAGAATTACCAGTAAGTTGACCAAGAGTGGGGATGATTTAGATAAAGGAGCAGTTTCTCAAATTGTCTTCGTTTTTCTAAATTTGCACGTGGTGTGGAAGAGATATACAAAGTGGCTTGAGCTTTAGTAGCTTCTCCAGGGCCTCCACTCTTTGTGGAGTGACTGGGCTGCAGGGGTGGCGTGCTGGAGGACACAGGACTACCTAGCCGAGTTTATTGCACTCAGACAGTGAGAAAATACAACAGAATAAGGAGGCCCTCCACAGCATGTTGTTAAAAGAGCTAACGTGTGCTGAAATTATGAAATCAAGACAACTGTGGCTAGCCAGAATTAATCTGTGTAATTTATAGAAGTGTGACTAAAATGAGCTCTTTCCCTCGTTTTCCCCTTAGGAAAGAGAATACTGTGCCAGACCTCGACTGGATATTATCCAACCGCTTCCTGAGACTTGTGAAGAGATCTCTTCTGATGCTCTGACAGTCAGAGGCTTTCAGGAAAATGAATGTCGAGATTATCATTTAGGTGAGAAATAGCAAATAGCTCATTGTACTCCTTGTACTCATGGTTTTCCCCCACCCCTTCCACTCAGACTGGCACAAAAGGAAATTTAAGGAAGTGCCAGATTGCCTTCCAAAGAGGCTGGACCATTTTGCAACCCCACCAACAGTGTAGGAGGGTTCCACTTTCTCCACAGCCTCTCCAGCATTTGTTGTTTTGTGTTTCCTGGATCATGGCCAATCTTGTTGGGGTGAGATGGTATCTCATTGTTGTCTTGATTTGAATTTCTTTAATAGCTAAAGATCGTGAACATGTCCGCATGTGTTTTTTGGCTGCCTGGATCTCCTCTTTAGTGAAGTATCTGTCCATGTCCTTTGCCCATCGCTTAATTGGATGGTTTATCTTCTTCTTATTGATATTTTGTAGTATCTTATAGATTATGGAGATCAGGCGTCGATCTGACATAGAGTTGCCAAATATTTTTTCCCACTCTGTGGGTGTTCTTTTAATTCTATTAATAAAGTCTTTGGATGAGCAAAAGTGTTTGATTCTTAATAGTTCCCATTTATCTACTTTCTCTTCTGTTGATTGAGGTTTCTTTGACAGATTTTGGAGTCTGCCCTCATTGTGTATTAAAACTTCCATTGTTGTTCCTACCTTTTCTTGGATGAGCTTTATCGTTTTAGGTTTGATATTTAGGTCTTTTATCCAGTTGGAGTTGGTTTTTGTATAAGGTGTAAGATATGGATCTTGATTGAGTTTATTGCAGATGGATAACCAATTTTGCCAGCACCATTTGTTAAAGATACTGTTTTTACCCCAGTTTAATGTCTTAGGGCCTTTGTCGAATATCAACTGTTCATAGGCAGATGGTGTCATCTCTGGGGTCTCAATTTTGTTCCATTGATCAGTCTGTCTGTTCTTGTACCAGTACCAGGCTGTTTTGACCACTGTGGCAGTGTAGTATGTTCTAAGGTCGGGTAATGAGAGGCCTCCCAGTGTGTTCTTCTTCTTTAGTAGTACCTTACTTATCCGGGGCTTCTTCACAAAAGGAAATTTAAATGAAGGTACTGAAAGGATCTTGGACAACTCTGGGCAGACCTCTTGTGTTGAAAATGAGGTTACTGGAGGCCCCGGAATGTTGTCTAATTTGCCCAAGCTCCTAAGGCAAATGGGAGGAGAGAGATGAAATCAGGACTGAGTTGAGTAGGGTCCTGGGTTTTTGTTCTTGCCTCCTCTCTTTTGTCCTTAATGGAGTATTTTACTTACATGGATATCAAGCAGCATAGTTTATGGCTGTCATGAGCCCCAACTCTATGTCTGTAAGAGTCATGCTTAGCAATAACAGAACAGTGGCAAATTATCAGATCCTAGAAGAGTCCCTGACACATAGTAGACGTTAAGTCCATATCTGTTGAATAGATGAATCAATATGCTTAGTCACTGCTCAGCATAAAGGCAGGACCAGTTCTACTTAGTCAGGCCAGAAGCAGCTGTGTGTGCGTGTCATCATATCCTTGTAAAATAAATTGATGAAAATATAACAGTTAAAGTTGTTGAAAATTCTTTGTTCCTTTAAAAACAATGTTTTTGAAGAGTATTTTCAACCCTTATGTTGGCCAAGGGAAAAGAAATAAGCCATATATTTTTGAACTCTCTTATGTGAATCCCCTAATCAGCTGAAAAATGTGTGAGTCTCTTGGTCTTAGTAAGAAGCAGATGTGCTTCATAACTGAAAGTGTCCAATATAGGTATTTTGCTCAAAGCAAACTCTACTGCACGCTTAGAAACCCTTCAGAACAGGTTTTATAATTGAATTCCGCATGAAACTCTCAAGACTGGCATTGTGCACAACATGCTGCAGTGATAGATTGTGTCCCCAGGGCTGGGGGCATCTGTCATTTGTGCTTTAGATGGCCTTGACCTTGATGGCAAGGAAACATCTATCTCTGACTGTGGGGTGTAATTGTTCTGTAAAAACAGAACATTGCTCTAAATGACCACAAATGGAATTTATGTACAGTAGGTGAATTCTAATATGCAAGCAATAGATAACTTTTAGTACTGCTCTTCAGTTGGAATCAGAGCAAAGAATTTTAAACTCACCTTTTTTTTTTTCTTTTTAATTCTTTGGTATTTCATTTCCTTCCTTTCTCCTTCCCTCCCACTCTTCCTTCCCTTTCTCTTCTTTCTTTCCAATAATTTTACACTTAAATATTTTTAAAAACACTGAAAGGTATCTTGTCATTTTCTACCCCTTCTTCCTTTCTGCTTCTGTCTTCCAACAAAGCCAAGCACACTTCCCCAAAGACAGGTGAGCTTTTGGCTTCTTAAGTTGTATCACCTAACCAGGTCCCCTAAAGTCATTGCTGAGGCTTCTACTCTTGAGTTGGCCCAGTTTTTCCGTCTTCTCCTGCTTATAGAGTACTCTGAAGGGGAATCACTGTTTTACATCGTGAGTCCAAGAGATGTTGTAGTGGCCAAGGAACGGGACCAAGATGATCACATAGACTGGCTTCTTGAAAAGAAGAAATACGAAGTAGGTTTAATGTTACTTTCTTGAAAGTACTAACTGTTCTGTAATATAGAGAGGATAAAAAGTTTTGGTGGTACATCTTTCAAGTAGTTGAAGTTGAGTGCCGTAAACTGTAAATATGAAGGAGGTTAATAACTTTCCAGTAGCCTTTTCAGAAACTAGGGAAAAAAGATTGCAGTGAAGTTGACTAGTTTTACTGTAAGCTGGTAGAGGAGTTGGTGCTTGAGAGACAGGAAGGTTAGATATTGGGAACTTTACTTTGTGAATTTTCAAGGAGAATAAAATAGAGCTGGTATTTTCCAAAGTGATTATTTGGATATTTTAGTGCCATTCACTTTAGGCTTATTTCATATATAACAGTAAAACTACCAGATTAGTATTTACTTAGCATGGTTCAGACTACCAGTTCGGTTAGAAGGATGTTGTCTGCTTCACTGAATCTTTTTTTTTTTCACTGAATCTTGGTTCAGACTAATTTGAGTAGATAATGCCACAGTTTGACTTACTTTTTAAACAAAACTTTCTTAAGTTTCAGTAGTTGCAAAGGCATTATAGTACTGGTTTAGTTAGAGGAACTCTGTGGAAGAGCTTCTACCAATCAGCTAAAAACAACCCAAAATGTCCACCTATTGGTTGCTTTTAGGACAGCTCGGTGGTGAAAACAATTAAGCATTTGACTGCTAGCCGAAAGGTTAGTGGTTCACACCTGCCCAGGGTGGGCCTCAACAGGCATGGCAGTCTGCTTCCAAAGGGTCACAGCCATGAAAACCTTTCAGAGCAGTTCTACTCTGTCCTATGGGGTAACCAGGAGTTGGGACTGACTGCAAAAGCAACTAGCAACAACTGCTTTAAGTTTGTAACCACCGGAAAACATTACTGAGCAAACTAAGCAAAAGTTTAAAACCTTTTTAAAATTTAAAAGTTATTTAGCATCTAGGTTTTGATATGTAATTCATAAGTTATTATCATATTACATTAGATGAGGTAATTTCTTACAGAAGTAATTTTGTATTTTAAACATTTATGGTAAAATAATAATTGTTAACTTTCCAAAAAAAAAATCAGATTTTAAAAAATGTAATGGTAGGTGTATATGAGCTTACACGTATTACTTACTTTTTGTTGAAACAAAGAGAAGTACCTTCTTGTCAATATATGTCACAAAGATTTAAAATGACAGATAATTTCTTTTGTTTGGAGACTAGAAAGTTATGTTGTATTTTGACTTGTGTCTAAAATGTGATTCCAATTTCCTAATGTAGAAATGAATTCAAATGGAAACAAGAGAAGTCTTCATTTTGGTTGACTGCGTTTGTTGAAGTTTTAATTCAGTGAGGTTCATTCAACCATAGCATTAAAAATTCCAGTGCTTCACGTAAAGGCCACAAGAAAATGACGCTTTACTTATGTTGTCCAGACTTTTAAAACATAATAAATATAGTGTGTATAACCTTAGTATCTTTCCCATTGTCTGCCGTTTTCTTTCTCTCCTTTTACCCCTCTTTTATCATACTTATGTAAATACAGGAAGCTTTGATGGCAGCTGAAATCAGCCAAAAGACCATTAAAAGACATAAGATTCTGGTAAGTGTCTAGTTTTATTATTTGGACTGTAATTTTGCCTTTCACTGAGTTATAATGAGAATGAATGTAATTTGAAAAGAGCCTGCCTTTTGAGAATTTGTTTCAAACTAATTCTCTAAACCGTGAGGTCAAAATATTTCATTTTATTGAATCAGTCCCTGCTTGTAAACAAGAGACTTTAACACCAGGTATCAGGTAGTTTTAGGTCGTTTGGAAATTGTGTTTGTGAGATGGAATGCTGGTGGCTTTAAATACAATGCCTTCCAGTTATGTATGTGGAAGTTTCTTTAAATCCTAGGTAAAATCACATCGTCACAAAATATATCAAAAGAGCAGTTTCATAAAACTAGATTGCTTCAGTATCTCCATAATAACCGACCCAATTGATTTTGTTATGGGGAGTAATCTAGGGCATCAAATACATTTTTATTACATTTTGGACTCTGGGAAAATAAAGTGACTGAAGAGCCCGTCATTGCTGGCTGTGACAGTGCATGTGACTGAAGAGCCCTGTCATTGCTGGCTGTGACAGTGCATGTGACTGAAGAGCCCTGTCATTGCTGGCTGTGACAGTGCATGTGCAGATGGAGGGCAGAAAAGAAATCACATCCTCTGAGTGTGAAGGGTCCTTAGAGATCATCTAGCTCAGTACCCTCTTTTTTGTGCATGAAAACTGGAAACTTAGTCTTCTGTGATAATGTCAGTTTCAGCAGAAATCCCTTTAGCCGCCACTTACCCCGAGGAGCCCTGGTGGCACAGCATTTAAGCTCTTGGCTGCTAACCGAACCACCAGTTGCTCCACAGGAGAAAGATGCAGCAGTCTCTTTTCCTAAAGATGTACAGCTTTGGAAACCCTGTGGGGCAGTTCTGCTCTGTCCTCTAGGATCACTGTGAGTCGGAATCAGTTCAACAGTAGTGGGGTTTTTTGGTTTTTGGTTTTTTACGTTTACTCCACCTTCAACTTATCTGTGAAACTCCAGACAGGATCCTGTTTCCCAGAGAGGGTACAAGCAGAGTAATTCAGGGGCAAAAAAGAGGAGCAAGGGCCAGAGTATCTTTTCTGCATTTAGAAATGTGGAGAATAACTAGATAGCCAACAGGAGTTTGGTTAGGTGAAGGGAGTGACAGTGCACAGTAGAGAGCAGATCAGCATAACTGGACTATACCATAAACTAAATTTTCTCCTAAACTCAACCCAACATTTCAAAGGTTAGAGTAGCAGAGATGGGGGTCTAGGGACTGTATTTTGGGGGGACATCAAGATCAGTTGGCATAACCAGGCTTTAGCTAAGGGAGTCTTCTGGACCCCATATTGGAGAGTGGCATCTAGAGTCTTAAAAGCTAGCAAGCTGCCATCGAAGTTACACAAAATGGTCCCAGCCCATCTGCAACAGCTGATGGCCAAGAACATCAAAGACACAAGAAAAATGAGCCCGAGGCAGAAGGACCCGTGTGAATGGCAGACTGCATCAGCATGAGACCAGAAGAACCAGCTGGTGCCTGGCCACCACCAAAGGCAACTGTGATGGGGGACAATGTAGAGTCCCTGAGGCAACATGAAAAAAAGAGGGGTGCAGTTCAAGAACCCTACTAAGACCAGAATTGATGGTCAGACAGCCTGGAGGGTACTCTGGAAACGTGGTTCCTAGACTTGCTGCTGGCCCTGACCTAAAACCAATATTGAAGTCAACTCTTCAGAAAAGAATGGACTGGCTTTGGGGACACAATGTGAGCATGTGGGGTGTGTACGTTATGGTGTTATACATTTATAGGAGGCTGTCCTACTGGTTTCTTTCTAGATGGGAGAGAAATGGGTGGAGAGGAGGGGATAGGTGCTCATTAAGAGGATACTAGAAATATAGAGCAAAAAGGAGGGATGTGGTATCACAGAGTAAGGAGAAGAGATGGAGCTGCAGACAGGCGGGCATGTAAAATTGATTTGGATTGCATACTTTCGCTTAATCATAATTAAAAAAACAAAAAAGTTTATTTCTTACTATAATGTGGCAATTCTGAAAGGCAGAGCATACAAGAAGGCCAGGTAGGAGACTATCGTAGTAATCCTAGCAAAAAATGTTCATAGTGTGAAAGGAGAGGAAAGAAGGTTAAGAAGCACATTTTCTATCAATTGCAATATTACAAGTTAGGTATTATTCCCGTTTTACAAAGGCTGGGTAGTTTGCCCAGGTGATGTAACTCCCTAGGAGGGGCACTTCCTAAAAGGCAGGCTAGAATGAGGGCCCAGACTTTCTTCAGTCCTGCTTCTTTGTTCTTTTCATAACAATGTTGCTGTTGGAGCCCTGGTGGAACAATAGTTAAGAGCCTGACTGATAACCAAAAGGTTAGTAGTTCTAGTTCACCAGCTGCTCCTTGGAAACCCTATGGTGCAGTTCTTCCCTGTTCTGTAAGGTCACTATGAGTCAGAGTCAGTAGCAGTGAGTTTGGTTATTCTTCACTGCCACTGAGTCTGCCTCTGACTCAGTGGCAACCCCTGCACAACAGGTATAGACTCCTGTGATCCGTAGGGTTTTCACTGTCTGATTTTCAGAAAGACTTCCAGGCCTTTCTTCTTAGCCTGGCCTGGCCTGGCAGCTCCACTTAAACCTGGTTAGCATCAGAACCATACATATGCCTCCAGTAACAGACAGGTGGTAGCTGTGTTTGAGAGGCATTGACTAGGAATTTAAACTGAGTCTTCCACATGAAAGGCAAGAATTCTGCCACTGAACCAACACTGCCCCCTTTCATAACACTGCACTGCCTGTAGTGGGTTTTCTCCAGTGAGCTGTTAAGAATGCAGACTTTGCAGACAGAAGGGGCCAGTTGATCTTGAGTCTACAGCAGCTTGAGACCAAAGAACTAGATGGTGCCTGGCCAACCCAATGACTGCTTGACAGGCAATAGAATGTAGACTCCCTGGTATAGTGGGAGAAAAATGGGATACAGATCTAGAATTCTATTAAAAGAACAGACTTGGCTGTCTGATATCCTGGAGGGTCCCTAAAGAATACTACCCCTGGGCTCACTGCTAGCCCAGAGCTGAAACTAGCACTGAAGACAGCTCTTCAGACAAAAATTGGACTGGACTGTAAGAAATGAGGCTGTTGGAGCAGTTCCTTTGTAGAGGCAAGATGAGAGGGTAAAGACGAGGGGACAGGAGCTAGTTGAATGACTGTGGAAAGTACAGAATAGAAAGGAGGCACGTACTGTCATAGGATTGGGAGACCAGCTAGAGTTGTACAGAGGCATGAGTATGGGATTGTATGCATCACAATGACTTAGGTTCTAGACTTTCACTTTATCATAATAAAATATTTTTTAGAAAAAATAAATGTGGAGAATAAGGTGATTCAGCCATAGAGCAGAAGGCATTCCGGCCAGTAGAGTAGCATATGTGAATGTACAGAGATGAGAAATCACTTGGCCTGCATGGATACTTAGGGCAATTGAAGGTTTACTACCGAGGTAATAAGAGCCAGATGCTGAAGAGTCCTGTGTAATTAGGAACTTGACTTCATCTTGGAAACTCCAAAAGACAGTTTAAGCTTTCAGGACCATGTCAGATTTGCCTTTTAGAAAGATTCCTCAGTGATGATAAGGAAACAAAAGGCCAGTGGAGATGGACATCAATTAGGAGGCCTTTTGATAATCTGGTGAAAAGTAAGACCTGCACAGAATCAGTAGGCTTGGAGAGGTGAGGATAAACAGAATATATGGTAAATTAGAATCTTCAGGATATGGTGACTGGACAGGAGAATGAGAGAGAGTCTGGGCTGAATCCAGTCTTTAAATATGGGCCTGCAGGTTGGTGGGGTTGCCATTCAATAAGAAAGATACACTGTGGAAGGAAAGGCAAGATTGTGGGAAATGATGAATTCTGTTTTTCCAGCACTGGAGTTGGGGAATAAGATCTAGACTGAGCAATAGATTTGGGAGAGTCATCAGCAAATAGGTGTTAGTCTCATGCATGAGTTGGGATCAGTCCACACAACAAATGCGTAACGTCAGAGGACAATGAGTGACACCACTGGGAACTGTTCCATTTAAGTGATGATGCATACGAAACAGGTATGGAACAGAGGAAGGTTGTCTCCTAGGAGCTGAGAAAGAATATGTCAAGGTAAAGATAGTTAAGTACTTTGTTAGCTGAAATAAGCCCAACTAGACAGTTGTACATTGGGTTTGGTAATATGAGTGTTAACTGGTTAATTTTCTGTGTATGTAGTGTTTATTCTGAACATATTATAAGGAGCAAAGTTGCTGAGTATTTTGTGTACAAGAGACACTCTAGCATGCTTTTGCCAGAAGAAAAACAGCTAGAGATTTAAATGAAAGGATACAGAAGAAAAAGGATGAGTGGCAGAATAAGCTCCACAGTGGAGAAGGAGATAAGCACATGTCTTATTTCCTAGTAATACTACAGAGCGGGTGGCTTTAAAGAACAAAAAGTTGTTGTCCTACAGATCTGGAGACTAGAAGTCTGAATTCAGGGCCGTGGTAGGGTTATGCTCTTTCCCTCAATTCTGAGGGAAGATCCCTTCTTCTCTCTGTCAGTTTCTGGAGCCACTGTCTTCCTCCAGTATGTAGTTCATTCTGTGTCTGTCCTTCTCTTCTGTAAGAGGCCACTCTGAAGGGACTAAGACGAAGACCCAGGGAGAATGAAGAAAACAAAAGACACGAGGGAAAGATTTAGTCCAAAGAATGAATAAAGCACAACTACCACAGCCTCCACCAGACTGAGTCCAGCAAAACTAAGTGGTGCTGGGCTACCACCACTGCCTGGTCTGACAGGATCACAATAGGGGTCCTGGAAAGAGCTGGAAAAAATACAGAACAAAATCCTAACTCATAAAAAAAAAAAAAAGGCCAGGCTTACTGGTCTGACAGAGACTGGAGAAACCGCAAGAGTATGGGCCCTAGATACCATTTTAGCTTAGTAATGAAGTCACTCCTGAGGTTCACCAGAAAAAAGGGAAAAAAAGAAAAATAATGAAGACCTACCCTGTTCTGGAATCTGCCTTAACTGATAACATCTGCAAAAACAGGTAAAAAAAAAAAAACCCTGAGGTTGTCTTTACCCCATGTCATGCCCCTGGCCCTGATGTTGCCCTTGCCCATAAATCATAATGAAGGTCCACTCTTTGGACACGAATATATTGGACTTGGCAATAGATTGGATGCACTTTATGGTTCTGTGCATCTATAGGATATCATCCTGATTACCTCTGGCTGGAGGAAGGGGAGTGGGTGGAGAGGAGGGGAAAGAAGGCTGATGGGAGGATGAGACATGTGTGGAGCAGAGAGGAAGAGTGTGCTGTCACCGGGCCGGGAGAGCAGTGGAAGCTGCATATAGGTGGGAATGTAAATTTATGTGGGAATGTACATTTTCACTCAGTCATAATAAAAAACAAAAAAACACAACCCTTAGTTCCTGAAACAAGGTCACATTTGGCAGTACAGAGTTTAGGACTTCAGCATGTCTTTTGGGGGACACAGTTCAATCCATAACAACATGACAGCAGGTTGGTGGAGGGATAGCTTCCAAAAGGGAGACATTATCTCATCTGAATCTAGATGGAAAGACCCATCATAGATATTGTGATATATGGACTCTTTTGAGAAATAAGGGAGATAGATAGACATTTTTCTTTTTCATCATTAGTTACTACATAGTTGGCATATGATTTCCTATGTGGTAGCCACTAAAGTAAAACATCAATAAACTGAAAAATATTGATGTTTCTTTTCACTTCTGGAATAGGCATGTTCTGTATGTCAAGTGTGCATAGAACTTTTCTTCCTATAAAATGTAGTAGTTTTATAACAGGTGTACAGACAAGAAATGGTACCTATGCTATCATCTGGGAAGAAATTTTACACAAATCTTTTGTACATAAAGCAGAAGTCAGAAGTCTGAGTTTTGCTCTGCTCTGTGTATGAATTTAAGTTTCTCCTGAAAATGCTGCTGGACAGAAATAATATTCAATACAAAGAGTCATAGGGATATCAGTCAAGAGCCATCATGTCCATTACCCTCTGGTGACACCAGTCCTTTTAGAACCAAGGTGGAGCAAGTGAATAAACCTCTATGGACTAAAGCCAATAATTTCACTGCCTTGAACACCAGTTTGCTCATCTGTAAACTGTGGGTTTGAATTACATTTTTTTTCTGAGTTCATTTTCACATCAATATTTACTCTGATACTTTATATTCATTTTGATGTAATAGCTTGCCATTTAGTTTTTCTTAGAGCATTTCAAATTTGAGATGGAGGAGATAAGTAACTCATATGTTACAGATAAAAGCCAAAGAACAGAACTTCATAGTCAGTGACTGTCCAGAGTTGCTGAATCATGTTTCTTAATATTGGCAGTTTCACTTCTAAAGAATCAGAGGGGTAATTGCCAAGCCATATTGGCAATTTCACTTCTAAAGAATCAGAGGGGTAATTAGGAGCCTTTAAAATAGTAACTTTTTTTAAAAAAAAATAAGCCAAGCCAAGGTCACCATGAGTCGGATCCGACTCGACAGCACTTGGCTTGGCTTATTTTTTAAAAAAATCAAAGATTCAAAGAGTTACAAAAACATAAACACATATTTAAGTATGCACATGTGTAAGAAAGAAGCAAGCATAATTAAATAAAGCAAACTGAGACAGATAAACAGGTTGCAGTCAGTAGTGACTGTGTTACAGGAAAAGCCCAGAAGTTCCAGCCAGTTCACTGAGACAGGAGCTTTGGGATGAGATGAAAGGTTTTATTTGCAAGCAGACATTGCAAAGGAATGTGTAGGTATTCATGTCCTCAAGGCCTGACCCAACTGGTCAGGCAAAGTCTGAGTATTTAAAGGGAAGGACCGCATGCAGATTTAGGGAACAATGTGGGCATTTGGGGGCATGTGGCAGTGTAGGTGATCGGATGCAGGCCACCTGGGTAGAGGCCTTCTTCAAATCCCACAGGTCATCAAGGAAAACAAAGTGATGCTAGACTCATCTGGCCAGTTACCTGAAAGAATAATGTTCAAACACAAGTTACTTCTCCATCCTTCTGGGCCTCTGGTTTGGTTCTTTTATTATTGGCTTTATCAAGACAAAAGGAGTCATTCATTGCCTGTAGTTCACAGAATCTGTAGTGGAGCCTACAAAGGCCCCACCCTAGCGTCACCAGATGGGGTTTGTGGAATGCGGAGGTCATGTCTTTCCCTTCCTGTTACTGGTGATCTGATACAGTGTCTATCAGATCTCCTTAATGTTTCAATTGTGACCTTACTGTCATGCCCTGCCCAGAAACTGAAACTAAACATTGCAGTTGTTGCAGCTAAAGTTATGAAATTCCTTTATTTAATTTTTCCTAGGATATTGGCTTGGCATATATAAATCACCTTGTGGAGAAAGGAGAGTATGACATAGCAGCACGGTAATAATGACATTTTCATAATTATTCATTAACATAAGTAGAATTGACCAGTGTTGACAATAAAAAAATAAGATATTCTTTGTAGTTGAAACACTATTTCTTTGTATCTTTGTAACAAGGATAACTTTTGACTATTAATGATTTCAACCATAGAATAGATAAATGTATGTTATTTACCCACCTGTTATCTCATCTTTACCAAAACAGGTATGTTTTTCTTAACTTTCACAAGAAAAGTATCAAGAACAGTAAAGCGTCTGAAATATTACTGTTTGTTAGCTAACTGGTTAGACTGCCACTGCCGTAGTTTCATGGATGCTGGCAAAAGATAACAGACTCCTCGCTCAGAGACAAAGGACTCTCAGCAACAGTAAACCAAAACCAAACCAAATGTGTTGCCATCAAGTAGATTCAGACTCAAAGCAATAGTGATGAAGAAGAGTAGCAGCTCTTAACACCAGTTTTCTAGCCCCACTTCCCACAAGGCAACACACAGAGGTGTGACCATGCAAATACACAGTAGGGTTGTGTTGACAGAAGAGGAATTCTGAACTTAGGGCATCTGAATCTCTTATAATGCACAGTAAGCCTGCCTAACCTTTGCTCCAGAGTGAGACATTATCTTTATTATACTAGACTGTAAACAAGCCTGTACTTACCTCTAGAGAGAGGTAGTCCCAGTATCACCTAATTTCCAAGGCTATTCACTCTACAAATATCCTTGAGAAGAGAGTCTGGAATAAAGGCAGTCAGTGCCTCCACTTAGAATTTATGTAGAACTTGAGAGACCCAAGCTAATTGTCTCCTCCTAAAAGGTTGGCAATAAAATGGACGTGATCAGACCCCAGAATCATAGTTTGCGAGGGTCTGCAGAAAGCAGAAAATATAAACATTATATACTGACAGTGTTGGTCTTTGTGAATGGCTCCTGCTGGGCTGTGCACATCTTGATGATGATGACCAGTCACCCCTGGGAGATAGCTTGCAAGGCCGTCTCAGCCCCCTGAGATGTAAGAAAATGAGTTTGTTTCATTTTTAAAATAGAGTTTCATTCACATGTGAAAAGTCACTCCCACAGATTCAGATGTACACCAAAACACCCAAACCCGTTGCTATCAAGTCTGTTCCAACTCACAGCAACCTTATAGGACAGTGTAGAGATGCTCCGTAGGGTTTCCAAACAACAGCTGGTGTATTCAAACTGCGGGCCTTTTGGTTAACAATCTAAGACTAATTTTCTGAAGTCATTTTGTAGTCCATTTTCTTAAGCAATTTAAGAAGTGGTTTACACTAGTAGTTTTGTTTGAAGATTTGTATGATGAGATTTGCTTAAGGTAGGAAAGACCCTCAATCGAGCAGTGCTCAACTAGACAAGGAACAAACTCAGAACAGGAAAACCCCTGCTGTAGTCTGTGAAAGAGATGTTTCTTTACTTGTAAGTCTTGTGTATTAATTTTCATGATTTCTGTCAACCTTGTGACTGATGGGAGGAAGGTGTGACAGTCTGCTTCTGTAAACATTACAGCCTTAGAAATCATGTGGGACAGTTTCATATACCCAACAGGGTCACTGTGAGTCAGAATTGGCTCAGTGGCAGTGGATTTGGTTTGTGTATGCTGTCAAATGAGTAACAATAATACCTTGATGTACTAACAATTGAGTTAGACATTTGTCATAAATCTGGAATGAGAGATATATCAAATAATCTGGGCACATGTCCAAATATCTGTTTATTTTAATATTATTACTTCCTCACTGGGATGATCTCACAACCAGCAAATGCCAGAAAATTCTTGGGAAAAATGCAGCACTCTGGGAATATGAAGTTTATAAATTTAAAGAGATTGGACAGCTTAAGGTAAGCAAAAAATATAGAATAGATATGTTACATAATATAATACATGATTGTATGTATGTCATATATTACATATTAAAAAACTCTAAGTCATTGCCATCAAGTGGATTATCGCTCATAGTGACCATGTAGGACAAATAGAGCTGACCCATAGGGTTTCCAAGGAGCACTTGGTGGATTTAAACTGCTGAACTTTTGGTTAGATGCCAAACTCCTAACCGGTCTGCCACTAAGGCTCATGTTACATATATGATGTATTCATTTTTTTATCATCTTCTAATATTTTCTGTATTCAGATGAAGCGTCCACATTCTTCTTAATGAAGGGATAATCCTACCAGTAGTTTATAAGACAAGATTTTTTTTTCAGATTTACTGAAGAATTACTGTATTTTTCAAATAGTATTTACCTGCTGAAGACAAATGGAAAAGCTTAACTGTGTAGCCCTAATGAGTGCTTTCGATATTTTTTATCTTTCAGTTTGGGACAGATTATCCACATCTGTCGTTAAAGTGTTCCTGTGTTACTCTTCCCAAAATCAAGCCCCTGACAGATACTTCTGGTGTTTAGTGGACTGCCCCTGGTGAATCTCATCTAGTCCTGGGCCTGTATTTACCCTAATGGCACCATAAACTAGGTGTCTTGATATTTCTGTATGATGGCCATTTCTCTTTTTATATTCTGCGGACACCTTTGCTTATGTCATTCCCTCTTTCCTTTGCCTGATAGACCAAAGCATATACTGACTGAGTGTGCAGGATTCACTTCTGCCTATCATAGCACTGTGTCAACCCTATGCTTAGAAAGCTTATTACAGAATGTTGCAATAATCTCTTTAAATATTCACCATCTTCCCTCTGTGGCTGTGAACTCTTCAAGAATGGTAACCCTAATTCTGTGTCTCCAGTGCAGAGTATGGTGTTTAGTGCATAGTGCACAATGGAGTAATTTAACAGTGTTGGGAAGACTTTTTCACGGCACAGATAATATCCAGAGAGTGCAAGCTATACGCACACTTGATTTTAAAACAATGATTGTGAACTCTTTAAAGGTTAGAATACTTCAGTGTAAGGAAACAAAGGTGCCTGACCTATATTCCTTGATTGCATAAGAAGTTAACTTTTATAATCTCTATGATCTTTTTCCCTTGTATTACTGAGATTTTCATTAATTGATCAAAAAGAACAGGGAAGTAAGGATTAACCCAGGCAATTTTTATTCATTGACTCATTCACATTACATACATACAGGAATACTCTATAAAGTACAGTGTGTTACAGTAGAGTTTACTTGAATCTTCTGTTCATATAATTTTACAAAGTATGTTGCCTTAAATGTTAAAAGTAGAAATACACCTTTATGTTTCGTGGCTAACAGGAATAATGTTTTATTTTAATGCCCTTTAAAGGACTTCTTTTTTCTTATTTCTTCCCTAGGCCATCAGTCCATATTTGCCAAGAGGGGACCCAGTTCTGAAACCGCTCATCTATGAAATGATCTTACATGAATTTTTGGAAAGTGATTATGAGGTACAGCATTCTGTCGTGGAAATATTTGGCTGTTTTTATATGTTAAGAATGTCAAAAAGTAATACAATGGAACAAATTGGTTTAAAGGAAGCCGATTTGTGGAGTATGTTTGGTAGATGAAACAGATCGCCAAACTCTGTTGATGAGTAATACTTACCTAAACTGTGAAAAATCTCAAATCCAAGCTTGTTTTCACTAATCTTAGCATGTTGCTTGAAGTTACTTCCCTGCGAGAGCTAAAGAAAAAGGAGAAAGTGCAGTGTTGTGGATTTCGTAAATAAACATATGCTAGTTGATGCCCATGCTGACTCTAAAGAACTAAGTACAGACTAGAGCATGACATTCCATGCAAAGCTTACTGAAGAAGGATTAAAAAGAACTGGAGCAAGGGTGGGAAAGGAAATTGGAAAAATAACATATTAGATCATTGATCAAGGAGAAAGGCAGTTCATCCACTCACTGTACATTATGCATTTCACATGCAGATTGCTATGCTGTACTCCCTATGACACTATGAAATTAACAGTAATGTTCCAGTTATACAGATTTAAAACCTAAAGATTGAAGAATTAATTACTTCACTAAAATCTTACATCTAATAGTCATGCCAGGATTTGAATTTAAATTTGGGGTTTGCAGGCATCCAAGAGGAGTTATAACTTTTAAAGTTTGTTCTTTTAACAGAACTCTGGTGACTCAGTGATTAAAATCATGGCTGCCGACCAAAAGGTCGGCGCCGGAATCCACCAGCTGCTCCTTAAAGCAGCTAACCTGACTTGAGGGCAGTGGTTTTATTTAACAGGCATTTATTCAAAAAACATGTGTTTAGTGATGACTGTATTCCAGAAATGTGCTAGGCACTAGACATGTTAATGTGATTGTGATGGTGCAGATTCAGTTGAGTAGTTTATAGTGTAAGTCACAGCCAGACGTGTATGCCAGTGGTTATCTGCCACGACTGATTTTGCTTCGCAGGGGACGTGTGGCAATATTTGGAGAAACTTTCAGTTGTCACAACTAGGAATTGCCACTGACATTTAGTAGGCAGAGGTCAAGGATGCTGCAAAACATTGTACAGTGTCCAGGACAGCCCCCCATAGAATTGCTTGCCTTCAGATATCAATAATGCCAAGGTGAAGGAAACCCTGATATAAACAGATACATATACATATGCAGAGTGCTCTTACTGAGCTGTGAGCAAAGCTCACCTGCTTCCTCTTTCGGCCAGTGAATAAAACGAGGTTTCTGGTTGATAAGCTGTACGAAGTGGTGGTGACTGGTAGTCGTTGTTCTTGTTACATGCTATCAAGTAGGTTTCAGCTCATAGCAACTCTGCATACAACAGAACAAAACACTGCTAGGTCCTGTGGCATCCTCACAGTCATTGAGCACTCTGTTGCAGCCACTTTGTCAATCCATCTCATTAAAGGTCTTCTTCTTTTTCAGTGACTCTCTGTTTTATGAGTTATGATGTCCTTCTCCAGGGCCTTGTCCCTTGTTACAGTATGTCCAAAGTATATGAGGTGTAATCTTACCATCCTTGTTTCTTTTTTTTTTTTTTAATTTTTATTTAACATAACTGAGTGAAAATGTACATTCACATGTAAATTTACATGCCCCCCTATATGCAGCTTCCACTGCTCTCCCTGTCCGGTGACAGCACACTGTTCTTCTCTGCTCCGTACATGTCTCATCCTCCCAACAGTCTCCTTTCCCCTCCTCTCCGTCCACTCCCCTTCCTCCAGCCAGAGGTCAGCAAGATGATATCCTATAGATGTATAGAACCATGAAGTGCTTCCAATATATGGTTACTCTGCCTTGCCAAGTCCAATCCATTCCTGTCCAAAGAGTGGACCTTTGTTATAATTTATGGGAACGGGCAGCATCAGGGCCGGGGGCCATGCTCTCAGAGGAACCCCAAAACCGCTGGACCATCAATTGAGGTCTTTTACTGGAGATCTCATGATGCACCTCTTTATTCTTGTGTTGCCAGTGAGACTCCTCTCCATGAGCTCCATCGTGGCTATCACTGGTGGTGGCCGGGCACCATCCGGTTCTTCCGGTCCCAGGTCGATGTAGGCACCCACTCTTGTGGGTCTCTCCATCTTCTCGGTTGTCTTTACCGCATGTCATTTTGGTCCTCAGTGAGCATCCGTTCCTGTTGAGTTGGGACCATTTGCTGTGTCTTCGGATGGCAGCTTGGCAGCTTTTAAGACCCCAGACGCCACTCACCAATGTGGGGTGCAGAGAGCTCTCTTAGCAAAACGCTAGTTGTGCCAATTGGCCTGGAATTCGCCGAAGAGCATGGTCCCCTGCCCCCCGCCCCAGCTACTCTATCCTTGCAGTATTGGGTTAAGATGGAAGGAGTACTCAAGTTATGCTGAAGTCCACTTAATGTTGTTCTTGTTCCTTATGTGTGCTGTCACCGCTTTCTCCCAACTACATTTCTAGTAACTATCTAAACTAAACCCTCCCCCCCTCACCCTCCCTCCCTCCCCTCCCTTGCAGCTGTCAAAGAGTCTTTTCTTCTATACACAAGTCTGTTTTTGAGATCTTACCATAGAGGTCTCGTACAGTATTTGTCCTTTTGTCACTGACTACTTTCACTCAACATAATGTCTTCCAGTTGAAACCAGGTTAGGAGATGTTTCCTGGAATCATCGTTATTCTTTATCATTGCGTAGTGCTCCATTGAGTATATGTACCACAGTTTACCTATCCATTCTTCTATTGTTAGGCATCTGGGTTGATTCCATCTTTTTGCTATCGTGGACTGTGCTGCGATAAACATTCGGGTGCATATGTCCATTGGTGTGGAAGGCTTTGAATTTGTAGGATATATTCCAAGTAGCAGAATTACTGGGTCAAATGGTATATCAATATCCATTTTTTTAAGGAAGCACCAGATTGCCTTCCAAAGAGGCTGGACCATTTTGCAACCCCACCAACAGTGAAGGAGGGTTCCACTTTCTCCACAGCCTCTCCAGCATTTGTTGTTTTGTGTTTTCTGGATCATGGCCAATCTTGTTGGGGACCATCCTTGTTTCTAATGAGCATTCTGGCTAAGCTTCTGCCAAGACAAATTTATTTCTTCTGGCAGTCCATGATATATTTAATATTGTTCACCAATATGTTAATTCAAAAGCGTCAGGTCTTTATCAGCCTTCCTTCTTTATTGTCCTGCTTACATGCATATAAGGTGATTGAAAACACCATGGCTTGAGGCAGGTGTACCTTGGTCCTTAAAGTGACATCTTTGGTTTTTGACACTTTAAAGAGTTCTTTGCAGCAAATTTGCCGAAAGCAGTTGTTTGATTTCTTGACTGCTGTTCCCATGGGTATTGAGTATAGATCCAAGTAAAATGAAACCCTTGACAGTGTCACTATTTTCTCTACTTATCAGAATGTTGTTTGTTGGTCCAGTTTTAAAGATTTGTGTTTTTATGTTGAAGTATGATCCCTTCAGAAGGCTGTAGTCTTTGATCTTCATCAGTAAGTGCTTAAGTCCAGTTCGCTTTCAGCAAGCCAGGTTGGGTCATCTGCATACCACAGGAGTCTGTCTCCGTTCTGGGTGCCACATTCTTTTCGTGTAGTTCAACCTCTCAGATTTTTTTCTTACTTTCCATATTGGATGTAGCTGTGGTGAAAGAATACACCTCTGACATACACTTTTTCTGATTTTAAACTACACAGTATCCCCTTATTCTTTCAAAAAAGTATAGGTTCTTTTAAGTATAAGGTCCTCATGAGCACAATGTAGTATTCCGGAATTCCCATTCTTCACAGTGTTACCCATAATTTACTATAATCCATACCGTTGAATGCCTTTGCATAGTCAAGAAAGCACAGGTAAACATCTTTCTAGTATCATCTGCTTTCAGCCAAAGCCTGTCTAGTATTGACAGTGGTAGCCCTCATTCCATTACCATTGCATTCAAGCTGTGAATCCAGCTTGAATTTCTGGTAGTTCTCTGTCATATAGTGCTACAATTTTTGAATGATAATCAGAAAATTTTTAATTGTGTGTGATGTTAATGATAATTTCCACATTCTGTTGGATCACCTCTATTTGGAATGGTTACAAATCCAGTTCTGTAGCCGAGGGTTGGCCAGAAGCTGTCTCCCGCATGCCTAAGCCTAGGTGAGTGAGCACCTCCAGTGTTGCGTCCATTTGTGGGAACATCTCAGTTGACATCCTGTCAATTCTTGAAGCATTGTTTTTCTCCAGTGCCTTCCGTGCAGCTTGGAGTTCTTTCCTTTGATGTCGTTGGTTCTTCAGGATATACTGCCTTCTGAAATGATTGAATATCAACCAGTTCTTTTGGCACAGTGACCTGTCCTGTGTCATTCAGTTTTTCCCATAGAATCTTTCAAAGCTGCAACTCTAGGCTTAGATTTTTTCTTTGATCTAGCTTGAGAAATCCTGAACAGGTTTTTCCCTTTTGGTTTTCTAACTCCGGATCCTTCCACATTTCATTATATACATTGTTTTCTCTTTTGCAATCTTTTGTTGAGCTCTTTTCATAATTTCTTCCATTCACTTTAGCTAATCTACATTTAAGAGCAAGTTTCAGATTGTCCTCCAGTGTCTGTTTTGGTCTTTCCTTCTTTCCTGCCCCTTTTTAATGACCTTTTGCTTTCTTCATCTCTGATGTCCTTGATATTGTCCCACAACTCATCTGGTTTAAAATTATGCTCAGTGTTGTGTTCTGGTTCTCATGAACTTGTTTTAGTTTTCTTCAGATTTTATAGATTTCCTGTAGGACAGATTTTTTTCATTTTCTGAAGAAAATACATTCTACAGGAGGTCTAAAAATAGAGAGGCCATGATTAGCCGTAGTTACTGGATAACAAAATTTCTTCATTGAAGAAAGACTTGTAATGGACTTCTCTTTTCCTTCCAGTATATTCTCAGAACAGAATGTCTCAAATGTTCCATTTTTATACATCTCTGTGGAGGAATATTATGAGTACTTTCAGAAATAATGGAAAATAATGTGAACTGTATTTAGAAGTACTAAAGGGTATCATACTCTTTCCACTTTTTAAAATTGTGTAACCTAAGCCTTAAAAAGTTATTATTTTTATGATTCTGTTATAGTTCTTGTGTAGAATTTAGCTTTTGCTTTTTCTAGTAATGATTTTAATCTTGTAACATTACACTTATTCTGTTGATTCAAATCTGGATAACTTCTGACTGAGGCTGACGGAAAAAAGCACTGTCTAAAACATTAAAATTAGAGCTTGTAAAATTTTTCTTCTAAATGTTTTAGGATATCTGTATGACCTGTACTATTAGGAAGGTTATAAATAATTTACTTTTATTGTCCTAAGCCCTCATAAATAATTCATTGGTTTAGCTTTCTTTAGTCTCAGTTTAATGTTTAACTCTGAATTAAATTGTCACACAATTGATCAGATAATAAAGTTGAATAGCACATTTTGGTGGCATATTATGTAGATGAATGTTTTGTGCTATTATACAGTGCAAAAAACTGTAGCTAAAAAAAGCTACAATTCCTTGGAATGTAAACTTTTGAATTTTCTTGTCTTCCAAAACAGATCGGAAATGACTGTCTTGTTCTTGGAAGTAATAATGTTGCTTGAATTATTTCTATGGGCTTTCTAGTTGATTTCACTTAGCTCTACCGCTTAAATTACAGCCTAGCAGAATTGCTTTAAATAGCCAAACTTTGTTTCATAATGTTAATGACAAATGTATAAGATATAAAAAAATGAAGACATTCTAATGGCATTTTGTTTAATGAAATGAGTACTTTTTAACCTTTATTTTCATTGTGCCGGTCACTGAGATATTCTGTAACTTTGATTACTCTGTCATCACAGCTCCCTGAAGACTGTTGTCTAATCAAAATGAGAGTCACAGGGCTGATTTCCTCAATACTTCTTAACTAGCTGATTTATTCAAGGTTATGCAAAGCCGGTTAGACAAGAGCTTAATGTGACAGATGATAAATGTTTATTTCAGTTTGTACTGGAGCCATCATGTTTTTATCATACTGTGCAACCAGTCATTATGTCTTATTCTGTATAAAAAGTTGATAGTTGTAGGCTGTTATGTAGGGAAGGAAAAAAGAGTGAAGCCAAGCTCACTTTCTCATATTCCTAGTCTTGGGGGTCACTGGAAGCTGCCAATATTAGGGTGGATATCTTTAGGGACTTCATTACTTTTTACATTGTGCAGAGTCTTAAGAAAATAGAAAAGTAACAGTTTGATTCAAAGAACATTGTAAGTGTTCTAATCAAGCAGTTCTATAAAGTATATCATTTTACTTAATGGATCCCTTCCCCATATCTGTTAAAATGATAATCATGCTAATACATAGTAAAGTTGAAATTTGATTGAAAATGCATACCATCTCTTATTCTTATTTCTTACCACTCTGGCTAGTGGTTATTTTAGTAAAAAGTAGGTGGTACTTCAATGAAAATATATTCTTGTTTCTTTTTTTTTTTTTTTAATTTTCTTCTTACCAAAACCTGGTGCTTTACAGAAATAACATTTGCCTGATTATTTTCACTTCTAAGTTTCATTTAAACAAATTCAAAGTAGATCTTTATAATCGTTGTTACCACTTAATATTAATGTAACATAATTTTCTCAATAACATGGAAACTTCCACTTCCTTTGCTGTCTTTTTAATGTGTCTTAAGTTTGTTGTTTGTTTTCTCCCTAAAAATTGTTAAGAATCAATTAAGTCAACCACTTCACTGTACTTGGATTTATAAAACTTGAGGCTAAAGTCAGGAATCAAGAGGGCAGAAGCTGTACAGGATACTAGCTAGGCATTAGTCTTTAATGGGGGCAAAGAGACAGAATCTGATCCAGGGTCTACAACTATCTCTTAGATACCTAGAATTTAAGATTTAGAGGAACTAGAGTGAGAGCTAAGGAATAAGAATTAAGCCAAAGTCCCAAATCCCAAAATCGCACTAGAGTCAGCAGACAGAGTAGAAGAAGGACAAAGATGGTAACCTGTTAACAGTAGGATGCTTGACTTCCTGAGTTGGTCATTTGTGAACCCACAAAAGATGATTGCACCTTACGAACAGCAGGCCTGAGCAAGGCTGCAATATACAGGGCTAGATGTGCAGTGCACTGATCTCTAGCTGCTCACGGCAGCGCAGACTTCAGAACATAGAAGACAATAGCAACCAACTTCGATAGTATCTGTAAGATATTGAAGATACTATCCAAAGCTTTATAGATAATTCACAGTGAAGATGGGGTAAATTAGTCCTAATCTCCAAGTACATGCAGTGGAATTTTATAGAGAGAACAGGAACTCCTTAGTAGAGCACATCTCATAGATAAAGAACAAAAGTATATCTTACTTCCTTCTTTTCACGAGTCTAGAGATTGTTGTGCAATCATTCCCCTGGTCACAGTAGCCAACCCCTAAAACCCATATCTAAAACTCGGAAAGGTTTACTGACTAAAGTTTTACCGTATTTTCACACAAGTAATGCATGTCTTCTGCATTTTTTCTTTTTGTCAACTGCTCCCTCCCCTATGAAGTATCTTCATAAGTGTTATGTGTTATTTGTTATTTGTTTTGTTTTGTTTTCCATAACAGCAGTAGTTAAAAGAAAACTGACTTAGCAGCACTTACAAAACTACATTGTGGGGAACGGGGCGGTTGGCAAACATATAGAAAGTGTGCATTATTTGCATAAAAATCAGTAACTGTCAAATTATTTGATTGGTTTATATGAATAGTTTCAAGCATTATTTAACCTTTTTGGATTGTTACCCTATTTGAAGAATCTTTATCTTTCTTCCCCCGGTCATTAGGGCTTTGCCACGTTAATTCGAGAATGGCCTGGAAATCTGTACAACAATTCAGTAATAGTTCAAGCCGTTCGGGATCACCTGAAGAAAGATAGTCAAAACAGGACCTTACTTAAAACCCTGGCAGAATTGTGAGTATGTTTTGTGCTTCTTTTTCTGGATCAATCTCCATCAAAGGTTTTTCACATTTTAAATTTGGCAAACTACAAATGGGGAGCAGAGTCCCTGGGCAGTATACACCCTTAATGCACTCAGCTACTAACTAAGAGGTTGGCAGTTAGAGACCACTCAGATGCATCTTGAAAGAAAAGCATGACAGCCAGCTTCCCCCACATTAGCACAGCTCTTCTTTGACACACCTGGGGTTGCCATGAGTTGGAGTCAACTCCGTGACACATGGTGGATAGTGGAAAGAGGAAGAGATGTAGACGGGAGCCTTTTACCTGCAAACACTCTTACTAAAAACATTTGCTGAACCTGAAAGAAACAGCTGAAAAATAAGGAAAAGAGGTGATGCTGTGCTGTTGGCATAACCTGTTTCATAGAAGAGAGGAACCACATCACTAGCACTTGGTAGAGATAGTGGTCAGGGCGAAAAGCTAGACAGTTTTTAGTCCTCTAATGCAGAAAAATTTCTCTAAGAGGCAAGGCTCTGTGTTTCTACTCTCGGATCTGCAAATCAATTAATCTCTCAAACTTCAAATTCCTGATCTGTAAGCTTACAGGTGACAGTCTCTGTGGTGTGATTAAGGTTCATATGAGATGTCATCAGAGGTATGTACAGTGCCAGGCACTGTGTCAGGGGTCAGCACATGGAAACTCTGGTTAATATTTTGCATATTAGTTAGACAGTCTCACTGACCCAGGCTTTGTGTCAAGACACGTTCTACCCATAAGGAGCCTCAGTGTAGTAAAACAAGAAGCATAGTGTACCGCAGATATGCTCAAGAGGACATCAGCCCTTCTCTGCACTTTGACCACCTCAGGCCATAGGCATACCCATCTTCCTGCTTTTTGCTCAGGACCAAGAAAGCTACATCAAAATGATGTAGAATTTAGAACTGTTTAAGACTTCTGACAGAGAATTCTGCTTGTAGCATTCTGAGTTGGAGTGCTGATCATTTTCTCATGGAAACATTGTTTTACTGTGGTTTTTGGATTCAGTAGTCCTGCTAATAGTGTACTTACAGTGCAGTCTAAGTTGAGTAGGCTTCAAGGAATAGGCTTAGGAACTTAAGTGACTGGAAAAACTTTGTTTCAAAAAAAATTTCAGTTTTATTTGGGTGTCTTACAAATAAACTCATAGAGTATAGCCTGTTTGCTATAAACTTTTGCTTATAAGAATTTCACTGATTTTTGTATTGCTATAATAAGAATTTCATTCTAGATCATAATTTCTAGTATATGGATTTCTGCAAAAAAGCTGAGGTGGAGGCACCAGTAGTGAAAATTTTTATTACTGGAGGTTTATAAACTTTCAAAACTGGATTAAGAGGCAAGGTTCTGAGGAAGAAATACTTGCTGGTTATATAGAATTAAGTCCCAAGGAATATTTTTCCAAATAGGGTTAATTTTTCTCTCTAAAACAGTTTTTCAGTTTATAATCTTATAAAAGTGTGTGTGTGTGTGTGTGTGTGTGTGTGTGTGTGTGTGTGTGTGTGTGTGTGTGTGTGTGTGTGTGTGTGTGTGTGTGTGTGTGCGCACGTGCTGCACACGAGTGCATGTTCATGGAACTTTTGATGAACATTAATGCAAAAAATTTTGTATTACCAGGTACACCTATGACACAAACTATGGCAATGCTCTGGAAATATACTTAACATTAAGACATAAAGATGTTTTCCAGTTGATTCATAAGCATAATCTTTTCAGTTCTATCAAGGATAAAATTGTTTTATTAATGGATTTTGATTCAGAGGTAATGTGTTTTCTTATTTCAATACTGACAAATTATTTTTACTGTGCAGATTTTATTTATTAGACATCCGTATAAATACCAGATTGAGTAGTGAATCACATAGCTTGATTATATGCTGATCACAATCAAAAGACTCTGACTCTTAGTAGGTGATGTTTAAAAATTATTTTAGTTGTCAGCTTTGAGGAATCCTTTCAAGCAACCCTAATGTGATGTAGAATATTTAAAGCTACATATGTAATTTTTGTAGTAAGATATTTCTTCAAATTCACAGAAACAAAGAAACAAGCAATATGCTTTGGCCCTTTAAACCTTGATTGTATTTCCTGGAACTAAGATATTAATTGTGTTTACTTTTGCCCCATTCACTGAGGATTTATTCCTTGACACTCTTGGATTTAGCTTGTGGTGCTGCCATTGGTCTCAGCTGATACTAAGGTACAAAGTATAAGGACTATGTCATTTTATTGCTGAAAAAATCTGAATAGTGTTTCACTTGAGTAATGAGGGGGTTCAGCTCTACAGCTCACAGTAGCACTGATAAAGTGATGCAAACTGTTTGTGTTTGAGGGGATTTTGTTCATTTATTTTTTGGTAAAGGAAGCTAATGAAAAGTACTGGCTGGAAATAGTTTCTCCTAGCACCAGCCAGAACTGGACCTACTGCTCTCCAGTCAGTTCCAACTCATAGCAACTCTGTAGACAGAGTAGAACTGCCCCATGGAGTTTCCAAGGAGCACCTGGTGGATTTGAACTGCCAACTTTCTGGTTAGCAGCTGTAGCACTTTACCACTACACCACCAGGGTTTCCTCTCCTAGCGGTATTCCTTATTTAGAAAATTGAAATTTTAGGTGAAGCAAGGGTTAGAATCTTCAAGCCTCTTCAGAAGGGCTGCCTATATTTTTCAATTATATTTTGCTGTATTGGGGCATATTGTTTATTCACAAACTTAGAAATTTAGATCAGTGCTAAATCAACCTCTTTTTCTGAAAGATGCTTGTAGCATGTTGCTGATACTGAACTAGACACATGTTTAGGGATTAGCACAGTTCTGAGGAAGCTTGGGTACAAAGATTCTGCTTCTCCAGCAGAAAGTGATTAAGAGGATGAGACACTTATGTAAAAATGTATTGTATTCCCCCGTATCTAGTCTTTCCTAGGGGCTATACTCCTGCCCCCGTGGGTCTCAAGAGCCTAGTTTTTCATACGTCCCTGTGGAAAAAGGATGAATGAGCTGAAAAGTAATTGCAATTCAAGATTATGAGCCAACAACAAAGAATGATAGTTTTCGAATTAGACCATAGAGATAATCTATTTTAACACATTTCAGACCAAACAAAAACAGAAAAGACAAATTTGGGGTCAATTCTAGGTAGTTAAAGAGCAGAATACAGTTGTTCTTCCTGAGCTCATTCTGCCTGGTGGGCTGACTTCCTGTTACCTGTTGTTATAAACACCGATTTATGTTTCGTGAAGGTCACCAATCAGCCACTTGCTGTCATGTCGGTTCTAACTCCTGGAAACCCCATGTGGGTAAAGAGTGGAACTGTGTTTCATGGGGGTTTTTTCAGTGGCTGATTTTTCAGAAGCAGACCATCTGGCCTTCCTCTCAGGCCCCTCTGGTGAACTCAAACCTCCAGCTTTTTGGTTAACAGCTCAGCACACTATCTGTATGTACCACCCAGGGCCGCCTCATGAAGGAAAAGGTGGTTAAAGTAATTTCTGCAAGTCCATGAGCATTATGTGATTATGAAACTTCATCTTTTTTTTTTCAATGGCTCTTGCCTTTTCTCCATACCAGACTAGCGCCTTATGCCTGGAATCTCACAGGGTGAGCTGCTCAAGGTTTATGGCCAAAAGAAAAGCTCTTGCCTGTATACTTCTGACAGTGAAAGACTCTCTATAGCTGGTGAGGGTCACTGAGAACTTGTGAAGATATCTGATCAATCAAGGGGGCTAGCATATGTGTATTCAAGATGTTTTTTACTTAGTAAGTTATAGCAACGCACTGTTTTAGTAGTATGCAAAACATGTAGGCCTTAAATCAAGACACATTTTGAATGCATACTCTCAAGTTTAATCTTAGTTAAGTGTCAGTTTAAACTTAAGGGCCTCCTTAAGTACAGGAAATGATCCCACTACCCTTATCTGTCCTGACATATACATGTATTTAATGTTCTCTTCTAGTGTTCTCCTTGGCTTAAGTAGATACAGGACTTTAAGTGGGCAGCTTCTGTCTAGAGGCTAGATGAGAAGACATGGGAACAGAAGCTGGTTAAATGGATATGGGAAATACGAGATGGAGGGGAGGAGTGTGTTGTCACAGTGTGGGGAGAGCTGTTAGGGTCACATAACAAAGTGTAAGTTTTTATGTGAGAAACTGACTCAAATTCTAAACTTTCAATTAAAATGCAGTGAAAGAAAAAATATTCTTACATGGCAAGTTTTAATGATTATGACTGTTTTTTATATTTCAGAAAGCTGTTGACATGCTTTTGGATAATGAAGATAAAATTTCAGTGAGTACTTTTTCTTTTTTATGGATGTTACCAATTGAGTGTATAGGCCCACTAAGCCATAAAGAAGAAAGAGGTTTATCGGATAATTTGCAGTTTGGTTTCTGTCCTCCTAGCTCTACATTACAGGATACCCTGGTGGCTTAGTGGTTAAGTGCTACATCTGCTAACCAAAAGGTCAACAGTTCAGATCCTCCAGGTGCTCCTTGGGAACTCTATGGAGCAGTTCTATTCTGTCCTATAGGGTTGCCATGAGTCAGAATCGACTTGGCGGCACTGTATTTTTAGCTCTACATTTGACATATTTTTCTTTTCTATAGATTAAAAAGGTTGTGGAAGAATTAGAAGACAGACCAGAGCTACAGCATGTGGTGAGCATGACAGTCTTCTTTTGCCTTTTTGACTGAATATTGAGGTAAACCAAATCACAGCATTGGCATCAGCATGTTGAAGCGACTACCTCAAGGAGGTTAATATATTCAGATTGGAGATCTGCCCATAAACAGTATTCTGCAGTTATTAAAGTGCGACACATGCAGTGCATCTGAGGCGAGGAATTAATTACAGATGAGGCACTTTAAATATCAACTCACAGTTCAGTTGCAGTAACAAAAAGAAGTCTTCATATTCATAACTGGAATTACACACTACCCAGAGTGAGCACCGTTTTTCTATAGTTACCTTTAAATGTAGTCGGATATAACCAAACCTACTGCCATCAAGTTGATTCATACTCATAAAGACCCTATAAAATGAATAGAACTGCCCTCTAGGGTTTCCAAGGCTGTCAATCTTTACAGAAGCAGACTGTCAGGTCTTTTTCTCATGGAGTGGCTAGTAGGTTCAAACTGCTGCCCTTTCAGTTTGCACTTGAGTGCTTTAACCACTGTGCCACTTGTGCTCCTTTCAATTATAGTGTAAATCACAGCAAAAGCCAGTACCCTGGTATGTGCATTACAGATACTAAGTTGTCATATCCAGTAAATACCACACAACAGATACATGCCTGGTACCACAGAAGGATGGGAGCTAAGCTTCATGTTATTGTCCTCATCCTGACACTAGCTACTGTCATTCCCACCCACCCCACCCACCCCATGACCTGAGTGGTTGTGCTACATGAGGCCCATTATTCTGGGTTTCTAGGGGATAAGGAATGAGTTGCTTTGATCCTCTGCATTGTTATCAGCCTGGTACTAAAGGAAGAGTAAATGTTATCTATTTCCATTAGGAAACTGTACAAGAGAGCTAGCTCTTCAGTGGAAGTACGAATTACACTAATAGAAGAGGAGTGTTAAACACAATGAGTGCACTGGTGTCTTTGTGCACCTCTTTGCACCCAGAATGAGGCTTGGAAGTGAAGGGTCTTCCTTGAATATCAGTTTTATACATGAAGCTTTTGAAGACTTGAGGATAGCCATGTGAGGCACTCCTTTTGCTCAGAGGTCATTCTGATGCTTTTGCTATATTGTTAATGCTCCGCAATCTTAAGATTAACTGCTTACCCAAGCAGGGCTCTGCTCTGCTGGCCATGTTGGGAATATGTCCATAAAGCAGTGATTTCTGTCCTGCTTCAGCCAGGAGGCAGGGATATCAGCAGTAGGTGTCTATGTGACAGTATAATTAGTGCTGTGGTACAGTGGTGGCAGTGCCTATGTCAAAATGGCTCATTTCCCCAGTCAGCCAGTGTAATATCTGTAAATTGAATCCAGCAGGGATGGCAGAGCCTCCTTACCTATTTGTGCTTCTGGAAAATAGCACCGTGTATCACAGTTGCAATGTGAGAGATCACTTACATGTGGCCTTTCTAGCCATGGTTTTGTAACTCTCACCAAAAGATTGGGTAGGACTATACAAATAAGGTGTCTGTAGCCCACCCAAGGGGATTGGACCATTCGTTAACAGTACAAATAAGGTATACTGCATTCTTGTGGGGGTGGGACCATGCAAATAGGTATATGGAACCCTAAAGAAGGATTTGGTCAGTTTTGTCATTCCATTAGGTTTAAAGTGATCCATCCCAGAACAGAATAAAAGGACTTGACCATCACCAAGAAGAGAAGACAGGAGTGGAACACACCCTTTGGATCCAGGGTCCATGTGCTGAGAACCTCCTTGACCTAGAAAAGAGAGACTGACCTATAATGTCAGAGAGGACACAAAACAAGGCAAAGCAGTAGCAGAGAAAAACAGCAAGAAAACTAGAGGACAGGCACAAGATGGTGCAGTGGGCTGGGAAGCAGAACAAGGCAATTTAAGTGGGTGCGCCGACCCACAGAGTAAAAGCTGAGATCCTGTAGGCAGAAGGCTTCCTGGTAGAATGGAGTGCCTTTGGAAACTTTTGACAGAGCTAAAGAGCTTTGTAGTGCTTGCCCCAGTAAAGAAGAGGCTGGGCTGTGACCTCCGGCCAAAGGTCAGAGAGAGGCGTGCTATCTGGCACAGCTGAGAAGAAGCTTTCCTGATGGAAGAACTGTATCCTGAATCATTCCTGATCTTGAATGGTGACCTGTTACTTCCCGGCTAAAGCCTGTGACTAAGTTTTGTGCACCTGTTGCAAATCAAACCTAGCAGAGAAATAAGAGTGCCATGGGAGGAACTACTGATGTCACCGTTTGTGAAAAATTTGGAGGGAAGTATGTTTGAGCTGTACCTCTCGGGAGTCAGCTTGGAGCTGTGGATGCTGATGATTCTTTTTCCTCCTACTTATCAAGTTAAAGGTCTGACTCCGCCCCCATGTAGCACTGCTACAACAGCCCACAGTGGACCCCAGCATCGGGATAGACAAGGCCATCCATCAGATCAGGGTGGGTGCATATGTGCCTCAGTCTACAGATGAGTTCAGTATGACTGTTTTGAACTCCTCTTCCTGCCTTAGGAAGATATGGACATTTAACCTGAGGAGTAGTTTCTTAATGTGCATAGCTCCCAGCTAGGCCTGACCCAAGCGACAGTGTTTTAAATCACCTCATGTGCATGTGAAAGCTGGATAACAAATAAGGAAGACCGAAGAATAATTAAGCCTTTGAATTATAATGTTGGCAAAGAGTATTGACTATACCATGGACTGCCAAAAGAACAAACAAATCTGTCATGGAAGAAGTGCAACCAGAATGCTGATTAGAAGCAAGGGTGGTGAGACTTTGTCTCACTTACTTTGGGACATGTTGTAAGGAAGGATCAGTCCCTGGAAAAGGACCTCATGATTGGTAGAGGATGACAAAAAAGAGGAAGACTCTTAAGGAGATGGATTGACACACTGTCTACAACAATGGGCTCAAGCATAACAACAATTGTGAGGAAGGTGCAGCAGTGGGCCCTGTTCCATTCGGTTGTATGTAAGATCGCTGTGAGTCAGAATCAACTTGACAGCACCTAGCAACAATGAGACTTACTTCGTGGGTACATACAGTAGCAGGTGTCAGATGTCAGAAGCAGCCAGCTCATTTGTAATCCTAGCTTCTGGGGCTGTGATTATGAACCAAGGAGTTTGGAAGCAACCACTCAGTGTGATTAAGCTCTTCCTGCTTTCAGTGGCTTGTGGATTTGTTTTTTTTTTTTTTACATTTAACATTAAACACTGAACATCGATATCTTATCTTACTTTCACATAATATATTGATAGAGTTAATCATGCCTGCAAGTAGAAAATGCATTACTGCATTTGAAGTCCATTAACTTTTCAGACAGCTAGGGCAACAAATGTGTTTTGAAAATTGATTCAGAATACTTATAGTCTGCTAGATTTTTACTCATGTCTACCTGCCAGTGAGTTAACATTGTTGCTCTATCCTCCTATTGCTCCTTACCTGGTTTCTTTTCGATGTTACTAGTATAGGTGGCATTTCCATTGCAAGCATAGATACCAGTAAGCCTTAACAAAGAGAGATACAGAATGTATGAAAGTGGATGTAGCACTTGCTGGCTGAGTCTTTTAAGAGCAGGTGCTTACCACATGACTACCACCTTTCATGGAAAAGAAGAGAACTTTTATGATGTTGGAAAACCACTAGCTACACATTTCTGTCATGTAATGAAGCTGATAATGACAGTAGTAACAACAACTGCTGTTAACGTATTTATAGTGCATCGTGTATGCCAGGCAAAGTTGTGAGTGATTTACAAATGGTAAGTTCTGTCATCTTGACAACAACCCAGTGAAGTCTTTGCAGATATAGACACAGAGTCAGAGAGAGCTCAGTGAGGTGCCCAAGGTCACATGGTTGGTCAGTGGTAGAGCCAGGTTTGGGTGCTGTTCTCCCTACCACCGAGGGTGTTCTCCTGTCTCCTCTCCTTCAGACAGCTTTTGAGAGCTGCTTCTTGCATGACCACTTAGGAAAGTTCTTTAGAACTGAAAATAACAATGCTACCCAGATATTCATTTTCTTACTGAAATCCTCATGATTTATCCTTTGTTCCTTTTAGTATTTGCATAAACTTTTCAAGAGAGACCATCATAAGGGGCAGCGCTACCATGAAAAACAGATCAGTCTTTATGCAGAATATGATCGTCCAAACTTACTTCCATTTCTCCGCGATAGCACTCACTGCCCACTTGAAAAGGTAAGTCATTGACTAACTCACCTGGTACACTTAAGATTCAAAAGCTGTCACTGTGTGGAACTCTGTTTATCATTCTAGTCTGTCAATCTCTGCTCCTCTGCCTCTTTTCAGAGGGAAGACTGAGGCTCTCAGAGCTGCAGGTTTTGAGGAGAAGTGGAGGTCCTCTTTGATTTGATTTGGGTGAGGAGTTCAAGCATTTCAGTGATAGGCTTTATTGGAATAAAGGTTTACTCCAGGGTCTAGGACTCATAATTAACCCTTAAGTACAAAAATCATCAGGAGTCTGAGTCAGGTACCAGAGCAACACTGGGACCATAGAGTCAAAACTAGTGTCCATATCAGAAGCAGTTACTCCAGCTGGGTATGGAGTTTGCTCAGCCACCATTCGTACTTGTCTGGCTTAAATTTCCACATTGTTTCTTTGTATTCCTCTGAGTACTTTTCTTACTGTCATTTTCTGTTTATTAGTTTCTCTTTCCCACTATATTGTAACCTCTTAAAGAACAAGGAGCTTGTCTGGGTAAACCAGGTGCACAGCACACATTAACATAATGAGCGAATGAGTGAGTAAGTGCATAAATAAATAAATGCATAGAAGAGCCTAGTTAGAGCCAAACAGAGGCCAGTTAGCTTTATAAGGCTGCAGTTTCAAAGTTGTGTGTACATACACTAGTGACTTGGAAGTCTGATGGCCAACAGGGATACTGGCTAACATCTACAAATGTCATACTAATTTCATTTGGCCTCGTAATAACTGTTTTTACTCAGTTTTGCATGTCAAACAAGAAAACCATATTTAACGTTAAGGCTTGCGATCTGTGTACACTCACAGCTTTTATAGTTGCTTGAAAACCTACAATTTATGAAAAATTATCTTGCCTGAATATTAATTTATGAAAAACATTAGCATTTTATATTTGGAGCCCTAAGACATTTTCTTCGGAGAATAAACATAGGAATACATTGTTGTTTTGTTGTTGTTAGCTGCCTTCACGTTGGCCTCCAGTTTGTGGTGACCCCACACACAGCAGAACAAAACACCGTCTGGTCATGCGTCATCCCCACGATGGGTCACAGATTAGACTGTTGTGACCTATAGGTTTTTCACTGGCTGATTTTTGTAAATAGATTGCCAGGTCTTTCTTCCTAGGAATATGTCACTTTAAAAATAAAAGCAGCTGTTTCCCTATTCTGTCACCCGAATTTTATAATATAGAAAAGGAGTGATAATTTTACTGTTGGAGCAGTGCTCCCTGTAGGTATCTCAGCTTTTGAGGAAACATCATTGGCTGCCAGAGAGGACCTGGCTGTCTCCAGCTGGTTTCCCCAGACAGAGCCACGCACACATGTGGGCCAGTAACAGCCAGCTTGTGCAGGGTGACCTTGTCCACCAAACAGAAGATGCAGAGGAAGAACACTCTGAATTTTAGTGTTTCTGATTCATTGTCAGCCCATACTGGTTTCAGGTTTTCAGATCCAGCACTGACCAGCAGAAAACACACTACTTGATCCAAAAGGGGAGCATTCCAAAAATTAATCTTGCACGTATTTCAGGTGTTCTAGGTGGCACAGTGGTTAAGCGCTTGTCTTATCCACTCAAAGGCATCTCAGAAGAAAGGCCTGGCAGTCTGCTTCCAAACCACTACACCCTTAAAAACTATGGAGTGCAGTTCCACTCTGCACACACACTATTAGTTGGGATGACTCTGATAGCAAATAGTGCAGCTGGTAGTAGCACATAGTTCCTCTTGTACCTAGAGCTTAGTTTAGAACCTTTCGGTAGGACTTTTAAAATTTCTTTCTCTGTTCCTCTGAAAACAAGTAACAAATAAAAGAACACAATGCAAGCATCCTGAAGCCAATTATGTTGTAACCATAGTTGTTTTTTTTTTTTGTTTTTTGTTTTTTAATTATCTCTTCCTTTCTGCTGAAAGAGAGTTTTGAACAAAATGAATTAGAGATGGTTGTGGTGGAAACAGCCCACTATGAAATACCAAGTTGATAATCCAGATCATTGAGATTTTTTCATAAGAGACTATTCTTTGTCTGTGATCCATTGTGAGAAACCTGTATGGTCACAGAAAACATATCACTCGGTGCTGAGATACCAAAAGTTGTCTTAAAGGGAGCCATTCATGACTTACTAACTCATGATGGATCTCATTCCTTTCTCTTTAGTAACAGGATTCTCTTTCCATTTACTTTTCTTAGAAACTAAATTCCTTTTATGTTTACTGCAACCTGCGGAATCTGCTGTATGTACCAATTCATGAAGAACCAGTAGATTTTTTTTTTTTTTTTCTGCTTAATCAAAACACCTCCCAGGTACGGTAACAGGAAAGTGAAGTTCATGGAATACAAGCTGACTTTTTTTTTTTCCTTTACCTAAAGAAAGGCTAGTAGAAAATGTGACCTTTTTAGTACTGAATATAAAATTAGCAACTTTGAAATTGTAATGCCTTCTCCCTTTCAAAGAGATGGCTACTTTAGAGGAGTTTGTGAGGTATTCAGCCCTGTGGATGCTGAAGAGGATTTTGGTGTTTGTTTTATTTTAAATGGGAAATGTTTCAAGTTTCACACTAAGTTATCCCCAGCGTGGTGACCCACTGTAATTGCTTATTCAAGTCTGGCAGAACAGCTACGCCTTCCTTATTTCTGGTTATCTGCCTTTGCCAAGATGGGTTACCTATTGAGACGAAGGATGACAGCAAACTGCCAAATGGTTGAAACCTCCACAATTAGCAACATTTGGCCAAAAACTTTGTAGAGACCTCGGCACCACATCAGATGCCCTTTAGGGACACAGTTCTCAGAGGCCAGAGTTCAGCTTTTAAAATCACTATAACTCTGAAATTCAAAAATTCTAAAAGAGATAGAATTTGAAGGAATTCATAGTACCTGTAGTCAGAATCAGAAACCCTGGTAGCATAGTGGTTAAGTGCTTTGTCTGCTAACCAAGATGTCAGCAGTTCAAATCTGCCAGGCACTCCTTGGAAACTGGGGGGCAGTTCTACTATGTTTTCTAGAGTAGTTATGAGTCAGAATCGACTTGGTGGCACTGGGTTATAGTGAGAATCAACTGTATGTCAATGGGCTTGTTTTTTTAATAGCAGTTAACAGAGCTCAGAACACATGTTAAGAGGTCAACTACTCACCAAAAAGGTTGGCGGTTCAAATCTACCAGTCACTCCTTGGAAACCCTGTGGGACAATTATACTCTGACCTTAAGGGGTCACTGTAAGTTGATGGTAATGGGTTTGGGTTTGGAGTTTATAGCAATTTAAGAAAAGAAAAATCCTTTCTATTTCTATAGTGCTTTATAGTATGTAATATGCTTTCAGTTACCTAGTTTTATTTAATCTCTGAGAGTACACTAAAGTAGGTAGAATCATTTCATCATGATAAGCTGTGCTTTAAGGAGGTAAAAGAAATGGCCAGAAGTACACAGTTAATAAATTAAGGGGCCAAGACTCAGAACATGGGTCTCTCAACTTTGGATTCATTATTGTCTCCACTGTGCCAAGGAATTACTTTTCAGCTTTCAAATATTAATTGAAATATAACAATAATAACAATATTAATAAAAGTATCTGTTATGACAAGAATCATGAGAAACGTAGTTCTTTAAACTGTCCTATCTTCTGTAATTTCCAAGAGTGGTCATCAGGCACTAGTTTTCATTTTTCAAATCTGATTTGCTTATGCCTAGAGGGGGTAGAAGCTAGCATTACAGTTTTGGCAAATTTACACCTAGATTTATGATCTCTCGCATCTAATAGTATTCACAGGATAATAGTATTTATGACTGCAGAGGAATAAAGCTGGAAGACACAAAGTTTATAGATACTGATTAAAGAAATTTAAATAAAAGACTCCAGGGCCAAGGCTGGGTAGAAATCATTATTTAATTTACCAGTGATGAGGTTCTTGTTAGTTGTACAAACTTCTAACTCTGTTCCTTATCTTTAGGCTTCATCAGGAAAAGGAGAATTAAAATATTGTTTTTACTTATATTTTGTCTTTATTCTGCCATTACACTTTTATTTCTGTTTTCTTTTTGTGTGTATTGTGTTTATACATATGTCTGTGTTTCTGTGTCTGTGTGTGTGTTGTATTTGCTTTAAAAATCTGTTTCCCTTCTCTTCCCTCTAGAGGGAGCACTGTGGCTCAGAACATTCAAGAATCAAATAAGGAAATTATTTTTATGCTTCATTTGTGTCAATAATAGGAAAATTCTGTGAACAGGAAATACTGACATTTTATACTTTACTCAAGATTTCTGGCATTTTCTGAGGTCTCTATATTTTTCATTTATGACAAAAAAGTAATTTTAAGATACTGTTAAAAGTTCATTGTAAAACATTCTAAGTCTCTGAAATTCAAATTTCTGAGACTCTTTAAGTTTCCACTTAGTGATATGTATCTGCTTGCATTCCAGACTGTTCTGGACTTAAGACTTGCTTTCAGATAGTTTTTCTCCATATGGATTGTCATTCTTGATAGTAGCATCTAAGAGCTTAGAACAGCACAGTCCTGTAGAACTTTTTATGATAATGGGAGTGTTCTGTGTCTGCTGTGTCCTGCCATGGTTACCACTGACCACTTGTAGCTACTGAGTATTTGAAATTAAGCTGATGTGACTGAGGAACTGAATTCTGGTTATCTTTGATTCTAATTATTCTGATTCATTTTAATTAATTAATATCCTCATAAAGCAAGTGGCTACCATCTTGGACAGCTCATTTGATCCTTCAAGCTGCAAACTCTTTTTGTAGTTTGAGGCAAGCATGTTTCCAGACATTCTTACACATCTAAGAAAAGTAGAAATGATTCTGTGTAAAACTTTTGAGTGACACTTTCAAGTGTCAGGAAATGCCCACATATGAAGCTTCTTTAGAAATACCTTTTAGTAAACGAACTGTTTTAAACAGTGTACTAATTTGTCTTTATTCAGACTTCAAAAGAATAGTCAAGACTAGACATTCAAAGAAATGCAAACTGTTCGAGGACTCAGAGTTCAAGAGGAAGAGCTAAAGACCAGTAATGGCCCTGGAAATCAGACCTTCATGTTCAGTTCCTTCACCTTCTCCAAGAAGGCTTTCTTGGAACACTGTCTTACTCCCTCTGTGTTCCCTGCCAAGTCACAGACCCCTCCTTTTCTTTCTGCCTGTCAGATAGTCTCCCTCCCCAACTATATTTCAGTCGTTTATCTGTGAGTGACACAGCCACACTACATCATAAGTCATTTGTCTCTTTCTACTTCCAGCCCCAAGCACAAATCCAGGCACTCATTTGGTTGCTCTAAAATTATTTGTTGTAGTAGTAGTTTGAGATCCACTCACTTCAGATTTTTAGGACTTTTATTTCTTACACCTTAACGTCTCACATAGGTATCATGTCTCTTCAGGACAGTTTCACTGCAGAAGAGTAAAGGGTTAGTAAGGAAGTTTTATTGCTTATAGTGAAAAATAGGCTGGCAAGACAATACAGGGATGGATAAACTGTCAGAACAATTGAGAATTTCCTTTAAGTGTTAAGGTTGGGTCTAGCTGTCAGTGCTACAAATCCCAAGATACTAGTGACAGTTTAAGTCTCTGTCACATGGAATTCATGGTGGATTGGCACCCCTCAGGTAACCTGTCACAGGTTCGAGGACTAAAGCCCTTTTGTCTTCTCATTCCACCCCTTATGGCTTTGACCTTATGAACCAAGATTGCAACATCCCCATTGGCAGGACCACATTGGATGAAAGGACTCCCACTGCCGTCAAGTTGGGTCCAACTCATAGTGATCCAAGAGGTCCGAAGGGTTCACACCCTCAGGATTAGGAAGATTCTAAAAGCCATATTCCTATTTCATCCCTATAGTGACATTAATCACATAGCTCCGTGACTGCAGGGCAGGCTGGGAGATGACCTTTTTTCTTTTTTGTTTTTGTTATTGTTTTTTTAATTCTGGGCAGTCACACACTCATCGAAAATCTTATTAGTCTGAAAGAAGTGGGGTTATTAAGGCATAACTAGCTATTTCTGCCTCATAATTTTTAAACTAATCTTGTAAATAGTCAAATTAACAGTTTTCCTCCACATTGTGACCTTTGGTTATTCGTATTTCATCATGAAAATTTTTTGTGAGCTCTAAAATGCTATCCTAATTTCATTGAAATTCTTTCCTTTTTTGATATTTTTGTTATTATCTTTTGCTATACTGCTCTCTATAATCAGCTTACTTTTTCCCCTTTAGCTGTTAAGCACCAGTCAGATTTAAAATATATATATTCTACCCAAACTTTTCAAGTCAAAAAACAAAAAATCAAAACTAGCTGCTCATGTTTTTCCCAAGATAAATCATTGAGTTAAAAGACTTGCTGAGAGCTTTCATGTTTTTCTTGTTTCTCACCTTGGTTCTTATTTTTGAAACAACCTTAGCTTGTTGATTGCTGTAAATATGCAACTCAGTAATCCTTCTTCTGAAAGCTTTTCTGTCTTACCAATTTAAAGACTATAACCGTGTATTTATTATACACCATGAGTTGGACCTGACTTGACTGCACTGGTTTTTTTAATACACCTAGTATGGGTCAGGCTTTGTGCAAAGCACCAGGGTTAGAGCACACATGGGCCCAGCAGACACAAATTCAACAAGTAGTTAAATGAAGTATTTACTTAATTTTAAATGAATTCTTAGTTAATTGAAGTCATGATTAAATGTCATAAAGAGGTGTTCAGGGTACAGTGGGAGCAAGTGCTGGGATCTGAAGCATGTGCCAGGGGGGTGAAGGTGAAAGTCATCACTTTGGGCAATGGAAGCACAGTCTGCAACAGTAGAGCAATGAATGAGACGTAAGAAGAGGCCACAAGAGACAGCAGGGCCACATCTTGATGCTTTGTAGGCTGTGAAAAAGATTGTGGGCTTTAGTCTGAACAAAGCAGCACAACAGAGTAGTAGGAGGGGTATGAGACAAGGTTTCCTTCATGAACTCTTATTTACCGTATGGTACCTGGGGCAGATGCTGCCTCTTCTGTAAAGCTTTTTACACGGAGACCCTGCCGTAGTTTGAGCTCCCTGTGCTAAGCACATGCCTTCCCTCTGTTCGTTCTCCTCCCGTGATGCCTCTGTATTTTGTTACAACTCTGTCACCCTCCCGGGCCTTCAGCTCCCTCAGTCAGAACTCCTGCTGCTTCCTCTCCTGCTCTCCCTCTTGTCTGTTCTCCTCCTGCGCTTCATCATTATTCACATCTTTATTATTGTCATCCTTGCATGCCATCCATCCTTGCCCTCTAGTGCCCAGCAAAGAACATACAGTAAACACATGTCGCATCATTTAGAATTGTTGGATTATTTATGATAAAAAATAGTGTGTCTCGCCCCCTCCTCCCCACACACACACTCAAGAGATGCTGCCCTCTGTGATACAGGTCCTCATTTCTTTATGTGAGATGTGATCACCTCCCTTTTAATCCTTCTGGGGGCCAAGCAGTCAGATATATGTTTTTTTCCTTCTCACTTTTGACAGGTCTTTGAGCAGAGTTCTCTTTTAAACCTTGTGAGGTGATTATAGAAATATCCCTAGTAAGTTTATTTATGAAGCGAATCTTTGTTGGTATTTGCTATGCTGAGTCCTGGGAAAAAGCGACACTCGACAACACAGTATTTGTCCCGCCTTTCATTGAGCTTATGGTGGGGAGCTGGTGGTGCTGTGGTTCAGTAGTGCAGCTGCCAAACGGAAGTCCAGCAGTTGAAAGCACCAGCTCTTCTTGGAAACCCTGTGGGGAAGTTCTGCTCTTTCCTGCAGGGTCTCCATCCGTCAGAATCAACTCAGCAGCAACTGATTTAATGAGTGTGTTCTGGTGGGGACAGGTAGCATAAACCAACACCTCCATTTCATTTACTGAGAGCTAAAGAAAACTAAAGTAGCATAAAGAGAGAAAATGTGATGGCAAAATCTGTTATCTGAGCATCTTGCTCTCTGCTTTTGCTCATGGAGTTTTCCGAGTTGGTTGAAGTACAGGATAGATACTCTTATCCGTTAACTTTTTTTAACTGATTTGTGCAGGGTCTGATGCCACCAGCAAAGCCACGGGAGCCTTGTTTGTTCTTTGCTTGCTTGCTTTGTTTTGTTTTTAAAGGAAAGTAGTGGAAAAAAATTCTTCAAGTTTGTAAGTTTAAATAGGTCTACTACTATTTGTTTTTGTTTGATAACCCATACTAACATTTATACCCTGTTTGATTGAAGGCTCTGGAGATCTGTCAACAGAGAAACTTTGTGGAAGAGACAGTTTATCTTCTGAGTGAGTAGCTTTTATTCATTTTGCTCCCCATAAACTGTGAAACAAAGCAACAAAGTGATGTGAATTGTGTAAGAATGGGCACACATTTTAAACCAAAGTAACACAAAGAGTAGATCCTACTTTGTACCAGAATTTAATACATGACAAAGGAGCACAGTGGAGACCTAAACCCAAACAAAGCCCACTGCTGGTGAGTTGATTCCAACTCTCAGTGACTCTAGAGGACAGAGTGGAACTGCCCCATAGAGTTTCCAGGGAGCATCTGGGGGATTCAAACTGCCGACCTTTTTGGTTAGCAGCCATAGCACTTAGCCACTATATCACCTAAGAGGTATCTAACAGATAGGTATCTAATACTTCTTAAAGCAATGTATGAGCAGTTTGTAATAAATGAACACAACTGCATCAGTCAACACCTGTAACAGGTTGAGGGAGCCTTAATGGCACAGTGGTTAAAAGCTTTGTTGCTAACCAGCAGGTTGGTAGTTTGAACCTATAGCTGCCTTTTGGAAAATCTTTTGCAGGGGGCACTGTTTGACCCTGTCTTTATAGGATCACTGTGAGTCAGAATCAACTTGATGGCAATAGGTTATAGGTTACATACAGATGAGTCAAAGTGTTTTTTTTTTTAATTATAATCAGCATATATTGCTATTATATTGATAGGAAATAATCTTTGTTTTGTATTATACCTGAAATAAATTAGTTAAATTTTACCCCTAAAATAAATGAAGGAAGTGGACTTTCAATATCAGTTTTGGAGAGAAGGTAACTTTTGAAGTATGTCTAGCTGTCACTTGCCTCCTGCCGTTTGACTCCTAACCTACATGTGTAAAAGTTATACTATGCATACCGGAACTCATCTTTTTACATTCCTCATAAATGGCCCAGTTGTGCAGAAGCAGTCTACATGTTTCTGATGATTTTATAAGGAAGCTGTGTGCAGATGTTTGTATCACACGCCCATAGCTTACGTACGACGCAGGATTCTTATTAGGCATTTCACCAGCATCACTTCCCTGCTGTGACTTTTCCGTTTTGTACCTTCCTGTCATACAAGCACTGGGCCTTGAGTGGCTTCTCTGATGTCTGTCATGAAAACCAGTCCACATGTTCTGTCCCCTTTTATGGATATGCAGATCACTGGATGCTCATCAACAAAATCGGGACTGTCCAGTTACAGGCCCTACCTTCCTTGGCAAAAAGTGCTTTCGGCACTATTTTGCTACTTGAGTATTCTCTTGGGGCTCTAATCATAACCTTCAGCAGCTGAGCAGTTTACTTCTCTAAGAACAAGACAGTGTTCTCTCAAGAAATATTCTCATAGAATAAATTTTTTCTTCATGTCATTCTGTCTTAGAAGCATTAGAGGAACTTAATGGACATTTAGTCTGAGTTTATAAAAATTTTAAAATCCTATACATTTTTTTTTAAAAAAAAAACTGCGAATAACATTTGCAGCAAAGATAAACTATTGCAGAAGTGATGTCCAATAAGATTTCATTTTACAGTTCACAAGCTGCTGGAATCAGTTAATAATTGCCACCCACAATGAGAAGGATCCTGAGGCCTAGTCTGGGCTTGGTAAGGAAGATTGTGCAGATGCGCGTTAGTGGTTCTTCCCACAGGCCCAGGAGCAGGCACAAGCAGATAGCACACAGCCATGCAGGTGCTGGCCCTCCCTGGAGTAAGACTTCCTTCATGTACCGTAATAAAAACTCAACCAAAATTATTAATGTAAATTTTAAGATGCCAGCAGATCAATGAGCAGTGTGTGTAAAGGTAATCACCAACTAGAAGTATAATCGTTAAATGTTCTCATGTCATAGGAGTTATTGTGAGGTTTCCCTTGAATTTGGGAGAGGAGGGAATGGGGGAGTGGAGCTCTCTGGTCATTACGTTTACAGTAGACACAAAGTGCATCAGATAAGCCACGTGTAAAGCCACCTGAAGGGGCAGAATGACTCCAAGGCCTGTAAGTCTTAACCTTATCAGAGTGTGAATGTGTGAATATCCAGAAGAAATATAGATTTGTCAAACGGAACTTGGAATCTGACACCCTGGATTCTAGTTCCAGCTCTTCCATTTGGTAACTGTGTGACCTTCCTGACATTACTGTTTCCTCTTTTGTGAAACAGAAATGTGAATAGTGTGTTCTTCCTAGGGTCATAGTGACAGTTAAGTGATATCATGTGTATGAAGCACTTAAATGAATACTCAGCACAAAGTAAACATCCAGTAAATAGAAGGTATTTATTCACGAGTGTGTTGTAGACACTGAATACTATTGTTCAAAGAAGTTGTGCTTTTACTTAACTTTTAAACTGTGTCAGCAAATGAAAAGATAATGCTCTTTCATTTAACCAGTGTGTTAAAATATTATAAATGAAGTTTTTCTGCGTCCCCCTAGGCCGAATGGGTAATAGCCGGAGTGCCCTGAAGATGATCATGGAGGAATTACATGATGTTGATAAAGCGATTGAGTTTGCCAAGGAGCAAGATGATGGAGAACTCTGGGAGGACCTGATTCTGTATTCCATTGACAAACCACGTAAGTGGAAAAACCTTCTACTGTTACAGCTTTTTTTACTATTGCTGGGCAGATCTAGAATAAGAATTTTTGTAAGCTGGACTGGGCCAAAAGTGTGAGGAAGTGTGTACCGTAATAAAAGGTCATGATTTCCAGTATTTCTCATGTGTTGAGAACTCTGGAGCCTCATCTCTTTGCACTACCTGAACATGATTAAGAACCAGATGATTTTAAATATATATTCCTGTGAAATGTACTTTTGCTTACAACAACCTAGCTGAGTAAAGGTCATCTGGATTGGGTGTTTTTATACGTGGGGCATTTAGTTTCAGAGTGCATAGTGCTTACCAGTCTCAGTTTATGGAAACATGTAACTGCTGGCTGTTTGCAGTTGAATATTTAGTCTCTGTTTTCTGCCCCTGTGCTACTCTAAGCACCAGAAGTTTACATCCATTCTTGGTTGACCTTCAGCTTACATGAGGTCTTCTGTTTTGGAGTGAAAACAGTCAAAAGCAGTCACTCCAACAATAACCAGGTCCTCTTTTGAAAACACAGAAACAATTCCAAAACTAGCTGTAAGAGTTTTAAAATCTCTCTTCACTCCTCAGTTTTTCTTGTAGAAGAGAATTTTATCTCTTTTAAGATCTGCAGATTCTAGAAGCCACTTTTTTGATTGTCTTTTTAATAGAGTTACAAGAGGATAATGCCATTACTGGCCATCTCAGATTAAGGTAGTTACATGAATATTTACCTGGGAATCTAGGTTGACAGGGTAGCAGTTTATGGATCTCAAAGGAAGCATCAACTTTAGAGTCTGACTTGGACTCGGGTTTGGGCTCATTACTAGCTGTATGACCCTGGATAAATTATTTAACAATTCCATTTCTCTTTTCCATAAAATGGGGACAAATAGTATTTTTGCCTTGCAGGATATTGAATAAAAGTATATAATAGCTAACCCATAAATACTAGTTGCAATGAATGTTAATTATATGCATGTGACATTGTAATCTATATTCTGAAGATAAGTAATCACTTTTTCTCCAACTGTTTTTAAATTCTTATCATTAGTGTCTCCTTTATATCATAAAGAGAGTAAAAGAAGATTACTTCTTGAGAGTTTAGAGATTACTTCTTGAGAGTTTACTATTGCTGGGCAGATCTAGAATAAGAATTTTTGTAAGATGCACTGGGCCAAAAGTGTGAGGAAGTGTGTACAGTAATAAAAGGTCATGATTTCCAGTATGGTTTTAACATTTAATTTGAGGAGAACCATTCTCTTCTTCGAGTTATCTTTCACCTAAACTTATGTGCATTTTTCTTGTGTTCATTGTTACGTGTGGTATTTCCGTAGCATTCATTACTGGCTTGTTAAACAACATTGGCACACATGTGGACCCAATTCTCCTGATTCACCGAATTAAGGAAGGAATGGAAATTCCCAATTTAAGAGATTCTCTGGTTAAAATTCTGCAAGACTACAACTTACAGGTAAGTATCCATTCTTGGACAAATACGCATGTAATTAAGTTGATTAACTACAGTATAAACATTTCAGGGGCTTATTTTAGATATCTGTCAGAAATTGAATTTGATGGTTTCATTTTATTTAAGCCAAGATATTTCAAAAACTGTTCAAATAGAGAAACTAGAGCTATCACCATATTAAGCCATTTGATTCTTTACCTGTCCCTAAATTGTCCCTCCTTGTTGAGCAGACATTCAGACACATAATTTTTGTGGTGGCACTGGGGAGGATGTGGCAGGTCTCCTAGTGGCTGTAAGATCAGAACACACAAATATTTTTAAGCAGAATGAGAATTACATCCATTTAGGGTAATAGAAAAACTGTTCTTCCAGAAAATTTAATAATTGTCTTAGTCATTTAGTACTGCTTTAACACAAATAGCACAAGTGGATGGCTTCAAAAAGAGATTTTATTTTGTCACAGTCTAGTAGACTATAAGTCCACATTCAAGATTTCAGGTCCAGGAGAAGTCCTTCTCTGCTGGCTCTGGAGGAACTTCCTTATCATCAGTCTTCCCCTGCACTGGAAGCTTCTGAGGTGCAGGGACCCCAGTCCTTTCCAAAGGACATGTTCTGTTTCTGGCAATGCTTCTTGGTGGTAGCTTCTTTCCATTATATCTCGTGAGGTTACCTCAAGGCACAATACAGTCTTAGACCTTGAGTCCTGACCCACCAGTGCAACTGCCGTCCATCTTCCCTTATTAACATCATAAGGGCAGGGCTTACAACATAAAGGAATATCATACAATACCAGGAATCATGGCCCAACCAAACTGCCACATTACAATTTGGGGGGAACACAGTTCAGTGCATGACATTCCACCCTTTGTTCCCTAAAAAATCACATCCTTGCAACATGTAAAACATGTTTACTCTGTCATAGCAGAAGTCTTAAGTCCAAATCCAAAATTCAGAAGTTCTACTTCAGCTATGAAATCTAGAACACAAGTTATGTGCTTACAAAATACAGTGGCAAAAGAGGCAAGCACAACCTAGACATTTCCATTACAAATGGGAAAAAGAAGGCAAAACAGGCAACAAGTGAGTCATCAGCCCTCAAAGCTTTGAAAACAGTCTTCTCTTTCCTGCGACAGCTTACACAGTGGCCCTGCTCTCCAGACTCTAGGTGTTACCCACAATCCCAAGATTCTGAGAGGAAGCCCGTGTCACTAAGTATAGCCCCACAGCAATTCTACTTTTTTGGCTTTGGGCACACAATTTTCCAAGTCATCCGAGTAGCAGCTCTACCCTTAGAAACACTTGTGGCCATGGCTCCACTCTAAGAAGCTGCTGAGGTCATGGCCATACCTTTTGAGACTGAGGCAACTCGGCTTCTCTTGCTCCTTGTCTCTTCAGCTTCTGCTTCCTGTGGCCTGAAGGCCCAGGCCTCATGCCTGCATCTGCCCTACAGGAGAAATCTTAAAAAGCTCTGCAGCTTCACTTATTTAAGTGCTTGCAGGCACTGTACTCCACCAGGAAACCTCTTGTGCACAAGTACTGAGCTCTCTCACCCTATGGGTTGGCTCCAGCACTGTCTGGTTTGCTGCTGCCTTTGTGCTGCTGCCGCCACTGGTCCTCTGCTGCTTATTTTTCACCATGTGTACCTTGTTCAGTGTTAACAGTTCTTCTTGGTTCCTTCTGAGTCTTTTATCTAGTCACACTTTAAAAACTGCTCCCATATCTTAAGTATCTGTTAGAGCAGCATACCACTCTTTTGGTACCAAATTGTATTAGGCTGGGTTCTCTAGGTAAACAAAACCAGTAACATGTATAAATATACATAAAGGAAACAGCTCATGAAATTGTAGAGGCTGAAATGTCTGAAGTCCTGAATCAGAATATAAGCGTCACACAGCCACAGAAGCTGGAAAACACAAGGTTCACAGGTCAGAGATTAGAGTTCCAGCTCACAGGCTGTGAAGATGAGCGAATCCCAAGATGACAGGTAAGACTGCAGGTTTCTGCTGATTCCACAGCTATGGTGCTGGCAAATCCAGGATCAGCAGGTCAGGGAACAGGACTCTTAGTTGACGGCTGTGAAGATTGGTAAATCTCAAGAGCTGTTAGTTCAAGTCCCAAGAACTGAACATAGATGAGAGCAGTAACTGCTGGATCTACAGCAAGCCAAAACCTTGGCAACATGAGCAGACAGGAAGTAGACAGGGGAAGACAGAGGGGTGAAGGCTGAGGGGGCAGTATGCCCTGCTACTTCATACAGCTGCCAAAACATTGAGAATCATGATCGAGCCAAGGTGAAACACAGTCTTAACCATCCCAGTAATTTTCCTCTAAGCCATTCAGGAACCCATTGTCAGGAACATATTAAAACATAGAATTCTGTTTAACCTCTCAGTTTTTTTGTAGACTAGTCCAATTTTATTATTCCCATTAATTCCAAATTTTTTATAAGAATAATGGAACTCATTATTTTCATGTAAATAAGCTAATTATAAAGCATCCTACCAACTCGACGGCACTTGTTTTGGCTAATCTTTTCCGTAAAAGAATTCTAACAATAACTGTTTTTTCAATATAATGATAGCTTCTGTGAGTCTTAAAACTATTTAAAGCACCAAAAAACCCAAAACAAATCCATTGCCATCAAGTTGATTCCACCTCATAGCAACCCTATAGGACTGTAGCAAGTTTATTCCAACTCATAGTGACCCTATAGGACAGTGTAGAACTGCCCCACATGGTTTCTAAGGAGTACGTGTTGGATTTGAACTGCCAAATCAAGCTCTTGACAACTGTGCAGCCAAGATTTCTAATTACAGCACATTTCCTTAAAACTTTAGACTGTTTTTCCTCTTCTGCATTTGAAAATGAGTTCCTGTAATACTGATAGAATTGCTTTCCTGGAAACACAAAAACTTGTACAGGTAAAGCCAAAGATAAAATTATTGGGGAGAAGGAGTAGTTGCCAGTGTGGGTAAGGAGGAAGTGTTTTGATGAGAATTTGTTGAACCAGTAGTTATTGGGGACAGTAAAGGGTAATGGGCCACTTGCTGAACTCAGTGTGAAAGCCTCAGGGAAGAGGCAGAGTGAAAAGAGAATGCAGCAAAAACCAGGGCAGAAACAGTTGAGGAAGAAGCAAACAGGATCAAGCTGTCCTCAAGCCAAGGGAGAAGATGGGCTCAGAGAGTAGTCACTTAGTGTCTTGAAACAGTTGTTTGGATCGTGCATCTCATCAGTTCCCAGTTTAAGCTTGACCACAAACAGATACAGTCTGTATGTTCATTCTTAAGTTGTGTATTACCTCTAAACAAAGATATACCCTGTAAAGCACCTACAAAGAGAGAAGTCATTTTAGGATAAAATGAAACAGTGTTAAAATGCTTTCTCCTAGAAAAGGGAAACCCTGGTGGCATAGTGGGTTAAGTGCTGTGGCTAGTAACCAGAAGGTCAGCAGTTCAAATCTGCCAGGTGCCCCTTGGAAACTCTATGGGGCAGTCCTACTCTGCCCTCTAGGGTCGCTATGAGTCAGACCTGACTCGATGGCAGTGGGTTTGGTGTTTTTGTATATTTTAAAAAGAACCCAAAACACTTGTTGTCGTCACAAAAAATAGTTAATTTTAATTCTTACATTGTGATTAAGTGAATTCATTATTTTCTTAAATATTGTTTACCTCTTGTGGTCTATCAGCCACCCAACTATTTACTTTTGAAATGATTACAACTCTTGGTGATCCCATGTGTTTCAGAGTAGAACTGTGCTTCGTAGTGTTTCAGTGGCTGTAATCTGGGAAAGTAGATAGCCAGGCTTTCCTTATAATAAGGTACATCTGGGTGAATTCAAACCTCTAACCTTTTGATTAGTAGCTAAGTGCTTAAAAAGATTTGTTTTGAAGCAGATACCATCTCTGCCCTTAGTTTTTGTTTTGTTTTGTTTTGTTTTGTCTGTTTAATACTTCATCATGCATTTATTATGATTTACTAAGGGTTTTGGGTAATATTAAGCCCTAGGCTTCTCAGGCAGATTATACCCATTTACTCAACAAGTGTTTATTGGCACTTGCAAAGGGATAGAAATACAGCAGTGAGGGAGGTGGACCAGGCCACTGCTGCTACAGGGCCCTTGGAATGGCAGAGAAAGCAAATGATTTATCCAGTAACTTCCCTAAAGTAGGAGGAATTCTGTTCTTGATTTTAATGATCATCACAATGGATCTGTTATTTTACAAAGATCCAGGTATTAATTACTGTCTGTACTTTTGTTTTGTAAAAGAGCGTAATACCCAGTGAAAAATCACTTAGAAAAGTCAGGTTAGAAAATCAGGTAATTTAATAACATACAAATTTAATTGTACAGAGTTATGCTTAAAGATTTAACTGTATAAATACAAACATCATTTTTGGCAACAGGATTATATAATGGTGAGAACATTTCTAAATACCTCTTTTCAAAAATATCTCTTCGTAGTCTAGTTTCTGTTTAAAAACTGTTACCTTCTTACTCATTGTTTAAATGTCACTTCTGTCTTGACTGTTAACGTGGATTTATTCATCACTTAATATTTGTCGGGACACATACCACTGTTGTCTTGTTTATCTGTGGCTAGCTACTATTTTTACTGCAAGCTATTAAGTCAGTGAAAGCTGTATTAGGGGAAGGAGGGATACTACTTCTGCCACTGTCTTGGATTTTGTTTTGTTTTTTTAATATTTACCTTATCAATTTTCAGGAATCTTATCAAGCTTCTTGTTTACTTTGCAAAGATTGGTTTAATTTAAAACTTGGAAATGTATAGAAACCTCCCACTGGGCACACATGAACTACATGCATCAGAATTACGCTGAGGGATGGATGGCAGAGGTTCCCCGTGAGCCCTCTATGACTGCTCCCTGTGTCTCAGGGTACCTTGCCACACACTTATTAGGGGGTTGGTGGTAATCTGCATGTGAAAATACCAGAATTACTGGTTTCCTTTCTTTAGGTTAAAATTGCATAGGAAAAATATTTTATTCCCATGGCCCAGCAGATATCACTGTGTCACCTTTAAAACAAACACTTAGAGATTGAAAACAGGAAAAGAGAAACCTCTTCCAGCTTTCACTTGGCCACTGCTTCCCTGCACTACCTCAGCCCCTCTCTTGGTTGGCAGGAATATTCCACCTGAGTCAGCCGTGCCCCTTACTGGCCCTCACAGACACCCTTTTTGCTTTCATGGACAGGTGGTTGACATGTACCAAGAATATTCTGGAATGCCAAGGTCCTTCTTCTGGTTCAAGATCTTAATTCAGGGCTGTGTCACTTTTTCTTTCTCCATGTCATACCTTTTAATTTCTGTAGAACTTTATGGAATGCTTAGTCTCTTGAGAAAAGTGATGGTCTGTACTAGACACTGTCCACTGGAGAGGAGACATATGAGCAAGTGACCGCACCATAGCGCTATCTGCTGTGCACACAGGGCGTGATGGGAGCTGAGGGAAAGGAGCAGTTAGCTCTTATCCACCACTCCCAGAGCCTTCAAGTGCTCAGAGTGTAAGAAACTTTTAAAAAATGTCATATTCCTTGGGCTCCATTGTCTGCATTAGCTAAAAATGAAAGGATTGGGCAACAAGATGAGGAAAATGGTGAAAGATTAGAATAGGTGCTGAGAGGAAGGTGAGAGCTGACTGAGGACAAATAAAGATTGCTCATCAATATTGATATATGAAGTCTGACAATTAAGTCTGAACTTAATTGTTCTAAGTCCTACGTACACCTCACTGCTGAATATCACAATGGGTCCTTTCAAAGTACTTCCCTTGGGAAGCTGTGCACCAGTGACTGCCTAGTCCACCCTTTGCAGCAGTTTTGTAATGGAAAGGCCATTGCACATGGTAACACAATGGCAAAGTCGCAAACTTAATTTTCTAGTGTCTGAGGGAGTTTTTAGCTAGTAAACAAATAACAATATTGGAAAACGCTACCTACTTACCTGATTTGACCCAAATGACTTTTTTCCTTTACCCGAAGATAAATAGAATGTTGAAAGGAAGTCAGTCTGATGACAGTCAGGACATCAAGGGTAATATGACAACAGCTCTGATGGCCGCTCCAGAAAGAATTCTGAAATTGTTTTGAAGGTAGACTGAGTGCTGGCATTGGTGCATAGCTTCCCAAGGGAGGTACTTCGAAGGTGACTGTGGTGATATTCTTCAGTGAAGTGTGTAGCATTTTCTTTCTAGGATGAGTTCACGAACTTAATTGGCAGACCTCATGTACTCATGTGAATGGAACTGGCCTTGGAGACCCTGATTTGGTAATAACTGTAGCTGACTCAACGGCACTTGGCATTGGCGTAGTCCTCCCACGATTAACTAGAATTCCCCTACAGAGCTCAGTAGCAGCTCTGCTGGGGGGAACAGCTTATCAGATGGTGTCAGGGTTAGGGGATGCAGTGGGAAAATTCAGAGGATGTTGAAGGAAGATCAAGGACGTCAAGCACAGGTGTAAGGAATGTAGGAGAACCACAGAACTGGAGGGTCAAAAGATACGCCAGGGAATAGGATATCATCATATTAAAATTTCTGAAATGGAGTCATTGTGGACACATTCAAACAGTGCATGAAGGTCACTGGGGAGAAATAGTCAAGAAACTATGAGACTGGTATCTGTTTCTCAGGATACTTTCCCCCGCACTCAGTAGTCGAGCGGCTGGTAGCAATGTATATAACCAAATATCAGTAAATTTACTGTTTCCCACTCTTTAGGTTAAAATTCTGTAGAAGAAGTATATATGAGTCATCCAAGTGGATGTTGAGGGGTTGGGGCTGGGGAGGTTGTCAGCCAGACTGCAGCATTGTCGGTGAACCTGGCAGCCCACAGGTGACTGCAGACTTATGGAGGAATACAACTTTAAAGGCAAAGAGGTGATTCATGAAGGTGGCGTGTCAGTAGGGTCTTGTAGGAAATAGGATTGCAGAAAATAAATGGATATTCAGTTAAGACAAAGAAGTGGAGGACCCATACTGCAAAAAGCTTAAAAGAATTTACAGTTATTTATTTACAGTAGAATCTGGAGATCTGCAGTTGATGCTAGAGAAAGGTTATAGGAGGGAGAACAAGAAAGATGAGGAAGGAAGAGTGGCATGGGGATGGGTTAACTGGTGGGGAGATGTGGTGTGAGGAGCGTGCATTTTGTGCCGCACCCCGTGGATGCAGCATAAGTGATGCAAGCAGGAAATCAGCTACTTCTGAGGGATTGGACAAAAGTGGTGTGAGTGTCAGACACCTCATACCCCTGTGTATGAGCCTGACAGTGATGTGTGCTTTGTTGGCTAATACCATCCCTGGGCATGCCAGGTTATGCATGAGGTTCCAAATACAGATGTGCTGAGAAGTCACATAGGTGTTCCTGAACAACTGTGCCCCATGGGAATGGCAAAATAATTACCCCTTCTGTCCTTGGCATCTAGATCGGAAAATGTTGCCTGGCTTTTACGCAGCCTGAACAATGCCTACATAAACCACCTAATAAGTCCTGCCTACAAAGCTCTTATTCCAGAGAGCCAAGATCACAGACACTGTTGGCATCTCACTTGATCTTTTTTGAATAAATTTGCAGTTTGAATTAGCTGAACCTAAGAATAAAATGAACTGTTACACATGCGAAGTAAATGTCTTTGTGTAAAACATGTGTTTTTCTGGAAATTATCTATTAAACAGTTGCAAAATCAACATTTTATCCTCAATTATTTTCTTAAGATGTTGATTTAGTCATCTAGTACTTGTATAACACAAATACTGCAAGTGGATGAATTTAACAAAGAAAATTTATTTTCTCACAGTCTAGTAGGCTGGAAGTCCAAATTTAGGGCGTCAGCTACAGGGGAAGAATTTCTGTCTCTGATGGCTCTGGAGGCAGGTTCTTGTCATCAATCTTTTCCTGGACTAGGAGCTTCTCTGAGCAGGACCTGTGGGTCCAAAGTAAACACTCTGCATCTGGTTGCCACTTTTTCGGTAGTGTGAGATCCCTCACTCTCTGCTTGCTTCACTTTCCCTTTCTCTCCTGTGGGATAAAAGGTGGTGCAAGCCACACCCCAGGGAAACTCTCTTTACATTGGATCAGGAATGTGACCTTAATAAGGGTGTTACAGTGCCAGCCTAATCCTCTGTAACATAAAATTACAATCATAAAATGGAGGACAACCACACAAAAGCATTTACAGTCTAGTGGTCTCCTCCTGGTGTCAACCCTGTGTGTGTCTAAGAAAACTGTGCACCACAGGATTCTCAGCTGCAGATATTTTAGAAATGGACCGCCAGACCTTTCTTCCAAGGTGAGGTGCCTCTGCTGGGCACAAACCTCCAGCTTTTCAGTTAACAGCCAACCACATCAACTGTTAGGATAACCCCATGACTCCCCACAGAACTGTAGTTTGGAGCCCTGGTGGCAGATTGGTTAAGAGCTACAGGTGGTAATCAAAAGATCAGCAGTTCAAACCTACCAGCCACTCCTTGGAAACCCAGTGGGGTAATTCTTTGCCTATAAATGTGACATCTGAAGAGTGACTTTTGGGACAGAAGGGGAGGAACTTACAGACAAGGTGGCCAAGCCTGTGGAAACAATGACACTTGAAGTCTCAGAGTGTGGAAATCTTGTCAGAGAATTCAGTGACAAAATGCTTCTCTGAGATAGGGTGTTCAGAAAATGCAGGAGTAATTCCTATTCTGTTATGGAGTATTTAGGATATATTTTCCTATGGAAAAAAAGCTGTACTTATTAATCACTGTTACATTCATTTTCTTTCTGTAGGATACTTATTAGGGTCCAGTCTAATAATCACTTTATCTGTAAAGTGTTTTGAAGTTTCCAGAAGGTTGTCCCTTAATTCTGTCTAGTCTTTTGTTTTTATTTGTGTCTCATGAAACTACAGTTTCATGTGTTCTTACTTAGTACAATGAAAAATTGGCTACTGCGGTAAGCTCAAATGTTTAGAGAATTTTTGCAGGACCATGAATTTACAAGAATCTGGAATCTCTTACAGGGTTAGGGGTGGTGATCCTGACCTGTGGTGTCTTAAAAATCACTCAGTGAAGACAGAGTTCCATGTTGGAAATGGTAGAGAAATTCTATGTTGGGACACCTTAGAGTCCTTATTGTGTTCATACACATCAGAAATATCCAAGGGAGAGATTTACAGTAGGGTATGCAACATTTTTTAACTTTCCCAAACATTAAAGATGCTTTTGGAAATCATTTGTTTTCCAATTGTTAATTTAAAAGAAGACAGACAAAGTTATATGGGAAAAAACAATTAGTGTCAAAGTTTCAAGTTTTTTAAAATGTAACCACTTTCTTCATTGCAAGTTTAAGAATTAAGCATGTTAGATGCCAGTGACATAATGAAAGTTAAGGAAATAGTATAATCACCCACATTGTAAATGTTTGATGTTTATTACCATATATGTTTTTATACCTTGCTACCTTACCAGTAAAGAGCCCAGGTGGTGTAGCAGTTAAACACTGGGCTGCTTACCGAAAGGTCACAGTGCAAACCCACCAGCAACGCCAGAGCAGAAAGATGTGACAGTGTTCTTCTGTAAAGATTACAGACTCAGAAGCTCTCTGGGGCAGTTCTACTGTGTCCCATAGGGTTGCCATGAGTCACAATTGGCTTGACAGAGACAAATTTAGGTGTGGTTATTTTTTTTTCTACCTTACTAATATACTTTCTAAACACATTTTAAAAGCTTCATGAAGTTAGCACAAAGAATGTAGCTTCTATTTTATATAATAAACTTGTAGCTGTTTCTAAGCCTGATTTCAAGGACAAGTATAATTTGATTTCATGTGAGTTATTTATAAAATAATGTGATATGAGTAATACTTCAGTTTTTACAATAAATAGTCTACAGTTTACCAATTTCTTTATGCTACAAATTTAGCAATTATTTTTTCATAATGCTTCTGTTAATGGATACTGTTTCTTTTTTCTTAAGGATTCTAGCATCTTTGCTCTTAAACACTTCTGTTTTGATAGTCTTGTTTGGCAGTTGAGTCAGTTGCATCTTCAAAAACAGACTTAAGAAATAATTATTCCATTTTACAAATATAAAGATCAATTCTCAGAAAGGTTAAATGGTTTGTTTATCTAGGTAGGTGATAAACTGGGTTTGAACCCAGATCTTCTGAATAAATTTCATAATTTTTCATCAAGGACTATATTAACTCTCAGAACCATAAGTGATCCCAGAAAAGCTGCTCATTAGGTACTAGCTTCCTAGTTTTTCAGATATGTAATGTCTGGGAAAAAAACAAGAGAGAAGGAATGGCCAAAATAGCAGTTTAGTCAAAGATACCACATTGTCCCTCTACAGCAAACACCCAAAAGAACAAGTGTTTTACTTACAAATGGTAATCCTGTAACCTGAGCATCAACGGAAAGGATAAAGTCTCAAAACTAAAATAAACCTGCAAGACAGAAAAAAGGGAACCAGAGATGTCAGTCTATAAACAGTGCCAACTTCCAAAATGAAGCAGTGGTGTAGTTACACAGAACTTCCATATGGAGAGGAAGTCAAGGTGGTATCAACATATACTTTTTTAAACTTTGGAAAAGAAGGGTACATTTTCAGGTAACCACAAAGAAAATTAATAAACCTACTTACCAAAATAAAAAAGAAGAAAGCCATAAAAACTAGGTAAATACAAAATCAGCAACAAGAAATGAAGCACTGCAAAGAAAAAACTAGGTACAGAAAAGTGGAACAAAGCAACTGTTAACACTTTAAAAAAAGCACAACAAAATGACAGCAGTCAATTCATACCTATGGAAAATCACAGTGAATGTAAATGGATTAAATACACCAGTCAGGAAACTGAGAGTAACAGGAGGAATTTAAAAAAAAAAAAAAAAAAAAGGCCCATCAATATGTTTTCTACAAGAGACATACCTTAGACACAAAGAAATAAAATAGCTAAAAATCTTGACAGATGGAAAAAGTTCAAGCAAATATTAAGCCAAAAAAAGCAGAAGTAGCAATATTAATCTCTAATAAGGTAGACTTTAAGGTAAAATTGTCCCATAAAAGACAAGGAAGGACATTATATTATGATTAAAGGTCAACGCAGAAAAATAACATAAGCATTATATTTACACACTTGATTGACAGAGTTCCAAAATAAAACAGACTCTGACAGCATTGAAAAGAGAAATAGCTCCATAATAGTAGTAGGAGACTTGAACACACCCACATTTGATGAAGAACACCTAAAAAGAAATTCAGCAAAGATAGGGAAGATGTGAACATCAGAGTCAACCAACTTCATACATCATTGTTGAATATCACTATGGTCACCTTCTAGGTGTTCCCCTTGGGAAGCTATGTGCTGATACCAGCACATAGTCTACCCTTCAAAGCAGTTTTGGGACTCTTTTTCTGGAATGGCCATGAGAGCTGTCATCATGTTACCCTTGATGTCCTGAATGTCATACAAATGTCTGTCTGTCAGTATTTCCTTTATCTTTGGGTAAAGAAAAAAGTCATTGGGGGTCAGATCAGGTGAGTAGGGAAGGTGTTTCAATACAGCTATTTGTATACTGGCTAAAAATCCCTCATAGACAACTATGCAGTTAGATTCGCAGACTTGCCACCATGCCACTGTGTACAATGGCCATTCCAGAAAGAGTTCCAAAATACTTTGAAGGGTGAATTAGGTACTGGTGTCAGTGCATAGCTTCCAAAGGGGAGTACCTCGAGGGTAGCCTTAGTGATATTCAGCAATGAAACATGGACCACTTAGAACCATTCAGTTCACAAGACTTGTCAGGCCACATATGCAGACCACTCAATCCAACAGCAGCACAGTACACAGTCTTGTCAATTAACATGGATTGTTCTGCAGAACAGACCATATTTTAGACAACGGCAAGCCTCAACACATTAAAAAAAAAAATCCCCCCCAAAATAGTACAAAGCATGTTCTTTGATAATGCTATCAAATTAAAAAGTCAAAACAGAAGAATAAGGGGGAAAAAAACATCTGTGGAAGCCGAAAAATACCTTGCTTCAAAACTACAGTTAATAAATGAAATTAAAAATTAGATTAAAAATTTCCTAAACTTAAATGAGAATGAAAGCATGACGTAGCAAAACCTTTGACATAGTAGAAGCAGTGCTCAGAGGTCACTTTGTAGCAGTAAACACACACATCGAAAAAGAACAAAGTGCTAAAATCAATACCTTAACCATATATTCGAACAAAAAGAAAAGAGCAGCAAAAGAAGCCCACAGCCACCAGAGGAAAGGAAATAATAAAGATTAGAGCAGACGTAAACAGAGAACAGCAAAACAATGGAAAGAATCAACATTAAGAAATAAAATGGGTAACATTTCAATAGAACCAACCAAAAAAACAATCATATCAGAATATTATGAATAATTATATTCTAACAAATTTGAAAAGCTGGGGGAAATGGCAAATTTCTAGGAATACACTATGTACCCAAACTAATACAAATTGAGATAGAAAATCTGAACAGGCCTATAATAGAAGAAAAAATTGAAGAGGTCGTTAAAAATAAGGTCCTAGCCCAGACAACTTCATTGGCAAATTCTAAAAAACATCAACAGAGAACAGTTGGTAACCAACACTGTTCAAACAATTCCAGGATGCACAAAAGAAAGGGCTACTGCGAATTCATTCTGTGAAGCCAACATAACACTGATACCAAAGATACCACTAACAATGGGAATTACAGACCAATATCCCTCATGAACATAGATTTTCAACAAAATCCTAGCTAGTAAAATTCATCAGCATATCAAAAAAATAATATGTCATGAGACGCTTTGATGGCTGCAAGGGAGGGGAAGGAGCGAGGGAGGCAGGAACAGAGAGGGCTGGTTATAGATTAGGTAGTTGATAGAAATTTGGTTAGGGGAAAGCAGTGTCGCACACATTAGAAGGAAGATCAGCTTTACTGGACTTCAACATAAACTGAAAACTCTTCTAATCTTAACCCAATACTGCAAGAATAGAGTAGCGGGGGTGCAGGGGCCATTCTCTCAGGGGACATAAAAGCCAATTGGCATAACGAGCCTATTGCTAAGAGAGTCTTCTGTACCCCCTATTTGGTGAGTGGCATCTGGGGTCTTAAAAGCAAGCAAGCTTCCATCTGAGGTACACCAAATTGTCCCAACTCAGCCAAAACAAGTGATCACCAAAGATAACAAAGACATGAGGGAAAAAGCCCAGAAGACAGAAGGGCCCACATGAATGGGTGACTGTATAAACGTGTGACCAGAAGAACCAGATGGTGCCCAGCCATCACCAAGGACAGTCGTGACGGGGCACACAATGTCGAGTTCCGGTGGCAACACTAGAAAAAGAAGAGTGTACCTCAAGAACTCCACTGGAAGACTGCTATTGATGGTCCGTAGGCTTGGGAGTTCCCCTGGGAACATGGTCCCTAGACTTGCTGCTGCCCCTGACCAGAAATTATTACTGAGGTCAGCTCTTTGGAGAGGAATGGATTGGACTTACAGACACAATGTAACTGTATGGTGCTTGCGCTTTATAGTTCTGTGCATGTATAGGACGCTGTCCTACTGGCCTCTTACTAGAAGGGAGAGGAGAGGATGGAGAGGAGGGGACAGAAGATTGTTAAGAGGATATGACATGTATAGAACAGAAAGGAGTGTGCTGTCACTGGGCAAGGAGAGCAGAAGGAGCTGCATGCATATAGGCAGGCATACAAATTTAATCTGGATTGTATACTTTCACTCAGTCATAATAAAGTAATAATATTAAGTGATGAACAATTAGTCTTCATACCAGATATGTAAGGACAGTTCGTGAATGGTAAAATGTATCATGCTCTTATGGGTCGGAGGCTTCACATTGTGAAAATGTCAGTACTGCTCAAAGCAACCGACAAATAAAATGCAGCCTCAATCCAGATTCCAACACCATTCTTCAGTGAGATGGAAAAACTACTTACTAACTTTATGTGGAAAGTAAAGAAGCCCCACATAAGCAAAGCATTGAAGAAGAACAAAATAGGAAGCTTCACATTTTCTAATCACCTGCTATACAACCGTGGTAGTTGAAACAGCCTGATACTGGTGCAACAACAAACACATAGACCAAAGAACAGAATTGAGAATGTGGAAGTAAATCCATCCACTCATGGACAGTTGGTCTTTGACAGAGGGTTAAAGTCTGTTAAATGCAGTGGAGAAAATCTTTAACAAATGGTCGTGGCAAAACTGATATCCATATGCAAAACAAAAAACAAGCAAGATCCATACCTCACACCTAACACCAAAACTAAGTAAAACTCAAAAATATAAAGATCATGGGAAAAAATGTAAGACAACACTAGGAATCCTATTATATTATTAGAATACCAAGTATGACTAAAAATTCACAAACAAGGTAAACTAGATAACTGGAATCTCATAAAAATTAAACACACTCATCAAAAGACTTTACTAAAAGATCAAATCGAGAACCTACAAACTCCAGAGAAAAATTTGGGTCTATGACATATTCAACAAGGATCTGTTCTCTAAAATTTACAGAAGACTTCAGCATCTCAACTACAGACAAAACATTCTGATTAAAAAATGGTGAAAAGACATGAACAGACACCCAGGAAGACACTTAGTTGGTTAACCCACACGTGAAGAGAGAGAAGCATGATCATTAGCCAGTAGATAATGCAAATCAGAACTACAGTGGGATACTGCTGACTTCAACAATAAGGGCAAAAAAAGAAAACAGCAAATACTGCTGAGGCTGTGGAGAGATTAAAACAGACACTTCTGATAGAAATGTAAATGGTACAACCACTGTGGAAGAGGTGTGGTGCCTCCTTAAAAAATAGAAATAGAATTACCTTATGATCCAGGAGTCGCACTTTTAGGCTTGTATCTTACAGAAATAAGACATATGCACACCCATGTTCATTGCAGCATTATTCACAGTAGCAAAAAGATGGAAACAGCGTTAGCGCCCCTCAACAGATGAATGGATAAAATATGCTATATACACACAATTGAATATTAATAATGATAAAGAAGAACAATGAATCTGCCGAACATCTTACATGGGGGAATATGGAGAATGTCATGCTGAATGAAATAAATGGACAAATATTGTATGTATTGTATTGTAAAAAGCTGAGAATAGGTTTACATGCAGAAACATTCTCTGATGATTACCAGGGATGGAAGAGTGAAGGTGAGAGAATTACTACATTGTAGAATACTGTTCATACTGTTGAAGAGAGAGACAGTGCACACTGGTGGAAGTCTGTACAACTTGAGCAAAACATAGGAAGACCCTTGACATATATACAAGAATAATCAGCAACTGTGGTAAATGCTACAGCATTACAGCTCTGCAAGAAGAGTAATTACGGTAATTTGTGAGTAGATACATAGGCTAGTATGTGTATTATTTAGGTGAGGGAATTCACACAGGAACACACATGTACATATAGAAATATGATTATGGATATTTCTGTATGCATATCTGTAAGTGCTGCATGTGTACTCGTGTGTACAAGTGTGTGAACTTAGTTCTAAATTCTGCATACCTCCTTGCTGAATATCAGTATGTTCACCTTCAAAGTACTCCCCTTGGGAAGCTATGCACTGGTGCCAGTGCCTAGTCCACCCTTCAAAGCAATTTTGGAACTCTTTCTGAAATGGCCATTGTGCACAGTGGCATGGTGGCAAGTGCGTGAACTTAATTGCATAGTTATCTATGAGGAGTTTTTAGCCAGTAAACAAATAAATGTATTGGACAACCATACCTACTCACTTGATATGGCCCCCAATGACTTTTTTCTTTACCCAAAAATAAAGAAAATATTGAAAAGCAGACATTTTGATGACATTCCAGATATCAAGGGATATATGACAACAGCTCTGATGGCTATTCCAAAAAAGAAAAAAGAGTTCCAAAATTGCTTTAGAGGGTGAACTAGGTGCTGGCGTCAGTGCACAGCTTCCCACAGGGAGTGCTTCAAAGGTGACAGTAGTGATATTCAACAGTGATACTATGTAGCACTTTTCCAGGATAAGTTTGAGAACTTAATTGGCAGTCTTCATATGATAGACCACACAGGACACAGTTATAAAAACTTCTGTAACAGTGGGACTAAACTACTGGACTCGAAGGCTAAGGACTACTTTCTTGGGGGACTTCTAGGTCAAGTGGCAAAACACAGCTTATAAAGAGAATATTCTACATCCTGTTCTGGTGACTAGTGTCTGGGGTCTTAAAAGCTTATGAACAATTTTTGGTCTTGTCTGGGGCAAAGGAGAAAAAAGAAAACGATTCAAGGAAGCCATTAGTCCAAATATTGAAAATAAGGTCAGTCTTACTTATGAAGGAAACCCTGGTGGCTCAGTGGTTAATTGCTATAGCTGCTGACCAAAAGGTTGGCAGCTAAAATCCACCAGCAGATTTTGGAAGCTCTGTGGGGGCACTTCTGCTCTGTCTTGTAGGATTGCTGAGTCAGAATCAACTTGAGGGCAGTGGGTTTGGGCTTTTTTTGGCTTGTACCTGATGAGAAAGGAAAATTCATCCTGAAGCGATCTTTTACTTGAGATAGAACCCATGGTAGATGTAGTTTGCCATTTATTTTTTTATTTTTTTTATTTAACGTGACTGAGTGAAAATGTACATTCCTGTATAAATTTACATGCCCACCTATATGCAGCTTCCACTGCTCTCCCTGTCCGGTGACAGCACACTATTCCTCTCTGCTCCACACATGTCTCATCCTCCCAACAGCCTTCTTTCCCCTCCTCTCCACCCACTCTCCTTCCTCCAGCCAGAGGTCAGCAGAATGATATCCTATAGATGTATAGAACCATAAAGTGCATCCAATATATGGTCACTCTGCATTGCCCAGTCCAATCCATTCCTGTCCAAAGAGTGGACCTTTGTTATAATTTATGGGTAAGGGCAGCATCAGGGCCGGGGGCCATGCTCTCAGGGGAGCCCTGAAACCGCTGGACTATCAATTGAGGTCTTTTAGTGGAGATCTCAAGATGCACCCCTTTGTATTCTTGTGTTGCCAGTGAGACTCAACCTAGTGAGCTCCATCGTGGCTATCACTGGTGGTGGCCGGGCACCATCCGGTTCTTCCGGTCCCAAATTGACATAGGCAACCACTCTTGTGGGTCTCTCTGTCTTCTCGGTTGTCTTTACTGCATGTCATTGTGGTCCTCAGTGAGCATCCGTTCCTGCTGAGTTGGGACCATTTGCTGTGTCCTTGGATGGTGGCTTGGCAGCTTTCAAGACCCCAGATGCCACTTACCAATGTGGGGTGCAGAGAGCTCTCTTAGCATAACGCTAGTTGTGCCAGTTGGCCTGGAATTCGCCTAAGAGCATGGTCCCCTGCCCCCCGCCCCAGCTACTCTATCCTTGCAATATTGGGTTAAGATGGAAGGAGTACTCAAGTTATGCTGAAATCCACTTAATGTTCTTGTTCCTAATGTGTGCTATCACCACTTTCTCCCAACCAGATTTCTTGCAACTATCTAAACTAAACCCTCCCCCATCCCCCTCTCTCCCTCCCCTCCCTTGCAGCTGTCAAAGAGTCTTTTCTTCTGTACACAATCTGTTTGGGGGATCTTATCGTAGAGGTCTCCTACAATATTTGTCCTTTTGTCACTGACTACTTTCACTCAATATAATGTCTTCCAGTTGAAACCAGATTAGGAGATGTTTCCTGGAATCATCGTTATTCTTTATCATTGCGTAGTGCTCCATTGAGTATATGTACCATAGTTTACCTATCCATTCTTCTGTTGTTGGGCATCTGGGTTGATTCTATCTTTTTGCTATCATGGATTGTGCTGCGATAAACATTCTGCTTAGTTTGCCATTTTTTGTCATTACATATTAAAAAAAAAAAAAACTGCCAACCCGGTGATTGTGACTCATAGCAACCCTATAGGACAGAGTAGTACTTCCACATAGTTCCCAAGGAGAACTTGTTGGATTCAAACTGCAGATGTTTGGTTAGGAGCCCTGTCATTTAACCACTATGCCACCAGCATTTCCTAAAACCAAAAAAATAATAAATTACCATTGAGTCGATTCCAACTCATAGCAGCCCTATAGTACAGAGTAGAGTGGCCCAATAGAGTTTCCAAAGAGCTCCTGGTGGGTTTGAACTGCCTACCTTTTGGTTAGCTGCTGTAACACTTAACCATTACACTGCCAGAATTTCCAGGGTTTCAGTTATATCTAAATAGGAGTTCTGGTGATGCAGTGGTTAAGAGCTCAGGCTGCTAACCAAAAGGTCAGCAGTTTGAATACAACTATGTAACTATGAACTAAATGTAACATTTTCAAGTGGAATGGGAGTCCTGTAGCAAAGGCAAGGCATAAATGTTGGATAAGAAATTAGGAGAAGGTTTTCCCAGTCTAAGTCTGGTGTCATTTTGGAAGCTTTGTAAAACCAGGTAGCCTGTCATGTGCAATTCTAATGATAAACACTACACAGGAACAAGGCAGTGTCAGCAAAACTTCAACTTTTGAAGACTATTTTAAAATAAAAATTTCAGAAACTTGGCAGTTTTTTATGGTATCCTTCCCATGGCAGGTGTTTCTGATGGAACATAATAACTTTGCAGATGTGTGGTTGATTTATTGACTTACACAGTGTCTGTGCACTTGATCTGTTGCTTTGGGCTAGGAATATTATCAAAAATGATGAACTTCAGAAAAATAAGGACAGATAGGGAAAATGTCAGGTGTTGTATTGACTTTCAAAGCTATCTTAAATGTAGTTACCAAAATTTACAATAGCAAACTTATTGTAAATTATTATAAATTTGCATGTACCAAATTGTAGACTATAGAATTTAGAAAAACTTAAACTGTGGAAAGAATCAAAATAATATTAAGAAAGTAGAAGTAGTTTAGTGTGGCAAGAAATTGGCACATAGATAAAAGTTCCATAAAGAACATGAATATTGTACTTTCTAAACAATTCCTGATTTTTTTTATATAAAAGTGAATATCATTATAAGGTTTAAAAAAGACTAGACTGTGGTTTACCCTTGGTGAAACCTCTGATACGAGATATGTGTAGTTTACAAAGTACAGGTTAATAACAAGTCTCCCCTATTAACCAGGTGGAGAAATGATTTCATAGATAACCAGAAAACAGTGTTTAAACTTGGTTTTTAAGTTTCTGAATATGATGTCAGGCCTTTCCAATAGAGAACAAAACTCTTTGCCATTAAGTCAGTTCCCACTCATGCAACCCTGTTGGACCGAGTAGAACTACCTTATTAGCGTTTCCAAGGAGCAGCTAGTAGATATGAACTGCCAACCCACAAACCAAACCCACTGCTGTCAAGTAGATGTCAACTCATAATGATGCCATAGGATTTCCAATGCTCTGTCTGAATCTCTACAGAAACAGACTGCCACACCTTTCTTTCTAGTGTGGAGCTACTGGTAGTTTCAAACCACTGACCTTTCTTTTGGCAACTAATGGTTTTAATGAGTAGGCCACCAGGGTTCCTTAGAGACTAGGAAACTAATTTAAAATACAAAAAAAATAAAAGACAAGAAAGATTTTTTTCTGGATATAAGTTGCTTGACCTTTAAAAGTCAAGTAGGCATACCTTGGAGCACCAAGGACCGCTTTTTTGGGAAGAAAATATAATCTTTAAAACTATATGCTTGTAAGCTCAACTTCTGTAGTCTACAGACATTCCAAAAACATCATAAAAGGTACTGGCAGATTCCATTAAGTCTGAGAAAAAGATAAAGGGTCACAACTAGAATAGCCGTAGAAGAAAAAGTTTTTCAGATGAATTTAGATTCTCAATAACTAAAGCAAATTTGGCACCTAACAACAACAAAGCAAATTCAGCATAAAATATTTAGTTAGATGTTCAGTTTAGTGATAAAGACTTAAGATGCTAAGAGTTCAGATGTAAATTAGAGTAAACGTAGATGAAATTTATCTTTATACTAAAAAAAAAGATTTTAATTTCTGCTTTAGATTTCTGGGTACATGGAAGGCTGAACTGAATGCCTCCCCTCCTATCAAAAAATGCTAAATTTGGAAGACATTATGTTGAATGAAAGTACTCAGCGACAAAAGGACAAATATTGTATGAGACCTCTACGATCAGATCTCAAAAACAGACTTGTGTATGGAAGAAAAGACTCTTTGACAGCTGCAAGGGAGGGGAGGGAGAAGGAGGAGGGTTTAGATTAGATAGTTCCTAGAAATCTGGTTGGGAGAAACTGGTGATGGCACACATTAGAAACAAGAACAACATTACGTGGACTTCAGCATGACTTGAGTACTCCTTCCATCTTAACCCAATATTGCAAGGATAGAGTAGCTGGGACAGGAGGCAGGGGACCATGGTCTTAGGTGAAATCGAGGCCAATTGGCACAACGAGCGTTTTGCTAGGAGGGTTCTCTGCACCCCACATTGGTGAATGGTGTCTGGGGTCTTGAAAGCTGCCAAGCTGCCATCCGAGGACACAGCAAATGGTCCCAACTCAGCAGGAACGGATGCTCACTGAGGACCAAAATGACATGCGGTAAGGACAACCTAGAAGACAGAGAGACCCACATGAGTGGGTGCCTACATCGACTTGGGACCAGAAGAACTGGATGGTGCCCGGCCACCACCAGTGATAGCCACGATGGAGCTCACTAGGTTGAGTCTCACTGGCAACACAAGAATAAAAAGGGGTGCATCCTGACATCTCCACTGAAAGAGCTCAATTGATGGTCCAGCAGTTTCAGGGTTCCCCTGAGAGCATGGCCCCTGGCCCTGATGCTGCCCTTGCCCATAAATCATAACGAAGGTCCACTCTTTGGACACGAGTGGATTGGACTGGGCAATGCAGAGTGACCATATATTGGATGCACTTATGGTTCTATACATCTATAGGATATCATCCTGCTGACCTCTGGCTGGAGGAAGGAGAGTGGACGGAGAGGAGGGGAAAGGCGGCTATTGGGAGGATGACACGTGTGGAGGAATAGTGTGCTGTCACCGGACAGGGAGAGCAGTGGAAGCTGCATATAGGTGGGCATGTAAATTTATACGGGAATGTACATTTTCAGTCAGTTATATTAAATAAAAAAAATGATAAATTTAATCTTTTTAAAAAGAATTTATCTTTAATTCATAGTAGATCTCAAAAGAAAAAGGAATAGCCAGATACCAGGAACTACCAAGAGAACCAAGTCAGAGTGCAAAGGGAAAGTTGATGCTATTACAGCCATCTGGTGTACAAGGTATAGTTACCGCCTAATGTTTATGTGAACAGGAGACATAGCTAGCCATTGGCCCACTCAAAGTAAGGAGCTAAAATCAAATACCCTGCACAAAGCCTAGACCTTAATTCCTAAAAAAAAGTAAGACTCTGGTGCTGATAGGGAACAAGGGAACTTGTCAACTCTTCATGAATAAGTGGGAGAGGAAAAGTTAGGAAACAAGGTCACTTCCTAGGGAATTGTACAATCTGAAATTACACTGCAATGCTGGTGAAAACTCTTCTAGGATCATTGAAATCCCTTGAGGCCAAATTCAGCAAAAGTGAAACCCCTATGAGTGGTATATCTGCATTTAGGACTCAGAGAACTTGCCTCTCTTTTGAGGATGAGCATAACAATAGAAAGAACTACAAAGTATATCATGAGCAGTAGTCAGCAGGTACAATGCACAGAAAACCAAAAACAGTAGGATACTGTAACTCTTTTTAACAACTGATAATACTAGGTTAATCTCAAAAATTGTATTTAAATCCATTTAAAATAAAGACATGAAAGAATAGATATCTTAATAAAAAGGGTAATATAGAAAGCATTAATATTTTTAAAATATATTTAACTCCTTGGAAAAATATGTGTGTGTGTTTTAAATTATTAAGTCAGTGGACAAGATAAATTGCAGATTAGATGCAATCAAAAAGGAGAATTAAAGAGCTGGAAGACAGATCTGATAAATTACCAGAATACAGCACAGCGAGATTAAGATGTGAAGATACAAAGAGCAGTTAACTGAGGAGAAAACAAAAAGCTTAATGAGGTAGAAAAACAACAGTTGCACAAGAAAGGAAATAACTAATGTCAGAAACAAAAGTGAATATAACTACTGAAGCAAACAAGATTTAAAAATCAAATGGATACTGCCAACAACTTTATATCTGTTTATTGGAAAACTCAGATGAAATGAAAAATTTTCTAGGAAAGGAAAAATTTCCAAAGTTTACTCAAGAACAAATGAAATGAGCCTACAATTATTAAAGAAATCATATCAGTGATAAAGACTTTAGATTTGAAGAGTTCAGACATAATAGCACTATTTCGTGAGTAATTTTAGAAACAAAAAACAGGCAGCCCCTATTTTACGCCACCTTTTCCCGAGAATGGGAAGGAGAAGTTCACCAGTTCCTCATGTGACTCGAGTATAACTTTTAACAGCAGCATCACGTGAGGATAGTATGTTCTTTTAAAATACAGATGTGGAAATTCAACATAAATCTTAGGAAACTGAACCTGACCATTTATTTATTAAAAATACATCCATAGTATAAATGTTATCAGTTCTTTCAAAAAAAATCATGTATGTTCAATAAACTTCTAATCAAGATCCCAAGAAAAATTTTAATGGGAATTGATTAGCTTGTCATAAAATTGATATAAAAATTAAAAACTAATTTTATAGTAAGTATCCAGGTTACTGATGTTCGGCTTTCAACTTGTTCTTGCCCTTTGTTGTTGTTTCACACCAAGAAAACTAAACCCACTGCTGTCAAGCCAATTCATAGTGACCCTGTGAGGCAGAGTAGAACTGCTCCACAGGGTTTCCAAGGAGTGCCTGCCAACCTTCTGGTTAGCAGATGTTGTGTTGTTAGGTGCCATCAAATCAGCGCCAACTCACAGCACCCGTGTGTGCAACAGAACAAAACACTACCTAGGCTTGTGACATCCGCACAATCATTGTTAAGCTTGAGCCCATCCTTGCAGCGACTGTGTCTGTCCATCTCATTGAAGGTCTTCCTCTTTTTTGGTGACCGTCTACTCCACTTGCCTTTTAATGTTATGTAGAACAATTGATCCAAACCCTACTCTCAACACATTCTTCATCATAATCACCTTCACTTACTGCACATGTGGCTTTTAAAACATTAGAAAGGCCTTGAACCTTTTCTTGCACTAAAGGAAGGCTGAAGAAAGAACCATGTGCACCAGTGCCAAGTTCCCTACAAATCTGAGCTAATGACACAGTTAGGAATGGGTGTCGTCATAACCCTGGGACTGTCTGTGTTCAGGAAAAAGGAGAGCAGTAGATTTATGACATATCACAATGTAATGTCTGGGAGTATAGAAGTAGTGTAACTAACTGGGAAAGTTACTTTGAAAGCTGGCAGAGCCTTTAAAAATTAAACATTTACCTGCTCCTTGACCTAGCAGTTTCACTCCTAGGTATTGCCCTCAAAGAATGAAAAGTGTGGTAAAAGTGGAGTGCTGTATGGACAGTACTTTATTTTCTAAAATAAACCACTATGAAGCAAGCACATGACAAAATACTTAATTTGGTAAATGTAGATGGTACAGACTTATGTATTTATTGTATTCTTCACTGTGTTTATATGTTGGAAATATTTCATGTTTTAAAAAGAAAAACAGCAGAGTATTTGAAGCTGGTATTCAGAATGAGTAGTGGTGATTCAGTGTCATTCTGGCCATTAAATGGACATCCTCAGTGTGTAAATAACATCAGATTTCCAAGGACAGAAAAGAGGCTGTTGGAAGATGAGCATCTATAGCTAGGGAAATAGGCCAAGGGAGATGACCTAGAAAGACAGAAGTAGTCAGAAAGGAATGACGCTGACCTCCTTAATAAACTTCCATGATGTCTTAGTTATCTAGTGCTGCTGTGACAGAAATACCACAACTTCATGGCTGTAACAATTTATTCTCATAGTCTAGTAGGCTCTAAATCCAAATTCAGGGCGTCAGCTCTAAGAGAAGGCTTTCTCTGTTAGCTCTGGAGGAAGCTATCATCAGTCTTCCCCAATGCAAGGAGCTTCTCTGTGCAGGAACTGTGGGTCCAAAAGAGGTGCCCTGTTCCCAGTGCTATTTTCTTGGTGGTATGAGGTCTCTCTCTGTTCACTTCTCTCTTTTATATCTCAAAAGAGATTGGCTGAAGACACCATCGAGTCCTGTCGATTGAGTCCTGCCTTGTTAATCTAACTGCCACTAATCCCATCTCATTAACATCACAGAGATAGGACTTACAATACATAGGGAAATCACATCACATGACAGATAGTGGACAATCACACAGTATTGGGAATCATGGCCCAGCCAAGTTGACAGATATTTTTGAGGAACACATTCAACTTTCAGTCATCAGTGTCTTAATAATGGCATTCATGAGAAATAGCAAACAGAAACTTTTGAAATCAGTTGAAGTTGAGTGTTAACACTAGCACCTTTTCTTCATGAGTTCACTGATGTGGTTGCTGCTGGGGATCAGTAACCAAAAAGTGCCTTGTCATCAGCCCGATGTTGAAATCGATACCTCTCTAATGTAACACTACATAAGGATCTGTACAGTCCTCTTTCACTCTTCCCTTTTGATAGCCTTCAGGTTATTATGTGTGTTACAAATTAAGTGATTGTTTTCTGCAAAGGACAGTCTCATTTCTTTATATGCTGATAGGGCATCATGTAAATGGGAAGTTTTCATAGTTTTCTGATTTGGAACCTTGGACTTTGATGTAGTGGAGTAGAAAGTAGCATAATAAACTGTATGCGTATGCTTTAACTTCTCCAGGCTGTTTGCCTCTGAAGACTGAAATTTTTCCTAGAAAATATTTTCTACAGGCAGATAGATTGTACGTATTTAGAAGTAATGTACTACTATTAAGAAGATGTTTTTTCCTTGGTTTACATGTTTTACTGTTTTTAGTTTGAGGACTCAGTGGCTTCTGTCTAGACAGGTGGTCTTCCTCCTGGGTTATTCATGCAACAGCCTTCAACACCCACAGGGGTCAGAGCCTTACGTTTTAAAACATTTTACCAGAGATACTGTGACTGACACTGTTTCTTAAGCTTTTTATTTTTGTATTGGGGGAGGCTGAGCAGCTTTATATACTTATGTATCTTTTAAAGATTCACTGTATCAGTGTTTCCTGGATGTTTTTCTTACTGTATTTGTCATTTTTCTCTTCTATTTTTAATGACATCTGTTAAAAATTTTTTAAACAGCTAGCTTTGAGATATAATTCATGTACCATATACTTCACGTGTTTAAAAAATGTACAATTCACTGGTTTTTAGTGTATTCCCAAAGTTATGCAAACATCATCATAGTTTGATTCTTTGTGTGTGTGTGGTAGAGTGTATATATTGCAGAGAATATATATTGTAGAGTGTATGTATTTTAGAGTGTATATATTGTAGAGTATGCCAAGCCAAATATATAATTTGCTAATTCAGCCATTTTAATGTGTATAAATCAGTGACATTAATTATATTCACCATGCTGTGCAACCATCACCACAGTCCATTACCAAATTTTTTGTTACCCCAAATAAAAACTCAAGACCCCTTCAGCAGTAACTCCCCATTTTCCCCTCCCACCCACTCTTGCTGACCACTAATAAACTTTAGTGTCTATGCCTTTGCCTATTCTAGAAGTTTCATGGAAATGGAATCATATAATATTTGTTCTCTTGGGTCTGATATTTCACGGAGCATGATGTTTCCTAGATTCATCATTTCTCTCTGCGGATGAATTCCACTGCATGCACATACCACATTTAGTTCCTCCAGTCATTTGTTGATGGGCACTTGGGCTGTGTACACCTTTGTGGCTGTTGTGAATAGTGCTGCAGCGAACATCGGTATACACATATATCAGTGTGAGTTTCTGCTTTCAAGTATAAAAGCTGATTTTTAAGCTTTTATGTAAGTATTCTTGCAACAACTAGAGTATTACTAAGAGAGTCTTCTCCATCCCATACTGGTGAGTGACGTGTGGAGTCTTGAAAACTGGCAAGCTGCCATTCGAGGTACATCAAGTTGTCCCTACTCAACAGGAACAGGTGATCACCGAGGACCAAAATGACATGGGGGAAAGAGAACCCAGGGGACAGAAAGACCCACGTGAATGGGTGACTACATCAGCATGTGACCAGAAGAACCAGGTGGTGCCTGGCCACCACCAGTGACAGCCATGATGGAGCTCACAAAGTTGAGTCTCAGTGGCAATGTGAGAATAAAAAGGGGTGCACCCTGAGAACTCCACTGAAAGACTACAGTTGATGGGGTTCCCCTGGGAGCGTGGCCCCTAGACCTGATGTTGCCTGTCTTAGTCACCTGCTGCTGCTCCAACAGAAAATACCACAAATGGAAGGCTTCAAAAGGAGAAACTTTATTGTCACAGTCCAGTAAGCCATAAATCCATTAATGAGTTGCAAGTCCACTCAATAAGAGGTTATCACAGTCCAGTAAGCTAAGTCCAAATTCAAGGAGAGCATCTTGGCACAGAAACCTCAGGTCCAAAGAATGTGCTCTGCTCTCTCTTGCTTTCTTGGTGGCATGAGGTTCTCAACTTCTTTGCTCACTTCTGTCCCTTATATCCCACAAGCTTGTAGCTTGATTCCTGCCTCACCAACACAACTGCTGCCCGTTCTCCATCATCAGTATCATAGAGGCAGGATTCAGAACACATGGGAGGAGTGGCACCATATTGGGACTCATGGCTGAGTCAAGTCAACACATACATTTTTGAGGGGACACAATCCAATCTATAACACTGCCCCTGTCCATAAATCATTACTGAGGTCAACTCCTCAGGTAGGAAAAGATTGGAACTGGTGAAACAGAGTGACCATATCATGTGTGCACTTTATGGTTCTGTGCATCTATAGGATGTTGTCCTACTGGCCTCTTACTGGATGGAAATGGAGAGGGTGGAGAAGAGGGGACAAGAGATTGTCAAGAGGATATGGCATGTATAGAATAGGAGAAGTGTGCTGTCACCAGGCAAGGAGAGCAGTAGGCACTACACATAGGCAGACATGTGAATTTGGACTGGATTGTACACTTTCACAATCAGAATGAATAAATAAAACATATATATAAAGTACTCTTGCAGCAAAATGTCATGCCTGCTAAATTTTTAATGTCTTAAAATGAATCTAATAATCCAATTTTCGGTAGATTTTTTATAACTTACTCAGTTTTGTTAAGAATATACACAGCAGAAGATACACCAATTCAGCAGTCTCTACACATACAAATCAGTGATGTTACTTACATTCTTTGTGTTGTACAATGGTTGTTACTCTCCTTTTCTGAATTGTTCTTCCCCGATTAATGTAAACTCACTGCCCCCTAAGTTTCCTATCTGATCATTCAAGCTGCTGTTGTCACTTTGATCCCATACAAACAAAAACCAAACCCACTGCCATCAAGTCGATTCTCACTGGTAGCCACCTTATAGGACAAAGTAGAACTGCCCTGTAGAGTTTCCAAAGAGTGCCTGGTGGATTTGAACTGCTGACCTTTGGTTAGCAGACTTGGCAACTTAACCGCTACATCACCAGGGTTTCATGATCCAGATAGATAGTTCTTAAAAGATCACAGTGCTCAACATAGAAATTCTTTACTATTTACACTGAACTATTAGTTTTATGAAGACCTCACTGGTTCTGAAACACAAAGTCACACCATCAGAATTGGGCCATGGTCCCTGCCAGTGTGAGATTCTGACTTCTGTGGCTGTTAAAGTATTGAGACCCTTCTTGTTGTCATCCAGGCAAACAGGAAAAAAACTAAAAAACCTACAAAGAAACAGCAAAAAATACCTAAGGATACAAAAAGTCGAGTACTGAGGTAAAGAATAACAGAATGAATCTCATGATGAAACATTAATATCTGTGGTTATTTTTCAGTTTTCAACTCCCCTACCAAAAAGAACAAAAAAGCCCGTTGCCACTGAGTCCAATCCAACTCATAGCCGTCCTACGATAGAGAGTAGAGCTGCCCCCTAGAGTTTCCAAGAAGCGCCCGGTGAATTCCAACTACAAACCTTTCTGCTTAGCAGCTAGAACACTTCACTACTCCACCAGGGCTTCCATCAGCCCCCATAAGAGTCACCAGATTTGAGGCAAGTTTATTCAGTGAGCACTTCACACACTGTGTTCATTGCATTCTGCTAAGTAATTTGGATTAGATTTAGAAGTAAACTGGAAGATCCATGGCGTTTATCTTTTGAAGGGGGTTTAGGATGAAGATCTCACCTGTTACCCAGTGACCAAGATGTGACAAGGACCCAGTACGTACTTACACAGTAAACGGATCAATCTATCAAATAGCTGATTTTGGAAGAGTAGGTCTTCCACTGTGGGCAAAGAGCTGGAATTTCTAATGAGCCAGGCATATAGGAGGCAAACTCTGCCAAAGAGAATTCATACTGGGAAGCCCTGTGTGATAGCAACTGGCAAAAATAGTTCTCTTTGCCAGACTGTGGGATTTGTGTCTGTTTTTACAAGCATTATAAAAACCAAAACAGCCAAACCTAGTGCTGTTGAGTTGCTGCCTACTCATAGCAACCCTATAGGACAGCGTAGAACTGCCCCATAGAGTTTCCAAGGAGCACCCGGCCCATCTGAACTGCCAGCATTTTGGTGAGCAGGTGTAACACCTAACCACTACGTCACCAGGGGAGCCGCTCAAAGTTCATAAGGGAAAAAGCAGAGCGATGACTGAATCAGTGTCTGGAAAGGCGTGACTGGCAGTGGTTTGAAGGAAGAAGAGGCACCAGTAAGAGCGTCTGGAAAGTATTTCAAGTGCACTGCTTTTCTGAGTCTTGGTAAAAGTTATGTTTTCTTTTCCTGATTATTAAATGTTGTAAAGTTCATTTTTCTTTATAATATGTGCCCTAGATTCTACTTCGTGAAGGCTGCAAGAAGATTCTGGTGGCCGACTCTTTGTCCTTGCTGAAGAAAATGCAGCGAACTCAAATGAAAGGTGTTCTGGTGGATGGTGGGTAAACTGAACACTTACTCAGCTTTGAGAGGGGTCTCCAAATAAAACATTATAACCCAAAGTACATCTGTTACCTTTCAGAGGAGAACGTCTGTGAGTCCTGCCTTTCCCCTATTCTCCCCTCAGGTAAGAATGTTTGGGAGGAAAAAATATTTCTCAAAAATGTGTTAATGATGGATATAATAAAAATTAACTGATCACTGTTTATAAAACCTCATAATATTCAGAATTGCACAGTTTGAAGAAACATGGTGGTACACAATCCTAACTTACTTTAATGGTAGTTCTGCCCTTCTTGAAAGTGGAGGTTCTCAGGCTTTGGGGTAAATCAGCATCCCCTGAAGGTCTTAAAATGCTGATCACTGGGCCCTAACCTGGGAGTCTCTGATCAGTCATTCTGGGGTAGGGCCTGAGGATATGCATTTCTAACAAGTTCCCAGGGGGTTATTGATGCTTCTGGCCCCAGACCCATTGCCATCAAGTCAATTACATCTCACAGTAAGTGTGTAACAACAGATTGAGAACCACTGCTCTAGAGTAGAACAAAATGAAAACTTGGTATCAACACTGCTTAAACTCTTAAGGCTTAAGAACCATGTATCTAGGAAACATTTTTTACAGCTTTTGCTTTCCTTTAAACGTTCTCTTTGCCGTAGGGCTGTAGGCACCCATATTGTCTCACAATTCATGATAAACATTATTTGTCATCTAATTGGAACTGTGACGCTTAAAAAATTTGTTCATTTATAGTTATTGGTGTGTGTGTGCATGTGTATCTTCACTTATAATCAGAAGCAGCTTAGTTAAAGGCAAAAGAAGAGGAAAATCACATAATTTTAAATTAGAAATTAGCAAAGCATAGTTGTTAGGATGCTAAAACTACTTTTCTTAATGTAAACTTAGCACTACAAGGCCTAGAAAAACCAAAACCAAACCCACTGCCATTGAGTCGGGTCTGACGCATAGGGACCCTAGAGGTCAGAGTAGAGCTGCCCCATAGAGTTTCCAAGGAGCACCTGGTAGATTTGAACTGCCGACCTTTGGTTAGCAGACGTAGTGCTTCACCCACTGCCACCAAGATTTCCTGACATGGCCTAGAGGCCCCACCATTTAGCTGTAATTAGAGAGTATGTCGTAGGGCAGCAAGATGATAAGTAGCTTCTTCTAGATACTTTTGTAGATGAAATAGGTTTGAATTTTGAGTGCTTATGTTAAGAATTATAATGGGACACAGGAAAAATAGTGAGCATGTATAGTTTTCTTAGGTAATATTCTCAGGAAGAGACTGCACATTCCCCGCTATACAATTAGAAAGCAGCTCTAGTGGTGCCCACGTGGTTAAGTGCTGGGCTGCTGACCAGAAGGTTAGTAGTTCAAACACACTTATTGGCTCCACAGGGGAAAAAAACCTGACAGTCTACTCCCGGAAAGATTATAGCTTAGAAAACCCTATGGGACAACTCTACTCTAACGCTTGGAGTCCTCGTGAATGCAAATCAACTCTTCGGCACTCAGCAAACAATATGCAATTAGATTAAATTAACAATTTATTTACACAAGGATGCCATATCATAAAAACTGGCCACAGAGAGTAGGAGCAGATGAGGTATGCTCCCAGGCAGAGGTACTAAAATGCAAGATCACAGCTAGAATGTAACAGATCTGAAATCAGTGAACATTCTTGGCAGGTAAAGAAGCAGAAAGCATTTTTATAAGGTGACAAAGTTGACTACAGCATTAGTGGTGTGGTTTATAGTGTGGATGTATATGTGGGTGTGTGCAATTGCACAATACACATGCAGTACACTCAAGAGATTCTAATTTTTAAAGGTAAACTTGTTGCATTTGCTGTGGACCCATTCCCACTTGTCATTCAGGTAACTGAGACAAAGGTTAAGCTAGTTGCCTGTGAATACAGAGCAGTGGAATTGCACACCAGCTTTTCATTTGCTCACACCACCTTGGGGAACGGTTCCTGTGATGCTTTTCCAGAGGCAGCTTAGGTCTTACTGAAAAATCAGATTATGACAGGCTTTCCCATCAGGACTGGTGAAAAGAGCTTGTGGTCTGCTTTTGCATTTAATTTTCTCTCTTGCTCCCTTCTCCCTGCACCCCAGATGCAGCTAAGCCCTTCAGCATGGTGGTCTTCCACTGCAGGCATATGTTCCACAAGGAGTGTCTGCCTGTACCCAGCATGGTGAGTGGCCAGCGTGACACGTGTCACCTGAAGAGAAGTCGATGTGTTCAGAGGGATGTGCTCAGAATCACAGCCCATCATCCCTTTGGCACTGTGTGTTCTCAGTGTTACAATAGAGCTTTCCATCTTGTAAGAGAAATTAATGTCTTTATCCAGTATAAAAATATTTGATATACTACATAAACATTATAAAAGCATAATAGTTCATTCAGGTCATATTAATGACTGTTAAGCTATCTAGATGTGACATACAGTAGAGAATTATTTCGTGTAACTTTTTCAACCCGGTATTAGTATCACAGTGTTGTGACTCTCTGGTGACAAGACGTGTTCCACACTCCCAATAGACTTATTTTGCTGCAGAGTGTCTTGTGAGTCACAGAATAGCAACTGGGCTTTACCCGATGTGAACCAGAAGTCATCTCCAGAAAAAGAATGGCATTTCATAGGTTCCTCCCCAGCCAACAGTTAGCCCTATTGGAATATTTTTGAATATTAAAGAGAGAGGGTCATGTTATGTTTATTTTGCTTTTAATCTGTGTTTTTGTGTGTGTATGTGTGTGTTTGTTTGCCATGTATTTAGAACTCTCCTGCACAGTTCTGCAACATCTGCAGTGCTAAGAACCGCGGACCAGGAAGCGGAATTATGGAAATGAAAAAGTAGCTTGATTCAGCTTGTCGGTGTCATCCTCGGTTTTAAGACTTTATTTTTGCAACAGTAGAAGCATTGGTTGACATGAGTGCTGTTAAAGAGATTTGTACATGTTTATGTCGCCATGAGTTGGATCCGACTCGACGGCACTTGGCTTTGGCTATGTTATAAGACCGAAAAGCCCAAACCCACTGCTGTCAAGTCAGAAAAAAATTTTCTTTTTCTTCATCATGCCTGTCAACTAGAGGTATTTTGGTTTTTGCCTTTTTTTTTTTTTTGCAATTGGTAAAAAAGTTGGGCTCCCCCATGCCTGGAAATATTTGGGTTTATAGTTGCTGTTTCATCATTGATTGGTTTGGCTCATTCATTATGTAGCATGGAAACTTAAGTCTAAAAGTTAGAAATGAATTTTTCAGACCTTCTAAACGTTCCACCGTAAGCGGGCTGCTGAGACTCCTTCCCAGCGGCGGTAAGCACGGCCAGCTGTGTCCGTTCGCTGCCCCCAGCAAGCGCCGCCCCTCTGCCGTCTGCGGGCGATCTTCACCTTCTGGGCTTGGTGCCTTAACCATCCCCCCAACCGCCTTTATTTATTTTATTTTTTTTCTTTATTTCATTATTTTTCTGATTGTGCTTTATGTTTAAAGGTCAACCTAGTTTCTCATTAAATTACGTATATATATGTTTTGTGGGAAACCCTGATAACATAGTGGTCAAGAGTTGGACGGCTAAGCAGCAGTTGAATCCACCAGGCACTCCTTAGATTGTTTTGTGACTTTGATTGCAATCCCCTCATGTGACAGTGCTCTCCCCGTTTCTACCCCAGGTTCCCTGTGTCCATTTATTTGTCTAGTTACCCTGTCCTTTCTGTCTTCTTATCTTTATGTTGAGGCAGGAGACACCCCTTTGGTCTCGTATGCCTGATTAACCTAAGAAGCGTGTTCCTCACAAATATTATTCATTTAATAAGCCTGTCTAACATTTGTCTAAAAAGTGGGCTTTGGGTGAGTTTGGCTTTTTGTATATAAAATTTGCAGGCAATTAACAGGCATTTAGTGAAACATTATGTAGATCGTCTGCTATTTAGTCTGGGAAGTGTTAGCAGTCTAATCTCATGCAGCCTTATGTTTACTTAATCACATGTCCTGTGTGTCTAGATGGTAAGCACAGTATCTGGCCCAAGCAGGCACTTGTTGTTTGTTGACTGAATAAATATTAATTCTTCTCACTGTAAAAGACTCTGTTTTCTTGCATTAATAACTGCGTCAGTAGTGTTTGGTGCCCTCATAAGGAATGGAAGAGTTTCAGCACTGTAGATCCTGACGTCGTTTGTTAGTTTTTGATAGGAAGCAGTAAATAGGTGACTGTAAAATCTGAGAGGGACACCCTGGAGAAATAGGACCGCCTAATGCCAAAGGGTGGCTTAACAGTGTTTCTTTTAGTGTCTATGGTGCCTCTTTCTTTCTTGCAGTACCCAGAGCAGATGTAGGAGAGAATTCAAACTTGTGATGGTGTACTGTAGTTATGAGCTTCATGTGTCTTCGACTGTGCTGTCATCCTCTAAAGTGTATAAAGGGGGCATTGGTGGTTCATTGGTAGATTTCTCACCTTCCAGGTGGGAGAACTGGGTTTAGTTCTTAGCCAGTGCAGCACAAGTATAGCCACTGCCCATCTGTCAGGGGAGGCTTGTGTGTTGCTGAGTATATTTCAGTGGAACTTCTAGACTAAGGGACTAGGAAAAAAGGTCTGGCTGGCTACTTCCAAAAAGCAGCCAATGAAATTCTAAGGGGATGGTGCAGGAGGGCCTAGCAGTGTTTCCTTCTGTTGTATATGATGTCAGCATGAGTCAAGGGCTTACTGAATGACAGCTAATAAGTAAAACTGTATTCGTAAAAATATGAAAACACCTACTTGTTGTTCTGTGCTTTAGCCCCATCCCGAAAGAATAAAACCCACTGACATCAAATCAGTGCTCACTCATAACACAAGTGCTCTTTGACTTGCAGTTGAAAGGGAGTAACCTCTGGCAAACAACAGACTTCCTCTGTTGGACTGAAGGAAACTCAGATGGCAGAGTGGGTAACCTTACATGCTAAGGCTATTACAGAAGGTTGGCAGTTCAAATCCACCAGGCACTCCTTGGAAACTCAGTGGGGCAGTTCTCCCCTGTCTATAGGGTTGCAGTGAGACAGAATTGACTCAACAGCAGTGGGTTTGGTTTTTGCCTTGGTCTTAAATATTTGGAGCTAAAAGGTTCCTTTCTTGTTTAATGTTACCCTCAGTCCACTCAGAGTCTCTTTAGAGACTTGTTCTTTTTGCTACGCTGCTAATTTTCAATTTTCCTGTTTTCACCAGAGCAACCATTCCTTCACAGAAATTGTCACAAGGAAGTCCATTTTGAAACACAGCTAAAAGCAAAGCTACCTTACTTGTGTTGGAGAAAAGAAATGGAGTTGCATAATGCGTATTTCATACCTTCCACTTCAAGAAAACTTCTCAGATGAGTGTGAAACAGCCAAAGTGCCAAGTTATTTTGTGATAACAATTTTATTTTGCTTTTATTTCAACTAGCAGGATTTTATACTAGTTTAAGTATATTTATCCTTGAGAATTTTTAAGTTCTAATGAATTTTTTATTTGGTTATTATGTAATTGTCTTTTTAATATTATAAAACTAAACATTTATCAAGCAATTACTGTTTCAGTCACTGCCATAAGCACTTTTACTTATATTATCACATTTAATTGTCATACCCAGGTAGGTATTATTATCATTAACAATATGATTATCATTATTTTGTAGACACAGAAGTTAAAGAACTAAACAGTTAAGCTTTTGGCACCAAAAAAGAAAAAAACAAACTGCCGCCATGGAGTCACTTCCAACTCATAGTTACCCTATAGAACATAGTAGAACTGACCCATAAGTTTCCACAGAGCACCTGGCGAATTTGAACAGCTGGATGACCATTTCGTTAGCCACCATAGCACTTAACCACTACACCACCCGGGTTTCCACACCCCACCACCAAGGTGGTTAAAAACTCAGCATCTAACCAAAAAATCAGTAGTTCAAATCCACCAGCAACTCCTTGGAAACCCTGTGGGGCAGTGCTGCTCTGTCCTGTTGGGTCACTATGAGTTGGGATTGACTTGATGGCATTGGGTTTGGTTTTTTTTTTTTTGGTTAAAGTCAAGTAGCAGTCAAGTTTCACTACTAATATTCAGACTAGAATGCAATCCACCTTTATACTGTGTTGTCTTAACTATGTATTTGATTTTTTTAAAGAACTTATTTTCAGTTAGTGTATAGAAAACAAAATCTACTCTAGCTTGCAGAAAGGGAGTTATTATTGGGTACACTGTGGCTTCCAGAGTCATTGAGAGGACTGCAGACAGCAGGGAACGCTTCCAGGAACACCTCCCAAAACCATCCCTCAGAACTAGGCTGCCAAGGGCACTGCTGCTACCTCAGTCCAAAGAAGAGCTGCAGCCAGCAATGCAGGTTGTTTCAAAGTCATTGTTGTATGAATAAAAAACACATGTCTCCATTTCTTCAGTACTCTCTCTCAGTAACATTAAGCTAAGGCAAATTCTGTGTGTGTGTATGTGCTAAATATTATACCAGTTTATTCTGTTTTCCATTATCAAGATTCAGGCTATTAAAACATCGCCAGTGTGAACACTAAACAGTAACTTTGACTTCCCACACACCCATCCCTGGACGCTTAACCAAGTGGTGTTTTATAAAACCTGAAAAGGAAGGCCTTCCTCTTGTGTGCTGCAGATTTTGTGACGATTCAGAGCAGTGTGTTACCAGTAATAAAGCAAGAAGGAAAAGCTCAGTTCATAAGAGCTGGTCTCCCACATGCAGCCACTCTCCATTCCCATCTTTATTTTGCAGCCTCAATGTGATTCTAAAAGGAAAGCATGGTCACTGCGTGCCCGCCTCCAAGCCCTCAGGAATCCCCTTGGCCTGCGTGTGAAAGAACTGTCAGTCTCCAGCTTGACCTACACACCCCATCACACTTACCATTGCAGCCTCATTTCTATCACTCCCTGAACTCCAGGCATTAGCAGTTTATCTGTGGGTTCCTTTGCTTTTATCTTTGCAGCTGTTCTTCATCCTTTGAGATTGCTCATACTCCTCACTCACCTGACTGGGTAGGAGACCTCTGCTTGTCCTCACAAAGCATCCAGGGATTGATCCGCCTTAGTCACACTGCATTACAGTTGTCTATATAGTAAGAACAGAGGCCTGGTAGCATAGCAGTTGAGAACTACAGGTGCAAACCAGAAAGTCAGTAGTTCACATCCACCAACTGCCACTTGGAAACTCTATGGATCAGTTCTACTGTCCAGTAAGGTTGCTATGAGTTGGAATTGACTCAGTATAATAATCCACAAACGTAGATCTGCAAAAGGATACCTTTTAATTCCTCTCTTGAGTTCATATTCTATGTAGTGACCTCAGTTTATCTTGTGGTGAACTCTGATAAATCAGGCTTACCTTGATTAGTTCAGGGGACCCATTCTTTCCTGGGAAGCCAGGATGTTCTGGCGTAGTAATAGGGGCGGTCTCATTGTGCCCCCATGTCAGTGAGAAGGAGGCATTTGGCCTTCAGTTGACCTCTGCCTGTGCTGACATTGGCTGATATGTCTGCAGTTACAGTTAGCCTCTGGTCATTAGCCCTTGCACTAGTCCTAGTGATCCCAACTACTAAGCCTCTTGAGTCCAGCTCCCACTTCAGCCCCTTCCACACCATTTTCTGGCCTTGAGAGATGGATGAAATGCCTGGTGGCCTTGGTGCTGTGGGAAGTTCAGACTTCTGCCAACAAAGTACACCTTTATTGCTCCTTTGGGTGCCCAGGACTGTTTAAGGTAAGGGGGAAAGTGGGGAGTTACTTTACAGGGCTTGCTATGTCTCAAAGTGGGCAGTTAAACAGCTGCTATTTCCAAAAATTTAAACCAAGCTCTACCCCCTATCTACATGAGAATTCAGCCGTGCAACCAGAGCAGAGCACCCTTCCTGGTTGTCTCCTCCTTGAACCTGTCTTCCCCTCCTTTTTCATCCAGTTGAACATTTGCTCACGGGAGATGATGAAACTAGCCCTTACATGGTTGTGTATTATTTTTGACAGAAACTTCAATGTTTGGTATTCAAAAGGCTGAGACAAGACCATGGCAAAAACCAAACACACAGCTGTCAAGTCATGTCTGACTCATAGTGACCCTATAGGACAGAGTAGCACTGCCACATAGAGTTTCCAAGGAGTGCCTGGCAGATTTGAACTGCCAACCTTTTGGTTAGCTGACAGCACTTAACTTAGCAGACACCACCAGGATTTCCAGGCAAGACCATAGGCTGAATTTCTAAGAGTCTATTTTGGAACTTAAAAACCCCAAATTTGCTTTTTATTCTCTGCTGTATTATTCCTACCCTTACTGCCATCTTACTATGAATAAAGAAGGAAGGCTCAAAATATCCTGCCAGATCCATTTATCTGTCTCATACTCTGGAATGTGAATTCATTAAAAGCAAAAAACGTATATTTTTGTATTCACAACCCATTATACAGTGACACAAATTCTGCCTGTTGCCACTGACTCAATTCTGACTCTCAGGACCCTATAGGGCAAAGCAGAACTACCCTATAGGGTAAAACTATGACTGTACCACCACAGGCCTGTGACACAAATTAGGCACTTGAAAATGTATTGATAAAGTCCAGTATTCTCTGTTTGACATTCGTATGTGGATAGATAAATAGATGAGGATGAACAGAGAAGGAGAAGGACGGAGGGAGGGAGGGAGGGAGGGAGGGAGGGAGGGAGGGAGGGAGGGAGGGAGGGAGGGAGGGAGGGAGGAAGAAAAGAAAAAAGTTGTTAACATCTAAATGTGGCCCTGTCCTGGTGGACATTCTCATCCTCACACCAGGTTATCATCTCTGCCTCCTCATACTGCTTCTTGATCTTCCACCTTTACCAAAGTCTCACTTGTTTATCATGTTTAATAGGCACAATCTGTTCTCTCATCTGTCCCAACTGAAGCCTCAGCTTTGAGTCTTCTTATTCCTTTGCCTCCTCACCCAATCTATCATCTATTCACATCCCCATACTATCTTTTGCATTCTCACCACCATTGACTCAGCCTCAGATTCTTAGTACCTAACATCTGGATGGATTACTAGCAATTCCTGCCCAGCTTCCTGTTTCCAATATCCTCATCCCCCGGATGGATTCAGCACCTAACTTCTACATTAATGTTCCTTCCAGACTTATCCAGTCTATTTTCCAGATATTTTGCTATTCCCAAATGTTTAAGGGAGGCAGAGGCAAGATGGCAGACTAAACACACGTCTCCTTAAATCTGGAGACCAAGACCTGAACTTATAATTAAACGGAGCCTTCTGGACACCTAGTGAGCCCTAAGACACGACATAGGGCTATTAATTTGGACTTAATACCACTAAACGAAAAACCTCTCTTTTGCCATCTCCCACTCTTGGTGTGTGCTGGCTCTCATGGACTGAAAGTAACTCACCATTTTAACTTCTTTTTGTCTGTCTTAGCCAGCGGGTGGAACTGGGACTTGACTGGCATCTAATCTCAGACACACAGCTGCTGGAATCAGTGGGCGAAATTGCCACATTTGGAGAGCCTGGCTTTGGACTCTGTGCATTTCAGCACCTTTGGCCTCTCTTTCCGCCTCCGCCATTGAGTAGCCTGTACCAAGGCACGCAGAGAGCTTGTGCGGGATGCCATCTTGTTCTACTGGGAGGTGGGTATAACCATACAGAGGCCTCAGCAGGACCTAATTCCTAGGCTGGGAGGCAGCGCCTGCCCAGAGGAGAGCACTTTTCCAGCAGAAAAAGTATTTTACACGGTATCGCCTATGGCTGGGGCCCAACAACAGAGGCCAGCAGGGCAACAGTCTTTCTGTGTTTTGAACTAGTGCTTTTATAACATCTGGGGTTAGATACAGAGTTGCTTACTTTGCCAGCTGGGAAGTGGGACACCTGAAAATCTGACTGACTTTGGAAGTTGTCAGATACCTTTTACTTTTCATTTTAAGATGACCTAGAGAAACAGCTGTGGTCCATCCTCACAGCATCTCTCCCAGCCTCTATTGACTCACATGATGCCCAGAAAGCAACAAACTCTGGATAAAAGCATAACGAAGAAGTCACCCATGGCTTCAGAAGGCCCCCAAAAGAAAGCACCAAAAGACTTCCCAGACGAAGACACTTTTCTGAAACGATTGGAAGGTGAATACAAAAGGATTATATAGGGAGCCTTCCTAGACCTTATACAAAATGCAGCAGAACAAAATGAAAAATCAAGCAAGCTGTTCAATCTGATGGAACACCAGTACTTTGAAATCCAGAAGATCAAGAACAAAATCAAAGAGACAGAAACTTCGAAGGCCAGAAAACAGAATGCAACCAAATACTTAAAACTCTCTACCAATACATTTCCCCCAGGTCTTCTACTCCCCTCTTCCTCAGAAATTTGAAAGCCATACATCCTTCTAGGTCCAGCTTAATGTTTTCCCATCTCCATGACTTCTTTCCCAACACACTGTCCCCAACCCTACACACCCCCACACGATAGTTTGCGCTGTAACTTCCCATTCCTGTGGCACAAACTTGTTAACAAAACTGTGTGATATGTTAGCTTTTATATCATTGTTGATGTCACATGGATCCTAATGAAAGCAGAGAATACCAGATGTTTACCTGTGTTTTATTGACTATACTAAAGCATTCAACTGTGGATCTTAACAAATTATGGATAACATTGTGGAGAATGGGAATTCTGTTACACTTAATTATGCTCATGAGGAACCTATGGATCAAGAGGCAGGCATTTGAACAGAACAAAGGGATACTGCATGGTTTAAAGTCAGGAAAGGTGTGTATCCTTTCACTATACCTATTCAGTGTGTATACCAAGCAAATAAGAAGCTAGACTATATGGAGAAGAACAGGACATCAAGATTGCAGGAAGACTCATTAACAACCAGAGTTATGCAGATGACACAATCTTGCTTACTGAAAGGAAAGAGGACTTGAAGCACCGATGACGATCAAAGACTGCAGTCTTCAGTATGAATTTCACCTCAACTTAAAAATTCTCACAACTTGGACTAATAAGCAACATCATGATTAACAGAGAAAAAAATTGGATTTGCCAAGGATTTCATTTTACTTGGATTCACGGTCAACACCCATGGAACCAGCAGTCAAGAAATCAATTGATGCATTGCCCTGGTCAAATTAGCTTTAAAAGGTCTCTAATTTAAAGCATCAAAAAGCAAAGATGTTACTCTGAAGTCTAAGCCATGATGTTTTCAATTGTTTCATATACATGTGAAAGCTGCACAATGAATAAAGAAGACCAAGAAAGAAATGATGTCATTGAATTGTGGTGTTGGCAAATATGTTGAATATATATACTAAGGACTGCCAAAATAATGAACCAAATCTATCTTGGAATAAGTACAACCAGAATGCTCCTTAGCAGCAAGAATGTCAAAAGTACATCTTACATACTTTGGACATGTTATCAGGAGGGATCAGTCTCTGGAGAGTGGTAAAGTGGAGGTGGAGGGTCAGCAAAAATGAGGAAGACCCTCATGGAAATGAGTTGACACAGTGGCTGTAACAGTGGGCTCAAGCATAGCAATAGTTGTGAGGATGGTACAGGACTAGGCAGTGTTTCATTCTGTTGTGCATGGGGTTGCTATGCGTCAGAACTGTCTCAAGGGCACCTAACAACAACACAACAAGATACTTGTCTTATCTCCTGAAATCAATTGGTCTTCAAAGAAAAGAAATTTTGTAAGTTCTCCAAAAGCAGGTTGTAGAAAGCAGATTCATCAAATGCACTTTGCTATACTGAGAAAATTTCATTCTTTCTCGAGCCATGAGGCTCTTTCCTCAGGCATGAGTGTTGGAATATACGGCAGGAAGAGTGAAGAGGAGCGCTGGCTGTGAGTCATCTATGGGATTTATCTTGATACCTGGTGATTCCACGAGTTCATCCTCTTTCTGTAGTTTCCGTTTCATGCTGTGGCTTTTTGAAAATGTCTATGCACTGTCCATTGGACCAGACATACTATTCAGGTCCTTCCTGCCAGAGGCCATAAATGCCAGAATTAGCCAGGTCACCACAGGTCAGTGTGTTCAAATGAGTTAAGCTAACTAAAACAGTTTTTCAAAAATTAATCTAGACAACAAGTTGGGCAAGTTACTTAACATTTTTAAACCTTGCTTTCCATTTTAAAATGTGGAGTGCTCACAGAATTGACTTTTGGAGCAGTGAGTGAGATGGTGCATGTCAAGCGCCTAGCTAGCCCTGGCACCCGAAAATAAACAAGTGTCAAGCAAGAGCTTGATAAATGTCAGCTTGTGAGATCACCCCTGTAATCCTTTCTGTAGTCTTTGGATTGTACCAGGAATGGTCTGTATGACCAACAGTAAAAGTGATGATATGTCACTTCCAAGATTAAGGTTATAGAAAACACTGCGGTTTCCATCGTGGTGATTTCCTTTCATTCTTGCTCTTTGTCATTAGCACTCACTTTGGGGAAAACCATGCCTCAAACAGGCCTGTGGAGAGGCTCGCTTGTGAGGAGCTGAAGCCCCCTACCCACAGTCATGTGCAGAAGCTTAAAAATAATGCCTTCAGCTCCAGTCATATCTTCACATTTACAACCCCAGCTAACAATTTCCTGGCAACCTCATGAAAGATTCTAAATGAGAAACACTCATTTTATAGCTGCTCTTGGGAAGCACTTTGTTTAACAGGGATTTTGACAAATTAGAGAAGAGTATCAAAGAAAGTGATAGAATTTGAAATAACATTTAGGAAATAAGTGAAGGAACTGGATAGTCCCTTATTTTAAAGAGATAAAAAGTGAGAAAGATACTAAAATGCAAAGTTGAGAGGGAAAAGGAATGGAGCTATTCTCTCATATTACTTCACAAGGTTAATCAGTGGAAGCTAGCAAGGAAGGTGGGAATTTTCTGACACTGGAGGTGGCCAGGAACAGAGGAGTGTGTCCCTGCCAGGTCTGTGCTGTGGAGCAAAAGGGACTGTTCCCAGTGGGGCTGGTGACCGTCTCCTACAAACTGAGCTGACAGTGACAGGTCAGTAGCGTTGATCTCTAAGGCCTCTTTCCCCTCTAAGCATATCTAAGTCCCTCCAGAAACAGTAAACTTAATCTGTTACTCTCACACTGTCATTTTTATGTGCAGATCCTGTGCCCGTCTCTCCTGTGTCTCAATACCCACATCTTTGGCTGGCTTCTGGATTCGGTGTCGCTACAGGGTCCTTATTCCTGTCCCTTCTCTGGATAATACCTACTTGTCTCTCCTATCTAAGCATCTTGCAGCTTCCTTTCGTTTTTTTGGGTGTTTTTTTTAATCAGATTTTTGGGCTATTAATGCTAGTTCAGACAGAGCCATCAATAACTTTTGTTTTGAATATTTTTATAATCAAAGTCTTAGTATGTTTCTATGTGATAATCCTTTATTCTGTGCATGGAATCTAAGTGATGGTAGCAAGCAACCACTTGCTGGCCAAAGGACCACTACCCAAACTTGATTAAACAGCAGGGATGCTACTCAAGCCCACTCACATATTGAATCTCTTTCCAAAATGTCAAGTCTTTATCATTCTCCAGGTATTATTTACCATGCTCTTTCTGGTTGTTTTGGTGCCAGGGTGCCCCACCAAAATGTATAGTTGAAACTTTAGCAGGAATCAAATAGATGATACTTAAACAATGACCAACAGCTCAAGGACATAAATTTGTAACTCCAGAATCTAAAACAGATGCTTTCATGAGTTTAGGAAAATGTTTTCATACTAGTCTGACAGAGACTGGAGAAATCCTTAAAGTATGAGCCTCAGACACCCTTATCCTTATAACTGAATAATGAAGTCACTCTTGAGAGTCACCCTTCAGCCGAAGATTGGACAGGCTCATAAAACAAACCAAGACTAAATGGGAACACAGCCCAGGGATAAGGACAAGAAGCCAGGAGGGAACAAGAAAGTTGGTTAGCAGACATATTAGCACTTAACCACTATGCTACCAGGCTTTCCAAAGTTATGAAAATGTCCATCTGCTCTAGTAGGCTATGAACTCTGGAAGGCAAAGACTATACCGTGTTTGTGTGTGTGTGTGTCTATGTATCTCCCTTAGGTCCACTGTGCTGCATCTGCTAATCAAGAGCTCAGCGGCTCATATCTGCCAGGCGCTCCTTGGAAACCCTATGGGGCAGTTTTACTCTCTTCTATAGGGTCACTATGAGTCGGAATTGACTCTATGGCAGTGGGTTTGGTTTTCTGGTTTTAGGTCCACTTTGCGACACTGTCAAGATTTAATAAATGCCTGACAGAAAAACAGGTAAACCAGAACAGTCCTGAAGAAGGCAATGATAATAAAGGTGTTTGCCTTTAGATGACCCTTCAGTACATAGCTCGGATACTCCTTCAAGTTTCTTTGTATCTAAGAAGCACATATATTATCTCATGTAATCCTTATGATAATTCTGTGAGGTTAAGTGCTATTTCCTCATTTTACAGAGATGGTGAAAGAGGAAAAGTGACTTGCCCAAGTTGGAAACTGGCAAGTCAGAAGTTGTAGGCAGGTCTGTGTCACTCAGTACTGCACGAGGCTCTCCGTTCTCAGACTCGGCTTTTGCCCTGTCAGCACACCATCGTGTCTCACAGGGAATACAATAAGGAGGGAAAGCTGGAGTGTGCTGTGCTTCAGCTTCCAGCAAGTGCTTTCAGCTCAGTGGTTACTCAGTGTATATTTATTTCAATGCTTCCCGAGGTAGCTGAAACAGCTTTGCTATGGGCAGGCTTCTTTCTTATTCTTGCTAATCACATCCAGAAGCCAACTAAGGCAGTGGAAGAATGGTTCAGTCACATGGTCATCCAAAAACACTCATAAAATTGGCAGTTGCCCAGAGTCTCCATTTGGTTTGACACACAGTAGGGAAGACTCACAAAGAAACTACATGAGTGCTTATTTTTTTTTCTGCTTGTTGTCTTCCTTACACCTTAAGGGCCTTCCCCATCCTGTCTGAAATGTCTTTGATTCCTTGCCACTTAGCACAGAGAAGACCCTGTCTGGAAGACTATACCCTTACTGCATAGTTAGGATACTCCTTCAAGATCACTGGAAACATACTGGATTGTGGTTTTCTTTCCAAAGTGCCTACAATTTCTTCTATTTGTTTAATGTAGAAAAATGACTTTAATAATCCAGTGACCTGGTCACTGGCAGTGTCCACAGCTAAGATTTTATGAATACAATTTTTCATCATGCTCACAAAAATAATGGAAACTTCATTTTTCAGTAATACATGCTGAAATTCCTGAATGAAAATGACATAATGGCATCAAGAGACTTGGACTAGTTTCATCGCAGAAATGCTTTTACAGTACAGACTTTTAACTCTGAGGACAGGGACCATCTTCTAGTGATTCCAAAAAAATTCTCCATATTAACTGTGACTGGCCCAGTGTGGTAACAAACCTCAACCATATCACCAATGCATCAAGAAAACTGAGACAGCGACTAGTGGCCATGGTCTAGTACTAGAAGTCCAGGACAACAGATACGGATTTCCCCTTTCAGGCACAGGAAAGGGAGTGAATCCAGAGAGCCTGGATAATGCTCACTCAGCACTGTCGGTGAGACTAGGCAGCAGACAAGCATGAGGTCCCAGGCCTCTGCCGTACTGGTCATCTAGTGCTGCTGTAACTAGAAATACCACAGGTGGATGGCTGTAAGGAGGAGAAGTTTACTCTTGTGGTCCAGGAGACTAGAAGTCCAAGTTCAGGGTGCCAGCTCCGGGAGCACAACAGTAATACCAGCTCTGGAGAAAAACCCTTGTGATGCACCAGTCTTCCCTTGGCCTGGGAGCATCTTGGCACAGGAACCTCAGATCCAAAGGGTGCACTCTGCTCTTGGTGCTGCCTTCTTGCTGGTATGAGGTCCTTGTGTCTCTCTGCTCACTTGTCTCTTCTGTGTCTCAAAAGATACTGGTTTAAGACACTACCCAGTCTTGTAGACTTCATCAGTGTAACTGCTGCTGATTCATCTTATTGAATCATAGTGATAGAGCAGACAACATGCAGGAAAGTACCATGAAATGACAAAATGGTGGACAGTCACACAATACTGGAGATCTCGGCCCAGCCAACTTGATACACACATTTTTGGGGAGGACACACTTCAGTCCATGGTGTCTGCCAAGGGGAATATTTCTCCAAGTATCAAGCCAATGGGCTCTTGGCCAAGACAGAGAAATAATTTTCAAATGGATGACAGAAGGAAAAGGAGAAGCAGAAGATTAAATTACTGCAAATCTGAAGTGCGAAACATGAGAGGTAAAGAATGGAGTGAGAGATGACAGTCTGAAGCCATTGACAAGGAGAGAAAGGAGACAGTCCAGCTGTTCGGGAGCTAATTCCAAAGCACAGCACCTCTGCATCAACGTCAGGCTGACCTGCTCCTGTGCCATCTTGGGGGACTATTGTTACAATCTTTTTATAATTTTTTTCTTACCGAAATATTTAAACATATAAAAATTGGATGTAGTGATGAACTCTCATGTAGTCAGTATCAAACTTCAAATTAACTCTTGGCCTATAGTGTTTCACCTGTATCCTTACTCTTTTCCTATACCAAAGAATATTAAAACAAACTTCAGACATCGTATTATTTTATTTATAAATATTTCTGCTATGAAAACATTGTAACTCATTTAAAACTATAACCATATTCTATCATATATTTTAGTTCTTAATATCAAATGTCCAGTGTTCACTTTCATTTGATCATCTTACAAATGTTTTCTATAGTTATTTTGTTCAAAATAGGAGTCAGAGATCTTTTGACACTCCTTTTAAGTCTCCACAATAAACAGATTTCCATCCCTCTTTTCTTCCCTTTGGAATTTATTTTTTGATATTTTTTTAATAGGACTTTTTTTCTGCTTATAAAAGCAACTTTATGTTTTCACCAAACAAGATTTAGAAATTCAAAAATGCACAGGGTGATTATTGTCATACTTACCCCAACTCTGTAGCCAGGTTAATCAGCAATTTTGTATTATTTCCTTCCTGATGCAGTTCAAGGTGAAAATTGAATAGAAAAGACAAATAAGAACATCATCTTTGTAGAAATCTGTCATTGCCACTCTACTCTACCCCTTTCTTCATACTCTTTTTGTACTATGTGCAAATTGTCAGCATGCTGAGCTGCTAACCAAAAGGTTGGAGGTTAAGTCTGTTCAGAGGGGCCTTCGAAGAAAGGCCTGGTGATCTGCTACTAAAATATCAGCCACTGAAAACCCTATAGATCACAATTCTGCTCTGACACGAGGTCATCATGAGTCAAAATTGATTCAGTGGCAACTGGTGTATATATTTATATCTTTTATTGATGTTGCATTGTTTCCTTGCAGTAAATTCTCAACTCATGAAATGTTCCCATTCTTAACATTTTTGGAACACAGAGAAGACAAGCCCTCTAAAGAGGCTGATGCAATTTATACACACTAGCACTGTGTGAAAACATCAAATAACCTTCAGTGGTTAATGGGGCTGAAATAGGAAAGCATTTGGTTTGGAAAGGTCAAAGAAGACTTAGTATCTGGGAACATCAGGGAGGAAGGAGAAAACATTCTGGGAGGGTCACCAGGAAGTGATGCCAGAACCAGGACAGCAAGACAGTAAGTCTGGGCAAGTGGGTATGCAGTCCTGGGAAGTCGAATTCTGTTACAAGGCTCTTAATCAGACAGCAGTGTGAAAACTTGGACTCTTGAAGAAAGAACGGCCAGATAGAGGCCTTCGTAAGCAGTAACAGGGAGAGGACTGTGGAAGAATTCTGCTAGCACTGTCTGTTTCAACATCATTGCCTTAACAACAGAGAACTGAAGCTTTCAAGTCAGCTCAAGTCTGTTCTTACTGATGGTGCAAATCAATCTGTGATCTGTCTTTGAACACAGCTTTCTTTTAGTTATTTTTACTCTCTTGTTCTGCTTGAATTTCTAATAAAAAGGACATGTCAATTTCCTTATAAAAATGTGTTTCAGTATCTTCTGTTTCCTAACTGGATATTTCCGCACATAGCTAGTCCTTTCTAGGACACTGACTTAAGAAAGACAAGTATTACCTTAGCCTACTTGCTATGTGATGTCTGTTCATGTGGCTTTGTAATCTCACACGTAGCTAAGGCTTAACCGAAAACTGGCTTTAATTTTAAATTTCATGGAAATAAGTTAGAACAATGCTATGTTTAAGGAACACACAAAGAAGAATTATGACATGATTCCTGACTTTGAGAACAAAATTCTTCTAAATAGCTACAGTATATAAGCAGCTGAGATTAATTTTTAAAAAAAAGCTGAACCCAAGTAAGAAATAGGAAAAAAAGATAGGAAGAAGCAATACACTGCAAAGCAAAAACAAATGGCAAAATTCCAGAAGAGCTCAGCCTCACTTACAAACATGCAATAAAATATATTAAGGCTGCTTGGCAAGGACACGGTGAACAGATATATTTATATACTGTGGGCTGGAGGTGTAAATTGGACACAGCTTTTTTTGGAAGGTAATTTGGCAACATTAATTAAAATTAAAAATATATGTAGCTTCATCCCAGCAATTCAACTTGCAGGTATCTGTCTTAGTCATCTAGTACTGCTTTAACAGAAATACCACAAGTTGATGGCTTTAAAACAGAAATTTTATTTTGTCACAGTCTAGTAGGCTGAAAGTCCAAATTCAGGTCATCAGCTTCAGGGGAAGGCTTCTCTGTTGACTGGAGGAAGATCCTTGCCATCAGTCTTACCCTGGACTGGCAGCTTCTGAGGCAGAGGGACCCTGGTCCTTTCTAAAACACTGCTTTCCTGGTGGCATGATGACCCCAAATCTCGATTTGCCTCCCTTTGCTTTATATCTCAGGAGGCTACCCTAAGACACAGTACAGTCTTACCACTGAGTCCTGCCATACCAACATAACTGCTGTCCATCCTCCATCATTAACATCATAGAGATAGGGTTTACAATATAAAAGAAACATCACACAGTACTGGGAATCATAACCCAGCCAAACCACTACACATATTTTGGAGGGAACCACAATTCACTCAGTTGTAGTATCTATCCTGGGGAAATTCCAACACCTGTGTGGAAAAAGGATAATCAGTATAGCTATTGTAAGGGTCAATGGGAAACTGGTGGCGCCGTGGTTAAGAATTTTGGCTGCTAAAAATGATCAGCAGTTCAAATCCATCAGTTGCTCCCTGGAAACTCTTTGGGGTAGTTCTGTCTCATAGGGTCGCTATGGGTCAGAATCAACTCAATGGTAATAGTTTTTTTGTTTTTAGAGTCAATCAGTAAAAGTCTCCAAAAGTCATGGTCCGTTCATGCTACAAAAATTCAAGGAACGGTTTAGGTACTAAAATGGATCAGTCTCCAATATTCATATTGTAAAGTGAAAAGAACACTATCCGTCAGTCTATGGTACTCTAGTGCTTTGCAGGTTTCTGTGACACTAGAAGCTATACCACTGGTATTTAAAATAGCAGCAGGTTCACCCATGGTAGGTGGTTTTCAGTGGAGCTTCTAAGACTAAGACACACTTGGAAGAAAGGGCTGAAGATATGCCTCTGAAAATTAGCCAGTGAAAACCCTATGGATGACAACAGAATATTCTCTGATTCAGTGCTTGAAGATGAGTCCCCCGAGTTGAAAGGCATTACACAATAGCTATAACAATGGGCTCAAACATATCAACCATCATAGAGATGTTTGTTCTTCTGACGTGGGATCACCATGAGTTGGAGCCAACTCAACAACTAAAAATGACAAATGTGTGAACAAGCAAGTTGCACAAAATAGTCCTTTTATGTGTTAAAAAAAAAAAGTGGAGGTGGAGTCAAGAAGGCGGACTAAGCACACGTCTCCTTATGTCCCTCTGGAAACCAAGACCTCAATTGATAATCAAACGGAGCCTTCTGGTCACCTAATCAGCCCCAGGACACGGCACAGAGCTGTTACTTTGGACTTCATAATACTGAGCGAAAAACCTCCTCTCTTACGCTAACTCCCACGCCTGGCTATCCCTGGCTGTCATGGACTGAAGGTAAACGCACCATTTTGACTTTTTTTTTCCTCTGTCTTGGCCGGCAGGCGGAGCAGGGTCTTGCCTAGCAGCTAGACTCAGACATGCTGCTGGGGGGACAGGCAGGCGAAATTCCCATATTTTGAGAGCCAGGCTTGGGACTCTGTTAATCTAGCCACTTTGAGCCTGTCATTTTATATCTGCCTCAGCGGCGTTTGTATGGAGTTTCGCAGTCACTGTGTGGGACGCCATGTTGGATACGGAGATTCTAGCGGGACCTCATTCTTAGCCTGGGAGCCAGCGCCTACAAACAGGACAGTGCTTCTCCAACAGAAAAGCAGTAATTTACCTAGTGCTACCTGCTTTGGGGGTCCTGCAACAGAATCAGAGGAATCACTACCTCTCGGCAACTTTAGCCCTTCTGTCTGCTGCCTGTGTGGAGGGTGCCATCTTGGATACAGTGGCTGCAGCTGGACCTAATTCTTAGCTTGGGAGCCAGAGCCTGCCCACAGGAGAGCGCTTTTCTATCAGAAAAGCAGTACTCTTACAGTGTCCTCTAAGGCTAGGCCCTGTCAGCAGAGGCCAACGGGGCAGTAGCATTGCTGTATTCTGAACTAGTTTGTATCATCTGGGGTTGGATATAGTGGTGCTTACTTTGCCAGTTGAGAAGAGGGACCTCTACACCTGAAAACCTAACTGACTTGTGAAGTGGTCAGATATCTTTCGCTTTACATTTTAAGACAGCCTAGAGAAACATCTGCAGTCCATCCTCACAGTACCTCTTCCGGCCTCTACATACTTACATGGGTCCCAAAAAGCAACAGACACTTGTGGCATACAAGAAATCAGCCACGGCTTCAGAAGACTCCCAAACAAAGCAACCAAGGAGTTTTCCAGATGAAGAAACTTTTATTAAAACATCAGAAAGTGAACACAAAATGATTATATACAGAGCCCTTCTAGACCTTATACAAAATGCAGGAGAACAAAATGAAAAATTAAGTAAGCTGTTCGATCTGACAGAACACTAGTACTCTGAAATCCAACAGATCAAGAGCAAAATCAAAGACATAGAAACTTCAATGCAAAGCCAAGAAAACAGAATGGAACAAATGGAAAAAGGAATTTCTGACTTGGAAGACAGAGCTACTGAGGCCAGCATCTATGAGCAGAAATCAGAAAAAAGAAACAAGAAAAATGAAGAAACATTAAGAAGCATGTGGGACTCTATTAAGAGGAACAACCTTCGATTAATTGGAGTCCTTGAACAGGGTGAGACATCTGAGAACACAGAGAGTACTGTTGCTGAGCTGCTGAAAGAAAATTTCCCAGAAATCATGAAGGAAGAGAATATAGAAAGATGCATATCGTACACCACCCAATATATATCTCAAAAGAAAGACTCCAAGACATAATCTAATCAAGCCCAACAAAAGGAAACATAAGCAGCAACTCTTAAAGGCAGCAAGACTCAAAGCAAAGCTAACATTCAGAGGGAAACCCTGTAGACTCTCTTCAGATTTCTCAGCAGAAATCATGCTGGCATGGAGACAGTGGTATGACACATTCAAAGCCTTGAAGGAGAAGAACTTCCAACCAAGAATTATATATCCTGCAAAACTATCTTTCAAATACGAAAATGAAATTAAGACATTCCCAGATAAACAGAAACTCAGAGACTTTGCAAAAACCAAGCCAAAACTACAAGAAATATTGAAAGAAGTTCTTGGCTCTGGCTTAGTAGAACAAAACCACTAACTTTATATTTTAGAACAACTTTACTACTCAAAACTCTACTCAGTTAGGGAAGGCTCCAAAGCCAATCACAGCTTTGATAAGGAAAGAAGCAATCCAGTGAGCATCATGAAAACTATGGTGTCATCATATTAAAAAGAGGGATGTACTACAGTTGTTATACTCCTTCCAGATGGAGAGGAAGATGACAAGACTGGTAGTAATTAAAATTGGGTTTATACATAGTTTATTAAGGGGGATCATAGGGGCAGCTGTAAAGCACAAGAAAGATGTATCATATCATTTCAAGAAATGTAACACAGGAGTCTCAACAACCACAAAACCAGCTCTGAAAAAGGTGAAAAATCAACTCACAAAAAAGAACGTCCCAGAACAGACTAGTAAGAACAACAGAGAAAACATCAACATAAAAATAAACACATCACAATGGCAGCAGTGAACACATACCTATCAATAATTACATTGAATGTGAATGGACTGAATGCTCCAGTAAAGAGACATCGAGTGACATCTTGGATCAAAAGACATGACCCATCCATATGTTGTCTACAAGAAGCTCACTTGAGAACTAAAGATAGGAACAAACTGAAAATTAAAGGTTGAAAGAATATATATCAAGCTAACAATGAACAAAGAAGAGCAGAGGTGGCAATTCTAATCTCAGACAAAATCAATTTTAATGTCAAATCCACCATCGTGGACAAAGATGGACACTATTTATTGCTGAAAGTTTCAGCACACAAGCTAGACTTACTATATTAAATATTTATGCACCTAATATCAGAGCACCTAAATATGTCAAAGAAATACTGACTACATTCAAAAGAGAGTTAGATGACTTCACCATAATAATGGCAGACTTCAACACTCCACTCTCAATACTAGATAGATCATCTAGAAAAAAACTCAGTACAGATACAGAAGACCCCATTGCCCCAATTAACCAACTAAACTTCATTTATATATACAGAACTTTCCACCCATCAGCAGACAAGTACACCTTCTTTTCCAGTGCATATGGAACATTCTCCAGAATTGACCACATGATAAGCCATAATGCAATGCTCAACAAAATCCATACCATTGAATTACTGCAAAGTATCTTCTCAGATCATAAGGCCATCAAAGTTGAAATCAATTAGCAGAAAAAACATAGATAGAAAGTGGAACTCTTGGAAACTGAACAACATCTTGCTCAAAACAACATGAGTTATAGAGGAAATCAAGGATGAATTAAAGAAATTCATGGATTCCAATGAGAACGAAAACACTTCCTACCAGAACCTGTGGGATACAGCCAAAGCAGTGCTCAGAGGTCTGTTTATCTCCCTAAATGCACACATCTGGAAGGAAGAAAGACACCAAATCAAGGAACTAACCCTACAGCTTGAACAAGTAGAAAGAGAACAACAGAGGAACAACTCAGGCACCAGAAGAAACGAGATCATAAAGATTAGAGCAGAGCTAAATGAATTAGAGAATAGAAAAACAATTGAAAAAATTGAAAAGACCAAAAGCTGGTTTTTTGAGAAGATCAACAAAGTTGACAAACCACTGGCTAAACTTACTAAAGAAAAGCAGGAAAGGAAACAAATAACCCAAATTAGAAATGAGAGGGGGGTTGTCACCACAGATGCAACAGAAATGAAAAATATCATAACAGAATACTATGAAAGACTGTACACTAACAAATTTGAAAACCTAGGGGAAATGGACCAATTCCTGGACTCATACCACCTACCCAAATTATCACAACATGAAGCAGAACAACTTAATAAATCCATTACAAGGGAAGAGATTGAAAAGGTCATCAAAACACTGCCAACCAAAAAAAATCTGGGTCCAAATGGCTTCACTGCAGAATTCTACCAAGCATTTAGAGAAGAGTTATCTCCAGTACTACTGAAACTATTTCACACTATAGAAAGGGATGGAGTACTCCTAAACTCATTCTATAAAGCCAGCATAACCCTGATACCTAAGCCAGGAAAAGACCCAACGAAGAAAGGGAACTACAGACGGATATCACTCATGAATCTAGATGCAAAAATCTTCAGCAAAACTCTTGCCAATAGAATACAACAACATATCAAGAAAATAATCCATCATGACCAAGTGGGATTCATACCAGGGATGCAAGGCTGGTTCAACATCAGAAAAACAATTAATGTGATTAACTACATAAATAACACAAAAGACAAGGATCACCTGATTTTGTTCATTGATGCAGAAAAGGCATTTGATAAACTCCAACACCCATTCATGCTAAAAACTCTTAGCAAATGGACATAGAGGGCAAATTCCTCAACACAATAAGGGCCATTTATACAAAGCCAATTGCTCACATCATCCTGAATGGGGAGAGACTGAAAGACTTTCCCTTGAGATCAGAAACTAGACAAGGATGCCCAATCTCACCTCTTCCATTCAACATTGTGCTAGAAGTTTTAGCCAGAGCAATTAGACAAGACCAAGAAATAAAGGGCATCTGCATTGGCAAAAAGGAATTTAAAATCTCCCTGTTTGCAGATGATATGATTGTATATGCAGAGAACCCCAAAGAAACTATAAATAAACTACTCAAACTGATAAGAGAGTTCAGCAAAGTCTCAGGATACAATATAAACATAAGTAAATCAGTAGGATTCCTTTATACAAACAACGAGACTGTTATGGAAGAAATTACCAAATCAATACCATTTACGATAGCCCCTAAGAAGATAAAGTACCTAGGAATTAATCTAACCAGAGAAATAAGAGACCTTTACAAAGAGAACTACAAGCCCTTACTACAAGAAACTAAGAGAGACTTAGATAAATGGAAAAACCTACCCTACTCATGGATAGGAAGACTTAACATTGTGAAAATGTCTGTTTTACCCAAAGCAATCTATTTATATAATGCAATCCCAATATAAGTTCCAGTGACATTTTTTAATGAGATGGAGAAACAAATCACCAATTTTGTTTGGAAAGGGAAGAAACCCCGGTTAAGCAAGGTACTACTAAAGAAGAACACACCAGGAGGCCCCTCATAACCTGACTTTAGAACATATTACACTGCCACAGTGGTCAAAACAGCCTGGTACTGGTATAAGAACAGACAGATCGATCAGTGGACAGAACTGAGACCCCAGAGATGGCACCATCTACCTATGAACAATTGATATTCGACAAAGGCCCTAAGACATTGAACTGGGGTAAAAACAGTATCTTCAACAAATGGTGCTACCAAAATTGGATATCCATCTGCAAGAAACTGAAACAAGATCCATATCTTACACCTTATACAAAAACCAACTCCAACTGGGTAAAATACCTAAATATCAAACCTAAAACAATAAAGCTCATCCAAGAAAAGGTAGGAACAACAATGGAAGTTTTAATGCATAATATGGACAGACTCCAAAATCTGTCAAACAAACCACAATCATCAGAAGAAAAAATAGATAAATGGGATGTATTAAGAATTAAACACTTTTGCTCATGTGAAGACTTTATTAATAGAATTAAAAGAGCATCTACAGAATGGGAAAAAAATTTGGAAACTCTGTGTCAGACTGACGCCTGATTTCCATAATCTGTAAGATACTACAAAATGTCAACAAGAAGAATATAAATCATTCAATGAAGCGATGGGCACAGGAGATGGACAGACATTTCACTAAAGAAGAGATCCAGGCAGCCCAAAAACACATGCGGACATGTTCACGACCTTTAGTTGTTAAAGAAATTCAAATCAAGACAACAATGAGATACCATCTCACCCCAACAAGGTTGGCGATGATCCAAAAAACTCAAAACAACAAATGCTAGAGAGGCTGTGGAGAAAGTAGAACCCTCCTACACTGTTGGTGGGGTTGTAAAATGGTCCAGCCTCTTTGAAAAGCAATCTGGAGCTTCCTTAAAAAAATGGATATTGATATACCATTTGACCCAGTAATTCCACTACTTGGAATATATCCTACAGAATCAAGGCCTTTCACACCAACGGACACATGCACGAGAATGTTTATCGCAGCACAGTCCACGATAGCAAAAAGATAGAATCAACCCAGATGCCCAACAACAGAAGAATGGATAGGTAAACTATGGTATATATACTCAATGGAGCACTACGCAATGATAAAGAACAACGATGACTTCAGGAAACATCTCATGACCTGGTTTCAACTGGAAGACATTATGTTGAGTGAAAGTAGTCAGCAACAAAAGGACAAATATTGTATGAAACCTCTGCAATAAGATCTCAAAAACAGACTTGTGTATAGAAGAAAAGACTCTTTGACAGCTGCAAGGGAGGGGAGGTGGGGGAGGGTTTAGATTAGATAGTTGCTAGGTATCTGGTTGGGTGAAATCGGTGATAGCACTCATTAGAAACAAGAACAATATTAAGTGGACTTAAACATAACATGAGTATTCCTTCCATCTTAACCCAATATTGCAAGGATAGAGTAGCTGGGTCAGGGGGTGGGGGACCATGCTCTTAGGCGAAAGTGAGGCCAATTGGCACAACTAGCGTTTTCCTAAGAGGGCTCTCTGCACCCCACGTTGGTGAGTGGCATCTGGGGTCTTAAAGGCTGCCAAACTGCCATCCGAGGGCACAGCAAATGGTCCCAACTCAGCAGGAACGGATGCTCACCGAGGACCAAAATCACATGGGGAAAAGACAACCCAGAAGACAAAGAGACCCACATGAGTGGGTGCCTACATCGACTTGGGACTGGAAGAACTGGATGGTGCCTGGCCAACACCAGTTATAGCCGTGATGGAGCTCACTAAGTTGAGTCTCACTGGCAACACAAGAATAAAAAGGGGTGCACCCTGAGATTCCCCACTAAAAGACCTCAATTGGTGGTCCAGTGGTTTTGGGTTCCCCCTGGGAGCATGGCCCCTCGCCCTGATGCTGCTCTTGACCATAAATCATAATGAAGGTCCACGCTTCGGACAGGAATGGATTGGACTTGGCGATGCAGTGACCATATATTGGATGCACTTTATGGTTCTGTACATCTATAGGATGTCATCCTGCTGACCTCTGACTGGAGGAAGGAGAGTGAGTGAAGAGGAGGGAAAAAAGAGACTGTTGGGAGGATGAGACATGTATGGAGCAGAGAGGAATAGTGTGCTGTCACCGGGCAGGGAGAGCAGTGGAAACTGCACATAGGTGGGTATGTAAATTTATATGGGAATGTACATTTTCACTCAGTTATATTAAATAAAAAATTTTTAAAAAATAAAAGCAGTTTTGATCTTCAAGTTATGTACACAATCGGGTAAATATTAAAAGTATAGATTACCCTGGGTGTGAGGATTGAGATTTGATAGAGAACTGGAAAAGAGAGATTTTTTTTTTTTGGCCTTGTCTGTATTGGTATTATAAGAATGTATTTATGTATTATTTGTGTGACTGATAGATAAATACATAAAATTTTTAAAGAGGAACGTCAGCTGTAGGATATAATTCTTAATCAGTTTTCTTCTATCAGAAAAGAAGTTCCACCTGTTTGCCCTCCTTTGTTTTAGTCATCTGGTGCTGCTCTAACAGGATATCATGAGTGGATGGCTTAAAAAAAAAATTTTATTCCGTCACACTCCAGTAGGCTAGAAGTCAAAATTCAGGGCACCAGGTCTAGGGGAAGTCTTTCTCTGTTGGCTCTAGAGGAAGGTCCTTCTTGTCAATCTTCCCCTGGACTGGGAGATTGTGAGGCACAAGAACCCTGAGCACAAAAGATGCACTCTGCTCCCAGCACTGATTCTTTCCTGATGGTAGAAGTCTCCAACTCTCTGCTTGCTTCCCTTTTCTTTATATCTGAAGAGATTGCCTCAAGGGACAATGCAATCTTTTAGATCAGTCCGGCCTCACTAACACAGCCACCACCCATCTCCCCTTATTAACATCATTGCCAGGATTCACAAATTACAAGAACATCACACAAAACCAGGAATCAAGACTTAAGCCAAATTGCTACACTTATTTTTTGGGGGGACACAATTCAATCCATGACATCCTCCCTGAAAGTATTTCTTAAAGTTTTGTATCTTCCAATTTATAGTAGATCCTTACATGCTTTACTTAGGAAATTATTTGCACTTCTCCCAATGAAACCTCCATTGAGTGTCACTGGTAGATACATTTCTTAATGACACCAAAGGGAAATAATCATATCGAACTATGACTGTGAATATCTTGAGGTACCATCCATGACTCTGTAGGCTTGCTAAATAGGGTCAAGATATACTTTTAAAACTAGTCTTCTAAGACATTTTCTCTGAGCCAACTCAAGCTGTGGATTTGTTGTGTCATCAGGCTGGTGGGTGCTGTACTTTTTTAAAGAAGGCAACAAAATTTGGCTTGCATCCTTTGGCAAAGCGTGATTTTATTTTTTCAGTCTGTACAGCCTGTGACCAGTGTTGGATTATCAGGAAAGTTACTAGGATCAATGATAAAAATATCAACAGCATTAATTTCAAGTTAATCTAAAAGAGAAGGTAAAAGCATGTTTCTCTAGTCAAATCAAGATAATCTAGAAGATGGTTTTATAAGCAATGATCTTATTTTCCTGGAAGAAATCTACTGAAGATCTGTTAAGACAGATGAACTAGAAAGGGAGGAGAAAAATATTCATTCCAGAGTGCTGCCCATGGATATGAATGTTGGATGGGGAAGGAAAAGCATTTTGCAGTGGTTTTAAGGAGCATATTCACAGCAGATCTTAAGTCTCAGCATATGGCACTATGTGACTGTCTAGAAGATCTGTTGTGTATTCCAGTTGTGAAAATTCAAAGTCACTTTGTCCTTTTGCTATGTTTCCCATATGTGTATGTACATGGGTCATTTCTACCCCAGCCCCTAGAGACACCATGAGTTGGATCTGAGTCGATGGCACTTGGCTGGCTGGCATGTATACATACACACACACATAAAAAAAGGAGATATATATATATATATATATATACATATATATATGAGGAGACATATCTAAGAGGAGATATTTACATGAAGAAATACATGAAGCCCAACAGTTAAGTCCATGAACTTAACTGTTCTAAGTATTACATACCTCATTGCTGAATATTACTATGGTCACCTTTGAAGTACTCTCCTTGGGAAGCTATGCACCAATGCCAGTACCCAGTCCACCCTTCAATGCAATTTTGGAACTCTTTCTGGAATAGCCATTGCACACAGTGGCACAGTGTCAAGTTCATGACCTTAACTGTCTAGTTGTCTTTGAGGGAGTTTTTAGCCAATATACAAATAATTGTATTGGAACACCCTCCCTACTCACCTGGTGTGCCCCAATGAGTTTTTCTTTACCTAAAGATAAAGGAAATGTGGAAAGGAAGACATGTTGATGACATTGAAGACATCAAACGTAATACAATGACAGCTCTGATGGCCATTCCAGAAAAAGACTTCCAAAATTGCTTTGAAGGGTGGAACAGGTGCTAGCATCGGTGCCTAGCTTCCCAAGGGGAGTACTTTGAAGGTGACTGTAATGATATTCAGCAATGATGTATGTAGCAGTTTTTCTAGGATGAGTTCGTGAACGTGATCGTCAGTCCTTGTGTAAGAGAAACTCAACCCCATGGACTCTTTTGGCTATAACCTTTAAGGGATATTTATAAACAACTATTTAAGAAAAAAAAATACAAAGTAGGAATAGTCTCCAGGGTTATGGGAAAACCTTTGATTTTCTGCCTTCTTCAAGCACTTTGTGATTAAGGGAGTATCAAAGACAACAGAGAGAGAAAGAACTACTGTTGTTAACTGCTATTGAGTTGCCCCCCAACTCATGGCATCTCTCTGTGCTGCAGAATGGAACACCTTTCTAGGGTTTTCTTAGCTGCAATTTTTACAGAGGTGGGTCAAGGGCCCTTCTTCCACTGGGTTGCTAGATGGATTTGAAGAGTCAGCCTTTAGGTTACCAGCTGGTCATAAACTACTTGTACCACTCAGGCTCAGATAAAAGAATTACTGGTAAATAAAAGTTACTATTAAAATGGCCACCACAGCATATCTCAGACCCTTTTCATACAATGTGACTGCCCCGACGAATAGTAGAGTACGGTAGGAGTGACTGAAGCTAGGTCATAAAAGTATCATTCACTTTTGTCTTGTCATTTTGGAATGCTCATTCTTACAACCCAGCCACCAAACTCTGAGAAATCCCAGGCCACACACGTGGAGAGGCTCTGAAAAAGTGGTCAAGCTGAAAGCAAATAGCCAATATCAACCACTAGACACGTGAGTGAGGAAGCCTTCAAGATGACTTCAGTCCCAGCTTCCATCCGAATGCAATGCCAAAGGAAAGCCCCCAAGTCTGAGCCCAGTCAACCATGTTACTCTGACAGTGAATAATTAAATAATCACTACTATTTTGATCCACAATGTTTTAGTTGTACAGCTTGTAATCAAACATTAATCACATTTCTCTGGAGCATTGCCTAGGAGGGACAGCCCAGTCTTTATTAAAAAAAAATATGTATATATCTGTGAAGTTGATTCCAACTCATAGTTACCCTGTAGGAAAGAATAGAACTGCTCCACAGAATTTCCAAGGAGGGTCTGGTGGATTTGAACCACCAACCTTTTGGTTAGCAGCTCTGGTACTTAACTGCTATACCACCAGGGTTTCCCCATTCTGTACAGCACTGCCTAATTTTTCTGATCATTCTAAAACAGTCCTTCTCCATTGGCTCTTGACATCCCTTCTTGTTGTTCTGTACTAATTTTTATTTATACTGAGTCCACGTGACGGAGTACAACTACCCCACGGAGTCTCCTAGGCTGTAATCTTTAAGAGAGCAAATCTTCTGTTCTTTTTCCTGTAAAGTCACTGATAGCTTCTAGGTGGTCATGCACCTCATATTTGAGTCTTCTGATTGGAAAGATAACAATCCATATCCTTTAGCAATGTTCTTCAAGACTGTGTTGTCCCTCACCTCTCCGAATTCCCTTGTCCTTCAAGCAAGTTGAACTATTTGACGATCCTGTATATGGAAAATTCTTTCTCATTTTAGTACTTTTGTAAAATTTATCTTCACTGCCTGGAATGACCTGAAATCCCATAACAATAAGTCATGTTGAAAACTCTTTTATTTTTAAGCCTCTGCCTAACTATCACCTTTTCCAAAAAAGCTACTTCAGTCTCTCTAAGAAGAGCTAATACAGAATAAATGAATAATAATAATCATTGTTTTTATTATTATCATAAAATATCAGCCACCATTCATGGTTGCCAGTTCTGTACTAGGTAGCTCTCTGGGGGGCTGTGTGTATTATGTCATGTGATCTCTGTAGCAACCCTATGAGACTCTTAGTATTCTCAACTGTCTGGCTCCAGAGAGCAAGCACAAGGCTGACTTGTCTTTTAATAATTTCTTTCATGGTCCTCATTCCATTGCTATAAGCGTTTCCATGGCTGTTTTCCTCTGGGACATTGAGCCCCTCAAAATCTGGGGCTCTTCCCCCAGTCTTTGCATCCATGATATCTAGCATCATACCTAACACCAGAAAAGTGTTCAATAAATGGTTGCAGCATAAATTTATAAATAAATAAGGGTCTTGTGACCCTTGATAGTTTGTATATTGATAAGGTTTGGGTAAGTAATTCTTTTAAGCTATTACATTATTGTTTTAGTCAGCTAGGGCTGCTCTAACAGAAATACCACAGAGTGGATGGCTTTAACAAAGAAAGATTTATTCTTACACAGTCCGGTAGGTTGCAAGTCCATATTCAGGGCGTCCGCTCCAGGGAAAGACTTTCCCCTTGTCGGCTCTGGAGGAAAGTCCGGTATTGCATCAGTCATTGTCCAGGGAGCATCCTCACACAAGAACCTCTGGTCTGAAGGACGTGCTCTGCTCTCGGTGCTGCTTGCTTGATGGTAGCGAGGTTCTCAAATTGTCCTTGGTTGTTTTTCCTTTTATTCCTTGCAAGCTAAAAGCATTAAGGGTGGGGCAAGCCGTACTCCAGGGAAACTTCCCCCATAGCAGGAATTCACAACCCCACCCTAATCCTTTAACATACAGGTTAGCAAAACCACACAATGGAGGACAGTCCCAAGATACTGGGAACCATATCCCAGCCACGTGGCTGCACACATTTTTGGGGGGACACAATTCAAACCATGACAATTATAAACCTGCTTTTCCTCATGAACTCTTTCTATATAGACACAGAACTGTTGTTGCACCAATTAAATAAAAAAGTTTCCTACCATCCCACATCACCTCCTTGCTCTCCACCAAGAATTGTAGTGTAGCATACAGCTAAGCAAGCAGGTTTTAGAACATCCTGATGTGGGTCCCATTGTTTGCTTAGCTGCAACTTTCCTAAAGTTACACAGCCCCTACGAATCATAGTTCCTCCTCCGTGGAATGAGGATGTTGTTAATATCTTTGTCATATAGGAAGGACTGCCAATTAGGTTCGTGAACCCATTCTAGAAAAGGTTCTACATATCTCATTGCTAAATATCACTGTGGTCACCTTTGAATTACTCCTCTCCCTTTGGGAAGCTATGCAGTGACACCAGCACCTAGTTCACCCTTCAAAGCAATTTTGGAGCTCTTTTTCTGGGATGGCCTTCAGAGTTGTCATCATATTACCTTTGATATCCTGAATGTCACCCTTTCAATACTTCCTTTACCTTCAGGTAAAGAAAAAAGTCATTGCAGGCCAGACTAGATGAGTAGGGAGGGTGTTCCAATACAGTCATTTGTTTCCAGGCTAAAAACTCCCTCACAGACAGCTGTACATTTAAGTTCATGAAGTTGCCACTGTGCCACATGCACAATGGCCATTCCAAAAAGAGTTCCAAGATTGCTTTGAAGGGTGGACTGGTTGCTGGTGTTGGTGCATAACTTCCCAAGTAGAGTACTTTGAAGGTGACCATAGTGATGCTCTGCAGTGAGGTACATAGTACCCAGAACAATTAAGTTTGCAGACTTAATTGTCAGGCCTCATATTTGTCATGAGAATTATGGAGCACTTAGATCACTGTACTGATGCAAGTCAGTTATAATTTTTAGAGACATGGAGAACTTAGGTGACTCCCAAGCTTCATAGAAGTTGTGACACCTAAGAGGTTCCTCAGACCATGTTTCTGCTAAGTCTACCCTAGATGTCTTCTCTGACACTGGAACCCCTCCCCAAGCTGTCTCCTCCACTCCTCTAGCTTCAGTAATCATCTTTTCTACCCAAGTACTCCAAATTTCACATCTCAATACCATACTTATAACACAGGTATCTCTCCAGAAGTCCAGGCTCACATCTTCAAATGCCCCTAGATTAATCCACTTTGACTATCCCAGTCACTTCAAACATATTGAACAGGTATCCATGAGTCAGATCCAACTCGACGGCACTTGGCTTGGCAAGATAAAGGGCAAGTTTACATCAAAGCTACTTCTGGGAAAGGAAGGAAATTTTACAAAGAGTAATTAAACTGCAAACTTTTTAAAATTTGGGTAATTTTGTTGTTGTTTCTTGTTTAACTGTACTTTAGAAAAAGGTTTACAGGACAAACTAACTTCTCATAGAATGGTTAGTACAAAGAGTGTTTTATGAGTTGGTTAAAAGCCCCATCACATGTCAGTACTCTCCCTTCTCAACCTAGGATTCCCTACTACCAACTTTCCTGTCCCCTACTGCTTTCTTGTTCTTGTCCCTGGGCTAGTGTGCCCCTTTAGTCTTGTTTTGTTTTTTGGGCCTGTTTAATATTTGGCTGAAGGCCAAACCTCAAGAATGTCTTCATTACTGAGCTAAAGGGGTGTCAAAGGGGCATACTCTCAGAGTTTCTCCAATCTCTGTGAGGCCAGTAGGTCTGGTCTTGTTTTTTGGTTTTGTTTTTTTTTTTCTTTTTTATCAATTAGAATTTTGTTCTACATTTATCTCCAGCTCTGTCCAGGACCTTCTTCTGTGATCCCCATCAATGCATGAACTACAAACTTTCTTAACATCAATTTCAAATCACAATACAAATTCCAATGACATTTCTTAATGAGATAGAGAAATAAATTATCAACTTTATTTGGAAATGGAAGAAGCCTCAAGTAAGTAAAGCACACTGAAAAAGAAGAACACACTGGGAGGCCTCTCACTACCTGACTTCAAAACCTATTACACTACCACAGTAGTCAAAACAGCCTCGTACTGGTACAAAAAGAGACATATAGACCAACGGAACAAAGTAGAAACCCCAGAGTTGCCACCATCCTCCTATGAACAGCTGATGTTTGACAAAGGTCCTAAGATTTTAAACTGGGGTAAGAACAGTCTCTTTAACAAATGGTGCTGGCATAATTGAATATCCATCTGCAAAAAATTGAAACAAGACCCATATCTCACACTTTACACAAAAATCAACTCAAATTGGATAAAAGACCTAAATATAAAAGCTAAAATGATAAAGCTCATCCAAGATAAAATAGAGTCAACAATGGAAGTTTTAATACACAACAAAGACAGACTTCAAAATCTGACAAACAAAACACATTCATCAGAAGAGAAAATAGATAAGTGGGAATTAATAAGAATCAAACACTTCTGCTCATCCAAAGACTTCATCAAAACAATTTAAAAAACCACCTACAGAATGGGAAAAATATTTGGCAACTCTATGTCAGACTGACGCTTGATCTTCATAATCTATAAGATTTTTGTTTTTTGAAGAATGAAGATGAAATCACCTCTAAATCTAGTCTTTTGAAATGTAAACATTGCTCATTCAATCACAGAGGAGTGAGACAGAGTCTAGACATCACCGGGAAATTCCTTGAAAGTAGTTGAGATAATAAGTCTGTTTACACAATTTAAAGCCAGAATTTCTGTACTCTGCATTATGAAGAATCAGGACTTTTACAGCTTTGATCTACCTACTTATTTTAACAAACTTATTTTCTATGTAGTTACCAATTTACAAAGACCTAGTTGATTGCAGAAAACCTGATGGTCTAGTGGTTGAGTGCTAGGCTTTTAACCAAAAGGTCAGCCGTTCAAATCTACCAGGTGCTGCTTGGAAACTCTATGGGGCAATTTTACTCTTTCTATGGGGTTGGAATTGACTCGACAGCACTGGGTGTGATTTTGGTGTTTTTTTTTTTTTTTTTTGTAGTTGATTGCAGTGAAAAAAGTATAGTAAGTGAAAATTAATTTGGAAGTCAGAACAGAGATAAGACTTGTTACATATCTATATATTTATAGCTTCTTCATTTAATGTATCAGTAAGGCATGTTCTCTAGAGTCAGTTATATAAACATCCTCAGTGGGCACTGGGATTTGGTTTTTCAAAGGCTGAATTTTTCTGTAGAAAAGTAGAAACAAAATTCTCAGTTTAATCCAGAATGGAGTTTTTAATTTTAGATCTGAAGTCACCTAATTCAGATATGCCAGCTCCTCAGATTCTAAAATTTGTATACAGAGAAGAATATGGATAGAGGGAGATGCAGGAAAGCAAGTGAATTGTGCCCGGTGACAGATATTTTTTCTGGGAAAGAAAGTGTTGTTTGGTATAAGGAGAGTGAGGAAAAGGAGAGTTAGAGGCTATATTAGAGTTGTGAAGATTTCACACTGCTTCAATAGAATGGAAATTTATGGTCCTACTGAGGTCAGAGAATGCAAGTTTGTACCTATCGATAGGGGTCTGTGTGACTTTCTAATAGTTCTCATTGGCTGGAGACTGGGAATAGTGAAGGTAGAGAGAAGGGCTACTAACAGCTTCTGGTTACTGGATCTGAATCTCTGCATTTTAACTAGAGCACAGCTGAAATGATGGCCCGTAGGATTTCTATTAGGAAAAAAAGAGATGGTGCTGTTGAGTTGATAGCAACTCTTAGCAACCTTATAGGACAACTGTAGAATTGTCTTATAGGGTTTCCACAGCTGTAATCCCAATGAGATCAGGTCATCATGTATTTCTCCTTCTACTTAGAAAAAAAAATTAAAATAATGATTTCCCTTTTTTGGCTAATATATAAGGACCACCTGGAGGGCTAAAACTATGGAGGTTACAATGAAGCTAAAGAGAAGGTGCGCAGGAAAAGACGGAATGCTGGGCTGATAGGTTATAGGCAGAGAATGGACGGCTTATGTGAAAGTCTTCTGAGATGAGTAGTTCTGGATAACTACTGCAAGGTTTAAGATGCCGCCTTTCTGAAGTCGATCACCAGACCTTCCTTCCAAAGTACTCTGAGATGAGGATGTAAGGAACTGAGGAGGAGAAGCCAGAGTGTTGCTGAGGCCACTTTCCTGGATACTGCAGCAAATGGCAATGAGAAAGCTGGCTGGCAGGGCCAGTGTGCCAAGGAGAGAGGACAGGAGCCTCAGGACAGCAAGGGGCTTTGTATCCAACAGAGGAGTAATGGTTGTGACACAGGCAGACCTGAGGCATAAAAGAGTGGGTGAATCTTTCTCCTGATTCAGATGAGCCATCTGCACTGGGGAGGCCTCCTCGGAACTGGGAGCAGGTGAACTAGGGTGTGAATGGAATGTGGCAGGTTAGTTGGAGGACATAGAGGAATGTAGTCACCATCAAGTGAGAGTTCCAGAGTGCCCAAAGAAAAACTGAGGAAGAAGGGGGCAGAAGAAGGTTAGGGAGAGGGAAGCACAGGGCACTGTGGGATTCCATGAAGCTAACAGCTGTGGGAGACAGGTTTGAGGGCCCCACCATCCTCCTGGTAGTTTGTATGAGTAGATGTGCCTGGATACATAGGTTCTGAGTGACAGCGACTTCATACAGAGAGTGAGTTCTGTTAGTGGAAGTCAGGGGAAGAAGATATTTTATTTCCTGGGGCTGCTGTACTAAGGAGGTCTTCCTCTCCACTTGCAAGAAATTGTCTGGGGAAAAAAAGGAAAAGAACAATGTTCTTGACTGAAAGAGCAGCTTTGGCCAAGAGATGGAAAGAAGTTCCAAAAACAATATTAGTGAGCTATTTCGCTCATAAATGAGTACATGGACACCTACCCTCTGGCTTGACAGTGCTTCAGCTTTCGACAGAAGTAAAATCTCATAGAAAGGGTAAAAACTGGAGGAAAAAAAGGAGTTAAAAATTATCTAGCTCCTAAACTTTGACCTACGTATTTGTAGTACATATGTCCCTGTAGGAGATACACTCATCATTGGGAAGAAAACTTTTAGGAAGTTTCTGTGATGGTTCATTTTTTGTGTTAATTTGGCTAGGCTGTGACGCCTGGTTGCTTGGTTAAACACTAGTCTCCCTGCTGTCATGAAGCAGTAGCATGATTAGATCAGCTGGTCTCAAGGAAAGCAGATTGCCTTCTATGTGGGTAGGCTTCATCCAATCAGTTGAAGACTGTGAGAGCAAAAAGGAAGTTTCCCTGAGATGTATTCTGCCTCCAGACTATAAATAGTCCTCTTGCCAAATGCTTCCACTCTTCCTGTTTTCAACCAGATTTGGGGATACCAGACAGTAGGCAGCTCCAGCTTGTTCCCTGACCTGCAAATTTTGGGCTTGCCAGCACAACAATCACATCAACCAAACCACTAAAATAAATCTCTCTAGACAGACAGACAGACAGATAGCGCTCTTTAATTTCTCTCCCTCTCTCTCTAAGGTTCTCCATAGAACCTTGCCTGTGAGTTTCTATCATGGTGGTAGCCTGCCTTTTGGAATCTTCATGTGAACACCTTGATAGGATTTCAGGTATAAGCACTAAATCTTTCCTCTTCCTGCTGTTTTCTTGCTATTTAAAAACTAAACACTAAATCATTTGAATATCTCTTTATCACCATTTTCCCTGGAAACCTCATTAGGCTGAAATGGATGTCACTTAGACCTGTGTCCTTGTCCTAATCAAAAAATAAAATAAACATAGTTTTGTTTTTTGTTTTTTGTTTTTACTTTTAAGCTATCTGTGTTCATTTAAAAAAAAAAAAAAACTTTTTAAAAGAGGAATTTAAAATATAAAATCACAAAGGCCACCAACTGTAATTACAACACTTAGTGGCAACTACTGCTAACACCTTAGCATAAATTTTTCCAGTTTTCACTGAATATGTAAGTAGTTTTCGTGACCCATATTTAGTGATTGTGGCTATTCTGTTTTTTTTACTGAAAGTGCAATTAATCCAGGGACTGAACAACCAGAATTTTAGGACTCTTTGGAAATGGTAGATAGCATATACCATGCCAAGTGGCCCTCCCATGGCATGTCTTACTTCTCTGTAATCCTAGGCCAGTACCAAGCATGGTAAGTACTCAAGTGTTTGCCAAATGAATGGATACAAAGATTTCCTGTTTCTTCCTGTTCTGCTGTGCTGAAACCTAAGGGTTTCATGTTACCATGAAAGTTTCTGAACACAAGACCAGAGAGATGCTTTACATTATTGTCTTTGAAACAAACTAGAACATTATAATCAACAGGTGCAGATAGTCCACATGCTCTGATACTAAATGAAAGGTTAGGGGCTGTGTTCACCCAGAGGCCTCGGAAGAAAGGCCTGGTAGTAACCTGCTTCCAAATAAATAAGCCATTAAAACCCTATGGAAAACAGTTTTACTTTGACACGTATTTTTTTCTGAAGTGGATCACCAGACCTTCCTTCCAAGGTACTCTGAGTAGATTTGAATCTCCAGCCTCTAGGATAGCAGCTGAATGTGCAACCATTTGCACTCCTTAGGGATGATAATGTTACCTTAAAGAGTTGTGGCATAAATTTTAAGGACTTGGTATAGAATAATCTTTCAAGTGAATAATACGTACTGTTAGAGTACTAAGGATAGGTGCAGGGAAGAACACACACACACACACACACACACACACACCTCCAATATTTACACAACAAAAGAATCAGAAAGTATCTGCTGACCAGGTCAAACAAAAGCCAATATTTGCCTGCCAAAGAGAAAATGGGCCAATGAGCAACAAAGAACCAAAAATTCCTGAGGAGTGCGCAAAGCCAGAATATAATACCCAGAAGGGAAGGGAGATGAAGAGGGTGGGGAGTGGGGTCTCAGACCTTTTCTCTGAGAAGCCTATCCACTTGGTGCTCCTGATCAAGTGTATTATCACTATTAGAACTCTTTTGAATGCTTCACTTTTGTGTATGTGTCTCTTTGTTTGAATTTTTCTCTCACTGAAGACAAGAACAGAAGGACATCCAGTTACCATACAACTGCCTAGTGTGTTTCAGAGTGGTTTTTAAAAAATTTGTTTTCCTAGTAGCTTTCCTAACATGGAAATGTAATTCATATACCATAAAATTAATCTTCTTAAAGTGCACAATAGTGATTTTTAGCATAGTCAGAAAGTTCTGCAACCATCATCACTATCTAATTCTGGAACATTTTGATCACCCCCAAAAGAAATCTCACATACATCAGCAGTGAGGAACTGCCAGATTGTTTTCTAAACTGGCTGCATGCTTTAACATTCAACTAGCAATATATGCAAGTTCTAATTTCTCCGTATCCTTGCCAGCTCTTATTATTGTTTATCATTATAGCCATCCTAGCGGTTGTGAAGTGATATGAGATCTGACAATAAAGTTCACAAACTTGCCACCATGAGCTTATGTTGGCAGCATGTACAAACAACTCGGTAGGGTTTCATAATCTTGGTATACCAGTGTAACACAGCTGTGTTCATGTCAATGTGTGGCAGTGTCTTGCTGAGAGCTGTTGTTGTACATTTTTGTGTTCTGTCACAAGAATGTTGGATCTTGAATTAAAGCAACAAAGAAACATTAAATTTCTTGTTAAACTTGGCAAGAGTGGAAGTGAAATCAGGGATATATTAGTCCGAGTTTATGAGGATAATGCCGTAAAGAAAATGGCAGTGTACAAATGGATTCAATGTTTTTTCTCAGGGGAGAGAAAACCTCACTGACGAAGAGAGATCAGGGTGGCCAGTAATGAACAGAACTGACAAAAACATTGCAAAAATTTATCGAATTGTGTGTCAAAGTCACTGGTTTACTGTGAGACACGTAGTAGACCAAGTAAACATCAACAGAGTAAAAGAAAATCTTAACTGAAAATCTTGGCAGGAGAAAGGCATGTGCAAAAATGGTGCTGAGAGAGCTCACAGATGAACGAAAGCAAAGCAGAGTGGAAGTTTTCCAAGGCCTTTTGGAGAGGCAAGACAATGTTTGGGGCTGCATTATCACAGGTGATAAAACACGGGTGTACCAACAGGACCCTGAAACAAAGTGTCAAACTGCAAAATGGAAGTCAGCCAATTCTCCATGATGAAAAAGTTCCATCAGTCCAAGAGTCAAAACAATATTGCTAAGCTTTTTTTTGTATTAGAGGGATTGTTCATTATGAATTTGTACCAACTGGACAAACAGTTAACCAAATCTATTATTTGGAAGTGCTGAAAAGGCTGTGTGAAAAAGTTAGACAAAAACGATCTGAACTTTTCACCAACAACTCATGGCTCTTGCATCATAAAAATGCATCAGCTCACATGGTGCTGTCTATGAGGGAGGTTTTGATCAGTAAACAAATAAACATGTTGGAACACCTTCCCTACTCACCTGATCTGATCCCCAATGACTTTTTTTTTTTAACCCAGAGATAAAGGAAATATTGAAAAGAAGACATTTGGGTGACATTCAGGACATCAAGGGTAGCATGATGACAACTCTGATGGCCATTCCAGAAAGAGTTCCAAAATTGCTTTGAAGGGTGGAGTAGGCACTGGCATCTGTGTATAGCCTCCCAAGGGAAGCTCTTCAAAGGTGACCATAATGATATTCAGCAATCAGGTCTATAGCACTTTTTCTATGTTGAACTTGTGAACTTAATTGTGAGACCCCATATTACATAGTGGTTTTGATTTTCACTCCCATAGTGACTAACAGTGTTAATCATCTTTTAGAGAGCTTCAGATCCACTCAGTGGTTCTCCTCAGGGCAAATGAAACTGGGGGGAGGGGAGCCTGGAGCTTTAGTTCTCCCATTTTTAAAGAGAAAATTGAAATAAACAGAACTAATTTTTTACCATTTTTTTCAAGATTAACTCTTTTTTTTTTTTTCCTTAAAATTCATGCTTCCTAGTTCTACCTGGCACAGGAAATCACATATTAACTTACAGGAGCTACAGAGATGGAATCTCTGTAGCTTTTTGCAGCTTGTTATTAGGAACACCAAACAGGTGGAGGGAGTAGCCAGTGGTGGTGCCAGAGAATCCCTGTCTGGACTTCAGTTAGGATGCATACCAAACCCTGAGGCCTGTTCTGGATGACTTGCTCTCACTATCTGCCCTGACAGTGACCCCTGTGCTGTCATAGCACATAGCCTCTCTTTTAAAAGTCCCAAGCTCACCTGGTAGTTTTAGACAGGCTTTGAGAACAAAAATGCTGTCTGTCCCCTGTATTTGCCAGCAACACAGAAAATAAAAACTTTAAATCACCCACCCAAAGTTTCCTGTCTCTGAGACTGGCTTTTTGGCAGCAGGTAGCAAGAACTATGGAGTTTTCTCCAGTAGCACAAAGACCTGGCAATCAGCTTCTGTAAAGACTACAGCTTAGAAAACCCTGTGAAGTAATCCTACCCTGTCATACAGGGTTGCTATGAGTTGCAGATCGACTCCATGACGCCTAATAACAACAACATACCTTCTCTGAAGAAAGAAATGTCTGCTTAAATTCTTCGCTCATCTTTCAATTGGGTTATTTGCCTTTTGGTTTTAGAGCTATAGGAGTTAATTATTCTGACTTTAAAAGGCTTACCAGGAAGATGACTGGCAAATATCATCTCTCATTCTGTGAATTGTCTTTTCAGGATATGTTTTTAAGATGTTGTTTTTTTTCTTTGCCTTTTAAGATTGAGAGTAGTCTGGTGTATGCTGCTGCTGCTCCTGGGGCCTCCATCTGTGGTGGAATCTGTCATTCACAAATGCTCTGAAGCTTCTGAACACTGTCTCCACCATTTAGATTGTTTCCCACAGTGTAAAGGTTGCCTTCCCAAGAGAGACTAAAAAAACTACAGCTTGTAGTTGGATATACTATTGAGATGACTGGATTCCCAACCCGAGGGTAGTTTTATCCAAAGCCACTGTGATTACACAGTTAAGCTAGTTAGGTGCATATGAAGGATACAAAAATCACAAACAGGCCTTTACTTTAGATTCGATTGATGTATTCCAGCTCACATGGCATTTAAGGTGCCGCGATTTGCAAGCTGTTGCTCTACTTCAATTTGTCTTCCTGTATCTTCCAATTATTTTACAATAGTTACATTTCCAGTAACCTTCCTGATGCTAACCTCTTCCGCATCACACACAGCCACCCTCATGCACTCAGCAAGGACATCATGACCCTTTGGAACCTCTCTAATCCTTACACTATAGGGCTTGTTTAACCCACTCCTTACCAACCGTACCTTGGTGTCTTGGGCGCTTTGTTCCTCAGAACTGGGGAGGAGGAAACTCTCCACATCCAGAGGAGGCAAGAGGGTGCAGGTATACAGGAGACTTTTCACACTGCCTGATGATTCTGAAAGTTTGACTTCTCTGTGTTGTTATGTAAGAAGGGCCTTTGTCCTTTTCTTCATTTGTGGTTTCAGGGTCAGAACCCCCTTACTGTTATCCTAGCCTAGAATCTGTCAGTACTCTGGAGAAAAGTGTATTTGGTGGGTGGGGAGAGTCCCAACCCACTAGCTTAGATTTTCAATTAGGAAATTATCTTTGAAGCCAAATTTTTAAGTAGGTTTCTAATTGTTATGTAAAAACCCTACTGCATCCGGACACAGGGATGGCTGCATCTGCAAGAAACCAAAGAAAGGCTTCAGAAAAACTGGTTGAGATACTTGGCTTCCTTATGGGGACTCAGACACACGGTGCTGGGCTGATGGCTGAACCCAGATTGCGCTCCATTACCCCTTAGCGGGGCACGACAGCAGAGGTTAAGATTTATTGCCTTTTCCATCACGCCGTCTGGCACCAGTGTTCTCAGGTATTATTTGTCCAGGCCCTGGTATTTCTCTTCTCATTGACAAGACATTCCAGACCTTTGACCCTGGCCCACCTACTCAGGTCCTGGCATGGGTGTTTTAGCTCAGTTCATTCAGCTTTCCTTCCCAGTATGCTTTGGGAAGAACAAACCCGATTCCATTAGGAGGAGATACATACAGTTGAAGAGTATTATTCTGCACTAATCTGTACCTGGTGATGCAATTCTGTTTTACCATAAAAATGGGATCACAACTCTATCGTGGTCAAGCTAATAAAAAGCTAATTAGGGGGGGCTAGGCTATTGTTCTTGGGTTCCGAAGGCACAATGCTTGCCTCTCACTGATCAAGTATGAATGGGCATCTGGGGTCTTAAAAGCTAGCAAGGTGCCATCTGAGAAACAGCAATTGATCCCAGCCCATCTGGAACAGATGACATCCAAGAACAAGAGAAAAAATAATCCCAGGAGACAGAAAGACCCATATGACTGGAAGAATACATCAGCACAAGACCCAAAGAACCAGATGGTGCCCAGCCACCACCAAAGAAAGTCCTGATGGGGAACACAATGTAGAGTCCCTGATGTAGCATGAGGAATAAAAAAGGTGTGCAGATGAAGGACTTTATTAAAAAACCAGAACTGACAGCCTGGAAAGTCCCCTGAGAACACAGCCCCTAGACTTGCTGCTAGCCCTGACCTGAGACCAGTACTGAAGCCAGCATTTCAGACAAACAATGGGCTGGGCTTGATGACCGAGAATGATGCTTGTGGTGCATCTACTTTATGGTGTTCTATATACACGTGTGAGGCTCTCCTACTGGTGCTGAGATTTGCAAGCTATTGCTCTACTTCAATTTGAAGCGGAGAGGGAGAAGAGTGGGTAGAGAGGAGCAGACAAGTATTGGTTGACTGGATACTGGAAGTAAAGAGTGAAAAAAAAAAGTGTGCTGTCACAGGGTGAAGAGAGCAGATAGAATTATAGAGAGGCGGATATGGAAAATTCCTTGGACTGCAAGCCAAGCCAAGCCAAGTGCCGTCGAGTCGGATCCGACTCATGGCGACCCTAGGGGCCAGGGTAGAACTGACCCCCAGAGTACTCAAGGACTGTAAACTTTCGCTTAACCACAATAAAAAAATTGTAAAAAAAAAAAAAAAAAAGAAGAAGAAGAATGAACGGGGAAGGTGCAGATAGTCTATCCATGCAAGCAAGGTTTATTTAGGAAAAAAGAAAGAGAGAGAGCTGCAGGCACAGGTGGGGAGGGCCTGGCAGTGATGCTGGCCTCTAGCTCACTGAACAAAGGCTTTATCCCAGTTTAAAAGCTTTCGAGGCAGAAAGGGGAATTATGAATTATTGGTTTTATAGCAGAGAAGGGGAAATGCAGAGCCAGGGTAATACAGTGTGTGTGCAAGGTGATTTGATGATGGCCTCTGCAGTGAAGAGTTCTTGGCCGTGTGTTAGGACTCCTATTGCAGTTTCCAGTTGGCTTCTGCAGTGAAGGCTTCTGGAACTTAAAGTAGAACTTCAATTCCCTGGTCTTGATTGTAGTCTTCTGGTCAAATTTTGACTTCTCGTGTGTGTCCCCAGAACTGTTCTACCTAATTCCCTCTGAAAAACAACTCTGAGGAAGTTCACACAATCATGAAAATGACTTATCCCAGTGTCCTGGGATGCAGTTAATCTTTGGGTCCTTTTCATCCCTTTACCACCTGCTGTAGTTTTCTGCACTGTTTACTGAAAGGTATCTGAATAAAAAGACATTTACGAGGTCTGGTTCCAGGCACTCTCTTTTACTTGCAAAAAATTGAAAGGAGTTCAAAAGAGGACTTCAAACTCCCTGTCTCACTATTAGTTGAAATTCTGGTGGTGTAGTGGTTAAGAGATATGGCTGCTATCCAAAAGTTGAGCATATCAAATTCACTAGCTCTCCTTGGAAACACTATGGAGCAGTTCTATTCCGTCTTATGGGTCACTATGAGTTGGAATCAACTCCATGGCAGTAGGTGGGATGGGTGCTATGGCTATGGCAGAGCGGCTGATATCTAACTTACTTAGTTGCTGTCAAATTGACTGACTAATGGTAGAGTAGAACTGTGCTCCATAGTGTTTCCAGTGGTTCATTAAGGTGTTGCTGGGTAAACCTGAACTGCCAAACTTTCAGTTATCAGCCGAGAACATTAACCACAGAGACTTACAATAGCTGACCTCCCCAGACATAGGAGCTGGAAAAACAGCTCAAGGGTATCCTCCCCTCAAAAAGAAAACTGAAGGTATCATAGATCTACCAAGGAAGCCAAGACTTGAGACAGAAAGGAAATTCACAAGAGGTGAGCTGGCCTTTTCCAGAGCTCTTTGTATGCAGTGTAACTACTTTTCACAGTGCAGAGCAGACACCCAAGAGAGTCCACACAGACATGGAGCTTGTCTTCACCTTACTGGACTAAACACCAGTTTCCATCAAGTCGATTCTGCCATGCTAAATTGGACAGAACTACCAAGGCAGTAGAAACTCTGGTCGCTTAGCGATTAAGTACTACAGCTGCTAACCAAAAGTCAGCAGTTCAAATTCACCAGGTACTCCTTGGAAACTCTATGGGGCAGTTCTACTCTCTGTCCCACATGATCACTATGAGTCAGAGTTGACTCAATGGCAGTGGGTTTGGTTTGGTTTACCAAGGCAGCTAGGAATTGAGGAGCCAAGATTCCAGAGGGAAAAAAAAGACAAATAAAAGAGTACTTACATTCTGCATGGAACTTCATATGGAGACGTTTGACAATGCCTAAAAGTGCCCTTTGCAAGGTACAACACCAAGAAGACCACGACTTATGCAACCTTTCTAGAAAGCTTTGTTTAGTCAAATGACATTTGTGCATCACCAGAAACATAACTAATGCATAAACCAATTAACAACAACAAAAAAAAAACAAAAAAAAAAAACACAAGCAAGCAAGAAACCTTCATAGGATATCAAACAGGAGTGTGACTAACTCAATCTTTGCAACTGAGATCCAAGGAAGAAGGAAAATATAATAGGAACCTAAATTAGGAGACAGTTAGAAGTAAATGTGAGAAGACATGTAAGAGATCCATACAAAGAAAACAACTAAACTTTGTGGGAACACTTGAATAGTTGAATAAATAGAGAGACCTGAATACTCTGATTCCTGAATAGGAAGACTCAGGATTATAAATATATAAATTCTTCCCCCACCTTCCATCCTGTCGGCTTGTACTGTGGTGATTTGTATGTTGCTATGATGCTGTAAACTATGCTTTTGGTCTTTAAAGTACCTGTGGAGTTGCCTACGGCAGATAGATGAGTTTTAGCAGAGCTTCCAGACTGACACAGTCTAGGAAGAAAGAATTGGTGATCTACTTACAACAATTAACCAATGAAAACTAGATTACAACAGAATTTGTCAGATACAATGCTGGAACATAGGAGTCTTAGATTAGAAGGCACTCGAAAGGCACAGTGGCAACAACGGCGGAGTAGAGCAAACCAACAATCCTGAAGATGGGGCAGGAGCAGGCAACACGTTGTTCAGTTGTACACGGGGTTGCCATTAGTTGGCGCTAACCTGACAGCAACTAATAACAAATTCTTCCCATCATTAATCTACACATTTCACTCAATTTCAGTCAAAATACTGTTTATAAAACTTGATATAAAGATTAATTCTAATTAATGAACCTTTGGACTCATGAAGAAGATGCATTTAAAGCTTCCACAATAGAATAATGTTTTTTCAGTAGGGATAGAATATATGTAGATAATATTACATTATTTAGATGTAATATAACCTTAGGGTAATTTACTTATTTTTGTCTTATGTAGTCTGTCACTGACGAGAAGAGATTTAAGCCTCCCTCTATGATTGTTTCTTTTGCATTATCTTTATCAGCAGTTTTGGTTTTACAGGTAATCTTGACTAGTATATTTGATTTTCATAAATACTGAAGTTTTATACATCTCAAATGACTGTTGATTTGTGTACAGCAGCTCTGATGTATTGAATTCAGGCTTTCCTACATGAGCTGACCCCTCTCTGAACTATTTTTTTTAAGGTGGTCCTGTCTGTCTGCCAACTAACAGTCCTTTTTGATATTGCTACTAGTTTTCTTATGAAATTATTTAGATATGAATTGTATTTCACTCTTATTACTTTAAAAATGATTGAAACATTGAAGTATAAAAGGGTTGGTGCTAGTGATAAGAACAATAGAGTTTTCTTAACTTCGATGGTATTGCAATAAATGTACCCAGAGCAGAAAATTCTTGGTGTTGATCAGGCATTTATTATGAAAGTAAAGCAAAATTTAAAAAAACTGTAGGAACTAGATAGCCAGCCAAGTGCCGTCACTATATTAATCAAGTTGATTAGAACAGCAATGTCTAATGCAATATGACACAAGTCATTTATTTTGTTTTCTAGAGTCCAATATTCAGAATAATAAAGAATTTATACAACTTAACAACAAAAAGATTAACAATCCAATCAAAAAACAGGCAAAGGACTTGGACAGTTCACCAAAGAAGAAATACAAATGGTTATCATATGCATGAAAAGATGCTCAACATATTAGTCATTAAATCCTGTTGCTGTTGAGTTGATTCTGACTTATAGCAACCTTCTACACAGTAGAACTATCCCACAGAGTTTCCAAAGAAGAGCTGGTGAATTCGAACTGCCAACCTTTTGGTTAGTACCTGAACTCTTCATCGTTGCAGTACCAAGTCTTCTATTAGTCATTAAACCAAGTTGCCGTAGAGTCGATTCTGACCCAGATCAATCCCCTAGGACAGAGTAGAACTGATTCATGGCGTTTGCAAGGAATGCCTCGTGGACTTAAATTGTCAACCTTTTGGTCAGCAGCCAGAGAACTTAACCATTATGCCACCAATGTTTACTATTAGTCATTAGGGAAAAGCAAATCAAAACCACAGTGAGATATAATACACACCCACTAAAATGGCTGATTTAAAAAATGGAAAATTGTAGATGTTGTCAAGGATGTGGAGAAATTGGAACTCTCATCTATTGCTGGTAGGACTGTAAAGTGGTACAGCTTCTATGGAAAACAGTTTGGTTGTTCCTCAAAAAGTTAAACACAGAGATACCATATGATGCAACAATTCCACTCTTAAATATGTACCTTAAAGAATTGAAAGCAGGAACACAAATACTTGTACACCAGTGTTCACTGCATGGCTATTCACAATAGTCAAAAGACGGAAACAGCCTAAACGTCCATCAACAGATAAATGTATAAACACAATGAGACACCATTAAGCTGTGAAGAGAAATGAAGTCCTGATACATGCTTCAACATGCTCAAACTTTGAAAACCTAATGCAGAGTGAAGTCAGTCCATCATAGAGGACCAATATTTTATGATCCCAGTTATATGAAATATGTTTATTAGTAGTTATGAGGGTTAGGTGGGAGGGAGGACAGTAATGAGAGTCATTGTTTAAGGGACACTGAGCTTTCGTTAACAGTGATGGAAAAATTTAGAAATGGATAGTGGTGACTGATGGTTGAACAACATGATAAATGTAATTAATGTCAAAGAATTGTACGTGTAAAAACACTGAGTACTTGCTTCAGCAGCACATCCACTAAAACTGGAATGGTACAGAGAAGATCAAAATCGTCCCTGTGCATGGATAACAGGCACATTAATGAAGTGTTTTATATTTTTTCACATAAAGCACAACAAAATATTTTAAAAAGACATTGAAATGGCAAATATTTTCTTATATCTATATTTGCCATGATAGAAAAAGTTAAAAGATGCAAATGAATTATTTAATGTAAACTACAACTGAAGTATAGAATTCATTTGTCTACTACAGTGTTTCTCTCAAAAAACTCTTGAGCAGTGTTTCTCAAACTTTAGTGTGTATCAGAATCATTTGGAGGACTTGTTAAAGCACAGGTCACTCAGCCGCACTCCAGAGACTGTGACTCAGTACGTCTGGGGTGAGGACCAGGATCTGACCTTCTAAGAAGATCCCAGGTGGTGCTAAAGCTGCCAGCCAACAGACACACTTTGAATAGCTCTGCTTTGAAAGTTCCTCCATTATCTTCTAGCTTCTAATAATAGATACGAGATGTTCAGTCTTGGTTTTTAAGCTTGACAGGTGACATGGCAACATGCTTCCTTATAGCAGTTTGTCTTTAACCTTGTAGTTCAGCATATCTACCAGAATATGTCTTGGTATTAATCACTGTAATTTTTTTTCCTGATCTGTAAGTCACCGTGTCTCTTCACTTTCAAAAATTTTCTTTCCATATGTATTTAAAAATATATACGGATTTCAGTTTCATTTCTTCTGTCTTTTATTTCAGGCAGTAACATCGAATTATCCATGTTAGCACTCTATTGTTTATGCTTCACACATGGCAGTTCCCCAAGGTTTCATGCATTTCAGTAAGAAGTCCTACTATTTCCAGTTCTTGAGGTGACTGACAGCTTGGGGATGGAACTGAGAAATCTGATAACTTTGTCTTCATAGCCTTTTCTTACAATCTGTAAAACTTAGTGCAAAGCATCTCAATTAGCCAGAGGTCAGGCCTTGCAGTTTTCAATGTGTTCTTCCACTTCGAGGTGAGCTGACCACTTTGTCAAGAAACAGGATCAGTATATAGTTTTGTTTTTTATAAAAACTTTTACCCAAATAGAAAGTTGACCTTAGGAATATTGTATTTATCTCCCACCATGAATACTTCTTCCACCTGTATGTCAGTTTATTGTACTGTTTGCATGTTGCTATGCTACTGATATTTCAAATACCAGCAAAGTCTTCAATGGTGGACAGGTTTCAGTGAGCTTCCAAACTAAGACAGACTAAGAAAGGACTGGCACAAAAATTAGTCAACGAAAGCCTTGCACATCATAACAGAATATCATTCAATTTGTTTGCTTTGGACGGATTATGAAGATCAATCAATAGGACATCAAGTTTACAAAGCACAGGGCCAAGGAAGACAGGGGAGATGGTGAGATGATGTCTTAGGCTGGGTTCTCTAAAGAAGTAAAACCAGTGAAGTATACGTATGTGTATACATGTGTGGGGGTGTGTTGTGTGTGTGTGGCCGTGTGTTGTGTGTGGATGTGGGTGTGTGTTGTGTGGGGGTGGGTGTGTCTATACAGACACACAATGGTGGACAATGCATTCTCTAAGTCCACAGATGGTAGTTGTGGCAGAAGCATTATATGCAGGGAAGGCAAATCTGTATTCAGAGTGTTTGTTTCAGTAAGAACAAAATGTAGCCCTCTCCATGATGCAAAAGGTCCAATGTCATCAACTTTGCACCAGGCTGCTGACTAAGCACCTTCAGAAATGATGCCATATTGGAGACTCAGTGTCAATCTCCACTGCTGGCAGACTGGGAACTCAGTTGCGACCTATAGCCAAGTCAACGTTGAGTGGAAGTCCATGTTGCTGATCCCATGCATAACCTCCATCCCTGCCACCATAGTCACATTGTTCATGAGCCCACTGGGCAATGGCAGGAGTAGCTAAGGAAATGAGATGACTGGTTTCCAGAGAACATATCATCCTACCCACTTGATTGTTAAAAGGCTCTGCTGAGGTTATCCTTTGGTGAGTACTCACAAGAGATATACTTCTTCGGCCTGTTCAGAGAAGTATATTCACACAGTTCTTCCCATACTTTCTTGCCATCATTTCTCCAATCATGTCCCTTCCAATTCCCTGACCATCCCCCTAAACTACTGGCCACCACCCATGAATCAGTATATAAACACAGATTCACCTATCTCTCCTTCTAAGAAAAGTGAACGACCAGTTGCACTGCTCAAAGTCTGACCTATCAGGAAGGTCTCCCTTCACCACTGTCTTTCAGAGAGGTCTCAGCAAGGAGCTACAGTGTTGCTGGTGAACGCTTTAGAGGGGTACCTGCATATTGCCCGGAACCCTCAGTAATGAGGCACAAGTTTTCTCTTCCTCAGTCATAAGGAACTCCTGGTGAGTCCCTAGGTGCAGACTGGGAGTGGGCAGATAATGTGACAGGGGACTACCACGGGCATTTGGGTCACTTCCTAATGTAACTTACTTGTGCCTTCAGGTCTTACTTGGGCCCAATCTTGTATACACCACTTCCATTTAATGACAAAGTGCTAATGTGTACATCTGACTTTATAGCTCTGTAGTCAGACAAAGCCCAGTTCATGAATAGCAGCTCAGGCTGAATGGTGGTGACTTGGTGGCTCACAGTTAAGCATTCAGTCTCTACTAAGGGCCAGTAACAAGGCAAAAGCTTTTTCTCAAAAGGAGAGATTATCTGCAGAAGATGGCAGGACTTTGCTTCAAAATCCTAAGAGTCTGTGCTGTCATTCACCAATAAGGGCCTACCAAACACACTAACAGCTTAGTGGTTAAGTGTTATGGCTGCTAACCAGAAGGTCAGCAGTTCAAATCCACCAGGTGCTCCTTGGAAACTCTATGAAGCAGTACTACACTGTCTATAGGATCACTATGAGTCAGAATTGACTCGGTGGCAGTGGGTTTGGTTTTGTTTTTAAGACATCAAACAGCTTCTGTATCTGCCATTGACACTTTAAGCACTACTGGATCAGTTGGATACTATGGACCAAGGGACAGAGTGGTTTTTAGGGCAGCCTGAACCATTGCAGAGCCCTCTCTTTGTGTGGGCCCCACTCAAAATGAGCAGCTTTTCTAGTCACTTGATGAATAGGCTGGTATAGTCCACCCAAATAAGGGCTATGTTGCCTCAAAAATTCAGAGGCTCAGCAGGCATTGCGCCTTCTTTTGAATTGTGGGAGGGGCCAGGTGCAATGCCCTCATCTGATAAGATTAACCCAGCTGTGTCTAAAGAGCCTGCCTTTGTCTGAATTAATCTCATCAGATGCAAGTAGAAGAGTTGATGGTTTTACTGGGAAGGGTGGGTTAGCAGACAAAGATGGAGTACACTCTTCAGGTGGGAGTAAGAGGGCTGGTTCTTTTGGCAGAAGTGATTCAGCAGAATTTAGGGGCTCAGTGTTGACAGCTTCCTGATTATCTGCTCCTATGTTCCCATCCCAAGTTTCAGGATTCCATTTATTCCCAATCAGTGTCCCGACTTTAATTACAGACACCATTCAAGGTTAAGGATTTAACTTTTTTTGTAATCCAGCCACTCTTAGAAGATTTTGGGTTTCGTTTTCAGTAATGTCAGGTCTGTTACTACAAGACATAAGGCCTTCTTTCAAGGCACAAGTGGCAACTTTGTGTTATTTATGTGACACTTGAGCTGCTACTTTTAAGCCCTGAGCTTGTTTCTTTGTTTCACTACTTTGTCTAGTGAAAATAGGGCCAATCAATCTGCTTTCTCATTACTTCTCATTGTGACAAAACTGTAGAGAAGTATCAGATATATAATCACCCAGAGCCTCCCCTCCCATCAATACCTGATTTACTGGTAGTGATATGTTGCACTTTTCTATTGCCAACTTGTGCCAAAGATTAGCAGTACTTTCTTTACTAGCAGAAGCAGAATCATCAAAATGTTTAAGACGAATCCAACCTGATTGAGGTCTTAGTCATCTAGTACTGCCATAGCAGAAATACCACAAGTAGATGGCTTTTAAAAGGGAAATTTTATTCTATCATAGTCCAATAGGTGACAAGTCCAAATTCAGGGTATGAACTCCAGGAGAAGGCTTTCTCTACTGGCTCTAGAGGAAGGTCTTTGTCAACAGTTTTCCTCCGGACTGGAAGCTTCTGAGGTGCAGAGACCCTGGGTCCTTTACAAAGGATATGTTCTGCTGCCAGCACTGCTTCTTAGTGGCATGAGGTCCCCAATCCTCTGCTTGCTTTCTTTTCCTTTATATCACAAGGGATTGCTTCAAGGTACAATACAATCTTACACATGGAGTTCCACCCCACCAACACAATTGCCAGTCATCCTTCCTTGTTAACATCATAGTGGTAGAATTACAACATACAGGAACACCACACAATACTGGAAATCAAGACCCAGTCAAATTGCTACACATTTTGGTGGGGGAACACAATTCAATCTACGACACTTGAGAAATTTAGAAAACTCATCTTTACAATTTTGTTTCTCTAGGCCCACTGTCAATACCAAATGTACCCTAGAGAAGCAAAATCAGTGAAGTGTGTGCCTGTGTGTGCGTGTGTGTGTGTATGGAAACCCTAGTGGTGTAGTGGTTAAGTGCTATGGCTGCTAACCAAAAGTTCAGCAGTTCAAATCCACAAGGCACCCCTTAGAAACTCTATGGGGCAGTTCTACTCTGTCCTATAGAATTGCTAAGAGTCAGAATCACTCTATGGCAATGGTTTCTTTCTTTCTTTCTTTCTTTTAATATACATACTCATAGAGAGAGAGAGAGGTGGGAGAGAGAGAGGTAGTCATATCAAGGAAATGGCTCATGTAGTTGTGGAGTCTGGAAAGTCCCAAATCAGGACTGGTCAGGCTGGAAGCTTCTCCTGACTCATGTAGCTGCAGGTACCAGCCAACCCAAGATCATCATGTAAGCTCCTAGCTCAAGTCCCATGAACTGGAACTCAGGTGAGGAGCTGCCCGCAGGATAAAGAGTGAGCAATAGTCATTGAACTTTGCCAGAAAACGCATATGCTGGATACAAGTCACAACCCTAGTGAAGCTCACTTTCAACTGCTTGGCTGCTCATAGCAGATCTTATTGTGGAGGTGATTACATTGTATAAGATCTCACTGTGGAGGTCACTGAATTATTACATAGCTGGCAGACTACGTCACGACTGCCAAACCACTGAGAATCATCCCAGTCAGGTTGACATACAACTTGAACCGTCACAAAGGGATTTCCCCAAGGCAGGACTATCAGAAGGCAGAGTCATCTTATCAGCTGCCTATCACACCTCCCCTTGTGCGTCTCATCCAAACGTAACCACTGTCGATGATTCCTTATGTTTTCTTTCAGGGGAAAAAAATTGAATTTAAATCAGTTTTCCAAGATTAACTTGTAAGTGTTCCAACAGTGACTGCTAAAATTTAAATGTCAACTATTCCTAAGTGGCATAAAAGTCATTATTTCAGCCAAGTAGAACAGATTAACAGTGAAACTCACAGCTTGCGCTCAAGTGATAAAGGTAAACAGTACTGCAGTGGTAACGTGGTGAAACCACTCCAACTTGTGTTTACAACTTCATAAAAAATAGTAATAATAATCAACCACTTAACATATGGGCAATTCTTTAGAAGGAGTTTTTGAAAAAAAATATTTTCTCAGAAAACACCTCCATCTCCCAAAGAGCTGACTGAGCAGTAGAGTAATACAACATGACATCGATATACCATTAGTTAAAGTGTACACAGGATAGGGACTAGTGTCTTTGCTGCCCTAGGTACCAGGCGTGGCCCCATTTAATTCAGGTGGCCATTTCTGTAGAAGAAATATTATTAACTCCCCTTTCCAGATGAAGAATCTGTGGTTCTGTGATGAATGTGACTTGCCCAAGTTCCCACCCAAGGGTGTCTGGTTTCAGGGCCCTTGTTCTTTCTGTTTCACTCTCCAGCGCCCCTGCTCCGATTCAACCTCACCCCAGTATTATTGATTTGCAGCTTTTCCAGTTTAGCTTAGCCAGCTTGGCCAGTCTGCCTTGGGAATAGTTTCCCTCTGTCAGCTTACTCAGAAGGATGTCTTTGAGTTGTCACTTGCCAAATCCTCTCCTATGTGAAGAAAGGAAATTAGAATCATTTTATTTTCATCAATTTCTGCTCAGTAAAGATATATCTAGATTGTACCGGTCTTCTTTTAGAGAATTTAGCAGCTATTTAGAAATTAGTCTTAAGTTGTATATACTACAAAAGGATATTGGATGCTGGCTTTTGTCCTGTTTGAATTTAAAATAAGAAAGTACCTATAAATAGATGGAAGACTCGGCTATTTGGAGGAGCAAATTCTATAGCAAATAACACTTGTAGAGACAATGCCAAATACAATGAATAAAACATGTAATTTTTGTGAGGGAGACTGCTGCGAATGAAACACAACTAAAAGCTCTTTGATTTAGAAATTTGAGCTATAGCTATCATTAAAATCTCAAGTGTTAAGTAACACTTCAGGTTTAAGCATTAATTTAACAAATACTTATTGAACTCAGAAGCAGGCATAGGAAAAGTAAAAATAAACAAAAATGTCTTTGGGATTCTAAGCATTTAGGGAGGTAGAATAAGAGATGATCATATAAAAATACGGTACTGTCTACCGGTTGTCCTCTAGCTGATTCCAACTCATGACAACCTTATGTGTGTCAGAGGAGAACTCTGGCCCACAGAGTTTCCAATGGCTGATATTTTAGAAATAGGTCACCAGGTCTTTTTACAAAGGTGCCTCCGGGTGAACTTGAACTTCCAAGCTTTCAGCTGAAGCATCTGAGGACTCCACATACTATTGAATATTATTTCTAAATTCTTGTATTTCCATGTGGATGTACTTTCCTTAGACACTAGGCTTTTCTCCAGCTACTCGTCACTGGTAACCAGAGCAGGAGTGAATTATCTGATGGAGGGTCCGGAAGAGGAAAATAGGCTTACTTTGCTTCATTCTATCTCTTCTCTCTTCACCATCACTCCTACTCTTACGCACTCTGTACTCTACTTATAGTAAGCAGAGTAGGGCAGATTGTCCCCATATGAAGGTTAATTTAATTCAGCATGGCCGTACAGCTAAGGCTCAGATTCTAGAGTTGGTAAAATCCATCAGTAATGGAGCAGATTGTGCATGTGTGTGTGTGTGTTTTAAGTGAAAGTTTACAATTCAAGTGTTTCTCATACGATAACTCTACACACATCATCATGTTACCATAGTTGCTCTCCTTACAGTGTGACAGCACACTTCTCTCCACCTTATATTTCTTGTGTCCAGTCAACCAGCTTCTGTTCCCTTCTGCCTTCTTGTCTTGCCTCCAGACAGAAACTGCCCACTCAGTCTCATACTTGAGCCAAGAAGCACAATCTTCACCAATATAATTTTATGTCTTATAGCCCAGTCTAAACTTCTTTTGCAGAGGTGACTTCAGGAATGATATTAGTTTGGGGATGACAGAGATTCCAGGGGCCATGTCTTCTGGGGCCTTTCCTGGAGCTGATATTTTTATTCCATTTCATGTCTTCTGTGTCTGTCTTTTAGAACTAGGCAAAGAGAACAAGTATAACTCATTGAACCACTTAAAACTTCAAGAAAAATAATGATGTGTCCTTTGAGCAAGTATAAAACATCCTATCAGAGACTAAGGAAAGAAGGTTTATTCCCAGTGAATTGATAAGGACCCCAGAGAGACAACGTAATTGGGGAAGATGATAAAATGTCTACAATAACTAAGGTGAGGAGAAGAGGAAAGAATACTCCAGAAAGTCTAACAGAAGAGAGGATTCTGCATAAAAGTGTGTGTCACAATAGGAAAATGGGAAATATAGTCCATGTGGCTGCGGGGTACAGAGGGTAGAGGGAAAGGCAAAGTGAGTTGAGTCTACATTATGAAGTTCTTTATATGGAGAGCATTATAGAGTTCATTTGTTATACTCCCAGGGACTTGGTATATAATAGATGGAGACCACTGTTTATTACTTTTTAAGACCATCCCAGATGACTGGTATGTACAGTTCGTTTGGGCACTCACTGTTTCCAAGCTAGGGAGTTTGGCCCATGTTCTCAGGTCATGATGCTCAGATGCTGAGCGCTGACTAGTCCTTAGTCAAAACACAAACCTATTGTCACTGAGTCAATTCCTACTCATAGCAATCCATAGGACAGAGTAGAACTGTCCCATAGGGCTTCCAAGGAGTGGTCGGTGGATTTGAACTGCTGTATTTTGGGTTAGCAGTTGTAGCTCTTAACCACCTATTTGTTAAATAAATAGGAAATGTAGGCTATGTGTGCAGGAAACAGACGCTGAGCAGTCCTGTTGTGGGACATGCAGAATGAGTCTGAGTGGTCTTGCTTCAGTGATTTTATTTTGTTTATTTTTATTGAAGAAAAAAATTAATAGCAGGCATCGTACTTTGATTCTTAAGGTTTTTGTTATTCATGATAAATATACTAACTGTAAAACACCTGAACCAAACTGCAAAAGCCTGTCAACAGCTGGTAGATAACAAAGTAACTTGGCTTTATCCTGACAGAAAAAGATAGTTGTCAAATTATTGCCTCTAATTCAAATCTCAAAAGCCACGTGGCTACAGGTGCGTAAAAAACACAAACTCCGTGCTGTGGAGTCAAGTCCAACCAATAATGACCTGACAGAAGAGAGTAGAACTGCCCAATAGAGTTTCCAGCGAATACCAGTGGACTTGAACTGCTGACTTTTTGGTTAGTGGCCATAGCTCTTAACTACTATGCCACCAGGGTATCATAGGTGGATGGAGGCCCTAATTATTAGCAGCCTGGCCAAAAGTAAACTGATATCTGTTGATCTCAGTAAAGAGTCAATCACCTTGCTAAGAATGTCAAATGTTGATTTCTTTATAAGCCCATTGCACCTAGCTTCTCAAGAATCATTTACTTTTTGCGGAATTAAGATGGCCTTCCATACGCATTAAGTGCTATGACTACTAACCAAATGGTCAGCAGTTCAGATCTGCCAGGCTGTCCTTGGAAACTCTGTGGAACAGTTCTACCTTGTCCTATGTGGTTGCTATGAGTCAGAATTGACTTGAGGGCAGTGGGATCAGTTTGGTTTTGGTTTCCTTACATGCTTATGGAAACCCTGGTGACACAGTGGTTAAGAGATATGTCTGCAACCCAAAAGGTCAGCAGTTCAAATCTACCAGGTGCCCCTTGAAAACTCTATGAGGCAGTTCTACTCTGTCTCATAGAGTCACTATCAGTTGGAATTGACTCAACAGCAATGGGTTTGATTTTACTTTTAAAACACATATGGAGTCCTGGTGCAGTGGCTACTAACCAAAAGGTCAGCAGTTGAATCTACGAGCTGCTACTTGGAAACCCTGTAGGGGAAGTTCAGCCCTGTCCTATGAGGTCACTATAAGCCAGACTTGGTAGCAACTTTATAATTTTTTAGTATACATATAGAATAAACACTCAGAGTTTTGGGGGGAAAGAATGGCTTGAAACAGAAGCAGAGACACCCCAGTCCAAGGGTCCAGTTGAAAAGAGACAGAATGGGGTCCGAGCTGACAGTTGGTTCAGCCCACCCCTTGCCAACAGGGCAAATCTTTTAAAGTTTCAGTGAGGTAATGTGGGGTGAGGGGGGTTGTGTTTTGATAAGGGAAGAAGGTTAAAGAGAGGAGAGAGGATTGCAAGGGAATTTATGGTCTGATAAGGAAGAAGTGTTGATCAGAAGGGGGAGGGGATATAGTTTATAGTCACAGTTTAATAAGGTAAGAGCTTTACTTAGAAGGGTGTGAGCATAGAGTTTTGTTTGTGGTTCAAATTCCTGTGGGCTGTTTTGGGGTAATGGCTTATGCTAAAGCCTCTCTGAAATCCAGGGACATGGCAGGAGAAGATGGTTTATGTTAAACCTCTCTGAAATCCAGGGACAGAGTCACTTCAATTCCTGACTTTTTGGTTTAGGGACAGAAGAGCATCACTATCTTTCTATCTACTTCCTGCTGACAAGGGTCACTGACTTATCATAGGGTATATGGAGAGTTGGGGTGGGGGATCCTGTGGCCTCCTTCCATTCTGTAAAGAGGGAGGTCTGTGGTTTTCAGAGAGATTTTGGTACATTTCTTGTCAAGTATCTTGGAGGAAAAGAATCTGGTTTTGTTAGCGGGTGAGGGTGCGACCGACCGCCGGATCAGTGGTGCTATGGCTCTAAATAGGACCAGGCAGAGACAGAGTTTCAAATGAGTAAAACAAGAGGTTAAATAAATGGAAGAAGCCAGGCACGCCACAGTTGTGAATATAGCCAAGTATCCCAGTCATCTCCTTGCTGTTTTCATAGCTTGGATGCTCTCTCTGAAAGTTTTTTAGCTGCATCTTGGACAAGGCATGATTGGTTAACAAAGAAACAGCATTCTTCATTTAGAAAGAGAAAAGTATCCCCCTTCTCTGTAGTTAACAAATCCAGGGCTTATCTGTTTTGTAGGGTGACCACAGCTAGAGAATCTATTTGGTCTTTTTTTTTTTTTTTTTTTACCAATCCTTCAGATGCATCTTCCATGTTTTCCTGCAGGTTTTGTGAGAGGCAGTAGAAATAACAGAGTAAGGTGCTTAACCCTCCTATTCTGGTGCCAATACTGTGACCCCCGTGGCAGCCAGTAGAGGTATAAGGATGGCTGCCGTTTGGGGCCTGACTGAGACTTGTACAGGTACTGGCAAGGATTGGTTAGGAGGAGTGATAGCAATATTTGGGGACAAATAGATCAGAGTGCACATCCCATCTAGTTTGGGTAGGCAGCAATATGCCTTGTCCCAGAAAAAGAAGAGACCATCTTTTAGGAGACGTATGCTGACATATAGGGACAAAAGTGGAGGAAATCGCATGACCCCTGTCTAACAAACAGCTCATTACTCCAGGGGGAAAAGGTGCTGGTAAGGGCCCCCCTAAAAGGGGGCCTATTTTGGAAGGTTGTCAGGAACAGGGGAAGGTGTTAATCCAGGGAAAGAGGTTTTGGCTTGGGGCAATACACATTTCAGAGGCTGCACCTTGGAGCTGGGGTGGTCCTGAGAAATGTAATGATTGAAGAAGCATGCCATTGGCTGAGGCGGAAAAGGAGGAGTCCACACTTTGAGTTTGGGTCCTGTAGGGGGTGGGGGGGATGTTCTGATAGTTTTGCTGCAGAGTTCAGATTCTAGGTGTCCTAGGTTTGGGCCTTTATTCATTGCATGCAGAAGGGAGCTCAACTTACTAGAGTTAAGCTTGGGGCTGTTGGCCCTAAGATTTGGGTGGAGGTGTGGAAGAGAGACTGTACATCTCCACGAAGGTTTGGAATAGTAGTGTGGCTCAACTGGCCAAAACTGTTGGGTACCTTCCTAAGAAAGTGTCTGCTCTGTTGGAAAAGGTGGACTATTTATCTTTCGTCTGGGTCCATGTCTCCCTAGCAGTTGGAAGTGCAGTGTAAGCACTTGAGGAGAGGGACAAACAGCACCTCTGAAATTTAGTGGTGTGTTTCAAGAGAGTATAAGTTAGGTTAAAGGTGTTAAGTGGGGTGGGTGGGGGGGCAGGGTATGTGTGGAGGCCTTCGTAGAGAGGGAACTGGCTATGAAGAGGCATGTGATTATAAGGAGGTAGAGCAACCTGGTTTTAACCACTGGGAAATATCCTGTCATGAATAATCAACGGATTCTCTCTGTAAATATCAATCCTATACAAGCGAGAGTTAGGTGTGATGAGTTCTCAGTGGGTTGGTTGGAAGCGAGTTTAAGATTAGGTCATAGAACATTCCTGAAGAGGGTGTGGAATGGAAAGTACAGGGCTTGTTTTGTGGGTTAGGAGTCCCTCTAGGGCTAGAGGGGGACAGACGTGTTAGAAGTTGAATATGCTAGTCTGGGTTGGATGGATATAGCATGAAGGTTGTCTGGAGCTTACTAAGAAGTTCTGTGTGGAATAAGGAGGTGGGGCATTTGGGGATTACTAGGAACATGTGCGAAAAAGTTAAGTGATCTAATTGACAGGTTAAAGGAGGGGTTTTGAGAAGACTCGATAGGATTTTATCCACACCAACAATAGAAGTGGAGGAGGGGAGAAACTTCTCTGAAAATTCAGGCACTACCAAATAAATGGCTTCACATCTAGCAGAAAGCAGATTTGCTTACTGGCAACCTGAAGACAAACGTGAGGGTCTGTCAGTGCGAGGCTAATGGAGGGGGCCTTGCAGGCTGGGCTTACGCAGTCCTTGATGGTGAGTCCAGGGAGATCGGGCAGGGTGAACCCTGGCTCAGTCACTGTTTTCAAAGAGGTGGCCTAAGACCCAGCAGTCCAAGGACTGTTGTCCTTCAAGTGGCCTTAGACACCACAAGCTGGGCATGGCTTGGGTGGAGCTCTAGCGTTTGGGCAGGATCGGACCCGGTGTCCTTCTTTCCCATTCTTGAAGCAAGGGCCTGGAGGCTGTGAGAACCTACACTGGGGTTTTGTAGGTTGCCATGCAATGGTAAACTTTATGTTCAAATTTCATGAGTTTTGATTATTTAATAATGTTCCTTTAAATAAAGTAGTATTGGCACCGATAACCTAAAAAAACGAAAGTTCATGTTTAATGTAAAATTACGTAATGACTTTCCATTTCAAAGAAGTTAATGATCAACATAACTTGTGCAATGTTTTTGTTGACATGCGTCTGTGTCTGTCTCACTGACAGTGTGACTCTGAGGCCAGCAGCACACCTGCCATCTAGAATAAGCAAGGGATTGTGCCTGCCATCTTCTTTGACACAAGAACTAGCTTCCTGTGTTTCAGGTAATATAGGAACTAACCCTCTGTCTTTAAGATTTCTGTTTATTTAAGTATACTTCTGATTTGGGCTCAGTTAGAAAAACAGAAGATTGGGTCTCAAGACCAGTCAAAACTGGGCTTGAATCAGGTCTGTCTTATCTGACATGCTCAGTACCCGTGACTATGTCCTTTGAACAACCTATTGACATCAGAGACTGAAAAACAGTCTTGCCTCCACTCCAGGAAACCCTGGTGGTGTAGGCGTTAAGTACTATGGCTACTAACCAAAAGATTGACTGTTCAAATCCACCAGGTGCTCCCTGGAAGCCCTATGGGGCAGTTCTTCTCTGTCCTGTAGGGTTGCTATGAGTCAGAATTGACTCAACAGCAACTGGTGTTTTAGTCCAATGTTTGTCTTAGTTTATAGATGTGGGAAGAATGTCACTTCTGTAGCCTCCACTTTCATATTGAGCAGGGTCAGATCAGACTGCCCCATGAGCCAAACCAGTCAGCAAGGTGGCTCCACCTTGAGGCATCCCTGAAGACCCCAGACCCCATTTACTTTACCCATATAAATCCCTTGTGCTGTTGTTCAAACAGCCACCTTGGCAACGTAAGTCCCAATGTGCTCCTTTACCTGGCCAACTAAATAAAACTGCTGCTGCCAAAGTAAGGCAAGTTTCTTCCACCTGTCACTGTAGCTGAAAATTCAGAGATGCCATGGCGTTCAAGGAGTACTTTATTTGCAGATATGCTGGCAAATCTGGGGAACAGCAAGGAATAGCTTCTCCAGAAAAACTGTCCCCTCTTTGGATTACATTTCTAGGGGTTTTTATAGCCAGAATTCAAAGGGATTGGTGTTTGTCACAGAACAATAGTCAGGAGTCACGAGATTTTATTACATCATGTAGTTTGATTACATCTTATCAAATACTGTGAATTACCTAAAATTTCATTGTCCCTGTCTGAGGTCTTAGCCAATTTTACTTCCTTAGAGATAGGGAGAGGAATGCAAGCCTGCTAACCTGGTCTGAGGGTGATAATTGAGGCAGAGGGTATAATGTGGCTGAAAAACCTAAGTGACCTTTGTTAGATTCTTACATTTACCACCACTTCTTACTTCCCTTTTACCTACTTCAAGTCTCCCTAGCCACACAAGGCGGACTAGGATGGGCCCGGTCCCAAGTCAAGAAGCAAACCTGCTGGAGAAGGGTCAGCATTGTGCTGGCTATCACTGTATTGCTTCTTAGCTCTAAATTCACCGTTTTTACCTGTCCTAGGTTAATACATTTGTGCCTTATAAACGGTTTTCTTTTGCCAACCGGTATGAGTTAAGTTCCATAAGTAAAGGGCTCTGGAGAGATATTAGAGGAGGAGGAAATTTTCCTTCCTAGAGAATATAATTTATTGTTCAGTTTTGTCAATGTTTGGTTCCCATGGAGTGCAGCTTTGGAAGTAAGTGGCTTCAAGAACTGAACAGGACCCACTCCACTTCTTTCCATGTATACTTATTTTTCTTATATCCTGGCTTCCTAGCACTACCTAGCCCCACGGAGATCACTCATTAGCTTGTGACCCACTGGGACTATGAGGAGGGAAAGTGATGCAGTAGGCATGAGAAAAGAATCTTTGCAGCTGGTTTGTTTTAGATTCTCTCCATATCATCAGACAGGTGGAGGTGTCAGTTACCCAGCCCCCGCCCAGATAACCACTGCAAGAGAACTCCAGATGTGTTGCCAGAATTGAAGCCAAGTTTATCCCATCTGTACCATAGCTGAAAATTCAGAGACAGTATGGGGCTCAAGGGATAATTTATTAACAGATTTGCTAGCAGTCTGGGGGACAACAAGCCAAAAGCTGTCCCACTTGGGTTATATTTCCAGTGGTTTTTATAGCCAGAATTCAAAGGGGAGAGGGTTTGTCACAGAACAATAGTCAGGAGTCACAAGATTTCATTACATCATAAGGTTCCATCACATTGAACAAACAGTGTGAACTGCCCAAAAGTTTGTCAAGGACAATCAAACCAAGTAAACCCAAAAGTTTGTCACAGAATAGTCAAACAAAGCAGACCCAAAAGTTTGTCACAGGATAATCAAAAAGAGTAAACTATCCAAAAATTTTTACCTCTCTCTGAGGTCTTAATCAACTCTATATCCTCAGAGAGAGGAAGAGGAAGAGACAGGGAGAGGAATGCACACCTTTTAGTCTGATTATTATGGCAGAAAACAGAATATAGCTTAATAACCTAAGTGGCCTTTATTAGGCCTTCACATTTACCATCAGACTAATCCCCTCCAGATGCCTGTCTCTGGACAGACACCATCCAGGCTCCAGATGCCTGTCTCCTCCAGGCCCAAATATGCCTATCTCTGGATGGACATCCTCCAGGCTCTGGATGTCTATCTGCAGACTCCTTCCACTAATTGTCCACATTTTTCCATCCCCTGTACCTAAATGTTTACCCTTAGCCACTCAATAAAAACTCTCAGCCTGACTGAAGAAGGTGGACAGGCTCTGAGGACTCCCTTCCCCCTGTCTCTTGTGTATCGATAAACTATAAACCTCTTAATCATCCACCTCACCCTAGTCTCAGTACTGGCTTTGCAGCCAGCAGGCCTGATCCGTGTTTCACGGTAACACTTCCTCTAGCATTTTTTCACCGTATGCTTTTTGCACCTTTTCAACTTAGGCAATGGCCGTGGCAATGTAGCCAGGAATCTTAGACATTGTGGGCCTCCACCCAAGTCCAGGTTGCTGCTGCCTGCACCCTCTACCCAGATCCACTTAAGCGCATACTGTTGCTGTTACGAGACTGGTCATCTACTGAGCTATCTACGTGTCTGGACTTCATTCAAGGCAACCAGCTAGGAACCCCAGTCCATACACGTAAATTCACTAGCCCTCAGTTACAGCAGCAACTGCAGCAGTGCCCTGAGTCCCTAAGAGGCTCTGATCCCATGGTCTGCCCACCTGTCAGTCTTGGCCCACCTTTGTTCTAGGGAGTTGTTTCTGTGTGGCCCCGTTTTGCAAACACTGAAGCTCTAGTGGTGGCACCCAGGCTCTCTGCCTACTTCCCCATTACCCAGCCTTGACCCATCTGCAAATCAAGAGTTGTTCCCACTTGCCCAACAACTGTAGCCAGCTCTGATTTGGGTAACTGAGACCCTTCTCTGCCATTTACACCCTCTTCAGTGAGTTGAACCTTGCGAAGGGAGCCCACTCCTAAGTTTGTCATTCCTTACGTATTCTCCCTCAGCCTTTAGGTACCCGTTAAAATTCTTTTCATGTCTTTATAACTCAATCATTCTTTTTATTAAGTCAGCAATCAATAAACATTGTCTGTAAAGAGGTAGCGGTAAGTCGTTTAGGCTTTGCAGACCTCACCATCTTTGTAACAATTACTCACCTTTGTAGGACAAAATAGCCAGAGGAATGTATACGAATAGATGTGGCTGTGTTCCAGTAACACTTTTCTAACAAAGCCAGTCATGAATCTGGCCCATGGGTCAGCGTTTGCCATCCCTGCGTTAAACTCCTGTCTAAGTAACAGTGTGTTCTCGGTCTCCTGATTGGGCCCAGACGGATACAGGTATTACACTGAAAATTGAAGTAGAAGCTTTCAGTTCTCTCAGCTGTTGTTACAGAGAGTGGGGTGCTGCTCTAGCAAATACCTAAAATGTGGGAGCCATTTTGAAACTGAATGGATAGAAGATTCAGAAGGAACAAAGAAGGTGCAGATGGTGAGGAACAACAGAGGACGGGTGGCAGCAGCAACAGCAGCAACAGAGCCTGTCATGGATCGAACTGTGCCCCCTCCAAAATAGGTGTAGCCCTGTGGCTGGGACAAGATTCCCTGTATTCTATGATAGCCCTTCGTTTTGTGATTTTGCTGTGCTGTATGTTAAAGGATTAGGGCGAGACTGTAAATCCCTTCAGAAGATCACCTCCATACTCCACTGTAAAGGGAGTTCCCCTGGAGTATGGCTTGCCCCACCCTTAATCCTTTCATCCTACAAGAGATAAAAGGAAGGGGAAGCAGGCAGGGAATTGGGAACCTCACACCATCAAGAAAACAACACCGGGAGAAGAGCGTGTCTTTCAGACCTGGAGTTTGTGTGCCAAGATCCTCCCTGGACAAAGACTGATAGAATACTGGACTTTCCTCCAGAGCCAATAAGAGGGAAAACCTTCCCCTGGAGTGGACATCCTGAATTTGGACTTGTAGCCTACCGGACTGTGTAAGAATAAACCTTCCTTTGTTAAAGCCATCTACTCTGTGGTTATTTCTGTTAGAGCAGCCCTAGCTGACCAAAACAGAACCAGAGGCAGTGCTGGAGCCAACCCATAGAGCAAGAGAGCTAATGCTTCTGGGCACTTCAATCAGTGGAGCTAGCCTTGCTGACCCACAGAGCGAGAGAACTGTGTACCTTTGTGCAGGACACTTTCCAGCAAGAGTGGGGTGCCTCTGGGCATTTAAATCAGTGGAGCCACAGAGCTTTGGAACACTTGCCCCAGCAGGGCAGATGTGGCCCTGAGGCCCAGGCCATGTGGCCATAGGAAGCAGAAGCTGAGCTGCCTCAGTCTCAAAAGGTATGGCCATGACCTCAGGGGTTTAAAAGGGTGTTTTTAAAGATGGATTTGCCACTCAGTTGGGCTTAGGATGCACCTAAAGCCAGTGGGGGCTGGGGGTCTCCACTTAAAATCCAGAGAGTTTGGCCGATACCTAGAGTCTAAAGGGCAAAGCTGTTGTGCAAAATGTCTCAGAAAGTGGAAGATTATTTCCAAAACTTCGAGGGCTAATGTAATGTATTCTGCTGACTCACTTGCTGCCTGTTAATGCCTTCTTTTCCTGCAGTTTGTCCTATTTGTAATACAGTGTCTAACCTGTGCCTGTTTTACCGTTGTGTCTTTAGAAGCAGATAGCTTATATTCTACGTTTCACAAATATAGAGGATGTTTTCTATTTTTCCATGATGTCATGAATGCATTACATATTTCAATGACATGATTTTGGGGGTTCCAAAGGGTGGGATGTAATGGACTGAATTGTATCCCCCCAAAAATATGTGTAGCCATGTGGTTGAGCCATGATTCCCAATATTTTACGATTGTCCTCCATTTTGTGATTCTCCTATGCTGTAGGTTTAGGGATTCGGGTGGGACTGTAAATCCCTTTATAACATCACCACCCTGCTCCACTATACAGGGAGTTTTCCTGGAGTATGGGGAAAGCAAGCAGAGAACTGGGAACCTCATATGATCAAGAAAGCAGCACCGGCATCCTTCAGACCTGAGGTTCCTGCGCCAAGATGCTCCCTGGATGAGGCTGATGCAATACTAGACTTTTCCTCCAGAGGGAAAACCTTCCCTGGAGTGGACATCCTGAATTTGGACTTGTAGCCTACTGGACTGTGTAAGAACAAACTTTCCTTTGTTAAAGCCATCCACTCCGTGGTATTTCTGTTAGAGCAGCACAAGCTGACTAAAACAGACACCTAGAGCTTCCCGACAAAATCAAGCCCACCTTGTTAGCTAGCTTAGAAAGCAGCCTATTGCTGACCACCTTCGTTTTTCTAAATTAGCTTCCCAAATCCCTGATGGTCTCCTGAACCTCCTCTTGTGCACTCGATCTTAGTCTCACTGTCTGCTTCAGGTGCAAATACAACTAAAAAAGGGATCAAGTTATTTGTTTTCTGCTGGACTAATATAAATACAAATTGTGATGCAGTCTTGGAGAAAACAATATTCTTGCTAAATTAAGAAATCTGTGAAGCACATAATCCACAACTGCATTTAAATAAGTTATGATCAAAATAGCGGCTGTACAATATGATGAATGTAATTAATGTCACTGAATTGTACATGTAAAAAAAGTAGAAATTGCGAATGTTTTGTTTTATATCTGAGGCCCTGGTGGTTCAGTGATTAAAAGCTTGGCTCAACTGAAAGATAAAAGTTCAAGTGCACTAGGTGCTCCTCAGAAACCCTATGAAGCAGTTCTACCCTGTCCTACAAAACCAAAAACACCAACCTACTGCTGTTGAGTCGATTCCACCTCATAGTAACCCTATAGGACAGAGTAGAACTGCATCATAGAGTTTTTGAGGACTACCTGGTGGATTTGAACTGCTGACCTTTTGATTAGCAAGTTGGTCACTGTAAGTCAGGATTGACTTGATGACAACAAGCTTTATATGGTGGATTTGGTTAACAGCCAAACATCTAGCAACAGCACCACAAAGACTCCAAATACATGTATGGGTATGGGTATTGGTATGGGTATGTATGTATATATATCCGACTCGACGGCACTTGGCTTGGCTAGGTGCTATGTCTGTTAACAAAGGTCTGCAGCTCAAGCCTGCTAGGGGCTCCTTGGAAACTCTATGGGGCAGTTCTAATCTGTCTTATAGGGTCACTATGAGTCAGGATCAACTCAAGCAATTTGTGTTAGGTTTTACATACATAAGGTCTGACAATTAAGTCTGTGCAGTTAATTTTTCTAAATACTATATAGGTCATTGCCGAATATCACTATAGTCACCTTCGAAGTACTCCCCTTGGGAGGCTTGTGTACCACTGTCAGCACCTAGTACACCTTCAAAGCAATTTTGGAACTCTTTCTGGAATGGCCACTGTGCATGGTGGCAGGCTGGCAAGTTCATGAACTGTATAATTGTCTGAGAGGGAGCTCTTAACCAATAAACAAATAGCTATATGGGAACACCCTCCCTACTCCCCTGATCTGGCCCACGGTGGCTTTTTCTTTACTTGAAGATAAAGGAAATATTGAAAAGAAGACATCTTGATCCCATTCAGGATAGCCAGGGCAATATGACAACAGCTCTGATGGCCATTCCAGAAAAAGAGTTCCAAAATTGCTTTGAAGGGTGGACTGGGCATTGGCGTTGGTGCATAACTATCCAAGGGGAATACTTCCAAAGTGACCATAGTGATATTCAGCAATGAGGTATGTAGCACTTTTTCTAGGATGAGTTTGGGACCTTAACTGTCAGTCCTCATATATGTGTGTGTGTGTATTTACCACAGTAATTTTTTTTAATTAAAAGAGCTTCTACATTTGTCAAAGTTTTCAAATATTTTTCCATATACTAATACAACTGAAATACATTTTTTTGTGTGTATGTGTGTTGAAGCTAAGAGGGAAAACTGAAAACACTGATGAAGGGCAATCATGGTTTTTAATTTGTCATCAGTTTGAATTTTAGACATTTTGAGCTTTTTGAAGCATTATTTTGTAAATCAAGCCAAGCCACCAGCCAAGCCACCAGCTGACAAGTCGATTCCAACTCATAGCAATCTTACAGGTCAGAGTAGAACTGCCGATAGAGTTTCCCAGGAGTGCCAGGTGGATTTGAACTGCCAACCTTTTGATTAGCCTATGTAGCACTTATGAAACCACTAAACGAAACCAAGTGTCCTACATATTGAACTCTTGTGTGATTTAGTAATCCAAAATATGTTTGCACTTTATTAAAAATATTCAAAAAATGGTACACCCTAAATCTCAACATTTGATTTCTTTTTAAATTGCAGTTTTGAAAACAACACTTCCTGACAGGATATATATTTGTCATAAAGTAACAAAATAGCAAAACAAGTTAAACAAAGGGAGCTTAAAAGAGTTTAATACTTTTTTAAATTCTATAATTTCTGCTTTGCAATATCTTGATTTGCGGGAAGAATTCACTGATTTTGCAGCATCTAAATTTGACTATCACAAAAACCATAGAGATTACTTTTTCAATGAGCTTTTTCTTGTAAACAAGATTTTGAAGAGAGAGACTCTGAATGGAAGCAAAATGATAAGACCTGTGATTATTTTGCTGACGTATTTATCTCAACATGAAGAAAATTAGAAATGAGCGTATCTTTCATACAGCAGAATTGGTTCTGAGCTTACTAGGCACTTTAGTACCTATAAAAATGAATTATTTTCTCAATTGAAATATGTATTATAGTATACAGAAACGAAATGTGAAGTGTGAATCGTTTCAAATTTATTAGCTGTGAAGTGCACATTTGAAGATTACTGGCAATGTTTTGGAAAAATTATTTTAAAAAGTCTTCAGGAAAATATTAACAGAGGAATGCATAATGGCTAAGTAGCAAATTAAAGTCAGTGAACATGTGCCAAGAATAATTATTTTGTTTATTTTAAATGCTTAGATGATCAAATAAATATGAAAAAGGTTTTTTTTGCTTTAATATTCATAGGAATATGCTTTTGTTTTGCAAACTGTTTTATTCTTTAAAATCATTTTTCAGAACTATTATTAAGTCCATCAGCAAAACCATTTGAGAGTCAATAAATGTTTCAAGTGGCATAATTCCTCTTTCTAGCACTTTTTTTAAGCCTTAGAAGTAGCTTATTTAGATGAAAAATTATATACTTAGCTATTTGCAAAATTGCCGTGCTCTCCATTTCATTACTGACCCTTTGCCCACAGATGTGAACACAGGAGAAGAAGACAGAGTATTAGGTAATGAACCATACTGCACTGGTGCCCAGCTAAGAGAGGCTGTCCAACAAAACTACTGAAGACTAACGTACATCATGGGAGGCTCTTCCTGCATGATAGAAATGGTTATGCACACAGCTACGAATGTTGGTGATTCAAATCCACTTAAAGGCACTTAAAAAGAAAGCCCTGGCACTCTGGATTTTTGGCTTTAAGTGTCATTATATAGCTGTAGAGGGAAGCTGGTGGGTAGGCTGAGGTTGGGATGGGATTATTGGCAAATGAGATTCTTTTGGTTCCCTTTAATGCTGACTTCAAAACAGGTGGCATTTCAGACAGGCTTTTAGGTAACTGTGACAAGAATGTCATTTTTGCTATCACAGCTTGTTCTGTCCTTTAATCTGTTTCTCAGCCAGGATGGCATTCAGAGACATGAAACCACAAAAAAGCATCTACAGTCCACAGAGGCCTCAGAGCTCTAGACTATGAAGTTCAGGGCCTTTGGTTCATTATAGCCAGGAACAGGCAGGTGGCCCTGGCACAGTCTGTAGATTGTATACCTGTGCAGACTTGGATTCTGCTCCTTCTCCCCTGTACCAAGTTGACATTGCCAATTATGTAACCCTTAATTGGAAACCCTGTTAATGTATTGGTTAAGTGCTGCTAAGCAAAAAATGGGAAGTTCAAAGGGGCAGTTCTACTTTGTCTTCTAGGATCAATGTGAGTCAGAATCTACTACATGGAAATGATTTTTTTTTCCTACACTGAATACAGAATTTCATGTCTCAAATTTGTTTCGATCACAGCCGGTGAAGGAGGTTTTTGTTTTTTTTTTTTTTGAAATCAATAAACAGAGGGAGAAACCAGAGGGCCCTATTATATAAAAGCTATGCCTGAATCTTGCAGTCTGTGCTATGCTGCTAATCCATAGTTGGTGGTTCAAATCCACCCAGTAGCTGCTTGGAAGACGAAATCTACTCAGTAGCCGCAATCTGCTTTCTTAAAGGATATAGCCAGAAGAGCTCTATGCGACAGTTCTACTCTGACAGACACACATGAGGTTGTCATGTTTAGCGATTGACTCCATGGCAACAAGTTTTCTGATTTTATGTCATCTTGAATTAAGATGTATTTTGAGAGAGAATGTTTTTTGAAATATTTTTCTTTTCCTTCTTGGGGTGTTTCTGTAGGAGCATTATACATTCGTACACAGTTGAATTCGTGAAAGGCCAGGTGCTCTAGGAAGTAAGGGCAGAAATAACGTGTTACTTCTGTTACTGTCAGATGCCCTCAGGTCAGTGCTGACTCACAGAGACTCTCTGGACAACACAGTGGAACACTGCCTGTCCTGGACTGCTCTCCTGACTGTTGGCATTCTTGAGCCTACTGTCGCACCTCCTGTGTCCGTCCATCGCACTGAGTGTTTTCTTCCTTTCTGCTCACCCTCTACTAAGCATGACGTCCTTCTCCAAGGACTGACCCCTCCTGCTACTTCTACGCAACGGTTTTAAGAGTCACTGTGTGATTCTATTGCTACGTGAGACACACAGTTACTCAAAAACTCAAATTTAAGATTCTGGTGCTTTGTTTTGCTCTTTAAGCTGAGATGACACCCTCCTCCTGACCCTAGAAATACAGTCTCCAATGGTGGCCTGAATGGGCAAGAATCAAGGGACAAGAGAGTACAGTACAGGGAAACATAAGAAATGCCTTGGCCGATGCTTTACAATACTGTTCTTTCTGGGTATTACCCGCAAAAAGATACTTACTCTTCTGCTACCCCACCTTATGAGTGCTTTCACACTATGTGAGATGAAGACAGGAGGGGTGTGACTGTTAGGGCGGATTTAGGAAATCCTATGCTTGGTGGCTTAACTCATAATTTGTAGATCATTGACGATACTTTAAGATATTAGAGGGGTGAACAGGAGTGACTAGTGGGTCTATCTTCTTTTGTGCTTTAGGTAAAAGCTTGTAGCTCAAGTTAATTTCTCATTCAAAAATTTACACACATATTGTTTTGTGACATTGATTGCAATCCTCTTAATGTGACAGCAGTGCTCGGCCTCTCCATCCTGGATTCCCTATGCCCATTAAATTAGTTCTGTTGCTGTCGCTCCCTTTCTGCCTTCTCTCCTTGCTTTGGAACAGGAGCTGCCCTTTTGATCTACTATATTTAACTGAACAAAGAAGCATGTTCCTCAGTTATGTTTTTTTGTTTGTTTGCTTGTTTTACAAGCTAAGCTAATCTTTTTCTTAAAAGCAGGCTTCAGCAAAGGTTTCAGTTCTGGAACAGTCGAGTTCCAGAGGACCATAGTTTCTGGGTTTCCTGCAGTCTTTGAATTTGAGTTCTATTCTACGTTTTTCTACTGCTCTGTTCAGATGCCTGATTGCATTCCCTGTCAGGACAGTCACTCATGGTAACCAGGCACCGTCCAGTTCTTGTGGCCTCTGGCTGGTAGAGTATCTTGTTCCTTAGGTCCTTTAGTTTTTTGGGCAGTATTTCCCTTGCATCTTTGGCTCGATTCATTCTTCTTTGCTCTGAGTGGGGTAGGACCACTATTTGTACCTTACATGGCTACTCACAAGCTTTTAAGACCACAGATGCCGCTCACCAAAGTGGGATGTAGAATATTTTCTTACTAAACTTTGTTATGCTAATTGACCTAGATGTCCCCTCAAACTATCACCCTCAGGCCCTACCCCTAGCTTGAGGCCCTGACTGAGCTAAAATAAACTGGTTCATCAACGAAGAAAAGGAATGTGATGTCTACTTTTATATTTCAACTAAGCTAGAATAAGACTTCCAGTAGTTTGGCCCAACAATGTAATCACTTTCCATAAAGCAGTTTATGCAATGTAATCAATCAGTTGATCAGGTGAAAGGGGTGTTTCCTTAGGGTAGTTATGCTTCTAGACTATAAATATTTTGGCAGAACTATCTCTCTTCACTCTGCACTCTTTCTGTCACCTGACCTATGGATCTTGGGAGACAGACCTCCAGAAGTCTTCAGACTACAGTCTAGCCTATGGATTTTTGACTTGCCAGCTCCCTACAATTATAAGATGGTGGGAGTCTCCAACCTGTCACCTGCCCTATGGATTTAAGAGTTACAAGCCCCTACAATCACATGACCCAACCGACTGAAGTAACCTATCCCCACATATATATATATATACTTGTTGTTAAGTGTCATCAAGCCAATTTTGTGACTTGTTGTGATTCCTATGTGACAGAGTAGAATTGTGCCATAGGTGGTTTTTTTTTGGCTATAATCTCTACATAAGTTTATCTCTAGGTCTGAGTATACAGACTAGAAAACCAGTTGAGGCATAAGGTTCTGCTGGAAGTGTTACACGAAGACAGAAAGTTTGGAGTAAATATCTATGAGGAAAGAAGGGGAAGGAAGAACACCCCAGGCAGTCCCTTGCCCTCTGCACATAATAAACAAGGACCTTCAGGCATTTCATCCTGAAGGTGGAAATTATTCTCTTTTAAAATTGTATTTTCCGTAAAAGCCTACAATTTAAGTCAATTTCTCACATACAAACTTCTACACACACTGTTGTGTGGCCCTAGCTGCTCTCCCCTCCCTGTGACAGCACCCTCCTCCTCTCCATTCTGTATTTCTCATGTCCATTCTACCAGCCCCTGACCCCCTCTGACTTGTCATCTCACCTCCAGACAGAAGTTGCCCAGTTAGTCTCCTATAGCTACTTCAGCTAAGAAGTACGCTCTTTACCTCTATCATTTTATGTCTTATAGAATGGTTCAATTTTTGTCTGATAGGTTGGCTTCGGGAATGGTTTCACCTCTGGGCTGACAGTTTGGGAGCTGTGTGTTCCGGGGCCCTTCAGTCCCTCAGACCATCAAGTCTGGCCTTTTTTCTCAAGTTTGAGATTTGTACCTAGTTTTCTCCCCCTTCGTTAGAGATTTTTTTGTTGTGTTCCTTGTCAGGGAAGTCATTGGTGGTAGCTATGCAGCAGCTAGTTCTTCCAGTCTCAGGCTGAGGTAATCTCTGGTTTATGTGGCCTTTTCTGTCTCTTGGACTCATATTTTTCTTATGTCTTTGATGGTCTTCATTCCCCTTTGCTCCAGGTGTACTGTAAAAAACTGATGCTTCTTAAAGAGCCACTTGCTAGCTTTCAAGACCCTGGACACCACTCATCAAAGTGGGATGCAGAACATTTCTTAATAAACTTTGTTATGCCTGTTGACATAGATGTTACCTGAAATCATGGTTCTCAGACCCCCTGCTACTCTGTCTTTGGAAATTTTGGTTGTGTTTAGGAAACTTAGGGTTTCCTAAACTTTGGGTTTAGTCCAGTTGTGCTGACTTCTCCTCTACTGTGTGTTGTCTCTCCCCTCACCTAAAATTATTTTCATCTACTATCTAATTGGTACTATCTAATTGGTAAATACCCTTTGCCTCCCTACTCACTCTTGTAGCCACCAAAGACTATTTCTTCTGAGTTTAAACCTTTTCTTGAATGTTTATAATAGTGGTCTTATATAATATTTGTTGTTTGCAACTGACTGATTTCACTCAACATAATGTTGTCCAGATTCCTTCATACTATGACATGTTTCCCAAATGCATCACTGTTCTTTATCATTGCATAGTATTCTATTGTGTGAGGATACCATAATTTGTTTATCCGTTCATCCAATGATGGACTTTTAGGTTGATCCTATGTTTATGCTACTGGGGACAGTGCTGCAATGAACACTGGTATGCATGTATCTATTTGTGTGACAGTGCTTATTTCTCTATATATTCTAAGAAGTGGGATTGCTGAATCATATGGTATTTCCAGATTTTTAACAAAGTGCCAAATTGCTTTCCAACATGGTTGTACTATTTTACATTCCCTCCAGCAGTTTATAAATGTTCCAGTCTCTCCACAGCCTCTCTGACATTTAATACATTGGGAAGGGTCTGACTGAAAAGGGCTAGTTGAATATGCAAGAGAAAGAAGGGAAAATTGATAGCGAGGGCTTACTGCAATAGCAGGATAGAATGGGCCAGAAGGCACAGGAGAAGGTGTGGCCATATGGGGGACAGACAACTCTAATGATGGGTACAGTTGTGAGCAGATTAAGCAGGCTTAGTATCAGGAAGTTGAAGGGAGTACCTGTTTTATGGCTTTAATTTTCTTAGTAATGTGGGAAATAGGCTCATCTACTGAAAATGAAAGAAGAAGGGTGGAATGTTTAGAAATAGTCATTGTGCCATAGTTTCAGGGAACAACAGAGTCAACTGGCATGACAGAGTTTATTAATGTTCTACATCCCATGTTGGTGAGTGGCACCTGAAATTTTAAAAGCTAGAAAGTGGCTATTTAAGAGGCATCAATTGATCCTAACACACCTGGAATAAATGAGAATGAAGAGCAACAAAGACACAAAGAAAATATGATCCCAAGAAACAGAAAGGGCCATATAAACCAGAGACTACATCAGCCTGAGGCTCAAAGAACTATATGGTGCTCAGCTACCACTAATCACCACCCTGACAGGGAACACAAGAGAGTCTCTGATGGAAGGTGAGAAAAGTAGGGTGTATAACTCAAACTCTAGTAACAAGAACAGACATGGTGTTCCCACAGACTTGGGGGTGCCTAGGTTCTCTGTTATCTGAGAACTGAAAGCATTTCCAAAGCTAACTACTCAAAGATTGGACTGGCCTATAAGACAAAAAAATACTGGTGAAGAGTTTGCTTCTTGGTTTAAATGGATACATGAAAGTAAATTGGGAAAATCATGTCCTAAGGCAAGATAAAAAGACAGAAGAGGACAGGAACTAGTTGAATGGACACACAAAATACAGGGTGACGAGGAGGAGTGAGCTGTCACTGTCTGGGAGAGCAACTACTGTCACATAACAATGTGTATGTAAGTTTTTGTAAGACAAACTGACTTGAATGATGAATTTTCACTCAAAGCACAATGAAAAAATATAGAAATAGCCATTATTGAGAGAAGGAGAGTGAGCTGACTAAAGAAATGTGATATGCTGCTTAGTACTGAGAGCCTCATCAAGAGGTTCACAATCATGTACTTTAAATTATACTAACCTATTCTGTTTTGTGTCTTTTTCTAGGACTATTTGACCATGTGAATGTAAGTGGAACATTCTTATTGGGTTGAGGTTTTGCTAGATACATGAGGAAAATATAGAGGACCAAGGAGGTGAGGATATTAACAAGAGTTTGTAGAGGAAACTGTATAAAAAGGGAGATGAACAAGTACAACTCACAAGAGCATGGGTTCCAATGAAGGTGAAGACTGGCTGACCAGAGAGTAGGATGCTAGAATTTATAGACTTGGGGGTAAAATAATTTTGGATGATGACGTGGTCTAAGCTGTGGTTGAGAAGGAACAGTTATTCTCCACTCCTGGCCATTTTCCTTCAGATGGGACAGCTGTTTCTACCTTCATTCACTTCTACTTTGTGAGAATGAACAACTTACACAATAAATGAGTTTGAAAGGGGAAGGTAAGTCTCCAGCTCCCTCTTCTTTATCTCCTGTGCTTCCCCCTAGAAAGTATATATTCTGATCTGTTCTCTTGACTTATTCATCAGGAGACCTGCACTTCAGCTAGGTAGATTCACTATACATCATCAGAAAGCTTACTGTTGGCTGGAAGTGTCCATTATCAGGAAGCTTATTGTTGGCTGCACAGCTATGTCCCAATACTGAATTTAACTATTACCTGTAATAAAGATGAGGAATTTATTTCCATCTCTCTTTCTATGTTATAACTAGTTGAGAACTCCATTATAGGAGAAGAGTGATACTTTTTACTGTCTCACTTTAATCCAACACTATGACTTCGGGAGAGGGTAGTTTAAGAGGAGTAGAATGTTTGGGAGAGAATGCAAAACAGGCAGAAACATACCAGTCTGAGGGTCCAGTGAAATTTATTCAAAGAGAAAAAGAGTGGAGCCTGATCTGAGGGTGGCTCAGCCTGCCCCTGGCCAGCAGGGCTAGTTTTTAAAGTTTCAATGAGGTTATGTGGGGTGAGGGGGTTGGGGTTTGATAAAAGAAGAATGTTAATTAAGAGATGAAAGAGGGTTGCAAGATTCCAATAAGGGGATTTATGGTCTGATAAGGATGAAATTTTAATCAGAAAGGGGAGAGGATAAGGTTTGTTTATGGTCACAGGTTGATAAGGTAAGAGCTTTGCTTAGGAGGGTGCAGATATAAAGTTTTGTTTGTGGTCAAATTCCTTGTAGGCTTTTTTTGAATAATGGTGGGGAAGATGGCTTATGCTAAAGCCTCTCTGAAATCCAGGGACATGGCAGGAGAAGATGGCTTATGTTAAACCTCTCTGAAATGCAGGGACAGAGTCCCCTCACAGAAGAGAAGATCATCAGCAACAAGATATCAAAGAACTTAGAAACCTATGTGTTGGATGTTGAAGTCAGCCAGGATGTAGGAGTTGGAACTAAGACAGGCAACCAGATTGCAAAATCTTTAATAAATGGGACATATTGAGTGTGAGTTGCTAGATCGGTAACCAAGAGGTTTAAAGTATGGTGAATTCAACGATGTGAACATCCAAGAAGCAGAGTCTTTTTTTTTTTTTTTTTTTGCAAGGCAGGATGTCTAGTGTTTAAAAATAGCAATGGGAGCAAAAAGAAAGAGGAAACCAGCTCAATGACCTGTGAAAATGGGTCATGGGCACAGGCATATGGAGTGCTGATGGCACAGTAGATTACCAGCCAGGAAATCTGACACTTTGGCATTGAATAATGAAAGTAGGGATCCCAGGCAGAATAGCTGTAGTCTAAACAGCTTCAATGAGTAGTCAGGAGTTTTTCCTCCCTTAGTCAAAGTTGAGAGGATTCAGGTATAGTCTTTGCTGATGTGGACAGCTGTGGAGAAGTTTGGTCTTTGCATTTATTCAGAATCAGCCAAAAAGATTTTAGGCCCAATGTGTGTGATGTGGGGAGGTATCCCATAGTATAGTGAATGTGACTAAAACCTCATAAGGCAAGTTGTAACCTTCTTCCATTTCCATCACCATAGTCAACCTCTTCCCCACTTCAGTCTTTTCCACTTCTGGACCTGTCATGGATTGAATTGTGTTCCCCCCCCAAAAATCTGTGTAGCAGTTTAGCTAGCCACTATTCTTGGTGCTGTGTGATATCCTCCATGTTGCAAATCCTGTCTCTTTGATGTTAATGACAGTTGTGTTGGTGGGGCAGGCATTCAATGTGTATGATTGTTTTGTGCCTTGAGGCAGTCTCTTGAGTTATAAAGGAAATAAGCTAGCAGAGACATTTGGGGACCTCATACCATCAAGGAAGAAAGCAGTGCCAGGGACTGAGCACATCCTATGGAAAAGACCAGGGTCCTTGTAGCTCAGTTGCTTCCAGTCCAGGTGAAGATTGACAACAAGGACCTTCCTTCAGTGCTGGTAGAGAGAGCTGCAGATGACACCCTTAATTTGGACTTTTAGCTTACTGGACTGTAACAAACAAAATGTCTCTTTTTAAGCCATCCACATGTGGTATTTCTCTTAAAGCAGCACTAGATAACTAAAACAGACCCTCATCCACCACCTGAAAGAGTACTGTCTGATATCTCCAATAACTTTCTATTTTACTAAGAGATTTAAAGAAATTAGAGAAGCCCATTATCCATCATAAATGTTTATTCTTGATAGGCTTTAAATAATGATATGCAGCACAACAATGCAAGTTTTCTATCAAAAAAGCTTCTATCCAAAGCTTTAGAGAGCTGATGAAAGGAAGTCAACTGCAAGTTTAGCTTCTTCTACTCGTAAAACAGGGAGCAAGGACGATACCAGGTGTGCTACAAAGCAGAGGTATGTAAAAAAATAAAAAGGTTTTTCTTCTCACAGATCTCATTTTCCTTTACGTGCTCCATTCTCTCTCAGTGGTAGATAACTGGATAATGATCCTGTCTCTTGCAGCCATTCTAGTCACTCCTATTTTGAAGCTTCTGTCTTATCCAAGGGTATATTAAATTTAAAGTCACTGCTCATAGTTCCTTCTCCCAAACTCTTTCTCATCTTTAGGTCTTCACTCATCTCGTACTGATGCCATTTCTAGTTCTATAAGCCTTGGTGCTCCATCTCTGGGTGGCAGCAGGGAGAAGTGTCTGCTTCCACAGTAAGGACACATGGGGAAATACCAGAGAACCACTCACATCTTCACTGTCATCTATGTTCACTTGGCTTTGGTGCCCAAATGCAGCCCCCTTATCATAGACATACCCAATGGAAGACAGCTAGCTGATTTTCAGCAACTGAGGTGGACCCTTGTGAAGCTTCATCATTGGGTGGTCCTATGGATACATACCTATTTCCTCTCACCACTTCTCCCCAAACTATGGTTCATAGTCTCTCCATAGTTGCTTGCAGATTCTGCTTCTCAGCCACCTCCAGCACGGAGCAAACACCAGTCTTTCGTTGTCTTGGGTCAGATTCCTAAGAATCTAAGATTGTGGTGATGGGGGTACAAGTGGGACTGCTTTCAGGAAAGACCAGCATGGGAGTAAGAGAAGCAGGAGAGGACAGCAGAAGAAGTTAGATAGGGGTAGATCCCAAAAGAAAGACACCAAGACATGTTATAATCAAACTTGCCAACACTAAAGATAAGAAGATTTTAAAGGCACCTAGGAATAAATGAAAACTAATCTACAAAGGAGAATCAGTAAGACTAATTGCAGGCCGATATCTGTGATTTTAGGCAGATTCCCTGAGAGGACAGCAGCAGCTGGATTCCTCAGGAGGTCCCTGGAGTATAAAGGAGCCTCAGAGTTTTCTGAATCTGAAGTAAGGGTTGAGCAATCTCCTTATGAGCTTTCAATCACAGCTTAAGGGTCATGGGGCCTGATGCCCAGGTGGGAAGGGCAAGGGGAAGGGAGTCTAAGCTTCTGTAGACAAAATCAGCTTTAGAAGCCTGGGGAAATCTCTCAGAAGAGCTATAACTGCAGAGCTTTGGAGGTAAAAGCACATGGAATCAGGGAGAAGTAAGCAGAGATTACATATGGCTATAGATGTTTAGAGTGGTTTTCAAAGACAAGGCTAAGGTGGTGGAGTAGTCAAAACCTCTTATGATTCCTCTTACAACAAAGACCCAAAATAACAAGTGGAATGATTATATATGACAGTCTAGGAGCCCTAGACATTAACGGGAAAGTTAAAGCACAGGATAGAGTGATAGGGAACAGAGAGTAGGTCTTGAAGTACCAAGGACAAGGCAGACTAGATCCGGTGGTAATCCATACCTGGCAGGCAGATTAGTTACAGTGTTAGTGATGAGAGTAGCAGTGACATTCAGAAAGTACTCACCACATCAGGAGAAACTAAGTAGTGGAAAGTCCACTCATGCCACCAGAATCAGTGAAAAATGGCCTTTAATCATCACAAATTAAGTAGCTTGTGTCTACGCTACTCTTCTTCAGGATAAAGCACTTCTACCCAGGTTTCCCCTCCCTACTTTGCATGCACTGGAGCCAGCTCTGGTGACTGATGCATCCCCTGGGCAAGAAGTAGGATCCCTTATGCCCTGAACCCTTCTCCCAGTCTTGGAAAGGAAACAAATTAACAAACAGGGTGAAAAATAATCTGTAGGCTCCTTTAAACCAAGAATTTAGGGAGGAAAAAGTTCCTTTGCCTAGGCCTAGGCATAAGGTGTTCACAGACTTTGAATGGTTTCACCTTTGCATACAGCCTTGTGAGTCCAGTACAACAGCATAGACCTTCATTAGCACAGTACAATAGAGTATACACCTGAATCCTAATTTTACTGTATCAGGTATATGATTGAAAGGAATGATCCTATCATTTGACACCATACTGCCTATTAAGCAGTCTCCTCATCTAACCACAGTGGGAACCTAAGGACTGGTGGCTCCACACACACCACCTAACTACCCATGACAGGGGTCCAAGAACAGGCATCGTCATATAGTCCTTACAGGCAACAGCATCGGGTACCCAAAGTCTGGCAACAAAACCTATCCACTTAGATCCTTTAATGAAAAGAAACACACGTTCTTTACAGACAAGTGACTTTCAGCCCCTCCCTTTTTCAGCACATGCAGGCGGATACCTGAGCCTACTACACCAATCACCCTTGCCTATCTAGGAATGTAGGGGAGGGCCTGTGCCACACACATGGGAACCAACTCCTTGGACACCTGAACCAGACCCATTGAAAAAAAAATTAAAGGGACTCTTGGATTCACATGTCTACTAACAGGTCTAACCACCTGGAGACAGGATACTAAAGCCTCAGAGTCACCAATAATCAAACTAGCTCAGATGACCAACCTATCTGGGCATTAAAGATCATAAAAAACTAGAAGCTAGAACACTGTAAGGAAACAATAAATAAATACAACTTATTGATGGAAACAAGAGTCAATATTAAATAACAAAGAGGCAGACCATGATGGCTTTAGAAAGTCCACAAAACAAAGAACCAAGAAATTTTCCAATGGGGCACACAATGGTGAGTCCCTGTGGCAACACGAGAAAAAGGAGATGCAGCTCAAGAACTCTAGTAAAAGGCCACAATTGATGGTCCAACAGCCTGGGGGTGTCCCCTGGTAGAATGGCCCCTAGACCTACTGCTGCCCCTGTCCAGAAAACACTACTGTGGTAAACTCTTCAGACAAAAATGGACTGGACTCAAGGACACAGTGTGACCACATGGTGTGTGTACTATATGGTTCCATGCATTTATAGGATGCTGCCCTACTGCTCTCTTTCTAGACGGGAGAGAAGAGGGTGGAGAGGATGGGACAGGAGTTTGTTAAGAGGATATGGCATGTATAGAATGAAAAGGAGGAGTGTGCTGTCTCCGGGCAAGGAGAACAAAAGGAGCTTCAGATAGGCAGGTATGCAAAATTAACGTGGATTGTATGCTTTCACTTAATCACAATTTAAAAAAAAAAAAGCACTTTTCCAGATGAAAAGAACTGCTGGAATTATTATAGGTTGGCTACATGAGATTATTATTTAGAACTTATGGAGAGATCAGACAAGAGATCATGCAAAACACAGAAGAGCACAATGACAAACTGAACATGCTGCAAGAAAGTACAGAGGGGCAGGAACCATAAATCCAGAAGATTCATAACAAAATTACAAAGCTAGACAACTCTGTTGTTGTTATTAGGTCCCACTGAATTAGTTCCAACTCATTGTGACCCTGTGAACAACAGAACGAAACACTGCCCATCTTGCACTGTGTCCACAGTTTTTTTATGCTTAAGCCCATTATTTCAACCACTGTGTTAATCCATTTCATTGACAGTCTTTCTCCTTTTCTTGGACTTTACTAAGCTAGATGTTCTCTGGGGACTGATCTTTCCTGATAACATGTTCAAAGTATGTAAGACACAATCTTACCATCTTTGCTTCCAAAGAGCACTCCAGTTGGACTTCTTCCAGAACATATCTGTTGATGCTTTTGGCGGTCCATGATACATTCAGCATTTTTCTCCAGCACCACAATTCAAAGGCATCAATTCTTCTTCTGACTTTTTTGTTCATTGTCCAGCTTTCACACACATATAATGCAATTGAAAAATACTGTGGCTTGTGTTAGCTGCACCTTAGTCTTCAAAGTGACATCTTGACTTCATAGTATTTAAAAGAAGCCCTTGGCAGCAGATTTTCCCAATGCAATGCATCTTTGGATTTCTTGAATGCTGCTGATTGTGGCGTTGATTGTGCTCCCAAGTAAAATGAAACCTTTGGCAATCTAAATCTTTCCTCCATTTATGACAATGTTGCTTATTGGTCCAGTTGTGAGGATTTTTGTTTTCTTGATATTGAGGTGCAATCCGTACTGAAGGCTGTTGTCATTGATCTTCATCGCTAAGTGTTTCATATTCTTTACTTCCAGCAAGTAAGGTGGTGTCCTCTGCATGATGCAGGTTGTTAATGAGGTAATGGAAGCCAGAATTAGCGAGACTGAAGGTAAAACACTTGAAACCAACATATTTGATGAAAAATCAGATAAAAGAATTTTTTAAAAAGGAAGAAAAGCTAAGAATTATATGGGCCTCTATTAAGAAGAATAATCTATGAGTGACTGGAATACCAGAATGGGGCTGAGCAGTAATAGAAAACAGAGAGAAAATTCTTGAAGATTTGTTGACAAAACTTCCTTGATATGAGGTCTGACAATTAAGTGCAAGAACTTAATTGTTCTAAGTGCTACATATCTCATTGCTGAATATGCCTACAGTTACCTTTGAAGTACTTCCCTTGGGAAGCTATTCCCCAATGCCAGTGCCTACTTCACCCTTCAACGCAATTTTGGAACTCTTTCTGGAATGTCCATTGCAGATGGTGGCAAGGTAGTAAATTTTCAAACTTAATTGTATAGCTGTCTGTGAGGGAGTTTTTGCCAGTAAACAAATAACTGTACTGGAACATCCTCTCTACTGATGTGATCTAGCCCCAAATGACTTTTTTCTTTATCCAAAGATAAAGGAAATATCAAAAGGAAGACATTTCAATGGCATTCAGTATATCAGGGGTAATATGATGACATTTTGATGGCAATTCCAGAAAAAGTGTTCCAAAATTTGCTTTGACACGTACTCTTTGGTGTCAGTGCATATCTTCAAAGGTGACCACAATGATATTCAGCAGTGAGGTTATGCAGCACTTTTTCTAGGATGAGTTCACGAACTTAAATAGCAGTCTTTGTATAATGAAGGATTAGAAGATATCTATCCAAGATGCTCATTGAACTCCACACATGGTAGATACCAAAAGAAAGACATCAAGACATACTATAATCAAAGTTGTCAAAACTAAAGACAGGGAGAGGATTTTAAAAGCAGCTAAGGATAAATGAAAAGTAATCTACAAAGGTTAGTCAGTAAAACTAATCTTGTACTACTCACCAGAAACCATGTAGGCAAGAAGGCAATGGGATAACATATACAAAGCCTTGAAGGAAAACAAAATTGCCAGCCACAAATTATATATTCAGCAAATTCTCAAACATTATGGTGAAATTGGGACAGTTCCAGATAAACACAAGTTTAGAGAATTTGCAAAAACCAAACCAAAATTACAAGAAGTAGTAAAGGGAGTCATTTAGTTAGCTATCAGTAACATTAGATAACAACCCAAGGCTAGAACATGGGAAAGAACAACTGGGTATCAACCCAGATGAGGAAATTGCAAAAATAAATCAAAGCTAAAGCACTGAAAATAGGGAAACAGAGATGTCATCACATAAAATATAACAACATTATAACAAAAATAGAGACTAAAAATGTAGTCATAGATCTTTCATATGGAGAGAAAGTCAAGGCAATACAAAGAAGTTAAAGAAGGGTTTAAATTTAGAAAATGGTGGTGAATATTAAGGTTACTACAAAGGAAACAAACCAACCTACATGTCAAAATAAAAAAAAGAAAAATATTGAAGTCTCAACAAATGCAAAACCAACAATAATGAAAAAGAAACAAAATGGAAAAGTGACTCAGCACAAAAAATTAACTGGAACAAAGAAATTGTCAACAATGCACAAAAAAGCATCAAAATGACCACTGAAACCATGCATATCATGAGTTACAGTGACTGCTGCCTACAAGAGACACACCTTAGGCTCAAAGGATAGAAAGAAATATTTTGAGCAAAGCCAAGCCAAGTGCCAGCGAGTCGGGTCCGACTCATGGCCGACTCACGGTGACAAACAACATTAAAAAAAAAAAGGCAGGAGTGGCAACGTTACTTTTCGATGAAAGAGACTTTTAAGTAGAATCTACCCTAGTGGATGAGGAAGGACACCATATAATGATTGAAACGTTGGTGGTACAGTTAAGTGCTATGTCTGCTAACCAGAAGGTCAGCAGTTGAAATCCACCAGGCACTCCCTGGAAACTCTGTGGAGCATTTCTGCTCTGTCCTACAGGGTAGCTATGAGTTGTAATCGACTCAGGGCCACTGGGTTTGATTTTTTTGGTATGTAATGGTCATACATCAGGAGGACATAATCACTGAAACAGAGAGCTCAAAAATGATAGTAGGAGATTTCAACACATCACTTTCAGTGAAAGACAGAATATACAGAAAGAAGCCCAATAAAGACATGGAAGATCTAAATGCCACAATCAACCTACTTGACTTCCTAGACATATATAGAACATTCCACCCAACAGCCAGCCAAGTATACTTTTTTCTCCAGTGGACATGGAACCTTCTCCAGAATAGATCACATGTTAGGCCATAAAGTCAGCCTTAACAAAACCCAAAGCATCAAAATACTGCAAAGCATATTTTCAGAAATCAGAAACAGAAAAGGCAAGGGGGAAAAAAAATCAAACACATGGAAACTGAACAACATTCACTCAAAAACTACTGAGTTATAGAAGAAATCAAGGATGCAATGGAGACACTTACAGAGTCTAATGAGAACAAAAACATGTCTTATCAGAACCTTTGGGACACAGCAAAGGCAGTGTTCAGAGGTCTATTTATTTCAATAAATGCACACAGCCTAAAATAAAAAAATGGCTGAAATCAAAGTATTAACACTACAGCTTAAACAAGTACAAAGAGCAGCAAAAGAACAGTTTGGGCATCAGAAGAAAGCAAATAATAAAAATTAAAGCAGAACTAAATGAATTAGAGAATACAGAAACAATCAAAAGCATTAACAAGACCAAAAGCTGGTTCTTTGAAATGATCAACAAGGTAAATAAACCAAACCACTGGCCATATTGATAAAAGAAAAACAGGAGAGGACGCAAATAACCCAAATAAGAGATGGGTGATATCACAACAGATACAACTGAAATTAAAAAAGAAAAGAAGAATATGAAAGACTATACTCTAACAAACTTGAAAACTTGGAGGCAATGGATGCATTTCTAGAAGCACACTACCTATGAAAGCAAACACAAACAGCAGTAGATCAATTAAAAGAAAAAAAAAACCATAATAAAAGTAGAGATTGGAAAGGTAATTAAGAAACTCCCAATCAAAAAACAGGCTCTGATCTTGATGGCTTCACTGGAGAATTCTATCAAATTTTCAGAGAAGGGTTGACTTCCCTATTCCTAAAAGTATTTCAGAGCATAGAAAATGATGAAATATTCTCAAACTCTTTCTATGAAGCCAGCATAACCCTGGTACCCAAACCACATGAAGATAGCACAAGAAAGGAAAATTACAGACCAGTATCTCTCATGAATCTAGATGCAAAACTCCTCAACAAAATTCTAGCAAATAGAATTCAACAGCATACCAAAAAATAATTCACTGTGATCAAGTATCATTCATACCAGACATGCTGGGGTGATTCAACACAAATAATAATAATAAGGCAATCAGTGTAGTTAACCACATGAATAAAACAAAAGACAAGATTTTATCAGCTGATGAAGACAAGGCATTTGATAAAGTCCAACACCCATTCACATTAAAAACTCTCAGCAAAATAGAAGTAGAAGGGAAATTCCTCAACATAATAAAGGGCATTTTTGCCAAGTCAGCAGCCAACATCATCATAAATGATGAAAACATCCTCCTTGAGAATGGGAACCAGACAAAGATGCCCTTTGTCATCACTTTTATTGAGCATTGTCCTGGAAGTTCTAGCCAGAGCAATCAGTCTAGAAGTAAAAGTATCTTTTGCAGATGATATGATCTAATACACAGAAAATCACAAAGAATCTACAAAAAAATATACTGGAAGTACTAGAAGAATTCAGGAAACATCATGATACAAGCTAGACATACAAAAATCAGCTGGATTGCTCTGCACCAACAAAGAGAACTTCAAAGAGGAAATTATCAAATCAAAACCATTTACAATAGCCCCCACGAAGATAATTATTATATCTTAGGAATACATTTATATTTATTGTATAAAATTTGTATAACAAAATAAAATAAAATTGTACAAAATTTATACTTTTTGTACACTTAGGAATAAATTTAACCAGAGATATAAAAGACTTGTGCAAAGAAAACTACAAGACACTACTGCAAGAAAACTGAAGAGACCTACATAAGTGGAGAAACTCACTCGCTCATGGATAAGAAGACTTAACATTGAGAAAATGTCTATTCTACCCAAAGCTGCCTACAGATATACTGCAATCCTAATCCAAATTCCCATGGCATTTTTCAGTGAGATGGAGAAACAAGTTTCTAACTTCATAAGGAAAGGGAAGAGGCCCTGAAGAAGTAAAGTATTACTGAAGATGAAGAACAAAGTGGGAGGCCTCATGCTGCCTGACTTTAGAACTCACACTGCACAATAGTCAAATTAGCCTCACACAGACACAACAGTTACATAGACCAATGGAACAGAACTGAGAATCCAATCATAAAAATCATCCAACCATGAGCAGCTGATATTCGAAAAGGCCTAAAGTCCATAAATTGTGGAAAACAGTCTTTTTAACTAATGGTGCTGGCATCAAGACCCATACTTCATACCATGCACAAAAACTAATGCAAAATGCATTAAATACTTAAATATAAAATCTAAAACAATAAAGATCATGGAAGAAAAATTAGGCAGAATGCTAGGATCCCTAACACACAGCATAAGCAGAATACAAAACATTACTCATGATACACAAACACCAGAAGATGAGGTAAATGACTGGGAACTCTTAAAAATCACTTATGCTCATCCAAAGACTCCATCAAAAGAGCAAAAAGACAGCCTACCTACCAAAAGGGAAAAAATTCTGGCTATAACAAACCTGATCACTATCTGGTCTCTAATATTGACAATACACTGCAAAACTTCAACAACAAAAAGACAAATGCACAAAAGATGTAAACAGGTGCTTCACCAAAGAAGACAATCAGGTAACTAACGGATAAATTCACATGAGGAAACACTCACAATTGTTAGCCATTAGAGAAATGCAAATCAAAACTGCAGTGAGATAGCATCTCACCCCAACAAGATTGAAATTAATCCAAAAATGCAAAATAATAAATGGTGGAGAGCCTGTGGAGAGACTGGAACACTTACGCATAGCTGGTGGGATGTGAAACAGTACAACCACTTTGGAAATTGATTTGGTGTATCTTTCTTATCTCACCTCTGGTAAAGGAGCTGCCCAATTAGTCTTTTTTTCTACTTTAGACAAGAAGCACATCAGTTCAATCATTATCTTAGAGGTTGGCTTCAGAAATGATTTCAATTTTGGGATAACAGAGAGTGTTCCAGGGACCCTCCAGTTTCTCAGACCATCAATCCTGGCCTTTTCATTAGAGTTGGAGTTCTACACTTTTTTTTTTTTTAATTTATTTGATTGAGTGAAAGTGTACAATCCGATATAAATTTGCATGCCCACCTTCGTGCAGCTCCCACTGCACTCCCTGTCCAGTGACAGCACACTCCTCCTGTCCTTTCTATAGATGGCTTAGCCTCCTAACTATCTCTTGTCCCATCCTCTTTACCCTCTCCCTTCCCTCCAGTAAGGGGTCAGCAGAACGACATTCTATAGATGCATAGAACCCTAAAGTGCACTCACAATATGGTCACTTTGTGTTGCTCAGTCCAGTCCATTCCTGCCCAAAGAGCTGACCTCAGTAATGATTTATGGATAGGGGCAGCATCAGGACCAGGGGCTATGCTCCCAGGGAAACCCCAAGGCCCCTGGACCATCAACTGTGGTCTTTTAGTAGAGTTCTTAGTCTACACCCCACTTTTCTCACCCTCCATCAGAGACTCTTTGTTGTGATCCCTGTCAGGGTAGTTCATTGGTGGTAGCTGGGCACCATCTAGTTCTTTCAGCCTCAGGTGGATGTAGTCTCTGGCTTATATGGCCCTTTCTGTTTCTTGGGCTCATAGTTTCCTTGTGTCTTTACACTTTGGTGTTCTTCCTTCTCCTTTACTCCAGGTGTGTCAGGATCAACTGATGCCTCTTAGATAGCCACTTTCTAGCTTTTAAGAACTCAGATACCACTCATTGAAGTGCAATGTGGAATTTCAATAAAGTTTGTTATGGTAATTGACCTAGATGTCCCTTGAAACTATGGAACAATGGCTATTTCTAAACATCCCATCTGTCTTCCATTTTCATTTTTAGTAGATGAGCCTATTTCCTACTTAGAAAACTAAACCCATCAGACAGGTATTACTTTCAACTTTCTGATACTAAACTTATATAATCTGCTTACATCTGTACCCATCATTAGAACTGTCCCTCCCCTATATATAGCTACACCGTCTCTTGCACCTTCAATCCTGTTCTGTCCTGCTATGGCAATAAGCCCTCTCTACCAATTTTCCCTTTCTCTCTCTTGCATATTCAACCAGTTCTGTTCAGTGAGACCCTTCCTGTTATATTTGAACATGCTAAGTATTTTTTACCTCAAAAATATCGCACCTTGAGAGATACATAATTGGGGAGGGGCCATAGCTACTTCTAAATTTCCACTGCTGTTCTTTTCATGAATCTGAGTAATGAGTGCCTGCGTATTTATTTTTATTCTTTAAACTGTGTGCATGTGTGCACATGTGCACACACAGACATGTCATTCTGTATATATGATTTGTTTGCAATTAAAAAGATAACACAAAATGTCTTTCAATCCTAAATTATTCTTTATCTGCATATATCAGTCCCTTCCTTAGCAATCAGACATCTTACAAGAGATGTGTTTTCTGCTGTTTCTTCTTAATACCCCATTTCTTCTCAATTTATTTCAGAATGGATTCCATGGCCTCTCACCCTGCATCCCCTGAATTACTCTTGTGAACCAGCTTCATTAAGGTCACAAAAGGCCTCCCTGTCCTCAAATATAGTCCCATTGTTCAGACCTCACCTAACAACTCCATTCAGTAGCATTCTTGAATACTGTCCACGACTTTCAAATTCCTGTCACTTTTCCCTCTCCTTGTCTTCTGTGCTATTACACTTTCACAGCTTCTCTTCTATCTTTCTGGCTGCCCTTTCTAAGCCTCTTCTGTAGACTCATCTTCTACTCAATCATTAAATCTGAAGCTTGTCAAAACCATATTTTCTTCTCCCCTCCCCTTCCCCCATTATAAGCTTTCTTTCTAGGCAGACTTAACCATGATCATTAATTTTAAAAGCTATCTATAAGCTATTTATATGCACATTTACGTCTTTGCTCAGACATTTCCTTTGAGTACAGATGAGTATATCCAAACATTATTTAATATTTTCCTCTAAACCCTGGTGGTGTAGTGGTTAAGTGCTACATCTGTTAACCAGAAGGTCAGCAGTTTGAATCCACCAAGAATTCCTTGGAAATGCTATGTAGCAATTCTTTTCTGTCCTACAGGGTTGCTGAGTCAGCATTGACTCGACAGCTGTGAGTTTTGGTTTGGTATGCTTCCAAGGCACTTTATACTCACCAATGTCCAAGATCAAACTCAGGCTCTTCCCCTGTACAGCGTTCATCCACCATCGTTCCTGTCACCTGGGTGGCTCATGCATCTTCTACTGGCCACCTTCCCTCCCACCACAGGGCTGCTACAAATCTCAGTCTAGCTACCTATAATGTTCATTTGTTCCCTCTTGTTAAACCCAGATATGCTTCATATGTCAAACGTTCCTTTTTAAGCGAAAATTTCCATATTCTGCAAGCCTAGATCAGCTTTCTATGTTATACCCCTGTCTCAGCACTCACCTAAGTTTCAATTTTTGCATCTGTAAGTGTGATTATTCCGTAATCCCTGGAGCCCACACTGGGCTCTAAACTGTCTCCCAGAGAACTGAACAGTTATTGCTCCAGCATGTTACTAGTCACAGTATAGTGTCTGACATACAAAGCAGGTGCAAATAGTATTTGATCACATGTGCATAACCATGAGTTAATGATAAGCATGTAGTACAGTATACTATATAAGATTTCAGTAATTTAAGTGCTTGTTTTTTGGTGAGCGGATAAGCTTTTTTTTTTTTGGTAATTTTAATTATGACTAAGTGGAAGTATACAATCCAAGTCAATTTTGCATACCTGCCTCTCCACAACTCTATCTGCTCTCTCCGCCATGTGACAGCACACTCCTCCTTTTCACACTTTACTACTAGTATTCCCCCAAACACATGTGCCCCCTCCTCTCCTCCTCCTTTCCTCTAGAAAGAAACCAGAAGGACAGCTTTCTACAAATGTATAAAACCATAAAGTATGTATGCCACATGTTCACTCTGTGTCCCTGAGTCCAATCCACTATTAGTCTGAAGTGTTGACCTCAGTACCAGTTTCAGGTCTAGGGCAGCAGCAAGTCTTGGGGCCATGTTCCCAGGGCACCCTCCAGGTTGTTGGACCATCGGTTCTGGTCTTTTAGTAGAGTTCTTGGTCTGCATACCTCTTTTTCTTGTGCTATGTCAGGGACTCTACATTGTGTCCCTTATCAAGGCTGTCTCTGGTGGTGGCTGGGCACCACCTGGTTCTTCTGGTCTCACGCTGCTGTAGACGTAGTCTCCCAATCATATGGCTCCTTCTGTTTCCTGGGCTCATTATTCCTCAAGTTTTTTATGTTCTCAGTTGTCATCTGTTCCAGGTGGACTGGGACCAACTGATGTTCCTCAGATGGCAGCTTGCTGGCTTTTAAGACCCCAGATGCTGCTCTCCAATGTGAGGTGAAGAAGACTGTCTTAGCAAAAGGTTAGTTATGCCAATTGACCTCGACATCCCTTAAAAACAGGGTCCCGAGACCCTGTGCATGATTCCCTGTCCTTTGAAATGTTGGGTTGAACTTAGAAATCCTTTTAGTTTATGGTGTAGTCCAGTTATACTGACTTGCCTTCCACCGAGTGCTGTCATACCCTTCACCTAACCAAATTCCTGTCTAATCTATGAACAACCCTTGTAGCCATCAAAGAGTCTTTTCTTCTGTGCCTAGGTCCTTTTTTTTAGTCCTTATAATAGTGGTCTCATACGATACTTACCCTTTTGCAGCTGACTGACTTCACTCAGCATAATGTCTTCTAGTTTACAACAGGTTATGAGGTTCTTTATCATTGCATAGTGTTCCCTTCTGTATGTTTGTTTACCCATTCACCTATTGATGGCCACCAGGTTAATTCCTCTTTTTGCTATTATGCACAGTGCTGCAATAAACATTCATGTGCATGTATCTGCTCATGTGACAGCCCTTATTTCCATAGGATATACTGCAAGCAGTGGGCTGGATCATATAGTATTCCTATTTCTAGCTTTTTAAGAAAATGCCAAGTTGCCTTCCAAAGAGGTTGTACCTTTTTGCATTCCCACCAACAGTGTAGGAGAGTTCCAGTTTCTCAACAGCCTCTCTAGCATTTGTTGTTTTGTGTTTTCTTAATTATTGCCAACCTCACTGGGGTGAAATGGTATATCACTGTAGTTTTGATTTGGAGTTCTCTAATAGCTAGTGAGCATTTCCTCATGTGTCTTTTGGCTGCTTGGATGTCTACTTTAGTGAAGTGTCTGTCCATCTCCTTTGCCTGTTGTTTAATTAGGTTGTTTTTTTCTTGTTGATATTTTTCAGTATTATGGAAATTAGACATTGATCCCTTATATAGTTGTCAAATATTTTTTCCCATTCTGTAGGCAGTCTTTTAACTCTTTTGATAAAGTCTTTGGATGAGCATAAGTATTTAATTTTTAGTAATTCCCTCTAGTTTCTCTTGTGTTGTTTGCTCATTGTTCGTAAGACTTTGTAGTCTAAGTCGTATATTAGAACTTTCATTGTTATCCCTATTTTTTCTTCCATAATCTTTATCATTTTAGGTTTGATATTTAGGTCTTTGATCCATTTTGAGTTAGTTTTTGTGTAAGGTGTGAAATATGAGTCAATTCAGTTTTTTGCAGATGGGTATCCAATTTTACCAACACCATTTGTTTAAAGAGACTGTTTTTACTCCAGTTTATAACCTTAGGGCCTTTGTCAAATATAAACCATTTATAGGGGGATGATGATATTTCTGGATTCTAAATTCTGTTCCATTGGTCTATATATCTGTTTTTGTACCAGTATCAGGCTATTTTGACTACTATGGCAGTGTAATAGGTTTTAAAGTCAGGTAGTGAGAGATCTCCCACTGTGTTCCTCTTCTTCAGCACTGTTTTACTTATCTGGGGTTTCTTTCCTTTCCAAACAAATTTTGTGATGGTGGATGGATAGTTTTATTTTGTGCTCCTTCTATTTTGCTGTGTTGTTGGATTAAAGGGAGTTCACATGTAGATTTCAGTGGCATATTTGACAGACTGATGAACCTGGAATTGTTACAGCATGTATTGGTGGGTGATGTAGGATATGATGCCAACAGCCCACACAGGACTAAGGATTATGAATATTGTTTCTAAAGAGGAACTTCAAAAGCCTCCCATTGCCCTCTTTTTTTTTGTTGTTGTTGCTGAAAATTTAATGATTGTTATGCAGTGTGGGTTATTGTGGTAACATTCGGAAGGCAGGAAGATGATTTGAGAGGGAACTGAATGACAAATTATAAGATGCCAAAGAGTCTTAGCCTATATAAGCTTTGGTAAAAGTTTCTTCCTTAGAAGCTTTAAATGTTGACTGCCTGCCCATCTGAATATGAAGGACCTCATGAGGACTGCAAAAATGTTCTAAGTTTCTACACACACACACACACTATCCTTTATACATATTCCCATTAACCAAGCCAAAACCAGTTGCCATCAAATTGATTTCAAGTAACAGTGACTTCATGTGTCTCAGAGTGGAACTGTGCTCTGTATATTCTTCAGAAGTAGACTGCTAGGCCTTTCTTCTGAGGTACCTCTGAGTAGACTCAAATGACAACCTTTCAGTTAGCCAAGCACATTAACCATCTGCACTACTTAGGGACTCAATACATTCCCATAAAGTCTCAGGAAGACCACAAAAGAGGTATCCTGGCAATTGTAACAGAGGGGAATTAAAACAATTATTAAAAAGCTGACAAAATAAAGACTTTTGCTTGAGGCAAAAAAATAGTGAGTGAAACTCAGTGACAGTGCAAAGGATGATGACAAACATTTATATAGCACTTACCATGATCCAGGTACTGCTCTAAGGATTTATCATTTATTGCCTTTTTTTTTCTTACCACAATTTTATAAAGTAAGTACTATTTTCATCCTTATTTTACAGGTGAAACTGATGCAGGAAGAAGTAGCTTGCTCAAAGCTATCAATGCATTCTACTACAGTTGTAAAGTATTCCAACAGAAAATGAATTTTGACATTAAAATAAATCAGCACACTCTATTCCATAAGATGAACAGAGATGCTGGCAGGTGTGGAAACCTGCCAGCAGCTCCAGAATAAAGTTAGATGCTGAGTGAGTCATTATTGACTTACAGCTGGTAGATCCACAATTGTTTGTTTTTCAAATCTGCCTCCTTTTAATGTTCTGCAGATTCTCTTAACAAGTTGAAAGGCAAAGCAAAATCATTTTTGGCCTACAGAATGAGACTGATAAGCCCTTGTGGCTCAGAATATTTTTTATTTTCAAAAATTGGGGTAGGATGGAATCTGGGAGCGTAACAAATTGAGACCATCAGTCCTCAATTCATTTACACTTAGGTCTTTACGATTTTGCTTCGCATTCACGGACTGTCTGGGTCATCAGGAGTGTGTGTCTCAAGAAGCTTCACAATATAGAAGATCATTCTCTTTGTAAAGAGAGAGATTATGGAGAAAAAGCAGCAATATCCTTAGGTCAGCTTAATTAGTTTTACAAATGATAAGGATACCCCAAATCGAAGGGACTTTACAAGAGGCCAAACTTCTGCATGTTGATGCCACATAAATACACCTAGTGTCAGGAAAGTTGGAGGAGAACTGCAGTCACTGAATGGCAGTTATCTTATGTCACTTCAGTAACAGGGTCACAGAGAACCCAATAAAAGCCTTCAAGTGTGGGCAGTAGGGGACAGCGGCAGGAGAAAACATGCAAATGTGGGAGTCTTTCTGAAGGTCTGTGGTGTCCTCAGTCGTATGAGAACTCCACCACCATCACTGTCCTGCAAGCCTCTTGTGTACTAGAACCCTTGGGAGCATTGCATTAGGATAAAAATGAGGTTTCTGAGTCACACCCCAGGGGGTGCTGGGCTTTTCACCAACTGTAGTTCTAACATAACACACTAGAGGGAGGAGTGGAGACTGGCAGCTGTCCGACAAGAACCAGCAGGGCTGTCGCCATGCAAGGAGAGTAGAGACAGCTGCCAGTAGGCGGGTGTACAAGTTTGATTCGGACTGTATACTTTCACTTAATCATGAAACAAAACAAAAAAAAGAATCACAGAGATGTGAGATCTAACAGAAAAGACGACATGACGAAAGAAACAGTGAAAGACAAGAATGGAAAAAAGTGTCTTGGAAGAGGCATGAGAGGGTAGGGCAGGATCAGTTAAGAGTCACAATTCAGAGCATCACATGGCAGACGCAAAAGCTACTCCACAAATTGCACCGATTGCAGAGTCAGCTCAGTAGAAAGGGCTCCAAGAAGCCTGCCTTTCCTGGTTTGATTCAGGGCACGTGAAAGTCAGCTCCACAGCAGGGCATCAAATCAAATATGAATTAAACAGGAACAGGTATCACATGTCTGAAAGAGAACATTTCACATCATGAAAATATGTATTTTCCCATAAATACAAAATTGAATGTGATTCAAGTTAGAACCCTAGTATGTGTGTTTAAATTGAATTAAATAAAGGTCATATGGAAGAATAGATGTTCAAGAAAAGGCAAAGACTGTGAGAAAGAGGGCCTTTTAAGATATTAAAACAAAATTAAGCCTCTGTAATAAAAGCAGCATAATATTAAAATAGGAAAATGAAAAAACTACTGTAATGTATAGAACGGGGTGTTTCAAAATACACTCTACCATCTATTGTAATAAAATATGTGACAAACATTTTAGTTGAATAGAGAACAGAGATATATTTAATAAACAATGCTGGCAAAACTGGCTATGCATTGGAAAAACCTACCTTTGATTTCTGCTCTCATCTTATAAAAAAACAAATGCCAGATAGAATACTACCTTAAAGGTAAAGAATACAACAATAAAAATCTAAGAAGAAAACATAGGAGACCATCTGTAAAAGCTAGAGGTTGATGAAGTAGGAAATTCATAAACCCAAACCAAACTCATTGTTGTCGAGTCAGTTTGAACTTATAGCAACCCTATAGGTCAGAGTAGAACTGCGCCATAGAGTTTCCAAGGGTTGCTATGAGTCAGACCAGACTCGGTGGCAGTGGGTTTTTGGAGGAGGGGGGGCGGTGGTTACCAACTATACAGAAAGCTTGGTGGTGTAGTGATTAAGAGTTCAGCTGCTAAACAGAAAGTCCACAGTTCGAATTCAGCAGGCTCTTCTTGGAAACCCTATGGGGCAGTTCTACCATGTCCTATAGGTTTGCTATGAGTCAGAATTGATTTGATGGCAACAGGTTTCATTTTATCAACCATACTCGGAGAAATTAAAAAGCAATTTCACCTGCTGTAGACGAAACAATATGGAAAAGAGCATGCTGGTTCACAGCCAGTTACCAAGTGAATTTTTCAGCTTTTTGTGAATAATTTGATAAAATCTATCTAAAAATGAGCAATCTGACTCCTGGCAATGTAATCTCTAAGAATAAAAGTACCAATGCAAAGGGAAGCATGGACTGAGATAATTTTGCAGCCCAATTTGTGGTGCCCCAAATCCTGGAAATGAATGCACATCAACAAATGCATCGCAGTAGAGTAGATTCTGATTTAATAGCAACCTTATAGGTTTGGTTGATTTTTTTATAAGATACAGTCCAAAAGCCCCTTTGGGGATTCCTGGTGAATTTGAATCACTGACTTTTTGGTTAGCAGCTGAGCTCTTAACCACTGCACCACCAGGGCTGCTCACATTGATATGGAAATGGTTAAATGAACAGAGGTATGGTAGATCAAGGAAATGATGAAATTATTAAAGACTTAGAGCTATGCTAGTTGACATGGAGGAATTCCAGTGTATACTGTTAAATAAGGAATGCAAGACACAGGGAGTATAACTAGTTAATACTCTTTTTTTTTCTGTGAAAGTAATTGACAAAAACTCAATTTATACATGTATTGTATATTTGTGTGTGTTACATATATAAAATATGTATTTGTTCATAAATAACATGCACAAAGATATCATGAAAGAGAAGTAACTATAATGTCAGTGGTATCTACAATAGGAAGTGAGGTTTCTAAGTGACTTTGACATCGCAAGGGCCTAGTGAGTGGCCACAGCAGCTAAAAGACAGGCTACAACGGAGCCAGACTGGCAAGATCTGAATCCAAGCTTGGCTGTTTTTTCAGAGAAATTTATTTAATCTCCGTATGCCTCAGTTTCTTTATTGGTAAAACATGATTGCTTTGAGAGTTTAATTAAATGAGTCAATCTCTAAACTACTTAGAATAGGGCTTGACACACAGTAAGAACTGCATAAGTCTTCCTCAATTAAACTTTCACACAAAGCTTTGTTTTGTTACAATGAGGAGGCTTTTGTTGTTACTTGCTGTAGTAACAACTGGACTCAAGGAGACTATGCATAATAAACCGAAATGTTGCCAAGTCTGGTGCCATGTTTATGGCCATTGATATGTTTGAGACTATTGTGTCAACCCATCTCATTAAGAATTTCCTTTGTTTCTGTAGACCCTCTAGTTTCCCAAACATGATACCCTTTTCTGATGATTGGCATTCATGATGATGTATCCAAAGTAAACTTGCCTAAGACTTGCCATCTTCTTCTAAGGAACAATGAAAACATTATTTATATAATCAGAAAAAAAAATGGCATTAAAGGTATTGTTCTGTCAGAATTTGCTAAAAAAGAAAAAAAGAATTTGCTCTGATTGAAAACCATAGAGTTTTTCCCATTTCTTCCTTTCACATTCTTTGAATTTTAATTAAAACAACAACGACAAAACTTTCTTTCTGGGAGAGAACTAAGGAAGCACTGAAGAAAAGGAGGAGACAAAGGATGGAAGAAAAGAAAGAGGGAACAAATGTGTATGTGCTGTTATCAAAAGGTCTCCAGGGTTGTCATCAGATGCTACAGAGTCAACTCCAACTTACAGCGACCCTAAGTACATGAGAGGAAAACACTGCTTAGTCCTGTGCTATCCTTACAGTTATTGATAAGCTTGAGCCCATGTTACAGCCACTGTGTCAATCCATTTAGTTGACAGCCTTCCTCTTTTTTGCTGATCTTTTACTTTACCAAGCATGATGCCCTTGTCCAGGGACTGGCCCTTCCTGATAACCTGTCCGAAGTACACAAGAAGTACTGCTATCCTCACTTCTTCTTTTTTTTATTATGACTGAGTGAAAATGTACATTCTCATATAAATTTACATGCCCACCTATGTGCAGCTTCCACTTCTCTCCCTGCCCAGTGACAGCACACTATTCCTCTCTGCTCCATACATGTCTCATCCTCCCAACAGTCTCCCTTCCCCTCCTCTCCACCTACTCCCCTTACTCCAGCCAGAGGTCAGCAGGATGATATCCTATAGATGCATAGAACCATAAAGTGCATCCAATATACGGTCACTCTGCGTCACCAAGTCCAATCCATTCATGTCGGAAGAGTGGAATTTCATTATGATTTATGGGCAAAGGCAGCATCAAGGCCAGGGGCCGTGCTCCTAGGGGACCCCAAAGCCACTGGACCATCAGTTGCAGTCTTTTAGTGGAGATCTCAGGGTGTATCCCTTTTTATTCTTGTATTGGCAGTGAGACTCAACTTAGTGAGCTCCATCGCGACTATCACTGGTGGTGGCTGGGCACCATCCGGTTCTTCCGGTCCCAAGTTGATGTAGGCACCCACTCATGTGGGTCTATCTTCTGGGTTGTCTTTACCCCATGTCATTTTGGTCCTCGGTGAGCATCTGTTCCTGCTGAGCTGGGACCATTTGCTGTGCCCTTGGCAGCTTTTAAGACCCCAGACACCACTCACCAATGTTGGGTTCAAAGAGCCCTCTTAGCAAAACACGAGTTGTGCCAATTGGCCTCGATTTCGCCTAAGAGCATGGTCCTCTGCCCCCTACTCCAGCTACTCTGTCCTTTGCAACACTGGGTTAAGATGGAAGGAGCATTCAAGTTATGTTGAAGTCCACTTGATATTGTTCTTGTTTCTAATGTGTGCTATCACCGATTTCACCCAACCAAATTTGTACCAACTATCTAATCTAAACCCTTCCCCTTCGCCCTCCCTCCCTCCCTTGCAGCTGTCAAAGAGTCTTTTCTTCTATACATAAGTCTGTTTTAGAGATCTGATAGTACGGGTCGCATACAATATTTGTCCTTTTGTGGCTAACTACTTTCACTCAACATAATGTCTTCCAGTTGAAACCAGGTTATGAGACGTTTCCTGGAAGCATCATTGTTCTTTATCATTGCATAGTGCTCCATTGAGTATATATACCATAGTTTACCTATCCATTCCTCTGTTGTTGGGCATCTGGGTTGATTCCATCTTTTTGCTATCGTGGACTGTGCTGCGATAAACATTCTTGTGCATGTGTCTGTTGGTGTGAATGGCCTTGATTCCGTAGGATATATTCCAAGTAGTGGAATTACTGGGTCAAATGGTATATCGATATCCATTTTTTTTAAGGAAGCACCAGAGTGCTTTCCAAAGAGGCTGGACCATTTTGCAACCCCACCAACAGTGTAGAAGAGTTCCACTTTCTCCACAGCCTCTCCAGCATTTGCTGTTTTGTGTTTTTTGGATCATGGCTAACCTTGTTGGGGTGAGATGGTATCTCATTGTCGTTTTGATTTGAATTTCTTTAATAGCTAATGATGGTGAGCATGTCCATATGTGTTTTTTGGCTGCCTGGATCTCCTTTTTAGAGAAATATCTGTCCATCTCCTTTGTCCATCGCTTAATTGGATGATTAATCTTCTTCTTATTGATATTTTGTAGTATCTTATTGGAGATCAGGCATCAGTCTGACATAGAGTTGCCAAATACTTTTTCCCATTCTGTAGGTGGACTTTTAATTCTATTAATAAAGTCTTTGGATGAGCAAAATGTTTGATTCTTAATAGTTCCCATTTATCTATCTTCTCTTCTGTTGATTGTGGTTTCTTTGACAGATTTTGAAGTCTATCTATGTTGTGTATTAAAACTTCCATTGTTGTTCCTACCTTTTCTTGGAGGAGCTTTATTGTTTTAGATTTGATATTTAGGTCTTTTATCCAGTTTGAGTTGGTTTTTATATAAGGTATAAGATATGGATCTTGTTTCAATTTATTGCAGATGGATATCCAATTTTGCCAGCACCATCTGTTGAAGATATCCTTACTTCTAAGGATCATACTGGCTGTACTTCTTCCAAGACAGATTTGTTCTTTCCACTGGTGTGTCTATGGTACGTATATTCAATGTTCTTCCTTGGCACCATAATTCAAAGGTATTGATTTTTCTTTAGTCTTTCTTATTCATTGTCCAACTTTCATATGCATCTGAGGCAGTTGAAAACACCATGGTATACAGATCAGGAGGACTTTGGTCCTTAAAGTGGCATATTTGCTTTTCCAAAGTTTAAAGAGAGTCGTGCAGCAGATTTCATGACTGCTGCTTCCATGGACACTAACTGTGGATCCAAGTAAAATGAAATCCTTTTCAAGTTCAATCTTTTCTTTGTTTATTACAGTGGTGCTTACTGGACCAGTTGTGAGGATTTTGGTTTTCTTTATGTTGAGATGTAATCCATTCTGCAGTCTATGGTTCTTGATCTTCATCAATAACTGCTTCAAGGCCTTTTCACTTTCAGCAAGTAAGGCTATGTTATCTGCATAACGCAGACTGTTAATGAGCCAATTCTGATGACTTGTTCTTCATAGATAGTCCATCTTCTCAGATCCTTTGCTCAGCATACATATTAAATAAGGTGGTAAAAGGAACACCTCTGACACATAACTTTCCTGACATTAAATCAGGAATTAACCCCTTGTTCTGTTTGAACAACTGCCTCTTGGTCTAAGTAGAAGTTCTTCATGAGCACAGTTATGTGTTCTGGAATTTCCATTCTTCAAAATTTTATCCACGTGACCCACACTATCAAATACTTTTGCATAATCAATAAAACACAAGTAAACATCCTTCTGGTAGTCTCTGTTTTCAGGCACAATCTGTCTGACATCAGTAATGATATTTCTTGTTCCAGGTGCTTGTCGCAGTATAGTAGCACAGCTTGAATTTCTGGCAGTTCCCTGCTGATATATTGCTGCAACCAGTTGTGAATGATCTTCAACAAAATTTTCCTTGTGTGCGATATTAATGATACTGTTTGATAATTTATACAATCTATCTAGTCACCTTCCTTTGAAATGGGTGCAAACATGGATTTCTTCTGGCTGAATGGCCAGGTAACTGTCTTCCAGATTTACCGGCCTAAACAAGTGAACACTTCCAGAGTTGTATTCATCTGTTGAAACATCTCAATTGGTATTCTGCCAATTGCTGGAGCCTTGTTTTTCATGAATACCTTCAGTGCAGCTTGGACCTCTTCCTTCAGTACTATCAGTTTTAGTCATATGCTACCTCCTGAAATGGTTCAATATCAATTACTTCTTTTTAGTACAGTGACTCTGTCTATTCCTTCTATCCTCTTTTAGCGCTTCCTGCATCATTTAATATTTTCCCAATGGAATCCTACACCATTGCAACTTGAGGCTTGAATTTCTCTTCTCTTTTTCAGCTTGGGAAATGTCAAGCATCATTTCTTCCCTTTTGGTCTTCTGTCTCCATGCTTTGCATATTTCACTATCATACTTTGTCCTCTCAAGCCATCCTTTGAAATCTTCTGTTCAGGTCTGTTATCTCATGATTTTTTCCTTTTGCTTTAGCTGCTCTGCATTCAGGAACAGCTTACGGAATCTACACACACTTTAGTCTTTTCTTTCTTTCCTGTAGCCTCTTGCTTTCTTCACTTATGATGTCCTTGATTTCACATCACTTGTTTGGTTTTCAGTGGAGAGTGTTCAATGCTTCACATCTATTCTTGAGACGGTCCCTAAATTCAGGCAGGATATACTTATTGTTGTACTTGGCTCTTGTCAACTTGTTCTACTTTTCTTCAGCGTTAATTTGAATTTGAATATGAGTAGTTGGGGCTCTGTTCCACTGTTTGCTCCTGGTTTGTTCTGACTGACGATACTGAGCTTTTCCATCATCTCTTCTCACATATAGTTGATTTGACTCCTGTGTATTCCATCTGGTGAGGTCTACAAATATAGTTGCCACTTACATTGTTGAAATAAGGTATTTTCAAGGAAGAAGTCATTGGTCTTGCAAAATTCTATCATAAGACCTGCAGTGTTGTTTATATCACTAAGCCCATATTTTCCAACTGCCAGGATTTCTTTGGAAACCCTGGTGAAAGAGTGGTTAAGTGTTACAGCTGCTAATCAAAAGGTTGATAGTTGGAATCTACCAGGCACTCTTCAAAAACTCTATGCGGTAGTTCTACTATGTCCTGTAAAGTCACTGTGAGTCAGAACTGACTGGATGGCAAGGAGTTTTAATCCTTCTTTGTCTCCAACTTTCACATCGAATCATTGTTAATTATCAAAGCATCCTGACTGAATGATCAACTTCAGACTGCAGAAGTTGGTAAAAAATCTTCAATTCCTTCATCTTTGATCTTAATGGCTGGTGCACAAACAGTACTAATAACTGGTCTTCTCTGTATGCATACGGATATTATCATATCACTGAAAATGTTGTACTTCAGGATAGATCTTGAAATACTATTTTGGTGATAAATGCAGCACCACTGCTCTTCAAACTGTCATTCCCGGAAAAGTTGACCATGTGACTGTCTCATTCTAAATGGCCAATATCAGTCCATTTCAGCTCACTAATGTCTAAGATATCAATGTCTATGAATTCCATTTCATTTTTAATAATTTATAGTCTTCCTAAATTCACACTGTGTAGATTTCCACTTTCTGATTATTAATGAATGCTTGCAGCTGTTTTCTTCTCATTTTAAGTTGTGCCATATCAACTAATGCAGGTCATGACAACTTCACTCCTTCCAGTCACACTTTTGAGTGCCTTCCAACCCGAGGGGTTCATCTTCTGGCACTATATCAGACAATGTGTCAGACTTGTTGGGGAATAACAGCTTTATTGAGATGTAATTTACATAGTATATAATTCACCAATTTAAAGTATATAGTTCAATGTTTTTTAGTATATACCCCATCTAAGTCAATTTTAGTACATTTTCACAATTTTAAAAGAAATCCTGTTCCCTTTAGCTATCACTCCATATACTGCCTTAGCAATCACTAATATGCTTTCTATGAATTTGCCTGGACTTTATCATATAATTGGAATCATACTGTAGCCTGCACACCTGAGTTCTTTCACTTAGCACATTTGCAAAGTTATTCCATCTATTACAACTTCAGTCATTTTTATGTCCAAATAATTTATAGAGGGTCAGTCAAAAAGGGGCAGACCCTCAGTGAGATGAACTGACACAATGGCTGTAACAATGGTCTCAAGCATAACAGTGATCATGAGGATAGCACAGGGCTGGACATTGTTTCGTTCTGTGGTACATAGTGTCACTATGAGTCAGAAGCAACTTGACGGCACCTGTCAACAACAACAATGCTCCATTAGATGGGTGTAAGATATTTTGTTTATCTATGCATCGGTTAATGGATGATTGGACTGTTTCCACCTTTTTTCTTTGTAATGCTGCTATAAACTTTTGTGTATAACTGTATGCTATTTATATACTTAGGAATATACTTGGTGGTCATACTGTACTTCTGTGTTTAATTGAGGATTTTCTACAGTGGATGTACTGTTTTACCTTCCCACCAGAAATGTATGTAGGATCTAATTTCTCCACATTCTGGCCAAGGCTTCTTAGTATCTGACATTTTAGGGGAAGAAGGAGGGGTAGGAGGGAGACATGCTTAAGAAATGTATTCTTCCACAATTCTGGAAATTAGAAGTCTGAAATCAAAGTGTTAGCACAGCCATTCTCTCTCTGAAGGCCCTAGGGAAAGAATCCTTCCTAGTTTCTGGTGAATGGGGGTGTTCTTGGGTTTGTGGCAGCATAACTCTGATCTCCCCCTCTATCTTCTCATGGCTATCTTTTGTTTGTATCTGTGTCCTCAAATTGCATTCTCTTTTTGCCATCTCCCTCCCCTCCTTATAAGGAAAACTGTCATAAAGAAATTAGAGCCCACTGTAATGACTTCATTTTCTTCAGTATTTTTCCACCTGTACAACTGAGATCAGTTACATAAATCATGCTGTACAACCATCAGCAAAATCCATTGCCAATTTTTTTTGTCACCACAAATGGAAACTTGATGCTTCCTAAACAGTGATTCTCCCTTTCCCCTCCTCTCTCACCTCTGGGAACCACTATTGAACTCTCATCTGTATACATTTGGCTGTTCTATGTATTTTATCTTAGCGTGATCATACAATTATTTGTCCTTTTGTGATTGATTTCTTATTCAAAATAATGTTTTCGATGTTCATCTGTGTTGTGGCATGTATCAGGAGTTCATTTCTCTCTATGGTTAAGTAATATCCCACTGAATACAACTTTTTAAAAAATCCATTCACTTTGTGATGGACATGTGGGTGTTTCTACTTTTTAGTTGTTGTAAATAGCGCTGCAGCGAACATCAGTGTACATGTGTCCGTTTGAGTCACTTCTTGCAAGTCTCTTGGATGTATATCTAAGAGCGGAATTTTGGGTCATATGGTGGCTCCCTATGTTTAACATTTTGAGGAATTTTCAAATCCAGTTGTCCCAGGACCACTTATTGAAGAAATGATTCTTTTCATATCTGATGTCAGAAGATTAGTTGACCAGAGACGTATATACTTAGCTCTAGATTCTGAATTCTATTCCATTTGTCTATCATTATACTAATGTCTATACGCCTGTTATTATACCAATAGCATATCAGATTGATTGTTGTAGGTTTATGATATTTTTTCAAGAGTGAACGTTCCTACTCTGTGTTTATTTTTCAAGATTGCTTTGGCTATTTGGGCCTTTAAAATTCCATATAAATTTGAAGACCCATTTCTACAAAGATGGCTGTTGGAGTTTTGATGGGTGTCAAGTTGAATTCATAGATTATTATGAGTCATAATAGACTTTACAGCAATGAGTTAGGCAGTGTTGACATCTTGACAATATTATCTGGTATTTAATTATGCTGCTTGCAAATTTTGTTTAAAGATAAGTTCTGAGTTAAAAAGGGCAAAATGAAATTTGTCTAACCTTTTCTTTTCCAGCACTTATTAAGGAAAGACAAACAATTTAAAGGCAGGGGAAAAAAAAAAATCCCTATAGTTATCAAATAAGGAAAGAACCACAGCCTAACTCAATTTTATAGCCAGAGGAAGAAATAAATGATTCTGCATCACATCAGACTAGCTTCTAATTCTGTTCCAGCCCTTCATCCAACGATTCATGTTGGATTCACCAACTAATGTTTTTCATGCCTGTGAGAAGTAAACTGATTGGGTATCCTTATTTTTATCTTCTTTTGATTTTGCTAGGAAGAAACTGCTAAATTAAGGGAGCAACGAATTGACTTTGACAAAACTGAAGGCTGAATTGCAGTAGGTTACCCTCCACCTATTCACATGCAGTGATTTGCTGCTATATAATGTTTCACAATGACCCTAAATACTCCCTCTGTTCCCACCCTGGATACCTACAGTCCAAGTTCAGTGAATTGTACAAAGCGATCCTCTTAAAATTAAATCAGGCAATACTACTCTTCTTCTAAAAAAATCTCAATGTCATTTCTGGGTAGACACATAACATAAGCAAATGCACATGGGTGCCAAAAGACACTAACCTACACAGAGTGACAGTGGCAGCTTTTATTCATAATGGCCTCAAACAGAAAACAACTTTAGATGTTTATCCACAAGAGAACAAAAAAATTATGTATCCACACAATATTGATTTATAATTTTTAGGTGTCATTGAATCAGTTGTGACTGACAGTTACACTATGCACAGCAAAAGAGAACACTGTCCAGTCCGGTGCCATCCTCGCTGCTGCTGTTGTCTGAGCCCATTGTGTTCACCCATCTTGTTGAGTATCTTCTTGTTTGCTGATCCTCTATTTTACCAGGCACGATGTCCTTCTCTGGGGGCGTGTCCCTCCTGAAAACATGCCCAAAGTACATGAGACAAAGTCTCATCATCCATGCTTCTTAGGAGCATTCTGATACTTCTCTAAGACAGATTTGTTTGTATTTGGGGGAGTTTATGGTGCACTCCATATTCTTCACCAGTACCATAATTCACAGGTGTCAGTTCTACTTTAGACTTGCGTATTTGTTGTCCAGCTATGGTAGGCATATGAGGCCACTGAAAACACTATGGCTTGGGTCAGTCACACTTTTGTCCTCAAAGTGACATCTTTGTTTTTCTTTCTCTTCTTTTTCATTGTGATTAAGTGAAAGTTTACAGTCCAAGTCAGTTTGCCATTTATGAAACCGTGAGCACCTGTCTCTATGCAACTCTATCTGCTCTCCTCACCCTATGACAGCACACTCTTCCTTTCCACCCTGTACTTCCAGTATCCACTCACCCAACACTTATCACTTCCTCCCCACTCTCTCATATCTTATGTTTTTGTAACAGTTCAAAGAGGTCTTTTGCAGAAGATTTGTCCAATGCAATATGCTGACTGATTTATTAACGGTTCCTTCCATGGGTGTTTGTTGATCCAAGTAAAACAAAATCCTTGAAAAATTCAATCTCTTCTTTTTTTTTTTTTTAATGATGCTGCTTATTGGCTCAGTTGTGATGATTTTTGTTTTCTTTATGCTGAGATATAATCCATACTAAAGGCTATAGTCTTTGATCTTCATCATTAAGTAATTAAATCCTCTTCATTTTCAGCAAGTAAAGTTGTGTCATCTGCATAATTCAGGTTGTTAATGAGTCTTCCTCCAATCCTGATGCCAGGTTCAGTTTATCAGATTATTTGCTGAGCACACAGATTGAATGAGTATAGTTAAATGATACAGTTCTGACACATACTTTTCCTAATTTTACATATTTGCAGTAGCCCCCTTATTCTGTTTGAATGACTGCTTCTTGATCTATGTACAGGTTCCACATGAGCACAGTTAAATATTCTGGATTACCACTGGTCTGTCAGTGCGTCATCCTGTGGTGGCTTACTCTATACTTAGATTACCTGTTGCTGTCAAGTAGATTCTGATTCAGAGTGAGGAAAGAGGACAGAGTAGAACTTCCCCACGGGCTTTCTTAGGAATAGCTGGTAGATTTGAACTGCTGACCTTTTAGTTAGCAGCCTAAGGCTTAACCATTGAGCCACCTGGGCCTGCATTTAGATTTAAAAAGAATGTTGCTGTTGAGTCAATTCATACCCATAGTGACCCTAGGGATTAAAAAACTGAGAACCAAACCCAGTGCCATGGAGTCGATTTTGACTCACAGAAACCCTATAGACAGAGTAGAACTGCCCCATAGAGTTTCCAAGGAGTGTCTGGAAGATCTGAACTGTCAACCTTTTTTGGTTAGCAGCCATAGCGCTTAACCACTACACCACCAGGGTCACTGCCTGATAAATAGTGGACAATGAAAAAAAATTGTCAAATGAATGAATATAAATGAAGACCTGAGACACTTAAAAAGAAACGGTAGAGGACCTTCTTAAATCTCTCCTAATGCTTGCCATTCATTTAGGCTTTAAAAAATCAGGTGGAACATGAACCACTCAGCCCTCATATTAAACTTGGAGGAGAAAACAAACTGGGCCCAGATACAACGGGAAGAGAGTCAAGAAATCATTCATGTTATATCAAAGCCAAAGTAGTGTCAGGAAAGAGCCAAGGATGCATGATTAAGATAAAAAGAAACAGAATGAAAACCTGTAAACATATCACAGAAACAGAAATGTTGAAGTGAGAAATTTTCTATGAAAAACAAAAAGCAAACATAGCATAACATAGACAAAAATATAACTCAAAGAACAGAAGGAAATTCCTCAGAGCTAGTTTATGCTGTAAAACAAGTTACTAAAAACAAGAATTCAATAAAACAAGGGATTAAATTTATGCTTCTGGCAATGATGGACTCTTGGAGTAGACAAACCTTCCATTTGAGCATGTGTATGAAAACTGAAAAGACTTAAACAGGCACTACACGAATACACACACACAGAGCTTGAACACATCAGAGAGCTACCAAGGTAGCACGGACTTGATAAAGCAAGATTCCATACATCACAGAAAAGAGAGAGATTAGCTAAATATTTGGTACCATTATATCTCCTGTAGGCTTTTGCTGATTTAAAAGTAGATGCAAAGCTAAGAAGTGGAAACTGCGTCTTAGAGGGAGAGAAACTGAACAGAACTCTTGAAAGTCTTATGGGACTGGGATATAAATATTGGAGTACATGGCCCACCAAAGAAGAAAGAGACCTGGTATGATAGTTAGGGTTGTGAGTCAACTTGGCTGGACCATAATTCTCAGTGGGTTGGCACTTATGTAATAACATAGTCATTCCACATGATGTGATCAGCCAATTAGTTGAAAAGAAGCCTGCTTGGGGATGGGGATATGACTTGCATTATTGTATCCTAAACCAAAAACCTACTGCCATTGAGTTGATTCTAACTCACAGCAACTCTACAGGGCAGAGTAGAACTGCTTCATAGAGTTTCCAAAGAGAGCCTGGTGTATTCAAACTACCAACCTTTTCTTTAGCAGCTGTAGCACTATCCACTATACCACCAGGGTTTCCACATCTATATATCTATATAAATATAAATATGTTCTGACGAAGCTTGTTTGCTTGCTCTGGACACATCATCTGACCTCTGGTTCTTGGAACTTGAGCCAGCAGCCTGCTGTACTGTCTGCTGGTTTGGGGATTCATTGGCCTCTACAGCTTCTGAGCCAACAACTTTCCATCTTGCCTGCCAATCTTGGTTTGTCAGTTTCTGTAACTACGTGAGTCGTAGAAACTTCTAGCCTGTTGTCTGACTCACATAATTGGGTCTGTCAGCCTCTACAACTGCTTAAGCCATTTCCTTGAGATAAATAGATGAATCTCTGTCCGTCTATGTATCTATACTATCTGCCTATCTGTCTGTTCATCTATCCACCTGCTTTAATGGTTTTTCTTTTCCAGAGAATTCAGCCTAAGATACCTGGTATGCATCCTAAGCATTCAGTTGGAGTCACCAAAATAAAAGATGTTCAAAATAAGCGCAAACCATAAATTGATGAACCTTCAAAAAATTCAGTTTTAAATTAGCTCAATACCTGTTGGGATTAGTATCTTTGTGTCCTTTAACTTCCCACCAAAATAGGCAAAGGTAAACCCTAACTGAAGACAAATATCACTGAAAGCTTCAATATACCTTACACTGTATTCCACATAGTGCCTGACAGTCAATAGAAAATAACCTGACATGTTAAAAAGAAAGAAAAGACTAAGTAAACAAGATTTGACTTGAAAGACAAAGAGAAAAGAAACATTTGGACAGGAAATATTAGAGTTACTGTTTTAGTGGGCAGGTGCTGCTGTAACAGAAATACTACAAAGCGGATGGCTTTAACAAAGGAAAGTCCATTCCTACAGTCCAGTAGGCTACAAGTCCAAGTTCAGGGTGTTCACTCCAGAGGAAGGCTTTCCCCTCATTGGCTCTGGAGGAAAGCCCAGTATCACATCAGCCTCTGTCCAGGGAGCATCCTGGCACAGCAACCTCAGGTCTAAAGGATGCGCTCCTCTCCCGGTGCTGCTTTCTTGATGGTGTGTGGTTCCCACTCTCTATGCTCACTTCTTTCCCTTACATCCCACAGCTGGTACCTCGAGTCCTGCCTTACCAGCCAAGTGCTGCCTATTCTTCTCATTAATATCAGAGAGGCAGGATTCACAACACATGAGAGGAACCACATCATACTGGGTCTCATAGCCCAGTCAAATAAATACATACATTTTGGGGAGGACATAAAGCAATCCACGACAGTTATCAAATAAGAACTTAAAAATAGTTGTCATTAATATTGCCAAGAAACTAAACAGAAAGCTTGAGGCTTTCAGCACAAACTGGATGCTATAAAGAATCAAATAGAAATTCCCAAACTAGAAGATGTAATAACTGAAATTAAGAATTCAATAGCTGGAAGAGTTTCCATACTAATTAGACTATAGAAATTGTGCCTTCTCAAATAACAAAAACATATGAGTTAAACGAAAAAATCTTGTATTTAATGACACTGATGAGCTATGGACTCAGTGAAGTCTGACTGATTTAAACGGTCCAGTAAGACAGTCACTTTCACATGTAAGAGCAGTTGTCTTGTTTGGGATCATGGATTGCAATTTAGAAATTCCTTAAGGCAGAATCTCTTGGCCCGACTGCTGGGAATGCTGTCAACAGACAGACTTCAGCTATCATTCCCTTCATGGATTGCCTCAGCTTTAGAAAGCAACTTTCCTTAAGTTACAACCTGGGGCATGCCTAGATCTGGTGACTGAGTGAAGTCTCGATATGTCACAGATTGAACTGTGTGCCCTGAAACATCTGTAGTAGTTTGGCTGGGCTGTAATTCCTAGTATTGTGTAATGCCCCTTCATGGTGGAATTTCTGCCTCTATGATGTTAAGGAGGGTAGATGGGTAGCAATTGTGTTGGTACAAGATTCAGTATGTAAGTGTGTTTTGTGCCTTGAGGCTGTCTCTTGAAATATAAAGGAGAGAAGCTAGTAGAGACTTTTCGGGACCTCACACCACCAAAAAGCAGGGCCAGGAGCTGAGCGCATCTTTTGAAAAGGACCAGGGTCCCTGCACCTCTGAAGCTTCCAGTCCATGGGAAGACTCGACAAGGACTGTCCTCCATTGCCAGCAAAGAAAGAAAGCCTTCCCCTGGAGATGACACCCTGAATTTGGACTTGTAACTTACTGGACTGTGACAAAATTCCTTGTTTTTTATTTTATTTTTTTAATGTTTTTATTTATTGTGATTGAGTGAAAGTGTACAATCAAGTTTAAATTCACATGCCCACCTGTGTGCAGCCTACTGCTCTCCTTGCCTGGTAACAGCACACTCCTCTTTTCTGCTCTATACAAGTCATAGCCTCTTAACAAGCCCCTGTCCCCTCTTCTCCACCCTCTCCACTCCCCTCTAGTAAGAGGTCAGTTGGGGGACATCCTATGGATACACACACTCATAAAGCGCATACACGATATGATCACTCTGTGTTGCCGAGTCCAATCCATTCCTGTCTGAGGAGATGACCTCAGTAATGACTTATGATCGGGGCAGCTTCAGGCCTAGGGGCCATGCTCCCAGGGGAACCCGTAGGCTTTCAGACCATCAACTGTGGTCTTTTAGTGGAGTTCTCAGGGTGTACCCCTTCTTATTCTTGTATTGCCACTGGGACTCAACTATGTGAGCCTCATCATGGCTGTCACTGGAGGCGGCCAGGCACTGTGGTTCTTCTGGTCACATGTTGATGTAGCCATCCATTCATGTGGATCTTTCTGTCTTCTGGGTTCTTTCCCCCATGTCATTTTTGTCCTTGGTGATCATCTGTTCCAGATAAGCTGGGACAAACTGGTGTGCCTCAGATGGCAGCTTGCTAGCTTTTAAGATCCCAGATGCCACTCACCAATATGGGGTGGAGAGGATACTCTTAGCAATAGGCTAGTCATACCAATTGGTCTTGATGTCCTCTGAGAGCATAGTCCCTGGACCCCTGCCCCTGCTATTCTGTCCTTACATATTGGGTTAAGATTAGAAGAGTTTTCAGGTTATGTTGAAGTCCAGTTAATTGATCTTCTTTCTAATGTGTGCTGTCACTGATTTTACCCAACCAAATATCTATCAACTATCTAATCTATAACCAACCCTCTCCATCCCTCCCTCCCCTCCTCTGCAGCTGTCAAAGTCTCTTCTTCTGTACATGAGTCAGTTTTCAATTCCTTAGAGTAGGTGTCTCATGCCATATTTGTACTTGTGCTGCTGACTAATTTCACTAAGTCTACAGTGAGTTTCGTGTAAGCATCATACAGACAGTTCATGTCTTTTGATCCAAGATGTCACTCATTGTATCTTTACTGGAGTGTTCAGTCCGTTTACCATCAAGGTAATTATTGATAGGTGTTTAGTGCTATCACTTTGCTGTATTTATTTTTGTGTTGATGTTTTCTCTGTTACTCTTACTATTCTGTTCTGGGACATTCTTCTTTATGGGTTCATTTTTCACCCTTTTTGGTGTTGGTTTTGCATTGGTTGAGACTCCTGTATTGCATTTCCTGTTTTGATATGTCGCTTCTTTGTGGCTACCCCTATGATCCCCCTTAATAGTGTATGTTTAAACCTAATTTGAAATTCTAAATATTAACTTCCTCTCCATCTGGATGGACTATAACTATTATAATATATCTTTCTTTTTTATATGATGGTATTGTAGTTTTCATGATATGAGCACTAGATCACTTCTTCTAGTATTATAGCTTTGGTTGGGGGTTTGTGACTTCCCTAACGGGAGTAAGTTTCTAAATGATGTATCCTGTATTGTCTCCTTAAATATACAGTTAATGGTTTTGTTCTTCTAAGCCAAGTGCTTCTTTCAGTGTTTCCTGTAGCTTTGATTTGGTTTTTCACAAAGTCTCTGAGTTTCTGTTTATCTCTGAAGGTCTTAATTTCATTTTTGTATTTGAAAGGCAGTTTTGCAGGATATATAATTCTCAGTTGGAAGCTTTTCTCTTTCAAGGCTTTGAATGTGCCACCCCACTGCCTCTGTGCCAAGATGGTTTCTGCTGAGAAGTCAGACAAAAGCCTACAGAGTTTTCCTCTGAACGTTAGCTTTGCTTTGAGTCTCACTGTCTTTAAAGTTTCTGTTTATGTTTCATTTTGTTAAGCTTCATTATAATATGTCTTGAAGTCTTTCTTTCGGGGTCTATATTGTATGGTGGTCAACATATATCTTGGATATCTATGTTCTCTTCTTTCATAATTTCTGGGAAGTTTTCTGTCAGCAAGTCAATAACAATCTTCTCTGTGTTTTGAGGTGTTCCTTCCTGTTCAGGAACTCCAATTAATCATAGATTGTTCCTCTTGGTGGAGTCCCACATGTTTCTTAATGCTTCTTCATTTTTCTTGTCTTTTCTCTGATTTCTCCTCAAAAATGCTGGTATCAGTAGTTCTGTCTCTGAAGTCAGAAAGTCTGTTTTTCATTTGTTCAATTCTGTTCTCTTGGCTTTGAACTGAATCTTCTGATTCTTTAATTTTGTTATTGATCTGTTGGGTTTCAGAATGCTGGAGTTGCATGAGTTTGAAAAGCTTGCTTAATTTTTCATTTTGGTCTGCTGTATTTTGTATAATGTCTAGAAGGGCTCTCTATATAATTATTTTGTACTTGACCTCTGAAAGTTTCAGAAAGGCTTCTTCATCTGGGAAGTTCTTTGGTTCTTTCCTTTCAGAGCTTTCTGGAGCCATGTTTGGATTTTTCCTCAGGTGTCAGGCCAAGGTCTGTTGCTTTTTGGGCATCTAAGGTTGTTCAGTTTCTCTGGTGTTGCCTTAAAAGGAGCTGTAGTAGAAGTTGATCATCAGTTACCTCTATGTACTTCAGCAACTGGGCCCAGTGGAATCTGTGTGATAGCAGGCCCCATCTCCTGGCTGGCAAAGACAAAGCCCTACTTATGGAGTCATTGGGAGGCCATGACCTGACCCTATGTTGTGGGTCAGTTAAGATTGGAAGAGATGCCCTCAGGCTGCATCACAGTTATTTCTCTAGGTAACCTTATTTGGAAAGGTAAAAGCTATCTGACAGCTTCCATAAACAGTCAGACTGTCAGGTGTGCAAGCCCTTCCTACCAGCTGGCAATGGAGGCATCTCTATATCTGTCCCTAGACACTATGATCTAGTTCAAAGTATGGACAGGCTACTTCCCTGCTATCATCAGGTGTTGGGCCCTACATGAAGGGCAAACTGTGCTAAACACAGCTTTTCTTCCAGGGAAGCACCTCCTGGGCTAGCACTGCCTCCTAGCCTGGGAATTAGCCTCCGCTGAGGCCTCTGTTTGGGTAGTTCTGCCTCTGAGAAATAGCTGAATCAATGGCGGAGGTTTGGAAAGAGTGGTGGTGGGGCCGTGGCCCTCAGAGTCGAGAGCCAGGGCCTCAAAGTGTGGCTATTCCACCCACTGGTCACATCAGCAGTATGGCAGAACTTTGTTGTCAGTTAAGCCCAATCGCTGCCACAGGCTAACAATAAGGGAAAAAGTTAAAGCCGGTAGCCTTCAGTCCACAAGAGCTCGTCATTCAACTAGGGCGGCATCAGTGAAAGAGAAGTTTTCCATTCAGTGGCATGTAGTCCAAAATGACAGCCCTATGCCATGTCCTAGGGCTCAGTGGTTGTCCAGAAGGCTCTGTTTAATTATAGATCCTGGCCTTAGTTTTTGGAGTGAGTTAAGGAGATGTGTGTAGTTGGGCATCTTGACTCCACACTAAAATTCCTCTTTTTAAAATCATTCACTTGTCATATTACTGTTAAAGCCATACTAGATGACTAAAATATGATACAAAGTCCAGGCCATTTTGTCTCATTGTAAGATAAATATGATAGGCTGTTTTGTTCCAGAATTCTTTGTGAGGCTTACTAAAGCTATTGGTGCTGTGCTGCAACTTAATGTATCCTTCTGCCTAAATCTGCTTCTTCTTCCTTCTACAGATTTAGATTCCTAATAAATATCTTCTATATTACAATCTGTCTAACAAAATGCTTCCTGGAGAACTTACCCTGTGACAGTGACTGCCAGGTGTGTTCCAGAAAGTGAGCATTAAGGTGGAATTTGGAGCTAGATTATTCTCCATTCAGCTGGCATGCAGACATCATCACTGGTAATGAGTGTAATACAGAAACTTCTGGTAGGAAGTGACAGTACAATTGTTAAAACTTTCTTCAGTGACAAACTGCATGATGTAAATGGAAGGGAATGAACTGGATGATAAAATATATCAATGTTAGGAGAGTATAGGAGAAACTGTAAGTAAAAAATAATAGAATTAGATTCCTATTGCTAAACTGATTTGACACTCTGGAAAAAGATAAGAAAAGACTAAAAGCACTTAACTGGCAATTGAAAGACCAGTGTGAAAAGAAAACTCTCTTGGTAGAATTCACAGTGTTTTCTCCTATGTCAGGAGTGCAGAGAAAGCTGAAGATGGGGCCTATAACTTAACTCTAAGGGTCTCTGAGCTCCAAAGGTTAACATCTCAGACACAGCACACCTATTATGTCCTGGTTGGGAAAGAATGGTACATGGACACATGGGATGGAGACATCTGGTTTGAAAGCCCTAAGAATCTTAAATTAATGAAGAAAATCAAAGTCACAAAGATTAATCCAAAGGACAAATAGACCACAACAACCATAGTCTCCACCAGACTGAGTTCAGCACAGCTAGATGGTGCCCAGATATCACCACTGATTGTTCTGACAGGGATCTCAATAGGGGTTCCTAGACAGAGCTGGATAAAACATGGAACAAAATTATAACATACATACAATGATCAGACTTACTGGTGTGACAGAGAATGAAGAAACCCAGAGTAGGGCCCTTGAACACTCTTTTAACGTAGTACTGAAGGACTCCTGAGTTCACCTTTGAATCCCAAGATTAGACAGGCCCATAAAACAAAACAAGACTAAATGGGTACACCAATCCAGGGACAAGGGACAAAAAGGCAGGAAGGTATGGGAAATATGTTAATGGGAAACCCAAGTCTAAGAAAGGGAAAGTGTTGACATGCCTTGGGGTTGGCAATCAATGTCACAGAATAATGTGTATTAATTGTTTAATTAGAAACTAATTTCTCTTTATATTTTAATTTAAAGCATGTACATGCACACAAAATGTGATGAAAAATGTTAAAAACAAAACAAAACAAAACATTCTTAAATGAACAAATTCTGTAGAAACCTCTGAGCCTCAAGAAGTGACTTAGGAGTATTGTCAGTCAGTCAGTCACTTGGTGGCAGAGTAGTCAAACACATCCTGAGATCTCTCTAACAACACAGATCCAGAAAAACAAATGCATGGGTTTTATATAACATTCTAGGAGCCCTGAAGAACAAAAAGAAAGCTAAGAAATTAGACTGAGCAACAGGGAAGGGAGGGTAGGTCTAGAAGTACCTAGAACTGGCCAGAGCTGACCAGGTGGGAATCTGTACCCCATAGAAGAATCTACAACTGGCAGCATGAGGGCAAAATAGTGGTATACTGACAGTATCTTCCTCAGTGAGAGACACCAAGCTGTGGCCACTCATGACTCCAGAACCAGACAGAAAAGATATTTGATTGTCAAAAGCAAAGTAACTTGTGCCTAACCTGCTGCATGTGGATCCAAAACTTTTCTTCAGGCTTAATCTTTTTCCCTTTTCCTAGCACTCCCCCCTCCCTTCTCTGCTCTGCACTGGGATCCGATTTCCATCACTACCTGGGCCAGAAGTAGGAACCCTTGCGTGTGCCCTGAGCTATTCTCTGAAACTTGGAGACAGAACAAATTAACAGATGAGGGGAAAAATCTTCCAGCTTCCCTAAGCTAGGAACTCAGGACAGAAACAGGTCCTTAGTCTAGGTGCAGGCATAAGGTGTCCATGGACCTTGAAAGTATTCCAACAATACACACAAGTTCCATCTCATGTATCATCCTGTAGCAAAAGCTATCTACCTACTCTCATGATGGAACAAGGACAAGCCTTCCTCACAGACACTCACAGATTGCTGTTAGCCCCCTACCTTTCTTACCATGTGCAGCCAACTACCTGTGCCTACACCAATCACCCATAGCCATATAGGACTGTAGGGGGGAGTCTGCACCACAAACTTGGTGGCTGACAACCTGGGCATCTGAGATAAATATACACAAGAAAAGCAAACAGTTCTAACCACCCGGTGACAGGACATTAGAATCTCTAAGTCACTAATAATCAAAGTAGCTCACATGACCAGCCTATTTGGTTATAGAAGCAAAAAAGAAGTTAGAACACAGTAAGCAAACATGAATAAATACAACACTTTTCTAATGGCTTGGAAACAACAGTCAATATCAAATCACTTAAAAAGGCAGACCACAATGGCTTCAGAAAGTTCCCTAAACAAAGAATCAAGAAATTTTTTAGATGAAGACAAAGTCCTGGAATTATCAGAGGTAGAATACAAAAGTTTAACATTTAGAACTCTTCAAAAGATCAGGAAGGAGATCAGGCAAAGCACGGCACAGCATAATGAAAGTTGAACAGGTTGCACGAAATTCATGCAGAAAAATGACTTCAAATTCAGCAGATTAATAATAAAATTACAGAATTAGATAACTCAGTAAAAACTCAAAGGATCAGAGCTGAGGCAATGTAAAACAGAATTAGTGAGACTGAAGATAAAGCAACTGACCCCAATATATTTCACATAAAAGAATTTTAAAATAATGACGTAACATTAAGAGTTGGTATTTATGCACCCTGAGATCTCCACTAAAAGACCTCAATTGATGGTTCAGCGGTTTCAGGGTTCCCCTGAGAGCATGGCCCCCAGCCCTGATGCTGCCCTTACCTATAAATTATAACAAAGGTCCACTTTTTGGACAGGAATGGATTGGACTTGGCAATGCAGAGTGACCATATATTGGATGCACTTTATGGTTCTACACATCTATAGGATATCATCCTGCTGACCTCTGGCTGGAGGAAGGAGAGTGGGTGGAGAGGAGGGGAAAGGAGGCTGTTGGGAGGATGAGACATGTATGGAACAGAGAGGAATAGTGTGCTGTCACCGGACAGGGAGAGCAGTGGAAGCTGCATATAGGTGGGCATGTAAATTTATACGGGAATGTACATTTTCACTCAGTCATATTAAATAAAAAAAAGAGTTGGTATTTATCCTTCAGAAACAAAGGTTGTCACATGAACAGACACATGTACATGAAAGTTCATTGCAGCCCAGTCCACAATAGCAAAAAGTTGGAATCAACCCCAAAGCCCATCAACAGATGAATGGATAAGCAAACTATGGTACATATACTCAATGGAACACTATGCTATGATAAAAACAATGACAATTTTAGAAAATGTCTCATAACATGGTCTCATTTGGAAGAGTCAAGAGGACAAATTTTCTATGAGACCCCTGTTATAAGGACTTAACAAGAAAATTATCCACAGAAGAAAATGAGTGTGTCGGCTACACGGGTGGGTAGGGGGCTAAGGGTTTATCATAGATGAGATAATTGATAGATGTTAGAAATTTTAGTCTCTTACTGTAATTGATTAATTTTTTTTTAGTTTTTAAAAAAGAGTTATATGGGACTCTATCATGAAGAAGAAATTACAAATGATTGGAGTGCCAGAACTGGAGAGGGTAACAGAAAATAAAGAGAAGACTGCTGAAGTTTTGTTGACAGAAAACTCCCCTGATACCACAAAATATGAGAAAATATCTATTCCAGTCACTCACCAAACTCCACACAAGGTAGATGCTGAAACAAACACATCAAGACATATTATAATCAAACTTACCAAAACTAAAGATAAAGAGATGCTTTTAAAGATAGCTAGGTTTAAATGAAAAATAATCTGCAAAGGAGAGTCAATAAGAAAAACTTGGACTACTCAGCAGAAACCAAGTAGGCAAGACAGCAATATACAAAGATTTAAAAGAAAAAAACAAAACGAAACTGCCAAGCAGGAATTAGGTATGTTTCAAAATTGTATCTCAAATATGATGATGAATTTAAGACATTTCCAGATAAACAGAAATTTATAGAATTAGCAAAAACCAAAAGAAATTACAAGAAATACTAAAGGAAGTTTTTTGATTAGAAAATCAATAACAGATAAAAACTCAATGCTAGAAACTCAAAACAGACTAACTAGATGTCAACCCAGATTGGAAAACCACAAAAACTGAAAATAGGGAAACAGAGATATCAGTATGTAAAAGATGACAGTGTTATATTAAAAAGAGGAACAAAGTAAGGTACTCATAGATCTTTCACGTGGAGAAAAAGCCACAGTGATACAAGGAAAGTAAAAACTCATTTAAATTTAGAACAATAGGGGTAAATATGAAGTTAACCACAAAGGAAGTTAACAACGCTACACATCAAAATAAGAAACAAAACTATAAAGATTGAGAAAATACAAAATCAACAACAATGAAGAAAAGTAGAAAAGAAAACCCATAAATAAAAATGACTCAGCACAAAAAATTAAGTGGAACAAAGACGCTTGTCAAAAAAACACAAAAAAAGACATCAAAATGACAGAACTAAATTCATATCTATCAACAATTTGCTGGATGTAGATGATGCCTGGCCACCACCAAAGACAGTTATGATGGGGCATACAAAGTTGAATCCCTGTGGCAACATAAGAAAAAGAGGGATGCAGCTCAAGAACTCTACTAAAATACCACAATTTATGATCTGACAGCCTGGGAGATCCCCTGGGAGCATGGCTCCTAGACTAGCTTCTGTCCGTGTTCAGAAAACAATACTGAGGTCAACTCTTTGGACAAAAATGAACTGCAATCAGGGACACAATGTGACCACATGATATGTGTACTTTATGGTTCTATGCGTGTACTATGTGTGTACTTTATGGTCTCTTTCTAGATGGGAGAGAAGAGGGTGGGGATCTTGTTAAGAGAATATAACATGTATAAAATGAAAAGAAGGAGTGTGCTGTCTCCAGGCAAGGAGAGCAGAAGGAGTTGCAGATAGGCAGGCATGCAAAAGTAATTTGGATGGTATGCTTTCACTTAATCACAATAAAAAGTAATCTGCTGAATGTAAATGGGTTAAATGCATCAATAGAAACACAAATAACAGAATGGATTGGAAAGAAAATACAATCCATCTATATGCTGCCTCCAAGAGACACACATTAGACTTGAGGACACAAACTAAAACTCAAAGGATGGAAAAATATATACCAAGCAGACAAAATTCAACAACCAGCAAGAGTGGAAATATGAATAAAGTCAAATGTATCACAATGGACAAGAAAGGTCATTATATAACGATTAACAGGTCAACATATCAGGAGGACACAGCCATAATAAATATTAATGCTCCCAGTGATAGGGACCCTAAATGCAACAAATCAACTGTAACAGCATTAAGAAGTGAAGTGGATAGCTTCACAATAATAGCAGGAGACTTCAACATATCACTTTCATAAGGACAGATCATCAAGAAAGAAGCTCAAAAAAAAAAAATACAAAAGGTCTAAATGCCACAATCAACATGATGTTAATATAGAAAGCTCCACCCAACAAGAGACAAGTATACATTCTTTTTCATTTCACACGGAACATTCTCCAGAATGGATACATGTTAGGCCATAAAGTAAGCCTCAAAATCCAAAACACTGAAATATTGCAAAGCATCTTTTCAGAACATAAAGCCATAAAAGTAAAACTCAATAACAGATAAAGGAAGGGTGAAAAATTGAACACATGGAAACTGAACAACACCTTGCTAAAAAAAAAACTACTGGATTATAAAAGAAATCAAAGATGATAGAGACATTCACAGAAACAAGTGAGAACAAAAGCGTATCCTAATAAATGCACACACCCCAAATGAAGAAAGGGCCCAAAATAAAGCATTAACCCTACAACTTGAACAAGTAGAAAGAGAGCAGCAAAAGAAGCCCTTGGGGGCCAGAAGAAAGCAAAGAATAAAAATTAGAGCAGAACTAAATGAGTTAAAGAATAGAAAAATGATTCAAAGAATTAACAAGACCAAAAGTAGGTTCTTTGAAAAGATCAAAAAAATGATAAACCATTAGCCAAACTGAAAAAAGAAAAACAGGAGATGAGTCAAATAACACAAATGATAAATAAAATGGGTGACATCTTGACAGATGCAACTAAAATTAATACAATCATAACAGAATACCTTGAAAAACTGTACTCTAACAAATCTGAAAACCTAGAGGAAAAGGACCGATTTCTAGAAACACTCTGCTTAGCTAAACTAACACAAAGAGAAGTAGAACGACTAAATAAATGCATGAAAAGAGATTGAGAAGGTAGTTTAAAAACTCCCAACAACAAAAAAAGCCCTGGCCCTTATGTGAACGGGTAACTGGATCAACATGTGACAAGAAAAACCAGATGGTGCCCGGCCACCACCAAAGACGGCCATGATGGGGCACACAATGTCAAATCCTAGTGGCAACACAACAAAAAGAGGGGTGCACCTCAATAACTCCACTAAAAGACTGCAATTGATGGTCAAGTGGCCTGGGAGTTCCCATGAGAACATGGGTCCTAGACATGCTGCTGCCCCTGACCAGTAAACACTACTGAGGTCAACTCTTTGGACAGGAATGGACTGGAATTGGGGACACACTGTGACTATATGTTGTGTGTTCTTTATGGTTCTATGCACCTATAGGATGCTGTCCTACTGGCCTCTTGCTAGAAGGGAGGGGAGAGGATGGAGTGGGTGGGACAGGAGATTGTTAAGACTAATGACAAAAGTAGAACAAAAAGGAGGAGTGTGCTGTCAACTGGCAAGGAGAGCAGAAGGAGTTGCAGATAGGTGGGCATGCAAATTGAATTTGGATTGTATACTTTCATTTACTCACAATTAATAAAAAGGAAGCCTTTGTCCTGATGGCTTCACTGGACAATTTTATCACTTTCAGAGAAAAGATAACATCATTTTTACTAAAGATATTTCAGAGAACACAAAAGGATGGAATAATTCCAACCTCATTCTATGAAGCCAGCATAACCATGATACAAAACTCTGGTAAAGACATCACAAAAAAGTAAAATTACAGACCAATATCTTTCATGAACTAGACCCAAAAATCTTCAGTGAAATTCTGGCCAATAGAATGCAACAGCATATCAAAAAAAATAATTCACCATGACCATGACCATGTGGGATTCACAGCAGGAATGCAGGGATGGTTCAACATTAAGAAAAAAATCACTGTAATGAACCACATAAATAAAACAAAAGGCAAGAACCACTTGATTTCATCAATTTAAGCAAAAAGACATATGACAAAGTCAAATACCTATTCATGTTAAAAACTCTCAGCAAAATAGGAATAGAAGAAAAATCCCTCAACATAATAAAGAACATTTATGCAAAGCCAACAACAAACATCATGTTCAATAGAGACAGTCTGAAAGCCTTCCCTTTGACAACAGGAACTAGACAAGATGCCCTTTGTCACCACTTCTATTCAACATTCTAGGCAGAGCAATAAGGCTTGAAAAAGAAATGAAGGGCATGCAAAGTAGTAAAGAATTAGTAAAAGCATCTTTATTTGCGGGTGATATGCTGTTATATACTGAAAACTCTAAAAAAAATCCACAAAAGTCTATTGGAACTAACAGAGTTCATCACAGCATCAGGACATGAGATAAACATACAAAATTCAGTTGAATTCCTCTACACCAACAAAGAGAACATCAAAAGGAGCCCCTGAGAAGATAAAATACATAGAAATAAATCTAACTAAGGACGTAAAAGATCTGTACAAAGAAAACTACAAGTTACTAGTGCAAAAATTCAAGAGAGACCTATATAAGTGGAGAAACCTACCTAGCTCATGGATAGGAAGACTCAACATTATGAAAATGTCTACTTTATCCAAAGTGATCTGTACAGACAATGCAATCCTGATCTACATTCCAGGGGCATTTTTTAATAAGATGGAGAAATAAATCACCGAGTTACTACAAAAAAGGAAGAAGCCCCAGATAAGTAAAGCATTACTGAAGAAGAAGAACAATGTCTTGGGAGGGCTCATACTACCTGACTTTAAAATCTATTACACTGCTATGGTAGTCAAAACAGCCTTGAACTGGTACAATGACGGACACATAGACCATCAGAATAGAACTGAGAATCAGACATAAACTTATTCGTCTATGAGCAGCTGATATTTGACAAAGGTCCAAAGTCCAGAAATCGGGGAAAAGACAGTCTTCTAATAAATGGTGTTGGCAAAACTTGACACGCATCTACAAAACTGGATATGCAACTGGATATGCATATGCATCTGATATGCATTTTGTGAATCTGGAAATGCAAAAAAATGGATCAAAAACCTAACTACAAAATCTAAAATGATAAAGATAATGGAAGAAAAAATAGAAACAATGCTGGGAGCCCTGAAACAAGGCATGAACAAGTTCCAAAACATTAATAATAATGTATATATACCAGAAGAGAAAATAGATAACTGGGAACTCTTGAAAATCAAGCACTCATTCAAAGGTTTCATCAAAGAGTAAAAACACAACCTACAGACTGGGAAAAAGTTTTTGGCCATGACAAATGTGACCAGCATCTAATCTCTATGATCTACGAGATACTGCAAAACCTCAACAACAAAAAGTAAATAATAAGCCAATAAAAAAATAGGCAAAGGAGAGGAACAGACATTGCATCAAAGAAGACGTTTAGGTGGCCATAGAGTCCTTCAAGAAATTAGGATGGAGTTTAGAAAAAGTGCAGGAGAACAAAATGAAAAATTAAACAAGCTATAAGAATTGCTAGAACAACAGTGATCTGAAATTCAGCATATTTAACAATAAAATCACAGAGTTAGACAATTCATAGAAAGTCAAGGAGCAGAACTGAGGCAATGGAATGCTGAATAAGTGAGACTGAAGATAAAGCAACTGACACCAGAATTCATTAGGATAAAAATCAGATAAAAGAATTAAGAAAAATGAAGAATCATTAAGAGTTATGTTGGACTCTATAAAGAGGAATAGTTTATGATTGACTGATGATAAATTACGATTATCCCTCTCAGAACAGGGAGGGATAGCAAAAAATACAGAAATAATTGGTGAGGATTTGCTGAGAGAAAACTTCCCAAACATCATGAAAGATAGGAAGATATCTATCCAAGAAGGTCATTAAATGCCACAAAAGTAGATCCCAAAAGAAAGACATCAAGACATATTATGATCAAACTTAACAAAATGAAAGGTAAGAAGAGGCTCTTAAAGGCAGCTAAACTAAACTACAAAGCAGGAGAGTCCTTTAGACTGAGCTCCAATTGTTCAGTGGGAAATATGTTGGCAAGAAGGCAATGAGATGATATGAATAGAGCCTTGAAGGGAAAAAATTCCAACAAGGAAGTATATATCTTACAAAATTGTCTATCAAATATGATGGTGAAATTAGGACATTTCCAAATAAACAAAGGTTTAGAGCATTTGCGAAACCAAACCAAAATTACAAGAAATACTGATTGAAGTTTTTCAATAAGAAAATCAATGACATCAGTCATATACTCATGGATGCAATGCAGGACCCAGTATCCACAGTCCTGTTTGGTTAGGAAAACCACAAAGCTCAGTCAAAGCTAATTTTTTTTTTTTTTGCGTGTATTTTAGTTATTTTATTAGTGTTCACTATAGGGATTACAATTAACATATTAAAACCTTAACAATCCAGTTTGTATTAACATCAATACACCTTTGATATTTATAAAAAAGTCCCTCTCTTACCCAACTCCATGCCTCTCCTTTATGATGTTCCTATCACAACTCACATACACTGTATGCTAGTTAGCATTAGCTTTTGTATATTTGCCATTTAAACAAAGTGACAAAAAAGTTATAAGCCAAAACTACAGGTGATATTAGATTTAATATTTATCTATGTTGCTACCTGTACCAGCTTTATTTCTTTTTATTATTATGATGATGATGATTGGATGAAAATGTACATTGCCATATAAATTCACATGCTAACCTGTATGCAGCTCCCACTGCTCTCCCTGCCCAGTGACAGCACACCCCTCCTCTCCACTCCATGCATGTCCTAATCTAATCTCCCAACAGTCTCCTATCCCCTCCTCTCCCCACTTCCCTTCCTCCAGCAAGAGGTCAGCAGGATGACATCCTATAGATGCATAGCACCATAAAATTCCCACAAGATATGGTCACTCTGCGTCACCAAGTCCAATTTATTGCTGTTGGAAAAGTCGACCTTCATTACATGGACATGGGCAGCATCAGGGCCAGGGCCATGCTCCCAGGGGAACTCCAAAGCACCGGCACCATCAACTGCAGTCTTTTTTTTGAAGACCTCAGGGTACACCCCTATTTATTCTCTTGTTGCCAGTGAGACTCCACGAGCTCCATTGTGGCTATCACCGGTGGTGGCCGGGCACCATCTAGTTTTCTGGTCACAAGTTGATGTAGAGACCCAGTCACATTGGTTCCTCTGTCTTCTGGGTTCTCTTTTCCCCACATCGTTCTTGTCCTCAGTGATCATCCATCCCTGTTGAGCTGGGACCATCTGCTGTACCCTCAGATGGCAGCCTGGCAGCTTTTAAGACCCCAGATGCCACTCACCGCGGAGAGTTCTCATTAAAAGCTAAAATATTAAAATTAAGGAAATGGCAATCTCAAGATGTAAACTATGACAGCATTACACTAAAAAGAGGGACAAATTAAGGTATTCATAGTCCTTTCAAATGGAGAAGAAGTCAAAGCAATACAAAGAAGTTAAAAACTGGCTTAAATGTAGGACATTGGGAGAATAGTGCAGTAGCTACAATGCAAACTAAAAATACTATGCATCAAAACAAGAAAAATAATCTAGAAGTATCAACCGATATAAAGTCAACATGGAAAAAGATAGAAAAAAAACACATAAAGAAAAACAGTTCAAAACAGAATATTAAATGAAACAAAGAAACTGTCACAAACACACACACCAAAAGGCAGCACAATGACAGCACCAAATTCATGCCTATCAATAATGACACTGAATATAAGACAAGATAAACCAACAAAGAAACAGCGTAAGTAACAGGTTGTATCAAAGAACACGATCTATGTATATGCTGCTTACAAGAAACACACTTCAGACTCAAAGATATGAACCAACTAAACTCAAAGGATGGAAATATATATATCAAGCTAACAACATGCAAAGAAGAGTAGGAGTGGCAACATATTAATTTTAGATAAAGTATACTTTGTAGTAAAATCCACAGTCATGGACAAGGATGATCACTACTAGAGTTTTCAATGCACAAGGAAGATATAACAATATTAAATATTTATGCACCCAAAATGAGAGCTTCTAAGTACATCAACCAAACTGTAACATCATTGAACATTGAGCTACATCGCTCCACAACTAACAGTAGGAGATTTCAACATACTACTTCCAGTAATGGATAGAACATCCAGAAAGAAGATCAATAAAGATACAAAAGATCTTATTGTGACAGTCAAACAACTTAACCTCATAGACATATACAGAACTCTCCACTCAACAACAGACAAGTACAACGTCTTTTCTAATGCACATGAACGCTTTCCAGAATAGACCATGTATTAGGCCATAAGCAAGTCTCAACAAAATCCAAACCACTGAAATATTTCAAAGCATTTTATCAGATCATAAAATGGTAAAAGTTGAAATCGACAGCAGGAAAAACATGGGTAGAAACTCAAACTCTTGGAAACTGAACAACACTGTGCTCCAAAATCCCTGGGTTACAGAAGAAATGAAAGATGCAGCGAAGGAATACAGGGACTCAAATGAGAATGAAAACACATCCTACCAGAATCTATGGGATACAGCAAAAGCAGTGTTCAGAAGTCAACTTATCACCATAAATGCACACATCCTGAATGAAGGAAGGGCCTAAACCAAAGAATTAACCCTATAACTTGAACAAGTAGAAAGAGAACAACAAAAGAACACTTCAGCCACCAGAAGAAAACAGATAATACAGATTAGAGGAGAACTAAATGAATTAGAGAACAGACAAACAATTGAAAGAATTAACAAAAACAAAAACTGATTTGTTGAAAAGAGCGTCATAATCAATAAACCATTGGCTAAACTGACAAAAGAAAAATGGAGAGGAAACAAATAATCTGAATAAAAAATAAGACCCAACCAAAATTAAAAGAATCATAACAGAAATCTATGAAAAACTGTACTCTAATAGATTTGAAAACCTAGAGGAAATGGACACATTTCTAGAATCACATTACCTACTAAAACTATCACAAAGAGAAGTAGAATAACTTAACAAGCCCATCATGAAGAAAGGGGTGGAAAAAGTAATAAAAAAATTACCAACCAAAAACATGCTGGCCCAGATGGCTTCACTGGAGAATTCTACTAAACTCCTAGAGAGAAGTTAATACTAAGCCTACAAAGGTATTTCACAGCATAGAAAAGGATGGAATACTCCCAAATTCATTCTATGAAGCCAGCAAAACCCTGATACCAAAACCAGGTAAAGATAGCACACAAAAAGAAAATTACAGACCAAGATCTCTCGTAAACATAGATGCCATAGATGCAAAAACCCTCAATAAAATGCTAGCCAACAGAATTCAAATATATATATAAAATGATTTACCATAAACAACTAGGATTCATACCTGGGATGCAGAGATTGTTCAACATCAGAAAAACAATTAATATAGTCAATCACATTAAATAAAACAATAGATATTAATCACTTGATTTTATCAATTGACAAAGAACAGGCATTTGACAAACTCGAACACCCATTCATGCTAAAAACAGAAATAGAAGGGAAATTCCTCAACATAATAAGGGACATCTACATGAAGCCAACAGTTAACTGTAAGAATTCCCCCTGAGAATAGGAATCAGACAAGGATGCCTATTGCCACCACTTTTATTCAACATTGTTCTGGGGGTTCCAGCCAGAGCAATCAGACAAGATAAAGAAACAAAGGGCATCTCCATAGGTAAAGAAGAGGTAAAAGTATCTCTTCTTGCAGATGATATGATCTTATACACAGAAAACCGTAAAGAATCCACAAATAAACTATTGGAACTAGTAGAAGAGTTCAGCAAACTATCAGGATATAAGACAAACATAAGTAGGATTCCTTTACACCAACAAAGAGACCGTCAAAGTAGAAATCACCAAATCAATACCATTTACAATAACCCCAAGAAGATAAAATACCTAGGAATTAACCTAACCAGACGTGTAAGAGAATGTTTTAGTCAGCTAGTGCTGCTTTTACAGAAATACCCCAAGTTGATGGCTTTAAGAAAGAAACGTTTATTCTTACACAGTCCATGCAGTAGGTTACCAGTCTACAGTTAGGGTATCTCCTCCAGGGGAAGGGCTTTCCCTCTGGCAGCTCTGGAGGGAAGTCCTTGTGTTGCATCTGTCTTTGCCCAGGGAGCATCTTGGCACAGGAACCTCTGGTCTGAAGGACATGCTCTTCTCCTGGCGCTGCTTTCTTGATGGTGTGAGGTTCCCAACTCTCTGCTTGTTTCCCTTTCCTTTTATCTGTTGTAGGATAAAATGATAAAAGGTGGTGCAAGCCATACTCCAGGGAAACTCCGTTTACTGTGAAGCAGGGAGGTGACCTTAGGAAGGGATTTATAGTCCCACCTTAATTATTTTTAACATAATCCACTCCATTAATCACAGGCAGAGATAAGGATTTACAGCATGAGAAAATCATAAAATGGAGGGCAATCACAGAATACAGGGAATCCTGACCCACCCAAATTATTACACATATTTTTAGGGGCACAAAATTCAATCCATGACAGAAATCTATATAAGGACAGCCAATTAAGTCCACGAACTCATTCTAGAAAAAGTGCTACATACCTCAGTGCTGACTATCACAACGGTCACCTTTTAAGTACTGCCCTTGAGAAGCTATGCACCGAGGTCAATACCTCTTCCACCCTTCAAAGCAATTTTGCAACACATTTTCTGGAATAGCCATCAGGGCTATTGTCATATTACCCTTATGTCCTGAATGTCATCAAAACATCTTCCTTTCAATATTTCTTTTATTTTCAGATAAAGAAAAAAGCCACTGGGGACTAAAGCAGGTGAGTAGGGAGGGTATTCCAATACAGTTGTTTGTTTACTAAAAACTCCCTCACAGACAACCATACTGTTAATTTCATAAACTTGCCACTGTGCCACAGGATGCAATGGCCATTCCAGAAAGAATTCCAAAATTGCTTTGAAGGGTGGACTAGGTGCTAGGTAGCATAAGTGCATAGCTTCCCAAAGGTAGTACTTCGAAGGTAACCATAGTGATATTCAGCAATGAAGTATGTACCACTTAGAACAATTAAGTTCCCAGACTTGCTCAGGGATAAGAAGACCAAACACTGTAAAAATGTCTGTTCTACCCAAAGTGATCTATACATACAATGCAATCCCAATATCAACTCCAACGTCGTTTTTTAACGAGATAGAGAAACAAATCACCAATTTTGTTTACAAAGGGAAGAAAGCAGAGATAAGTAAAGCACTACTGAAGAAGAGGAACACAGTGGGAGGCCTCACACTACCTGGCCTTAGAACCTATTACACTGCCACAGCAGTCAAAACAGCCTGATACTGGTACAAAACAGATACACAGACCAATGCAACAGAATCTAGAATCCAGAAATAACACCATCCATGTATGAACAGCTAATACTTGACAAAGGCCCAAAGGCTATGAAGTGGGGAAAAAACAGTCTACTTAACAAATGGTGCTGGCAAAACTGGAACTTCATCTGTAGAAACCTGAAACAAGACACATATCTCACATCTTTAACTAAAACTAATTTAAAATGAATCAAAGATCTAAACATCAAATCTAAAACAATAACAATTATGGAAGAATAAAGAGGGACAACACTGGAGGCTCTAATACATGACTTAAACAGACTACAAAATATTACTAACAATGCACAAGCAGTAGAAGAGAAGATAGATAAATGGAAACTACTAAAAATCAAACATGCTCTCATTCAAAGACTTTATCAAGAGAGTAAAGACTGCCTACAGACTGGTAAAAAATATTTGGCAGCTGTGTATCTGATCAACAACTAATTTCCACAATCTACAAAGTACTGCAAAATATCAACAAGAAACAGACAATCCAATTAAACAATGGGCAAAGGATATGGCAGACACTTTTTGAAAGATATCCTGGCAGCCAAAAGACACATGAAGAAATGTTCAAAATCACTAGCTGTTAGAGAAATTCAAATCAAAACTACAATGAGACACCAACTCACCCCAACAAGCCTGGTGCTATTCCAAAAGATATAAAATAACAAATGTTGGAGAGGCTATAGAGAGACTGAAAACCTTCTACACTGCTAGTGATCATGCAAACTGTTACAACCTCTTTGGAAAGCAATTTGTGTGTTTTTTAAAAAGCTGGAAATACAAATACCACATGATCTAGCAATCCCACTGCTTGGAATATATCCTATGGAAATAAAGGCTGTCACATGAACAGATACATGCACACAAATGTATACTGCAGCACTGTCCACAAGAGCAAAAAGATAGAACCAACCTACGTACCCATCAATAGATGAATGGATAAACAAACTACAGTATATATATACAATGGAACACTATGCAATAATAAAGAACAAGGATAATTTTAGGAACCATAACCTGGGATCAACTAGATGACATTATGCTTAGTGAAATCAGTCAGCTGCAAAAGGACAAATACTGCGTGAGACCACTATTATAAGGACTTAAAAAAAGACTCACACACAGAAGAAAATACTCTAATAGATATAAGGATGGAGAGAGAAGGAAAGGGTTATTCATAGATTAGGTAGTTGATATGAATTTTGTTAGGATAAGGGAGTAACAGCATGCAGCAGAAGGCAGGTCAGCATAACTGGACTACACCATAATCTACAAGGTTTTCAAAATTTAACCCAACATGTCATAGGACAAAGCAGCAGGGACTGGGTCAGGGGATCATATTCTCAGGGGACACAGAGGTCAATTTGCATAACTAGTCTTCTTCTAAGGGAGTGTTCTACACCCCATACTGGTGAGTGTTATTTTGGGTCTTAAAAGCCAGCAAGTTGCCAGCTAAGGAACATCAACTTGTCCCAACCCACCTGGAACAGATAAAAACCAAGAACATCAAGGACATGAGGAAGAACTAGATGGTGCCCAGCCACCACCAAAGCCAGCCCTGACAGGGAACACAATGTAGAGTCCCCAACATAGCATGAGAGAAAGGGCTGTGCAGATCCAGAACTGTATTAAAAAGATCTGACTTGATGGTCTAACAACCTGGAAGTTTCCTGAGAACATGGACCCTGGACTAGCTGCTAGCACAAAGCTAAAACCAGTATGAAGCCAACACTTCAGACAAGGAACGGACTGGACTTGGGGGAGCAGAGTGATGCAGGTAGTGTGTGTATTTCATAGTTTAATATATGTATGAGGCCGTCCTACTGATTTCTTTTTAGAGAAGACAGGAGAGGGTGGAGCTGAGGAGACAAGTACTGACTGAGAGGATACTGGAAGTAAAGATTGCTGTCACAGGGAAGGAGAACAGAGTTGCAGAGGGGTGGGTGCTTGGGGTTTTATATAGGAAATTGACTTGGATTGTAAACTTCCACTTAATCACAATAAAAAAAAATAAAGATGGAATCAACCTGGGTGCCCATGAGCAGATGAATGGATAAACAACCTACGGTATATTTACACAATAGAATACTATGCAATGATAAAGAACAACAATGATTTTAGGAAACATAACCTGGAATCAACTGGAAGACACGCTGAGTAAAATCAGTCAGTTGCAGAAGGGCAAATACTATATAAGACTGCTACTACGAGGAATTAGGTAAAGGCTTATACACAGAAGAAAACACTCTTTGATGGCCACAAGTGCGGGGGGAGAGAGAGAGGGTTATTTATAGATTAGATCGTCAATAGGTATTCAATTAGGTGAAGGGAGTGACAGCACGCAGTAGAAGGCAAGTCAGCACAAGCTTCTAAACACAATCCAACACTTTAAAGGACAGAGTAGCAGGGACAGGAATCTGGGGACCATGTTTACAGGTGACATTGTGGTCAGTTGGCATGACTAGTCTTTTTCTAAGAGATTGTTCTCCATCCCATATTGGTGAGTGGTGCCTGGGATCTTAAAAGCCAGCAAGCTGCCATCTAAGGAACATCAACTGATTCTAAACCGCCTGGAGCAGACAAAAGCCAAGAATACGAAAGACAAAAAATACGAGATTGGGAGATTACATCAGCATAGATGAGAAGAACTAGATGATGCCTGGTCACCACCAAAGACAGCCTTCTCAGGGAACACAATAGAGAGTTCCTGATGCAGCATGAGAGAAGGCTCTGTGCAGATCTAGAACTCTATTAAAAGACCAGACTTGATGGTCCAACAACCAGGAGGTTCCCATGAGAACATGGTTCCTGGACTTGCTGCTAGCACAGAGCTGAAACCAGTACTGAAGTCAACACTTCAGATGAAGACTGGACTGGTCTATGGGACACAGAGTGATGCAAGTGGTGTGTGTACCTTACAATTTAATATATATATGAGGCTGTCCAACTGGTTTGCTTTTATAGGGGAGAGGAGAGAGTGCAGAGGAAGGGACAAGCGTTGTGGATACCTGAAGTTAAGAGTATAAAGGAAACGTGTGCTGCCACAGGGTGAGGAAAGCAGGTAGAATTGCATAGAGGTGGGGGCTCACAGTTTTATATGGTAAATTGACTTGGATTATAAACTTTCACTTAATCACAATAATTTTTTTAAAAAAAACATAGTGGAAAAAATTCTCTGATGGTTATCAGAAGGTATGGGAGGGAGAGGGGGCATGCCCTAATTAGGTAATTGACAAGAATTATTTTAGGTGAAGGGAGAGACAATACAACAGAGGAGAAATCACCACAAATGGATTAATCCCAAAGCTTAGCAGTACTCTAAATAAAATTAAACACTTCCAGGGCCAGCATACCAAGGTCAGGGTCTGGGGACCATGGTTTCAGGGGACATCTAGGTCATTGGCATAGCGAACTTTTTTTCCAATTTTATTTTTATTTTAATTAAGTGCAAGTTTACAATCTAAGTTGATTAGCCACATATAACCCTGAACACATGCCTCTGTGCACCTCTGTCTACTGTCCTCACCCTGTGACAGCACAATCTTCTTTTCCACTCTGTAATTCCAGTATTTATTCAAGCAACACTTGTTGCCTCTTCTCCACCCTCCCCTCTTCTCCCTAGAAAGGAACTGGTTGGACAGCCTTATATATATAATTTAAGCCAAGAAGTACACATTTCACTCACATGCATCCCTCCATGTCTTACAGTCCAGCCTAATTTTTGTCTGAAGAGTTGACTTCAGTGCTGGTTTCAGCTCTGGGCTAGCAGTAAATCTAGGGTCCACATTCCCAGGGGACCCTCCAAGCTGTTGGACCATCAAGTCTGGTCTTTTAATAGAGTTCTAGATCTGCACTTCCCTTTATCTCATGCTATGTCGGAGACTCTATATTGTGTTCCCTGTCACGGTAGTCTTTAGTAGGGGCCAGGCACCATCTACTTCTTCTAGTCTTATGCTGATATAGTCTCCTAATCAGACAGAACCAACCTTCTGTCTCCTGGGTTCATAATTTCCTCACTTGTTGATGTTCTTGGTTTTTCTCTGCTCCAGTTGAGTTGAGACCAACTGATAGCCTTTAGATGACAGCTTGCTGGCTTTTAAAACCCCAGACACTGCTCACCAATGTGGGATGTATAATATTGTCTTAGACAAAACTAGTTATGGTGGAACAAAAATTTTTAAGCAAACACTATGCATCTCACTTTGGTGAGTGTTGTCTGGGGTCTGAAAAGCTGGCAACTGGCCATCTAAGAAGCACTAATTGGTCTCAGCCCATCTGGAACAAAGGATCAAAAAGAGCATCAAAGATATGAAGAAAGTGTGAGCCCAAGAGACAGAAAGGGCCACATACACCAGAGACAGCACGAGATGAGAAGAACTAGATAGTGTGCCGCCCTCCCCGACCACCACAGACTGCCCTTACCGGGATCTCAACAAAGAGTACCTGATAGAGTGGGAGAAAAGTGAGTGCAGAATTTGAACTCTGGTAAAAAGACCAGATATGATGGTCTGATAGACCAGAGGACACCCGGGAGACATGGCCCTTGGATTCTCTGTTAGTCCAGAACTGAAACCATTTTGGAAGCCAACTCTTTAGACAAAGATTGAACTAGTATACAAGACATACAATGATAATGTTGAAGTGTGTGCTTCTTGGCTTGGGCAGGTACAGGTCCTGTTCAGAGGCGAGAGGAGAAGACAGAGTGGCACAGGAGATGGTTATATGGACATGGGAAATACAAGGTAGAGGGGAGGAGTGTGCCAACACAGTGTTGGGAAAGTATCTAGGGAGACATGGCAAGGTGTGTATAAGATTTTGTGTGAGAAGGGTGGAGTCAAGGTGGCGGAGTAAGCCCACGTCTCCTTATGTCCCTCTGGAAACCAAGACCTGAACTGACAATCAAACAGAGCCTTCTGATCACCTAATCAGCCGCAGGACAGGCACAGAGCTGTTAATTGGTACTTCATACTACTGAGCGAAAAACCTTTATTCTTACGCTGACTCCCACGCCTGGCTATCCCTGGCTCTCACGGACGGAACGCAAACGCACCATTGTGACTTTTTTTTCCTCTGTCTTGGCCGGCAGGCGGAGCAGGGTCTTGCCTAGCGGATAGACTCAGACACGCCGCTGGGGGGACAGGCAGGCGAAATTCCCATATTTTGAGAGCCAGGCTTGGGACTCTGTTAATCTAGCCGCTTTGAGCCTGTCGTTTTATATCTGCCTCAGCGGCATTTGTACGGAGTTTCGCAGTCAGTGTGCTGGACGCCATGTTGGATACAGAGATTCTAGCGGGACCTCATTCTTAGCCTGGGAGCCAGCGCCTACAAACAGGACAGTGCTTCTCCAACAGAAAAGCAGTAATTTACTTAGTGCCACCTGCTTTGGGGATCCTGCAACAGAATCAGAGGAATCACTACCTCTCAGCACCTTTAGCCCTTCTGTCCGCTGCCTCTGTGGAGAGTGCCATCTTGGATACGGTGGCTGCAGCTGGACCTAATTCTTAGCTTGGGAGCGAGAGCCTGCCCACAGGAGAGCACTTTTCTACCAGTGTCACCTAAGGCTAGGCCCTGTCAGCAGAGGCCAACAGGGCAGTAGCATTGCTGTATTCTGAACTAGTTTGTATCATCTGGGGTTGGATATAGTGGCGCTTACTTTGCCAGCTGAGAAGATGGAACTCTACACCTGAAAATCTAACTGATTTGTGAAGTGCTCAGATATCTTTTTGCTTTACATTTTAAGACAGCCTAGAGAAACATCTGCAGTCCATCCTCACAGTACCTCTTCCAGCCTCTACGTACTCACATGGGTCCCAAAAAGCAACAGACACTTGTGGCATACAAGAAATCAGCCATGGCTTCAGAAGGCTCCCAAACAAAGCAACCAAGGAGTTTTCCAGATGAAGAAACTTCTATGAAAGCATCAGAAAGTGAATACAAAATGATTATATACAGAGCCCTTCTAGACCTTATACAAAATGCAGGAGAACAAAATGAAAAATTAAGCAAGATGTTCAATATGATGGAACACCAGTACTCTGAAATCCAACAGATCAAGAACAAAATCAAAGACATAGAAACTTCAATGCAAAGCCAAGAAAACAGAATGGAACAAATGGAAAAAGGAATTTCTGACTTGGAAGACAGAGCTACTGAGGCCAGCATCTATGAGCAGAAATCAGAAAAAAGAAACAAAACAATGAAGAAACATTAAGAAGCATGTGGGACTCTATTAAGAGGAACAACCTTCGATTAATTGGAGTCTCTGAACAGGGTGAGACATCTGAGAACACAGAGAGTATCGTTGCTGAGCTGCTGACAGAAAATTTCCCAGAAATCATGAAGGAAGAGAATATAGACATCTCAGATGTGTATCGTACGCCACCCAATATATATCTCAAAAGAAAGATTCCAAGACATATTATAATCAAGCTCAACAAAATGAAACATAAGCAGCAACTCTTAAAGGCAGCAAGACTCAAAGCAAAGCTAACACTCAGAGGGAAACCCTGTAGGCTCTCTTCAGATTTCTCAGCAGAAATCATGCTGGCATGGAGACAGTGGTATGACACATTCAAAGCCTTGAAGGAGAAGAACTTCCAACCAAGAATTATATATCCTGCAAAACTATCTTTCAAATACAAAGATGAAATTAAGACATTCCCAGAGAAACAGAAACTCAGAGACTTTGTAAAAACCAAACCAAAACTACAAGAAATATTGAAAGAAGTTCTTGGCTCTGGCTTAGAAGAACAAAACCACTAACTTTATATTTTAGAACGACTTTACTACTCAAAACTACTCAGTTAGGGGAGGCTCCAAAGCCAATCACAGCTTTGATAAGGAAAGAAGCAATCCAGTGATCATCATGAAAACTACGGTGTCATCATATTAAAAAGAGGGATGTACTACAGTTGTTATAGTCCTTCCAGATGGAGAGGAAGATGACAAGACTGGTAGTAATTAAAATTGGGTTTATACATAGTTTATTAAGGGGGATCATAGGGGCAGCTGTAAAGCACAAGAAAGATGTATCATATCATTTCAAGAAATGTAACACAGGAGTCTCAACAACCACAAAACCAGCTCTGAAAAAGGTGAAAAATCAACTCACAAAAAAGAACAGACTAGTAAGAACAACAGAGAAAACATCAACATAAAAATAAACACATCACAATGGCAGCAGTGAACACATACCTATCAATAATTACATTGAATGTGAATGGACTGAATGCTCCAGTAAAGAGACATTGAGTGACATCTTGGATCAAAAGACAAGACCCATCCATATGTTGCCTACAAGAAACTCACTTGAGACCTAAAGACAGGAACAAACTGAAAATTAAAGGTTCGAAGAATATATATCAAGCTAACAATGAACAAAGAAGAGCAGGGGTGGCAATTCTAATCTCAGACAAAATCAATTTTAATGTCAAATCCACCATCGTGGACAAAGATGGACACTATTTATTGCTGAAAAGTTTAGTACATAAGCTAGACTTAACTATATTAAATATTTATGTACCTAATATCAGAGCACCTAAATATGTCAAAGAAACACTGACTACACTCAAAAGAGAGTTAGATGACTCCACCATAATAGTGGGAGACTTCAACACTCCACTCTCAATACTGGACAGATCATCTAGAATAAAACTCAGTAAAGATACAGAAGACCTCATTGCCACAATTAACCAACTAAATGTCATTGATATATACAGAACTTTCCACCCATCAGCAGACAACCAAACCTTCTTCTCAGTGCACGTGGAACATTCTCCAGAATTGACCATGTGATAGGCCATAATGCAGTGCTCAACAAAATCCATACCATTGAACTACTGCAAAGCATCTTCTCAGATCATAAAGCCATCCAAGTTGAAATCAATAGCAGAAAAAACACAGATAGAAAGTGGAACTCTTGGAAACTGAATAACATCTTGCTCAAAAAAACATGGGTTATAGAGGAAATCAAGGATGATATAAAGAAATTCATGGATTCCAATGAGAACAAAAACACTTCCTACCAGAACCTATGGGATACAGCCAAAACAGTGCTCAGAGGTCTGTTTATCTCCATAAATGCACACATCTGGAAGGAAGAAAGAAACTAAATCAAGGAACTAACCCTACAGCTTGAACAAGTAGAAAGAGAACAACGGAGGAACCCCTCAGGCACCAGAAGAAACGAGATCATAAAGATTAGAGCAGAGCTAAATGAATTAGAGAATAGAAAAACAATTGAAAAAATTGAAAAGACCAAAAACTGGTTTTTTGAAAAGATCAACAAAATTGACAAACCACTGGCTAAACTTACTAAAGAAAAGCAGGAAAGGAAACAAATAACCCAAATTAGAAATGAGAGGGGGGTTGTCACCACAGATGCAACAGAAATCAAAAATATCACAACAGAATACTATGAAAGACTGTACTCTAACAAATTTGAAAACCTAGGGGAAATGGACCAATTCCTGGACTCATACCACCTACCCAAATTATCACAATGTGAAGCAGAACAACTTAATAAATCCATTACAAAGGAAGAGATTGAAAAGGTCATCAAAACACTGCCAACCAAAAAAATCCGGGTCCAGATGGCTTCACTGCAGAATTCTACCAAGCATTTAGAGAAGAGTTATCTCCAATACTACTGAAACTATTTCACAGTATAGAAAGGGATGGAGTACTCCTAAACTCATTCTATGAAGCCAGCATAACTCTGATACCTAAGCCAGGGAAAGACCCAACGAAGAAAGGGAACTACAGACCAATGTCACTCATGAATCTAGATGCAAAAATCTTCAACAAAATTCTTGCCAATAGAATACAACAACATATTAAGAAAATAATCCATCGTGACCAAGTGGGATTCATACCAGGGATGCAAGGCTGGTTCAACATCAGAAAAGCAATTAAGGTAATTAACCACATAAATAACACAAAAGACAAGGATCACCTGATTTTGTCCATTGATGCAGAAAAGGCATTTGATAAAGTCCAGCACCCATTCATACTAAAAACTCTTAGCAAAATGGGCATAGACGGCAAATTCCTCAACACAGTAAGGGCCATTTATACAAAGCCAATTGCCCACATCATCCTGAATGGAGAGAGACTGAAAGACCTTCCCTTGAGATCAGGAACTAGACAAGGATGCCCACTCTCACCTCTTCTATTCAACATTGTGCTAGAAGTTTTAGCCAGAGTACTTAGACAAGCCCAAGAAATAAAGGGCATCTGCATTGGCAAAGAAGTTAAAATCTCCCTGTTTGCAGATAATATGATTGTATACGCAGAGAGTCCGAATGAATCTATAAGTAAACTACTCAAACTGATAGAAGAGTTCAGCAAAGTCTCGGGATACAAGATAAACATAAGTAAATCAGTAGGATTGCCTTATACCAACAGCGAGACTGTTAAGGAAGAAATTATCAAATCAATACCATTTACGATAGCCCCTAAGAAGATAAAGTACCTAGGAATTAATCTAACCAGAGAAATAATAGACCTTTACAAAGAGAACTACAAGCCCTTACTACAAGAAACTAAGAGAGACTTAGATAAATGGAAAAACCTACCCTGCTCATGGATAGGAAGACTTAACATTGTGAAAATGTCTATTTTACCCAGAGCAATCTATTTATATAATGCAATCCCAATACAAGCTCCAATGACATTTTTTAATGAGATGGAGAAACAAATCACCAATTTTGTTTGGAAAGGGAAGAAGCCCCGGTTAAGCAAGGTACTACTAAAGCAGAAGAACACACCGGGAGGCCTCTCATTACCTGACTTTAGAACATATTACACCGCGACAGTGGTCAAAACAGCCTGGTACTGGTATAAGAACAGACAGATTGATCAGTGGAACAGAACTGAGACCCCAGAGATGACACCATCTGCCTATGAACAATTGATATTTGACAAAGACCCTAAGACATTAAACTGGGGTGAAAACGGTATCTTCAACAAATGGTTCTGGCAAAATTGGATATCCATCTGCAAGAAACTGAAACAAGATCCATATCTTACACCTTATACAAAAACCAACTCCAACTGGATAAAAGACCTAAATATCAAACCTAAAATGATAAAGCTCATCTAAGAAAAGGTAGGAACAACAATGGAAGTTTTAACACATAATATGGACAGACTCCAAAATCTGTCAAACAAACCACAATCATCAGAAGAGAAAATAGATAAATGGGATGTATTAAAAATTAAACACTTCTGCTCATGTAAAGACTTTATTAATAGAATTAAAAGAACATCTACAGAATGGGAAAAAAATTTGGAAACTCTATGTCAGACCGACGCCTGATTTCCATAATCTATAATATACTACAAAATATCAACAAGAACAAGATAAATCATCCACTGAAGCGATGGGCACAGGAGATGGACAGACATTTCACTAAAGAAGAGATCCAGACAGCCAAAAAACACATGCGGACATGTTCACGACCTTTAGTTATTAAAGAAATTCAAACCAAGATGACAATGAGATACCATCTCACCCCAACAAGGTTGGCCATGATCCAAAAAACACAAAACAACAAACGCTGGAGAGGCTGTGGAGAAAGTGGAACCCTCCTACACTGTTGGTGGGGTTGCAAAATGGTCCAGCCTCTTTGGAAAGCAATCTGGAGCTTCCTTAAAAAAATGGATATTGATATACCATTTGACCCAGTAATTCCACTACTTGGAATATATCCTACAGAATCAAGGCCTTTCAAACCAACGGACACATGCACCAGAATGTTTATCGCAGCACAGTCCACGATAGCAAAAAGATGGAATCAATCCAGATGCCCAACAACAGAAGAATGGATAGGTAAACTATGGCATATATACTCAATGGAGCACTATGCAATGATAAAGAACAACGATGACTTCAGGAAACATCCCATGACCTGGTTTCAAGTGGAAGACATTATGTTGAGTGAAAGTAGTCAGCAACAAAAGGACAAATATTGTATGAGAACTCTGCGATAAGATCTCAAAAACAGACTTGTGTATTGAAGAAAAGACTCTTTTACAGCTGCAAGGGAGGTGAGGGAGGGAGGGAGGGGGCAGGGTTTAGATTAGATAGTTGCTAGTATCTGGTTGGGTGAAATCGGTGACAGCACACATTAGAAACAAGAACAATATTAAGTGGACTTAAACATAACATGAGTACTCCTTCCATCTTAACCCAATATTGCAAGGATAGAGTAGCTGGAGCAGTTGGCGGGGGACCATACTCTTAGGCAAAAGCGAGGCTAATTGGCACAACTAGAGTTCTGCTAAGAGGGCTCTCTGCATCCCACGTTGGTGAGTGGCGTTTGGGGTCTTAAAAGCTGCCAAGCTGCCATCTGAGGGCACAGCAAATGGTCCCAACTCAGCAGGAATGGATGCTCACCGAGGACCAAAATGACATGGGGGAAAGACAACCCAGAAGACAAAGAGACCCATATGAGTGGGTGCCTACATCGACTTGGGACCGGAAGAACCAGATGGCGCCCGGCCACCACCAGTGATAGCCGCGATCTAGCTCACTAAGTTGAGTCTCACTGGCAACACAAGAATAAAAAGGGTGAACCCTGAGATCCCCACTAAAAGATCTCAATTGATGGTCCAGTGGTTTTGGGGTTCCCCTAGGAGCATGGCCTCTCGCCCTGATGCTGCCCTTGACCATAAATCATAACGAAGGTCCACGCTTCGGACAGGAATGGATTGGACTTGGCGATGCAGTGACCATATATTGGATGCACTTTATCATTCTATACATCTATAGGAGGTCATCCTGGTGACCTCTGGCTAGAGGAAGGAGAGTGGGTGGAGAGGAGGGAAAAAAGAGACTGTTGGGAGAACGAGACATGTATGGAGCAGAGAAGAATAGTGTGCTGTCACTAGGCAGGGAGAGCAGTGGAAGCTGCATATAGGTGGATATGTAAATTTATACGGGAATGTACATTTTCACTCAGTTATATTAAATAAAAAATTAAAGAAAAAGAGTTTGTGTGAGAAACTGACTGTAAGTGTAAGCTTTCACTGAAAAACACAATGAAAAAATCTAAAATAAAAAGGAAGTGGCGGGCCCATCCCTGTCAAGACCTAGCACATCCACTTTGCTTAAAGACAGTTCAGAGTCGTCTCCTCTGTAAGGCAATCTGGCATCTACTCTCTACATACTAAGCCTGGAACTGAAGGGAATTCACAGTACGCTGCAGCCAGGAATGTGCAGGATCTGATAAGAGAGGAAAAGGATTAGCCTCCAATGTTAGTTAGTTAGTTAGTCCCAGATAGTATGCACTGGCAGTAGCAGCAGAATACGTATGGGAAGGATTCTGAAGGTGTCTGATACAGGAGGCCCAGAACACAAGATTGGATACAAGTTTATTATTTCGGTGTGCTAGTGCTATGTTTAAGTACCTGGCTGCTGACTGACAAGTCTGTGGTTTGAACCCACCAGCCTCTCTGTGGGAGAAGGATGTGACAGTCGGCTCCTGTAATAATTCTACGGGGCAGTTCTACTCTGTCTTACATGGTCACTAGGATTTCAACCAACTCCATATTAGTGTTTTTTTTCCCCCCCAAAGATACAGGGTTTAATATTTTGGTAAGGATTCCTCTCTGACTAGTAGGATGGCCCCTTGACACATGCAGAAAGTGACGGCCCATGCTAAGTGAGTTAAAAATGCCAGAACTGCTATAAGAGACAGTGGAGGAAGGGACTGAAAGTGGGCATTCTGGAGTGCATGAATTATGTAAAGCTGCATAGACAACCAGATGTGTGTGTTCCATTGGAAGGCCTAGAATATCTACCATATGCATGTGGCATCAGGAATTTATAGCCATCACTAAAAAACTTAGTGGTTGCCCTACTCTGTATACACCAGAGCTCACTGTAGGAGAAGCCATGATAGAACTAGGCTCATTAATAGCCATGGTGATAAGGTTCCATAACAATAGAAGCTAGACAGATGTTGCTATCCTAACGATAGGCAAAGTTGGAGGAGTTACCCTCTATATGTATGAGTATATTAAGAAGTGGATCTAAGCAGCAAAAGAGGTAGACTGCCATGAACATGGAGATACGATGATCAGATACTCTTGCAAAGAAAGACTCTTGTGCCAGCTGCTGAAGTGCTGTCAGCCAATTCAGAGACTGCTGTAGCTAAAGAGTATCATCTCTTCTTGCCCCATCATGGGCAGCATCAACTGTATGTTTCAATTTTTCTGGGTCATGATTCCTAGTATTGTATGATTGTCCACCATTTTGTCATTTGGTGAGATTTCCCTGTGTGTTGCAATTTCTATAGTATGATTTAATAAGATGGATTAATGACAGTTATATTGATGAGGTCTACAAGATTGGATAGTATCATTTTAAACAAATCTCTTTTGAGATACAAAAGACAAAAGTCAGCAGAGAGACATGGGCAATCTCATACCATCAAGAAAGCAGTGCCAGAGCATGTCCTTTGGACCTGAGGTTCCTGTGTTGAGACTAAAGGAAGGCTGATGCATCACAAGGACATTCCACCAGAGTTGACAGACAGACAAAGTCTTCCCTTGGAGCTGGTGCCTTGAATTTCGACATCTAGTCTACTGAACCATTAAGAATAAATCTGTCTTTATTAAAGCCATCCACTTGTAGTATTTCTGTTATAGCAGCACTAAATGACTAAGATCTGTCAGTTCCATGGATACCCCTGTCATGGATTGAATTGTGTCCCCCCCTAAAAATATGTGTAACCATGTGGCTGGGCCATGATTCCCAGTATCTTGCGATTGTCTTCCATTTTGTGGTTTTCCTATGCTGTATGTTACAGGATTAGGGTGGGACTGTAAATCCCTTTATGAGATCAACTCCCTGCTCCACTGTAAAGGGAGTTTCCCTCGAGTATGGCTTGCCCAACTGTTAATCCTTTCATCCTGCAAGAGATAAAAGGAAAGGGAAGCAGGTTGAGAATTGGGAACCTCGTACCGTCAAGAAAGCAGCACCGGGAGAAGAGAATGTCCTTCAGACCTGAGGTTTCTGGCCCAATCAAATTGCTACAGACTTTTTGGTGAACACAATTTAATCCATGACATCACATCCTTTGTTCTCTAAACAATCACATCTTTATAACATGTAAAATATATTCACCACCCCCCATAGCAAAAGTCCAAGTCCAGAATCCAGAAATTCCTCTTCAGCTGTAAAATCTAGAGTGTAAATTATCTGATTCTAAAACATAGTTGCATAACAGAAGACACAAGTTGAGTATTTCCATTACAAATGAGAGAAAAGCAAATTAGACAACAAGCAAGTCAGCAAAACACATTACAGTAACACTCAAAGCTTTGAAAATAATCTTCCATTCTCTGAGAAATTTTACACAATGGCCTTTGCCTTCTGGACTCTAGGTATTAGCCACCCTCTCTAGATTCTGAGTGTAATCTCCCTAGCCTTGTACTACAGCTCTGCCGTCCAGGCCCACTGGGACAGTAACGCTTGCTCTCTTAGCTTTAGGCACACAATTTTCCAAGTCCACATGAATGGCAATTCCACAGTTGAAAACATCGGGGGGCAGTGGCTCCATCCTTTCAAAAGCCAGAAGTCATGGCCATACCCTTGAGACAGAGGCAGCTCAGCTTCCCATGCTTTCTGTCTCTTCAGATTTTGCTTCCCTTGGCCTCATGACCCAGGCCCTGGGTTAGCAAGGCTAGCTCCACTGATTCTTGTGACCAGAGGCACCCCACTCTGCCAGGAAGCCTCTGTGCATGGTCACTCAGCTCTGTATCTCTGTGGGTTGACTTCAGCACTGTCTCATGCTGGTTTGGTCCCGCTGTTGTTTCTCACTATGTGGGCCTTCAGTGTTAACAGTTCTCCTTAGTTTCTTCTGAGACTTCTATCCATTTACAGTTTTGAAACTGCTTTCACACTGTAGATATTTGTTAAAGTAGCACTCTACTCCCTCTATACCAAATTGTCTTAGGTTAGGTTCTCTAGGGAAGCAAAACCAGTAACATGTATAATATGTATAGCCGAGCCAAAGATTTATATAAAGGAAACAACTCATGCAATTGTAGAAGCTTAAATGTCCCAACTCCTGGATCAGAGTAGACACCTCATGCAACCGTGGAAACTGATGAACCAAAGGTCAGCAGGTCAGAGATTGCAGTTCCACATCACAGGCTAATAGGTCAGTGAATCTCGAGATAGTGGGTGAGACTGCAAGGTTTCTGCTGATTCACAGAGCTGCAGGGGCTGAAAAACCCAGGATTGCAGGCCAGCGAACAGGGCTCTTACTCAGAGGCCATGAGGGTTCATGAATTCAATAGCTGCTAGTTCAAGTCCCAGGAACCTGACAGGAAAAGAGGAATAAGCTGCAGCTGGTGGCAGTGTGAGCAGACAGAAGTAGGTGGTGGAAGGCCGGGAGATGAAGACTTAGGGTGGGTGGTGAGCTATCACAGGACCCACCCCTGCCATTGTACGCAGCTGCCAAAACTTTGATCCAGCCAAGCTGATACACAGTATTAACCACCACAGTGTGTGAGATGAAGTCTTGCCATTCTTCTTTCTAAAGAGCATTCAAGACAGATTTGTTCATTCTTCTGATAGTGCATTCTTGACCTTAGAGAGGTATTTAAAAAAATAATCTTTCATTTATTTGACATGTAAAATTCTTCCTGATTTTTCCTTACCCATCAGATGACAACAATCCAAAATTTTGACAGTGTATTCAGTTTGCAAGATTGTGGAGAAGTAGACATTTTCATACATTGCTGGTAGGAATGCATGATATTACCCTCTGGAGGAGAATATCAAACATAACTACTTATGCATTTATCCTTTGATGTATGGCTTTCACTTCTGGCAATTTATCCAAAAGATACTAACAACACAATAACACACATGTAAGAAAGTTATCCATTGCAACATTACTTGTAATTTTAAAATATTGCAAGCTACCTAAATTCTTGAATATATATTGTTGAATAAACTATGTCACCTACACACTATGGAATATGGCATATAAATTGATAGAAAAGAGTGAGGACAATCTTTGTGAACTAGAATAATTTCCAAAACACATTATTAAATGAAAAACGCAAAAGAATATATGTAGTGTTTTAGTCAGCTAGGGCTGCTCTAACAGAAATACCACAGAGTGGATGGCTTTAACAAAGGAAAGTTTATTCTTACACAATCCAGTAGGCTACAAGTCCAAATCCAAGGGAAGGCTTTCCCCCTTGTTGGTTCTTGAGGAAATTCCAGTATTGTGTCAGTCTTTGTCCAGGCAGCATCTTAGCACAGGAACCTCAGGTCTGAAGGACATGCTCTTCTGCCGGTGCTGCTTTATTGATGGTGTGAGGTTCCCAATTCTCTGCCTGCTTCCCCTTCCTTTTATCTCTTGTACAACAAAAGGATTAAGGGTGGGGCAAGCCGTACTCCAGGGAAACTCCCTCTGCAGTGGAGCAGGAAGGTAATCTTATTAAGGGATTTATAGTCCCACCCTAATCCTTTAACATACAGCACAGGAAAATCACAAAATGGAGGACAATCACAAAATATGGGAATCATGGCCCAGCCACATGGCTACACATATTTTGAGGGGGACACAATTCAGTCCATGATATGTAGTATGCCACCTTATGAATAAGGAAGAAGGGAAAATAAGAAAACATATACACATCTGCATAAGTTTGCAAAAAAGAAACAAAAACTGAATGAAATTGGCTACCCATGGGGTGAAAATCAAGGGATTGGATTTGAGGGACAGGAGAGGGAGCAATGCTCTTCTGAGTACAACTTTCTATACGATTTTGACTTTGGAATCATTGCTAATGTTCTACATAAACAATAAAGTAAAATGAACAAGTATGGGAAAAACTCTAAACTTGGAGCAAACACAAACAAAGGAAGCTACCTGTATTTTAAATGAATAAAGTAACTTCCTCGAAGAAAAATAAAAGAACTTTCCTTAGTCAGGTTTCTCTAGATAAATATAACCAGAGAGATATGTTTTATTTAGGGAGACTTTCTTCATGGATTAGCGCACATGATTGTGGGCATGGCAGGTCAGGCAACAGGCTGAAGATGCCTTCTGATTCAGGAGACAGTCAGGGGAGCTAGCAAGAACCAGTGCATAGGTCAGCATGCAGGCTGCAGACTTCTGCTGGCTTGCATTCCAACATCTGTAGCCTATACACTGGAAAGAATGCTGAATGGAAAGAGAACACATTCTGTCAATATACCTAGTTGTAGTCTGAAAGCAAAGCATACCCCAAGGATACTCCCCTTTCAAAAGACTGATAACATTACACTAGATTACAGTATAGAAGATGGTGACATTAGATTACATTGTGGAAATTAACTAGTCTAGTATTTGGTCAAATGTCTGGGACCTATAGCTTAGCCAAGCTATAAAATTAACCACTACACACACAAGTATCAAGTATCACAGAAGTCATCCAAACAAGTTTTGAATGTGGTAATCTGGCTATATACCCACAGTCTTTTTTAAAAAAAGTCTGAGTGAAAAGGAGGGGTGTGCTGTCACAAGGTGGGGAAAGCGGATACAGTTGTAGAGAGCGGGGTATGCAAAATTGACTTGGATTGTATACTTTCACTGAATTATAATAAAACAAAAAAGTCTAAAAACCTTGGCTCTTCTTAATGGCCTTGTTTGTCACAGTGGTATGAACATTCTAAAACAATGTTCTGAGTCTTACAGAGTGAGTATAGTGAAGTTGGAAACCCTGGTGGTGTCATGCTGCGATTGCTAACCAAAAGGCTGGCAGTTCAAATCTGCCAGGTGCTCCTTGGAAACTCTATGGGTCACTTCTGCTCTGTCCATAGAGTCATTATGAACTCAGAATTGACTCAGTGGCAGTCGGATTGGATGGTGAAGTCAGTGAAAGACTAACATAGACGATAGATGGAAGATACAGGGAAGGAGGGAAAGGATGCAGAAATCTCATTAGGATTGCAAGTAGAGTTATAAATTCATTATTATTTTTAAATTGTACTTAAGATGAAGGTTTACAGAACAAACTAGTTTCTCATCAAACAGTCAGTACACATTGTTTTATGACATCAGTTGACAACCTCGCCACTTTTTCTTTTCAATCTTGGGTTTCCTATTACCACGTTTCCTGTCCTCTCCATGCACCATCTAGTTGTACTGGATTCAGTCTGCTGGAGATCATTGTAGATGTGGCCCATTAATTCTCTGGACTAATCTTTCCCTTGTTTCTTTTTCGTTTTCTTTATTATTCTTTGCTTCCGAAGGAATAAGACCTCTGGAGTATCCTTGATGGCTGCTTATAGGCTTTTAATACTCCAGTCGCTACTTACCAAAGTAGAATGCAAAACATTTACTTTATAAACTGTGTTATACCAGTTGAACTAAATGTTCCCTGAGACCATTGTTCCCACAGCCCTCAGTCCAGCAATTCAGTGTGTTAGGTAGCCTGGGTTTGTCTACTGACCTTCCATGACCTTGCCTTCTAATGCTGAGCTGGCTTCTCCTATATTGTGTGCTGTCTGACACTTCACCAAAATTACCACTTTTCTATTGTCTTTTTTTCCATCCCCATCTTGCACCTCCCTGCTAACCACCCAAGATTGTTTCTTTTTATGTGTAAAACTTTTCCTAAGTTTTTACAGTAAGTGGTCTCATACAGTATTTGTCTTTTTGTGATTTACTTACTTCACTCAGCATAATTCCCTACAGTTTCCTCCATGTTACCAGATGCTTTGCAGATTTGTCATATTTCCTTTTTGTTGCATAATATTCCATTGTGTGCATGTACCACAGTTTGTTTATACATTCATCTAGTTTGTTTCCTACCTTTTGCTATTGTGAACAGTGCTGCAGTGAACATGGGTATATGCATTTCTATTTGTGTGACAAGTCTTAGTTCTCTAGGATCTATTGTAAGAGTGAAATTCTTGAATCATATATTTCTATTTCTAGCTTTCTAAGGAAGCCCCATATTGTTTTCCAAAATGTTTGTGTCATTTTTCATTGCCACCAGCAATGTGTGATCTTCCTATAGCCTCTTTAACATTTATTATTTCTTGTTTTAGTGATTTGTGGCACTAATGCAGGAACGAAGTGGTTATTTCATTCTGGTTTTGATTTGTGTTTCTTTAATGGCTAGTAAACATTTACTGATGTCTGTTGGCAGCTTGAATGTCTTCTTTGGTGAAGTGACTGTTTATTTCCTTTGCCCATTTCTTTATTGGATTGTCTTTCTGTTGTAGAGGTGTTGGATTTTCTTGTAGATTTTACAGACTAGGACTTTGTCTGATTTATCATAGCCAATTTTTCCCCCTGGTCTGTAGATTCTCTTTTTACTTTGGTAAAGTCCTTTGCTGAGAATAATTGTTTCATTTTCAGAAGACCCCAATTATCTAGCTCATCTTCTAGTTTACATATTTTTGGTTATGGTTTATATTCTATAATGCATCAAATTAGGGTTTCTACTATTGATACTATTTTTTCTTCTGTGAATGTCATAGTTTTTGGTTTTATGTTTAGGTCATTGATCCATTTTGTACATCATATGAGGTATCTGTCCTGTTTCATTTTTTTGCAGATGGATATCCAGTTTTGCCAGCACAATTTGTTAAAAAAGACTGTCTTCTCCCCCATTTAATGGACTTTGGGCCCTTGTTGAAGATCAGGTGACCCTGGATGAGTGGATTTACATTTTGGTTCTCAAGAATGTTCCATTAGTCAGTGTATCTTTTCTTGTATCAGTATCAGGCTGTTTTGACTACTATAGCTGTATAGCAGGTTCTGAGGTCAGGTAGTGTGCATCCTCCTTTCTTCTTCTTCTTCAATAGTGCTTCACTTATCCAGGCCTTCTTCCCGTTCCACATAAAGTTAACGATAAGTTTTCCCACCTCTTTAAAGAATATTATTGGTATTTGGATCAGGATTGCATTGTATTTGTAAACTGCTGGGGGTAGACTTGTCATTTGCACAATGTTGAGTCTACTAATTCATGAATACAGTATGTTTTCCCATTTATGTAGATCTACTGTGGTTTTTTGCAGTGGTGTTTTGTAGTTTTCTTTGTATAGGTCTTTTACACCCCTGGTTAGATTTACTCCTAAACATTTCCTTCTTCTTCTTCTTTTTTAGGGGTTATTATAAATGGAATTGTTTTCCTGATTTCGTTTTCATTGTTCTCTTTATTGGTGTATAGGAATCTAACTGATTTTTGTAGGTTTATCTTGTGTCTTGCTGCTCTGCTCAATCTATTAGTTTCAGCAGTTTTCTCATGGCATCTTTTAGATGTGCAGTATATCATCTGCAAATAGGAACAGTTTAATTTCTTCATTGCCAATTTGGTTGTCCTTTATTTCATTTTCTTACCTTTTTGCTATAGTTAGGACTTACAGTACAATGTTAAATAAGAATGATGATAAAGTGCATCCTTATCTTGTTCTTGTTCTAAGGGGAATGTTTTTAACCTCTCTACATTAAAAATGACATTCACCTTTGGATTTGCCTAGATGTCCTCAACGATGCTGAGAAATTTTTCTTCTATATCTCTTTGAGAGTTCTTATTGGGAATTGGTGCTGGGCTTTATTGAATGTCTTTTCTGCTTCGATAGAGATGATCATATGATTCTTTCCTTTTATATGTGTGGTGGATTACACTAATTACTTTTCTAATGTTGAACCAACCTTGCATACCTTGTATGAATCTTACTTGGTTGGGGTATATTATTTTTTTTTTCCTTTATGGCTAGGATTTTCTTGAGAATTTTTATTTCTATATCCATGAGAGATATTGGTCTGTAGTTTTATTTTTTTGAGACGGCTTGGTTTTGATACCAGTATTATGCTGCCTTCGATTTGGAACTACTCTTTTCTTTTCTATGTTCTAGTTTGAGTAGTACTGGTAAAAGTTCTCTGAATATTTGGTAGAATTCTTCAGTGAAGCCATCTGAGCCAGGGCCTTTTTGTTGCTGCTGGGAGTTTTTAAGAAATTAACATTTGATGAAGACCAACACCTGTTCATACTAAAAATTCTCAGAAACATAGGAATAGAGGGGAAATTCCCTGATGCAGTTAGTGGCATCTATGCAAAGCCAACTGCCTTCATTGTCCTGAATGGTGAAAGACTGAAATAATTCCCCTTAAGAACAGGAATTAGACAAGGATGCCCACTCTCACCACTTCTATTCAACATTGTCCTAGAAGTTCTAGCCAGAGCAATTAGACAAGACAAAAAAATAAAGGGCATCTGTATTGGCAACGAAGAAGTAAAAATCTCGCTATTCTCAGATGATATAATTGTATATACAGAGAATCCTAACGAATCCATAAGTGAAGTACTGGAACTAACAGAGGAGTTCAGCAAAGTATCAGGATACACGATAAACATAAGTAAATCATTAGGATTCCTTTATACCAACAAAGAGTTCATCAAAGAAGAAACCACCAAATCAATATCATTTACTATAGCCTCCAAGAAGACAAAATATCTAGGAATAAATCTAACTAGAGGAATAAGAGACCTATACAGAGAGAACTCCAAGGCCTTATTGCAAGAAACTAAAAAAAGACTTACAAAACTGGAGAAACCTACCCTGCACATAGATAGAAAGACTTATTGTGAAGATGTCTATTTTACCTAAAGCTATCTACTTACACAATGCAAACTTCAGTGTCACTTTTTAATGACATGGAGAAACATATCACAAACTTTGTTTGGAAAAGGAAGAAACCTCGGCTTAGTAAAGCACTACTGAAGAAGAAAAACACAATGGGAGGCCTCACACTACCTGACCTTAGAACCTATTATGCTGCCCCAGTAGTTAAAACAGCATGGTACTGGTACAGAAAGAGACATATAGATCAATGTAATAGAGTGGAGACCCCAAAAATGCCACCATCTGCTTATGAACAGTTGATATTTGACAAAGCCCCTAAGATTGTAAACTGGGCTAAAAACAGTCTGTTTAGCAAATGGTGACGACAAAATTGAATCTCCATCTGCAGAAAACTGAAACAAGACCCATATCTCACATCTTACATGAAAACCAGCTCCAACTGGATCAAAGACCTAAATATCAAAACACAAAATGATAAAAATCATGCAAGAAAAAATAGGATCAATGATGGATGTTCTAACACACAACTTAGACAGACTTCAAAATCTAACAAACAAAGCACAATTAACAGAAGAGAAAATAGCTAAGTGGGAACTACTAAGAATCAAACACTTTCGTTCATCCAAAGACTTTATCAAGAGAGTTAAAAGACTACCTACAGAATGGGACTTGGCTTGGCTTTGGCATAGAATGGGAAAATATATTTGGTAACTACATGTCAGTGAAGGTTTATTACAGATGAGATAGTTGATAGACATTAGAAACTTTATTCATTTACTGTAATAATAATAAAACAACGGCACAGTGTTTAAGAGCTAGGTTGCTAACCAAACTTTCAGCAGTTCAAATCCATAATCTGCAGAGTTCTGCAAAATATCAATAAGAAAAAGGTAAAAAACCCAGCTAAGTGATGAGCAAAGGAGATAGGCAGCCAAAAGACATATGAGAATATGCTCATAATCATTAACTATCAGAGAAATCTAAATCACAACTACAGTGAGATATCATCTCACCCCAACAAGGTTGGTCATGATCCAAAAAACACAAAACAACAAATGCTGGAGAGGCTGTGGAGAGACTGGAACTCTCCTAAACTGCTGGTGAGAATGCAAGTTGGTATAACCTCTTTGGAAAGCAATCTGTGCTTCCTTAAAAAGCTGGAAATAGCTTTGCCATTTGATCCAGTAATTCCACTGCTTGGAATTTATCCTTCAAAAACAAAGGCTGTCACATGAACAGACACATGCACACGAATGTTTATTGCAGCACAGTCCACAGTAGGTAAAAGATGGAGTCAACCTAGAAGCCCATAAACAAATGAATGGATAAACAAATGATAGTACATATACTCAATGGAACACTGTGCTATAATGAAAAACAATGTAGACTTTAAAAAACATCTCATAACATGGTTTCAGTTGAAAAATATTATGCTGAGTGAAATCAGTCAGTGTCAAAGGACAAATATTGTGTGACATCCCTGTTATAAGGACTTAAAAATAGAATTATCTATAGAAGAAAATAACTGTGTTGGCTACAAGGGTGAGGGGAGTGAAGGTTTATTACAGATGAGATAGTTGATAGACATTAGAAACTTTATTCATTTACTGTAATAATAATAAAACAACGGCACAGTGTTTAAGAGCTAGGCTGCTAACCAAACTTTCAGCAGTTCAAATCCACCAACTGCTCCTTGGAAACCCTATATGGCAGTTCTACTTTGTCCTATAGGGTCTCTGTGGGTTGAAATGGACTCCAGGGTGAAGAGTTTCATTTGGGTTTATAAAATAATACATCTCTCTCTCTCTCACACACACACACAAACACACACAGTTAAGAAGGTGATTTCAGTAGTCTAGACTTCTGTTAATTCCCTCATTCATATATGGAATTTTTATAGTTCATTTGTGGATATAAAATAGTATGAAATAAAGAACTTGACTCTTTTTTTTCCAGAAAGTATTGTGGCTAATTAGAATTTCTCTTTTGTTTCGTTTCCTGGGCTCTGAGTTGGCTTGTATGCTATTAGGTGATGTTCAAACAATTTGTTTCGGGTTTAGGAGTTGTTTTGCATCTAATTTGCATAAAAGCATCAAACATGGTATTTAAGTACATTACAGTTATTAGGCAATTTAATACAGTGCCATTGTTTTCCTTAGTGGCCAATGGCTGTGTCTAGGCAAATGGTAAACATACAATGGTCTGTGTAAAACAAAGGTCTTACCTCCTATTTAGCATTTTCAGATGCATTAGTAATACATTATTAATATATTAGGAGACTGTTATTTTTAGACCTGTGTAAAGTAAAAAGCAGGTAGTCATACAGCTGAAATTTTGTAAAAATATATGGACAACTAAAACATAGATAGCTGGCATTGTTTCAAGAGTAGACTGTAATGTTGTATTGATTGCTTTGACCTGAAATGTATACTCCAAAAAAACCAAATCAAACCTACTGTAGTCAAGTTGATTTGGACTTATAGCAACCCTAGAGACAGAGTAGAACTGCCCCACAGAGTTTCCAAGGAGCACTTGGCAGATTTGAACTGTCAACCTTCTGGTTAGCAACCATAGCACTTAACCACTACACCATTAGGGTTTCCTAAATGTATACTCAGTAAAATATACACACACACACGCACGCGCGCGCGCACACACACACACACACACGGTCCGATAATTAAGTCCATGAACTTAATTATTCTAAATGCTACATACCTCATTGCTCAGCATTACTACGGTCACCTTTGAAGTACTTCCCTTAGGAGGCTGGGCACCAATGCCAGTGACTAGTTCACCCTTCAATTTCACAACTCTTCCTGGAAAGGCCGTTGCACATGGTGGCAAGGTGGTAAATTTCTGAACTTAATTGTATAGTTGTCTGTGAAGGAGTTTTTAGCCAGTAAACAAATAACTGTATTGGAATACTGTGGTGGTCAGGATTATGTCAACTTGGCTACTCCATACTTGACTGCTGTATCCAGTTGCAGGGTGGAGTCTGTGGTGGCTTCCCTCCCCTCAGCTCTCATTCTCTGCCTTCCACCACTACTGCTGGTATGCTCATGCAACCAGCAGCTCCTGCTCTCTTCTTCAGGTGTCTGGTTCCTGGACTTGAACTAGCAGCTGTAGGATTCATCAACCCTTATAGTCAGCGCTTGAGAGTCTTGTCCCCTGACCTGCTGATCCTGGGTTTGCCAGCCTCTGTAGCTCCGTCTCACTGCCAGCTTGGTATCCACCTACCTACACAACTGGTGATCTAGAACTCTGGTCTCTGACCTGTTGACCTTGGGTTCACCAGCTCCCATGGCCATGTGAGGCTTGTGCCAGGACTTGGGACATTCAGTTTCTGTGATTGTGTGAGCTGTTTCCTAGATCTATCTATCTATATATCTTTCCTTGTACTTTATATACATAAACCTTAACTTGTACATACACGTGTTACTGGTTTTGCTTCCCTAGAAAACCAGCCTAAGACAACTACCTTCTCTACTCCCCTGATCTGGTCCCCAGTAACTTTTTTCTTCACCCAAAGATAAAGCAACTATTGAAAGGAAGACATTTGGATGACATTCAACACATCAAGAGTAAATAACAGCTCTGATAGCCATTCCAGAAAGAGTTCCAAAGTAGCCTTGAAGGGTGGACCAGTGACTGGAGTCAGTGTATAGCTTCTCAAGGGGAGTACATTGAAGGGGATACCATAGTGATATTCAGCAATGAGGTATGTAGCACTTTTTCTACAATGAGTTCACAACCTTAATTGTCAGTATTTGTGTGTGTGTATAAAGGGTCTTCCAATAATGGTGTTCTATCTTTGAACTTGAATAAAACAAGTTGTATAAAGAATATAGTTTTACTTGTTTTCTTATTTTGAAGTACATTTGATGCTATTATGTGTGGAAAAGAACTTCAGGGAAACAGCCACCATGGCACCTTCTAAATGAGGCCCCAAAGAATCAGCTATCAAAGAATCAGCTAGCATATCTTTTGCTAGTAAGAGTCACAGCCTCTTCTCATTAATCTTGGAAAAATTAAGGGCCAGTGATTCTGTCAGATCAAAATCCATACCAAAACATAACTTTTGGGAGATGTAGATGTCCTTGAATCTCCATTGGATTCTCATTGCTCTGAATGTGACAATTTTGTCTATAACAAAACCATTCATCCAAAAATGGGCTTTGTACCTGAAGATGATTTTTTGGCAAAAAGCATAGTCAACTTCCAATTGCTCCAGAACCCAGTCAGCAAATGTATAGGACAATCTATGGTCACTGAACTTTAGTTCTTGAGTTGAAACAATTCTGTGAGGGTGAAACTTCAAGTCCAGATGCAAAATCCACCAAATTGTGGTCACTTAAAGGCCCAGTTCTTGTTTGTGCTCATGGAGAAGTTGATTAGGATGGATTCTTATTTACACTATGATGGTGGTGATGTTTTCATTAGAAGTGTAGTTCGTTGACGTACCAGAATTGTCTGTTAACAGATCCAGTTGTCTTGAATTTTTTGATTAAACATAAAATTATTCTCTCTGTTGGATGATTATGCACATCATTACATTCACATAATGTGTGGAACGTTTGGTGAACAGGACATTCATTTTAATAACAAACTTTAGTAATTTCTGTGCATTGTGGAACTGTGTAACTTTTCATGGCTATTTGTCCAGACTAATCAAAAAAACACTAACAAATACGGCTGCTATAACACCACAAATATGGAAGCCATGAGCTGTCAAAAATATAACATCCTTACTGGAGCAGACTCTTCTTTTATATGTGTGTGTGTGTGTGTGTGTGTGTGTGTAAGTGTATATCTACATATATATATGTATGTATATATATATATATTTATGTATGATTAAGTGTTACCTCTGCTAACCAAAAGGTCAGCAGTGTAAATCCTCTAGGTGCTCCTTGGAAACTCTATGGAGCAGTCCTACTCTGACCTCTGGGGACACTATGAGTCAGACCTGATTTGACAGCAGTGGGTTTTGAGGCAGGGAAGGGGTTGTATGTGTGTACGTATATATATGTATGTATATACATAGAGAGATAGAGAGCACATCTCTCCTTTTACTGCTATTTTCATTTAATATTTGTGAGAAAAATAAAATTTCATTCTATTTGTAGTCTTTAAACAAAGAAGTAAGTATAACAACTAGTCATAATGTTGCTTAGAACAAAATTACAGTTAGGTTCAACATGTTAAAATGGAATATCTCCTTAATTTTTATATAATGAGACACTCCCAAATCAAACCCATTGCTTTTGGGTTGTTTCAAACTCGTAGTGACCCAATGTGTACAGAGTAGAATTAAGCTCCATAGCATTGCCTTGGCTGTGACCTTTCAGAAGCAGATCACTAGGCCTTTCTTCCAAAGAGCCTTTGGGTGGGTATGAGCTGCTGAATGCTTAACCATTTGTGTGACTAGGGCTGCCATACACAATTACACAAAGAACTTAACAACTAGAGTTAATTGCTGATTAGAATGCATTTTAGCTTATAAATTACATCATGTATTGTTTTTTTACCATAAGTCTCACCTTGTCTCACTGTAGGTGCTTATATGTGACTGTGATGCTAGAAGCTGTGCCACTGGTATTTCAAATAAGAACAAGGTCATCTATGGTGGGCAAGTTTCAGTGAAGCTTCCAGAGTAAGACAGACTAGGAAGAAGGACCTGATGGTCTACTTCTAAAAACAAACTGACCAATGAAAATTCTGTGAATAGTAGCAGAACATTGTCTGATGTAATGCTGGGCAAGAAGCCCCTCAGGTTGGAAGGCACCTAAAATACGACTAGGGAAGAGCTGCTTCCTCAAAGTAGAGTAGACCTAATGACACAGATGGAGTTCAGCTTTCAGAAATTTCACTTGTTAATGTGGCAGTACTTGAAATGAGAAGAGCTGCAAACATCCATTAATAATTAGAATATGGCATATGAGAAGTATGAATCAAGGAAAATTGGAAATTTTAAAAAATGAAATGGAACATAGACATCAATATTTTAGGTATTAGTTGAGCAGAAATGGACTGATATTCACCATTTTGAATCAATGAGACAATCATATCATCTACTATGCTGGGAATGACAACTTGAAGAGGAATGGTATTGCATTCATTGTTAAAAAAAAATTTCCAGATCTACCCTGAAGTAAAATACTGTCAGTGATAGGATAATATCCATATGCTTACAAGGAAGACCATTTAATCTGATTATTTTAATTTCTACACTAACCACTAAGGTCAAAGATGAAGAAACTGAAAATTTTTACTAATTTCCTGCAGTATGAAATTGACTGAACATGTAGTCAGGATGCATTTATAATTACTGGTGTTTGAAATGCATAAGTTGGAAGCAAAGAAGAAGGGTTGTTAGCTGGAAAATATAACCTCGGTGATAGAAATGACTGGAGATCACATGATAGAATTTTGCAAGATCAGTGACTTCTTCACAGCAAGTACCTTTTTTCAACAACATAAATGGCAACTATATACATGAGTCTCACTGGGCAGAAAACTCAAGATTCTAATCAACTACATTTGTGGAAAGAGATGATCAAAAAGCTCAATATCATCAGTACAGCAATGCCAGGAGCTGAATGTGGAACAGACCATCAACTGCTCATATGCAAGTTAGAGTTGAAGCTGAAGAAAATTAAAACAAGACCACAAGAGCCAAAATATGACCTTGAGTATATGCTAAATGACTTTGGAGAGTATCACAAGAATAAATTCAACACAATGATCACTAAAGATCAAAGATGAATGAGTTGTGGGAAAACATCAAGGATATGGTACATGAAGAAGACAAAAAGTCGTTAAAAAGACAGGAAAGAAAAGATCAAAATAGATGTCAGAAGAGTATCTGAAACTTGCTGTTGAACATACAGTAGCCAAAGCAAAAGAAAGAAATGATCATGTGAAAAAGCTAAATAGAAGATTTCAAAGGGCAGCTCTTGAATACAAAGTAAAGTATTACAACGATATAAATACGCAAAGACTTGGAGTTACAAAACCAAAAGAGAAGAACATACTCATCATTTCTCAAGCTGCATGAACTAAAGAAAAAATTTACATCTCAAATTGCAATACTGAAAGATTTTGTGGACGAAATATTGAATGATGCAGGAAGCATCAAAGGAAGACAGAGGAAATACAGAGATCAATATACACAGTGTATCAGTAAGGAACCGACAGAAATTCAGGCCAGATACAGAAGTGGACATGGAACCAAGGATTTTGGATGTATCCTTACTGAAAGCAGAGAATACCAGGAAGATATCTACTTGTATTGAATAGGCAAAAGCATTTGACTGTCTGGATGATACGAAATTATGTACGACATTTCGAAGAACGGGAATTCCAGAACACTTAATTGTGATCATGAGCAACCTGTTCACAGATCAAGAATTGTCTTTTTTGTTTTATATTATAATCTTTATGTGTGATAGCAAGAGTAAGATCCATTAAAAATGGATCTAGAAATCTCTGCAAGAGTCTAAGTGAATTAGTCTTTGTTGTTTTATATTATAATCTTTATGTGTGATAGCAAGAGTAAGATCCATTAAAATTGGTCTAGAAATCTCTGTAAGGGTCTAAACTGAACTCACGGACAAGATATGAACATGTTGTTGTTAGGTACTGTTGCATAGGTTTGATTCATAGCAACTCTATGTACAACAGAACACTGCTTGGACCTGTGCCATCCTAACAATTATTGCTGTAGTTGAGCCACTGTTGCAGCCATCATGTCAATCCATCTCCTTGAGGGTCTTCCTCTTTTTTGGCGATCTACTCTTCCGGAAACACTGGTGGTCTAACGGTTAAGTGCTGCATCTGCTAACCAAAAGATCAGCAGTTCGAATCTGCCAGGTGTTCCTTGGAAACTCTATGATGCAGTTCTACTTTGACCTATAGAATCGCTATTAGTCGGAATTGATTCCATGGCAGTCGCTTTAGTTTGGTTGTCTACTTTTTCAAGCATAATGTCCTTCTCTAGGACAGATCCTTCCTAATAACATGTCCAAAGTATGTAAGATGTAGTCTCACCATCCTTGCTTCTAAGGACTATTCTGGTTGTGCTTCTTCCAAGACAGATTTGCTCACTCTTTTCGCAGTCCCCAGTATATTCAATACTCTTCACGAACACCACAATTCAAAGCTGTTAGTTCTTTTTGAGTCTTCTTCATTTACTGCCTAGCTTTCACATGATATAAAATATTCTTAAACATCTGGGCTTTGTCGGGCACACCTTAGTCCTCAAGGTGACATCTTTGCTTTTCAACACTTTAAAGAGGTCTTTTGCAGCAGATTTTCCCAATGAACCGCATCATTTAATTTCTTGACTGATGCATCCATGAGTGTTGACAGTGGATCCAAGTAAAACGAAATCCTTGACAACCTCTGTCATTTCTTTATCATGATGATTAATTCGGCCAGTTGTGAAGATCTTTGTTTTCTTAGTGTTGAGGTGTAATCCATTACTGAAGACTATGGTGTTTGATCTTCATCAGTAAGTGCTTTGAGTCCTCTTCACTTTCAGCAAAAAGGCTGTATTACTTCCATATGGCAGGTTGTTAATGAGATGTCCTCTCATCCTTATGCCTCATTCTTCTTCATATGTTCCAGCCTGTCACATTATTTGCTCAGCATACAGACTGAATAGCTAAGGTGAAAGGATACAACCGTGATGCACACCTCTCCTGAGTTTAAACCATACAGTATTCTCATGTGCTGTTTGAAAGGCTGCCTTTTGATCAATGTACAGATTCCTTATGAGCACAATTGAGAACAGAGAAAGGTAAACTCATGGGGAAAATGAATTTTGTGATAATATACCTACTAGTAATTATAGACCTATTCCAGTCATTATCAAAATGTCATAATTCCTATTTCTGAATCACTGACCAACTTAAAGTTAGATTTAGAAACAAGTAAGGTAAATGGGAAGATGCTTCTGGAATTTTCTGCATGAGTAAAGACCTGAGGTTGGAATTGTGATGCAGTTTGTGAAACCAACCAGAATATTAAATATCATTTGAACATACTGAGAGCACTGGAAGCTTGTCCTTAAAACTGAAGAAAATTGGAATTATTTCTTGTTAATTGTGAAATTTGTAAGGAATTATGAGCCACATTTTCTCCTTGACTGGTAGTGAAGAAAAGGAGATGGCAAAATGTGTGAAAGAGGTATACGCAATCAAGCAATGCTGGCACGTGTGTCCAGTGGTGTTGTGGGATGTAGGAGAAACAACAATGCAGGAATCCTACAACTCTGGACTTGGAAGGTTCCTCTGAGATAATCTTGTTGTATGGATTTATACCTGTGTGCTACGAGTCATATGATTCTGAGACGTTTCATTAGAGATGGGTGCTGGAGCAGAGTTACAGCCCAATGGACACTGCTCTGGGTGCCCAACCTCTGCAACCAGAAGTCCATCAGATTAATATATTTGGGTCCTGCATATGATTTTTCGTGAAAAAAAAAATGATTCCATTGTATAGCATGAAGAATGTTTAAAACTATTGGAATTCATTATGCAATAACAACCACCAGAGAAAGAGGTGGAACTACAGATGCTGGTACTAACTAAACATAACCAATCACTTTATGGGACCAGTTGTCTTGGTTTGGGAGCTTAGTGACAATCCAGTCAATTGGCCATAATATAGTTCTTAAAGTTTATCTCCTACTCCCCAGTATAGTGAATAGTGTCTGGGATAGTTTCCTTTTTTGTTTTTTAATTTTTCATTATGATTAAGTGAATGTACAATCCAAGTCAATTGACCATATAAAACTCCTAGCACCTGCATCTGTGCAACTCCATCTGCTGTCCTCATCCCGTGACAGCACACTCCTCCTTTCCATTCTTCACTTCCAGTATCCATTCAACCAAAACTTGTCCCCGCTGAAAAGAAATCAGGTAGATAGGCTCATATATGAGGACTGCCAATTAAGTTTGTGAACTCATCGTAGAAAAAGTGCCACATAACTCATTGCTGAGTATTACTACAGTCACTTCTGAAGTACTCCCCTTGGGAAGCCATACACTGATGCCAGTGCCTAGTCTACCCTTTAAAGCAATTTTGGAATTCTTATTTGGCAGTGGCCATCAGAGCTATCACAGTATCACCCTTGATGTCTTTAATGTCATCTAAATGTCTCCCTTTCAATATTTCCTTTATCTGTGGGTGAAGAAAAAAATCACTAGAGGCCAGATCAGGTGAGTAAGGAGGATGATCCAATACAGTTATTTGTTTACTGGTTAAAAACTTCCTCATAGACAACTATACAACTAAGTCTGCAAACTTGTCACCTTGCCTCCATGCACAATGGCATTCCAGAAAGGGTTCCAAAATTGAAGGATAGACTAGATGCTGGTGTCAGTGCCTAGTTTCCCAAGGCGACTGTAGTGATATTGAGCAGTGAGGTATGTAGCACTTAGAACAGTTAAGTTTGTGGACTTAATTGTTGGATCTCATATATACTAAGCCATAAAGTACACATACCACCTTCTTTACTCTCTGTGTGTGGGATCTTAAATGCTAACAAGTGTCCATCTAAGATACAACTATTAGTTTTATTCATCTAGAGCAAAACAAAAGAAGAAAGCAAAGAGAAGGCTGGAGTACAGAACTAATTATTACCTCTTCTACCTTGAGACCAGAAGAATTAGACATTGCCTGGCTATCACTATTGAACATTCTGGTGAGGGACAAAATAAAAGAATCCTGAAAAAAAAGGGGGGGGGGGGAGAAAAATGTGGAACAGAACTTCAAATTCTTAAAGATTCCAGACTTGTGGGCCCTGTTGAGGCTGGAGGAGTCTCAGAGAGTATGGCCCTCAGTTGCCCTTCAAAGCTTGAGTTGTGACTATCCCTTGAAGCCACCACAAGTAAGCCTGTGCTTACCTTGTTTATTGAATAATCTGCTCCTGAGTTTGCATTTTAAAAAATAAAAATAATCTGTATAAGACCAAAGGATGAACAACTATTTTAAAGCATAGATGAGACAGTTGGGGGACAGAGGAATTAAGTAATAAAAGTGAAACAACTAGAACAGAAATAATCAGAAGGTTGACACAACGGAAGGAATGTAACTAATGTCACTGATTATTATGTCTAGACACTGTAGAATTGGAGCAGGTTTTGCTGTATTTTCACACAAAAACAACTAAATTAAAACAAATTTTTGCTGTTGCGTCTCCCTCTCCATCATTGTTCCAAACACATTATTGCAGAATTATGAGAAGAAATTGTTAAGTACTTGCCAAGTCACACTTGGACACGTGTTTCAGTCATCTTGTTTTGCAAGCTGGATTCATCCACTATGCATCTACACAATTCTTCTGTGCCAGGTTTAGGTTTCTTAAGAAGTGAGTATATCCCTACCACGCACCCCCACCCCCAACAATACTCATGACCTAGTCTTATGTTGAATGCATATTTCTCAGCTAACATTTACAGAGCACAAGTTAAAGTACTTCCATAGTGGCTGCAATGAACTGCACTGGGCACTCATTTATTTCTCAGTTGGAGTGAGACGATTTGATAACAGTTTCTACATAATGATTTTTTATTATGCTAGGTATGTATTCCAAATAGAATTATCAAGAAATGACAAGGCTGCCTTTCCCACCCACACTACAGAGCTAGTTTGGAGCACCCAAAAATAAGAAAAAGATAACAGTTTGCAATTTTATTTCAAGAGATATTCATTATGTTCAAGAAATTTGTGGGGAGAATAGCTGTAAGGAGAGGGTAGAGTGGCTACAAAGGGAACTGATGTCTTGTGACCCAGGGAAACTGGAAAAGGAAACCTGCTGGACTGAAACTCCAGTGACTTGCTTGTTAGAGAAACAGCAGTGACATCTGCAAGACGTAGGTGTAGCTAGGCCCAGAGTAGGAGCAGAAGATCTGGAATTCATAGTGTAAATATGACCAAGGGGTGACTTGCTGCAAAACATCTAGCATATTCCAGCAATCTGAGACTTGTGTCTCATGACTGGTTCTCAAGGCAGAACTAAGTTTATGAAGCCCTGTTTGAGACTGTGAATAGTATCCTGGGAAGTGCTTTATTGTTACGCAAACCAGGATACAGGGTCATCCTAGAGAAATAAGAGAACAGGCTGGATGTTCCAGTTACCTACTCTTTCATAGTAAGCCATACCACAAAACTTGGTTTAAAACAGTCACTATTTTGTTTGCCACCATTCTGCACTGTGGGCTGGGATCACTTGGGTGGTTCTGCTGGACTGCTGATGGCTATTTGTGTGACTGTATCCAGCCAGTGGGTTGGCCGGAGGCTGGGCCCAGCTGGCATACTGGGACAGCTGGGCTTTTCTACTTCTCCAAATAACCTCACAGAGTCTTTACTTTAACGAGTAGCCCCTTCAAGGGGTTTTCTGTAGTAGGGATAGCTGAACTTCTTCTGTGGTAGCAAAGGACTCCCCAGAGTGCCGAAGATGCCTAGCTTCTCAAGGCTGAGACCTGGAATTGGTATAATGTCACTTCTGCCATATTTTATTGGTAAAAACTGGTCACTAGGCCAATTTAGAGTCCAAGGGAGAGTTCTGCACAGGGAACTGGGAACTGAGGGCCACCAACATATTTGTGTACTGCAGAGGTGCCACAAGCTGCTGACTTGCAATCACAAGCCTTGTATTTTACTTCAGACCTTTGGTGCGGGACACTTCCTGCCTTGCTCTACTCACTGTCAGAGAGTTCAGTATGGATGGTCTGAACAGCAGTCAGATCTTTCAAGAGCTCAGACAGGTGGACACATTTGCCCCTTATTTATCACTCACTTCTGTTAAACATACTGTCATGGATCGAACTGGGTCCCCCACAAAATGTACGCAGCAATTTGGCTAGGCCTTGATTCCCACGGTAGTGGGTGATGCTCCTACCTGCAGTAAACCTTGCCTCAATGATGTTAATGACGGAGGATGGGTAGCAGCTGTGTTGATGCGGAAGGACTCAAAGTGTTAAAATTGTTTTGTGTCTTGAGGCATTCTTTTCAGATACAAAACAAAGGGAAAGCAAATACAGAATTTGGGGGCCTCTGTCTCGAGGACACTTGGCTGGCTTGGTCACCAGGAAGCAGTTCCTGGAGCAGAACATTCTCTGGAAAGGACTCGGGGTCCCTGCGCCTCAGAAGCTCTCAGTCTAGGGGAAGATTGATGACAAGAACTTTCCTCCAGAGCCCAAACAGAAAACCTTCCCCTGGAGCTGACACCCTGAATTTGGACTGGTAGCTTACCAGACTGTGACAAAACAAAATGTCTCTTTTTGAGGCCATTCACCTGTGGCATTTCTGTTAAAGCAGCACTAGATGACTAAGACACACACTGAGATGGTGTATCTCAGTTAAGATGTGGGAAGGTTTGCAAGAAAACAATCAGTTAGGAGGCCTGAAACTTACCTTGTTTACGTGAGGCTACAAAATGTTTCTTTCATGCAACATTTATTGTAGACCACCTGCACCAGAGTTTCAGCTCAGTGCAGGGATTCCCTTGTTGTGAGTTGTTCACCAGTAGAGTTGACTCTGACTCAAGGCAACCCCTTTCTTTCAACTTTTAGTGGCTCTGGGTGAGTTTGAACCGCTTAACCATTTCACCATCAGGGTTCCTTCACCAAGGCACAGCACGGTCTGAAAGGTGCTTATGAAAGAGCAGCAAAAGTCCTACTCCACATGGAATCCTTTCCTAGCCCAAGTCTTATCTTCACATTTAAATAAGTGTCAGAGTGGGTTTGTGGGTTCCTCTCTCTTCTCAACCCTAGGCTAGCTACACTGCAGCTCCTACACCCGGCGTTGATTTAGTCTGTCTCCCAGTCAGCTTCCCTCTCTCGGCTGTAAGCCTACTGAGGGAAGAGCAGGCAGAAAGGCTGGTCTTCTTGAACCCACATGGTTGTGGTGAGAGGCTAGAACTCTGGCCAGGGTGGTCCTGCTGGCTATGCCTGCGAGCTACAGGAGACCAGCAGGCACAGCCTCAGTCTCATTGACTTCGACCTTCTCGGAGCTTTCCCTTCCCCCTTCTGTTCTCATTTTTGGCTGGAAACAATCGGGTCCCCTTTCACCGACCCCAATGCGAACTTGGCGTTAAGAGAATTCCGGATTGTGACAGAGAGCTGCTCTCGGGCCTGGGGCTGCTGCTTGGCCTCGTTGCCTTTCTCCTCCTGACCTCGTCTTTCCAACGTTTTGGGCTTTCTCCGGGAATTTTGGATTTTGGCTTCTTGGCGCTGTTTTCCGTACTCCACTCTCCTCCTGGCGCGTCCCGCCTCCAGCTCTGTCGCTTTAAGCTGGTCCCCGTCGCCGCGCCCCTCCCTCACGGCTGCTCGCGCGCGGCTCCCGCTCCCGCTCCTCCTCCTCCTCCTCTGCTCCTCCCGCTGCTCCTCCCGCTGCTCCTCGCTGCAGCCGCCGGCCGCGCTGCCTGCTCTGCTCTTCGCAGCCTTCCGGACCTGCAGCCATGGCCGACATCAAGACGGGCATCTTCGCCAAGAACGTCCAGAAGCGACTCAACCGGGCGCAGGAAAAGGTCAGAGGAGGGCGTTGGACCGCAAGGGCAGGTGGCTGGCGGGCGCGGGCGCGGCTGGCGAGAGTAGCGCCCGCAGCAAGGAGCGCAGGAGGCCGAGCAGACTATGGCGTTGCGGGGCCAGGGTCTCGGGGTGCGGGGCTCTGCGGAGCGCCGCGGGGCTCTGCGGGGCGGGAGGGCTGGGGTCGCCGGGATGCCCTGCCCTCTGCCCGCAGCTGCAGCAGCATAGGCTGCATCCAGGCGCTGCGGGGCCGGGAAGCGAGAACGGGCAGCCGGAGACCTGTAGACCCCATCCTGGGAGACTCTGGGTCTGCCCCAGTCCCCCTGGGCCCCTTCTCCCTTGCGCGACCTTCCGGACCCCCTGGCGGCGGCCCAGGAGTTGCTGCGAACACTGCTCTCTCCGGGCTCAGCGCTGGCCTGAAAGCCGCAGGTGCGGCCGGTCGCCCCACAGCTCTGGGCGCCAGCGTCCCAGCCAGCTCCCAGGCAGCTTGCAGGGATGCGGTTCCGCAGATCTGGGTGAGAGATTGCGGCAACCAGTCCCCTCAGGGGGAATTCGTGGGCACCTCAGTGCAGCAGAAACCACGATTTAGCACAGAAGTGCCAAGAATATCAGTTTGGACCAATAGGGCTGGAACGTGAAAAACCAGCGGCTTTTATACATGCTGTCGAGTGAATCGTGAAGTTTGAAACAGAGATGTGGACACATGTAATGTATGTGCCTATATATGTGTGTTCGTTTTAATGCCATTGCCCTTCTGTGGAAGGTCAAGAATAAGTATGACCCGAACTCAACAGCTCTTCTCTGTGCATTTCTGCAAAAAGTGGTGTATTTTATTGCGTTATAAAAAATCCATATTGCACACATTGTAGTTTTTTTTTTTTTTTTGGCAAGCCACTGCGGAAGTTATCAACAGTAATTTACTTTTTTTTCCCTCAGAGATGTGTGTAAGCTAAAGGTGGTCTGTACCCCGACTGAATTCAGAGGTATATAGCACCAGACCCTGAGCTTGCCCTGTTTACCTGAGGCTGCTTGCATCTGATAGCACTGAGGTCTCCCGTTTGTGGCTTGAGCCAAGGACATTTGTATGGTAGCTTGAGCATTGTACTTGAAAATGAACACCAGCTAAAGAGCCCCATGATTTGTATCAGTTGAGCTGTGTTCCCTTTCATGAGGCAATATTTTCCATCCCGGGAATACTGGATGTTTAGTGTTTTACTGAAAGTCAGACTTGCCTATTTGTTCACTCTACCAAGAAGTGTTTCTCTTAAGGCCCACACTCAAGGTGTTCCCTAGTACAGGCAGACTCCAAGGAGCTGAGCAGAAAGGGGCCCAAAGGTTGGGTGACTGCACTAGCCTCTTCTTCCACACATGCACACTCAATGCAGTAAGAGGATTGTATTTCTTTTAATATCCACTCAAGCTCTTCTTGAACTAACGTGATCCTCCTCCCTCTGCAGCTGAATTAGCAGTGCTCCCTGCTCCCTTTCAGTCCCTGGTTACTGATCTAGAAAGTAGCCAGGAATGTGCTGACCTTGGTGTCAGGGCCAGGCTTTCTGATCATTTTTTAATACTTCATTTTACCCTGTTGTACTTATTTCTCCGTCCAACTCTCTTCACAGATCATTACGTGAATCTTCTGTATCTGAAGGTTTTCACTGATCCACTTACCATCTGTGAAAGAATTTAGTGATATGGTCTGTCTGCCTTTTCACATATTAAATTATTTCTTAATCTAGGTCACCAGCTGTTAATATGCCCAAAATAAATGAAAAGAAAATGTAATCTCTCTTACAGAGCATGCAAGCTCTCAGGTCAGGCGTGCATTAGGGCTACAATTTGCCGAGGGGTGGTTCCTCTTCAGTGGAGGTAGAGATCTAGGGGAGCCTGGGCAGCCTTCAGTCTTGTCATTGTTTTCTGGGGAAAGTTTCTGATGAATAGTGCCTGTTGCACCTAGTGTAGGTCTATTAAGACACCAAGAAGCTGAAAGTAAATTCTGTGCCTTTTCTGAGCCTGTGCAGCATCAGTTATGCTTGGCACCAAGGGAAAAGAACATTTGGGGGTCTGGATAAAGCAGCCCAGCCAAGTCCGCATGGGAGCTCCCCATCAGTGGAAATGTAGTATGTGTGTTGCTGTTGGAGGCTTCAGGAGGCATCTGCACCATTGATTCTGTCTCTGCACTGTCTCTTCTTCCTCTAATGCCCAGTCTTCCCATCTCGGTGATTTCATACCACGCATGTTCCTGAGACCCTCTTCCCCTTGCTTTTACCATCAGTTTTTTTCAAAAGAGAGTCTACTGCCTGTGCATCTGTGATCTGTGTCACAGCTGGTGTGCATTTTGGCTCCAAATTCAAATCTGAAGCTCTGAAGAGGTGACATGGCTATTCATGAATTTAAAATATATTTTTTCTTATTAAAAACCAGTTAGGGTAACTGAAGAAAAAAATGCAATGTATAAATAAGCCAAACAAACCAACTGTCCAACAAATTAGGACACTCATGATTCCCTCAGCCAGAGGCTTCTCTCTTATTTGACATGTATCCTACTAGATGTTTTTCCATGTATGTATGTATATATGTATATGACTGAAATAGGTTCATACTATGATGTATGGTTCTGTAACCTGTTTATTTCAGATAATAATTATAAATGTACTTCTGAATAATGTATGTAGATATTTTCCATTGAGATTTTAAATCACTGAACAGTATTAGAATATAAAGATATGATGTGTCCTCAATTTTTTTATTTTTTAACATTTGATTTTCCAGTGTTTCTACATATAAACACAAATCAGTAAAAAAACTCACAGGGAAAATGTTTGCACATACTCTTAATTCTCTCCTTAGATAAATTCTTAGAATAATTATTGTGTCAAAGTTCTGTTCATTTTTGTTAGAGCTAAATTTCTCCATAGAAATGTATCAGCATTTTCATCAGCAGTTTGTGAGCCACTTGCCCACATTGGATATAAAGTTTAAGATAATCTTTAGTGTTGTGATTGTAGAAATCAAATCCTGGTTTATTTCATTGTTTGCTTGTTACAAACCAAACTTTTTTATATTCTGATTTTTTTGATTTGTGAGTTGTGTGTATATTTTTTTTCCTGTTAACTTTTTAATTGTATTGCTATTTTTTTCTGATACACAGAATTTTTACATTTATGTTATGCTTTTACATTTTATCAAATTGATTGGTTTTGTATGGTTTCTGTTTTGGGTGGTTGAATGAGTCAGTATCCTACCACATGAAAGTGTCAGGATGGAGTCACGTAGAGGTCTGTGTATGAGTTTGATATGGCAAATTGGCTTTGTAAATTTTCACTTAAGCATAATAAAATGCTATTTAAAGAAAGAAAGAAAGTATCCAAAAACTCCAGCTGGCTTAAGGAAAAAAAGAAACTTGTAGAGTCAGATCTGAACAACAAAACCGAACCCACTGCCATTGAGTTGATTCTGACTCAATAGCAACTCTGTAGACAGTATAGAACTGCTCCATAGAGTTCCTGGAGGATTTGAAATGCTGACTTTTTGGTTAGCAGCCATAGTAGTTAACCACCATGCAACCAGTTTCCAATAAATAATAAGAATAAAACCAAACCAAACCTGGTGCCTTTGAGTCGATTCCGACTAATAGTGACTCTGTAGATAGAGTAGAACCACTTCACAGAGTTTCTACGGAGCACCTAACAGATTTGAACTGCTGATCTTTTGGTTAGCAGGCATTGCGCTTAACCACTACGCCACCAGGGTTTCTTTAATAGAATGATATGAATAGTTAACATTTATTATTCCTTACACATATAAGTAAAGTGAACTAACTTTTAATAAAGATATATACATATGTTCTTATACATAGATATAAATACACATTTATAAATATATATGGATATAAATATATACAGATGTGTGTTATAAATATTAACTCATTGGATCCTGTGAAGTAGGTACTTTTATTACCCCAGTTGTATACAAGAAGGTTAAGTGACATGCCCAAGGTCATACAGTTAGTTAGTGGTAAAGCCAGACTTTGAACCCAACGATTCCAGTGCTCTTCCGTCACATTCTATTTCCTTCTGTAACCCTGGAAACCGAAAGGGTAGACATGCTTCAGCCTGAGTGGAACCAGACTCTATCACAGAAACCAGGGCTCAGTTGCCCTCACCCTATTTCTCATCTGGCTGTCCATCCTTTCAGCTCCATTCCATAGCAAGGTCTTCTCTCTTGGCAGCAAGATGACTACAGCACCTCTGGGATTATATCCTCTTCTCAGTAGCTTTAGCGAAAAGCATGTCTTTCCTTCCACTTGACAGAACTCACTCATGTAACTCTTATTTGCCCCAAATGGGCCTTGTAACTATCCCTGGGAGAGAAAAAAAATCTTTATAGCTAACTGCCAGGGCCATGTTGTTGAATTGGGCTTAAGTCATAAGCCATTGTTGAAGCTGGGGATGGAGAAATTCTCCCTGGACCATATGGACTGATGGTGGAAGAGGAAGGAAAATCAGAGCACAGAAGAAGGAATGAACATGGGACTGACAAAGGATAGCCACTGAGACATACTTCAAACTTCTTTCTAGTATTTATATGACTAGTTGCTTATTTAGTATTTTAAAATTACGATTTGTTGAAAATTTTGAAAAAATTAATATGTGCACAGCTCTTCCTTTCTTTTTTAAAATTGTGATTAAGGGAAAGTTTACAATCCAAGTCAATCTGGCATATAAAACCCGGAGTACCTGCCTCTATGCGACTCTGTCTGCTCTCTTCAACCTGTGACAGCACATTCTTCCTTTCCAGTCTTTACTTCCAGTATCCACTTAACCAGTGGTTGTCACCTCCTCTCTACTTTCTCCTCTCCTCTCTAGAAGGAAACTAGTTGGACAGCATCACTGTGTTCCATGGCCCAGTCCAATCTTTGTCTGAAGTGTTGGCTTCAGTACTGTGTTCAGCTCAGAGCTAGCAGCAAGTCCGGAGGTCACGTTCTCAGGTGACCCTCCAGGTTGTTGGACCGTCAAGTCTGGTCTCTTAATAGAGTTCTAGATCTGCTCTCCCATTTTTCTTGTGCTATGTGTGGGACTGTACATTGTGTTCCCTGTGAAGACAGTTTCTGGTGGTGGCCGGGCACCATGTAGTTTTTCTGGTTTCACGCTGATGTAGTTTTCCAATCATATGGACCATTCTGTCTCCGGGGCTCATATTGTCTTTGTGTCTTTGATGTTCTTGGTTTTCTTTGGCTTCAGGTGGGTTGAAACCAATTGATGTTCCTCTGATGGCAATTTGCTGTCTTTTAAGACCCCAGGTGCCACTCACCAATATGGAATGCAAAACAATCTTTCAGAAAAACTGGTTATGCCAGTTGACCTTGATGTCTCCTGAGGCCATAGTCCCCAGACTCCTGTCCTTGCTTCTTAGTCTTTAAAAATGTTGGGTTGTATTTAGAAAACCTTTTAGCTTGTGGTATAGTCCAGTTGTTGCCCAGATATTTCTTGATCTCCTTTTTCATGTTTAGACAGTAAAGATATAACTCTGTTACACACATCCTTCTACTTCCCTTTCTGCCATTCATTATGGCAAAAAATTGTTGATGGCTGTGGATTACATTTTAAAAAAATGAAGTACAATTTTTATTGACTAGGATATACACATGTTAATTATGGGGGCTTCTTTGGTAGAGTTCCTTACTTTCAGTTTTTTTTTTTTTTTACTTATAAGCAGACATGTACCCATGCATTATCCTTTCTTTAGGTTTGGGTAAAACTGGGAAATCAGAGCTGTGGGAATGCAGATTTTAACGTCAGTAAAAGTCACCATTCTCCTTTACAGCACAGCAACATGAATGCAATGAAATGGATAATTTCAGGAACAGCTTGTGCTGATGCTACAATCTTTAGCTAAAAGTCAGTGACCTCTTTAGAGAGAGGTGGCTCTCCTGGGGTTGGTTTTTGAAGTTATCAAAAGCGACAGGGACCTCAGGGAGAAGTGAGAGATTCCCATGATACATTGGTTGAGATGCAAAAATCATTACATTTGAACATTCAAGGCAGTGAGACCTTGTCTTATATCCCAGCTGGGTAAAGTGAGCCATATTGTTTGTATAGGTATTTCATACTTTTAAAGTAGTTTTCGTCTATGACATGCTGACTTTTAAAATGTGACCTGTGGATTTATCTCTGTCTCCCCAACCCTCCACGTTCACACGCAACTCTGTCTTCCCCCAAATTTGCCCATGGTAGTAGGGTTCCTAAGTTAGGAAAATTTTTTGTGTTAACACATGTTGTGCCTTGAGTTATCCATTCTATTCCATTCCACTTTTAAGAATGTTCTCACTGGGACATAACTAAATAAACTTCAAGCTATAATCTAGAAAAACGAAGCAAAACAACTATAAAATGAACAAAGAAAGTATCCAGAGGATCTCTGCCATCCTTTCCTATAAATTGACTTTCTTCTGGGCCGTTTCAGTCTAGCCAAGGAAGTGGTATGTGTATGTTTATACATTACAAACCAAACTTAGCCAGACTCACTTGGCTGTAAGGATATCAAAAATAACTGAAAACATCTAACAAAGTTCTAACCAAACTGAGTTTCAAACAAACATTACTGTGGAGCAGTTTTGTAGGAGGTTAGTAGGGAAGAAAGGAGTCCACAATGGTTAAATGCTTGGCTGCTAACCAAAAGGTCTGCAGTTTGAACCCACCAGATGCTCTGGGGAAGAAAGATGTGGTAGTTTGCTTCTGTTTCTGTAAAGATTATAGCCTTGGAAATCCTATAGGGTGGTTCTCCTCTGTCCTGTAGGATCGCTAGGAGTGAGAATCGATTTAATGGCAATGGGTTTGAGTAGGGAAGAAAAAAAATACATTCTAACTTTTTAAAGTCAGTAAATTTCCACCTTACCTTTCTGAAACATTTATTTTACTAGCAGTTTACACTAGGGGTCACCTGACTGCAACTCTTAAGGAAATAAGTAGTCTGGTAGGCTTATGTGAAGGGGCTAATCGTATACAGGCTCCTTGTGTTGTACATGTAATTTTCTAGACATTCTCAGCAGTGGTTAACAGTTATATCTGAAAGTGCCTATCATTACAGAATTCAAAAAATTTACCCATAAAAGAGTATAAGACTGTGTATATATAGCATTATGTAAAATGAAAGTGATAGTAATCATGATTTCCCAAGATTCATCTGTGGGCCAGCTGTCAACATGGAAATGCCAAATCTTCTCTCTTACTGATACAGAATCTATATTTTAAGCTGACTGTTGGCTGTAGATGTACTTTCTGAACTCATATTGAGTGAATCCCTTATTAGGAATGATATCGGAGAAAGTCATAAGTCATGGATTAGGTCTTAGTTCAAAATGTTTGTTGTGTCACAACCATATACCAGTTGTGATTACTCTGAAGCTATGTAGGAACCAAACCCAAACCAAACCGGTTGCTGTCAAGTTGATTCCAACTCAAAGTAGAACTGCCCCATAGAGTTTCCAAGGAGGGCCTGGTGGATTTGAACTGCTTACTTTTTGGTTAGCAGACAGAGCACTTAACTACTATGTCACCAGCATTTCCATGTAGAACACATATAAAAAAATAAGAAATCCACCATTCTGATTTCCATTTAGTTGAAAGCTTATTTTTGCTAGTGGGAAAAACTTGAATTTATATATATATATATATATATACATATATATAATCTTTTTTTAATATATATTTTACTTATTGTGATTGAGTGAAAGTATACAATCCAGTTTAAATTTGTGTGCCCGCCTATGTACAGCTCCTACTGCTCTTGCCTGGTGACAGAACACTCTTCCTTTCTGTTCTATACGTGGCATATCCTCAACAATCTCCTGTCCCCTCTTCTCTACTGTCTCCACTCTCTTCTAGTAAGAGGCCAGTAGGACGACATCCTATACATGCATAGAACTGTAAAGTACACACACGATATGGTCACTCTGTGTTGCCAAGTCCAATCTATTCTTGGCTGAGGAGTTGACCTTATATATAAAATCTTAACTGTGCCATTGAGTTTCCAAGAATTGCATGGTGGATTTGAACTGCTGACCTTCTGGTTATCATTTGTAGAACTTTACCACTATGCCACCAGAGTTTCTTAAAGTGCTTATGGGCCAGTGGGCCCATGCCATAAATGCACTTTTGCCCCATAATTACTTTTCATGGCACATACCATTTGCTGAGTAAAACTTGCTAAATTTACATACTATAATAATTATTTATTCTATTGTAGAATTTGCCCATTCATGTAGGAGTCGTTTATTAAGAATCTAATGTATGCAAGGCATTTGTTGGAACTTCCAAATAAAGCAGTAAACAAAACAGTCCTGGTTGAGCCTGTATACCCACAGGGGTTGGTAGATAAAATTTATACACACTAATAATTACATTGTCATTAATTGAAAAGTAATAATTAAGATGCTATTAGAAAAATAGAGTTTGTTTGTAACTAGGTAACTTAGAGTTACAGCCTGGATGCATCTAAGATTCGAAGGATGTGAGTTGCAGCCATCCTGGCAAGAAGGATGGGGTCAGGGTGGGGTGATAATAGGAGCTGGTTGGTGGTCCATGCAGGAGACTCCTTCAGTGTGTATTAACGAGAGTAACACAACATAGCTGCCGGAATTGACTGCTAATGGCTGCCTCTGATGTCTTTTACCATTTAGATGTCTAACTAGGCAGAGTGTACCTTGACTGAGATGTTCCTATATCAGTACTGACCATCCTCCCCACCCCACCCCCAGCCGCTGTTGAGTCAATTTTGGCAGTGGAGCTGCCCCATAGAGTTTCTAAGGATCGCCTGGCAGAGTTGAACTGCTGACCTTCTGGTCAGCAGCTGGAGCACTTCTACTCCATCAGATTTTCCCTGTATCAGTACAGATCCCTGTTTGGTGTGATCCAACTGTTACTGTCACGTGTTGAAGGGCCCTGCTGAAGTATGATTGCCCCCTTAATGGAGAGCCAGGACACTAGTTCAGAGCTGAGTTGTTCTCTGAGTTATCAGCCACACAAAGAGTCCTTTGTACAATTACAGCAAGCCCCAGTCCAGCCTGCTTTAATAAGTTTGTTGAGAGGAGGGTCTCTTATCATAAGCCATCAAAAATTTGAAATAAAAGTGAAAGCCTTTGTAAAGTTCTGAAATCTCACACACATAGAAAGATCATTTTTCTTTTTAAAAAAGGTTTGACTGAACTTGGATTCCTAACATATAAGTAAATTGTGTGTATGTGTTTGTGTGTGTGTGTGTGTGTGTGTATGTGTCTATGGGTAGCACACTGCCGAGACTAAGCACCAACTTAGTTGTGTTGAAAGTACTAACATGATTATTTTACAGGCAGTGGTCTTGGACTAAGAACCAATCAGCTTGAGGTGATTTTCAGCTTGGGAAGAAATACTAAATTTGAAGGGAAGTGTTTTGTAGCAGACTGTCTCTTCTTATACCTGGGAATAGTTATAAGCAATTAAATGGCATAAATGGCCCAGGCCTTGAAGGATTTCTCAATTTGTGGTAGCCATAACTTGGCAACCTAGGAGACTGTGATACTTTTCATATACCTTGCAATTACTGAGATTTTTTTGATGACTGTGCAAGAAATCTATTAATTTACATATTTTTATAGGAAAACATCTAGTTCCTGCCTGTTCTCTGTGCAGTGGGTTTACCTGTGAGACTATCTAGGAAAACTAAGTCCAGACTCCTTTTCTTACTTCTTCAGGAAATAGTTATAACCATGGGACTGTTAGTATTCAGTGGTTAAAGTGCTAGGCTGCTAACTGAAAAGTCAGCAGTTCAAACCCACCAGCTGCTCTGCAGGAGAAACAGGCAGCAGTCTGCTTCTTTAAGGATTACAGCCTTGGAATTCCAGTGGGGCAGTTCTGTTCTGTCATACAGGGTTACTATGAGTCAAAATTGACTCAATGGGAATGGCTTTTTTTTTTTTAATCATTAAAAAAGCACCTTCCTGGGTCTGGGTTACAAACTGCAAGCTACACAATCAGAATCTGTTAAGTGAGACTTGAAAATTGGGAACCCACATTAGTAATAATTTCCTTGGGTGATTCTTAGGTATAATGAAGTTTGCAAACCCCCTGCTTTTCGAGAAGAGATCTGGCTGGGTTTTGTGGTCTTTGTGAGCTCCTAGGTCTGCTTCAGAGTTACGGTTTGGAGAGTAAAGCACTTTACCATCCAGGGATATAAATTTACGTCTAGTGCAATACAGAGCTGAGGGTGAAACACACTTCAAACATCCTACCTACGTAACAAAGAAATCGGTAAGTTTTTGTGAGGCCACACTGAGATGTTTCCTTAGTGGACAGATTTACTCTTTTTTTTTTTAAATGATTGAGTGTTTTTTTTTTTTTTTTTTTTTTTTTTAAATAAGATTCCGTCTTAGACTGCATGCTTCAAAATGTTTTCGGTATGAATTAAACTCTATTAAATAATACTTTGGAAACTCTGATGGCATGGTGGTTAAGTGCTGTGTCCGCTAACCAAAAAAAGGTCGGCAGTTAAAATTAGGAGCTCTTTGGAAACTCTATGAGGCATTCTGCTCTGTCTGTAGAGTTGCTATGAGTTTGAATTGACTCGACGGCAGTGAGTTTGGGTTTTTTGTTTATTTGTTTGTTTTGATTAAGTAATATGTTGGTTAATTTCTCCTGTTTTTAAAACTTTGAAATTAAAGCAAGATGGTAGTTGGTGATATCTGGTAACATATTTAGTAGATACTTAACCCATTGCCGTCAAGTGAATTCTGACTCATAGTGACTCTTCAGGACAGTAGAACCACCTCATAGAGTTTCCAGGGAGCAGCAGTGGATTTGAACTGCTGACCTTTAAGGTTAGCAGCTGTAGCTCTTCACCACTGTGCCACTACAGTTTCAACACCAGCTAAAAGAGTGAGGTGAGAGGATGCAACCCTGACATACATCGATCCTGATGTTAAACCATACAGCATCTGTCCCCTTGTTCTCTCGGAATGACTTACCTCTTGATCTATGTACAGATCCTCATGAGAACAATTAAGTGTTCTCAGAATTCCCTTCCATAATTATTATGATCTACACAGTTGATTGGCTTTGTGTAGTCTGTACAACACAGGTAAATGTCTTTCTGGTTATTTTTGCTTTTAGCTCGGGTCCATCTGAAGTCAGCAATGATACCTCTCATTCTGTGTCCTCTTTTGAAACTGGCTGGAATTTCTGGCAGTTCTTTGTTGATGTACTGCTGCAACCATTTTTGAAGTAACTTCAGCAAAATTTTACTTGTGTGTTATAATGATAGTGGTTGATATTTTCATTCCACTGAATCACCTTTCTTTGGAATGGGCATAGATACGATTTCTTCCAGTTGATTGGCCAGGTAGGTGTCTTCCAAATTTCTTGGCATGGACAAATGAGTGCTTCTGGTGTTGCATCCATTTGTCGAAACGTCTCAGTTGGTATTCTTTGAGTTCCTGGAGCTTTGCTTTTGCCAGTGCCCTCAGTGCTGTTTGGACTTACTCCTTTAAGTACCGTTGGTTCTTCATCGTATGCTTCCTCCTGAAGTGGTCACACATTAACCACTTCTTTTTGGTATAGTGACTGTGTATAGTTCCTTCCATCATCTTGAGGTGCTGCCTATGTTGTTCAATACTTTGCTCATAGAATCCTTCAGCATTGCAACACAAGGCTTGAATTTTTTATTCAATTCTTTTAGCTTGAGAAATGCTCAGTATAATCATCTCTTTTGTTTTTCTTCATTCCAAGTCTTTGCACATTTCGTTATAAAGTTTTACTTTGTTTGCTTTGTTGTGCATTGAAATCTGTCCAGCTCTTTTACTCCATCATTTTTACCTTTCACTTTAGCTACTGTACATTCAAGCACCAATTTGAGTTGCTTTTGACATTGACTTTGATCTTTTCTTTCTTTACTGTCTTTTTAATTTCCTTTACTTTCTTCAAGTCTGATGTCCTTGATGTCGTTCCACAGCTTGTCTGGTCTTTCGTCATTAGTGTTCAGTGCGTCAGATCAGTCCTTGAGATGGTCTCTAAATTCAAGTGGGATATACTCAAGGTAGAGGTAGAAGTTGTTATTTCTTTTTATTCCAGATAAGAAGAGTGAAGCACAGAAAGGAAAATGGCAGGCGATTTGCTTGAAGTTACTTAGCTAGTTAAGTATGGAAATAGAATTTAATCTTCAGAATGTGGTTCCATAGAGCTCATGTTTTCTGATATAACAGAACTTCTCAGTACAGGGTTCTTTCCATCGGTTCTGATTTTTTTGTATTGTTGGGCTGAGACAATATTAGGTTGCATGTGATTGCCAAGGGATTAAGAGGAATTTCATGTGGTCTTGGACCTAAGAGCCTGGTGGCCTAGTGGTTAAGAACTATGGCTGCTAACCTAAAGATCAGCAGTTTGAATCTACCAGTTACTGCTTGGAAACACTGTGGGGCAGTACTGCTCTGTCCTTTACAGTCACTTCAAGTTGGATTAGACTTGACAGTAAGCAATATGTTTGGTTTTTTGGACCTGAAAAGGTGTCAGAACATCCATTGCTTTATGTATTATGATATTTACATCCCTGAGACCTCTCAGTTACTCCTTTTTGAGCTGTTGCAGAGGATATGCTTTTTTATATATTGGGTTTTCTTAAATTAGGGATAATTGGTCTGATGGTCACCTGGTTTTGGTTGTAAGATGGTTTATACCAGTAGCTTAAGGTAATGAATACAATGCTCAAAATCTTAAGGGAGCTGTAAAGGAAGTACTGGTGTTCTGGAGTCTAGTGCCTCAAAAGATGGGTTTTGGAAAATTTTAAAGAATTCTTGAATATTTGAGTTTATTTCCCTACAAAATAAATACTTTCCAAAATCTTTATGACTCACCCTAAGCTTGGTTACCAGGAGAAGCTAGACAAAGATGTACCATCAAATATGACTTCTATTTATTTATTTATTATGATTGAATGAAAATGCACATTCCAATATGAATTTGCATGCCACTCTTTATGCAGCTCGCACTGTTCTCCCTGCCCGGTGACAGCACACTCTTCCTCTCTGCTCCATACATATCTTATCCTCCCAACAATCTCCTGTCCTCTCCTCTCCACCCACTCCCCTTCCTCTAGTAAGAATTCAGCAGGATGACATCCTATAGATTCCTAGAACCGTAAAGTGCACACATGATGTGGTCACTCTGTGTTGCTAAGTGCAGTCCATTCCTGTATGAGAATTGACCTCCATTATGATTTATGGACAGGGACAGCATCAGGGCCTGGGGCCATGCTCCCAGGGGAGTTCAGAGGCCCATGGGCCATCAATTATGGTCTTTTATGGAGATCTCAGGGTGCACCCCTTTTTATTCTTGTGTTGCCTGTGAGACTGAACTTTGTGAGCTCTGTCATGGCTGTCACTGGTGGTGGCCGGGCACCATCTAGTTCTTCCAGTCACAAGTTGATGTAGTCACCCATTCACGTGGGTCTCTCTTCTGGGTTCTCTTTCCCCCATGTTGTTTTGGTCCTCAGTGATCATCCATTCCTGCTGAGTTGTGACCATTTGCTGTACTCTCAGATGGCAGCTTGGCAGCTTTTAAGACCCCAGATGCCACTCACCAATGTGGGGTGCAGAAGGCTCTCTTAGCAAAATGCTAGTTGTGCCGATTGGCCTCGATTTCCCCTGAAAGCATGGTTCCTGGCCCAATACCCCAGCTACTCTGTCCTTGTAATATTAGGTTAAGATGGGAGGAGTAATCATGTTATGTTGAAGTCCACTTAATATTGACCTTCTTTCTAATGTGTGCTGTCACAGATTTCACCCAGCCAAATTTCTATCAACTATCTAATCTAAAACTTTCCCCCCACCCTCCCTCCCATCCCACCCTTGCAGCTGCCACAGAGTCTTTTCTTCTATGCATGAGTCTGTTTTTAAGTTCTTATCGTAGGGGGCTCATATAATATCTGTCCTTTTGTCACTGACTACTTTCATTCAGTGTAATGTCCTCCAATTGAAACCACATTATGAGATGTTTCCTGCTATCATCATTGTTCTTGATCATTGCATAGTGTTCCGTTAAGTATATATACCATCATTTACCTATCCATTCCTCTGTTGTTGGGCATCTGGGTTGATTCCATCTTTTTGCTGTTGTGGACTGTGCTGTGATAAACACTCATGTGCATATATCAGTTGGTGTGAATGGAGTTGATTCTATAGGATATATTCTGAGCAGTGGAATTACTGCTTCAAATGGTATACCCAGATCCAGCATTTTAAGGAACTGCCAGATTGCGTGCCAAAGAAGTTGCACCATTTTGCAATCCCACCAACCGTATAGGAGAGTTCCAATTTCTCCACAGCCTCACCAACATTTGTTGTTTTGCATTTTTTGGATCATGGCCAACCTTGTTGGGATGAGATGGTATCTCATTATAGTTTTGATTTGAATTTCTTTAATAGCTAATGATGGTAAGTGTGTCTCCATGTGTCTTTTGGCTGCCTGGATCTCCTCTTTAGAGAGGTGTCTGTCCATCTCCTTTGCCCATCTCTTAATTGGATGATTTATCTTTTTATTATTGATATTTTGTAGTACCTTATAGATTATGGAGATCAGGCATCGATCTGACATAGAGTTCTGAAATATTTTTTCCCATTCTGTAGGTGGCCTTTTAATTCTATTAATAAAGTCTTTGGATGAGCAAAAGTGTTTGATTCTTAATAGTTCCCGTTTATTTTATCTTCTGTTGTTTGTGGTTTGTCTGACAGATTTTGAAGTTTGTGTTGTGTATTAAAACTTCCATTGTTGTTCTCTCCTTTTCTTGGATGAGCTTTATTGTTTCATATTTGATATTTAGGTCTTTTATCCAGTTTGAGTTAGCTTTTGTATAACATGTAAGATATGCATCTTGTTTCAATTTATTGCAGATGGATATCCAGTTTTGCCAGCACGTTTTGTTGAAGAGATTGTTTTTTCCCCAGTTTAATGTCTTAGGGCCTTTGTTGAATATCAGCTATTCATAGGAAGATGGTGTCATCTCTGGGGCCTCAATTCTGTTCCATTCTATCTGTCTCTTTTTGTACCAGTACCGGGTTGTTTTGAGTACTGTGGCAGTGTAATAGGTTCTAAAGTCGGGTAGTGAGAGGCCTCCCAGTGTGTTATTCTTCCGTAGTGTTTTACTTATCCGGGGCTTCTTCCCTTTCCAAACAGAGTTGGTAATTTGTTTCTCCATCTCATTAGAAAATGTCACTGGAATTTGTATTGGGATTGTATTATATAAGTACATTGCTTTGGGTAAAATAGACATTTTCACAGTGTTAAGTCTTCCTATGTATGAGCAGGGTAGTTTTCTCCATTTATCTAAGTCTATCTTAGTTTCTTGTAGTAAAGGTTTGTAGTTCTCTTTGGAAAAGTCTGTTATATCTCTGATTAGATTTAGTCTTAGGTACTTTATCTTCTTAGGGGCTGTACTAAGTGGTATTGATTTGGTGATTTCTTCATTAATAATCTCATTGTTGGTATAAAGGAATCCTACTGATTTACTTATGTTTATCTTGTATCCTGATACTTTGCTGAACTCTTCTATCAGTTTGAGTAATTTACTTATGGACTCTTTAGGATTCTCTGTGCATACAATCATATCAATCTGCAAATAGGGAGATTTTGACTTCTTGTTTGCTGATGCAGATGCCCTTTATTTCTTGGTCTTGTCTAATTGCTCTGGCTATAACTTGTAGTACAATGTTGAATAGCAGAGGTGAGAGTGGGCATCCTTGTTTAGTTCCTGTTCTCAAGGGAAACTGTTTCAGTCTGTCTCCATTCAAGATGATGTAGACAGTTGACTTTGTATAAATGGCCCTCACTGCACTGTGGAATTTGCTGTGCATTCCTATTTTGCTGAGAGTTTTTAGCATGAATGGGTGCTGGACTTTATCAAATGCCTTTTCTGCATCAGTATACAAGATCAGGTGATTCTTGTCCTTTGTGGTATTTATGTGGCTGGTCAGATTAGTTGGTTTTCTGATGTTGAACCTGCCTTGCATCCCTGGTATGAATCCAACTTGGTCATCATGGATTATTTTTTAGTATGTTGTTATATTCTATTGGCAAGAATTTTGTTGAAGATTTTTTCATCTAGATTCACGAGTGATATCGGTCTGTAGTTCTCCTTTTTGGTTGGGTTTTTCCCTAGCTTTGGTACCAGGGTTATTCTGGCTTCATAGAATGAATTTGGGAGTATTCCACCCCTTTCTGTACTGTGAAATAGTCTCAGTAGTATTGGAGATAACTCTTCTCTAAAAGCTTGGTAATGTTCTGCAATGAAGCTATCTGGGCTCGGGCTTTTTTTGGTTGGTAGTTTTTTGATGACTTTTTCAATCTCTTCCTTTGTAATGGGTTTATTAAGTTGTTCTGCTTCACCTCGTGATAATTTTGGTAGGTGATTTGAATCAAGGAATTTGTCTGTTTCCTCTAGGTTTTCAAATATTTTAGAGTACAGTCTTTCATAGTATTCTGTTATGGTATTTTGGATTTCTGTTGTATCTGTGATGGCAACTCCCCTCTCATTTCTTATTTGGGTTGTTTCCTGTTCTTCTTTAGTAAGTTTAGCCAATGATTTCTCAACTGTGTTGATCTTTTCAAAAAAATATCTTTTGGTCTTTTCAATTTTTTCAGTGGTTCTTCTATTCTGTAATTTGTTTAGTTCCGCTTTAATCATTGGCATCTGCTTTCTTCTGGTGCCTGAGGGGTTCCTCTTTTGTTCTCTCTGTCCTTGTTCAAGTTGTAGGGCTAGTTCTTTGATTTGGTTTCTTTCTTCCTTCCAGATATATTCATTTATAGAAATAAACTGACCTCTGAACACTGCTTTGGCTGTATCCCATAGGTTATGGTAGGAAGTGTTTTCATTCTCATTGGAATCCATGAATTTCTTTATTTCATCCTTGATTTCTTTTATAACTCATAGGTTTTTGAGTATGATGTTGCTTAGTTTCCATGAGTTGCACTTTCTATGTTCTTTCTGCTATTGGTTTCAACTTCTATGGCTTCATCATCTGAGAAGATGCTTTGCATTAATTCAGTGGTATGGATTTTGTTGAGAATTTGGTCTATTCTCGAGAATGTTCTGTGTGCACTGGAGAAGAAGATGTAGTTGTCCACTGATGGACAGAAAGTTCTGTATATGTCAGTGAGGTCTAGTTGGTTAATTGTGGCAATAAGGTCTTCTGTATCTTTGTTGAGCTTTTTTCTGGATGATCTGTCCAATATTGAGAGTGGAGTGTTCAAGTCTCCCACTATTATTATGGAGTGATTCATCTCATTTTTGAGTGTAGTCAGTGTTTCTTTGATGTATTTAGGTGCTGTAATATTCAGTGCATAAATATTTAATATTGTTAAGTCTTGCTTGAGTATTGAACCTTTCAGCAATAAGTAGTTTACATCCTTGTCCACGATGGTGGATTTTACACTAAAATCAATTTTATCTGAGATTAGAATTGCCACACCTGCTCTTCTTTGTTCATTGTTAGCTTGGTATATATTCTTCCATCCTTTAATTTTCAGTTTGTTCCTATCTTGAAGTCTAAGGTGAGTTTCCTGTGGGCAACATATGGATGGGTCATGTCTTATAATGCAAGATGTCCCTCGATGTCTCTTTATTGAAACATTCAGTCCATTCACATTCAAGGTAATTACTGATAGGTATGTGTTGAGTGCTGCCTTTGTGATATGTTTATTTTTGTGCTGATGTTCTCTCTGTTGTTCTTATTATTCTGTTCTGGGACATTCTTCTTTGTGAGTTGATTTTTCACCTTTTTCAGGGTTGCTTTTGTGGTTGTTGAAACTCCTGTATTATGTTTCTTGATTTGATATGTTGCATCTTTATTGTGCTTTATGGCTGCCCCAAAGCTACCCTTTAATAAACTATGTATAAACCCAATTTCAGTTACTACTGTTCTTACCAGCTTCCTCTCCATCTGTCAGGACTATAATGATTGTAGTATACCCCTCTTTTTAATATGATGACATCACAGTTTTCATGATATGATCACTGGATTATTTCTTTTCACTACTGTAACTTTGAGTTTGGAGCCTTCCCTAACTGAGTAGGATTCTGGATGATGTGTCCTTAAATATAAAGTTAGTGGTTTTGTTCTTCTAAGCCAAGAGATTCTTTCAATATTTCTTGTAGCTTTGGTGTGTTTTTTCAAAGTCTCTGAGTTTCTGTTTATCTGATAATGTTTTACTTTCATTTTTATAATTTGAAAGATGGTTTTTCAGGATATATAATTCTAGTCTGGAAGTTCTTCTTCTTCAAGGCTTTGAAGGTGTCATGCCCCTGTCCCTGTGCCAGCATTTTTTCTGCTGAGAAATTCAACAAGAGCCTACTGGGTTTCTCTCTGATTGTTAGTTTTGCTTTGAGTCTTGTTGCCTTTAAGTGTGTCTGTTTATGTTTCATTTTGTTAAGCTTGATTATAATATGTCTTGGAGTCTTTCCTTTGAGATCTATATTGAGTGGCATTCGATATGTATCCTGGATATCTATATTCTCTTCTTTCATTAATTTCTGGGAAGTTTTCTGTCAGCTGCTCAGCCACAATGCTCTCTGTGTTCTCAGGTGTCTCGCCCTGTTCAGGAACTACAACTAAGTGTAGATTGTTCCTCTTAATAGAGTATCGCATGCTTCTTAATGCTTCTTCATTTTTCTGATTTCTCCTCGTAGATCCTGGAGTCAGTAGCTCTGTCTTCCAAATCAGAAAGTCTATTTTCCATTTGTTCCATTCTGTTTTCTTCATTTTGAATTGAAGTTTCTATGTCTTTGATTTTGTTCTTGATCTGTTGGATTTCAGAGTACTGGTGTTCTGTCAGATCGAACAGCTTGCTTAATTTTTCATTTTGCTCTGCTTCATTTTGTATAAGGTCTAGGAGGCCACTGTATATAATCCTTTTGTATTCACCTTTCAGTAGTTTCAGGAAAGCTTCTTCATCTGGGAAGTTGTGAGGTGCCTTCTTTGGGGGGCCTTCTAAAGCCATGGGTGATTTCTTGGTTATGGTTTTCTCCAGAGTTTGTTGCTTTTGGGGCATCATGTGGGTCAATAGAGGCTGGGAGAGATGCCATGAGAATGGATTGCAGTTGTTTCTCTAGCCAGCCAGCCAAATGTCATTGAGTCAGATCTGATTCATGGTGATAGGCTGTCTTAAAATGAGAAGTCAGAAGTACCTGACAGCTTCCAAAGTCAGTCAGATTTTCAAGTGTGTAGGTCCCTCTTCCAAGCTGGCAAAGTAAACACCTGTCTATCAAACACCACATGTTATAAAGTAGCTCAAAATACAGGAAGGCTACTGCCCTGCTGGCCTCTGCTGTTGGGCCCTAGCAGGAGGTGACACTGTGTAGAATACTGCTTTTCTGCTGGGTAAATGCTCTCCTTCAGGCAGGTGCTGCCTCCCAGTTCAGGAATTAAGTCCAGCTGAGGCTCCTGTATGGGTATCTCTGCCTGCCAGTGGAACAAGATGGTGTCCCGTACAAGCTCGCCACATGGCTGGAACCAGGCTACTCTGTGTTGGAGGCAGAGGGAGAAATCAAAGGTGCTGAGATGCACAGAGTCCACAGCCTCTGTTGCTGGGCCCCAGCCATAGGCAACACTGTGAAATACTGCTTTTCTTCCAGAAAAGCTCGCTCTCCTGGGCAGGTGCTGCCTCCCAGCCTAGGAACTAAGTCCAGCTGGGGCCTCCATATGGATCTATCCACCTCCGTATGGATCAAGATGGCATCCCGTACACACTTGCCACTGCCTCAGTACCACCTACTGTATATTGGAAACAAAAAGAGAGGCCAAAGGTGCCGAGATGCAGAGTCCAAAGCCGGGTTCTCAAAATATGGCAATTTTGCTTGCCGATCCCAGCAGCAGTGCATCTAAGATTAGTGGCTAGTCAAGTCCAAGCTCTGCTCGCTGGCTAAGACAGAGGAAAAAAACTTAAAATGGTGAGGTACCTTTGGTTCTTGGAAGCACGTGCTCGCCGAGAGTGGTGTCAACACAAGAGAGGAGGTTTTGCATTTAGTGGTATGAAGTCCATATTAACAGCCTGATGCTGTGTCCCAGGGCTCACTAGGTGTCCAGAAGGCTCCATTTAATTATCAGTTCAGGTATTGGTTTCCGGAGCGATTTAGGGAGATTTAGTCCACCATCTTGATTCCACTCCCCGAAATATAACCTCATAAGCTAAGGAGGAGAACAAAGTAGGGATGTGTGTGCTCTACCAGACTGGCAAAGGGTATATTTCTACAAAAGGCAGATGCTTCCTAAGTTGTCAGAGAGCGTGTACATGTTCTAAATCTGCATTTTAGTAACTTATATAAGAATGATTGTTTCCTCTTGTTCCGAGCTTCGTTGCCAACTCTCCAGATCCACAACTTTTATGTTCAGCACGTTTTACATGATTCATCATAGAAACTGGAACATTGTAGGACACTACCTCTTCTTTTATACCTTATGTGATAGAGGTTTCAGTTACCACTGGTAACATCTCTTTTCATTTAGTAACATAACCCCTGTCCCCCCTGTTGGGCATATGGCCGTTCAACTACGATAGGATTTTCCCTTCTCATTTGTAGCTAGATGTGGCCACATGTCTAATTCTAACCAGTGGCATATAAGCAGAAGTCAACTGCAAAAGCTTTACATCTTCATCATAAGGGAGAAGGTTTGTATTCCACTCCTTTTCTGTCTTCCCCAGTGGCTGAAATTTGAACACTGTGATGGGAACTGGAACTGCCAGCTTAGACTATGCTGTGGAAGCTGTGTCCATTTTATAGGCTCAGAATGGTAGGGACGTAAGATAGAAGGAGACTCGGTCTTACACCCTGTAGAACTTATATAGTATCCTGGACTGCTTATACTAAGACTGTCACATGAGACAGCCTTATATCTTCATAGATGCTACTGTATTTTTCTATCTTTATTCTAAGAGCTAAATCTGTATCTTAAGTTTAAGGGTGAAGCACTGAAATTGACTTTTTTTTAAAAGTTAAAAAATGGTCAAGTATTGACCATTTTGTACAGTCCAGCTTAGAAATATTGTCTATTTTTTCATCAAAGACTTTTTTTTTGCACCCACTACCTGAGGATGCATAATGTGGAAGCAGCAGGCTTTTGTTTCGGAAGGCGCAAAGATGAAGACATGAATAAGACTGAGGGTGCTGGTGATCACGCTTTAGACTGACTACCTTTGTTAAAAGAAAAAAGCTGTGATGCTAAAAAGGAAGATTTTGTTAGGATTTGGAAGCAATGTGGTGGGATTCCAAGATGGTTCAGAATGGTGGGATGAAGCTTTGGAATCAGTTAGCTATGAGTTCTGATCCTGACCTTCTCACTTGCTAGCTGTTGGTTTTGGGCCAGACTGTCTGAACCTGTCTTTCCACTTTGATAAATGCAAGAAATGATGCTGATTTTTCAGACTGCAGTTAGAATTAGGACTAGTATTTCAAGCATTGGCACAGTGTGTAGCATTTCCATAGAATATAAATGGTAGCTGTTTTTATTTTCTTTGGTTTGCTTTCTCAAGGTGGCTAATGAGGCCTATATTTATGTATTTTTAATCTTCATTTGGAAGAGATCTGACTTGATGGCACTTGACAGGCTTGGCTTTAGAAGAAATTGCAAAACAGGGGACCTAAGTATATACTGGATACATTTATTTGTTCCAAAATTGGAAAGCACTTTGACTAAGCTGAGAAAACCTGATACGTATGTGTGTGTGTATGTAATATGTTTTTTGGTCACACTCAGGTGTGCTAATGGGGTACACTGGAACTGTAGTTGTAGACAACCATTGATATTATCTACCTGCCTGCGGTATCCAGTAGGTAGGGTACATGGTCCTCATTCACAGCCACAGGACGTAGACTCATGGAATCTTTTGAAAAGTCTATTTTTTACATGCAGAGTACCAGCTTTAGGTATGAAAAGATAGCAAGACATTTTCTGTCTTTTCTCTCAAATCCCTTCCTGCATTACCTCATTTGAAGCCCTTGGAGAAAGTTATTTAGATTGTGGGGAGGAACTTGACCCTGTTGATAAGGTTTAAAAGAAATCAACCTTGTCCTCATTTTAAGTACTTTTAAAACTCTAGTGGCATTGTGATATGTTTGTTTTTGTGTTGATGTTTTCTCTGTTGTTCTTATTAGTCTGTTCTGGGACATTCTTTTCCATGAGTTGATTTTTCACCTTTTTCAGAGCTGGTTTTGTAGTTGTTGAGACTCCTGTGTTACATTTCTTGAAATGGTATGATACATCTTTGTTGTGTTTTACAGCTTCCCCTATGATCCCCCTTAATGAACTATATATAAACCCAATTTTAATTACTACCAGTCTTGTCATCTTCCTCTTCATCTGGAAGGACTGTAACGACTGTAGCACATCCTTCTTTTTAATATGATGGCCCCATAGTTTTCATGATGATCACTGGATGGCTTCTTTCTGTATTAAAGCTGTGATTGACTTTGGAGCCTTCCCTAACTGAGTAGAGTTTTGAGTAGTATGTCATTCTAAAATATAAAGTTAGTGGTTTTGTTCTTCTAAGCCAGAGCCAAGAACTTCTTTCAGTATTTCTTGTAGTTTTGGTTTGGTTTTTACAAAGTCTCTGAGTTTCTGTTTCTCTGGGAATGTCTTAATTTCATTTTCATATTTGAAAGATAGTTTTGCAGGATATATAATTCTTGGTTGGAAGTTCTTCTCCTTCAAGGCTTTGAATGTGTCCTGCCACTGTCTCTGTGCCAGCATGGTTTCTGCTGAGAAATCTGACGAGAGCCTCCAGGATTTCCCTCTGAATGTTAACTTTGCTTTGAGTCTTGCTGCCTTTAAGAGTTGCTGCTTATGTTTCATTTTGTTGAGCTTGATTATAATATGTCTTGGAGTCTCTCTTTTGAGATCTGTATTGGTTGGCGTACGATATGCATTGGTGCTGATGCTCCCCTTGCCCATAAATCATAATGAAGTTCCACTCTTTGGACACGATTGGATTGGACTTGGCGATGCAGAGTGAGCACATATTGAATGCACTTTGTGATTCTGTACATCTGTAGGATATCATCCTGCTGACATCTGGCTGGGGGAAGGAAAGTGGGTGGAGAGGAGGGGAAAGGAGACTGTTGGGAGGATGAGACATGTGTGGAGCAGAGAGGAATAGTGTGCTGTCACTGGACAGGGAGAGTGATGGAAGCTGCATCTAGGTGGGCATGTAAATTTATACGGGAATGTACATTTTCACTCAGTCATATTAAATTAAAAAAAGATCTAAGTACAGAAAAAAACTCAAGTGGCATTTTCATGGTGAAAAAACAAAAACCAAAGTCACTGGAGTGTTTATTGAATATAGACTCAGAATTTTAGAGCTAGAGGAAGGAGAGAAATCAGAGACATATCTTCAAATCTGGGTTGTTAACTTAGCATGCTTTATTAAGTTGTATCAACAGACCTGTTTGGATTCTGTTACGTGTTTATAATACCTGACCATGGTTCATCTCTTTTCCTCTCTCATTTGGCTCTCTTGTCAATATAATCAAGGTTTTAATAACTAACTCATTTACTGTCATATTTGGGGGCAGTTATGATTCAGTGGTAAAATTCTCATCTTTTTTATGTATGAAACCCAAGTTTGATTCTTGGCTAATGAATCTCAAGCACAGGTACCATTCATTTGCTAGTGCAGACTTATGTGTTGGTGTGGTGTTGAACAAGTTTCAGCAGACCTTCCACACTATGACAATTTAGGAAGAAAGGACAGGTACTCTACTTCTGAAAAACCAGCCAATGAAAACCGTATGGATTACAGGTCCCATCTGGTTGTACATGGGGTTACCATGAGTTGGGACTAACTCGACAGCAGCTAACAGCAACTGATAGATGAGTATGTATGAAGTAAGGAGTTAAAATCTCTTTCCTACTCCAAAGCCCTGGAGAAGTATTTGATATGCTTGTAGATCAGGTGAGCTAATCCAGGCAGTTGAATTTAGGTGAGACAATTTGTGGCCAATGGGTAGAATTCAGCTTTTTGTTTAATTTTTTTCTGAGCTGTTGCAAATAACAGGTGAGGAATTATTGCTCCATCCAGCATGCAGAAGTTGAAGAAATATTTCCTGTTGTGACTGTGCCATCCATAGTAGAAAGTGAAAGGTTAGGAATCAGAGCTGTGCACAGGGGTTAGACTAATTATTATAACTTTGTGGGACAGATATGATCTAAGGCACTAGATAAGACAAGTTTCTTTCCTTTAATAGTGTCTTTGAACCTGATGTCTGACCCAGCATCTGGTTATTTACCGCCTCACCTCTGCTTTTCTTCTTCCTGCGCTGTCCTGCTGTTCTGTGCTTATGTTCCTCATCTCTATAGGACTTCATAGGATGAGATGAAATGAAGTTTTTACATTTAGTGTATTACTATTTTATGTTGTTGGTTAGCTTCATGTACAACAGAATGCAAAGTTGCCTGGTTCTGCCCCATGTTTACAACTGTTGGTTGGTTTGAGTCCATTGTTGTAGCCACTGTGTATTTCAAGTCCCTTCCAACCTAAGAGGTTCGTCTGCCAGCGCGGTTCTTGGAAGTAGATCATAAGGCCTCTCTTCCCAGTGTATCTTAGTGTGGAAGCTGGTCTGAAACCTGCCCACCCTGAGTGACCAAGCAGGCATTTGAAATACCAGTGGCATAGCTTCTAGCATCAGAGTAACCTGCAAGCCACCACAGTGGGACAAGCTGACAGATGGGTAAAGAGACACATCCATGTTTAAAACATAACTCTGTCAGTTACATGTTGGACTATATAGAGCAGTCTTTGAGCCCCCCAAATCTTCACTTTTCCTCATCAGCAAAACTTGTAAAACACTTAACTTGAAGGATTATTGTAAAGATTGCAGGTTCTGTGATGCATGTAAAAGGCTTAGCACTGTGTCTGTGACAGAGTAAGTGTTTGGGAAATGGTAGGCACTGTTTGGAAAGTCATGTAAGTTTGGACTTTACATTTTTCTTAGAATAAAATGCGAAGTTGGGTTTTTACTTGATGTACCCTTCTGTGGGTTTTCATTTCTGTAAGTCACTGAATTTCTGTTACCATATGCTGTTTTCCGCTTTCACTGGTTTTGTAACAGTTTGTATCCATAAAGATTTACAGCCTGGGAAACCCTGTGGGGTCTCTATGCATTGGAATGGATCTGAGCACAGTGGACTTTTGTTTTGTACCTTTTATTTAATATCAGACCAAGTTTTTAGAAAATGTTTATGGAATGCATGAATTAATGATTATCTGTTTAATATTGTCAATTTGAACTGTAACTAAATTTACTTTTTTCACTATAGTTACTCCACTTATAAATGTTATATATATTCATTGCCAAGAAGTGCTCACAATCCATTGTGTGGGGTAGATACCAAACTGAAAAACTTATTGCTGCGGGGTTGATTCCGATCATAGAGACCACATAGAACAGAGTAGAACTGTCCTTTGGGTTTCCAAGGAGCAGTGAATGGATTTGAACTGCTGATCTTTTGGTTACCAACTGAGTTCTTAACCAGTCTACCACCAGGGCTCTCTCACCTGGAGTAACTGCTGTTTAAATTTGTGTGTACTTCATACCACATGGAAACTGTGCTGGCGTGGTGGTGAAGTGCTAACCAAAAGCTGGCATTTCAGATCTACCAGGAGCTCCTTGGAAACTGTTGGGCAGTCTATTCTGTGCTATAAGGTTGCTATGGGTCAGAATTGACCCCATGACAGTGGGCTTGGTTTTTTTGTTTCATGCCATATGATCCCAATTTTATTAAACAAATAATATTTTTAATTGATATTTTTACAGAATATAACCTTAAATGCAAATTTTTTTGCTCAGCATCTCAGTCTTAGTTAAATTCTCTTGGAGAACATGTTTCCATTGGCTGTAGTAAAGATGGACTTTTGTTGGAACCAGATCCTCAGTAACTTCTCACCGGGACCTTTACAGGGTGCCTCTTGGTTCTGTGAGAGCACGGCCTCTGCGGCCCAGCTAGGGCAGGGGGATTTCTAGGTGTAATGAAGTCCCAGGAGGAGGTCCAGCTGATGCCTCTTAAGTTGTCTTTGAGGGCCTTCATTGGCAACTGAGTCAAACAGAAATAAAAGGAAACATCAACGCTGGACGGGACTCTTGACCATAGAACGGCCATTCCTTTGAGCTCGTGTGTGCTGCCCACGTAATTCTTGTTTGTCCTGGCTTTAGAACCTCTAGCTGGCAATGAAAATGGATCCTATTTAACAGAGTTGAACCTGAAAGTGGAGAGCTGATTTCAGCTGCCTGCTCCTCATTAAAATTTGTAATTTGTTGATTAACCTCTTGTCTTTCGGGGAATTGGATTGGTGCCAAGAGCCCACTGGTCTTTTACCAAAGCTATGCTGTTACTTAAAATAATGTTTTTTCTTCATAAAGATTTACTATTAAATATGTAAAGCACACTATAGATAGGGTTACAAAAAGATAGTAACTCATTTACACAGCCCATTATATTGCTCAGAAAATATTTTCCTTATCAGCCATTCTGTGAAAATATCCCTAATGTAGACTTGCCAAGAGAAGGTGGACTTTTGTGTAGGCAAGTCTGAAGGAAAATGGTCATTGTGTGATTTTGATTATCAATGCAGGCTGGGCGTGTGGATTAAAGCAATTAGCTATTGAGGCATCTGTTTTAGTCACCTCGTGCTGCTTTAACAGAAATACCACAGAATGGGTGGCTTTAACAAAGGAAAGTTTATTCTTACACAGTCCGGCAGGCTACATGTACAAATTTAGGATGTCTGCTCCAGGGGAAGTCTTTGCCCCTTGTCAGCTCTGGAGGAAAGTCCGGTATTGCATCAGTCTTCGCCCAGGGAGCATCTTGGCACAGGAACCTGAGGTCTGAAGTATGCGCTCTTCTCCCGGTGCTGCTTTCTTGATGATGTGAAGTTCCCAATTTTCTGCTTGCTTCTCCTTCCTTTTCTTGTAGGATGCGAGGATTAAGGGTGGGGCAGTCCGCACTCTAGGGAAACTCCCTTTACAGTGGCGCAGGGAGGTGATCTTCTTAAGGTTTTTACAGTCCCACCCTAATCCTTTAACATACAGTATACGAGAGTCACAAAATTGAGGATAATCACAAAATACTGGGAATCGTGGCCCAGCCACGTGGCTACACATATTTTTTGGGGAACGCAATTCAATCCATGATAGCACCTTTATCATGCTCAGAGAGAGGCAAGCTTAAGACTTTGGAGTTTTATATACACACAGATGACAGTGTCCCGTGACCTGGCCAGCTTCCCATCCTGACCTCTTTTTTCTGGTTGACGTTGGTACCGACAGCTGATGTAAGCAGTGACAATTAGTAACATCAGTGTATTGGATGATGGGGATATATATGACAAAGATAAAACTTTCATCCTTTCCTTCAAGTCTAGGGGTTTTGGGGGTGCTAGTCAAGGTAACAGTTACTGCTAAAACAATCAAACGAAAACCAATTGTCTTTTAGTAAATTGAGTTATGGTGATTCCCACATGTGTCAGAGTAGAACTGTGCTCCATAGAGTCTCAGTGGCTTTTTGGAAGCAGATTGACAAAACTTTCTTCCAAAGAATCTCTGGGTACACTCAAACTACCAGCTTTTGTTTTAGCAGCACAGGCTTAATTGCTTCTACCCCAGGGGACAGTAAGTGTTGCTATAGAACTGAAAATGTGAAGATGGAGGCCAGAGTGGTGTATCACCAAGGCAGGGAGCTACTCAGTGAAGAAAAGATGGAAGAAGAGAGCAACAGAGGAAGGGTACATTTGCCAGGCATTTGATTATTTATGTAATTTAGGTTTTACAGCTGCATTGAGAGAGAGCATTGCCCTTAGTTTTACAGATGGGGACAGGGGAGGCACAGAGAGACTAAATAGAGGATAATCAGTACAGCTGACAGTAACCCTGAGATGGCATCTAGGAAGGCTGGCCCCTGACAAATACTAATGGCCAAGGTCCTGCACACTATCAAGGCTCAAGTCTTATGCAAAGGAACATTCGTGGAAGCTTTTACCACAGAGGTTCAGAGATTCTATGAATAGTTCTAGAAAGATGATGATTTATGCAATGCCTTTACACCAGTGAGGAAAATGAAAGGAAAGTTCTATCTTTAAAATAATTTTCATAGGCTTTGTAAATGAACTTTTTAATAGATTCAGTGTTTGGAACATCAGGAATTAGTCTTCCCAAGGTCCACATGTAGGATGTCTTAGGTTCTATTTTCAGTATCATCAGTGGTATATGCCATTAAAATAAAATCCATTGGCAGTAAAATCACGCAAAAGTTCCTGGCGTTCACCCTTGTGGTATATAGATCCCTTGCAACTTTGATTTTATTGTCTGGTTGAAAAAAATAGATTACTTAGCAGGTGTTGGATCATTCTCCATAAAGGAAACTGTTGCTTTCTGTTTACTCTTGTCCTCTGTCTGTAGCTCTGTCTTGCTCCACTGAAGGTTTTTATGTCTTGTAGGAGGGCCTTCTCACACTCCTGCCATTGACCACTGTCACCTCTTAGACATTAGCGTCAAATACATGCATATGCACACTTTCCATTCAAAAATTGGAATTGCATCATTAATGTATAATGAAATATACAATGAACACTTTTAGCATTTTGGATGTTCTGCTTTGGAAATTTAGTTAAAAAGGAGTTTACTATTAAGAAAATGAAGTGATGTTACATTCTGTAGATTTTTTGATATTAGTTCCAGCTTCTATAGTTGGGGCTTTTAGAAATAAGTGGTGAAATTGGGAAAGTTTCCAATGGTGGAAATTAGGACATTTTCTTATAGTGTGGTGTTTCTGAGTCATTATCCCCCAAAACAAAAACTTTCTGAATCTCTTTGGGTACCTCATAGCCTATGGGTTGCCATGAGAATTGACCTGTTTTGAAAAATTGGAACAAGGTAGTGATCAGAATCATGGGAGTTGGCTAAAATATTTGAAAACAGTTGTTCCAACAAATAACTGTACACGAATGCTCATAACTAAAGTATTCACAATAGCTAAAAGGTGGAAATGACCCTGATGCCCATCAACTGATGAGTGATGAATGAGATGTAACACACACACACACACACACACACACACACACACGCACAAATAAATATTATTCAGCCATAAAAAATAAATGCAGTTCTAATACTTGCTACATCTGAAGAGCAGCTGGTAAGTTCTCCTTGCCCCCCTTTTGGTGGAACAGTGCTTTAAACACTGTACCTACAGGGCTCCTAAAGAAGTCTTAGAAAAGGCTACAAGCATTTGCTGAGGTCTCTCAAAAAGGTGCTAAAAGATGAATTCTGCTGAATGACACACAGCCAGATGCCCTCCCATCCTTTCTTCTCATCTGCTTTTGCTTCATCCCATTTATTGTGGCAGTATGTCCCCATAAAGGCCTCTTCCCCTTGAGTTGTCTCCCAGTGCCCATGTTTCAGTCCACACTTCTCCCTCATCTCCTTGCCTTTTTGCTGGCATCCCTCACGTTTTCGTTACCGAGTTGCTCCCTGCCGCCGTAACATGCATGTCCGTGGCCTCTCTACAAGTTTTGGGTTCTAGACCTTTTGTTTTGATCAGCACTCTAAATCCATTAGAACTGAAAGAAGAAAGATGCTAGTGTGTCACGGGAAATTTGTATTTGTGAGATAAATTTCCTTCATTAATCTTCACTGGTTTTAAAATGAGTCACCTGTTAATCCTATAAAAAAAATCTGGCTCACTTGAAGTGGTTAAAAGCTTGGCTCCTAACCAAAGAGGTGGGTGTTTTGAATCCACCAGCTGTTCTTTGGAAACTCTGTGGGGCAGTTTTTCTCTGTCTTACACGGTTGCTGTGAGTTGGAATGGACTCAGTAGCAACAGGTTTTGGTTATGAAGTCCAAAGCAGGTTGAGAGAACTGAGAACTGTAACACTTAATGTGATTTTTTTTTTTCCTATGTGATGTTTTTCTGCCTTATTTTATCTTTTTATTGTGGCTTAATTTAGGTTGGAAAGAAAACTCAAAGTAATAAACACAGTTCCTATATACGTATCACTCAGGTTCTCTGAATGCTAATATCTTACCACATTAACTTTATTATGCTCTATCTCTCAATAAGTATATAGTTATCATTTTTTGGAGTTATTTGAACCATTTGAAGATGCAAATATGCAACCCTTTTGTTTTTAAAATACTTCTGTTTCTTTCCTGAAAGTATGAGTATTTTCTCATGTGATGATGGTACAGTGAGCAATATCAGGAAATTGATAACAATACAGTTACTAAGTCTATAGACTTGATTCATATATTACTAGTTGTGTGTTTTATAACAGGTCTCCAAAGTCTTAGTCTTTCTATAACAGTACCTTACTTCTTTGAAAGAGGATTATATTACTATTTTTAATTCAGTAGTATCTTCTGAGCAGTACTCAATCCACTATGAGGGCTTGAAAGAGTGAAAAAATGAATAAGACACAGCTTGGATTTTCAAACATATTTTTATTCACCTTTGAGGCCATGAAAAAAGAAAGTATCTGTTTGATTTTAAAGGTCCCTTAATAAGTTGCAGAGAGAGGAAAAAAAAGAATTGAAGTGTAAGTAAAAGAGAAATCTTTGGCCTCATCTCCCAAGGAAGCTTGCTTTTAATTTTGTGTTATTTTAACAAATCTGGAGAAAGGAGGTGCCATCTGACTGCCCTGATTCTCTGGGGACAGTTATCTACAATTAGTGTCAAGTTGAGTTGTGAGGATAGCGTTTGGCAATGGAGGAGGACCAGCAGTGGTAGCTGTGAATTAATGTCTCAGAGTTTGGATCCGTTAACAATATCTCTCGATTTCCATCACAGTGGGGCAGGACTTGGCTGGAGTGGTAGGTGAGGGTGGAGTCCTTTGCTGACTGTGGGAAAGACTGCATCTGGAGATGGAGAGGAGAACTACTGCATGGGAAGGAGCCCCCAGACATGTCAGATCCTCAGTGCCTGTGAACTTTATTATGGATTGAATTTGCCCCTGTGAAGGTATGTTGAAGTCCTAACCCTTGCATCAGTGAAAGTGACCTTGTTTGGGATGATAGAATTTATCTTTAAGTAATGAGATCATACCCAAGTAGAGTGGATCCTTATCCATGAGTCCCAGACTGGCACAAGCAATTCACTGCTCACCCTACAAACCAAAAGGTTGGTGATTTGAACCTACCCCAAAGTGCTTTGGAAAAAGACTTGGTCATCTATTTCGAAAAGGTCACAGCCAAAACAGAAAACACACAGAAAAGCTTGTAGAGCACAATCCTACTCTGTAATACATGGGGTCACCAAGTTAAAACTGACTTGAAGGCAGCTGGTGGGTAGTGGTAGAATCTTAATCCCCTCTGAATGTGTCTTATAAAAGAAAAAAACCAGGACATAGTCACACATTTGGGGAAGATACCATGTAAGATCTGTCTGTGAGTCAAGAAGCACTCCCAAATACCTTGGACTACTAGTCAGAAACTAGCAGAGAGGCATGAAACAATTATCTCTCAAAACCCCCAGAAAGAATTGACACTGCCAAGACCCCGATTTGGACTTCTTGCCCCCTGACTGTGAGAAAATAAACTTCTGTTCTTTGAAGGCACCCATTTTGTGATATTTGATTATGATGGGCCTAGAAAACTAAGACAAGCTTCAAGGAAAAGATGAGAATCACTTCAGTGAGCAGCCATTTTTAATGGTCATTTGAATGTCTTCCCCTGTTTGGTAGGAGAAGGTGCTGGAACTTTGGCACAGTGCCAATATGGGCAATCTCTGTCTGAGGTGGTATCTGTCACTTTATACCCAAAGCCAGCCAAGTGCTGTTGAGTCGGATCCAACTCATGGCGACCCTGGGGGCCAGGGTAGAACTGGCCCCCAGAGTATTCAAGGAGCGCCTGGTGGATTTGGACTGCTGACCTTGTGGTTAGTGTCTTAATATTTTATGCAAATTGCCTTATGGTAAAGGTGGAGCAAAAAATGTTTAGCCCAAGCCAGCAAATGAGTGTAGATGGAAAAAGTCCCATATAAAAACACTAATAAATCACATTCAAGAGAACATCAATGGAGTCATCGTCCATGACCAGGTAGAAGTCACCTTTTCAGTACAAGGGTGGTTTAATTTTTAGCACACTTTCTAGTTTAATGTGAGGCATAGGAACTCATTGTTCTTTTTGTAGATGAAAAATGATCAGAGATTGACATTTTCCTCTGGTTCAGCCTAAAACTGTCTCTAATAAATAGGTGTAATTTCTGTAGACATGTAACAATTTGTGATAAGATTCACTACTCATTTACTTATTTAAATATTAAGTCTGTCTTCTTTACTGTTAATCTAGGATATGAACAGGCACTTTACCAAAGTAGACATTCAGGTAGCTAACGGACATATGAGGAAAAGTTCATTATCACTAGCCATTAGAGAGATGCAAATCAAAACTACAATGAGATACTATTTCACCCCAAAGCCAAGCCAAGTGCCATCACCCCAACAAGACTAATATCCAGAGAATGCAAAATAATAAATATGGGAGAGATCATGGAGAAACTGGCACACTTACAAACTGCTGATAGGTCTGTAAAATGGTACAACCATTTTGGAAATTAATATGGTGCTTACTTGAAAAGCTAGACATAGTAGTACCATATGATCCAGCGGCCCCACTCCTTGGAGTGTATCCTAGAGAAATAAGAGCCATCGCACAAATAGATATACACACACCCATGTTTGTTCTACTACTGTTCATGTTAGCATAAAGATGGAAACAATGTAGGTGGCTTTCAACAGATGAATGGTGTCATGAACTGAATTGTGTCCTGCCCTCCCTCCCCCGCAAAATGTGTGTAGCAGTTTGGCTAGACCATGATTCCCTGTGTTGTTGATGTTGTTAGAAATCCTGCCTGTATGATATGTTGGTGGGGCAGGACTCAACGTGTAAGACTGTGTTATGCCTTAAGACAATGTCTTGGGATGTAAAGGAGAGGGAAGCAAGAAAAGAGTTGGGGACCTTATACCACTAAGAAAGAAGCAGGGCCAGGAGCAGAGCATGTCCTTTGGAGTCAGGGTCCCTGCACCTTGGAAACTCCTAGTCCAGGGGAAGATTAATGACAAGGACCTTATTCTAGAGCCAACAGAGAAAGCATTCCCCCAGAGCTAATGTGTTGAATTTGGACTTGTAGCCTACTGGACTGTGACAGAACAAAATTTCTCTTTTTAACCATCCACTTATAGTATTTCTGTTATAGCAGCCCTAGATGACTAAGAAAGAATTTGGTACCTGGGAAGTGGGGTGCTGCTTTAACAGATACCTAAAATGTGGATGCAGTGTTGAAACAGTGAATGGATAGAAGACTCAGAAGGAATTGAGGAGAACTGTTAACACCAAGAAGGGTGCAGATAGTGAGAAACAACAGTAGAGAACCGACAACACAGAACCAGGAGCTGACCCAGAGAATGGGAACAGCTGAGTGCCTGTGTGTAGGAGACTTCCTGGCAAAGTGGTATGCATCTGGGCCACTTCTTGGTGGAGCTACAGAGTTTTGGAATACTTGTCTCAGCAAGGCAGATGCAGACGTGAGGCCCAGGCCCAGAGGACACAGGAAGCAGTAGCTGAAGTGACAAGTAGCACAGGAGCTGACCTACCTAAGTCTCAAAAGGCATGGTCATGATCTCAGAGGTTTTGAAGGGCAGAGCCATGGCCTCTGGTGTTTTTAAAGGTGAAGTTGCGACTAGTTAAACTAGGACAATGGTGTGCTTAGAGTCAAGGGCACAGTTGCTGTCCCAGTGGGCCTGAAGGTAGAGCTGTAGCCCAGGGCCAATGGGCTTCCAATCTGGATAATGTGGCCCATACCTAGAGTCTGGAGGGCAGATTGGAATATTATTTTGAGCCTTGTGGGCTAATGTAATGTGTTCTGCTAATTTGCTTGGTACCTGTTATGACTTCTTTCTCTGCAGTTTCTCCCATTTCAAATGGAAGTATCTAGTTTGTGCCTGTGTTTTCCACAATTGTATTTTGGAAGCAGATAACTTGTGTTCTAGATTTCATAGCTGAAGAGGAACTCCTGGATTTTGAACTTGGACTTAAGACTTTTGATGTTATATGAATGTTTTTCATGTTGCAAAGATGTGATTTTTTTGAGGGACAAATGGTAGAATGTCATGGGTTGAATTATGACCCACCCAAAAAAGTGTGGAGCAGTTTGGCTAGGCCGTGATTCCCAGTATTCTGTGATGTTCCTCCATGTAGTAAACCCTGCCTCTGTGATGTTAATAAGGGAGGATGGGCCATAGTTATGTTGATGGGGCAAGACTCAATGCATAAAATTGTATCATACCTAGAGGCAGTCTCTTAGATTATGAAGGAAAGGGAAGCAAGCAGAGAGTTGGGGGCCTCGGACCATCAAGAAAGAAGCAGTGCCAGACACAGACCATGTCCTTTCCAAAGGGTTTGGGGTCCCTCTGGCTCAGAAGCTCCTAGTACAGGGAAAGATTGGGGACAAGGACTTTTCCCCAGGGCTAGCAGAGAAAGCATTTCCCTGGAGCTGATGCCCTGAATTTGGACATATAGCCTGTGGAACTAACAGAATAAAATTTCTTTTTGGTGTTTCTGTTATGGCAGCACTAGACGACTAAGACAAATGGACAAACAAACTATGGACTGTTCCCACAATAGAATACAACACAAAGATAAAAGAACAATTAATTTGTGAGATATAATATGAAGGAATCTAAAAGGCATTATGTTGAGTGAAATTAACCAGTTGCCAAAGAACAAATGTTATGTGAGACCACTATTATAAGAACTCAACAACAGTTTTAAACATGGAAGAAAATTTTCTTTGATGATTATGAGGGTGGAAAGGGAAATTCACTTGATAGATAATAGACAAGAATTATTTTAAGTGACGAGAAGGACAACACACAGTGCAGGAGAAGTCAGCACTACCAGACTAAATCAAAAGCTAAGAAATTTTGTGAACACTAGCAAACACTTAAAGGGACAGAATAGCAGGAGCAAGGATTTAGGTAGTATAGTTTCAGGGGACATCTAGATTATTTGGCATAACAAAATCTATTAAGAAAATGTTCTGCATTTCACTTTGGTGAGTGGTGTTTGGGGTCTTAAAAGCTAGCAAGTGAGCATTTATGATGCATCAGTTGGTCCCAATGCACCTGCAGCAAAAGAGAATGAAGGACACCAAAACCACCAGAATGTGATCTCAAGAGATGGAAAGGGTCACCTAAACCAGAGATTTCATCAGCCCAAGACCAGAAGAACTAGATAGTGCTGAGCTACTCCGACCGCCTTGACAGGGAATGCAGCAAAGAGTCCCTGATGGAGCAAGAGAAAAGTGGGATACAGAAATCAAAATTCACGTAGAAAGACCAGGCTTAAAGGTCTGACTGCAGTTAGAGGAACCCTAGAAGACATGGCTCCCTGGACTGTCTGTTAATCCAGAACTAAAACCATGTCCAAAGCCAACTCTGCAGACAAATATTACACTAGACTATAAAACATAAAATGATAACTGTTTAAGAGTGTGCTTCTGGGTTCAAGTAGATACATGAGACTACATGGGCAGCTGCTGTCCAGAAGTGAGGTGAGAAGGCAGAAAGGGGTAGAAGATGGTTGAATGGACATGGGAAACCTTGGAGTAGTTAAAGCCGGAGTAGTGCGTTGTCATATTACAGGGCTTGCATCTGGGATCATATAACAATTAATTTGAGCTGTAAACTTTCACCGAAAGCACAATAAAAGATAAATGTTAGTCTGGTGATGATTACAGTATGATCACATGTATTCTAATTCAAATCAGGGATATGGGAAGGATCCCTGCCTCACCATTGATCCTATTATTTAATGCTGATCTGGAAATCTGGCTAATTCAAAGAGACACGAGGTGTAAATAATATTGTCCAATGAATGTGACATAGTAAACAGATACAAAGAAAAAGATACTCAACTAAAACCCATGAAATGAATTCAGTTATTTAGTAATTAACGTATTAGTATATGCTCCTTGAATACTCTGGGGGTCAGTTCTACCCTGGCCCCTAGGGTCACCATGAGTCGGATCCGACTCGACAGCTCTTGGCTGGTTTGGCATATGTATGATGAAAGAACAAAGTTGCTATTTTCTTATCCCTATTCAGAAAATGGGTTGAGAAAAAAAATCATTCCATTTAATGTAATACCATTAAATGTGTAAATGTGTATACATGTGTGGAAACAAGGCATTACGTCTTGGTGAGAGCCCTGTTAGAAAGTCATGCTTCCAAATTAGTGGTTGGGAGTGTTGTCCTTGACATATAAAAGTATAAACTGTGGGCAGCTCTACAAAGTAGTACATTACAATTGTATAAAGAAAATTATATACTGAGTCATAGATAAAAGCTAAATATTATAAAATACCTGAATGAAAAGAGAGATGTATTGTGTTCTCTCTGAAAGACTGAATACTTAAAAGATGGTAAAACTTCCCAACTTAATTTCAATTTTTTTTTTTTTATTGTGATGAAGTGAAAGAATACAATCCAATTTAACTAGAGGCTATTCTGTTTCTCTGGCATTACCTCCATGGGAGCTGAGGCATGGTTCTACGAGGGGTGTTGTTCACCAGCTGCTTCTCTGTACTCCAGTGACTGGTCCCAGGTGGACTGTCTGGGACAGCAGGCTCTGCCTCCCTAATGGGAAAGATGGCATCCTATTTATGGAGTCACTGGGTCACCAATGGTCCACTGTTAAACGATGTTTATCAGTGAAGGGTAAGAAGATGTTGCTGGCCCACTTAGCTGTCAGTTCTCCAGGTGGTCTTATTTTAAAAAGTTGCTGCTAAGTGAGGGGTTGTCCCAACAGCCCCCCAAATCAGTCAGGCCTTCAGGTGTGGCAGGCCCTGCTCTCTGGCTGACAACAAAAGCACCTCATGGGCCATCCCCAGATGCTATGATGTGGTTCAGGGTAGGTAGGGGCTATGGCCTTGCTGCGATACTCTGCCAGGCCCCACATGTGTCTCTAGGCTCCGCTGCCCTACACACAGCTTTTCTGATGGAAAGGCACTTTCTGGACAGGGGCCACTGCTATGTGTTAGAATTAGCTGCAGCTAAGACCTCTGAGTAGGTGACTCCGCCTCTTAGCTGGCCAAGATGATGTCCTGCCCAAGCTGCCCTGCCTGCCATGAAACAGCAGAATCCGTGGTGCATCTCAGAAAAGAGAGGGTAGAGGGGCAGTGGTGCCCTCCGTCAGCAGCCAGGCTTCCAGCATGTGGCTACTGCAGTCACAGTCTCTCTGCTGTGCTATATGCTGCTTGCTTAAGCGCTGCAGTTCAGCTCTTAGCCAGCTCATGCCCAGCCCTGTGTCATGGATAACAAAAGAAGGCATTAGTACCTGCAATCCTCCCAAATGGTGAATCAGCAGAAGCTGGACTGAGCGTGCCACTGCCTGGTCTTTGAGATAGTTGTTCTCTCACTGGTGGCTGGTCCAACCTGACAACCCTATGCCCGGTCCTAGGGCTCCCTGGATGTCCACGCTCCATTATTGAGGAAGCATGTGTCTAGTCTTCCATCTTGGCCTCGCCTCTAATCTTAATTTTTAAAAATACCTAGTAGAGTTTTAAATCTTCTAAATTTTAATTAATTATTTATTATAAACAAGGCTTCAGGAGTTGATGGAATATCAATTGGATGTTTCAGCAAACAGATGCAGTGCTGGAAATGCTCACTCATGTATGCCAAGAAACTTGGAGGACAGCTGCCTGCTGAACTGACCGGAAGAGATCCCTGTTTATGCCCATTCCAAAGAAAGGTGATCCAACTGAATGTGAAAATTACTGAAGGATGTTGTTGATATCACACACAAGTGAAATTTCACTCAAGACTCATTCAAAAGCGACTGCAACAGTATATTGACAAGGAACTTCCAGAAATTCAAGCTGTATTCAGAAGAGGATGAGGAACCAGAGATAATCATTTCTGATGTCAGATGGATCTTGGCTGAGAGAACACCAGAAAGATGTTTACTTGTGTTTCATTGACTATGCAAAAGCGTTCAGTGGTGTGGATCGTACTAAATTATGGCTAACATTGTGGAGAATGGGAATTCCAGAACACCTAATTGTGCTCTTAAGGCATCTGTATATGGATCAAGAGGCAGTCGTGCAAACTGAACAAGGGAACACTGTATGTTTTAAAGTCAGAAAAGGTGTGTGTCAGGGTTTTATCCTTTCACCATACCTCTTTAATCTGTATGCCAAGAAAATAATCTGAGAAGCTAGATTATACCAAGAAGAATGAGGCATCAGGATTGGAGGACGACTCATTAGCAACCTGTGTTATGCAGACAACACCACCTTACTTGCTAGAAATGAAGAAAATTTGAGACAGTTAGTGACGATCAATGACATCAGCCTTCAGTATGGATTGCATCTCAACATCAGAAAAACAAAAATCCTCACAACTGGACCAGTTAACAACGTTGTGAGAAATGCAGAAAAGCTTTATATTGTCAAGAATTTCATTTTACATGGGTCCACAATCAATGCTTGTGGAAGCAGCAGCAGTCAAAAAATCAAAAGATGCATTGTATTGGAAAAATCTACTGCAAAGAACCTCTTTAAAGTATGCAAAAGTAATGTCACCTTGAAGATTAAAATGCACCTGACCCAAGTCGTGGTGTTTTCAAGTGCATCATATGCATGCAAACCTGGGCAGTGAACAGAGTAGACAGAAGAAGCATTGATGCCTTTGAATTGTGCTGCTGGAGAGGAAAGTTGAATGCACCATGGACTGCCAAAAGAACAAACAGATTTGTTTTGGAAGAAGTACAACCAGAGTACTCTTTGGAAGAAGGGAAAATGTCAAGACTGTGTCTGACATACTTTCAGCATATTCTTAGGAAGGATCAGTCCCTGAAGAAGGACATCACGCTTGATGGAGTGGAGGGTCAGTGAAAACAGGAAGACCCTTGACGAGATGGATTGACACAGTGTCGCAACAATAGGCTTAAGCATAAAGATGATTGTGGACATGGCGCAAAACTGGGCAGTTTCATTCTGTTGTTCATAGGGTGGCTATGAGTTGGATCCTAACAACAACATTATTTTTAGGTCGCAGGGTTCGTGGGAGTGGTGGAAACTGGAAAAATGTCATCAGAATTCTGTTCTAAGACTATTAGATGAAAACGCATATGAATATTTTTGATTCTTTTATGTTGTTAGAGGCTTGTGTTTGCCCATTTACAATAGGATCAGACTGTTGTGAGCTGTAAGGTTTTTATTAACTGATCTTCAGAAGTAAATTGCCAGCTGTTTCATCCTAGTCTGTCTTAGTGTATCATAGCAACATACAAGTCTCCACTGACAGATGAGTGGTTGGGACGCTTGATGTGAATTAGCTGGAAATTTAACCCGGGTGTCCTGAATGGAAGGTAAGACCCATTATCCTCTTGATATTTAATGAACTCCCAAGGTGCAGTACTTGAAATAATAGAATACTTGACCGAGAAACTGGAGACAGAATCGGTTGAGATGCAAAACCCAGAAAAAGACAGCAACATCATTACAGCATGCACGTGATAAAGGAAAGCTCTCCAGGATTATATAAAAGGAATCTTCATTGAGCTGGTCATAGAGGAAGCAGCTAATTGGTGGAAAACATGAATGCCACAACTTTCTCCCCCAGTATCTGGTGGATTTAAACTGCTCAGCTTTTGGTTAGTAGGCAAGTACTTAACCGCTGTGCCATGATGCAGAGCGACCATATTGGATGCACTTTATGGTTCTGTGCATCTATAGGATATCATCCTGCTGACCTCTGGCTGGAGGAAGGGGAGTGGGTGGAGAGGAGCAGAAAGGAGGCTATTGGGAGGATGAGACATGTATGGAGCAGAAAGGAATAGTGTGCAGTCACCGGACAGGGAGAGCAGTGGAAGCTGCATATAGGTGGCCACGTAATTTTATATGAGATTGTACATTTTCACTCAGTCATAATAAAAAAATAAAATAAAAAATGAAATGTATGTTTTAAGCAATATTAAAAACCAGTTACTGGAATATGTAATTTGTAACAAGTATGACTGTTTTCCTACTGTGTCAAAAGGTCTTCTGATCAATTAGAAATAGTCATCATCGAGTAATGAACCAAGGATTGGGCTAAATAGTTCTTCAAGAAGCTATAAAAATTATTTACGAAGATTGGAAAAAAATCAGGTTAGTTGTTGATACAAAAAGTGCGTTGAAACTGGGATTTTATGTTTTATTTTATTGAATTATGAAAGACACAAAAATGTGTCAAAATAAGGCATTACCTCTAGGTGAGCCCCGTAAGAAAATCACACTTCCAAATTTCTGGTTGAGAAAGTTGTCCTTAACAATTTTTACAACCCCTGATTCATTAGTTTCACTTTTAAGAATATGTTACAATCAAGTAAAAAGATAGAAGCATCCTTTTATTTAGTAAGAATTTTAATGAAAAAGTAGTAATAGTGAATGTTGGGATAAATAGTGTCAAAAATAGGGACTTTATTATTTCATTTATATTAAATGCACTGAAATAATACTTCAAATTTTTTAAATGTTTAATGATTAAAATATTAAAGACACATACTACCATAGTGAATATACCATTTCATCTGTATAAATATATGTACATAGGTATAATATATAGATATATATTCACATATAAATGGAAGACATAGTTTATTTATTGTGTCCTGGAAACCAGTAGTATAGTTCTTTCCCAGTACTCAAAAACTGTTTATAGAGACAATAGTTGATTCAGCTGTAAAGCAGAAATCACACTGATTACATTCTTGCCACCATACAGAGAACTCAAAACAATTATTACATCCTATCTCCTGGTTAAATAATGAATAAGAGGGAATCAAAACTTCATTTAGCAATGTCTGTTTAGTCATCTAGTGCTGCTATAACAGAAAATAGCACAAGTGGATGGCTTTGGCAAAGAGGAATTTATTTCCTCAGCATAAAATAGGCTAAAGGTCCAATTCAGGGTGTCAGCTCCACCGTAAGGCTTTTTCTCTGGTGGCTCTGGAGGAAGGTCCTTGTCTTCAGTCTTTCCCTGAATGAGCAGCTTCTCAGGCACAGGGACCCAGGGTTTAAAGGATACACTCTGTTCCTGGCAGCTCTTGTTTGATGGCATGAGTTTTCACTCCCTCTCCTTCTTTCTTTTCTATCCCAAGTGATTACCTCAGGATGCGGTATAATCTTGTGGACTGAGCACTAGTTTAAGAACACAATTGCAGCCTATTCTCCTACATTAACATATTAGAAGCAGGATTTACAACATATAGGAAAGTTACCCAATACCAGGAATCATGGCCCAACTGAAACACATATTTTTGGGGGGGACTTAATTCAGTCCTAGACAAATAACTATATAGAAAGTAATGAAAATGAGGGCATTGCATGCAACACAAAAATCAGTGGCAAATGCAAATCTATATGCAGAAAACCGAATCAGTTTAAATTCTTTTATATTAAACAGTGAAGGATGAAATTAAAGAATATGAGCTTCAGTTCAAGAAGCAAGAAGAGAAAGACATAAAAATAAAAGCAGAAATCAAAGAGTAAGAAAATACAATAAAATAGAAGTGAAGTCTTGATATATGCTGTAACATGTATGAATCTTTAAAACATTGCTCTGAGTGAAATAAGTCAATCACAAAAGGTCAAACAATGTATGATTCTACTAATGTGAAATATTTAGAAAAGGCAAGTGTATAGAGGTCAAAGTTTATTAGTATTAAGCAGGTGCGAGCAAGAGGGAGGGGTAAACAAGACTATTGCTTAGGGAACACTGAGCATGATAGAGGTGATAGAAAGGTTTAGAAATATAATGGTAATGGTTGAACAACATGATATGAACAGTGTCACTGAACTGTACATGTAAGTGTTAAAGTGGCAAAAATTTTGTTACATATATTTACTTCAATGGAAAAGTAAACAAAAATTGATAAGTTAACCTAAGAACTAGTTTTTCGAAAAGACTAATAGGCATGTAGCTACAGTAGGCTAATCAAGGACAAGAACTGGAATACACAAAAAATGCTGAATAAATCAGAACATTGAACCACAGGTATGGGCTAATTGAAAAAGTACAAAATATGAACTGTATGAAGCTGGAAAATTTTAGAGAAAGGAATTGGATCTTGCCTTATTAGTAAAATAGACAAACATAATTAGTGATGTGGTAATAGAAAAATCAGTGGAAAATTATAGAAAGTTGAGATACAATGCAGTGCTGTCAATTCGGATCCGAGAAAGTTGAGATAGAAATCCAAATATATGTAATAACCTTTCAACAAACCTCTGTGGGCCAAGGGCTAGTCATTTGTGAAAAATAAAATCAGATTTATTCTGTATGTTATGCATGAAAATAAGTTTGCAGCTAGGATGAAGATGAAGGTGCAAAACCAGACCATTAAAAGCATCTCAGGAGAATACAGAGAATAGATATGGAGACTGAGGATATGGAAAATCTTAGCCAGGCACCAGGTGGCTGTTATACCAGAAAAAAATGGACAGGTTTCATTCAATTAAAAGCAAAGCAAGCAAGAGTGAAATTTACCATAAGAAACAGTAAAGATAATTTGTTTTCAAAATAAAAGGAAATTACTCCAGCATGTGGTAATATTGTGTTCTATTGTGTTATGGTGAGTGAGTGTTTGGGGATGAGTTTATTTTGTCATATCAGTGTTGCCTTCTCTGAGTATTCCCAGTGCTTGGTTGGAGTAATTTTTGCTTCTGCTTATATAATCAATGTGCTTGTATGATTAATTAGTGATTAATTATATAAAAAACATGCATGCTTTTTATCTTGAACTCATGGTTTTAAACTAATTTGGACTCATTTTGGTCGTATGCATGATCTGTGAAATTTAGCAATTTATTGTAGACCTTTTACATTCATCTTCTGGAGGAAATATTCAATAGGGGATAATGATCTAATATAAAGTACTTTTCTGATGATAAATTCTTATTAAATGGAAATGCAGTAACGTGTATAAATCTGCATGCATTCCCATGATTGTGTATGTTGTGATCTTTTTCAGTTTTACAGATAAAAGGTGTAACTGAACCTGAGATTTTTCACATATTTATTGTATCACAACCATAAGATGAAGTGACATTGCTTTTCTGCTTTTTCAGTTTACTATAATGATGGGCAAAGAACTGCTTATGCCTTTTAATATTCAGGTTAGAGATTTATGCTAAAATGCAAGTGGAATAACATGCAGGGAAATGGTTTAAAATGGATTTATTCACATATTCCATGACTATTGAGTGTTTGCCATGAGCCAGGCAGTACTGGGCCTCATCCTAATGTCAGTGGGAAGGTGCTGAAGCAGGAAAGAGATGTCATCAGTTTTAACTGCTTAAAGGGTTATGTGAACTATGTGTAGAGAATAAATTAGGAGAAAGACTGATAAGTAGACTGGAAGCAGAGAGATGAACAAAGAAGCCAAGGGACAGGTGACAGAGGCGATTTGCCCAGGGTAATGGAGGTGGTACAAAGAGGGTTTGACAGAACCTTTGAGAGCTAAAACTGATAGATTTTCACTGCTGTTGAGTTGATTGCAACTTACAGCAACCCTATAGACAGAGTAGATCTGCCCCATAGAGTTTCCAGGGAGCACTTGGTGGATTTGAACTGGCAACCTTCTGGTTAGCAGCCCTAGTCCTTAACCACCACTAGAGTTTCCTGATAGGATTTGGTATGTGGGAATTGGCGAGAGGGATGGTCAATTACAGTTATAGATTTCAGGTTTGAGAAAAGTAAATATAAAAGGAAAAAAATGGTGTATCAGTTTTGTAGGGCTGCTGTAACAAAATACCACAAATTAGGTGCCTTTGAAAAACAGAGATATATTGTTTCACACTTCTGGAGGTGGAGAGCCTGAGATCAGGGTGTCCCACCATGTTGATTCCTTCTGAGGCTTTGAGGGAGAACTGTGCCATCTCTCCGTTTTCTGGTAGTTCTAAGTATTTCTGGGCTTGTGCCTGCAAGATCACATGGCTTTCTACCTCTGTATGTCTCTGTGTTGTCTCTTCTTTTTTATAAGGACACCAGTCACACAACATTAGAACCCACTCTCTTGTGTGACCTCATGTTAACCTAACAGATAACATTTTCAAAGACCTTATTTCTAAACTAGGTCAATATTATGAATTGAATTGTGTTCCCACAACAATGTGTGCGCCTCTTTGGCAGGGCCGTGATTCCTGGTATTGTGTGATGTTCCTTTATGTTGTAAAACCTGTCGTATGGTGTTAATGAGGGAGGATGGGCTGCAGTGGTGACGGTGGGGCAGGACTCAGGGTGTAAGATTGTTTTGTGCCGTGAGGCAGTCTCTTGAGGCATAACGGAAATAAGGCAGGAGAGCAGTTTGGAGGATCTCATAACATCAAGAAAGAAGCAGTGTTAGGAGTTAAGGAGGTCTTTTGGAAAGGATTGTAATCCCTGTGCCCCAGAAGCTTCCAGTCCAGGGCAAGATTGATGACAGGGACCTTTCTCCAGAGCCAACAGAGAAAGCCTTCTCCTAGAGCTGATGCCATGCATTTTGGCTTGTAGCTTATGGGACTGTGACAGAGTTTTTCTTCTTAAAGCCATCCATTTAGGTTATTTCTGTTAGAGGAGTACTAGATGACTAAGACAAAATTTGCTACCAGAAGTGAGGTTCTGTTCTAACAGATACCTAAAATGTGAAAGTGATTTTGATACTGAATGGATAGAAGACTCAGAAGGAACTGAGGAGAACTCTTAACACCAAAGAAGGTGCAGGTGGTGAGAAATAAGCAGCAGAGGATTGGCAGCAGTGGACAGACAGCCCCAGAACCAGACCAGTGCAAGAGAGCACTGGAGCCAGCCCTTGGAGTGAACGAGCTTAGTGCCTTTCTGATGAAATGGGATCCCCCCAGGCACTCAAAGCTGTGGAGCTACAGAGCTTGGAAACACTTGCCCCAGCAGGGCCAGATGCAGGCATGAGGCTGGGGGCTGTGAAGCCACAAGAAGCAGAAGCCAAAGAGATGAGGAGGAAGAAAAGCTGAGTGGCTTTGGTCTCAATAGGTATGTCCGTGACCTCAGGGGATTGTAAGGGTAGAGCCATGAGGGTGGAATTGGCATTCGGACTAGGAAAATTATGTGCCTGAAGCTGAGAGAGCTGAGTTGCTGTCCCAGTGGGCCTGGAAGGTGGAGCTATAGCTATAGTACAGGGCTGAGGGGTTTCCACTCAGAATCTGGAGAGTGGGCGCCAATACCTAGAGTCTGGAGGGGAGTGCCATTGTGCAAAATATCTGAGAATCAAAGATTATTTTCCAATCTTTGAGAGCTAATGTGATGTGTTCTGAGAATTTGCTTGGTGCGGTTAAATGCCTTCTTTCCCTGCAGTTTCTCCCATTTGTAATGGAAATGTATAGCTTGTGCTTGCCTGTTCTGTCATTTTATTTTAGAAGCACATAACCTGTGTTCTAGATTTCACAGTTGAAGAGGAATTCCTGGATTTTGGACTTGGACCTTAAGACTTTTGCTGTGATATGAATAAGTTTTGCATATTGCAAGAATGTAATTTTTTAAATAATAAGTTAATTTTATTGAATATTTTATTTTTATTTTTTTGTTTTTATTGTGATTGCGTGAAAGTGTACAATCCAGTTTAAATTTGCATGCGATTTTTTTGATGGCCAAGTGGTAGAATGTGATAGATTAAATTGTTTTCCCCAGGGTTTTTGTCTTGGCCATGATTCCCTGTTGTAAGTCCTGCTCCTATTAATGAGGAAGGGTTGGCAGCAGTTGTGTTGGTGGGGCAGGACTCAGTTTACAAGATTGTTTTGTGCCTTGAAGCAGCCTCTTGAGATATAAAGGAAAGAAGCTAGCAGAGAGATTTGGGGGACCTCATATCATCAAGAAAGAACAGTGTCGAGAGTTAAGCAGGTCCTTTGGAAAGGACTGGGGTCCCTGTGCCTCAGAAGCTTCCAGTCTATGGGAAGATTGGTGACAGAAACCTTCCTCCAGAGCCAACAGAGAAAGCCTTCCCGTGGAGCTGACACCCTGCGTTTGAATTTGTAGCTTCCTGTACTGTGACAAATAAAACTTCTTTTTTTAAAGCCATCCACTTGTGGTATTTCTGTTAAAGCAGCACTACATACCTAAGATAGAATTTATGACTAGCAACAGTCACGTTCACAAATGCTGTTAGCACTTCAACAGTATAGCCATTAGACTCCCATCATTCCTTTTCTTTCCCTTCTTGTTTTGATGTTTTTAGTTGCCTTTGAGTCTGCTCTGACTCAAGGTGACCCCTGTGTGCAGTGTAAAACTTATCGATAGGGTTTTTGAAGCTGTGCTCTTGTGGCAGTCATCTCCAGATTTGTCGTCAAGGTGCCCCTGGGTGGGTTCAAACATCCAGCCTTTGGGCTAGTAGTCAAATGCTTAACTGTTTGCACCACCTAGGGACTTCACTTCCCAGTTTCATTGCATCATGCTTGATTGTATCTTTCAGATGTGAAATGTTAAACCTGTAATGGAAACTCTTGTGTTGTAGTGGGTAAGTGCTATAGCTGCTAACCAAAAGGTCAGCACTCCTTGGAAACTCTATGAGGCAGCTGTGCTTGGTCCTGCAGAGTCGCTGGGAGTTGGAATCAGCTGAATGGCAATGGGTTTGGGTTTAAAGCAGTAGTTGCAAAAATCCTCTACATACGTGTAATCTAGTGTCCCAATTTCAGATTTAGAGTGTAATGCCTTCTCCTTACTCATATTCATGTCCCCTCTCTTCTTAGCAGTACATTAATATACAGAACTTTGACCTCCTGCTGCCCACATTTCCTGCATGGAGAATGCCTTTGCTGAGAGGCATTAGAAGTCCATAGCGTCAGTATTAAGTCTGAAGGCCCAGTCCTGTGAGTTCTCTGGGAGCTGGAGCTGGGGCTGGAGCTGAGACAAGAGGCGTAAGGAGGTCGTCTTTGCCCTGCTGCTCTGGGAAGCTGTTGCTTGTGAACAAGCCCTGCCCTTCTGTAGCCTCATCCTTTCTTTCTAAGACTGTAGGGATTCTCTCTTTCAGGAACCCTGGTGGCAAAGAGGTTAAGAGCTCAGCTGCTAACCAAATGGTTGGCAATGTAAATCCACCAGCTACTCTTTGGAACCTTGGAGAGTCTCTCTGCGTTGGAATTGAAAAAAAAAAAAAAAGGATTTTGATTCTCCTCTTTCCCAGTGACCTTCAAGCCTTGTGTTTCAGAGGCTCTTCTCTCATACTTCACTCATGTCCAAATTAAAGTTGGCTTTTTCCTCATACCCTGATTTATATTTGGCCAAATTCCTGTGGGACAGTTCTTCTCATTTCAGTAGCTTCCACTCCGTATTTGGGCATCACTGGCCCTCCTGATGTTCTTTCTACAAGAGGACATGTCAGGGGCTGTCCAAATGCCTTCGAAGTTCCCCCAGCCCAGACTCTGGACACTACCATTTTGTACAGCCCGTTTTCTCATGATCTAGGTCTTCTTTGTCTCTTCCACTCTGCGCGTCTGCACCAGACCCTGTGCCCGTCCTCGCTTATCTGCCCAGTGCGGAGGGGAGAATAGGAAACAGAGCCAATGTGGGGGAAGGGAGTCAAGGAAGACACCCACAAGAGGAGCTGTGGAGAGTGGTCTGCTTCCATTCAGAAAGTGGAGAACAGGGTTGTCGTGTCAGCTGTGTCTTAGTCATCTAGTGCTGCCATAACAGATGTACTACAAGTAGATGGCTTTAAGTAGAGACATTTTATTTTGTGACAGTCAGGTAGGTTAAAAGTGCACATTCAGGGTGTCAGCTTCAGGGGAAGGCTTTCTCTCCTGACTCTGGAGGAGGATCCTTGTCGTCAGTCTTCCCCTGGACAAGGAGCTTTTGAGGTACAGGGACCCCAGGTCCTTTCCAAAGGATGTGCTTGCTCTAGTCCCAGCACTGCTGCTTTCACTGTGGTATGAGGTCCCCAGCTTGCCTTCCTTTCATTTATATTCCCTCGCTTGCCTCTGTTTCCTTTATATCCCAAGAGTCTGCCCCAAGGCATAACATAGTCCCATACTTTGAGTCCTAACTCACCAACACAGCAGCTGCCCATCCTCTCTTATTAACATCGTAGAGGTGGGGTTTACAACATGAAGGAACATCACACAATACTGAGAATCACGGCCCAGCCAATTTGCTAAGCACATTTTTCGGGACACAGTTCAACCCCTGACAAGGTGTAACTGGAGAGCTGTGTCCCGCGGGCACATTCCAGTTCCAGAGCACTGGTTGGCAGCTGGCTTCCTGCCTCAGTTTCCTTTAGCAGGTTTCTGTCCTGCAGGGCATGCTCAGTTGTGTTCTGTCTCTCTGGTGTGCTCAATATGTAACATAGATATTTATTATGGCACAGAGTTCAGTCTTGAAATTCTTACTCGTTTTGGGCTCACCTCTAATCCCTGTCTTATATTTCTTTGAAAAGCTTTCTTAGAGTGGATTGTTTGTTCTGCATCACCTAGCATGATCATTTGAAAAAATGTTCACAAGTAGTAGAGAAATAGGGTCGTGCAAGCCGTTAACACACTTGACTGCTGACTGAAGGATTAGAAGTTCGAGTCTGCCCTTTGGTACCTCAGAAGAAAGGCTTTGTGATCTACTTCTGAAAAGTCAGCCATCGAAAACTGTATGGTGCACAGTTCTACTCTGACGCAAATGGGGTTGCCAAGAGCTGGAGTGGAATCTACAGCAGCTTTTTTTCCTCAGCAGCATTGACTTCTCTGTCTTGCTAGGATGGGCTTTCCTTAGTATGCAGCTAGACCTTTTGTTTGGCGTGTATGTGAAGATGTGGCAGTACTGTGCTGGCTTTCCCTCCTGGCAGCAACTTGCTGGAGCTGAGGGAATAATGTCTGGTTTAGATGTCCTCTCTCTTCTCCAGACCAAGCTTTAGGCAGATGACCTACCTCTGTTGAGCCTTGGTCTGCTTAACTATAAAATGGGGTCATAATTGCTACCTCTCAGGTTTGTAGTGCGGATCGTATATTTGCAGAGCATCCAACACAATGTCTGATACAAGGTAGACAAGAGGTCAATATGAGCTTCTACCCCCAAATAGCTAGTTTCTAGGGCTAAGATGAGCTGGTATGTTTTGAGGCCATTAGAAGAAGTACTTAGAAGGAACTTGGAGTTCACTGGCATCATACATGTATCTTGTATGCAAACCAGGAAGATGCTTTGTCACCTTGGATGCCTCTCTTTCATGTCCGATATCCAGCCCATCAATATATCATGGCAGCTCTGCTTTCAGGATATATCTGGAATTTGATCGAACCTCCCCACTCTTTCTCTACCGCCCTGATCTGGGCCACCATCCTCTCTCACCTGGCTATGAAACTGATCACCTAACTTGTATCCTTGATTCTGCCCTTGGACCCATGCAACCTATTCTCCACCCAACCACCAGAGTGTTGTAGTCAGAGCGTGTCAGTTCTGCCCTAGTCTCAGCACCCACTAATGGCTCCCATATCCCTCAAGTATAAGCTCTGCCCTCACCACATGCCATAGACCCTCAAGATTAGGCCCCATGTTACCTCTTTGCCTCCATTTCTTCCCCATTCCCCCCAGCTCTCTGCGTTCCATTTCTCTGCTTTCTGGCTCCATGTATCTTGAGCATGCTAAGACTTACTACCAACTAAGATACTGTGTGGAATCCCTGTTAGTATAGTTGTCAAGTGCTATTGCTACTAACCAAAAGGTTGATGGTTCAAATCCACCAGATTATCCTTAGAAACTCTATAGGACAGTTTTATTCTGTCCTACAGAGTCACTAGGAATTGAAATCGACTTCATGGCATGCATTTGATTTTATTTTGAAGACACTATACATATTTTACTTGCATTATTATTTTTCAGTAGGATGTAAGTTCTGGGCAGCGATTTTTGAATGTTTTCTTCATGACTGTATCCTCAGTGTCAAGATCAGTAACTGGCCCTCAGTGGGTGTCCAGTGAAAGCGTGTTCAATCAAAGACGAAAGTTGATGAAAGCATGTAACCAAGTAGCCTGTAGGTGGCATACAGTTTTCCAAAGCAAAACTATGAAGTAATGCAGAGAGTTAGCTCTTTGTGGTTGAACTGAGAGTAATAAAGGGAAATTTACAGATACTATAATCTTTTGATTTGATTAAATGATTGCACCACTCAGGAACACTATTTACCATCATTTGGTGCTGTGAATGTTATCATGGTTGATTTCAGCCATGCTTGCTCCCTGAGAATGCATTCAGATCACTGGGAGTTCTCCAGCTTTTTTCCTCTCCTTTTTTGTTTAAATCTGAAGACTCTCAAAGCAGATTAGTGAATGTATACCTACGCTAAAGATAGTTTGTCTTTCACTTGGGTGAAACAGATCGTTTGATAAATACAAAATAATTACATGCTTGATCTTATTGTTCATATACCTTATGGTTCCTGTCCTCAAAAAGCATTTCATTGCTGTCATTTTGCCAAAATTTTTATTGTGTCCCTACTGCGTGCCAGTAGGGTGTAAAGATAGATAGTCAAACAACTTCTGCACTTCCATAGCTTCCAGTTTAGTCAAGGAGGTAATGTAGGTCAGTAGGAAACTGTAAGAGAATATGGCAAGTGCCAGAAACGAGATCCAGCTTTCATAATAGCTGGGACTTAGAATATGCCAGAAACCATCCTCAGTGTAGCAAAGCACATGGTTCTCTTACAGTCAGTTGTGAGGTAGATATTGCAGTGTAACGCACTTGGCTGCTAAGCCAAAGGTTGGAGGTTCAAGTCCACCCAGAGGTACTTTGGAAGAAAGACCTGGTGATCTACTTCCAAAGAATCAATCATTGAAAACCTGATGTAGCACAGTTTTACTATGGATTCTCGATTGTATTCCATTGGTCTGTGTAACTGTCATTGCCACAGTAGCTATTTTGACTACCATGTCATTATTACATGTTCTAAAGTCAGCCTATGTATGACCTCCTACTTTGTTCTTCCTCGGTAATGCTTTACTTATCCGGGACCTCTTCCTTTTCCATATGAACTTGGAGATTTGTTTTTCCATTTCATTAAAAATAGTGCCACTGGAATTTAGATTGGGATTGTATAGTATCTGTAGAGTGTTTTGAGCAGAATAGATATTTTCAGAATGTTGAGTGTTCCTATCCATGAGCAAGGTGTGTTTCTCCACTTACAGGAGTTTCTTGCAGTAATGTCTTGTAGTTTGTTTGTATAGGTACTTTACACCTATGGTTAGATTTATTCCTAAGTATTTAATCTTTTAGGGGCTAGTATAAATGGTACTGATTTGGTGATTTCCTCTTTGATGTTCTCTCTGTTGGTGTGGAGGAATCTGACTGATTTTTCTGTGTTATCTTGTATACTGATAATTTTCTTGTGGATTCCTCATAGCTTTCTGTGTGTAAGACTGTATCATCTGCTAATAGAGATGCTTTTACTCTTCCTTACAGGTTTTGATGTCCTTTTTTTCTTTTCTAGCCTAATTGGTCTAACTAGAATCACCAGCACAATGTTGAAGGAAAGTGGTGACAAAGGACGTTTTTTGTCTGGTTCCCATTCTCAAGAGGAATGCTTTGGGGGCAGTTCATTTAGGATGATGTTGGCTGTTGGCTTTGTATAAATGCCCTTTATCATATTGAGGAATTTCCCTTGTATTTCTGTTTTGCTGAGAGTTTTAACATGATTGGGTATTGGACTGTGTCAAATACTTATTCTGCATCCATTGATAAAATTAAGTGGTTGTTTTGTTTTATTTACATAGTTGATTATTTTTCTAATGTTGAACCACCCCTGCATCCCTGGTATGAATCCCACTTTGTTGTGGTGAATTATTCTTTTGATATGTTGTTGAATTCTATTGGCTAGAATTCTGTTGAAGATTTTTGCATCTAAGTTCATGAGAGATACTGGTTTATAATTTTTATTTTTTGGGATATCTTTATCTGCTTTTGGTATCAGTGTTATGTTGGCTTTATAAAAAGCATTTGGGAATATTCCACCCTTTGCTATGTTCTTAAATATATTTAGGAATAGTGATGTTAATTCTTCTCTGAAAGTTTGATAGTGCTTCTCCAGTGAAGGTGTAAGGGCCAAGGCTTTTGTTGTTGTTGTTGTTGCTACTGGAGTTTTTAAATTACCTTTTCAGTCTTATCTTTTGTTATAGATTTATTTAGTTGTTCAGCTTTGGTTTGTGTCTGTATAGGTAGTTAGTGTTTTTGTTGAAATTCATCCACTTCTAGGTTTTCAATCTTGTGAGTGCAGTTTTTCATAGTATTCTGTTATAATTTTTTAATTTCAGTTGGGTCTGGTGTGATATCACCCATCTTGTTTCTTATTCATGTTATTTTCTCCCACTCCCATTTTTCACTTGTAGGTTTGGCCAGTGGTTTAACAATTTTGTTGTTCTGTTCAAAAAACTTGCTTTTGGTCCTGTTAATTCTTTCAATTACTTTACTGTTCTCTGTTTCATTTGATTCTGCTTTAATTTTTATTTGCTTCCTTCTGATGCCTGAGGGCTTCTTTTGCGGTTCTCTTTAGTTGTTTGAGTTGTAGGGTTGTTTCGATTTGGGCCCTTTTTTCTTTTGGGATATGTACATTTATTGCTATAAAGTGACTTCATCACACTACTTTTGCTGTGTCCCAAAGGTTCATATAAGGATGTATTTTCACTGTCATTTGATTCTATGAATTTCTTTTTCCTGTGCTTGATTTCTTAACCTATTATCCAGCAGTTTCTGAGGGAGGTGTTGTTCCGTTTTCATGTGTTTGATTTTTTTTTCCTAGATTTTTCTTTTACTGATTTCTACTTTTATAGCTTTATGATTTGAAAATATGATTTGCAGTGTTTCTGTGCTTTGGATTTTGTTAAAGCAGGCTTTATGGCCTAATATGTGGTCCATTCTGGAGAATGTTCCATGTGTCCTGAAAACTATACTTGGCTGCTGTTGTGTGAGATATTTGTGTATGTCTGTGAGGTCAGGTTGGTTGATTGTGGTGTTTAGATTTTTTGTGTCTTTATTGAGCTTTTTTCTGGATGTACTGTTCTTCTCCAAAAATAGTGTATTGAAGTCTCCTAATTATTGTGGAGCTATTGCTCTTTTCAGTGCTGATAGTTTGTGTACTTAGGAGCCCTATCATTGGGTGTAAAAATATTTAAAATGGTTATGTCCTCCTGTGTTTACCCTTTGTCATTTTATAATTCCATAGCCATTGTGATGGATTTTACTTTAGAATTTGTCAGAAATTAATACTGCCACTACGGTTTTTTTTTTTTTCTTGAATGTTGTTTGGATACCCTTTTTTCCATCATTTGGGTTTTAATTTCTTTGTGACTTTAAGATGTGTCTCTTGTAGGCGTCATATAGACAGATCATGTTGTTTTATCTGTTCCACCATTCCCAGTCCCTTTATTGGTACATTTAATTCATTTACATTCAGTGTAATTATTGATAGTATGAATTTACAGCTTTAACTTTATGTCTTATTTTATTTTATTTGTGGATTGTTGACAGTCTCTTTGTTCCAGTTACTTTTCTGTGCTGAGTCATTTTTTCTTACACATTTTCTTTTCATCTTTTTCATTGTTGTTGGTTTTGTATTGGCTGAGTCTTTATATTTTTATTGTTTTTTATTTTGATGTGTAGGGTTGTTAGTTTCTTTTTGGTTATCTTAATATTTAGCCCTCTTTTACTAAATTTCAACCAATCTTTTATTTATTGATATTTGTATTTTGTATATTGTCCGCATGAAATATCTATGATTACATGTTTTGATCCCTCTTTTTTGTCATATTATCATCTTTTACATAAAGATCCCTACTTCTAGTGTTTTATTTTTTATTTACTTTTGTGATTTGTCTATCCAGACTGATATCTTGCTACTCTGTCCTGCATTCTAGTCTTGGGTTGTTATCTGATTTTACTGATTTTCTGACCAAATGAGTCCTTTTAGTATTTCTTGTAATTTTGATTTGGTTTTTGCAAATTTCCCAAACTTATGTTTATCTTGAAATGTCCTAATTTTGCCATCACACTTGAGAGAGTGTTTTTGCTGAATATATAATTCTTGTTGGGCAGTTTTTTTCCTTCAAGGCTTTATATACTAGATCTGACAATTAAATCTGTGAACTCAACTCTTCCAAGTGCTACATACTTCATTGTTGAGTATCCCTGTCACTTTCGAAGTACTGCACTTGGGAAGCTATGCATTGAGGCCAGTGTCTAGTCGACACTTCAAAACAATTTGGGAATTCTTTCTGGAATGGCCGTTGCACTCAGTGGCAAGTTAGTGAACTTAATTGTATAGTTGTCTGTAAGGGAGCTTTTTTTTATTTTTATTTTTATTTTTTATTTAACATGACTGAGTGAAAAAGTACATTCCTGTATAACTTTACCTGCCCACCTATATGCAGCTTCCACTGCTCTCCCTGTCCGGTGACAGCACACTGTTCCTCTCTGCTCCATACATGTCTCATCCTCCCAACAGCCCCCTTTCCCCTCCTCTCCACCCACTCTCCTTCCTCCAGCCAGAGGTCAGCAAGATGATACCCTATAGATGTATAGAACCATAAAGTGCATCCAATATATGGTCACTCTGCATTGCCAAGTCCAATCCGTTCCTGTCCAAAGAGTGGACCTTTGTTATAATTTATGGGTAAGGGCAGCATCAGGGCCGGGGGCCATGATCTCAGGGGGACTCCGAAACTGCTGGACCATCAATTGAGGCCTTTTAGTGGAGATCTCAGGATGTACCTCTTTTTATTCTTGTGTTGCCAGTGAAACTCCTCTCTGTGAGCTCCATGGTGGCTATCACTGGTGGTGGCCGGGCACCATCCGATTCTTCTGCTCTGTAAGGGAGCTTTTTTAGCCGGTAAACAAATAACTATTGGAACACCTACCTGCTCACCTGATCTGGCCCCAGTGATGTTTTTCTTTACCCAAAGATATAGGAAATATTGAAAGGAAAGCATTTTGATGACATTCAGGGCATCAATGGGGTAATATGCCGACATCTGTGATGGACAATCTGGAAAAAGAGTTCCAAAATTGCTTTGAAGGGTGGACTAGGTACTGGCATCAGTGCATATCTTCCCAAAGGGAGTGCTTTGAAAGTGATCATAGTGATATTCAGCAATGAGGTATGTAGCACTTCTTCCAGGATGAGTTTGTGAACTTAATTGGCAGTCTTTGTATGTTATCCCATTGCCATCTTGCCTGCATGCTTTTTGCTGAGTAGTCCACACTTAGTTTTATTGACTCTCATTTGTAGAGTATTTTTAGTTTATCTCTAGCCACTCTTAAAATTCTCTTTGTATCTTTGGTTTTGTAAAGCTTGATTATAATATGGCTTGGTAACTTTGGGGATCTACTGTGTGTGAAGTTTACTGAATGTCTTGAATAGATATCGTCTCATATTGCACTATATCAGAAATGTTTTCTGCCAACAAAGCTTCAACAGTATTCTTTGTGTTTTCTGTTATTTGCTCCCATTTGTGGTACTCCACTCTAACTCATAGGTCATTCCTCTTGATAGAGTCCCACATAATTCTTAGGATTTCTTTATTTTTAAAATTCATTAGTCTGATTTTTCCTCAAATATTGCTGGTGTCAAGTGCTCCACCTTCAGTGTCACTGATTCTAACTTGCATTGACTTAATCCTGCACCTTTCACTTTCTATTATGTTGTCTAAATTCTGAAATTTTATTGTTAATCTTCTGAGTTTCTGAATGCTGTTTCTCTATGCTTTCTTGTAGTCTATTCAATTTGTCATTATATTCTTCTCTAAACTACGTAAGTATGTCTTTCTTGTCTTGTTCTGTATTTTCCCTGATCTCCTTCCTGACCTCTTGAAGAGTTCGAAATACTTATTTTTATTTATTTATTTTTTATTTAATATGACTGAGTGAAAATGTACATTCCTGTATAAATTTACATGCCCACCTCTATGCAGCTTCCACTGTTCTCCCTGTCCGTTGATAAATACGTACTTTTTGTATTCTATATCTGATAATTCAAGGAATTTTGCTTTATCTACACGATTTTTTAAATTTTTTGTTTTGGGAGCTTTCTGAATTCACGATGATTAGCTTCTTTATGAGATTTGATATTGAATTGTTGTCTCCATGCCGTCAGGTAAATGTGAGAAGTATTTATCCTGACAGAGAGTTTTTGGATCCTTGTGGGGTAGATTTGATGAAAATTATTTGTCTTTTGCTGATTGAGTGCCAGTTCTAACTGATTCTTTGGAAATGAGTGTACTTTCTACCACAAGGTCTCTTCTGATGTAGAAAATGCATTCTGAATGCCCCTGTTTGCTTTTCTGCTCTTATGCCAGCAGTTGGAGTCAGGTCTGGCAACTCCTCACTGCTTCTGAATCTTCTTACTGTCTGTTGTCCCTAGTCTAACTTCTCAACTTTACCTTTGGTATCCAAGGTGCATAGAATGTAATACATAATTGATTCATTTGTTTTAGGGGGAGTCTTTGTTGTAAGAGGGATGACAGGAAGCCTCTGATTACTCTACCATCTTCACTCTGCCTCCTAGGCCTATATTCTTAGAGGGTTAATTTTGTTTAGTAAATCCTCTCCTTACAATCAAACAAAAACCGTATTTTAAGGGATTGTTACATTGAAATAACTTAGATAATGCTGAGACTTCATGACATTTTGATGATGCCATTTTGGTTTGGATGCAGCTGTTTCAATGCTAGAGGAAGGCTGATATAGATTGGAAACTAAACCATTCAGCAAACATTCTGCTATTTAAAAAATTACTGTGTAGGGTGTGAAACAGTCATCTTTACCCCACATGTAAGCTTTACAGTTACTGTAACTCTGAATGAGGATTAAAGTATAAGTAGGGGTAACAGGTGGATTCTGAGGTTGAGAGAGAATCAGAGATGGGGTACATGATGAGGTGAGAGTTACTTAGGCACAATCTCAGATATATTTTCATTGTATTTGTGTATTCCAGAAAGGGACACCAATAATTTTTTATAAATCTCTGCTTAGCTTGCATCTTAAATGGTCTGAATCTCTTATGGTCAGATTTATGCCAGAATATTTAATTCTCCAGTTTTATTATCAGTTAATAAATTCACTAATTTTAATTGGCATTTGATTAATAACAGAATTTAGGGTACATTCCATTTTAAAATGTAGAAAGTGTACCTGTCTGCTCATTGCATACCTTCTTATTGTGCTAGCCGTATTTGATTGAATATCGGGTGGGGGAAGGGTTTTGAGAATAGAAGGAATTGTGAAGGAGGATATTTAAACTCTAGATGTCCATGAAATCTTCAATTAAATCTTACCAGTTGTTGCTGCAATCTCAGCAATGTATGAATTAAATTTGGTATCGCAAAAACTTTTTAATGACGGTTTGGAGGTAAAGAAATACTATCCTTTAGAATTTAAGCCAGTTTTAAGAGATTTTCCAAAAGTGTACTTTTCCTAATTATAAATATCCATAACAAACTAATCCAATATAAAACAAAAACTTGAACCATTGCTACTGCAGTGATTCCAACTCATGGTGAACCTATAAGACAGACTAGAACTGCCCCATAGGGTTTTCAAGGCTGTAATCCTTAAGGAAGCAGATTGCCACATCTTTTTCCCATGGAGCAGTAGGTAGATTCAAATTACTGACCTTTCAGTTAGCAGCTGAGCGCTTTAACCGATGTGCAGCCATGGCTCTTAGGCATAGAATAGAGTCAGAGATGTGGTCTGTGGTTATTACAGGAAAAACAGTTCAAACTCTAAAGTTAAGTGGATATGTGCTCTAATTTAGACTCTGCTGAACTAATCATCTAATCTGTTTAAACCTCTTCACCTGCAAATTGATGATAAATACCTGTCTTGCTATAAAATAAAGAGAAGGGTTGTACAATGCTTGGCACAGCATGTAGGGTAGGGTGGGCTGTTAGTAAGTGGTAGCATGGCGGTACTGATGAGGATGATGATAAGCAAAATTTATACCTGTGGTCTCAACTGTTTGACATGATTGAATAAAGTGAGTTTATGTATTTACTTTCTAGGGTTGAGACACCTGTTTTCATCTTCTATTTCCACATGAATGCAGTGAATTTAAGGGAAAAAGATCAGTCAGTGTTGCTTAAAGCTGGCTCACTAACAAATAGCACGTTCATATCTTGACTCATTGCCCAAGCATCAGTTACTATCTAGAGTTGTGAAATTAAGCAGATAGTCTTGATAATTTTTGAGATACCAGAGATCAGCACCACCAGAGAGAAAACTCTGAAGTAATTGCTGACACTTGATGTCGCGCTGTCACAAAATCCAAAAACGTTGACACCACTGGAATTCTAATGTAAGGTTTATTTCTCTCAGAATGCCTTAAGAAAAAAGACTTCTATTGAGAAGAGCGCAAATAGATGATACAAGAGCAGTAGAATATTGGTGATTGTACAAGCTGCGTGGTGTGTGTGGGGGATTTATTATATCATTCTCTTATGTGTAAGTTTGAAAATTTCCACAATAAGAACATTCCTACATTTAAAAAATTCTGAGATACTTCTTGTTGAAATATTTGGATATAGTCAACATACTTAAGTCTCATGCCTGGTCTTCATACAGCCATCTTTTAAGTAGTTTTTAATGTGTAATGTCATTACTTGTAGTATGAGATCGTTTAAAAGGGCAAGAAGATAAAGGCTTAATAATTCAGAACAAATATGGGAAAATTGTCTCAGTGCAAAGAACTGAAGCTTAGGAAAAACTCCTCAGGACAGCTCCAACCTCACAATCCTCTGGTTTAAGGATTATGTAAGAGAAATCCTCTGTCTATTCTGAGTCCATAGCTACGCATATATTTATATTTAATGTTCCCATCAGAAGTAACCAGTTCTGAAGCATTATTGAGATTTGGAAGTTCTACCATAAACCTCACAAAAATGATGAAGGGTATTCCCAAAATAGCCCTCACTGCATTTAAATACTCTATTAGCATAGACAGGAAAATTCCACTGGCATGGTAGATGTAAGGCTATTAAGTAGATCTGTATAATAAAAGCATAGGCTAAATTTGGGTTTGGTTTATGATATGTAAAATACTATGAAAACCTAGTATAAAGAGCTTTTGCTCTATTATTTTGTCACAGACTTATGTGTATAAAGAGAATGTATTTTTTCTGAAACTAGGTCTGTGTCCTCAGGATTCCAACCTACTGATGATCTCTGATCTTGCTGTCAACATCAGTCTGCATCTTTTTAGTTTGCAAGAACTTCCTCCAGTGCTGCCATTGTTAACAGTACTTATGTGTGTCTTCTTAACACTGTGAAAGCTTGTGGTCAATTTATGACTACTACCTTCTTTTTGGTAGCACTGGTGGCCCAGTGATTATGAGCTTAGCCGCTAGCAGAAACAGTGGCAGTTCAAATCCAGCAGACACTCCTTGAAATCCTATAGGGCTTTTCTGCTGTGTTTTGTGGGGTTGCTATAGGTTGAAATGATCTCACCAACAATGCGTTTAGATTTTTTTTTTTGGTTACCCACTTTATGATTGCTGAATAAATAATTTTCTTTTTTTCCCAAATAGTAGTAGTTTAGTGCATGGCTTTGGAGTCAAACGTACTGTTGTTGTTGTTGTTGGCTGTAGTTGGGCTGGCCCCCAACTCATAGGCTTGCCAACAACTTCTTGTTGGTAGCTATAATTAGGCTGGCCCCAACGCACGTGCAGCCAGTTAGACCATTTTGATCCATAGGGCATTCGTATGCTGACTTTGGGGGATTGATTTCTAGGCCTTTCTTCCAAGTCTGTCTTACTTTGGAAGTGCCACTAAAACCTGTTTAGCATCATAGCAATATGCAAACATCCACTAATAGATGAATGGTTGTGCTTGAGAAGCATTTGCTGGGAATTGAACCTGAATCTCCCATATGGAAAGCAAAAATTCTACCACTTAAACAAGTTCCCTGGAATGGTGTCTTAATGACTGTGTAATATTCAACTTCATTAGTTCTCAGATTCCTCACTGTTAGCTGGGAATAATAGTGGTGTTTACCCCATGTGATTGTTGTGGAGAGGAACTAAATACTGTTCCTAATTTACCTTTTATTCAATAAACAGTTATTGTGGGAATTACTGTAATTATGATGAATCTTTGAATTAGAAGTCTGAGTGTCTGAACATGTATCTTACTACTTCTTCAAGATGGAAATTGTCATCTTTCTTGGTTGTCATGGAGAATTCATAGCTGAATATTTTGTAACTCTTGGAAGAGAGAGAAAATTTCAGTACAAAACGTGAAGTGTGTAAGGAAAGCATAGACTTATTGACTGTTTGGCTGAAACAAACACATATACTCCTACATGCTGGACTCAAGCCCAGATCTTTATGTAATGACCATTCTATTTAGATAGAAGTTAGGAATTAGTTTTATTTAGATAGAAGTTAGCAGACTCCATCTGCTCAGATCTCTGCTGAGATAGTGATGGCATCAGGCCATGTGCCCAAGAAAGTGAAAAGGGACAATTTCCAGGAAGTTTGCTGCCCTTGAGGGTAGATATCCTAGCTTTAGTCATAAACCAGCCTTCCATATCCCTGGTAGATTCTTTGTCTTGTTAACGTGAGCCATGATTTGTGGTTAAATGTCAAGAATTACCCACCAGAGAAGGAGGAGCATGTTGATAAGGAAAACTTGAACTTTTGACAGAATAACTTGCTTCGGTGGGAGAGTCTTTGATGGATGATGACATTCGCTGAAAAAGAAGTGATAAATGTTGATTTAAGAAAGAAAAAAAAAAAGTCTTAGAAGATGTACAACCAGAATGTTGCCTAGAAGCGAAGATGGCAAGACTTTGACTTGCTTACTTTGAACACATCATCAGGAAAGATAGAACACTAGAAAAGGACATGATGTTTGGTAAAGTAGAGGGTCAGTAAAAGAGCATGAAGATCTCAATGACATGGACTGACACAGTAGCCACAGCAGTGGACTCAAAACAGCAATGATTGTGAAGCTAGAACAGGACTGAGCAGTTTTTTCTCTTGTTGTACATAAGGTCACCTTGAGATGGAACAGACTTGATGGCAAATAACAAAGCAAAACAACAGGAATTGGCAGTTGACTAGCCTGGTTGCAGAGATGCGTCATGAGGTTTGTTGCATCTGGAATGATATACAGCTGTTGGCTGACAAGCCGTAAAAGCAGTGGCAACTGTCTTAGTTATCTAGTGCTGCTGTAACGCCACCGAATGGCTTTAACAAACAAGTTTATTCTCTCATAATCTCATAGGCTGTCAGTCCAAATTCAGGGTGTTAACTCCAGGGGAAGGCTTTCCCTGGCAGCTCTATAGGAAGTTCCTTGTCATCAGTCTTCCCTTAGGTTAGGGGCTTCTCTGCACAGGCACTGTCTGTTCAAAGTGGGTGCTCTGCTCACAGGGCTTCTTTCTTAGTGATAGAAGGTCTCTCTAGTTGCCTCTCTATTTTATATCTCAAAAGAGATTAGCTCAAGACACAATCCAATCTTGTAGGTTGAGTTCTGCCTCATTAACATAACTGTTGTTTATTTCACCTTATTAACATCATAGAGATAGGACTTACAACATACAGGAAAATTATACCAGATGACAAAATGGTGGACTGTCACACAATACTGGGAATTATGGCCTACCTAAATTGATACTCTTACTTTTGGGAGACACAACTGAATTCATGACAGCAGCCGTGCAGCAGTGGCCTGTCTCCTACTTGCAGGACCCATTTCCTAGAGCTTGGTTTCTACTAAAAGAAATAAATTCTCCCTTGAGAAATAGCTGATTCCAGGTGTGAGCAGGAAATGTACACCATGAGCCTTAGTCTGGACTATCCCACTAAAGCAGGGAAGCTATTAAAACTACTTGGGTCAATTAAAGTGGACACAGATGCCAACTTGCAGGTTTTCTCCATGGACTGAAATGGCACAGTCACAGTAACGAAAGGATAATGGCTGTAGTGGATTAACGCACGTAAAATATGTAAAAAAATGAGTTCATAATGATCCATAAGAAACCCTGGTGGCATAGTGATTAAGTGCTGTACCTGCTAACCAAGAGGTTAGCAGTTTGAATCTGCCAAGTGCTCTTTGGAAACTCTATGGGGGCTGTTCTGCTCTGTCCTATAAGGTCACTATGGGTCAGAATAGACTTGATGGCAGTGGGTTTGGTTTTGGGTTTTGAAATGACCCATGCTTACAGTGGTTGGTAAAGTAGAGGGTTAGTGAAAAAGAGAAAGACCCTTAGCAAGGTGGGTTGACACAGAGGCTGCAACAATGGACTTCAACATAACGATTGTGAGGATGGCTCGGAACCAGGCAGTATTTTCTACTGCTGTACATAGAGTTGCTAAGAGTTGGAACCAATTTGACAGCTTCCAACAACAACAATGAAACCAAAAACCAAACCCAATGCTATAAAGTCGAATCTGACTCATGGCAATCCTGTAGGACAGAGTAAAACTGCTTCATAGAGTTTTAAAGGAGCCTCTAGTGGGTCTGAACTGTCAACCTTTGATTAGGTGATGTAGTGCTTAGCTACTATGCCACCAGAGTTTCAGTGATCCTAAAATCTTTTTTTTTATCATGATTAAGTGAAAGTATACAATCCAAATCAATTTTGCATGCTTGCCTATCTACAGCTCCTCTGCTCTCCTTGCCCCGTGACAGCACACTCCTCCTTATCATTTTATACTTGTCATATTCTCTTAACAACCTCCTGTCCCCTCCTCTCCACCCTTTTCTCTCCCATCCCCAGAAAGGTACCGTCTGGTTCTTCCAGTCACATGTTAATACAGTCTCCCATTCACATGGGTCCTTCTGTCTCCTGGGCTCTGTTTCGCACATGTCTTTGGTGTTCTCAGTGATCATCTATTCTGGCTGAGTTAGTACCATTTGGTATACTTCTGATGGCAGCTTGCTAACTTTTAAGACCCCAGACTCCACTCACTGATACGGATGCAGAAGACTTTCTTAGCAATAGGCTAGTTATGCCAGTTGACCTCAGTGTCCCTTGAGGACATGATCCCCAGACCCTGCCCCTTCTACTCTATCCTTGCAATATTGAGTTAACATTAGTAGATCTCCCTAATCTATAATCAACCATAGCCCCCCCACCCTTATAGCACTCAAAGAGTGTTTTCTTCTGCACAGAAGTCTGTTTTTAAGTCCTTATAGCAGAGGTCTCGTGCAGTATTTGTCCTTTTGCCACTGATTGATTTCACTCAACATAATGTCTTCTAATTGAAGCCAGGTTATGAGATCTTTCCTAAAAGCATCTTTTTTTTTTTTTTTTGAAATCATTGCATAGTGTTCCTTTGAGTGTATGTACCATAGCTTGTTTATCCATTTGTCTGTTGATGGGGATCTAGGTTGAGTCCATCTTTTTGCTATTGTGGACTGTACAGCAATAAACATTTGTGTGCATGTGTCTGTTCATGTGACAGCCTTTGTTTCTGTAGGATAAATTCTGAGTAGTGGGGTTACTGGATCAAATGGTATATCTATTTCCAGCGTCTTAAGAAAGCACTAGATTGCTTTCCAAAGAGGTTGTAACTTTTTGGAGTCCTACCAGCAGTGTCAGAGAGTTCCAGTCTCTCCTCAGCCTCTCCAGCATTTGTTGTTGTGTGTTTTTTGGATTATGGCAGACTTGTTGGGGTGAGAAGCTATCTTGTTGTAGTTTTGATTTGGATTTCTTTATTAGCTAATGATTGTGAGCATTTCCTGATTTGTCTTTTGGCAGCCTGGATCTCGTCTTTGATGAAGTGTCTGTCCGTCTACTTTGCCCATCACTTAATTGGGTTATTTACCTTTTTCTTGTTGATATTTTTCAGTACCTTGTAGATTATGGAGATTAGATGTTGGTCTGACATGTAGTTGCCAGTTTTTTTTGTCCCATTGTGTAGGTGGTCTTTTAATTCTTTTTATAAAGTTTTTGCCTGATCAGAAGTGTTTGATTCTTAGTAGTTCCCATTTATCTATTTTCTCTTTGCTGATTGTGTTTTGTCAGATTTTGAAGCCTGTCTAAGCTGTGTATTAGAACTTCCATCATTGATCCTAATTTTTCTTGGATGAGCTTTATTGTTTTAGGTTTGATATTTAGTCTTTTATCTATTTTACGTTAGTCTTTGTATAATGTGTGAGATATGGGTCTTTTTTCAGTTTTTTTGCAGATGGATATCTAGCTTTGTCAATACCATTTCTTAAAGAGACTCTTTTTACCTCAGTTTACAATCTTAGGGCCTTTGTTGGATATCACCTGTTCATAAGAGGATGGTGGGATCTCTGGGTTCTCAACTCTGTCCCCTTGGTCTATAAGTCTTTTCTTGTACTAGTACCAGGATGCTTTGACTGGTATGGCAGTGGAATAGGTTCTAAGGTCAGGTAGTTTAAACCCAATTTTAACTTCTGAATATCTTTTGAACTTCTCCATGTGAAAAGTGTATGACTACTGTAGTATATCTCTCTTTTTAATGTGATAGTGTGATAGTTTTTGTAATATTATCACTGGTTCCTTTCTTTTAATATTGTAGTTTTGTTTGGTTTTTGTGACTTCCCTAATTTAGTAGATTTCTGGATGCTGTGTCCTGCATCACCTCCTTAATTATACACTTGATGGTTTTATCTTTATAAGCAAAGAGCTTCTTTCAGTGTTTCTTGTAGTTTTGGTTTGTTTTTTACAAAATCTCTAAGCTTCTGTTTATCTACGAATGTCTTAATTTCATCTTCATATTTGAGAGACATGTTTGCAAGATATATAATTCTTGGTTGAAAGTTTTTCTCCTTAAAGGGTTTGAATGTGTTATCCCACTGCTTTCTTGCCTTTAAAAGCATCTGTTTATGTTTCATTTTATTACACTTGATTACGATATGTCTTGATATCTTTTTTTTAGGGCCTATTTTTTTTTATTTAACATAACTGAGTGAAAATGTACATTCACGTATAAATTTACATGCCCACCTATATGCAGCTTCCACTGCTCTCCCTGTGCGGTGACTGCACACTATTCCTCTCTGCTCCATACATGTCTCATCCTCCCAACAACCTCTTTTCCCCTCCTCTCTGTCCACTCCCCCTCGTCCAACCAGAGGTCAGCAAGATGAAATCCCGTAGATGTTTATAACCACAAAGTGCTTCCAATATGTGGTCATTCTACATTACCAAGTCCAATCCACTCCTGTCCAAAGAGTGGACCTTTGTTATAATTTATGGGAAAGGGCAGCATCAGGGCTGGGAGCCATGCTCTCAGAGGAACCCCAAAACCGCTGGACCATCAATTGAGGTCTTTTAGTGGAGATCTCATGATGCACCCCTTTTTATTCTTGTGTTGTTTAGGGCCTATTTTGTGTGGTATTTCATACAAGTTTTGGATACCTATGTTTTCTTCTTCCGTAATTTCAGACAAGTTTTCTGTCAGCAACTCAACAACAATACTCTCTCTGTTTTCAGCTATCCCTCCCTGTTCAGGAAGTCCAGTTGTACATTATTCTTCTTAATAGAGTCCCATGTGTTTCTTAATGCTTCTTCATTTTTCTTATTGCTTTTTTCTGATTTCTCCTCATAAATGCTGGTGTCAGTTGCTGTATCCTCAAGGTCACTAAGTCTGACTTTCATCTTCTCAATTCTGCTCTTTTGGCTTTGGATTGAATTGTCTAAATCAGTAATTCTGTTATTGATCTACTGGATTTCAGATCATTGATGTTCCGTCCAGGCAAATAGCTTGCTTAGTTTTTCATTTTGCTCTCCTTCATTTTATTTAATATCTAGGAGGGCTCTCTGTATAATTCTTTTGTATTCAACCTGTGATTGTTTCAGAAAGGCTTTGTCATCTGGGAAGTTTTTTGATTCTTTAGGAGCCATGGTAGACTGTTTATTTAAATGGTTAGCAATGGTATGTTGCCTTCAGGCCATCTAGAGGCTGTTTAGTTTCTCTGGTGTTACCTCAACAGGAGCTGAGAAGTAGTTCTGAGAAGGGAGTTGGTCATCGGTTGTCTCTGTCTACTCTAATGACTGGCCCCAGTGAACTCTATGGGGTGGCAGCCTCTGCCTCCTTGCTGGCAAAGATGGTGTACTACTTATGATGTCACTGGGGAGGTGTCAGCTGACTGTATGGCATGGGTCAGTAAAGGCTGGAATAGATGCCACCAGGCCACAAGCAGTTATTTCTCCAGGCAGTCTTATTTTAAAAAGCTGGGAGCTGTCCAGCCGCTGCTGAAATCAGTCAGGCCATCAGGTGTGGCAGGCCCTGCCTTCTGGCTGACAACAGAAGCACCTCTTCTACCATCTTTAGATGCTATGACAAGTTCAAAGCAGGGAGCTATTATGACTTTGCTTTAATGCTCAGCTGGGACCCACCCTTAAGATAACACTGTACTAAACACAATCTTTCTTCTGGAAAAGTGCTGTCCAGACTGGCACTGCTTTTCAGCTTGGGTATTAGCCTCTGCTGAGTCTTCCAGTTGGGTGACTTCACCTCCTAGCCAACCAAGATGGTGTCCCCACTGAGCTGCCCTTTCTGCTGTTTCTGTGGTGGACCTCAGAAAAGAGAGGGTGGAGGCCAGTGATGCTCCCAGTCAGCAGCTGTGCCCTCAAAATGTGGCTATCCCACACACTGTCTCTCTGCTGCACTTTACGATGTTTATTTTAGCACTGCAGTTCAGCTTATTTGCTGCCTCATGACCATCCCCTGCCTCCCAGATAATAAAGATGGTATAATTACCTGCAATCCCCACAGGTGGTGAGTCAGCAGGAGTAGGGCTCAGTGTATGCTGCCTCATGTCAGAGAGAGGTAGTTTCCTGTTTAGTGGTGCATAGTCCAGTCTAATAACCCTGTGTCATATTCTAGGGCTCCTTGGGAGTCCAGAGTACTCTGTTCAATTATCAGTCCAGGCCTTAGTTCTCAGAGTTTTTCAGAGGCATAGTGGACTGCTTCTTTAAATGGTTAGTTATGGACAGTTGTCTGTGTGCCATTTAGAAGCTGTTTGAGTTCTCTCCTGTTACCAACAGGAGCTGAGGCATAATTCTAAGAGGGGAGTTGATCACCAGTTGTTTCTGTACTCTAGTGACTGGCCCCAGGTAAACTCTGTGGGGTGGCAGGATCTGCCTCCTGGCTGGCAATGATGGTGCCCTACTTATGGAGTCACTGGGTTGATGTGAGCTGACTTTATGATGTGAGTCAGTGAAGGGCAGAGGAGATGCTGCTGGGCCTCTTAGCAGTACATTCTCGAGGTGGTCTTAATTAAAAGGTACTTTACTTCTGAGTGGGGAGGTGTCAAACAGCTACCAAAAACAGGAACTCAGGTGGGGCATGTTCCACTTTCCAACTGATAACAAAAGTATCTCATAGGCCATCCCCATATGCTATGACATGGTTCAAAGTAGGGAGAGGTTAGGGCCTTCCTGCTGTCCTCTGCCAGACCCCACTTGTAAATGTAGATAGAAATTGTCTGAAACACTGCTTTTATTCTGGAGAAGCACCTGCCAGTGGGCTGCTGCTTTGCTTGAGAATCAGCTGCAGCTAAGGTCCCTAGCTGGGTGACGCTGCCTCCCAGGCAACCAAGATGGCATCCTGGCTGAGCTGCCCTTCCTGCTGTGAAACAGCAGAGTTCATGGTGTGGCTCACAAAAGATATGGTGGAGAGGCAGCGGTGTCCTCATTCAGCAGCTGGGTTTTCAATATGTGGCTGTCCCACACACTGTCTCTCTGATGTGTTATATTCTGTTTACTTAGGTGCCGCTGTTCGGTGCATTTGCAGGTTCATGCTCAGTCTCTGTCTCCTAGATAACAAAGAAGACGTCAGTACCTGTAGGCCTCTGAAATGGTGATTCAGCAGGAGTAGGGGTCAGCAACTGCTGGCTCATCTTTGAGAAGGGTAGTTTAGTGTATTAACTGGTGCCTAGTCACATCAGACGACACTATGTCAGATCCTGGGGCTCCCTGCTCTATTCATTTGTCATTCCAGGGCTTAATTCTCAGCAGGAATTGAGGACACCTCTGTGTAGTCCTCCAGCTTGGCCCCACCTCCCTAAAATCTTTTTAAATTAAATGCATATTGGAAAATAAACTGGTTATAATCAGGTCTTTTTTCATGGATTTAGACAGATGAGGATCAAATCATAACCTTCTAGAACACAATGAAAGTTCCATCTCTTGAGTAACTTTGTCACTGCAGAGCAGAACTCAATGTGCTGAAGGGTGTAGAATAGTGATGGTGGAAAGGGAGTGGTCTCTGGGAACAATATCCAAGGGTTGTTGCTCACTGACAGGAAGACTCCAGGACCTGGTGGGGAGTGTATGGTCCATTGGCTTCTGGCCCAGTCTTGTGCTGCCTCCACAGTGCTCAACATATGGTCTTCAAAGCTTGTCCCTCTGTATTGCAATTTTTATTCAGTGTTTCTTAGACCATAAGCTTGTCATGTTTTATTATCTTTTAGCATTCTCATTGTCTATTGGAGTGCCTATATTATAGCACTCAATAAATATTGAATGAATATTAACCATATAAACAGGAGTTCATCTTCAAATTTAATAAGGAAGTGAGGAAGTATCACTATGAATATCTACATATGTATTTCCCCCATAAATCCTGTGTTATATGTTTCTGTTTTTTAATGTCCTTACATTATTTCAGAAACCTTGGTTGCATAGAGTGTAAGTGCTACATCTGCTAACCAAAAATTTAGCAGTTCAGATCCACTAGGTGCTCCTTGGAAACTTTATGGAGCGGTTCTACTCTGTCCTATAGTGTTTTTATGAGTCAGAATTGACTTGACAGCAGTGATTTTGGTTTTTTGGGGGGTGGGAGGAGTTATATTTATTTCTCTCTGAACTACCAAAAAGTGTGTGGCTTATGCTTGATTGCTGAAATATTTTTAGAAAGCCACCACTGGTTGAATAAATATTATGTGATAGATTTTATAGTTGTTATTAGCTGTCATCAAGTGCATTCAACTCATGGCGACCTCACGTACAACAGAACGACACACTACTCTGTCCTGTGCCATCCCCATAATTGGTTTGAGGCTTGAGCCCAATTTTGCAGCCACTGTGTCAGTCCTTCTCATTGAAGGGCTCCCTCTTTGCTACTGACCCTTGATCTTACCAAGCTTGATGTCTTTCTCCAGGGACTGACCCCTGCTGATAACATCTCCGAAGTACATGCGATAAAGTCTTGCTATCCTTGCCTCCAAAAGAGCACTCTGGCTGTATTTCTTCCAAGACAGACTTGACTTTTTTGTTCTTCTGGCAGTCCCCTGTGTAGTCAATATTCTTCCCCAGTAGCATATTCAAAGACATCAATTCTTCTTCAGTCTTCTGTATTCATTGCCCAACTTTTACATGCATAGGAGGCAATTGAAAATACCGAGGCTTAGGTCAGATGCACCTTTGTCCTTCAAGGTTACTTTTCAACACCTTGAAGAGGTCTTTGCAGCAGATTTGTGCAATGCCATGTGTTGTTTGATTTCTTGAAAGCTGTTTCTGTGGGTTTGATTGTGGATACAAAGAAAATGAAATGCTTGGCAACTTCAGTCTCTTCTCCATTTATCATGATGCTCCTTATTGGCCCAGTTGTGAGGACTTTTGTTTTCTTTATGTTGAGGTGTAATGCGTACTGAGAGCTGTGGTCTTTGATCGTCATCAGTAAGTGCTTCAAGTCCTCTTCACTTTCAGCAAGTGAAGTTGTGGAAAGTTGCATATCACTGCTTGATAATAAGTCTTCCACAATCCTTATGCCATGCTCTTCTTTAGCTAGTCCAGTTTTTCAGTTATTTGCTTGGCAAACAGATTGAATAAGCATAGTGAAAGGATACAGTCCTAATGTACACCTTTCCTAACTTTAAATTACAGAGTATCTTTTGTTCTGTTTGAATGACTGCTTCTTGATTTATGTACAGGTTCCTCATGAGTGCAATTAAGTGTTCTGATATTCTCATTCTTAGTAATGTTATCCATAATTTGTTATGATGCACACAGCTGAATGCATTTTTAGTCAGTAAAATGCAGGTAAAGATTTCTGTGGTATTCTCTGCTTTCAGCCAAGATCCATCTGACATCAGCAGTGTCACTCATTCCATATCCTATTCTGAATCAGGCTTGAGTTTCTGGCATTTCCTTGTCTTTGTTCTGTTGCAACTATTTTGTAATGATTTTTAACTATTTTTGTAATGATATTGTTCAAAGATTCTATAGTAGGCATTTTTTTTTGTTTAGCTTAATTTAACCTTCACGAGCAAATGAAATTCCTGTGTTATTGAGAAGTTAAGACTCAGAGAAGTTAAGTAACTTGCCATAGTTACTCATTTAGGAAATGGTGGAGGCTAGATCTGTTAATCTGCAAAGTCTGTATTCTGTTTACTTCACTGAAATTCAGAAATATAATCTTGGGCTCATCAGATGTTTTTGTGAAAGGATCTCTAGATGAATATTATCCTTGAGAATGAATAAACAAGACAGAGGTTATTCTTTTATCTTGGATGTTTAATTAAGAGAATGCCATATTTTCATCAGTAATAAATCATGGGGTTGTCTACTTTTATGTATTGAAAACCATTCTAAAAACTGATTTTCCCCTTAGATAGCAATGTAATGATGATAAAGAGAATTTGAATTCATAGGCCAAACTATACTTTAGTATGGGAATTTCATATGCATTTTAAAATCAGGCCCTGAGTAACAGTGTTTCGGAGTGAAGTCTTGTAGACAGTCACAGAGGGCAGTGAATGTGGCACACTTCTCTCTAGAGCCTCATGTGTCTTTTAACATGACCTTTTGGGCTAAAGCTTTGGCATATGCCAACTCATTGGGCTACTGTATCCTCTCAAGTTCATTGTTGGTTAGTAGTTTAAGAAATGCATGTGAGTGCATTCACTAGGAGAAGATCTAGCAAGATGAGCAGTATACGGAGGCACATGCCACCAACTCACACTTAGTATATGTATGTCTGTGCATATATGTGTATATTTGTCTGTCTAGCTAGCCAGCTACCTGTCATCTGTCCATCCGTCCATCCATCAATCTGCCAGCCCAACCATCCGTCTACCCCTCAAACTGTCCACTGATCCATCTATCTATCCATGTATTGTTTCAGTAGTTCTGAAACTTTTTGGTTTCAGGTTATCTTTACACTGATAAAAATAGTTGAGGACTCCAAAGAGCTTTGGCTGGTAGGTTATATCTTTTAATATTTACCATAATGGAAGTTAAAACAGAAAATTTTAAAACACAAATGTATATAGGCACACGTTCCATTAGCTGTCAGAGCAAAATGTGTAACGTGGGACCTCCAGAAAAGCCCAGTACAATAATAACTATTTAAACCTCATGAAAGGGTGTAGGGTACCCCCTGAGGTCCTTGGACCACACTCTGACAATGTGATCTGTATGTTTTTTTGTTTCTCATCTTCCGTCTTTAATCCACCTCCAGCTAGGCTTTCTACCTGCTCATGCCATTAACACTGCTCTCTCAGGTAAAGGTCATCAGTGACCTCCACATTTTAAAATTCAGTGGTTATTTTCAGGCCTTATCTTATGCTACCTCTCAAAAGCCTTTAATCCAGTGTATCATTCACTTACTCTTGAAATATTTTGTTTATTTGGCTTCTGGGTTACCAACTCACATACTCTTTTATTGATTCCACAATGTCTCCTTGACCTCTGAATACTGGTGTTCCCTGTGGCTTAGTTCTTCAAGTTTTTTTTTTTTTTGTTTAAATCTGGGATCTAGTTTCATGTTTTAAAAGAATATTTATTAGTGGATACTCCCCTGCATGTATTTTCAGCTGGATCTGTCTCCCGGACTCCGGATCTCTATATTCAGCTGCCTGTTTGACGTCTCTCCTTGGATGCCTAATTGTATCCAAACTTAATGTTTGAAAAATGGAGCACCTGAGCTCACTCCCCTGCAAACCTTCCCAGTTATGGTCAGCTAGTGCTGCTTTAGCAAAAATACCACAAGTGGATGGCTTTAACAAAGGGAAGTTTATTCTTACATTGTCCATTAGGCTACAAGTCCAAATTCAGGGTGTCCGCTGCAGGGAAAGGCTTTCTCTCTGTTGGCTCTGGAGGAAAGTCCTTGTGCTGTATTTGTGCTTGGTCAGGGAGCATTTTGGCATAGGAACCTCAAGTCTGAAGGACGTGCTCTTCTCCCGATGCTACCTTCTTGATGGTGTGAGGTTCCCAACTTTCTGCTTGCTTCCTTTTCGTTTTCTCTCGTAAGATAAACAAGATAAAGGATGATGCAACCCACACTCCAGGGAAGCTCTCTTTACATAGGAACAGGGCAGTGATCTTAGAAAAGATTTTATAGTCTCACTGTAACCCTCTCTAACAAAATCCACTCTCTTTTCCACAGACAGAGATTAGGATTTACAGCATCAGAAAATCACAGAATGGAGGGCAATCACAGTATACAAGAAATCCTGGCCCAGCCAAATTACTACACATATTTTTGGGGGGAGACAATTCAATCCATAACATTCCCCATAGTCTTTCACCTCTGCTTGTCTTTTGTCTCAGTCTAAAAACTTGGCATGATTCTTAACTCTTCTCTTTCACAGTCTTTATCCAGCTTATCAGCCAATTGTCTCTGGCTCATTCTAAAATAGATCTAAAATTCAATTACTTTCACCACCATGATTTTGTACCACCACCATAATATCTTGCCTGGGTTACTGAACAGCCTCTCAGCTGTGCTGGGGTCACTCCTTTGCTCCGTTACAGTCTCTTTTCCAGTGGGCAGATGAACCTTGTTAGAAAATAAATCAGATCTTGTCCGTCCTCTGTACTTAAGTGGCTTTTTAACTCATTCAGAAAGAAAGCCAAAGTCCTCAAGAGGCCCACAAAATCCTAAAAGATCTGCCCTCCACCCCCATTGTCTTCTTGAGGTCCATCTCACCTCTGGATAGGAGAGGCTGGTTAGCCTCATGTGTCTACTTAAGCTAAGACTCACACTCTTCACCACTATTATTTTATGTCTTATGATTGTAGGAATGGTTTCAGTTCTAGACTAACAGAAAGTATAGGGGCCATTTCTTTCAAGGACTCTACAATCTGTCAGACCATCAAGTCTAGTCTTTTTAATAGAATTTGAGTTCTGCACAGCCATTTTTCTCCCTCTGTGTCAGAGACTCTGTTGTATTTCCTGTCACAACCATCACTGGTGGGGGCTAGGCACCATCTAGTTCTTCTGGTCTCATGCTGACATAGTCTCTGGAGTATGTGGCCCTTTCTGCCTCTGGGGCTCATATTTTCCTTATAGCTCATTGATTTTCTTCTGCTCTAGGGGGTTTGATGCTGCTTATTTGACTGCTTGCTAGCATTTAAGACCCTAGACAACACTCACCAAAGTGGGATACAGAACATTGAGATAGAACTTTTTAATATCTCAAAGAAGTATAATGGGAATAGCTAATTGTGAACTCTAAATTTTAGTTAAATTTTCAAAATAATGTATAGTTTTTAAGATGTCTTTTAGAATAAGCCAGGGCTTTGATGATAGGAAGACTATTTGATTTTGAGGTAAAATTTAGACTCATACAAACATGGCTGGGTACTCTGGATATAAACTGATTTTGTAGTAGAAGAAGTTCAGTGTGAGATTCTATCTTGAGAACAAGTGCAGCTACTCTGGGGTTTTCAAATCTTTATCACAGTTTTGTTGTTACCATTATTGCATTTATTTTATAATTAACTTTACTCAGAGCAATAGTACAGTTACTCATTGCTGTTGAGAAATTCCGACTCACTGTAACTCTATAGGACAGAGTAGAATGCCTCATAGGGTTTCCAAGGAATAGCCAGTAGATTTGAACTGCCAGCCTTTTGGTTAGATGTGTCAGCTGTTAACCATTGTGCAACCAGGCCTCCTATAGATAAAGATGATTAATACCCTCCAGCCCACTCATATAGGCCATCAGGTCAGTAACTCCAGGGTTTAGCAATTTCCAGGTGTGTTACTGGAGTAGCTACAATCTAGAAAGTGAACCATGGGGCCCGGCAATGTTAATAAATAGTACTGTAAAAAAAGGAGGCTGTTTCAAGATAAAATAATTTGGGAAATAATCAGTTAATTAAAGTTTCTGCTTTTCCTAGGATTTTATTTTGCTATTGTGCATTGTAAAGCTCTAAGAAGGAGATCTAGGATGCTGTGTTCTACAAATTTATTTCAACACAGGGCCTTTTGTTCTTGTATCATCTCATTGGGGGTATTCATGAATACAGCAGTGAGTCTTTACTATTTAAGTGTCTTAAAATGTTTCATCTTTCTTTTGCTTCCAACACTAGAAAAAGAAATAAAAATTAAGTAGGAAGATCTAATTAAGTGTTTTCCTCAGCTAGGAAACAAACTCAAGGGTGGTATTTTATATATGTAGAATTAGAACAGTGCTCTGATGAGAATCTGTAAGTATATGTGAGCATCAAAACTTGATTCAACATTTAGGAGATCCACATTAGGCTAGCTTTATGTATAAATGCTTCCCTGTAACTCAGGGACTGATTTTACATTGTATGCATTTTCTTGTGCATTTATGCTCTTCCTTCCTTATGCATAATTAAAAGGTTTAGGAGAGGAACTCAGACTTGGGTGTTGAGAATAATGGTATCAATTCATATTTGGGTGTAAACATAAAAGCAATACCTTCTGAATATTGACTTTGATTATTCTCTTGTGCTCTAAGGGATTATTATGAGAGTAAAAGCAGTGACATGAATGTTATTATTGTTATGGCATTGTTATTCTCCTTTGCAAGAAGAGTTCTGGACCAGACATTACTTCAATTTTAAAACCTTAAGTTACCTCCTAAGAATTCAGTACATGTCAAATGTTCACTGAACATGAGGCAGTGCAGTGCACCCAAGCCATTGTAGCCACGACTCAGGAAAAGACAGCCTATGCTGAATGTGTATTAGATGCTATCGAAGTGGAAGCAGCTTTATCAACCGTGAAAATATAATGCTGAGTGAAGTAAAAGACAAATATTATATGATCTTACTTACCTGAAATATCTATAGTAGGCAACTATATATAAAGTCCAAAGTTTCTTAATGGTTGTTAGGGGCAGGAGGGAGGAAGAAAGGAAAGGTCAATCAGTGCTTAGGAGACACTAAGCTTCTGCTAAACGGGATGGAAATATCTGGGAATGAATTAGGGAGAAGGTTGAGCAACATGGTGGACATAATGTCACTGAACTGTACAGGTGAAGATTGGTGAAGTAACAAATGTTTTGTGACATATATACGTACTGAATACATAAAGAGAAACAACTTAGAATTGCTGAGTTGAAAGTGAAATTGTCACTATGCCCGCTTGACACTTGAGACCACTTTTCTCCGAAAAATGATGCTGGAGGGGAAGGGACATAGATGGCAAAGAATCTGGCCAGATTGGAACAGCATGAAGAGTGACCACTGGAACAGCCCTGGTCTGGAACCAAGGCTAGGGCTTGTCTCCACATTGTCCAGGATGGGGACTTATGAGTCGTTACGCACTGCAGGGCAGCTGGGAGCCAACAGGGGACACCAGCACAGCAGGTCTGGGAAACTTTTCTGGATGTCCTTTTGTTTTACATTTTTCTCCTGTGTGGTACAGAGTCTCCCTGGGGAGCCCAGGACTCTTGCAGGAGCTTTGAAAGGCTGCCGTAATGTCTCTAACAATGCTAAATTTTGTTTGCCATCGGCACTGTCGTTCTCTTACACATGTACAGTGGAGTGTTCTGGAGGCTACATGCCATCTGATACCTCAGCAGATTGAATGCAGATACAGGTATGAGAATCCAGTTAATTTCTATTAAGCCAGTAAAAAAAATGTAAAAAAAAAAAAGCCACAAAATATAATAAAATACTATTTGTATTAGTCCATAATAGGCTTATTTTTAAAAATGGTAAATACATAAAATAGGTTTTCAGTAAAAATTTCCACCGTGGTAAATACTGACATAATGTAACTTACGGAAACCATCTCTTTGGGGTCTTGAGTACTTTTGAAGGATGGAAGGGGGTCTTGGGACCTGAAGTTTGAGTATATTTTTGTTAGAGGATGTTCCTGTTCTTACTTCTCACTTTCCTCAAGCTTTTTAGGTCTCAACTCTTATTTTACAGAAAGAATGGAGGTAATAGTGGTTAACTGCTCAAACTTCGTGCACTGCTGTCCTCATTCTTTCGTTTTGAGTTGAGTTTCCATTTTTTTCTGGGAACTTGCTGCATCAGTTTATGCTTCCCCTATTTCTTTTCCACTAACTTTCTTCATCTGGAGATGTGAAGAAGAAAGTGGCTTCAGGACTGGAGGAAAACTCATTAACAACCTGTTATGCAGATGGCATAACCTTGCTTGCTGAAAGTGAAGAGGACTTGAAGTATTTACTGATGAAGATCAAAGACCTCAGCCTTGCGTATGGATTATGTCTCAACATAAAGACAGCAAAAATCCTCACAACTGGACCATTAAACAACATCATGATAAATGGAGGAAAGATTCAGGCTGTCAAAGATTTCATTTTACTGGGGCCCATAATCAACACCCATGGAAGCAATAGTCAAGAAATCAAAGGATGCCTTGCATGGGGCGGATCCGCGCCCGTTGAAGTGTTGAAAAGCAAAGGTGCACTTTGAGAACTAATGTGTGCCTGAGCCAAGCCATAATTTTCAGTTGCTTCATATGCATGCAAAAGCTGGATGATGAATAAGGAAAACTGGAGAAGAAAAGGTGTCTTTGATTTGTGGTATTGGTGACGAATATTGAAGATATCATGGACTGCCAAAAGAACGAACAAACCAGTTTTGGAAGAAGTACAACCAGAATGCTCCTTAGAAGCAAAGATGGCAAGATTTTGTCTTACATACTTTGGACATGTTACCCAGAGGAATCTGTACCTGGAGAAGGACATTAAGCTTGATAAAGTAGTGGGTCGGTGAAAAAGGGGAAGATCTCTCAGTGAGATGGATTGACGTAGCCCACAAACATTCTGAAGTCTGCAATCTTCAAAATAATGTTTGTTAGCCCTTTTCTGGTATGGCTCTGTCCTTCTCCTTAACTTTCTATGCCCATTGCTGATGTGGTCCACTTCTTAGTTCATTTCTCTCACTCTCCACCTTCCTCAGATTGAGTTGTTATCTCTTCTGCTTCACTGAACCTATCACAATCATGTCATTATCGTATATAATAGATCTATGTCTGTGTCTGTATACATTGGTATATTATCTGTTTTGTTTTTTCAACAAGAACAATGGAAACTGTGAATTGCATAAAGGAAGGTATTTTGTTGTTGTTTATTACTGTATCTCAAAAGCCTAACATAAAAATAATTAATGTTCCAAGTCTGTATTACATGAATGGATGGATAAAGTTCCTTTGCCTAATGAGAATACCTACTCCTTTGTCACATCCTGTGGGCTAGTGAAGCTTCCTGAGTGTTAACTTGAACAAATGCGTTCATATCAGAACTTATCATGCTACATGTGAATTATTGTTCTCTGTTCTCTTGCAACGTGGTGGATTACTTCCACTTTGTTCATCTCTTAGTCATGAGAGTGCAGTGCAGTGGCACACACATACTAGCCTTCTGTAAACACCCACTGCATTCCTGCTGCTTGGCAGGAGTGTGAAGGATTTAGGAACACAGCATTCTCCTAAATGCTCACTGGGATGGATCCCAGTATTTGCTTTACTTTTCCTCTGTTTCTTAGAGTGTAATAGCTGGTACAGGAAAGGAACAAGAGTGACTAAAGGTGTACTATTTCCTAAAGTATTAGTTAGCTCTGAGACCTTGGGAGGTAGGTCATGCCTTTGTCATCTTGGGGTGGGTATCACTTGCCTTATGTGGGGCTGAACTCTTTCTTTCTCCATTGAGAAAATTCTGATTGCAACTCCAGCTTCTTACCTGTATCCCTTCTTTCTCTGAAAAGTTAAAGTGTCCTGTGGATATGACTGCTACTTAGATAGGTCCCATTGCTTTTTCACTCACTGGCAATGAGACGTGGATTTTGCTTGTGCAATAAATGCTTTCCAAATGATATGCAGGGAGATTGGAGAGGTTATTCAACAAGCAAATTTTACATCACTGTCCTGATTGTTGGAAAGATTTTTTTGGTTTCATGTTTATAGAGAAAGTTCAAGAAAATAGAGTGGGAGATGTAAATGCTTCCATTATTACCCTCTGCAGTGAGGTCAGTGTATAAAGGAGAGATGAATAAATGAACCAATAAACTTTTATGAATTCTGTTAAAGGTCATTATTCCCATTTTACAGATGAAACAGTTGAGTATTGGAGATCAAATAACCTGCACAGTCATGCAGTGCAGCCAGGAGTGTGGTTTCCAAGTCCAGTGTTCTGTTTTATTATATTGTAATACATAGACTATAGACTATGGACACAGTCCAGTTGTGGCCAAGGTATTCCTTTAAAAGCAGGACAGAACTAGGTTCCCTGCTCTTTAGACTTGCAAGATAAGATATATAATGCTCAGTTCAATATGGATTTCAGATAACCAATAATTTTCTAGTATAAATATACCCCAGATACTGCATGGACATTCTCATGTAGTTTTATTTGCTAAGCCTGCAAACCAGACCTGCTCATCCATTCTATCTGCAGGGAGGGCCTGTTTATTTTAATACCCTCCCTTACTCTGGGGAAAGAGCGTAGGAACCACACAAGCTCTTCTCACTCATTAACTGTCAGCTCAGCAGGTGGTGGAACAAGTTTAAATGAGAAAGGGCACACCAGGTTATTGTTGATGTCCTCACTGCAGTGGTGGATGTGATTTTTCTCCTGCAAAGCCTTGAGGGTTACTTGAAGGTCGTTGTCTCTGAGGGTACAGTGTTTGCCTGGTTCCACGTGACAGTGTCAGCAGCTCAGCCCAATGTCTGCCATCCATTACTAAATCCAATGTGGTTGTGTCTATTTTCACTCCTAGGAAAGCCAGAATAGGTGGCACAGTTACTACGGTTATTTCTAGTTTTGAGCCCTTGGTATTTCCCTGGAGAAGGCTGCAGGGCTGTCTCCCAAGAGGATAAACAAATATGATCTTGACTCGTTTATTTGTTGATTCATTCGTTTTTCCAGATGCCCTTCCCCTTCTCTTGTTCTGCCCTTCCCTCTGTCCCTTTCTACCTTCTTTCCCCCGTTCCTAGTTTTTTTCTTTTCTACTTTCTCCTTAGCCTGCAAACATTCTGAAGTTTGCATTCTTAAGTATGTTGTTGTTGTTGTTAGGTGCTGTTGAGTTGGTTCCAACTCATAGTGACCCTATGAACAGCAGAACGAAACACTGCCCGGTCTTGCGCCATGTCCGCCGTCGTTTTTATGCTTAAGCCCATTGTTGTGGCTACTGTGTCAGTCCATCTTGTTGATGGCCTTCCTCTTTTTCACTGACTCTCCACTCTACCAAGCATGATGTCCTTCTCCAGGGATTGATCCTTTCTCACAACATATCCAAAGTATGTAAGATGCAGTCTTGCCATCTCTGCTTCCAAGGAGCACTCTGACTGTACTTCTTCCAGAACAAATCTGTTTCCTTTTTGTGCGGTCCATAGTACATTCAGTGTTCTTCTCTGACACCACAATTCAAAGGCATAAATTCTTCTGTTTTCTTTGTTCATTGTCCAGCTTTTGTGTGCATATGATGTGATGGAAAAGACCATGACTTGGGTCAGGTGCACTTTAGTCTTTCAGGTGACATCTTTACTTTTCAATACTTTAAAGAGATCCTTTGCAGCAGATTTTCCCAGTGCAATGCATCTTTTGATCTCTTGACTGCTGCTACCATGGGCGTCGATCGTGGGCACAAGTAAGATGAAATCTTTGACAACTTCAATCCTTTCTCCATTTATAATGATGTTGCTTACTATTGTGAGGATTTTTGTTTTCTTGATGTTGAGGTGCAGTTCATACTGAAGGCTGTGGTCCTTGATCTTCATCAGTAGGTCTTTCAAATCTTCTTCACTTCAGCAAGTAAGGTGGTGACATTTGCATAATGCAGGTTGTTGATGAGTTGTCCTCCAATCCTGATGCCTCATCCTTCTTTGTGTGTAATCCACCTTCTCAGATTATTATCTTGGCATATGGATTGAAAAGATACGATGGAACGATACAACTCTGGTGCATAGCTTTCCTGACTTTAAACCATGCGATATCCTTTTGCTCTGTTCTCATGACTGCCTCTTGTTCTGTATACAGATTCCTTAAGAGCACAATTAGGTGTTCTGGAATTCCCATTCTCTTCAATGTTAGCCATAATTTATTATGATCCACACAGTCGAATGCCTTTGCATAGTCAATGAAACATAGGTAAACATCTTTCTGGTATTCTCTGCTTTCAGCCAAGATCCATCTGACATCAGCAGTGACATCCCTGGCTTGACATCCTCTTCTGAATCTGGCTTGAATTTCTGGAAGTTCCTTCTCAACATACTGTTGCAGTCACTTCCAAATGATCTTGAGCAAAATTTTACTTGCTTGTGATATTAACAATATTGTTTGGTAATTTCTGCTTTTGGTTGGATCACCTTTCTTTGGAATGGGCATAAATAGGGATCTTTGCCAGTCAGTTGGCCAGGTAGCTGTCCTCCAAATGTCTTGGCATAGACATGTGAGCACTTCCAGTGCTGCATCTGTTTGTTGAAATATCTCAATTGATATTGCATCATTTCCTGGAGCCTTGTTTTTTGCCAGTGCCTTCAGTGCAGCTTCAACTTCTTCCTTAAGTACCATCAGTTCAGATCATATGCTGCCTCTTGAAATGGCTGAACATTGACCCGTTCTGTCTGGTATAATGACTCAGTGTATTCCTTCCATCTTTTTTTGATGCTCCCTGAGTCATTTAATATTTTACCTGTAGAGTCCTTCCCTATTACAACTTGGGGCTTGAAGTTTTTCTTCAGTTCTTTTGGCCTGAGAAACACCGAGGATGTTCTTCCGTGCTGGTTTTCCATTTCCAGCTCTTTGCACATGTCATTATGATACTTTCTTTTGTCTTACAAGCTGCTCTTTGAAATCTTCTGTTTAGGTCTTTTACTTCTCCATTCCTTCCTTTTGCTTTAGTTGCTTGACATTCAAGAGCAGGTTTCAGAGGCTCTTCTGACATCCAATTTGGTCTTTTCTTTCTTTCCTGTCATTTTAATGACCTCTTGCTCTCTTGATGGATGATGTCTTTGATGTCATTCTACAGTTTGTCTGGTCTTTGGTTCTTAGTGATCAACATGTCAAATCTGTTCTCAAGATGGTCTTTAAACACAGGAGGGATATATTCAAGGTTATTCTTTGGCTCTCGTGGACTTGCGCTAATTTTCTTCAGTTTCAATTTGAATTTGCGTATGAGCTATTGATGATCTGTGCCGCAGTCAGCACCTTATCTTGTTCTGACTACTGATGTGGAGCTTTTCATCATCATTTTCCATGGATGCAGTCAATTTGGTTCCTGTGTATTCTATCTGATAGATGTTTGTGTTGGTCAAAAGTGGTATTTGCAAAAAGAAGTCATTATTCTTGCAAAATACTGTCTTCTCACCTCTGGCATTGTTTCTGTTACCAAGACCATATTCTCCAACTACGGATCCTTCTTCTTTATTTCCAGTTTTGCATTCTAGTCACCAGTAATTATGAATGCATCCTGATTGCATGTTTGATCAATTTCAGACTGCAGAAACTGGTAGAAATCTTCAATCTCTTCATCTTGGACCTTAGTAGTTGGTGCATAAATTTGAATAATAGTTATATTAACTGGCCTTCCTTGTAGGTGTATGGATATTATCCTATCATTGACAATATTGTACTTCAGGACAGATCTTGAAATGTTCTTTTTGATGGTGAACGCAACACCATTCCTCTTCAAGTTTTCATTCCCAGAATGGTAGAACACATGATTGTGTGATTCAAAATGGCTGAAACCAGTCAATTTCAGCTCACTAATGCCTAGGATATCGACATTTATTCATTCTCTTTCATTTGTGATGATTTCCAACATTCCTAGATTCATACTTATTGCATTCCATGTCCTGATTATTAATAGATGTCTTCAGTAGTTTCTTCTCATTTTGAGTAATGCCACATCAGTGAACGAAGATTCCAAAGGCCTTGCTCCATCCATGTCATTTATGTCAACTCTACTTTGAGAAGGCAGCTCTTCCCCAGTCATCTTCCGAGTTCTTTCCAACCTCACAGGCTCACTTTCCAGCACCATATCTGACAATGTTCTGCTGCTATTCTTAAGGTTTTCCCTGGTTAATTCTTTTCAGAAGTAGACTGTCAGGTCCTTCTACTTAGTCTTAGTCTGGAAGCTCAGCTGAAACCTGTTTACCGTGGGTGACCCTGTTGATACCTAAATATCAGAGACATAGCTTCCAGCATCACAGCAACAAGCAAGCCTCCACTGACAGAAAGGTGGGGTCTGCTGACTCGTTACCCTCCGTACCTGTTGCTGTTATCTTAAATATAGTGTGCTTGCTAACTCTTTTCTGGAGCCCTGGTAGTGCAGTGATTAAGAGCCTGGCTGCTAACCAAAAGGTTGGCAGTTCAAATCTACCAGCAACTCCTAGGGAACTCTATTACTGCAGTTCTACTCTGTCCTGTAGGGCAGAATTGGGTCAGAATTGATTCCACAGCAATGTGTGTGGTTTTTTGGTTTTAACTGTTCTCTGGATATCCCTCCATCTCTCTCCTCGATGTGTTTGTTTTTTTGTTTGTTTTTTCTAACCTGATAGAATTCACCTCATTTGTTTCTGTCCCTCACTGTCCCCACTCACTCTCTTTCTGTGTGTCTCATTATTTTTGTCTTTCATTTGTTCAATAATTGGTCACTGTGAGATACTGCTCAGTGCTGGTTTTCAGAATAGCACCAAAAAGCTGATATTCTTGCATTCAGGGAGCCTAGGTGGTATCTCAAAATTTTTGCCATTGACTTGAGATAATCAAACACACAAGAGAATGAAACATACATACCCAAACCAAAAACCAGATCTGCTGCCATCAAGTCAGTTCCAACCTGAAGAGACCATATATGACAGAGTAGAACTGCTACACAGAATTTCAAAGGAGCTGTTAGTGGATTTCAACAGCCAACCTTTTAGTTAGCAGACAATGCACTTAACCACTCTACCCCCAGGGTTTCTGAAGCATACACAGTAGAGTGTAAATGCCTTTGTTAACAGTTGAATACCATGCTTTCTAGTACCTTCCACTCCTTAGCAATTGGAAAACTTGTAATGCTTCCAGATACAGTCATTCAACCACCCACTGCTGTCCAATTGATGCCAACTCATAGCGACCCTTTAGTGTTGCTTTTAATTAAAAAAAAAAAAAAGTTTTTGTATCTCATTTGCTTAGCAACATGTTTTTATTTCGTTTTTAGTTGCATTCATGCTTTATGTTGGAAGCAGCACATCCTCTGTCTATTCCTGCTGCACAAGTCTGTCTCCAAGTTTGCTCATGTTGATAAAGATGATTTGTCAGTAGATTAGAGAATAGGATGGAAAGCTAGAAGTCTGTGTGGATCTTCTTCAGAAAAGAACAATAACTATAGTTTAGGGGGTTGCTGTGAACTGGAATCTACTCGATGGCTTTTTTTTTCTAATATTTCTAGGGAACATATTATAAGTCTTATGTGTATTCTTTGTTTCCTCAAAGCAGCCGTGTAAGGCAGTGTCTAAGTTATTTGGTGCCACTGTAACAGAAATACCATGAGTGGCTGGCTGTAAAGAACAGAAGTTTCTTCTCAGTTTAGGAGGTGAGAAGTCCCAATTCATGGTAGCAGCTCTAAAGGAAGGCTTTCTTTTGGTTGCCTCTGAGGAAAGTTCCCTGTCGCAGCTTCTGTAACCCCTACATGCCTCTGTGCCTCACGTGTGCTTTTGTTTCACCCTCTTTATGCTTGTTTGTCTCAGTCTCTGTGCTGCTACTTGTATTAGAAGTGATAAGTTTAGAACACACCTTACGGCATATGGCCTCATTAACAGAGCAAAGCACCCTATTCCCAAATGGGATTACATCCACAAGTATGGGGGTCCAGAGCTGCAACACGTGTTTTAGAGGGATACTGTTCAATTCATGACAGATGAATATTATTATTTTCAGCTTATAGATGAGGAAACTCACTCCACAAGTGTAAGTGACTTCCCCAAGGTGATGTTGTGTTGGAGAACTCAGATTTTGTCTCTAAATCTTTGCTGGTAAACATTTGCTGTGCTATCTACAACATGTTACTTGTGTTAGATGCAATAAAGAGTTAACTGGAGATCTCTCAGGCATAAGTCTGGGGTTCTGTCTTATTTCTTTGGAAACCTTGGTGGTGTAGTGGTTGGGTGCTATGTTTGCTAACCCCAAATGTCAGCAGTTCATATCTGCCAGGCACTTCTTGGAAACTCTCTGGGGAAGTTCTGCTGTGTCCTGCAGGGTTGCTATGAGCTGGAATTGACTCAACAGCAGTGGGTTTGGTTTTTAGTTTGGTCCCATTTGTTTAGCTTTGTATTTGGATATAAAAGTGGAAAAGAATAGTGAGCAACCCTCTATGTCCAGTTTCTTTTTCTTTTCTTTTTTTTGTTTGTTTGATCTACCCTGAGCTGATAAATAAGAGAAAGATGCTGATTGCCTGGGAGCTAATTCAAGCTGCACATGATTTCCTGGAAGGCCCCAGATGGTTCCTTCTAGATATTCTCAGGTGGGTTAAATTTGAAGACAAAAACAAAACAAAACAAAACAACAACAGCAACAAAAATAAGATAAAATAGCAACAAATTATGAGGAAAATTGCCATAATTTAGTAACTGAGGTTATTTAATCAAACATTTGAAAGGCTATCATGTGGAAAAGGGATTAGTTCTGCCCTGGAGAGCTGACCTGGAGAACCAATAAAGAGAAATTAAAAGCTTGAAAAGAACAGTTCAATATTAGGAAGTTTTCTTGTTTTTAATTAGAGCTTTTCCAAAGTGGGTGGAGTGGACTCTTTTGGAAGGTTTTTGAGTTCTTCAGTATTGGATGACCTCTTCAAAGACACATTGTAAAGATGTTTTAATTATTTGTTACGTTCTTTACAACCTGTAATCTTACAAAATGCCAAATCTCAGGGAGTATTTTGAAATTCTAGTAGCAGTCTAGCCCAGAGACCTAAAGTATTTGGCAGTGTAGAAGATTCTTTGTAAGAGGTAGAACCCTCAGGGGATGCAAACGGTTAATGCATTTGGCAGCTGACCTAAAGTTTGGAGGTTTGAGTCCAACCAGAGGTGCCTCAGAAGAAAGGCCTGATGATCTGCTTCTGAAACATCTTCTACCCTGACGTGGAACCCTCACGAGTCAGAGTTGACTTTAACATAATTGATTTTGTAAGAATTATTTAAAACCAAAGTCTATTGCTGTCAAGTGTAGTCTGCCTTACAGCAACCCTGTATGATAAATTAGAGCTTCTCTAGAGGATTTCCAAGGAACAACTGGTAGTAATTCGAACTACCTACCTTTGGGTTAGCAGCAAAGGTCTTAACCACTGAGCAACCAGGGCACCCAGAGCTATTTAGGGACATTGAAGCAAAGCTACAGAAGGGGATTTAGGAAGTTGCAGGGAGTACGTCACCACATCTCTTTCAGGTTCAGAGTGGCCTGGCAAGACAGTCACCTCTTCCTCTGTTTATCACTACTTTCAAGTGAATGCCCAATGAGAACAGAGGAAAAATGAGTATGAGAGTTGGGCTCTGACTGAGAGGCAGGCAAAGTAAACAGAGCATCAGGATGTCCTGAGAAGACTTTCCTTACAATCCAGGCTTGGCTTAGTGCCCAGTTTCCATTTTACCCACTTATAAACATTTTAAAAATTAACATCTAACTTCACAAATATTCATGAATTTGTTCTCCAGGTTAAAAAAGAAAATAATTACAAGCCAAGCTAAAACATTTTTGTTCTCTACCCCCGGCACTCTGGGAGAGTTATCAGTTGGGGCTCAGAGCATTTGTTCACTGATGAAAGGAAGAACAGGAAGCCTGCTCCAGGATTCCTTGCATTACCCGTCCTTGTGAAGCATCTTTAGTAGCGATTTTTATTCTGTTGATAGTAATGAGTGATCATTACAGAAATTTGGAAAGCCTAGACAAAATAGAAAACTAAACAGTGAAAACCTAACAAGTCATAATCCTGCCAAATGAGAGCAACAAATGTAACCACTCCTATCATTCGTTCATTTATCTCACAAACATTTATTGACTTTTTTAATTAGGGTTTTTTTTTTTGGTCTTCTATTTGCTTTTGTTTGGCATATTTTTCAGACCAGCCATTTTTTCTGTCTTCCAAGAGGCAAAGCCTGTGTGAACATCAGCTGCTGGTGCTGATTCTCATTTTGCCTTCCTCAATAGTGCAATTACAGGAAATCCTAATGGGAGTTCAGCAAGATGGCTAGAATTCTAATTTTCAGCATTGTTATGAATATTCATTTGTATTTTGAGATGTCCCAGTGTTTGAGTGGGGCCTTGGGAGAGGCTAATTTATGGTCCGTCAGTTAGAGACCACATGGGGCAGAGCTTCCTGTCTGGGAGGGATTTGGGTAAATCACTGTGTCGGTTGTCTTGGTTATTGAGCTTGTGACTGCATGATGGGAATAACAAAGCACTGCTTCGTCTCTGCTGACTTACACATATTTGATGTCAAGGATAATAAGAATTTATGTGAGAAAGTTGACATTGCTCATTCTGGGGATGAAACATAGTTCAATAATACTACTAGGATTGTTAGCTGATTACTTAGAATAAGAATGAAAAAAACAGTACATTTTTGCTTTATACTTGATATTAACATATGTCCCAGAGACAGGTTGACTTTATATCTAGGCAGTGAGAATCTGGAGCCAGATGGCCTAGGCTCACATCTTGACTTTGCCTCCCATTAGATGTGTACCTGTAATCAAGTTACTTAACCTTGGTGTACCTCAATATTCTCATCTATAAAATGGGGATAATGGTGCCTTTCTTAGGCTTCAAGAACCCTAGTATCATGGTGATTAAAACACTTGGCTGCTAACTGAAAGTTTGGCAGCTCAAACCCACAAGCCACTCTGCGAGAGGATATAGCAGTCTGCTTCCATGAAGACTACATCCTTGAAACACTCTGGGGTAGTCTATTCCTTCCTGTAGGATTGTTACAAGTTGTAATCAACTCACTGGCATTGGATTTGGTTTTGGATTGACTTTAAGAGTTCAGTGTAGAATTCTTGGCTTCTATGCAGGAGACTCAGGTTCAAATTCTGTCCAATCCACCTCACGCACAACCACCAGCCGTCTGTCAGTGAGGGCTTTTGTGTTTCTATGATGCTGAATAGAATTTGTGGAGCTTCTAGACTGAAAAGGCTGTCATGGATTGAATTATATCCCTCCCAAAATGTTCATACCAGTTTGGCTGGGCCATGATTCCTGGTAATGTGTGATTTTCCTTTATATTGTAAATGAAGCCCACATAATGTTAACGAGGAAGGATGGGCAGCACTGTGTCGGTGAGTCAGGACTGGATGAGATTGGGTTGAAACCTGAGGCAATCTCTTGGGCTGCAAAGGAAAACAAAGCTAGTAGAGAATCGGGGACCTCTTGATGGCAGTGTGCTTGGTTTTGGTTTACCATTAGGAAGGAAGCAGTGCCAGGAGCAGAGTGTATCTTTTGGACTCAGGGTCCCTGTGCCTCAGAAACTCCCAGTCCAAGGGCAGATTGATGACAAGGACCTTCTCCGAGAGCCAACACAGAAAGACTTCTCTTGGAGCTGACGCCCTGAATTTGGATATTTAGCATACTTTTCTGTAAGAAAATAAATTTATCGTTGTTAACGCCATCTACTTGTGGTATTTCTGTTATAGCAGCACTAGATGACTAAGACAGATGGGCTAGGAAGCAATGCCTGGCAACCTGTTTTGAAAAACCAGCTAGTTAAAACCCTATGGATCACAATGATCCAATCCTGTTGTGCTGGGTTTGCCAAGGATAGGGGGCCAAAGGGATGGCAGTTCACAATAACCACCTTCCATTAGTTATGAGAATTAAGTAAGCTACTATATTAGTTGCTATTTAGAACTACAGTTTAGAACAGTATCTGGCACCAAACAGGTCCTCTATACTTGTTTGCTATTATTATTATTTTTAATAATTTAAAGAAACTATAGAACAGTGTAGTAGAAATATAAGTTAATATATTTCTTTTTATCTTAAGATGAGTAAAGGCTCTCTGTGCATGTAACGAGTGGAGAAAGCCACAAATGACTAACATATTTAAATATATAGCCAAGCAAGCATTAAATATCTATATTGTTTAGGTCAGCAAAGCATAAGCAAAAAGTAAATAAAAAACAGTATTTGTAGCCAGACAAATGAAGAATTAATAGTCATTTCCATAGGACTCCAAAGCTTATGCCTTAGGTTTGTTACATTATTTAGTCCTAATTAGCCTGTGTTAAAAATTATACATCTACTTATATGAGCATATGTCTGTATGTATACACCCATGTTATCTTTCCTGAGTGTTCCATGAATTGTCACCTTACAGTAATGCAAAAAAATTAAAACATAGTAAATATTAAACATAGAAGAAAATAAGAGGAAGTAAAAAGAGTGGAAAGAGGACTGAGGCTAAGTGAGCTAGAAGTGCAACATAGAAAGAGCAGTATCACAGTCCAGTGTCGTTAAGCCAAAATTTGCCGTATCACTTAGGTAGTCCCTAGGTGGTACACATGCTTTACTCTTAATTGCAAACCTAAAAGTTGGTGGCTTGAGCCCACCTACTGGCACCATGGAAGAAAGGCCTGGTGATTTGTTTCCATAAAGATTCTAGCCAAGAAAACCCTATGGAACAATTCTGAGCAGTAACCATGGGGTCACCATGAAATGGCATCAACTTGATGGCAGTGGGTATTTAGGCAAAGCACAGTATTTTTTGTACTGAGAAGAGCAAAACTTTCTCCTTAGAGTCTTTAGAAGAGGGTACTTGCTGTATAATATTATGAGTAGTGATCTTAAAAACATTTTTACTACTAATAACAGTGACACCATACATCAGCTCTTGAAATAGGCTGATGGTACCTTACTGACAGGATACAGAAAGTGATTCCTCAGCATTGGCGATGGTGAATTATGATGCACTTCAGCTGCGGCAGGGGTCTTGAGCCTATTTACTCTCGGATCCCATCTGTGGCTTCCTTCTGCCCTTTGTGCTGCAGGGGCTGGACCCTGCAGGCTATTTTTCCAAGGCTCAGTGTTAGCTGGCTTCCAGCTAGGTCTGGTCAGTAGAAGGCATTACTGGAAGATTGGCAGGTGGGTAAAATGGAAAAGTCAGGGTATGTGTTCTTCCCATTCACCTTGGGTGGCTTTTTTTAGCACCTTTCTGTCCCACCTTCTTATGGACTGTCCTCCTGCCATGCCAACTTCTAACCCAGCCCGTGGACCCATTGCTAATGTTACCTTCTCCCTTAATCTGTTCACCTCAGGTGTGGGAACAGCTTCTCACAACTGCAGATCTTTCAAAAACCTTACCAACTTGTTTGGCTTTTCATTCCTCCCTCTGTTATAAATACGTGAAGTGTGTCCTGCTTTTCTGGTTGCTACAGACATCAAATCTCAGCTGATTAGCTAGATTCTGGAGTAGATTTTGAATGATGATTTATTGTCTCGCTAATAAACAAAATGAAACAAAGGAGAAACTCGAAGACTGGCTGCATTAACTTGTCTCCATTGGTGATACAGATGCCATGGCTTATTTATTTATTCTTTTAAAAATGATTGATTGACTTTTATTATGATTGAATGAAAATATACATTCCCATATAAATTTGCATGCCCACCTGTATGCAGCTCCCACTGCTCTCCCTGCCTGGTGACAGACAGCACACTCTCTCTGCTCCATACATGTCTTATCCTCCCAACAATCTCCTATCCCCTCTTCTCCACCCATTGCCCTGCTTCCAGTAGCAGGTCAGTAGGACAACATCATATAGATGCCTAGAACCATAAAGTGCACACATGATATGGTCACTCTGTGTTGCCAAGTCTGATCCATTCCTGTCTGAAAGGTTGATCTCCATTATGATTTATGGACAGGAGCAGCATCAGGGCCAGGGGCCATTCTCCCAGGGGAACTCTGAGTCCCCTGGACCATCATTTGCAGTCTTTTAGTGGAGAGCTCAGAGTGCATCTCTCTTTTTTTTTTAATTTTAATTTTTATTTAACATAACTGAGTGAAAATGTACATTCCCATATAAATTTACATGCCCACCTATATGCAGCTTCCACTGCTCTTCCTGTCCGGTGACTGCACACTATTCCTCTCTGCTACATACATGTCTCATCCTCCCAACAGCCTCCTTTCCCCTCCTCTCCGTCCACTCCCCTTCCTCCAGCCAGAGGTCAGCAAGATGATATCCTATAGATGTATAGAACCATAAAGTGCTTCCAATATATGGTTACTCTGCATTGCGAAGTCCAATCCATTCCTGTCCAAAGAGTGGACCTTTGTTATAATTTATGGGAAAGGGCAGCATCAGGGCAGGGGGCCATGCTCAGAGGAACCCCAAAACTGCTGGACCATCAATTGAGGTCTTTTAGTGGAGATCTCCTGATGCACCTCTTTTTATTCTTGTGTTGCCAGTGAGGCTCCTGTCTGTGAGCTCTGTGGTGGCTATCACTGGTGGTGGCCGGGCACCATCTGGTTCTTCCGGTCCCAAGTCGATGTAGGCACCCACTCTTGTGGGTCTCTCTGTCTTCTCGGTTGTCTTTACCTCATGCCGTTTTGGCCCTTGGTGAGCATCTGTTCCTGCTGAGTTGGGACCATTTGCTGTGTCCTCGGATGGCAGCTTGACTGCTTTTAAGACCCCAGACGCCACTCAGAGTGCATCTCTTTTTGTTCTTATGTTGCAAGTAAGACTCAACTTTGTGAACTCTATCATGGCTATTGCTGGTGGTGGCCAGGCACCATCCGGCTCTTCTGGTCACAAGTCAGTGTAGTCACCCACTCATGCAGGTCTCTTTCCCCCATGTCATTTTGGTCCTTGGTGATCATCCATTCCTGCTAAGTTGGGACCATTTGCTGTACCCTCAGATGGCAGCTTAGCAGCTTTTAAGATCCCAGACGCAACTCACCAATGTGAGGTGCAGAAGGCTCTCTTAGCAAAACGCTAGTTGTGCCAATTGGCCTTGATTTCCCCTGAAAGCATGGTTCCTGGCCCCCTGCCCAGCTCCTCTGTCCTTGCAATATTGGGGTAAGATGGGAGTAGTAATCATGTTATGTTGAAGTCCGTTAATATTGATCTTCTTTCTAATGTGTGCTGTCACAGATTTCACCCAACCAAATTTCTATCAGCTGTCTAATCTAAACCCTCCCTCCCCTGCCATCCCTCTTCCCCCACCTTTGCAGCCGTCAAAAGAATCTTTTCTTCTATGCATGAGTCTGTTTTAAAGTTCTTATTGTAGGGGTCTCATACCATGTTTGTCCTTTTGTTACTAACTGCTTTCACTCAGTGTAATGTCCTCCAAACAAAACCAAGTTATGAGATATTTCCTAAAATGATTGTTGTTCTTTATCATCGCATAGCGTTCTATTGAGTATATATACCAATGTTTACCTATCCATTCCTCTGTTGTTGAGCATCTGGGTTGATTGCATCTTTTTGCTATTGTGAACTGTGCTGTAGTAAACATTCGTGTGCATGCATCAGCTGGTGTGAATGGCCTTAATTCTGTAGAATATATTCCAAGCAGTGGAATTATGGGTCAGATGGGATATCTGTATCCACTTTTTCAAAGGAGTGCCAAATTGTTTTCCAAAGAGGTTGTACCATTTTGTAGTCCCACCAACAGTGTAGGAGAGTTCCACTTTCTCCACAGCCTCTCCAGCATTTGTTGTTTTGTATTTTTTGGATCATGGCCAACCTTGTTCGGATGCGATGGTATCTCATTGTCGTTTTGATTTGAATTTCTGTAAAAGCTAATGATCGTGAGCATGTCAGCATGTGTTTTTTGGCTGTCTGGGTCTCCTGGGTCTCCTCTTTAGAGAAGCGTCTGTCCATCTCTTTTGCCCATTGCTTAATTGAATGATTTATCTTTTTCTTATTGATATTTTGAAGTACCTTATAGATTATGGAGATCAGGCATCGGTCTGACATATAGTTGCCAAATATTTTTTTCCCATTCTGTAGGTGGCCTTTTAATTCTATTAATGAAGTCTTTGGAAGAGCAAAAGTGTTTGATTCTTAGTAGCTCCTATTTGTCTATTTTCTCTTCTGTTGTTTGTGGTTTGTTTGACAGATTTTGAAGTCTGTGTACGCTGTGTATTAAAATTTCACTTGTTTTTTTTCTTGGATGGGGTTTATCATTTTAGATTTGATATTTAGGTCTTTTATTGAGTTTGAGTTGGTTTTTGTATCAGGTGTAAGATATGGGTCATGTTTCAATTTATTGCAGATGGTTATCCAATTTTGCCAGCATCATTTGTTGAAGAGATTGTTTTTACTCTAGTTTAGTGTCTTAGGGCCTTGTTGAGTATCAACTGTTCATAGGCAGGTGGTGTCATCTCTGGAGTCTCAATTCTGTTCCATTGATCTGTCTGTCTGTTTTTGTACCAATACCAGGCTGTTTTGAGTACTGTGGCAGTGTAATAGGTTCTAAAGTTGAGTAGTGAGAGGCTTCCCAGTGTGTTCTTCTTCTTCGGTAGTGCTTTACTTATCCGGGACTTCTTCCATTTCCAAATGAAGTTGGTGATTTGTTTCTCCATCTGATTAAAAAATGTCACTGGAATTTGTATTGGGATTGCATTATATAAGTAGATTGCTTTGGGCAAAATAGACATTTTCACAGTGTGACATCTTCCTATCCATGAGCAGGGTAGGTTTCTCCGCTTATGTAAGTGTTTCTTATAGTAAAACTTGTAGTTCTCTTTGTGAAATTCTGTTATTTCTCTGGTCAGATTTATTCATAGGTACTTTATCTTCTTAGGGGCTAGAGTAAATGGTATTGACTTGGTGATTTCTTCCTTAATAATCTTGTTGTTGGTATAAAGGAATCCTACTGATTTACTTATGTTTATCTTGTATCCTGAGACTTTACTGAACTCTTCTATCAGTTTGAGTAATTTACTTATGGATTCTCTGCATATACAATCATATCATCTGCAGATAGGCAGATTTTTACTTCTTCTTTGCCGATGCAGATGCACTAAATTTCTTGGTCTTGTCTAATTGCTCTGGCTAGAACTTCTAGTGCAGTGTTGGATAGGAGAGGTGAGAGTGGGCATCCTTGTCTAGTTTCCATTCTCAAGGGAAACTGTTTCAGTCTCTCTCCATTCAAGATGATGTAGGCAGTTGGCTTTGTATAAATGGCCCTTATTGCATTGAGGAATTGGCCATCTGTTCCTGTTTTGCTGAGAGTTTTTAGCATGAATGGGTGTTGGACTTTATCAAATGCCTTTTCTGCATCAATAGACAAGATCAAGTGATTCTTTTCTTTTGTGATATGTATGTGGTTGATCACGTTAATTGTTTTTCTAATGTTCAACCAGCCTTGCATCCCTGGTATGAATCCAACTTCGTCATAATGCATTTTTTGGGGGGGATATGTTGTTGTATTCTGTTGGCAAGAATTTTGTTGAAGATTTTTGCGTCTAGATTCTTTAGTTATTCAGTCTGTAGTTCTCCTTTTTTGTTGGGTCTTTCCCTGCCTTTGATACCAGGCTTATGCTGGCTTCATAGATGAATTTGGGAGTATTCCACCCCTTTCTATACTGCAAAATAGTCTCAGTAGAATTGGAGATAACTCTTTTGTGAAAGCTTGGTAGAATTCTGCAGTGAAGCCATCTGGGCCTGGGCTTTTTTATTTTTGGTAATTTTTGGATGACTTTTTCAATCTCTTCCTTTGTGATGGGTTTATTAAGTTGTTCTGCTTCACCTTGTGATGATTTGCATAGGTGATATGAATCAAGGAGTTTGTCCATTTCCTCTAGGTTTTCAAATTTGTTAGAGTATAGTGTTTCATACTATTCTGTTATGGTATTTTTGATTTCTGTTGGATCTGTGATGATAACTTCCCTCTCATTTCTTATTGGGGTTATTTATTTCCTTTCCTGTTTTCCTTAGTAAGTTTAGCCAATGGTTTGTCTATTTTGTTGGTCTTTTAAAAAAACTAGCTTTTTGTCTTTTCAATTTTTTCGATGGTTCTTCTATTCTCTATTTGTTTAGTTCTGCTCTAATCTTTATGATCTGTTTTTTCTGGTGCCTGAGTGATTCCTCTGTTGTTCTCTCTCTCCTTGTTCAAGCTGTAGGGTTATTTCTTTGATTTGGTTTCTTTCTTCCTCCCAAATGTGTGCCTTTATGGAGATAAACTGACCTCTGAGCACTGCTTTGGCTGTATCTCATAGGTTCTGGTAGGAAATGTTTTCATTCTCATTGGAATCCATGAATTTCTTTACTTCATCCTTGATTTCTTCTATAACCCATGAGTTTTTGACTTGTTGACAAGATATTGTTCAGTGTCCATCAGTTTCACTTTCTGTTTATGTTTTTTATGCTATTGATTTCAAATTTTATGGCTTTATGATCTGAGAAGATGCTTTGCATTAATTCAGTGGTGTGGATTTTGTTGAGAATTACTTTATGTCCTAATGCATGATCTGTTCTGGAGAATGTTCCATGTGCACTGGAGAAGAAGGTGTAGTTGTCCGTTGACGGATAGAAAGTTCTCTATATGTCGATGAGGTCTAGTTGGTTAACTGTGGCAGTAAGGTCTTCATTGTGTTTATTGAGCTTTTTCCTAGATGATTTGTCCAGTATTGAGAGTGGCTGGTTGATGTCTCCCACAGTTACTGTAGAGTGATCTGTATCCTTTTTGAGTGTAGTCAGTGTTTCTTTGATGTATCTAGGTGCTTTAACATTAGGTACATAAATATTTAATATTGTTAAGTTGTGCTTGTATATTGAACCTTTGAACAGTAAATAATGCCCCTCCTTGTCCACGATTGTGGATTTTACATTAAAATAGATTTTATCTGAGATTAGAATTTCCACACCTGCTCTTTGTGTATTGTTAGCTTAATGTATATTCTTCCATCCTTTAATTTTCAGTTTGTTCATATCTTTAAGTCTAAGGTGAGTTTCTTGTAGGCAACGTATGGATGGGTTGTGTCTTTTGACCCAAGATGTCACTTGATGTCTGTTTACTAGAGTGTTCTGTCCATTCAAATTCAATATGATTATTGATAGGTATGTGTTTACTGCTGTCATTGTGATATGTTTATTTTTCTGTTGATGTTTTCTTTGTTGTTAGGATTCATCTGTTCTGGGACTTTGTTCTTTGTGAGTTGATTTTTCACCTTTTTCAAGATTGATTTTGTCATTGTTGAGACTCCTGTATTATGTTTCATGATTTGATATGTTGCATCTTTATTGTGCTTTATGGCTGCCCCTAAGATTCCCCTTAATAAATTATGTATAATCCCAATTTTAATTACTACCAGTCTTATTAACTTCTTGTCCATCTTATAGCTTTGATTGAGTTTTGACCCTTCTCTAACTGAGTAGGCTTCTGGACAGTGTGTATTGTATTTACTTCTAAAATATAAAGTTAGTGGTTTTGTTCTTCTAAGCCAAGAGATGCTTTCAGTATTTCTTGTAGTTTTGGTTTGGTTGTTACAAAGTCTCTGAGTTTCTGTTTATCTGCAAATGTCTTAATTTCCTTTTCATATTTGAAAGATAGTTTTGCAGGGTATATAATTCTTGGTTGAAAGTTCTCCTTTAAGGCTTTGAATTTGTCATGTCACTGTCTCTGTGCCAGCGTTGTTTTTGCTCAGAAATCCTATGAACACTTACAGTGTTTACCTCTCAATGTTAGATTCCACTGTTGCTGCCTTTAAGAGTTTCTGCATATGTTTCATTTTGTTAAGCTTAATTATAATATGTCTTGGAGTCTTTCTTTTGAGACCTATATTGAGTGGCATTCGATATGCATCTTGGATATCTATATTCTCTTCTTTCATAAATTCTGGGAAGCTTTCTGTCAGCTGCTCAGCCACAATACTCTCTGTGTTCTCAGATTTTTCGCCCTGTTCAGGAACTCCAATTATTCGTAGATTGTTCCTGGTAATAGAGTCCTACAGGTTTCTTAATGCTTCTTCATTTTTCTTGTTTCTTTTTTCTGATTTCTCCTCATAGATGCTGGAGTCAGTAGCTCTGTCTTCCAAGTCATAAAGTCTATTTTCCATTTGTTCCAGTCTGTTTAGTTAGCTTTGAATTGAAGTTTCTCTCTCTCTGGTTGTATTTGTGATCTGTTGGATTTTGGAGTACTGGTGTTCCACCAGATCGAGAAGCTTGCTTAATTCTTTGTTTTGCTATGCTGCATTTTGTATAAAGTCCAGGAGGGCTCTATATATAATGCTTTTGTATTCACCTTCCAATAGCTTCAGAAAGATTTCTTCGTCTGGGAAGTTCTTTGGTGCTTTCTTTTCAGGGCCTTCTGAAGCCATGGGTGATTTCTTGGTTATGCTTTTAGCCAGAGTTTGTTGAGTTTGGGGCATCATGTGAGTCAATAGAGGCTGACAGAGATGCTGTAAAGATGGACTGTAGTTGTTTCTCTAGGCTGTCTTAAAATGAAACGTAAAAGGTACCTGACAACTTCCAAAGTCAGTCACGCTTTCAGGTGTAAAGGTCCCTCTTCCAAGCTGGCAAAATAAGCACCTTTGTATCCAACCCCAGATGTTATAGACTAGTTCAAAATGCAGAAAGACTACTGCCGTGCTGACCTATGCTGTTGGGCCCCAGCCAGAGGTGGCACCGTGTAAAATACTGCTTTTCTGCCTGAAAAGCTCTCTCCTCTGGGCAGGTGCTACTTCCCAGACTAGGACTTAGGTTTCCCTGAGGCCTCTGTATGGGTATCTCTGCCTGCCAGTGGAACAAGATGGCATCCCCCACAAGCCCCCCGCCTGCTTCAGTCCTGGCTACTCAATGGCAGAGGTGGAAAGAGACACTAAATGTGCTGAGATGCAGAGTCCAAAGCCAGGCTCTCAGAATATGGCAATTTCACTTCCCAATCCCACCAGCAGTGTGTCTGAGATTAGCTGCTAGTCAAGTCCCAGCTCCATCTACAGGCTAAGACAGAGGAAAAAAGGTTAAAATGGTGAGTGTGAAAGCCAGCACTCACCAAGAGCAGGGGTCAGTGAAAGAGAGGAAGTTTTATGTTCAGTGGTATGAAGTCCAGATTAACAGCCCTATGCCGTGTCCTAGGGCTCACTAGGTGTCAAGAAGCCTCCGTTTAATTGTCAATTCAGGTCTTGGTATCCAGAGGGATTTAGGGAGACGTGTGTTTTGTCTGCTATCTTGACTCCATGGCTTATTTTAAAAGTTATTCTTTCGTTACTTCTTCAGATGCACTTTCTTTGTTAAATGGCTGTTTTGGTGTGGGAAGAGTCTTGAAGCAGACTTGGAGTCCTGAGCCTCCAATTTCCAGGACTCATCAGGGCAATTTCCAGGGAGGCATCAGCATGATAATCTATGTGAGCATCCCATTTGCACTGTGCACGGTGTTTCATAAAATTTGTGCTATCTCAGAGAATTACCATTTAAATGGAACAAATGTACTGCATTTATTTCCGTAATTTATTTCCAAGAAACATGACCTAACAAATGTAATGTAATTGGAACATTTTGGTTTTCTGTTTTGTGAAAATTGCTTCTATATTTGGATTGGGATGTAAAAAACATAGCAATAATACTTCAAAAGGCATCTAATTGCAGCATTTGTATCACCTTTAGCGTTGTGGTCAACCTACTCATAGTGAAGATCTATAATCAGACTCTTTCAAAAATTACTGCATTCCTGGGTCCCCAACTGTGAAAACTCTGAGCTGGAATATGTCTCTTATCCTAAACCATCCTCAAATCTAATCTCCTCACAAATATCTTAAATAAAAACAACAAAAATTTTCCTATTTTTTTTTTATGTAAAAACAAAATAAAACAAAACATTACCATTAAACCAACTGTCAACTCAGAGAGACCCTGTAGGACACACTAGAACTACTGCATAAAATTTCTAAGGAGTTCCTGGTGGACTCAAAACTGCTGACTTTTGTGGTTAGCAGCTGTAGCTCTAACCTGCTATGCCACCAATATTTCTGACTGTATGTCTAAACTATGCCAGTTTATTACAAAATGGAGAGAGGGGAAAGTCCTATCCCATTCTTAATTATTCATGTTACTTGGCTTTTATTTATGTATTTGTTTGCTTGCTTCAGTTTACTATGCTTGTACTAATGGCAAGTATTTCTATCAGGGAATCCTGTTTTTCATATGGTGTGAGCTAGTATTTAATTGGGGTACAAATGTCCCTAATGACATAGTGACTGCCAACCAAAAGGTTGACAGTTTAAATCCACAAGTTGCACCTTGGTAATCATATATGTATCTTCTAGGGTCACAATGAGTTGAAATCATCTCAAAGGCAATGAATTTGCTTTTATTTTTTAAAGGATGTAGGAGGCAGTGGTGGCTTAGTGGTAGCATTCTTGTCTTCTACTTGGGAGACCCAGTTTGATTCTTGACCAATGCCCCTCAGGCATAGCCACCACCTGTCTGATGGCAGAGTCTTGTGTGTAGCTGTGATACTGAATGGATTTCAGTTGAGCCTTCAGATTATGAGGGACTAAGATGAAAGGCCTAGTGATCTATTTCCATACATCTGGGAATGAATGCTCTAAGATCACAGTGGTGTAATCCAGTTGTATGTGGGGTTACCAGGAGTCAGGGACCAATTACATTAACAGCCAACAGTAATAACAAATGTATAAACACCAAAAAAACAGTTGTGGCACAAATGGATACAAATGCACATACAAGCTTAAGCCTCTTATAAAAATGTCAGCAGGCACTGGAAGTTGTTTGTGGTAATTTCTGAATTTTACTTCTATTGATTGAATATACTTAATGTTTCATAATTTCTCATTTTACAACTAACAGTATGATGAAAGTAGTTATGCATGAAATCATTGCTGGGCTTTAGACTATTTCCTTAGGTTGTGCTGGTTGTTACGTGCTATTGAGCCAGGTCCTCTACATAGCAACCTTGCATACAACAGAACTAAACACCGTGCTATCCTGTACCATCCTGACAGTTGTTACCATGTTTGAGCCTATTTTTGCAGCCATTGTGTCATTCTATCTTGTTAAGAATTTTTTTCTTTTTTTTGCTGATTTTCTGCTTTACCAAGCATGATGTTCTTTTCTAGGGACTTGTCCCTCCTGATAGTGTGCCCAAAGTATGTGAGATGAAGTCTTGCCATCTTAGCTTCTACGGAGCATTACAGCTATATTTCTTCCAAGACAGATTTGTTTGTTCTGGTATGTTGAATGTTCTTTGCCAACACTATAATATGAAGGCATCAGTTCTTCTTTGTCTTCCTTATTCATTGTCCAGCTTTCACATACATATGAAGTTGTTGAAAATACCATGATGTGGGTTTGGGTGGACCTTAATCCTCAAAATAACATCTTTGGTTCTTAAGGCTTTAAAAATGTCTTTTGCAGCAGATTGCCCAATACAATGCATCCTCTGATTTTTTGACTGCTCTGTCAGTGGACATTGATTGTGGAGCCAAGTAAAAATGAAGTACTTGATAACTTTAGTCTTTTCTCCATTTATCATTATGTTGCTTATTGGTCCAGTTGTGAGGATTTTTGTTTCCTTTATGTTGAAGCATGATTCATAGTGAGTGCTGTGGTCTTTGATCTTCACCAGTAAGTGCTTCAAGTCTTTTTCACTTTCAGTAAGCAAGGTCATGTCATCTGGATATGGCAGACTGCTAATGAGTCATCTTCCTATCTTGATGCCTTGTTCTTCTTGCTGTAGTCCAGCTTCCTGGAGTATTTCTCAGCATATAGATTGAGTAGGTATGGAGAAAGGATACAACCCTGACATACAGCTTTCCTGACTTTAAACCATGCTATATCCCCTTATTCTGTCTGAACAAATACTCCTTGATATATATACAGGTTCCTTGTGAGCACAGTTAAGTGTTCTGGAATTCCTATCCTTTGCAGTGTTATCCATAAATCGTTATGATGCACACAGTTGAATGTCTTTGTGTACTCAGTAAAATACAAGCAAACATCTTTCTGGTATTCTCTGCTTTCAGCAAAGATCATTTGACATCAGCGGTGATACTCCTTGTTCCACATGCCCTTCTGAATCTGGTTTGAATTAGTTCCCTGTTGATGTGTTCCTCCAACCATTTTTTAAGATTATCTTCAGCCAAATTTTACTTGTGGGTAATATTAGTGATACTGATTAGTGATTTGATTATTTCTGCATTCTGGTGGATAGCCTTTCTTTGAAATAGACATAAATATATATCTCTTCCAGTGCTTTGGCCAGGCAGCTCTCTTCCAAAATCCATGACAGACAAGTGAGTACTTCCAAACTGCATCCATTTGTTGAAACATTTCAATAGGTGTTCCCTGAGTTCTTTGTTTTTTGCTAGTGCTTTCAGTGCAGCTTGGCTTTCTTCCTTCTTGATCACATGCTACCTTAAAGTACTTGAACATCAACTGATTCTTTTTGGTACAGTGGCTATATATCTTCCTTCTTTCTTCTTTTGACGTGTCCTTTTTCGAGCAATATTTTGCCCATAGGATATTCCAGTATTTCAATTTAAGGTCTGAAATTTTTGTACAGTTCTTTCAGCTTGGGAAATGCTAGGTGCGTTTTTCCCTTTTGATTTTCTACCTACAGTTCTTTGGACATTTTATTATACTTGTCTTCTCAAGCTGCCTTTTGAAATCTTCTGTTCAACTCCTTTACTGTATGATTTCTTCTGTTCACTTTAGCTACTCTGCAATCAAGAGCAAGTTTCAGAGTCTCTATTAATCAAAATAACTAATGATTGGGTTATTAAATTATGTTACTATTTTGAAGCATGATATTAAAACACGTATATCCTAAAGGCAAGATATTCATTGGATAATAGCATGGACTTTGTTGGATAGCCTGTTCTGACTGTTAATACTGGGCTTTTTCCATGTCTCTTTCCACAGATGTGGATGACTTAATTCCTGGGCATTCTATCCAGCAAAGAGCAAGTGTATGGTCAATGTTTGTATTGATGAAAAAGGTATTCACAATGAATAAGTCATTGGTCTTGCAAAATTTTATCATCTGTTTTTGTTTTTTCTTTCTTTCCTGTCTTTTTAATGATCATTTGCTTTCTTCACCTATAATGTCCTTGATGCCATCTAACAACTCAGCTGTTCTTTGGTCTTTAGTGTTCATTGCATCAAATCTTTTCTTGAATTGGTCTCTAAACTGAGGTGAAATATACTCAAGGTCATACTTTGACTCATTTTAATTTTATTCAGCATCGACTTGAACTTGCATAATGGCCATTGTTGATCTGTTGTTCTGCAGTCATTCCCCTGGGCTTGTTCTGACTGTTAATACTGGGCTTTTTCCATGTCTCTTTCCACAGATGTGGATGACTTAATTCCTGGGCATTCTATCCAGCAAAGAGCAAGTGTATGGTCAATGTTTGTATTGATGAAAAAGGTATTCACAATGAATAAGTCATTGGTCTTGCAAAATTTTATCATGCACTCATGTTTCTATAACCAGCTTCATGTTTTTCTGCTAGTGATACTTGTTATTTCTAGCTTTCTCATTGCAGTCGCCAGTAATTATCAGTTAATCTTGATTGCATATTTCATTGTTGATAAAAATCTTCACTTTATCATTAAATGAAATGGAATGCATAAAGATTGATGCACAAGGTATTAATGAGCTGAAATGGACTTGTTCCGACCATTGTGAATTGGACACTCCTGTGAAAAAGAACAGCTCAAGATCTGTCCTGAAGTACAATACTGTCAATGATACAATAGTATCCATATGTCAGGAAGACCAGTTAGTACTACCTTTGTCCAAATTTGTGTGACAGCTCAAAAGATGAAGAAATTGAATATTTTTTACCAATTTCTGCAGTCTGAAATTCATCAAACATGCAGTCAAGATGTATTGATAATTACTAGTGATTGATTTATTTAGGTGGCATAAATTATTTCTATAACAGGTTATCTTTATTAATGCTATTAATCACAATAACTAATGATTGGGTTATTAAATTATGTTACTATTTTGAAGCATGATATTAAAACACGTATATCCTAAAGGCAAGATATTCATTGGATAATAGCATGGACTTTGTTGGATAGCCTGGATTGAGTCTCATCTCTACCCCAGTTTGTGACCTTGTTTCTGTGTAACTCAATAATAATAGCATCCACATCGCAGACTGTTCAGAACTGTGCTGTGTAATGGATCCCAGGTGGCCCAGTGGTTATGTATTTAATTGCTAACCAAAAGGTTGGCAGTTTGAGTCCACCAGCTGCTCCTTGGAAAACCTATGAGGCAGTTCTACTCAGTCCTATAAAGTTGCTATGTGTTGGAATCAGCTTGAGGGCATAGGTTTATTTTGTTTTGTTGTTGTGCAGCATGGTAGTCACTCACCATATCGATATGCTGTAGACATAATAAAAAGTAAAGAACTTAAAAAATCTAGTTAATAAATTTCTAGTGATTACATATTAAATGATAATATTTCAGAATTGCTTGGTTAGCTATATTATTAATATTAATTTTGTTTTTGTAATGTGATTAGTAGAAAATTACATATGTGGTTCATGCTATATTTTTACTGGATAGCTTGAATGTAGAAGATTAAATGCTATAATACCTATCAGTCACATAGCACAGTTTCCGGCATATGTGAAGAGTTTAACACTATTGTTTGTATCGTTATTGGTAGAAGTAATACTCATTGTATTGTATCTTAGCAGCTCTGTGAGTGAGAAGCAGAAGCTGCGTACCTGGTAACTTTGGACATGGAAGAAATAACAGACAATAAACCCTAAGACAAGCAGAAAGAGAAAGGGGTGAAAAGGGGTGAATAAAAGACCAAAGTATATCTGTTGGACATAGTGAGTGCAGCCAACCTCTGGCTTTGTTCCGTGAGATGTCTAAACTTGGTTAAAACAGAGAAACACCAAATATTAGGTTGTTTTTACCCAGTGTTAGTGTTGTATGCCCACTGGCTGATTCCAATTTATAGCATCCTTTAGGGCAGAACAGAACTGCCTCCAAAGGGTTTCCCAGGCTGTTATCCTTAAGGGAGCAGATCACCAAGTCTTTTCTGCAACAGAGCTGCTGGTGGGCTAGAACTGTTAACCCTTTCCATTCACAGTTTAGAGCTTAACATTGCATTCTACCCTTTGTAGGTTAGATTAGTTCCTCCCAGTGAGCCAGGAGGGAGACAGCAATAATCTCTCTAGTGCCTTAAAAGGACAAAAGATATTTTTGACTTTTTTAGTAGCACTTGAATCTAGTTGGAAGAGAAAATGGATGATCTCTTGATGGCCTTTAAAGCAGCTTTCTGGGAAGGTAGTCACCTCTTCCTCTTGGTGGGATGCAGAGTCTTCAGGCACGCTTGAAGAAGCACATAACCTGTGAGAGTCTGCTTGTGACTTCTCTCATGGCCCTTCTGGAGGCTTATTACTGCCACACTGTGCAATTGAGCTCTGTCCTTCCTCTGTGGGCATGAAACTAAACTAAAAAGACACCAAAGAATAAGGGACAGTTGCTACTCTGTATGTGTGTGATTTTTAAGGAATGCCTATCTGTTACAGAATCATCATCAGATTTCCCTTGGGCAGATCTTAACACATTAATAGGCAACTAATGCCAGTTAACTCTCATTAGCTCCATTCTCTTCTACTGGCACCCACCACACATGCAGCCCGATGCAAACCCAGTGTCTTGCATGTGAAAACTGCTGAGCACTAGCTGAGTCATGATCCCAGAGTAAGGATGAAATATAGGCCGTGCATGTAGATTTCTCCCTTTCTTCATGCCCGTGCCAAACATCACTAATCAAATACTGTACTTTTTACCCTATTGAGTCAAGATACAGCCTCAGAACAATTCTTTCCAGCCAGTTTATCAGGCAACCATGTATGATATAACTGTTTCAGAATCTGTGTGGATTAGCTCAAATCCATTATACTGGAATAATAGTTTTATCAGGAATGATTCGATACATATTGTCAATTACAAGTTACATTACTGACCAGCCTACATTGATTTACTTTGGTTTGGGCCATAATAGCCCACTAATAATAAACAATAACTAGTTTTGTTTTAAAGTTAGTGTTTCTTAAAATCTGGAGACATGTGAAGATATTTGGGAAAATGTGTTGTAAGACCTAAAATTTTGAGTGCTGCCTTGACGTCTTTGAGCCTCAAAGGGCCTGGAAGACCTACTGGAGCTCCCTAGCTACACTCTGTAGTTCTACTCAGCAGGGGTTGGAATTAACTCTATGGCAATGGCATTGTTTTTAGCTTTTATAGCCTGACAAGATTAGGACAAAATACTTCCTTCTCAGTGTAGGTTTCCTAAAATTATTTTTTTTCTCTGTTTTATTTTGTGACCATAGCAATAAAGAAGTTTTACCTCTTCGTTGTGAATAAAGTGCCAGAAAAGCAGACAAACAAATCTGTCAGATAAAACTAAAAATAAAAACAGAAAACAAAGAGAGTCAGGAAAAGGGGCCAGAGAATGCAGGAAAAAAGAGAGTTTTGAGAAATACATTTCTTATAAAGGTAGTCTCTGTTCATGAGGACATTTTTATATGAAGTCTGTGACTTAAACCCATTCTTCCTTAAAATTTTTAAACAGGAAAATAGTTCATAAATATTACTTTTATTTATAAATAATATTTATAATAATGTACTTATAAATATACTTTTATTTCTGTGATTTTATACCTATTAGCATTTTCTCATCTAAGGAAAATTGTTCCCTTTTGATAAAGATAGGAGAAAAGACAAAAACTGACATTGTCTTGTTGGAAAGAAGGAATAGTTCAAAAGAAGTAAGAGACGCAGAACTCTTGGAGCTCAGACTCTCTCTGGTTCCGTTTCTCCCTCACCCTCAACCCCTAGTTTCAGAAGCGTGACCCATAAACATGGAGCCTTGAAAGAATGCAGTTTGATATCCTAAATCAAATTATGGTAAACCAAATTAAAAACTATTTAAAAGAATTGTTCACTAGTGCGAAGTGAGATTCGTCCCACAAGGTAATACTTTTTTTTTTTTTTTTTTTACAGTATGACATTTGTGGATAAAAGTAATACTTAGTGTAGTAAGATTTCTTACCAAGTCAACCCCTAAATAGCTGTTTGTAAATCACAGGGCTTCTTAGGACACCGTAGGAGGCAGTATGGTATTAGGAAATCTAATAGTGTAATACAGCATAGGAACATGCCAAATTAAACTTTCAGATACTAGTCTCAGTGGAAATAAAAGCATTCAGTAAAATTCAATACCAATTCATGATAAAAAAAAACAACAAACCCAGAGACAGAATTATGTTTATGATGAAACCAGAAGCATTTCCAGTAAAACCTGGAACAAAATGAGGCTATCCTCCTATTGCTATCATTAGTTAACTTTTGTTTAGGCAGTCTGACTAATGCTGTAACACAAGAACCAGAAGTCAGTGGTACATATATCCACTGAAGAGTACTGGAAAGGAGGCAGAGTGTGATTCTTCTAGATGATGGTTCAGTCTTAGTCTGTATTAGGTAATTGAAGTGAGCTAAATGTCTGAGGGGTTCTGTTATCATCCTAGCCTCTGAGAGGGGCCCCTAGTTGTGTGCTCTTCTTGATTCTAGACGGTGGCAACAAGGTGTGGCTTGTTTCTGCTCCTCTTTGGGTACCTTATCATGTTCATGCTGCCCTCCCCTTGAGTGTTCAAGGTTTGCCCTCTGCAGCTGTCTTTTCTTGTCAGCTTCTTCTGTCCATCCTGTATCTACCACACCATCCTGAGAGGTGGGTCACAGTTAGGTTAGTCCCTGACTCTCTTTAGTGTGAATAGGGGTTCTATTGCATTACTCCATCTAAAGCCCCAGCCAGTGGTGAGGTGGTAAGTGAACTCCTTTGTTTGGGACTTTTGTGTAGTAGCTGTTGAGTCCCTTCTAACTGATGGTGACCACAGGAGTGCCAAGTAACCTATCCAGCAGGAAAACTCTAGACATGTTCCTGCTGTTGCTTTTGGTTAACAGTTTGGGGAGATATTTTACCTCAATTAAGTTTAAATGCTGTGAATTTATTCTGATGAACTAGAGTTGGAATCTACTCTACGGAAGTGATTTTTTTTTTTTAATATCTCTGTGTACAGTTAACAAAGCTGCTCCCGAGTCAACTGTGGAATCTGCTCACTCATTCACCCATTTATTCAGTACTTAGTGAGCATCTAACATGTGTGGTTACTAGGCCTGAAAAAAAAATCTTGGTCTTCATAGAAAATACAGGAAAAGTAGGAAAATATAAAATGTTTAAAATTGGTTTTCCAACTGGGTAGAAAAAGTTAGGTTCTAGATATTGTTGCTGATTTCAGGTGTTGATGGTTATGGTTAATAAGGAGAAATTATTCAGAGGCTCGCATAAGCAGAGCCTGAGGTTAGTGATGATTTTAAGTTCTTTTTCACGTGCATCTGTTCTTGGTCAAAAAGTGGAGAAGGAAAATTTACAAAGATCCACATTATACATTGCTGTTTTTTGTGTGTTTGCTCCTTTCACTGCTCTTTATTTTTTTATGTGAAAATATGCGCAGCAGAAGATATACCATTTTAATATATTTTATGTATATAATTCAGTGACATTGTTTACAGTCTTCAAGTTATTCACCATTCTCATTCTGTCTTTCCAAATTATTTCACTACCATCAATATACAGTCAGTGCCCTCTTAGCATGACCCTATAGAGATCAGTCTTTGAAAGAGTACAGTACTCAAGGCAGACATACTTTACTCATTAAGCTAAATTGTTTGATTCAAAGCAGATTTCTGGAAAAAGTTTTCATTGGAGGTTTATAGTTTAAAGATCTCAGGGCAATAGTTTTGGGTGTTTATTCAGCCTTAATGGCTCCAGATGGTCTGGATTCCACTGAGAATTTGAAATTCTGAAAGTCATAAATAAAAGAGATTTCTTTTTTGCTCCCCTTTCTCTGACCCTTCCAGTTTTATCTCCATACCACTCTTACCTTCTTTTTATTTCTTCTTCTCTCCAATTTTTGTTAACCAAATTGTGATTCCTTGTGTTGTTTTCCTACAAGCCCAATATAATGTCAGAAATTGAAGCTGCTGAGGTTTAACACTCCTTCTTGTGTTTTAAAAACTTTATCTTTGCCTTGGATCTGTCACTGTGCATCTGTTACAGGCTTTTCTGTCTTTCTCCAGCTTGCTTTCTTCTCCCTTCCTGATACTAAATGTGTGAACTAGTGACTGCATCTTGATACTGTCCCAGTATTACCAGTGATACCACCCAATTTCAACTCTGCTTTAAAATAAATTGATTCAGATAGAAAGGAGACCCACAGAGCTGTTAGCACAGCCTGGGTCAGCCTAGTGGTGTCTGTCAGTAATGACTTTTTTCTCTCTAGAGCTCCAGGGCTTACTGGAAAGAATTCAAAGTGCCAAAATGTTTTGCTTAGGATTAAATAGGACAGTTTCCCCCCCTTTGTGCTTGCCTTGATGACTCTTTCAGCCTCTCCTTTCTATCTAAGGAATGCCATTCTCCTTCCACACCTTACTCTCTGCTTGGCCCCTCCTCTGAAATCTCCCTACTTCAGGGCAGCCCTGCTCCTTCTGATCCAGGAGGAGACCTCCTTCTTGCTTCTTTTGGGATTCACTCTGTTAGTCACTGACTGTGTATGTCCTGGTCATCTGGTACTGCTCTAACAGAAATGCCACACAGTAGATGGCTTTAGCGAGAAATAAAGGTTTATTCTCACACAGTCTGGTAGGCTGGAAGTGTGAATTCAGGATGCCAGCTGTGGAGGAATGCACTCTCTCTGTCAGCTCTGGAGGAAGGTCCCTGTGTTACATCAGACTAAAGAAAGTTTACTCTGAGAGCATTGTCAGCACACGGACCTCAGTTATGAAGGACACACTTTGCTCTTGATGCTGCTTTCTTGATGGTATGAGGTCTTCCACTCTCTGCTTTTCTCCTTTCTGTTTATCTCCTATAGGATAAAAGGTAGTGCAGACACTTCAGAGAAACTCCCTTTATGTTGGAACGGGAAAGTGACCTTAGGAAGAGTGTTACAGTCCCATCGTAGTCCTCTTTAACATAATCCAATCTGTTAACCATAAGCAGAGATTAGGCTTTACAGCATAGGAAAATAAAAAATGGAGGGCAGTCACACAACACTAGGAATCACAGCCCAATCAAACTGTTATTTGCATTTTTGGGGGGACACAATTCAATCCATGACAGTGTAGATTTTTCTTATCTCCTTGGCTTCTTAGGAGACATGACTAACCCAGGATATTAGTCTTCTATGACTGCTGTAACAAATGAGCACAAAGTAGATGGAATAAAACAACAGAAACTTATTTTCTCTTGGTCTGGGCACTAGATGTCTGAATTCAGAGTGTCAGCAGGACCTTGATCTCGAGAAGACCTTTCCTTGTTTCTTCCAGCTTCTTTTAGCTCTCTTGTTCCTTGGCTTGTGGTAGTGTAATTCCAATTTCTACCTCTGTGCTCACTTGGCTGCTTTCCCTCTGTCTCCCTTCTCTTTTTATTAGGACATCAGTCCAATTGGTGCCCTTTGTATTCTAGTATGACCTCATGTTAACTGATCATGTCTGCAAAGATGCAAGTACTCAATAAGTTGACATTCACAGGTAGTGAACATATATTTGTTTAGGGGGCACAGTTAATCCCCAGATGCTCAGAGATCTCTGCATTTTGCCTCTTCTCTCTTGTGCAGAGCCTAGCTCATGGCTGATATTTAGCATAAATGACTGGCTCATGGCTCATGTGGTGGACCCCAATGAACTGTACACTCAGTACTTTTCAGATGGTAATGACAGGGCTTGCTGTCTAACCTCATGAGAGGCACATAATGTTGATCATTTTCTTGGAATGTCAGTATTTATGAAACAATAATAATTTTAGTGCTAGAAGGGAACTTAAAATTCTGCTGCTGTCGAGTTGATTCCAACTGATTGCAACTCTGTAGGACAGAGCTGAATTGCTCCATGAGGTCTCCAAGGAATGGCTAATAGGTTTGAATACTGACTTCTTAATTAACAGCCAGATTCTTAACGATTTTGGCATCAGAGCTCCAGATGGGAGCTTAGTGGTTCATTATTCAGGATCAATTTCTGGATGATAAAGCTGAATACAGGTGAGATTAAATAACTTCCTTGGGGTCTCAGGTAGATAGTCTAATGGACATATGTGGGTGTGGGTTCAAACCCCACTCCTGGTACCAAATTGTCTTAGGCTGGGTTTTCTAGGGAAGCAAAACCAGTAACAAAGGTATGTACAAGGAAAGATACATACATATATATATATATATATATATATGAAACAGCTCACACAATTGCAGAGGCTGAACATCCCAAGTCCTGGCACAAGCCTCATGTGGCCACGGGAGCTGGTGTACCCAAGGTCAGCAGGTCAGAGACCAGAGTTCTAGGTCACTGATTGTGTAGGTTGGCAGATTCCAAGCTGGCGGCAAAACGGAGCTGCAGAGGATGGCAAACCCAGAATCAACAAGTCAGGGAACAGGATTCTCAAGTGCTGGCTCTAAGGGTTAATGAATCCAACAGCTGCTAGTTCAAGTCCAGGAACCAGACATCAGAAGCAAGCAGGAGTTGCTGGCTACGTGAGCAGACCGGCAGTAGGTGGTAGAAGGCAGAGAGATGAAAGCTGAGGGGTGGGAAGCCACCACAGGCTCCACCCTGCCACTTAATACAGCAGCCAAACATGGAGTAGCCAAGTTGACATAATCCTGACCACCACAGATAGCTTTACACTTGCTCTGTGAGTTTCACTGTGTGCCAACTGGTTGTCTTGTTACTGGACCTTCAAATATGGAGAATCAAAGAGTCCTCCCAAAAAGACTGAGAGCCTGATAACTCATCTGAGATAACTTTACTTGGTGTAAAAAATTTCTTTATACCCCAAGTTAGAGAGAAGAAGCAGTAAAAATTCTGGTAGCTGTAGCCATAGCAGAAAAAAGAATGCAAACTCTTAGAGTCTCATCCTAGAGGAAAAATGCTGTCACCAACTCCACCAGAATCTCTGAGGACGGATCGAACACAACAGTATGTCTTAAAAGCTCCCTCCTGCCCTCAGTGATCCTACCCGGGTTTGGGAACTCTCAGTGCATTGAATCTCTCTATGGGGCACTTAGTACCAAACTTTTGGAGTCTGAGGTAGGTTAGAAACAAAATAAAACCAAACAAGCAAATATTGTACGTATTACCCTGAATTCAGGATAGCTTCTTGTCTTGAAGAGGAACAAGTCAGTGAGCAGTGTGACTTGTACAGGGGGGAGTACAGCCATAGGTTCACACTGCATTGCTGGTAACACTGTGGAAGTGTCTGAGCTTTGCTTTCTGAGTACTCCTGTCTATTAGCTTTTGCTAGTAACAAACCACCCAAAATCTAGTTACTTAAAACAACAAACATTCATTATTTTTCTCCATTTTGTGAGTCAGTAGGGAAGTTCTTGTCATCTAGCATGTCTTGGTTGATCTCAGCCAAGGTTGCTGGCATCTGGGCTAGGATGTCCCACTCACTGGACTATTGGGTGATTTATTATTACCTGGGGCAGTGGTTGACTTGGTTGAGTACCTTTCGTGGTCCAACAGGCTAACTTGGGTTTGTCCACAGAGAGATGGTACAAAGCTTCCTGAGCAGATGAAGCCAGTCCCCTGAGTAAGCATTTGTTAAGCTGCTTCATATTTACTAAACTTTCACTGGCTGAAGTGAATCACATGGGCTGGCTCAGCTTCGGGGATGGAGAAATAGAATGTACTTCTTTGTGGGAGGAGCTGCAAAGTCACATTGTAAAGTGGCATGAAGATGGGAAATGAAAGGTTTTTGTAGGTATGCTTGCAGTCTACTACAATGTTCTAGTAAGAAGAATATCAAATGAAATAGAAGAGCTGTTTATGGACACGTTTTTTCACATTTCGTCTGTATTTTGAGTGACTTCATGATTTACGCAAGGCTGTGTGAAGAGATGCTAGTCAGCAGCCCCTAAGCGCCATTAGTATCAGCTACCCAAGGAGCATGTGCTCTTTGGGCATTAGTTAATCTACAAACTCAGCGTCATGAAACAATAGATTGTTAAAAGCACAGACTGGAGCTTCCGGTTCTATCTCTATCTCTTACAAGTTATGTGAGGTTAGAGAATTTACCAGTGTCTGTTGTTGTTGTCGTTGTTAGGTGCCGTCGAGTTGCTTCTGACTCATAGCGACCCTGTAGGTCAGAGTAGAACTGCCGCATAGGGTTCCCGAGGAGTTCCTAGTGGATTTGAACTCTTTTCAGTGTCTGTATGCTTTAATTATTTCATCTGTCAGTTGGGGCTAATGATAGTACCAACCTTATAGGATTAAATGAAGTAAACGTGTAGCACAGTGCCTGACACTCAGTAAGTGAACGTGTTATAATTAGACATCTCCATTTGTCGGAAAGACAGGATGGAACGTCCATTAGTTTCTATTTAATATTACTTAGGGACCAAGCTGAGTATTTAAGCTTTTGGTCACCGAAGGCTCAGTGAGCATATTGCTGGGATCTCTGGCTGCCCATTCCTTTAAGAGACCCAGTGCAGCTGAAACCACAAACCTGGCTTGCTTCCAGTACATTCTGTAGAAGCCACTATTGTTCCTGATCCTACTAATTAGATTTTGTACCTCTTTGTCCTTCATTGATATTTACCTTATGTGGTTGGTCTGTAAACCAGGCAGGCCTTCTACTTTTCTGTAATTTGCTGCTGTTCATCGTAACCAAGAGATGAACTGGAGACATGTGGCCGGGTACCCTGTAGTGATTTCAGGGGTGTGCCTGCTGGGTTTGCCCTTTGAGCTAGATTACAAAATGTGGCAGCTGGCATGCTGCATACATGTGCCCTCTAGGGATCTACAAAGGTTGGAAAACACATGAATTGTGCATTTTGACCACCTGACAATGGGAAGAGTACATTGTCAGTGACTTCCATTTTTCATTAAACAAACTGCTCTTGGATTCTGAATCTATGTAATTTCCTTACTTCTTACTGTTTCCTCTTTGGTATGTAGCTGCCAGAATAAACTAAAGAGAGTGACTCCAAATAAACAAAAGCAAACTAACCTTCTTTATGTGAGAGATTGGTTTCCTACACAGGTACCAATTATAAAAGTGATAAGCATAGTTCTTTGGTTTTCATCAGCTGAGACCCACTTTTCCTTCAGATTACCGGATCACATAGGGCAGTGTGGCTGCTGAGCATATCACAGGACTAACACAGAATACACAACATCTTTTTAAGGCAATTTTTTAGAGATGTGAGAATTGTTATATAACATGTTATTTTACGTGTCTTAACCTACAAGCATTCCTTTAAAGGAAAAAGCTTTCTGTTTTTTAAATCTAGATGCTTGCTAGACAGCTTCTCCCCCTTCACATCACTGCTCCTTTCTGTCTACCACCCTACAGGTTAAAAATAGCATTAATCAAAGCATTTCAAACAATTCCTCAGATTTGTCATCCTGAAAACGTTCTCATCAAAGATCCCAAAGAAAGTTCATTAAGAACAAGGTACACAATGGAATCCAGAGAAGGGATCCCACAACACACCACTCAAGCACAGTGAGCTGGCATATGTGTGGATTAGTAGTCTGTGGTGGCTAGATGACATACCCAAACAAGTGGGTGATCTTTGGCCAAAAACTACTCAGGTTTAAAGCTGAGTAATAGAGACAACTCTTTAGATTCAGAAATTCTTCAGTTATCTCAACTAGCCAAGATGGAGTTTAAAACCAGGCCCCTAATTGTAGGACTAAGTTGTCCACGTCTTTTGAATGGCACTTAGTGGTTTTTGGCCAGAGGTCACCCACCTCTTTGGATGTTTCATATAGCAACCACAGACTATTAATCCGCACATGTGCCAGCTCACGGTGCCTGAGTGGTGTGTTGTGTGATCTCTTCTGTGGATTGCCTTATGTATCTTGTTCTCATGAACTTTCTTTGGGATCTTTGCAGAGAATGTTTTCAGTGTCATCTAGTGGGTTCCTACTCATAGTCACCCTCTGTACGACAGAACACAACACTGCCCAGTCGGGAGCCATTCTCACAGTCCCTGTTATGCTTAAGCCTTTTTTTTTTTTTTTTGCAGCCACTGTGTCGGTCCATCTCATTGAGAATCTTAGTCTTTTTTGCTGACCTTCTATTTTACCAAACATGAGATCCTTCTCCAGGGACTGATCCCTTCTGACAATATATCCAAAGCATGTAAGACATAGTTTTGCCAGCCTAGCCTCTAATTGGCACTCTGGCTGTATTTCTTCCAAGACAGATTAGTTTGTTCTTTTGGCAGTCCATGGTATATTCAGTATTCTTCATCACCACTACCAAAGGCATGTAGGATCGACAGTACATACAGTGACAGTAATAGCTACTACATACAGTTGTGTACCATGTGCAGTAGTGTCTCTTAAGTAATTGTGGAATAAATGAATATACACGTGACCACATCTTGGTTCAGCTCACCTTTCTTTTCCTTGCTTGGTTATCACCACGGCTTCCTCAGGGTTCTCTTGCATCTGCTCCGCGGTCTGTCCCAGCGCCCTTCCTAAAGGCCTAGTCTGACCGTGTCATCCTCTGTTCGTAGCTCCTCAGAGGATCCCCGTTGCTCTCAGGTCAGTGGAACACAGGCCCTCCATCCCTTGGTTCTTGCCTCCTTCCAGCCTCATCTGGTATCACTGTCTGCCCCACATGTTAATAACAAATAATGGTAATCTGTGATTACTCTTCTGTTTTATTTAATAAATATTTGAAAACATGTGTTATGGAATGAATTGTATCCCGCAAGATATGTGTTGAAGTCCTTGCCCCTTTACCTGTAAATATGACCCTGTTTGGAAATAGGTTTTTTTTTAAATTAATGTTAATGAGGTTATACCAGGGTAGAGTAGATCCTAACCTAATTGTTTTTTAAGGTATGTCTTATAAAAGGAGCAGACTAGACACAGAGACACACAAGGGGAAGACAGATGCCCAAACTGTCAAGGAATATCAGGAATACCAAGGAACTTCTGGGGCTATGGACAAGGAAAGGGCCCTCTCCTAGAGCCCATGCCCTGATTTGGGCTTCTAGCCTCAAAAACTACGATGAAATACATTTCTGTTTGTTAAAAGAGCCGTTCACTTGTAGTATTTGTGCCCCAGCAGAGCTGGGGAGTGAAGTGCTAGCCCCCGCTTTTGCTGAGGGTATAGCAGTGTATACAGCAGAGACCTTTTCTTCATGGAATTTTTTATTGGAATGGAGGAAAGAGATAAAAAACAGGAAACAACTGCAGAAATAATACAATGTCAGGCAGTGACAAGGACTTGGAGGCATAGTGGTTGAATGTTGAGCAAACCATGGGTGGTTTGAACCCACCAGATGCTCTGAGGGAGAGATATGACAGTGCGCTTCTGTAAGGATTACAGCCTTGGAAACCCCATGGGGCAGTTCTCCTCTGTGCTATAAAGTCACTATAAGTTGGAATTGATTTGATGGTGATAGGTTTTTAGGTAGTGACATTTACTAATGTCATAGATTGAATTATAGTATAGTACAAAAATGTGTGCAATAATTTGGCTGAACTATGATTCCCAATATTGTGTGATTGCCCTCCGTTTCATGATTTCCCTTTGCTCTAAAATCCTAACCTCTACCTGGGGTTAATAGAGTGGGTTATGTTGAAGAGGGTTCTGGTGGGACTGTAATACTCTTCCTAAGGTCACGTCCCTGCCCCAGTGTGAAGAGAGTTTCCCTGGAGTGTGGCTGGCACTACCTTTTACCCTTTTATCCTACAAGAGGTGAAAGGAAAGGAGAGCCATCAGAGAGTTGGGAACCTCATGCCAACCAGAAGCAGCACTGAGGGCAAAGTGCGTCCTTTGGGCCTGAGATTCCTGCAGTAAGATGCTCTCAGACCAGTGAAAGACTGATGCAATACAAGGACCTACCTCCAGAGCCAACAGAATGTATTCCTTGGAGATAGTATCCTGAATTCAGACTTGTAGCCTAATGGACTAGGTAAGAATAAACTGTTCTTTGTTAACCATCCACTCATGGTATTTCTGTTAGAACAGTATCAGATGGCTAAGACAACTCTAAAGAAAAATAGGGGAGAGGGACAGAGAGTGAAGGGTGGAGGAAGGAAGGGTGCTTCCTGTTTTCCTATGCCTGAAGTTCCTTTCTCCTCCCCCTCCTCATAAGTAGCTCCCATTCATCTTTTAAAACGAAGGCCAGGGCCCCTTCCTGCCATAAGGGCTTTCTGGGCTACTGGCCCAGGCTAAAGCCGGGGCTTGCCTAGGTGTCCACAGTACCTGGTAAGTGAGCCTGTCGTGAGTGGCTGGATTCTGTACTTGCTGCTCTCTGAATCCGTATCTTAGCTATGAGATCCTGAAGGCAGGAACTGGTTTTCATTCACTCATACATTTAGTCATGCATCCATTCATCCTGTTTCCCATATGCCTAGTGGCTGCCATCTGGCATACAGCAGGTATCTAATAGAGGCACAATAAAAGTTATGTGATACTCACGTAAGTGCTTCTGTTAGCGTTTATTTTAGTGGAACCAAAAGAAAGCAGAAATCAGATCAACCACTTTCTTAAAGGTTAGAATGTCCTTTATATGCTTTTTCAGTATCTTTCCCCCACCCCCATAATGGCAGTGATCAAGTCAGTGCTCGTCCTGGTGTTTACTGGTTACCAATTACCACTGAGCTGATTCTAGTTTAACTTATGTGTGTGAGTGCAGGACAGTATTCCATAGTGTTTTTAATGGCTGATTATTTTGCGTTTACATCTCTAGGCCTTTCTCCTGAGGCATGTCTCAGTGCCAAACAAAGCTTCTTTTTCTTAGCAGTTAAGCATGTTAACTCTTTGTGTGACCCAGGGATTCCAGTATTCATTTTAGGGCAACAAAAAGATAACAAGAATTAGAACAAATCTTCCTTTTAAAGTTTGGAATATTCTCTCTGAGGTTTTTTTTTCCAATAACTTTTTCCCTAATTTCCAAAGTGTATGTCCATGTAGAGAGTCTTCTACAGAGCAGGACAGAAATGTAGAACCAAATCCAAGTGTTCAAAAAAGACCAGAGTTACTGGCCTTACAGTGACTGGAGGAACCCCCAAGACTGTGGTCCCTGGACACATCTCACTCGGAACTAAAGCCACTCCTGAAGTCTGTCTTCAGTCAAAGATTAGACAGGCCTATAAAACAAACAACAACACACACGAGAAACATCCTTCTTACTTTACAAGACCAAATGGCAACACCTTTCCAAAAGCAAAGATGAGACAGCAGAAGAACAGGAAAACTAGACAAATGGAAATGAGAATCTCAGGGTGGACAAAGGAGAGTGCTAACACATTATGAGAATTATAACCAATGTTAGGAAGCAACTTGTGTGCTGATTTTTGAATAAGAAGCTAAGTTGCTTTGTAAACTGCCACCTAAAAGCACATGTGTACACACACACACAAAACCACAAAAACAAAGTATATGAGCATTGTAGAAAACTTGGAGTATACAAAAAATTAAGAATATTTCAGTGAAAACACCTGTGATTTTATTCCTACTGGACATTGTTAACACTGAACTGTCATTTTCTTAACCATTTTGTAACTTTTTTTTCCACGTATCAAAATACTGTGAGTAGTTTTCCATGTTCTTACTTATTTTGTACATGTATTTACTTATTACGAGGCGTATTATTATTTATTACAGTGTTCTATAGAACTTAACCCGTGGGCTGCCTTTGAGGACTGGGTTGAAGGTACCTCCTCCAGACAGCATTGGTGTTCGCTGAGGCCAGGGCCTTGGGGTTACAGTACATCCAGGGCAGCTATCCCTTCATAAACCCAAGACTGCTTTACATTACATTTTCTGCTTCAAGTTTTGTCCACAGGCTCCACAGAGAGTAAGACTTGGGGCTTCAAATTCTAGGAGGGCCACACTGCACTCAGTCCTTCCCAAGGAATGGGTTTCTTATCACTCCACCAAAATAAAAATAGGTGATTTTCCTTATTCTCCTCTGTGAGCGGGCACACTTCTAGTGTTTCTTGCACTATATCCTTATGCAGGGATGAGGAGGGTGGGTACGGGTCCCCTGACTTTCTCTCAGCTATTAATAAAACAAAACTCATTGTTGTTGAGTTGATTTTGACTCATAATGACCTTATAGGACACAGTAGAACTGTTTCATAAGATTTCCAAGGAGTAGGTGGTAGACTCAACCTGCTTGACTTTTTGTTTAAGAGCTATACGTCTTAACCACTGTACTGCCAGGGCTCAGCCCAGTGCAGTTGTCAAAACAGATAGGGAGAAGATGCCGTCAGGGCTTAAACCTCCAGAACCATTTCCATTTGCTTCTTGGAATTTACTTTCTTGCCAGATCAGCAATATAGTAAAGACCATGTTTATTATATTTTATCTGGAATTTTTTTGATGGGGATGTCAGTCAATGAGCTTAAACCATAAAGTAAGAAATAGAAATGCCAGAAATATATTTAATTCATTTCCTATTTTTGGATATTTAGTTTGTCTTTTGTTGAGGGCGTTGGTAATTCAGCAGTAGAGTTTTTGCCTTTCATGCAGGAGACCGGAGTTCGACTTCCAGCCAGTGTACCTCAGATCCAGCTACCACTTGGCTGTCTGTCAGTGAAGGGTTGAGTGTTGCTGTGGTGCATAATAGGTTTCAGTGGAACTTCCAGAATAAGACATATTAGAGAGAAAAGCCTAGTGATCTACTTCTGAAAAGTTAACCAAGGCAGTCCTATGGATCACAATGATCTAACATGTGACCTATCAGGGGGTTCGCACAGGACCAAGCAGGACCATGGTGCACGAGGTTTCCATGAGTTAGGGGCTGACTTGATAGCATTAATAGGTTTGTACTGTTTAGCACAGGAAACCCTAGTGGTGTATTGGGTTAAGTGCTCCAACTGTGTTTTAGTCACCTAGGGCTGCTCTAACAGAAATACCACAGGGTGGATGGCTTTAACAAAGGAAGGTTTATTCTTACATAGTCTGGTAGGCTGCAAGTCCATATTCAGGGTGTCTGCTCCAGGGGAAGGCTTTCTTTCCCCTTGTCAGCTCTGGAGGAAAGTCCGGTATTGCATCAGTCTTTGTCCAGGGAGCATCTTGGCTCAGGAACCTCAGGTCTGAAGGACGTGTTCTTCTCCTGTTGCAGATTTCTTGTTTTTTTTTTTTAATTTTTTTTATTATGACTGAGTGAAAATGTACATCCCCATATAAATTTACATGCCCACCTATGTGCGACTTCCTCTGCTCTCCCTGCCCAATGACAGCACACTTCCTCTCTGCTCCATACATGTCTCATCCTCCCAACAGTCTCCTTTCCCGTCCTCACCACCCACTCCCCTTTCGTCCAGTAAGAGGTCAGCAGGGTAATATCCTATAGATGCATGGAACCATAAAGTACACCCAAGATATGGTCACTCTGTGTCACCAAGTCCAATCCATTTGTGTCTGAAGAGTGGACCTTTCTTATGATTTATGGGCAAGGGCAGCATCAGAGCAAGGGGCCATGCTCCCGGGGGATACCCGAAACCGTTGGACCATCAGTTGAGGTCTTTTAGTGGAGATCTCAGTGTGCACCCCTTTTTATTCTTGTGTTGGCAGTGAGACTCAGTCAGCTCCATCGCGGCTATCACTGGTGGTGCCCGGGCACCATCTGGTTCTTCCAGTCCCAAGTCGATGTAGGCACCCACTCATGTGGGTCTCTCTATCTTCTGGGTTGTCTTTATCCCATGTCATTGTGGTCCTCGGTGAGCATCCGTTCCTGCTGAGTTGGGACCATTTGGTGTGCCCTCGGATGGCAGCTTGGCAGCTTTTAAGACTCCAGATGCCACTCACCAGTGTGGGGTGCAGAGAGCCCTCTTAGCAAAATGGTAGTTGTGCCAGTTGGCCTCGATTTCGCCTAAGAGCATGGTCCCTTGCCCTCAGCACCAGCTACTCTATGCTTGCAATATTGGGTTAAGATGGAAGGAGTGTTTAAGTTATGTTTAAGTCCACTTAATATTGTTCTTGTTTCTAATGTGTGCTATCACCGATTTCACCCAACCAGATTTCTAGCAACTATCTAATCTAAACCCTCCCCCTCCGCCCTCCTTCTCTCCCCTTCTTTGCAGCTGTCAAAGAGTCTTTTCTTCTATACGTAAGTCTGTTTTTGAGATCTTATTGTAGGGGTCTCATATAAGACCCCAGAGATGACACCATCTGCCTATGAACAGTTGATATTTGACAAAAGCTCTCAGACATTAAACTTGGTTAAAAACAGTGTGTTCTACAAATGGTGCTGCAAAATTGGATATCCGTCTGCAATAAATTGAAACAAGATCCATATCTTACACCTTATACAAAAACCAACTCCAACTGGATAAAAGACCTAAATATCAAACCTAAAATGATAAAGCTCATCCAAGAAAAGGTAGGAACAACAATGGAAGTTTTAATACACAATGTAGACAGACTTCAAAATCTGTCAAACAAACCACAGTCAACAGAATAGGAAATAGATAAATGGGAACTATTAAGAATCAAACACTTTTGCTCATCCGGTGCAGATTTCTTGATGGTGCGAGGTTCCCAATTCTCTGCCTGCTTCTCTGTCCTTTTCTTTCTTGTAGGATGAAAAGGTTAAGGGTGGGGCAAACCATACTCCAGGGAAGCTCCCTTTACGGTGGAGCAGGGAGGTAATCCTATGAAGGGATTTACAGCCCCACCCTAATCCTTTAACCGCATAGGAAAACCACATAATGGAGGAGAGTCACAAGATACTTGGAATCATGGCCCTGCCACATGGCTACACATATTTTTGGGAGGACACAGTTTGATCCATGACAGTCTGCAAACCAAAGGTGTTTCTTGGAAACTCTGTGGGGCAGTTCTACTCTCTCCCCATAGGGTCCTTATGGATCAGACCCAACTCGGTGGCAGTGGTGGTACTATTTTGCTGTCATAAAGTAAAGATAAGCGTATTCTTGTAGAGAAATCTTTAGACACGTATATGATTAGTTCCTTAGAATGTATGAATAGAAGTAGAATTTCTGAATCAATGAGCAAATACATTTTTAAGGACTTTGGTAGATGGTGCCACATAATATTCCTGAAAGACTGTCAGAATGTTCTCGTGAATATACACAATACAGGGGAAGTCAGCACAACTGGACTAAACCAAAAGCTAAGATGTTTCTGAACACAGCCAAACACTGAGGGACAGAGTAGCTGGAGTTGGATCTGGGAACCATAGTTTCAGGAGACACCTAGGACAACTGGCATAAAGAAGTTTATTAAGAAAATGTTCTGCATCCCACATTAGTGATTGGTGTCTGGGGTCTTGAAAGCTAGTGAGTGGCCATCTACGATACATCAATTGGTCCCAACCCACTTGAAAAAAAAAGGAAAATGAAGAATACCAAAGGTGTGAGGAATATATTAGTCCAAGAGACAAAAGTACCACATAAACCAGAGACTCCGTCAGCCTGAGGTGAGAAGAACTAGATTGTTACCAGCTACTACCAGTGACTGTCCTGACAGAGAATTAAGCAGAGTCCCTGATGGAGTGGGAGAAATGTGGGGTGCAGAACTTGAACTCTAATAAGAAGACCAGACTTGATAACCTAACAGACTGGAGGGTCCCTGGAAGACATGGTTCCTGGATTCTGTGTTAGCCCAGAGCTGAATCCATTCCTAAGGCAACTATTCAAGGATTGAACTGGTTTATAAGACAAAATATACTAAGAGTGTGCTCATTGGCTTAAGCAGATAGAGGAGACTGACTGGGCAGCTTCTATCTGAAGGCAGTATGAGAGGGGAGAGGGGAACAGAAGCTGATTGAATGGCCATAGGAAATACAAGGTGAACAGGAAGAGTGTGCTGTCACAGTGTGGGAAGAACAACTGGGGTCACATAACAATGTGTGTGTAAGGTTTTGTGTGGCAAACTGACTTGAATTGTCAATTTTCACTTAAAGTGCAAAGAAAAAAAAAGTCACATAAAAAGACCAGACTTAATGATCTGATTGACTTGAGGAACCTCTGAATCCATGGCCCCCAGCTGCTGTGTCAACTCTGAACTAAAACAATTCATGAAGCCCCTTCTTTAGACAGAGATTAGTAGACTGGACTGTAAAGCATACAATAATACTTGTAAAGAATGTGCTTCTTAGTTCAGAAGATACCTGAGACCAAAGGTGCGGTGTCTGGAGGTACAGTGAGGATGCAGGGAAGGACAGCAGCTCGTTGAATGGACACAGGAAACTCAGGGTGGAAAGGGGGCTTATGCTGTCACAGTGTAGAGATTGTACGTAGTGTCATATGATGGCATGTGTATAAAATTTTATATGAGATATTTAAGTTGTAAACTTTCACCTAAAATTTACAGCTTATATATAGGGCTTGTATATAGGGCTGACAGGAAGGGCCAAGATGTCTTAGGAGTTACTCAAGTCTCATATTTGCTGTTATCTACTGAATGCTAGAGTCCATCAGAAATCATTATTGACACAAATCCATGTTTCCTCTTGTAAGGTTGTGATGAAGGGCCTGGGGTATGCTTTTGTGCATCTTTCTGGCATTAGGAAGCCAATCCTAGCCAGGTGAGAAAGTTAGAGAAGTATGGATAATAGAATGTGATGCTACAGAAACGACCTAGCTCTGGATCTACAGGTCGTCTAGCCATTCCCAGCACACTATGAGAAGGGCTGATTTTGGGGGCAGAATTCAGTGATAGAGATCATGGGATCTTTGGCTGTACCTTCACTCAGTGCAGTACTCTTAATAACTCTGGTGAAATCTAGAAAAGACTTGTCCTTTTTTATGTAGCCAAACCAGAACTCTTTCTCCAACATGCAAGTTGGAGAATGGGACTAAGCATGTTGGTCTGTACCCTCCCAGTGGACCCTTCAAAATCTACTAGGCCTTTATGTATCGACTTTCCTACTGCATAGGCTTATTACACAGATGGGGCTTTAGAACTTTGACTTAATGCCTTATATATAGACTTAAATGTACACTCCTTAGTGTACATTAAAATAGCCTATTTGGACCCTCAGCACTTGGTTCTGTGACTGTGCATATGTGCATGTTTGTTTTACAACTGCAGATACTTTACCATCCATGAATTCGAGATGTGCTCTCTGCAATGGCTGTCACTAGAGCCAGAGTGGTCTGAGAGTGTCTTGGCTAGGGGCTGGTTGGAATCAGAATCCAGCTTAGCTGGTTCAGGGTACAGTGAACAGACACTTTGTAGAAGTATAGGAAGTGTTATGGAATGTATCAGCAGATGCTGAGGCTCCCAGAGACCAGTAGCAACAGCAAGTACCTGTAACTAAAGCCAAGCTTAAAGAAACAAAGCAGAAAAATGGAATGGAGCCTCGGGTTGTTAAACACACATGGAAAAGAGATTCAAAGACGTTTGGTGAATTGTCCAGAGTGATAAAGATTGTAGCTGGAAAAACATAAGTTAATTACTTGCTTATTTTGGTGAGAGATGATTCAGTTCTGAATGTTAAGTCTGGTATTACATTAAAACAACTACCAATTAGGAACTCAGACAGATACTTTTACACCAGTGTTTGTTGCAGTTTTATTTATAATGACCAAAAGGTAGAAACAACCCAAATGTCCATCAGCAGGTGAGTGGGTAGACAAAATGTTGTGTATAGTACAGTGGAGTCCTACCCAGCCATAAAAAGAATTTAAATTTTGGTATGTACTACAACATGGATGGGACTTGGAAATATTATGCTGAGTGATATTATAACATATCAAGAATATATGGCTCCACTGATACAAAATATCTAGAAAAGTTAAGTATATAGGGACTAAGTTCATTAGTGGTTACCAGGGGCAGGCAAGAGGGAGGCAGAAAGGGGGAATCAGTGCTGAGGGAATATGGCTCTTCTCTTAAGGGTAATGGGAAAGTTTTTGACTGGTTAGGAGTGATGATGAATTGAACAACATGATGAACATAATTAATGTCACTGAACTATATATGGGATTATTTAAATGGAAAATGTTATGTTAAGAAAATACACTTAAATTATGCTGTGAGAGGAGGCCAGTAATAGCAAGACAAAGTTTCAATTGGTAGGGGTTTCTCTTGACAGAATCTACAAGCCCTAAAGCCTCCTTCACTGATACTGAAGACCTCAAGAACCCAATTTCCCCCAACATGGATCTAGGAGCACCCTGTGGAACAGGGCCAGTGGATCAGGAAGGAAGGGAGGAGAGACACGTGTCTGTCTTAGTTATCTAATGCTGCTGTAATAGAAACACCACAAGTGGATGTCTTTAAGCAAAGGAAAATTTATTTCTTCCCATTAAGGTAGGTTAAAAGTCAAAATTCAGGGCTGGTGTAGTGGTTAAGTGCTGTGTCTGCTAACCGAAAGGCTGGCAGTTGGAGTCCTCCAGGCACTCCTTGAAACGTCTGTGGGCAGTTCTGCCAAGTCTTAAAGGGTCACTGTTAGTCTTGATGGCGGTAGGTTTGGGTTTATGCTAACAAAGTCTGCCACTGGGCTTCTAAGAATGGGAGAGGAGGGAAAAAGGAAGGAAGACGGTGGTGGGGAAGAAACCTCCGTTCTGCCACAATACAGGATTATAGAGGGCAGTGGCTGCCCTTCATTCTTGTAGGTATTCCTGTAGTTGGAAATAAATGTGGTGCTTTGCAGTCCAGTGCTGAAAGCTTATTTGGTTGCTGATTGCTTGTTAGGTTTCAGAAGAAAAAGCAACAATTGTTACAGCGTCCATAATGCCATGGCATGCAAACTGCTGAGTTAAAACCTATCTCTTAAGTTTGTGAAAAAAACATTATAGGTCATTCTCCATTGGTTTGCTCTTGTTTACAGTTGTAATTGTCTGGTGTTAAAATTCATACTTGCAATCTGCGTTGCTTGAAACAGTTGGGGCTGAAACCCCAAACCAGGTGAAGTTTAGCTGGTTTCAGTTGTTGTTTCAGTATGAAAGGGCAGAGTCACCTACCAGGGGTTTTGAGGAAGACAATGATTACTTACTGTTTGGGGGCATGGCCGGGAAAAACTGTAGATTTTCATTTAGGAGAAGTTGTGTGCTCCTGTACCAGGAATTCAAGTTTGACCCACGTATTATAGACAAAAATGTGACTACTCAGAATTATTCCATTTCCTGTGGATTGGTTTGCAGCAGCATCTTGTTTTAAGAATCTAATTGTGATGACTTCATTAAAATGTAAATTAAACTGCAAACAAACAAAACCCGGTCAGCCAGACCACTTAGCCCTTTGGAAATGTTTTAGTCCTGTGCTTTAAGAGAATGGGAAAAATGCTAAACAGACATCATAAATTTGTTTTACTAGCCAGCATTAAGTGTTATCCTGTGATCAATCTGATACAATTTAACTGTCTTGATTTTTTTTCTGCGTCTATATCAAATGCCCACAATAATGTCTTCAGTTCTTTAATTAATCTGTGCTGGGAGTTAGGCATGCCTTTGTGTTTCTAACCTATAGCAGGCTATAAGACTTTGGTTTACAGAGGAATCAACTGGGGATCCTGTTGAAGTGTAGGTTTTGATTCAGAAACTCTGATTTTTGGCCTGAGTTTCTATATTTATAGCAAACTCTCAGGCAAGGCTGATGTTGATAATATGAGGATGCAAGCTGAGTGGCAGGGATTTACGGGAGGAAATTTATATAGAATAAGAGAACCCCATCAAATGCAGAATTATTTATACTTGCCGCATAATAAATTAAGGATGGTTACTGGTATATTCTTGGAAGCTACACAATAATAAGATCAATAAGTATTTACAGGTTAAGTCTTTTATTCAGTCCCTGGGTGGTACAAATGGCTAGCCGCTTGGTTACCCACTTGGTGATCTACTTTTGAAAAATCAACCACTGAAAACCCTGTGGAACACACATCTACTCTGATGCAGAAGAGATCACCAGGAGTTGAAACTGTCTCCAGGGCAAGTGGTTTCATTCAGTTAACCTGGATATTATATTAAGCAGACTCTAATAGTCTTTCAATTTTAGATTAATAGACTGTTCAAAACCAAAGCAAGCCCACTGTTAAGAGGATTACAACTCATGGTGACCTGATGGAACAGAGTAGAACTGCTGCATAGAGTTTCCGAGGAGAACCTGCTGGATTTGACCTGCTAGCCTCTTGGTTAACAGGTGTAGCACTTGATTGCTATGCCACCAGGCTTTCCACTGTTAGATATTATAAATTATGGCTTTAATAACACATAGGAGTGGAAAGAAAAGAGCCAACGGAAAGGAAGCAGTCCTTTGGATGGCCTGTCCTGTTTAGCTCCTCCTAGACCTCTCCCGCTCCAACAAATGGTATTCTTAGGCTTCAGGAACTAACCACCACCTTCCTGAAGTCTTACAAGCATCAGGGCTTAAGTAGTGAAGGTCTGTCCGGAACCCAACACCCAGTTGTCTAACTGTGCCCCCTCTGTGGGTGGATAAGTGGGAAAATTTACATTATAGTCCATCCATTCAATCTCTGGAGTATAAAAGTGGCTGGGAACGTTGTGTGGAAGAGACTACTGCTAGTTGCAGTCCACAGCATAGTAGCCTGGTAGCTATTTGGGATCTCATGACAGCCTGTGAGACAACTTGGGTATGTCTTTTACCAATGTGTTAGACATCAAACTCTTAGTAAACAAAAAGCAGAGAAATACTTGTGTGGTATTTCCTATAATAAGGTATGGAGCCCCCACTGTATCTGGAATTACCTCATGAGAATGCAGTTTGTGGAGTTTTGTTATTCTAGAAATGTGGTCAGTGATTTGTCTGAAAACACAGGACCAGGTTTTTTTTTTTCTTTCTGTTGACTTCTAGTGTATAGCCTGTGTTTGTTCCCTAGGGCTACTGTAACGAACTAGGTAGGTCAAAATGACAGAAATATATTCTCTTACAGTTCTAGTGACTAGAAGTCCAAAAGGTGCTGGGAGGGCCGTGCTGTCTCTGAAGACTGTAGTGGGCCATATCTCTTTGTTTCTCCTCTCAGCTGGTGTGGTTGACATTCCTGGGCTTGTAGATAACATTATTCCAGCCTCTACCTTCACTGGCACATGACTTTCTCACCTTGGTCTCTGCTCCAATTTTTCTCTTCTAGTAAGAATGCCTGTCACATTGGATTCAGGGCATACTCGGGTTCAGTATGACCTTCTACAAAAGACCCTATTTCCCAATTAGGTCACATTCATAGGTTCCAGATGGAGCCACTTTTTACAGGTCACTGGATGTGGGAATAAGACAGCTAGGAAGACAGTTGCTAATGGTTGCTGTTTAGTGTGTTCAGGACTTTCTAGAGGTTAAGGTCAAAACTTTCAAACCATTTTAGAAGGACAGAAATAAACCATAACATTTTTATTTCTCTAATCTGAGTATGGAAACTCTGGTAGAAATTGGGCAAGAGCTATGGCCGCTAACCAAAACGGTCAGCAGTTCAAATCTGTCAGGTGCTCCTTGAAAACCCTATGGGGTGGTTCTGCCCGATCCTGTAGGATCACTATGAGTCAGAATCGACTCAGCAGTAATGGGTTAATCTGAATATGTGACTTCTTGTCTCCAGAGGACTTTGGAGTGGGATATACCATTCGGAATTTTATTCTCCTTCTTTCAAAATTGTTCTGGCCACTTTGAGACCTTTACATTTCCATATATGTTTTAGAATCAGCTTCTGATTGCCATCAACAGAGTCTACTGAGATTTTGGGTATAATTGCACTGAATTCTCAATGGCAGAAAATCTACATCATAAACAGTGTTGATGAAACTATGTTATGCAAACTCCTGTGATAAATGTCCTGCAATCTTTAAAAAAAAAAAAAAAATTATACCCTTTGGGATGGCTTTAATTTAAGGCTGAAAGTAAACACTTTTTAATGATACATTTCCCATGCCAACCACAAGGCTTATGTTCTTGTAAAGTGTCCTAGTTCACAAAACCTCATTGTTCTGGGATTAGTGTACTTTGAGCTGCTTATCGTGCAAATTGTACTGGTTTGTTTTTAGATTATTCCTGCTCTGTGACATGACAGTGGTACTTTCCCCCGCCCCCAGAAGCATGTTGAGTTGTTTAAATTCTTTCTTACAGTGAAGGGCAAAATTAATGCAAAATTTTGAGCTAGGCATTTTGAGACCAACAGTCTATTTCAGAATGCCCTATGGGGAAGGTTATGGGAAACTCTGCAGGGGTGGCGAAGGAATCAGGCTAGCAGCATTAGAGGGTCCTGGGGAGCTCTTGGGAAACCCTGGTAGTGTAATGGGTTAAGTGCTACGTCTGCTAACCCAAAGGTCGGCAGTTCAGATCTGCTAGGTGCTCCTTGGAAACCCTGTGGGGCAGTTCTACTCTGACATCTAGGATGACTATGAGTTGGACCCAACTCGACAGCAGTGGGTTTCTCGGAGTGGAGAAACACTTACCTCCAGGTCTGAGGAAGGGAAAAGGTGATGTTATAAAAACTGAGAGAGGGAAGAGATGTGATTGTTGGAGGTGGAGGGCACCTGAGAAGGGCTCAGCACTTGGGAGGGAGGAATGAGGCCACTGCTAACTGGTAACTGGCGGGGAGAGAGCTGGGGGAACAAGTGCCCTAACTTCCCTCTTTCTTCTACCCTTCTGTGTCCTGCTGACACTTCCTTTTGGCTCCCTGTAAGCGCTAACTGACCTCTGGTGGGATGCAGCACCCAGAGGTTAGCTTCCTGGGCCTCTAGCAGAACAGAGAAGACTAGAGTGTAGATCTGAAGGGGCGAAGGGAAAACATGCACCACAGTGGTTAGTGTCTGCCGGTGTTTACAGATGGTACCAACAGCTAGTGAGAGGCTGTTCCAGAAGCCCCTTTCACTTAAATGTATGCAGGTATTGTGGATCTCTCAGGCTGTGCTGATATTATTCCCACCCATTATATCATGCAGAAGTTCTTATATGCCAAACTCTGCTTCTTAAAACATCCTCCTGAAGTATTACCCAATGGCAAGCAATAGAGTCTAGAGATACACAGCTCAAAGCACCATGCAGTTGGCTCACTTTGAGGTCCTGACTTTTTTTTTAAGTTCGTGCAAGTTTCGCATTCCACTTTATTAAAATATCCCCCCTTAACTATAGGCAAATGAGAATTCCATTTTGAGAAACCTAAATGAAAGCTGAAGATTGAGTCTTCTACAAAACTCTGTGTAATTCTTTCAGGTCTTTAACAACTCATTTCGTGCTTACCAAACTTTCAAGAGAGCTGCAGAAAGAATGAAAATCAAGGCATAAATCACAATACAGAAATAGATACAAAAACGATTAGTACTACGTGATTCATTCATTTTGTCATTCATGCTGCTTGTCTTTTCTGTGACTGAAAATTATTTTTAGCTCTTTGTGCCCGGGAGAAGGAGTCTGGATATGCCGTGACACAAACTTCAGAAAATCATAGGGAACAACCCTTTCCTTGCCCAGGTCTCTCCAATGTCTTCTGTTGCCCCCGCTTGCTCAAGTGCTAAGGAATGGCTGTGAAGGCACTCAGAGTTCCTTCTTAAATTAAATAACTCACAGCCGTTGAGTCATGTCTGACTTATAGCAAACCTAGAGGTCAGGGTAGAACACCCCGTACAGTTTCCAAGGAGCGCCTGGCGGATTTGAACTTCTGGCCTTTTGGTTAGTAGTTATAGCACTTAACCCACTATGTCACCAGAGTTTTCTCTTCTTGAATATAGATCTCAAAAACACAAGTACTGAATACAACTGAAAATAGTGTGTCAAGCCATCCGACTTGATGGCACTTGGCTTTAGCCATGTATCAGAAGTCATTTCCAGAATAAGGACGATTTGAGTGTTCAGTCTATTGATAGTCTCCCTTTACCTTTTTTTTTTTACTTCCATTTTATATAAAAATTACTTTTTATTAGGTTGTTATTTTTGGATCAATAAACATTAAACAGAAAACATCTTTGGGATTGCATACCCCATTGATCTATGTGAAATCCTTGGTGTTTGAATGCCCTGGGATTGGGGTGGATTGAATGGCCCTTGAGGGACCATTAAATTTTGGTTGTGTCACATCTGAGATTATACAGAACATTTTTCAAAAGATTTTTAAGTATCTGGCGGACTCTTTCTTTTTCATCATTTGAAGTTCTTTTTGAGGCTGAAAGAAGCAAGTTACCAAAAGAGAAAACAAGGGAGAAAATTTTTCCAAAGAAGGTAGGTAGCCTTCCTGAATGTTGAGGCAGGACTTCAGTGGGACATGGATACAGTGGTGTTGGGATTCTGGTCATACTGTTCTTCTCACCAAAACAAAATGTTAAGTTTTAAATGACTTGTGAAAATAAAACCTAAATAAGAAAAACACAAGCCATTGTTGGTATTTAGCTAGGTGGCGCCTCAGCTCCCGGGCCCACATTATGCTGACTAAACTGGAGAGACTTAACTGATCTAATGGAAGTTTTTGGTCTCTGGTCTGAAAGAGTGTCAAATGGAAGGGGGTCATTTCCTGATCCTCTGAAACTCTCTTCACATGGTTCAGGGACATACAGAGGAGTCACCAATAGTGATGATATCTGGGAGCCTAGATAGCTGCTCTAGACTTTCTTGGTACATTGGAAGTGTTGGCACGTGTGTGCATCTTCTAGTTAGAGAATGAGAACTGCTCAGGAGACATATATCAGTCTGCAAAAGAAAACTGCCAAGAAATCATATTCTAAATAAAGATGGTTCTATGGTCCATTAGCCTTAAAAGATTGTACTGAATGGTGGAGGGTTGAAGATGTGACCTTGGCAGTACACTTGACTTTCTTCAGAGTATTCATCATCAGTTGGATGGGGGAGATGGATTGTGTGAAATCTAAGCTCCTTCTCAGGTCTTTCACTAGAATTTTAAGATGAAAGTACTAAGTCAAAGAGAAGCAAAAGGGAATTAACTCTCACTAAGCACCTTTTGGGGAAATGCTGGTGGTGTGGTGATTAAGTGCTATGTTTGCTAACTGAAAGGTTGGCAGTTCGAATCCATGAGGTGCTCCCTAGACACTCTATGGAGCAGTTCTGCTTGGTCCTATGGGGTTGCTATAAGTTGGAATTGACTCAATGGCAATGGGTTTGGGAAGCACATTTTGGAGTCCCTAGGTGATGCAAATGGTTAGCACATTCAGCCAGTAATGGAGAAGTTGGCAGTTTGCGGCTACCCAGAAGTACCTCAGATGAAAGGGCTGGCAATCTATTTCTGAAAAAACAATGATTGAAAACCCTATGGATGGAGCACAGTTCCACTCACCCACACCTGTGGTCACCTTGAGTTGTAGTTGACTTGTCAGCAACTGTTGGTAAACACCTTTCAGCATCAGTCATCGCACTAGCTGTGCTTGCTTTTGTTCTCATTTAATCTTCCTAGGAGCCCTGGAGATAGCTGGCATATTTCTTTCTAAATATGAGAAAACTGAAGCTCAAAAAAAGTTTAGAAGTTGTGCAAAAGTTATCCCGCTCACATACATGATGGAGCTCGGCCTGGGTCTGATCGACCTTAGCGTAATTTTGTTATCATCCCTATGATGATAGCTCTTAGAATTCAGAGCAGTAATTCCTCATTTGATGAAGGCTATGAGTCGTCTCCTAATAAGAGGCGCATATATATTATATTAGGCATACAATTTCAGGTTATTAGTAAGCTTCCATTTAATAAAGTATGGATTAAGCAATATTGTTATTAGCATTCACAAAGATAAGATACGTTTAGTCAGAGTGGCATATAGAATGGAGGAAAAATGGCCCAATTATGGCAGGAAAGTGTGGCCATCAAGGCTGAGTTTTTTCCTCTGTGCTGTTTTTGGGACATTATAGCCTAGTGGTTAAGAGTTAACTCTGGAATCGGCCTGTCTGGTTTGAATCTGGGCTTAGTAACATACATGCTGCATGACTGGGGTGAATTCTTTAACTTTTCCTGTTTCTGGTGTCTTCACTGGTAAAACGAGGATAACTATAGTTATGAGATTATTGGGAAGTTTAAGTATGTTTTAAGATATAAGACATTTAGAACTGTGCTTAATATATTTAAAGTTTCCCTCTGGTCTACACTCCCCTTTTCATTAGTTTTAAATCAATCAGCACTAAAAGCCACCTCTAGCATTAGGCAAATTACAGCTCCTGACTGTGATGCTGGGCAGGGCTTTGTGGACTTTTTGTTCAACCTGAGTCAACATCTCTTTTGATGTCTGTGCTGTGCATCAGTGTTTTGAAACTGCTGATTCATCTTCTGTTGGTAGAGTGGGTAATTGAGGTCATATAGCCTGCCTGGAGAGCCTGTTTAAAGGATTCATCAGCAGAGCTTCTCTGGAATGAGTTGTCGGGGTAGGGAACTCTACCATCTCTATTGGCTGCAGCTCTGCTACCAAGTAGTTTTGCATCTCTTTAGCAGATGTGAGTTGTCTCTCAAACAGCTGGCCAGTGGTAAATGGAAGGTTATCTTCCCCAAGCTAAGTACTGTGATAATTCATTTAAATAATCACATGAGGTTGGAGAATCATTTTATTTATTCAATAAAACACTGACATAAGACAATGCTCTGTCCTGGAGGGGGTGCTTCTGGAGAAGTACACTTGGGTCCCTGGCAGAGTATCAGGGGATGACTTGCAGGCTTTATCAGACTTCCACTTCACTGGTTTGCATACTGCTTTCATGGAAAAACATTTCTGAGACAACGTAACCTAACCCAGAAGGAGAGAGCAGGTACCTGATTTCTGAATGAGAGAAGGCATCAGATGTCTAAGCCAAAATCTGTTTGTCTTTGTTAGAGGAATATTCCTCAAACTGTCTTGTCTTTTCCAGGAAGGGACTTTTTTTTTTTTTTTTCTTTTTTCTTTTTTTAAATTAGGTCAGATGACTGGGTATCTTCAACTTTAAAGGACTAGGGAAGAGAGAAAAGATCAAAATTCTGATACATGTTTCTGTGATTGTTAAGATTGCTCATCAGCTTGACTGGGCCATGATGTGCAGTGTTTATATGTGATCACTGTCATGATGGGGTCTGCTGTGAGTAGCCAGTCAGTTGAAAGAGAGTTTCCTGGGGCATGTGGCCTGCATCCCAATGTAAATAGGCTTTCTGGCATTTGCCTGCTCTGGATCCTGTAGTTGCTTCCTGGGTTCATCTGACTTCTGGTTCTTGGGACTTGAGTTGACAGCTTATTTGCCAATCTTGGGGTTTATTCATCCATCCATCTTTGCAGCCTGCTCTTGGACCTGCCCATCTTAGGTTTGCCAGCCCCTGCAACTATGGGAATCAGGAGAAGCCTCTATCTTAATCCATGAATTTGGGAGGTTCAAGTTTCTATAATCCTATAAGCCTTCTACCTGATATAAATCTCTCTCAAGAGAATCCAGCCTAAGACAGATACCTTACAAGGTAATTCACAATTAGAAGTTAGTTTTGTCAGGTACTTACTATATGTAAATTCTGGGTCCCTTCTCATTAACCTATGTATGTCTGCAAATTGTTCTTTCTACTGTACATTATTCTTAGACTTTGTATGTTTGATATCTGCTCAAATGAAATAGAAGACCTGGAACATTCTCTTACCCGTATTTGCTTAACTCTCCAAATGGTTTCTGGAAATAACAGGAAGACTCATGCTAACCCCTGGTAAGACTTTGATGAAGTAATGGCTAGTGTATTATTGAAATCTTCTAAAGCAATGAGTGGATGTCATTAACAGCACAGAAATAAATTTCATAGTTGAAAAACAGGAGGACAAAGACAGGCATTTGGGGGCATGTAAACCACATCAAAAGATGACGTACCTTGTTTGGTGTTGTCGAATCATTTTTGACTAATAGTGACCCCATGAAAACAGAACTAAACACTGCCTAGTCTTTCAACATCCTCATAATTATTGTTATGTTTGAGCCAGTTGTTGCAGCCATTGTGTTTCAGTCCATCGTGTTGAGGGTCTTCCTGTTTTTTGTTGACTCTCTGCTTTACCAAGCATTATTTCATTTGTCAGGGACTAGTCCCTCCTCGTAGTATCTCCAAAGTACCTCAGATGAAGTGTCACCTTCCTTACCTCTAAGAAATGTTGAGGCTGTACTTCTTCCAAGGCAGATTTGTTCATTCTTGGTGGTAGTCCATGATATAGTCAGTATTCTTTGCAGTTACCATACTTCAAAGGCATGAATTCTTCTTTGGTCTTCCTTATTCATTATCCAGTTTTGACACACATACAAGACATTTCAATTCACTGTTGCCTAGGATACTGATCTTTAAGTGTTTTATTTCATTCTTGAAGCTTCCAGTTTTCTGTAATTCATGCTCTTTATATTCCGTGTTCTGATTACTGATGACTATTTGCTTGTGTTTCTTTTCATTTTTAGTCATGCTACATAAGCAAATGAAAATCCCAAAAGCTTTACACCATTTATGTCATTAAGGTTAACTCTACTTTGGGGGGACAACTCTTTCCCAGTGATATTTTGAGTGCCTTCCAACCTGAGGAGTTCATCTTCCAACACTATATCTGTTCCACAGCTATCCATCAGATTTTTTTCAGAAGTAGATTACCACTCCTTCCACCTAATCTGTTTTAGCCTGGAAACTCCACTAAAATCTGACTGTGCTGGTATTTGCAATAGAAGGGTCATAGTTTCTAGCCTCACAGCAGCACAGAAGCCATCACAGTATGAGAAACTGACAGATATGTGGTGGTAGCACCACAATAGTCAATACTGAATTTACCCTGGACTTGAGGACCAGAAATTCAATTAAAATTTTGGCTTTAATTTCCTACAATATGGGAAACCTGTCTGTGATGGTTAAGATTATGTGTCAACTTGGCTGGGCAATGGTTCACTGTGATTTGGCAGTCATACGATGTTTGATCACCCCTGTGATAGGATCTCCTGTGAGTAGTCAGTCAGTTGAAAGGCAGTTTCTTCAGGCATGTGGACATTCTGACAAAGTTCATGGGTGTTACTCACTCTGAATCCTCCAGCTGACCTCTGGTTCCTGAGAATTGAGCTAGCAGCTTACCTTCAGTCTTGCTGCTGATCTTGGAATTCATTGCTCTTCACAGCCTGTGAGCAAGATCCCTGTTCTCTCACCTGTTGATCTTGAGTTTGCCAGCTCCATTATATATACATATCTGTGTGTCTTAATTATCCATGATTTAACTTCTTTTTCATTGCTACTCTAATGTCTCAGTGGCACTGGGTTTCTTTTTTTTTAGGTATCATATTAGCAGATGTCACATATACCTTTTTAGTGGAATGAGACGAACTGGGTTATAAAATTTTTAGTGGATGCGGAGTACTGTATACTATGTACAATATTTTCTACAAAAATGTGACAGCTTGCCATCTGGAAAGGCCCTTGTAGACAAAGTCACAAACTTCTGTAAATGACAGGCCATGTCACCCATGACATGTTTTTTAGCCTATTACCCCTGATAATATTTTGCTTCCTAATTAAATTCTCCTAACAAGATACCCCCTCCCCTCCTAATATGAGGATTAAGAAGGATGCCTTCTAAGAGGGGCTTCACAACCCCTTGGTTTATGAGATTATATTGGGACAATCTGACCAGGAACTTCTGGGGAAAAGAGATCAGAGGAATGGATTTCAATACAGCATGCCTAATAGCACTGAGGCCTGCCCAGCCTCACTGACTTCCTCCTAATTGTGTTTCCCCCTCCCTTTTCTCTACAAACACAGGTTTACAAAGTGACCCTTGAAAGACTTTCCAAGGACAATTCTCCACATAGCCATTAAAACTACACAAGCATCTCACTCCCTACAGCAGGAAGAACAAATAAATTTTTAGGTTCATTATAGCTGGTTTAGCAAACTGATAACACGAAAGAAACATCTTTCTTAAAGCAGCTGGGCTTGATTAGGGGATAGTAGACACTATCTACACAGGAAACGATAAATAAAAACTTAGAGAAACAAATGGAGACAGCCAAATGGTGAAGCCTTGAGAAGTTTACCCTTCTGTACCTTCCACTTTGAGGTACGAATAAAACCATTAATTGTGTTCACTGACATTTATCACCACGAACACCTGCCTCGGACCATTATCCAAAAAGGCCTTGACAATTAATTAGAAGTAGAAGACCACGAGGGGTCAGTTTCTTGTTAGCTAATAATGTTAGGTTAGTTTCTTGTTAACCAATAGTCTATATGATGAAGAAAATAGGGTGAACACTACGTCACCTCACCTATAAAAAATAAAGACAGAGAGCTTTCGGGCTGCCTTTAAACTAAAAAAGTTTTTCCTGTCTCTCTTTATTCATTTCCCGCCGATGCCTTCCCTCCCTCCGTGTGGGACCCTGAAAAGTGTTGGGGCTGTCTCCCGGCACCAAGAGAATATTTCACCTATTCTAAAATGAGTCAGTGAGCAGAGTTGTTTCTGTAGTCAGTGTAGAATTGATTGACTTTCACTTTGTTTTAAATGACTCATACTTCAGTTCTGGTGCATGTTTCATAATAAATAGTATAATTATAAATGAAAACATGAGAAGATCATGACTGTGCATGGACTTTATTTTTGGTGGGCACATTCTCGGACACTGAAGGAAGTATCAGTTTCATTTATCTGCCAGTTCTTTTGCTTTTCCTTGTGTTCTATTGGCTTGGCACCTGTGGGTCTTTTCTTTGGACATCTGGTAACTCTGTTTTGTTGATGTCCTAAGCATTTGCCTCCCTTGCTTACTGGATAATCTACCTCTGAAAGGAAAGAATACTGGAATATTTTATCAGTAACTATTTTTCGTTTAGAATAAAACAATTAGTTTTCACTGACATACCTAGAAAAATCGTTGCTTTCTTCTAAAGAAAATGTATGCATTGGAGGAATTTGCGTAGAATCTGACTTATTCAATAAGTACTTTAAGATAATTAGGTTTATTCAAAACACTATAAATCAAGTGATTAAGGGGAAAAACATATGAAGTAAGAAAATGTCTGGTAAAAAAGACTTGTTTAGTGCTTATTTTGTTATTGAAGGAAACTAGTTCCTCCATTTATTCCTGAAGAGTAATATTATTTACCTTTGGCCCAACCTCATTGTTAAACAGTGTAAGTACAATTTATGATGTATGTCCTGAAAACTCACCATCTTCTGAGGGAATCATTTACATATTATGGGTAATTGTTGCTTTCACATGTGTATATTTACTGCTTTCTTCTCCAAAATGCTTTTGTTACCATCATAAACAGTTCTAATTATTTGAGTAACACTTTGAATGTGTCCTCTCTTGACATCTGCCCTTAATTTTGACATATGAGTAGTCTCCAAGGAGTTCTGCTCTCTTGTAGTTCCCTCATTTATCCTACCCCCTCTACATGGTCTCCCTGGAAAGCATTGTTAGACAAAAGAACACATCTTGGCCTGAAAACATGCTTCTCCAATTTAAATTGATTTTCCTTAGAAAAAATTTGGAACTGTGATGATCCAGGGTTTTTGGGGGGTAGTTAGCAACTCAAAGCTTTTAATTGCACTAAAAAAAATGAATTGCCATTGACTCAGTTTCCCGCATGGCAGCTCCATGTGTATCAGAGTAGAAATGTGCTCTATAGCATTTTTAATGGCTGGATTTTTTTGGAAATAGATCGCTAGGCCTTTCTGTCAAGGTTGTTCTGGGTTAACCTAAACTTTCAGCTGTTTGGTTATCTGTCAAATGTATTAACTATTTTCAACATCTAAGTCTCCATTAAAATAAAAAATCAAACACTACTGTTGAATCAATTCCGACTCATAGTGAGCCTATAGGACAGAGTAGAACTATTCTACAGAACTTCCAAGGAGTGCCTGCTGGATTCACGTTGCCCGTCTTTTGATTAGTAGCTGTAGCACTTAAGTACTGTGCCACCAGAGTAGATTAAACTATCCGATGCTGTTTGTCTGGAGTGATGAATGTGGTAAATTTAACAGTGCAAAATCAGAGCGAGCAGTGCTTTACATGTTGTATTAGTAAGAGTCACCTTCGTTTGAGGAGTGTAGCTTATACTAGTAGCAGCATGATGTCTGTATACATGCATAGAGCAAACAGAAGTAAGGTGACGATAATCACACACACACAAAAAAGCACATTGCCATCTGATGGTCCAGCAGTTTCGGGGTTCCCCTGAAAGCATGGCCCCAGGACTTGATGCTGCCCTTGCCTATAAATCATAACAAAGGTCCACTCTTCGGACACGAATGGGTTGGAGTTGGCAATGCAGCCAAGCCAAGCCAGCCAAGTGCCATATATTGGATGCACTTTATGGTTCTATACATCTATAGGATATCATCCTGCCAACCTCTGGCTGGAGGAAGGAGAGTAGGTGGAGAGGAGGGGAAAGGAGACTGTTGGGAGGATGAGACATGTATGGAGCAGAGAGGAATAGTGTGCTGTCACCGGGCAGGGAGAGCAGTGGAAGCTGCATAGAGGTGAGGATGTAAATTTATACGGGAATGTACATTTTCACTCAGTCATATTAAAAGCAAAACAAAACAAAAAAAAAACCCACATTGACATTGAGTCAATTCCAACTCATAGTGACCCTGCAGGACAGAGTAGAGCTGCCCCATAGAATTTCCAGGGAGTACCTGGTGGATTTGAATTGCCAATCTTTTGGTTAGCAGTCATAGCATTTAACCATTACACCATCAGGGTGTCTGATCATAGTAATAGTAGCTAACATTTCAACACCCATAGAAGCAGCAGTTAAGAAATTCCTTTGGACAAATCTGCTGCAAAGCACTTCTTTAAAGTATTGAAAAGTAAAGAAGTCATCTTGAATACTAAGGTGGCCAAAGCCATGGCATTTTCAGTCACATAATATGCTTGTGAAAGCTGAACAATGAATAAGGAAGACAGAAGAATTGACCTCTGAATTGTAGTGTCAGAAAAGACTATTGAATGTACCATGGACTGCTGAAAGAACAAACAGATCTATTCTTGAAGAAGTAGAACCAGAGTGCTCCTTGGAAGCAAAGATAGTGAGACCATATCTCACATACTTTGGACTTGTTGTCAGGAAGAATCAATGCCTGGAGAAGGACATCATGCTTGGTAGAGTGGATGGACAGTGAAAAACAGAAAGACCCTCCACAAGATGCCATGACAGAATGGCTGCAACGATAGGCTTAAGCATAAGAACAGTTGTGGGGATGGCACAGGACTGGGCCATCAAGTCAGTCGGTACTGACTTGACAGTACGTAACAACAACAGCAACAATAACAGCAACCTCCACCACCACCACCACCACAACATTCGCCAGCATTCAAAATATACTGAAAACTCTGCGAAGTACTTTATGTAAGCTCTTGCTAGTCAGTTAAAACAATTCTATGATGTAGGTAATATTTTCTCATTTTAGAGATGAGAGTCTTAGTGAGGCTAATCACTTTTCCCTATGGAGTAATGCATACCCATACTCAGGTATATTATCCTTAAGTGCCACTATGGTGGTGAGTGATGGCAGACTTTTAAATGTTCTCCGTCATCTCCAGCAGCCCTTCCACAGTCCTCAGAAGAAGCGTGTAATCTATGCAAAAACAGCTTCAAGAGATTTCTTGAGCTTTCTTTTCAAAATAACATTGCTGCTTCCAATCCTTTCCTGTGTAAAAACTCTGGAGATTGTATTGCTTGAAATTCCTTGATTTTAGTCACTACTTTTTTTTTATGTCCTTTATTTCTTTTTCTTGCCTTATTCCTCTAGCTAGGATTTCTTAATCACTACTGTTAGGAAGATGTGCTAAGTAGAAAATGAAAGTAAATAAAATGTAGTGATGAAATAAAATGAACCTGAAGTTGTACACTGCTTGGGTTAGAATCCTCACTTTCTCCAGTGCCACTAGCACTGTGACCTTGGGGAAGTGACTTAACCTCTCATTGTCTCAATTTTCTCATTTGTAAAGTGGGTATAATAGTAGGTATCTCCATAGAGTTATCAGGACTAAATGAGTTAATACGTGCAAAGTCTTTGGGAAAGTTTTTGGTACCTAGTAAAGCCCAATCTAAGTGTAAGTTATTATGAGAATAAGAAGATGCCTAAAATTATAAAAGCTTTTGGTACCAGGTTAGATGGAGAGAAGTTAATACTGTTAACTCTGATTGGATTGGGTAGGGTGAATAAGAAGTAAGGAAGCTTCATGATTAAAGAAGGACAAAAAAAAAATTTTAGGCTGGGGATGGTAGGAAGGATCAGTATACAAAGGAAGTGTTGCTTAAAGAAAGCCAGGGGCCATTAGAAGTCTAACTGTGCCTTAGTTAGGAATGGCAAATAGATTTCAGCTCACAGACAAATTTAGATACACTTAATACAATACTACTATGAAACATGTGAATAGACATATAAATAGATTTAGCAGGAGAGAGTGCTGTGATCAATTACAATTTCTAAGGCACTGGAAGGTGACAGCATGTATACTATATATTTGCCCTTCTATCCCTAAGTGACTTTCCAGAGACGAGGTCCAGGTAGCCTGACTGCACTCCAACCACTGCTCTTTCTGTTACAGATGACCTACCATGCTACATAAAGAGAATTTAATGAGAGAATTGGAACTTGATGTGATTCATAGTGATTCGAGAAACCATGGTGGTACTTAAAGGGAGAACATAACAAGTCCAGACAGGCACATTAGAAAAGACTTTAGAACACTATGGAGATGAGAAGAGAAGGTGGTGATGGTAGACTCTGACAGTTCAGCAAGGTAGGTCTTGCTGTACTTCACATAAAAGTGCACAAGAAAAAAGAAGAGTCACAGAAAGATAACATAAATGTGATACTACTAAGAAGAATTTCCATTCTTTTTGATGGACTGGGTATATAGAAATAAAGGCAAATAATTTATTAGTTGTCTTGGATTCTACTGCCTGTGACTACATAAGACATAATGATATTGAGAGAATCTTAACATTTATATTAAAGAAACATAATAGGTATCTATTTTATTGGATAGGTAAGCCGTTTTTTGGTACTGTTTCTATGGGAAAGATATTGTGGGGAATGGAATGAAGAGCTGGATTTGAATCTGGGTTCTGCTTCTTGTGAAGAAAACAATCTTAGATTGCTTGATCTCTTTGAGTTTCAGTTCATTCATCTGTAAAATCAAAATGAGCAGGCTGTTGTGACGATCTGCTGAAATAATAGACACAAAGCCCCTAATGTAGTGACTGGCATAGAGAAAATTCTTAGCAAAGGCTAGATCTCTGCCTGCCTCTGTCCTGTGGTTTGCTCATCCCTCATCTGTTGCCATCACCATCAAAGGCAGTGGGCATCAAGGTGTGGATGTGTTATAACCCAGGGAGTTCTGGGTCCTTTTGTTTTCCTGAGAGGAGAAAAGTGTGGGTCTGTGCTGTCATCCAGTTGTACTTCTTTTATTTGTTTACATCTAGAGGCAGTTATTTTTGTGTTTTGCAATTTTTTCATGATGTATAATTTCTGGAAACATGAAAAGCAAGGGTGATCTGTGCTCAACTTAGGACCTGCACACTTGAAAACCTCCCTGAGTGTGTTTACCTAATTGGAGGGAGTATCAGAAGGTAGTGGTAGGGGAATTTACCATGTACCTTCATCTGGTGATTCTAGTAGCATCCCTATAAAGTAGATTCATACTGTAGTCAAGTAACTTTAGTGTACTAGTCAATAAAATTAAATACCTATTTTGTGTCATGTATTGTACTAGCAAGTATGGATAACAAGACCAGCAAAACGTAGGTCCTGTCTCTAATACTTCTACAGCCTAATGGAGGAGATAGGTACATAAATAAATACATACATGTACTGTGATACTTGTTCAGTGTCACATAGTCACTCGTTAATACAACTGTGATTAAAATCCAGGTCTTTTCAACCCTAAAGCCTCAAAACCAGGAGGAAACTAGCTGTTCAAATAGAGTTCTCTGAAAGCAACATCAGACTTGCTTTGCCTATATACTGAAAGGCACACTGTCCTTTGAAAATGTCATTAAAACAGACCATTTTGTCTTATTCACCAACTAGGTCCTTCAGAAGCTTGGGAAAGCTGATGAGACAAAAGATGAACAGTTTGAAGAATATGTCCAGAACTTCAAAAGGCAAGAAGTGAGTACATTTCTAGTTTCTGGAGCGAGGGTGGGGATTGTCTGTGTTTTAGTACATAACTGAAACACATTTATATACTAAAACACGTTAAGAAAGGACAGATAGGGTTGAAAGAACAAATGGGGTTGACATTAACTTGAGGGTAACACTAATTTTATAGACTTTTTGTGGAAGGTGAGAAAAGAAGGAGAGGCATTGTGGGGACAGAGTTTACATTTAGAATCTCAGGAGATGGAATAATACTTAGCTGCTTTTCAAAACAGATTACTGATCTAAAAGTAGAATAATGTCTTTGGTGATTTATCTGCAGCTAAGTATTGGAGAAGTAGTAATTAAATACTTCTGGTGAAATTATCTCAATTGTGGAATGCTTCAAGGTCATGGATTCTCATCAACGGTGATATCTTCCAAGAGAATGAAAGCTGATTGTATTTTCAGCAGGTGCAAAAATATCTTACTCTTTGTACTACAAAGTACAGAGATGCACACAGTACATAGTATATCTGTGGTATTAAAATCTTATGGCAACCATCACCACTATCAATTTCCGTATTTTTCTCTCACCCTTAATAGAATCTCAGTGATAGTTGTACAATGTGATTAATGTAATTAATGTTGCTGAATTGTACATAAAACAAAGTTGTAATAGAAAAGTAGGACCCCTGCCCCCACTTGTACCATAGTGACAGTGGGGGTGTTGTAAGGATGTGGATTTAAATGCTGTCTCTAGGAATACTAGTGCCTACAGATGGAATAGTGACCTCAAGGATGATGACCTATGACACCAATAATGGAGACTGCAGGTTCTGTTTTATCCTTTGCTCCAGTATACTGATCCCTGATCCTTGAGGTTTTGTGACCATATCAACCAGTCTCCATAAAAACGTATTCCTGAATATCTCTAATTTCATCCCAAGACTGAGAGTTGACATGTGCAGATAGATTCTCAGCTTGTTATGATGGATAGCAATAATGGAAACCACAGGTTCTATTTTATCTGAGAAAGAGGATAGAAAGAGGACAGTTTAAGAAGCAAGCTTTAACAGAGAGAGAAATGATTGTGTTCAAATATGAATATTACAGAGAACTTTGGATTAATGAAAGCAGAAAAGAGAATTCTTGGAGAAATCTGGATCTAGGCTGTAAGTACAGGTTGTCTGTAAGTCTTTGCCAGACCCTAGGAAAAACAGGTTGTATATGCTTGTCTCCTCGTGCTCTTGTTTATTGAGTTCTCCCGCATGTTGTCATGAACTTGGGAGATTCTTTTCCAGACCTTTGTTTTATATTGCCAGAACCTGCTGCAGAGCTGTAAGTTGACATTCTGAGTTACTTTGTAGGCCAGTCCCAAGTATGTGATTTAAGGGGTTGCATTCAGAAAGTATAGTGACCCATGCTTACAGTTTTCCCTGCTTGAGGATTTACATGCTACCCTTTAAAAATTAGTATTGTCTGGTGTATCACTATGGAGCTAATTGTTTTTTCTTGGACTTTATTCTCTATCAGATTTGTGGCATTTGGATATTGTTAGCATTCCAAGAGGCTAATCTTGGGAAGTATTGTGTTCATTAATGCATTTATGACTCAAAAATCTTTTTTTCTTATTATGACTGAGTGAAAATGTACATTCCCATATAAATTTACATGCCCACCTATATGCAGCTTCTACTGCTTTGAAAATCTCTTTGTATTTTCTAGTTACAGTGAATTTTGATTGCTTTTATTTTAACTTTGTTAACTAAGCTAGCTAGAATTCTTTTTTTCCCCGTTTAATATAAGATGTCAGAGAACAGTGCAATTGATTAAGTCACTGACTATGTTAGTTAAATGGTCTGTGCCCCCGGGAATAAGAGTATGGAATGACTGTGTAATGCTCTTCCCCCATTGATTCCTGGTCCTACGTACATCTTTTATACATTATGGAGCAAATAACGTGCTATTACTGATGAAGACTTAACACTTCCATTTTCTCAAGAATAATAGCAGACTTCACAGTCTCCATAACACTTTGAAATTTGGAGAAATTTGAACAAGCACTAAGAGGGCTTCACTCTTTGCCAAGAGTGAAGCGAATAAGCGGGACATGTGGAAAATGTTATTTCTGAGAGAGTCTCATGACCCTCTTTGGTTCACTTTGAAAATATTTTTGCATCAAAAGCCTCTTGTATTTACCCAATCTGATTTTAGCACAAAACCCATTGCCATCGAGTTGATTCTGACTCACAGCAGCTCTACACCAGCAGTTTGGGCTGGTAGATATAATTTTAATTAGAAACAGTAAGTGGAGAGTCATCATAGTGGAGTGAGGAGAGATGGTATCTTGACCTACTGTATATGAGTAAGTAAGTATGTGTTAGAAGGAGGGAGTCAAGAAGGGAGGATGGAGATAAACAGGACACTGAGATGATGTAGTGATTAAGTGCTGTGGCTGCTAACTAAATGGCCAACAGTTTGGATCCACCAGCTGCTCCTTGGAAACTCTATGGGGCAATTCTCCTCTGTTCTGTGGGGTTTCTGTGAGTCGTCTTTGATTCAGTGGTAGTGGATTTGTTTGTTTTGTTAGACAGAGATTGGTTTTCTATAGAGACAGTAAGAGTTAAGCATTGCAGTTGAAGGCTGTATATATTAATGGTTTGCAGGGAGAAAAATGTGTCCCTTTTACCCCTAATATGTATCAGTGATCACTTCACATCTGTTGCTTGTGCTGGAAAAGAGGTATTGTTTATGGAGAAATATTAACATAGGAAGAAGGATCTACTAAGGTAGTAGTTATTTCTACAAGGTCTATTCTTAGTATTAATATAGCTGTGAACCGTTACTCTAGAGACAGAATGCATTATCTACCCTAGGAAATCAGCTTCCATGTTTTTCTTGTGATTCTATTTTTTCAACTCCAAAAATGGGCCATATTTGGACTTGTGTATTGTATTGTAAGCATCTGATGATGCTCAGTTGGTGCTTAACCAAAAGTAAATTATTCTGGAGTATTCTAGGAAGCATTCAGTCATTTAGGGCCCTGATGATCTTGCTTTCAAATTCCATTTAATGAAGTCATAATTCCCTTAATAAAGTCACAAGGATAATCATTGTTGTTGGTGCTTATTCATGTTGGAAGCAATGGTAGCAGAAAGATGTATGTTTGAACTCTGACTTGGAGCTCAGGTTTATTTCATTCTACCACTAAATTTTTGTTTTGACTCCAAACTTCTTTCCCTAAAAAGTGTTTTGTGTTAGGTTGGGTGCATGGATAAAGGGTCTCCATAACTCTCTCATTGTCCATTTTACTCCTCAGTGCTATTATTTCTAGAGCCCAGATTTCATAGGCCATTTAATTAGGGCAAGGACAAAGGGGAAGGGGGAAAAGTGGAATAAAAAGTAACAGAGTAACTCCACTACAAAGAACTTGGAGTTTTCTGTGGTGAGCAGTGATGAGTAGAACAAGATTATAGAAATCCAGCAGGAAGAACAAAATCTGATTTCAACATTTCTTCCTCAGAGGATTATTTTTTCCCTTTTCTAAATTTCTTCTCTTACCACAGGTGCTAACAAGTTGCAAAATTGTCTTTGAGTTTACTTGGTGCCTGCTAATGAGCAGAGAAAAAGGTTCCGAAGTAGAAGGTCCTTGACTTCTCCTTCTCCTTCCTGCTAATAAACTCTCCCACCAAAATACCATAAGCCTGTAGCAATATGCTAATTACAACAACTCAGGGAGGCTGGTTGGACTAAGATAGCCAACCACTTAATCACATCTTAGTGAGAGTAATTTGTGCACCATAAGCCATGTATGATCTAAAAACAATACTTCAAATAAAGAAACCCCAAAACAAACTGGCATTGGGTCACGTATGTAAATCTCAACAGAAGTAGACTGCCACATCTTTCCTCTGTGGAGTCAGTGGTGGTTTGAACTGCTCACTTTTGCAGTTTGCAGTCCATTGCTTTAAAGACTGTGCTATCAGGGGTCCTTTAAATAAAGGAGCAGGGCACCTCAGTTCTTCCTCATAAGTCTCTAAAGCTTTTCTTTTCCTCTTTTAATACAATAGCAGTGTTTCTACTTTTTTCTTCATACCCATGATCAAGTAATGGAGTCACTTAGGTGTAATATAAACCAAAAAGAAAAGAAATACCCACTGTTTTAGTCAGCTAGTGCCGCTCTAACAGAAATACCACAGAGTGGATGACTTCAACAAAGGAAGGTTTATTCTTACACAGTCCGGTAGGTTACAAGTCCATATTCAGTGTGTTTGCTCCAGGGAAAGGCTTTCACCTTGTCAGCTCTGGAGGAAAGTCCGGTATTGCATCAGTCTTTGTCCAGGGAGCGTCTTGGAGCAGGAACCTCAGGTCCAAAGGACGTGCTCTTCAGCCGGTGCAGATTTCTTGATGGTGCGAGGTTCCTCATTCTCTTTGTTTCCCTTTCCTTTTATATCTTGCAAGCTGAACGCATTAAGGGTGGGGCAAGCCACACTCCAGGGAAACTCCCCCTACTGTAGAGCAAGGAAGTAATTCTATGCAGGAATTTACAGCCCCTTTAGCATACAGTTTAGTGAAACCACAGAATGGAGGACAGTCACAAGATACTGGGAATCATGTCCCAGCCACACGGCTGCACATATTTTTGGGGGGACACAACTCAACCCATGACACCCACCCAGTCCTTGAAATCTTTTGTAATGATGAGAATTCGGAGCCAGTGTCCCTAATTATTTGAAAAATCATGTGACTACAAATAGAAATGCCATGTCTTCTCCTACACTAAACTGATTCCTCTGTAACACAGGATTGTATTTTACTGCTTCCATTTTTTTCTTTAATTTGCGTAGAGTCCAGTGCTTTTTACGTAAGTATTGTATATAAGCTTTGCCCATAAATTTAACAAAATATTTGTTAAACTTGAAGCTGAACTGGTGGTAGAAATTATAATTTTGAACACATTCCTAGAACTTGTTTTTCTTTCTGGGATAGAAAGGGTGTTGCGTATTGTGTTTATTTTTGTAAACAACTTCTTACAATTGTTTACGTAATATAATGTATGTCTATGAATGATTAAAAACAAAAATCACAGAATCAGATTCTTATACAAGAATGTAAATGCAAAATATACTTTCACAGTATGTTAAAAATTGACTAATGTTTTTACTGATGCTGTCATATTTGCATTCTGAAAAGTTTTGAAATTTCCTTGAACAGATAGGTCTAGTAGACACCCTAGAAGCTTTTATTTTTTATTTTTTCCTTTTAGCACAGATATCCATAATGTGGATGTGTTCGTGTATCCACATTTCATTAAATATTAATAATAACTTTCTTCTGAAATAGCCATTGCCTTAATTAAATGTATACTCATTGGGCCCATTTTATATAATGGTCAAATTCTAAATAAGTGCCCTGGGCTAAAAGTATAGACCCTCAGGCAGCCTGTGAAGCCTCTTATTAGGGAACTAGTCCTTCTTGATTCTCAGGTGGCCAGTTTAGTGCCCAGCAGAACAATGGTTCTTGGACTTTGGCTGCATCAAAATCACCTGAAGGGCTTGGTGAAGCACAGATTGCCAATACCCACCACAGAGTGTTGATTCATTCAGTTTGGGGTGAGACTCAAGAACCTGGATTTCCAACAAATCCTGAGTTATAACAATGGTATTAGACTAGGACAATACATTGAGGACCACTGTACTATCGTACCTACCCCTACAGCTGTTCTCCAAGCACTTCCTTGGGACTTCTGTGTTTAATGCCCTATTGACCATCTTTATGTCAGCAACAGCAACGAAAAACTTACTTTCTTGAGTTGATTCCAGCATAGTGACCTCATGGGGTTTCCAAGGCTGTGAATCTTTGTGGAAGCAGACTGGCACATCTTTCTCCCATGGAACTGCTGGTTGTTTTGAATTACTGACCTTTCAGTTAGCAGTCAAATGCTTTAACCACCAAGGCTCTTTTGTTGTAAGATATGGATAAAGATTTACTGACACGTTCTGAATTATCTGACATGGTAATTTGTATAGGCCTAATCAACCAAGATAATATTCTCTTCATAGGTGTGATTTTGGGCAGAGACAGGGCTTTCTTGTTCCCCAAATTGTCTTTTTTCCCAGAATCTGTATGATCTATTAAAATAAAAATACCCTTAGAAGAGAGAGCATATATGTTCTTTATACATTAATGAGAATGAGTATAGTAAAGGTCTTTTGCAGATAGTGTGGTTTAATAGGAAAAGAATGCATAGGAGTTACTAGAACTCTGGCCATTGAGTTCTGAGAAAAAAAAAGAAAGAATCCTTAAAAAGGAATTGGATAATTGTAACAAGTACAAGACTTCTACAATTAAAATACTCCTTTTTCAGAAGGCGTGTGCAGTCACAGTTTGAGGATAGAAGTTAGGGTCATATAGCAAAGTGTGTGTAAGATTTTATATGAGAAACTGACTTAATCGTAAACATACATAAAATAATAATTAAAAAAAATCCCTTTCATGCAGCTGAAGCAATGGTGGAAGAGAAGTTTATAGCACTATGTTGGAATCAACTCAAGAAAGTAAGTTTTTTGTTGTTGTTGCTGACATAAAGATGGTCAATAGGGCATTAAACATGGAAGTCTCAAGGAAGTGCTTGGAGAACAGCTGTAGGGGTAGGGATGATAGTACAGTGGTCCTCAATGTATTGTCCTAGTCTAACACCATTGTTATAACTCGGGATTTGTTGGAAATTCAGGTTATTGAGTCTCACCCCAAACTGCAAGTCCTGATCACACATTGGTTAAGTGCTTTAGCTACTGACCCCAAAGCTGTCAGTTTAGATCTAACAGCTTTTCCTTGGAAACCCTATGAGATGCTTTTCCCCTGCCTTTAGGATTGGTATGGATCAGACTTGGCATGATGGCAAAAAAACAAAACCAAAAGCCTGTTGCCATGAAGTTGATTCTGAATGTTTTTTTGATGGCAACTAAAAAAAAAGATGCTTATATTATAAATAAGGAAATGTCTCAGGTCAATGATTTAAGTTTTTACCTCTGGAAACTGGAAAACGATTTGCAAAATAAACCAAAAGCAAGCAGAAGGAAGAAAATAATGAAGCTAAGAGCATAAATAGGTGAAAATAAAAGTTGATTCTTTGGAAAAAAAATCAATAAAACTGATAAACATTTAGCAAGACTGATAAAAACAGTAAAGACACAAATTACCAATATTGGGAATGGAATGGAGGATATCACTATAGATCTTTCAGTCATTGAATATGTAATAGAGGAATATCACAAATAACTTCATCCTTATAAACTTGACAACCACAATAGGCCAACTCTTCCATAACCACAAGCTGCAAAACTCAATCAAGATGAGATAATCTGCATTATCCTGTAATCATTACAGAGTTTGGATATATAATTTGTAATTTAAATGTAAAAGTTCTTGAAAAAGAGATCTCCAGGCCCATCCTTAGGATGTCACTGGATAATTCTAAGGAACATTTAAAGAAGATTTGACACCAGCTTTACATAATTGCTTCTAGAAATTAGTAGAGACAGTAGCACTTCCCAATTCATTTTATGAGGCTAATATCCTAATACTACCCATACAAACCAAACACCCAGACAAAGACAGTATAAAAAAAGAACTACATAGGAGTAGCTCTCATAAATTTAGATGTTGAAACCCTCAGTGCAGTAACAACAAACTAAATATAACAATGTATAAAAAGAGGAGAGGCAGGGCCAAGAAGGCAGACTATACATGTCTCCTCGATTCCCTCTGAGAACTAACACCTAGAATAATACATGAATGGAGCAGTTGGACATTCTGGGAGGCCCAGCATCTGGCATAGGGTTGTGAGATTGGACTGGGCAACAGGAAAGGGGAAATGACCTCTGTTGGAGGCGAGGCAGCAGCATGCTGAGTCCTGCTTCTGCTGGTGCATCATTTGAAAGGACTGCAGATATAGACGCCTTCTTTGTTATCCAATGGACAGGGACTAGGTCTGTTCAGCGTGTAAGCCTGGCACCAGCTGACTAATACACTGAACTGCGGTGGTTAAGTAAACAGTGCATTCTGTAGCAGAGAGACTGTTTGGGACAGCCATATCTTGAGAACCCAGCTGCTAACTGGGGGTACCAGTGCCCCTCTCCTTTTCTGAGCTGCACCATAGGTTTTGCTGACTCATTGCAAGAAAGGTGGCTTAGGTGGGGTGCCATCTTGGTCAGCTGAGAGGCGGAGTCAGCCATGCATGAGGTCTCAGCTGGGGCAAATTCTCATGCTGAGCAACAGTACCTGTCTGGAAACTGCTTCTCTAGCAGAAAAACTGTTTTTAAGACAATCCTACCTAGGGATTGTGTTGCGTCCTAATGGCCAAGGGTGGCAATGCCCTAATTACTCCCTTTTTTGAGCCACATCACAGCGTCTAGGGAAGGCCTATGAAGCATCATTGCTGTCAGTTGGTTGGTGGGTTCTGCCATCCCTTAGGGCCCAGCAGCTTTTGGCTGCTGGATAGGTCTCTCTCAGCAATAAAATAACTTTTAAAATAAGACCAGCTGGAGAATGCAGCGGTGACTGATGGTTAAGTGAGTTGGTGGCATTTCCACCAGCCTTCACTGAGCCAATCATAGCATCGGCTGATGGCCTCCCAGAGACTTCATAACTAGAGTACTCTGTCTTTGCCAGCCAGGAGGTGGGGACTGCCAACTCTGAGGACCTAGCTGTTCTGGACACCTGCTGGACAACACCCCTCTCAACAGAAAAGCAGTTTTTATGTTAAATGCATTTAGAGAGTGCAGTGGTCTTGGGCACCCAAGTGTGGTGGCATCCTCCTCTCTTCCCTTCCCTGAGCTACACTGTAGACTCTACTGACATAATGATTGAGAGTTGCCACAGGTAACTCATGACCTTTAGCAGGCAGGAGGTAAGGCCTGACACCCCTCAGAACCAGCTGAGTTCAGCCACTAGAGAATGTAGAGACAGCTGGCGACCAAATCTGCCAGTGCCCTTATTCCCTACTTAGAGCTATGCCACAGCTCCCATTGGTGTGACACTAGAGAAACTAAACAGCTTCTCGATAGTGCAAAGAAACAATCAATATCTAACAATCTAAAGAAGCAGACTGCCATGGCTCTGGAAAAATCCCAAAGTAAACAATCAAAAAACTTCCCAGATGAAGAAACCTTTCTGAAATTATTGGAGGTAGAATACAAAAGAATTATGTGTAGAGCCCTCCTACAGATTAAACAAAATGTAGTAAAACAAAGTGAAAAATTAAGTAAACTATACAAACTGCTGGAATATCAACCATCTGAAATCTGACAGATTGATAATAAAGTTACAGATTTAGACAATTCATTGCAAAGCCAAAAGAGCAGAATTGAGTTGGAAGGCAGGGTTACGAAGCTTGAAGATAAAGCAACTGCCACCGACATTTATGATGTGAAATGAGAGAAAAGAAGTAAGAAAAATGAAGAAGCATTAAGAAATATGTGGGACTCTATCAAGAGGAATAATCTATGAAAAATTGGAGTTCCTGAACAAGGAGGGATAGCTGAAAATACAGAGGGAATTATTGAAGAGTTGCTGACAGAAAACTTCCCTGAAAGTATAAAAGAAGAGAACAATGTATAAAAAGAATTATACACCATAGCCAGTGGGAATTATGCCGGGTATTCAAGGTTGGTTTAACATTTAAAAATTATACAGTGTAAGATTCCGTATCAACATACTAAACAAGAATAATTATATGAACCTCTCAGAAAAGTATGTGACAACATCTGCCACCCATTCATGATAAAAACTCTTCAGCAAGTTAGGAATAAGGAGGCATTGCCTCAATTTTATGATGAGCATCTACAAAAAACCCTACAACTATGTTATACTTAGTGGTAAAAGACTCAATGCTTTTCCCATAAGATCAAGAATAAGGTAAGAAAGTCTGCTTTTACTACTGCTGTTGAACATAGAACTGGAAATTCTAGCCAGCTCATTAAGGAAAGAAAGGGATATGAAAGACATAGAAATCAGAAAAGAAGACATAAATTGCCCCTGTTTGATTGTCTTTGAGGAAACTTCCCACAGAATGAACAACAGCAGCAAAACAAAACAAAGCAATTTCTATAAAAGTTCAATAAGACTGCAGGAACCCTAACAAGGTTGGCCATGATCCAGAATATGTGAAACAACAAATGCTGCAGAGGGTGTGGAGAATTGGAACTCCCCTACACTGTTGGTGGGATGGCGAAACGGTGCAACCTCTTTGGAAAGCAATCTGGCGCTCCCTTAAAAAACTGGATATAGATACACCATTTGACCCAGTAATTCCACTGCTTGGAATATATCCTACAGAATCAAGGCCATTCACACCAACTGATAGATGCACACAAATGTTCACCACAGGATAGTCCACAATAGCAAAAAGATGGAATCAACCCAGATGCCCAACAGCAGAGGAATGGATAGGTAAACTATGGTATATATACTCAGTGGAACACTATGCAGTGATAAAGAACAATGGTGATGGGGGAAACATCTCATAACCTGGTTTCAACTGGAGGACATTATGCTAAGTGAAAGTAGTTAGTGACATAAGGACAAATATTGTATGAGACCCCTACCATAAGAACTTAAAAACAGACTCATGCATAGAAGAAAGGTTCTTTGACAGCTGCAAGAGTGGGAAGGGAGGGTGGGCAGTGGGGTGAGGGTTTAGATTAGATAGTTGGTAGAAATTTGGTTGGGTGAAATTGGTGACAGCACATGTTAGAAAGAAGATCAATAATAAATGGACTTCAACACCTGAGTACTCTTGCCATCCTAACCCAATATTGCAAGGACAGAGTAGCAGGGGGCTGGGAACCATGCTGTCAAGCTAAATCGAGGCCGATTAGCACAACTAGCATTTTGTTAATGAGAGCTCTCTGCACCCCACATTGGTGAGTGGCATCTGGGGTCTTAAAAGCTACCAAGCTGCCATCTGAGGATACAGCTGATGGTCCCAACTCAGCAGGAACAGTGATCACCGACCAAAACGACATGGATAAAAGACAACCCAGAAGACAGAAGAGTCTTTAATCGACTTGTGACCAGAAGAACTGGATGGTGCCCAGCCACCACCAGTGATAGCCACGATGGAGCTCACAAAACTGAGTCTCACTGGCAGCCAGCCAAGCCAAGTGCTCACTGGCAACACAAAAATAAAAAGGGGTGCACTCTGAGATCTCCAATAAAAGACCACAATTAATGGTCCAGGGGCTCCAGGGTTCCCCTGGGAGCATGGCCTCTGGCCTTGATGCTGGCCCTGTCCATAAATCATAATGAAGGTCAACTTTTTGGACAGCAATGGATTGGACTTGGCGACGCACAGTGACCATATCTTTTGCACACTTTATGATTCTATGCATCTATAGGATGTCATCCTGCTGACCTCTTATTGGAGGAAGGGGAGTGGGTGGAGATGAGGGGATGGGAGACTGTTGGAAGGATAGGACATGTATGGAACAGAGAGGAAGAGTGTGCTGTTACTGGGCAGGGAGAGCAGTGGGAGCTGCATATAGGTGAGCATGAAAATGTATATGGAAATGTACATTTTCATTCAATCATTAAAAAAAGATTGCAGGATACAAAATCAACTCACAAAATTCAGATGCGTTTCTGTATACTAACTGAACATGTGGAGGCAGAAATGGAAACCATAGTAACATTTATAGTAGCTTCAAGGAAAAGGAAAAAAGCAATGTATGCACTTAAGAACAACAAAACAAACAGACTGTATGCTTAGATGACAAAAGGTAGTAAAAGTAGTTTAAGAAGAAGTAAAATAAAGAGAAATATTGTGTTCATGTGTGGGAAGACTCAGAATTGAAAAGATGTCAGTTCTCACCAAATAAATCTCTAGATTTAATGCAATTTCTTGCAGTCCCTACAAGTGTTTGGAAACATTGGTAAGGTTACTTTACAATTTATATGGAAACACATAGACTGTAGAATAGTTAAAAAATGACAAAGAAGAATAATAATAAAGAATAGGTAGTGGATATTCATGCATAGCTGTAGTAATCAAGACAATAGGATTTGGGACAGGGATAGATAGATAATGTAACAGAATAAAGAAGCTAGAAAAACAAAACCCATTGCCATACCTCTCTTCCAACTCAGGGACTCTATAGGAATAAAGAGTGGAACGGTCCCATAGGATTTCAGAGTATAAATGTTTCCAGAAGCATATTGCCACAACTTTCTCCTGTGAAAGCCTAGTGGGCTTGAACTGCTGACCTTTTGGTTAGCAGCCAAGCATATATAACCACTGTGCCACCAGCGCTCCTAAACCTGAGAAATAAAACCAAAAAACCAATCCTCTCACAGCATCCACTAGTTTGAGAGCAGAAAAACTACGTGGTGCTTGGTTACCACTGCCGCTGCTCTAGTGGAGATCCCAATAGAGAGCCTCAAACAGAGCGGGAAGAAATGCAGAACAAAATCCAAATTCATGAGAAAGAACCAGACTCAGTGGTCTGACAGAATCTGTAGGTACACCTGCGACTGTGGTCCCTAGACATCCTTCTAACTCAGAAGTGAAGCTATTCCCAAAGTTCTCTTTTCAGCCATATATTAGACAGGCATGTAAAATAAGCAAAAACCCTAGAGGCAAAGAGGTTAAAAGCTGTGGCTGCTAACCAAAAAGTCACCTGTTGGAATCAACCAAGCACTCCTTGGAAACCCTTTGGGACAGTTCTGTTCTGTCCTATAGTGTCTCTATGAGTTGGAATCAATGGCTTTCTTTTTTTTTTTTTTTAAATGAGCAATAATACAAATGAGGAATGTTCTCCTTAGAACAATCAAGTGTATGAGACCAAATGGGCAACACTTACATAAAAACAAAGATGAGAAAGGCAGGAAAACAGAATGAATGGAAATGGAGAAACCGGGATGGAAAAGAATTAGAGTACTGACACCTTGAGGGGATTGTAATCAATGTCTTGAAACAATTTGTGTACAGATTATTGAATGGGGAACTAATTTGCTCAGTAAACTTTTATCTAAAGGACAAAAAAAATGTTCAAAACAAAACAAGAAAGTGAACTCATCTCTGTGAAGTTGATTTGACTCATGGCAGTTCTGTAGAACAGAGTAGAACTGCCCCATACCCTAGACTGTATATCTTTAGGAAAGCAGATTGTCTCATCTTTCTACCTCGGAGATGCTGGTGGGTTTGAACCACCACACTTTCAGTTAGCGACTTGGTATTTTAGTCACTTTGCCACCAGAACACTTCTAGCCCAGATATAGTCCTCCACAAATGTACTCAGCTGACTGTTTAAAATTGGTTTTGTTTATTTTGTGCTTTATGTAAAACTTTACAATTGAAGTCAGTTTGTCATTTATTAGAAAAAACTTATACATAAATTGCTGTGTGATCCTTGCTGCTTTCCTCCTCTCCATCCTGTATTTCTCGTGTTGATTCAACCAGCTTCTGTCTCCCTCTGCCTTCTCATCTTGCCTCCAGACAAGACCTGGAGTTAGCCTCATGAGTCTATTTAAGCCAAGAAGCACATCTTCACCACTATCATTTTGTCTTATAGTCTACTATTCAAGAATGGTTTCAGTTCTGGGCTAACAGTTCGGGAGCCACATTTTCCAGAGACCCTCCAGTCTGTCAGATCACCAAATCTGCTCTTTTTAATAGAGTGTCAATTCTGCACCCACTTTTCTCTTCTTATGTCATGGACTCTTTGTTGTATTCCCTGTCAGGGTAGTTATTGGTTGTAGCTGGGTACCATATAGTTCTAACAATCTCATGTTGATGTAGTCTCTGGTTTGTGTGGCTTTCCGTCTTTTGGATGCATATTTTGCTAGTATCTTTGATGTTCTTTGTTCTGTTTGCTCCATATGCATTGGGACCAGATGATACTTCCTTGATGGCCATTTGCTAGCTTTTGACACTACACTCACCAAAGTAGGATGCAGAACATTTTCTTAATTAGCTTTTTTATGCCAGTTGACCTAGATGCTCCTGAAACTATGGTCCCTAGACCCCTTTGCCAACTACTGTGACCCTCAAAATGTTTAGTTGTATTCAGGGAACTTCATAGCTTGAGATTTAGTCCAGTTGTGCTGACTTCTGTTTTATGTGTTGTTCTTCCCTTCACCTAAAATAATTCTTGTCTGCTATCTCATCAACAACATCAAACTTAATTAGTGAATACTCCTCTGTCTCCATGCTTACCATCACAACCATCAAAGACTGTTTTTTTTGTGTGTTTAAACCTTCTCTTGAGTCCTTATAATAGTACGCACCAAACCACTGCCTCAAGTCCAGTCTGACTTATAGCAACCCTAGAGGTCAGAGCAGAACTGTCCCATAGAGTTTCCAAGGAGTACCTGGAGGATTTGAACTGCCAACTTTTTTGTTAAGCAGACATAATACTTAGCCCACTATACCAGCAGGGTTTCCTTATAATAGTAGTCTCATACAGTATTGATCCTCCTGTGACTAATTTCACTGAACATAATGCCTTCCACATTCTCCATGTTATGAGATATTTCACAAGTTCATTCTTGTTACTTATGGTTGTATAGGATTCCATTGTGTGAATGTACAATAATTTGTTTATGTGTTCATCCATTGATGGGTACCTAGGTTGATTCCATCTTTGTTGCTATTGTGGACAGTGCTGCAGTGACAGCGTTGCACGGATCCTGGGTGTGCATGTATCTATTACTGTGAATCTTTTCTTTCTCTAGGATATATTCCATGGAGTAGGACTGCTGGATCTTATGGTATTTCTATTTCTAGCTTTTTAAGGACAGGCCAAATCGATTTCTGAAGTGGTTGTACCATTTTAGAGTTCCACCAGCAGTGTGTAAGTGTTCTAGTCTTCCCACAGCTTCTCTAACGTTTATTATTTTGTGTTTTTTGGATTAATGCTAACATTGTTGGAGTGAAATGGTATCTCATTGCAGTTTAGCTTTGTCTTTCTTTAGTGGCTAATGATTCTTCATGTATCTGTGGGATGCCTGAATTTCTGCTCCTGTCTTTTGTCTATTTTTTAATTGGAGTATTTGCCTTTTTCTAGTTGAGGTTTTGCAGTGTCATGTAGATTTTAGAGATTAGATGTTCATCAGATTTGTTGTATCTAAAAAATTTTTCCTGGTCTGTAGGTTGTCTTTTTACACTTTTGATGAGGTCTTTGGGTGAGCATAATTGTTTGATTTTTAAGAGTTCTAGTTACCTATTTTCTTTTCTAGAGTTTGTGTATTGGTAGTAATGTTTTATATTCTGCTTATGCAATGTGTTAAGGCACATAGTGTTACCCCTCTTTTTTCTCCAATGATCTTGACTGTTTTATATTGTATATTTAGGTCTTCGATCCATATGTGTTAGTTTTTGTGCATGGTTTAAGATATAGATGTTGTTTCATTTTTTTACAGACAGAAGATATCCAGTTAGCCCAACACTGTTTGTTAAAAGGACTGAGTTTTTCCCAGTTAACAGACTTGGGACCTTTGTCAAATATCAACTGCTCATAGGTGGATGATATTATGTCTGTATTCTCCAGTTTGTCCAGTTCATCTGTGTGTCTTTTGTTGTACCAATACCAGACTGTTTTGACTGCTTTGGTAGTAGAACAGGTTCTAAAGTTTGATAATATATGGCCTCCCACTTTGTTCTGTTTTTTCAGAGGTGCTTATCCGGGACCTCTGCCCTTTCTATGTGAAGTTGGTAATCTTTTCCTCCATCTCCTTAAAAAATGCCAATGGAATTTGGATCAAGATTGCTTTGTATCTGTAGATCATTTGGGTACAATAGACATTTTCACAACATTGAGTCTTCCATCCCTGAGCAAGGTAGGCTTCTCCTGTTATGTAGGTTCCCTTTTTGTTTCTTGTGATAGTGTCCTGTACTTTTCTTTGTATAGGTGTTTTATATCTCTGGTTAGATTTATTCCTAGGTGTTTTATCTTCTTGGGCTCTATTGTAAATGGTATTGGTTTGGTGAAGTTCTCTTTGTTGGTGCAGATGAATCCATCTGATTCTTGTATGTTTATCCTACATCCCGATGGTTTGCTGAACTCTTACTAGTTCCAGTAGTCTTTTGGGGGGGGGGCGTGTGTGTGTGTGTGTGTGTGTGTGTGTGTGTGTGTGTGTATGTGTGTGGATTCTTTAGGATTTTCTGTAAGAGCATATCATCTGCAAATAGAGATACTTTTACTTCTTTCTTACCAATTGGATTCCCTTTATTCCTTACTAAACTAATTTTTGATAAGGGAATAAAAGCAATTCAGTGGAAGAAAGATAGCTTTCTCAATAAATGGTGGTATTGTAACTGGACCATCATAGGCAAAAAAAAGTGGAATTTCATCTAAATTTTACATTTATGAAAATCCATATCATTATTTAAAATGGATCATGGGCTTAAACTTAAAATATATCACCGTAAAACTGTCAGGAAAACAATACATTAGAAAACATAAGGTCTCTAGGGTTAGCAAAGAGTTAGACGGGACATCAAAAGCATAGTCTATAAAATGAAAATTTGATCCTTTGGACCTCATCAAGATTAAAAAAGCTTTGCTCTTGAAAAACCTGTTAAGGTGATGAAAAGACAAGCTATAGACTGAGAGGAAACACTAAGGTCTTGAATATTTAAAGAACTCTCATTTAACAGTAAGAAATATAATTCAGTCAGAAAGTGTTTAAAAGGTATCAGTAGATATTGTACTGAAGAAGATATTCAGGTTACAAATAACCACTTGAAAAGATGTTCAGTATTACTAATCATTAAAAAAATTCAACCCACTGCCGTCAAGTCAATTTTGACTCATAGAAACCCTCTAAGACAGAGCAGAACTGCCCTATATAGTTTCCAAGGAGGGCCTGGTAGATTCAGACCTCCAGCCTTTTGGTTAGCAGCCATAATTCTTAACCATCATGCCACCAGTTTTTCTAGTTAGTCATTAGAAAAATTCAAACTAAAACCACAATAAGCTATTACTATACACATGTCAGAAGGGCTAAAAAGAAGAATAGTGACAACACCAAATGTTAGCTAGGATATTCAAAAAACTGAGTCACTCATGCATTTTGTAGTGTTGTCGCTTTCTTAGACTAAGCATACAAGGACCATATGGCCCAGCAGTTTTATGCTTGGATACTTATCCCATATAAATGAAAATTGCTTCTAGCAGCTTCAACAGGTGAGTGACTAAACAAACCATGATATACATATACCCTGGATTACTACTGAGCAATTAAAAGGAACTAATGATTGATGCAGTCAACAACTGGGATGAATCTCCAGGAATTTTATTGAATGTGGGGGGAGAAAAGCTAATCCCCAGATATTACGTGCTGGCTGGTTCCATTTAGATGCTATTTTTGTCATGACAAATGGTAGAAATATACAAATTAGTGATCTACAGTTTAGGGATGGGAGAGGAGTCCCTGAGTTGTACAAATGGTTAAGCACTCAACTACTAGCTGAAAGATTGACAGTTTGAATCCATCCAGAGACTTCTTGGGAGAAAAGAACTGGCAGTTGGCTTCCAAAAGGTCACAACTATTGAAAATCCTATGGAGCAGTTGTACTCTGCACATAGGGGCTGCCATCAGTTGGAGTTGACAGACACTGACAACAGGGATGGGAGAGGGGAGGTGGGCGTAAAAGGCAAAACTAATCCTTGTCCTGATAAAAGTGTTTTCTGTCCTGACTGTGGTGTAGATGTATAGAACTACATGTCATAAAGTTACATAGACCTAAACACACACACACACATACAAATAAGACTGGGAAAATCTGAAGGAGACAATTGGGTTTTATCTATGTAGTGATAGAGTTTTCAAGATGTTACCATTAAGCAAAACTAGGTACAGGGTACAAGAGATGTGTTTGTATTATTTCTTACAAGTGAATGTGAATATACAATTATCTCAATAAAAAATTTCAATTGAAATTATTCCCTTTTACAGTTTTACCTAAAGAAAGCTTCCACTATCTACTGTGGTGGTGCACTGATTAAGAGCTTGTCTGCTAACCAAAAGGTCAGCAGTTCCAATCCCAGCTGCTTCTTAGAAAGCCTGTGGAGCAGATCTTCTCTGTCCTGTGGGGTCACCATGAGTCAGAATTGACTGGATGGCAGTGGATATCTGCCTTATACTCTGAGGTGAAAGACCTGTTAAGGTGATGATGAGACAAGCTATAGATTGGCAAATGTTGGCAAATCACATACTCACATACTTACTGAGACAGAGCTGGATTCCTAGTACCTTTTGGTGGAGAATGGCATTTAGAAACCAAGATCTAGGTGTTAGATTTGTTCTTACTGGAGTATCATGAGTCTGGGCCTTTTCAGGGAGCAGAATCTGTAGGTTCCACTACACTAACAGATTGGAGTTATTAGAGACTGAAAAGAAAGTTTCCAGTTAATATAATCTGTTAATTTATTAAGCAAACTCCTTTTTAGCTTTTAATAGGATGGCACTTAGCTGATTTATTTGCATTTCCTGCTTAAAGAATTAGGCACTTAGCTGGCTTGCATTTTGGAAGTTTAAGATCTTTTCTGGAGATTTCCTTTCTCTCCACCTCATGCAGTGATCCTAGAGATTCCAAACATCTGATTTATAACTGGTATTTTCCCAACTACATCACAAATTTCGTATGAGAGGTATAATAAGCCAAAGTCATTTCTGTTCAGTCAAATTCTGACTCAGCTGTAATGAATGGCATTTCAGAAGTGGGTAGAATGAGCCTTAATTACCCTGGTTCCATGTGGCCATGAAGGACAAACACAGTAGAGTTCTGGGAGCAGCCACTACTGGGAGGAAGCCTTGCTCATGCCAGCGTAGCTCTGGTATAAATTATAGGTTTATTGTTTATACAGTATTATCCTCCTTTCATCTATTTTTAATAGTTTTAATCTAAAATACCTATTATTCCAGGTCATGGATTTGATAAAGAAATCATTTTTACAAGGCAGGGAGGATAGAAAAATAAAATATTTAACTTATGTTAATATAGACATAGCAGGGCTCTGTATGACTGTATGATCACAATGTTTGAAGCACGATGTCGTGATATTCATGACATTCATTCAAAAGTGTATTATGAAGTGTGGTTTTAAGTGGGTGATTATTTTCTGTGTCCCTGAGTAGGCAGAAGGAGATGAAATTTAGTGAAGAACTGTAGAGGTTGGCTGACTTGCATTTGCAGCAGAGTGCTTCATTAAAATAACAGGTGTAAGGTAATGACTTCCCTAAGGATAAATGCATGTCAAAAGCATTGTTTGACTCAACAAGTAATTATTGAGTGCCTGCTTAGTCCTAGAACTGAAAAACAGTGACAAGCAATTCAGACATAATTTATGCCTTTGTGAACCTTGTAGTTTGGTGCATAAGGGTCATCTTTCTTTGGAAACAATTAAAATAGTAGAAAAAGGGTACAGAATTTTTCTGATGATAGTACCGTGTGTTTTAGTTATTTAGTGCTGCCGTAACAGAAATACTACCAGTAGATGGCTTCAACCAAAGAGAACGTACTCTCTTGCAGTTTAGGAGTCTAGAAGGCCGGATTCAGGACCCCAGCTTTAGGGGGAGGCTTTCTCTCCCTCTTAGCTCTGGAAGAAGGTCTCTGTGCAGGGACCCTGAATTCAGAGGACATGGTCTACTCCTGGCCTTTCTTCGCTGGTAGTATGAAGCCCTTTGCCCCTATGCTCACTTTTCTGTTTCATGTCTCAAAAAAAAATTGACTGAAGATACAACCTAATCTTGTAGATTGTGACCTGGCTCGTTAACATAACTCCCTCTAATGATGATTCATAAATATCATAGAAATAAGATGTAAAACACATAATTATATTAGATCACAAAATGGAGGACAACCACATAATACTGGGAATTATGACTTATCCAAGTTGATAGACATTTTAAGGTGATAGAATTCAATCCATAACACTGTGTTTCCATCTTTTTGATGATAGCCTAGTTTTATCACTTTATATTTGGTATCCTACTTTTATCATTTCGTATTAGTTATGAAGAATACTCTTAGAGTAGTGAGTATTCTTAGAAAACATGGCATTTATACCTTTCTATCCTGTTTCTTCCTAGACTCCCTAGGCTTAACGAGTATCTTCTGATTGTTATTGCCTAGACCTTCTCACCCTGTACCAGAAAAACAAATGAACAAAAAAAAAAAAACAACCAAATCCATTGGTGTTGATTCATTCCAGCTCATGGAGACACCACGTGTTACAGGACAGAACTGAGCTTCTTCGGGTTTTCTTCTTCGATGCAATATTTATGGAGTGATCCCTGTGTGCTACTGCTTGTGCTTGACTGGCAGTCAGAGGGTTGCAGTTCATACCCACTCACTGGGGCCATGGGAGAAAGGCCTGTAGTTCTACTTCCATAAAGATGTATTTTGCTTATGCAGTGTTTATTAATAGCCCTTTCTTAATAAATGTAACCCACTGTGATTGCCAGTATGACAGTTGACTTCTATGGGAAATCTGTAGATGTCAAATGAGTAGAATGTCTCCCACTCTTCAAAATCTTCTGCACTTCTCTCTAGCCTGCTTTGTTTCCTACATGCTTTTTTTTTCTTTATGATTGAATGAAAATGTACATTCCCATATAAATTTGCATGCCTGCCTATGTACAGCTTCCACTGCTGTCCCTGCCCGGTGACAGCACACTCTTCCTCTCTGCTCTATACATGTCTCATCCTCCCAGGAGTCTCCTTTCCACTCCTCTCCACACACTTCCCTTCCCCCAGTAAGAGGTCAGCAGGATGATATCCTATAGATGCACAGAACCATAAAGTGCACCCAAGATATGGGCACTCTGCATCACCAAGTCCAATCCATTCTTGACCTAAGAGTGGACCTTCATTATGATTTATGGGCAGGGGGAGCATCAGGGCCAGGGACCATGCTCCCAGAGAAACCCTGAAGCCCCTGGACCATAGATTTTGATATTTTAGTGGAGATCTGCAGGGCACCTCTTTTCTTGTGTTGCCAGTGAGACTCAACTTTGAGCACCATTGAGGCTATCACTGGTGGTGGCTGGGCACCTTCCGGTTCTTCCGGTCACAAGTCGATATAGACACCCACTCATGTGGGTATCTTTGTCCTCTAGGTTCTCTTTCCCCCATGTCGTTATGGTCCTTGGCGGTCATACGTTCCTGCTGAGTTGGGACCATTTGCTGTACCCTTAGATGGCAGCTTGGCAGCTTTTAAAACCCCAGATGCCACTCACCAATGTGGGTGCAGAGACCCCTCTTAGCAAAATGCTAGTTGTGCCAGTTGGCTTCAATATTTGCCTGAGAGCATGGTCCCTGGCCCCCTGCCCCAGCTACTCTGTCCTTGCAATATTGTGTTAAGATGAAAGGAGTACTTGAGTTATGTTGCAGTCCACTTAATATTGTTCTTTCTAATGTGTGCTGTCACCGATTTCACCTAATTTCTATCAACTATCTAATCTAAACCTTCCCCCGCTTTGCCCTCCCTACTTCTGCTCTCTTGTAGCCCTCAAAGAGTTTTTTCTTCTATGCATAAGTCTGATTTTGAGTTCTTATCATAGGGGTCTCGTGCAATATTTGTCCTCTTGTCACTTACTACTTTCACTCAGCATAATGCTGTCCAGTTGAAACCAGGTTATGAGATATCTCCTGCAATCATCGTTGTTCTTTATCATTGCGTAGTGCTCCATTAAGTATATATACAATAGTTTACCTATGCATTCCTCTGTCGTTGGGCATCTGGGTTGATTCCATCTTTTTGATATCGTGGACTGTGCTGTGATAAACATTCATGTGCATGTATCAGTTGGTGTGAATGGCCTTGATTCTATAGGATATATTTAAAGTAATGGAATTACTGGGTCAAATGGTACATCTATGTCGATTTTTTTTAAGGGAGTGCCACATTGCTTTCCAAAGAGGTTGCCCCATTTTGCAGTGCCACCAACAGTGTAGGAGAGTTCCAATCTTCAGCACAGCCTCTCCAGCATTTGTAGTTTTGGGTTTTTTAGATCATGGCCAACTTTTGGGGATGAGATGGTATCTCGTTGTGATTTTGATTTGAATTTCTTTAATAGCTAATGATGATGAGCGTGTCCGCATGTGTTTTTTTGGCTGCCTGGATCTCCTCTTGAGAGAAGTGTTTGTCCTTCTCCTTTGCCCATCACTTAATTGGATGCTTTATCTTTTTCTTATTGATATTTTGTAGTATGCTATAGATTATGGAGATCAGGTGTTGGTCTGACATATAGTTGCCTAATATTTTTTCCCATTCTGTAGGTGGCCTTTTAATTCTATTCATAAAGTCTTTGGTTGAGCAAAAGTATTTGGTTCCTAGTAGTTCCCATTTATCTATTTTCTCTTATGATGATTGTGGTTTGTTTGACAAATTTTGAAGCCCGTCTATGTTGTGAATTAAAACTTCCATTGTTGTTCTTACTTTTTCTTGGATGAGCTTTATGGTTTTAGATTTGATATTCAGGTCTTTTATCCACTTTGAGTTGGTTTTTTCATCAGGTGTAAGATATAGGTCTTGTTTTAATTCAGTGCAGATGGATATCCAATTTTGCCAGCACTGTTTGTTGAAGAGATTGTTTTTACCCCAGTTTAATGTCTTAGGGCCTTTGTCGAATATCAACTGTTCATAGGCAGATGATGTCATCTCTGGGGTCTGATTCTGTTCCATAGATCTATCTGCCTGTTTTTGTACTGGTACCAAGCTGTTTTGACTACTGTGGCTGTGTAATAGTTCTAAAGTCAGGTAATGAGAGGCCTTCCAGTGTGTCTTTAGTAGTGCTTTACTTATCCAGGGCTTCTACCCTTTTTTGACAAAGTTGGTACTTTGTTTCTTCATCTCATTAAAAAATGTCACTGGAACTTGTATTGGGATTGCATTATATAAGTAGATTGCTTTGGGTAAAATAGACATTTTGACAATGTTAAGTCTTCCTATCCATGAGCAGGGTAGGTTTCTCCGCTTATCTAAGTCTCTCTTAGTTTCTTATAGTAAGGCCTTGTAGCTCTCTTTGTAAAGGTCTATTATTTCTCTGGTTAAATTTATTCCTAGGTACTTTATCTTCTTAAGAGCTGTAGTAAATGGTATTGACTTGGTGATTTCTTCCTTAATAATCTCGTTGTTGTTATAAAGGAATCCTACTGATTTACTTATGTTTATCTTGTATACTGAGACTTTGCTGAACTCTTCTGTCAGTTTGAGTAGTTTCCTTATGGATTCTTTGGGATTCTCTGCATATACAATCATATCATCTGCAGATAGGGAGATTTTTAGTTCTTCTTTACTGATGCAGAAGCCCTTTATTTTTTGGTCTTGTCTAATTGCTCTAGCTAGAACTTTTAGTACAGTGTTGAATAGGAGAGGTGAGAGTGGATGTCCTTGTCTAGTTCCTGTTCTCAAGAGAAACTCCTTCAGTCTTTCTCTGTTCAGGATGACGTAGGCAGTTGGCTTTGTATAAATAGCCTTTATTGCATTGAGGAATTTGCCATATGTTCCTATTTTGCTGAGAGTTTTTAGCATGAATGGGTGTAGGACTTTTATCAAATGCCTTTTCTGCATCAATAGACAAAATCAGGTGATTCTTGTCTTTTGTGTTATTTTATGTGGTTGATCAGATTAATTATTTTTCTGATATTGAACCAGCCTTGCATCCCTAGTATGAATCCAACTTGGTCATGATAGATTATTTTTTTCATATGCTGTTGTATTCTATTGGCAAGAATTTTGTTGGAAATCTTTGCATCTAGATTCATGAGTGATATCAGTCTGTGGCTCGCCTTTTTGTTTGAGTCTTTCCCTGGCTTTGGTATCAGGGTTGTGGTTGCTTCATAGAATTAATTTGGGAGTATTCCATCCCTTTCTCTACTGTGAAATAGTCTCAGTAGTATTGGAGATAACTCTTTAAAAGCTTGGTAGAATTCTCCTGTGAAGCCATCTGGGCCCGGCCTTTTTTTCGTTAGCAGTTTTTGGATGACTTTTTCAATCTCTTCCTTTGTGATGGGTTTATATTAAGTTGTTCTGCTTCAGCTTGTGATAATTTGGGTAAGTGATATGATTCAAGGAATTTGTCCATTTCCTCTAGGTTTTCAAATCTGTTAGAATATAGTTTTTCATAGTATTCAGCTATGATATTTTTTATTTCTGTTGGATCTGCTGTGACAACTCCCCTCTCATTTCTTATTTGGATTATTTGTTTCTTGTTTTTCTTTAGTAAGTTTAGCCGATGGTTTGTTAGTTTTGTTATCTTTTCAAAAAACCAACTTTTGGTCTTTTTAATTTTTTCAGTTGTTTTCCTAGCTCTGTTTCATTTAGTTCTGCTGTAATCTTCGTTAACTGTTTTCTTCTGATATCTGAGGGGTTCCTGTGTTGTTCTCTCTCTACCTGCTCAACCTGCAGGGTTAGTTCTTTGGTTTGGTTTCTTTCTTCCTTCCAGATGTGTGCATTTATGGAAATAAGCTGACTTCTGAGCACTGCTTTGGCTGTATCCCATAGGTTCTGGTAGGAAGTGTTATTGTTCTCATTGGAATCCATGAATTTCTTTATTTCATCCTTGATTTCTGGTATAATCCATGGTTTTTTGAGCAAGATGTTGTTCAGTTTCCAAGAGTTCCACTTTCTATCTATGTTTTTTCTGCTATTGATTTTGACTTTTATGGCTTTATGATCTGAGATGATGCTTTGCATTAATTCAGTGGTATGGATTTTGTTGAGAATTGCTTTATGTCCTTACACATGGTCAATTCTGGAGAATGTTCCATGTCCACTGGAGAAGAAAGTGTAATTGTCAGCTGATGGATAGAAAGTTCTCTATATGTCTATGAGGTTTAGTTGGTTAATTGTGGCAGTAAGGTCTTCTGTATCTTTGCTGAGCTTTTTTCTAGATGATCTGTCCAGTACTGAGAGTGAAGTGTTGAAGTCTCCCACTATTATTGTGGAGTGATCTATCTCCTTTTTGAGCACAGTCAGTGGTCCTTTGACATATTTAGGTGCTCTAAGATTAGGTGCATAAATATTTAATATAGTTAAGTCTTGCTTGTCTACTGAGCCTTTCAGCAATAAACAGTGTCCATCCTTGTTCGCAATGGTGGATTTTACATTAAAATCAATTTTATCTGAGATCAGAATTGCCGCACCTGCTCTTCTTTGTTGATTGTTAGGTTGATACATATTCTTCCATCCTTTAATTTTCAGTTTATTCCTATATTTAAGTTAAGATGAGTGTCTTGTAGGCAACTTATGGATGGATCATGTCTTTTGATCCAAGATGTCCCCTGATGTCTCTTTACTGGAGCATTGAGTCCATTTACATTCAGTATAACTATTGATAGGTATACATTCAGTGCTGCCATTGTGATATGTTTATTTTTGTGTTGATGTTTTCTCTGTTGTTCTTATTAGTCTGTTCTGGGACATTCTTTATTGTGAGTTGATTTTTCACCTTTTTCAGAGTTGGTTTGTAGGTTGTTGAGACTCCTGTGTTAAATTTCTTGATATGGAATGTTGCATCTTTGTTGTGCTTTATGGCTGCCCCTAGGATTCCCCTTAATAAGCTATGTATAAACTAAATTTTATTTACTACCAGTCTTGTTGACTTCCTTTCCATCTGGAAGGACTATAACAACTGTAGGACAGCCCTCTTTTTAATATGATGGCACCATAGTTTTCATGGTAATCACTGGATTATTTCTTTCAGTATTAAAGCTTTGATTAAGTTTGGAGCCTTCCCTAACTGAGTAGGATTCTGAATGATGTTTCCTTCCAAAATATGTAGTTAGTGGTTTTGTTCTTCTAAGCCAAAGCCAAAAGATTCTTTACATATTTCTTGTAGCGTTGGTTTGGTTTTTACAAAGTCTCTAAGTTTCTTTTTATGTGCGAATGTCTCATTTCATTTTCATATTTGAAAGCTAGTTTTGCAGGATATATAATTCTTGGCTGGAAGTTCTTCTCCTTCAAGGCTTTGACTGTGTCATGCCACTGTCTCCAGACCAGCATAGCTTCTGCTGAGAAATCTGACAAAAGCCTACAGGGTTTCCCTCTGAATGTTAGCTTTGTTTTAAGTCTTGCTGTCTTTAAGAGTTTCTGCTTATGTTTCATTTTGTTAAGCTTGATTATAATATGTCTTGGAGTCTTTCTTTTGGGATCTATATTAAGTGACATTTGGTATGGATCTTGGGTATCTATATTCTCTTCCTCCATGGTTTCTGGGAAGTTTTCTGTCAGCAGCTCAGCAACAATACTCTGTGTGTTCTCAGGTGTCTTGTCCCATTTAGGGACTCCACTTAATTATAGATTGTTCTTCTTAATGGAGTCCCACATGCTTCTTAATCCTTCTTCATTTTTCTTGTTTCTTTTTTCTGATTTATCCTCATAGATGCTGGAGTCAGTAGCTCTGTCTTCCACATCAGAAAGTCTCTTTTCCATTTGTTCCAGTCTGTTTTCTTGACTTTGAATGGAAGTTTCTATGTCTTTGATTTTGTTCTTGATCTCTTGGATTTGAGAGTACTGGTGTTGCATCAGGTTTAACAGGTTGCTTAGTTTTTCATTTTGCTCTGCTGCATTTTCTATAAGATGTATAAGGACTTTGTATAGAATCCTTTTGTATTCACATTCCGATAATTTCAGAAAAGTTTCTTTGTCTGGAATGGTCCTTGGTTGTTTCAGTTGGTAGCCTTCTGACGCCATGGGTGATTTTTGTTTACTGTTTTCTCAAGGGTCTATTACTTTTGGGGCTCCAAATGAGTCAGTAAAGGCTGGGAGAGATACTTGAGGATGGACTGCAGATGTTGCTGTAGGCCGTCTTAAAATGAAAAATAAAAGGCATCTGACCACTTCCCAAGTCAGTTAGGTTTTCAAGTGTAGAGGTATCTCTTCCCAACTGGCAAAGTGAGCACCTCTATATCCAACCACAGATGATATGGACTAGTTCAAAATACAGAAATGATATTGCCCTGTTGGCCCCTGCTAATAGGCACCAGATGAAATGACACTGTGTAAGCTACTGCTTTTCTGGCAGAAAAGCTCTCTCCTGTGGGAAGGTGCTGGCTCCCAGGCTAAAAGTTACTTCCAGCTGCAGCTATCATATCTAAGATGGCGTCCTGCACAAGGTTGTCGCTGCTTCCATACACACTACCCTGTTGCAGAGGTGAAAAGAGAGGCCAATGGTGCCGAGAAGCGGTAAGTCCTCAGCCTTTGTTGCTGGGCCTCAGCTGTAGGTGACACTGTGTAAACTACTTCTTTTCTGTCAGAAATGCACTCTCCTGTGGGCAAGCACTGACTCCCAGGCTAAGAATTAGATCCAGCTAAAAAAAAAAAAAAAAAAAAAAATCTGTATCCAAGATGGTGTCCTGCACAAGGTTGCTGCTGCTTTTGTACAAAAATACCCTGTCACAGAGGCTGAAAGGCAGACCAAAAGTGGCAAGCTGCACAGAGTCCTAAGCCTGGCTCTCAAAATATGGCAGTTTCACCTGCCTATGCTACCAGCAGTGCATCTGAGACTAGCCGCTAGACAAGATCCAGCTCTGCCTGCCAGCTGAGACAGAGGAAAAAAAGTCAAAATGGTGAGTTACCTTCAGTTTGTGATAGCCAGGACTAGCCAGGAGTGGGAATCCACGAAAGAGACTAGGTTTTTCATTCAGTGGTACGAAGTCCAAATTAACAGCTCTGTGCCGTGTCCTGGGGCTCACTAGATGACCAGAAGGCTCCATATGATTATCAGTTCAGGTCTTGGTTTCCAGAGGGATATAAGGAGACGTGTGCTTAGTCTACCATTTTGACTCCGCCTTCCCTACATTCTGATGGAAACCTCTTCTCTTTGCTCACTGGTTCTCAAGGAGCAAAAGAAATCTTCCTAGTATAGGAGTGCTCTGTGAGTATTGGAGCCCTGGCAGTGTAGTGGTGAAGAGCTCAGCTTCTAACTAAAAAGTTGGCAGTTTGAATCCTTCAGCTGCACCTTGAATATCATGTAGGACAGTCCTATGACTCTATGGCAATGGGTTTGGCTGTTAAATGTGAGGAGTGGAGTGTTGCTATCCATGGTGCTGGAGGAGGAAGTTAGAAAGCTGCCTATATTGGAGAGTCAGGAAACGGTTGCATAGTGGATAAGTGGTATGGCTGCCAACCAAATGGTTGGCAATTGGAGTCTACCAGGTGCTCCTTGGAAACTCTATTGGGCTGTTCTGTCCTATGTGGTTGATATGAGTCAGAATTGACTTAATAGTAATGAGTTTGGGTACATTTCTTAAAATTATTTTCTGTTTAAAATTTTTGGTTTATGCTATGACTTGATGGCACTTGGCTGGCTATGTATTTTCATTAACGGAGGCGTGCTGAATCATTGGGTGTGTCTTGAGTTTTTGATACGTAGTGTTACTTTGTTTTCTTTTCCATCTCCCTTTAGCTTACCCTCAGAATCCCGTTGGACAATATGTTTCCTTTCTAATTCCAATGCCAGAATCCCAGAGTACCACTAGAGTCCACAGGATCGTATGTGTCCAGAATAAGAATATTCTGTTTTTCCTACCACAAATTTAAGATGTCGTATACAATACTCTTCAAAAAAAATGATCTGTGGTTCATCTATTTCTTCAGTTTATAGTGGTAATAAATGTCTTTGCCTTGTAACAGCATACTCTAAGTGGCAAAGCAGGTTCCCAGTAACCCAGAGAAGTGGGAAATATTGGTGGGCAACTGCATACCCAATAGTCAAGAGAAAGTTAACTTCTTTACTCTTTATTTGTTTAAATCCATATACAAGAATATATCTTCAGTTTTTACCTATAAAAGTCAAAAGCTTTAGTTGGACACAACTAGAATCTTACCCAACTGCAGCTCTTCTATGGAACCAGTTTTTATTATTGTTGTACGTAAATGAAGATTTACAGAACAAGCTAATTTCTCATTAAACTGTTAGTACACATATTGATTTATGACCTTGGTTTACAACCCTACAACACACCAACACTCTCCTTTCTTAAACTTGGGTTCCCTATTACCAAATTTCCTGTCCTCTCTTGCCTTGTAGTCCTTGCACCTGAGATTGTGTGTGACCTTTAATCTTGTTTTGTTTTTATGGGCCTGTCCAATATTTGACTGAAGAGTGAACCTCAAGATTCAAGATTGACTTCATTACTGTGCTGAAAGGGTGTCCAGGAGCCATATTCTTGTAGTTTCTCCAGTTTCTATCAGGTCTGCAAGTTTGGTCTTTCTTTTTTGAGGTAGAATTTTTTCTACATTTTTCTTCAGCTCTGTCTGGGACAGTATTGTGATCCCTGTCAGAGCAGTCACTGATGGTAGCCAGGCACCATCTAGTTGTACTGGACTCAGTCTAGTGAAGGCCATTGTAGATGTGGTACATTAGCCCTTTGGACTGGTCTTTCTCTTGTATCTTTAGTTCCATTATTCCTTTTTATGTAGAAGTGTTTGTGCTATTTCCTATGGAACCTGTTTAAGAAATCACTCTTAGAGGAAGCTTTTCCAGTTATTGATCTGAAGGTTTCCTGTCATCTATCCTATTCTGTTACCTATCTTTAACTGAACTTTTCCTTGAGTGCATTAATTAGCCATGCTAACCAGAGAGGAGTTATTATCTCATTTCTCTGCATTCAGAAACCAGTTTCACAAATCTTTTACTTCCTCTTGTGCAGTAAGATTATTCTCTATTTGGATGCTTTTCTCTAAATGATTTCAATTGATTGCACATTCTGGTAGTAGAATACAGGGAATTAGACGTGTCTCTCATCCCAGCTTAGGGAGGCTGTCTGAAATGGTTGTGAACATCTGCATGGAAGAGCTACAGTTGATTTTCTGGTTTGTACCAGTATTATTGGTTGTTAGTGACTGTGATTCTTTCTCAGTAGGCACTCTCTAGATGCATGACTAGAGTTGCCATTGGAATAGCATTCTAAATGAAGGACACATCAGAAGGAAAGTCTTATGATGACTTAATGAAACCTGAGACCCGATATATTTTGAAGTGTGCTTTTGGCAATTTCATGTGAGAACTACTTTCTAGAGTGTCCACTAACACACTCAATGTCAATTAAAAAATGATAGATATTGTGAGAAATTATAGTGATGCTATTAGCTGCTGTTGAGTTGGCCCCAGATTCACAGCAACTCCAGGCACAATGGCATGAAATGCTGCCTGGCCTTGTGCCATTCCTGTAATCAGTTGCAGAGCAGACCATTATGATCCCTAGGGTTTTCACAGACTGATTCAGTAAATTACCAGGAATTTTTACCAAGTACTTTTTAACTTAGAGTTTCCACTGAAATCTGCTCAACTTCATGACAACACACAAGCCTCCGGTGACATGAGTGGAAGCTGTCCATGAAGTGCATTGGGCAGGAATCAAACCTGGGGTCTCCCTTATGGAGGGTGAAATACCGAACCACCACGACTTCAAAAAAACTATGGAAAAGATTCCCAAATAACTATTAGAATAATCTAAAAAGAAAAAAACCAAACTTGTTGCCATTGAGTTGATTCCAACTCACGGTAACCCTAAATGACAGAGTGGAATGGCCCCATAGGACTACCAAGGAGTGTCTGGTGGATTCCAACTGATGACTTTTTTGGTTCACAACCATAGCTCTTAACCACTACACCACCAAGATTTCCTATCAGAATCACTGGGAAGAATAAAATTTTGTCTCTAGGGTCCTACACCAAGTTTTTGAATCAGTCACAGATTTGACTTGCATGACTAATGAGCCAGCTTGTGATATTAGTATCTTGAATAGAAACATAAAATTACATGGGCTGCTATAGTAAAAATAATGACTCGCTTAATTTCACATGTGTTTGAATGTGCTCTTAAACCTGAGTGATTATCAAAATTTTCTAAGGACCTTAAAGATTTATAAATTTCTGAGCTCTACGGGTTTAGGCAAAAGGAGTGATAAAGTATAATTATTATTAAGACTTTCCACAAGTAGAGATTTGGCATTTATAAAGTGTTTTTTATACTATCTTACTTGATTCTAGAAGTAGTCTGTAAGTAGAAATTTGCTTTGGATATGTCAAAGCTGGGTATACATCACAAAATTTTCATTTTCAGATAAAAAATCATTATTCTTTTGGTTTCTTTTGGCATGAATGCCAATGGCCAAAAGAATAATCAAGCTTAATCATAAGTTTTTGTGACAGATATTCAATTTTTTAATCATATTGTGTGTGTAATTTATCATGTTGGCTTGACTTTTCTCATATACGCATTGTTAAGTGTGATACCAGAGCACACAAACTTAATTCTGTGGACTGTGACTCATACGGAATAAGCTCTGTGGAATCTGAGAAAAACGAGCAAATAATTGTGGCTAGAAGTGTGTCATGAGCATACAGGTAATAGTGCTTCTAGTCAAATTATTCTAACTGGTCAACAGTTGATTCTTATGTCATCAGGTGCCACCCATGCCTTTACAACCTGTGAGCTTGAAGGTGATAGAGAACAGCTAATAGGGCTTAAGTAACCCAGACTTCTTGCTACAAATACTGACTTGTCCTCTGCAAGATGTATGTCTCTGTACAAGTTCTTTAAGCCACTGTACCTCAGTTTTTGTATTTTTAAGAATGTACTAACCTCAGAGGATTACAGAGAGGCTTGCCAGTTAACCGACTTGTCGGCACTTGGCTGGCTGCCAGTTACCCAACTCGTTGGCACTTGGCTGGCTGCCAGTTAACAGGGCCATGACACTTTGAAGAGTGCCTGGAGCAAAGTGATTGTCTAGTGTTAGCCTTTGTGATGATATTGCTGCATTGAAGACTGTATTGAAGACTTGCACTGAGGGCATTATAAATGGAAATGTCAGAAGCATTTAGGGTATCCTTTCACCATACCTTTTCAGTCTGTACACCAAGCAAATAATCTGAGATGCTGGAGTTGATGAAGAAGAATGAGGCAACTCATTCTTGGATTCATGGATTGGAGGACAACTCATTAAGAACATGGTTTACGTAGATGATACCACCTTACTGGAAGCGAGGAGGATTTGAAACATTTATTGATGAAGAGCAAAGATTATATAGCCTTCAGTACAGATAGTACTGCAACATCAAGAAAACAAAAATCATCATAACTGGGCCTGTAAACAACATTGTGATAAATGGAGAAAGGAGCACAGTCCTTTCCTGCAACCAATGGGGTGGCCATGAGATGAAATCAAATTGATGGCAACTGGCATGGCTTGGCTGTCCCTTCACACATCCAATAGGTTAGCTTTTCCAAAAGACCTAAAAAGAGATTTGTATAAGCTCATTAGTTGGCTTAAGGGACGATTGATCGTTATTAGCTAACTTTCTAACTTTGTTTTTCAAAAGGTAGAGGGTGGTTTTCAGATCATAGGCATTCATGAAGGTGATAACAGGATATATGAGAATTAGGTCATGGGGCTTGGATAAAATTGTCGAGATTGAAGTGGTCTCTCTGATGTCTGTGTCTCTCACTTCCATGTGCCTTTATACCATCTCTTCAGCCTAGGAATATTCTTTCCAACATCTGCTCCTTTATTCTCCTTCTCTTGGTTCTTCTGCGCTAATATATGCCTAAAAGACGTATTTAAAACGTAAAATGGACAGATTTTTCTATGAAATCACAGCTGGTTCATAATGACCATTCTTGTTACTACGGAGAGCTCAAAGCAAGGAAACAGAAATGTAAATTTAGAGACCCTGCTGCTTTTCCCTTTTGAAAAGATCTTGTCTTCCAGTTTAATAGCACCAGATCTTGTCATCAGGTGAGGCTTATTTTCTAGCAAACCAACAGTGCCAGCAGCCTAATATTGTCTTTGATTGTCGGTGGCTTCAGATAATATGCCTTGTAATCCGTTATTAATCAAGATACTGATTATGGCCTCATTAAATCTCATCTCCTTGATAATCTAATTTTCTTCTCAGCATCCCACTCATGAGCCAATTTGTTAACATTGCTTTCAAGATTGAATGAAATTGTCTGAACTCTGAGAAATTGAACTCAATTTAATTTTGATATTTTGCCTTAGCCATTTTTGAGAGAGTAATTTCAGCAAGGGTCAAAAATAATCATATAACTGTGAGGATTTCTGTAGGTTTATGATTATAGATGGGAGGCAGGGCTTACTTTTGTGAAATCACAACTCTGTGAAGTTATATTTGTTAAATCTAGATTTTATATGTTTGTCAGTACTGTTGGCTTCTACCTAAGCACTTCTTAAAAGTTAGCTCACAGTTGCTTGAGAAAGGCAATTTAATGATAAAGCTTTTTCTTGTATGTATGTCGCATTTTATTCTCATCTTTCTCTTTTTGTAACAGTTAAATTTGTGAAGAGAAATCAGCATTGCATTTACCATATTCTGACAAACTAATTCAACAAGCCAGTGCTTTTTTAATAGATAGCAAACACCTATTATTCGTAAGGTTTTCTTTCCTCATTTTTGGAAGTGGATTGACAGATCTTTCTTCCTAGTCTGTCTTGGTCTAGAAGCTCCACTGAAACCTGTTCACCAGTTGTGTCACTGCCTACTATTTGAAATACCAATAACTTAGCTTATGACTTGTTAGCAACACACAAGCTACAATAACAAATACCCTTTATCTTAAGGTATTTTACTAGACTTGTGTATCTTTACTAATAAAATCCTCTGGGTTTGGTTTCACAATTAAATTCAGGGACACTGTGTACATGATAGTTTGTGGGAGTTGTTGTTTGCTGTGGAGTTGATTCCAACTCACAGAGATCATGTGTACTGCAGAGAACTGTTCCATGGGCTTTTCTTGGTTTCAATCTTAATAGAAGCAGATCACCAGGAATTGTCTTCTATGGTACCTCTGGGAGGATTTAAACTGCCAACCTTTATATTAGCAGTCAAGTATAAATGGTTGGTGACCTCCCAAAGACCCTGTTATTAGATGATGTTGAGTTGATTCTGATTCAGTAATTGTATGTGACAGGGTGAAACTACTCCATAGGGATTCATAGGCTATAATCTTTACAGGAGTAATTACCAGGTGTTTTCTCAGGGAGACAGGTGATGAGCTGGGAGCACAGTACAAGGCTTTGAACTGTAATTTTTTTCAGTTCTGGCTTACATTCTGGTTCAGACCAAAATTCAACAAATTGGGTTCTATTCTGTTTTGTTTTGATGACTGTGACTCAACTGGTTGAAACTGGTTTCAGCCTAGTTTTGTACTTGCCAGCCTCAACTTTATAGTCTGCAAATAGATAACCTGGAACAACTTTATCTGAAGAAATAAAGCTACCAAATTTGTTCCTTATATTGCAAATAATACTGTATTTATTATATTAACTCAAATTTTGTTCATCCCAAGATTTTGTAGTTAGTTTTGATAATTATATATAAAAATACACATATTTAATCTGTATGCTGAGCAAATAATCTTAGAAGTTGGACTATATGAAGAAAAACAGGAATCAGGATTAGAGGAAGACTCAGAGACAGCCATCATTAGGCCCGTGACACAACCTTGATTGCTGAAAGTGAAGAGGATTTGAAGCATTTACTGATGAAGATCAAAGACATTACCCTTCAGTATGGATAATGCCTCAACATAAAGAAAACACCAATTCTTAGAAGTTTACCATTACACAACATCATGATAAATGGAGAAAAGCTTTAAGTTGTCAAGAGTTTCATTTTATGTGGATCCAAAATCAACTCCCATGGAAGCGGCAGTCAAGAAATCAAAAGACACATTGCATTGGGCAAATCTGCTGTAAAAAACCTCTTTAAGATATTGAAAACCAAAGTTAATGAAGGCTAAGATACATCTAACCCAAGTCATGGTATTTTCAGTCACACTGATGTCTTTGAATTGTGATGTTGGCAAAGAATATTGAATACACAGTGGACTGCCAAAAGAGTGAACAAATCTGTCTTGGAAGAAGTACAACCAGAATGCTCATTAGAAGCAAGGATGGTGAGACTGCTTTGGATATGTTATGATGAGGGATCAATCAATCCCTGGTAAGGATATCACACTTGGTAGAGTATAGGGTCTGCAAAAAAAGAGAATGACCCTCAACAAGATGGATTGACACAGTTGCTGCAACAACAGGCAATAGCATAACAACCATTGTGATCATGGCACAGTTTCAGGCAGTGTTGTGTTCTGCGGTACATAGGGTTGCTATGAGTCAGAATGCACCTAATAACAGCAGAACAGCCAAAAATGTTATTCATGGTTAATTGTTCACTTTCTTTCAAGGTTTCACCCTTTCCAAAATTAATTTGACATATGCTCATTTGTCATTACAAAAGTAATATTTCACATTATTCTCAGCTAGTACATCACAGAGTTTCACTTCCTAGTAAAATTTCTAATACAGCATGTATACTGTTTCATCTTGTTGAGCAATCCAGTACATGAATGTGAAGTATTCCAAAGAATTCCTAATATTCTCCTAAAAATTCTTTCAGTTCAGCATCCTTTATAGCGTCTTTAATAACTAATTGAAGTGAGTATATAACATACTTGTTTTAGTCAGCTAGTGCTGCTCTAACAGAAATACCACCGAGTGGATGGCTTTAACAAAGGAAGGTTTATTCTGACATAGTCTAGTAGGCTACAAGTCCAAATTCAGGATGTCTGCTCCAGGGAAAGTTTTTCCCCCTTGTTGGCTCTGTAGGAAAGTGTGGTATTGTATCAGTCTTGGTCCAGGGAGCGTCTTGGTGCAGGAATTTCAGGTCTGAAGGATCCACTCTTCTCTCTGTGCTGCTTTCTTGGTGGTGTGAGGTGCCCAGTTCTCTGCCTGCTTCCCTTTCCTTTTATCTCTTGTAGGATGCAAGGATTAAGGGTGGGGCAAGCCACACTCCACGGAAACTCCCTTTACAGTGGAGCAAGGAGGTGATCTTCTGAAGAGATTTACAGTCCCACCCTAATCCTTTAACATACAGAACAGTAAAATCACAAAATGGAGGACAATCATAGAATACAGGGAATCATGGTCACATGGCTACACTATTTTTAGGGGGACACAATTCAATCCATGACAATACTTTATAGCAGTCAATGGTTTCTTATAAACTTTCTTGCTTTTACCTTACTCTGCAGTGGTTAATGCGTAAGTCAGAATACAGTAAGTCAGAATCTTAAAAATTGTCATTTTTATCCTAACATTTGCCATTCAATTTCACTATCATTTGTGAGAAAATGAACAAATTTAATCTTATTAAAGAAATTATCTGTGGTTACAGAATATATCTGTTGTAAATCAATGTTGTATTTCTCTAAAATTTGATCCAGTGATTTTATCTACAGACCTGTTTGTCTTTCTTTTAATTCTTTCATTCCATGTCAAGAGCTGTATCTTACTGTCTTGTGCAAACGAAGCAGTAATTCCTAGAAATGGTCCCCTCAATCTACTAGCGGCATCTACTTTCAAAGAGAATATTCGTTTTTCTAATTTTTGAGCTAAGTTTTAAAGATGTGTGAGGTATTGTTTCTCTAATATTCTGGGGGTGGAGTCAAGATGGCTAGACTAGACACACATCCCCTTAATCCCCTCCGAAAATCAAGGCCTGGATTGATAATTAAACAGATGCTTCTGGATACCCCGTGAGCCCTAGGACATGGCATAGGGCTGTGAATTTGGACTTCATGCCACTGAACGGGAAACTTCTACTCTTTTGTTGACCCGCACACTTGTTGAATGGCCGCCTCTCACAGACTGAAGGTAACTGGTGTTTTTAACTTTTTTTCTTTGTCTTAGCTGGCAGACAAGGCTCAGGCTTAACTGGCAGCAAAGCTCAGCCACACTGCTGCCATGATCAGTGGGTGGAATAGCTACATTTTGAAAGCCCGGCTCTGGACTATGAGCAATTCATCTCTTCCACCCTTTCTTTCTGAACCTCCACCATTCGTTTGGCTATTTCACAGCAGGTGGGAGAGTTTGTGAGGGACGCCATCTTGTTCAACTGGGAGGTGGATTTACTCAAATGGAGGCCTCCATAGGGGCTAATTCCTAGGTTGGGAGGCAGTGTCAGCCTAGGGAGCACCTTCCCAGAAGAAAAACTGTGTTTAGCGCAGTGTAACCTTATGGATGGGGCCTGGCAACTGATGACAGCAGGGCAGTAGCCTGTCCTTACTCCCAGCTAGATTACAGCATCTGGGGTTGGGTGTAGTGGTGCCTACATTGCCAGTTGGAAAGAGGGGCTTGCACACCTTATACTCTGACTGGTTTTGGAAGCTGTCAGATAGCTTTTACATTTCAAAATAAGACTGCCTAGAGAAATAACTGTGGTGCATCCTGATAGCATCTCTTCCAGCCTTTACTGACCCACATCATAGGGTCAGCTGATGGCCCCCCAGTGACTCCATAAGTAGGGCTGTGTCTTTGCCAACAGGAGGTGGAGCCTGCTACCCCAGAGATTCCACTGGCCTCAGTCACTGGAGTACCTAGAGGTGACTGGTGATCACCTTCCTTCTCAGACTGTGCTTCAGATCCTGTTAAGGCAACACCAGAGAAACTAAACAACCTCTGAATGCCCCAAAAGCAACAAATCTTGGCCAGACACTTAAAGAAAAATCCACCCATGGCTCGAGAAAGCTAACAAAAGAAAGAACCAAAGAACTTCCCAGATGAAGAAGCCTTTCTGGAACTATCCAAGGTCAGGTACAAAGAGTTCTCCTAGACATTATACAAAATGCAGCAGAGCAAAATCAAAAATTAAACAAGCTGTTTGAACTGATGGAACACCAGCATTCTGAAATCTGACAGATCAATAACAAAATTAAAGAAATTGAAAATTCAGTTAAGAGCTAAGAAAACAGAATTGAGCAACTGGAAAATAGATTTTCTGTCTTTGAAGACAGAGCTACTGACTCTAGTGTTTATGAGGAGAAATCAGAGAAAAGCAACAAGAAAAATGAAGAAGCATTAAGAAACACGTGGGACTCTATAAAGGGGAACAATCTACAATTAATTGAGGTTCCTGAACAGGTAGGGACACCTGAAAACACAGTATTTCTGTTGAGTTGCTGGCAGAAAACTTCCCTGAAATTGTGAAAGAAGAGAATATAGATATCCAAGATCTGTATCAAACATCACACAATATAGACCACCAAAGAAGGACATCAAGACATATTATAATCAAGCCTAACAAAATGAAATATAAGCAAAAACTCTTAAAGGCAGCAAGACTCAAAGCAGAGCTAACATTCAGAGGGAAACCCTGTAGGCTTTTGTCTGACTTCTCAGGAGAAATGATGCTGGCATGGAGGCAGTGGGATGACATATTCAAAGCCTTGAAGAAGAAAAACTTCCAACTGAGAATTATATGACCTGCAAAACTATCTTTCAAATATGAAAATGAAATTACAACATTCACAGATAAACAGAAACTCAGAGACTTTGTAAAAACCAAACCAAAGCCACAAGAACTACTGAAAGAAGCTCTTGGCTTAGAAGAACAAAACCATTAGGAGTCAATACACGACACAGCATCCAGAAACCTACTCAGTTAGGGAAGGCACAGAACTCAAAGCTATAATATTAAAAAAAGTGATCCAGTGATCATGTCATGAAAACTGTGATATCATCATGTTAAAAAGAGGGATGTACCACAGTAGTTATAGTCCTTCCATGTGGAGAGGAAGTTAATAGGATATGTTGAAGTTAAAGTTGGATTTAAGCATAGATTATTAAGGGGGATCATATGAGTAGCCACAAAGCACAATAAAGATGCAACATATCAAATCAAGAAACATAATACAGGAGTCTCAATAAACACAAAACCAACACTTAAAAGGGTAAAAAATCAACCTATAAAGAAGAATGTCCCAGAACAGAATATTAAGAGCAACAGAGAAAACATCAGTACAAAAATACGTACATCAAAATGACAGCACTAAACACATTCCTGTCAATAATCATGTTGAATGCAAATGGACTGAATGCTCCAGTAAAGAGACAACGACTAACATCTTGGATCAAAAGACACGCCCTGTCTATATGTTGCTTACAAGAATCTCACCTTAGAATTAAAGATATGAAAAAATTGAAAATTAAGGGATGGAATAATATACACCAAGCTCACAGTACAGGAAGAAGAGCAGGTGTTGAAATACTAATCTCTAATATTCTGTGAGTTGACTGAATATTTCTTACAAATTCAAGCAATAATTAGAATTAAAATTTTACAGAATCCTAACTACTCACTAGGTCTTATCAGTTTGGCTACCCCATTACTCCCAGCACTGTGTGATTGGTCACCATTTTGTCATCAGATATGATTTTCCTATGTGTTGTAAATCTTATCTCTTTGATGTTTTTGAGATAGCATTAGTGACATGTAGATTAATAATGGAGAACTCAATCTACAAGGGTATTTTATGTCTTAAGTCAATCTCTTTTGAGATATGAAACAGAAGAAAGGGGGGATAAGCAAAGAGGGAATGGTGGAGAGTCCTCACATGACCAAGAAAGCATCCTCAGGAGTAGAGCTTCTTCATTGGACGTGGAGTTCTTGTGCGGAGAAGCTCATAGATAGGGGGAAGTTTGATGACAAGGACTTTCGCCAGAGATGAAAGCCAGAAAGTTTTTGCTTGGAGCTGACATTCTGAGTTTGGACTTGTAACCTACTCTACTGTAAGAGGATAAATTCCTCTTTGTTAAAGTCATCTAATTGTGGTATTTCTGTTACAGCATCACTATTTAACTAAGAAAATTACATTAAAGTGAAAACAAGTGTTACTCTGATAACATAAGAAGAATAGAATGCATCAATACATTGTAGAAGTGAATTACAGCCAATATGTATTAAAATGCTTCTATACACGTATCTTCAATATATATATATATTGAATAATTTCAATTTTACATTCACAGGTTTTTCTGATTTCTTCTCTTCAAAGTCCCACTTTAAAACATTCTCATATATGTATCCTGCACCTTCTGCAGAAAAATTGCACCTGCTAGTGATGCCATCAAGTAGTTTTCAGTGAAATAACGGTGTGTCACAAGTGAAATATTTATGTTCTTCCTGCTAGGCTGGCTAGTTGCTGATGTTTGTGACCATCATTTTGATTGGTGAGATAAATATCAAATTGAAACATGTAAGTACAACGTATGATAGTACGTTTAAATCAAGTTTCAATACAAGAATAGAATCATGAGAAAATTATACACTATTTTCTATTTCTTGAGTTTAAATATCACACTTTAAAATGTGAATATATACATTTAAAATGTTTACATTCACTTGACAGTTTCATATAAAACTCTTTTCAGAACTCTATACAGTATGGCTAACTGTTTCAGATTTGTCAATTGCCAAGTGCTTCACACAGCTTCAGTAGGCAAAGCTCTCATTACTGTGAGAGAACAAGGGGTAGAAATAGCAAACTCTGGCCTATTAATTGTCTCAGGTAACAGCAGTCATCACCTAAGCTGTGGCTGTGCAATGTCACTTGCTGAAGCAATGAACTGTGCCCCTACCAGCCACGTACCAGAGAAGCATGTGACACACATGGGCAAGAGATGCAAGTCAAATATAAAGGGTCTGTTGGTCTTGCTTACAACTTAAAAACTACTGTAGAGTTGAGAATAGCAGAACAAAGGAATAACAGTTTATGGTTTTCATTCCAGTTCGGAAAATCATTTTGTTTTTAAATTTGGGTTTTGTTTTCACTCTAGCAAACATTTCAGTTTTTTTTCGGTTCCGCTGTGCTTTGAGGCTCTGCAGACCTGTCAGTTAGCTGCTGGAGCATTTAACCATTGTGCCACCTGACCTCTTTTTGTGGGAATTAAAAAAATAAAATAACCAGTGGAACAGGATCAAGATTTCAGACCTAAATCCATCCATCTGTGGTTAGTTGACCTTTGAAGAAAGAATCAAAGTCCTTTAAATGGAGAAAAGATTTTAGCAAATGGTGCTGTCAAAACTGGATGTTTATCTCTAAAAAATGAAACAGTGCACGTGCGTTGTACCATACATAAAAACTAACTGAAAATGGATCAAAGACCTAAATACAAAATCAAAATGGTAAATATCGTGGTATAAAAAATACGGATAATCTTAGGGGTCCTAATGCATGCTATAAATATAGTACAAATTATAACTAACAATGCACAAATACTAGAAGACAAACTAGATGACTGGGAGCTCTGAAAAATTAAACACACTCATCAGAAGACTCCTACGAATGAGTCAGAACCTAAAGACTGGAAAGAAACATTTAGGTATGACGTATATGACAAGAGTCTAATCTCTAAAATCTGGGGAATACTTCAGTATCTCGACAACAAAAAGATAGTCCAATTAAAAATGAGCAAAGAATATGCACAGACACTGCACCAAAGACATTCAGGCAGCCAACAGAAACATGGAGGAAATGCTTGTTATTGCTATGTGTTAAAATCAAAAACTAAACCCACTGACGTGAAGTTGTATCTGACTCAAAGCTACTGTAAATCGAAACCACAATGAGATACCATTTCACATGACATTATAGGCAATATTCAAAAAAACAGAAAATGACAAATGTTGGTGAGGTTGAGGGGAGACTGAAACACTTATGCACTATTGGTGGGAATATAAAATGATACAACAACTATAGAAAATGATTTGGTGCCTTGGTAAAAAGCTAGAAAGGGGAATAACATACAGTTCAACAGTAACACTTACAGGAATATGTCCTAGAGGAATAAGAACTGTGGCACAAATCAACAGATGTACACTCATGTTCATTGCAGCATTATTCACAATAGCAAAAATAAAGAATTTACGTGCCTCTCAACAGATGAGTGAATAAACAAATTATGGTATATATATATGTACTCAGTGGAATACTCTGAAGCTATAAAGAACAGTGATGAATCTGTGAAACATCTCACAACCTGGGTGAATCTAGAATGTGCTATGCTGAGTGAAATAAAGTCAATTCCAGGAGAAATACTGTATGAGACCACTATTATAAAACGTTGAGAAATAGTTTATACACAGAAAAAAATCATTTAGGATTATGTAGAGGGAGTGGCTATGTGTTAACTTTAGAGAAGGGAAAGACAGCATACAAAATAGGGCAAGTCCGCACAACTTGATCAGTGCATAGTTATAGAAACTCCCTAGCCCCAGACAAACACCATGAGAGACCAAGTTACTGGCACTGGGGACTGGGGACCATAGTCTGTGGGAGCATCTTGGTCAATTTGCATAGTATAGTTTGTAAAGACAATTTCTGCATCCTACTTTTTTGAGTATTGTCTGAGGTCTTACAAGCTTATGAGTGACCATCCAAGATACATCTATTGGTCCTATCCTATCTGGAGCAAAGACACAAAGAAGATATTAGTTAAAGGGACTAATGGACCACATGAACCGCAGCCTTTACTGTCCAGAGCCCAGAAGATCTACATAATGCTAGCTACCACCAACAACTGTCCTGGCAGGGATCACAGTACAGGGTCCTGAGCTGGATAAAAATGTAGAACAGAGTTGAAATACACAAACAAAAAGATCAGACTTGCTGCTGCTACAGTGACTGGAAGAACCCTGAGACTATGGCTCCTGGACACCTTGCTAACTCAAAACTAAAGCCACTCCTGAAGTCCGTCTTACAGCCAATGATTAGACAGGCCTATAAAACAAACAGTAACACATGTGAGAAACATGCTTCTCAGTTCAGTGAAGTGTAGGAGACCAATGGGAAAATCTGCTCTTAGGCATCTAGTGTTGCTGTTACAGAATTACCACAGGTGGATGGCTTTTAAAAGAGAAATTTTATTCTGTCATAGTCCAGTAAGATAGAAGTCCAGATTCAGGACATTGGCCCCACGGGAAGTCTTTCTTCTTTGGATGTAGAAGAAAGTCTTTGTCATCAATCTTCCTGCACTGGGAGCTTCTTAGGCACAGGGGCCCCCAAGCCCTTCCAAGAATGCACTCTGCTCTTGGAAGTACTTCTTTCCTGATCAGGCACCCAACTCACTTTTCTTTGTATCCCAAAGGGTTGCCTAAAGACAGAAGATAGTCTTACACATTGTATCCTGCTCTACCAACACAACTGCGACCCATCCTCCTTTATTAACATCATAGAGGCAGGATTTACAGCATGTAGGAACACCACACAATACCAGGAATCATGGCCTAACTAAATTGCTACACACATTTTGGGGGGTCACAATTCAATCCATGACGTCTGTCCAAAAGCAGAGATGAGAAGGCAGGAAGGGACAGAAAAACACAGGATGAATGGTTGAATGCCCAGTAAGAGTACCAGCTGGACAGGGGGAGAGTGCTGACACATTGCAGGATTGCAGCCAATGTACACAATTTGTGTGTACATTTTTGAATGAGGACCTATTTGTAGATTTTCTCTTAAAGCACAATAAAGTTAAAAAAAAACTAACTTGTTGCTGTCTAGTTGATTCTGACTCACAGCCACTCTATAAGATAGAGTAGAAATGCACCAGACTTTTCAAGACTAAATGTAGACAGAAGCAAACGTTTATCTTTCTGTATAGCAGTTGGCAAGTTCAAGCTGCAGACCTTTTCATTAGCAACCAACTGCTTAACCCCTGTATTGCTGATGACCTCTAAGTGTTGCTTCCTTCTAAGCATTTTGTCTTCAATTCAGTCAAATAAGTACCTCACTATGGCTTCTTTGTTGTGGCAGAAGTAATTGGATTAAATTCAAGCTAACGAATTATTCATGAGGCTTTCACTGGCTAATTCTTTTCAGAAGTAGACTGCCAGGTCTTTTTTCCTAGTCTGTCTTAGTCTAGAAGCTTAGCTGAAACCTGTCTACCATGGGTGACCCTGCTGGTATCCAAGTACCAGTGGCATAGCTTCCAGCACTAGAGCAACACACAAGCTCCCAGTGTACGACAAACTGACAGACGGCGGGTGGGGAGTGGAGTACGGTGTTGGAGAAAATATTGAATGTCCCATGGACTGCCGAAAGAGTAAACAAATCTGTTCTGGAAGAGGTACAACCAGAGTGCTCCTTGGAAGCAACGATGTTGAGACTGCATCCTACATACTTTGGACATATTGTCAGGAGGGATCAATCCCTGGAGAAGGGCATATGCTTGACAGAGTGGAAGGTCAGCTAAAAAGAGGAACGCCTTCAATTAGATGGATTGACACATGGCTGCAGTGATGGGCTTAAGCGTAAAAATGATTGCGGACATGGTACAAGACTGGGCATCGTTTTGTTCTGTTATGCATGAAGTCCCTATGAGTTGAAACTGACTGGAAGGCACCCAACACAGCAAAATTATGCATACCTTTACTGCTTCTGAAGTCTTAAGCATAGTACTGCTGTATTTTGAAGCAAACAACACAGATGTCATGTTTTGTTATCAACCATGAAACCTGCTAGCACATTATTTTCCTAGGCACTCTGTGCATTATATGTGTGGATGTTGTATTTATGTGAGTGCTTTATTTGTGAAAAAAAAACATAGTACTAATATTAATTTTCTTGAATGCTTCAAAATTTAGTTTGTCCAAATGACTAATGACTCGATTCATCAGCTACATTCATTCATCACAGATTAATAGAGCCCTGTTTTTAAGCCCAATGCCTAGAGATGGTTTTCTACAGCTGTGAAACTTTGAGTCGCTTTGTGTGCTGTATGTGAACGTCTGTGTAGCTCTTGTTAGTCAAGAACTTGGCTCGGTTTGCAGAAAATCATCTAACTCTTCTATGCTTTCATGAGAGTCCAGTAGGAAATTATGATATCAGAAGCATTTGTAACTAGTCCTTTGATACTACACAAAGTTCTTGAGGGTGGTACAAATGGCCTTATTGCACTGGACTACTAAACTAAAGGTTAGCAGATTGCACTAACCCAACAGTGTTGCAAAAGAAAGATTTGGTAGTCTGTTTCCATAGAGGTTAGAAGCCAAGAAAACACTATTGAACAGTTCACTCTGTAAAACTTGGGACTTCCATGAATCAGAATTGATTCAATAGCCATAAATTTGTGTTGGCTCTTTTAGTTTGACATTACACAGATTAATTATGTAAATACTAGGATGCCATGTGTGTTTGGGGGCTGTCCAAGGCTGTCCAAGTTGCTGAAAAGAGACCTACAAATGAGACCTGCTAAGGAACCTATCAGTACTGTGAACCACATCCCTATGACCAAGAGGTATATGCAAATAAGGAAAGTGTTGATGTTACTGATGACCAAACCTGATTTACAAAAATCTGGAAACACATTTAATTAGGTATGGAATGTAGTTTTCTTATATTGATTGACAAGAGTACCTAATATACCTCACAGTGATGTGCTGTACTCTTTCTCTAACTTTTTAATTGTATTTTAAACTTCACTCTATTCTTTGGGGGCCGTATGATGATCAGGGTCCATAGGATTAAAGAAACGGATGGCACTCAGCAAAGAATCCGGAAATCTTTGACTAGACACAGTGATTCTCAGATCTTCTGTAAGATTTTTTTTACTCCTGTATACTTTCTATATGCCTCCTATTTTTTTTCCTTTTTATGTCTTTGTAATAAGAACCAAAGTGGCCCTGGAGTGGTTTTCAGGACAGCCAGGAAGCAGAGAACTAGGGGGACTGCCTCCCATTTCCCAGACTCGTGAGAGTGCAAGACCCCAAGGGAGAGAGCGGGTGGAAGTAGCTTTAATGAAAAAGGAAGAACAGACAGACTCCCTTGGGCTGTGTGGGTGGAAAGCACTGCCTAGGGAGCTGTCTCGGCTTATAAAGCAATGGCTCCTGACACTGATAAATGATTCAGTGGAGAAAATAAATAACCTCTGACCAACACCTGAGCCTCAGTATTATATGATATGCCAGAGTAAGGAATTTTGTAGGTGGTGGATCCTTCTTGGACCTCATCCAAAAAGGAGTATTACTAGGCAATTCAGACAACTTAATTATAATAGACTTAACTTGCTTGTTGTTGTTATAAGCCCTGAGGAAATTGTAACTGCAAGATAGAATAATAATTTTATCTTGTAGAAAATATTATAAAGATTATAAAGGGAAAAATATAGGCACGAAGCCTAAAGCATATTGGACTTTGAATCTGTTTTCTGCACACACACGTGTATGTGTAATTCAAGACTGAATTACTGATGTAGGAATTGCCTGAAGAATCCAGAATAAACTTTAGATTCCATGAAATCAAGGCTGTAAGAATTTATTTGTTAATTTAAAACATCTCTTTGTGACTCATAAAAATAATGATGCTAAGGAAATTTTATTGTTAGTAGTAGTTTTACACAGCAGAAACTATCCTCCAGGATGTTGTAGGTGAAGAATTTCTCTTCAGAGCCTTTTTACCTTTTTGATAAAGGTAGAATTTTGATAAAATTCAATCTTATTACTGAATGATTTTATGAAATTTTAAGTCATCCTGAAAATTAAGAATTTTAATAATTACAATTAGTGAAAGTCATTTAAGTAACCCTCTAATTTATCTGCTTAATCTGAACTCATCTACTTAAGCCATTATTATACAATGTGAACTTTCTTTCACTTCCAAAAACAATTTATAATTTTTTTGTGCTTTAAATGAAGCTTTCCAAATTGTTAGTGTGTCATATAAAAAGCTTACACAGAATTTGTTGTCTAGTTCTAGTTGTTTTCCTCACATTGTGACAGCATCGTCTTCCTTTCCACCCTGTATTTCCTGTGTCCATTCAGTCAGCTTCTGTCCCGCTCTGCCATCTCATCTCACCTCTGGACAGGAGCTGCTCAGTTAGTCTCATGCATCCGCTTAAGCCAAGAATCACACTCTTCCTCACCATCAGTTTGTGTCTTACAGTCCAGGCTGATCTTTGTCTGAAGAGTTGGCTTGGGGAGTGGTTTCCATTCTGTGCTAACGGAGAGTCCAGGGGCCATGACTTTCAAGAGCTCTCCAGTCTATGGGACCACCCAATCTGATCTTTTTAATAGATTTTGAGTTCTGTACCCCAATTTTCTGCCCCTGTGTTAGGGACTATTTGTTGTATACACTGTTAGGGCAGTCATTGATGGTGGCCAGGCACCATCTAGTTCTTCCAGTCTCATGCTAATGTAGTTTCCTGATTATGTCCTGTAGGTTCATATTTTCTTTGTGTCTTTGATGCCCTTCATTCTCTGCTCCAGGTGATTTGGGAATAATTGATGCTTCTTAGAAGGCTGCTTGCTACCTTTTAAGGCCCCAGACATCACTCACCAACATAGGACACAGAACATCTTCTTAATAAAGTCAATTATGCCAACTGACATAGATGTCCACTGAAACCCTGGATTCCTGCTCCTGCTACTCTGTCCCTGGGAGAGTTTGGATAAATATAGGAAACTTCTTAGCTTTTGGTTTAATCCACTTGTGCTGTTTCTCCTCTGCTATGTGTTGTCCCCCCTTCACCTAAAATAATTCTTGTCTACTGTCTAATTAGTGAATGCCTTTCTCCCTTTCTTACCACTTTTGTAACTGTCAAAGACTGTTCTCACTTGTGTTTAAACCTTTTCTGGAGTTGTTGTAATAGTGGTCTCATGCAGTATTTGTCCTTTTGCAAATGATTAATTTCATTTATCGTAATGCCTCCCAGATTCCCACATTGTATGAGTTTTGTCACCCAATTTTTTGTTCCTTATCACTGCATGCTATTCCATCATGTGAATATACCATAGCTTTTCTTTTTCTCCCGTGCATCCATTGATGGACACTTACAGTGATTCCTAAAAAAAAAGAAATTGGTACTGTAGTGAATAATGGTATACATGTATCTGTTCGTGTGGCATCTCTATTTCTCTAGGACATACCCCAAGAAGTGGGATTGCTGGGTCATATGGTATTTCTATTTCTCGCTTTTGAAGAAAGTACCAAATCAGTTTCCAAAGTTGTACCATTTTACATTCCCACCTTCAATATATAAGTGTTCCAGTTTCTCCAACATTTATTGTTTTGTGTTTTTTGGATCAATGGCATCCTTATTGGAGAGAGATGGTGTCTCACTGTAGTTTTGATTTGGATTTCTTTAATGGTTAGTGATTGTGAACATTTCCTCATGTATCTCTTAGCTGCCTGAAGAGCCTGTTCATAGCCTTTGCCCATTTATTAATTGGGTTATTTGTCTTTTTGTTTTTGAGGTTTTTCAGTATCTTGTAGATTTTAGAGATTAGATAGTGATTAGAATTTTTGTAGCTAATTTTTTTTCCTGTATCACATTGTCTTTGTGTTCTTATAGATGACTATAAATGTTTGAGTTTCAGGATCTCATATTTATTTATTTTCTCTGACTGTGCCTGTGCATTGTTAGTAATGTTTTGTATTCTGTTTATGCCTTGTATTAGGGCTACCAGCTTTGTCCTTTTTTTTTTCCTGTGATCTTCATTTTCTGTCTCACAGTTAGGTCTTTTATCCATTTTTAGTTATTTTTTTGCGCATGGTGTAAGATACGGGTCTTGTTTTATTTGTTTGCAGATGGGTATCCCATTGTGCCAACACCATTTGTTAAAGAAACTGTCTTCTCCTCAATTTATTGACTTTGGTCCTTTGTGAAATATCAGCTGCTCATGGGTAGTGATTTTATTTCCAGGTTTTCAGTTCTGTTCCCTTCGTCTGTATCTGTTGCTGTACCAGTACCAAACTGTTTTGACCTCCATGACAGTGTCATGTCTTTAACTTTCCTAACATCTGAAAAATCTCTTCTGGGATCCTATTTTATTTTTTAAAATTGTTTATTGATTGTCTTGGGCACAATGAATCCAGCATATGGATTAGAACCTGAATTATTTCTTGCCTTTTCTTGCCATAAAAGAAAAGGCAGTGATTTTTTTTTGTATTAATTTCTCTTGCTTTATTTATTAAATATATATTTTTCCCTACTTTTTTGGTATTTGCAGAGACTGAATGATCCTGTTGACTAATAGTCATCAGTTACCAGGGATGACTTGTATTACTTTCTGAGGGGAAAGTAAAGGGACTATTGACCATGTCCTTCCTTTTTGCAGCTCACTGTCTCTCAGACTTTTCCATAGAAGGATCATGAACAGTAGAACTGGGTCCCAAAGCACACAACAGAAACCAGGAGACATCTGTGAAGTTTTGTGTTTCATCTTGGGAATCTATGCTGGCATGCCATCTAGTTTGCAACAGAATGATTTATTGGTTTTAAAGTGATTTCCTTGCCTCTGTTTGTTTCCTCCCAGCCCCATCCTCAATAAACTGATGTTCTAAGGTGATACTGTAGGTTCTGTTTGTGGTTTCATGTGACCTAGCCATGTGACCTAGCCATGTGACCTAGCCCTCTGGTCTACCCTTATCCAGTTTGAGAGGTATGGCTTTTGGGGATTCAAACCTTTTTAGTTGCACATTGGAGGGCAGTAGATTTTAGATTGCCCTGCATTTAGATCTGTCCAAGTAAATAGCCTGTCCGATATTTGATATTTCTGCTGTTTCAGACATTATTCTCTCTAAATTATCTGACATCTTGAGCCTTGCTATCATCTCTCAGGGCTATTCATTTCTATTCATCACTAATTACCATTTTCTGACTATTACAGACTGAATTATCTCTCCTTAAATATGTATTGGACTCCTGAACCCTGTAAATGTAAATATTATCCAACTTGGAAATAGGACTATCTTTGTTATGTTAATGGCCATATTAATGTAGTGGTTATACTAAAACTGATCAATTCAGAGTCATAGAAAGATCGGATTAGACACAGAAGTCAGAGGATGGTGAATGTCGTAGTTATCTAGTGCTGCTATTGTGTAAATACCACAAATGGGTGAGTTTAGTGACCAGAAGTTTGTTTTCACACAGTTTAGGAAGCCGTATGTCCACATTCAGGGTGAGAACTCTAGGGGAAGACCCTCTGTGTCCACTCTGAGAAGATTCTTGTCTCTTTCAACTTCTCTTCTTCAGGTTCTTAGTAATCTCCTTGTGACGTTCATGTTTTTTCATGTATGCTAGCTTGTTTCTGTGCCTGATTTACTTTTATATCTCAAAGTGATAGCCTTAAAATCTACCCTACACTTATTAACTAACAAAGAAACCTGTATTCCCAAATACCATTACACCCACAGATGTAGGGATTAGGATTTATGATACCTGTTTTGTGGGGGACACAATTTAATAGCCATGAAAGGGAGAGACAGACACCATTTGGTGGCAGTGGAGGCAGATGAATCTCCCCAGGTTCTCCAAGGATTGTCAGCTGTGAGGTCCTCTCCCTAGCCTCCTGAACAGGGGCAAAGTAAACTTCTCTTCTTTAAACCATCCCACTTTGGAGTCTTTCTGTTCTAGCAGCTCTGAGAAACCAAGTCACTAACCACCCAGCTTTTCAATCTTTCCAGTCTGGTTTCTTTTCGGAAATGTTTCTGTGAATGTCTTCAGTGCTTTTCTAGTCCCTAATTCCATTTGGCATTTTTTGGTTGAATTTCAGCCTTTGCCACATTTTGACATTTCCACTATTGCTTGTGACTGCTGTATCCAGCAGGTTATACAGTAGTAAAAAAACCTCAATGGCTTTCAACAGCAGTTGTTTATTTCTCCCTTTTGAAAATGTGAATACCAGCTGTGCTTTGTATCCTCTGCAATTATGAAATTCAGGCTGGAGGTGCCACCACTTCTGAAACATTATAGGGTTCATGGTAGAGGGAGAGGAGATGATAGCACCCTGATATGACTCTTAAATCTTCTACGTGGAAGTAGGCCACGTCATAGCCACTCACACTTCATTGACCAAATCAGCTCACATGACCACGCTTGATGTTGATGGGCCAAGAAGGATTGTCCTCCCCTAGGGCCAGGTCTGCTAGGGAAGTGAAGCATGAATTTGACAACAGTAGAACCTCAAAAAGCCATATATTTCAGCTTTTTATATGCTCGAGACTTGACAGAGAACCTGTCGTATAATAGATGCTCCGTAGGAGAAAGGCCTACTTCTTTCTTCTTGGCTTTCTTCCTTTTCTTTGGTGGTGTTGAGGCCCTTGTACTCTTTTTCTATTTCTTCTCCAGAACCCTTTATCCCCTTCCCTTCATTGACTGTTATTCATCAGCGTTTCTCTTTGCTGTCCTCATCCTGTCTCTAGAAAGAGTTTTGTATTTTGCTGTTTTGGAAACCCCTCACGTTTTTGTTCTACCTGTGGCAGTTTGCCTTTGTGCTATAGTTTTGAATGGCTCAGCAACACAAGGGAAACCTAGAGTTCTGATTTTAAGCCATGTTGAAATACTAGAAAGGGAGCCAATTGTTTAGAACTTCGATGATCTCTGTGTTTTCATTCTGAATAGAACCATCATGACTGAAGTTTACAAGTGCTAGCAAATGAATTAACCTTGAACTTTAATCTGGTAGGACCTGGGCCTGAAGAGTTGCAAAAATAGCTTGATCTTAATGTAAGTGTAGAAAACATCACCTGAACCTTATATTGATTTTATAGAGATAATGTCACTGTAGGGGTACTGGAGCTGTGATAGCACAGTGGTTATGTGCTTAGCTGCTGAAAGGTCAGCAGTTTGAAGCTGTCAGAAAGATGCGGTGGTCTGCTTCCATAAAGATTACAGCCTTGGACATCGTATAGGGCAATACAGTGTCCTATAGGATAACCATGAGTTGGAATTGACTCAGTTGCACACAATGTCAACAATGACATAGCTATACTATGCAAGTGCTATATGGAAAAAAACAGAAATAATCAAATTTTAAACAGCACACAAACCTAAAATTCCTTTTGGACTGAGGCATTATTTTAGAATGAAACATTTAAAATAAAATATCCCATCTCAACATTTCTGTGTATTAATCACTATCTTTAAATTTTATTTATTTTTTATTTCAACTCTCAAAATATTTTGAATGACGGTGTTGTTATTGTGTGCTGTCGAGTCAATTTTTGACTCATGGTGACCCCGTATGACAGAGTAGAACTACCCCATAGAGTTTAATAGGCAGTGGTGTTGTAGTGCTTAAGATCTCAATTACTAACCAAAGGATTGGCAGTTGAAATCCACCAGCTATTCCAGCTATTCCTTGGAAACCAGTGGGGTAGTTCTGCTGTATCCTGTAGGGCCGCCGTTATGCAGAATCAACTCAACAGCAGTGGGTTTGTCTTTTAAAATCTTTATAGGAGCAGATTGCCAGGCTTTTTCCTGTGGAACCCCTGGGAAAGTTGCAGTTGCCAACATTTAGGTTATCAGTTGAGTCTTTACCATCGCTTCACCAGAGTTCCCTTTGATCGACTCTCTCTCCCTCCTCATGAATACCAAAACAAACCCACTGCTGTCAAGTTGGTTCATAGTAACATGAATGACTATACCTGTTGCTTTCAAGTTGACTCCAACTCACAGTGGCCCTATATGACAAAGTATACCTGCCCCATAGGATTTCTAAGGAGTATTTGGTGGATTTGAACTGCTGACCTTTTTGGCTAGTAGCCAAGCTCTTAACCACTGTGCCAGTCAGGGCTACGTGAATGACTGTAGCAGAGCTAAAGGAAATACATCTTTCATTGAAATATTTTATTTAGATATCTTAGTTCCTCTACTAGAATTTCTGAAGACAGTAGATTTCTCCTTGTTTCTTTGATAAGTACAAAGAAATGTTTGTTAAATTGAGTACCACTACTGTTAGCTGTAGTCCCTGATGTGGCAAACGGTTAACATACTCAATTGCTAACTGAAAGATTAGAGGTTTAAGTCCATCCATCAACAGCTTGGAAGAAAGGTCTGGCATTCTACTGCTGAAAAACAAAACCCAGTGGAGCACAGTTGTGCTCTGACACACATACAGTCCCCATGAGTCAGAGTGAACTCCATGACAACTGTTTTTATTGTATTAGCTATATTGTCATTGAACTAAATGTGTATTCATTTTGTAATGTATCTCTGAAATTTTGCTGAATGATTATGCAGTTAAAATACATGTAATTTCTATGTCATCAGTTGCAGGGTCATGTCAGATACTGTTGGCTCCTAGTCACACCCGTAAAACACAAACAGTTCCTGTCAAAAATCAATTCTAACTTAGAACAACCCCAGCACATACATTTTCGAAGATCACCAGGTTGAATGCCTGCTGCCAGTACTGGAAATTCAGTGCCTGAGGGCTTTCTGTGGCCGCTAGAGAGCTGTAGACTTCCTTTTCCCATGTATGGGGATGCTGGAGAATTAATGTCGCCTCATTACATTCAAGCAATTACTGACAGGGATTGGTGAATAAATACCCCAACTCTCTTGCCCCTTGGGTCATGTCTTAGTTTCCTAGTGGCGCAGTATCAGAAATACTACAAATGGGTAGCTTTAAAGAACAGGAATTTATTTTGTCATAGATCTGGAGGCTAAAGGTTCAAATCAATGTATCTGTTGTGTCAGTTCCTTCCTCGCTGGTAAAATAGGTATTTGTTGGTTATTTGGCTTGTGAAGATTCCCATCTGGCATACATCATCCCCAGTATATGCTTGTATCCGTGTCGAATCGACACTGTCTATTAACTTGGAGATGGTTAGGTTTAGTGCCCACTCCACAATGGTATGCCTTTTTTAAAGTAACATTAAGTTGCATTAGGGATGGTAGTTACATTATATTACTTTAAATTCACACACAAAGGAATTAGGATTCTAGTATATATTTTTTGGGAGACACAACTCTGTCTAAACAGGTAGTGTATCTGTTGTTTAGTTGACACTGTCTCCTAGATCTCCCTATTGGGGTGGGGCCACAGCTGCTCACAGTGGTAACTTACTGGGTAATACACGTCTTGACCATCTTCTCTTCTCTGTCTCACTCTTCCATTCTACTGTGTTGACATTGCCTGGATCACCTACCAAAGAAACTACTTACAGTCTAGTTCTGGTCTTGAAGTTGTAAAGCTTATAGGGGGAATCCACATCAAAACAAGTGTTCATATGTCAAAATTTACTATAAAACAATGTCTCCAATTCTCCGCTGTCCAATAGAAATATAAGACAATATACATAAACAATGTAAAATTTTCCAGTAACCTCAAGAAAGTAAAATGAAATGAGTGAAATAATTTTGATGGCTGTTTTATTTAATACTATAAAAACCTTGCTGTCATTGAGTCGATTCTGACTGAGCAACACTGTAGGATAGAGTAGAACTTCCTCATAGAGTTTCCAAGTAGCCCCTGGTGGATTCGAACTACCGACACTTTGGTTAGCAGCTGTAGCATGCCACAGCTCTTAACCTCTACACCACCAGAGTTTCCTTTAATGCTGTATGTCTAAAATGTTGTCATTTAAACGCATAATCAATACGAAACCTATTAATGAGACATTATGTATATATCTTACTAAGTCTCTGAAATCTGGTGTGTATTTTATATTTACAGCATATGTCAGTTTGAACTAGCCACATTGCAAGTACTAAATGGCACATGTGGCCAGTGCCTACCGTATTGGACAGTGGACATTGATTTCGTACTATTCTAACCCATGGGTCAAAATTCAGAGCATTGATAGCTCTTGAATATATAGAAGGCTGTGTGGTGGGTCATATTTCTCACTCTTAGCAAAATTTTACACTCTCCATTTCTTCTTAAGTTGTATGTAATCTCTGTAAATATCTGGACTGACAGGGATCACCTTGTTTAGTTTATGTGCACATGTTTATGATCTTCCAGGATTAAATCTTGGTTGATATTCCGTCTGAGACTGTCAGTATGCTTCTGTCGTGTATGGTTGTGGAACAGAGGCAACACTGTTTAGCATCTCTGTGTTTGTGTGTTTTTCAGGCAGAGGGTACCAGACTTCAGCGAGAACTCCGGGGATATTTAGCAGCTATCAAAGGTAATATGTATGAGCTGTCTGCTGCATGTTTCCAACCACAGGTTGTTTTTGGAATTCCAGAGTGATAGGATTTAGTGTTAATTACAGAGCCATTTGGCTTTCTGGCAAGATGGGTGTTGAGCACAGGTGTTTGATTTCACCCTCCCCTAAATTCCTATTGAAATGATAATGAGAAAGACATATGCCTGCCCTAATGCTGGGAACTAGCAATAGGTGCCACCCACACCCCAGAGATTTTTAGGAAGCTTTGTTAGATAGAGGAAGCTTGAGACTTTGCTTGTGAAAAGCTCACATCCTGAGGGACAGGATGTCCCAACTGGAAAAACTCGTACTTAAGCCTTGTATTGGGAGGAGCAAGGTAAAGACGCAGGGGCAGGTGCCAGGTTGGCAGGAAAAATCCCCTGGACTTCCACTGACTCATATGAGCCAGCTGCACTTGCAGCTCTGCCAAAGTTATTGGAGGGGATGGAGAGGCCCTGGCATTTGTTTCTGGCTTCGTCCATGCAAGGCAAAGAAATGATGCCAGTGGAGGAGGGACGACAGAGAGTGGGAGGTATGCCCCATCTACGCCTACTATAAATGATCATACTGCTGCGTTGAAGCAGATTCAAGTGTGTCCACAGGTGTGAAATAGGATCAAGCAAAATTATAGATTAGTAGGGGTGAACATGGGTCGTCAGACCTGTGGTATTGGGAAAACAGGCCAAAAAGAAAAAAAATGAGATTACCAACCTCACATTTTATCCCTCATTCCTTATTCCAGATACCATAAAGAAAGATTTACATATATAGTCAAATACTTTAAAGTACTAGAATAAAATAGAGTGGACTTAGCTTAAATAGCATCAAAGGGGAGAAACCATCATTTTTCTTCTAAATGTTTCTGAATGTTAGGAGACTTTTGTTTGTTTGAAAGATTCTAAGATGTAGCATTGCCAAAGCTATGGGGAAAGGAGCCTTTTTATATGGTGTTGATGGAACCTCTCTTTTGAAGAGCAACTTGGCTGAAACCTTTAGCAAGTATTTCTAAGTATTCCTTTTTTGTTTGTTGGTTGGTTTGTTTTAATGTACATTTTGACCCAGGTGTTTTGTTTGTAAAAATTTTTTCTAACAATTTCAATATGAATGTGTGAAATTACAGAGATACTGATAATGAAATAATTACAAACCTAAATTCTTGAATAAGAAAAATGAGTTACAATAGTAAAATAATAGTGAAATTAAACAATTACTCTCTTTTTTTTTTTAACTTAGATGTATTTGAGCTTTCTGTATGTCAGACAAGGAGTTCCTGGGTAGTGCAGATGGTTGAGTGCTTGGATACCAGCCAAAATGTTGGCTGTTCGAAGCTAACAGAGGTTCCTTGGAAGAAAGGTCTGGGTATCTACTTCCAGAACAACATAGCCCTGAAAATTCTGTGGAGCCCATTTCTACCATGAAAGACATGGGGTCACCATGTGTCTTAGTTATCTAGTACTGCCGTAACAGAAATACCACAAGTGTATGGCTTTAACAAAGAGAGCTTTATTTTCTCACAGTAAAGTAGGCCAAGAGTCCAAATTCAGGGCATCTGCTCCAGGGGAAGTCTTTCTGTATTGGCTGTGAAAGAAAGCCCTTGTTGTCAGTCTTTCCATGGACTAGAAGCTTCTGAGGTGCAGGGACCTTAGGTCCAAAGGATGCACTCTCTTCCAGGTGCTGCTTCTAGGTAGTATGATGTCCCCAAATCTCTGCCTGATACCCTTTCCTTTATATCCCAGAAGACTACCTCAAGGCACCTTGCAGCCTCACACATTTGAGTCCTGCCCCACCAATACAAGTGCCGCCAATCTTCCCTCGTTAACATGCAGGCATGATTTATAACAAATAGGAACCTCACACAGTACCAGGAATCATGGCCTATCTTAAGTTGCTACACACAATCTTGGGGGGACACAATTCAATGCATGACACTAGGAATCAGAATTGACTGGCAGATGGCTTGAATGCCAGGCATGTAACTTTAATCCTCATGACAACTCTGTGACGGGTACTATTGTCATGTTCATTTCATAGATGAGGAAAGTGAGGAACAGAGAGGTTGCATATCTTGATTTGTTCAAGGCTCTGTCACTTGTAAACAGCAGGGTCAAACTGTGTATTCTGGTATGTGTGTCTCCTGAACCCTTGCTTAGATCTGTTCCTCTATATTGCCTTTGAACTGTGTGACTGATGGTAAACCAGGGATTTCACCAGTACTCGATGGCAGTGGTTTCAGTTTTGGGAGGTTTTGTCCAATGGAATAGCAACAGTGTGCTACCATTACTTTTTTTCTTGGAGGATTTTTTCTTTTTATGAAGTATTTCATTGTGCTTTAAGCAAGAGTATACAGTTCAAGTCAGTTAGCCGCATAAAATCCTCTACCCAAACCACTGCGGCTCTAGCAGCTCTCCCTATCCCATGACAGCACACTCCTACTTTCAGCTTGTACTTCCCATAACTGTTCTACCAACTCCTTTCCCCCTCTGCCTTCTCATCTCCCACTGGACAAGAGCTTTTGAGACAGCCTCATGTGTATTTTTAAGCCATGAAGCACATTTTTCACCAGCATCCCTCTGTCTTATATGAGGATTGCCAGTTAAGTTCTCTAACCCATCCTAGAAAAAGTCCACATTGTGGCTGAATATCACTATGGTCACCTTCAAAGTACTCCCTTTGGGAGGCTTTGCACTGATACCAGCCCCTAGTGCACCCTTCAAAGCAATTTTGCAACTCTTTTTCTGGAATGGCCATCAGAACTGTCATCATATTACCCTTGATGTCCTGAATGTCATCCAGATGTCTTCATTTCAATATTTCCTGTATCTTTGGGTAAAGAAAAAGGTCATTGAGGGCCAGACCAGTTGAATAAGTAGAGTGTCCCAATACGTTATTTGTTTACTGGCTAAAAACTCCCTCACAGACTACTATACAATTAAGTTTGCAAAGTTGCCACTGTGCCACCATGTGCAGTGTCTATTCCAGAAAGAGTTCCACAATTGCTCTGCAGTTTGACGTCAGTGCATAGCTTCCCAAGGGGAGTACTTTGAAGGAGACCATAGTGATATTTAGCAGTGAAATATGTAGCACTTAGAGTAATTAACTTTGTGAACTTAATTTTTGGACATTGTAGTCCAGTCTAGTCTTTGAAGAGTTGGATTGGGTACTGTTTTCAGCTCTGGGCTAACGGAGAATCCAGAGGCCATGTCCTCATGGAACTGTCCAGTCTGATGAACCATCAGGTGTGGTCTCGCATATCCATTTTTCTCCTGCTATGTCAGGGACTTTATGTTGTAGACTCTGTTAGGGTAGTCATTGTTGGTGACCATGTATCGTCTAATTCTTCTGGCCCCATGCCGATGTATTTTCAGATCATGACAACTTTTGTCTCCTGGGCTCTTACTTTCCTCATGCTTTTGATGTCTTTCATTCTCCTGTGCTCTAGAGGGAGTGGGAACGATTGATGCTACTTAGCTGATTGCTTACTGGCTTTTAAGACCCTAAAGGCCACACACCAAAGTGGTATACAGAACATTATCTTTAAAGAAACCCAAAAAAGTTAGTGATGCTTATTAGCACAGATATCTCTTAAAACCATAGACCCAAGGCCCCTGTCCTTGCTACTCTGTCCTTCAAAATACTGGGTTATATTTAGGAAACCTTTTAGATTTTGGTATAGTTCCACTGTGCTAAACTCCCTTCTACTGGGTTCTGTCACTCCGTTCATCTAACCCCATTCCTATGTATTGTCTAATCTGTGAATATTGCCCTTCCTTCTTACCTCCCCATTTTTTCACCATCAAAGGTTATTCTGTGTTTAAACCTTTTCTTAAGTCATTATAATAGTGGTCTCATACAATATTTATTCTTTTGTAACTGACTGATTTCGCTTAGCAGCTGTCTTCAAGATGACTTCAAGTTATGTTTCCTAAGATTGTCATTGTTCTTTAGCATTGCATAGTATTCCATTATGTGAATATACTATAGGTTACTTATCCGTTATTCTGTTGATGAGCACCTAGGCTCAGTCTGTCTTTTTGCTCTTGTGGACAGACTACACAATATGCAATTGTGGAGAGTGCTGCTGTAAGCATTGGTGTGCAAGTATCTATTTGTGTGACGGCCCATATTTCTCTAGGATATATTCCAAGCAGTGATATTGCTGGATCATGTGGTATTTCTATTTTTAGCTTTTTAAGAAAGCACTAAATAAATTTTCAAAGTGGTTGTACCGTTTTACATTCCCACAAGCTGTGTAGCAGAATTCTGGTCTGTCCACAACCTCTTGAACATTTATTATTTTTTTTGTTTTTTTGATTAATGCCATCCTTGTTGGGGTGTGGTGGCATCTCATTGTAGTTTTGATTTGTATTTCTCTGATGACTGGTGACTGTGAGCACTCCCCCATGTATCCATTAGCATCCTGACTTTCTTCTTTAGTGTAGTGCCTGTTCATATCCTTTGCCCATTGTTTAACTGGGTCATTTGTCTTTTTCTTGTGGAGGTTTTGCAGTACCAGGTAGATTATAGAGAGTAGTAGTTGTTGTTAGGTGCCCTTGAGTTGGTTCTGACTCATAGGGACCCCGTGCACAACAGAATGAAATACTGCCTGGTCTTGCACCCTGTCCACAATCATTTTGATTCTTAAGCCCACCATGGCAGTCACTGTGTGGCTGAAATACTACCTCACCCCAACAAGGATGCCATCTCATTGAGGGTCTTCCACTTTATTGTTGACTCTCCATTCTACCAAGCATGGTGTCCTTCCCCCAGGAACGCATCCATCCTGACAACATGTGCAAAGTATGTAAGACACGTTGTCACTGTCTTTGCTTCCAAGGAGCACTCTGGTTGTACTTCTTCCAGAACAGATCTGTTTGTTCTTTTGGCAGTCTATGAGACATTCAGGATCCTTTTCCAACACCACAATTCAAAGGCATTAGTTCTTCTTCTGTCTTCTTTATTCATTGTCCAGCTTTTGCATGCCTATGAAGTGATTGAAAATACCATGGCTTGGGTCAGGCACACCTTAGTCTTCAAGGTAACACCCTTTCAATACTTTAAAGAGGTCCTTTGCAACAGATTTTCCCAGTACAATGCATCTTTTGATTTTTTGACTGCTGCTTCCATGGGCATTGATTGTAGAACCAAGTGAAATGAAATGCTTGCTTAGTCCTTTCTCCATTTATCACAATATTGCTTACTGGTCTAGTTGTGAGGATTTTTGTTTTCTTAGTGTTGAGGTACAATCCATACAGAAGGATGTGGTCTTTGATCTTCATCAATAAATGTTTCAAATGCTCTTCACTTCCAGCAAGGAGAGTTGTGTTATCTGTGTAACGAAAGTTGTTAATGAGTCTTCCTCCAATCCTGATGCCTTGCTCCTCTTCGTATAGTCCAGCCTCTCAGATTCTTTGCTGAGCATATGGATTGAAAAGGTATGGTGATAGGGTATCACCCTCATGCACACCTTTCCTGATTTTAAACCATGCAGGGTCCCCTTGTTCTGTTCACACAGCTGCTTCATGATCCGTATACAGATTCCTTAAGAGCACAAGTGTTCTGGAATTCCCATTCTTTGCAGTGTTGGCCATAACTTACTATTATCCACACAGTCAAATGCCTTTGCATAGTCAGGAAACACAGGGAAACATTTTTCTGGTATTCTGTACTTTCTGCCAAGATCCAGGTGATATCAGCAGTGATATCCCTGGTTCCATGTCCTCTTCTGAATCCAGCTTGAATTTGTGGTAGCTCCTTGTCAGTATACTGTTGCAGTCAGTTTTGGATGATCTTTAGCAAAATTTTACTTGTGTGTGATATTAATTATATTGTTCAGTATTTTCCACATTCAGATGGATTACCTTTCTTTTGAATAGGCATAAATATGGATCTCTTCCAGTTGATTGTTTGGGTAGTTTTCCTCCAAACTTCCTGGCATGGACAAGTGAGCACTTCCAGTGCTGCATCTGTTTGTTGAAATATCTCAGTTGATATTCAGTTAATTCCTGGAGCCTTGTTTTTTGCCCATGCCTTCAGTGCAGATTGGAGTTTTTCCTTCAGTGTCATCAGATTCTCATCAAATGTTACCTCTTGAAATGACTGAACATTGAAGAGTTCTTTCAGGTGTAATGAGTGTGTATACTTTCCATCTTCTTATAATGCTTCCTGAGTCATTTAATACTTTCCTTGTAGAATCTTTCACTATTGAAACTTGAGCCTTGAATTTTTTCTTTAGTTCTTTCAGCTTGAGAAATGCAGAATGTATTCTTTGCTTTTGTCCATTTCCTCTAGGTTTTCAAATTTATTAGAGTACAGTTGGTCTGTTATGATTCTTTTTATTTCAGTTAGGTCTGTTATAATATGGTTCATCTCATTTCTTTTTTAAGTTATTTGCTTCCTTTTGAGGTCGTGTTTATTTTTTTTGTGTGTATTTTGGCTTTTTGTGGTTGGATGTGTAACTATTTAGTATGGTTATAGCCTTCTGGATTGTTAATCTTTTAATCATTATTAAAAGATTGTTCTTCCTTATTCAGTGTGGTGGATTTTACATTAAAGTGGATTTTATAAGAGATGAATACTGCCATTCATGCTTATGTTAGAATGCTGTTAGCTTGATTTATTTTTTTCCCATCCTTTGAGTTTTTGTTTGTTCATGTCTTTGAGTGCAAATCGTGTCTCCTCTAGACAGTATATAGATATGTCATATTCTTTTAACCTGATTTGCCATTCTGAGTCTCTTTTTTGGTTCATCTAGTCAGTTTACATTCAGCATGATTATTGATAGGTATCAGCTTGCTGCTGTCATTTTGATGCCTTTTTTTGTATGCTGTAGACAACTCCTTTGTTTCATTTAATTTTCTGTTCTGAGTCTTTTTTTCTTTCTGTGTTTTCTTTTCATATTTTTTGATGTTGGTGGTTTTTTGTTTGCTGAGACTTCATGCTTTGTTGTTCTTTGTTTTAAGGAGCAGGAATAATACTTACCTTTGTAGTTACCTTAATATTTACCTGTACTTTTCTAAATTTATACCAGTCTTTAACTTCTTTATATTGCCTTGACTTCTTCTCCATATAAAACATCTATGGCTACATTTTATTTTGAGTCACTGCCTTTAAAAAGAAAACAATAATGTTTACATAATAACATATCTGTTTCCCTTTTTTCAGTGTTTTGCCTATGATTATTTTGGTGATTCCCCAATTTTGGTTGATATCCGTGTCTCTGTTCTGTGTTCTGGTCTTGGCTTGTTATCTGGTGTTACTAGTTTTCTAGTAGGACTACCTTTAGTATTTCCTGTAATTTTGGTTTGGTTTTTGCAAATTCTCTAAATTTCTGTTTATCAGCAAATGTCCTAGTTCCGCCATCATACTTCAGAGACGATTGGGCTGGCAGTTATTTTCCTTCAAGGCTTTGTGTGTGTCATCCTACGGGCTTCTTGCCCTCACGGTCGCCACCAAGTAGCTACGCCTTATTTTTACTTATTCTTCTTTGTCAGTTATTTTTCTTTTATCCCAGCCACTTTTAAAAGTGTCCTCGTATCTTTAGTTTTGGGAAGCTTGTTTGTAATACTCCCTGGTATATTTCTTTTGGTGTCTGCCTTGTGTGGAGCTCCATCCACATCCTGGGTAGATATCATCTCATTTTTAATAATGTCAGAGAACTTTTCTGTCAACAAATCTTTGATGGTTCTCTCAGTATTCTCTGTTATGTCCCCTTTTTCTGGTAGTCCAGTCACTCATAGATTATTCTTCTTCATAGAGTTCCACATAATTCTTAGTGTTTCTTGATTCTTTTTCATTCTTTTGTTTAATTTTTTCCCCAAATATGTTCATGCCATGTGCTTTATCTTGTCTCACTTATTTCACTTTCCTCTGCCTCAGTTCTGCTTCTTTGACTTTATATTGTGTTGTCTAATTTTATAATTTTTGTTATTCATGTTCTGAACTTCTAGTTCTTTCTCCTGTGTGCTTGTTCGATGTGTCATAGTGCTCTGCTGATTTTGCTTCATATCCTTCCTTATCTCTTAAAGAGTTCTAAATATCAATCTTTTGTGTTTTACCTCTGATAATTCCAGAAAGTTCTTTTCCTCTCGAAAATTTGATTGTTTTAGGATCTTTCTGAAGAAACTATGGTCTGCTTTTTTAAGTGATTGGAAATTGATTATCTCCAAGTTATCAGTAAATTGTACTTTTTAGAGTCCAAGAGTCCACTTACTTTTTTATATGGATTCAGCCAAGGTATCCACATAGTTAGTCATGAAGAGTGTCATGGGCTGGGTTTTCTAGGGAAGCAAAACCAGTAACACATGTAGGTACAAGGAAAGATTTATAATATATATAGATAGATAGATATAGATATAGGAAACAGCTCACTCAATCACAGAAGCTGAATATCCCAAGTCCTGGCATAAGCCTTACGTGGCCATGGAAGCTGATGAACCCAAAGTCAGCAGGTCAGAGACCAGAGTTCTAGATTGTGTAGGTCGGTGGATCCCAAGCTGGCAGCAGGACAGAGCGGCAGAGGCTGCAAACCCAGGATCGGCAGGTCAGGGAGCAGGACTCTGAAGCACCAACTGTAAGGATTGATGAATCCAACAGCTGCTAGTTCAAGTACAGGAACTAGATGCTGGAAGAAGAGAGCTCCTGGCTACGTGAGCAGACCAGCAGTAGTAGTGGAAGGTCAAGAGATGAAAGCTGAGGGGCGAGAAGCCACCACAGACCCCGCCCTGCCACTTAATACAGCAGCCAAATATGGAGTAGCCAAGTTGACCTTATCCTGACCACCACAAAGAGTGTGCTGTAGGCTCTCACCTACTGTCCTGGATGGGCAGTAGTGATTGATACAGACTCTGATGTCTGGTTGTAGCCACTGAGAAAGGCAGGGGCTAACAGCTGTCCCTGAGAGTCTGTGAGGATGATGTATCCCCTTATGTCTTAATGTAGGTGAAGGAACAGTTTCTTCACCGATTTTCTGGCTTAGGAGAGCAGGCAGAATTTTTAAATCCACCCCCACCCCCCACGCCTTCAATCAATTTATTAAATTGCTTCCCTTTGAGTGTCAGAGTATGGCTCAGGGTAGGCTTGATGAGTCTTGCTTCCACCTCTGTGAATGACATCAGATTTCAAAGCCCAGCACAATGCAGAGAAGGGGAGAAGAAAATGGCTGAGGGTAGACTTAAGGAGTCCCACTTCCAGCTCAGCTAATGGCCTCTGACTCCAGAGCTGGGCACAGTGCAGAGAAGGGAGAGGGGGGAGGGGAGGGGAATGGCTCAAGGCAGGATGTAGGAGTCCTACTTGCAGCTCAGTTAATGGTGTGAGCCTTTAGCTCTGGGAGCACTGCACAGAAGGGATGCAGGGGTATTGGGAGAAGGGAGATAAGCCTTTCTGGAGGGAAAGATTCTCAAAATGAGAACAGCTACAAACATCCATTACTAATTGGAACATGGAATGTATAAAGCTTGAAACTAGGATAATTGGAAATCATCAAAAATGAAATGGAACACATAAACATCCATATACTAGGCATTAGTAAGCTGAAATAGACCAGTACTAGCCATTCTGAGTCAGACAATCATAGGGTCTACTGTGGCAGGAACAGAAATTTCAGGAGGAATGGTGTTAGGTTTATCACCAAAAAGAACATTTTAGGATCTGTCCTGAAGGCCAGTTAATACAACTGTTATTCAAATTTATGCACCAACCACTAAAGCAAAAGATGAACAAATTGCAGATTTGTATCAGCTTCTGCAGTCTGAAATTGACGGAGTGTGGAATCAGGATGCACTGATAATTACTGCTGATTGGAACGCAAAAGTAGAAAACAAGGAAGAAGGATCGGTAATTGGAAAATACAGCTTTGGTGTAGAAATGATGCCATAGATCACATGATAGAATTTTACAAGACCAACGACTTCTTCATTGCAAGTACTTCGTTTCAGCAACACAGACTATACATGTGAACTTCACCAGATGGAGTACACGGGAATCAAATCAACTACATCTGTGGAAACACCCAATGGAAAGGTCCCTATCAGCAGTCCGTACAACACCAGGTACTGACTGCAGCACAGACCATCAATTGCTGATATGCAAGTTCAAACTGAAACTGAAGAAAATTAGAACAAGTCCACAAAAGCTAAAGTACAACCTTGAGTATATCCGCCCTGACTTTAGAGACCATTGCAAGAACAGATTTGATGTGTAGGACACTAATGAGTGAAAATTAGATGAATTGTGGAATGACTTCAAAGACATCATCCGTGAAGGAAGTAAGAAGTCATTAAAAAGATAGGAAAGAAAGAAAAGACCAAACTGGGTGTCAGAAGAGACTCTGAAACTTGCTCTGGAACATGGAACAGCTAAAGCAAAAGGAAGGAATGAGGAAGTAAAAGAACTGAACAGAAGACCGCGAAGAGCAGCTCGAGAAGACAAAATAAAGTACTGTAATGACTTGTGCAAAGAGCTGGAAACAGAAACTAAAAGGGAAGAACACATTGTGCATGAAAGAATTGAAGAAAAAATTCAAGCCCCGAGTGGCGGTAGTGAAAGATTCTACAGGGAAAATATTAAACAATTCAGGAAGCATCAAAAGAAGATGGAAAGAATACACTGAGTCAACATACCGGAAAGAACTAATTGATGTTCAGCTGTTGGAGGACAGAAGATGTGATCAGGAACCAATGGCACTGAAGGAACAAGTTAAAGCTGCAGAGTTGATGGAATATTAACTGAGATATTTCCACAAATGGATGTAGTACTGGGCACTCTCATTCATCTATGTCAAGAAATTTGAAGGCTTCCTGGCCAACTGACTGGAAGAGATCCATATTTATGCTATTGCCAAGAACAGTGATCTAACCAAATATGGAAATTACCAAACAATATCATTAATATCACGTGCAAATAAAATTTTGCTAAAGATCATTCAAAAGTGACTGCAGCAGTATACTGACAAGGAATTGCTGGAAATTCAAACCAGATTCAGAAGAGGATGTGAAACCAGGAATATCATTGCAAATGCCAGATGGATCTTGGCTGAAATCAGAGAATACTGGAAAGATGTTTACCTGTGTTTCATTGCCTATGCAAAGGCATTCAACTGTGTGGAGCTGTCATGGATTGAATTATGTCCCCGCAAAATGTGTGTAGCCATTTGGCTAGACCATCATTCTGAATATTTTATGATTATTGTGATTTTCTTATGCTGGATGTTAAAGGGATTAGGGGGGGACTGTAAATCCCTTCATAAGGTCACCTCTCTGCTACATTGCAAAGGGAGTTTCCCTGGAGTGTGGCTTCCACCACCCTTTATCCTTTCATCCTGCAAGAGATAAAAGGAAAGGGAAGCAAGCAGGAAATTGGGAACCTCACACCATTAAGCAAGCTGCAGTCGGAGAAGAGCGTGTCCTTTAGACCCGAAGTACCTGTACCAAGACGCTCCCTGTCCAAAGACTGCTGCAATACAAGGACTTTGCTCCAGAGATGACAAGGGAAAAAGCCTTGCCCTGGAGCAGACATCCTGAATTTGGCCGTATAGTCTACCAGACTGTATAAGAATAAACTTTCCTTGATAAAGCCATCTACTCTGTGGTATTTCTGTTAGAGCAGTATCAACTGACTAAAACAGGATCATAAATTATGGCTAAAATTCCAGAGAATGGGAATTCCAGAAAAAGTAATTGTGCTCTTAAGGAATCTGTACACAGATCGGGAGACAGTCATAGGAACAGAACAAGGGGATACTGCATGGTTTAAAGTTATGAAAGGTGTGTGGCATGGTTGTATCCTTTCACTGTTCCTTTTCAAATAATCTGAGAAGATGGACTATATGAAAAGGAACAAGGCATCAGTGCTGGAGGAGGACTCATTAATAACCTGCATTATGCAGATGACACAACCTTGCTTCCTGGAACTGAAGAGGATTTGAACCACTTGCTGATCAAGAACAAAGATCACAGCCTTCAGTATGAATTGTACCTCACCATGAAGAAAACAAAAGTCCTCACAACTGGACCAGTAAGTGACATCATGATCAATGAAGAAAGAATTGAGGTTGTCAAGGATTTCATTTTATTTGGTTCCATAATCAGTGCCCATAAGCAGCAGTCAAGAAATCAAAAGATCCATTGCATTGGGAAAATCAGTTGCAAAGGACCTCTTTAAAGTATTGAAAGGCATCGTCTTGAAGGCTAAGGTGCATCTGACGCAAGCTATGGCATTTTTAATTGCATCATAGTCATGCAAAAGCGGTACAATGAATAAGGAAGACAGAAGAAGAAATGATGCCTTTGAATAGTGGTGTTATAGAAGAGTTTTGAATATCCTGTGGACTGCCAAAAGAACAAACATATATTCTGGAAGAAATACAACCAGAGTGCTCTCTGGAAGGAAAGATGGTAAGACGTACTTTGGACATGTTGTCAGGAAAGATCAATCCCTGGAGAAGAACATCATACTTGGTAGAGTGGAGGGTCAGTGAAAGAGAGGCAGCCCCTCGATGAGATCTATTTAACACAGTGGCTGCAACAATGGGCTTAAGCCTAAAAACTACCATGTGCATGGTATAGGACTTGGCAGTGTTTTCTTCTGTTGTGCACTGGGTCAATATGCTTTGGAACTGACTCGATGGCACGCAACAACAACAGCTCGGTGAGCTGAAGTCAACGCCAGCCCGAGCACTTCATGCACATCTACCCCTCATTTGTCATTGGATGCTCATGTGTTGATACCATGCTAGACAGGTTTCAGCCGAGATTCTAGACTAAGACTAGGAAGAAAGGCATGGTTGTCTAATTCTGAAAATTAACCACTGAAAAGTCTGTGGGTCATAATGGTGCCGTCTACAGTTGGTCACTGTGATGGCACAAGACCAGGCCACATTTTGTTCTGTTTTGCATGGAGCTGCCATGAGTCAGGCTAACTTGATATTAGCTAACAGTACTAATTGGCTAGCTGGCACTAATAACAATCATAGGTTAGTGTGACTTTTTCTGTTGAAGCATTACCTATCTGAGTGGTACGTATTTGAGTTACTTATTTATGCCTAATTTTTCCCCATACTTTCACTGTCATTTTTGTCTTCCTCCTTGAGATGATAGTAAAGTGGTGTACCTTGCTGCTTTCCATGAAGGCAACTGCACTGCCTTCTTAAAGACCTCTCCTCTAAACAATAGGGTAATGCTGCGTGATGCCTGCAAGATTTTGGATTTCTTTTTATAATTTGATGATTGCTGTTGCTGTTTTTGTCATAGTATATTTTAAGTGGTGTTATTTTTAACCCAAACACGTACTCACAGGCTGTTTAAGCAAAAAGACTGTGTAGGCATTCAGCCTATGCAACAAATCTTAGAGGATGAAAATAGAGGCTCACTATTTGGTTGTAAGATGAAGGAGAAGATGTTACAATAAATATCTTGGAGACAGTTTGAAAGTTTGAAGAGAGGGAAATGGTTTCATCTAATAGTAAATTAGTAATTCTTCTATATGAGATGCTGAGCAGTTGTCTTACAATTTTGGAAATCACTAATCTTTTAGGAAATTACTGGATATTACATATCATCATTAGGAAACCCTAGTGGTGTAGTGGTTAAGTGCTGACTGCTAAATAAAAGATCAGCAGTTTGGGTCCACCAAGCGTTCCTTAGAAACTATATCAACTTGTAATCTGAAGAAGCAGGTTGTGTCCATCTGTGATGGGGCACACTATGTTGAGTTCCTGTGGCAACAGAAGAAAAAGAGAGGTTTAGCTCAAGAACTCTACTAAAAGATCAGAACTGATGGTCCAACAGCCCAGGGGACCCGTTGGGATCATGGTGCCTAGACCTGCTGCTGCCCCTGCCTAGAAAACACTGCTGAGGTCAACTCTTCAGATAAAAATGGACTAGACTTGGGGACACAGTGTGACCATATGGTGGCTGTATGCATTTATAGGAGGCTGTCCTACTGTTCTCTTTCCAGATGGGAAGGAAGAGGGTGGAGAGGAGTGGACAGGAGCTTGGTAAGAGGATACAACAAGTATAAAATGAAAAGGAGGAGTGTGCTGTCACAGAGCAAGGAGAGCAGAGGAGCTGTAGATAGGTGGGCATGCAGAGTTGCTTTGGACTGTATACTTTCACTTAATCACAATAAAAAAAATATCACAGAGAAACTCTGTGGGGGCAGTTCTACTCTGTTACAGGGTTTTATGCGTTGGAATCCACTCAAAGGCAGAAGGCTCAGTGTTTTATATATCATTAAATGCTAGAAGCAGCATTTAGTATTCTTCTTCTTTTTAATTGTGATCAAGTGAAAGTATACAATCCAAATTATATTTGCATGCCCGCCTGTCTGCAGCTCCTTCTACTCTTCTTGCCTGGTGACAGCACATGCCTCCTTTTCATTCTGTACTTTTAGTATCCTCGTAACAATTGCCTGTCCCCTTTTCTCCACCCACTCCTCTCACTTCTAGGAAGAGGCCAGTAGGACAGCATCTGATAGATTCATAAAACCATAAAGTACACATACCGTATGGTCACATTTTGTCTCTGAGTCCAGTCAATTCCTGTCCAAAGAGTTGACCTCAGTAATGCTTTCTGCTCAGGGGAAGCAGCTGGTCTACAGGCTGTGCTCCAGGGGGACCTCCTAGGCCACTGGACCATCAGTTGCTGTCTTTTAGTGGAGTTCTTTAAGTCCATCCCTCTTTTTCTCATGTTGCCACTGGTACTCAACATTGTGTGCCCCATCACGGCTGTCTGTGGTGGTGACCAGGCACCATCTGTTTCTTCTGGTCACTGGTACTGTCACTCATTCATATGGGTCCTTCTGTCTCCTGGGCTCTTTTTCTTCCATGTCTTTGTTGTCCTTGGTGATCATCTGTTCTGGATGAGTTGGGACCATTTGGTGTACCTCAGATGGTGGCTTGCTAGCTTTTAAGACCCCAGATGCCACTCAGCAATATGGGGTGCAGAAGACTCTCTTAGCAATAGGCTAGTTATGCCAGTTGGCCTCGATGTCCCCGGAGAGCATGGTCCCTAGATCCCCACCCTGCTACTGTATCCTTGTAATATTGAGTTACGATTAGAAGTTTTCAGTGAAGTGTAGTAAAGTTGATCTTCTTTCTATTGTATGCTGTCACTGCTTTCACCCAACCAAATTTCTGTCGACTATCTAATCTATAACCAGCCCTCTCCCTCCCTCCCCACTCTTGCAGCCATCAGTCTTCTGTACATAAGACTATTTTCAAGTCCTTATTGTAGGGGTCTTGTACAATATTTGCCCTTTTGCCACTGACTGATTTCATTCATCATGATGTCTTCCAATTGAAACCAGGTTATGAAATGCTTCCTAAAATCTTCATTGTTCTTTATCATTGCATAGTGTTCCATTGAATGTATGTACCATGATTTGTTTATCTGTTCATCTGTTATTGGGTATCTAGGTTGATTCCATCTTTTTTTGATATTGTGGGCTGTGCTGCAGTAAGCATGCATGTGCGGGTATCTGTCTATTGACTGCTTTTGATTCTGTAGGATATATTCCATGTAGGGGGATTACTGGATCGAATGGTATATCTATTTCCAGCTTTTTAAGGAAGTGCCAAATTGCTTCCCATTGAGGTTGTACCATTTTAGAATCCCACAAGCAGTGTAGGAGAGTTCCAGTCTCTCCACAGACTCTCCAACATTTGTTGTTTTGTGTGTTTTGGATCATGGCCCACCATGTTGGGGTGAGATGGTATCTCATTGTAGTTTTGATTTAGATTTCTCTAATTGCTAATGATTGTGAGCATTTCCTCACGTGTCTTTTGGCTGCCTGGATGTCCTCTTTGATGGAGTGTCTATTCATCTCCTTTGTCCAATGCTTAATTGGGTTATTTACCTTTTTTCTTGTTGATATTTTGCAGTACCTGTAGATTATGAAAATCAGACGTCAGTCTAACATGTAGTTGTCAAATATTTTTTTCCCATTCTGTAGGTGGCCTTTTAATTCTTTTGATGAAATCTTTGAGCAAAAATGTTTGAGTCTTAGTATTTCACAATTATCTGTTTCTCTTCTGTTGGTCATGCTTTGTTTGTCAGATTTTGAACTCTATCTAAGCTGTGTATTAAAATTTCCATTGTTGACCCTATTTTTCCTTGCATGATCTTTATCTTTGTAGGTTTGGTGTTTAGGTCTGTGATCCAATTTGAGTAATTTTTTTTGTGTAAGATGTGAAATTTGGCACCTATTTCAATTTTTTGCAGATGGATATCTAATTTTGTCAGCACCATTTGTTAAAAGAGACTGTTTTGACTGCAGTTTACACACTTACGGCCTTTGTCAAATATCAACAGTTCATAAGAAGATGGTGGCATCTCTGCAGAGGGTGTGAATTCTATTCTGTAGGTCTGTGTGTCTCCATTTATACCAGTCCCAGGCTGTTTTGACTGCTGTGGTGGTGCAGTAGGTTCTAAGGTTGGGTAGTGTGAGGCCTCCTCCTGTATTCCTCTTCTTCAGTAGTGCTTTGCTTATCCAGAGTTTCTTCCCTTTCCAAATAAAGTTGGTGATTTGTTTCACCTTGTTATTAAAAAATGTCACTGGAATTTTTACTGGTATTGCACTGTATATATAGATTGCTTTGGGTAAAATAGACGTTTGCACAATTTTACTCTTTCCATCCACGAGCAGGGTAGGTTTCTCCATTTATGTAAGTCTCTCTTGGTTCCTTGTAGTAAGGCCTTGTAGCTCTCTTATTCCTCTAGTTAAATTTATTCTTAGGTGTTTTATCTTCTTGGGAACCATAGTAAATGATGCTGATTTGATGATTTCTTCTTGAATGCTCTCCTTGTTGGTGTAAAGGAATCCCAGTGATTTACTTATGTTTATCTTGTATCCTGATAATTTGCTGAACTCTTCTATTAGTTTGAGTAGTTTACTTATGGAGTCTTTAGTATTCTGTGCATATACAATTGTGTCATCTGCAAATAGGGAGATTTTTACTTCTTCTTTGCTGATGCAGATGCTCTTTATTTCTTTGTCTTGTCTAATTGCTCTGGCCCGAACTTCTAGTACAGTGTTGAATAGAAGCGATGAGAGTGGGCACCCTTTTCTTGTTCCCATTCACTAGGGGAATTCTTTCAATCTCTCTCCATTCAGGATGAGGTAGGTGGTTGGCTTTGTATAATACCACTTATTGGGTTGAGGAATTTCCCTTCTATTCTAACTTTGCTGCGAGTTTTTAGCATAAATCGGTGTCAGACTTTGTCAGATGCCTTTTCTGCACCAATTGACAAAATCAGGTGATTCCTCTCTTTTGTGTTATTTATTTATGTGGCTGATGACATTAATTGTTTTTCTGATATTGAACTGGCCTGGCATCACTGGTATTAATCCCACTTGATCATGATGAATTGTTTTTTTGGTATGTTGTTGAATTCTGTTGGCAAGGGTTCTATTGAAGATTTTTTCATCTAGGTTCATGAGTGATATTGGTTTGTAATTTTGTTTTTTTGTGGGATCTTTCTCTGGCTTTTATATTAGGGTTATGCTGGCCTCACAAAATCAATTTGGGAGTATTCTGTCCCTTTCTATGCTATGAAATAGTCTAAGGAGTATTGGAGTTAACTCTTCTCTAGAAGTTTGGTAGAATTCTCTGATGATGCCATCTAGGGCAGGACTTTTTTTGGTGGGTTATTTTTTGATGACTTTTTCAATCTCTTCTTTTGTGATGGGCTTATTAAGTTGTTCTAGTTCTTGTGATCATTTTGGTAGGTGAAATGAATCTATAAATTTGTCCATTTCCTCAGATTTTCAAATCAGGTAAAGTCTTTTGTAATATTTGGTTATGATACTTTTGATTTCAGTTGGGCCTTTTGTTACATCTCCCATCTCATTTCTTATTCAGGTTATTTGTTTCTTACCCTGTTTTTCTCTTGTAAGTTTAGCCAATGGTTTATCAATTTTGTTGGTGGTTTTTAAAAAAACAGCTTTTGGTTTTGTAAATTCTTTCCATTGCTCTTCAATTCTGTAATTTATTTAATTAGCTCTAATCTTTATGATCTGTTTTCTTCTGGTACCTGAAGGGTTCCTCTTTTGCTCTCTTTCTACTTGTTCAAGCTTTATGGTTAATTCTTTGGTTTGGATCCTTTCTTTCTTTCAGATGCATTTATAGAGATAAATTGATATCTCAGCACTGCTTTTGCTACATCACATAGGTACTGGTAGGATGTGTTTTCATCTTACTTGACTCCTTAAATTTCTTTGTTTTGTCCTTCATTTTTTTCTAGAACTCATGGATTTTTGAGCAAGTTGTTCAGTTTCCAGGAGTTCCAATTTCTGTGGTTTTTCTGCTATTGATTTTGACTTTTATGGCTGTATGGTCCAAGAAGATGCTTTGTAGTGATTCAGTGGTTGGGATCTTGTTGAGACTTGCTATGTCCTAACACATGGTGTATTCTGGAAAATGTTCCATGTGCTTTGAACAAGAAGGTGTACTTATCTGTTGATGGATGAAAAGTTCTGTATATGTTGATGTCTAGTTGGTTCATTGTCGCAATATGATCGTCTGTGTCTTTACTGAGCTTTTTTTCTGGATGATCTGTCCATTATTGAAAGTGAAATGTTGAAGTCTCCCACTATGTTGTGGAGTGATCTATCTCACTTTTCAGTATAGTCAACATTTGTTCTATGTATTTATATGCTGTGGTATTTGGTACATAAATATATAATATTGTTAAGTCCTGCTTGTGTATTGAACCTTTCAGCAGTAAATCATGAACCATCCATGTCTATGATGGTCTATTTTACATTACCATCTGTTTTATCTGAGATTAGTATTGCCACACCTGTTCTTATTTGTGTGTTGTTAGCTTGGTATATATTTTTCCATCCTTTAATTTTCAGTTTGTTCATATCTTTGAGTCTAAGGTATATTTTTTATAAGTAATGTATAGACAGGTCATGTCTTTTGATCCAGAATGTCACTCATTGTCTCTTTATTGGAGCATTCAGTCCATTTACATTCAGTGTAATTATTGATAGGTATGTGTTTAGTGCTGTCATTTTGATGTATTCTTTTTTTGTGTTGGTGTTCTATGTTGCTTTTAAAATTCTGTTCTGGGTCTTTCTTTGTGGGTTGCATTTTCACCTTTTTCAGTGTTGGTTTTGTGTTTGTTGAGACTCCTGTCTTAACATTTCTTGTTTTGTTATATTGCGTTGTTATTGTGCTTTGTGGCTACCACTGTAATTTTCCTTAATATTCTAAGTTTAACCTCAATTTTAATGCCTGCATATCATTCTAAGTTCCTCTCCATCTGAAAGGTTTACATCTACTATCATATATCCCTCTTTTTGGTGTAGTGGTGTCATAATTTTTGTGACATGATCACTGTTCCCCTTCTTTTAATATCATAGCTTTGAGTTTTGTGGCTTCTCAACTCAGTAGGTTTCTGAATGTTGTGTCTTGCATTGCCTTCTTAAATTTACACTTAATGGTTTTGTTTTTCTAAGCAAAGAGCTTCTTTCAGTATTTCTTGTAGTTTTGGCTTGATTTTTACTAAGTCTCTAAGCTTCTGCGAATGTCTTAATTTCATCTTTATAACTGAGAGGCAGTTTTGCAGGCCATATTATTCTTGGCTGGAAGTTTTTCTCCTTCAAGGCTCTGAATGTGTCATTCCTCTGCTTCCTTGTGAGCACTGTTTCTGCTGAGAAGTCAGATGAAAGCCTATGGGGTTTCCCTCTGAATGTTAGCTTTGTTTTGAGCCTCGCTGCCTTTAAGAGAATCTGTTTGTTTCATTTTATTAAAGTTGATTATACTAGGCCTTGGTGTCTTTCTTTTGGGGTCTATTTTTTTTTTTCTTTTGTGCAGTTTGATACACGTCTTAGGTATGTATGTTCTCTTGTTTCATAATTTCAGGGAAGTTTTCTGTTAGCAACTCAACAGCAATATTCTCTGTGTTTTCAGCTATCTTTTTCCCTGTTCAGGAACACAATTAATTGTAGATTATTCCTTTTAATAGAGTCTAAAGTATTTCTTAATATTTTTTGATTTTTAAAATTTCTTTTCTCTGATTTCTCCTCACAAATGCAGGTGTCAGTTGCTGTGTCTTCAGCATTGCTACATCTGACTTACATCTCTTCAGTTTTGCTCTTTTGGCTTTAGATTCGATTGTCTAATTCTCTAATTTTGTTATTGATCTGCTGCCCTAGGGTTGCCATGAGTTGGATCTGAGTAACGGCACCTGGCACTTGGCTGGCTGCTGGATTAAAGATTGTTGGTGTTCCATCAGTTCAAATAGATTGCTTAATTTTTCCTTTTGCCCTGCTACATTTTGTTTAATCTCTAGGAAGGCTCTGTATATATTGTTTTTTATTTAACCTCCAATAGTTTAGGCTTCTTCATCTGGGAAGTTTTTTGATTATTTATTTTGAGTGGCTTCCAGAGCCATGATGGACTGTTTAAATGGTTAGGAGTGGTTTGTTGCCTGCAGTCCATCTAGAGGCTGTTCAGTTTCTCTGGTGTTACCTCAACAAAAGCTGAGTCCTAGTTCTGAGTAGAGATTTGGTCTGCAGCCATCTCTGTGTATACTCTAGTGACTCATCATAATGGACTCTCTTGTGTGGCAGACTCCACCTCCTGACTGGCAAAGATGGTGTCCTGCTTATGGAGTCTATGATGTGGGCCAGTAAAGGCTTGAAGAGGTGCTGTGAGGCTGCTTAGCAGTTATTTCTCCAGGCAGTCTTATTTTAAAAAAGTAGGAGCTGTCCAACAGCTGCCAAAATTAGTCAGGCCATCAGATGTGGCAGGCTCTGCCTTGCCTTCCAGCTGACAACGGAAGCACTTTTTCAGCCATCCCCAGATATAGTTCAGATATAGTGGCATAGTTCAAAGTAGGGACAGATTATGGCCTTGCTGCCATCCTCAGCAAGGCCCCATCCATAAAGTAGTACTGTGCTAAACACAGCCTTTCTGCTTGAAAAGCACTTTCCAGACTGACACTGCTTCTCAGCTTGGAATTAGCCCCTGCTGAGGTCTCCCGTTTGTGACTCTGCCTCCCAGCTGAGCAAGATGCATTCTGGCCGAGCTGCCCTCCTTGCTCTGAAACAGCAAAATTTATGGCAGAGCTCAGAAAAGAGAGGGTGGAGGGGCATTGGTGCCCTCGGTCAGCAGCTAGGCTCTCAAAATGTGGCTGTCTCATGCACTGTCTCTCACCTGTGCAATGCACTATTTACTTTAGCACTGCATTTCAGCTCCTGCTTCCTTTGTAACAAAGAAGGCATCAGTACCTACAGACTGCCAAAGCAGTAAGTCATTTAGAGTTGGGCTCAGTGTGCACTGCCTTGTGTTAGGGAGAGGTTGTTTGCCATTTAGTGGCGTTTAGTCCAACCTGACAACCCTATGCCGTATCCTAGGCTCCCTGGGTGTCCAGTGTGCTCCGTTCAATTATCAATCCAGGCCTAGTTCTCAGAGGGAATTGAGGAGACATGTGTCAGGTCTGCCATCTTGGTCCTGCCACAGTGTTATTCTTCATGTTGCCAGCTTACTTGGAAGGGAACATGGGTTTTATCTTTTGTTTCTCCTTTCATATTATGTTTTGTCCACAGAATGAGTTCTGCATAAATCATACCTGTTTCCTCTTTTTACTCCCTTAAATCTCCACTGATCTTTACGTCCTTTGAGAGTAGGGCTTGTGATGTGTTCATCTGCATATCCGTCAAAGTGCTTACTATGTTGTTCAGAAGCATTTCCATGTTAAAATTGATTCTTTCCAGGTCATCTATTAGTGCTTATGTAGGAAGTAATTATTAGTTATGTTTGGCTGTTGGTAGACATATTTACTGCAGCATTGTGGCTTTAGCTTCAGTTATTAAAGTCTTAGATGATTTGTGTTTTAAGTTTACATGCATATCACCAAAGCTTTTTATGTGCAACAGTGCCATTATTTTCACTTTAGGACATTGTTAAGAACACATTTACATAGCTCTGTAAATCTCCGTGAGACTTAAGACAAAGACTTAAACTTCAAATGTCTTTTGGTGTCTGAATTATAGAAGGACATCAGTAAGTTTTGGTGTGTATTTGAGAGGTATGTTTCTGGCTATAGACTTACGTCTTGAAAGGCAAACATGGACACCTGCTCTAATGTTGTCATCATATCAGGGGGACCACTCTTAAATGTAATTGTAAGAGAGAGTATCTCACTCACTTGGCTTTGGAGAGCTGGGGAAGGATGCAGGCATTACATCATTTTTGGTTGTGTCTGCACTTAATTTATTCTTGAGCCATGGAATCTCAGTCATTGTCACTTTCCACTGCCCTCCTGCCTCTTGTTGTTAGCTACTATGTAGTCAGTCCTTAATTCATGGAGACCCCATGCACAGTGGAATGAAATGTTGCCTACTTCTGTGCCATCTTTAAGAAGTGTTACGGATCAGACCTTTTCTATCCTATACTATCTGGAATGTTTCATTTCTGATGGTTGTTTCAACAGGTATGGACAGTTGACCTCATTGTAAAGTTGTTCTTTAACACATTCGTTGATAGAATTCTGATATTTAGAGGCTTTCAAACTTCCTATGGCCCTAATATGCATTCAAATCTCTAATATTTAAAAACCAAATATATAAGTCTACATCTTGTAAGGGAAAGGATATAGGGAATATACTCAATTTAGAGTGAAATAGTATTACAAAATACCAGAGTACATGTTGTACCTTTATACATCCTCTTAAATGATAGTTTTATCACTTCAGATGTCTTCAGTTTTGTCCTTTTGTCTCACAATTTTTTGAATTCAGAATTAACTACCTGGTATATACAGTTCATGCTCACTACTTACTGATTCTATTTGTAAATTTTCTACTGAGGAAGATTTATTTTTAACCCAAAACCAATATTGGAGACACTTTCACAGTCATTCAGAGTCATGCACAGAGCAGTAAAATTGAGTTGCCTTATGTGCATGTTCCCAGCTGAGGTTGAAGAAGGATATGCTCTGTCTTCTTGTTTTAGCTCTCATGATATAAGCAAGTAATCTTTCTGTGGTCCACTTAGTGCCATAACTGTCACATTTTTGTGTTTTATATTGGCAATTTCACTGCTTAAAAGGAGCTCTAAACATAGTGTTGAAGAGTTCTGAAGCACAAGAAGGCTATGATGTGCCCTATGGAGAAAATACGTGCAAGATAACTTTTGTTCAAACTTGAGTGGTGATCCTTTTGACCTTGAGTTCAGTGTTAATGAATCAGCAGTGTATATTATATGTCTTCAAACAGAAATGCATATGATAAAAAAGGTTTTGTATTGATCAGAATGTTCGTTAGAAGCAAAAATGTTGAGACTTTGTCTTGCTTACTTTGAACATGTCACTAGGAAAGACAATTGTAGTGCCATGAGTTATTGTTGACCCAGCAGCAGCTAACAACAAAAACTGATCATGTGATAAAAGTGTTGTGACCAAGGTTCAGAGGTTCAAGTCTCACCTTAGCATTGGCAGAGTGAGTCTGGTGTCAGGAAGGTTCTTCTTTGTCACTAGCTAACGAGGGCACCTTGCTTTCTTCTCAGCTATGAGCTGTCTCCATGACAACTTAGTGCTTGGACTTTAACTCAAAAAAACTTTTGAAGCAGGGAGGTAGCTGGTAACACATTATAGCATGATGGTACATTCAAATACAATTAATAAACATTTTTGTGATACAACAAATACATTTTCTAATGAATATTCTGACCCATGTGCTTAAGAATTCTATCAAACCTTTCTGAGAATTTTGACTTAAAACTCCTCATAGCCACTGATAGTATTATAAAAAGATTTTTTTCCTTTTTTGTTTTTAAATTTGCTTTAAGACTGCTTCCTAGGGTCGCCAGGAGTCGGATCCGACTTGACGGCACTTGGCTTGGCTAAATCACCTTAAATGGTTGTACTCTAAAACCCTGTTGCTTTTGCTTCTATCTGATTCTTAAATGCTTTATTATATTTGAAATTGTGTAGGATAATTTTATTTTAGAACTCTGCAGTTTTATAGATCATCATGCTAGATGTCTTAGTAAATTTGTTGTTTGATGCCATTTCGCCAGTGATAGCTTACAAGATAAATCATTATTATTTGTTGTTGTTTTAAGAATACAGCATGTTACTGTAATTTTTTCAAGACATAGTATCTTTCAGTATTATGAAAATAATGGAGGATGTACAACATGATCATATAAGTCTTGGAGACCCTCAGGGAAAGATGTGACTATAAAGGCAACCACTGATTGTGCCTTCACGATTTTTTCTTAATTAATCAGCAATTATTTGTAATTTTCTTCTCAGAAAAGTAGGAGGAAAAGGAGGAGACTCATCAACCATGATGTAACAGAAATTGTTTTTATTCTGCATTAGGCATGCAGGAGGCCTCCATGAAGCTCACGGAGTCGCTCCATGAAGTCTATGAGCCTGATTGGTATGGGCGAGAAGATGTGAAGATGGTTGGTGAGGTAAGAGCCTGGGAACACAGCTCACAGGAGGTCTGGGACAGTTCCCAAAAGACTCTTTCTGGGCCTTGCTGACAAAGTGGATCTCTTGCCCATCTTTTGCCATGTCTGGCCCTAATCATGAAGGGATTATGTGCCCAGAAGTCACTTCAGTTTTAGTATCTGAATTATCCCAAACTGATAGAGACTTGAGGATTATTATAAAGCCAGTTGGATAGAAAACTGTGGATTAAAGTTTTTCTTTCTTTCAAAAAAGCAATAGAATTCCTCTGTCCCCTACTACATGTCTTATCAGCCCATCTCTAGCAGGAGAACTGGCTTCATGGCTTATTCTGGGTACTCACCTACCTCTTTGTCGTGATCCCCATCCACTAACCAGGTGCTGTGGAGCTGACTGTGATTCGTGGTGGGCCGTGTGTGTCAGTAGAACAGTGCTCCATAGGTGTTTTAACGACCAATATTTCAGAAGTAGATTGTCAAGCCCTTCTTTCACAAAGTACCTCTTTGTGAACTTGAGCCTCCCAATCTTTCAGTTAGCACCAGCACATAATAACTGTACCATCTGTAGACGACCCTGTGTGTTCTTCCCTGAATGCAAGAACAGGGACTCGAAAGAACATTGTCGGTTTCACTGGAGCACTGGTTTGCATGGCCTGAGGACAGATGCAAAGTCAGCTCTCTAAAAGGAATCTAATTTCAGTAAGATTTTTAACCATGGGCATCTCTTAACCCTGAAATCAAACACCTAGCTAAGAGCCTTCTGGCCAGTGAGGGATGTGAGGGGTAAGACCAGGTATTGCAGCTTTATGGAAGCAAAATGATACAGAGTGACTCCATGTGATGCTGGATAAGTTCTTCCCTCTTCTTGGGCTTTAGATTCTTCAATAGCAAAATGTGACTACTAACTTCTCTACTAGTAACTTATTTAAACCTTTTATACTGATCATCTAGTTAGTGCTCAGCATATGTCATCACTTGTGTGAAAAAGTGACAGTCCAGTTCTCTCACATTCAATTTCTTTGTTAAAACCAAGAGGACTTGTGTATTATGTCCTCCACTTCAGGTAATTCCGTTGCAGCTCATCTAGGTGCAAGACACCTAGGCTAAATGCAGGAGCCAAAGTTCAGGGGAGGTGCTGGTAAACGAGGTACGGAAAGTCTATGTGGCTCTTAGAAAGATGGTAGCAATGTAGTCCTAGGCTGCTCCATGAAAATTCTGACTCTCTGACACTGATCTTCATAATCTGGTTATGACTAAGTTAAACACCAAGATTTATTTGTCAGGAGAGCTTGCTTGGCCCCATTACATCTTTCAAACACTTTCAGGATATCAGTTTGGCAAAGCCAGCCTCCATAAATCATTTAAAATGCAATTATTAAGTAATTGCATCTTCTCACGTTTCTTCAGTATACAAATCCTGTTTGAGAATTATGCTGTTAAATGCTTAATTCATTTTGTAAACTTCTGATTAGTAGTAGATAATCAAAACTTCATCATAAAAAGAGGAACTTTTAAGGGAATGATATGTTACATTTATGTGTTTTCAGAATCCAGTGTTAAATTTTGTATATGATACTATAATTGGCTAAAGTTTACTCCTTAAGTAAATAGCTGTTGTTTTACCTTAGTCCTTGCAGCTGATACGAGTTTTGGAGACTTCAGTTGATGAGCCAAACATGGGCTGTTTGGATGATAGAAGATTAGAGATTTGCTTAGAGATTTGCTTACATGAGAAGATTAGCCCTTTAAACAGAGGATTTAAATTTTTTGTTTGCATACTAAATTGTGATCTGTAGAAATTATGATTTGTTTATGAAATGTGAAAAGCAAAACAAATACGGATAACCCCATTTCACTCCCCACCTCCTAGAAAAAGATTTAAATAAGGTAGAAACTCACCTTTTGCATAAAAGAATTTGTAAGTCAGGAGCCCAAACTAAACCAAACTCTCTGTAATTGAGTCCATTCCAACTCATAGCAAACCTGTAGTACAGAGTAGAACTGCCCGATAGTGTTTCCAAGGAGTGCCTGGTATATTTGAACTGCTGACCTTTTGGTTAGCAGCCATAGCAATTGCCCACTATGCACCAGGTTTTCTCAAGGCATAATAGACCCACAAGTATCAGGGACTCATTTTGCCATTGTTAGCTTGCTTCCTCCCAAGTTCAAGATGGTTCTCTGAGCTGCTGCCATCAATTCTGCATTCTGGGTAGCAATAAGGAAGGCTGAGAAAGATTGGAGCCCACTCTCTGCTTTTAAGGATGTTCCATGTATACCCAATTGGCCAGGACTTTGTCACATTGGCTACATTAAGGTGCAAAGGAGGTGAGGGAAAGTAGTCTTAATCCCACGAGTCCAAGTGCCCAGCTGAAATTGGAGGTTCTACTGTTAACGAGGATACTTCAGTGGCATAGTGGTTAAGAGAGCTATAGCTGCTATCCAGTAGATCAGCAGTTGAAATCTACCAGGTGCTCCTTGGAAATTCTGTGCAGGAGTTCTTCCCTATCCTATAGGATTTCTTTGAGTTGGAATTGGCTCCACAACAATGTGTTTGGTTTTTTGCATATTGATAATAGGAAAGAGAGGGAAGATACAGGTAGTCCCCAGGTTATAAAGACTTAAATATAAACAATAGTTATGAACCAACCTTCATAAAGTGTGTTATATGGAAAATTTGATACACACACAGCTTTGTAATAACAAATGGATGCTACTTGTTGTTATTACTGTATTATTATGTTAAAGATTTTTTAGTGTGTTTGTGTTTCTCTGACTTTATGCATAGAAAGGTGTATTATATAGTATATGCTAAGACAAACAGATGACTAACTGATAGTAGATGTGAACTGTACCTAATTGTTCTGACATACGTACCAGTTTGGAAACCCCTTGTGGTGTAGTGGTTAAGTGCTACATCTGCTAACTAAAAGGTGGGCAGTTCAGATCTGCCAGGTGCTCTTTGGAAACTCTATAGAACAATTCTGCTCTGTTTTATAGGGATGCTATGGAGTCCTTGGAAACTCTACGGGGTAATTCTACTGTGACCTATAGGGTTGCTATGGGTTGGACCCTACTCAACAGCAGTGGTTTTTTTATGAGTTGGAATTGACTTGAAGGCAGTGGGTTTGGTTTTTGGTTTTATGTACAGTTTGACTTAAATACAGGAATGAAACTTGTTTTTAACTCGGTCACTGCCTGTTCTGGGGAAGCAAGAAGCAATCTTCTGCGAGATCTCAAACTTCATAGTAGGAAAAATCTGGAGATGACTTTTTTTGGAGCATCTGCTGTGTGTCTGGGATTCTGCAAAGCACTTACGTTGTGAACCTGTTCAACTGGGGAAATTGAAACTCAGAGAGGTTGAGCTTCTCAGAGTTCTACGCTGAGATATGATCCCTGCTCTGATGAGGCAGCCTGATGTAGTAGAAAGATCATAAGCTTGGAACTCACGGGAACAGAGCTGGTTTGGAATCTTGGACCTGTTATTTATCAGTTACAGATCTTGGGCACGTTGTATACATATGTGGGTTACAGGATCCTCTTTCTTATAGTGCCAGTAATAAGACTAAACTGTAAGGGGTCCCCTGTGATGTAAACATTTAATGTTCTTGGCTGCCTACTGAAAGATTGGTGGCTTGAGTCCACCCAGAGATGCCTTGGCAGAATTGTCTGGTAATCTACTTCTGAAAGATAAGCCATTGAAAACACTGTGGAACGCAGTTCTAGTCTGACACACACAGAGTTGCCATAAGTCAGGATCAGCTTGATGGCAACAGATTTGGTTGCCTGGTTTTGACAATGAGGGTTAAATGATGTGAATGTGTGTGTGTGAGTGTGAGTGTGTATCATCTGTAAAAGGTTTAACCCAATTATTTTGATATTAAAAAAAAACAACCCATTACCATCTAGTTCATTCTGACTCACAGTAACCCTGTAGTGATACTATTAGTGCTTAATATTTATTGTGTGTGGTATCACATTTCATACTTCATAAATGATGGTAGGGCCCTTCCCCACTTGTCTGTATTTTCTGCTTTCTCTGTGGAGACTTCATCAAAAGTTCCTTACTGGTTTCTGTGTAGGGTGGTTTCTGATTTCATGTGTTGCTTCAGAAGGAAGTTGTTGCAGTGGACTCCATTACAGTCTCTTAGTCCAAAGTTTGTCTATAGGAGTCTGGGTGCCTTTTAAACCTTACATGGTTTTTAAGAATTAAGAATCAGAAATATGTATATATTTTTAATGACATGATTTCTCAGGTAGTCTTTATTAAAATTAGAACTAGTAGCCAAATTTTTTTGAAATTTTATTGTATTACTAAATACTCTATTAAAAAAAAAATCAAACCCACTGCCACTGAGTCGATTCCGATGCATAGTGACCCTATACTCAAAATAAAACCCATTGCCGTCAAATCAACTCCAACTCATGGCAACCCTATAGAACAGGGTAGGACTGCCTCATACAGTTTCCAAGGAGCAGCTGGTAGATGTAAATTTTTGACCTTTTGGTAGCACCTGTACCTCTTAACTACTATGGCACCAAGGTTTTCAGCAATCCTATAGAACAGAGTACAGCTACCCCCATAGAGTTTCCAAGGAGTGTCTGGTGGATTCAGACTTTTGATTAGCAGACATAGCTTTTAACCACTATCTCACCAGGGTTTCTGAATAAACCATATTTCTAATATGGAATGTCTGGGAAAGTATTACTTGTCTAATTTTATAGTTTCACATGTTTTATAGCAGTTTAGTAAAAGGTGTCCAATTAAAATAATTCAACAGTTATTTCTTTATTTCTCTTTTTTCTTTCAGAAATGTGATGTACTGTGGGAAGACTTCCATCAGAAACTAGTGGATGGATCCTTGCTGACACTGGATACCTATCTGGGGCAATTTCCTGACATAAAGGTATTTTGCTCAGTGTCTCTAAAAGAACAATTAAATGGTTTCATGTAGTTATTGAAACATGGGTGAGAAGTAAGAGGAATTAAAAGTCTTCAAACTGACTTCAAAGACAGTTGGGAGCTTTTCATTTATCTAAGCATGGGATTTTTATTCTGTTCCTATCAACTTGAAAATGAAATATATTGCAGAAATCACATTTTCTCCTGTAGTATACTGCTTCAGCTTTTATTTTTCTACAGAAGTCTTTTTAAAATGCCTATAGATATAAAATCATGATTCAGAGGTACCAAAGAAAATTCCAGCCTTTAAAAATTGTTTTTGTTGTTGTTATATAGTATTTGACAGGAATTTTCATTAGAGTATACAGTAGTCACAAGGAAAAGGGAAACTTCATTGCAAATAGGAGAGCCAGTCTGCTCCTTCCATGAAAAGTCTTTATTTTGCATGTGTACATAGCATACCTAGTATATTTTCTCCCTTAGAATTTTTCAGGTTCAAATAGAAATTTTAAAGATATGAGTATTTCAAATACATTTACACCTGAAGCTAAAAATGCTTTATAAAAAAAATTATCTCATTTGACCCTTGGTTCCATTGTGAAGGTAAGTGACATGAAACAGGTAAAGGGTTAAATTTAGGAGAGTTGGAATCGACTCTGGAGGTGGTGAAAGCTTTTAAACTAAAACTTTGAGTTATATTATAGCAAATAGAGTAGCACTGATAGATCTGGCCCCACTTGCTTTTTCAGCTCATCTGAAGTGCCTGTTAAGAGCATCCTGTGCTGTCCTTTCTACAGGATAAGGAGGCCATGAACCAGCATCGTCAGGCTTCTGAAGTTAGTTACTCATTAGGTGTCTTCTGCTGTGTGATTCCATTTTTTCCTGGCCTTCTTTGTAGCTGTTGCCAAATACTTATCAGGAAATGACCCTCAGTAATGGTCATTCTCTGGACGTGAAACAGGGAAGCTCCTTGGCCAGCAGTCATATCAATGGCATTAGTTACATGGTCCCATTCAGGATGCTTAAAGCTTGTTTGCCAATATAAAAAATGTGACTGTGGATGTGAGGGCCATTGGGCATGAACTTGAGTGGGTTAGACTAGATACCTTAGCAAAATGTCATGGGAAACAAATCTAAGTAATAGATTCTCAGTGATGGTATTATAACAGGAAGCGTGGTACTGTTTCGAGCTGTTGTATAACTGCATCCTTATGAAAATGAATGAATCTTTTTTTGTTTGTTTTTAATTCTGTGAACAATTAGAACTGTTAGATGAAAAAATCCTTAATTTTCAGAGACTTCACATACCAGCCTACTCGACAAGAGTTTTGATCTTCAGAATATCTTAATAGACATTCAGACTTTTATCATGAAAGTTTTGTAGCACCTGAGGAGAAAATAGTCTCAGAATCACTATCATTCTTTAAACCAAAAAACAAAAACAATAAACCATCAAGTCAATTCCAACTCACAGAATCCCACATGTTACAGAGTAAAACTGTACTCCATAGAATTTCCATGACTGTTTTTTTGGATACAAACTGCCAGGATTTTCTTCATATATCACACTTGAGAGGATTCTTTGTTGGGTGGTAATTTGATCTCCTTAAATAATCACTTGGAAATAAATCAAAATAAGAAAAGGGAAACAATATCCTCCTACCTGAAAATTCCAAAGCAGCTTATCTAAATTATTAATGAGCTATATATTCAGAATAGAATGTAGCTAGGCAAGCAACAACTGTGATTGCCTGTAGGGAAGACATTCAAATGTTGTTGAGTTGCAGGAGTGAACACCAACAAAATGGGAAGATGTCGTTTTACTGTGCTGCCCAGAGATAGTCATCTGGAAAATATCCATGTGCTCTCCGAGCTTAGGACTTTGGGAAATAAACACACACAGAAGGACCTCTGTGGAAACAGCTAGTAAAATAATACCACAGTTGAGTTATCAGTAAGTCTAGTCAGTTTTTTTTGTGGGTCAAGAGAAGAAGTTCTCAGTAGGATTTCTACTTAAGCTTCTGAATTTATTAGTTTACTAGGGCTGCTATAACAAAATACCTTAAACTTAGTGGCTTAGGGTGGCAGAATGGTTAAGTATTTGGCTGTTAACCATCCCCCCGAAAACAACCCAAACATATTGCTGTTAAGTCAATTCTGACTTATACCAGCCCTATAGGACAGACTAGAACTGGTTTATAGGGTTTCCAAGAATACTAGATAGATTTAAACTGCCAATCTTTTGTTAGCAGCCAGGATCTTAACCACTGTACCATCAAGGCTCCCCCCACCAAAACATTAGCACTTCAGATCGACAAGGTGCTCCTTGGAAACCCTACGGGGCAGTTCTCCTCTGTCCTATAGGGTCGTTATGAGTTGGAATTGACTTGATGCAACAGGTTTTATTTGGCTTTCCGGTGGATTGTAAGAAAGGAGTTATTATTGTTTCTCAGTTCGGGAGGCCAGTAGTCTGAATTCAGGGTGATGGCAGGGCCAGTTTCTCTAGAAGACTTTTAAGAGAAGAATCTATTTTTCTCTCTCAGCTTCTGGTATCTCCAGATGTTTCTTTGACCTGTAGATGCATCTTCACATGGCTTTCTGCTTTCTGTTTTAGTGTTTCTTCTCTTGTATAAGGACACTAACGATGAAGGAGTAGGACCCACCATACTCCACTATGACTTCATGTTAACAGATATAATCATTAACAATCTTTTTTCCAAAGAAGGTCATATTTGCAGGTGCCAAAAGAAAGAAAACAATGAAACAAACAAACTCATTGCCATCAAGTAGATTCTGCCTCATAGTGACCTTACAGGACAGAGTAGAATTGACCCATAGAGTTTCTGAGGAGTGCCTGGTGAATTCAATCTGCTGACCTTTTGGTTAGCAGCCATAGCTCTTAACCTCTATATCATCAGGGTTTCCTTACAGGTACCAGAGGTTAGGAATTCATCATAAATTTTTTGGTAGAGAGGTGTCATTCAGTCTATCACAGGGTCCATGGCTGAGGTCATGCACAAAGATAATATCCAGTTACCTAACCATTTTTACATTAAAGACTTATGAATAATATCAAGCTAGATCCTTTCTGTATGCCCAGAAGATAAATACATGCCAAGGTTTCACCTGTGTTAGTGGAGAGGGCAAATCTTTTTGTTTCTCTCAGTCCACATCTAGATAATCAAAATAAACTCAGAAGCTGTCAACCAAGATGGAAAATTGTGAAACTGTGTCATAACACAGACAACTGAGGAAATTAAATCCAAAACAAACCCACATCTGTTGAGTTGATGCTGACTCATAGTGACCCTATAAAAACTAGTGGTGTTTAAATTACAAAGGAGACAATTTGGCATTGGGAATTAGGAAGGGTAGCTGCCTTTAGTACTTGAAGGACTTTTCTTGTGCGTAAACGGGTTTAAGTTATTCTGTATCCTTTACTCAGTGGGTTGATGTTAGAAGTAGATAGAGATTTCATTGTTCCATAAGGTTAGTGTTCAGTGATTACATAATGAATAGGTTATTGGTGGAAAGGGGGATTATGATTAGAAATACTGAATGGAGAATTTTCAAAGCATGGAAAATAATTGACTTCCTTGAGTCTTATTAACATCACAGGCTGTGCGTAGTTAACACCTCAAGCAATTTTCCAAATATTTACTCCAGCCCACCAGTGAGGTCTATGAAGTACTATTCATGAGGTGATGTTGTTTAACTTATCCAGCTGTGATTGGCAGGTTACCCTGTGTTGTGGTTCTTATTATGCAATGCTGACTTCTAAAATGAAATGTACAGTAAGAGCCAGCTTGTTACCAGGCAGGGAGACTTACAGCTGTGAGCAGCTATTATAAAACGGTGTTTAGATTCTATCTTGACTCCATGTGTAAAGAAAGAAGTGTATCTTTCCTGTAGTGTGCCAAAATGAGTTCTAAAGTGACGTTATTACTGAATTCTAAAAAAGGAAAGAGTAAATTACTATTTTTTAGTATCACAATAAGTTTGGATTAAGTTTACAGTTTATTCAATTAAATTTATTATTTGATAGTTAAATACATATTAAATCACCTTCCATAAAAAAAAGCTGAGTATCAATTCTACCTTATTTAGGAGGTTAAATTGTTTTTCTAAGTTTCCAAAGTATCACATAGGTAAGGAAGTAAGATTGATTTATTTTTCCAACACAAAAGTCTATTCATCAAAATGAGTGAAGACCGTCAGAGTAGTCACTTCTACCATGGTAAATGGTACTCTGTAAGTGGTATGTCAGTTACACAAGAAAAGGAGTCACATTATTTACTTCACTGTTTGTTTGTAAACAACAACAAAGAAGGATTATCAAGTGCATTTTACCACCTTATTTACAAACTTGACCGTATTTGCATTTTGACTCTAAACAAAAATCCAATCCATTTTCAAATAATAAAGGTTTGCAATTTGGAAGCTTTTAAAGGAGTACGTTCTTCCCCATCATTTCTGCTACTAAGGCAATGTTTTCCAACTGCTGATCCTTCTTCTTTGTTTCCAACTTTGAAAAACCAGTCATCGGTAATTATCAGTGCATCTTCATTGCATGTTCAATCAATTTCAGACTGCAGAAGCTGACAGAAATCTTCAGTTTCTTCATGTTTGGCCTTAGTGGTTGGTGCGTAAATTTGAATAATAGTCATATTAACTGGCCTTTCTTGTAGGCATGTGAATATTACCCTGTTACCAGTAGTGTTGTACTTCAGGATAGATCTCAAAATGTTCTTTCTGATGATGAATGCAATAACATTCATCTTCAAGTTTTCATTTCTGGCACAGTAGACTATCTGATTGTCCAATTCAAAATGGCCAGTACTAGCCCATTTCAGCTCACTGATGCCTGCCAAGCCAGCCAAGTGCTGTTGCTGGCCAAGCAAGTGCCGTTGCTAGGATATCTATATTTGTGTGTTCTATTTCATTTTTGAGGAAACCCTGGGAGTGTAGTGGGTTAAGTGGTACGACCACTAACCAAAAGGTAGATGGTTCAAATCTACCAGGTGCTGCTTGGATACTCAATGGTGCAGTTTTACTCTGGCCTCTAGGGTCACCATGAGTCTGACCTGACTCGACAACACTGGGTTTTGGGGGTTTTATTTCATTTTTGATGATTTCCAATTTTCCCAGGTTCATAACTTCATACATTACACATTTCAGTTATTAATGGATGTTTGCAGCTGTTTCTTCTCATTTTGAGTCACGCCATATCAGCAAGTGAAGGTCATGAAGGCTCTGCTCCATCTATGTTGTTGCAGGAAAAAGACAAGTTTAACCTGCAGAGCAGAAAACACCTTAAACACCATTTTGTCTTTTAAAAGGAAGAGGATTTATTACCAGTGGTGCGGCAGTCAGACTCAAGTCCGAAAAATAGCCACGCACCCCGTTCCGTTATCAAGCATACCTATTCCCACGTTTTCTCAAAGAAGCAAACAAAGGAATTTTCATACAGTCTTCTGATTGGCAACTGCAGGTTTACAGATTTTCATATTGCAATTTCATTGGCATAGCAGTTTCACAAATTATCATTTTATCTTCTAACTGGTGTTAACATGGTTACAAAGATAAAAATAAGCAAATTCTTAAGTTGAGAGGTGGGGATCTGCTTTCTCTGGGGTTGAATTGCTCACAGGAAGCACTAGTGTGGGGGTTTCTCTTGTGCCAGGCTTCCAGGCTCTTGGTGCTTTTAACAAGGCTATAATTCTTCAGATTTGAAGCCCTCAGGCTTCTGATATTTTAGGAAAGGCTACAGTTCTTCAGGCTTTCTTCTCTCATTGTCATTAAGATTGATTCTACTTTGAGGAGGCAGCTTTTCTCCAGTTGTCTTTTGAGCACCTTCCAACCTGTGGGGCTCATTTTGCAGCAGTGTATCTGACAGTGTTCCACTGCTATTCACAAGGTTTTCACTGGCTAATTCTTTTCAGAAGTAGACTGCTGGGTGCTTCTTCCTAGTCTGTCTTATCTGAAAACTCGACTAAAAACCTGTCTACCATGGGTAGAATACCAGTGGCATAACTTCCAGCATCACAGCAACACACAAGTCCCTGCAGTATGACAAACTGACAGATAAGTTGATGGGCCACATGGACATCACCAGGTAGAATACACAGGAATCAGATTGACTACATCTGTAGAAAGAAACTATGGAAAAACTCAGTATTAGCAGTCAGAACAAGCCCAGGGGCTGACTGTAGTACAGATCATCAGTTGCTCATATGCAAGGTCAAGTTGAAGCTGAAGCAAATTAGAACAAGTCCATAAGAGCCAAAGTAGGACTTCAAGTAATATCCTACCTGAGCTAAGAGACCATGTCAAGAACAGATTTATTGCACTGAACACTAATGACCAGTCTAGATGAGTTGTGGAATGATGTCGAAGATATCGTCCATGAAGAAAGCACAAGATCATTAAAAACACAGGAAAGAAAGAAAAGACCAAATTGGATGTCAGAAGAGACTCTGAAACTTGTTCTTGAATGTTGAGTAGCTAAAGCAAAAGAAAGGATAGAGGAAGTAAAAGAACTGAACAGAAGATTTCAAAGGGCAGCTCGAGAAGACAGTATTATAATAAGTGGAAAGAGCTGGAAGTAGAAAACCAAAGGAAAGAACATGCTCTGCATTTCTCAAGCTGAAAGAACTGAAGAAAAAACTCAAGCCTTGAGTTGCAATAGTGAAGGATTCTACAGGGAAAAGATTGACGACTCAGGAAGCATCAAAAGAAAATGGAAGGAATACATAGTCATTTTACCAGAAAGAGCTGGTCGACATTCAGCCGTTTCAGGAGGTAGCTTACGATCAGGAACTGATAGTACTGAAAGAAGAAGGTGAAACTACATTAAAGTCACTGGCAAAAAATAAGCTTCCAAGAATTGATGGAATTTATCAGTTGAGATATTTGAGCAAATGGATGCAGCACTTAAGTGCTCAGTTGTTTTATGTCAAGAAATTTGGAGGCCTGCTACTTGGCCAACTGACCGGAAGAGATCCACATTTATACCTATTCCCAAGAAAGGTGATCCAGTCAAATGTGGACATTATCAAACAATGTCATTTATATCACGTACAAGTGAAATTTTGCTAAAGATCATTCAAAAGTAGCTGCAATAGTATATTGATAGGGAACTGCCAGAAATCCAAGCTGGATTCAGAAGAGGATGAAGAATCAGGAACATTATTGTTGATGCCAGACAGATCTTGGCTGAAAGCAGGGAATACCACAAAGATGTTTACCTGTGTTTCATTGACTGTGCAAAGGCATTTGACTGTATGGATCATAACAAATTATAGCTAGCATTGCAGAGTATGGCAGTTCCAGAACACTTAATTGTGTGTGTGTGTGGAATCTGTATATGGAACAAGAGGCAGTCGTACAAGCTGAACAAAGGGACACTGTGGCTTAAAGTCAGGAAATGTGCATGTCAGGGATGTATCCTTTCACTGTACTTTTTCAGTCTATATGCCTAGCCAAAAATGTGAGAAGCTGGATTGTATGTAGAAGAGCGAGGCATCAGGAATGGAGGAAGACTGATTAACAACCAGTGTTATACAGATGACACAGTCTTGGTTGCTGGAAGTGAAGAAGATTTTAAATGTTTACTGATGAAGATCAAAGACTACAGCCTTCAGTTTGGATTGCTCCTCAACATTAAGAAAACAAAAATCCTCACAACTGGACCAGTAAGCAAAATTGTGAAAAATGGAGAAAGGATTGAAGTTGTCAAGGGTTTCATTTTAGTTGGTTTATCACAATCAACACTCATGTCAGCAGCAGTCAGGAAATCAAAAGATGCACTGCACTTGGAAAATCTCCTGCAAAGGACCTCTCTAAAGTTTTGAAAACTAAAGATGTCACCTTGAAGACTAAGGTGAGGCTGACTTAAGCCATGGTATTTTCAGTGGCGGCATAGGCATGAGAAAGCTATACGATTAATAAGGAAGACAGAAGAAATTGATGCTTTTGAATTGTGGTATTGGAGAAGAATACTGAATGTCCCATGGACTGCTGAAAGAACCAACACATCTGTTCTGGAAGAAGTACAACTAGAGTGCTCCTTGGAAGCAAAGATAGCAAGACTGCATTTTACATACACTGGACATGTTGTCAGGAGGGATCAGTCCCTTGAGAAGGACATCATGCTTGGTAGAGTGGAGGGTCAGTTAAAAAGAGAAAGACGCTCAACAGGAGATTGGCACAGTGGTTATGATGATGGACATAAGCTTAAAAACAATTGTAGGTATGGCACAGGACAAGGCAGTATTTTGTTCTGTTGTGCTTAGGGTTACTATGAGTCAGAACTAACTCAACAGCACCTAACAACAGCAACCACCCTTTTTCCCAAGCACCAGGATAGAGAACATATGCACAAACAAGAGTTTTATGAGTTGACCTAAAGTAGATAGTCACCCAAGGCCTCTGCTTCATGGGACAAGGCTCCTTTGAATGTAACATTTTAGGTAACTGTTAAAAGTGACTAGCTTTTATGTAATTTGGTTGTGTAATCCTACCATTAAGAAGTGTGATTTTGCAATCACCGTCAACCAAAGTACAATGCTTCGTAACAACAACCCCTCTTAACTGCTTTCCTCCTGCCTCTGCATATCTTCAGGCTCCATCCATATTGTAGCATGTCTCAAAGCTTCGTTTCTTTTACTGGCTGAGTAGTATTCCTTTGTACAACGAATGGCAATTAAGTTCACAAACATCCTATAAAAAGCGCTACATATCTCATTGCAGAATATCACTACAGTCACCTTTGAAGTAATCCCCTTGGAAAGCTATGCACAATGCCAGCACCTAGTCTACCATTCAGAGCAATTGGAACTCTTTTTTTGGAAAGGCCATCAGATGTGTCATCATATTATCCTTGATGTCCTTAATGTCATCAGAGTGTCTTCCTTTCAGTATTTCCTTATCTTCAGGTAAAGAAAAAAGTCATTAAGGGCCAGATCAGGTGAGTAGGGAAGGTGTTCCCATACAGTTGTTTACTGGCTAAAATCTCCCTCACAGACAACTATACAATTAAGTTTGCAAACTTGCCACCGTGTGCAATGGCCATTCCAGAAAGAGTTTCAAAATTGCTTTGAAGCATGGACTAGGCTCTGATGTCAGCGCATAGCTTCCCAAGGGGAGTACTTCAAAGCTGACAATAGTGATATTCAGCAGTGGGGTATGTACCCCTTAGAACAATTAAGTTCATGGACTTAATTGTTGAACCTCATATATACGTATCACGTTTTGTTTATCTGTTCATTGATGGGTATTTAGGTTGTTTCCACCTTTTGGCTATTCTAAGTATTGCTGTAATGAAAAATATTATCAATGTCACTGAACTATACATGTAGAAATTTTTTAATTTGTGTTATGTTTTTATGTATATTCTCAACAAGAACAACAAAATAAAATAAATTATTAAAAATAATAATTAACTTTATCATCATGTAGGCATAGTGTGTCTGCCATACTTTTTTGAAGGCCTTCATTCTACCTATCCTGCACTAATTTATCTGATGTCTTGAAATGAATGTGGGTGCATCAGTCATATTTCCTACCACAAAGAACAGGCAGAGATGGTAGACACAGAGGGTAAAGCAAAGGTTATTGGAAGCAGCTAAATGAGTATATCTACTCAAACCTTGAAGTGGTGTAGAGGACTATCAGGGGAATAATGGATAGCAGTTGAATAACAATCTGTCAGAGAAGCAGTGGAAGCTGTTAGGAGGACACTAAGTGAGAAACTGGGGCAGGGTTGAAAATGAGTGAGGCAAATGAGCTTCCTAGGTATGCAAGATAAGGAGGCACTTAGGGAAGGTGCTAACTCAGCAGTTACTTCACCCTGACCATGAGTGTCCCCTTAATGTGCCTCACTTGCTTCATCCTAGTCCAGGAACTGGTGAGGAGGCCTAAATTCTAATACTCCTTTTGCCACAGATTTTCTGAGTAATTCTGGGCAAATGAGACGTCAATTTCATTCATGTTCCCTACCTAGAAAGTGTTCCAGAATAATGTCTGCAACACCCATAGTAGCGTATGTTGCTGTGAGGATCCATGGAATGTGACTAAATTTTGTCAACCATAGGCATTTAAATTATTTTTGTTGTGTTTTCTTTCCTACCTTATCAAATTTAAGGGTTTTCAAATACTTTCATCCTGCAGTAGTTCTCAGTGTTAGACTACTGGGGCAGTACCTCATTAATAGGGAGCGCCTAAAAAACACTGAAGCTGAGGCTGTACCTCGGAATAATTAAATTAGAATCTTACCCTAAGGCCCAGAAATGCATGTACTTTATCTACACTATGGCTTTATTAATTATGCCTCTTTATTTTTTTAGGGGTTTCCCTAGAGTTTATAACATGTCACTCTAACTTATCATGGTCTAATTTCAAATAATAATACACCATCTTATACAGAGAGTAGAAACCTTATAAAAATATACTTTCAGATCCTCACTCTGTTTGTGCTTTTGTTGCTATAAATTTCACTTTTGTGTATGTTAGAAACTGTTCCCTCACTGCAAGCCAAGCACCAAATAACAGGCAGTCGCTGCTTACTGCTGGGAAGGGAGAAGAACATGGCAAGATGTTTCTCTGCAACAGAAACATGTAAGGACGTCCGGAGCTGAGCAGAGAGCAGGAACACGGAAACCTTCTTATTCTGTAGGTCCTGTCCCCTGTGGAGTCAAAGAAGAACAGAGAACGAAGCCAGATATTGTTTATAAATCTCCAGCGGAAGGCAGGAATTATTGAACAATATCATTAATATAACAAAGAAGTACAGTTTTTCTGAAGGTCACTGAAGATCAGTTGTAGCAGTACATTGACAGGGAACTGCCAGAAATTGAAGCCCACTTCATAAGAGGACGTAAAACCAGGGTTATCGTTGCTGATGCCAATGAGGTGTTGGTTGAAAATACAGAACAGCAGAAAAATGTTTACTTGTCTTTTGTTGGCTGTGTAAAGGCATTTAACTATATGGATCATAGCAAATTATGAATAGCATTATAAAGAAGGGGAATTTCAGAACGTTTAAGTAGGCTTATGAGGAACTTGTACTTGGATCAGAAGGCAATCCTTTGAATGGAACAAAGGAATACTGCACTTTAAAGTAAGGAAAAGTGTGTGTCAGTGTTTATCATTTCACTCTCCTTATTCAGTCTGTGTACTAACGAAATAACCCAATAAGCTGGGTTATGTGAAGAAGAAGGAGGCATCAGTGTTGGAAGAAGACTCATTAATAACCTGTGTTATTCAGAGGGCATAACTTTCTTGCTAAAAGTGAAGAGGACTTGAAGCACTTACTGATGAAGATCAAAGACTGCAGCCTTCGGTGTGGGTTACAATTCAGCATAAAGATAGCAGAAGTCCTTAGAACTGGACCAATAAGCAACATGATGATAAACAGAGAAAATATCAAAGGTGTCAGGAATTTCTTTTTATTTGGATTCACAATCAGTGCTTATGGAAACAGCAGCCAAGAAAACAGAAAATGCATTGCACTAGGCAAATCTGTTGCAAGAGACCTCTTTAAAATGTTAAAAAGCAAAAAAAAAAAAAAAAAAAAAAATCACTTTAGGGACTAAAATTCACCCGACCCAAGCTATAGTATTATCTGTGACCTTATATGCATGTGAAAGCTGGCCAGTGAATAAGGAAGACCAAAGAAGAATGTATAGCTTTTAATTATGGTGTTGGCAAAGAATATTAAATATACCTGGGTTGCCAGAGAACAAACAAATGTGTCTTGGGAGAAGTACAGCAAGAATGTTTCTTAGAAACATGGATGGTGAAATCTCATCTTATATACTTTGAATGTATTGTTACGAGTGACCAGTCCTTGAAGAAAAACATCATGCTTGGTAGAGTAAAGGATCAGTGAGAAAGAGGAGGACCCTCAGCAAGATGGACTGACACAGCAGCTGCAGCCTTGGGCTCAGGCATAACAATAATTTTGAGAATCGTGCAGGACCAGGCAGTGTTTTGTTCTGTTGTGGACCTGCCTTGGTGACACTAATAACATAAACTCCATGTTATGTTTTTCTGGTTTTCACTTTAGATGATCAATTATCTTTTAAAGCAATTTAAAATAAGAAAGGAAAATAGGTTATATTCACCTTTATTTTTACTATTTCTGGTAATATATTTCTTTATGTAACTCCATCTAGTATTACAATTCTTATGCTTGGGGATAAATTCAGCTTTATTTGACATGGGGTGGGGGTACTTTATTTCACCTTCACTTTTGGAAGATAGTTCAGATGTGACAGTTTTCTTTTTTAAAAGTTTCAGTACTTCAAAGATGTTATTCCATTGTTTTCTGGCTTCTTAGTTTTTGAAGATTATTAGTCTGCTGTAACTCTTATCTTTGTTCTTCTGTATGCTTACTTTTACTCTAGACTTGAAGTAGCTTGACTTTGTGTGCTATATCTAGGTATGTGTGTTTTAAGAAGAAAAAATAATTTATTCCAGTGCTTATTTTAGAAATAATTTTCATCTGTTTTTGGTGGAAGTTGACCTAGCAGTTTCAGTTGCTAGCAACAATTTGTACACAGGGTGTTCAGTGACATTGATTACATGCTTCGCAATGCGTGAACATTCTCATTATTTCATTCTGGTGGTTCCATTTCCATTACGCTGGTCCCCTCTCCCTTTCTCTGCTTCTTTTTTTTTTTTTTTTTTGGTGTTTTTAAAGTTCACCATTTTGTGTCATGTAGGTGATTTTTTAACAGCATGTTATTTATGAGTGACAGTCATTATTTTGTGAACCAATTTGTTATTTAGCAGCAACGCTAGTGTCAATTCAACGTGTGAAGAGTATCTCAGTGGGTAATCTCAGTGAGTTCTTCAGCTTCAACCAGTCGGCTTAATATAGGTCTTTTTTGTTTTTCAGTAATTTAATGTCCTGTTCCCACAATTTCTTAGTATTCTATCAGGGTTGATCTGTCATGCCCCTGATTTGAATGTTTGGTAGTGGTAGTAAGGCACTATTGTTCTTCTGGTCTCAGGACAGATGACAGATGTAGGTTCTTCCATACTTATTCCTTTTAGAATCCTCTCAATTTCTTGGATCTACAGTTTGATGTCTCCATTATTTTATAAATTTCTCAGCTGCTGTTTCTTCATATACTTCTTCTGAATCTCCTTCTCTTTCCTTTTGAGGCTGCAGTTATATGTACTGTGTCACATATCAGTAGTCTCTGGGTGGTGCAAATGTGAAGCACCTGACTACTAGCCAAAAGATTAGCCATTCAAATCCACCCAGAGGCGCTTTCAAAGACAGTTCTGGCAATCTGCCTCTGAAAGGTTGCAGCCTTGAAAATCCTGTTGATCAGTTCAGTGAACATATGGCGTCTCCGTGAAATGCAAGTGAATTGATGGCAACTAATGACACCAACAACATCACAAATCTGGTATAAACTATTTTTGATGTGTTTTTGTTTTTAAGTTTTTTTTTTTCTTTTTATATTTTATAAGAATAATCACTCTTGACGACCTACCATCATGGGCACTATATCTATCCTCAGCTGTGTTCAGTTTAGTGGTGGACCCACTGAAGAAGATCTTCACCTGTGATACTGTTTATCCAATTTCTGGTATTTCCATTTGCTTCTTTGTTGAAGTTTCCATTAACTCTGCTAAAGTTCCCAATCTGTTTATGCATGTTATCTACTTTTTTTTCAAAATAGATACTTAACATATGAGTCATAATTATTTTGAAACTCTTCATTTGCTGTATTTAACATCTCAGTCTGGTTCTTTGGATTGTCTTATCTGTTCTCATGGGTTGTTCTTTTGTTTTTAAGTGTTTTGTAATTTTTGATCAAATGCTAGGCATCATGTATAGAAAAGTGAACACTGAGCTAAATATTTACATCTGAAAGAGGCCTACCTTTTTGTGAAACCTAGTAAATATGAGTCACTCTCATCAGAACTTGAACTGAGTTTGGAATTTTTTTGGTATAGTTATTTCAGTGCACTAGAGATTCAAAGTTCCTCTAGAGATGGGCTACTGATCCTTGTACTTATCCTCTGACATTTATGATGTTTGCAGATTCTTAGATTGCGATCTGGTTCTTGTTTCTTCTTTGACTCCAGATAAGGTGGGACCTGAAGTGCTAGAAGGTTCTAGTTTTCCTGCTCACCTTCCAGCTTTCAGGTGTCCTTACTTACATGTATTGGAAAAGAAATATCTCTTTGTGTTCTTGTCCTTCTTCCACAGTAAATAGCTGTTACTTTTTATTTGTTGCTTAGCTTGCAATGGGTGAAGGGTTTATAACATATGGAAAGTAAAATTTATGAGAACAGTTGCACAAAGGAGGCAAGGGATCTGAATGTAGATTTTAATAAGGTTTTTGCTGTCTCTGTAAAATTATTGATTGAAGTTAGACTTTGTTCTTCTGCTCATGGTAAACAGCTATGGCTTGTTATTTGATAAGTATCTTATAGTGTGGAAGGAGGATTCTCTGTTATCTTTTTCAACTCTGCCTTCTATTTGTGATAGGTCTTGAGCTAGAGTTTCTCTTTCCCAAGTGGTAGCAGACCTCTGTTTAATATAAAAGTAGGCTATTGATTGCAGGAAAGTTTTCTGTACCTCCCCCATAAGTAGAGGCTATGTATTTATATATTTTCCTGCCCTTCTGCTTATAGCAGTGATCTTTGCCTAGGTCCTAAAATTCCTACTGCTTCCCTGGATCCTTCTATAGAAGCAGTGGATATTTATGTGTACTCTGTGGTCAGGAAGGGTTGCTTCTACCTTCTCAAGTGGCTTAAAGATTTTTACTTTGAAACAGGAAGGTCTAGGCAGGGCTATGTACCTGTCTCTCCTAGCAACCATAGATCACCGCATTCACGCCTGCACTTCTCTCTCAGGTTTTCTGCCCTACATCCTGACTTTCTGATAGTACATAATAGAAGCCCATAAGAAAGAGCTTTTCCATAAGCATAGTTTCCTTTTGTGTTCAACACTTTACTGTTACAAGTGGACCCATGAGCCCCCATTAAACCTTTTGAAATTTATTAAAACTTAGCTGATTTCTTATTTTCTTATATGGTGGCCACAACTTTTTCTTATACTCTACTGAACACAAAATTTTTTCTGTGTCACATCTGTTTTTGAATCAGCTAGTCCTTTGGAATTTAGATTGCTTTATTGCCTTAAAACAGAGGTCTCATTTGCACTCAAGAAAAGTTTTGATTTTTATAGATTATCGAGATTGGTTTTTGGTTGTTACTGTGGGAGAAAATTCTTTGTGGCTTTCTGTATTACAAGTGAAAATGAAAGCAGAAGTCCCTAGGCATCAGTATATTTAAAAAGCACTTTAAAAACAAAACAAAAAGCCCTGTTGTGCCTTGTAGCAACCTTGTGGGATATGATAGTATTTCCCCTTAGGGTTTTCAGTGAATGACTGGTGAATTTCAACTGCCAACCATTTGTTTAGCACCCAAGCTGTTAACTACTGTGCCACCAGAGCACAGTGCTATGGAAGAGATTTCTTAGGAAGTAAATATGTTTTATAGAATTGTTGTTAGTGTAAGTTAGTGTTATTAGCATTAGAACTCAAATCCTAGTTTAGCCTTTTACTGTCTTCAGCATGGAACATATAAAGGTTAACAGTGTATGCAAATAAAAATTACTGGTTTATGGGCAGTCACTTATCTCCTTGATTCCCTCTGAGAACTAAGGCCTAGAAAAACAACTGAATGGAGCAGAGTGGACATTCTGGGAACCCCAGGAGGAGGCATAGGGCTATGAGATTGGAGTGGGTGACAGGAAGGGGAAATCTACATTTATCAGACGTGAGATGGCAGTGCAAAGAGTCCTGCTTCTGCTGGCACAGCACCTGAGAGGCTGTAGATATGGATGCCATTTTTGTTAACTAGGAGACTTGGAGTGGGACTGCTGAGCCTGAAAGCCTGTCAGGGGCCAGCTGACATGCTGAGTTGCAGTGCCTAAGTAAACAGCATCTTTTAGAGTACAGAGGCTGTGCTTAAGACAGTCACATCTAGAGAGCCCAGCAGCAGCTGGTGGCTGAAGATACCAATGCTCTTCCCCCTTACTCTTCTCTCAGCTATACTATAGATACTGCTGGCCTTGGTGCAGGAGAGGTGGCTCAGACAGGCCACCATATTTGTCAACTGAGAGGTAGAGTCAGCCATTTCTGGGGACCTGGCTGGGGCTGACTGCCACACTGAGCAACAGTGCCTGATTGCACAGTGCCTCTTCCAGCAGAAAAGCTGTTTTTAAGAAAATCATACCTACAGAATGTAGTGGCAGCTGGCAGCTGAGTGTAGCAGCGCTCTTACCCCTCCCTTCTTTGAGCCATGTCATAGTGTCTGCAGACACAGCCTCTGAGAGACTCCACAGTATGTCACCATGTTTGTCAGCTACGACATGGGGTCTGCCACCTGTGAGGGCCCGGCTTGCACTGGCTGCTGCTGCTGGTCAGTGCCTCTCTCAGCATAAAAGGAATTTTTAAGATAAACTCATGTACAGAATGCAGTGGTGGCTGTTGGCCCACTGTGGTGACACTCTTGACTCCTCCCTTCTCTGAGCTATGCCATAGTGTCGGCTGGTGTGACTCTGGAGAGTCGGCAGAAGTAGGTTGCCGTCTTTATGAACCAGGAGGTAGGGCCTGACACTCCTGAGGGCCCCACTGGGGCAAGCTGCTAAGCCAGGCAGCATCATGGAGTGGGCAGCATGTCTCTCAGCAGAGAAGCTGTATGTCAGTCAGCTACACCTAGAGAATGAGTGGCAGCTGGCAACCAAGTCTAGCAGTGCCCTTACTGATTACCTTCTTACAGCTATGCCATAGCATCTGTTGGTGCAACACCAGAGAAGCTGAACAGTATTTTGATGGTGCAAAGACAACAGTCAACATCTAACCATTTAAAGAGGGAGATTGCCATGGCTCTGGAAAACTCCCAAAATAAAGACTCAAAAAACTTTACAGATGAAGAAGTGTTCCTGAAATTATCAGAGGTAGACTACAAAAGAATTATATATGGAGCCCTTCTAGAGATTAAACAAAGTGCAGCAGAACAAAATGAAAAATAAAGAAAGCTATATGAACTGCTAGAATATCAGCAATCTGAAATACACAAATCAGTAATAAAATTATAGAGTTAGAGAATTCAGTGCAAAACCAGAAGAGCAGGATTGAGCAAGTGGAATGCAGAATTAGTGACACTGAAAATAAAGCAACTGATACTAGTATTTATAAGGAGAAATCAGATAAAAGAATCAAGAAAAATAAAGAAGCATTAGGAACCATGTAGGACTCTATCAAGAGGAGCAATCTACAAGTAATTGGAGTTCTGAACAGGGAGGGATAGCAGAAAATACAGAGAGAACTGTTGAAGAGTTGCTGACAAAAAATTTCCCTGACATCATGAAAGAACAGAACATAGCTATTCAAGATGCTTACTGAACTCCACAGAAGTTGGACCCCTAAACGAAAGACACAAAGACATATTATAATCAAAGTAATAAAATAAGGAGAGGCACTTAAAGGCAGTTAGGTTTAAATCAGAGTTAGCATAGAAAGGGAAAACTTGTGGGCTGTCCTCTGACATCTCAACAGAAACCATGTTGGCAAGAAGTCTGACAAGAAGGCTGGCAAGAAGGATGACACCTACAAAGCCTTGAAGGAGAAAAATTTCTTACCAAGAATTATATATCCTGCAAAACTGTCTCTCAGATATGATGGTGAAATTAAGACATTCTCAGATAAACAGAAGCTTAGAGACTTTGCAAAAATGAAGCCAGAATTAACAAGGAATACTGAAGGAAGCTCCTCTTTTAGAAAATCAGTATCATCACATATATACTGAAGGATGCAATGCAGGACACAGCATCCAGAGTCCTACTCAGGGATGTCACAAAGCTCAATCAAAGCTAAAATACTAAAATTAGTGAAACAGATCTTAACATGTAAACTGACATCATCGCACTATAAAGAGGGATATATTATAGTATTTTCAGACATTTCACATGGAGAGGAAGTTAAGGAGATGTACAGAAGTTAGAGATTGGTTTAAACTAAGAACATTAAATGGGAACAAGGCAATAGCTGCAAAGCAAGCTAACAATACTACATATCTAAACAAGAAAACATAATACAGGAGTCTCAACAGATACAAAACCAAAATAGAAATGGATGAAAAGAGAACCCTTAAAGAAAAATGACCCAGAACAGAATATTAAGTAGAACAAAGAAAATATCAACAGCACAAAAATAAAGGCACCAAAATGACAGTACTAAATATGTATCTATCAAAAATTACACTGAACATAAATGGATTGAGCACTCCAATAAAGAGACAGAGAGTAACAATATTAATGATATGAGGTATAATGATATTAAATATTTGTGCACCCAATATCATAGCTTATAAATACACTGAACAAATGTGGACAATGTTGAAAAATGTGATAGATCACTCCACGGTAATAGTAAGAGACTTCAGCACTCCACTTTGGGTAATGGACAAGTCATCCAGAAAAAGCTCAACAAAGAGACAAAAGATCATACTGTGACAATCAAACAACTAGACTTCATTGACATATACAGAATTTATTTCCCAACAACAGATAAGTACACCTTCTTTTCCAATACACATGAAACAGTCTCCAAAATAGAGCACATATTAGGTCATAAAGCAAGTCTCAACAAAATCCAAACCATTGAATTATTGCAAAGCATCCCCTCAGACTGTGAAGCCATAAAAGTTGAAATCAATAGGAGAAAAACCATGGGTAGAAACTCAAATTCATGGAAACCGAACAATACTTTGCTTAAAAATTCATGGGTTATAGAAAAAAATCAAAGCTACAATAAATAAATTTATAGAATCAAATGAAAATGAAAACACATCATAATAGAACCTAGGGGATACAGCAAGAGTAGTGCTCAGAAGTGACTTTATCTCTCTAAACACACACATCTGGAATTAAGAAAGGGCCCAGAGCAAAGAATTAACCCTACAACTTGAACAAGCAGAAGAGAGCAACAAAAAAAATCCTTCAGGTACCAGAAGAGGGCAGAATTAAATGAATTATAGAGAATATAAAAACAATTGAAAGAATTAACAAAACCAAAAGCTGGCTTTTGGAAAAGATCAACAACATTGATAAACCATTCACTAAACTTATGAAGGAAAAACAAGAGAGAAAAGAATCACTTGAATAAGAAACATGATGGGTAATGTCACAACAGATCCAAGTGAAATTGAAAACATAAAACAGAATACTATGAAAAACTGTATTTGAAAAAATTCAGAAACCTAGAGGAAAAGGTTGAATTTCTAGATTCATGTCTCCTACCAAAATTAGAACTTAGTAAGCCCATCACAAAAGAAGAAATTGAAAAAAATGAAAAAACTATCAACCAAAACCAGTCATGGCCCAGACAGCTTCACTGGAGAATTCCACGAACTTTTAGAGAGGAATTGGATTCCGGTGCTACTGAAGCTATTCACAACATAGGAAGGGATGGAATATTCCCAAATTCATCCTATGAAGCAAACATAACCCGAGTTTACAACATTTTGGGTTATTATTGAATATCACGTGTTCATAGGATGATGGTTCTATTTCTGGATTCTTTATTCCATTCCATTGGTTTATATGTCTGTTTTTGTAGCAGCACCAGGCTGCTATGACTACTGTGGCAGTGTAGCAGGTTCTAAGGTCAGATAGTGTGAGCCCTCCTCCTCTTTTTCAGTAGTGCATTATTTATCCAACATTCCTCCCCTTTCCAAAGAAAGTTGGTGATTTGTTTCTCCATCTCATCATAAAAAGACGCTGGAATTTGTATTGGGATTGCATTGTATATGTAGATTGCTTTAGGTAAAATAGACATTTTGACATGTTAAGTCTTTCTATCCATGAGCAAGATAGATTTCTCCTCTGATGTAAGTCTCGTTTGGTTTCTTAAAATAGGGTCTTGTAATTTTCTCTGTATAGGTCTCTTACTTTTCTGCACAGATTTATTCCTAGGTATTTTATCTTCCTGGGGCCTATAGTAAATTGAGGTGAGGTGGTGATTTCCTCTTTGGTGATCTCTTTGTTGGTGTAAAGGAATCCTACTGATGTTGTAAACTCAGGTAAAAGAAGTCTCTTTAAAAAATAGTGTTGGCAGAATTGGATATCTGTATACAAAAAAAAGCTGAAACAAGACCCTTATCCCATACCTTACACAAAAATTAACTAAAAAATGGATCAAAGGCCTAAGTATGAAACTTAAAACAATCAAGAATATGCACAAAAAATAGACAAAGCAGGGGGTATTCTAATACATGGCTTGGACATACCACAAAATATGACCAGCAGTGTACGAACAACAGAAGAGAAAATAGATAAATGGTCACTACTAAAAATCAAACACTTATGCTCATCCAAAGATTTCATCAGGAAAGTTAAAAGACTGCCTCCAGAATGTCAAAAATCATCTGGCAACCATGTATTGGCTTAACATCCAATTTCCATAATGTACAAGGTACTACAAAATATCAATGAGCAAAACACAAATGACCCCATTAAACAGTGGGAAAAGCAGACAGACAGACACTTCACCAAAGAAGACATTCTCACAGCCAAAAGGCACAGAAGGAAATGCTCATGAGAAATCCAAGTCAAAACTACAATGAGATATTGTCTCACCCCAACAAGATTGGCAAAATCCATAAAACCACAAAAGAACAAATGTTGGAGAGGTTGTGGCGAGATTGGAACTCTCTCCCACTGCTGATGGGAATGTGAAATGGTGCAACCTCTTTGGAAAGCAATTTGGTGCTTTCTTAAAAAGCTAGAAATTGAAATACTGTATGATGTAGGAGTCCCGTTGCTTGGAATATATCATACAGAAATAAAGGCATCACATGAACAGATACATGCACATAAATGTTTATTGTAGCAGCGTCCACAGTAACAAAAAGATGGAATCAACCTAATTGCCCATCAGCAGATGAATGGATAAACGAACTGTGGTATGTGCACACAATGGGACACTATGCAATGATAAAGAGCAATGATGATTTTAGAAAGCATCTGATAACGTGATTTCAACTAGAAGACATTATGTGGAGTGAAATCAGTCAGCAGCAAAAGGACAAGTATTGTATGAGACCTCTGCTATAAAGACTTAAAAATGGACTTATGTACAGAAGAAAAGTCTCTTTGATGACTACAATGGTCGGGAGGGAAGGAGAGGATTGTTCATAGATTAGATAGTTGATAGAAATTTGGTTAGGTGGAGGGAGTGACAACATGTAGTAGAGGGCAAATCAGCGTAACTGGACTACACCATAATCTGAAAGGTTTTCTAAACTCGACTCAACATTTCAAAGGGTATGGTAGCAGAGAGAGGGGTCTGGGGACCATGTTTTCAGGGTACATTGAGGTCAGGTGGCATAACTAATCTGTTGCTAAGAGAGTCTTCTGCACCCCATATTGGTAAGTGGTGTCTTTGGTCTTAAAAGCTAGCAAGCTGTCATATGAGGAACACCAAATTGTCCCAACCCATCTGGAACAGATGATGACCAGGAACATCAAAGACCCAAAGAAAAGTGAGCCCGGAAGACAGAGTGGCCCATATGAATGGCAGACTGTATCAGCATGAGACCAGAAGAACCAGATGGTGCCCACCAGCCACCACCACAGATAGCCATGATGGGGGCCACAATGTAGAGTCCCTGATGTAACATGAGAGAAAGAGGTGTGTGGTTCAAGAACTGAAGACCAGAACTGATGGTCCGACAGCCTAGAGGGTCCCCTGGGAACACTGCATCTAGACTTGCTGCTGGCCCTGACCAGAAACCAGTATTGAGGTCAGCTCTTCAGACTAGAGTGGAGTCGACTTGGGGAGACAGTATGAGCATGTAGTATGTGTACTTTGTGGTTTTATAGGTTTATAGGAGACTGTCTTACTGGTTTCTCTCTAGGTGGGAGAGAAGGGGTAGAGAGGAGGGGACAAGTGTTTGCTAAGAGGATACTGGAATTAAAGAGTGAAAAGGAGGAGTGTGCTGTCACAGGGTAAGGAGAGCAGATGGAGGTGCAGACAGGTGGGTATGCAAAATTGGTTTGGATTGTATACTTTCACTTAATCATAATAATATTTAAAAAAAATAACTATTTACTCACTGCAAAGATTTTTGCATTCTTCTGGTCTCTTCCCTGAAACTTGACTTTTAAGTGCCCATGACTGTCCTAGTTGTTATCAAGAGGGAAATTGTAACCTGATGATTTCTGCATAAAGGGAATAAAGCCTGTATGTAATTGGACTTCTGGGAGTCACTTGTCTACTGAAGTTCCAGTGTCCCTGTATGTCCAAGGTCCATAGGTGCCTCATGCAAGGAAGGCTTGTTGGGAATCCAGAAGAGCCTTTCTGACCATGTGTCCATCTTAGTGCATGTGTTTCTCTGTTGGCAGAATCGCATTGCGAAGCGAAGCAGGAAGCTGGTGGATTATGACAGTGCCCGTCATCATTTAGAAGCTTTGCAGAGCTCTAAAAGGAAGGACGAGAGTCGGATCTCTAAGGTAAGAGTTGATGTAAGTTTATCACATTGTTGACATTGTCTCCATGTTTCACAATGCATGGCAACTTTGCTTTTCAAATTTAAATATCCTCTTTCTAAGGAAATTTGAATCAGAACAAAACTTAAGCTGATATATGGTGCTTGTCGGGCCACTTTTCATAAGCTTATAAAATAATTTTTCTTGTTATTACACAGTTTGTATGTATGACACCAACTTATCATACATTTTGGTCATACAAGATGCAGGAGCAGCAAAGTAATAAGTGTATCTGCAGTTTGTGTGATTATGATCACTGCTAAATTCTAAAACACACATGCAGATAAGATACTGAGTTTGAAGGCTTCAGGAATAATTAGTGATTCTCTGAGGTTATAGAGAAGTGCCAAAATAGAACAGAGTAGAACTACCTGCTCCATAAAGTTTCCAAGGAGTGCCTGGTAGATTTGAACTGCTGACCTTATTTTTAGCAACTAAAGACTTAACCACTGTGACAGATATGCTGGATTTGCGTAATACTTATTTTCTTTTAGACAGCCACCTTAGTAGCTTTTACCATGTACATCAGTAACTTTGAAGTGCCAGGTAACTGAAGTTACCTCCTAACTCCTTCCCTCTGCATTTGGTAGTCTGCTCCCCTAGGTGCTTATCTTGTGAGTAAAGATGACTCCATGGCAACTGGTTTGTTATTTTGATTTACTGATACACAGCAGTTTATATAGTCTTTCTATGTCACATATGTAAGGTAACATTTCTCCACTGCTTATATAATTTAATGGCTCCCATCTTGTGTAAAAAGAAAAAAAGAAAGTCCAAATTTGTTACCACAAGATGTGAGACCTCTACAGTTTGTTTATAATTCATCTGTTTCACTCTTATCAGCTGTCAGGTCTTCTTCCCCTTCTTGTCCATCACTCATACACATCTCACAGGCCCTAGCCTCTATGACCTTGCATATAGCAACAGCTAGCATTCACAGGAGACATCATAGATACTAAGCACCATGTTTAGCGCTTCATCTGCATTTTACCCCAAAACCAAACCCATTGGTGTTAGTTCCAAATCATAGTAATCCTATAGCACAGAGTAGAACTGACCCATAGAGTTTCCAAGGCTGTTATCTTTATGGAAGAAACTTTGGTGGCATGTGGTTAGGTGCCATAGCGCTAACCAAAAGTCACTAGTTTGAATCCACCCGGCACTTCTTTGAAGCTCTGTGGAGCAGTTCTTCTCTGTATAGTAGAGTCACTGTGAGTTGGAAAGAACTTGATGATGATGGGTTTGGTTTTTTTGATGGGGGGTAATCTTCATGGAAGCTGTTTACCACATCTTTCTCCCAGAGATCAGTTTAAGAGTTCAAACTGGAGACCTTTAGGTTAGTAGCCTTTCACTTAACCATTGTGCCACCAGGGCTCCACTGTTAGGCTGTGTTCTCTAGAGAAGTGGAACTGGTAAAGTATATAAATATACAGGGAGAGAGAGAAGAAACAGCTCACCTGATTGTAGAGGCTGGAGCGTCCCAAAAATATGGATTAGGAGAGAGGCTTCTTCTAATTCAAACATCCACAGGGATTTGTGAACCCAAGATTGGCAGGTTGGGAAGCTGGGCTCTTGCTCACAAGTTGTGAATATCAACAAATTCCCGAACGGGTGGGCAGGACAGCAAGGCATCTCCTGTTCATGTAGCTGCAGGGCCTAGCAAGCCTAAGAGTGGCAGGTAAGCTGATAGCTCACGTCACAGGAACCAGAGGTCAGATGAACAGGAGGCAGCTGCAGGATCCAGAGCAAGCAATGAGCTGGAATGTTTGCTTGTATTCAGATGCAGGCCACACCTCCAGGAAAATCCCTTTTAAGCTGACTGGCTATTCACAGTAGATTCCATCATGGGAGTGATGACATAAACACTGAGAATCATGGCCTAGTTAATTTGACACACAATTGTAATCATCCACATTACTTTTCCTTAATCTTCCTAGAAGCCTGTGAGGTAGTTATTAATATATCTCCATTTTATGGATGTCTGAAGTATAAAAAAGTTAAAGCAATCTGACAATGTCACGCAGCTACTGCTGTAGTCTAAAATTCTCAGGCAAAGTATTTAATGCCTTTGCAACCTCATTTTTTAGTAAATATTTGTTGATTCTTTAATATTCACTTAAAAAAATATTATCTCCTTCAAGAAACAGTCTGTTCTCTGTACCATCTTACCCAATAGCATGCTGCATACAAATAGTAAATTCCTTTTTTGTAGCATTAATTTATCATCTAGTAGTGTAATTATTTAGACTTCTCCAGTAGACTGCAAGTTTCCTTAGAAGAACACTCATACCCTGTGCTCAGAAAGTTAATACATTTTTGTGTAATGAATGAATCAACTGCCAATTGTAAGAGTAACCATTGAAGTCAATCAAGTTTTTTATTTTAGTGGGTCTGAATTTTTTTTAATTGAAAAAATAATATGAACTTTAAACAGGCAGAATTTCTTGTTATGAGAAATTTTACAGGCTGCCATAAATCTGTATCTGTTTTATGTCAGAGAACATTGTATGTAGAATTTGTTTTTTTCTGTTTGTGATTTTTTTTATTTGAAATAAACATTATATGTAATTTCTAGGCAGAAGAGGAATTTCAGAAAGCACAGAAAGTGTTTGAAGAGTTTAATGTCGACTTACAAGAAGAATTACCTTCTTTATGGTCAAGGTAAAGATATATATGTATGGATTATATGTGTATCATTGAGAAGTTCATGGAAAATGAATATCCTTTACCTTATCTTTATTGCCTGTGTTGCTTCAGTGCTGTCCAAAAGAACTGTCCTGCATCTACACTTTTTAAGTATGGTTATTGATCACTTGAAATGTGACTAATGTGACTGAGGAAGTCAATTTTAAATGTAATTTTTCATTTTTGATATAATCTTTATTATTTCCTTCTGTGCTTGCTGTAGGTTTAGTTGGTTCTCCCCTCCTCCCCCCAGTGTCTTGAAATTAGGCTATTTCCCTGTAAGAACTGCTTTAACTGCATCCCATATGTGTGCACGTTTTCATTCATCTCAGAATATTTTCTTTGCCTTTGTAATGTTGTTGATTCATTAGTTTTAAATGGTTTCTTAGTTGTCACATAATTTGTCAATTTTTCTTATTCTAGTTTCAATCCATTGTGGTCTGAGAACATACTTGGTATGACTTCCATCTTTTAAAACTCATTGATGTTAGCTTCATGGCTCAATATATGGCCTGTCTTGGAAAATCATTCATGTGCTTTAAGAAGAATGTGTATTTTATTTTTGTTTCATGGAGTGTTATATAGATGTCTGTTAGATCTAGTTAGTTTTTAGTGTTATTCACATCTTGTTTCTTGTTACTCTTATGGCTAGTTGTTCTATACATTAGAAAAAGTGAGGTTTTGAACTCAACAGCTATTGTTGAATTATCTGTTTTGCTTTCAAGTCTGTAAGTTTTTGCTTCATGTATTTTGGGGCTTTGCGTTTAATTGACTATGTTTATAGTCAGTAGAAGTTTTAGGTGGGTTGATTATTTCACCAAATTTCTTTTGCAGTCTGTGTTATCTAGTAATCTAGCTACATCATCTGTCTTTCGCTTACTGTTTGCATGGTGTATCTTTTCCATCCTTCTCCTTTCAATGAGTTTGTGCCTTTGAATCTGATATGTGTCTTTTACAGACAACATATAGTTTAATCATGAGATTTTATTTTTTAACCATTCTTCCAATCTCTGTACTTTAAATGCAGTTTTTAGTCCATTTAGCTTTAGTGTAATTATTATGGAGCAGTGATTGTGCCCAATTGCTTTCTGCATGTCTTATGTCGTTTTTGTTCTCTATCCCTCCAGTACTGTGTTCTTTGTGTGAAATAGGTATCTTCCAGTTTACTATTCTAGCTCCTTTACTTTATGTATTACTATATTTTAAAATATTCTTGTGGTTGTCCTGGGGATTAATACTAATGTTCTGGGGGTTAATACTAACAGTTTAGCTTAAAAATGATCTAATTCTGATTAATAGTAATTTGAGTCACATTCAAAAACTTCACTGTAGTATAGACCCATTCTCTCCCTGCTCTTTTGTACTGTCACATTGTAGAGAGAGCAATAAGAGTCAGATAACAAGGTTTATAAGTTTTTGTGTGAGAAGCTGATATGAATTGTAAACTTTCACTTAAAGCACAGTTTAAAAAACTATGAACTGACTTACCATATAGAAAGATGTAATGTGTATGATAATAACAGTATAAAGGAGAAGGAATCCATCAATTGTTATCAAGTCACTTGGAAGAAAGGAATGTGAAGAACACCAATTGATATTCTTAATAAACTTTGTTGTTCCAGTTAACCTAGATGTATCTTGAAGCCATGGTTCCCTGAACCCTGTCCCTGTTACTCTGTCCCTGTAGGTGTTTGGTTGCATTTAAGAAATTTCTTAGCTTTTGATTTAGTCCAGTTGTGGTGACTTCTCCTATATTGTATGTTGTCCTTTGCTTCACCTTTAATAATTCTTGTCTGCAATATAGTTAGTGAATACTCCTTTCCTTCCCTGCCCATTCTTTTAAGCATCAATTTCCTCTGTGTTTAAGCCTTTTCTTGACTTCTTATAATAGTGGTCTCATACAATGTCTGTTATTTTGTGAGTTGGCATACTGCCTTTCACTCAGCATAATGCCTTCCAGATTCCTCTGTGTTATGGGATTCGTTGTTATTCTTTGTTGTCATGTAGTATTACACTGTGTAAATGTACCATAACTTGTTTATCCATTTGTCTATTGGTGCATATTAGGTTGTTGCCATCATTTTGGCTGTTGTAAACAGTGCTGCTGTAAAATGGGTATACATACATCTATTCATGTGACAGGTGTTATTTCCAAAGGATGTATTCCAAGGAATGGGTTTGCTAGATCATATAGTACTTCTATTTCCAGCTTTTTAAGGAAGTGCTAAATGGATTTCCAAAGTGGTTATACCATTTTACGTTCCTGCCAGTAGTCTGTAAGTATTTTAGTCTTTCCACAAGCTCTCCAAAATTTATTATTTTGTGTTTTTTTGGATTAATGCTGAACTTGTGGGGGTGAGATGGTGTCTCATTCTAGTTTTCATTTGCATTTCTCTAGTGGCTAATGATTGTTAACATTTCCTTATGTATCTGTTAGCCACCTGGATGTCTTCTTTGGTGAAGTGCTTTTTCATATCCTTTGCCCATAGTTAACTGGGTTGTTTATCTTTTTGTTGTTGAAGTTTTACAGTATCTTGTCAGTTTTAGAGATTAGATGCTGATTGAAATTGTCGTATCCAAGAAATATTTTTCCAGTCTGTAAGTTGTATTTTTACTCTGTTGGTGAAGTCTCTGGATCAGCATTAAGTGTTTGCTTCTCAGGAGTTCCTAGTTGTCTGTTTTCTCTTCTGGTGTTTATGCATTGTTAGTAATGTTTTACATTGTTTTTATGCTATGTGTTAGGGCCCTTAGTATTGTCTCTATTTTTATTCCATGATGTTTATTGTTTTGGATTTCATATTTAGGTCTTTGATGCATTTCGAGTTATTTTTTGTGCATAATGTGAGGTATGGGTCTTTTTTTTTTTTTTTTTTTTTGCAGATGGATATTAGCTACACTAACACCATTTGTTAAAGAAACTGTCTTTCCCCCGGTGACAGTCTTTGGGCCTTTGTCAAATATCAGCTTCTTATAAGTAGTTGATTTTGTATCCAGATTCTCAATTCTGTTCCATTAGCGTATGCGTGTATTGTTATACCAATATCGTGCTATTTTCATTACCATGGTGATATGCTAGCTTCTAACATCAGGTAATTGAGGCCTCCCACTTTGTTCCTCTTTAGCAACGCTTGATTTGTCCAGGCCTCTTCCCTTTCCAAAGGAAGTTGGTGATTTGTTTGTCTGTGTACTTAAAAAATGCCGTTGGAAATTAGGATTGGGATTGCACTGTATATATAGATTGCTTTGGGTGGAATGGACATTTTCACAATGTAGAGTCTTCCTATTCAAGGGTATGGTGTGGTTCTCTACTTATTTTGGTCTTTTTGGTTTTTGCAGTAGAATCATGTAGTTTTCTTTGTATATGTCTCTTGCCTCTCTGGTTATCTTTATTTCTAAGTAATTTAATCTTCTTGGGGGCTGTTGTAAATGGTATTGATTCTGTAATCTCCTCTTTGAAGTTTTCTTTGTTTGTGTAGAGGAATCCACCTAATTTTTGTACATTTGTCTTGAATCTTGATACTTCACTGAACTCTTCTGTTATTTCAGGTAGTTTTCTTGTGGCTTCTTTAGGGTTTTCTGTGAATAAGATCATACCAACTGCAAATAGAGATACATATACTTCTTGCTTACCTATTTGGATGCTCTTTATTTCTTTTTCTAGCGTAATTACTCTGGATAGAACCTGTAGCACATTGTTGAATAAAGTGGTAACAAAGAGCCTTCTTGTCTGGTGCCTGTTCTCTAGAGGAATGCTCTCAGACTGTCTTCATTTAGGCTGATAATGGATTGGCTTTGCATACCAAAAAAAAAAAAAAAAAGTCAGTTCTGACCCTGTAGAGTTTCCAAGCAGCACCTGACAGATTTGAACAACCAACCTTTTTGGTTAGCAGGTTTAGCCCTGGCTTTGTATATATGTCCTTTATTATGTTGATGAATTTTCCTTCTGTTCCTTTTTTAGTGACAGTTTTTATCCTGGATAAGTGTAGAACTTTGTCAAGTGCCTTTTCTGCATCAATTGATAACACCCTGGATAGATGTAGGCCTTTGTCAAATGCCTTTTCAGCATCATTTTATTTATATGATAGATTACATTAATACTGCACCCCTGGTATGAATCCTACCAGTCAGGATCTTTTTTTTTTTTTTTTTTTTGATACATTGTTGAATTCTCTTGGCTAGAATTTTGTCGAGTCTTTTTGCTGTTAAATTCATGAGGATTATTTGTGTATAATTTTCTTTTTTTGCTGGTTTTGTTACCTCATTTTAGTATCAGGATTATGCTGGCTTCATAAAATGAGTTTGGAAGTATTCTATCCTTTTCTATGCTCTGAAATACCTTTAATAAGAATGTTGTTAACTCTTATCTGAAAATTTCCTAGATTTCTCCAGTGAAGCTGTCAGGGACAGGGATGTTTTTCACTGGGAGTTTTAAAATTGCCTTTTCAGTCTATTCCTTTGTTATGTTTATTGAGTTATTCTACTTCTGTTTGTGTTAGGTTAGGTAGGCAGTGTTTTACTAGAAATCGGTCCATTTCCTCTAGGTTTTCAAATTTGTTATAGTAAATTTTTCCATAGTGTTCTGTTATGATTTTTCAAGTTTACTTTGGTTCTGTTGTGGTATCACCCATCTGATTTCTTATTTAGGTTATTTCTATCTTTCTTCTTTTTGTCAGTTTGGCTAGTCATTTACCAGTTTTGTTTATGTTTTCAAAGACTACCTTTTGGTCTTGTTAACTCTTTCCTTTTTTTTTTTTCTTATCTGTTTTCTATTTGATTTAATTCTGTTCTAATTTTACTATTTTCCGTCTTGTGCTCAAGGGCTTCTTTTGCTGTCCTTCTGTTTGTTCAATTTGTAGACTTAATACTTTGATTTTTGCCCTTCTTTTTGGATGTATGCATTTATTGGTATAAATTGACCTCTGAGCACAGCTTTTGCTGTGTCTCAAAAGTTATGGTAGGATATGTTATCATTCACATTTCATTCTGTGAATATCTTTACTCCTCCTTCAATTGCTTCTGTAACCCGTTAGTTTTTATGCAGTCACTTTTCATGTATTTGATTTTTCCCCCCTTGCTTTTTCTGTTACTTATTTCTGGGTCAGAAAAGATGCTTTGTAATATTTTGAGACTTTGGATTCTGTTGAGGCTTGCTTTATGACCTAATTTATAATCTATTCTGGAGTATGTTCTGTGTATGTTGGAGAAGAAGTTTGCTTGGCTGCTGTTGGGTGGAATGTTCTGTATATGTGTATGAGGTCAAGCTTGTTGACTATGACATTTAGATCTCCTATGTCTTTGTTAAGCATCTTTCTGGATGTTCTGTCCTTCACCCAAAGTGGTATTGAGCAGCTGTCTCTCTTTAGTGCTGTTCGTGTTTGTTTTATGCAGTTTGGAGTCCTGATGTTGTGTTCTTAAATGTTTAACATAGTTATGTCCTCCTGGTATCTTGGCTCTTTAATCATTATATAATGTCCTTTCTTATTCACTATGATGGATTTTACTTTAAAGTCTGTTTTATGAGAGGTTAATGTTGTCACTCTTGCTCTTTTTTGAGTTTTGTTTGCTTGATATATTTTTTTTCCATCTTTGGAGATTTAGTTTGTGTCTTTAAGTTTAAGGTGTATCTCTTGTAGGCAGCATATAAATTAATTATGTTTTTTATCCATTCTGTCACTCTCTGTCTCTTTAATTGGTACATTTTGTCCATTTACGTTCAGTATATATTGATAAGTAGAAATTTAGTCCTGTAATTTTCATTTTTTTGTGTGTATTGTTGACAGTTTATTTGTTCCACTTAGTTTTCTGTGTTCAGTTGTTTTTGATTATGTATTTTCTTTTCATCATTTTCATTGTTGTTTGTTTCATATTTGCTGAGGTTTTTTTTATGTTTTCTTTTTTTTCTGTCTTCTAGGACTTTCAGTTACCTTTTTGGTTACCTGAATATTTACACTTATTTTTCTAAATTTAAATTAATCTTTCATTTCTTTATATCACCTTGACATCCTCTCCATATGAAAGATCTAGTACTATATTTTCTTAGGGTTTTCTGTTGTTGCTGTTGAAATGTTGTCTTTTTACATAGTAATGCCTCTTTTTCCCTGTTTTCAGTGTTTTAGTTTTGTGATTCTCCTGCCTAAGTTGATATGTGATTACTCTGTTCTGTATTCTTATCTTGGGTTATTATCTAAGGTTACTGATTTTCTAACTGAAAAACTCCCCTAGTATTTCTTGTAGTATTGGATTGATTTTTGCAAATTCCCTAAATTTCTGTTTACCTGGAAATGTCCTAATTTTGCCATTGTATTTGAAATACAGTTTTACTGAATATGTTATTTTTGGTTGGCAATTTTTTTTTCCTTCAGAGCTTTTCACATGTCTTCCCATTGCCTTCTTGCCTGCATAGTTTGTGCTTAAAAATCCAAGCTTAGTCTTACTGACCCATATTTGTAGGTGATTTTTCATTTATGTTTAGCTGCTTTTAAAATTCTCTCTTTAAATTTTTGACAAATTTGATTATAATATGTCTTAGTGATTTTAGTATCTACTTCATATGGTGTTCACTGAGCATCTTGGGTTGATATCTTCTCATCTATCTTGATGTTAGGGAAGTGTTCTGCTGACAAATCTTCAGGAATTCTCTTGTATTTTTTGTTATCTTTCTATGTTCAGGTATACCAAACACTTATAGGCTATTCCTTGTAAAAAAAAATCCCACTTAGAAATTCATACTTCCTTTGCCTCAATTTTGCTCCCATGACTTTGTATTGAGTTTTCTAATTCTGAAATTTTTTAAAATTATTATTATTTTTTTATTATGATTGAATGAAAATGTACATTCCCATATAAATCCACATCCTAGCCCATATGCAGCTCCTACTGCTCTCCCTGCCTGGTGACAGCACACCCTTCTTCTCTGCTCCATACATGGCCTATTGTCCTAATAGTCTCCTATCCCCTCCTCTCCACCCACTCCTTTTCCTCCAGTAAGAGGTCAGCAGTATGACATCCTATAGATGCATAGAACCATAAGGTTCCCACAAGATGTGGTCACTCTGCGTCACCAAGTCCAATCCCTTGCTGTCCAAAAAGTTGACCTTCACTGTGATTTATGGACGGGGCAGCATCAGGGCCAGGGGCCATGCTCCTAGGGGAACCCCAAAGCCCCCGGACCATCAATTGTGGTCTTTTATTGGAGATCTCAGGGTGCACCCCTATAATTCTGAAATTTTTTAGTTATTCTTCTGGATTCCTGTCTGCTGCCTATGAATTCTTATGGCATATTAAATCTGTGACTGTGCTCCTCTCTAACCTTTTTTTATTATTATTTAATATGACTGAGTGAAAATGTACATTCCTGTATAAATTTACATGCCCACCTATATGCAGCTTCCACTGCTCTCCCTGTCCAGTGACAGCACACTGCTCCTCTCTGCTTCATATATGTCTCATCCTCCCAACAGTCTCCTTTCCCCTCCTCTACACCCACTCTCCTTCCTTCAGCCTGAGGTCAGCAGGATGATATCCTATAGATGTGTAGAACCATAAAGGATTGGACTTGGTGATGCAGAGTGACCATATGTTGGATGCACTTTAACCTTTTTAAGTTTCTATATTGCTGAATCCATGGGATGCTTGGTTTGTTCTACCTTTTGCCTGATCTGTTTCCTGATGTCTTCAAGAGTTCTATATGTTAATGGTTTGTGTTCTGCCTCCGGTAATTCCCAAAGTTGGCTTCAATCAGAAAATTTCTTGATTCTTTGTCTCTGGAGCTTTTGTAAGCCATCATGGTCTGCTTCTTTATATGATTTCATATTGACTGTTGTCCCTTAGGAAGCTCTGGTAGCATAGTGATTAAGTACTGTGTCTGCTAACCAAAATGTTTGCAGTTCCAATCCACCAGGAACTCCTTGGAAGCTCTATGGAGCAGTTCTACTTTGTCCTATAGGTTGCTATGAGTTGAAATCCACTTGACAGCACTGGGTTTGTTTTTTTTTTTTTTTGTTTTTTTGGTTTGGTTGTCGCTGAGCCATCAATAAGTTACTGTATTTATTTTATGTTTGGTCACTGTGTTGTAGCTTCTTGTTATGTTTCATTTTGATATGCCCAAATAGGAGGCTTTGTGGGTAGTTTCATTATTGGTATTGAAGCTCTAATGTCCTGTCACCATGTAGTTAACAAGTGTTATTAAGTGTGTGAGCCAGGAGTCCATTTACTTTTCCTGTATGGATTCAGCTTAGGTATTATGGTAGTTGGCCACCGTGTATGTGGTACAGGGTCACTCCTACAGTCCTAAATCAGCAGGGTTGTTTGCTGTAGGCACAACTGTGGGGTACAGGCTGCAGTACAGGGTCACAGCTAAGCTAACAGCTTTCACTGAGTGTTTGTGAGAAAAATATTTTCCTGTTCCCTAGAGGGAAACCCTGGTGGCATAGTGTTTAAGTGCTGTGACTAGTAACTGAAAGGCTGGGAGTTTGCATCCAGTGGGCACTTCTTGGATACTCTGTGGGGAAATTCTACTGTCTTGTAGGGTCACTGTGAGTCAGAATCAACTCAACTGCAGCCAGTGGTTCCCTAGAATATGTAGGTGGGTGGGTAGACTCTCTACCACACTTTCTCTCCCAATATGGAAAATGTGTTTCAAATGTCAATATGCTCATGCCAGTGCATCCTGCTTGCAGGATCAGGGTGCAGGGTCATGTCTGGCAACTCCTTGCTGCTTCGAAACTGTCTCTCCCTCCTTCTGCCACCCATTCTGATTCTTCAACTTTTTCTTTCATGTTCAGGGCTCTTGTATTGTCATACATAACTGATTACTTGTTTGTTGGGGTTTTCGTTGTAACAGACCACAAGGGGCATCTGAGTACTCCACCATCTTGACCCTGCCTTGTTTACATGCTTGTATAATTATTGTTTTATGTGGTTATCTCACATACTGTGTAGAAGAAAAAAGAGTTATGTACAAAAATATATTCATGTTATCTTTAGTCTCTGTCATTGCACTTGAGTCTGGTAGGGTTCATAGGAGTGAGTTAGATAAGCAGTAGTTTGTGACAGAAGGGCACATCCCAGGCAGATGGAACAGCATATGCAGAAATACTAGCCCTGAAAACATTCTGGTTTATTAGTGAAGCTGGCTGAAAGAAGTTCCATGTATCTGACATGTCATGAGCAAAGGAAGTAGTGACGTGACTTTGGAAATGCAAGCCACGCCAGATTCAGAGGAATCTTAAAGGATCTTATAAGGAGGTTGGATTTTTGAATTGAAAGGAGACTGCTCAGTATTTGAGAAAATCAGTGACATGATCTAATTCGCATAATTAAAAGATTATTTGATTGTTGTGTGGGTAGTTTATTAAATAAGTGAAGATCAGAAGCTGTTGGAACAGTCCAGGTGAAAAATGAAGATGATCTGAGTTAAAATTGTGACAATGGAGATGAAGAGAAGTGATCATTTGACATGTGTGATAGGTCAAACTGTCAGAACTTGGGGACTGATTGCCTGAGAGAGAAGGGAGTTAAGAAGTAGAGCCCTTAGGCTTATAGCTTAAGCAAGTAGTGCATGGTAGTGGTATTTTCTGAGATTGAGCAGACTGGGAGAAAGAAAATATGTGGTTTCTTAGTTATCTAGTGCTGCTTTAACAGAAGTATACAAGTCAGTGGCTTTAAAAAGAGAAGTTTTATTTTGTCACAGTCCAATAGGCTAAAAGTCCAAATCCAGGGTATCCTCCCAGGGGAAGGCTATCTCTGCTGGCTCCAGAGGAAGATCTTTGTTGTCAGTTTTCCCCTGGACTGGAAGCTTCTGAAGAGCAGTGACCCCAGTCCTTTCCAAAGGACATACTCAGCTCTTAGCACTGCTCTTGGTCTTATGAGGTCTTCAACTATCTCTGCTAGTTTTCTTTTTTTTTGGTCCGGAGACTGCCTCAAAGCACAAAATAGTCTTACACTTTGAGTCCTTCCTCATCAACACAACTGCTGCCTATTCTCCCTCTTTAATATCATGGAGGCAGGCTCTATACCATGGAGTAGCATCACACAGTACCAGGAATTATGGCCCAGACTAACCAACATGCACATTTCTGACACTTGGTGAAAGGAGAAGACTTTGAACTCAGTTTTAGAGGGGGTAACATACAAAGTTCTTTGACAACCCAAACAGAGATGGCCAGATGAGGATGGCATACATGAGCCTCTGATGTGGAAGAAAGGTCTCGAGCAGAGATACAAAATGGAGTTGTCAGCATACAAATGTTATTCAAGCAGTGAAAATGGTTGAGGTCCATTAGGAAAACTGTAAAGAAAGAAAGGAATATGTCCCAGGATTATTCCTTGAGGAGTGACTCAGTTTATACTTTAGTAGAAGAAGGAAAGATTGAGAAGGAGCAGCCAAAAGTTAACAGGAAAACCAGCGAGTGTAGTCTTGTAAAAATGAAGATATTCAGAGACCATACCTATCGAGTCATATTCAGTGTTCGAGTAAGAGAAAGACTGGAAAGCATTCTCTGGATTTTGGCAGTGTGGAAGCCATTGATGACTTTGACAAGAACTATTTCAGTGAGTGGTAGAGACAAAATCCTGATTTGAGTGTATTATAGAGGAATTAAGACTTGAGGAATTGTAAGAACGTGTGTGGACAGCTGCTTCAAAATTTATGACATATACTCAAACCAAACCCAGTGCCTTCCAGTCAGTTCTGTCTCATAGTGATCCTATAGACAGTGCAGAACTGCCTGTAGAGTTTCTGTGGAATGCCTGGTGAATTCAAACTGCTAACCTTCTGGTCAGCAGCTATAGCACTTAACCACTATACCACCAGGGTTTCCATAAGGGATTAAAGAATGAAATACTAGGTAGAGAATGATATGAGTTCAACGTTGTTTATTTATCTTTATTGTGATTAAGTATACAAACAAAATTAAATTTGCATGCCCCTCTATCTGCAGCTCCTTCTGCTCTGCTTGCCCAGTGACAACACAGTTTTCCTTTGCCTTCTGTATATGTCTCATCCTCATAACAATCTACTGTTGCCTCCTTTCCACCCTCTCCTCTCCCTTCTAGTAAAAGGCTAGTAGGATAGCATCCTATAGATGCATAAAACCATGAAGTACACACATCATATGGTCACATTGTGTCCCTGAGTCCAGTCTATTCCTGTCTGAAGAGTTGACCTTAGTGATGTTTTCTGGTAAGGGGCAGCAGCAGGTCTAGGGACTGTGCTCCCAGGGGAACCTGCAGGCCACCAGACCATCACCTGCAGTCTTTGAGTGGAGTTCTTGAGGTGTACCCTTCTTTTTCATGTGTTGCCACTGGGTTTCAATGTTGTGTGCCCCATCATGGCTGTCTGTGATGGTGGCCAGGCACCTTCTGATCACATGTTGATACAGTCACACGTTCACATGGGTCCTTCTGTCTTCTGAACTCTTTTTTTTCCTTGTGCCTTTTTTGTTCTTGGTGATCATCTGTTCTGGTTGAGTTGGGACCATTTGGTGTACCTCACATGGCAGCTGGCTAGTTTTTAAGACCCCAGACGCCACTCGACAATATGGGGTGCAGAAAACTCTCTTAGCAATAGGCTAGTTATGCCAGTTGGCCTCATTATTTCCTGAGAGCATGGTCCCCAGACCCTCGCCCCTCCTACTCTATCCTTGCAGTATTCAGTTAAGATTAGAAGAGTTTTCAGTTTATGTTGAAGTCAAGTTGATCTTTCTCCTATGTGCTGTCACTGCTTTCACCTAACCAAATTTCTGTCAACTATAATCTGTGACTAGCTGTCTCTCTCCCAACCACTCTTGCAGCCATCAAAGAGTCTTTTTTTCTGTACGTAAGCCTATTTTTAAGTCCTTATATAGTAGGGGTCTCATATAACATTTTTCCTTTTGCTGGTGATTCATTTCACTCAGCATAATGTCTTCCGATTGAAACCAGGCTATGAGATGTTTCCTAAAATCATCATTGTTCTTTATCATTGCATATTGTTCCATTGAGTATATGTACCGTAGTTTATCTGTTCACCTATTGTTGGGCATCTTGGTTGATTCTGTCTTTTTACTACTGTGGATTGTGCTGCAATAAACATTTGTGTGCATATCTCTGTTTGTGTGACTGCCCTTAATTCTGTAGGATGTATTCCAAGCAGTAGGATTACTGGATCAGTAGTATGTCTATTTCTAGTGTTCTAAGGAGGCACCACATTACTTCACATAGAAGTTGTACCATTTTGCAATCCCACCAGCAGAGTAGGAGAGTTCCAATCTCTTCACAGCCTTTCATGTTTTTTGGATAATGGCCAACATTGTTGGAGTGAGATAGTATCTCATTGTAGTTTTGATGTGGATTTCTGTGATGGCTAATGATCGTGAGCATTTCCTCATATGTCTTTTGGCTGCCTGGATGTCTTCTTTGGCAAAGTGTCTGTCTGTCTCCTTTGACCATTGCTTAATTGAGTTATCTTCCTTTTTCTTATTGATATTTTGTAGTACCTTGTATATTATGGAGATCAGATGTTGGTCCAAGGTGTATTTTTTCTCAATCTGCAGGTAGTCTTTTAGTTCTTTTGATAAAATCTTTGGATGAGCAAAAGTGTTTGATTCTTAGTAGTTCCCATTTATCTATTTTTCTCTTCTGTTGAGTGTGCTTTGTCAGATTTGAGGTCTGTAACGTATATATTAAAACTTCTGTTGTTGGCTCTGTTTTTTCTTGCATGATCTTTATTGTTGTAGCTTTGATATTTAGGTCTTTTATGAAGTTTGAGTTAGTTTTTGTGTAAGATGTGAGATATGGGTCTTGTTTCGATTTTTTGCAGACGGAAATCCAATTTTGCCACCACCATTTGTTAAAGAGACTGTTTTTACTGCAGTTTACAATCTTGGGGCCTTTGTCGACTATCAAATGTATATAACAGGATGATGGAATCTTTGGAGTCTCAACTCTATTCCATTGGTCTATATGTTTCTTTTTGTACCAGTACCAGGCTGTTTTGACTACTGTGGCAGTGTAATAGGTTCTAAGGTTGGGTAGTGTGAGATCTCCCACTCTGTTTCTTCAGTAGTGCTTTACTTATCTGAGGTTTCTTCCCTTTGCAAACAAAGTTGGTATTTGTTTCTCTATCTCATTAAAAAATGTCACTGGAATTTGTACTGTGATTGCACTATATGTGTACATGGCTTTGGATAGAACAGACATTTTCACAATGTTAAGTCTTCCTATCCATGGGCAGGGTAGGTTTCTCCGTTTATGTAAGTCTCTCTTGGTTTCTTGCAGTAAGATCTTGTAATTCTCTCAGTATAGGTGTCTCATTTCTCTAGTTAGATTTATTCCTAGATATCTTATTTGGTGCTCTAGTAAATGGTATTGATTTGGTGATGTCTTCTCTGCAGATCTCATTGTTGTTATAAAGGAATCCTACTGATTTACTTTTGTGTATCTTTTATCCTGATACTTTGCTGAACTGTTCCATCAGTTTGAGTAGTTTACTTATGGATTCTTCAGGAATCTCTGTGTATACAATCATGTCATCTGCAAATAGGGAGATTTTTCACTTGGTCTTTGCTGATACAGGTGCCCTTTATTTCTTTGTCTTGTCTAATTACTCAGGCTAGAGCTTCTAGTAAAATGTTAACTAGAAGTGGTGGGAATGGACATTCTTGTCTAGTTCTCATTCTGCAGGGGAATTCTTTCATTTTCTCTCCATTCGTGGTGATGTAGGTAGTTGGCTTTGCATAGATGCCGCATACTGTGTTGAGGAATTTCCTTTCTATTCCTGTTTTGCTGAGAGTTCTTAGCATGAATTGTGCTGGATTTTGTTGAATGCCTTTTCTGCTCAATTTTACAAAAGGAAGAAATACTACAGTAGGTTTATATTCCCAGAGGAGGATATAGTTCATAGAGAGTGTCTGGATGGTACAAATGGTTAATGCACTTGGCTGCTAACCAAAAGATTGCAGGTTTGCATCTACTTTGATGTGCATCAGATGAAAGATCTGGTTCTGTACTTCTGAACAATTAGCCATTAGAAACCCATTCTGCTCTGACACCATGAGTCTGAATTGAAACAGTTGATTTTTACAGTTCATAAGAAAGGACAGCTGTCAAACAAGAGGAAGGGTGAAAAAGATATTGCTAGCTGAGGCTAAGCTACTGCCGTCAAGCTGATTCCAACTCATAGTGATGCTATAGGTCAGAGTAGAACTGCTCCATAGAGTTGTAGCTGAGGCAGAGCATGAATACAGGCATGGGGATAGAAAAAAGTTGGGGAATCGTAGAAGATTAGTTTAATGTACCTGGAATTTTGAGTTAAAATATCTAGAATGTTGATTGCAGGGATAAAACTGGAGACAGGTAGCTATCAGATTCTCTTATCTTTCACCCATCAAATGCTCACTGGCCATCCACTGTGTGCCAAGCAATATTTCAGATGCTTGGGATGCTGTGCTGAAGATGAATGCTTTCGTGAAGCTCACATTAGAGGAGGGAAGGCAATTATTGAGAAAATTAATAAATAAGAAACTGATGTCCCATGAGTTCAATTCAGAAAATACAGCAAGTTAATTTCATAAAGAGTGATACAGGATGAAAAACTAAACCCAACCCACTGCTGTGAATGGATTCTGACTCACAGCAACCCAATAGTACAGAGTAGAACTGCTCACAGAGTTTCCAAGGAGCACCTGGTGAATTCAGAATGCTGACCTTTTGGTTGTCAAATGTAGCACTTGACCTCTATTGCTACCAGGGTTTCCATGATGCAAAATAAAACAAAGACAAACCTACTGTCATCGAGTCAGATCCAATTCATAACAACCCTAGAGGACAGGGTAGAATTGCCCCATAGAGTTTCCAAGGAGCACCTGGTGGATTTGCACTGTTGACCATTTGGTTAGTAGACATAGCTCTTAGCCCACTATGCCACCAGGATTTCCACGATGCAGAATATCCACTGCTGTCAAGTTGGATCTCACTCATAGCAACCCTAGAAGTCCAAGTAGAACTCTCACAGAGTTTCCAAGGAGTGCCTGGTGGATTTGAACCACTGACCTTTTGGTTAGCAGACATAGCACTTAACCCACCATGCCACCAGGTTTTCCATGATGCAGAACAGGGATCAGTAATTAAGACTGAGTAGTTAGGGAAGATTTCTTTCAAAGAGATAGAGAATACATGCGGAGAAGAAAATTTGGGAAAAATACTGAGTTCCAATATTGCCAAATTTGAAGAACTGTTCAGAAAAGGATATATCTTGTTAGGTGTAGAGCTAACTAGGTTTGGAGCACAAAAGAGATGTTTGGAGTTATTACCACATGAATGGTCGCTGATACCAGCAGAGTTAATGAGGCTGCTAGTTAGGTCAAATGCAAAGATGAGACCAAAGAAAGAATCCTGAAGAACATCAACACTTAGAGTGTGCAGAGTAAGAGGAACCTACTGAGGAGACTTAGAAGAAACACTGAAAGATGTAGAAGGAGATCTGGATGAGAAAACTGTCTGAAAAGCCAAGTATATAGAGAATTTTAAAAACAAGGGCATGCCATTTACATTGGAGAGATGAAATAGATGAGGATAAAAAATAACATTGCCTTTGAAAACTAGAACATTCGAACTTCCATAGGTGTATCAATAGATGGTGGAGTGAGAAGCTTAATTATGAACATTGAAAACTATGGAAGATGAGAAAGAGAAGTGAAGTACTGTCAGGCTAGCTGGAGAATGCTGAGGGTTATGCCATAGGGCCCCAGGCTTGATAAAGTACAATATTAAGTGGGAAGGGGACAATAATCTGAATGAAAAGACACAGTTTTCTCCGAGAGACTTAAAGAATAAGTTAGAAGGTGGAATGGAAGTGAATCAGTGAGGTATTTTGTGGCGTAGGGAATGAGCTCAGTGGGTAAGCCATTGTGGGTTCCCATTTCTGAAGCAGAACAATTGTGAGTATGCCAGGGTAAGTCATTGAAGAATGTAAGATGTGAGTAAAACTGCTGGGGTCATGGAGGTGAGTGATTTCTGTTTAGATTATCACTTAGATGTCAAGATGTACCATCTTGTTGTTGTTAGATACCGTTAGATCAGTTCTGACTTACAGCAACTCTTATTTACAGCAGAACGAAATACCGCCTGGCCTTGTGCCGTGCTCACAGTCATTGTTATACTTTACACCATTGTTGCAGTCACTGTGTCAGTCCATCTTGTTGAGGGTCTTTCTCTTTTTCACTGTCCCTCTACTTTGCCCACCGTGTCCTTCTCAAGGGAGTGATTCCTCGTGATAACATGTCCAAAGTAGGTGAGGTGAAGTCTTCCCAACCTCACTTCTAGGAACACTGTGGCTGTACTTCTCCCAAGACGGATTTGTTTGTTCTTCTCGAAGTCCATAATTTTTACCAGCACAATTCAAAGCCATCAGTTCTTCTTTTGTCTTCCTGATTTGTGGTCTAGCATTTACATGCATGTAAGGTGATTGAAAATACCCTGGCTTTGATCAGGTACACTTTAGTGCTCAAGGTTCCACTTTTGCTTTTTAACATCTCAGAGAGGTCTTTTGCAGCAAATTTGCCCAAAGCTATGTGTTATTTGATTTCTTGACGCATGTTTTCAAGGGCGTAGATTGTGGACCTAGGTAAAATGAAATACTTGACAACTTCAGTATGCTCTGTGTTTATAATGATGATTGCTTGTTGATCCAGTTGTGAAGATATTTATTTTATGCTGAGGTGTAATTCATACTGAAGGCTGCGGTCTTTGATTTTCATTATAAGTAATTTAAATCCTGTCAGTTTCAGTAAGTAAGGTTGTGTTGCCTGTATTTTGCAGGTGGTTAATGAGTCTTCCACCAGTCCTAATGCTGAGTTCTTCATATAGTCCAGCTTCTCAGATTATTTGTTCAGCATACAGTTTGGATAATTATAGTGAAAGAGTATAATCCTTATGCACACCTTTCCTGACATTAAACCACACAGTTTGCCTTGTTTTGTTTGAACACTTGGCTCTTGGTCCATGTACATGTACATGTTTCTCATGAGTACAGTTAGATGGTCTGAAATTCATGCTCCCTGAAACATTATCTGAATTTGTTGTGATTCACAGTGATCTACATTGTCAGTAAAAGATAGGTACTAACATCTTTCTGGTATTTTTGTGTTTTTATCCAAGATCTGTCTGATATTAACAATAATCCTTTGTTCCACGTTCTCTTCTAAATCTGGCTTGAATTTCTGAGTTTCCTGTTGATGTAATGCTGCAACTGTTTTTGAATGATCTTTAGCAAAATTTTACTTTTGTATGATATTAGTGATACTGTTTGATAATTTCTGCATTCTGTTAGATCAACTTTCTTTGGAACGGGCATAAATAGACATCTCTTCCAGTTGGTTGGCCAAGTAATGTCGTCTAAATTTCTTGCCATAGATGTGTAAACACTTCCAGCACTGTATCTGTTAGTTGAAATTTCTAACTCATTTTCCTGTCAAGTCCTGGAGCTTTGTTTTTCACTGTGCTGTCAGTGCAACTTGAACCTCTTCCTTCAGTCCCATCAGTTCCTGATCATATGCTACCTCCTGAAATGGTTGAATGCCAGCCAGCTTTTTTTGGTGTAGTGACTCTGTGTATTCTTTCCATCTTTTTTTGATGTTTCCTGTGTTGTTTAATAGTTTTGTTATACAGTCTTTGAGTGTTGCAATGTGAGCCTTGATTTTTTTCTTCAGTTCTTTCAGCTGGGGAAATTCTGAGCATGTTCATCCCTTTTGTTTTTTGTCCGACTCATCTAGTGCTGCTTTAATAGAAATACCAGAAGTGGATGGCTTTAAAAAGAGAAATTATATTGCGTCACAGCCCGGTAGGCTGAAAGTCCAAATTCAGAGTGTCAGCTCCGGGAGAAGGCTTTCTCTGTTGGCTCTGGAGGAAGGTCCTTGTCATCAATGTTCCCCTGGACTGGTAGCTTCTGATGTATGAGGACACTGAGTCCTTTCCAGAAGATAAGTTCTGCTCCTGGCACGGCTTCTTGGTGGTCTGAGACCCCCAACTCTCTCTGCTAGCTTCTTTCTTTGTGTCTCAAGAGATTGTCTGAAAGCATAAAACAATCAAACACATTGAGTCCTGCCCCAACAACACAGCTGGTGCCCTCTTCCCTCATTAACATCATAGTGGCAGGGTTTGCAATGGGAAGGAACACATCCATTTGGTTTTCTCTTTCTTTCTTGTCTTTTTAAAAATTTCATGTTTTCTTCTGTATAATGTCCTTAGTCTCATGGTATAACTTGTCTGGTTTTCAGTCATTAGTGTTCAAATCCATTCCTTAAATGGTCTCTAAATTCAGGTGGATATATTCAAGGTCATATTTTGCCTCTTCTGGACTTATTCTAATTTTCTTCAGTTTCAACTTGAACCTGTATGTAAGCAATTGATTGTCTATTCTGCATTTGGCCCCTAGCCTTGTTCTAGCTGTTGATATTGAGTTTTTCCATCTTTTTCGACAGCGGTAATTGATTTGATTCCTGTGTATTTCATCTGGTAAAGTTCATGTGTATATTCATTATTTATGTTGGTGAAAAAAGGTGTTTGTGATGAAGAAGTTGTAGGCCTTACAAAATTCTGTCATCCAATTTCTGACTTCATTTCTATCACTAAGAACAGATTTCCCTGCTACCAATCCTCCTTTGTTTCCAATTTTTGTGTTTTAGTCACCTGCAATTTAAAAATTGTCTTTTTTAAAATTGTATTATTATTATTATTTGCTTTAAATAAAAGCTCTCAATTCAAGTCACTTTCTCATATAAAAACTAATATACACATTGCTATGTGACCCTAGTTGCTTTCTCTGCAATGTCAGAGCATACTCCTACTCTCCACCATGTATTTCCCATGTCCATTCAACCAGCTTCTTTCCCCTTCTGCCTACTCATCTCACCTCTGGACAGCGGCTGCCCATTTAGTCTCATATATCTACTTGAGCCAAGAGCCAAGAGTTCTTTACCAATATTATTTTATGTCTTACAGTAGAGGCTAATCTTTGTCTGAAGAATTGCTTTGGGGATGGTTTTAGTTCTGGGCTGACAAAAAGAGTCCATAGTCCAAATTTCTGTCTAAGTTAAGACAGTCAAGTCTGGTCTTTTTGCTACAATTTGAGTTCTACATTTTACTTTTTTACAGCTATGTCAGGGACTCTCTGTGGTGTTCCCTGTCAGGGCAGTCATTGGTGGTAACTGGTTACCACCCTCTCGTCTCATGCTGATGTAGTCACTGGTTTATGTGGCCCTTTCTGTCTCTTAGGCTTATATTTTCCTTACGTCTTTGGCATTCTTCATTCTTCCTTGCTCCGGCTGGGTTGGGACTATTTGATATATCTTAAGTGTCTACTTGCTAGCTTTTAAGACCCCAGATGCTACCCACCGAAGTGGGTATGCAGAATATTTTCTTAATAAACTTTGTTATTCCAGTTAACCTCGACATCCCCTGAAACCATGGTCCCCAGATTCCAAGGCCTGCTATTCTGTCCTTTGTAATATTTGGTTGTATTCAGGAAACTTCTTAGCTTTTGGTTTAGTCCAGTCGTGCTAACTCACACCGTGTTATCACTACACCTTAATTGTATGTTTGATATATTACAGACTGCTGAAGCTGGTGAATTCTTCAGTTTCTTTATTTTGGCCTTAGTGGTTGGTGTGTAAATTTTAGTAACAGTCATTGTATTATCTACTCTTCCTTGCAAACATATCAATGTTATGCTATCACTGATAGCACTATACTTCAGAATAGATCTTGAAATATTCTTTTTGGTCATAAATGTGCTGCCATTACACTTCAGTTTGTAATTCCTTACATAGTAGACCATGTGATTGTCCAGTTCAAAATGCCAATACCAGTCCATTTCTGCTCACTAAACTTGAGGATATTGATATTTATTTTTTGATCATTTCATTTTTTTCTAGATTCATACATTGTACATTCCATGTTCCTATCATTAATGAATATTTTCAGCTGTTTTTTCTCATTTTGAGCCGTGCCACATCAGCAGATGAAGGGCCCAAAAGCTTGAGTCCTTCCAAGTCGTTAAGATCAACTCTACATTGAGGACGCAGTGCCTTCCAACCAGAGGTGCTCATCTTCTGGCACTAAACAGACAGTGTTCTGTTGCTATTCTTAAGTTTTTCACTGGCTGATTTTTTCAGAAGTAGGCTGCCTTGTCCTTCTTCCTAGTCTCTGTTAGTCTGGAAGCTCAGCTAAAGCCGTCTATGCAGCATGATCCTGCTGGTATTTGAAATAATAGTGGAATAACTTCCAGCACCAAACAACACACCAGCCACCACACTAGTACAAACTGACAGACATGTGGGGTATGCTGTATTAGTGTTTGGATCTGGTGAAGGAGAGAGAGGGAAACTAAGAGACATTTGTCATTGTGGACAATGAAGAGAGTGGCACTAGGTCCTGGGAGCTTGAGAAATGAAATAGAAAGGGTTTGATTGTGTGTTGGTAAATCTGAGAGGAGGCAGTGTAAATGAGCTGAAGGGAGCCAGTGGAGAGCTAGGAGAAAACTTTACTTTCTCACATTCTATCTCCCCAAATAAGTGAGGCGTGGCATAAGACCCTTCTTCTGCTGCAGGGGCTCTTAGAAATTAGTCACCCCAGGAGAGGCAGTTTTCCCTTAGGGCAAAGCAGAGGAGTGAGTGTTCTGACTTGGAAACTGTTGCTGTGATGTGCTCAGCTGTTAATCCTTCCCACTGTTCCCTACAACACAGAAACATCTTAATAAAGAAATTGAATTGGTTTAGACAGCTAATCAGAAGGGGGTTACGGATGCCTCCAAAAAGTCCTTTGGGGGAAATGGTAATATCTCAGAGTCCCTTGTTTATGAGAGCTTGTGAAATGAAATTTTCCAAGCAGATAATATCAGAACGATGAGCCTGGAACTCTCTGTGGATATATATTTCACGGCTAAAGGCATGAGTCTTTTACAAGGCAGGCTTACAGAAGGAATACACCTTTCCAATGGAATTAGTACCAAATCTGTTCATTCTGTTGTTCTTTGTTCACTCACTCATTCATTCATTCATGAAATACTCACTTTATGCCTTCTGTGGCCTAGGCATTATATTTACTGCTGGAGCTCTGTTGTCGTAATTGCCCTTGAGTTGGCTATGACTCATGGCAATCCATGAGTAATAGAATGAAATACTTCCCAGGCCTGTACCGTCTTTATGGTTGTTGATTTGTTTGAGACCATTGTGGTGGCCGTTATTGTAATTCATCTCACTGATGGTTTCCTTTACCTTTTTTGACCTTCTACTTTGCCAAGCATGATGTCCTTCTCCAGTGATCAGTCCCTTGGATGATGCTTCTGAAGTAGCAAATCAGAGTCTCCGACAGTGTTCTGTCATTGGCAGACCTTTCTCGTTAGTCTGTTTTAGTTGAATACCTGCCATATTTAACATTCTTCTACTGGTATATCTTCTAGTATCACAGTACCCTGAAAGCCACTTTGGTATGGCAAAGTATCCTATGAGTAGTGGCTGGGACCGGAGTAGTACGCTAGTAAAATTCTGCCCCTCCTTTTGAAAGAGTTTCTGAGTTTATAAATTGGAAAAAATCCTGTATAATAAGTTTCAACAAAAATGTTGACTATTATTTTTTCTAAGTAAATATTATCCCAGTTGGTTTAATTTTAAAATTGTAAAAAGATACAATAAAATATTAGAAAATTATAGATATTTGCTTATTCTAAAGAAAATCTTTCTTTCTGCACCAAAGAATAAAATTATTTATATAAAGTGATAATTTATATAAATAAGTTATTTCTGTATATCAGAAAATAAAATTAAAAAATAGAAGAATGGAGATTTGTGTGTGTGGTAAGTATATTCAAGCTTCAGTATCTTTAGTAGGAAATCCTTTACAAATCAGTAAGAAAAACTGAAACAAAATACCAAGGAAGAGGCAAAAAATATGAGTATGTGATTTGCAAAGGAGAAATGCAAATAGAAAGTAAAGAAAAAAGGAACAAACCCCACAAACTCACTGCTATTGACTTGTAGTGATCCTACAAGGCACAGTAGGGCTCTACTCCATAGCATTTCCAAGGATGTAAACACTTACAGATGTAGACTGCCACATCTCCCTCCCCCGCAGCTCCCGCCCAGCAGAGCCACGGTGTTTTGGAATCACTGATCTTTGAGCAGCAGACAAGTGCTTTAAGGACTGTACCACCACAGGCGCCAGTGGAAAACAAACATTAAGTTCTCAAAGGAATGTAAATTTAATGGTCTATGTGATGCTAACTTTTGCCTATCTAATTTATAAAGATTGTACATAAACTAACATTCAAACCAGAGGGCGTATAAAGAGCCAACATTTGTGGGAGCAGTTTGGTAGCCCCCATCAGGTCCTTCTGTTGTCTTTGTTTTTCACCCAGCATTTATCCTCCAAGAAATATTGTCTAATGATAAAGATGTACACAATATTTTACTTTGTGTATCATAGTGAAGAATCACATAAGAAGCAAAAACACCCACCACCCAACTTGACCCTCCTGCATGCCCCACCTTGGATTTAAACCTGCTATTTTTCAGAACAGTGTAGATGAGTCTTCCCAAGTATATTCTGTAGCTGGCTGGCACAGGGCTGGTAGCCCATCTCCTCTTGGTTCACTGACCCGTCACCGCCCATATTTGCACATTTTTGATATATAATCGTGTTTGATCTTACATTTTAACTTGAACATCTCACATGATCTTTTGTAACCTCCATCTTTCTCCATGAGATACATTTCAATTGTATGTATGAGTAGAACCTCTAGATGCTCCTCTCACTGGGTTTTAAGTTCTTAAATCCATCTTCTGTCCCTTCACCACTCCTGTTCTTTTCCAGAGCTTGGCAACAACCAATCTTCTTTCAGTCTCCATGGAATTACCAGTTTTGCATGTTTCATATAAATGAACTCATACAATATGTGGAAACCCTGGTGGTATAGTGGTTAAGAGGTATGGCTGGTAACCAAAAGGTCAGCAGATCAAATCTACCGGATACTCCTTAGCAATTCCATGGGGTAGTGCTACTCTGACCTGTAGAGTCACTATGAGTCAGAACTGACTCAGTGGCAGTATTTATTGTGTGTATACAATACATTTTGCGTGTTAATCGCGAGTGGACATTGCAGGTTATTTTCACTTTCTGGCTCTTGTGCACTGTGCTCCTGTGAACTGTGGTGTACAAGTGTACTTGAGTTTCTGTGGTCAGCTTTTTGGTATATTTGATATTTCTGGGCCATAAGGTAATACCATGTTTCTCTTTTGTCTTTCCTTGTCTGAAAATCTGAGCTGTAATTTCAAATACCTTATTCTTTTTGTTTGTTTGTTTGTTTGTTTTTCCAGGTAATTCAAATTATGTTTATTCATCAAAACTTTCATTTTTAATTCAGTATTTTATTTATTTATTTATTTATTTATTTATTTTATTTTTAATGCACTTCACTTTTTGGAGCAGTTACAGGTATGCAGAAAGTACAACGAGTTCCCGCATACCTCCATCTTCCCCCTGCACATAGTCTCTCCTATTAAAATTTTGTATTACTGTGCTAATTTAAAAAAAAATAAATGATGAACCAATATATTACTCACCAAAGTCCTTAGGGTTTACCCTTTGGGTATCTGGTGAGCAACTCATCACTCGTTATAACCCAGCACTTTGTGTCTACCCAGGTGGGTAGATCCTTTGTTGAGTGATTAAATGAGGGAAGATATTAAGAATTACTCCACAGCCTTTGGTTGATTGGGGTCTTAAAAAAGGGTCAAATGACTTTCCAAGTGCCCTTGGAAGGCTTCTCTGCAAACAAGAGGATGAGCTATGCCCCTCTGCAAACTTTTGTCACATGATCTACAGTGTCTGTCCTCTCCCACTCAGTTCCTGCTTTAGTTTGCTTCCTCCAGCATAGATCCAGGAAACGCTGGTGGCGTAGTGGTAAAGAGCTATACAGCTGCTATCCAGAAGATCAGCAGTTTGAATCCACCAGGAGCTCCTTGGAAATCCTGTGGGGTAGTTCTAATGTGTCCTGTAGGGTCGCTCTGAGTTGGAATTGACTTAGTGGCAGCAGGTTCAGTGCAGGTAAGCAGATCCCAGCTCTTTTCTTTCCTTGTTGCGTCTCAAACACCACTTGGGACCACCTGTTGCCTTCCAAATGAACACTGAGCTCCAGAGTCTGGCATGGTCTTTCCCCCAGGGGCAGTCTACTTCACCAGGCTCTTGTTTCCCAGGCATGTCCTCTGACCTCCCACATACTGTTTCCCAAGTGCACTGCACAAAGTTTTTCTGTATTAAGGTATGCATGTATACTGCTTACATATATGCATGACCATATAAATGTACAGACACAAGGTCTGACAGTTATGTTCACGATCTCATCCTTGAAAAAGTGCTACATACCTCATTGTTGAATATCACTGCAGTTACCTTTGAAGTACTCCTCTTGGGAAGCTATGCACTGATACCAGTGCCTAGCCCTCCCTTCAAAGCAATTTTGGAACCCCTTTTCAGGACTGGCCATCAGAGCTGTCTTCATATTACCCTTGATGTCCTGAATGTCATCAAAATGTCTTCCTTTCAGTATTTCCTCTATCTTTTGGTAAAGAAGAAAGTCATTGGGGGCCAGATCAAGTTACCAGGGAAGGTGTCCCCATACAGTTATTTGTTTACTGGCTAAAATCTCTCACACAGGCAATTTCACAGTTAAGTTCACGGACTTGCCACCTTGCCACCATGTAAAGTGGCTATTCCAGAAACAGTTCCAAAATTGCTTTGATGGATGGACTAGGCACTGGCATTGGTGCATAGCTTTCCAACGGGAGTACTTGGAAGGTGACAATAGTGATATTCAGGAATGGAGTATGTAGCACTTAGAACAATTAACTTTATGAACTTAATTGGTGGACCTTGTGCACAGATGATTATGTATATAAACTGAAATCAATTAAAGGAAAAAATATGTAAAGTAAAGGACACATTTGTACTGTAGGTATAGAAAGTTAAGGTTCAGTAGAACATGGTAGGAATTTAAGATAAAGGGTAAGCCATAAAAAGAATAAGATTTGTTGATGAGATGGATTTAGCAGTCAACTATTATAATATCTCTAAATTTCTAAATTAGACTTCTAGCTTGTGTTTTGCCTATTTGTAAACTAAAAAGCACATTCTTTGCTAGTATCACTCTGTATCTTATAGTGCAGTCCACTCTTTATCTGAAGAGTTTGCTTCAGTACTGTTTTAAGCTCTGGGCTAACGGAGTCCAGAGGCTGTGTCTTCAGGGGTCCCTCTGGTTCTATGGACCATAAAGTGTAGTCTTTTAATAGAGTTCTAGTTCTGCACACCCATTTGTCTCCCACTTCTTTATGGATTTTATGCTGTGGTCTCTGGGATTATTTTTGAGAATATCATTGAAATGAGAATATGAATGAAATTAAAAAGTCATAAGTTATTCATGGATTCAGGTGGATTGCATTAATATAGAATCCACAGTTCCCTTATTTAGAGACAAGAAGCTTGAGCCTGCAGTACTAGGCAACGTGCTTACTACCATTGTTGTTATATGTTACTGGCCTAATTCTAACTCAGTGACTCCTTGAGAGAGGGGGAACTGCCCCATAGAGTTAACTAGGATGGCATCTTTACAGGAGCAAATCACGAAGTCTTTTCTCTCACAGACCAGCTAGTAATTTTGAACTACTGACCTTTCTATTAGCAGCTGAGTGCTTAACCTTGGAATCACCATGGCTCTTTGCTTATTACTACCCAACCAAATCCACTGCTGTGGAGTCACTTACAACTCATAGCAACCCTATAGGACATAGTGGAACTGTTCCACAGAGTTTCTAAGGAGTGCTGGTGGATTTGAATGGGTGACTTTTTGGTTAGCAGACATACATTTAACTACTAACAGGGTAACTAAGGACCTAAGAAGGAGGACTGAGGGGACTTTGCACAGAAACTCAATGATGGCTTCACTTCACAAACATCTTAGAAATATTGTGAATGAGGCAGTGTGTATGTTTTTTTTTGCTCAATGATAGCATGCTTTTCTAAAATTCAGACTGAAATTCTTAGGGCTGTGGTTCTGAAAGGATACCTCCCGGACCAGCAACATCAGCCTCACAAGAAACTTGTTAGAAATACGTGTTCCTCTAGATCCCAACCCAGGCCTAAGGGATCAAAAAGAAGACCTGAAAATAGTTCTGATGCATTGCTAAAGTTTTAGAAGGACCATCTGAGGGCATTAGCTGATTTTGAAGAGAGGTTATGCTCTATGCAGAAAGATGTTTTCCTGTTCATTAACATTACAGGAAAAGCTAGATGTATGTGTTTGGGTTTCAATATTTAATCCAATGTTGCACATAGTTGTATAAAGAAAATCTGTTATTAATATATGTCATTACTATTAAAAACATATTGTGCTGATTCTAGTCCTCTGTCTTCTTTCTTCTTTGTATTTCCACATGGTAGACGAGTTGGATTTTATGTCAATACTTTCAAAAATGTCTCTAGCCTTGAGGCCAAGTTCCATAAGGAAATTGCAGTGGTGAGTAATGGTGATTATTTTTACTATGGAATGTGAAGTTAGTAAACATTTTCTCTGGAAGCTAATGAAATGCATAGCATTAAGCCAAAGAATATGCCCTTGTTGTTTATTTCTAAAAAATATCATGTATTGCTGTCAGTAGCATGTCTACATTTCTAAAAAATGACTACACTGTTTTCTATATTTTTTGAAGGTTTTATTTGCAAGTCTGAAAAACGCTCTCATTGCCTCCCTTTCTTTCCCTTCTGAACTTACTACCCTTATTGTCACAGTCTCAATCTTTGTTTTTTTGTTTTCTCCAATCAGTTTATAAAGTTGAAATTTCAACCAATAATTTAGGCTGCTAAAACAATTGCTACTAGTTATACAGATAATCAGCAGCTTTGTTGTGGGCTAGTATTTTCTTAGTTCAGCATGATGCTTATGTGCTTCTATTTTTGTTAAATTAATGTAAGCAAAGCTTTTGCTTTCTCCTGTGTATTCCAGAGCATTGAGTCCCTAGGTGGTGCAAATGGTTAGTATACTCAGGTGCCAAAGGGATGGTTGGGGGTTCAGGTCTACCTAGAAGTGCCTCAGAAGAAAGGCCTGGAAGTCTACTTCCCCAAAAAAATCAGCCATTGAAAACATGGTGGAGTCCAGTTCTGTTATGAATCATGTGGAGCCACCAAGAATCAGAATTGACTCTGTGGCAACTTTTTTTTTCCTGACTCTGATAAATAAGTGTGTTTTCATTTCTTTTTAATTTATTTTGTGTCTGTGCCCTTTTGATTTTTCTTTGTCGTTTTAGCCCGGACCTTATATAGAATTTAAATGATCCTGAGATTGCTCATGCTATCATCAGTTCATTCGTTTCTTAATAAACAGTTTCTTTCTTGAGGAGAATAACCTGAATTGGTACCGGAATGACTTGCAGTTAATAGGTTGCTTCTGCCCCATAGCTCTGCCACAAACTGTATGAAGTGATGACAAAACTGGGCGATCAGCATGCGGACAAGGCCTTCACCATTCAAGGAGCCCCCAGGTAGGCCACTGCTCATCAGAGCCAAGTTTCCCCAGGTACCTTTTTATGTGCTACTCATTTAAATTTTAGTAGTCTGTTTACCAGCCTGTAAATTTTAAGCCCTGGTAGTGCTGTGGTTAAGGGCTTGGCTGCTTACCAAAAGGTCAGCAGTTCAAATCTACCAGGTGCTCCTTGGAAACCCTATGAGGCAGTTCTACTCTGTTCTATAGGGTTGCTGTTAGTTGGAATTGATTTGATGTCAATGGGTTTGGTTTTATAAAAGTTTTAAAGGACCTTTTCCATCTGGAAGTATGATAGCAGCCTTACTTCTGTGCTTTTATGCTTAATTTTGTCCTTTAGAGTTAACAGTGAGAACTGTTGTCACCTCAATAGAACTGACAACTTGCCTCTTGCTCCTTTACATGGGTCTTGACAGGACTGGTGTAATATTTTAATGTATAATGTCTAGTTGTGCACTTTAAGGGACCGTTGTGGTTCAGTTTTAGAATCCTCACCTCCCATGCAAGAGACCCGTGTTTGATTTTTGGCTGGTGTATCTCATGTACAGCTACCACCTGTCTAGAAATTTGCTTGTTACTGTGGTGCCAAACAGGTTTCGTGAGGCTTCCAGACTGAGATGAACTAGGAAGAAAGGCGTAGCTATATACTGCCAAACAATCAGCCAGTGAAAAGACTATAAATCACTATGCTGTGATTTGTCATATGCCAGGGACCAATTCCACAGCTGCTAACAACAGTAGTTGTGAACGTGTTGCTTTCCTTGCTGAAGAAAGGAACTCCCAAATCCCATGACAGTTCTTATACTTACCACTAGTCCTGACATCCTTGATGAATCCATTCTGGGAAAGGAAAGAGAAATGAGACCTCATAATTTTACCTCCTAATTCTTGATGTGCATTGGTTTTGTTCTATTGCGTCTTGTTGGCTTGACTGTCAGTCAAACACCTTAAAGGCCCAATGATCCTTAGGTGAATTGTCTACCTTACAGGGTTCAGCTTCACCCCAACTTTCTCCTGTGATTTTGGGATCCCTTTTACTCCATCTTTTCCAGGCAATACATACTCAGGGAATTGTGAGTCTGGGGCTGGAGGTCAGAAAAATAGTTTTCATTTTATTACTATGCAGTTAACTGGTTTCCCCTTCCTTGAGCAATCGTCTAACTTCTGTGGTCAAAGATCTTATTTACTAATACATGTTTAGTAAGAATAGATGCTGCTAAATTAAGAAGCCTCTAAGGTGATACACAAGTTCCCATATTCTGTATTTGCAGTTTTAGTATCAATCAAAGCAAATACTCGTTTGTCAGGCCTGTCACATTTGTGAAAACACACACTCCTCAGACACATGCACCAGTACTTAGTGTGGTAGTGCTGGGTTTCCTTTGGAGATAGATAATTTTCTTATTCCCTGACCTTGGGATTAGCTGCACTCATAGCCTCTGCTGCAGCTGCTATATTAAGCATTAAGTGTATCTCCTCTTTTTAAGGGAAGCAGTATTGCCTAAAAGAACACACAAAAGAATTAGGTTTATGTTTTTTAATATGGTTATTTCAGTATTGAGTTAAAAAACAGAACAAAAATCATTACTGTCAATTCAGTTCTGACTCATAAGTGACCCAGTAGGACAGGGGAAAGGTGCCCCATAGAGTTTCCAAGGAGCACCTGGTGAATTTAAACTGCTGTCTTCTTGGTTAGCAGCTGTGTCGCCTAACCACTATATGACCAAGGTTTCCTAATACTGGGTTAAGCACAGAGAAATAATAGAAAGAAGAATATCAAACTGATTATATGGGGGTGTTTTAGAGATGACGTACATGAAAAAGTTAAGAGTAACTTCTTTATATGGAAATGAAAGGGACAATTCTGTTGCTGCCAAATCCCACAAATTAATAAGCGGATATGGCTATGACTGTCTAACAGATATGATGGACTAGAACTTTGCTTCCTGTCAGAGGCTATAGTTGCTGGCACACAGCTCCAATCCTGTGGTGTCCACATCCTCCCTAAATGATCCAGTTCCTAGCCTGTTGAAGATGTATGTCATACCGTGTGTACACACTCATTTATTTTGGATACAGACTTGTTTTTTCAAGCAGTAGTCTTTAGAAATTCTTAGAGAGTAAACTGCAGCATGAGCGTCACTCTTAGTCATCCTGTTTGGGATATTTACAAGCATCCAGCCCAGTACCAGGAAGGTACCAGTTCTCAGTAAACTTGACTGAATCTCATCTGTCACAGAATTTGTTTGCAGATTTAAGATTGTCAGAGTTGAAAGGTATGGAAAGACAGATAATTAATGAATTTATTTCCCAGTGTTATCAGAAAGCAAACCCACAAAATCAACACCAGCCTAAGAGTTCCTTAGTCGACTTTTCAGTATTTTGTAACGTGCAAGATTCTCTTATAAATCAAGGGTGAAATCAGTGAAACTAATTGCACTTATACTTGGATTATTCTGGAAGAGCCCATTTGGCATAGTGGAAATGGCAGATGTTTTTCACTAGTTCGACCTGCATTCATACTCATATCCACTGTATTGCTGTGTTACCTTTTGGCTTCTTGTTTTTTTTTTTTTTTTTTTTTTTTTGCTTTATCTACTTTGTTATTGTTGTTAGGAATATATATATAGCAAAGCATATACCAACTGGAAAATTTTTTGTGTACAATTCGGTCACATTAATTACATTCTTTGAGTTGTACAGTCTTTCTTATCCTCTTCTTCTGAGTTATTTGTTCCCCATTAACAGAAACTCACTACCCCCTATCTAATCTCCTAACCTGCTGTTGTCAGCTCGATCCCATATATACAGTTCTCAGAAGAGCACACTGCTCAAGGCTGATGTTTGTTAAGCTAAACTGTTGTTTGATTTTAAGAAGAGTTCAAGGGGTAGAATTGGCTTAAGGTTTAAAGATGATCTCAGGGAAATAGTTTCATAACATTATCCAGCCTCTATGACTCTAGAATGTCTGGGGTCCATGAGAATTTGCAATTCTTTTCTGAGTTTTCCTTCCAAGGACATAATTTTCACAGAAGCAGATTGCCACATCTTCCTCCCACCCAATGGCTAGTGGGTTTGACCTGCCAACCTTTAGGTTACAGCTGAGTGCTTAACAACTGCACCACCAGGGCTCCTTTTCAAAGCACCATAGCCACTTGTGTATTTTGGGGGTAGCGTTTATTAATTCAGCTTTCTGAAGTTATCTTTCCATTCTTTTAAATTCTGATTTTTTTTACGTCCCTCTCATAGAACCCAAATACCTCTTTATTCACCATCTCACGTGCTGGTAGAATGAGAGTGATATGTCTGTTGTGAAGGTTTAAATATAGTATATGAACAGGGTATGGAATACAGTGGACAATGAACAGTGTGAATTATCACCATCATGGTTAATAATAACCAGAATTAACCTCGAAGGGAAGAGTAGGATAGCAAACAGTACATGACATGCTTCAGAATTTTTCTGGGATAGAAGACCCCTGATCAAGTAGTTATTGTTTTTGGTGGGCCACTTGCTTAATCACCATGTGTTCATCCAGCGATTCGGGTCCCCTCCGCGTTGCGAAGACGCCGTCTCCGCCTGAGGAGCCTTCACCCATCTCGAGCCCGGTAGCTAGTCCGAATCACACGCTAGCACCTGTGTCTCCTACACCAGCACGGCCTAGATCACCTTCACAGGTAGGACGAGACCAAGTGTACTGGGTGGTAGGAGGTCTCAGGGTAAGACTGTCACATCTAGGGTAGTCCGTGATGCTGGGACATTAACAGGAATTTACAGCTGAGGAGAGTATAAGATGTGAAGCTACAAGCTTTGTGACAGTCCCTAGGAATTGACTTATTTCTCACGGTTGAATTTTTATATTTCTTTCCATGCTCTATGCTTGAGTGTGTTGGAACTTCTAACCATGTTCTCAGAATGCATAGGCTGGAGTATTGGTCTCTTCTCTCAACTCATGTTCAGAATCCTTTCCTGCAAGGCTCTATGTAATTCTGTCTTCTCCAAGCAAACTTCCCTCCTGTAGCTTGCGTGTTATACTAGGACACGTACTGCCACATCACCCACAGTGTCACCCACAGTGTATTGCACATGAGTAGCCATTCAGTAAAATGAAATTCCTGTGCTAAAACTTGTCATCCCTAGTCTAAGTCAAGCTTTGTGTGTATGTGTAGTGAAACTGAAGAAAGTCTTAAGAAGATACGTGCAAGAGATGGCCTCTGAAGTTCTAACTGTTCAAACTACTGTAGTGGAAGGTGAAACGGCTGCTGCCTGTAGCCAGTCTCCGTGATAAGCTGGCTTGATTTTAGTTCTGAAATTCTAATTTACTGCTGAAGTGAGAGATCATTTTCAGTTTACTTTGGGGAAGGTATTGCTTCGGTTCAACCGTAAAGGTATGAGTCCTAGTCCTGAGGCTGTGTGGCCAGCACTTACATGGAGATGGATGGAGTCGTCTTACAGCCAGAGTTCTCTTGAGACTGTTTTGGTCAGTGCTCGGGCAGTCACTCAAGTAGGCAGTAGTCTTTACCTGCCTCAGGTAGTCTTATTTCTACATGTAGATCTAAATTACAACCAGTGTCCAGTCTGTTCACCTGACTTTGTTCATGTGACATTTCTGCATGTCTCACACATCATCTTGGACAAAATTAACTCCAGTTTGCTTATGTTTAATGCTTCCTAGACAAGAAAGGGGCCTCCTGTCCCACCTCTGCCTAAAGTGACCCCGACAAAGGAACTGAAACAAGAGAATATCATCAACTTCTTCGAGGACAACTTTGTTCCGGAAATCAGTGTGACTCCTTCCCAGGTCAGTACTTGCCTGGAGCTGGGGTGTCTGTGAAAGCATCAAGCAGGAAGGAGTTTTAAGGATCAGCTCTGGAGAACTGGCAAATGTTGGAGCCAACAGTATAAGTTTAGTTGCCATTTAGGTTTATTTTAATTACCTCCTATGTCTAAAGCATTCTCAAGTGAGAGACATACAGTATTTAAAAGTACTCTTTTTTTTAATGATTATTAATAGTAGTCTATACTTAGTGCAGGAATTTGAAAATAACTGCAAAGTATGAAATGAAGGATTTTAAAAGTCACAAAACGATACCACTCTGACATGACCACTAATGTATTTGGTCTATTTTATTTATTTTTTTCTGGGTATATGTAGATTTTTGCTATGTATTAATGGCCTTTCTGCTTAATTTTATTAAGCATTTTTTTTCATGTCATTATGTTTTGCTGCCAAAAAAAATGTTCAGCTATATTATTCTATCAAATAGATGGACCAGACATAATGTATGTCACCAAGTACTGTTAGACACTCAAATGTTCTTTTACTTCAGTAGCATCTGAGCAAGCATATTTATATAGGAATCCCTGTTTGCACCTTCATGTGGTCTCTTTGTTAGGTATTCCTTATAGGAGAATTAAGAAAGAAAAAGAAGGAAAGAAAATTTGCCGTCTGATTCAGAGTAATACTGTGCTTCATAGTGTGTGCAATAGCTATGAGCTTTGGGAAGTAGATTGCCAGGTTTTTCTTTCAAGGCACCTCTGCCTGGGTTTGATTCTCCATCATTTCAGTTAGCAGCCAAATATTTGAAGTGTTTATTAACCTATAGGAGAATGAAATGAAGGTAAGTGAAAGTTTTCTATGGCTCTTACTTTTCAGCATGATCATAACCATTTCATGATTCAGCCAATGGGAAAGTCAAAGTTCCCACTGCTTTTGAAGACACTCAGGTGATAGGCTCTAACCAAAGATCCCCATGGGCAACATACGGGATTTTCTCTGCTAGAAGCTTGGTTTCCAGGGTTCAGAAACCATGATGACATAGTGGTTAAGTGCTACATCTGCTAACTAAAACGTTGGCAGTTGAAATCTGCCAGCAACTCCTTGGAAACTGTGTGGGGCAGTTCTACTCTGACCTATAGGGTCACTATGAGTCAGAATCGGCTCGACAGCATTGAGTTGGGTTTGGTTTAGAGGCTTACTTATCTCATGGCCTTTTGACTTCTAGAACTGCCCTGATGTCATTTAAGCCATGTCTTTAAGAGGAAAACTACCCAAAAAACTTATGTCATTTGATATATGCCACAAATGTTTTCTGGGTTAGTATTTGTGTTTTATTAGAGATGGTAATGCAATGCTGTTATGCTGAACACATCAATAACAACTATGTGCAGTATCACAATTACAGTCACATCCCACTGATAGCGTAGCACATCACTTATTGAAAACGTGTCCATAAGAGGAGCTCATAAAATACTGAGTTGTAATGCAGCCAGAAGTTGTAATTCATTATCCCTTTCTGAGAGCCTTTGTCAAGGAATGTATACTTTTAGCCATTGTTTTCTCTCTTGTGTTATCTGTGAGTTGATTAATTTAGCTAACTAGGGGTCCTAATGTGATTTAGCAGCTCCTTTTGAAGAGGAGGAAACACAGGTGGCACAGTGGTTACATACTACAGCTGCTAACCAAAAGGTCAGCAGTTTGAAAGCACCAGGAGTTCCTTAGAAACTCTGTAAGGAAGTTCTGCTCTGTCCTGTAGGGACACTCTGAGTCAGGATCAACTCAGCAGCAGCGGTTTGGTGATTTTGCTTGAAAAGAGGTCAAGTTGTATGTTTATCAATGAATAGGCAACTTATAGGTCTGGACTTGCTCAGATGCTGCCAGAGATCACTGTCTTAGAGTCAGATAACCTTACCCCATACCCACCAATTGCCCTGGCAGCAGACATGAGCAACTTTAATCTCCAGGAATGCTGCCTTTCGTACTTGCTACTACGAGTTTTGTTTTCTCCTGGGCTATATCAGCATTCAAGTGGAGCATGGCCTGTGGTGATAACACCCTTACTCAGGTCGCGTTCGCCTGACTCTCCCAGAGCAGCCTCTCAGATCCATCTCAGATGGAGAACTTGTCCATGGATGCCTCATGGACTTAGGTGAGGACACCTCTGCTTGGTAGACTAGGCAACTGAAGTAAAGAAAACAGGACGCATAGATGAGGTCTGCAGCAAGAATGGGATTCAGAGTGTTCCTTCTCTTGGAAAAATTGTGTTTTTTTTTTTAGTTTGTTGGTTCACAGATAAGGGTCTGTCAGGGTGAGTAAAAAAGAATCAAAGCACTTCTGAAAATTACAGACACCTAGAGAGACCTCTGAGAGCTTTTACAAGATCAGCTTTTGCTGGTAGTGTTGATTGAGGGTGATGAGGAAAATGAAAAGCTGTGGGAGAGAAGAGGAAGCACATGTCACAGTGAAATATTCCCACCTGTGGCTCCCCCTCTGAACTGGGAGATTCACCTGCCTCAGCTTGGCCAGTGCTTTGTGCATGACTCCAAGACTGTTGGAAGGGGAGAAAAGCCACTCTCCACTAAAAACTCACTGGTGACTGTACTGGGCCAATTAGTTTGCCAAGTGAATGGTGCAAATGGTTAGCAGCTGGCTGCTAACTGAAAGGTTGGAGATTTGAGTCCTCCCAGAGGTGCCTTGAAAGAAAAGCCTGACCATCTACTTCTGAAAAACCAGCCACTGAAAATCCTACATAGCTTAGTTCTACTGTGATACACATGGAATCAACTTGATAGCAACTGGTTTTAACCACTAGAAACATTATGGGGTGCACTTTGGAGATTCTGCTTTATTTATATGGTTTTTCTTTTAATTTGGGGAAGAAGCAGGCAGGGGTTGCCATCTTTTTTCTAAGTCTGAGAGGCGGTGCGGCTCCAGCACCCAGACAATAGTATCTGACTAGAAGCATTTTCATCAACTAAGTGATCATTTGTCTCATGTCAAGCGAGGACATAAAGCACAGGTTTCTATTTCAGTCTCCTTTCTGGATTATTGGGTGATACAACTTTGCTATGTTTAAAAAGTACACACATCCTTCTTTTTCCTGAAAATGTTTGACAGTTTTCTCAGTTGCTTTTTGCTCTGTACATACAGAGTCATTTGATGTTCCTTCAGCTTTCTTGGGTCCCACCCAGCAGACTCTGAATCAGTGGATTAGGAGTAGAACCTGAGGATATATGTTTCTCTTTTTATTTTTTAAAAAATATTTTATTGTGCTTCAAGTGAAAGCCTATAATCCAAATCAATTTGTCATATAAAAGTTCACACACATGCCACTATTCAACTTTAACAACTGCCACCCACTCCCCCGTGACAGCACACTCTTCCTTTCCACCCTGTACGTCCTGTATCCATTCGACAGACTGCTGTCCCACTCCACCCTCTCATGTACCTCTGGACAAGAGCTTCTCAGCCAGCCTCATGTATATATTTAAGCCCAAAAGCTCATTCTTTGCCAGTATCATTCTGTGGTTCAGTCCAGTCCAGTCTTTGTCTGAAGAGTTGGCTTTGGTGCTGGTTAACAGTTCAGGGGCCATGTCTTCAGGGGACCCTCTAGTCTGACAGACTTTCTGAGCATCTACATTTGTGATAAGCTCGTGGGAGATGCTGATGGTACTAGTGTTGGGAATCACACTGGAGAACCGCTCTTCTGAGCCATTAGAATCCTATGTCTTATAAAAATAGGTGCCCATTAACCAAGTGCCAAAGTGAATTACATTTCTTCCAGGAAAATATGCAGCTCAGTAAAATGTATGCCATTGCCAACCATTTAAAACTCTCCATGTAAAGATAATGTGAGTTAAAATGCCCTATACTTAGGGCTGTTGGACAGATGCACACAGACATGTGTTTATAATTCTAGATGTGCTGATCAGATTTTATGTTGATCTGCATATTATAAATGGATGGATTGTCTCATCTGGGTAATTGTTTGGCAGTGCACAGATACATAGATAAAAGAGTAAATACCAGTGCTGGGGGAAAATGAGGTACAGCAAGGAAGCAGAGGGTTGAAAACTGAAATGTATCTGAACAGGTTTTCTCACTTTTTATGTATTCAGTGTAACATGGAGTGATTCTTTTCCTTTCTTAAATATTTTTTTTGTTTCTAAATAAGTTATCCTACATTTAAAAGGTAGATTATATGCCCCAAGTTTGTTATTTTTCTCTTGTGCTTCATGGGGAAGAAAATAACTTCTGTTAATCCCACCCATAAACTCCCAATGTAGTGATTGACGTGTACCCCATCTCTGTTGGGTTTGTGTCATTTGCGCGCCAGACAGCATCACAGTGGAATTCTTCCTGAGTGTGTCTAAGGATTGAAAACAGAAATCCATCAGGGATACAGAGCCCTCTAATGGCCCAAATCTTAAATAAAACATAGGTTTTTTTTTTTTTTTAAGGGAGGAAAAATTCTCACTTGTTTGGAGAAGACTGATTTTCAGAGCCAAGGGCTTATCTTGATTTTCTGTTCTACATTTATAGAAATGAACTTGCCAGTGGATAAACCTGTTCTTCCCTATTTTCTCCTCCCAAAACTTTAGTAGAAAGAAATTTAATGTGATGTGTGTGCATGTGTTTTCCTGCATTATTCCTTTAAAATTGTGTTTTCCAAAGTTATTGTTGAGGAACAGTAGTCATACAATTAGTTTCATGAGGGCTAGGGTGCGTCTGACATAAGCCATGGTATTTTCAGTTGCCTCACATGCATGCAAAAGCTGGACAGTGAATAAGGAAGACCAAAGAAGAATTGATACCTTGGAATTATGTCATTGGTGAAGAATATTGAATATACCATGGACTGTCAGAAGAATGAATGAACCTGTCTTGGAGGAAGTACAGCTAGGATGTTCCTTAGTGGCGACGGTGGTGAGACTTCACCCCATGTACTTTGGATATGTTATCAGGAGGGATCAGTCACTAAAAGAGGACACCATGCTCAGCAAAACAGCATGACAACAAAGAAGAGGAAGATCCCCGATGAGCTGGATCGACACTGTGGCTACATCAGTGGGTTCAAACTCAACAATGATTGTGAGGATGGTGCAGGAACAGGCCAGGTGTGGTTCTTTTGTACATAGGATCACCATGAATTGGAGCCAACTTGACTGCACCTAACAATCAGGAACAGGTGACCCAATATACAGGGTATGACTCTGTAGCAGATATCTTCCACTGTCTTCCCTAAGTCTTCTCCCAACAACCATGTTGCATATTTTCTCTTTAATAAAATTGTCTGCTCTACATGTCCAGAAAGTTGGTTATTGAACACTCCAACTGGATTCTTTAAGCCCTGTTCATCATTTCTGTTGGAGTGAGTGCTTGCCATGCTGGAAGGCAAAGCATCAATACAGCCTTCCAATCATATGAGGACCAGGAACCGTTTAACACCATTAACTTTCTACTTTGATTGCTCTGTTTTCCAGCCTAATGTTGCATCTTGAATTTTAAGGTCATGAAATCATCCTATTTTCCTTGGCCAACTGAACTGAAATAGATTTTCAACTTATAAAATAAGTTCATGAAATGACTCTTTCTTTCTGCAACTCTGATGCAGTCAGCCTATAATTAGGCACTTACATGTTACTTGCTGGGATAGCTGTAGCTTGTCTTTCTTTTCAAAGGTGCACATTTCTGGGCCCACTCTCTCTTCTTTTACTTGACTTTTTTTCTTCTTTTTGAAAGTAAACATGTGAACTTTGTTATAAGGCAGATGAAATTAGTAAATGAAAATCAGCAAGGGGTAAAAATTACACAGTGCATTTCAGTCTCAAATGTAGTCAGTATATCTGCCTGGGTGAAGTATGCTGTATGACCCCATTCCTTGGGCAAAAATACCAAGTTCCCCAGTTTATCACTGTGAGTTCTGATATATGTTTAAATTGTTGTGTTTCTTTGACCTCATGATCTTCTAAGGTTCTCAGATCCCTCTAACAATTTCTAGAGTTTTCCTCCCTCCACTTCCCCCACTTTGCATCTTTTATTCCACTACTTAGTAGGGGTTCTCAAGATGTCCCAATGTCTGCTGAAGCACACGCCTTTCAAATCTGGTTGATAGAAATAAGCACTGTTTCTGAGCAGATATAAGCACTGGGCAAGGCAGTCTTTAAGTCTTTTGGGCATTTCTTTCCTGGACCCAGGTAATTTCTTCAGATGCATATACTTGTCAAGTATTTTGCTGAACACTCTAGGGAGATCCTCTTCATGTCACTGGGATCTTCTCTCATAGTGCTCTCCTCCCTAGTATTCTGTTTAGAGAACCTGACCCATGGTGGTCTTCCTGATCTTCATCTCTGTCTCCACAATTCAGGCAGTCTGCCAGGTTATGCTTAGGTTTGCTGGGATTCCTGTCCCTCTCGTATGATGTGAAACACTCAAGACAGTAATGAGGTTCAGTCGTAGGGATTGCTTTGTTTTCCTCTCTCCAGAGATCTCTACCCTTGAATGACTGATGTTGTGCCTTTTAACCCATTGTTTAAAAAACTATGTTGTCCATCTTATGGTTTCTTCAGGTGAATTTTTAAATAGTTTTTTTTTTTTTAATTGTGATTAAGTGGAAGTATAGAATCCAAATTAAAGTTGCATGCCCAACTATCTTCAGCTCCTTCGCTCTCCTGCCTGCAGACAGCACACTCCTCCTTTTCATCCTGTTTCTAGTATCCTTTTACAATCTCCTGTTCCCTCCTCTCTACCCTGCTTCTCTCCCATCTAGAAAGAAACCAGAAGTACAGCATCCTGTCAATGCATAGAACCATAAAGTACATACACCATATGGTCACATTGTATCTCCAAGTGCAAACCATTTTTGTCTGAAGAGTTGACCTCAGTAGTGTCTTATAGACAGGGGCAGCAGTAGGTCTAGGGGCTATGCTCCCAGGAGATCCCCCAGGCTATCGAACCATTAACTGTGGTCTTTTAGTAGAGTTCTTGAGCTGTACCCCTCTTTGTCTTCTTTTGCCACAGAGATTCAACTTGTGTGCCCCACTACAGCTGTCTTTAGGGGTGGCCAGGCACCATCTGGCTCTTCCAGTCACATGTTGATACAGTCTCCCATTCACATGGGTCCTTCTGTCTCCTGGGCTCTTTGTCCCTTGTGTCTTTGTTGTTCTCGGTGATCATCTGTTCCAGCTGAGTTGGGACACTTTGCTGTACCTCAGATGGCAGCCTGCTAGCTTTTAAGACCCAGGCACAACTCACCAATATGGGGTGCAGAAGAGTCTCTTAGCAATAGGCTAGTTATACCAGTTGGTCTCAGTGTTCCCTGAGAGCATGGTCCACAGAGCCCACCCCTACTACTCTATCCTTGCAACATTGGGTTAAGGTTAGAAGAGTTTTCAGTTTATTTTGAAGTCCAGTTAACTTGATCTTTTTACTGTATGCTGTCACTGATTTCACCCAACCAAGTGTCTATCAACTGTCTAATCTATGACCAACCATCTCCCTCCCTCCTCACCCTTGTAGCCACTGACGAGTCTTTTCTTCTGTACACAAGTCTATTTTTAAGTCCCTTTAGTAAGAGTCTCATAAAATATTTGTCCTTTTGCTGGTGACTGATTTCACTCAGCATGTCTTCCAATTGAAACCAGGTTATAAGATGCTTCCTAAAATCGTCATTGTTCTTTATCATTGCATAGTGGTCCATTGAGTGTATGTACTGTAGTTTGTTTATCCATTTCATCTGTTGATGGGCTTCTGGGGTTGATTCCATCTTCTTGCTATTGTGGGCTGTGCTGCCATAAACATTCATACACGTGTATCTGTTTGTGTGACAGCCTTTATTTCTGTAGGATATATTCCGAGCAGTAGGATTACTGGAGTGAATGGTATTTCTATTTCCAGCTTTTTAAGGAAGTGCCAAATTGCTTTCTGTAGAGATTGCACCATTTTGTATTCCCACCAGCAGTGTAGAGAGTTCCGATCACTCCACAGGCTTTCCAGCATTTGTTGTTTTGTGTTTTTTAGATCATGGCCAACCTTGTGGGGGTGAGATAATATCTCATTATAGTTTTGATTTGGATTTCTCTGATGGCTAATTATTGTGAGCATTTCCTCATGAGTCTTTTAGCTGCCTGGATGTCCTCTTGGGTGAAATATGTGTCCATCTCCTTTGCCCATCGCTTAATTGGGTTATTTACCTTTATCTTGTTGGTAATTTGCACTGCCTTGTAGATTATGAATATCAAATATTTGCCAAATATTTTTTCCCATTCTGTAGGTAGTCTTTTAATTCTCTTGATAAAGTCTTTGGATGAGCAAAAGTGTTTGATTCTTACTTGCCCCATTTTATGTACCCAGAGTAAGTAAAAAACACATTAAAAAATAACATTTGCATAGAACAAAGTTATAATCATATGTGATGTACAGGTAGTAGATTCAGGCATTTGTGACTGCAAGATTAGTGAGGCAGAAGAGCTTTGTTTCTAGTTTTCAATGAATTTTCGGTTTTACAGTAATATTACTGATGTATCTGTTCTTATGAGATGCAATTTTGGGCTTAAAACTTCAGAATCCCTGTATGGCACAAATGGCTGAGTATTGGACTACTAACTGAAAGAATGGTGGTTCATACTCACTCACTCTGAAGTGCCTCAGAAATAAGGCCTGGTGATCTACTTTCAAAAGGTCACACAGCTTTAAAAATCCCATGGTACAGTTCTACTCTGCATACTTGTGAATCACAATTGACTTCATGGCAACTAAAAACAGCAACAGCAACAGAGCTTACTTCCCTTGCATACTAATACACCTGAATGGAAATGTTTTACACCATTTAGAATTGCATCCCAGTTAAGGCACCATTAAGAAGTTTTTATATTTAGCTGTTACACAAAGTCTTACAGTTAAGTCCACGAACTTAACTTTTCTGAGTGCTCCTTACCTCATTGCTGAATATCACTATGATCACCATTGAAGTACTCCCGTGGGAAGCTTTGCACTGATGCCTGTGCCTAGTCCACCCTTCAGAGCAATTTTGGAACCATTTCTGGAATGGCCATTGCATATGGGGGCAAAGTGGCAAGTTCACAAACTTAAATTTTATAGTTGTCTGTGAGGCAGTTTTTGGCCAGTAAACAAATAATTGCATTGGAACACTGTTCCTACTCCCCTGATCTGGCCCCCAATGACTTTTTCCCTTCACCCAAAGATAAAGGGAATATTAAAAGGAAGACATTTTGATGCCATTCAGGACACCAAGGGTAATACAATGACTGCTCTGATGGCCCTTCCAGAAAAAGCGTTCCCAGATTGCTCTGAAGGATGGACTATGCGCTAGTGTCAGTGCATAACTTCGCAAGGGGAGTACTTTGAAGGTGACTGTAGTGATATTCAGCAATAAGGTATGTAGCACTCTTTATAGAATGAGTTTTCAAACTTAAATGGCAGACCATATATTGATGGCATTAGACATAATGAAGCCTGGCAAGTCTTAAGAGTTTGGGACTTAGATGGACTTGAATTTAAATTGTAGTTTTGCCATTTGTCCACTGTGTAATCATTTTTTTGTTTTCTAAAGAATATAGTCCTTAGTTTCTCTTTCAGATAGTTGTGGTTTTGTTAATAAGTATTGTCACCATAATCATTATCTCAGTGATGGGTGGCAAACTCACCTTAAGTAATGAGGCCACAGATTGTATCCTTCTGAAATCTTGGCAAGTAAATTTTATTGTCACCCTGGCTCCTTTTGATCATAAGGACAACTAGGTTCTTCTGCATTATAGGTAAAGCAGCCAATAGCAACAGTCCTAAATTTATGTCTTACGTATCAAAGGTCAGTTAATTATTTTCATTTACTTAAGTCAGTATGTCATTACAGTGTGTCTGGTGTGGAAAAAAAATCTGATTTTTTAAATGCAGTATCATGTTCTTTAGTAATACTGTATTATAAATTCCTTACTACTTATTTCACTAATTGATTTAATGAACTAACGTGCTCCCCCCTGCCTTTTTTTTTTTGAGATACAATAGTCAACAATCAGGTATCATATAATGAAGTTCATAAAAAGCTAGATCAATTATTTTCCTAAAGTCATTAAAGTTAAATAACTCTGCAAGTCAACTATTCTCATAATAATATGCATAAGAAATCAACTGACAGCTCAGTGGTTTATTATAATGAATATTTATTTCTCTAAGTCTATGATTTGGCTGGGGCCAGCTGATCTAGACTGAGTACAGTTGACCTTGGTTGGCTTCAAGCTGCAGGCTGAGTCCAGGTCTCTGCATGCATGTCTCATTCTCCTTGCGCAGTGGCTACCCAAGAATGTGCTTTTCATGGTCAGTGTTGAAATTAAAATAACTAACTAATGTGTCAACCATGGAAGTCTTTTAAAACTTTTGCTTACTTCGTGTTCATTAAGATCCATTGGCCAAATCATGATATATGGTCAATTCCAAGTCATGCATAGGGAAGTAAACTCCACCTATCATAAGGCCAGGGCAAGGGTAGGCATGAGATTTTATATTCATATTGCATACATGTAGCTGAGGAGACCTAGTATTTTAAAAGATAAATTTAGGTATCTCCAGGAGAAGGTACCTCATGAAAATAGCATAGAACAATATTCTAATTGATCATATTTTTCCTTTGGTTGTTTACCCTCACTGTGGTTTTGACCTCTGTTCACCTTTCTTAGGGCATATGCCAGGTTAGAATTCTAGCTTTTGATGGTAAAATACACTGTAAGATCAAGTTTACAACAGGCTGAAGATTGTTGGGGACCATTTAATCTGCGTTAATGAAGGTGTAACGTAGGGAACAGGAAAAAAGGAATATTCTCTTGTGTTCAGGGAAATTGTATCTCACTGTTTTCAGCATGTAACAGCATGGTCAGGCCTTTCTTGACTTTCAAAAGGAATTCTACATGAATGTTGTTAGCTATTGTCAAGCTAGCCCTTTACTCACAGCAGCCTCATGCACAGTAGGATTGGACTGTTGTGATCTCTAGAGTTTTCATCAGTTGATTTTCAGAAATAGATTGCCAAGCAGACCTTTTTCCTAGTCTGTCTTAAAATGAAGCTGGCTGAAATCTATTCAGCAACATAGCACCGTGCAAGCCTCCACTGACAGGTGAGTAATGGCTGTGCATGAAGTTCATTGGCCAGGAATTGAACCCAGGTCTCCATTACGGAAGGCAAAAACTCTTGTTTTTGCTCTTTATATGGTTTTGTCAAGATACTCTTTGAATAAGGGTGCCTTAAGGACTAACTGTAAAGGGTTAGTGAGCAAAACCAAATAGAATGCAAGTCTGAAAAAGACAGTTACACCATTTGGAGCACACCCAAACTGTTTTATGGATATTTTATGTTGGTAATCTTATAATCACGTATAAACATTGTTATTAATAATAATAGCATCATTAACTCCAAATCCTATTTTGAATGTCTCCTATGTATTATGTACAGTGCGCTTACTGTCTTTATTACCTATGGTAACCTGCTAGGTATTGTTGTTAGGTGCTATCTAGTCAGTTCCAACCCAGAGACTGTGTACAGTGGGACAAAATACGGTAGGTCCTGCACCATCCTCCTGATCATTGCTATGCCTGAGCCCATTGTTGCAGCCACTGTGTAGATCCATCTCATGGAGAATCTTCTTCTCATTCACTGACCCTCTTCTTTGCCAAGCATCGTGTCCTTCTCCAGGAGTGGTCCCTCTTGATGACATGTCCAATGTATGTAGGACGTATTCTTGCCATCCTATCTTCTAAGGAGTATTCTGACAGTACACTTTCCAAGACAGATTTGTTTATTCTTCTGGCAGTCTGTGTTATGTTTCAGTCTTCTTCACCAGCTCCACAATGCACATGCATCAGTCTTTTGGTCTTCCTTGTTTGTTGTTGTCTAGCTACTAGGTCTTATTACCCCTATTTCACACACAAAGAAACAGAGGCTCAAAAAAGCTGTATTAACTATTGAAGTAGAGCCATCTAGCAAATGCAAAATTGGGATGCAAACTTATTTTGAAATCAGATTCTGAATACAACCCCTTATAATGCAAGGGTGCCTTTCAGCTTGATCTGTAAAATCTCATTTGAGCTTGCTGAGGGGATTGGTGCATCGGGCTCATAATGTAGCTGATGGACACATTTTTGTAGCTGTATCTTTATGGAGAGCTTGGTCACTCTGCTTTTCAGAATTCCTCTGCCGGCCCTCTCACCTCTGTGGGATGAAGGTCTTAGTGGCAACACGGGCAAGCTTTAAGTCAGAGGGCCCTGACTGCAGTCCTGCCTCCATGCCTCCCCTGCCCGAGCTGGGGGACCTGGGGCAATAGACACCCCCCACCAGCCCTATTCTCCAGTCCCTCATGGGGCAGTGCCCTTAGGTTTAATGTAAGGAATAAATTAGACAAAACAGATAAAATACAGTTTGGGAGATGTGGTAAAGTAAATGATTTCAAGGCATTAGTAGCATGGTTATCATTAGACTAAACTGAAGTTAATGTTCATAACAGTAGAAGCTATTAGGCTGATGTCTCAAGTGTAATGAGTTAGCTATATTTGAAAGACACAAGCTCTACTGATATAAAAGTTGGTGAACAATGAGTCTTTTGTTGATTTGGAATTGGGGCCAAGGGAGTCGGTTAACAGTTTCGTGACAGTAATTTTTAAAGAAAGGATCTCGAGAGAAAACTTTCCTTACAAAGTTAAGAAAGTGTATATATGAGGAGTAATCTTGATGCAAGACAGAAAAACAAAGACATAACATGCTGTATGAGCAGTTTCCCCTCTACAGCGAATGAAGGTGTACTAAAAAAGTAGTATCTGTTATGTCATCAGGGTTTTCATACATTTTTAATTCTTTTTAAATTTTATGCCTAAGATTGGTGGAAACTCTGGTGGTGTAGTGGTTAAGAACTGACAACCAAAAGGAACAGTGGTTCTAATCCACCAGGCACTCCTTGGAAACCCTATGGAACAGTTCTACTCTGTCCTTTAAGGTCGCTATGAGTCAGAATCAACTTGACCGCAATGGGTTTGCTTTTGGGTTTAAGATCAACATTAATTAAAGTAACTCCTGTTTTTTAAAGTCTGTATCTCAACTTATTTATTTCTACATAGTACTTTACCAATTGGAGTCCTGGTTGCATAGTGGTTAAGCATTCACCTGCTAATCAAAATACTGGCATTCCAAATCCACCAGCTACTCCTTGGAAACTCTTTGGGGAAGTGCTATCTCCTCTGACCTATAGGGTCACTATGAGTCAGAATCCACTCCACAGCAACGGATTTAATACTTGATCAGTTAGCATGACTCTGTAATTTCTAGGCAGTGCAAAAAACCCACTGCCGTCGAGTTGATTCTGACTTACTGTGAGCCAACAGAATAAAGTGGAACTGCCCCCCGTAGAGTTCCCAACTAGTGCGTGGTGGATTCAGACTGCCAACTTTTCAATTAGCAGCTGTAGCACTTACCTACTACACCATCGGGGTTTCCTTCAGGTGGTCAAAAATGAAGCTTAAGTAAAATATGAACATGTGTTAACAGATTGTATGAAACTCACCTCAGATCTCTTCACCCTGGTACAATTTTTTTTTCTTTTCTTTTCATTTCTTTTCTTTTTTTTTAATTTAATATGACTGAGTGAAAATGTACATTCTCGTGTAAATTTACATGCCCACCTATATGCGGCTTCCACTGCTCTCCCTGTCTGGTGACAGCACCCTATTCCTCTCTGCTCCATACATGTCTCTCATCCTCCCAAAAGTCTCCTTTCCCCTCCTCTCCACCCACTCTCCTTCCTCCAGCCAGAGGTCAGCAGGATGATATCCTAGAGATGTATAGAACCATAAAGTGCTTCCAATATATATGGTCACTCTGCATTGCCAAGTCCAATCCGTTCGTGTCCAAAGAGTGGATCTTCGTTATGATTTATGGGCAAGGGCAGCATCAGGGCCAGGGGCCATTTGAAACTTTTTGTCTCAATAAATTTTGTCACTTGAGCCTAGGTTAGGCCAACTGCAAGTTCATGATCTTCTTATAATACCCCAAGTAAATGGAAGAATGTTAATGTGCAATATTAGAGATTTCTTTTTACTCTTAGGATTTTGGCTCAATGTCATATTGCGCTGAACTCTTCTCTAATCTATAGCATATTCTTAGTGGGACATGCATTTTTTAGTAAATGTTGGAGGATGTGTCACTCATTCTTTCACTCTCCTTTCTTTCTGTCCATCATATACATGTGTACACAGTCCAGACAAGCAATATTAGGGATGAAGAATGGGTCATATGGTAACTAAAACAGGATAGGGTGCTACAGAAGGGATGGGACAGGAGGAGTCATGTCATCAGTGGACAATGGTTGCTTCCCTATGTTACTATAGTGGGTCCAAATTTTGGTCCACTTTTCTGTCTGGCCACCTGAGCCCTTGGAGTTTACAGAGAAGGAGATTCCTTGGATCTTGTTGAAATTAAGAAACATCTGTCAAACATTCTTTTTGTTGGCTGGACTTGTAGCTGAACAAAGGACAGCAGCTGGTATCTTGGACATGCCCCAGGGTGACTAAGATGTATTTAGCCAGAACAGGTGATTTTCCCTCTCGCCACATATAGCTGAGTCACTTAGGGAGTGCTTGGATGTGCCACCCAAATAGTGAACTCTCAGGTATAGTCTAGGGGATATTGAATGGCAGTATTAAAGGGATTATGCGTGGGCTATATCATGAGCTCTGATCAGAGTCAAGCTTATGCATGTTTTGTTTTGCTTTGTTTTAGCAGAATGAAGTCCCTGAAGTGAAAAAAGAGGAGACATTGCTGGATCTGGACTTTGACCCATTCAAGCCTGAGGTAGCACCTGTGGGTTCTGCTGGTGTGACCCACTCACCCATGTCTCAGGTATTAAGTGTTGGAATCTCAATCAGATCAGTAAGATAATGAAAATATCTTTCAGTGATCACTCTTCCTTTCAAATGACTTTCATCTCTTTTACATCTTTTGATTGACGAGTGTTTCTAATGGGAGTAGAAAAAGTGATATTGATAACAGTTCTTTTCAACCTCCCCTCTGCCATTAAGCTTCACTTCCCATAGAGCTGGGATAGCCCACCACAGATTGAGTAATTTTTCATCATGCCCCCTTTTCTGCTCCAGATTTGGGTGATATATTTTATGGCTACCCTAAATAAAAACCTTTCTCTTGGCTTTGGGTTTCATCTTCTTAACAGTTTCTCTACTTTGCCTCCTTATACCTTGTAACTTATGGCATGTTTGAAATAACTCTGCGAATAAGCCCTAAAAGAACTGTTTGCCAGTCTTGACAGTTTTAAACGTGATGACGTCCTCAGCTGCCATCTGCACCAGCTTCCCTCTTTTGATCTGTATCATGGCTTAATGTACAGTTGGCACTGTCTCCCCAAGGTCATGCTTGCTTATCACTTTCTCGCTCTCAGCATTTATCTCTTTACAAAAGTTATTGCAATGCCACTCTGTCAGAGGGCTACTAGTGTGTGCGCTGTGGTGACCTGTGGGTGGTTCTCGCGGTTCTTCTAACCTGTGCAGTTTGAATCCCATGGTGATCCTTAGAAACTCTCTGGGACCGTTCTACTTTGTCCTTATAGGGTCATTACGAGTTGGAATCAACTAGACAGCAACTGATTTGGTATTTTTTGTTGTTGTTGTTTAGCTAACGGAAGGGAGTCAACTAAAAATCCTGACAAAACAGTCATCATTTATATCAATATTTTGTTTTTGGATATGTTTAGGACCTTATATTTGAATTTGGGCAAATCCAAAGATGCAAGAGTATATACTTCAAATTAATTAATGACAGTGTATCAAAAAACTCAACTTAGGGCGTAAGATCCAGCTCGATTTCCTTCGCTTGAGGCCTTCTTGATACATTCCAGTAAACCTCTGGGAAACAGACAGCTCATTATGAATCTCAGTAAATAAGGCTTCTCTCCAATCTGTGTTTTTTTCTGGAATGTGATTGGGGATTTAAAAGCCTTTCTGTTATATAATAGGAATAATAAAAGTAAAAAAATGTCACCCAAACAGAAAATTAAGTAGAGCAGGTACTTGCCTTAAAGATGCTTTGGGAGGAAAAAAAAAAAAAAAAAAAATCCTTTAGATGAAATGTGAAGGAAGCTTTCTCTCTGTATTCCTCTCTGTGAGATTCTTGATTGCCCTGAATATTCAAGGCTTTGAGAAGTCCTGTATTAGTTCTTTTTTTTCCAGATTTGTGTAACTTAAAGTTCCCAAACACAGCATCTTTCATTGAAACTAGTATTCGCTAAAACTAACTTTTGGGAAATGCCAGAGTAATCAGTGCCAGCAAGTTTGAGAAACCTGCCTCAATGGCCACAAAAAGTAGAAGATGGATGTACATATAACTCAGTGTACTTTCTTCTCAAAGGTTTCCCTCTGCTTGCTGTCTGCTACTTGAGTGGCAGAAAGGAAGTTTTCATGGTGGATGCTGTGATGTCTGTGAGTGAGAATCAACAGCAAGTCTGCCTGTAAGCTTGATTCAAGAGAGAAGCCATTTTTCTGTCAACTTGTGATTAATCCATAAATCCAGGAATTTGTGTGGACTTAGGGCTAAAGGGTTCTTTTAGAATGTTTTATTTTCTAAGCAACCTTGGTTGAATCTTCAAAATTCTCACTGCTTCAAATGTCTCACTTCTGAAGAAGATGAGTGACTGTAGTAAGGGAAATCTCTGTGTGCCCCCGTGTTCTACCCTTGGGGCCAGGTAATAAACTGCTCTGGCGCTTGGCTGGCTTGGCTGGCTTTTCATTGGCTGTAACTCAGCTGCCTCACTGCATGCAGAGTCCCCTGTGCTCCAGCTCTAATCATATGTCTGCTCTTGTGCTGATATGCAGGGCCGTAGGCCCAGGTGACAGAGAAGCCCAGTCCGTTAGGTTCTGCGGGCCTCCTTCCGCCTCTCTCCTAGTGGTCTCCCTTACCCGTCACCTGACCTCATGTTTTAAACTGACGTTCCTGCTGCTGCACTGCGATCGTGTAGTGTGTCCACACAAGCCAGCTCATCCTCTCACGATGCCAATTACTGATTAACACAACGTCTCACATGACCGCCTTTCTGTGGAGAAACTGTAGGTGCCACCTGCATTACGCAGAGATGCATGGTAGCTATTTTGATCTGTGATTCTTCAGGGATGTAAAGCAAAGGAAGACAAAACACCTGGGTGATCAGAAAATGCAAGATAGGTGTAGAAGAACCCCCACCTTGTGGTCTTCTGTGGAGCTGTTTACTCTTGCCTCTGAGTTATTTTGTGAGTAGGTGGTGTGCGGCAGACCGCCGAGCTGTCCAGTGATGCAGAGCAGGATTGCAGGGCGGTTAGGTCAGTGCAGCTGATGTGGCTGGGAGCAATCAGAACCTCGGGGCCCTCATTCTCTCCTACAGAAGCCACTTAACAGTGTTACTGTAAAGCATGGGTTTTTAGGCCACCTGCCTAAAAATGAGACGGGAGTAAAGTAAGCGCCCAGGCAGTTTATTATATGCATGCATGCAAGAGACGGGAATTTCGAGTCTTCAGAGCCTGTCCAAAACTATCAAACAAGGTGGAGATATTTAAAGGGGAAGCTACCTGCCATATCAGCACAGGGGGTTGGGGGTCAGAAAATCAAGAAGAGCAGCTGGGGGTAGCACCGTTCCAGGGAGCAGGCCAGGAATAATTTGCACATCAAAAGTTGGGGTCTGGAAGCTCTTGGCTATCACTTGGGGCTGTCACAAAGTGGTACCTGGTACTTCCACTCGGTGTCTCCAGTCACCTCCCCACTCATTTGATGTTTCCAGAGAAGCTGTAAAAGCTACAAAGATGTTATCTGTGTGATTTCCGGGGCCTGGTAGTGTGAGGAAGTCAGAAATTTTAAGATAAGCAAATAAAATTCAGTTTTATAGAATTGTTTATAGACAGGTAAAGAATTAGTCCTGACTGTCTATTTTAATTTCCCCTTTGAACACAGGGGCCTGAAGATTACCCCCCGTGCTTCCCTCCTGCTTCAACAGGAGGTGTGTTATCTGATCTGGAAACTATTGTAACAGTCATATTTGTAAGAATGGAGTGCCGAAGTCTATAGTTTGCTCTTTGTATTTAATGATTCAACACAAGTGGATAAATAGGAATCCATTCTAGTCATAAGGATATAGATAGATAAGGATATGGCTTTTGCAGCAATTCATAATCACAAAGGAAGTAAAGAAAGAAGAGTTGTCTCCATTCCTCCCCCCACACAGGAGAAGCTATTTGAACCATCTAGATTTATTCTCTGAGATCAGTAAGCATCATAATTAAAATGCCAGTAGTAAGTGGAATATCTTTATTTCTTAGAGAAAACTTTGCTAACTTCCATGATTACTTATTAATTGAACTGTGTGTTATATTTTGACATAATAAAGAAGAACTCTTCCATCAAACAAGTTATAACGTGTTCATTATTCCCAGTCATCTTGAACGTGTTATGTGGGTGAGCCCACACATGCCTGGGGAAATGGAAGGCATCGAAAATGATTAGAATATGTATTTCCTCAAAGAAATCAGTGATGAGCCCTAATAATCCCGGGATACCTTTCTTACTTCATTTTAGTGGGATGTGTGGGTGTGTGTGTGTAAAAGTAACCCCATTCGTTGTGTTCCAGATATAGTTACCCACCTGTACAGGGTAAAAGCAGTATGCTTTTCTGCTCCATCCAGTATGATTGCCACTAGCCACATGTGACTATTTAAATTTAAATTAAGTGAAATTGTGTGAAATAAAATCTTAGGTCTTCAGTTGTATTGTCATATTTCAAATGCTCACTAGCTGCTTGTGACTTAAAAAAAACAAAGTGTCTGTTGCCATCAAATAGGCCTGTAACGACCATGTGGAACAGAGTAGAATTGTTCCATAGAGTTTTCAAGGAGCAGCTAGGAGATTCAAACTACCAACCTTTTGATTAACAGTGGAATTGTCAACCACTCTGCCACCAGGCTGCCGTGTGTGATGAGTGGTCATCATGTTCTACAAAACAGTTATAGAACGATTTAACATCAAAGAAAGTTCTGTTGATTACGGCTGGCCTAAATGTTTAGAGAACATTCATAATTTTACTTCAGGGACTTTCTGTCACCTCAGATTTTTTATGTGTTTAGGTTTTATATACCTAATTATTTGTTTGTTTGTTTTCAGACATTGCCTTGGGATCTGTGGACGGTAAGAGCACCAAGAACTATGCATTTTGTTATTTCTTGATCCTTACAAATTTGGTAACTCTGTCAGTCAGAACTGACTGAAAAGCGATAGGTTTTTTTATTTTTGTTTTGTTACATTCTTAATGAAATGTAGTCTCCCAGGACAGTCATCAGTCCCCTGCAGTTTCCAGGCGTTACTAGATCTAGAAAGAGTGATGAAGAAAAGAATACTAATGGGCCAGATTTCTGGATGGCTAATGGTCAAGAGTTTGGTATAGTGAACTTTATGCTTGTTCCTATCGTGGCTAGGGGAGATGTGGAGGGTGAAAAGTATGGGTATAAGTTGTTGCTTTTAAGAAAAGTTTTTATGAAAAAGTATAAGGAATGGGCAACTTTGTACACAAAGCAAGCAATTTTTTTCATTAATATATTAAACAATTTAGACAAACAAATACTTCATCCGTAGGAATTGAAGCTTTGCAGCCAGACAGCATTGGGTTTGCCAGGCTCTGTTACTTATGCCTTTGAGCAATTTCTAAAATTTCTCTAAGCCTCATTTTTTCTCCTGAAAAATAAGGGTAATGACAACCTATCTCATAGGGTTGAGTGAGGAATAAATAAGGCAATATTTGTAAAACATTTAACCCAATGTCTGGCATTTATCATTAAATGGTCGTTGTTATTACTGATATATACTCAGCTAATCTGATGTGCAAGGATGTCAGCTTCCAGAATTTAGATTTGAGAAAGAGACACAGAGTTTGCTGGTGGCAGCGTCTGTGCTATGCAGTTAGGAGATGGACCACACCCCTAAAGAGCCACACACTCGGGGGGTAGGACCTTCGCCTGTCCAGCTTTAAAAAGCCATGGATTGTGGTCTTGAGAACTCAGCTTGTTACATCTCTTCTTCCTTCCTGAGAAACAGCAATAGGAAAGTTTTGGTACATCTAGTTATTCTTGTCCCTGGTCTTTGCAAATAACATTGCTGTGTTTTAAGGTGATAGTCCCTCTCCCACTGTAGGAACAGGTTTATACTGAACTGCTTAGCACCCTTGTGGCATCAAGAACAGCCCTCAGTTGTTAGTTGAGAGTGCCAGTGATGAAGTGGTATCATTTATATAGTGCATTGTTTTTACCTGGATATTCACAAGAAGGAATACATGAGTTGACATTCAAGGCATTTTAATTTCAGCTTCAGTGCTACATATTCTTGAGATTAAAGGAATGATGCTAATTTCTAGTACATCTAGGATTTCATATCTTTAGTTGAAGTTATAATGCATTTACCTTCCCTGGATGTGGTGTGTGTAGTAGGGGTGAAGGTATCATCTAGGAGATAGAACTTTGACTAATTCCAAGGACAGACCTGCTAGGAATGGCAACACGGGCAGGTAATAGCTATCTGCATATAATCTCTCATAGTGCTTAATCCTCTCAATTTCCCAGTGCTTTTGCCTTGTGAGCAGAAAATAGCTTTGGACTTGGCAGTACAACATTGGGAGAATCTGGCAGTCACAGTGTTGAACAGCAAATCATTCTCCACCCAGGCACCTACATCAAGGCAGAACCAAATGTGGGATGAGTCTTGTGAAAACTTTATTTAGACATTGTGTCATAACATACAATGCCATGTAATTTTGTGGCCTGCTAGTGTTCCTAGGCTTATTTACTTATTGGAAACTTTGTATTTAAGTTTGCCAAAGAAGAATTGATTAACTAATATAAACATCCTTGTTGATGCTACAAAATGGCAGAGTTTTTTTTTGTGTTTTGATTTGTGCCTGTTTCATAGTAGTCTTGAACAGCATGGGAGCAAAACTCATTCCTTTCGCAAAATCAGTTGTTGGGTTTAAAGTTTAACCCCAGGTTTTGATAAACCCCATAGCCTTCAGCAGTGTGTTTACTCTGGACCTCGGGGATTTAATGCTCTAGTTAATTTTCTTTTGTTTCCTTTATTAAACCCATGCAGACAAGCACTGATTTGGTACAACCGGTAGGTAAATTTTTAGATATTTGTGGATTTTTTTTCATTAATATGCTTTATGTACATGATATATTGTCTAGAATGAGCTATTTCTCATGACATTGCTTGTCACAGACTTAACCTTAAGCCGTTTAATTTAACCACTTTCTAGTTTTATTTAACTGGTGCTACCCTGCTAAAGAGCTTTGTGTTTCTCATCAAATCTTAACCATGATCTATTTCATCTTATGTGTTGTTTTTTTTTTCTTTCCTTTGCTCTTCTGCGTACTCTAAAGACTGAGTCTTCAAAAAGTCTTTCTCTGTGTAACCTGATTATGGAGGAAACACCAGACAGTGGTTTGGCTGAAGAAATTCAAAGATCTCAAATTGACCTAGGTGCATTTACTTGGGGCCCTGATCCTAGTACAGACAGTGTCAGCCAGGAAATCACCCAAGGCAGGTCTCAGGAAGACTCTACAAGTCTCTCTGAAGCTGATCAAACCATGAGATTGTCGACTGGAGACCTTTCTTCTGCTCACTGGCCCATTGTAACTACAGAGGGTGAATGTCTCCTGGAGCCAGCACCACTTGATGGAGATGAACAGTTGTCCCCAGAACCTGATCCTCAGGCTGGATTTGCCATAGATACTTTTATGGATTTGGAGCAGCCTCCTGAATCTTCACTTGACCCAGAGATGGCAGTCATGGAAACTGGTGGCCTGTTCAAAGAAAATCTGGAAGAAGTTAAGAAGGCAGAAGACGACAAACAGAAGATAGAAGATTCTGTGTGGGCAGGTGTGGAGGCGTGTGAAAAGGTAGACATTCGAGCTGTTGATATCAAGGCACTAGAAAGTACAGAGGAATTTGAGGAGAAAGCTTGTGAAGACAGAGACAACAGGGTAATAGATCTTTCTGAGACAATAGAAAAGCAAGACCAAGGGATCTTAAAAATAATTGAAAATAACAGAGATCGAGAACTAGGCGATAAGATTCCAGGAGTAGTCAGTAATTGTGAAATTCTAGAGGGCTCTGGGGATAAACCTGCCCGTCACACAGATATTTTGACTCTTCCTCAGACTGATTCTGTGTCTAGTATTAAAGATGCTAACCCTGAGGGATGGACTTTAGCTAGAAAAGACATAAAGAAAAACCTAATACCTCCTCCTAACCATGATGTAATATATCATGAGGCACAGGACAGTGCCAATACTGAAGAAACGGAGTATGAGCCTGTGCTGTATGCTCCTGGAGGGGGCAGTGATGGAAATCAGGCTGTTGTTGGATCAGTAAAACATGAAGTGGCAGCTCAGTCTAGGAATGATGTTAGTTCTTCTCTTGGAGCTAATACAAACAGACAAGACTGGTGTTCCCATGAGGCAGAAGATTTATTCATAGAATGGTCTGAAAGTACAGTGACTGGGAACTGTAGTCATGCCATTAACTTGCCAGGACTTGCAGAGATATTCTCTTGGGGAAAAGATCCAGGTCAAATTCGGCAGCAAAGCTTGGATTCTGCAGTGAATAATAAGCATATAGTCGGATTCTCTGGTCTACCAGATGGAAAAGCCAGTGGATCTTCCAGTTGCCCAGATTCTGTTAACCACTTGTCTGACAGAGATTTAGGAAACTTAGACAGCTGCTGGGAGCATTTACACATAGTTGAGAACAAGAAGGAGCTGGAGGTGGACTTAACAGCAGCTGTACATGGGGAGCAAGCCATTTCTAGCTGCTGGGAGCAAAGCCAAGAGATAGCTAGACCGTTGGTTCTGGGGACATCCTGGAATACTAGCCCTGAGTGTTCCTCTAGTCCCAAAGACAGTGACACCAACAACTCAGATTTATCTGAAGATGAAATTGCTAACCAAAGATATGGATTGTTGTACCAAGAAATAGAGACTCATAAAGACGAGGTACCTACCCCAAAATGTAGCGTAGACTGGCCAGACTTCTGTAGGTTCTATTTTTCCTAATGTGTCTCACATACTTCATTATCCATCACCCGTCTTCTCTGAGGCCTGTTCAATTCCCCTGTTCAATCCGCTTAACAGAATGGCATGTACTTTTTGAAACACGCACAAACAGAACACAAATAGATTGACCAAAAAAAAAAAAGAAAACAAAAGAAAGGGTAATCACGTTGGAAACTGACAACGTCTACTTTACTGAGTTTATTCTCTCTCTCTTTTTTTTTTTTTGTTACTGCTCAAGCAATAAAAATATGCTACAGCAAGAGCAGAACAGAGTGATTTACTGTGCTTCTAGTGGTTACCCCTTAGTAAGAACACAGGAATGGTTTCTACTCAGACCTATTGAAACTTTGTAATCTCACCATCACCTTGTCCTAGAGATGGGCTCTAGAAACACCTGGATGGCTTCCCAATTCTATCATTGGCCTGAGGGAAAAAAAGAGCTATTAACCTTTCATAGTTCTTGTCTCTTATCATAATCTCATTACTGAGGAAGTGAGTTGTAAATAGCACTGAACCATATCCAAACCCACTGCTGTTGAGGCAGTTCCAATTCATGGTGACCCTATAGTTCAGAGTAGAACTGCCCCGTAGAGTGTCCAGAGAGCACTGGGCAGATTCAAATTGTGAACCTTTTGGCTAGTAGACATAGCACTTAACCTCTATGCAACCAGGGTTTCCCCTATAATTCCAAAATAATCCACCCCTCCCCCCCCTTTTTTTTTTGGTCAGCCTATTTATAATAATACAGTGTGGCTTCTTGTATCACCTATGTCCTCCTGCTCATACCAGCCTTTTGTATTGTTTTGAATTTGTGGTGGTATTTCATTTTCAACTTGTCTAATGGATATTGACCTGTCCTACAAAAAGGGAAGGAAAAAATAACACATCTCTGATTTCTATTTCTCTTTAGGCTACTGGTGGTTCATTTAATGGATTTACCCAGGTAAGAAATCAATTTGTTGGCAAGCTCCCTCTGCTGCGAATGATAGGAGTTTTAGAAGTATGGACCACAGCACCACTGGTATGGCATGATGATTAAGAGCATAGTGTATATCTAGACCCCATGACTTACAACTTGAGCAATGGAGGTAGTAATAATAACAACATCGTATGGTTGTTTTTAAGATTAAGTGAGATAATGTATGCACATGCCAATTGTTTTCTGACTGTATTTAGCACTTATGAACAGATACCAAGTGTTTTCTGACTGTATTTAGCACTGACTACTCTTATTAGCTACACCAGGAGTTTCTTTCTTTCTTTCTTTGTCTTTTTTTTTTAACAAAATAGCTACAATGTTAAATAATTTATGGAAACCCTGGTGGAATAGTAGTTAAGTGCTACAACTGCTAACCAAGAGGTCTATAGTTCAAATAATTATTATCTTCTATTTTCTTCTCAATTCTCACCCTAGGATACACCGTTATTCACAATGCAGACAGACCAGAGTATGATCTCTAACTTGGTAAGTTGATTTTGGTTTGTGCTTTTGGGATTTTGTTAACTACTACTGCATATTCTAATGTAAGCTGATCATTTTAGGTTGTCTAGGACTTGAATATCCAGACTGTGATTGCTCTAGCTCCCTCTTTATTAGAAAACAAAGGGGAAATTTCTATAAAAAATCTCATTGTAACTTATGATTTATATGATTTATATGATTTATAGAGGCTCCATGATCCCAGCATAAATCAAGATCATCTAAATGTTGGCTTCAGTAGATTACAGTTAAATCCACCAGGTACATGGATATTTCCATGTTACTAACAGTTATCTCACTCAGCTGCTAAGTGAAAGGTTGGTTGTTAGAGTCCTTCCAAAGCACCTGAGAAAAAACACCTTTCAATCTACTGAGGAAAAAAAAAATTCACCCATTGAAAACCCTATGAAGCACAGTTCTACTCTGACACGTGAGGTTCCCATGAGTTAGAATTGACTCCATGGCAACTGGCTAATAACTTAAGCTACAAGATTGAAAATGAAGATGCTGCAGGGATTCATGCCTCAAAATAAGATCCTTTTTCTTGAACCTGAAGCTACCACATTTCTCATCAAATCACTTGTTTTTGTGAGTTGTAGAAAGAATTAATGCAGAGTATGAGTCAGAATTGATGCAATGGCAATGATTTTTTTTTTAATGGGTTAGAGACATTAAACCAAGCAAAAACCAAACCACTTGCCATTGACTTGACTCTAACTCAGTGACCCCTTTGTTTCAGATGTGCTCTGAACCCTGTGCCCCGTAGGGTTTTCAGTGGCTGTGACCTTTCAGAATTAGATCACCAGGCCTTCTTCCAGGGTACCTCTGGGTGGATCGGAGGTGCCAACCTTTCAATTAATAGTCAAGTTTTATCACTGTGCCACTAGGGACTCCTGTAAAGACATTAGCTGGGGGTAAAATAGTATCCGTGACACCTGGTTTGCTGATGAGAAGATAGAACAGTTTAGATAGTGGATGTGTAGGAAGGACAAAGAAACACTCTTTTGTTAGAGGAAATTCTAACCAGATCAGTGTTGTTATCATGGAGAATCTTTTGAGCAGCAGTTTTCTAGTTAAGTTGAATGAAAAGACCTTAAGAAAAATCCCTTGTGAGCATGTCAGTGGTAAACGACTGTGGATTTTGGCTGTGTGAGCATTAGTTGACAAGGGTTATCTGTAGCTCATTGGTTTTCTCGAGAGGGTAGTATATGATTATCCCAGCTCCTGACTTTCACATTGGAAACATTGGTTCTGAATTAATGGGGAAAATGAAATTGTCTTTGCCTTGGGGTCAGATGGGACTTGGATTTCAGTGGATAGAATTTTTCTTTTTAGATTGCTTCCTTTCTAAGTCAAGAATTCTGCTCTGGGAGGTTTGTCTTCAAGGTTAATTTGTTAGTTTTTTAAGGCTAGTGTATCTCTAATACCTTGTGAACAGATTGTTGCAGTTTTGCCTTTTGGGTAACAAGATAAAAGGCAGAGTCTGCATGGCCTGCAAGATTAAAGATTAAAGTGAATGAAAGTAGAAATTTTCTGAATGTTAATAATGGAGCCAGAGAGACGCTTGCGTCACATTTAGTGGTGTGTCTCAGCCGGGGTGCTAGAGGTAAGGGTTGTACTAGAGTTTTTATTACCGGTTGTGACCGGATTATGAAAAATGGAGAAATACTCATATAAAAAGAAAGGCCACTGGTCATAATTAACTAAACCCACACCCATCATTTACTGATCCAGGCATAGGATTCAGTGGCTTTTAAATTCCTCAGAATGTCCCTCCTGCATCCACAGTGGTTCCAGGAGCTTCTGAATTTCACTTTCTGTTCCCTTGATACGTCTTCTCTGAGACAGACATCTGGCACCTCCCTTCTGTCTGGGAGCTTAGCTTTATCATGGTCAGCATTGCAAATGCTGCTGACCTTGGCCCTGATCTATGAGAAACTAGAGAATTTCTCTAGAATGTCTCTAATTGAATTGTGACTTATGAGACCCTACCAGGAGCAAGCATTGGGCTCACCGACAGTTCTGAGAAAGGTGGAAGTTTTGAAATCAGTGGGCAGCTGTACATCTACCCTGACTACATCTTGTGGCTCCAGAACACATCTTTTGAATTTCAGTTAGACACTTCTGAATCTGCAGATTCCTTGCCCTGGATTCAAATTTGCCTCCACAGCCCTTTGACAGTTTTTAATACTGAATTCTCCAAAGGTTAGAGAAGCTGCACTGTAGGACAGATGCCATACTGGGATATGAGTCGACTCAGTCCTACTCTCCTAGCTTTTGTATCTCCTCTTCTTCTGCGTTAACTTACATGCTGTCGAAAGTGATACTGGAAAATGTCCGTGGTGGCTGCACTGTTCTTTTTTGCTCTAAAGAAAGAATTCCGTTTCTGAGTCTCAGAGCCAAACTGTTGTGGTATCCTGTTACCTCCAAATAAATGTAAATATGCCTCCCCTATGAGGATATAATGATTGCTACTCGAGCAAACAATGGTGTGTCATTGCTGCACCCCATGGTATGGTGTGGTATAAACCAATCTGTGGTATTTGTCAAGGGAGGCATCTGGAAGGAAGAAAACGACAATGGTTGAAGCAAGGCAGAATTGTGACAGGGCTATTTGAGACCTCTCCGTGAGATGCTGCTCACAGTTTTTCTTTGTGTTTTACTCTATCTTTACAAAATGTTTAAAGTTCTTGACTGTCTCAGAAGGAGTAGAAGAATTACTTCAATTTCTAAATTTGAGTTGTTGCTTTTGTGGACAGCCATGCTATCGTGGCTCATCCTTCTTCACCACTCAGTGAGTTATATTTACTCCCTGGGACTTAAGTCGTTTGTTGGAGTGCTGCATTGTACTATGGGATGCAATATCAGGACATACAGACTCAGTGCATGCTCAGTCTTGGCTCCTCTTTGCATTATAATGCTTCTCGTATGGCTTCAGACTACATCCACAGTGCAGATTCACCTCATGAGGGGACAGCGACTGATGATGGATTTCTTGGTGCTGTGTCAAATTAGCCCTCATGTCCTCCACTGTGTAAGTCATTGGATATTGACTTTCCCAAATGGTATGATCGTACCATGAGAGCTTATGGTACTGCTTTGCTGCTCTGAATACCTGTTCCATCATAAATATTACTCTTTTTGAACAATAAAAGTGAAATCTTCTCCTGTAAAGGACCCCTGTAGTCATATTAAAGTGCATTTTATTGCATTCTTTCTTGAAAATCTTGTCAGACTATCTTGTAAAGGTTGTAAAAGCCCTTAAAAATATCAAATTTCTGTGTGCACTTGTATACCAAAGTATGTTCTTATTGTATGATCTCCTTCAAAAAGAAGGGTGGTGTGATTGTGGCATGTATGTCAATGAAAGGTTTAGTGGAGCATAAGACAAATAGGTTGTGTCTTCCTCTAATGTTGGACTTTCATTTTCTGTAATTACAGCATAACTCTTCCATCACTTCTTTATGGAGACTGTCACATGCATTGACTTAGGTGGATGTACAGAAGTCATAGAAGTGTCTTTTGGTTGCTTTGGAGCCCTGGTGGTACAGTGGTTAAAAACCTAACTGCTAACCAGAAGGTCAGCAGTTTGAATCCACCAGCTACCCTCTGGAAACACTGTGAGGCAGTTCTACTCTGTCCAGTAGGGTCTCCATGAGTCGGAATTGACATGATGGCAATAATTTTTTTCTTTTTCTTTCTTTTTATTGGTTTTTGTAGAAACTAGTGATTTTTCCAAAGTGTTAATCAAAGATGTCATACTCCTTTGGCAAAATACTTTTTCATGTTTTTAGAACTCAAGCATTCTAATGGAAAAAAGATCTTGAGCCCTCTAGTGTCCACTCATTTTATGAAACAATCTCACTAAGCAAATATGCTGATTTATAGTAATACAAATGGGAAAATGAGAAACATGCTCAGTAGCTGTGATGGCGTGTTTTAACTGTGTTGTTTTTAATGGCCTGCTGTTGTTTTATTATTCCTAATTTTAAAATGAGAACATTCCTGTGCTTAGAGATTCTGGAGACTGTATGCAGCATTAATGGGTGTCAGGATGATGATATGTCTGTGCAGAGAGGCTGCAGTAGAATGAAACGAATTTATTCTTGCCCACACAATTAGGAGGGTGATGTAACAGAATCCTGCCCTGTGGCTCTTTAAAGAATTAGTTGATTATATGAAGTAAACTGATTACTCAGTGTTTTGTGGAGGGAGAAGAGGAGTGAGGGACTGAACTGGAAGTGGCTACGAGTGAGTAGTGAGAGATGGGGCACTTGGTGGGTAGCCGGACCTCTTCCTCTCAGCCTTGGAGGTGACTTGGGAGCTCCATAGCAACTGACTGATGCAAATGAATTAACTTTAACTTGATGATTGGCTGACTTCTTGATATTTTGGTGTTGTACGTATCAGTGAATCAGAGAGGTCCCAGAACTGTGTGTGCATAGTTGTTTCTTCATTCCAGCTGGCACATGTAGGAGCACCTGGGGTCTCTCTCTCTGTCTTTCTCCCTCTCTGTGCTAAATAGGGAAGCAAATAGTCAAAATGATGCAACTAAGTAAGATATGTAATCCAACAGTAAGTCTTTGCCTGATTTCAAGGGAAATGACAGTTCTTGATGGTGGTAAAACAGGGCACTCAGGGTCCACCTCTAGACTCTTCAATTCTATAAAGTCTCATTATGTCAATAATAGTAACTTTTTTATCAGCACAGATTTAATGAAACTGGCTTATTGACTTGACAACAGCAGATGAATTACCTATGGTATGACACAAAAAAACTCTCAATTGTCCAGTATTCTGTCATGTTCTCTGTTCACATGTTGAATCTTTTTCCTCTAAACCCCCGAACAAATGAAGGCTGAATCTGAACAGGCTCTACCCGCAGAGCCAAAAGCAGAGGAGCCCCCTGTTGCTGCTGAACCTGCTGCTGAGCTGGAACCTGGACTGGACACCGGCGCTGAGGAGCCAGTGGAGGCGGCAGTGGTGAGCGCCTCCTCCCTTCCACCCTTCACCGCCTCACCTGCCACTGCCATGCTCATCCCACCATCTCATTCATCCCTGCTCATCCATGTGTCCTTGGGCCAAACCAGCTCCAGCTCTGCTAGAGCTCAGATAGCCTTGGCTCCCTTTGTTTTTTAAAAGAATGATATCCAGAGAACTGATCTTATGATCTACAAAAACTACCCTGTAACCCCAGGCTTGGCTGTCTGAAAAGCTGGTCTTTGATCTTGTCACGTTCATGGTAGACAGGTTGTAGGATTCACAGAAAATCAGGCCTACAAATGCTGTGCTTGTCCTGTGATGGTGGAGAAATGCCCTAAATTAGAGGCCAACCTTCAAGTGATAATCAGATGTATTAAGAAGTTTGTTATGTCTGCATATGGATGACTGAGAGCTTCCCACTTGAGATCAGGAACCAGATGTGAATGCCTCTCACCACTGCTGTTAAGCATTGTCCTGGAAGTTCTCGCCGAAGCAGTTAAGCAAGAAAAAGAAAGTAAAGACATCAGTATGGGGAAGGAAGAAGTAAAACTGTCCATTTTTGCAGGTGACATGATACTACATATAGTAAGACCAAGGAATTCACAAGAACGCTACTAGAGTTTGTCATGGATTGAATTCTGTCCCCCCAGAAACATACGTAGTAATTTGGCTGGGATAGGATTCTCTGTAGTCTGTGATTGCCCTCTGTTTTGTGATTATCCAATGCTGTAAATCCTGATCTCTACCTGTGACTAGTAGATAGGGTGGTTATGTTAAAGGAGGTTTAGGGTGGGACCACCACAACCTTGCTAAGGGAGTTTCTCCAGAGTGTGGCTTGCACCACCTTTTATCCTTTCATTCTATGGGAGATAAAAAGAGAGAGAAGCAAGCAGAGAATTGGGAACCTCACACCGTCAAGTAAGCAGGGCCAGGAGAAGAGCCCATCCTTCAGACTTGAGGTTCCTGTGCCAAGATGCTCCTGGAACAAAGACTGATGCCACAAAAGGACTTTCCTTCAAAGCCAACAGAGGGAAAGCCTTGCCCTGGAGTGAAAACTTTGAATTTGGACTTGTAACCTACTGGACTATGTAGGAATAAACTTTCCTTTGTTAGAGCCATCCACTTTATGGTATTGCTGTTAGAGCAGCACCAGATGACTAAAACAGAGCCAAAACTAATTAAGCAAATGGTAGAATGCAAAGTCAGTGCGTAAAAATCAGTAGGGTGTTTATACATCAGCGATGAGCAATTTGAAAAGGAAATTAAGTAATCAATTCTGTGTACAATAGCATCTAGGAATTAATTTAACCAGAGAAGTGGAAGATTTTTACACTTACTACTTACAATATTAGTGTTTTATACATTCATCAGAGAATTGAAATCCCATAATTAAAAATCCATGCTTCTGCAGAGACTCCTCTGTATACAACCATTTGCTCTAAACCAGATCTGGGACTGGCTCTTGTACTAAGAGGGAGCTTGCAGATGGATGTTGTGCCAGGTTGTGAGTTCAGATCTGTTTGACTGGAAACACATTTCCTCACCATGGCTGTGCAACCTATACCACACTGCATCCACCCTGGAAAGGGACTCGCCTTGAAATGGGTAATGAAATACCCATGATGGTGTAGACTAATACCAAGGATAATTTACTTTGAAATACCCACAGACAGTGAAAAATTGTTCATTTCTGAAATTCTGCTGAAGAGCTCTTGAGAATTTCAATCCAGTATAGTATAGCCTTTGCAGAATCTGTACAAATAAGAACACCCATCTCCCTATTAGCAAAAATGACATTGCCCAAATTACATAACTAGAAAAATGAATACTGTGTTTCTTGCTGTTGTTTCCCTAGGTTACTTGAGGGAGAAAAGGGGCAGGTCAGCTGTCAAATGTATAGTTTACTATAAAAAAAAAAAGAAAGAAAGAAAACCAGTGGAGAAAGACAGTGATGGGAAATAAACAAAGGAAGAATGGTCATGTTTTCCTTCTGAAGACACAGAGTTGGACCAAGTCACGTAGGGAAAACCAGCAATGCGTTCTGCTACCTGGAGTCTCTCCTACAAGTTCTTCTTGTGTAGACCTTACACGGAGACGTGTGGAGGCTCCTTGCTTTGCAATTAGAATTTTCTTCCTGTTGCTCTCCGATTCACTAGTGACCTCAATAACTCGCTGCAGAGGAACACTTAGGTTTGGTGTCAGATTGTGACCTCTCCACAAGTCACCAAGGAAGGAAATAATACAATATCAGTGGTGATTGATGTTCTAATTAAGAGGACACTTGATTTTTAAAAGCATATGGAAGATGCCAGGGAAATGGAAAAGTATTGATTTAGGCTTTGAGGGAAGTTGCTTAAATTTTGATAAGCCCTCAGTTTCCTATTTTGGATAACAGCACAGACTTCATTTTCAGTGATTTTGAAAACTACGCTGATTCCATGTTGTAGACTAACTCAGTATAATAATGAAAGTTATAATGTGCATGGTTCTGAGCAAGGACAATTGATGTTACAGATTGGAAGTGTGGACTAGACGAGTGAGTGTGTTAAATGTAAGCTCAAGCATTTATTTTCTGTACACCACATCTCAGAATGCCAGGACCACATAGCTCTCACACTCACACTTATGTTAATAAATTTGCAGATTGGTTTCTGTTTTTAGTCAGATCAAAAGTGATTTTCCAATGGACAATATTAATAGCTTCCAGTTATCAGTTACCTGTTTTGTGCTGAGGAACCCATGTGACACAGCAGGGAAAGCACTTGCTTGCTAACCAAAAGCTGGACCATTTGAACTTACCAGTCACTCGGCAGGAGAAAGATGTGGTGGTCTGTTTCCTTCCTTGGAGATTGAAAGCCTTGGAGACATTTTGGGGTAGTTCTACCCCGTCCTGTAAGGTTGCTATGAGTTAGAATCAACTTGATGTCAATGGGTTTGTGGGTGTTTTTCTTGTTGTTGTTTTGGTTTTTGTTTAACTACATGCTAGGTTGTTGTCATTTCCTGTCATGTCAGCGTCAACTCATGGCCATCCAAAGTGTGCAGAGCAGAACTGCTGCATAAGGTTTTCTACGCTGTTACCTTTTGGAGGCAGATCACCAGCCTGTCTTCTCAGGTGCATTTGGATGGGTGCAAACCACCAACCATTCATTCAGTTAGTACTCGAATGCTTTGTCATTGCTTTACCTGGTGACTCCAGGTAGTTCACACATATGACTTATAATTATTTTAATGAAAAAGCAAGCCCACTGCCATCGAGTTGCTTCTGATTCATAGTGACCCTGTAGAACAGAGTAGAACTGCTCTGTAGAGCACCTGGTGGATTTGAACTGCTAATCTTTTGGTTAGTAGCTGTAGCACTTAACCGCTACACCACAAGGATTATTTTAATGAAAAACCTACCCACTGCAATCAAGTTGGGTCCAACTCATAGAGACCCTATGGGTCAGAGTGGAACTGCTCCATAGAGTTTCCAAGGAGCACCTGGTGGATTTGAACTGCCAACCTTTTGATGTGGCACTTAACCACTATGGCGCCAGGGTTTCCTTTTTTTTTTATTTTAGTGGAAGATTATATTAAAAATACTTAATAACCAGTATGGCACAGATATCAGCCATCAGCTAATAGGGAAACTGGTTTTAGTGAAGGCTGATGTCTGTACCATACTGGTTATTAAGTATTTTTAATCTTTCATTAATATAACCCTCATGGCATAGTGGTTAAAGTGCTACAGCGGCTAACCAAAAGGTTATCGGTACAGATCCACCAGGTGCTCTACAGAGCAGTTCTACTCTGTTCTGTAGGGTCGCTATGAGTCAGAATCAATTCAATGGCAGTGAGTTTATTTTTTCATCAAAATGATTGTAAGTCATATATATGAACTACCTGGAGTCACTGGGTAAAGCAATGACAAAGCATCTGAGTACTAACTGAATGAAAGGTTGGTGGTTTGAAACCACCCAGATGTACCTGAGAAGAAAGGTCACAGCGTAGAAAACCTTATGTAGCAGTTCTACTCTTCACGCTTTGGATGGCCATGAAACCAGCTTCCCTATTATTAGGGGGGAATCCTGATGGCATAGTGATTCAGTGCTACAGCTGCTAACCAAAAAGTTGGCAATTCAGATCGTCCAGGTGTTCCTTGGAAACTCTATGGGGCAGTTCTACTCTGACCTGTAGGGTCACTATGAGTTGCGATCAATTCCACGGCTCTAACACCTGTTTTTCGGGGGTGGGGGGCAGAAATATTAGGGAAAGAGACATTTGGAAGACTTCTTCATTCAGAAATTACTTTTCCTCCTAAGTTTTATAGGTGAACTTTACAGAAGAAACAATCCATATCCTTTGTGAAATATAAGAATACTTGGAAAGTCTAATGAAGATTTGTATACCTATCAAGAACCACAGGGGCTATAAGAAAACGAGTATAATTCGGGGTGGGCTAGTCTCTCCAAAGACAAGTCCATTCTCTACAGACTAGAAATAATAGTGATCATGTTAACTAAGAAGGCCGAATTTTGATTTGCCTAATGCTCTGGAATGTAACCACCTTCCCTGCTTTTTGCTCTGGGAAGTATCAACCTTTGATGTTTTTAAATTTGACAGACTTGGAAAAAGTAGATTCTATTCTACTTTGGAGAATAGAATTATATGGAATGTGTGTCTGTTCTCTAGATTTGTGGTTTCTTTATCCCAATGATAACAAGCTAAAATCATAACATTAGGGTTCTTTATTTTTTTTCCTAAAGAAAGACCCCTTCTGTCACTAGATGTGTGATATTTAGCTGTAAAAGCATAAAAATCCATGTGTGTTCCCAGCATTAATTAATAGGCCGGCTGCAGCTGTCATCAGTCAAGACTAGGCTGACGTGACCTTTTGCGGTAATCTGTTTTGCTGCCTAAATGTCAGCGCACAGATATTAGTTCAAGTCTTGACAGGCTACATTTCATCTGAGGTGAAGTTTGTGGCGAGTTTTTAAAAGAGAGAGGCAAACATAATTTTCAAAACCAGAAATTCCAGCAGAGGTTCACAATGAAACCTGGGACTTTCAAGAGAAGCTTAATTATTACATTTGTGTTTGTTGTTTTATTGTCCACCTAGCGAGTACTGTCTTTCATTCTAACTCCTCAGCACTAGATTTCACGAATTTGTCCCTAAGATGCATCTATAACCACTCCTGTTACTTCTCTTTCTCCTGATGTATTTAAGTTACGTAAATAGAGAAAGTATGCTTCAGGGAAAAATAATTTCAATATATGTCAGAGAATTAGGTTAAAATGCAGGCTGTCATTGATTGAAATGTGTACCCCCCCAAAGTGAGTGTACCGGCTTGACCGGACCATGATTTCTCATATTGTGTGATTTTCCGGTATGTTGTAAGTCTGCCTCTGTGATGTTAATGAGGGAGGATGGGCAGCAGTTGTGTTAGTTAGGCAGGACTCAATCTAGAGCACTAAATTATGTCTTCAGGCAATCTCTTTTGGAATATAAAAGAGAGATGAGCAGAGAGATACGGGGGCCTTTACCGTGGAGAAAGGAGTATCAGGAGCAGAGCTTGTCCTTTGAACCTGAGGTCACTATGCAGAGAAACTCCTAGTCCTGGAGAAGATTGATAAGAACACATACAGAGAGAGAACCTTTCCCTGGAGCTGACTCTCTGGATTTGGACTTTTAGCCCACATTACTTGAGGAAATAACCTTGTCCTTGTTAAAGCCATCCATCCGTGGTATTTCTGTTATAGCAGCACTAGACAACTAAGACAGGTAAAGATGATTATAAATCCAAATGATAATGTATTCTTTGCTTGTCATTAAGCCTTTATCATGCATGTCATCTCCTTCCAGAAAGTAAATTTTTACCCATCCCAGATTCTTACAGAGAGGCTTATTTTAATTTTATCTAAATTTCTCTCAGCTCCTGTGTTTTGCTTAAATGATAAATTGGACTAGTGTCCTTTTTCCCCCTGTTGATTTTTTTTTTTTTTTAAAAGCGCTGTAATGAAATATACAATTAGCCTAACTTCTAAAACACATAAGTCGGGAAAAGACTGAGATAAAGGTGCTTTTAAAATGGTTATAGATGTGGAATAATTAACCATTTTTAAAATGGTTACAGATGTGGAATATAATGTCTGAATAATTATTTTGGGGACTACTTTTGATTGCACTTCAACATCAAGAAAACAGAATTCTCACAACTGGATCAGTAAACAACATTATAATAAATAGAGAAAGGGTTGAACTTGTCAAAGATTTCATTTACTTGGTTAACACAATTAACACCCATGGAAGCAGCAGTGAAAAAATCAAAAGACACATTGCATTGGGAAAATCTGCTACAAAGGACCTCTTTAAAGTATTAAAAATAAAGCTGTCTTGAAGACTAAGGTGTGCCTGATCCAAGCTGTGGTATTTTCAGTTACATCATAGGCATGTGAAAGCTGGACAGTGAATAAGGGAGGCAGAAGAAGAATTGATGCCTTTGAATTGTGGCATTGGAGAGGAACATTGAATGTACCGTGGACTGCCAAAAGAACAAACAGATCTGTTCTGGAAGATTTTTGAAAGCAAAGATAGCAAGACTGTGCTTCATATACTTCGGATGTGTTGTCAGGAGGGATTAATCTGTGGAGGAGGACATCATGCTTGGTAAAGTGGAAGGAAGATCAGTGAAAAAGAGGAAGACTGTCAACAGGTAGATTGACACAGTGGTTGAAATGATGGGCTTGAACATAAAAACAATTCTATGCATGGTGCAGGGCTGGGCAGTGTTTTGTTCTGTTGTGCATAGGTCATTGTGAGTTGGAACCAACTTGATGGCACCTAACAGCAACACTTTTGATTTTGCTGTACATTAAAAAAATTATACATAAATTGACTTGACAATGCCAATTCAGTCAACAAATATGTACCAGTCAGAAATGTTAGACTATAATCTTTCAACTTCATCTTTACTGGAAATCTTTGCAGTGACACATATTTTTGAGTTCTTCTTAGGTGTCAGGCTGTTTTCTAGTCCTTGGATACAGAGATGCGGTAAATAGAAACAGTTCCTGCTACCATGGGTCTCGTGGGCTAGTGATCAAGCCCCCCATTAGCTGTGGTGGAGCATCTCTCTCATAATCATGTGCCTGGGAAATGACAGTTGAGCTTTCGACTTGTACAGAGTAAACACTTGCCACAGGGAGTTTACTGTGCTATGAGACTCTCGTAGTGTGTCAGAGGATGGTGCTCAAGGTCAGAGGAAGCCAAGGAGCTTGACTGATTGTTACTTCTGTATTAAGGTAGGTTTCTGTTTCAACTCTCAGTGCTCACAGTAAAACACACTTTAAATTGTCAGGTAACACACGCATATGTGTACACACATGCGCACAAACCTACACAGATACGTCTTGTATCCCTTGACTCGCAGTGTGTTAGAGTTACAGTGAACTTTACTTATGACTACCTTTTTTTTGTACATCTTATTATTAGTAATGTGTACTGCATACAGTGTTACAGCACATGATTTGCTAAGGTTACCATTCTCGGATATTTGCAATCCCCAAAGACAAACAGAGACTGAATTCATAAAGATATTGATAATAAAAGGAATAATAATGAAAAATAAAAAAAGAGGTATTTGACTTACATCAGAACTGATTTACAATTTAGTCATCGGAACAAACCTCTGCCTTAATTTAGAGTTGCTGTATAAATACGTGTATATGTATGTAAATATGCGTGTGTGTACACACACACACACAGATATAACACCCCCAAACCAAACCCACTGCCAATGATTCCGACTCATATCAACCCTAGAGGGCAGAGTAGAACTGCCCCAATAGAGTTTCTAAGGAGCACCTGATGGATTCAAACTGCCACCCTTTGGGTTAGCAGATGTAGCACTTGACCTGTATACCACCAGGGTTTCCATATACAGATATACCCAAACAAAACCAAACTCACTGCTGTTGAGTTGATTCCAACTCATAGCAGCCCTATAGGACAGAGTAAAACTGCCCCATAGAGTTTCCAAGGAGTGCCTGGCAAATTCAAACTGCTGATCTCGTGGTTAGCAGACATGGCACTTAACCACTACACCAGCAGGAGTTCCTATTTAAAAAAAAACGAAAAACAAAAAACCTCGCTGCCATACAGTTGATTCTGACTCATAGAGACCCTGTAGATGCATTTACATATTAATGAGAGCCTTGGAGATGGGTGTATCTTTTTTAAAAAACATATAGAAATTCTTTTACTCTGAATTTCGCTGAATTAATTACACTGTCAGTGTCCCTTTGCACTTGTTCTCTTTCTTCTATGGTGCGCAGTGTAAAACAGGGTGTATAATAGCTGCTTTGTAAACTGTAGTACATTGATTTGTTGATTCCTTTGTTGATTGTCACTATAATCTGTCAGTTCTGAAGAAGACTGCAACGTGATCTTTTTAAAGATAAATATTTGTAAGGTCATTTTCTTTCTCTTTGCTTTCATTTAAGTAAGTTACTGCTTATATTTAGGAAAAGCAAGTACTTAACTGTGATCAAAAGCAGTGCCAATTTTCTCATCTTTCCCCACACTAGCTCTAAGACATCTTAGCCTTAGTTGCCTCAAATGTAAAATCAAATTAATGATACCTACCTCAAAAATTTCCCATGGGCGCTTGAGAATAAAATGCATGCAACTAGTTCAGAATCTGGAACATAAAGTTGCCTCGATCCTTGACCTTTTGATGACACCATTGTTGTCCTGTCATCATGAAAAGTCAGCAGAAGTAGATGAAACTCACATGCTGGGAAGGGGCTGGAACCAGGTGCAGAAGACAACTGCTTACTTTTTCAGTTTCACCTGATGATGAGGGACTCAGTGTGTTTTAGGTCTCTATCAACCCAAATGTCTGCTTGGTTGCTGAAAAAGCTGGTGTCCAATCAGGATTCATTATCCTCCCTGAGAAGACTTTTATTTTAGGAACTTTCCTCTGGATTCCCTTCGGCAGAGACGATTCCCACTCTCATTGTCAGGGAGATGTGGTTGTACACAGAACTGGCCCTGATCCTCGGCTGCACCCTTCTTTGAGGTGATACAGACGAGAGCAGTGGCAGGTGAGCTCTACATGCATCCAACATTGACACAGCAGCTGAAGAGCCTTGCGTCATTCTTTGGGTCTTTCTTTCTCTCTATCATTGCACCAAGTCACCGAGGAGACGTGAAGTTAAGTAAGAAAAAAAGGAAGGTCACAAGAAGATAGCGGCCAACCCCCCAGGTTGACCTGGTGTCAATTTTCATATCTGGAAAATGGGAACATTGTTATTTTGATATGTGGCTGATGTTAACTGTGCATTAACCCCTTGCCAGCTGCTCAGTGGCAGCACACGTGAACCACCTCCTCTTTCTCTGGCATCTAATAGTCAAAGGTCTCTTTTTAAACAGGCCCAAGTGAGGATTTTAAGATGATTATTTATTCAGAGTGGTGTTATACGTGAACGTGAACATCAGGATCCAGATTGGCATCCACTGTTGGAGAGCCTGTTTGTATATTATGGCTTACTAGTGCCTAGTGAAGATCAAAGACCACATCCTTCAGTAGGGATTGTACCTCACATAAAGAAAACAAAAACTTCACAACCAAACCAATAAGTAACATGATAAATAGAGAAAATATTGAAGTTTTCAAGGATTTCTTTTTACTTGGTTCCACAGTCTACACACATGGAAGCAGCAGTGAAGAAATCAAACAATGCATTCCACTGAGTAAATCTGCTGCAAAAGACCTCCTTGAAGTGTTTTTGTTTTGTTTTGTTTTGTTTAAAAAAAAGAAAGGATGTCACCTTCAAGACTGAGGTGTGCCTGGCCCATGCCATAGTATTTTCCATCACCTTATGTGAGTGTGAAGGCTGGGCAATGAATAAGGAAGACCAAAGAAGACTACGGTTTTGGCAAAGAATATTGAACATATCGTGGACTTCCAGGGGAATGAACAATTCTGTTTTGGAGAAAGTATAGACAGAATGCTCCTTAGGAACAAGGATGGCAAGACTTGGTCTCTTGTATTTTGGACATGGGATCAGGAAGGACCAGTCTCTGGAGATGGACATCATGTTTGGTAAAGTAGAAGATCAGCAAAACGAGAAAGACCCTCAATGAGATGTATTGACACAGTGGCTACAACAGTGGGCTCAAACACAACAAAGATTGTGAGGACAGCACAGGACCAGCCATGTTTCCTTCTACTTTACATAAAGTCACTATGAGTTACAGCTAACTGGACAGCACCTAACAATGACACAAGACCAGACTCTTCCAAATCCTAAAAGAATAACTCAGACCATAGCCCTTCCACAAGCATGAAGCCCACTCCCACCACATAGATTAGAATTTAGATCTGCAGGAGCCCTAGAGGTGTGTTCTGCTGACTTGATCCTCTCTTTTTATGGGTGAAAGTGCTGAGATTTATGCAGTTGATAGGTCACATGGAACGGAAGGCACAGACTGGACGGTGTTGGAGCTCTGCTTCTCCTTGTTGCTCGTTCTTGCTCTGTCCGTTGCCTCAACGCCTTTGGAGTACAAATACTGTTTCCATGCACAGCTCCTCATTAGTTCTTCATGGATATTAGCAGGGACCGTAAGTATCACCAGGAAGATGTGCTTGATTTGAGATCAGTGACCTCTTTGCCTGATATCCTAATTCCTAGAGCTGTTGTAACAGACATACCAAAAATGAATGGCTTTAAAGAACAGAAATTTATTTTCTCACAATTCTGGTGGCTAAAAGTCCAAATCAGGGACTGAGCTATGTTAATTCCTTCCACGAGCCTCTTTCCGTGTTTCTAGTGTCTAGTAGTAGTCCTAGGACCTTTGCTTATAGATGGGTCTTAACATATTGCCTGTCTTAATTTACATTTCTGTGTGTCTATCCTTCTCTTTCTATAAGTCAAAAGAGATTAGGTTTAAGGTTTATACTGCTCTAACATGACTTCATTAACAGAGCAAAAGAAAACACCTCTTGTCAAACAGGGTCATATTTACAGAAGTTACAATTTCAATACATATTTTAGGGAGACACAGTTCAATCTGTAACACCAGTAAATTACTGTCTGTTCCAAAAGAGAGTCTGAGGCAGCGCAGATGCTGCCATTTGAGATTTACTGTGCAGTCTGACAGCATGACTAAGACACTTTGAGAGTTCCAAAATCCCCAAACGAAACCCACTGTTGGGTTTAGTCAATTCTGACTCATAGTGACCCTATAGGACAGAGTAGAACTGCTCCATAGAGTTTCCAAGGAGCACCTGGTAGATTGGAGCTGTCAAACTTTTGGTTAACGGTTGCAACACTTAATCACCGTCCCACCAGGCCTTCCCTGAGAGAGGAGACAGTAAACTGGGAGTAAATCCTAATAGGTACTGCCAAGTGTTGGCATTTTACAGGCGTTATCTCACAATAATCCCATTACATAGGTATAATCTAGGTTTTGTTACTCCCGTTTTACAGATTCAGGAAATGGAGTCACAGGAGTTTAGTGTAATGAAGAGCACATACCTAGTAGGTAATGATATGGAACTCAGATCACAGCATTTTAATCCATAGATATACAAGTCTTGATTATTCTAAGTCCTTAAAAAGGGACAGGCTGTCACTCCTAAAGCCACCTCCTTAGACAAAGAAAGACTGAACTGTTTTGTAAGACACCAGATGATACTAGGGAAGGATGAGCTTCTCGGCCTAGGTAGTTACAGGAGGCTGGCTAACTGGGCAGCACCTGTCCAGAGGCAAAATGAGAAGGAAGAAGGGCAAAGAAACTAGGTGAATGGACATGGGAAATAAACGGTGGAGACGAGTGTGCTGTCAGTATGGGGAGAGCAGCTAGGGTCACTTAGCAATGTGTGTGAGTTTTTACATGAGAAACTGACTTGAATTATAAATTTTCACTTAATACACAATTTATAAAAGATGACAGGTTCTACCAAAGTAAATTTATCAACTACACATCACATTTAGCTGAGGCCATCAGGGTCACAACTAGACCTCAATCTCTGCATGATGACACCAGGATGTCAAAAACTATCCCCTTAGTTAGTGCCCCTGGTTTGTAGATGCGGAGCTACAGCAAAACAAACTTGTGCAGCCTCAACCTTAGTCTTCTCAGCGGCAATTTGTGTCTTAATCCACCGTGTTGGTGCAAATGGTGTCAGTGGGGCTGTATTGTTAAGAACCCTGAACTGGGGGTCTCGTGAATTACAACTGTTTGTCTGTCTAACCCTCCATGCCTCACTTTCCTCATCTCTACTTTAAGAGGGTTAAAAAACAACAAAACCCACTGCCTTCCAGTGGATTCTGACTCCCAGTGACCCTATAGGATGGAGTAGGACTTCCCCAGGTAGTTTCCAAGGAACATCTGGTGGAATTGAACTGCCAGCCTTTTGTTTAGTAACCACAACAGTTAACCTCTTTGCCACCAAGATTTTCTTGAAAGTGTTGGACCTCATAAATTCTAAATTTTCTTCCTATTTTCAAAAATCTATAAATTATTATTTTACGAATTAGGATTTCTGAATTCTTTGTGGTAATGAAGGCACCCTTGGTGTATACCTTGTTTTCCTCTCAGTCTCTGCTGGCTAGGCAGTGGAGTGACGAAACACCATGGAGTAGGTTTTTCTTATTGTCTTAGTGATCTAGTGCTGCCATAACAGAGATAATACTAGTGGATGGCTTTAAAAAGAGAAATTTTATTCTGTCATAGTTCAGTATTGTTCTGTCAAGTCCAAATTCAGGGCATAAGCTCCAGCGGAAGGCTTTTTCTGTTGGCTCTGGAGGAAGGTCCTTTTCATCTCATCAGTCTTTCCTGGACTTGGAGCTTCTGAGGTTCAGGGAACCAGGGTCGTTTCCAAAGGGACATGCTTTGCTCCCAGCACTGCTTCTTGGTGGTATGACATCCCTCAAATCTCTTTGCTAGCTTCATTCTTCACATACCCCAAGGCATAGGCAGTCTTCCGTGTTGAGTTGTACTCCACTAACACAGCAGCCACCTGTCCTTCCTCATTAACATCACAGAGGCAGGGTTTACAGCATATGGGAACATTGTACAATACCAGGGGTCATGGCCCAGCCAAATAGCCACACACAGTTTTGGGGGCATACACTTCAATTCGTAGCTTTTCACTAATCCGTGGACTATTCAAAGGTTGTGAAATGAAGAGTCTGGCAGTTGGGTCTTCCAAATGTGACCATCAGCTGTCTGTACCCCTCCTCAAGGTTCAGGCCCTACACTGCCATGTGGTCAGGTCCCACGCTGCCCTGTGAGGTGTAGATTGTGTTTGGGAGGTTGGGGTTGGGTGTGTTATCATCAGAACATGACATTTAGATGATTTGCAGATCACCATGTCTTGGTCTAGTCTCTGGATGTGCCTGGCAGTTCAGCCTCTGTCTGCTGCCAAGCCCACCTTACACCCATTCATAAGAAGACAATTTGAGCAGCAGCCATAAACAATTTACATATTTTTCAAAGATAATGTAGTCAAGCAAGGTAATATATTTATTGTGCTGTAGACTATTTGAGACCCCCTGAGAGTATCCATTGTCGATGGTCCAAAATCTGGTACTTACCAGTCTCTGAGAGTGTGCATATATATTTACCTTTTCTTCAGAAAGTAAATCAACTTTTCCTATTTACTTCTCTCACACACTTTGTGAATAAATCTTTAACTAAAGCTTTAAATATTGACATATGTCACCATGAGATAGTCTGCTATGACCTTAAAGGCCAAATTAACCAAAACTTCATTAACTTTTATATCTGTGATGGAGACCTTGATTTTTAAAGAAAATTATATTGCTAATTTGCACCACTGTTGTCATGGCAACACTGCTGCCAGCAGCTGAGTTGCATTGGGACCTGGCTGCTGAGGGTTTATGATGGAACTGCAGGCAATACTAGGAGAGAAGATTGAAAAAGATGATTAAGATGAAGATCAGGGGAAAACAAACAGCACTAAATTTTTTTATTAAAAAGGAAACACATAAATGTGTCAAATGGAGTTTGCAATATGAGGCACAATCTTGAAAGGAGCCCAACTGGGGACTCGGTGTCCTATGGGAGAACTCGCCCCTACAGTCACACTGAAGGAAATTATGGCCTGTGGTGTTTTTAATGTAGGCCATGTGGAACCAAAACCAAACCAAACCCACTGCTATTGAGTAGATTTTGTTTCATAGCAACCTATGTAAAGAGATATACCAAACACCTGCCTGCATCTTAGTGGTGGAATCTTCTCTTTGGGGTTATAATGATATACTGTAGATCCTAGTTGTCTCTTGGGCTTTGCTTTAACATGAGTCCTGAAGAAAATTTTGTGTTTTCATATAAATGCCTAGATCTTTAGGTAAGGCAAGTTGGGTTCAGAATAAGGGATGCTCAGGAAAAGGCAAGAGTGTCTGTAGCTGGATTCCTACTGTAATAACTCTCTTCTTCTGTCACTTCTCCAGTGAATTTATGCAGCTAGACCCAGAAGGGTCCAGGAGCTTGGTCCAGCTCCATAGCTAATTAGTGAAAGTAGGTGAACTAAAACTCTGATGCCCAGTTCCATGTCCAGTGCTACTCCTACTGTTACACATATCCTTACTTTTAAAATGAAAACATTGAGTTAGATAATCCCTGGGTCCTTCTAGCTTTGGAATCAGAAGTTGAGTATATTTCTAAACGTAGTTATGAATTCCCAAGGGCCCAGTTTGCAAGGTTTCTCATTTTTAACTTTAGATGCACCAGATAAAGGAAGTGAAGATTGGGTGGATTTCCTTCTCCTTTCGCATTGTGTGCTTATCCTCCTCAGTAATGAAATCTGCAGGATTGCTGGCAAAAATAATACAAAGAACTTCTATCCAGTGGACCTTTTCTTGTTCTCACTTTATTACACGATTTGCTATTAAGAGGCACTGTATGAAATGTTTGACATGGAGCCCAAATTGTACAGGTACTCAATTAAAGAATTTTTTTTATATAATCTAGGTATCTCATTATGAAGATTAACACTCCAAGAGTGTAAGCAAATGCACTGACTGTAAGAATATACTGACAGTCTCAGTAGTATCTGGAGTCTTAAAAGTTTGTGAGCAGCCTTCTAAGATAATCTGCTGGTCTTACCTGATCCTGGAGAAAGAGAAAATGAAGGAAACAAAAGAAACAAGGGAAAGATTAGTCCAAAGGGCTAATGAACCACAACTGCAATAGCCTGTACCAGCTGAGTGCAGTGAGCAGACAGGGATCACAATTGAGAGTCCCAGACAGAGCTGGAGAAAAGTGTAGAACAAAATTCTAGCTCACACTCACACACACACACACACACACAAAAAAACAAGACTTACTGGTCTACCAGAGACTGGAGAAACCCCAAGAGAATGGCCCCCGATACCCTCTTAGCTCAGTGCTTAAGTAACTCATGAGGTTCGCCCTTCATCAAAAGATTAGACAGGTCCATGAAACAAAACAGACCAAATGGGAATACTAGCCCAGGAGCAAAGACAGGAAGGCAGGAGAGAACAGGAAAACTAGGAATGGTGTACCCAAGGTCAAGAAGGGGAGAGTGTTGAGATGTTATGATGTTTGCAACAAGTGTCAGAAGACAATATATGTATTAATTGTTTAATGAGAAATTAGTTTGCTCTGTTTCTCATTAAAAAATTGTACTTGTCTAAAGTATAATTAAAAAAAATAATAATTGTAAATAATAAATTGAATTTGAAAAATTCCACAGGACCCTGTATATTAAAAAAAAAAGAAAAAGGAATAGATACACATTCATCTTTAAACAGCACTTCCATGGGAGTCATCATATGAACCAGTGGGTCTATAGGAGGCTTTTTCAGTCATCTGGCACTGTTCTAACAGGCATATCATGGGTAGACGGCTTTAACAGACAAATTATTATTTTTACACAGTCCGGTAGCCTACAAGTCCGAATTCAGGATGTTCATTCCAGGGGAAGGCTTTCACTCTGTTGACTCTGGAGGAAAGTCCTTGTGTTGCATCAGCTTTTGGTCAGGGAGCATCTCTGCAGAGGTCTGAAGGATGCACTCTTCTTCTGGTACTGCTTTCCTGATGGTGTGAGGTTCCTAAATCTCTCTGCTAGCTTCTTTCCTTTGTATCTCAAGAACCACTGCCTCAAGGCACAAAACAATCTTACACATTGAGTCCTGCCCTACCAACATAACTGTCATCCATCTACAAAACTGAGGAACAGAACACAGAGCCAGAAATCATGGCCTAGCTAAGTCATTACACAGATTTTGGGGGGAGCAGTTCAATCCATGGTATTCCATCCTTTGTTCCTTAAAAATTCACATCCGTGCAGCATGTAAAAACATATTTATCCCATCACAGTAAAAGTCTCAAGTCCATGTCCAAAATCTAGAAATGCCTCTTAAGCTGTGAAATCTAGACTGCACATTATCTGCTTCAAAAATACGATGTCAGAACAGGCAGGCATAAGTTAAGCATTTCCATCACAAATGGGAGAGAAAGAAGGCACAACAGGCAGCAAACAAGTCAGCAAAACACTACAGTAGCCCTCAAAACTTTGAAAATAATCTTCTGTATCTGAGACATTTTACCCAATGGTCCTGACCTCCAGATTCTAGGTATTGGCCACAGTCTCCAGATTCTGCATGGAAGCTCCAGCCCCTGTCCTGGAACTCCACCCTGTGCTATAGCTCTGACTTCAGGCCCAATGGGACAGCAACTCTGGTCTCTTCAGCTTTAGGTGTGCCAGAAGCCCAAATGAGTGGCAATTCCACCCTTAGAAACAAAGGAAGCCATGGTTTCGCCCTTTCAAACCCCAGAGGTCATGGCCATGCCTTTTGGACTGAGGCAGCTGAGCATCTCATGCTCTTTGTCTCTTCAGCTTCTGCTTCCTGTGGCCTTGTGGTACAGGCCTCTGGCCTCGTCAGCCCTGCAGGGACAAGTGTTCCAAAGCTCTGTGCCCCAGAGGCACCCACTTTACCAGGAAACGTGGTGCAAACAGGTGCTCAGCTGTCTTGCTGTGTGGGTCAGCAAACCTAGCTGCACCAATTCAAGTGTCCAAAGACACCCCATTCTGCCAGGAAACCTCCTGTTTATAGACACTCAGCTCTCTTGCTCTGTGGGTTGGCTCAAGCACTGCCTCGCACTGCTCTGCTGCTGCTGCTGCCTGTCTGCTGCTGCAGCTTCTCACCATCTGAGCCTTCATTGATGTTAACAGTTCTCGATGGTTCCTTCTGAGTCTTCTATATCCATTAACAGTTTCAATACTGCTTCCACTTTTTCAGTATTTATTAGAGCAGCACCCCACTCTCTTGGTACCAAATTTTGTTTTAGTCATCTACTAGTGCTCTAATAGAAATACCATGAGCAGATGGCCTTAAAAAGAGAAATGTTTATTCATACACAGTCCAGTAGGCTACAAGTCCAAATTCAAGGTGTCCTCTCAAGCGGAAGGCTTGCCCATGGATCAGAATTATTATTCTTCATGTGGGGGTATCGTACTAATTTTGAATTTGATCGTCTTTCAGTCAAGTGCTTCTCCAAGAGTAAATTCCAGAAAGATTGCTGCTCTGATTCTGGAATAAAATACACTTTAGTTATTGTCATGGATGTAATTATGTCCCTCCAAACTTTGTGTAACAATTTGGCTAGGCCATGATTCCTTGTAATGTGTGATGTTCTTCAATGTTGTAAAACCTACCTCTATGATGTTAATGAGGGAGGATGGGCAGCAGTTCTATTGATGGATTAGGACTCAAAGTGTAAGATCGTCTTGTGCCTTGAGGCAGTCTTTTGTATATAAAGGAAAGGGAGGCAAGTAGATTTGGAGGGACCTGATGCCATCAGGAAAAAAGCTATGTGGGGAGTAGAGTGCCTCCTTTGGAAAGGACTGGGGTCCCTGTGCCTCAGAAGCTGCCAGTCCAGGAACAGATTGGTGACAAAGATTTTCCTCCAGGGCTAGCCCAGAAAGCCTTCCTTTGGAGCTGATGCCTTAAGTTTGGTTTTACCCTACTGGACTGTGACAAAATAAAATTTCTCTTTTTAAAGCCATCTACTCGTGGTATTTCTGTTATGATGGTACCAGATGACTAAGATAGCCATTAAATAAAATCATTGGGTTAAAATTAAGTGCCTCTAAAGTTCTACCCTGGCCCCTAGGGTCGCCATGAGTCAGATCCGACTTGACGGCACTTGGCTTGACAAAGGTCAGTAGTTCAAATCTACTAGGCATTCCTTGGAAACTCTATGAGGCAGTTCTTCTCTGTCCTATATGGTGACCCCTATAGGGTCATTATGAGTCAGAATTGACTCAATGGCAGTGGGATTTGGTTTTATATCGTACATTCTTTATCTATCATTTATGTCATTTATTTCAGGAGTGTTTTAATGGAAATGAAATGAATTCAGGAGGGAATAAGAGAAAATTACATGAGAAAACACACATTTTCTTTTTTTTTAGAAAAACTTATTAGATTCACCATCACAAACTTTTATTTTCCACTGTAATGTTCCTTATTGGTTAATCAATACATTGTTAATTTGAATCTACTGGCTGCTCCTTGGAAGACATGTGGAGTAGTTCTACTTTCTGCTCTGTCCTATAAGGTTACTGTGGTTCAGAATGGACTTAACAGCAACACATATCTTTTGTTTGTTTGTTTACTTAAATATACAAAAAGAGTAGGACATTTCAGTAGTCTGAGTTTTACAAATATTGGCCAATGATCTGCTAAAGCTCAGGAGAAATTCCCCCAATCCAAAGCACCGATGGTTTAAGCAGAAACATTGAGTCAGGCACAAATATGTGATATTTCCATCTGTCCTCATCTCAGAGGCAAGGCAACTGTCATCAAGCTTCTCATGAATATGGGAGCACTTTTCTGAGGCATCCAAGTCATTTCAGCTGTTGTTGCTCTTTTGCCAGACCCAATAAAACTAAATCCATTGCCATCAGTTTTATTCCAACTCAGTGGGACTCTATAGGACAGAGGAGAACTACTGTATGGGGTTTCCAAGGCTGTAATCTCAATGGAAGCAAACTGCCACAACTTTCTCCCGTAGGGTGGCTTGTGGGTAAGAACTGCCAACCTTCTGGTTAGCACCCAAGGTGCATTGAACACTGTGCCATGAGGGCTCCTACTTTAAAGTAGGTGTCATGGGTCGAATTGTGTCTACCCCAAAATAGGTGTAGCCCTGATGCTGGGCCATGAGTCCCTGTATTCTATGATTGTCCTCCATTTTATGATTTTCCTGTGCTGTATATTAAAGAATTAGGGGGGGGACTGTAAATCCCTTTGGAAGATCACCTCCCTGCTCCACTGTAAAGGGAGTTTGGCTTGTACCACCCTTAATCCTTTCATCCTGCAAGAGATAAAGGGAAAGGGAAGCAGGCAGAGAATTGGAATCCCACATCACCAAAAACAGCACCAGGAGAAGAGCATGTCCTTCAGACCTGAGGTTCCTGTGCCAAGATGTTCTCCCCTGACAAAGACTGATGGAATGCTGGACTTTTCTCCAGAACCAACTAGGGGGAAAGCCTTCCCCTGGAGCAGACATCCTGAAATTGGACTTGTAGCCTACTAGACTGTGTAAAAATAAACCTTCCTTTGTTAAAGCCATCCACTCTGTGGTATTTCTGTTAGAGCTGGACTAGCTGACTAAAACAGTAGGGTATCCTCTAAAGGTTGTACTGTAAATGCCCTTACATCATTTTACACATTCAGTTGAGAATTTCAAGACAGAAGGTTATGTGTAGACACTCGATAAATCTCTCCTAAGTGCCTGCTCTGAGAAGGACATCTAAACATCTTGCATGTGGTGAATAAAATGGAATAAGGGCAACTCACCTATCATACTACAACAAACATGATGTCCAGGGGTGACAAATTCACTTGCAGCGTGTCAGTGCCCTCACTCATATGAGATCCAAGTCCTTGGTAACCTGTCTTCACCGTATCATCTCCGAGAGGGACTGGTTAGTTTTATGTCACCCCTTTTGCAGGATAGATACTCAGCCCAGTAGAGAATTGCGTTCATTTAATTCCACTTCCAGAAAATTCTGCTAATGCGCTGTTGGTGTTAAAAGACCCTAATGTGAATGCCCTAATCACATTACTTTCCATCAAGGAGGTTGTTGGAGCAGAAAGTGAGAAAGCAGGGAGACCTGTAGGGTGCAGCAGCAGACTGAGAACCATAGCTCACCATCTCAGAAGACGTGTTCCATGCTGGATCTGGAGGTTTCTGAGTGATGAATATGAAGATTGTTAACAGACTTGGGCCCGTGCCTTATCAACCTTGTGGATAGAGTGAGCAGCACATGAGTGAGATCAGTGAACACTTGTCTAGTCCCTCTTTGGCCAACAAATAGTATAATTTTTAGAAGAAGATAGGATATGCTATTTCTCTTAGCATTTAATAACAGTGAAATTTAATGGCATTGGATATCAAAGGCTTAGAATACCATCAGTAGATTCTGTCATCTGGTCTCCCTAGATAACACTTAAAAAAATAAAAATTGCCCCTCATTGCTGTGGCTTTTCCTAGCAAGTATGAAACCTGCTGTAGCAAGCACAGGATGGCACATGTTTATCTTTCCCAAATCTGCAAATACCTAACAAATTGGAATGCATAAAAATGACCACAAAAAACAGAAATAACTATCTCTGAAAATTTTTTCAGTCTGTTTTCATGTAAGCTAACATCTAATGTGAGCAAATGGGTTCATATTTTCCATTGTAATTTTATATTCTGTTATTGGGGTCAGCAAATAGACATTGAAAACATTTAGTAAGAGTGAAAATATGGAGCAGTTTCCAGCCATCGGGGGGAAATGGAAGCCTCATTATTATCAAACCAATGGAGTAACAGAAAGATGAGGCAATCCTTTTCTTATGTCATGTTCTTAAACTCTGTTAAATCTAATTGTTAATTAAGGAATGACTAGCAAAATAGGAAGAAGGCTGGGCAGTCCAAATGGTTTCTGCTCAGTTACTAACGTAAAGGTTGGTGGTTTGAACCCACTCAGCTGCTCCATGGAAGACAGACCTGGTGATGTGATGCGCTTCCACAAAGATTGCGGGAATGAAAAGTCCCATGGAGCAGTTCTGCTCTGTAATACACCGGGTCGTCAGGAGTCTGAGTCAGCCTGATCGCAACTAAAAACAACAATAGCAGACAATAGGAATTCATTATTAACAAGTTCAGGAAGAATAGAAAAAGTATTCATTTCTTTCCCTGTCCAACGTCATTCGAATTCTTTGCCTTTTCATCTCTACAGTCAAACTGCCAGTCTCCTTTACACCCTGTCTTTGCTTGTTTTGTTAATTTTAATATTTTACTGATTTTTTTTTTTTGCTGCCCAACAATTTTCTACGTGCTGCTTTCCTGTTTTCTGTGTCAGAGACCAGGTGAATTGCTGAAGACAGGAGCGCTTGCTTCGGCTAGGTCGGTGAGCGTTAGAGCAGTCAGATGGTGACCTTGGCCTCCCGCTGCTGGTATGCTGTGCTGCATCCACACTGACAGGCTGGTCTAAATCATAGCCAGCAGATAATGCCTCTAAATTATTTAGTAAATGAAATGTGACTATATGCATGTCTTGCAGTAATAAAACCTGATACAAACAAATTGATAGAGATAAATTAAAGACTAACAACATTCTACTTTTATGGTGAGAGTTAATAAATTATTTTTGGTAATACACTCAATTCTTCACAGAAGTATGCCCTCTTCAGTAGATAAAATATCAATTTAGTTGAGAGTAAAATTCAGTTAGTAGTAATATGTGCTTGGAATGCATTTGTGTGGAAGGACTTATATATAATTTATTAGTGAGTGGTTTATAAATAATACCATCAAGTAACATAATAATAGCAGTAACATATAATAATAGCAGTATGTATGTGTGTATTTATATGCTGGAGACCTGGTGTGTAGTGGTTAAAAGCTGGGCTGCTAACTAAAAGGTTGAGAGTTTGAATCCACTAGCCACTCTTTGGAAACCCTAAGAGATCATTTTATTTTTTGTCCTGTTGGGTCACTGTGAGTTGAAATTGGCTCAATGGCAAGGAGTTTGGTTTGCTTGGTTTTAGTAACAGTTAACAATAACATCCCTAAAAAAAGACCAGTATTTTAGAGAATGTACACAATTCTCTTAAATTTTTAAATAAACTTTATAGTATGAGAATTTCAGTCATTCACCAAAGTATAAATGTCAGTATACCTGTTACCCCACTTCAGTAAGTGTCAACATGTATAATTCACTTTAGAGACCTGACTGTTACAATTTCACATAAAAAAGGTGACTTTTTTTAATGACAAGGTAAAAAGGAAGAATAAATAAATGATATATCAGGGATGTTGACTACATGTTGGATCATTGCATGTTTTTTATAGAGAGCCCAAGTCTTGTGGCAGAGAAGTCTCATGAGAGCAGAACAATAATTCGTAGAGAAATGAAGATTTCTGATACACAGTATAGCTGTTCACATTATTTTTCATCCCCAAACTAAAATATTGTATTATAAAAAATGGTATTCAGTAATGGGTTATTTTTCTTTAATCTGTTGCCTGCAGATTTGAGTCATAAGAAAGGTTTTCTCTGTTCCTTGTTATGACTCTTTGTGTGTGGTGTGTATTCTTCTCCTGTCTCTGATGCCCATTCTGCAGGCAATGAAACATGATTGTCCTTTTTAGCATTCTGCATTTGAGAGTTAATATCTGCAGCAGTAGGCTTTCCTAACTTAATAGAATGAACAAGGTAGAACTGATTCAATAAAGAAAAGAAATGCCTAATCCTAATGTCATCAGAGAGCAAGATCAATTTTTGAAATATGTGTCCTGGGTATATTGTATAAGATCAGTCTAATGTACCCCTTCCTGGGGCTTTTGATTTGAGCCTCTAAAATAAACTCTGTCAAGATGTTGCCAGAGTCGTGTATGGTACTCTTTTGGTTAATTACTACATGTTTTAAATACCACGTAAGTTAATCTTTGACTGTGTTCTGAAGTAAGAAACAAAATTCTAATTTTTTTTCTGTTTTACTTCCCTCACTGAAAACACAAAATCTGATGCTGGTATTTTGCTCACAAACACACAGCTGCACAGATATGTGGTGTGTTATAATGGCAGATTTGATACTGTTTTTCTTTTTTTCTTTATTCTTACCAGCTCTCTCTTAGAAAGCACCTACCTCCCTGCACCCACCCCCCCACCCCCCGCCCCAACACTATGTTTCTTAGATAAATGTAATTAAACTTGGATACCTTCCTCAGGAAGATTTTAATGTTTATACTGAAATACAAGTTTTGCTAAAGTATGATTTCATGAGATGAAGATTCTTTTTAGATGTTGTTTTTCTTTATAACCCAAGTTTTGGGCCCAGGCCCTTTCTGTCTAGTGGCTCGAATGTCCCCTGGGCCTCATTGGCATCTGCTTTCAGCCAGCAAAGGTAGAAAGAGCATATGGAGGAAACCATCCATGCCTTGAAGTCTTGGCTAACGAGTGGCCTACGTGATTTCTACTCAGAGTCCATTGTCCACATGTAACTGCAAATAAGGCTGATGAATGTAGAAATGTTCTGTTCCCAGGAAGAAGACATGTCTGACTTTTGATAAACAGGTGGCAGACACCGTTGCATGTGAATTCTAGGATCCAGTAAATTTACAAAGAAAGCTTCCAAGTTTGATGAGCCTCAACAGACAGAAGTTGAAGGGCTGCAAATGACTCTTATCTGAGACCCATCAAAATGTAAACATGACCTGCTGTGGTTCCTGGTTTACAGGTTGTGCCTGGAATTGATGCTGATGTGGCTGCTGGAACCTTGGTGTCTCCAGCTGAGGGTGCCCTGGTGGAAGAAGCAGAGACAGAGAAGGCAGCTGTGCCTGTTGACAAAGGAATAAGTTTAGAGGAGGCCAAAGTGGATATTGAAACCACGAAGACTGTGGATATTGAGAGACGTCTTCCAGAAGAAACAGAAGCAGCAGTGCCTCAGGTAGGGGTTCTAGTGAAGTGGGCCATCTGGGAAGGTGGCGCCAGTTGGAATGCTTTGTCTCTTAGTTAGCGGTAACAACTTTCTTGGATGTGGAACAAGTTTGTCTTCATTTTGTGATGCCACATTCCAAAAATGTTTATTAGATGCTCTGAGAGAGTGGTCCCAGCATCCTTTGGGTTCCACAGAGGTCCCCAGTATCTATGATTGACTGGAATTCAGCACAGATAAGGGAGAAGGAAACAAAGGAATGGCATGATGATGAAAAGAAATGATGTACACAGGATACAAAGGATGAGAATGGAGAGAGAAGAAGGTGTGTGATCAAGTCATAAGATTATTGTAGGGATTATGTGAGAAAATACACATAGGTAGTTCCAGGCACAAGGTGAGAACTCAGTTGAAAAAATGCCCAGTGCCGTCAAGTTGATTCTGACTCCTGATGACCCTGTAGGACAGAGTAGAACTGCTCCATGGAGTTTCCAAGGAGCACCTGAAGGATTCTAACTGCTGACCGTTTGGTTTGCAGATACAGCACTTAGCTATATCTGCAGGGTTTCCAAGAACTCAGTATTAAGTCATATTACTGTGACTGCCATTTCTGTGGTGGGCATTATTGCTAACGTGCTTCAGATTCACCATTAGGATCATTTCAACAAAGGCCCGTTCCTATGTTGTACTTTTAAGAGGAAAAGGAAGCCTGAATGCATACATGGAGTTGAAATTAGCCCTCAGTGCCTCGTGTCCAGTAAGAAGTCAGCTCTTCACATTTTCAAACATGAAAAGGTAACAAACCTACATGCTCTTTAACTGTGGGAGCCTCCAGCCCAGGTCCCAGTTCAGGGACAGCTCCTCTGCAGCCTACTGGTTGGTCCTTCTCAATTGTGGGAGGTCACATTGAGTAGTGGGCTTAATGTTATGCTTTCCCTCTCACGATTATTTCATTCATAAAAATAGTCACCCAAATCTCCCCAGCGTTGTTTGAAACCTTAAAACTGAATTGTTCCTTTCATCCCACTGAAAAAAGCAACGGATAAAAGTGGTCTTCGGAGAAGTGAGTCAAAAGAATACCCAGTATTTTTCTTAGATTTTCTGGTCACCATGGCAGGAGTATTTATGTCTATATTGTTGTGCTTGTTGACCAAAGTGTATTGTTTCCTCCAAATTCAAGAATGACAATGCTCTGCCTACTGGTATCCTAGGAAACACAGAACGTGAAGGAAAGACAGGAAGCATCTCTGAATTTCTGTCTGTTAGCAAAACACCCCTCCTTGCTCATCTTTGTTAAATAAAATAAAGAGGTCTTGATCCTTTGGTTTTGTTTTTTCCAAGTCAGTAGGATGGGTGACAGGGCTAGTAACCCTGAAGAAGTAACTGCAGTGTGTACTCCAGGGATAACCAACGAGTAAGATGACTAGTTGACTGTCCTCAAATACAGACTGTTTGAACACAGCATGCAATTGCAGGCTATGTAGCAGTCCCCTGGGACTGTGGGCCAAAAAGGAGTGGCAGGAAATTAAATGTCAGCTTCAAGCAAAACTTAAGTCTTCATCAGGATGGGAATGGAGCGCTGTAAACAAGAGACCCACAAAGCCTTATCCTTGGCATCCACTTATGTTCAGGCTCAGGGTGGCCTTCCCAGTGACACTGGGGACATCCTCTCCATCAGTCACCTATCGCTGTTGGGAGCCTGGTAGCACGATTGTTGAAGCATTAAACAATGTTAAAGGTGGGATGTTTGAACTCATCAGTTGCTACGTGGTAGAAAAGATCTGGTCATCTGCTCCTGTAAAGACTGCAGCCTTAGAAATCTTGCAGGACAGTTCTCCTCTGTGTAGTAGCGTCAATAGGAGTCAGAATGTACTTGATGGCAACAGGTATCACTTTTCCAGTTAGCACAGAAACCTCACTCTCCCCGTAGTATGTGATTTTGTTAGATCTAGAAGAGGAATCTCACAGAGGTTTTTTTCAGTGCATTAAAGGACTGAGAGGAGGCTGTGTCAGCAGGACAGAAACCCAAAGGTGGAGGTGCCTGGGCTGGGTTTGGAGAACATCGAGGCATCTAGTTACATGGGATCAGTGGCAAAGAAATGTATGAGGGAGGTTCAGGCTGGTCTGGAGGACTTGGAAGTCTTGTGATGCAGGCCTTTCTCAGCACAACCATGTTTCCTTTCCCCAGGAGAAGGTCATCCCTTCTGTGGTGATAGAGCCCGCTTCTAACCATGAAGGGGAGGGAGAACATGACAGTGCTCTCGACACAGAAGCCAAAGAGGCAGTTGATGAGGCAGCGCTCCCGAGTTCCACCAGCGAGACAGTGCCTGCCGCGGAGCAGAAGACCCTGGAGGATGCTCCACCTGTCCCCTCGGCACTCGTTGGAGATGCTGACCAGTCAGGACCTGTACAGGAAGCCTTTCAGGAATTGCCCCCTGGCTTTCTTTATAAGGTCTTTTTTCATTTTCTATTCTTTTTAAAAATCTCACAGCCATTTGTTTTGTCTTTGCTTTGAGTCCCTTTGGTTCAAAGCTTTGAGTCTCTGATTTCAGGTTTTACTTTTGCCAATATTCGTTTTCCTTTGTACGGCTTTTCTCTTCACACTAACATCACATTGTAAACTGGCAAGATTTCCCTGCTGCCGGACAGGCAAGCGTGGGGCCCTTGGGGAGCAGTGGTTAATGCAGTCGGCTGCTAACCGAAAGGTGGGTGACACCCACCAGCTACTCACAGGAGAATGATGTTGTGATCTGCTTCCATAAAGATTGCAGCCTTGTAATGTATTAATGGCTTTATGTGGAGAAAGAGGGAACAAAAGGCGAGGAGCTAAATTGATATGAAGATTATTCTCAGAATGGCCATCCTGTGACTGCTTGAGATCTTCATATACCACAGGGACCTTATAAAGGACATTCAGGAAACACCTAAAAGGGCAACTGGATGGGATTTTTAAATTCTGTAATTTGATTTGATGTTTCACAATTCATAAACTTTTTTTTTTTAAAGCATTAAATTTGTGTGTTTAAGGGGCTGTGATTTGAATGACAATACCCTGTTGCTTAGAAATAACTGCTACTATGCTGTATTAAATGGGTATGGAAGTGGATGTAATGAATTTATGAATGAGTTAGTGTGACAAACCATTAAACATCTGCTTGGTGAGGACACTGTCCTCACATGTTTTGTTTTCATTAGAATATGGGAAGGAAAGGAAATATGTACCCTGCAAACCAGGACTTGTTAGATCCAACCCTGGCTTCTCTTTAGTTGTACAACTTGAACCCCATCATGTAACTCCTGTAGGTTTCGGTTTCATGTCAGAAAATTGAATTTTGAGGTCTGATAGTCATTCCCAGCTCTGACGCATTTAAAAGAACAGATTGTTTAATTTTCGGAATGGGAGTTCCGTGCAGAGGTTGAGGTCAAGGATACGGAAGAAGTAAGAGTGACCATGAGTTACTAGTTGTTCAAAGTGAGCTATGGGTGCAAGGGGGTTCATTATACATTCCTTTTAGTTTAAATTTATTTTTCTATACTAAACCAATAGGAGCATATTTAAAAAAAAAAAAAAAAGAAAAGAAAAGAAATTGCCATGGCTTAAAAGGTAGAATAGAAAAGGGAGGAATTTTATTTAAAAAAATAATTAATTAGAGTTTAATTAAATATTCATTCCCTTGAAACATGCATGTGATTGTTTTCCCAGTTATGGCTAGACAGCTGAATTTTTTTTTTTTAAAGTAAAGCATCAGTAATAACAAAAGCAAATCTTTTAAAAATATATGATAATTAGAAATGTAATTCATGCACTGCTGTTTTGCTATTACAGGGGGCATTACATTGCCAAAGCCACAACCAAATGATGTCTGTATCAATCTGACATTCAGGCATTATGAAGTCAACACAGAAGAGGATTTCTATTCTGTCATTACAGCCCTTCTTCAGGGGTGTGATATGTGTCTTAATCTTTTTATCTAGTTTATAGAGACTTCTGGGAATGCCTGCTGAGAACTTGGCTGGGAGACCTTGATTTCTCTTCCCTTTCTTGTTTAAATTGGCTGTTTTACACTTGTTTGCAGGTGGAAACACTGCATGACTTTGAGGCAGCAAATTCTGATGAACTTACCTTACAAAGGGGTGACGTGGTGCTGGTGGTCCCATCAGACTCAGAAGCTGACCAGGTAAAAGCTGAGACTGCAAAGTGCTGTAGGACAGATTGCTTTTTACTAAAGGTCACTGATTACTGGACTTCTGATAATATTTTGATTTTCCAAGATGCTGCAAGCCACCTCAGCATTAATTGTCAATTTTCAGGACACCCTCGAGGAATGCTGTTACCTGTGTTTTTTTTTAAAAAAAACAACAAGATGGCCATTTCTTACTATAGCCACTTTCTAGGCTTACTAAACCAATGTTCTGAGTGAGGACACTGTACACATGTACTTCCATAGACTTCCCAGGGGTGGTTTTAAAGATCAGTGCATTTCCAGTGGCCTTTTAAAGAGACAGAAAAAACTGGATAGTTGTCTTAGTCTTCTAGTGCTGCTATAACAGAACTACCACAAGTGGATGGCTTTAACAAAGAGAGATTTATTCTCTCACAGTAAAATAGAGTAAAAGTCTTAAATTTAGGGCATCAGCTCAGGAAAAAGCTTTGTCAATTCTGGAGGCTCCTTGTCGTTGATTTTCCACTGGTTGATGAGTTTTTCAGGCATAATGTGCTCTAGTCCCAGTGCTGCTTTCTTGGTGGCATGAGGTTCCTCACACTCTTCTCTTTTCCCTTTCCTTTCATCTCCTGGAAGATAAAAGGTGGTGTTGGCCACACCCCAGGAAAACTGCTTTTACCATGGAGTGTTACAGTCCCACCCTAATCCTCTTTAACATAAAATTATAATCACAAAATGGAGAACAAACACACAGTAGTGGGAATCCTGGCCCAGACAAATTCATGCACACATTTTTGAGGGGACATAATTTAATCATGACAGTGGTGAACCTGCTAATTTCTGCAGTGATAGGAAATGTCATACTCCTAGTGAGAGCTTGCTGAGGTCCCAAATGCAGTATGACAGAGCTGGGTGATTATAGATATTTGGAAAAGGGGGCCTCTATGTAAGGGAGATCTTTATTTCTAACTAGGGTGCTGACTCAGTATCCTTCCCACAGAAGGAAGCTGCTCCAGGTTTTTCCTGAAGTGGAGGTTGGCCCAAGCATCTGTTCCATGCCTGCTTTTTCCTGGTTGCCATCCCTCTGGCTCTCTGATGGTTTGTAGTAAGGAATGTCCCAGTACTAATTTTGCAAGCTCATTGCAGAGGATGCAAGAACTGAGAGTCTCTGGGTGAAAGAGAGTCATAGCAAGAGGAGAGAATTCTAAAAGGGCTTCATTTTGTTTCAGGGCTACTTGTTAGGTACCATCAAGCTGGTTTGACTCATAGCAACTCTAATGTACAACAGAACAAAGCACTGCCTGTTCATGTAGCATGCCCGTAGTTATTTTTATGCTTACGTCCATCACTGCAGCCACTGTATAAATCTATCTCATTGAGGGGCCTCCTCTTTTTCACTGACCCTCCGCTCTGCCAAGCATGTCCTTTTCCAGGGACTGATCTCTCCTGACAGTATGTCCAATGTATGTAAGATGCAGTCTCACCATCTTTGCTTCCAAGGAGCAATTTGGTTATACTTCTGCCAGAATAGATCTATTTGTTCTTTTGAGTGTCCACGGTACATTTAATACCTCCTCCTTTCTATTGCCTCTCGTAACCATCAAAGAATATTTTCTTCTGTATTTAAACCAATTATTGAGTCCTTACACAGGATTTATCCTTTTACAGTTAATTTTGTTCAGCATAATGCCTTCCATATTGTTTCATTTTTTGAGATGTTTCTCAAATTCATCATTATTCTTTATCATTGTATAATATTCCATTGTGTAAATATACCATAGTTTGTTAATCCATTCTGCTGTCTCTGGACATTTAAATGTTGATTCCATCTTTTTGCTTTTGTTTTCAATGCTGGAACGAACATTGGTATGTGTGCATCTGTTCATGTGAGAGCTCTTATTTCTCTAGGATATATTCTCAGAAGTAGAATTGCTGATCATGTGGTATTTCTATGTCTAGCTTTTAAGAAAGCTGGAAATAGACAAAAATCAATTTCCAAAGCGGTTGTACCATTTTACGTTTCCACCAGAAGTGAATAAATGCTCCAGTCTCACTGCAGCCTCTTCAGAATTTATTATTTTGTGTTTTTTGGATTAATGGTAGCCTTGTTGGGGATTAGATGTTATCTGATTATAGTTTAATTTGAATTTCTCTAATGGCTAATGATCATGAGCATTTTCTCACATATCTGGTTGCTGCCTGAATGTTTTCTTTGATGAACTATTTATATCCCATTTTTAAAAATTGGATTGTATTTTCCTTGTTGAGGTTTTGGAATATCTTGTGGATTACAGAGATAAAATGATGACCAAATTTGTCATAGCTAATTTTTTTTCCCCAGTTTGAAGGCTGTATTTTCACTCTTTTGGTGAAGTCTTTGGATGAGCATACATGTTTGATTTTTAGGAGTTCCCAGTTATCTTTTTTCTCTTCCACTGTTTGTGCATTGCTGTTAATGTTTCAAAATCTGATTATACCTTGTATTAGGGCTCCCAGCAGTGTATTGATTTTTTTTTTTAACCATGATTTTTGTTGTCTTAGCTTTTGTATTTAGGTCTTTGATTCATTTTGAATTGGTTTTTGTGTGCATGGTGTGAGGTGTGGGTCTTGTTTGATTTTTTTTGAGATGGATATCCACTTATGCCAACACCATTTGTTTGAGAGACTGTCTTTTCTGTAGTTGAAAGACCTTAGGTTATCAGCTGCTTTCAGGTGGATGATTTTGTGTCCATATTCTCATTTGTGTTCCATTGGTCTGTTCATCTGTTTTCGTACCAGAACCAGGCTGTTTTGACTACTGTAGCGGTGTATTAGATTCTACAGTCAGGTAGTATGAGGCCTACCTCTTTGTTGGTCTCCTTCAGTAATGCTTTACTTATCTAGATCTTCTTCCCTTTCTATGTTTCTCCATCTCATTAAAAAATGCCATTGGAATTTGTACCAAGGTTGCATTGTACCTGTACCTTTGGATAGAATAGATATCTTCTCAGTGTTGACTCTTCTTATCCATGAGCAAGGTAGGTTTTTCTGCTTATGTAGGTCTCTTTCGGTTTCTTGAAGTAGTGGTTTATAGACGGCACTTGGCTTGGCCTGTTTAGGTCTTTACTTTTCCAGTTAGATTTATTCTTAAGTTATTTATCTTCTTGATGGCTGTTGTAAATGGTATTGATTCAGTGATTTCCTCTGTGGTGATCTCTTTGCTGTTGTAGAGGAATCCAACTGATTTTTGCATTTATCTTTGCAGAACTATTAATTTCAGTGGTTTTAATAGACCCTTTATTTTCTGTGTATAAGATCATTTCATCTTTGACTAGAGATACTTTTACTACTTCCTTACCAATTTGGATGCTCTTTATTTAATTTTCTAGCCTGGTTGCTCTGGCTAGAACCTCCACACAATGATGAATAGAAATGGTCACAAAGGGCATCCTTGTCTGGCTCCTGTTCTCAAGGGAAATGCTTTCAGACTCTCCATTTAGGTTGATGTTGGCTGTTGGTTTTGCACAGATGCCATTTATTATGCTGAGGAGTTTACCTTCTATTACTATTTCACTGAGTTTTTAATGTGAATGGGTGTTGTATTTTGTAAATGCTTTCTCTGCATCAATTGATAAAAATCAAGTGTTTCTTGTGTTTTGTTTTATTTCTGTGATTGTTTTTCTAATGTTGCATCACTGGTATGAATCTCTTGGTCACACTGAATTTTTTTTAATATATTTTATTCTATTAGTGAGAATTTTGTTGAAGATTTTTGCATCTATTTTCAAGAAAGATATTGGTCTGAACTTTTCCACTTTTGTGCTATCTTTACCTGGTTTTGGTGTCAAGGTTGTACTGGCTTTATAAAATGAGTTTGGAAGTATTCTGTTCTTTTCTGTGTTCTGAAATGGCTTTAGTAAAAGTGGTGTTAACTCTTCTCTCAGTGTTTGGTAGAATTCTGCAGTGAAGTCATCAGGACCAAGGATTTTTTAGATTTTCTTTTCAATCTCTTTTGTCATGACTTTATTTAGTTTTCGTACCTATATTTGTGTTACTTTAGATAGGTAGTGTGTTTCTAGAAATTTGCCATTTCCTTTAGATTTTCAAATTTATTAGAGTATAGTTTTTCATAATCTGTTGCGATTTTTTCTTCCAGTTGTGTTTGTGGTGATGTCACCCATCCCATTTCTTATTCAGGTTATTTGCTTTTCCTCTGTTTTTCTTTTGTCAGTTTGGCCAGTGATTTATCAATTTTGGTGATCTTTTCAGAGAACCACCTTTTAGTCTTGTTAACTCTGTCAGTCCTTTTTCTATTCTTGGATTCATTTTAATTCTGCTCTTACTATTTGCTTTCTTCTAGTATCTGACAAGTTCTTTTGCTGTTCTATTTCTGCTTGTTCAAATTGTAGGGTTTTGGCTTTGATTTGGGTGCTTTCCCCTTTTTGGATCTGTGCATTTATTGAGATAAATTGAGTACTGAGCACTGCTTTTGCTGTATCCCAAAGATTCTGGTAGGATGTGCTTTCATTCTCATTTATTTCTGTAAATGTCTTTACTTCATCTTTGATTTCCTTTATAAACCAGTAATATTTGAGCAAGATGTTCGGTTTCCATGTTTGCTTTTTTCTCCTTGCTTTTTCTGTTGTTGATTTCAGCTTTTATGGCTTTATGTCTGAAAAGATACTTTGCAGTATTTCAGTGTTTTGAATTTTGTTAAGGCTGGATTTGTGGCCTAATATGTGGTCTATTCTGGAGAATATGTGCACTGAAAAATATAGTTGGGTGGAGTGTTCTGTATATGTCTGTGAGATCAGGTTGGTTGATTGTAACAGTTAGGTCTTCTGTGTCATCATTGAACTTCTTTCTGGATGTTGTATCTATCACTGAAAGTGGTGTGTTGAAGTCTCCTAGTATTATTGTGGAGTTGTCTATTTCACTTTGCATTGTTTTTAGAGTTAATTTGATGTACTTACAGGCCCTATCATTGGTTGTGTAAATATTTAATATGGTTATTTCCTCCAAATATATTGACCCTTTTAATCATTATATAGGGTTCTTCTTTGTTAACTGGGGTTGATTTCACTGTAAGTCTATTTTATCAGAAGTTAATATTGCTACTCTTTCTCTTTTTTGAATATTGTTTGGTATATTTTTTTCCCATCCTTTGAGTTTTAGTTTCTTTGTGTCTTTAAGTTGTGTCTCTTGTAGCAGCACATGGATGAATTGTGTTTTTGTTTTTGTTTTTTAATGGATTCTGCCACTCTCTGTCTCTTTATTGGTGGATTTAACTCATTTATATTCAGCATAATTATTGATAGGTATCATTTTAATGCTGTAATTTTGATGTCTTTTTGTGCATTGCTGGCAATGTCCTTGTTCCATTTAGTTTTCTATGTTGTGTTGTCATTTTTCTTTATGAGTTTTCTTTTTGCCTTTTTTCACTGTTGTTTTTGTATTTGCTGAGACTGTGTGATTTTGTTTCTTATTTTGATGTGTAGAACTGTTAATTTTATTTGTGGTTATTTTAATATTTATACCTGTTGTTCTAAATTTAAGCCAGTCTTTAATTCCTTTGTATTGCTGTGAATTCCTTCCCATATGAAAGATGTGTAACTTACTTACTCCTTTTTGTATAATGTCAGTTTTTATATACCATTGTCTCTTTCCCTGGTTTCCATGTTTTAGCTTTGATTAGTTTTGTAATTTCTGTATTTGGGTTGATATCTGGGTGCTCTGTCCTTCACTGTAGCCTTGAATGTTATTGATTTTTTAATTGAAAAAACTTCCTTTTTGATCCAAAAAGATTTCCTGTAATTTGGGTTTCACTTTTGCAAATTCTCTAAACTTCTGTTCATCTGGAAATGTCCTAATTTTGCCATCATATTTTAGTGACAGTTTTGCAGTGTGTTAAATTCATAGCCGGCAGAGTTTTTCCTTTAAGGTTTTGTATGTCATCCCATTGCCTTCTTTCCTGTATGGTTTCTGCTGAGTAGTCTGAGCTTGCTCTTACTGACTGTCTTTTGTGGATTAATTTTTGTTTATCCCTAGCTGCCATTAAAAGCATCTCTTTAGCTTTAATTTTGATAACTTTGATTGTCCTGTGTCTTGGTGTCTTTCTTTTGGGATCTACCTTGTGTGGAGTTTGATGAGCATGTTGGGTAGATACCTTCTCATCTTTCAAGATACCAGGGAAGTTTTCTGTTAACATGTCTTTAACAATTCTCTCTGTACTTTTGTTAACCTGCCTTTTAGAGTCCAACATAATACTGTTTCTTCATTTTTTTAAAAAAAAATTCTTGTATCTTATTTTTCTCAAATGCATCCATGTCAACTGCTTTAACTTCAGTCTCACTAATTGTTCATTCCATTGTTCAGTTCTGATCCTTTGACTTTCTATTTGGTTGTCTAAATCTGTAATTTTATTATTAATCTACTGGATTTGATATCCTTGTTGCTCAGGAATTTCTTGGAGTCTGTTGAATATGTCGTTATACTCTGCTGGACTTTCCCTGATTGCCTTTCTGATCTCTGGAGAGTTTTAAGTATTAATCTTTTGTATTCTGCTTCCAACAATTTTAGGAAGTTATCTTCATCTGGAAATCTTTTTTTATTCTTTTTTTGGTTCTGAAGCCATCACGGTCTGCATCTTGAAGTGTTTTGATGTTGATTGTTGTCTCTGATCCATCAGAAACTTGCTGTAGTTGTCTATATTTGCTTACTGTGTTCTCATTTATTTTCTCTTTATTTTTGAAATGTCCAAATAGACTGGTCATGAGCTAGTTTGATTATCGATGCCTTAGAGATTCTAACAGCCTGTCATTAGGTAATTAAAGCAGTTATTAGGCCTGTGGGCCTAGGCATACATTTATTTGCTTGCATATATTCAGGTAAAGTGCCCAGGTAGTTTGTCGCCAAATATGTGGCACAGGCTCTAGGACCTATAATCCTAAATGGCTGAGGATGAGTGGTATATGCACAGGTGGCTGGCTATACACACTGAAGAAGATAGAAGGCTGACAGCTGCAGCTTCCTTATGTCTGTGCCTAGGCTGAGAACCTGTTTCTGCCCTGAGTTCCCAGCTTAAGGGAGCTGGCAGAGTTTTTTTTCCCATTTGTTAAATTGTTTCCTCTCCATGTCTGGGAGAACATCTGTGAACATGGTAAGGGGTCCTATATCTGTCTCAGGTAGAGTGTCAGAATTTGGAGCCCAGTGCAGTGTAGAGAAGGAATGGAGAAACTCTGGGGACATGAAGAGAAGTTTGGCCCAAGGGAAAGTTTTAGATTATTACTTGGCAGGTTAGATTCAAGTCACTTAACTTTTGAGAATCCCATGTGGCATTTTGCTGATTATGGAGGTGTGAGTAGCGGGCTTAGTTTCACTTGCTGAGGAGGGCCCTCTCCAAATGCTTATTAGCTCACCACACTGGCAGTTTTGGATCCTCCTGCAGGGTAAAGATTCCATCCTGGGAAGATATGCTTTCCCTTTGGTGTTTCGGGCTCCTAGAATATCGTATTAGGTCTGACAATTAGGTTCATGAACTCAACCTAGAAAATGTGCTACATATCTTATTGCTGAATATCACTATGGTCACTTGCAGAGTATTCTCTTTGGGAGGGTATGCACTGATGCGAGCACCTGTTCCAATTTTTGAAAGCAATTTTGGAGTTCTTTTCCTGGAATGGCCATCAGAGCTTTTGTCATATTACACTTGATGTCCTGAATATCATCAAAATGTTGTCCTTTCAATATTTCCTTCATCTTTAGGAAAAGAAAAAAGTCTTTGGGGGCCAGATCAGGTAAGTAGGGAGGGTGTTCCAATACAGTTACTTGTTTAATGGCTAAAAACCTCCCTTACAGACAACTGTAAAGTTAAGTTTGTAAACTTGCCACTGTGTCACTGTGTACAACGACCATTCTAGAAAGAGTTCCAAAATTGCTTTGAAGAGTGAACTTGGTGCTGGTGTCAGTGCATAGCTTCCTAAGGAGGGTACTTTGAAGGTGACCATGATGATATTCAGTAGTGAGGTATGTAGCACTTTAACCAATTAAGTTTGTGGTCTAAATTATTGGACTTCATAGATCATCCATTCTTTTTTTTTCCCCCTCTAGATCTTAGTTGTTAAAAGGATCACAGGAAGCATCTGACTACTCTGTCATCTTAGCTGCTCCTGTCAGTATCACTGCTTTTCAGATTAAGTTTGCATGTCCCCACATTTTGTCTTTTCTCTTGACAGTATACTCACTGATACAGATGAGATACTGGGTTAAACAAATAAAAGTGTCTCTGCCAACATAGAATTAAATTATAGATTTATGCCAATTGTTTCCTGTAAAAGCCCCCAGTATTTGAAAGTTAAAACTGTATATACCTTGGAATAATCCACTGGTTAATATATGTTAAAAATAATTATTCCCCAGTGATCATTTATACTAATTCCCACTTAAGAGGGTAAAAATAGATCAAGTTAAATACAAAGTAAAGAGAAAGATTGAAATAATAAAAATAAAATCAGAGATCAATGAAACAGAGTAGATGAAATCAATAAAGCCAAAAGTTGATTCTTTGAAAGAATTAATAAAATTGTTAAAAGCTTATAAAGACTCTTTAATAAGTGGTAAATTATAAATTACCAGTATTAGTGAAAAAGATCTATGTCTGTATGTCTCAAAGACATTAAAAAGATAATAAGGAAGTAGTGTGATAAAACAACTTAAATAAACTACATGTTTCATGTAAATGGCACTTGGTAAAATGGACACAAAAAATTCAATATGAATAATTTGATAACTATGGAGAAATTGAATTTATAATAATAAATCCTTACTACAAAAAGTACTTGCAGGCTTTTTCACTGGTGAATTTCATTATAAATTCAGAAACAAATTAGCATCAATTTTACACAAAGTGTTTTGGAAAACAGAGGAGGAGGGAATGCTTCTCAGCTTGTTTTATGCAGCTACTGTCATCCTGATATCAAATCCTAACAAAGACATCACATGAAAAAAATTACAGACAAGATCCTTTATTAAAAATAGATGTAAATATCTTTCTTAGTCATCTAGTGTTGCTTTAACAAAAATACCACAAGTGGATGGCTTTCACAAAGAGAAGTTTAATCTCTCACAGTTGGTAAACTAGAAGTCCAAATTCAGGGCACTGGCTCCAGAAAAAGACTTTCTCTCTGTATTGCTCTGGAGGAAGGTCCTTGTTACACATTAGTCTTCCTTTGGTCTGGGAGCATAGGAAAATCCCATCATATGATGAAATGGTTAACAATCATATAGTACTGGGAATCATAGCCCAGACAAATCAATACATAATTTGATCCATGATAATATCTTAACAAAATGTTTGACAGGTGAAATCTAGTATCACAGAAAAAAAAAAGCAGGTGGAGTTTTTTCTGGAAGTACAAGGTTATCTGGTCACTTGGCAATGAAGCAGTATAATTTACTGTATTAACAGAATAAAAGAAGAAACCTCTTAATAGATGCAGAAAAACCATTTGACAGAATCTAACATTCATTATTAAATTATCAGCAAGCTATAAGTGAAATATAGAACCACTCTAACTCAGTAAAGGGAATCTTTAAAAATTCTACATGTAACAACTTAATGGTAAACGACTAAGAGTTTTCCCTCTAAGATTAGAAACAAAAGGATGTCTGCTCTCCCTACCTTGATTCAACATTGTACTAAAAGTACACTAAGGAAAGAAAATTGAGAGAGATGATCATTGAGGGGGAAAGGAAAAAAACACTGTATTTGCAAACAGTGATTACTTACATGACAAGTAAGGTATCCATAAAGCAGCTACAAGAATATTGGAATTAATAATTGGGAGAAGGGAGTTAGAATCTCCAGCCATGGGTATAGATTTATCTACTTCTCTAGTTCTGTCACCTTTTGTTTCAGGCGTGTGGAAACTGTATTGTTAAATTCATATGTGTTAATGATTATTTAATTTTTCTGATGAATTGACTACTATGCTATTATGAAATGTCCTTCCTTACCTCTGGCAGTACTCCTTGTTTTGAAGTCTGCTTTCTCTAATACAGATGTAGTGAAGCCAGCTTTGTCATAGCACTGTTTGAATACTATATGGTTCTCCATGCATTTCATTTCAACCTATGTCTTTATATTTACAAATAGATCCTTCTCTTTTATTGAACTCTAGCTGCCCTGCGTTCCTAGGAGAAAAGCTATATTAGCATGAATCTTATCTAGTGCACTCCCCTGCTTTCCAGGTTTAAATAATGCCTTCATGGTCACCAGTGCCTAGTAGTTGATGCGTGTCCGTGTGCATTGTGAATAGATAGAGAGCGATGCTGTTGAATAGGCGCTGATATATGGCAACCTCATGTACAACAAAATGATACATTGCCTGGTCCTGCGTCATCCTCACAATCACCGGCACGCTCTTCTAGTCCATCCTTGTAGCTATTGTCACAGTCCATCTCACTGAGGGTCTCGCATGCCTTTGCTGGCCCTCTACTTCCCCAAACATAATATTCTCTTTCAGCAGTGGATCCCCTCTGATGATGGGCCCAAAGCATAGTAGGGAGAAAGAGTATTTTTGTTACTCAGGAAGTTTGGATCCTTGGCTGATTTTCAGAAGTGGATAGGCAGACCTACCTTTCTTGTCCTGTTCTAGAAGCTCCACTGAAATCTGTACACCGTGGGTGACCCTGCTGGTATTTAAAATATCAAGAGTATGGCTTCCAGTATCACAGGAACAGGAAGCCACAAACTGCATAACAGTGTGACAGACTTACAGACAGTTCTTGGTATATGCACATACAGCCCAATTATATAAACTTTTATTTTATAGTTGTGTATTTTATAATAAATGGTTGCCATACACGCACGCACACACACACTTGCATGTTTTTTCTAACCTCTGACAATACTTGCTTGATAGAAATATAGTTTAGGCTAGCTTTCTTATGCCTACTGTATGAAAGCTATGCTTTCCCATGCCTTTACTTTAACCTGTCTTTGTATTTTAAATGGATCCATCTATGTCTATATGCATGTATGTATATATAGTTATTCCACTGTTTATAATTGATACTTGCAGAGCATTATTCTGAATACGAGCTATTTTGCCATTACTGAACTGGTAATACTTATCCACCACATATTTTAAGCAGTTAAAATTTAATTTTCCTTATTTTTTTCTGGTTGAAAATGGATATGACAAACATCCTTCATGTTATAAGTTGTGTTTGGGGATACATGTGCTGGGTTTATGCCAGCCCTTTGCTTCTGTCCCCACATTGAAATGGTTTTTAATACCTGATTTTACTTGCTTCCGTTAGAATTTTCACTTGCTATAAATAAAGTCAAATGTAGACACTGAGGAAAAATGACTTTTTGAATATTTACTAGACATTTAGAAGATATTTAGTTATCATCATTTACTTCGGGTATATCTATGTCCTTCACAAATATAACTCATAATTTTAAAGAGGGCACTTTTCCCTCATCAGCTAGGTTTTTATCAGTTATTTTATGGAGTCATTTTTTTCCTCTGTTTTTTTTTTCTCCCCTGCCTTCAAAAATTGGTCTGTCTAAGCACTTATATTTCTTGTCTGTATAGCAGTGGCAATTTATTTTCTCAGATTATATCAAAAGGGAATGTATTCAGCTTCTTTATTTAATTTTTGAGACCTCATTTTATCTGATGTACTTGAACTGTAATGGGGATTGGTGCAGATTAAATGTCATCATCCATGGTTGTCAGTCATCATAGGTGGGGTCTTCTTCCTGTATTGGTTAACGTAATGAAGACAGCCATTCCCCAATACTTTCATTTCATGCAGCCTGTGTGTTTCAGACTGTTCCTTCCAATATAGCTTTGTCTAACTAGACTTCCACCATGGCTTCCATTTCTTAGTGTTAAGTACTGTCTCCCATTTCTCGATGACCACATGCAGGTGGGAGTTTCAACCATTCTGTGGCTGACTGTCTTCATATTTTATGGTTACACTCTTATACTGATAAATTGTTAAGAGTAGTACTTTATAAAGAACACATAAATGTCTCCAACAAGAATGTCATAACATCAAACTTTATAACAACACTGTTAATATCTTCTGATTCATGTTTAGCTCCTAGTATTTGGCAAGCCCTCTGTACAGTAGTATCTTTGGTTAACATGATAATAGCTTTGAAACAGAGATATTTCTTCTAAGTAAGTGGTCTTGGATGAGGTAAGGACCTCCTATGGTCTCATCAGAAACCCTGGTGTCATAGCAGTTAAGAACTATGGCTACTAACCAAAAGGTTGACAGTTCAAAACTACCAGGTGCTTTTACTGTGTCCTGTAGTATTGCTGTGAGTTGGAACCGACTCAGCGGCATTGGGTTTGAGCAGTGAGATGGGCTGGTCATTCCTATATTCTAACCCTGAGATCCTCAATCTGTTTTATCACTGTGACTCGGAGTTCAGGGCATGTGACATGTTTGCATCTGTCTTCCATTCTTAGCACCAGCTAAAACTCTAATCCTTTTTCACCCTCCTTTGGAACTACTGTCGTAATCCAGTTATTATCAGTTAGCTATACAAAAAAAGAAAACCAAACCCACTGCCGTCAAATTGATTCCAACTCATAGATACCCTATAGACAAAGTAGAACTGCCCCATAGAGTTTCCAAGGAGTGCCTGGTAGATTTGAACTGCCAGCCTTTGGATCAGTAAACATAGCACTTAACCACTACGCCATCAGGGTTTCCCAGTTAGCTATACTTTATACTAAACTACATTACTAATATTAACCTTCAATAAATTATACTTTATATAGAAAACTGTTTTAAATGTCCATTCTTTAATTTTTTTTTTTCCATAACGAATTATTTGGGGCATGTTTCCAGACTAGTCAAAGCACAGCAGTCTGCACATGTACCTGTGACATTAATGGTGGAAAAGCACACACCAATCTAGTATTATTTTATTAAAGGTGGGTGTGGTGAATTTTTTGAGCCATTTCATTGGAGTCTGAATATTTTACTAATTTTGGGCCATGGTGCTTTGTTGAGTGGCTTCATTTTGAGTGGTTTCAGCACATTTTATTAGTCATTGGTAGTGTGGCCATTTCGAGTGGCTTATTGGATCTTGAAAGCACTGTTTTTGTCTTGCAGGATGCAGGCTGGCTGGTGGGAGTGAAGGAGTCAGACTGGCTTCAGTTCAGAGACCTTGCCACGTACAAAGGCCTCTTTCCAGAGAACTTCACACGGCGCCTGGATTAGGCCCACAAGCACCGCAGAAAGTGCTTGGCTGCTGGGTTTTTAAACCTTCATGAAAAAACCTAAAGCGTTTACTTTTGCTAATATACTGTTAGTGACTTACAGACTGATGCCAGACAAAGCTTGAATGGAGATCTCAAAGGAGCATGTGTGCAAAACAATGTAAAAGAGGGAAAAAAAAGTGAATTAAGGAAAAACTCTTCACCTGTTCCCATGTTATTGATAACAGATTTGTTTGTGCTTTGTCCAAGCTGTGGTGACTCTTGTACTTGGTCCCTCCCCACCACTTCTAAATTTCTTTTCTCCAGACCAGAACCAGAATTTACCTGCACCATGTGTGTGATCTTGAGTGACTGCCCTGCAGAAGACGTGGTGAGTTAGCCTGTAGTCCGAGATTATCTTAAGCCCCTGCACTGGTGTGAGCACGTGCTCGTTCCCTTTCACCCTTTCGAGTTTACTGCGTTTAAAAACAAACTGTTGCAAAAGTTCTCAGTGTTCTTCTCCAGTGCAACTACATAGATCCTGTGTATATGTACACACAGCCACGCAGACTAGTTCCCATGACGCCTGAATCTATGTGTATGCAGAAGTCTACATACGCATAGTTGCATTCTTCCCTTCTCATTGTAGCCTTTGCCTCTCAAGTGTCATTGATACATACATTGCTCTTCTGTCTGGCATGACAGTTACAGTTTTGCCTTATGGCAAAACCAGCCATCCCATTGCCAAAAGAGTCAACAGTATCAGTGTTTATACTGTGCATTTTGCAGATGAAATCACAAATAGCAAGGCAGAGCTGCTACCCCTTTGGAAAAAGCAGCGTCTTGTTACCTTCATGTCCAGCTGCTGCAGCTGGAGGTAGACCAGTTGGGATGAGCAGCTAAGTAGTCTTAGCTTCTGTTTTAATGAGATTGGCTAGACAATGGGTATGTAAATCAACCCCCAAAAGAACACTATTAAAATAAAAAAAGCTTCTATATATTTCCAACTCTATATTTATGCAACTCATCTTCAGATTGTTGTAAAATAAGATAGGTGATGTGTGCTGTATCAACAAGTCATCTGTAACATTTATGTTTCAGTGTTGTGCCATTGCAAATAAACCTTTGGTAATCTCTAAACATCAGCCTAATTTCCTTCTTATGAGTCATTGTCTTGGAACTCTTGTTTCAGTCCGATGTTCTCCTTGAGGTTGTTATTTGTGCAGAAATATGACTGCTCTTCTGCTGAGGGGTATCCCCCAAAGCCCTGCCTACCTTCCCCAGCTTCTTCATCCAGTCATTGCTGGATCACTCAGTCCCCTGAGATCCAGCAATTACTAGAGCACAAATAACAACTGCAGATGGAGGCTCCATCCAGGCACAGGCCGTGGATGCCAAGCTTGCGGATTTCTGAAAATGTTAATGTCTTCATAATTAGCAATTCTTGCTCACACCAGCCTCATGTCTCCTTCACTTTTCCTTCTGTCATGTGTATGTCCATAGGTATGCTAAAAAAAGAAAAAGATCAGAGGGAATAGAAAAGTCAGTTGATCGGGCAATCATGTATAGAACACAATTCATGAAACAATACCCTTTCATTTGATTTAGATGCTTTTCTGCTGATGTAATTCCATATACAACATAAGCAGATCAAGAACATGCATTTTTAGATTTTTAAAATGTATATGTTCCTGATTTGTGGTTTGAAGTTTCCCACAGGATGAGGGATGCTGATGTTTAAGTGATAATAAATGAAGGGGTGTTACTGACCCAGGATTTTTCCAAGGGCAGATTTAGAGGGAAGCTGGCTCATCACAAATGCTAGGCTAGTGCAAGAAAATCACACGCCATTGCCCAGCATCATCACTGACCATTCATCCAATAAAATACAGTAAGATTCATTACAGAAATTCTGGCACTGGGAGAACACAAGTTATGCTGCAAACTAAGACTGAAAAATTGGCTTTAATCATAAAATATACCAATTCTCTACAAATCGACACAGCTAGCGCAACTGCTCTGAAATTCTGCCACACTGCTGCCTGTTGTCAGTACTCATTGGCATTGAGTCATTTCTGACTTATAGCAACCCTACAGGGACAGAGTAAAACTGCCCCGTAGGGTTTCCAAGGAGTCCCTGGTAGATGTGAACTGCCAACATTTTGGTTAGCAGACATGCAACTTAACCATTATGCCACCAGGGTCTCCACTATTATTAGGTGCTGTCAAAACAAATCTGACTCATAGGGCCCTATATGACAGAGTAGAACTGTCCTATAGGGTTTCTTAGGCTGTAAATCTTTACAGGAGCGGATTGCCGGGTCTTTTTCTCCCCCTAACCTGCTGATGGTTTTGAACCACTGACCTATTGGTTAGCAGTTGAGCACTAAACCATTGTGTTACCAGGGCTCCTCATAGGGCTCTTGAAGTACACAATTTAACAGAACATTGTCCGGGTTCCTATTAAATTTAGCCCATTTGACAGCAGCAGCCAACAACAACAGTAACATAGCATTCCTAGATGAACTTAACGGGCTCTTTCAAATGGACAAGATTTTCATTAGCTATTTTGTCCTGGTCTATAGCCTTTGTTTCGGGGGTTTTTCTTTCTTTTGTAAATACCAAATGAAAATAATCAAATTTTTTTGCTTCAAGGTTTTTAAGATACACGAACCCTCAATATATACAAAGGAAGGGGTAAAGGGAGTAGGGGAGAGTATTCTCCTGACATGTCTGCAAACATGGAGTGGATATTTTTCACTTTGCTTTTCTGAGTGGTTTCAAAGACTTCTTGTGGTTGCTGGTGTGAAGGTTCCTTCCATTGCTCTTTCCCTTTCCCACTAACCCACTGCAGGCACATCATCTGGTCGTGCATGCGTTAGTGTGTCCGTAGCTATGTGTTATTACAGCGAAGCCATATCTGATCATTTTCTCTGCACTGTAAGTTTCCTTCTACACACTAAGTGACATGTGAACCTTCAAATAGCTACAAAAGACAGATAAAATCTGTGGTTCTTATTATACATATACTTAAGTATTTTCCCTCCCAATACCATGTATAGTCCCTCATTTGAACCTAAGGGATGTATACAATTGCAAAACAAAGTTGTTTGGCCATTTAATTTTGTAACTGTATCTCAGGAAAACCAGGGCCCACAGGACCAGAAAAGTTGCATGTACATGCCATCACATTGTCACATTGCTACAGCCATGGCCTGCTTCTTCTGACAAAGCTGGGACAGCTTCTGAGTCAACTGGAGCCTTACACCCATCATGTCTTGGGCTGCCAGGAAAAAAGTGTACAAATTCAGAATTCTGAACCTTTTTTTTTTTATCACATATGCCGTTACCAGTTACCACTGAGTGAACTCCAACTCACAGAGAGTTCCTGTGTGTTAGAGTAAATCTGTGCTCTCTCCAGCTTTCAGTGACTGATTTAGTAGATCAGTAGGCCCTTCTTCTGAAGCTCATCTAGGTAGACTTAAACCTCCAACCTTTCAGTTAGTGGCTGAGTGCATTAACTGTTTGTATAGATAAAGAAGCCAATAATTAAACTATTAGAAAAATCCCAGCTTGACCCCATGGTCCACTAGATTGGTCCATTAAAGAGAAAACCTGTGGTAATCTGAGTAAAAATTATGAGAAAGCAATAAATTTAAAAGATTGATTGACTGAAGCTCAGGGCTTTATTCCACACAAATCATATGGCTAAAGACTTTGAAGCCTTAGAGATAGACTAACTTTCCCTGCCTAAAACTCCATGACTGTTTAAAGAAAGCCCAAGCTGCCTTCTGGTTTTTACTTGGAACACAATTAAAAACCTTCTAAACATGCCAGCCAGACCTTGGAGAGCTGATCACACAGTTTCCCTGTGGGACTGTCACCAAGCCCGTGATCTTCTCTTATACCCTAAATGGAGGCTGATATTTGGTACCTCCATGAATAAGGTGGTAGCTAGTTTTCACTTGGAAAACTTAGAAAACTGAGAGCCACTTGGTTCTTGTACCTCTAGACCCCTGCCTGCCTTCTACCTATGTTGTGATGATCCAGTCACGTCTTATCCTAGGATGCAGCTATCTCTGGCTGTTCACAGGCAGCACTGCTCAAAGATTGGATAAATACCACCTATGGATTGTTCATAATAGTCAAATAAACTATGCTTGAATGAGCTTAATAGTCAACCCAAATATTTTGTGACTTGTTTGGTTATTCCTTTCAAGACTGCATTATGTCAACATGTATCAACCTTTGAAACATAATTGAGGTTCAACCCTTATATCTATGCAAATTGAGAGGAAGGCTAGATATATTGAAGAACTTTCAGAGCATATCTACACTTCCTTTTGGTCTCTTAATGCAAAGTAAAGATAAAAACCCATTGCCATTGAGTTAATTCTGACTCATAGTGGCCCTGTAGGACAGGGTAGAACTGCCTCATAGATTTTGCAAGGAGTGACTGGTGAATTTGAACTGTCAGCCATCTGGTTAGCAGCTGTAATACTTCACCACTATGCCACTACGGTTTCTTGGTCTCTTAAGATTCCATTAATTCCTAGACCCCTGTAATCTCAGGTCTAACACGTTGGTTGATTGATACCTGCAGGTTAGGTTGGGGTTGGTGTGTTTATTCCCTCTCCCCTGCACCACCCAGCTCACCAAAGACCCTTCCTGGTACATGCCCATGCCATGTAACACCACCGCAGAGCAGGAACACTGCTTCATGGCTGATGACCTTATATGCTCCCCTCCCAGCAACTATCATTGAACTCTGTGTTTTTGTGCTAGTACAGCTGCTCTCTGCAAACCTATCAGTGACCACCAAATTATTTATGTGTTATTTGATAATACTACCAAACTCTTCCATGTGCTCCCTGAGATTCCAGGATATTAATTTCCTTCTCGTCTTACCTCTCTGATTGTTCTTTCTCTGTCACTTTAACTTTTGTTCCTTCTGTTGGATGCTGGAAGTAGAGGTGGGATGGGACAATAGTTGATCTCTCTCCCTCAGTTGGTGTTTCAGCTGTCCAAGAAATGTTCTGTTGGAGTGTCCTTTTATTGCTTCCAAGCCCGCGTGTTCATTTACTCATTAAACATTTGTCAGTATTTTGATTGTTAGGATTTATAAGCAACAATGTAGATGTTTTTGAATATGTGGTTGTCCAGAGACTGAAAAACTGACCAGGAGACCATCTAGGAGACATGGGTTTATTCATCAGAAGGGAAACTTACAGACCAGGACAGCAGTACTGCATCCAGTGGCAACCAGTTGGACAGGCTGTTAACCATGTGCTGGTAGGGGCAGCTAGGTTTTTTTATGGGTGTCCCCTCCCCCTGGGTCATACTGGCTTTGGTCTAGAGGGGTGTGTCATACATTCACCAGCATTAGGTTGATTGTCCAATGGGGATGGGGACAACATGTTGCCACTCAAGTCTGCCATTACAGATGTCATCAACTACAAGATGGGTCCCCATCCAGTGTGTATTGTAATAACCTATTAACTCTAGACCCCATGTTCTATGTCAAAGGGTCAGTGTGGGGACATGCACTAGTTAATGTGTGCATGAGCTGCTTGCAGGTTTTTTCCCTCATGTTTTAATATCCTTGTCTTAATTACTTTGATTAGAAAGCAGGAAGGTTTGTGGTCAAGGTTTCTTTGATAGGTACACTCCAAGGGGTCATTATAGGGTATTATTATTCTGGTTCCATATATTCCACCCCAACACCCAAATGGCCCTTACAATCTGGCTGTCATTATTCTGCATTATCTCTCAAGCCTGGGCATTGGTGAACTGTAACCAAAGTCTATAGCAATAATATAGATCTCAGCATAAGAGGATCCCCAACCTGTGCAGACCCAGAAAACTAAGTAGGGTAGACAGTTTGCCTCCATGTGACCTGTCAGTCCAATTGTATGACAAGTGCTGCTAACCATGTGATCTGCAGGCCCATAACCACCCTCAGGGTATCAAGAAGGCTCTCGTTTTGTAAAGCAGACAGCCACCCCAACCCATTTTAGACCATGTATTGGCGGGGCAGGAGGGGGTGTTTTTTGTGATGTTATCTAGGCAGTGGTTTGTAGCTTTCCAATCAGGTTGAGAAGAATAGTCTCAGGCCTTTGGTTGAGGTCAGAAAAAAAAAACCTCACAGTCTTCAGGTTAATCATTGTAATTTTTTTTTAGTATATCATCAGCCTGAGAGATCAAGCAAGAATTTTTAATCAACATTTTTAACCCTATCAGTCTCTACTGTTAGTAACATCTCATATCTATGAGCTTAGTTTACTGTGAAAGTAACTGTCCTGGTTTTTAGCATGTTTCTTTTATAGACTATTTTGCTTACTTTAACTTCCCCTGAGAGATTTCATACTCATAATTTTTATGGGAACACAGAGATCTCTTCTTTTGTATCTGTTTTATGCTGAATATGGGTGTAGGCCTGTCTCTCTAAGTAGAAATCGCTCACTGACAGTGTTTAATCATCTATAAGGGTCAGGATGACAGCTACTGGTTATCAGTTAGGAAACATGGAACATTATTTACTTGATTCAGAACTGTTGTAACTTGGAAGATATAGATCTTATTTATAGAATCCCAAACCTTGATTTAGTAACAATAAATGAATATTATGTTTCCATTTTCTTAGCTATCTTTTGTCCCAGCCACACAACAGGGCATTTAGGGGACATATAGAAAGGAATATCTTAATAATTGTGACCCCATCAGGCATGAGAACAAATTTTTCACCTTTGATTTTTAGTCCAAGCCAGTAATTACACAGTCCCATTTGGAGAGTGGGCCCATTGGGTAATCTAATGTAGAGAAGATAGGTTTTGTGTCTAAGACACATTCAGTTTCCTTACCTTTCACATTGAGTGTAACCCCTGGTTCACCCATGGACATGTCAGTGATGTGGTTGAGAGTCAGGTGGGTCTCAGGGCTCTGTCAGTGGTCTGTCTCTTCAGACACATCTTCCAAGACAGTCATCATCCTTCTAGGAGGGCCTGTCCATCTAGGCATATGGGGAAGTCAACTGAACATCCTGTTTTAGGGCACTCAGGACACTCCACCTTTCAGTGGCTTCATTGCTGACAGTACCTGCATTGATTAGTCAGTGCTCACCAGTTGGTGAAGTGATCTAAGCCCTCATCTCCAGGGGCCAACTGAATTACCTTAAGGTGGGCATCAAAGAGCTACAGCTAACAATTGGGACTTTTTTTTTCCCCCTATGCCACCAAATTGCTTAAATACCTTAAAAGTCTCTTTCTATGAATGGGAGAGTGGGGTCTGAGGTTCTAATAGAAGGCCATAAAAATCAGTACATAGGGGATTTTTCTTCATTTTCTCTTATGGTTACAAAACAGAATGCCCAGAGTGAAACAGCCATACTAGTTTATCTGGACTATCATTTGACTTTAGCCAGCCAAGTACCATTGAGTCAGGGGAACTAGTATTTTCTAAGCCTCACAGTTTAAAATGATACCTAAATGTATTAGCCTGTGTGGATTACCTCAGTGTCCATGAAAATCAGAAATTTAGATCTTAGAAGAATCACACGTATCTTTCATGTTTTTTTTTTTTTCTTTTGTGTGTGTGTGTCTTTTGGATCACAATCTGATTATACAGTCTTCAATCAAAAATTCTCAGTAGTAATTAAATACTATCGGGTTTTTAAAATCTCAGGCACTATACAGTGAACTAGGAAGTGGAATAGAAACACTAACAAGATTAAATCAATTGTCTGAAATAACTAATGAAATCATGACTTAACGTCTCTGAAAGTGGAAACAAATCTCATGAGGCATTTATGTATCTGCTTAACTCGATGGCACTTGGCTATAATAGTTTTAGATATCTCGAATCACAGATCTTTTCACAAGTCTAAAATCTTTGTTGAGATACTCTAGTTAATTGTTTATAAAAAATTAGCAAAATCTGTAGATGACAAAAAGTATGATCGTGATTAATAAAATCACTACTGAAAATTATTTTAAGCCTGTAATTTGAAATAAAGTTTGTTTAAACATTCCAGGTTTTCATTCAGTTTTACTGTGTCTCATATTTTTCCCAATCTAATTTTAACTCATAAAGTTTTTTATCAACTGGCTTTAGATTAGCCTAGCCTCCTGCTCCAGTTGTAGTTCTTCCTTTAGTCTTGTAGTTTCATTTTTGGCTGCTATCTCTGTTGCCATAGCAGCAGGGATGGCACATAGTAAAGGCCATTCAACAAAAGCAACCAGCACCTGGGCATCCTATTTACTTTATCCACCCCAATACCTTGTAGGAGTTCCAGCAACCCTTGCAGCTTTTTGAGGGCATCCTCATATTCACATGCTGGTCCCAAGGTTTCCATCAGCTGGGCCAAAGAACCAAACATGGAGGCTGAAGGCCACGCTGGGATTTTCCCCCAGTGGAGTCCCTTTTTTTCCACCAAGTTGCCTCTGATGTGCAATTGCTTGGATTGTTAGGCTTTATTCCCAGTGATACAAATGCTTCAGAATATGTGGTTGCCAACAGATTGAAAAACTGACCAGGAGACCATCCAAGAGACATGGGTTTATTCATCATAAGGGAAACTTACAGACCAGGACAGCAGTACTGCATCCAGTGATGGCTGGCTGGACAGGCTGTTAACTTCATGCTGGTAGGGGCAGCTAAGTTTTTTATAGGTGTCCCCTCCCCCTGGGTAATACCAGCTCTGGTCCAGAAGGGTGCATCATATGTTAATCAGGGTTAGATTGATTGTCCAGTGGGAGTGGGGACAAAATGTCACTCAAGTCTGCCATTACAGATATCAGAAACTGCAAGGTAAGTCCCTGTCCAGTGGGTGTTGTAATACTCTGTTCCACATAAAAGGGTCAGCATAGGGACATGCACTAGTGGGTGTGTGCATGAGCTGCTTGGGATTTTTTGGCTCATGTTTTCAATATTCTTGTCTTACTACTTTGATCAGAAAGCAGGAAGGTTTGTGGTCATGGTTTCTTTGATTGGTACATTCCAAGGGGTCATTATAGGCTGTTATCGTTCTGCTTCCATACAGTCAAGTTCCTACTAAGTTTCAGTTACAGTGTTCCAGGGTCATGATTAATAAGACATAGTCCTTGCACTTAAAGGAAATTCTTTCTCGACCCCACTGCAACCTACCACTAAAGAGTACCCTCTTCTTCAGTATCCCAGGTCTAAAAAAGGGGGCTTTCTTGCGTGCCTCGTTTTCCAGATTATAAACTCCAACTAGTGCTTCTTCCTTCAAAATATTATCCAATGTTCAAATATCTATTGACCCGAAACAATCTGTATATACAATGCAATCCCACTATAAACTCCAATGTCATCTTTTAATGTGATGGAGAAACAAATCATCAACTTTTTTTGGAAAGATAAAAAACCCTGCATAAATAAAGCACTACTGAAGAAGAGGAACACAGTCGGAGGCCTCAAACTACCTGAACTTAGAACCTATTACACTGCCACGGTAGTTAAAACAGCGTGGTAGCGGTACGAAAACAGACATATAGACCAATGGAACAGAATAGTGATTCCAGAAATAACACCATCTACCTCTTTACTTCCAGTATGCACTCGCTCAACACTTGTTCCCTCCTCTCCAACCCGTTTTCTCCACGCTAAAAAGAAACCAGTAGGACAGCCTCATATATATATATATATAACCATAAAGTACACAAACCACATGCAACACTGTGTCCCCAGGTCCAGTCCTTTCTTTGTCTAAAGTGTTGGCTTCAGTACTAGTTTCAGCTCTGGGCTAACAGTAAGTCTAGGAGCCATGTTCCCAGGGGACCCTCCAGATTTTCAGACCATCAATTCTGGTCTTTTGGTAGTGTTCTTGATCTGCACATCTCTTTTTGTCATGCTATGTCAGGGACTCTACATTGGGTGTCCTAACAAGGCTGTCTCTGGTGGTGCCCTGGCACCATCTGGTTCTTCTGGTCTCATGCTGATGTAGTGTCCCAATCATGAGTCTTTCTATCTCCTGGGCTCATTTTCCCACATGTCTTTGATGCTCTCTGATGTCATCTGCTCCAGGTGGTTTGGAACAAATTGATGTTCCTCATATGGCAGCTTGCTAGTTTTTAAGAGCCCAGTTGCCACTCATCAATATGGGGTGCTGAATGCTATCTTAAAAAAAGACTAGTATGCCAATTGATCTGGATGTTCCCTGAGAAAATGGTCCCCAGACTCCTGTCCCTGCTACTGTTTCCTTTGAAATGTAGGATTGAGTTTAGAAAATCTTTTAGCTTATGGTGTAATCCAGTTATGTTGACCTGCCTCCTACTGCATGCTGTCACTCCCTTCACCTAACTGAATTCCTGTGAACTATCTAATCTATGAACAACCCTCACTCTCTCTCCCCACCATCAAAGAGTATTTTTTTTTTTGTACTTGAGTCTTTTCTTAAGTCTTATAATAGTGGTCTCATATGATATTTGTCCTTTTGCAGCTGACCAGTTTCCCTCAGCATGTCTTCCAGTTGACTCCAGATTATGAGATGTTTCATAAAATCATCATTGTTCTTTATCATTGCATATTGTTCCACTGTGTTGTAGTTTTGTTATCTATTTGTCTGCTGATGGGCACCTAGATTGATTTCATCTTTTTACTATTGTGGACAGTGCTGCAATAAACACTTGTGTCCATGTATCTGTGTGACAGCCCTTAAATTTCTGTAGGATATATTCCAAGCAGTGGTATTGCTGGATCATATGGTATTTCTACTTCTAGCTTTTTAAGAAAGGGCTAAATTGCTTTCCAAAGAGGTTTTGCATTTTACATTTCCACCAGCAGTGTAGAAGAGTTCTAGCATCTCCACATCCTCTCCAACATTTGTTGTTTCGTGGGTTTTTGTTTAGTACCAACTTTGTTGGGGTGAGATGGTATCTCACTGTAGTTTTGATTTGGATTTTTCTAATGGTTAATGATTGTGAGCATTTCCGCATAGGTGTTTTAGGGGCTTTGATGTTTTCTTTGGAGAAGTGCCTGTCTGTATCATTTGCCCATTGTTTAGTTGGGTTATTTCTCTTCTTGTTGTTGTTATTTTACAGTACCTTGTAGATGATGGAAATTAGATGTCAATAAAATACATAGTTGCCAAATATTTTTTCCCATTCTGTATGTAGTCTTTTTATTTTCTTGATAAATTATTTGGATGAGCATAAGAGTTTAGTTTGTAATCGTTTCCATTTACCTATTTGGCCTTTCTGCTGTTTGTGCATTGTTAGTAAGATTTTGTAGTCTGTTTAAAGCCATGTATTAGAATTTCCAGTGCTGTTCCTACATTTTCTTCCATAATCTTTATCGTTTTAGATTTGATATTTAGGTCCTTGATCCATTTTGATTTAGTTTTTGGACTGTAAACTTTCACTTAACAACAATAAAAAAATATAAAAAACATATCATTCATTCTTCACTTTAATCTCTGTTTTCTGACCTAGTGTTGGTTCTCACGGTGGCAAAGGAAGATTTTGCGTATAATAATCTCCCTCGCTTCTTTCTTCATGTTTGCCCCACATTCCAGTCCTTCTTACATACCTAACACCAGTGTTGACAAGTCACTACTCTCTCACATATAGAACACACACAGACACACAGAGACACACACACGGGTTATGAATCTCTATTGTATATCATAAGGACTCTCCGGGTGGTACAAATGGTTGAATGATTATCTACTCACTGAAAGTTGGTGGTTCAAATTGACCCAGGGCACCTCGGAAGAAAGGCGTGGTGATATACTTCTGAAGCATCACAGCCTTGAAAATCCTATTAAAAATATATGTATATTGCCATTGAGTTGGTTGCAACTCATAGCAACTTTATAGGGTCACTATGAGTATGAATATCCTACAGAGCATTTCTCTGTGCACACGAGGTAACAGGAGTTGGAATCGACTTGACCACAAAGGCTTTGATTTGTATATCACGTTGAATCCCAGTGCCTCCGTTTGGCTTTCAGAGTCCTCTATGTTGTTTACCAATGTCTATTTTCTGCTTTTCTCTGATTAGCCTCCTCATTTTCCTGTCCTGTAGGCTCCCTTCCAGAATTTTGATAACATGCTGTTGTCCCTCTTCTACTTGCCGCCACCACTTCCCCTCGCTCAGGCACACTGAAGTCCCCACCAGCCCACCCCTGGCCCTCACCCATTGTGCTGTCTTATTATTTGTAAAGTGAACATAATATCCTTTTGCCATTCTTTCTCCCCCTAACTGATAAACTAACTGTCTTAACCTTCTCCATATTCTGAGTCCACATCAGAGCTTTCTACACAAGTAAAGTGAAATAGAGATAAGGTGATCCACTATCTCAGGGAAGCCTGGAAACTCTCATCCCAGGATCAGTGTGGAAAGAAATCTGAAGGTGTATATAAGAAAATTTAGAATACTTGTATAATATTGGAGAGAGAAAGGTGTTTTGAAGACAAGATTCCAAAGTACCTTAATTATATGACCAAAAAAATCTGACTACAAAATTAAGACTTTCTATTTAATGAAAATGATTATAAACAAAGTTCGTAGACATATGACAGACTTGCTAAAAATATCTATAACATCTAACACAAAAGACAAATATATAAATACATAAGAAACTCCTAAAAATTAACAAGAAACTAATAGTAGTAATTGATAGGAAATATAATAACATCTATTGCTTGCTATTTGCCAGGTGTTCTTCTAAGTATTCTTGAATTAATGAATGAATGAATTTCATTCTCAAAATTTTAGGAAGTAGTTACTATTTTTGATTTTTACAAAGAAAGCTGGGGCACAGTGATATGAAGAAACTTGCTAAAGATCACACAACCAGTGACCCAGGCCAATTGGCTATGAAATTACCTTTTATACTGTTGTAAATATATATATATGTATGTATGTGTATGTATATACATATATCTTTAGCAAGTCTGTCATGTGTCTACGAACTTTGTTTAAAGTAGTTTTCATTAAATAGAAAGTCTTAATTTTGTGGTCAGATTTTTTTGGTCATACATTCAACATACTTTGGAATCTTGTTTTAAGACACCTTTTTCTCTCCAATATTATATAAGTATTCCAAATTTTCTTACATACAGCTTCAAATTTCTTTCTGCACTAATCCTGGGATGAGAGTTTCTGGGCTTCCCTGAAAGAGTGGATCAACTTATCTCTATTTCACTTACTTGTGTAGAAAGCTCTGGTGTGGACGACTCAGATTCTGGTGTGTGTGTGTGTGTGTGTGTGTGTGTGTGTGTGTGTGTGTGTGTGTGTATCTATATTTTTCTATGTATCTATGCATGTATATATATATATACACATACATAAATGCGTAACACAACATTTACCAATTCAACATTTTTATATGTGTAATTTAGTGTCAATAGTTACATTAATCACATACAACCATTGCCAGCATCCATTGCCAAGTTCTCCATCACTGCAAACAGATACTGCTTCCCAAACAATGACTTCTCTTTCCCCTCCCTCCCTTTTGTCCATAGTAATCGTTATTAAATTTGGCTTACACATTTGCCTATTCCGGATGTTTCATGTAACTGGGATCCAACGGTATTCCAACTAACTTCATTCAGCATGATGTTCAAAGTTCATGAACTGCATTCTCAGCACTCTACTGTCTTGTCTCCTTTTTGCTATACTCAAAGTAAATGAAGAAACAAGCCTGGAAAGCAACACGTGAATGTCTGCCTGGCATAGGAAGAGACTCCTTGCTTCCTAATAATCAGATCAACGCTATTAAAGCAATAAGACACTAGTTTATTGCCATCAAGTTGGCAAAAATTAGAATGTCAGATAACACCATGGCAGTGACTGTGTTAGGGAAGACATGTATGCATATCCTGGGATTACATTTTCATAGAAATAATTATACCAGCACACAGAGTCAAGGACACCTATGAGGTGTCCATTAAGGCATTGCTTAGGATAGCTAGAAGCAGCAGCCATCTGAGTGCCCATCACTGGGGGAAGGTAGAACACAACGCTGTGGCTGTGACCTGCAGAAGAGCATCAGAGAGGGGCAGAGAAGCAAAGGTTCTTGAAGCCACAGGGATAGGGAGCAATGACATACCATTTACATAAATTAGAAACACATTATTCACAAAAAATACTGTATATTTTTCACAGTTACAGATGAAACACTTGAGATTGGGAATTCATAGGAGGAATAGAACTAGGAAATCAAAGGGAAACAGAGTGAAATAAAAAATAAATATATAACACTACATAACACAACTGGTATGGATCAATAAAGACAGTGTGCCATACACTGAGACACACGACATAAAAACATGAGAACAAAAAGTAAAATTAAAAACAAGGAAAAACAAATAAATCAGGAACAGTGTACCATGAAGACTCCCAAACCCACTGTCACTGAGTCAATTCTGACTCACATGACCTTACCAGAGAGAGAACTGCCTCACAGACTTCCAAGACTGCCACATCGTTCTCCCACATAGTGACTGGTGGGTTCTAACTGCCAACCTTTCCGTTAGCAGTTGGGTGCTTGAACCAATGTGCAACCAGGACTTATGAAGACTCTCAGAAGGTGCTAATTTCAGGATGACAAATGAAAACCTTGCATTTAAGCTCAGAGACTTAATTTTAAAACCATCTTGCTCTGGTGGTGCAGTGATTAAGAGTTTGGCTGCTAACCAGATCAGCAGTTCAAACCCAGCAGATGCTCCTTGGAAACATTATGTGACAGTTCCCGTCTTTCCTGTGGGGTATCCATGAATTGGAATCAATTGGATGTTAATGGATTTATCAGTTGTCAGTCTCAGACAGTGGTTTCAACTAGTAAATTAAAGTCAAGATAACTAACTGAAGAGGTAATGTGTTCACTTACTTTAGTGATCTGCAGAAAATGTAACATTTTCCATCTTGGAGGAAAATTGGTTCAGGTTAGCTGCCAACCAATGTCTAATGGACATGAGCCATCAAACATTGTCCTGAGGAGGGGGCTCGCTGTCTAATCTCGTTTCTCTAAGCTTTTACAAGCAAACTAGAAATGGAGAAGCAATTTCGTGTAGAAATTTCAGGTATTGGTAGAAACCTTCATGGAGCTCAGTGATACTAAAATGAGGGAAGGGGTAGGAATTTGTATTTTTACTAAAATATTTTCCCAGCCATAGGCAACTACCATGTCCTTCAGCGACTAGACATATTAAGTACACTGTTGATAATCACTGTGACTGTTTAAAGACCATGGAACAGTAAAACAATTTAAAATTGTAAATAAATAAAGGTAAAGCACAGTGAGATGGTACCAACAAATAGATGACAAATTGTAAAAATTCTCAAGAGAATTCTATTTTGTATGCAATATTTAGATTTACTGGGAATTTTATCTTTGGTTTTTACTCAGTGCCAGAACTAATTTTAAGAATCAGCACAATTCAGGCTCTTAGTACATACTGAAGCTGTATACATGCTTGCATTCTCATGTGTCTACATGCCCACCTCTTACATGTGTTTGCCAACTGTGCTCTACCCCAACAAGTGTTTTCATAAGTGCCACTCTGGCATTTGTTTTTTACATGTTGGCATAAAAAAATTAATTTACTGTGCTTACAAAAATATCTGATGGGGGAGGTCCTGGTTGGAAAACAAACATAGAAGGAACTAGTTATTTGTGTAAAAATATGGTCTATGTGAGTGTGTGCATGTCTGTGTATGTGTTTCTCTGTATCTGCGTGTATGTCTGTGTGTCTGCCAGCATGTATGTGACTGTATATGTGCATGTCTGTGTGCATGTGTGTGTGTACATGAGTGTGTCAGTGTCTCTGGGTGTGCATTTGTACATATATATCTGTGTCTGCATGTGTATCAGTGTGTACATGAGTGTCTGTGTGTGTGTGTACGTGTGTGTCAATGTCTCCAAGTCTCAGCATTCTTATCCTTCTTTTTTGGGATTTTTGAACATTTCCCTTACACTGACCTGACATAAGCTAGCTGGAGTTATGCATCTCATGTAGTGGTCAGGCTGGATTGCAAAATCACTGGCTACCATTCACAGGACACTTAGGAAACGACTTGTTGTCATCAAAAGAACCTACTTAAAATAACACACACACACACACAAAAAAAAAAAAACACTGGCTTCAAGTGAATTCTGACTCATGGGTGACCCTGTAAGACAGAATAGAATTGCCACACCGAGTTTCCAAGTAGCACCTGGCAGACTTGAGCAGCCAACCTTTTGGTTAGCAGACGTAGTATTTTACCACTGTACCACCTACTCAGAATAGGATTGTCTAAAAACAGTAACAAGTCAAGGAGGAAGCAAGCACCAGGCATTATTGTTGGGTCAAAAAATGTGTAAGCTTCCACTTAGCTTGGCTCCAGGTTTCTTACCTGTTATTTCAATCTGGAGTATCAGTTAAACTAAGAATAAAAAATTACTGAAACTAGAAAAGACCAAAAAAAAAAAAAAAAAAGCCCACTCGTTTAATTTGAAGTTTGTGAAATGTGGGTCGCTGTGAGTTGAAATTCATCCGACCGCAACGCGGGTTTTCTGGGGTAGAAGGAGAAATTCCTTGGCCCAAAAAGCAACGTGTATGTCATACTGACAATGGCCAGTAGGTGGTGGTAGACGTCAGTAAATGCGATCAAAAGACTACTTTCTAAGGCCGCAAGCAAGGCGTTGAAAACAAATAGGAAATGTAACGGCGTCACTTGTGGTACTAAAAGCAATTCATTCCTGAGTCATGAACACCCACGCAGGTGTCTTAGCGTACAGGCTCTGAAGACTGGCAGACTTGGTTTAAGCTCTGGATGTGCTCTTTATTCGCTGGGTTACCTCGTGTAAATTTCAGTTTCACAAGCAGAATGCTAATAGAAGACATCTACTTTGTAGTGCCATTAAGAGTTTGGCTGCTAATCAAAAGCTCAGCAAGCAGTTCAAATCTACCTAGTGGTACTTGGAAACCCTACGGGGCAATTCTGTTCTCTTCTCTAGGGTGTCTATGAGACTTCATGGCAACGGGTCTGTTTTTGTACTGTGAGGAAGGAATAAATACTTTGTAAGAGGTATTTATTAACACTTAATGGATAGAGGATTTCTGTTATGACTTTCAAAAATTTGTTTTACAAAAGGTCATCAACTATTAAAAAGTGGAAGAAGGAATTTCTACTTTTGAAATTTCTACTATCATTAATTAGATGAATAATATTTAAGAATATTTTATGTTCTTTGTTTACTGATATCAAAGAGTTATTCCTGAATTTCTTCAATCTTTCTGAAATTTTCTTCATGATCCCTTACACTTTATGGTTTAAAAAGAAATTCTTCATATATTCCATGGACAGTGGCTGGGTTTAGGAGTTCGCCAGAATTTGCCTTAGATCCAGGCTCTGCTACCTACTTTTTAAGTGACCCTCAACAAGTTACCCTTTTATGAAGTTGGCTTTTTTCATTTTGTGTGTGTGGCTGATTATGTTTACTTTGAAATATCTTTGTAAGGATTAAATTATTATAAAGATTAAATTTGTTAAAAATTGCCTTTGAGTTGAAGCCCGTGACAACCACACATATGTCAGGGCAAAACTGTGTTCCATAGCTCTTTCAGTGGCTGGTTTTTCAGAACAGATGGCTACCTCTGTTTCTTGAGGCAACCCTGGATGGATTCAAACCTGCAGACTTTTGGTTAGCAGCCAAGGGCATTAACCATTTGCATTACCCTTGGATTTGCAAGATTAAATTAGACACTATTTAGCATAAAAATTTTGTGTGAATCCCTAGCATGTGGTAGATGTTGGGCTTGATCAGCGGGTGTGCTGGCTGAGGTCTGGCTGCTCCCAGATCACCTGGGCTGGTCTCATTCCAGAGAGCTAGCAAAAGTACACAGGCCTCTTAGGCCGAGGCTCAGAGATGGAGCTCTGTAACTAACTTCTATTTTCAAGGAAAGGGAAAATAAATGGTACCTTTGGTGGAAGGAGCTGTGAATTCTCATTTATAAACAATTACAATTTGCAACTATGAAGAAAACAATTATAAGCCCTGAATCTGATGACTGAAAAGTTAATGGCAGCAAACAGATTGGGAAAGGAAGTCAGAAAGTGAAGCAAAACTGAACTGACAGTGAGTTTTCAGTTTAATTTTTCCTCTAATATCTCTCTTCCTGAAATAAAAGACAGAAACCCTGGTGGCACAGTGGTTAAATGCCAAAAGTTTAGCAATTCAAATCTGCCAGGTGCTCCTTGCAAATTCTATGAGGCTGTTCTACTCTGCCCTATAGGGTTACTATGAGTCAGAGTTGACTCGATGGCGGTGGGTTTGAGTTTTTGGTTTTGAACTCAAAGACAGCCTGAAACGTAGAACTGTACACCAGGTATAGACAGAGAAAAGACGTTCTCTATGTGAAGTGTCAGCAAATACAAAACCACTAACAATGGAAAAGATGAAAAGAAAATCAACTCAGGACAGAAAACTTAAGTGGAACAAAGGAATTGTCTACAATGCACACATGCACACAAACATAAAAATGAGAGCAGTGAACTCATGCCTATCAATAATCACACTAAATGTAAGTGGATTAAATACACCGATAAAAAGACAGAGAGTGGCAGATCAGATTAAACAAACACACAAACACTATCTATCTATGCGCTGCCTACACCCCTTAGACTTAAATAATTGAATAAACTAAAACTCAAAGGATGGCAAAAAACATATCAAGCAAAACCATTAAAAAATGAGTTGGAGTGGCAATATTAATTTCTGATGAACTAGAATTTAAAGTAAAACATACCACATTGGATAATGAAGGGTACTACATAATCATTAAAACATCAATACTCCAGGAGGACATAATGTTATTAAATGTTTAGTAACCCAATGACAGGGCTCCAAAATACATAACAAAAGAAGAGACTTAAAAGGTAAATAAAATCTCTCAATGAAAATAAGCCAGGGTCCTGACAGCTACACTGGAAAATTCTATAAAACTTTTAGGTAAGAGTTAACACCGCTATTACTACAGTTATTTCAGAGCACAGAAAAGTATAGAATAATGCCAAATTCATTCTAAGAAGCCAGCATAACCCTGATATCCAAACTAGATAGATTACACAAAAAAAGAAAATTTTGCACCAGTATCTCTCATGAACTCAGACGGAAAAATCTTCAAAAACATTCTAGCCAACAGAATCCAACAACATATCAAAAAAAAAAAAATCTCCACAACAAAGTGGGATTCATACCAGGCTTGCAGAGATGATTCACCATTAGAAAACCAATCAATGTAATCAAACACATAAAAATAAAACAAAAGACAAGACCACCTAATTTTCTCAATTGATGCAGAAAAGGCATTTGATGAAGTCCCACACTGATTCATGTTAACAACTTTCAGCAAAATAGGAATAGAAGGGAAATTCCTCAGCATAATAAAGGGAATTTACACAAAGCCAACAGTCATCATTATTACAAATGGAAACAGTATGAAAGCATTACAAGAACCAGATAAAGATGCCCTTTATCACCCCTTTTATTCCACGTTGTGCTGGAGATTCTAGCTGGAGCAATCAGGCAAGACAAAGAAACAAAATGCATTCAAATTGTTAAGGAGGAAGTAAAAGTATCTCCATTTGCAGATGATACGATCTTATATCAGGATACAAAATAAACACACAAAAATCGGTTCATTTCCTTTAGATCAAAAAAGAGAATGTCACAGAGGAAATCATCAAATCAATTCCACTTAAGATAGCCCCCAAGAAGATAAAATACTTAGGAATAACTGTAACAAGAGAAGTAAAAGACCTGTAGAAAGAAAATTACAAGACACTACTAAGAGAAACTAAAAGAGACTTACATACGTGGAGAAACCTACTGTGCTCATGGACAGGAAGAGTCCATGTTATCATGTGGTGGTCAGGATTATGTCAGTTTGGCTACTACATATTTGGCTGCTGTATTAAGTGGCAAGGCGGGGTTTGTGGTGGCTCTCTGCCCCTCGGCTCTCATCTCGCAACCTTTCACTATGGCGGCTGGTCGCTCACGTGGCCAGGAGCTCCTTCTTTCTTCTTCCAGCGTCTGGTTCCGGGACTTGAGCTAGCAGCTGCTGGACTCATCAGTCCTTACAGTCGGCACTTGAGAGTCCTGCTCCCTGATCTGCCGATCCTGGGTTCGCCAGCCTCTGTCGCTTCGTCTCACCACCAGCTTGGGATCCACTGACCTACACAACCGGTGATCTAGAACTCTGCTCTCTGGCTTGCTGACCTTGGGTTCCTCAGCTTCCGTGGCCACGTGAGGCTTGTGCCAGAGCTTGGGACATTCAGCTTCTGTGATTAGGTGAGCTTTTTCCTATATTTGTATCTATCTATCTGTATATTATAGATCTTTCTTTGTACCTACACGTGTTACTGGTTTTGCTTCCCTAGAAAACCCAGCCTAAGACATATCAGAATCTCTATTTTTTTCTCAAAGAGATCTATAGATATAATGCAATCCCAACACAAATTCCAACGACATTTTTTAATGAAATGAAGAAACAAATCACCAACTTCATATGGAAAGAGAAAAATCACTGAATAAGTAAAGCATTATAAAAGAAGAACAAAGTCAGAGGCCTCCCACTATCAGACTTTAGAACCTATTACACTGCTACAGTAGTCAAAGCAGCATGATACTGGTACAAAAACAGATACATAGGCCAATCAAACAGAATTGAGAATCCAGACATACTTGTAAAATCATCCACCTATGACTAGCTGATATGAGACAAAGTCCATAAATTGGGGAAAATGCAGTCTCTAACAAATGGTTTTGACATAACTAGATATTCATTTACAAAGAAATAAAACAAGACCTCTACCTCACACCATGCACTAGCTGACTAAAACATATAATTCGTGGCTGTGATTTTTTCTTTCTTTCTTTTTAGGCTTTATATGTATCATTCCATTGCCTTCTTACCTGCATAGCTTCTAACGAGTGATCTAATCTCAGTCTTATTAATTCTGTTTTATAGGTTATTACTCATTTATCCCCGTTGCTGTCTCTATGTGCTGTTGAGTTGGTTCCAACTCATAGTGACCCTATGAACAACAGATACTGCACTACCTGATACTGCACTACAACCACAATCGTTTTTAATGCCTAAGTCCGTTGTTGCAGCTACTGTGTCAATCCAGCTTGTCAAGGATCTTCCTCTTTTTTGTTGACACTCTGCTCTACCAAGCATGATGTCCTTCTCCAGGGACCGATCCCTCCTGACAACATGCCCAACGTGTGGAAGACACAGTCTTGCCATCTTTGCTTACAAGAAGCACTCTGGTTGTATTTCTTGCAGAACAGATCTATTTGTTCTTTTGGCAGACCATGCTACAGTCAATACTCTTCTCCAACACCACAGTTCAAAGGCATCAATTTTGTCTTTGTTCCAGCTTTCACATGTAAATGATGCAATTGAAAATACCATGGCTTGGGTTAGGCACACCTTAGTCTTCAAGGTGACATCTTTACTTTTCAACACTTTAAAGAGGTTCTTTGCAGCAGATTTTCCCAATGCAGTATGTCTTTTGATTTCTTGACTGCTGCTTCCGTGGGTATTGATTCTGGATCCAAGTAAAATGAAATCCTTGACAACCTCAATCATTTCTCCATTTATTATGATGTTGCTTACTGGTCCAGTTGTGAGGACTTTTGTTTTCTTGATGTTGAAGTGCAATCCGTATTGACGGCTGTGTTCTTTGATCTTCGCAAATAAGTGTTTCAAATTCTCTTCATTTCCAGCAGCAGTGTTAATCTCATCTACCTTGTTCTCCTTCATACAGTTCAGCTCCTTGGAATATTTGCTCAGCACACAGATTGAAAAGGTATGGTAAAAGGATATGGCCCTGATACACATCTTTCCTGACTTTAATTCATGCAGTGCCCACCTTGGTCTGTTCACATGACTGCCTGTTTATCCATGTATGGATTCTTCAAGAGCACAAATTTAAAATTTAAAATTATTTACTAATGAATTAAGGTTCTGTCCTGGGAAAGGCTGTATCCCTTCTTATCATATCGCCACCTAGAGACTTCCACTAAGTGGGCAAGATTCAAGGTTAGGGAGAGAATCATTGCGTACTAGGAATCTTAGATATAGTGTACATACATTATCACATACAGTAACACATAATCAAGACTCCCTTTTACAATATAATTATTATTGGCTCATTTTATAGAAAGCCACCTTGGGTTATACTTATTCATCAGTAAGTGTTCAATCACAGAAAGATAATTAAAGCTTAGAGAATTTAAATTTAGTGTTTGGCTAGTGATAAGAAGTCCATGTTTCTTGGACTGGACAGTGAGACCACCTTGAAAAGCTGTGAAGTCATAATTCTTTAGGTTAACCTGGTCACCACTTATCTGTCAGTTTGTCCCACATTTGTGGTTGTGTGTTGTTATGATGCTAGAGGCTATGCCAGTGGTATTTCAAATGCCAGCCAGATCACCCAAGATGGACAGTTTTCAGTGGAGCTTTGAGACTAACAGGACTAAGAAGAAAGGCCTGTCAATCTACTTCCAAAAATTAGCTAATAAAAACCCTATGGTTCACAACAGAATATTGTCTGCTACAATGCTGGAAGATGAACTCTTTACATTAAGAAGCTCCCAAAAGACAAAGCAGTAGCAACAAAGGACTCAGATATGACAATGATAATGAAGATGGCACAGAAATAGGCATTGTTTCTTTCTGTTGTCCATTGGTTAGCCATGAGCTGAACTCAATGGCAAATAATAAAAGGGATGAAGCTAGCATTCTTCATCTGGAAGCTGTAAATGGGAAGATGGTGCCTCCCCTCACATTTAATGTTCTGTCAAGATGATATCAGAATAAAGCTCTAAGTTTTGAGGGCTGTTAAATAAGTGCACCATGTTGTGGTAACCCTTGCTTTTGCCTATGAAAGAAGAGAGATTGCGCCAAAAGAAAAATAAATAACAGTTGCATGCGTGTATGTAAGTGAGTTCTCTATTATTATTCTGAGTTCTTTATAATTTTAACTCCTTTAACTCTGCCAGCAATTTACAAGACATTTTCATTATTGTTAGTGTCATCAGATGTATTTGTCCCATGAGATTAAGGGAGAATCTAAGTGATTCAGTCACCTGTCCAAGTTACACAGCTGGTATATGGCAGAGAAAGGCTGAAACTCATGTAAACTAGCTCCAGGGTCTGTCCTTGTAATCACAAGAGGATAAAGAGAGTGGTATATATACTGTTCTTTCTGATACTCCACCAAGCATTTGTAGTCTATGAGGTCTGAAAAGTCCATAAGTGTAGTTTTTCAAAGGCTGCATACCTCATTGCTGTATGTCACTATGGTCACCTTTGAAGTGCTCCCTTTGGAAACTATGCACCAGTGCCACACCTAGTCTACCCTTCAAAGCAATTTTGGAACTCTTTGTAGAACGGTCATTTGGCAAGGTGGCAAAGTGGCAAATTCACAAACTTAATTGGATGCTTTGTCTGTCAGGGAGTTTTTAGCCAGTGAAAAAATAACTGTATTGTCACACCCTCCCTACTTACCTGATTTGGCCCCCAGACTTTTTTTCTTTACCTGAACATAAAGGAAATACTGAAAGGAAGATGTGTTGATGCCATTTGGGATATCAAGGTTAATACGATGACAACTCTGATGGCCATTCCAGAAAAAGAGTTCTAAAATTGCTTTGAAGGGTGGACTGGGCACTGACATTGGCAGACAGCTAATCAAGGAGAGTGCTTACAAAGTGACCATAGTGATATGAGGCAATGAGGTATGCAGTACTCTTTCTAGGCTGAGTTTGTGAAAATAATTGTCAGTACTTGTATTCCCTTTTTTGGATGACAGTTGGATTATAAGTGAAATTTAATTTATCTGACTTACAGCCTGCATGATGGCAAAAATCTAACTTTAAAAAGTAAAATACTCCATTGTCTTTACAGGGGGCTTTTTAAATTGAAGTATGGGTAATATCAGTTTGCTTTTTTTCATACTATAAAATACTGTCCAAGTTTCATATGCCTGAGTATTGAATCCAAAGCAAGCCAACAGAAGGATTGGTGTTTGTGCAGGATATACCCGGAATACTCTGACATTTCTGGAACAATGTTTGTGTCATGTGAAAATGAAAGTGGGAGCCAAACCAAAGAAAAAGATCCACTGCCACTGAGTGAATTCCAACTAACAGCAACTGACACTGTAGGACAGAGGAGAACTTCCCCTACCGGGTTTCCAAGGAGTGAATGGTGGAAACAAACTCCAGCTTTTTGGTTAGCAGGCCTATCTCTGAACCACTGCATCACCAGAGGGCGAGAAGGAGAGAACACGAAGATTCAAGAGAGAATTCAGTCAATTTGAAAATTTCCTCTGCCCCTGTGTCAAGTGCACACACTCATAGCAAGACCACCTTATCTGTGTCATGAGAATTTTTACTTAATAAGTCAGCACTCATGGGCATCAGAAACCCCCAAACTGCTCCTCAGATCTGCAGCAGATCATGAAGTCTTCAAGAGGACCACCTGACCTCCTTCTGCTTCTTTCACACCAAGTCATACCATGCCTTCTGGTCACTGACCTGGACCTTTGAATCCCTGCCTTCTCCTAGGTGAAATTGTCGTGAGCAACCAGAAGGATGTCTCTGCTGAGGACATTCACATCTCCCTCTGGGCTTGTGAGTTGCTCTTAAGTCATTTTAACATAGATAAGAGATGCAGGGTTTCTTGTTTATATCTCAGGTGTTCACAGAAATTTCCCTTTCATGTTTGCAGTTGGACTTGGACTATTCAAGGAGGAACCAAACTGAGTCAAATCCAATGCCATCAAGTCAATTTAGTGATGGTGAAAGCAACCCAAAGTGTCAATTTCCAGATCAAGAAACAGGAGTATTCACATACTTTGTAAAGTGCTCATTGAAAACTTTGTGAAGAGAGTTATATGCTAGTACTGACACAAACTGTATCAAATCATAGAAATTCTGACAAACAAAACCCCACTCTTCCATCTGTACCATAACAGAGGGAAAAAACAAGGCTATTTATGCATTTGTTTCCTGGGACTCAAAGGATTACAGGTGCTAAAATGTCTCATGCCACAGACTTTCTTGGTCCCTTCCTACCCACATCCTTCCCAACAGGGACAAACTCAACTGCCTCCCAGCTGGGCTCCCAGGCTCAGCCTTGCCTTCTCAGAAGCACTTACAAAGCTCTCTAGGGAACCATCTTGGATTACGCTCACACGGTTGGCCCCGTGTTAGGCAGGAAGCATTCCTGACCACGATCATCCCATTTCTTCAGTTAACATGTCTTCCTAATATTGTAGGATCCTGTCTGGGGCTGAATGGATAGGTTCAGGTAACATTTGTCTTCTTGGCACAGACTCCCGTCACAAACTTCCACTAACTGTGAATGACTCAGGCTGGGTAAGGGAATCTGTTATGTACGAAGGACTCTAGATGTATGACATATATATTTTTACATATCACCCACACAACAGCCACATATCTAAGTATTAATTTCACAAAACTGAGAATGAAGCCTATTGTCTTGGAGTCAATTCTGACTCATAGAAACCCTATAGGATGGAGTAGAACTGCACTGTAGGGTTTCCTATGAGCACCTGGTGGATTTGAACAGCCAACATTTTGGTTAGCAGTCAAACACTTAACCACTATGGCACCAGGGCTTCCACCCAATTTACAGATAAAGAAATTTAAGCATAGAGAATGGAACTGATCAGAGACAAGAAGTATGTGGCTTTTTAAAAATTTTTGTTGTGGTAAAATATATATAATAAGAATTTTGCAATTTCAATCATTTTTAAATAAAGTGAAATAATCAGTGATATGAATTACATTTATTATGTTATGTCATCATTACAACTATCCTTTTCTAAAAGTTTTATATAACATCACACAGAAACTCAGTACGTTTAATCAATAACTGCCTTTCTCATCTGCTTCAATCCCCTGGTAAACACTAACACATTTTTGCCTAAGCTACATATTTCATATACATGGGATGACACAATAATTGTTTTCTCATGCTTGACATATTCCACTCACAACAACATTCTCAGAGTACATCCAAGCTGTAGCATGTATCAGAACTTCATTTGTCTTCATGGCTGAATAATATTCCACTATATATGTATACACTATATTTTGTTTAACCATTCATCTGAGAGACATTTCAGTTGTTTCTCCCTTTTGGTTATTGTGAATAGTGACACTATGAATGGTGGCATAAACATTCTCTGCTTATATCTCGCTTTCAAGTCTCTTGGTTATAAAATTGGGTCTGGAATTACCATGTCCTGGCTGGCTGGCATGGTAATTCTATGCTCAACTTTTTGAGGAACCATCAAACTGTTTTCTACAGAAGCTCCACCAATTTACTTTTCCACCAACAATGTACTAGGGCTGCAAATTTTTCACATCCTTTCCAACACGTCTTAGTTTCTGTTTTTCTAGTAATAGACATCCTAGTAGGCATGAGGTGGTCATGTTTTCTTAACTATGAGACCACCCTGAAAGTTTAAAGGTCACAGTTTGGTAACAGAATATTTGAAGTAAATTTAGGAAGGAGGAAATATTTTTTATTCTTGGAGAGGGGGGAGATGGATTTCCAGTTGACATTGAGGCCTTTGTCAGTTGGTATGGACAATGTATAAGGAAGCACCTTTGAATTGCTGTGCTGGCAATGAATTTTGACTGTCATGGGCTGCCCAAAGAACAAACAAACCTGTCTTGGAAGAAGTACAACCAGAATGCACCTTTGAGGCCAAGATGGCAACACTGTGTTTTACATAATTTGGACATGTCAAGAAGGATCAGTCCCTGGAGAAGGACACCATGCTTGGTAAAATACAGGGTCAGATAAAAATGAGGAAGACTCTCAGTGCGATAGATTGACAGTTTGGCTGCAACAATGGGCTCAAGCGTAACAACAATGGTGAGCATGGCACAGGATGTGGCAGTGTTTAGTTCTGTGGTGCACAGAGTCTCCATGAGTTGGAAAAGACTTGACCCCACGTAACAACAACAACAATAACGTGGTAGTAACTAGGTACTGAAAGAAACTCAAAGAATTTGAGGACATGAGGTCTTTTCAGGAAGAAATGCATAGGAAAGCCTGTCAAAACACTTCGGTAGACTTCCTTACAGGGATAACTCCTGTAATACTCCAAAGAGCATGAAGGAGGTGTCTGGTAATGAGAACACAAGACACCCCTGTGTTTGGATCTTAGAGGAGAATCTCCACTGGGTTTTCGGGTGTCAGAGTAAACGTTGAAAACCAAGAGACACCTAATCTATACTGCAGACAAGAGATAAAATAGGTCTTCACATTTCTGAAGCAATGTTTCTGCAGTGTGGCATTTCAGGGGCAGTGAGTGAATGGGTCTGACAACTACCTCCTTCCAGCACCAGACATACACACTGATACCAGGACATTCTTTCTAGATCATAAACCCTGTTAATCTTCCCAATATTCATGGGGTGCAGAAAACCTGAGAACTGTGTAGCAAATGACCTAGAACACCAGGAAGCCACCTGAGCCACCACTTCTTATCCAAAGGCAGAACCTGTCCTCCCTTCCTGCCACTGAACTGAGACCTCCAGCTAACAGGGTGCTCTTCTTTCCTTCTTCTTCAGAGAGCCTGGCTGGAAGGCAGGATGCCACTGCTGGAAGCATTCCTCTTCTCCTTCCTCTGGGCTTGTGAGTTGCCTCCCAGTCACTGCAGTCTAGAAAGAGACTGAAGAAATTATCTAATGTTCCTTCTTTACAGGTAGTTTGTTCATGGGAATTTCTCTTCTTTGCTTTCAGTTGTACTTGGTCAGTTAAAGGTGGAACAATGTGAAGTATCAGTTTCCAAGCCTGCATCAAGAAGTGCTGACATAATTTGTAAAGCATTCAATGTTAACTTTGCATCTCAAGGAATACATTGGTACTGGCAGAAACCAAATCAAATTATTGAGCATCTGACGTACATCACCTCAACAAAAAGCCCATCTTCAGTTAATTTAGGTGAGAAAAAGAACAAACTTATGGCAAGTATAAATGTTCAAGAGTCTGCTTCCATCCTCACCATCAACTTCGTAGAGAAAGAAGATGAAGCCATTCACTACTGTGCTGTCTGGGACCCACAGTGTTAGAAGTATGGGGATGTCCTACACAACAAGCTCTCTTGGGTCCGCCCACCCACATCCTTCCTAACAGGGACAAACTCAACTGACTCCCAGGTGGGCTCCCAGCCACAGCCTTGTTTTGTCAGTAGAACTTCTGAAGCTTTCCAGAAAGCCATCTTGGAAGGTCAGTCCCATTTCTGGGAGGAAGTATGCCTGACCACAATCTTTCCAGATCTTCACTTAACATGACATTCTAACGAAGGAAGGTCATTTCTGATGTTGAATGGATCCTGGCACCATAAGATACTTCTCCTAACTGTGGAAGACTTAAGTTTAAGGATGGAATCATTGTGTATCAAGAACTCTAAAAGTATTATGTGTATTTCTTTATGTATAATCCTAACATCCATGCCTGTGTTATTTATCCATTTTACAGTAAGTAAATGACAGCTTAGACAGTTAAAGTGATGAGAGACAAGAAGCCCATGTTTGTGTGTTTAAGTGTTATTGTGATAAAGTGTACATAATTAAAGGTTTGCCATTGTAACTATTTCTAAGCACAATTGCACGACATTGATTGCATTTACAATGTTGTACTGTCCTCACTACTATCCATTTGCAAAATTTTTATATCACTCAAAACAAAAACAAAAAGGCTCAGCAACCTTTAAGCAATAACTGAATTCCCTCCCCTCCTCTCCTGATAACCACGAAGAATCCTGTCTGTATGTATTTGTACAATCTAAATATTTCACATACTTGAGATCAGACCTTATTAGTTCTTTTGTATATGACTTAATTCATTCATTGTAATACTTTAAAGGTTTATGTGCCACAATTACACTTCTATTTATGGCTTAATAATAGTCCATTGTGTGGATATATCACATTTTATTCATCTGTTCATCTGTTGATGGACACAAGTGGTTTCTACCTTTTGACAACTGTCAATAATGCTGCAAATAAAACTGATGTATGTATTTCTATTTCTATCTTTGCTTTCAAGTATCTTGGGTATGTACCTAAGAGTGGAAGTGCTACATTATATGTCAATTATATGGTCAACATTTTCGGAAACTCAAAATCATTCCCCGCAGCAACATGTGAGAGTCTCAAATTTTCTACTTCCTTATCATGTATTAGTCCAGATTGGCATAGACACATCCTAAGTAATTGAAAAATATGCAATGCTTATGCATACAGAATATTAGGTAATAAGAATATTTCAATGCCTGATTAATTTTTGTTTTGTTACAGAAAAATAAATGTCAGATTTCATATACCTTTGTCCTGAATCAACAGCAAATCACAGACGCATAATCAGTGGAACTGAATCCAGAAAGTATGCTTTCATATTCCTGTAGCAATGCTTCCACAGTATGAAATTTCAGGGGGGCACAGATGAAGGGTCATGAAAATGTCCCTGCCCCAGCACTGGACATGCACATTCATACTGAGGATTTCCTTCCAGATCATAAACTCTCTTACCTGATCTGCACAACATTCATACTGTACAGGAAACCCCAAAACTGCACAGCAGATTGTGAAGGACCTCAGGAAACCACTCCAGTCACCACTGCTTCTTTCCTGAACGCAGATCTTGCCCAGCCTGCCTGTCACTGACCTGAGACCTCCAGCTAACACGGTGCTCTTTCTTACCTTATCCTGGGGACCTTACCTGATAGACAGGATGCCACTGCTGGAAACGTTCATCTTCTCCATCCTCTGGGCTTGTGAGTTTTCTGCCAATCATCTCAGTGCAGAAGAGAGACTTATGAAATTACTTAATGTGGCTTCTTTATATATCATTTGTTTATTGAAATTTTTTTGCTTTTCTTGCAGTTGGGCTTGGGCAGTGGAAGTTAGAACAACCTGATATATTAATTTCCAAAGCAACAGACAAAAGCGCTCACATAACTTGCAAGGCGTCGATTGGAAACTTTGTAAACGCGGTCATACACTGGTATCGTCTGAAACCAAATCAGGGTATAGAGCATCTAATATATGTTTCTTCAACAAGCACACCTGCTCGAGGTAACTTAGGCAATAGGAGAAACAAACTTGAAGCAAGCAAAAATTCCCGCACATCCACTTCAAGCTTGAAAATAAATTCCATAGAAAAAGAAGATGAGGCTGTGTACTACTGTGCATTCTGGAAGAGCCACAGTATTAGAGTTGCCAAAACATCCTACACAAGAACCATCTTCCAGTCTGTACCCACCCACAGCTTTCTTGATATAGGCAACCACAGGAAACCATTCAGCTGGGCTCCCAGCCTGAGTCCATTGGAGGGAGGTATTTTGGATTCTGCTTATGAGCCCCATGTGGTATTAGCAATTAAAGTTGAAAAATTGGAAATTTGAAGCTATTTCCTACTGATCTGGGTCCCCATTTGAGAATTCTGAAACTGCAGAGAGGATAACTCAGTGAAAAATCCTTTTGTCCACTAATTTACCATACAGACAGAGGTTTCCTGTAACTCTAGGGTTCAGATTGCAAGCCTGATTCGCTGTGTACCAGGAAATGAGTGTATGTATTATGTGCACTTTTCTTATTATGTTCATTGGCATTGCTATAATGTAATTATTATTTTCCCATTTTATTCACGAACATCGGAGATTTTCAGAGGTAAAATCTTCTGTCAAATATAAATATTATATTATTTTTATTAGTGTCCTGAGACCACCCTGAGGAAATTTAGTGACCATTAAATTCACAAATAAACAGTCAGCTATTTAAGATACATGAGAGCTAGCCAGCCAAGTGTCGTCAAGTCGGATCTGACCAAAGCATAAGTCCTATGCCCTGAGGGGGAAGATGTTCTTCACTCCACACTTAGGACTCAATGCAGAGACAAGCACTGCCCACTGGAACAGAGCCCCTGGCACCTTAGATGAGGCCCAGTGTGGTAGAAATGGCTTCAAGACTCTGTGCCCCAAGCTTCTGCAAAGAAAACTAAGAATCCTAAATAAGATATGAGCCGAAAATAAATATAAAACATGCTCCTTGCCTCTGTAGAGGAGTTCCTGGGGGTATAGATGATGGATGTATTAAGCTGCGATCCTACAGTTTATAGGTTTGAGTCCACTCAGAGACATCAAAGGCTTGTTCCACTTCAGCTACTCAGCAGCTGCGAACCCCGTGGAGCACAGTTCTGCTCTGACACGCCTGAGGTCCCCATGAGTAAGAGTTCACTTGACAGCAACTGGTAGTGGCAGTGATCTCCGAGGAGAAAACAAATGTCACATCCCTCACAAGTTAACAAAACAACAAATAATTATTGTGACCTGAGTACTGTAATTAGTAGTTGGGAGGTTTGAAACTTTTAAGGAACAGTAAAAATCACCAGTTTGATTAACAAAACTTAATACTGTAAAAACATTTTCCTGCCTAATAGTTTTCTTTCAAACAATAAGGAAATGAATGAGGAAAAAACCATTGCCTCAGAAAATTTTCTAGTATTTGTACCTTTAGCAATATGGCTACCTCACTACATGGTTGCCACATAGGCTGGTTACTTGTAGTTTCTGAAATAAGTGCGGTGTACTCATCCTCTGTTTCTGTATTCTAAGGATCACGTTGTATGGCTGATGGCAGATACGCCGCAGAGAGCAAATTGGAGGGAATCATGGAGCTTTCACAGTGGCGTCATCAGTACTGTCCCAATGGTCACTCATGATATTGTGTCCCACATTCTGTTGGTTTCAGCCTCTGACCATGGTGATTTCCCAGTAGTAGGATCCTGAGTGCCTGGTGGAGTCTCAACAGAGCCTCATCTGTTCCCTGATATTTACATTAAAAAAAGTTATGACGACCACTGAAGCAAATAGAAAGGGTCTAAGGACTTGAAACTTTTCAGAAAGACATGAATGAAAAGATGAAAGTGTATTTCTGAAAATATCTGTGCTAAACACTTTACATGGATTATTTCACTCAATCTCTGCAAAAGCAGTATGAAGTTGAACTGTAGCAGCCTCATAGGACACATGTCAGAAGACAAAGCTGCTGTGAACATCTGTTCAAGATCGGTTAGGCACTACGTCCATTTTGACCTTGATAAGAAATTTCGCAGAAAAATGAGATTTGGCTATTTACTGTTGTGCTTGCTGGTAACACAATGTGAGTGATGTTGAAACATCCAGCATTGACTTCTTTATCTGATCTGTACCAGGACAAGTGCTTGCCAACATAAGCACCACTGCCAGATTCTCATCTGGGTTTTCAGGATTGACCTCTACTTTCCAGTGTCTATCCCTCAACTTCTGATTAAGAAAATTTGGATTATTTCATACACTAGGGTCGTCATGAGTCGGAATCAACTCAACGGCAGTTGGCTTGGCTCACACTTTAGGTCCTACAGAAATAAAGTCATGTACTATCTTTTTTATTGTTCAAAGTTTAATTATAATTTAATATGGCTCATATTCAAGGAAAAAAAGTTATTGGTGCCAGGGGAGACAGAATGACAAACAATCAAATTCAAAAGTTGTTGGACAATATCAACTATTCAAAAATATTTATAACTAGAATCCCAGAAGTAGAAGAAATATTTAGATATTAAACCATAGATGCAATAAGTTCAAAATCACCAAGTAGGATAAATTAAAAAGAAAAATCCCAAATCTAGATACATCACATTTAAACTGCTAAAGTCAAAGATGAAGAAAAAGTTCTGAAAGCACCAAGAGGAAAAATAATACCAGATTCCTCATCAGAAACCATGCAAGCAAGAAGACAATGGAGTGAAATCTTTAAAGAAATCTTTAAAATCTTTAAAGAGTTGAGAGAAACAAAATAAAGCAAAAGTTCTCAATCCCAGGACTGTAGACCCAGCAAAAGAATCCTCCAAAAGTGAAGGAGAAATATTTTTCTCAAACAAAAAGACACACACAAACAGTTAATGTATGAATGCTAACGGAAAGATTTTAAGTTAGAGTTCATCCAGAGGTGCCTTAGAAGAAAGTCTTGACAATCTGCTTCCAACAAACTAGGTGCTGAAAGCCCCATCAAGCACATTTTTGCTCTGAGCACTCAAGGGGTTGCCAAGTGTTGGAACTGACTTGAGGGTACCTTTTTTTTTACAGTAGATAACTTCCAACTTCCTCACAGGAAAAGTGGAGAGAGTGTAAAATATGCCTGTGAGAATTTCTGTATCCAAACAGATAGGGAATTCAGATATGTAACAGCAATTCCCGTCAGCCATTGTTGAGAGATGCTTTTCAGGTGTTAATTCTTAGTATGTCCAGCCTGCTATGTGCCTCAGTAGAGTGATTTTTCATGGTTCAAGAAGAAGTCTTTAGGATTAGAGATGAAACTACAGGAATGTTAGAAGTCATATGGAGTCTTGATATGATAGAAAGTGATGTATGTGAATAGGACGTCAATAGCATGAATTGAACACCATCAAGATGTGGCAGTGTAAAGACATGGGAATACTTACCCTGGCCTTATTCTCCTCCTTCTGTCTAGACTCATGCTGTCCAAACCCCCCAGGTAGTTAGAGGATAAGAAGCCCACTGCTACAATAGATGTTATCAGTGTTTTGGGGTACAGAGTAGGATACTGTCTTAGGCTGGGTTCTCTAGAGAGCAAATAGTAGAGTATAATTATGTATATAGAGAGGAATTATATCAAGGAAATGGTTGACATGATTGTAGAGGCTGGAACATCCTGAGTCTGTGGCTCAGGATGAAGTCTCTCAATTCATGTAGCTACAGAGCCTAGCAAATCCAAGATCAGCAGGTCAAAGAGAAGGGCTCCCTCTTTCAAGCTGTGAAGGTCAAAGAATTCTAAAATCTTTGGATAAGCTGATAGCTCAAGTTCCAAGAGCTGGAGGTCAGATGAATAGGAAGTAGCCACAGGATTCAGAGAAAGCGAAAAGCCGGAATGTCTGCTTATGTACACCTCCAAGGCAACTGACTTTAAATTGATTGGCTACTCACAACAGACGTAATTATGAGAGTGGTCACATATACACACTGAGAATCATGGCCCAGCTAAGTTGACGCATAATCTAACCATCACAGTTACAGAATGGTGAAGACTGCATCCAAAGAAAAATATGAAAAATACGTGGTAGTATGTTCTATAGGACAACTGTGAAGGTCACTTAATTAGGCCAATTCCACAAAAATATCTACCCAATAAAAATGTAATATGTCCACAAAACACTTGTGAATATAAACGGGGTACATCCACACAATGGAATACTACCCAGCAGTAGAAAGGGTTGAACTGTGAAATGGTAGTAACATCAGAACTTATCTAACTTCAGGAAGCGTGCTGACCAGGATCAACCAGAAGCAGACTTCTATGAGATGAAACTCAGTTCCCCAAACTTTTAAGCAGTTCTCACACCAGCCAGTGCCTACATGACATTTTATATTTCCTTCTACTTTTGATAATCTACTGAAATGGCCACATAGAACACAAAGACCACATTTACTGTTAAGCAAAAGTAACAGGGTACAACTCAGTACTGGAATCAGTAGGCTACAACTCAGGCTCAGGCTCAGGCTCAGGTTCAGGACACATGCAGGCATAGTCTAGAAGCGGAGAGCATATCCCCTCCTTCTTCAGTGCAGGAGAGCTCTTCCAGGTCCTCTCAGCCAGGCAAGCAAGCAGGCCTTTATCTCTGCTGAGCAGGCTCCTGATCAGCTGTGAAGTTCTTCTTTTGGCTCTTTGGGGAAAGACTTCTCTCAGGAACCTCAGGACAAGCATCCTTGGTCCCCGCACCACCCTCCAACCCCATGTCAGCTGTGTCGGCCTCTCTGCCTTTGGCCTTCCTGCCCTTGGGGCCTCTACTGCTCACTGACCCAGCTCACAGCTACTGTAGCAGTTTTGTTCAGCTCTCTGAGCTGCATTCCTCACAGCAGTTTTGTACCATCACCGCTGACTCTCCCACTGGGCCACTTCCAGGTCTTTTGCTGTTTAGCATTACAACTCTTGACCCACGTTAGAGTTCTTTTGGAAGGTTTTTTGCCTCCTCTTTCTGCCTCTCTCTTCCCACCTCTCTTACCATTTTTCTGTTTCCTTCTTCCTTCTTTTCCTGTCCCAGTCTGTTTGCGCATTTAAGCAAACTCTTAGTCTGTTTCAAAGCATAGACTCCACCACAGCCGCTGCTAACTAATCTCCTTTTGGTGGGACACAAGCAGTTCATCTGCATAATCTACAGGCCTATCATTGTGAGTGGCGTGCCAATTACAGGTCAGGGTATAGAGTCCACAACCAAACAAAAGTGTCAAACCAACTCGCTTGCAGTTTACCACAGAAATGTCAGTCAACCTGGACAAAAGTAACAACCCTCTGAGGTAGAAAATTAGGGCAAAGGTAACTCTTCAGGGCTATAGGAGGAAACTTCTAAGCTGTTTTTCCCAAGAACCAAGGCAAAAGCTGACATAAAGGAACTCATTTCATCATGTGAGCAGTATGGATGAATCTCAGAACCCTTATGCTGGGTAAAAGAAACCAGAAACAAAAGACAACTTGCTATGTCAGTTTGTTTATGGGAAGTTCTAGACAGGTAAAACCGATCTACGTAAATGCCAGTATGTCTGTGGTTTCTGAGAAAAAGGAAGGAGAAGACACTGAATACCAGGTACAAGAAGGAATTTGCTTGGATGGTGAAAATGTTTTATATCTAATTGTGGTGGTGCACACATTTGTCAAAACTCACGAAGCATTGTACTTAAATAGGTACATTTTATTGTGTGTATAGTATACCTTAAAATAGATTTTAAAAGAAAAAACGGGGAAATTTTGCAATTAAAATAGACATGGGAGGCTGTTGTTGTGGAGTGAATAGTGTCTCTCTAAAACATGTTTTACCTGGGCTAGGCCATGATTTCCAATACTCTGTGATTGTCTCCCATTTTGTCACCTGATATGATTTCCCTCTGTGTTGCAAATAACACCTCTGTGATTTTTATGAGGTGAGATTAGCAGCAGTTATGTTAATGAATAGGACTCAGGCTATAAGATTATGTTGTCTTCAGTCAGTCTCTTTTGAGATGTAAGAGAAGCAAGCCTTGGGGAAACATGGGAACCTCATGCCACCAACAAAGTAGCACCAACAACAGTGCATATTCTTTGGAAACAGGGTCCCCATGCCTGTGACACCCCTAAACCAGAATCAACAGAAAGAGAAAGCCTTTCCCTGGAGCTAGTGCCCTGAATTTGGACTTTCACCCTACTAGACAGTGAAAGAACAAATCTGTCCTTGTTTCTAACCATCCGCCTGTGGGATTTCTCCTATGTACAGGTGTCTTAGGCATCTAGTGCTGCTATAATAGAACCACAAGTGGCTGACTTTAAAAAGAGAAATTTTATTCTGTCACAGTCCAGTAGGCTAAAAGTCCAAATTTAGGGTGTTAGATCCAGGAGAAGACTTTCTCTGTTGGCTCTGGAAGAAGGTCCTTGTCATCAGTCTTCCCCTGGACTGGGAACTTCTGATGCATAAGGGACCTTGAGTCCTCTCCAGAGGAAGTGCTCTGCTCCCAGGACTGCTGCTTGGTGCTATGAGGTCCCCAGTTCTCTGCTTACTTCTCTTTGTTTTATCATCCAAAAGATTGCCTCAAGGCACAGTACAATCTTACACACAGAGTCCTACCCTAACAACACGACTGCAGCTTACCTACCCTCACTAACATTGTAGCGGTGGGGTTTACAGCATAAAATAACATCACACAATATCAGGAGTCATGGCCTATCCAAATTGCTGCACACATTTTTGGAAACCTTGGTGGTATCGTGGTTAAGTGGTATGTCTGCTAACCAAAATGACAGCAGTTCAAATTTGGCAGGCACTTCTTGGAAACATTGTGGAGGAGTTCTACCCTGTCCTGTAGGCTCACACATTTTTTGAGCAACACAATTCAACCTATGGCAATAGGTTTTTTCACTTTGAACGAATGTTGGAAAATACAGGCCTTTTGAGTGACACAGACAAGGTTCCAAATTCCTGCTCAGCCACTTTTTGTGCGATCTAGTAAAGTTACTAAATCTTTACATTCTGTCTTCCTAATTTTAAGTGGGAATCATGTTAACAGATGTATAGAGTTGCTGAGGACTAAACGAGGTGATGTACATGGAAATTCTTAGTAGAGTACTCCAAAACTAACAGTGCCTTTTCCCATTATGATTAAATCGCATCACTGAATCATCTCAGCTAAACTAGTGGTGCTTAAAAGCATCCTTAAAAATTGCATTCTTACAATTTTGTGCAAAAGCAGCAAGTGATAGTTCTTTTTATGAAAAGCAAACAATGGTGAATGAGAAAAGAAAGTAATAAATCAAAGTACTTTTTCTCCAGTGTTTTGCTTGATCCGCAATATAGTAACATCACAGTATATGCAGCAATACTGCAATTGCTAATGCTTACCAAAATTTGTGAATATGAAGCAAACTGCTAGCATATAAAAAGTGCATGTTATTGTGTAAGGCTGTAAAATTATCTCTCGGATATAATAATACACAGTAATAATTTTTTTCATATGATAGCCATACATAGATAGCAGAAACTTTCACAACGTATGGCAAAACATCCATAACCCATGGTGAAGAAGTCCAAGTGTTTTCGAAGCACCATAAAAGAAAACTGGGAGGGAATTAATATTGAATTATAATGTAGGTATTTTGATGAGCTTTTCTGGAATCTGATCGTTCCTTTATACCAGAAACATAATGAAAATAACACTGCAGCAGATCTTACTATGAAGGACTTTGGCTCTGGAGTAAATCTTTCCCTCCCCCAGCTTCCGCCCTTGTGGAGCTAGTACTGTGATACACCCTCTGCCTCGGTTCTGCCACAGTCTCTGTCCTGAGCATTCACTGGCTATGCTGACCCTATGGATATTCCTTGTGTCTTTGGTTTGGGCTTGTAGGTTGACTTTCCCCCTTTCTTATCTTTTCATTGCATGTTGTCTCTGGAACCAACCCTTTCAAGTATCATTGATTTCTGTCTCTTACTTTTCAGATGGAGACACCGAAATGAGAATATCTCAGGATCAACTCACCTTTACAAGAAGACTGGGCAAAACAGCACACATAGGTTGCAAACTCTCTGGAGGTCCCCTGGAGAATATCGTTGTGCACTGGTATCAACAAAAGGAAGGGGAGCCCCTGCAAAGAATCCTTTATGGTTCAACAAAGAATTACAAGCAAGACAAGCCCAATTCTCGCATGGAGATAGATGACAAAGAGAACGGTGTCTTTCACCTGATGATAAATAATGTCATCAAGGAAGACGAAGCCACATACTACTGTGCCTGCTGGGATCTCACATTGCCACAGAACCATAAGGCACCTGTAAGAAAACCTTCTGTACATTAACCCTGAACTCTTTCACACTTGTTGAACCACAACAACAGCTTTAATGCTCTTAATCATAGGCTGTGGGAACAGAAAGGGGTTTTAGGACAAGTTTAGCCTGATGTTCCTATTTCAAATGAGGAAGCTAGGGCACAGATATGACACATGACTTGTTCAAAGTAAGTTAGCAACAGAGATAGGGCTACTCTTCAGCATTTCAGATTTCTGGTTCAGTGTCTTTTTTTGCGTCTCTTGTGGCAAATGTTCAACTTCTTTTAGCAAAATCTCATTTCCTTCTAAAGATAAATATAACAACAAAGCCTTGTCCATGTACAAGGACTCTAGAACCCATTATATTTAGGCAAAGTATGTGACCATCACACAAAGCTTGTGACACTTGGAAAGGGAATGAAGGTCAGCGGAGACGGACTCCAGCTCCATCTGCCTCCATGTTACTTTCCCGAAGCCACTTAATTCTCTTTTTTTGGGTAGCCTTCTATCTGTTCTGAAATACCTAACAATTGGACTAGTATTCTGGGCATATGTCTTAAACACACGAGTATACTGAAGGTGGAGATTGGTCACTATATAAACAAATATGTAAATTCTGTGCCACTTCCAGAAGGAAGACTTGTTGAACTGAGTCCAAATTTCATTTTCTTTACTCTGAAATTTGAACTGTTTCTAACTGGATGGCTACGGATTTAATTTGAAGTCCGACAGCCCTGACCTACTTCCTACTTTTCGGTATGACGTAGGCCTTTTTGTGTCCAAGGTCTTACCAGACACATGTTAAAAACAACAAGAACAGCAGTAGCAATAGCAACATTCACACTAATACAGCTGAATTATCCTCTTCTTGGATGTCTAATCAGTAGTCAGATTATTGATTTCAGTCCTGTTCCCCTGCACAAATCTCTACAGCCTGTGTTGTTTTTTTCTGTAAATACTTACATCAGTAAATGGCACCACCATCTAACTAGTGACTTAAACAAAAATCCCAACTGCAACATAAAAACAAGGTTATGTGCTGTTACCATTTTTCAAAAAATATACTCAGAATGTGTCTTCGCTTTTCTATTTCTGTTGCTGTCACCTTAGTCCACCTACTTCAGATTGGCCCACTGGGTCTGTTTAATTCCATTGCAGCTACCTAAAATCCCATTATCCACACCTAACAGTCAAATTGTGTCATTCATATATGTATATATGTAATTATAAAGTATATATTTTGAGGATATACAAAATAAATAAATAAATAAATAAATGCATATTCATAAACTCTTAAAACTTTCTGATGTGTTTCCATTTTTCCAAGAATAAAACCCAAACTCCCCCCACAGTCTATTAAGCTCTGCATTAGCCCCTGCCCATTTTGCTGACTTCATTTCACTCTGCGATCCTTCTTGCTGTCTTAGGTTTCAGCCCTATAGTCTTGTTCCTTCTCTTCTTCAAACCTGGTAAGTTTGTTCCGCCGTAGGCCCTTACTCTCCAGAGGCCCAGATTATAAGAGTTGCCATTTACTTTCCATTCAACACCAGAGAATTTAGAGCCCATTCTGAAGAATAAATTTGATGCATTGGACACTAATGACAGCATACTAGGCAAGTTGTGAAATGATGCCAAGGACATCATGCATGAACAAAGCAAGAAGTCATTAAAAACACAGTAGGTATCAGAAGAGACTCTGAAACTTATTCTTGAACATCCAGTAGCTAAAGCAAAAGGAATAAATGATGAAGTGAAATTGCTGAACAGCAGATTTTAAAGAGTGACTTAAAAAGACAAGGTAAAATGTTACAATGACACATGCAAAGAGCTAGAGATAGAAAACTAATAGAGAAGAACTCAGTATTTTTCAAGCTGAGAGAACTGAAAATAAATTTGAAGTCTTGAGTTGCAATACTGAAGGATTCTGTGAGGAAAATATTGAATGATGCAGGAAACATCAAAAAGAAGATGGAAGGAATACATAGAGTCATTATGCCAAAAATGGTCAACCATTTCAGGAGCTACCATGTGATCAAGAACTGATGGTACTGACAGGAGAAGTCCAAGCTGCACCGAATGCGTGGTGAAAAGCAAGGCCTCTAGGAACTGACAGAATATCAGCTGAGATGTTTCAAAGAATGGATGCAGTGCTGGAAGTGCTCACTAATCAATGTGAAGAATTTTGGAAAGAACAGCTACGTGGCCAAACAGTGGGAAAAGATTCATATTCACGTCTATTGCAAAGAAAGGTGGCCCAACTGAATGCACAGACTATCACACAATATCATTAATATTACGTGCAAGTGAAATTTTGATAGGTCATTCAAAAGCAGAGAGACAGAGAGACAGCCAAAGACAGGGACAGAGACAGAAATTCAAGTCAAATTCAGAAGGTGACACTGAACAAGGAATATCACTGCTGATGTCAGATGGATCACAGAGAACATCAAAAAAATGTTTACTTGTGTTTTGTTGTCTATGGAAAGGCATTATACTGTGTGGATCATAACAAATATTGGATAAATTTGGGAAGAATGGGAATTCCAGACCACTTAATTATGCTCTTGAAGAGCATGTATATAGATGAAGAGACAGTCTTACAAACAGAACAAAGGGATACTGCGTGGTTTAAAGACAGGGAAGGTGTGCATTAGGGTTGTATATTTTCATCAAACCTGTTCAATCTGTGTGTTGAGTAAACAACTGGAGATACTAAACTATATGAAGAAGCACAGGGCATCAGGATTGGTAGAAGACTCATTAATAACCTGCATTGTGCAAATGACACAAACTTGCTTGCTGAAAGTAAAGAGGACTTGAAGCACTTACTGATGATAATCAAAGACCAAAGCCTTCAGTATAGATTATGCCTCAGTATAAAGGAAACAAAAGTCCTCACAACTGGACCAGTAAGCAACATCATGATGAACAGAGAAAATTTTGGAGTTAGTAAGGACTTAATTTTACTTGAATCCACAGTTAACACCCTCAGAGAAGCATTCAAGAAATCAAGAAATTCAAGAACTCAGAAGATACATTGCATTGGGCAAATCTGCTAAAAAGATCTCTACAAAGTGTTAAGAAGCAGAGATGTCACCTTGAAGATTAAAGTGGGCCTAAACCAAGTTGTAATGTTTTTAGTAGATTCACATGCATATGTACAGGTTGAACAATGAATAAGGAGGAAGAAATGACACCTTTGAATCATGATGTTGGTGAAGAATATAGAATATACCACAAGCAGCCAAAAGAAGGCCCAAATATGCCTTGGAAGAAGCGCAAACAGAATGCTTCTTAGAAGAAAGGATGGTAAGATTGCATCTCACATACACTGTACACTTTATCAGGTTGGGCCAGTCCTTGGAGAAGAACATCATGCTTGGTAAAGCAGAGGATCATTCAAAAAGAGGAGACCCTTAACGAGATGAATTGACACAGTGGCTGCAACGATGTGATCAAGCATAACAGAGATTGTGAGGATGATGCAGGACCAGTGTTTCATTCCATTGTACATAGAGTTGGTATGAGCCAGGAACGACTCAACAATACCTAACAAAAACAGGCACTGGAGTTCTTTGTGCAGCAGGGCCAGCAGAGAAAGGGGAAGCAGAAGGAGAGCAGGTGGGGGAAGGAACCCCAAGAACCAAACCAAACCAGTTACTATTGAGTTGATTTGTTCATGGTGACCGCATGTATTTTCAGAATAGAGCTATGTACTACAGGATTTTCAGTGGCTGATGTGCAGCGGTTAGCAGCCAAACATACTAACCATCTGTACCACCAAGTGACTCCTGGGGAAAGGAGTAAGTCAGCAAAATTCACTGGGACCAGAGTCTAGAAGGGGGCTCAGGTCATAATACAAATTCTCTGGAAATATTTTTAACTTATTTACTCCTGCTGAGGAAACCTTGGTAGCATAATAGGTGGCAGTTTCACTGCTAACTGAAAGGCTGGCAGTTTGAATCCACCAGGTACTTCTTGGAAACCTGATGGAGGCGGTTCTGCTCTGGCCTATAGGGTCGCTATGAGTCAGAATCAACTCAAAGGCAATGGATTTGGTTTTTTTGACTACACTTGCTGATAAAGAGCCCTGACAGTGTAGTTATTAAGCACTTGGCTAGTAACAAAACAGTCAGTGGTTAAAACCCACCAGTCGCTCTTCTGGAGAAAGATGTAGCACTGTGCTTTCTTAAGGATTACAGCACTGGAAACCCTACTGGCAGTTGCACTCTGTCTTGTAGAGTCACAATGGGTTGGAATCAACTCAATGGCTATGGGTTTTGTTTGGATTTTACCCTTGGTGATAGATTTCAAAAACTTGTCACTGTGAAAAAATGCACTTTTGATGGTATTTGTGTAGGTTCCAAACACTTGCTGAAACACTGGAGACCTCCAAACACTGCTTTAGAGGTGAGGCCTTCGAATACTTTTGCTTGAGAATCTCCTGTTTTTAAAAAACTTATCCACAATCTCGCACACTTTAGGTTGATGCATGAACCCCAAACCAAACTTTTTGCCATGAAATCAATTCCGATTCATGACAACCTCACGTGTTACAAAATAGAACAACTCTAAAGAGATTTTTGACTGGAATCTTTCCTGGGAATTCTAGAACACTTAATTATACTCATGCTGAACTGGACCCTAAAGGTAGCCATTGAAAAAGAAGAAAGAGATTCTTGGTGGTTTAAAATTAGGAAAACATGTGTCAGGATTTCATTTCTGTCTCCATACTTATCCAATCTCAGTGCTAAGCAAATAATTCAAGAAGTCAAACTGCTGGAAGGAGAACATAGCATCACAACTGGAAGAAGACTCATTAACAACCTGCATTATGCAGATAACATAACTTGCTTGTCAAAAGAAAAGAAGACTTGAAACACTTACAGATGAAAATCAAAGATTACAGGCTTCAGTACAGATTACATTTCAATATAAAGAAATAAAAAATTCTACAACTGGACCAATAAGGACTACCATAATAAATGCAGAAAAGATTGAAGTTGTCAAGAATTTCATTTTACTTGAATCCACAGTCAACTCCCATGGAAGCTGCAATCAAGAAATCAAACGAAATATCATATTGGGCAAATCTGCAAAAGACCTCTCTAAAGTGTTATAAAGATTTCACATTGAGGACTAAGGTATACCTGACCCAACAAACACATTTGTGTGTGAAAGTAGAGCAACGAATAAGGAAGATATGGTGTTGGGGAAAAATATTGTATATACCATGGACTTCCGGAAGAACAAACTAGTCTGTTTAGGACAAGTACAGACAGAATGTCCTCAGAAATGAGGATGGAGATACTGCTTCTAGCATACTTTGGAGATGTTATCAGGAGGGACCAGTGCCTGGAGATGGATATCATGTTAGGGAAAGTAGAGGGTCAGTAAAAAAGAGAAAGGTCCTCAACGAGATAAACTCACACAGTGGCTGCAACAGTGGGCTCAAGGATTGTGAAGCTGGTACAGGACCAGGTAGCATTTTATTCTGTTGTGTGTTTGACTGGCATGAGTCGTAACCAACTTGAGGATATATCACAACAGTCTTTAAGGAAGCAGGTCACCAGACATTTTCTTCTGAAGCCCTGCTGTGAGATTTTGAAACACCGACTTTTGGGCTACAAGCTGAGCATGAACCCTTTGCACCACTCAGGGATCTTACACAGATGAAAACAATGCAATTTTCACTGTTTCATAAATACTGTTTTTTAAAGTAAAAGACTCCCAGAATTCTTTTAAGCCCATTATGGAATGTAAATTCCACAGTAATTCGATTCTTATTCTACATTAAAAAAAATGCGAATCTGTTCTTCTTTGAGATTGGAAATTTTTATATTGTTTCTATTTGGTCTTCCATCCGACTCGATGGCACTTGGCTTGGCCATGGACTTACATTTAGTTAAATTTTTGTCATAGAATTTTATTTCTATGTAACACACTTTTATGTTTTGTTACATATGTATTTTATTTTCCCTTCACTAAATGCATCAGTTATAGTTCAGAGCAATTTCAAATGGTAAGAATGATACTAACATTTTTGTCTTATTATTATTTGTAATTTACATAACACAAAATTCACACGTTTTAAGTGCACAATTCAATGATTTCTAATAAATTTACATAGCTTTGTAACCACCACTACAATATACTTTCAAAGCATTCCCATTACTGGAAAAATTCCTTCAAACCCATGTGCGGTAAATCCTCATTCACGTCTTTAGTTGTGAGAACCGCTAATCTGATTCTGCCTCTGTAATTGTGTTTTCTACACAACATGTAGTTTATTGTGTCTGGCTACTTTCATTTATCATAGTGATTCTTAGGAACACCCATGTAGTAGCATGTAACAGTACTTTGTTCCTTTAAATTGCTGAGTGATATTCCATTATACGCACATGTCACATTTTTTAACTCATTCACCAATTAGATTATTTTCAGTTTTTGTTGATTACAAATAACTTCCATTTACATATGTTTTATTTCTCTTAGTGTGATGTGCAGAATTTAAAGATGGTGCTGTCCTGGTGATCCCCATACACATGAAAGCTAATAGTTCATAGATTGTTAGTTTGTGATGTTTAATCTCTTACGGAGTTCAGACAGTATACTAATTTTTCTTTTATAAAGCAGCCCAGCCATTTTTCTCATTGAGCTCTCTTTTACCTAGTCTTGTGCCAGATTTTATCAAAAACCGTCAAAATTTCTAGAAAATAATATAGTTTGAAAAAACTTAAAATTATTATTTCGCTTCTATGGTGGCAATCAAAATCTGAAATGAAATAAGAGATATAGCCTCACATCTTTTGGTAGTTCACCAATTCTATTGAAGTTCTTAACTCTGCAAGTCATCAATGCCAAACCTAAAAAAGTACTGTAAAAATCCAAGTACTTCCGTTGAAGCTTGTACGTATTTACTGTTTACACGTGTATATCCGACTCGACGGCACTTGGCTTGGCTTATTCATTCATTACCCTATTTGAAGTAGGATTTAAGTTGCCTTGGTTGATCACCTCAGGAAATGAGGAGTGCCTTGTATGCATGTGTGTATGACACAAAGCAGGGTTAGAGATAAAATTACTAATTTTTACACACAAGTAAACGTGTTTCATACAGAACGATCTCTTTGAACCTGAATTTTTGCATCAATGAGAGAAGATCAACAATTTTGTTCATCTAGCATGCCCCAGGTGCTAATTTGAGACTTAAAGAAAAACATAAGAAATACATGTTATCATTCACTTATTTAAGATGAGGAATCCAAAGCTCTGAGAAGTGTGTGTGCTTTAGAGTACATCACCAGAAGTGAACTTGGTCTCTTTGATTCTAGAGTGTTTCATGGGTTGCTCTCAACATCCTGAGATGGTAATTTGATTTACCTCATGAGAATACTTTAAAAATTCTAGTAAACCTGTGAATATTACTTGCATTAGCCCTTCTGATCATTCCCACTGTCACTGCAGTAATGTACGTTTGGGTTCCCTCTCATTTTCTACCACGATTGTTTCCTCTGAATTGCTTCTCTGCTTCGTCTGCCTTCCTTTCTGCCCATGCCTTTATCTTCCTAAAGCACAGAACTCATCATGCCATTAATCCTTCAGTAAGTCCTCATTGCTTACTCTTTAAAAAACTGTTTACTTGAAAATACTATAAAGTGAAAAATTCTCCACATTCCTAAAAGTTATGCAGTGAATAGGGGTAGTGGTTGTGCAACACGATTGAAGTAATTAATGTCACTAAATTGCACATGTGAAAAATAATGAATTGGCAGACATTGTTATATATGTTTTTACAATAACAAAAAAGTTGATGGATTAAGGTAAGGTGTCTTTACCCATTTCCTATTCTAAGTGCTGCTACTCATGCATGTAATTATTCTCCTAAATGTTCCTTTGAGCTGACATCAACATATATGTGAACTTAGGAAGGATTAACATCTTTGTATTTAATTATTTCTTTCATGAGTAGTGCATGTTTCTCAATTTATTCAGGTTTTATTTTATTGCAGTTAGTAAAACCTGTTGCCTTCATACGGCTGTTACATTTCTGTATATCTAATAAAATACTTTATAATTCATTACTCACTCTTTTACATTTTATTTCTTAAATTCTTCTTGGATTTTAAAATACAGACAACCACTAACAGTCCTGAAAATTTGCTTCATGGTCTCAGATTAATGGAAAACAAAGGATGAAGTTTCAGAAAGGGACTGAGTGGGTATCATCCACTTCTACACTAAATGCAGAGTACTTAATAGCTCATGAATAATAACTTGGATTTCTTAGTTAAAGAAAATCCTCTAAACATAATTTTCATCCAGCCCGCTCATCCTCCCCGGTTGAACTGGAGGCTGAGTCATTGTGACTGGAAAATATTTGTACCTTCATCTCTGGGTGCATAGACAGCGTATCCTCACGAAGCTAAGGACAAGACGGATCTGGGTGCATGTGGGAATCTTTAGGGCCTGTCCTCTCTCACTTCTTATAGCTGGACACTTCATCTGTACCTAGGGCAACGTTAAGTTTATACCTGCATTGGACTTTTCCATGCTGCAAGTGAGTGTCAGAGGATTACCCAACAGCCTCTAAGATGCTTCTTCTTTCAACACGCAGGACTGTTTTTTGTTTGCTTGTTTTCAATTTTTTTTCTTTTCTTTTTTCCTCCTTCAAATTTCTAGCTTCATCAATGAAGTCATTATATTACAGGAGATAGAATTCTGCAAATATCTTCTGCTATTTTAGGAAAAACAGTGATCCCAGAACTTATTCTCTCATTTAACATTTCCCTGATAAAGACAGATGTTGGCAAATGGTAAAAGTGGCTTTGTTGAAAAAGGAGAGCTTTGTTTAGTTATCTCATTATATTTGTAGGTATGTTTGCATTTTCAGTTACGGAAGAGCGGTTGCCCATAGAAACCCATCCCTAAATTGCCAGCATAGCTGTCTGGTGTTTGAGAGCACAGAAGGGCCCTTCCTTTGATGCTATCTCTGAGCAGTTTCCAACATAATTGTGCACCTGGAAATTAAAAAACAAAAGTTCTAATTTTCTGAATACTGCTTTTGTAAGTTCTCTAATTTATAAAAGTGGTTTCTTGGCTTGTGGGGCCTGCTCTCAAACTGACTCTTACACTTTCCATTTTCTGCTCAGGATTTTTGAATGCTCAATACCTAATTGAAAACATAGTTGACTCAGTGTATTTGAGAAAAAGCTTATGAAATATCAGGTATCACAAATTCTACCTCAAATGATTTTCAAAAGAATGCAGAAAATAAAATTCCAAAAGAAAACCTTTTAACTTCTAGTTACATCATAAATACAGAAGAAAATTAAAATTAGTGTAGAAGTTGCAACCAGCACGATAGCTTAGGAAGGATCAAGATATTTGCAGAAGGGATGAAGTTCGTAGTAATTCCCATTGGTAAGTAACTTTGTTTTTTTCTCTATTTTTGCACTGGTCATGAAGAACTGATAGATGCTTTTTAGAAAAGACAACAGAGGATCAACTCTGATCTGACAGTCATGTTCTTGGCCTCAGTATACGAACAGTGATTTTGCAGCTACTAGTTACTGGATTTGGAAGCTAATCAGATTTGTAAATGGTTTCTTTCCTTCCTTCCTTGTAGGCACATTGAAATTGTGCTTTTTAGAATATACAGAGAAGATACACTCAGGTTAGGGATTAAAATGCTTGTGGATCGTGTCTGTAAGCCATGGGTATAAGGTACTGGCTTAAAGTACTTTGCTTGAAGGAGATCTTTCAAGTGAGAGACATCCAAATGATGTTTTATTAATTATCTCTTCTTTATATTTTGGAATAAAATATGGTGCTCTTTCTTCCCGACAACCTGCAAAACCTGTGTTATTTGTTTTGATCTTACCCTTTAACATCAGTGCATCAAAATTAATTCTTAGACTAAATGACTACAAAGCATCAGTATATTCCACTTACGACTCACTCTAGCTTCTTAAGAGGATAGACTGAGATCAGCCGAGATTGTGCTATTGTGACTTTTCTTATGTGGCCTGGACATGAATCAGCTGAGTGGAATATGTAAGCCTAGTGTACCATTGCAGCTCTAAGTCTATGACAAGAGTCTTTTGGCTTTTACATCCTTATTTGTTCGTTTATTCTCTCAGTAAACACCTATTGAAGTCAGTGACCGTGCTGATGCTGGAAACGACAGGGTGTAAAAGGCACCCTTCCAACCCTCAAAAAGCTTCCAGTCTAGTGAATGGGTATTCTAGCTACTGGCTTGGCTGGGCCCCTGTGTTCTTTGATCTGCAGCTAATAGACTCATGGGAGGCCTTAGGTTCATGAGTTCTTTCCTTTCCTTAATCTATGTGGTAGTTTATTGCTTATAAAATTCATATGTTGTGTTTGGTGGAAATATTTGATGAAAACAGCCCAATGCCATTTCACTAAAATGAATATTAGCTAATATTTATTGAGGAGTGGACAATGCATGAAAATTTTCAGTGCCTTATCTCATTCCTCAACAACCCTATGCAAGAGATACACTCATCTATGTTTTACAGATGAGCAAATTGAGGCTGAGAGAATTTCCATTAGTTGACACTTGCACAAGGTCACGCAATACTAATTACTGTGGCAAAGCTGACATTCCAGTTTAGATGTGCTTACTCCAAAGCCTATGGTGTTAGTCATCACAAATATTAAATCGTACTTCTATATACATAATATTTACTTTTCTGTACTATGATCTTTTAATTGATTCTTTAATCAATTAATAATAACTCAAGATTTGTGCTACTATTCATGCACCAAAACAATACTACTACCTCTAATCAAAGGACAACAATTACTGGCCCATGAAAGACGTATTGAATATGCGTTTATCAAACACTCAAAATATGATTCTCACGGTATTTCTACAGCGTGATAAATCAGTTTGACACCATTTCATTAAGTTTTCTTTCTGTATTGGCATCAAGTGTGGTAGAAATGTTGAAGCCGGCCAAAGAATAGTAGTTGCACTGTATCGTCTAACTAAATGTCATCACTCAGAGCTGCTGTCTCTGTTCATGATGGGACAGCTGAAGAAATAATAAACAGAACAAGATTTTCCTGTGAGAAGCACAGAATTTTAGTTTAGTGCTCTGGAAACTGCAAAGGTGTTTTCAAATAAAAAAAGAGTAGACTTTCAGCAAAGAATAACTCACTGAGAATTCATATTGTTTAGCAGCTCATCTGAGATACTATAAATAAGTTACTTTAGAATCAGCTCAGATGTCCACTTTCTACATATGAATCACAAAATCACTATTAGCTCACATTGTGTATACATTTATTAAATAGTCAAGTGTATGATTCCCATTACTATTTCTCTTGAAAAATTCAGCAAATATTAACTAACTCTAAATTTTATTACATTCCTGACAAAGAATTGGTTTTATAAGCAAAAAAAAATATTTAAGAGAGTCAGTCTGGAAGATTCATGCAAAATGATAAAAAGAAGGAAACTCTCAGATGCGTGAGATGTAAGACAACAAGCATTACCCAAGCTACCCAGGCCAATGGGCTGCTACCTACGTTCTTGGGTATAGTCAGTTCTAATGCATGGTTTGTTTTTTTTTGAGCTTTGCCTTTTTTCAGTGTTGACAGAACCAATTTTTATGTAATTCTGTAAATTTTGAAATAAATATAGGAGGCATTTTAAAATAGGCACAAAAAGAGATTTCCATGAAGGGGATTTCAGATAGTGGGCAAGTGGATGGCAGAGATTCAGAATATTTGGTCCTGACACCAAGCTCATTGTTACAGGTAAATGTTCTTTAAATATTGAATTGTAAGCTTAAATGCATTTAAATTAAGCACTGCAAAGTGGTCAAGTAGACAGGTGATGCAGGTGCTGTATGGTGGAGTCTTGGTACTGGCTTCAGAATTCTTGGAGGGATTGCTGGAGAGGTTGATGACTTGGTCCCGTTTCTAAGGACTTAGTATATGCTGAGACCATGTGACATTAATGAGGAGTTTGGAACAACCGTGGATCCCAAAAGGGTGGCAAAGTTATGTCCCTTATATATTTATGAGTTGAAATGTTTGTAAACATGTTTGTATAATTTATTTATTTAATTTCAAGAATAACCACTAATAATGTATAACCATTAATAAAAGTGAAAACAAAATTTATCAAACTTGTCATTTGGTCACCAGAGAATTTATTATTTGGTGATTTGGCCACAGAATAGTTAAAACAAATATTAAAATATGTAACTTGGTGACCATAATCAAGAATGTTATAAGCTGGGTTTGTTTGTTCTTTCATTTGTAAATTCAGTTCAGTAAGTTTGTTTATTCGACATTGGCCTTAAAGATGAACTTTTGCCTGTATGAGGGAAAACATTTTACAGAGAGAGATTTCTAGCCTGTAGAGGTCGCTGAAATGACAGGTTTAAAAGTATTTTCAGGGAGTTGATGAAATACTGAAAAATAGAAACATATTATATGGTTCTGTTCCCTTAGTGTTTGAGATTATAGGAAAAAATGAATTCATAAATTGAAAAGCAACTTTCTGGTCTTCTGTTTTCCTAACTGACTATACACTGAATGTGAATTGTGGAAGTCAAAGTTAGTAATGGTGGAGCAGATGTATAATAAAGTCCTTGAGAAGTGTTTTTGGGAGTGTGTGGGGCAGGGAAAATATGGGCTTTGATTCCGGAATGACTTCTTGGTATACCATTTCCTACACAGCCATTCTTTAGCAATACAATTTTGACTCACTGATTTATTGCTTTATTAAAATTATAAATATAATATTTTCTCATGATAGAAAAATTGAAAAGTATAGAAAAGGAAAAATTAACATTTCATGCAGCATTTATCACTTCACAGTTTGATACATTTCCATCTGATCTTTTTATCTATGTATATTTTTCTTTTATAAGATTAAGATCATAACAGACACACAATAGCGTATTTTGCTTTTTCTACTTTATACTGCTTTATGGACACATTTTTGAAATGTCCTTAACACTGTTCGTTAACTGAGCAAGTTTTGATGGTCCAAGCTCTACTTGGTCTGTAAAATGAAGATAATGATTATTTCAAGTGGATGTTGTGATGACAAATGGCATCAGTTGTGGGAATTATCAACCACTATGGCTGGCACTTGGTAGGTTATAAAAACATTAATTCTTTCTCCAAAATTTAAATTACCATCCTTTGGAGTTCTTTCTGAGTTCAAGAGTACAGATAAATGTATTACCCACCACCAAGTTTACAGTTCACTTAAGAATAAGCAGTATTTGCAAAACTCTGTTTCTAAGACTAGTGGTTACTGGTTCTAAAAACAATTAGAATATATCATGCCTTATCTTAAAGTTAACTTCCTGAATATAAAGTGATCCTTTATTTTACAATAGAAATATTTGCAAGTAAAATAAGAAGTTTTCCAACTTAAATAAATAAAATTACTGAGCCAGCCAGACACAGTCAAAAGTCTGCTTGTAATATCAATTTATGAACTGGGTTATGCCTACAAAGCTGAAAACCACATCAATACTAATGTCAGTTGAGAAAAAAATGCTTTTTTTATTTAGTCTCAAATTTTATTAAAAATTTTTCTCAAACCCCTCATAGGTGTTTGGAACATCTCTCTAAGAGCAGCTTTCTAAACCATCTCAGCACCTGAGTGCATATTTTAGAATACTTCAATAGTATTGTTTCTGGAAATTTTATTTCAAGAAATAAACACCCATTCACAAAATAATAAACCAGAAAAAACCAAACGCATTGCTTTCAAGTTGGTTCTGACTCTCAGTGACTCTATAGGACAGAATAGAACTGCGCCATTAAATTTCCAAGAAGAAACTGGTAGATTTGAACTGCTGACCTTTTAGTTAGGTGTATCATTTAACAATTGCACCAAGGTTTCCACAAAATAATAGGAAAGTTCCCTCCCATATAGTCTGTTAGTCTATAAATGGACAACATAATCACAAACTATTGTGATTTTAGCTTCAAGTAAAAATGAACCACATTCATGTCATGTCTGTGCTCATTTCTTGCTTTTTTATTGTGTTTTAGATGAAGGTTTACAGAGCAAATTAGTGTTTCATTGAACAATTAATACATGTATTGTTTTGTGACATTGATTGCCAACCCCTGGACGTGCCAACACTCTTCTCACCTTCACCTTGGAGTCTCCACTTCCAGTCATCCAGCATCATTGCTCCCCGCGCCCACCTTCTCATTCTCGTCCCGAGGCCGGTCTTTGCCCATTCTTCTATCAGTGCTGTCTCAGAATGAGTGAGAACTGAATTTACCTCAGGCTGATGTCTTGTCTGTAGGGTAATTTTTGAGGAAAGCAGAGTATTAGAAGAGCATCTCGCAGTATAAGAGGCTGCACAAGACTGAAATATGAGACACCTCTTCCCTTCCCATCCTGAGAAGAATAATTTTGTGAAAGAAATCTACTTATAACCTCACACATTCAGCATGCTTGAATTCTGCACATCCTGAGCCTCTGTAATTGAGTTAAGATTTACAATCATACTCTCTCATCCCTCATTTCATATTTGAGTTAGACTGTACTACAGTCAACTGCTGCACAGAAAGACAAACAATCTCTAGTGTATAAACTCTGTAAGTTATAACCTGTCTATTTCCCAAAACTGGAAATCCTGGTGGCATAGCAGTGACGTGCTATTACTGTTAATCAAATGCTGGCAGTTCGAATCCTCCAGACACTCCTTAGAAACTCTGTGGGGCAGTTCTACTCTGTCCTGTAGGATCACTATGAGTCCGAATCAACCTGACAGCAGTGGGTGCATTTATTTTGAAAATCTATATGAAAAGAGCTAAAATAAAACACGTTAAGTTCAAAAACCGAGGAAGCAAAAAAAATAAAAAAGAGAGAGACAAGGCAAAATGCCAGAGATTAAAACTGTATTTTCAAACATAGGAGAGAAACATAGTAGACTACTTACGTTTGATTAATAAACTGAAATGTACCAGATTTTTCAAATATATCTTTCCCATTGCAAAATTAGAAAAGTATTTCAATACGGGAATCCTTTGTGAAGAAAGTGAAGTAGAAGCGTGGACACTGCCCTTGTATTCACTTTACAGAATGAAAGAAATGATTTTACACAAGTCTCTTTTAAATTACAGCTGCAAAAATATTGCATGCATTCCTATGAGTCTAATTTACGGGTGGTGGCTTTCAACAAATATGGTCAGCCTGGAAATGTCTTAGCAATATAACAGGAATTTCAGGTTGGGCTTTCAACATGAGCTGGATAGAGATAAGCTTGATGTTGAAATTTCTGGTGGAAGCTTGGAGTACACATATTTTGTGCTCTTGACTGCAATAAGAGCCATATGTTCTGAGATATACAAGTGAAACATTTCCATATACTGACTGCTCATAATCGTCTTTAGTTAGTGTTCCCTTTGATTTTCTTAGCACTTGGATGCTGTACCTAAGACAAGACAAATGCAAAATATTAAAGTCTGGGTATGTGGAAAGAGCATTTCAGCAAATTGGAAATTTTAGATGTTAACAGATAGAATATAAGCAAGGGAACGATCCCTCATGCCATGGATCCAAGCCCAACCCCTAGTGCTGGCATTCTATCAGGTAGGGCAAGATTTGGTCCAGGAAGTTAGAAAATCATGATGCAGCAAACAGCTGAACTACACAATCCTAAGAGACAAATTGCTAACCATAGTGATAACAACAATGACTACTGTCTGCATTTCTATAGGATTTTGAATCATTTTTTTTCCTATCTTGTTTCATTTTGGTCTCCCATTGGCACTGGACTGGTAGCGATGTTCAGTTGATTTGCACTAACATCATTGTTTTCCAATGAATAAAAGCACCAAAGACTTTGTTTACTCAATTAGCTTAGCTTCAGGACTTACTAGCAAAATGAATCAGGACAAGAACTCCGGTCTCTTGAACCAATATCATCGTATTTCCACTAGAAACTGAAGAAGTGAGAGAAGCTGAAACAGTCCAAAGTTTTTGATACAGGTTGAATCACTGTGGAATTATTATGAAAAAGTCTTTGGTAGTGGAACAAGACTTATTGTTACAGGTATGTATTGAATGAATGCTTTTTTTTCTTTTAAAGGTAATGGGGATTGCAAGAAACAATTTATTTAGAATAATAGCAAAAAGGGTTAGAAAAAAGTGATGAAGGAATGTGATGGGGCGTAGATGTAGAAATCTTGGAAGAAATTTTTAAGTAAATCCCAATATTAAGGGAATGCGTCAACAATGTTGTGCAAATACATAATAGTATTTGACTTTTTACACATATGACTTTTAGGAGGTGCTCATATATAAAGTATGCAATTATATCTTTAAAGTGTTTCACACTGGGATGACGTTTATTATTTGTACAGGTAAATTTGGCACTCATCCTTTCCTGATGGTCAAATGGTGTTGGAAAAGGGCTTGGGCTTTGGTATCGTACTTACTGCTTATGTGAACTTAGGTGATTATGTACTGGCCTCAATTTTCTAGTCCTTAAGACAGGAAAACAGTATGTTTTCTGTATGGCTGTATGGCAGTTGAATAGGATAGCATGAATAAAGTGCTTGGCACATTGTCCAGTGCAGCCTAGGGGCTGTATAAATGTTTCCCTGATTCATTTGTAATGGAAGAACTGTTTCTAGCACAGACAGTAGTTTGCAGTCAACTGCGTTTAGGTGGGAATCGGTTCTGCTTTTAATTACTCTAGTGTCAAGTTATTTTACTGCCCTCCTCATAGAAAATTTGCATTTGGAAATATTTCCTCTTAACAGACATTTTCCTCACTTGGCAAGAAAGATGTGCTTAAGATGAGTTTGTTTTAAGTTTTGTTGTTGGTGTCCTAAGTGCTTTAAATTTTAATCATTTACCTTAATTAATGTCTCTAACACCAATAGTTACTTGTCCTAAAATTTAGAGCCAATAAATCTAAGCTTCATACTCACACTCATCAAGAAACAAATGTATTTAAATTTGTACAGATAAACTTGTCTTATGCCTAAAATTTCTATTTAAATATGGAATAGCTATAACTACTTATTTGATAAAAGGAAAAGGGCAGGGGAAAAGGTGACACTCCGATAAATAAATACCAACATGCACATTTGAAAGATCATTCTTTAAACTGAAAATGTACTTGATATATCTTATATTTATATAAAATCCATACTGCTGTATATTAATAAAACATAAGCCACTCAGACGATTTAACTTATTTGCATTATGTAATCACACAAATGGTCACATATAAATGCACTGGACAGATTATTTTTTAATCTGGTTTCCATTCTGTCTGGGTCATGAAGAAGATGTTGAGCATGAAAAACACTCTTCTATATTTTAAGTTATCTCACAACTCTTGCTGTGTGTGAGCTCATTTTTACAGCTACTGTGTCAGCCTGTCTCACTGAGGTTCTTTCTCTTTTTCACTGAAGCTTTACTTTAAAGCCTGGTGTCTTTTTCCAGGGAGTAGTCCCTCTTGATAACATGTCCAAACTATGTGAGAGAGTCTCATCCTTGCTTTTAAGGAACATCCTGTTTGTACTTCTTCCAAGAGACAGTTGTTTGTTCTTCTGGCAGTCCTTGGTATATTCAGTATTCTCAGCCAACACCATAATTCAAAGGACTCAATTTTTTCTTTGGTTTTCCTCATTCATTATCTAGCTTTGGCATGCATATAAGGCAATTGAAAACACCGTGACTTGGATCAGGAGCACCTTTGTCTTCAAAATGACACATTTGATTTTTAAAACTTTAAAGAGTTCTTTTGAAGCAGATTTGCCCAATGCAATATTTCATCTGATTTCTTGAATGCTGCTTCCATGGGTGGTATACTTATTCTTAATCCAATAATTGAATTTATAAATGGTAGAATCTTTCCCAATCGAAATACAAATGCTTAACTAATATTCTCTTCAAGCTAGTTGTGTGTTTGTTTAATAATTCAACAGACAACTTGTTGAGGAGGAAATAAAAAGAACTGGATTTCTCATTTGAGAAGAAAAAGAAGAAAACAATCTTTGCTTCTCAAGGAGAAATCCTCAAGAACTTTTCCCCCCTTTCCAGTTTCTGTTTCAACTGGAAATCAAATTGGAAAAGATTCTGCCATTTATAATTTCTATCACTGGATTAACAATAAACATATAATCAATTAAGATTCCTGCATTATTTTAAGGGTCATATCTTTGTAAGCATGTCATATTTTGTTATATATGTTGACATTATGTCCACAAGAAATTTGAGAACTATAATTTTCAAAGTTATCCCAATTGTACATATGTTTACTCAGCAGTTTGAAATAATGCAACTTCAGAGCAGTTTAGAAGCTAATTTGGTAGATTCAAATTTTGGGAGAGTAACTGAGAGTCAAAATATGAATATGCTGATATGTATGGACCCTCTCATTAATGAAGTGATCTTAAAGTAATTATGAAAAATGCACATCTGGTGTATTCTTTACCATGCTTAACATGAAGTCCAAAATAAAATGTGTGCTTTGTGAACATTTTCTAAGAAGAAAAAACTTTTGATAAATGAATTACTTGATAATTTTAATATAGGATCATTTCAGAGAATAATCAATAAAATGCTTATTATGCTTATTGAGAATGTTGTTGTTTTGCATCTAAATTCAAGGCATCATAAATAATTTGGAAGCAAGTTTTAATACTGCAGTATCAAAAACCTAGAGCGGCTTATATATGAAACTGAAATGTTTATAAAGTTAGAAATCAACTAGAGGAGCTTCATGAATTTCAAATCAGGATATGGGACCTGCCTTTGACACTAAAATGTCCGCTTTGTAATTATAAGTGTAAATAAAATAGACTTTCTTTATAACAAGTTGTGGTGGTCCACCACAGAAGTAAATGTATATTTTTTTTAAAAAATCAACAATACAAATCAATATGGTACACTCCATTCAGCCAGCTGAAGAGTCTGTGATTCCACAGTTTTATAGAATCTGAGAATATGAGAGATATGAGAATGTGAGTTATTTGGCCAAATACGGTAAAACTTGCAAAGTTCACAGAATGGGAAAGGAAGTACTTTGGAAGGGACCAAAGTTTTTCATCCGTGAGAGATCAGAGAATGTTCTTTGGTCTCTTGTCTCGTACCTCTGTAGTCACCTTGAAAACGTGCTTTACCAGGAATGAACAAAAGAGGTGAAAAAAAAAGTATTCATGAGTGTTGGAAACCTCAGTGTAATGCCATTGAATATAATGCAGGCAATAACAAAAGCCAGCTTTTAACCCAGGCTCTAGTAGCTGTGACTTTTAGCACATCACTTAACCTCTTGAACCTATTTACTAGTCTGTAAAACAAGGACAGTAATACATACCTTGAAACCTGTTGCAAAGATGAAAGGCTATGGAAGGTTCTGCATTAATGCCGTCTTTTCTTCCGGTTACTGTGTAATAGAAAGTTGCAAAGGCCATGTTTCTGCTTCTCTAATAATGTTTTTTAATTGATATTTCACTTTCTCTCGCAGATAAAAGCCTTCATGGAGACCTTTCCCCAAAGCCCACAATTTTTCTTCCTTCAGTTGCTGAAACAACCCTTTATAATGCTGGAACGTATCTTTGTCTTCTTGAGAATTTTTTTCCTGATGTCATTAAAGTGGACTGGAAAGAAAAGAACAGTGATAGGATTCTAGAATCTCTGCAAGGAGATACCATAAAAACTAGCAATACATTCATGAAATTCAGCTGGCTGACTGTGACTCAAGAGTCATTTGATAAAGAATACCAATGTGTGGTCAAACATGAGAATATTAAAGAAGCTGATAAAATGATTCTTTTCCCTTCGATAAAGACAGGTATGTGTATATAAGTATAAGCTCCCAGAAAACTCATTCCAAAGGCATTTTTCTACCTTTTTCTGTCAAGTATTACTGAAAGTAAACAAATACGAATTTCCTTTTAAAATTTTGTTATATTTAATGTTAGTACAAATATCCTATTTTTACCCATAGAATGGGAATGATATGGATTTTGGAGGAGAAAAAAAAATGAAAATTTTATTAGCTTACCTCAACCACAAATATTAAAATCACAATGACATTTTTAGGGCTGTTGTATGAACTAAAAAATGAGACAATATATATGAAAGTATCTAGCAACTTAATGCACAATAAATGCTCAAAAAGATTCCATTTTTGATGGCTTTACTTGAATAAGAATAATTACACGCTTTTCAGGAATGTTCTACCCAATGAGCAAGTTCGCTCTCATTTCATTGCTGTTTATGCAAAAATTGGAAACCTGGCAACATAATGACTAAGAGTTACGCCTGCTAACCTAAAGGTTGGCAGTCTGAAGCTACCAGGTGCTCCTTGGAAACCTATGGGCCAGGTCTACTTTATCCTACATGGTTGCTGTGAGTCAGCCTTGACTCAAAAGCAAGGAGTTTTTGATATACATAAAGTTTAATCTATAAGCAATGAGTTCCTAGGATACAAAATGGCATAAAGTCAGAGCCTGGCTCAAGAAAAGAGAATCACCTTGGCTCATGCAGTTTTATCTTAGCCTCAGGTTTTCAGATTTGTATTTTACACACTCCGGTAAGGTAACACTATAATTAAAGATTGGGTGGTGCTAAAAACCTTGGTGGCACAAACAGTTAAGTGCTGGTTGACCAGTCAATATGTTGATGGTTTGAACTCACCCAGAGGCACCTTGGAACACAGCCTGATGCTCTGCTTTGGAAAAGTCACAACCTCGAAAACCCTATGGGGTGGTTCTGCTCCACACACATGGGATCAGCATGCTTTGAGATGGACTCAGTGGCAGCTAGCAGCACAACAGCATGCACAAACATATTCTACACCATGAGTGCATTTCTTGCCATTGGTAAATGCAGTTCAGCAGACATTTAATGTGAACCTAGTGCATGGGAGCCCCGGAGAGAAACTACCGATCAATAGACTGGGATGAATTAGTCTCCCAAGAACCAAGTCCTTCAGGAAAGAACGATACCCTTGTCGCTATCATGCCTGATTCAGGCATAATGCCTCAAAGGAAGCACTTTGATGAGAAAGTCACACATATTTAGATGGTGTGAATATAGGGGTGAACACGTCCTGACCCTGGTAGCAGTCCAGCTACTCACTGTGTGTTAAAGTCTTTAGCCTTAATGTAACAGATCAAAGGCTTTGGATACTGAGAAAGGATAATTTTGTACTTTTCCTTTTATATAAACAAGGCCTTTTAAAGCAGTGTGGACCAAGCTGTAGTGAAAAGTGGAAAGACCTTTGCCATACACGCACATACAAAAAAGCCAAATCGATTGCTGTTGAGTAGATTTTGGGTCATATCATAGTGACTCTATGGAGAGACTCACAGCATAGAACTGTCCCATAGAGTTTCCAAGGAGTGCCTGCTGGATTCATGCTGTTGATCTTTTGGTTAGCAGCGTAGCTCTCAGTTACTACACTGCCATGTACTGGTTCTAATTTCTTTCTTTAAATTTCATTTATTTATTTTTAAATGATTCTTTAGACAAAGGTTTAAAGAACAGATTAGTTTCCATTAAGTTCTAATTTCTTAAATATTTATCCTCTAGGATTCGTTGTCTCTCAAATTGTTCAGTGAGGCTTGAAGACTTGCCTTGCTAAGTGTTTGTCTCAACTCTTGGGCCTGGGATAAAGATCAAATGAAAAATGTCCATGAAAAGGCTGCTTTTAAAATCATAACATGGACAGATTTATTAATGTATTTATTATATATTTATTTATGTCCTTTCCTGAAAAGGATTGTAAAAATAGCTCTAACCCCCTACTTCCATTGTTAAAAAACAGAGGAGCAGCAAATATGCAAACACCAGGTGAATATAAGCCCTGTGTCTATCTGGATGATTAGGCTGATCTGAGTTTTCCACTGATCGGAAAAAAACAAGAACTATAGTAGATTCCATGATTATTATTATGATAAAGGAGATATGTTTCTGTCTATAGCATTTTTCTATACCAGTTGCCGTCGAGTGGATTTCAACTTATGGCAGCTTCATGCATGTCAGGATAGAACTGTTGAGTTTTCAGTGACTGATTTTCCCATAGATTGATAGATTTCCCTGGATGGATTCTAATGCCAGTCTTCCAGTTGGCAGCTGACAGTATTAAACCATTTCTATCACCCAGAGTTTCCCATAATATGTTTTACTTGGCATTAAATTCTAAAGTTAAGGGTTCACATGGGTTTCTCATGGTAACACTGTTAATAAGGATGTTCTTGTAATGTTATTACACAAGCCTCCCATGCTGCCTTTTGAACTTTTTTCAGTAAAAACTGAAAATATAACATTGGAAGCCCAAATCAGCCTTTTTGAGGAGAGATTTTTTTTTAAGGTATGGTGATACAGATTTTTTTATTTACCTTTTAACAAGTAAAGTCAATGTCAGGAAAACAATGAGATTTTCAGGTCACAGTAAACTCAATTGGTGAATATATTTAATATCTAAACATACTTACATTAACATTTTCATTCCTGGGATTTGAACTAAAGCCTATACCTTAAACCCATTTTTTAGAACACACCAAAACAAGCTCATGTTGAGCACAAAAAATTGCCTACCAGAATGATTTCTATGTGGACAAGAGCTCATCTGGTAGAAAAAGCATCAACGGAAACAACCCATGCAACTATCTCCTCATATTCAGTAGTCCATTATCTTCATTAAAATGTTTGTTTTCATATGTTTTTTGTTTACGTATTATTATTATTTACATCATAGATAAATATAACTCTCATCTCAAGTTTTATATTTCCAGAGGGTTATAAATATTACTTAGCCAATCATTCCGTAAGCAGGAAGAATTGGAGTAAAGTGCTGAGCTCCTATAATAAAGTCCATTTCATGAATAGTTAAGACACACGGATTTTCTTAGTGTCCTCTATGGTGAAACTAGGTTGTGCCTTTCTGGATTATCCTCTCTTTTTTGTGGATTATTTTTAAAAATTCCTCTCCAAAAACCTCATCTTAATCCTCCATGAATAAACACCCTTTGAATGCTGGCTCTGTCCTCACTTACATGACTTACGGCAAGTTCCTTATAATCTGTCTTGTTTTCTCATTTGTAAAACTGGAGTGTCTGTAATATCATTTACTTTGCAGTGTTATTGTGGGATAAAGAAGATGAAGCATGTAAAGCATTTAACCTAGCTCCAGGCATGAAAATAATTACTCCAACGGTATTAAAAACCCATTGCTGTCAAGCTGTTCATGATTCATAGCAGTCCTATAGGACAGAGTAGAACTGCTGCAAGTGGTTTCCAGGAAGCAACTGGCAGATTTGAACTGATGACTTTTTGCTTAGTAGCCTGAGCTCTTAACCACTGTACTACAAGAGCTCTAATGAATGTTAGTATTTATTAATACCATTGTCATTATTTTCACAAACACAATTTCAGAAAGCAATTTGCATGAAATGGGGAAATTGATGATTATAAGAAAAACCCAGGGATTTTTCTGCTTAGGACAGGAATGGATGCTTTCCTTTGCCTGGATGAGAAATCTCATGTGCAGAAACATGGTATATGAATTGAACCTGCTAAATTACATAGAATCAGGCCAAATATTTGTGAGATTGTAGTGCTTTTCTTTTTAAACGGCTATCTCACTGCCAGAAGACTGTGTGTGTGTATACATATATGTGTGTGTGTGTGCGTGTGTGTATGTGTATACACACACACACACACATACATATTCACATAGACACAGTTACATGTATCTATATATATACAGACGTATATGTATACACACATACACACATATACAGGTATATATATGCAGACACACACACACTAATACACTGCCACACACACATACACACATATATACACATAAAGAATTAAATAGTATGCATGAACAATTGATTAATACTTACTCTCATTTTTTTCTAGGTCTTGAGCTTACTAATTCTTCAAAAACTGGTTTGGAGGATGAAGGTGGTAAGTTTTTGCATATGTTTTTGTGTAGGTCATGCTATCATGTAATTTTCATCTTGTTCAACTTAACATTTACATTTCCTGGCCTAAGGTGGAAAACCAGAGGGGTTGGATACTGCATAACAGACTGATTGACAGTTTAAAATAATCCAAGTTCCCAGTAGCCCTCTTCACATGGTAAATTGCTGGATTTGGGATAGACTGACTACAGAGTATGCAGTGATGTACTCTGAATTATTTCAACAGATAGAGTCCATTCCTGTGGCTTTTGTTTCTAACTGGGGAAAACATGGCACCAAATTGTATATGAAAAAAAATTTATTTGGCCTCTGGTTTCTGCTAAATCCATTGCCACAAGTTGATTCTGCATCTATATAGGACACAGTTGAGCTGCCCCAGTGGGTTTCCCAGGACCGAGTGATTAGTTCTTGTTAGTAAGTAGTAAATTAACACTTAACCGAGAGCTCCTAATGTAGGTCATTGTGCTTTGTTCTGCATCATTTTCTTGGGTCATCCTCACAATATGCTACAGTTTGCTGATGAAGACAATGAGGTAAAATTAAATTCTTGTACCAGATCCAATGTGGTAGATCTGAGATTTAAACCCCAAGCCATCTAAATCAAGATTTCATACACTTAATTCTACTCTCTATTTTCCCTCTGAAAACATCATAGAACAAGTAAGGAATTTCAAGCCCAAGACCCTGAAACCTGATGGACACATGCCAGGGGGTGGATGCATGGTCTTCAAAGTACCACAAATGAGACTTCAGTTCCATTTCTTTTAATTATTTGTTGCCTGAATATAGGTGATTTTTTTTCTTTTTCTGAGCAATATTTGCCTCTTCTACAAGTAGAATAATAGTACCTAACTCACAGTCATTGAAAAGATCAGGTACTGTACTTGGAAAGTCTAGTGTCAGGTATCTCCTTAGCAGGTAGAGAATACATACTTGTCTCTATCTTCTTCTCCCTGTGGAAAGTTGCTAGAAGCATCAGCTCTAGCTCCGCTTGTATGTTGCCTCCATTTCCAACAACAATTTATTTGTTTCTGAGGAACTGTGATAGAGACTTTTATTTATCTTTTAACAAGTAACGTCACTGTAAGGAAAATGATGAGATCTTCAGGACACATTAAAGTCAGTGGGTGAAGGCATTTAACAATGAAACATATTTATATGACATTTTCCTTGTGGGATTTGATCTACAGACTACACCTCAAACCCGTTCTTTTGCATACACCAAGACAAGCTCTTGCTGAGTACATATAATTCCATACTGGAATCGTTTCCATGTGCACAGGAGCACGTACTACAGTAAAAGGATAAGCTGAAACGATCAGTACAACTGTTTCCCCTATGTAGTAGTCCATTATCTTCTTCATACAGGGCCTGTTTCTGCCTTTTTCTTTTTTTGTTTATTATTAGTATTTTTACCTCATAGGTAAACACAACTCTCACCTCAAGTTTTACATTGCCAGAGAACTATACATGTGACCTAGGCAATCCTTCTGTAACCAGGAAGAATCATAATGAAAATGATGAGTTTCTATAATAATGGCTATTTTCAGTGAACATCTAAGACACACAGAAGATTTTTATAGAGTCCTCACTGGTAGAACTAGGTGGTATCTTTCTAGGTTATTTTTTCTCTTTTTCTGAGGATTATTTTTATGAAGTAGTCTTCGAAAGTCTTCTCTTACTTAGAACTCCACAAGTGCCATTTGAACACTGGCTCGCCCCTCTTTTCTATGACTTATGGCAACTTCTTTATAGTCTAAGTCTTATTTCTCATTTGTAAAACTAGATCATCCATAATCTACGTTCTTCAGAGTGTTATTAAACAAAATGAAGCAAGCAAAACATTTAACCTAGTTCCAGGCACAATACTTTAATTACTCAATTTATGTTAAAAACTCATTGCTGTAGAGCTGCTTCTGGCTAATAACGACTCTATAGGACAAAGCAGAACTGCCCCAAAGGGTTTCCAAGGACTACCTGGCAGTTTTGAACTGCCCATATTTTGACTAGTAGTCTGAGTTCTTATCTACTGCACCACCAGAATTCCAATTAGATGGAACCATCAAGTGGATTCCAACTCATAGTGACCCTGTAGACACAGTAGAACTGCCCCATAAAGTTTCTAAGGAGCACCTGGAAGACTTGAACTGCAGACCTTTTGGTTAGCAGACATAGCACTTAACATTACGCCACCAGGGCTCCAATGCATGTTAGTATTTATTAATAATCTCTGTCATTATTTCCACAAACATAATTTCAGAAAAGAATATGCATGCAATGGGGAAATTGATGATTATAAGAAAAAAACCAGGGCTTTTTCTTTTTAGGCAAGGAATGGCTGCTTTTCTTTGCCCAGTTAAGAAATCAGATGTGCAGAAACATGGTATATGAATTGAACTAGCTGAATTACATAGAAACAGGTCACATATTTTGGGGATTGTAGGGCTTTTCTTTTTTAATGGTTGTCTCTCTTTTGGAAGACTATATGCATATACGTATATATATACACAGACACATACACATGTACATGTATATATACATAGACACACACACTGTCATACACATACGTACACAGACTATTAAGTAGTGGATGTGAACAATTGATTAATACTTACTCTTATTTTTTCTAGACCATGTGCGTAGTAAGTCTACAAAAGTTGGTTTGAACTATACAGAAGGTAAGTTTTTGCATATGTTTTCTCATAGGTCATGCTATAATATATTTTTTGTCTTGTTCAACTTAACATTTACATTTCCTGGCCTAAGGTGAAAAAACCAGAGTGGTTGGATGTCACACAGTAGACTGATTGACAGTTTAAATTAAACCAGGTTCTTAATAGTCCTCTTTGTACAGTAAACTGGGTTTGGGATGAGAGTAACTGTAGAGTGTGCAGTGATATGCTCTGAATTATTTCAACAAACAGATTTCATTCATTCATGTGGCTTTTGTTTCTAATGACGGGCGAAATATGGCATCAAGTTGTTTCTGAATTTTTTTTCAGCATTTGGTTCTTGCTAAATCCGTTGCCACCAAGTCACTTCTGATTCACACCAATCCTATATAGGACAGAGTAGAACTTACTCAAAGGGTTTCCAAGCAGTATCTGGTAGATTTGAACTGTTGTCTTTTTGATTGGCAGCCTGAGCTCTTAACTACTGCATGACCAGGGATCCAGTGGGTGTTACTGTTTATTAACATCATTGTCATTATTTCCACAAACACAATTTGGAAAAGCAATTTACACAAAATGGGGAAAGTATGATTATATAAAAATGCCCAGGGCTTTTCTGCTTAGGAAAGGAATGGCTGCTTTCCTTTGCCCAGTTAAGAAATGTCACATACAGAAACACAGTATATGATTTGAATCTACTAATTACACAGAATCCAGACCAATTATTCTTGTGATTGTGGGGCTTTTCTATTTTAACAACTGTCTTTCTACTGGATGTGTGTGTGTGTGTGTGTACGTGTGTGTCTATGAAGTCTGACAATTCATTCGACGACTCATCCTAGAAAAAGTGCTATATACTTCATTGCTGATAATCACTACAGTCACCTTTGAAGTACTCCTTTTGGGAGTCTATGCACCAAATGCCAGTCCCTAGTCCACCCTTCAAAGAAATTTTGAAACTCTTTTTCTGGAATGGCCATCAGAGCTGTTGTCATATTATCCTTGACGTCCTGAACGGCATCAAAGTTCTTCTTTCTCAATACTTCTTTTATCTTTGGGTAAAGAAAAAAGTCATTGGGGGGCAGATCAGTTGAGTAAGGAGAGTGTTCCAGTATGGTTATTTCTTTACTGGCAAAAAACTCTCTCACAGACAACTACGCAATTAAGTTTGTGAACTTGCCACCTTGCCACTGTGTGCAATGGCCATTACAGAAAGAGTTTCAAAATTGCTTTGAAGGGTGGAGTAGGTGATGGAGACAGTGCATAGCTTCCCAAGGGGAGTACTTTCAAGGTGACAGTGATGATACTAATCAATCAAGCATGTGGCACTTAGAACAGTTAAGTTCCCAAACTTAATTGTCAGATGGCTATACACACACACACACACACACACACACACACACACACACCTACTTACACACACACTGTTGTACACACAAAAACCATTAGATAAAGGGAATAAACAGGTATTGGTTCTTGATAGGCTCTAGTAAATAAGCTAACACTTACTGAGAGCTTCTCATACAGAAGGAACTGTGCTGTGTTCCGGGTGCATTTTCTTGTGAAATCCTCACAATGCCTCTGTGAGGTGATACATTTCACTGATGAGGGCAATGAGGTAAACTTAAGTTCATTGCAACACATCACAATGTGGTAGATCTTTTAGCTCCAGACCATCTAAATCAAGACTTCATCTACTTAACTCAGCTTTCTGTTTTCTCTCTGAAATAGGCAGAGAACAAGAAATTTCAAAGTCAGGGGCCTAAAATGTAATGGAGACATGGTAGGGGGCAGGTACCTGGTCTTCAGGGTACCACTGACTAGACTTTAATCCCGTTTGTTTTAATTATTTGTTCCATGAATACAGATAAATTTCTCTCTCTCTCTTTTTTTTTTTCCTGAGCAGTGTTTCCCTCTTCTGCAAATAGAATAATTGCAGCTAACTCATAACCTTTGAAGAGATTGGGTAACATATGTGCAGTATCTAGAATCAGATACCTCATTTAGCAGGTAGTGAATAAATACTTGTTTCCATCTTTTTGTATATGTAGAAAGAAAGTTGCTAGAAGCATTGTTCTAGCTCTGTTGGCATTTTATCCGTTTCCAATAAAAAAAGACCTTGGACTTCACCTGCCATGCCAGGCAAGGAGAGTTAGTAACAGCTCACCTGACTGAGGCCCAGGGATTATGAACATTTCACCTCTTGAGATCCCTTTCTACACCAAGTGAAATTGATTCAGTATTTTTGAATTTGAAGACCAAAAATATAAAATGGAAGTTTCCATAGGATGGGGTTCAGCCTTGAGATTCATTGAAGAGCCTCAATTATTGACATTAACTACTTCTTGAGAGTGCTTATTTCTTGTAAAAGTTCAAAGGTCATTAAGTACATCACAGCCATAATGGGAGACATTTAGGAAAGAGAGTTAGCCATGACCTTCTAAAGGTCTGGAGAATTTGGATTAGCCACCTTCCTCTAATTTTCAATAATGCCCCTGTAAAATTTCCAAACTGTGTCATTGCCAATGTTATTAAATTTCTGTCCTTCACAGGGATCTCACTTCATGCACAACATACAATGGTTCAGATGCTTCCCTGTCAACAATTCAACTGGCATTTGTGTTTAAAACTTTTGATGTCTAGAGTATTTACTCCACATGGAGATGCACAATTACAGAGCAGCTAAAAGCCTGTTCCCTAAAGGCATGCTGCTGAAGTTGAAATGTGGGCTCTGGCACTTGCTAGCTGTGTGACACGAGATCAACTTCTCTCCCTGTCCTAAGTTTCTTTATTTGTAAAACGAAAGTGGAAATAATGTCTGTGTAGGTTGTTGTGAAGATTGAATAAGACTAAAGTCACACATACAAAGCTCTCAGAACTGTGCCTGACATTTGGTCACTGCTCAGTGAACATTATCCATTATTATTAATTCTAGCGAAGTAGTGGTTAAGTGCTATGGCTGCTAACCAAAAGATTGGCAGCTAGAATCCACCAAGTGTTCCTTGAAAACTCTATGAAGGGGTTCTACTCTGTCCTGTGGGGTCTCTATGAGTCTCTATGAATCAACAAGACAGCGATGGAGTTTTTGTTTTTTTTTTTTTTGGTTTGTAGACAGGATGGGGGTTAAATAAATGCTGAAAGCTAATTATTAAAGATATATTTTTCTCACTGGACTCATTCATTAAAAATGGAACTTTAGTCTTTAACACCTGGAAGTGTTACAAGAGGCTGCCAGTAGAGTTCATTAACTATCTAGACCTGCAAGCTCAATTCTGAGTTGTCCCGTTGTTGATGGAGATGGTGGTAGATATCTACTTTTGAGTTTTCATGGGTATATGATGTCACTTCAATAGAGATCATCAAAAACAAATGTTTGTGACTCCCTACCCCATTAAAACCTCCTGTCCTTTCAACAGAACAGAAGAAACTAATAAAGCAACTTCACTTAGATGTCCTGAGGCTGCAGCTCACGAACACCTCTGTGTATTGTACCTACCTCCTCCTCCTCCTCAAGAGTGCCGTGTACCTGGCCATCGTCGTGGTCTGTCTGCTCAGAAGAACAGCAGCCTGTGGTGATGGAAAGAATTCCTAACAGATGTTGGTACAATGGGACCACCTTTTCTTCACCTTTTATTGTTTCTAAGACTTTCTGCTCAGTATCTAGTTGCATTTTCTTTCTCAACTTGAGTTTTTCACTTCCCATGTGTATTTACTGAAACCACTGGACAAACTAGGAAAACCTTACTTTGTAACAGTAACAAAAAATTCTACCACTGACCAAGGTCAGGGCCAAGGGTTAGCCCATGGAATCCTTTAGCACTATGTTTTTCATAATCTCTATCAGCTCCTCCAAGCTAAGCCAAATAAACGCACTGAGTATGGGCAGTGTGCAGCTTCTGGTCATGCTATTGCATTGATTTTGATTGATGGTGACCCTATCTCTGTCAGAGTTAAGCTGTGCCCCATAGGGTTTCCCATAGCTGATCTATCAGAAGTTGATTGCCAGGCCTTTCTACAGAGGTGTTCCTGGGTGGAATTGAATCTCTAACCCTGTGATTAGTAGCAGAGCACTTAACCATTTGCACCACCCAGTGAATTGTGTCACGCCTGCTTAGTGTGTTCCTGACCAGAGGACTTCCCTAAAACCTTCCTTCTTATACTTCCTGAACCGTCCTCCATGCTTCTTGGAATCTGTACTTTGTTTTTTATATATAGTAACAATAAATTAAAAAAAAATTAGAGTTCTACTTTTGTCCATGTGTACTTTAATTTGATAAAATCTAACTGAAAGTTCAAGGTGAGAAACATAAGGGAAAATGAGCTATGAAATGCAGTATTGGTTGTACTGATGGTCTAATTCCAATTTCTACTTCTTTCTGACATAGCAGTTACGATGCTTTTCTTGAGACATGGACTCTGAGAGGAGTCATAGCCAAATGCAGGTGTAGTGTACTTCTTTTTCAAAGATCATCAAGTTCAGATTCTTTTGGCTTGGTTTGCAGCAATAGTACAGTGCCTAACATGACTTGCACTGTTCTCAGTTTTATACAAGCGTTTCAGGGGCATTATCTTTGCTGATCTTCATGATAAACACATTAAAGTGGTACTAAAACCTGAAAGGCAGTGTCTTGGAGAGTTACGTTCATGAACTCTGGATCCAAAGTGCCCGGGTTTGAATCCTGGACCTGGTATTTAATATCTATGTGGTCTCAGGTAAGTTATTTATACTCTCTGTGCCATAATTTCTTCTTCTGTAAAACTTACCATACTCTATCTGCTAAAGTAATTGTCATGTAGAAAAGAAGATGGTATAAGCAAGTCTTTGATAGTATTAGCATCTTCTGGCATCTTCTGCTGGTAGCTCTACTTTAGAGTTTCCAAGGACCACCTGGTGGATTTGAACTGCTGACTTTTTTTTAGCAGTTGTAGCACTTAAATATCTATCTCCTACCACAGTTTTGTTAGAAATAGCAGGTACCACAAAAACAAGCACTGACAATTAGCTCTAATCTTGTTTCTCTGTAGAGAGGTTACACGTGGAGGGAACAGGGACTCAGTGAACTCCTACTGTGCACCAGGCGACTTAAACACACAGTCTCATTACTCTTCTAAGAGCCTTCAAGGTAGTCACTATTGTAGTCTACAGTTTATACTATACAGAAATTTAGTTACCGGGCCAGGGTCACTACTCTGTAAGTAATAGTTGTGAGTTGAAGCCAAGTTTCTCTGAATTCAAGGCCTGTATTTTTCACATAATATCACCTGACTTTCCCTTTATTTACCTTCAACTGAACGTGAGGAAAAAAAAAATTAACAATGCTTCTTCACTAAATCACCCTACAGGAGGACAGTGAAAGCTTTCTTAAGAACTTTCAGGTACATCTATTTTTTTCTCCTCATACATACAGCAGGCTGCAGGCTTGTCACTCATTCCTCATTTGTCTATTCTTATTGCCTGCTTCTTCCTCAAAGGTAGTAAAAAAAAAAAAAAAAACAACAGCAACAACAAAAACCACTGCTGTCAAGCCAGATCTGACTTATAGAGACCCTAGAGGTGAGAATAGAACTACCTCATAGAGTTTTCAAGGAGCTCCTAGTGGATTGGAACCACTGACCTTTTGTTAGCAGATGTAGCACTCAACAAACTGTGCTATCAGGGTTTCCTACTTCAAAGGTAGTAGTATACACTTATTCTGCACTTCTCTTCTCACTTATACACACCAGAGCCCTCCCTAGGTCAGTAGATGGTGACTTTTTTACAGCTGTGTAATATTTCACTGGTGAATGTACCATACCTTACTTAACCAGTTCCCTATGATAGATCATTGGCTCGTTTCCAATCCTTTGTTCTTATAAAAAAATGCTGCAATGTGTTTTTGTCATTTTGAACTTACATGCTTATGACTTTGATAACTGAAAAAAAGGCCTAGTGCCACTGATTGCTGCTGATTCATAGTGACCCTGTAGGACAGAGCAGAATCGACCCATAGAGTTCCCAAGGAGCTTGGGCTGCTAACTTTTGGTTAGCAGCCACAGCACTTAACTACCACGTCACCAGGGTTTCCAATGTATTGTCAAATTGTCCTCCATAGAGAGAGATTGTTAGGCCCTTCTACCACATGTATGAGTGCTGAGAATGTGCTGTGAAGTGGCAGAATTTTGCTAACTACTTAGCAAGTGGAAGATAGTCTCATTGTGGTTGTAATTTGCTTTTCTCTTACCATAAGGATAAGCATGTTTTCATATATGTTTAAAGTTCATTTATATTACTTCTTATGTGAAATATTTTCTCATGTCCTTTGAGTATCTTTCTACCGGGTATTAATACTGACAAGTATTAATATTCATATGTGTCTGTTTGTGTATTATTACAGGCATAGATAGAAACAAGATGTTCACGTGTAAGTAGATGGATGAAAAACTGATTGCTTGTTTTCTAATCACTCCTTTTAAAGTAAAATCTTTTATAAGTTAAGATTTTAAAAAGTCTTATTTAAATTGGGCAGGTTATTTGTTTGTTTTACAGCCAGCGTCAGTATTTCTGTGACACATTTCACTGGAAACCAAGTACGGGGGTCTTATTTGGAAACAAGACCAATTAGATACAAAACCAAACCCAACCAAACCACTGCCATCAAGTTGATTCCAAATCATAGCCCTGTTGGATACAGTAGAACTGCTGCATAGTTTCCAAGGAGCCCCTGGCAGATTCAAACTGCTGACTTTTGGTTAGCAGACATAGCGCTTAATCACTGTACCACTAGGGTTTCCATCTTGATACAAGGAAGATTACATCTACTTTAAATCTGTTTAATACTCATCAATTTGATTGAATTTCTTCAGGCCAAATACCCAACAGCAAAAACCTAAACCCACTGTCATTGATTCTGACACATAGTGACCCACAAGACAGAGTAGAACTGTCCCATAGAGTTTCCAAGGTATGCCTGGTGATTTATAATTGCTGAACTTTTGATTAGCAGTTCTAGCTTTTAACCACTACCAACTCTATTTAGAGATTTGTGGCTATTTCTGCATTAAAAAAGCAAAGATGAAGCCAAGAGGGAAAATATTCAAATTACTGAAAGCTTTGTGAGGCTGATTTCACTGGTAGATGATATTAGGTAGTATCTCCTGTTGCTTCCAGTTTATTAGCATTGTCCTTCCCCAGGTCAGTCCGGGCTGCCCTTCCTTCCGTTAGGCAGTGTTTGGGGGAGGGAGTGGTAGTGGTGACAAAGGAAACAGTGGGCGGTGGGAGAGTGGTGGTGTGGCTGATGGTTTTTATTTTCTCAACCTTCTTTTGTTCGTGCTCTGCTAACTGTGGTTGATTCTTGGAAAACGCTCAAAGCCAAACAGTCCCGAGTTGGGGTTGTGTGAGGCGTGGCTAGGGTGTTTACCAGATAAGGACAGTTAAGCCACAACTTAGTTTGTTCCCTTCAAAAGACCACAGCCAAGGGCAATAGAAGATTCAGCAACATATGTACGAGACTGATACCAAACATACAGTTAATACAGTGGTTAGGCTTGGTTACCTATTTTTACATATAAAGGTTACTCAATTAGCTACTATATGAGTTGGAAACTTCACGCCCAGGAGTGTGCAGACATTGCATCTATAACCTATAACTTCTTTTCATGATGCTGTTTTGAAGGAAACTGTGAGAAGGACTTCTCATAGGACTAAAATAACCCCCAATACCCCTCCATCTACCTGTGCTTTTCCAATGTCAATACCTTCTCATTTCGTTTTCTCAGTGTAGGCAGCGTGACACAGACTCGGTCCTGTGGGTGCATGACCACAGACTGCAGACGCAGGCAACAACTGTGTGTTTCTTTCCCCACAAAGATATGAGGGCCCTGAGTTCAACTGCATGATTGAGTGACACAAACCAAATCAACAGAACAACATAAAGTTCCCTTAAAGGAGTAAGATGACTTCAGAGGCAAACTAAGCATGGCTTAACAGAAGACATTAACAGAAGGTGTGAGCAGAGTGGATTAGACAAGTGCTGTTAGCCACACTCCACCTCTGCCTTGCTCAAACACGGTGCAGAGTGGGTATTCTGGCCCACGGGTCAGAGCTGTCCAGTATCAGGTGTGAGTATGATTCAGTAGGCATACAGCTTTCGAGTTCGTACAGCTTGATTTCACTACACATTCAGATCATCTACGTAATTCCCCTTCTTCTGTGCTCTAGAAGTCAGCTTCTGATTGAGCTTCGGCTCCCTAGCAGGGCCAGTTGCATCCTGCTGGTTCAACAAGCAGGCCTGGGTGAGAGCTCTTTGTCAGTCTAACCAAATGAACTGATGTTCTGGATAAGACAGCATCCATGAGCTTGGTATATGTGACTCCACTCCTGTGATGGGACATTCTCATCATGTCAATCCCACTGACTTACTGAGGTTTTGGTCTAAGACCAAACGCTGGTGATTTCCCTCAGTCCTTCTCCATCATGAGAAGCCCCTGTTCGTTAGACACTGATCTCACACTGAGCCTCTCTGTTGTATTTCTGATATCTGACCTGCTCTTAGAACAAACACAGACAGGCTAGATTTGCTCTAAACAAAATACCAGTTTCCACCCAAATCATCACTATACAGAGCTAAGATTCTCTTAAATATCAAAGTCAATGACAGAGGAAAACTAATAGGCATGCTGTGAATATTTCATATTTGAAAAAATGGTTAAAAATATAATTTGGTTCATTTTAAATATTTTTTCATTCAAATTAGCTAAACAGAGGAAAAATAATAGCAATGATTTCATAGTGTGAATTCAAAAGAAGAAACTCAGAATATTTCATACATATATTTCCTAAGAGAAAGACAGTCTTTTGAGATAAGATAATATAAAACATCTGACAATGTTTTACATAGGTTCAGTCTCTCCTTATTCCCCTTTTAAATATCTATAATTGCAATAGTTTGGCTAAATACTTGATAGAAAACAAGAAAAGTAAAAATAACCATTTCGATAGGGTGGATTTTATTAACATTGTAAAACTATATGAAGAGTGAATGCGCATGGGTTAAAAAAACACAAGGGAAATGTAGGGTATTACAAAAGAAACAAAATAAGTCTGAGAGATAAAACAAAAAATTCCATTCCGTGAATCGAAACAAAAAAGTGCTTTGTTAACCAAAACAGTGCTGTGTCAATATATTACCAAGTGTTTTGATTAGGAATATAGCACAGGATTTCCCTGCAGTGATTCAGGAACAGATCAGATACATTATTGCTGAATATAGAATGGATCATTATAGTATCTTACCATTCCCAGACTGGCTACTAAGTGTACGTGGATATGCTACAGAAGTTGTGAGGTATTTCAATAAATAAAGCCCTTACAGCCATTCAACAAAGTCAGTGGTGGATGTCACCATTTCAACTTTCCGGAGGGAGACTCCCATCTCCTGGCTTTTTCCTCTGATGACTTTCGGTAAGAGTTTTTTCATACTATGAAAAGAAAGAAAGCAAAAATATTCAAGGTAGTGTTAAAAGACAAAATGCTGCATTTTGCCTTGAAATTTTATGATAAAATTTATGGTGTGAAGATAAACTGCATTACAGACACACAAAGCAAAATGCTGGCCATACAAAACGTGGCCATACAAGCATTTGTTTTAAAGAATTTTTTTTTTAATTTAATATGACTGAGTGAAAATGTACATTCCCATATAAATTTACATGCCCCCCTATATGCAGCGTCCACTGCTCTCCCTGCCCGGTGACAGCACACTATTCCTCTCTGCTCCATACATCTCTCATCCTCCCAACAGTCTCCTTTCCCCTCCTCTATATGAAAAGGATCAGCTATGTGATCAGCTAGTGCTGTGGAAAGAAGGGGCTGAAGTGTGAATGGTGGCAGGTGATGCTAGCACAATGGCTGCATAAGACCCTTGGCCGTGACTCTGTGGCCTCAGCTGGTCAGCTGGCCTGTAACCAAGGACATGGAATCCTTCAAACATTTCTTCCTTCTGTGATTAAGTAATTGGGCAGAGTGCTGTTATTACAACTTACTTTATGTTTATTTGCCCTGTATTTATGGGACTGGAATGTTTTCCTTTGATACTTTGAAGGAATTTAAATGTGTTTCACCTTACAGAGTATCGAGTACTTCGGCTTTGAATGGAAAACACCTTTTGTCTCAGAAGCTCCAAAGCACTTTAGAGACAACATTGTGGTATCTAGTGACAAAATGGTGTTGAGTTAGTGTGGACCCTGGAACCACACTGTGGCTTTGAGTGAAGCTCTGCCCCCTGCTAGCTGTGTGGTCTTGGACTCACTACTGAGCCCGCTCTGCCTCTGGTGTCTGAAGTGTAAACTAGGGCCTGTAACAGTACTTAGATCTTGGAGAGTTGCTGGCCTCACAATGCAAACACAGTAGTATCTGTCATTAAACTGTGTCTAGCACATAGACATTCTCGTTAAATAAACAGAAGTAAAAGGAGCCCTGGTGGTGCAGTGGTTAAGTGCTTGGCTGCTAACTGAAAGGTTGGCGGTTCAAACCCACCAGCTGCTCCACAGGAGAAAGATGTGGCAGTTGGCTTCTGTAAAGATTCACAGCCATGCATACTCTACGGGGAAGTTCTATTCTCTCCTACAGGGTCACTGTGAGTCAGAATGACTTGACAGGTGTTAAACAAAATAAATGCATTTTTATTCTATGGAAAATTGGGACTCTGTGGTATTTTTCACACTCTACACATTTATACCTATAAAGAAAACATTATTTTACACTGACACAGTGTGACTGATAAGTGAAAGTAGATAGGACAAATCTGACTATATACTTGGCTCTCACAGCCTTTGAATTTTACTTAAATCTCCTCAAAGCAATCTCCATATTTGACTGCTTCGTTGTTCCAGTCCTATTTTGAAACACTTACTTTAACAAAAGTAGTACACTTTTAGGTCTAGCCATCGCTTCTCATTGTCCTGTTTTTCTTTAGTTTCTCCTTTGCATTCTGCATGGTGAGGGAGAGGAAGGAGAAAAAGATACTGTGCCCTAAGAAGCAATGATTTCTTTAATACTACAAAGCATGAAAATTTTAAGTGAGAGATGCATATACTGAATCCTCAAAAGAGTTAGGCTAACAAAATTGTAATTTTAGAATTTCACTACATTACTTAAAGGAAAAAAACCTTTCAAATGTATTCTATCACTCCCATCAACTCCTGAATTTACATAGTGCCAACAATAATGCTCTTCCACATCTTTGCTGAGAGGCTTGCATATATTTTTAAATGCAACTAACTTTGAACTTTGATACACAGAGTTTAATCTAAGTAGTGTTTAAAACCACTTCTCTTGGTGGGTGAGGCAATGGTGAGGGTGGCTGCCCATGGCCATCCTCACATGCTGCTGCTTGGCGACCACTGCTAAGACATTCTGAACTGGTGTCTTGTTGACTTATATTATTCTTACATTTGACCCAGTCATTGTATCCCAGAATTATTTCCTTTGGATCTATCCCCAAACGTGCAATATTCATCATGTAGCTTCTCCATACCAAAACCAAACCTGCTGCCATCAAGTCGGTTATGTCTCACACTGACAACTTGTGACAGAATACAAATGCCTCATCAGATTTTCTACGCTGTAATCTTTATGGAAGCAGACTGCCAAATCTTTCTCCCCTGGAGTCGCTGGTGGATTTGAACATCAGCCTTTCAGTTAGCAGCCCATTGTTTAACCACTGCTCCACTAGGGCCTTTCCCCAAGTTAGGAAAAAAAATCTAAATGCCTGAGACCAGACACTGAATAATTACTATATTTCTATGAAAAATCACATATCCATTCATAATTACATTTACAGGTAGTTTATAACAACATGGAAAATACACATGCTATAAAGGGAAAGCAAAAACAATGGCAAAAAACCATACCTATCATAAAGTCCTGTTTGATAAAAATAAAAAAAAAACAGATATATATGTGCAAATCACAAAGACTAGAAGAAAAAACCTGCTGACTTTCAAATACTTTCCTATATAATCCTAAATTTCTACAATAAACTTGGATTAACTCCATAGTATTTAAATCCTTAAAAGGAGAGTATAAATGATATAGGTAGTGTGGCCATAACTGTGTGAAATTACATGCACAAGCAATTAGAAGAAACTACAGTATGCCATCAACACTGACTTTGTTTTGGGATATATGATTTTAAATTCTGGTTCTTTTCATGTTTTTATAAGAAGCACGTATTATCTTTTTTTTAATTTATTGCACTTTAGCATTGAGAAGTGTATAGCTCAAATTAGTTTCTCATTCAAAAATTTATACACATACTGTTTTATGACATCAGTTGCAATTCCTGCAATGTGTCAGCACTCTCACGCTTTTCACCTCTGGATTCCCAGTGTCCATTTGTGTAGCTTTCCTGTTCCTTTCTTCCTTTTTGTCTTGCTTTTGGGTGAGGGTTGTATTTGGTCTTGCATATTTGTTGGAATTAAGAAATATTCCTTCTGTTTGTTAGCCATTTATAGTCCTGGTCTAATTTTTCAAAAGTGGGCTGTGGGCATAGTTTCAGTTCTGAGTGAGAAGAGTTTTTGTAGAGTATAGTCTCTGGGTTCCTCCAGTGTCTCTCAGACTAGTAAGTCATGTGTGTGTGTGTGTGTGTGTGTGTGTGTGTGTGTGTGTGTGTGAATCTGAATTCTGTTTACAGCTTTTCTCTCATTCTGTCAGGACTCTATTATGGCATGCGTCTCTTTCATAGTCAAGGAGGAGAAAGAAAAGGGATCTGTGAGAAGACCAAGGGAGTAGGTTAGGGATGTAACCTATTCACATTCGAGGAAGTGGCAGCCTGCCTCCACTGCTACTTGACTGTTATTAGTTAATCCACTTCCAAAGTATGATTTCTTCTTACGAAGATCATAACTAAGAACAAATTTAGGCTAGGAGACACAGCGAATAAAAATTTTAAGGAAAAAACTGACCTTACCTTAACTTCATAAATGCCGTTTAGTTCAGTTTAATTTTTTTTTTTGTGAAATACACAATGATATAGTGGCTGGAAGGCTTTACTTTCCATTTTATTAACTTCTGTAAAATGCAGAGACGCAGCGTGGCTTCACAGCCTTCTCACTCTGAAGGGACTGTAAGGAAGACCATCGTACCAAGTCTTCCTGTTCCAGCTCACTCTCTACCTGCCAAGCCAGTAGCTTCTGAAGCATACAAGGTGATATCTGTTTTGGAACTATCTGGAGTCTAAACAAAGCCAAATCTTTAATGAAAAAAACATAACATGCTCTTTGCATAATTTAAAAATGAATGTTTGCAGAGACTTCTGGCTGTGGTCAGCTGAGGAAGTCAATAAATTTTCTCCTTAAAGAGCAACTATAAACTTGGATAAATAGGCCAAAATAACCATTTTGACACTCTGGAAAGCCCCCAAAGCATGAAACAGTCTGAAAATGTTATGCCTGAAAAACCGCAGACTTCAGGGAAGAACAGCAGTGTTCTTGCTTGGAGCTGCTCTTGTCTCCCAGCCCCCCTTTCTCTACCCCTTTGATATCCAGCTTGATTGATGCAGAGGTTCTGTCAGGGTGAGGCAACTTAGGAGAACTGGTATCAAACTGTGGTTGAAAGGAGACACATTTAATCTGGAGTAGGGAGTGATGCCCACGTCTAACAGCACTGACAATAATGTGAAAATCTGATGGAGGGCAAGCAGGAAGGACCAGTGGTGCTACCAGCCTAAGTTGTGACGAGCCAGAATCCACCTGATATAGAGGAAATCCAAGAGATCCCAAGTTAACCTAACACTCTGGAAGCTTAGGCTCTGAGCATATGTAGAGGAAACATAGAAGAACCCAGTAAAAACAAAGCCTGGGGAAGGCTTGAAAACGGCCGGAACTTTGCACGTGCTACCTCCCCACACACATACCATTTGGCAAAAAGGTAGAAGTGTCAATCAAGGTGCTTGAGCACAATCTTTTTCAGAGCATTGGCTACCAAGATGTAGCAAAGTACACAGATGTCAACCTTTTATTTAGGAAGCTAGGCTGAAAAATAAAAGTAAAAACTACAAAGAAAAAAAAATGAGAAAAGACATCAGCAGCCATGCACGACAAGGGTCATAGATTTCACAGGTTTAGCCCAGACAAGTTACTAAACAAACAGACAACATCAACAGTAACAACTTTTGGGGAAAAAATCAGAATACAGAATTACTACAATGTATTGTCTGAAATGCTCAGTTTTGAAAAATAAATTATAAAAAGTACAGAAATAGGAGAGTCAGACCATTCTCGGGGAGAGAAAAAGGTCGATAAAAACTGTTTCTAAGTGCCTCCAGACACTAAATTCAGCAGGTACAAACTTCAAAAAGAAGCTGTTAAAAATATGTTCAGAGAGCTGTATAATACCATGTGAAATAAAGTATAACAGCAATGAATCAATAAACAGACATTCTCAAGAAGAAGCTGTGGATAATCAACAAGAAAATAAATTAAGATTTTTTTTGTGGAAATGAAATAGTCACTGAGGGGTTCAACATAATATCTGAGATGGTTAAAAAAGGAATCTATGAACTTGAAGACAAAATGAATGGAAATTATCTAGTTTGAAGGACAGAAAAAGACTGAGGAAAAATGAACAGAGCTCAGAGATCAGAGTTAACGTGAAACATACCAATCAGAGAAAAGAGGAGGAAAAAATTTCGGAAGGAGAAGAAAAAAAGTCAGATGGATATTTGAAGAAATACTCAAACCTCCAAAATCTGTTCAGAAATACCCATCTGCACAGCTATTAATTTGAAAAAAAAAACCTATTACAATATATACAAAGAAATTGTATATAGATACCTCAATCAAACTGTTGAAAGTCAAGAAATACATGAAAATAAAAACACAGTATATCAACATTTGTAAGACATCTCTAAAGCAATGCTTAGAGGAAAATGCATAGCTTTAAATGTCAAGAAATAGGAAAGGTCCAAATTAATCATATAATTTTCTACTTTAAGGAAAGAAAAAAGGAGCAAAGTAAACCCAAACCAAGCGAAAGAAAACAATAAATTGGAATGGAAATGACTGACATGACGAAAAGAGAAAAAGAATGGAAATCAATGTAATAGAAGGTTTTTTCTTCAAATATATGTATATATATAAATCTGACAAACCTCAGGCTACAATTGCCAAGAAAAACGAGAGAGAAGATAGTAACTGTCAAAGTCAAGAAAAATAGGTGGGACATCACCAGCAATTGTACAGAAATTGAAGATTATAAGGAAGTATTATAAACAATTTTTTTTGCCAACAAATTAGGCAATTTAGAAGTAACAGAAGAATTCTTAGAAAGATACCAATTACCAGAACGGACTCGAGAAAAAATAAAAGAATCTGTGTAGGCCTACGGTAAATAAAGACACTGAATCGATAACTTAAAAAATCTTCCCACTGAGAAAAACTCTGGCCCAGATGTCTTTACTGGTGAATTCTGTCAAATATTTGAAGAAGAAATAATATGCATCCTTTAAAAATCTTTTCAAAAAAACGAGGGAGGAAGGAACACTTTGTGTAAGCCAAAGCTGTTGCAGGCAAACAGGATTCCCGGTTCCCCTCATTGCTGTGGTTCGGAGCTGCCAAGCTGGTTCCACCTCACAGTGACCCTATACGCAACAGAATGAAACACTGTCCGGTCCTGTGTCCTGCCCACAATCGCTGGGATGTTTGAGCTCATTGATGCAGCTACTATGTTAGTCCATCTCCCTCTTCCGTTTTGCTGACCCTTTACCAACCATGATGTCTTGTCCAGGGACTGATCCCTCTGGACAGTGTGTTCAGGTTATGTGAGATGTAGTCTCCTCACTCTGCCTCCAGGGAGCATTCTGGCCGTAATTCTTCTAAGACAGATCAGTTTGTTCTTTTGGTAGTCCGTGGTATGTTCAATATTCTTTACCAACACCTCAGTTCAAAGGTGTCAGTCCTTCTGTTTTCCTTATTCATTTTCCAGATTTTGCATGCATACGAGGCAACTGAAAATACCATGGCATGGGTAAGGCATACCTTAGTCCTCCAGGTGAGATCTGTGTTTTTCACCACTTTAAAGAGATATCTTGTAGCTGAGATGCCCAAAGCATCAGTCTTTTGATTTCTTTACTGGTGCTTCCATAGGTTTTGATTGTGGATCCAAGTAAAATAAAATCCTTCACAATTTCAGTCTTTTCTCTGTTTATCATGATGCTGTTTATTGGCCCATTTGTGAGGATTTTTGTTTTCTTACCTTAGGTGTAATTTATATTGAAGGCTATGGTCTTTGATATTCATCAGTAAGTGTTTGAAGTCCTTTTCACCTTCAGCAAGCAAGATTGTGTCCTCTGCATACCCCAGGATGTTAGTAAGTCTTTCACCAGTCCTTCAATCTTATTCATATAGCTCAGTCTCCCAGATTATGGCTATTCCCAGCAGGTATCTGGTTAGAATTTTAATTCCTTTTTCTGGACTTGTTTATTAGAGATTATGTGATTTAGCTATCCCTTATTTTGAGTCATTCTGATAATTCAGGAGGTGAAGAATTACCTTTATCTCAGCATCACAACTGGTACATTTAAGCTACCTGACCAAGAATCTCCACCTAGTCACTTTAAAGAGGATTGAGCTTTCTCTTTATCTTCCATTTAATACACAGGTAGGTAGGATGTGGTTACACCAACAAACAAAATTCCCAAGAAACTAGCTTTACATCCTTTAAAATTATATCTAATCAAGCAGGGTAACTTTCCAAATTTCTGTGGTACTGACAAAATTCAGGCCATTTCTTTATAATAAAAAACACTAAGTTTTTATTCTTGGTGAATCTAATATATTTTTATTTAATCATCCAAAGTTATTATAATCTACTATGTGCCAGGCGCTGTGCTAGGTGCTGGGTAGGGATGGCAGAGCAGGAAGGGCAGGTCCCCGCAGTCTTTACATCTACTAGGGGTCAGTCACTGATGTTTCAAGACAATGGAAGGTTAGAATTTCAGCTGTTGTTCAATTTTTAGGCTCTGTCTTAATTAGAAAGCTTCGCTTTAGATAATAGCCTTCTTTTACCGGGCATATTAGTTCCAAAATTTTTAATTGTCCTAAACTGAACATTCAGACAATGTAAGTAAACCACTTTGTAAACTCCTCTGTTGAATACTAATCTGCATTTGTTTTTCTTAAACAACGAAGTTTACCCAATGTGGTCCAAATGTTTTTGTTCTTGTTTGCTTTCATAACCCAATAAAATGGAAATGCTTCTACCTACCACTAGGTGGTGGTACAAGTCACAGGCAAGAAGCCAACAGATAACAAAAACTTGAAAAGCACTTCATGTGGTAATCCTTACTTATTATCTTGAACTTTTAATTAAGAAAATACATTACTACTGAGAAATGTTATTAGTTTCAGGAAAAGCAGCTGCTGTGTTAAAGCATGGACTATAATGTGCATGTCCTCAAAAAAAAAAAAAAAAAAAAAAGACTATTATGACCTTCAAAACAGAATGAAATAAACCTCATAATGAGGTAATGGGAAGTTTAATGCTTAATTCTAGTTTTCGCAGGCTTGGAATCAGAGTTTCTGCCAGTCCACATCTGTGTTTAATCTGGCTCTGTTTCTGTGTGTTCTACGATTTTAGATCCAACATCAGTAGTTCAGAATATCCAAGTATTCGGAGTTACCCTAATAAGTTGACATTTCACACTGTCGTATCTTTGATCATTCACAAGACTCCTTCAGCCTAGACTCTGTGCGTGTTTAAAATGTTTACTATACTTAGTGGTGCGGTGAGGCTCTGGTTTCTGACCCAAGAGAGTAGTGGATAGCGCTGCCTCTCTCAGACCTGGAGAGTCCTAGAGGAAAGTGGCTGTAAGGGATGAGAGACAATAAGGAGAGCACTGCGTCTCTCTGCTTTGTCTGCCTGTCCTCTAACGTGTACATCACTCCAAAACATCCAGGCTTCTTTGATACCCGCAGGTGTTACTTTTCTGTTGGTGGGGGCGGGGAGTCTTAACACTGATCTCACAGCAAGGCCATGTGTTACTTATTTTTGTATCTCTAGTGTCTGGTATCTTACTGCTGTCAGACGGATCTTAGCTGAAAGCTGAAAATACCTATTCTATGGACTATGCAAAGGCATTCCTTTGTGTGCATCATAACAGATTATGGATGACTCTGGGAAGAATGGGAACTCCAGAATGCTTATTGTACTCATGCGAAACCTATACTTGGAGCAAGAGACAATTGTTCAAAAAGAACAAGAGATGCTGCATGGTTTAAAATCAGGAAAGGTGTGTGTCAGTGTTGTATCCCTTCGCTATATTTATTCAACCTGCATGTGGAGCAAACAATCCAAGGAGCTGTATTATATAAAGATGAACACGGCAGCAGGACTGCAAGAAGACTTACTAGTAACCTGTGATATGCAGATGACACAAACTTGTTTGGTGAAAATGAAGAGGATTTGGTGCACTTATTGATGAAAACCAGACTAGTCTTCAGTATGGATTACAACTCAGCATAAAGAACACAAAAATCCTCACAACCAGACCAGTAAGCAACATCATGATAAACAGAGAAAAGACTGAAGTTGTAAAGGATTTCATTTTACTTGGATTCACAATAAATACACATGGAAACAGCAGTCAAAAAACCAAAAGATTCATTACATTAGGCAAATCTGCTACCAAAGTCTTCTTTAGCCAAGTCCAAGTGCCGTCTAGTGTTGAAAAATAAGGTGTCATTCTGAAGACTAAGGTGCACCCGACCCAAGCCATGATATTTTCAATTGCCCTATGTGCGTTTGAAATGCAGACACTGCATAAGGAAGACAGAGGAAGAATTTACATCTTTGAATTATGGTGTTAGTGAAGAATGTTGAATATACTACTTCCAAAAAAATGAAAAATCTGTCTTAGAAGAACAGCCAGAGTGCTCCTTCAAAGCAAGGGTGGTGAGACTGCATCTCACTTACCCTGGACGTGCTGTCGGGAGGGATCATCATACATGGAGAACAACATTGTACTTGGTAAAGTAGAGGGTGAGCAAAAAAGAGGAAAACCCTCTGCAAGACGGACGCAGTGGCTGCAACAGTGATCTCAGACACAGCAACATTTATGGGGATGGTGCCAGACCCAGCAGCGATTCATTCTGTAGTTCACAGGGTATCTGCGAGTTGGAATGAACTTGATGGCACCCAACAACAAGGAAATCCTGGTTGCATAGTGGTTAAGTGCTACATCTACTAACCTAAAGATTGGCAGTTCAAATCAAACTTTATGGGGCAGTTCTACTCTGACCTACATGGTTGCTAGGAGTCAGAATTGACTCAACAGCAGTGGGTTTGTATTTGGTTTTTAACAATGGCAAAGAATGTCTGGTATATTAAATACTTGCTAAGTGTATTGAAAGAGACAGTCTAAGACAGACAGACTGAGAGACAGAGAAAACAAGTGAACGTGTAGGCCAAGTTTTGAATGATGAACAAAAACACAACTGTAATCAAATTTTTTACCTGCCTGAGATTCAGTGAGAAGAATAAACTGACCATCAGAAAGACTCCCAAGTATAAGTGCTGCCCTCTCTGACGCATCATGAACTATTTGGAGTCCTGGAAGAAAAGAAATTCAGATGTTGGGAAAGATGTTATCATTCTGGTAGCTTCCTGCAAGTTTAAGCGTGATAAAATGATGTTGTCACTGCTAGGTGCCATCAAGTCCATTCTCACTCATAGGGACCCTGTGCACGACAGAATGAAATAGTGCCCGGTCTTGAGCCACATCCACAGTCGACTTTTTGCTTGAGCCCATTGTTGTGGCCACTGTGTCAATCCATCTCCCCAAGGGTCTCCCTCTTTTTCACTGACCCTCCAATCTATCAAGCAAGCATGATGGCCTTCTCCAGGGACTGATCCTTCCTGACAACATGTCTAAAGTATGCAAGGTGTGGTCTTGCCATCTTTGCTTGTAAGGGGTACTCTCATTGTACTTCTTCCAGAACAGATCTGTTTGTTCTTTGGCGGTCCATGGTGGTCCATTCAACATTCTTCTCCAACACCACAATTCAAAGGCATTAATTCTTCATCTGTCTTCTTTGTTCATTGTTCAGCTTTCATATGCATATGATATGATTGAGAATACCATGGTTAAAATAGTATTGTTATTACATTAAAAATATCTTAGTAGAAAGAGGTAGTTTAGAAATCTTTCAACCTTTCCATAAACGAACTTATTTTTCCATTAACAAATCTGAAACAAGTACTGTCAGGATAGACACCAACTAGTTTAAACAATCGCCTTACGTTACCCATGGGAATCTTTGACTCAGTACTGATAGAACCTTTCCCTTGGTAATATCCACTTCCCTATGAAAATGAACAATAACAAAATCTGAACTCAAACTCAAACCCAAACCCAAACTGAAACAATAACACCAAGCACCTCCTGCGGTCTATTCTCTGCATTTGATTAGAGAAATGTCAAATGCAAGATGTAATAAAAAGACAACTTTTTATAAATATAAAAAGTATTTTAAAAGATGAAGAAATATTGATGCAATAGAAAGTTTTCAGGAAGATGTTACAGAAAACAAAAACCCAAAAGAGAAGAGAAGGAAGTATGATGCAATCAGATCAAGAACACAGCGCGGGGTGTGTGTTCTTCATAACTGAGTTCTTTTGGTTGAAGGCTGTGTTAAAATAGAGTTGGAGGAAGCAGCCGATGAAGCAGCAGGTGCCAAATGTATGCAATACGTACTGCAGACAGCCTGACAAATGTCTCTTTTTGATTTTAATTTTTGTTCCACTTTACTGGTTACTTTGAATTGGTTTAATCTCCCAGGCATTCAATCCTTATTGAAATTAATATTTAGTACATTTTTGACAAAGTCCAGCTTGATGTCTATATAAAATAGTGATTTCCCTGGTTCTGTTTGTCGCTTTACTACAATATGCTGTCATAAGGAACAAAAGCCACTATTTAGAAGACATGTCTTGATCTGATTAATATGTTTTTTTAAAAAAATATGTGCTTTTCCATTGCAACTTCTTTCTTATAAATTTCTCTTCTGAAAATAAGATTTACCAAAATAAAACTACTTGAAAGATACTGTTCTTTCTGTTTCTTGAGGCTAGTTTTCTGTAAGGTACAAATTGCCTTTTTCTTATTAGGCGGGAAAAATAGCCAATGACTAACAGAGGTATAAGTGTAGCACATTTTGAAATTGCAGGAATCTCTGAATTGAGTCCGAGTGTGTAATCTCCAGAGGATGGGCGGGTCCAGGGGGCTTCCATAATAACATCATATAGAGAAGAATCCTAGCTCAATAATTAACATGAAGCTCAATCAATCATTTTGCCTTCCTAGTTAACACACTTGGATACCCACAGCCACACAATGAGATTAGAACAGCTTTGGCAGGTCTCACTATTATACAATGCCTGCTGTCACACAGCTACTTGGGAAGGATGGTGAAAGCATGAAATAGTTAAGCTTTTCTACGGCATGCCACTTTTGCACTTTGTATTCCAGCATTAACTCTAAAACAGTCCCAATACTGTTTCAATTGTGGTCCATTCAAAGATTCCCCCTGTTCCCTCCTTCCTTGCTATTGAGGTAAAAATGTGGAAATTAGGAGAATTGCTGGCAGTCATTTAGATCTGCTGCCTCAGCTCATTCAAACTTGGCTGGTTTGTCCCTAAACAAATGAAGTTCTGTTTATATGAATGGGTATTTAGTGTTCTATCATAATTATTTTTTTTTCATTGTGATTAGGTGAAAGTATACTATCCAAGTCAGTTTTGCGTAACTGCCTCTCTACAATTCCATCTGCTCTCCCTACTCTGTGATAGCACTCTCCTCTTTTTTGCTCTTTACTTCTAACATCCTACCAGAGAGCACCTGTCCACTCCTCTCCACTCTCTCCCTTCCCTCTAGAAAGAAACCGGTAAGACAGCCTTCTATAAATGTATAAAATCATAAAGTACACACACCATGTGGTCACTGTGTCCCTGAGCCCAGTCCATTCTTTGTCTGAAGTGTTGACCTCAGCATGGGTTTCAGATCTGGGCCAGCAGCAAGTCTAGGGGCCATGTTCTCAGGGGACCCTTCAGGTTGCTGGACCATCAGTTCTGGTCTTTTAGTAGAGGTCTGGATCTACACAACTCGTTTTCTTGTGTTATGTCAGGGACTTTACATTGTATCCCCTGTCAAGGCTCTCTTTGGGGATGGCTGGGCACCATCTGATTGTTTTGGCTTCATGATGATGTAGTGTCCCAATCATATGGGTCCTTCTGTCCAGTTGTTTCCAACTCATAGTGAACCTAAGCACATTAGAACAAAACACTCGTTAGTCCTACACCCTGCCCACAATCATTTTTATGCTTAAGCTCATTGCTGCAGCCACTGTGTCAATCCATCTTGTTGAGAGGGTCTTCCCCCTTTTCACTGACCCTCTGCTTTCCCAAGTACAATGTCCTTCTCTAGGGATTGATCCCTCCTGACAACATGTCCAAAGTTTATAAGATGCAGTCATGCCATCTTTGCCTCCAAGGACCACTCTAGTTGTACTTCTTCCAGAACAGATCTGTTTGTTCGTTTGGCAGTCCGTGGTATATTCAATATTCTTCTATACCACCACAATGCAAATATATCAATTCTTCTGTCTTCCTTATTTGTTGTCCAGATTTTGCATAGATCTTATGCAATTGAAAATACCATGGCTTGGGTCAGGCCTATCTTAGTTTTCAAGGTGACATCTTCAGTAAAAATTTAAAGAGGTACTTTACAGCAGATTTTCTCAATGTAATAAGTCTTCTGACTTCTTGACTGCTGTTTCCATCGGTGTTGATTACAGAACCAAGTAAAATGAAATACTTGAAAATCTGACTCCTTTCTACATTTATGGTGATGCCGCTTACTAGTCCAGTTGTGAGGATTTTTGTTTTCTTGATGTTCAGGGACAATCCATCCTAATGGCTACTGTCTTGCATCTTCATCAGTAAGTATTTCTAATCCTCTTCACTTTCAGCAAGCAAGGCTGTGTCATCTGTATAACACAGGTTGTTAAGGAGCTTTTTTCCAGCTTCTTAGATTATTTGCTTGACATACAGTTTGAAAACGTATGATGAAAGAATACAGCACTGACACACACCTCTCCTGACTTTAAACTATGCAGTGCCCCCTTGTTCCGTTTGCATGACTGCCTCTTGATGCATGCACAGATTCCTCACGAGCACCATGAAGTATTCTGAAATTCCCTTTCTCCACAATGTTATCCACAACTTGCTAAATTTTATCGTGTGGTCTTTGGTATCATTTCTGTCACCAAGACTGCATTTTCCAAGTACTGATCCTTCTTTGCTTTCAACTTTTGCATTCCAATTACCAGTAATTGTCAATGCACCCTGATTGCATGTTCAATAATTTTCAGACTGCAAAAGGTAGTAAAAATTTTTGTTTTATTTCGTGGTTGGTGTGTAAATTTGAATAATAGCTATATTAACTGATCTTCCTTGTAGGTTTATCGATGTTATCCAATCACTGGGAGCACCATACTTCATGACAGATCTTGATATGTTCTTTTTGACTATGAATGCAATAGCAGTCATTTCGAGTTTTCATTCTGGGCATAGTACATTCATAGTCTGATTCAAAATATCCAGTACTGCTCCATTTCAGCTGACTGATGCTTAGGTTATTGATGTTCATGCATTTCATTTTATTTTTGATGATTTCCAATTTTCCTAGATTCATACTTCATACATTCCATGTTCTGGTTATTAATGGATACTTGCGGCTGTTGCTTCTCATTTTGTGTTGTGCCACATCAGCAAATGGAGGTATCAAAAGCTTGACTCCACCCACATCATTAAGGTTGACTCTACTTAGAGGAAGCAGCTCTTCTGCAGTCATCACCTGAGTGTCTTCTAGCCTGGTGAGCTCTTTCTCCAGCACAATGTTTGAGAACGTTCCAGTGCTGTTCATAAGGTTTTCACTGGCTTCTTCCTTTCAGAAGCAAGCTGTCAGGTCCTTCTTTCTAGTCTGTCTTAGTCTGGAAGTTCAGCTAAAACCTTTCTCATAAGGGTTTTAAACAGTCTTACCCTTAGCCACCTGCATATTGCTACCATGAGTCCAGAGATAGTAAATAGTTAAGGTAAATTTTGTGAAGTTGCCGTGAATATTAATTGTGACTCGACGGCACTTGGGATGCTATGTCTAATGCAATGTTAGATGCTGACTTACACTGTAAACTACAAACAGATACTATTGAGCTATGGCAAACCTGATTAAAGTTATAGTTTGTCCCAGAAATATAATACAAGCAGTTGTTTAAGTAAAACGAATGTTTCATTTACAAATAAATTGCATCTGTTTAATTCTACAACTAATATTGCCCAAGTTTAGCAGTCTGTAACTTTATTGAAAAATTCTTATTACAGCAGAATAAAACTGAATTATTATTAAAAACAAACCCCGATAGAAATTTATTTTATAAGCAGAAATGAAACACTGTTTTTCATTGTACAGTTACATAAGGATGTGAATTTTCCTTTGAATCATTAGGATATGGCAACTGGGGTCATTATTTCAACCATTTGAAAGAATAAAAACTCTCCTTGAAGGAAATGGGGGTGTCTCCTTCCACTGCCCCTCATCATCTCCCATTAGTTCTTTTTTCTTGAGATAACCAGAGGGTTACCTCCTTAGTAAGAGAGAAGGAGCACTGAATGGGCCCACAGCTAACGGAAAGGGAAAAAAGTTAACTTTTGTTGCAATCAGTACAGACCTGCAGGATCGATACCAGTGAAATACGCCACACAGAAACACACGTGAAAAGGAGGAGGGCAGTGAAACTCTGATGTTCCAGATCCGACCTGGCATCATGCAGCTCACGTTTATTTAATGAATAGAGCGTACGTGCAGTAAACAAGCTTTGGTTTGAATAGGGCCTGTGAAGCATCTCGTAAAGTAACCTTCTTATCTATACAGCACAACAAAGGACACTTCCTCATGTGACTTTTCTCCTGAGGACGAAAGCTCGTAGGCCTGGGTGAAGTTTAGGGGTCAGAATCACAAAGCCAGACCCACTGTCCTTGGGGAACGTTGGATATTTTAAGTCACAGCCTTTCTCATAAGTCTAAAATTTTCGTTGAGATATTTTGGTCACAGATTTTGAGAAAAGTCAGCAAAAACTGCAAATGACAAAGCTTAATAAGATTTAGATTAATAAAAAATAAGCAAAAACATAACGGTCAAATAAAATTCAATTTGTCAGAAAACTCTAGACCATAATGTTAAATATGATTATTACCCATATTATTAAAGAAACTTAGATACCATACATAATACTCTTTTTTTTATGACTGAGTGAAAATGTACATTCACGTATAAATTTACATGCCCTCCTATATGCAGCTTCCACTGCTCTCCCTGCCCGGTGACAGCACACTATTCCTCTCTGCTCCATACATGTCTCATCCTCCCAACAGACTCTTTCCCCTCCTCTCCACCCACTTCCCCTTACTTCCAAGGGTAAATAAAAAGGGGATTGATCATATCCTTCATTCCTCCAGCCCAGCACTGCTCGAATTTTTGATGAAAGGACAGTGAACAGTACAACCAGGCCCTGAAGTAGACAACTAAAATCAGGAGACATCTGTAAAGTTTGGGGTTCCATCCAAGGAATCTATGTTGGCACACATCCTACTTTGTAATAAAATGGTTTATTGATTGTGAAATGATTTTCTTGCCTCTGTTTCACCTCAGCCCCAAACTTAATAAGTTGATGCTCCAGGGTGATATCCTGTGGCTTCCTGTGACCCAGACAAACCAGGAAGTACCCCTCTGGTCTATCCTTACCTAGTTTGAGAAGGGTGGAATTTACGGATTCAAACCTTTCTAATTCCACGTGGTAGGGTGGTAGATGGCTTGGATTTAGATCTGTCCAAATAAATAACCTGTCTAATATCTGATATTTCTACTGTTTCTGACATTATTCTCTCTAAATTATCTGACATCTGGAGCCTTGATATTGTCTCTCAGTGCTATTCATTTCTTCGTGTCACTAACCAACATTTTATGGCTACTACAAACTGAGTTATCTCGCCCTAAGTTGGAATCCTAACCCCTGTAACTGTGGAATATGGAAATAGAATTTTCTTTGTTATGTTAATGGCTGTATTAGTGTAGTGTGTATGCTAAACTGATCATTCCTGAGTTATAAAAAGAAAGGATTACACACAGAAGTCAGCAGATGCAGAATGTCTTAGCTATCTAGTGCTGCTAATGTGGAAATATCACAAGTCCACGTTCAGGGTGGTGACTCTAGGGGAAGGCTCTTTCTGTCCACTCTACAAAAGATGCTTTTCTCTCTCAGCTTCTGTTTTTTAAATTTTCAATAGTCTCCACATGAAATCAATCTGTCTTCGTTTGTGCTAGCTTCTTTCTGGGACTAATTTACTCCTTTATAACTCAACGTGATTAACAAGGAACCCCCTAGTCCAAAATGGGGTTACACTCACAGGTGTAGAGAATAAAATTTATGAAATTGTTTTGGGGGACAAAATCCATATAACAGGTAGAGACAGAAAACAACTGATGGTGATGGAGGCTATGAATCTCCGAGCCTAGGATCTCCAAGAATTGTCAGCTGTAAGGACCTCTTCCTAGCCTGCTCAACTGAGACAACGTAAACTTCTGTTCTTTAAAGCCATCCCACTTGTAGTCTTTCTTTTCTAGCAGCACTGGGAAACCAAGTCACTAACCATCCAACTTCTCCTCAACCTTTCCAGTTTGATTTGCTTTCAGAAATATTCCTGTGAGTATCTTTAGTGCTTTTCTGATCCTTAGCTCCACTGGGCATTTTTCTGGTTAAATTTGAGTCTTTGCCACCTTTCAGCCTTTCCATTGCTGGTGAACCACTGTATCTGGCAGGATATGTGGTGGTAACAAAACTTCAGTGGTTTTCAACAGTAACTGTATCTCCCTTGTGAAAATGTGTATGCCAGCTCTGCATTCTAGGATTCGGGGTGCAGGGGCCACCCCTGTCTGGAACATTATGGAGTTCATGGTAGAGAGAGAGGAGATAGAAGGACCTTGAGACAGCTCTTAAACTTTCTGCATAAAAGTAGCCCATGTCATATCCACTCACATTTCACTAGCCAGATCAGGCCACAAGACCGAGCTTGATGCTGAAGGAGCAGGAAGGATCATCCTCTCCCTGGCACAGGTGTGATAGGAGGTGAAGCATAGATTTGACAGCAGCAGAATCTCAGAAAGCCACGTATTTAAACTTTTTATATGCTCAGAATTCAACACAGAACCTGTCACATACAGACGCTCAGTAAGGGAAATGCCCATTTCTTTCTCCTTTTCTTGGTTGTATTGAGGAGTCTGAGTCTGTACTGAGTCTTTGTCTCTTTCTTCTCCAGAACTCTTTTTTTCCCTTGCTTTTACTAAGTTATTAGTCATCAGCATTTTCTCTTTGCTCTCCTTACCCTCTTCCTTGAAAGAGTTATCTACTTTACTGTTTTGGAAACCCATCACGTCTTGTTGTTCTGGCTTGTCGCGGTTTGCCTTTGTGCTATACTTTCGAATGGCTCAGCAATACAGAGGGAGCCTAGCATTTTGATTTTAAGCCATGTTGAGATACTAGAAAGAAAGGCAATTATTTAGAACTTTGATGATTTCTCTTTTTTTGTTTTGAGTAGAACTATTACAAATAAAGTTTACAAGTGCCAGCAAATGAAATATCCTTGAACTTTTATCTAGTAGGACTTGGGCCTAAAGAGTTGCAAAAATAGCTTGATCTTAATGTAAATATAGAAAATCTCATCTGAAGCTTCATATAGATTTTATAAATACAATGTCACCATAGCTACACTGGAACTCTGGTAATGCAGTGGTTGAATGCTCAGCTGCTAACTGAAAGATTGGCAGTTTGAACTCACTAGCTATTCCAGGGGAGAAAAATGTGGTGACCTGCTCCACAATGATTACAATTTTAGGAGCCTTATGTGGGGCATGTCTACTGTGTCCTACAGTATCACTGTGAGTTAGAATCAACTTAATGGCACACAACAAAATAATGTAGCTGTAATACGCAAGTGCTCCGTGAAAAAAACAAATCATTCAAGTTCTATACAACTGACTAACATAAAATCCCTTTTGGAGTGAAGCTTTGTTTCAAAATAAAACATTTGTTTTCAGCATATCTGTGTTATTCATCACTATCTTTAAGTTTGATGGGCATATTTTATTAAAACTCACAAAATACTTTGAATGACTGTGTTGTTATTGTGTACCACCACTCCAATTTTTGACTCATGGTGACAGAGTAGAACTACCCGTATGGTTTTCTAGGCAGTGGTGGCATAGCGCTTAAGAGCTTGAAGGCCAAACAAGGGACTGTCAGTTCAAATCCACAAGCTGTTCCTTGGAAACCACATGGGGCAGTCCTACTCTATCTCATATGATAGCAGTTAGAATCAACTCAACAACAATGGCTTTGTAAAAAAAAATAATAATAATAATGGAAGCAAATCTCCTAGGGAACCACTGGGTAAGTGTTTGACCATTGCTTCACCAGAGTTCACCAGGGTTACAATGACTATTTCCCTGCAAAAACAAAACAAAACAAAACAAAGTCACTTCTGTCAAGTCGATTCCCAGTCATAGTAACCCTGTATGAATGACTATGGCTATTGCCATAAAGTTGACTTCAACTCATAATGGCCCTATAGGACAGAGTATACCTGCCTCATATGGTTTCCAAGGAGAGGTGGGTGGATTTGAACTGTCAGTGTTTTGGTTAGCAGCTGAGCTCTTAACCAGGGCTACATGAATGGTTACAGATGGGCTAAATGAAATACACTTTTCACCACAGTATTTTTTTTTTTTTAAGATACCGTAGTTCCTGTACTAGAATTACTGAAAGCAGTAGATTTTTCCCTATTTATTTTTTGGTATGTACTAAGAAATGTTTGTTGAATTGATCATGACTCTTTTTTTTTTATATATGACTGAGTGAAAATATACATTCCTGTATAAATTTACATGTCCACCTATATGCAGTTTCCACTGCTCTCCCTGTCCAGTGACAGCACACTGTTCCTCTCTGCTCCATACATGTCTCATCCTCCCAACAGCATCCTTTCCCCTCCTCTCCATCCACTCTCCTTCCTCCAGCCAGAGGTCAGGAAGATGATATCCTATAGATGTATAGGACCACAAAGTGCATCCAATATATGGTCATTCTGCATTGCCAAGTCCAATCCATTCGTGTCCAAAGAGTGGTCCTTTGTTATGATTTATGGGCAAGGGCAGCATCAGGGCCAGGGGCCATGCTCTCAGGGAACCCCCAAACCGCTGGACCATCAACTGAGGTCTTTTAGTGGAGATCTCAGGATGCACCCCTTTATATTCTTGTGTTGTCAGTGAGACTCCTCTCTGTGAGCTCTATCGTGGCTATCACTGGTGGTGGCTGGGCACCATCTGGTTCTTCCAGTCCCAAGTCGATGTAGGCACCCACTGATGTGGGTCTCTCTATCTTCTAGGCTATGAAGATGGGACATTTCCTTCATCTCTGCTTATTGGAGATGCCTTCTCATCAATAGGTAGCTTAAATTCAAGGAGCCCCCTTTTTTCTGTCTTTTTCTCTCATTGTTTGAAGATTAGCAGCTACTGTGCCCACTGTATTCTCCAACAATATTACTGAAACAAAACCTTTGGCTATTCAGTTGATTCTACTTGATGACATCGTCTGTAAACTCCTCCAATGTATGTGTTTTGCATCTATTAATATGTATCTAATGTCTCTGGAGTGGAAACCGTGGTGGTGTAGTTGTTAACGTCCACATGTGGTAACCAAAAAGGTCACTAGCTGAATGGAAACCCTGATGGTGTACTGGTTAAGTACTGCGTCATCTAACCGAAAGGTCAGCAGTTTGAATCTGCTAGGTGCTTCTTGGAAACTCTATGGTGCATTTCTGCACTGTCCTACGGAATCACTATGAGCTGTAGTTGACTCAATGGCAATGGGTTTGTTTTTGAATGTTTCTGGTGGTACATTGGTTAAGCATTCAGCTGCTAAGTGAAAGGTTGGCTGTTTGAATCTACCAGTTGCTATTTGGAAACACTATTGGGCAGTTTGACTCTGTCAGGTAGGGTTGCTTGTGATGGGTTTGGTGTAGGTTTGGAATGTTTTTGGTTTCTTGACTCCTTAGTCGGTTTTGAGTGAGATTTTAATTTGCACTTGTCAGTCAGAATGCTAGGTTATTTTTGTATTTGTCAGTCAGAACTCTAGGGTTATTTTTATCATTGAAATTGAGAATGTGAATGAAATTAGAAAGTTCTACATTGTTCATGGATTCAGGAGGATTGAATTAATATAAAATCCATAGTTCCCTTATTTAGAGACAGAGGGAGCTCGAACCTGCAGTACGAGATAGTGTACTTGCTACTGTTGTTATATGCCGTTGAGTCAATTCCAACTCAGCGAGTGCTTCAGAGAGAGTAGGACTGCCCCGTGGAGTTCCTAGGATGAAAGTTTTACAGAAGCAGATCGCAAGGTCTTTTTTAACACATTGAGTAGAGGGTAGTTTTGAACCACTGACCTTTCCACTAGCAGCTGAATGGTTAACAGTGGCATGACCAGGGGTCCTTGCTTGCTACCACTGCCATGAAGTCACTTCTGACTCACAACAACCCGACAGGACAGAGCAGAACTGCCCATTAGAGCTCCCAAGGCGAGCCGGGCTGATTTGAACTGCTGACCTTTGGGTTAGCAGAGACAGCACTTACCCACTACACTACTATTAGGCTTTTCTGCTTATCACTAAGGACCTAAAATTGAGGACAACGATGGTTTCACTTCACAAACACGTAAGAAATACTGTGAATGAGGCAGCCTATATATTTCTTTTGCTCAGAGATTTCTTTTTTTTTTGAAGACTTGGGAGTCATTAGTGTTTTATGTTTTCCCCCATCAAACAAATTTTAGAGTCCAAGTATTTAATACTGTAATTACAAAATTACATTTTATAAAAATTAGTAACATCTCAGTTTCAGAAAATTTACATACCTAAAATTCAGACTTGAATTCTTAGGGCAATGGTTCCGGAAACGAGGCTTCTGGATCAGCAACGTCAACAACACCTAGAAGCTTATTAGAAATGAGTGTCCCTATAGGTCCTCAACCCAGTCTAAGGAATCAAAAAGATGTCCTCCAGATTGTTCAGATGTATACTAAAATTTCAGAACTACCATCTGAGAGCAATAGCTGATTATGAGGAGAGGTTATGCTGTATGCAGAAAGATGTTTTTCTGTTCATTAACATAGCAGGAAAAGCAGGATATACGTGGTTAGGTTGAAGTATTTTGTTTAATATAGTGTTCCTCATAGTTGTGTAAAGTAATATACGTCATTGCCATTAAAAATACATTTTGCTGATTCTGGTCCCCTGTCTTCTGTCTTCTTTGTATTTCCACACGGTAGACAAGTTGGATTTTATGCAATGCTGTCAAAAATATCTCCAGCCTCAAGCTCAAGTTCCATAAGGAAATTGAGGTTATGAGTAAGGGTGATTATTTTTACTTATGGATTATGAACTTAACGTTTATTCCAGAAGCAAATGCAATACATAATATTAAGCCAAAGAATTTCTGCTTCTTAAACTTTTTTAAATAGTATGTATTGCTGTCAGTAATATTTCTGTCAGTATTGCTGTCAGTAATATTATTTAACTGATTGTGACAATCTGAGTCTTCTGTTTTTGTTCATTTGTTTTCTTTACTCCTGTTTATAAAGTTGTAATCTCAATTTATACTTTAGGCTGCTGAAAAATTTATTGCCAAATACACAGATAATCAGCAGCTTTGTTGTGGACTAGTAGTTTCTAAGTTCAGTATGGTGGTAGTGTACTTTTATTTTTGCTAGAGTCAACTTAAGCAAGATTTTGTTTTCTTCTTTGTATTCTGATGAATTGAGCCTTTGCGTGGTGAAAATGTTTAACATACTCATGTGCGAAAGGAGTGACTAGGGGTTCAAGTCCACCCAAAAGTGCCTCAGAAGAAAGATCTGGCAATCTACTTCCAAAAAATCAGTCATTGACACTGTGGAGAACAGTTCTCGTATGAATCATACGAGGCCACCGAGAATCAAAACTGACTCCACGGCAAGTTTTTTTTTTTTTTTTTCTGCTATTGATTTCAATTTTTATGGCTTTATGATTAGAGAAGATGCTTTGCACTATTTCAAAGGTTTGGATTTTGTTGAGACCTCCTTTATGGTCTAATATGCAGTCTATTCCAGAGAATGATCCATGTGCATTGGAAAAGAAGGTGTATTTGCCTATTGTTGGGTGGAAAGTTCTGTATATGAGGTTGAGTTGGCTGATTATTGCAATAAGATCTTCCATATCTTTACTGGTCCTTTTTCTGGACGATGTGTCCATTACCGACAGTGGGAGTGTTGAAGTCTCCTACTATTGTCAAGTGATCTATCTCACTTTTCAATGTTGCCAGCATTTGTTAGGTGAATTTAGATGCTCTGATATTGGGTGCATAAATATTTAATATTGTTACATTCTGTTTATATATTGAAACTTAAAGCAATAAATAGTGACCAGCCTTGTCTGGAACGACGGATAATACTTTAAAGTCTGTTTTATCTAAGATCAACATTGCCACTCCTGCTCTTCTTTGCCTGTTGTTAGCTTGGTGTATATTTTTCTGTCTTTTGATCTTTGGTTAGTTAGTATCTTTTGAGTCTAAGGTGTTTTTCTTGTGAGCAACATATAGACAGATCATGTTTTTTGATCCAACCTTTTTCTCTCTGTCTCTTTACCGGTGCTTTCGACCCATTTACATTCAATGCAATTGCTGATAGATATGAATTTAGTACTGTCATTTTGGTGCCTTTATTTTTGTGTCATTGCTGTTTTCTTTCTTCCACTTAATATTCTGTTCTGAGATGTTTTTCTTTATAGGTTTTATTTTCATCCTTTTCAACGTTGGTTTTGTATCTGTTGAGATTTCTGTATTGTATTCCTTGTTATGATGTATACTGTTGTAGTTTACTTTGTGGCTACCCCACTATTCCCCCTAATGTTAATGATACATTAATATGTCCCTCTTTATAGTGTAATGTTGTCACAATTTACCTGCTGAGATCTATTTCCCTAATTTTAAGATTCTAGCTTTGATTGAGCCTTATGACTTCCTGAACAAGTAGGACTCTGGATGCTATGTCCTGCATTGCATCCTTGTGTATATGTCTGGTGTTATTGATTTTCTAATCAAAGAACATCCTTCAGTATTTCTTGTAATTTTGGTTTTGCTTTCACAAACTTCTGTTTATCTGGGAATGTCCTAATTTCCCCATCATCTTTGAGAGACAATTTTCGGGATATATAATTCTTGGTTGCAAATTTTTATCCTTGAAGACTTTGTATTTATATTCCCATTGCTTTGTTGCTGAAGTGGTTTTGGTGGAATAATCAGAGCCAGGCCAAGTGCCGTCGAGTTGGATCCAACTCATGGCGAGGGTCGCCGTGAATAATCAGAGGTTGGTCTAAAAGACTCTTCTTTGTAGGTTAGTTTCGGTTTGAGTCTAGCTACCTTTAAGAGCCTCTCTTTATGTTTCATTTTGTTAAGCCTGATTACGATGTATCTTGATATCTTTATTTTGGGGTGCACCTTTTGTGGAGTTCAATGAGCATTTTCGAAAGCTATCTTCTCATCTTTCATGATGTCAGGGAAGTTTTCTGACAGCATCTCTTCAACAGTTCTCTGTATTTTCTGCTATCCCTCCCGGTTCTCATACTCCATTTACTCATAAATTGTCCCTCTTCATAGAGTGACACGTAATTCTTAAGGATTCTTCATTTTTATTGATTCTTTTATCTGATTTCTCTTCATGAATGTTGGTGTTGATTGCTTTATCTTCAATCTTGCTAACTCTGCATTCCATTTCCTTTATCCTACACCATTGGTTTTCAGTTGAATTGTCTAATTCTATGATTCTATTACTGATATGCTGAATTTCAGATCATTGTTCTAGAATTCTGTAATTTGTTTAGTTTTTCATTTTGTTCTGCTGCACTTTGTCTAATCTTAAGATCCAGAAGAGCTCTATACATGATTCTTTTGTATTCTACTTCTGAGAGTTTCAGGAAGACTTCCTCACCTGGGAAATTTTTTTGATTCTTTTATTTTGAGAGGTTTCTGGAGCCATGGTGCTCTGCTTCTTTAAATGGTTACAGACTGATTGTTGTCTCTGAGCCATCAGAAAACTCCTGTGATTTAATTGTTAGGTTATTGCAATCTAACTTATAATACATGTACATATTAGTTCGATTTTGACTACCAGGTAGTTTAGTTGTTTGAGCTAGAGAGGTTATCAAAGGCTTAAAAATTCTGATGCCCTGTCACCTGATGGTTGGAGTGATGATGGCAGTGAGAGATGTAACAGGTGTTACTGGCTTGGGAAAGCCAGAGGAACTCTTCTTTCAACCTTCCCTTTGCTTCCCTCCCCAGGTCCAGGAGAAAAGCTCAGGGCACACATATAAAATTCCCTACTTTCAGGCCAGGTAGTGCTCTAGAATTTAGATATATTATAGAATAGAAAAGGGAGGGAGAAAAGGCTGGATATAGGGAGAGAAGATGTACATAGGAAAGATTTGAATTTTGAAAGTTGGCATGCACTTAGCCCGCAATACTTCAGTAAGTGCAGCAATCTTGTAGCTCTGAGGAGCTGGTGGAAAGTGTAATTCATCACTGATTTTGTTTCCCTCTCAGAGTCCAAGAGAAAAGCTCAGGGCACATGAATAAAATCTCCCACTTCTGCCCAGGTAGTGCACTAGAATTTAGGCTGGGGAATAAAGCAGAGAAGATAGGTTGGACAGGCTGAAGACAGACAGGGAAGTCAGTATGTAGAAAAGGATTGAGCCCCAAGGTATCCCAAGCACTTATCTTGAAACATATAGAACTCCCCTGGTGTTTTATAGAAACAGTGATGGTCTGGCTCAATGAAGATTTACTTCTACCCTTCCTTTCATTTCCTTCCCAAGTCCCAGGAAAAAGCTCAAGGCCTACGCATATAATCACAGTTCTGGTTAAGGTAGTGCACCAGAATGGCATAGCTTAGAGAAGGTGGGGGGCGAGGGCGTCGCTGTTGTACTCAGCCATCAGCTGCCATTGTGTTTTCTAGGTGTGGCTGTTTTAAGCACAACTTCTCTGTTGAAAGAGATGCTGTCCACTCAGGCACTGCAGCTCAGTGTGGCAGCTGGCTCCAGCTGACCTTTCAGGTGTGGCTTTCCCAGTCAGCCTTCTGGCTGACAAAGATACTGTCTCTACCTGTCTCTGTTGCCATGTCAGCAGAATGGATACCCTTTGTCCCTGCTGTCTCACTTCTAAAAAAGGTAATCATTCTCCTTCCTGTCATCCAGTCTGATATGGCTGATCTCAGGGCTCCTAAAATATCCATTTTGTCACATTGATTTGTTTTTCTAGGCCTTAGTTCTTACAGTAAATCAAGGAGAGATGTGACTAGCCTACCATCTTCCCCTGCTTTTTCTTTTGACTCTAGTAAGTAAGTATATTTTAATTTCTTTTTAGTTTATTTTGTGTTTATGACCTTTTGATTTTTGTTTGAATTTTTAACTTGTACCTTTAAATTTGCCTGAGATTGCTCATACTATCAGCAGACTGTTTGTTTCTAAACAAACAATTTCTTTCTTGAGGAGAATAGCCTGAATTGGTACCAGAATGACTTGCAGTTAATAGGTTGCCTCTGTTCCCACAGCTCTGCCACAAACTATATGAAATGGTGATGAAACTAGATGAATAGCACGTGGACAAAGCCTTCACCATTCAAGGAACTCTCAAGTAGGCCACTGCTCATCAGAGACAAATTCTTTCCAGGCACTTTTTACACACCGCTTATTGAAATTTTACTAGTCTGTGTAACAGCATATACAATTTTAGCTGTGGTAGTGCAGTGGTTAACAATCTGACTGTTAACAAAAAGATTAGCAGTTCAGATCCAATGGGCATTCCTTGGAAACTTTGTGAGGCAGTTCTACTCTGTTTTATAGGGTTGCTATTAGTTGGAATCAACTTGATGGCAGTGGGTTTGTTTTTTTGGTTTTGTAAGAGTCTAAAACTAACTTTTCCATTTGAAGGCCTGACAGCAGCCTTATTTCTGTGCTTTTATGTTTAATTTTGGTCTTTAGAATTATTCAGCGAGAACTGTTGTTTTCATGGTAGAATCGACAGACCATCTGCCTCTCACTGCTTTACACAGGTCTTGATGCAAACAATGTAAACTTTCAATATGTAATGTCTGGTTGTAGACTTTAAGAGACAATTGTGGTTCAGTGATAGAATTCTCACCTTCCATACTTAGGTTTGATTTTTGGCTAGTGTATTTTGTGTGCATCTACCAACCATCTGGAAACTTGCTTATTACTATGATGCCGAACAATTTTCAGCAGCGCCTCTAGACTGAGATGGACTAGAAAGAAAGGCTTAGCAATATACTTCTTAAAAAATGGCCCAAAATCTTACAGGCCACCATAGTGTGATCCTGTTGTGCATGGGATCACCGTGAGCCGGGGACCAATTACACAGCTGCTAACAGCAACCACAACAGTTATGCACTTGCTACTTTCTCTCAAAAAGAAAGGAACTCATCAAACCGATGATGGTTAGTTCTAATACTCGTCACTTGTGCTGACATCCTTAATGAAGCCATTTTGGGACAGGCAAAAGAATTATGTCAGACCTCATAATTTTACCTCCTAACTCTTAATGTGCCTTGGTTTTGTTTGATTGTGTATTGTTGGCTTCACATTGTCACTCAAATACACTGAAGGTCCAACGGTCTTTAGGTGAACTGTCTACATTGCAAGGTTCAGGTTCACCCCAGCTTTCTCCTGTGGTTTTGGAATCCCTTTTATTCTATATCTTCTAGGCACTGCACACTCAGGGAATGGTTAGCCTCGAGCAGGAGGTCAGAAGACTGGCTTCAGTTTATGAGTCTCTAGTTAACTAGCTTTCCCTTCCTTGAGCAATCTTCTAACCTCTCTGTTTAAAGTTCTCTTTTAATAATATATGTTTAGAAAGAATGGGTGCTACTCAATTAAGCAGTCTCTAAAGTAATATTCAAGTGCTTATATTCCATACATGCAATTTTAATATCAATTAAAGCAAATGCTCACATGTGATCCCTAATCATCCCTAAACATATTTGTGAGAAGACACACTCCTTATACATGTGCATCAACACTTACCTGTATTAGTCCCGGTGTTCCTCTGTAGAGAGCTAACTTTCTTATTCCTTGATTTTGGGGTTAGCTGCACTCCAAGCCTCTGCTGTGACTGTTACACTAAACATTAAGCATAATTCCACTTTCTAAGGGAAACAACACTGCATAAAAGGATGCATGAAGAAAGTGTGGCTATGTTCTTCAATATAAGTATTTCAGTATCAGATTAAAACAAAACAGAAATTAGCAAAACAATACCATTTACAATATACTTAAGAAAATAAAAAAACCTAAATAAATCTAACCAGAGCTGTAAGAGATTCATACAAAGAAAATTACAAGACCCTACAACAAGGAAGCACGAGACTTACATTAAGTGAAGAAATCTACCTTACTTGTGGCTAGAAAGACTTAACATTGTGAAAATGTCTATTCTACCCAAAGCAATCTATACAAACAATACAAATTACAATGTCATTTTTTAATGAGGTGGAGAAACAAATCACCAATTTCATTTGGAAAGAGAAGTCCCGAATACGTAAAGCACTACTGAAGAGGAAGAACACAGGGGAAGGCCTCATGCTACCTGACCTTAGAAACTATTACAGTGCCCCAATAGTCAAAACAGCCTGTTACTGGTACAAAAACAGATATATAGACCAATGGAACAGAATAGAGAATCTACAAATAACATCACTCACCTATGAGCAGCTGATACTTTACAAAACCGGAAAGACCATAAACTAGGGGAAAAACAGTAGCTAACTAAAGGTGTTGGCAAATCTGAATACACATCTGCAAAAAAATGAAACAAGATCTATATCTCACCCCTTACACAGAAACCAAATCAAAGTTGATTTGGTACAGTCTAAATGATACAGAGCTAAAATGATACAGATTATGGAAGAAAAAATACAGGGACAACACTGGAAGCTCTAATACATGGCTTAAACAGAATTACTAACAATGCGCAAACAGCAGAAGAGAAAATAGATAAAAGGGAACTACTAAAAATGAAACATTTATGCTCATCCAAAGACTTTGTGAAGAGGGTAAAAAGACTACCTACAGATTAGGAAAAAATATTGGGCAACAACATATTTGATAGATGTCTAATTTCCATAATCTACCAGGTACTGCAAAATATCAACAAGAAAAAGACAACCGAATTAAACAATGGACAAAGAATATGGACAGACATTACTCTAAAGAAGACACCCAGGTAGCCAAAAGACAAGCAAGAAAAAGATCACCACCATTAGCCATTAGAGAAATTAAAATCGAAACCGCAATGAGATACCATCTCACTCCAACAAGGCTGGCACTAGTCCCCAAACCACAAAATAGCAATTGTTGGAAAGCATCTGGCCCAGCACTAGGCATGTACTCATTCTCAGTAAATATGACTGAATCTCATCTGTCACAGAACATGTTTACCACTTCAAGTTTTCCAAGTTGAAAAGTATGGAAAGATGATAATGAATTTATTTATTTCTCAAAGTTATCAGAAAGCAATCCTACAAAATCAAAATCTTCTTAAGGCTTCATTTAAATATTAAAAAGTAGACTTTTCAATAGGTTGTAATATGCAAGATTCTCCTGTAAATCAAAAGTAAAATTAGGGAAACATTCAATTTTTACTTGGAGGATTCCGGAAGAGCCCATTTGGCACAGTGGAAAGGACTGGTGATTTTTACTAGTCCAATCTGAATTCAGAGCCACTGAATTGCTATGTTGCCTTTGGATTTTTTTTTCTTTGTTGTATCCATTTTGTTGTTGTACTTAAGAATATATACAGCAAAACATGCACCAGTGGGAAAATTTTTGCATACAATTCAGTGACATCAGTGACATTCTTTGAGTTGTGCAGTCCTTACCTCTGAGTTGTTTGTTCCCCATTAACAGAAACTCGCTACCCCATCCAATCTGTCAGCTTGCTATTCTCAGCTTGATCCATATATACAGTTCTTAGAAGAGTACACAGTTCAAGGCAGACATTTGTTAAGCTAATCTATTGATTGGTTTTAAGAAGAGTTTAGTGGGTAGATTTGGCTTAAGGTTTAAACATGATCTCAGGGTGGTAGTTTCAGAACTTCGTCCAGCCTTTCTCCCACCTAGTGGCTAGTCGGTTTGAAATGCCAACATTTAGGTTAGCAATTGAATGCTTAATCACTGCACCACCTGGGTTCCTTGTCAAAGCATCATAGCCACTTGCATATTGTTAGGAAGCATTAATGCACATTTCTGAAGTTATCTTTCCATTCTTGTTCTTCAGATTCTAGTTTCTTATGTCCCTCTCAGTAGAATCCAGATACCTCTTTATTCATCACCTCATTGCTGGTAGGGTGAGAATGGTATGGCTATTACGAAGGTTAGATATAATACAGGAATGGGCATGGAATACAGTGGACATTCAATAGTACGAATTATCACCATCACAGTTAATAATAACCCGAATTAACTGGGAAGGGTAGGATAGCAAAGAGTACATGTTACGCTTTAGAATTTCCCTGGGGTAGAGAACACCTGATCAAATAAACATTGCTGTTAGTGAGACACTTGCTTAATCACCGTGTGTTCATCCACTGATTCAGGTCCTCTCTGCATTGGAAAGATGTCATCTCCAACTGAGGAACCTTCACCCATTTCAAACCCAGTAGCTAGTCTGAAACATACATGTATACTAGCACCTGTGCCTCCTGTACCAGCGCAGCTTAGGTCATCATCACAGGCAGGAAGAGATCAAGTGTACTGGGTGATAGAAGAACTCAAGGTGAGACTATCTCTTCTGGGACAGCTTATGGTGCTTGGACATTAAGAGGCATTTGCAGCTGAGGAGACTCTAAGATGTGAAGCTGTAGGCATTGGGACAGTCCCTAGAAAACAACTTATTTCTCCTGTTTGACTTGTTATGTTTCTCCACACACCCTGTGCTTGAGTCTGTTGGGACTTCGTGTTCCTAGGATGCTCAGGCTAGAGCATTTTCTTCCAATTCATGTTCAGAATACTTTTTTTTTCCAAGGCTCCATTTAATTCTACCTTCTCCACATAAACTTCCCTCCTGTAGCTTGCATATTATGTTAGGGCAAGTACTGCCAAGAGAAGCAGTCATGTCTTTATGTCGTTGCACAGCTTCTACATGACCCTCAGCGTATTGCACATGAGTAGCCATTCAATAAGAGTACATGCAACAAATCTTGAAAGAAACAGAGCCAGACAAAGATAAACACAGAAACCAATTGCTGTCCTCACTTTTCTTGAGTTGGGTGAAAATGAAATTTCTGTGGGAAAACCTGTCATCCTCACTCTAGTTCAAGGTTTTATGTGTGTGTAGTGAAACCAAAAAAAAGTCTTAAGCAGATGTATTCAAGAGATGGCCTGGTGGAGTGGAAGATGAAGCTGCTGTTTGTAGCTGATTCAAATGAGAAGCTGGCTTAATTTTAATTTTGAAATTATAATTTATTCCTGATGTGAGGGATCATTTTTATCTCACCTCAGGGGAGGTTTTGGCCCATTTTAACCTTAAAAGTTTAGGTACCTAGTCCTGAGGCCCCATGGATACTATCCTCATGGAGATGGATGGAATCTTACAGCCAGAGTTCTCATTGAAACATTTCTTGTCAGTGCTCAGGGAATCACACAAGCACATGGTATTCTTTACCTGACTCCAAACCAAAACCAAACCCACAGCTGCTGAGTTGATTCCACCTCACAGTGACACTTAACTACTATGCCACCAGATAGACTTATTTCTATATGCAGGTCTAAATTGTAACCAGTGACCAGTCTGTCCACTTGGCTTTATTCATGTCACATTACTGCTCGTCTCAACACGTCACCTTGGGCTGAATTAACTCCAGTTTGCTTTGTTTAATGCTTGCTGCATAAGGAAGGGGCCTCTTGTCCCACCTCTGCCTAAAGTCACCCCAAACAAAGGAACTGCAACGGGAGAATACTATCAACTTCTTTGATGACAACTTTGTTCTGGAAATCAGTGTGACTCCTTCCCAGGACAGTACCTGTCTGGAGCTGGGGTGTCCATGAAAGCCCCAAAGAGGAAGGAGTTTCAAGGGTCGGCACCAGAGAAGTGGCAAATGTTTGAGCCAGCAATATAATTTCGGTTACCATTTAGGTTTGTGTTAATTACCTGGTATGTCAAAAGCGTTCTCAAGTGGGAAATGCACAGTACTTAAAAATATTCTTTTGTCATAATTATTAAGAGGAGTCTACACTTAGTACAAGAACCAGGAAAATACTGAACAGTGCAAAACAAAGGATTTTAATAATCACAAAACGATACTACTCTGACATAACCACTAATGTATCTTGGTCACTATGAGTTGAAATCAATTCATTGTCAGTGAGTTTGGTGTCTTCGGTTTTAAAGAGGGGGAACTAGATGTTTACCAGTGAACAGATAAATTATAGGTCAGGACATGCTCAAATGCCGCCAAAGATAACTGTCTCAGAGCCAAATAACTTTATCCTATATCCACCAATTGCTCTGGCAGACCTGGGCAGTTGTAATCTCCAAGTGTGCTGCTCTTCTTACCTACTACTACTAGCTGCATTCCCTTTTTTGCTTCATCAGTTCTCAAACGGAGAGTGGTTTGTGGTAGTAACACTCTTTCAGGTTGCTTTCACCTGACTGTCCAAGAGCTGCCCCTTAGTTTCATGTCAGACAGAACACTCACAACTGGATGCCTCATGAACTTTACTAAGGACACGTGCCTTTGGTAGACAGGGCAACTGAGGTAGAAAAAGTGTGACAATGTCAGGAGCAGAGAAGAGAGTCAGAAGTGCTCGTTCTCTTAAAAACAGGTTTTTGGTTTTTTTTCTTTTTTTCCTTTTAGTTTGTTGATTCACAGATAAGGGTTCTTCGGGACAGGGGGAAGAATCAAAGCACTTCTGAAAAATTATACATACCAGTACAGACCTCCGAGGACTTCTTCAAGATTAGCTCTTGCTGGTGGTGTTGTTTAACGGTAATGAGGAAAGTGAACAGCTGTGGGAGAGGGTAAGTAGCACATTTCAAAACCCTAATGTTCCCAGCTGCAGCTTCCACTCTGAGAGGGGAGACTCACCTGTCTCAATTTGGCCAGGGCTGTGTGCATGACCTGCAGACTATTGGGAAGGGGAGAAAAGCCACTCCCACTAAAGCCTGCAAAAGCTCACTGGCTACAGCTGTGGGCAGTCAGTGAGTGGTACAAGTGGTGAGCAGCTGGGGGCTAACCAAAAGGTTGGAGGTTTGTGTCCACCCAGAGATGCCTTGGAAGAAAGGCCTGGCAATCTGCTTCTGGAAAATCAGTTGCTGAAATCCGTGGAGTGTAGATCTACTCTGACACACATCGGGTCACCAAGAGTTGGAATCAACTTGATGGCAACTGGTTCTAACCACCAGAGACATTATGGAGTGCATTTTGGAGGCTCAGCTTTATTGACACTATTTTCTTTCAATGTGGAGAAGAGCTAGGCAGGGGGTTCGATTGTTTTTCTAAATCTGAGACGGCAGCTCTAGCAGCCAGGCTATGGTGTCTTAGTTGAAGCAGTTTTGTTGATTAAATGCTAATTTGTCTCATGTCAAGAGAGGACATGAAGCAGAGGTTTCTATTTCAGTCTTCTTTTTGGCTTATTGGGTGACATAACTTCACTTTTTTTAAAAGCACACAGACACCGCTTTTTCATGAAAGTCCTTGGCAGCTTTTTAAGTTGCGTGTTCATCTGTAGATACAGACATAGCCATTTGGTGGTGTTCCTTCAGCCCTCTTGGGTCACAACCAGCAGAGTGTGTGAATCAGTGGGTCTGGGGTGCCCTCACACCACTACACAACTCTAACTGTTCTCTACCCTGCGTGACAGCACGCTCTTCCTTTCTACCTTGTACTTCCCATACTCATTCAACCCACTCTTCTACCCCTTTACCCTGTCATCTTGTCTCTGGATAAAGCTGCTAAGACAGCATCATGTATCCTTTTAAGGCAAGAAGCTCATTTTTCACCAGCTTCATTCTGTCTTAGAGTCCGGTTCAATCTTTGTCTGAAGAATTGGCTTCAATACTGGTTTCAGCTCTGGGCTAACAGAGAGTCCAGGGGCCATGTCCTCAGGGGACCCTCTAGTCTGACCAACCATCTGAGAATCTACATTTCTAATACGCTACTGGGAAACATTGATGGTACTAGTCTTGGGATCACACCTGAAAACCATTCTTTTTGGCCATTAGGATCCTATGTGGTACAAATATGTGGCCATTAACCAAGTGCCAAAGTGAGTTAAATTTCTTCCAGGGAAGTATGCAGCTCAGTCAAATGTGCTGTGACTAACCATTGAAAACTACCCATGTAAAGACAGTGTAAGTATCCAACTAAGCAATGGATGAAGGAGATGGACAGACATTTCTCTAAAGAGGCTATTCAGGCAGCTGAATGACACATACAGAATTGCTCACAATCATTAGCTATTAAAGAAATTCAAATCAAAACTACAATGAGATATCATCTCTCCTCAGCAAGGTTGGCCATGACCCAGAAAACACAAAACAACAAATGCTGGAGAGGCTGTGGAGAAATTGGAACTCTTCTACACTGCTGGTGGGATTGCAAAATGGTGCAACCTCTTTGGAAAGCAGTCTGGTGCTTCCTTAAAAAGCGGGAGACAGATATACCATCTGATCCTGTAATTCCACTGCTCAGAATTTATCCTTCAGAAACAAAGGTTGTCACACAGACAGACACATGTACACGAATGTTTGTTGCAGTACAGTCCACAATAGCAAAAAGTTGGAATCAACCCCTACGCCCATCAACAGATGAATGAATAAGCAATATACTCAGTGGAACACTATGCTATGATAAAAACCGACAACTTTACAAAACATCTCATAAAGTGGTCTCATTTGGAAGAGATCATGCTTAGTCAAATCAATCAGTGTGAAAAGGACAAATTTAGTATGAGGACTTAACAAGAGAATTATCCATGAAAAAAAATGACTGTGTTGGCTACATGGATGGGTGGGGGCTGAGGGTTTATCACAGATGAGATAACTGATAGATGTTTGAAATTTTATTCTTGTATTGTAATTAATAAAAAATTTAAAAAGTTATAAAAAAAAAGACAGTGTAAGTTAAAATGTTCCATACTTAAGGCTGTTGGACATCTGCATGTAGGTATGTGTATTTATAATACCATATGTGCTGGTCAGATCGTATGTTGAGCTGCACATTATAAATGGATGGATTGTCTTGTATGGATAATTATTTGGCAGTCCGCAGGTATATAGATAAAAGAGAATAAATACAAATGCTAGGAGAAAATGAGTTGTCTGAGGCAAAGAAGTTAGGTATTAAAAACTAGAAAACTGAGATGTATCTGAACAGGTTTTCTCTCTGCTATGTATATTCAAAATAATATGGAGTGATTCTTTTTCTTTTCTAAATTTTTTTGGTGTGTTTGTTTCTAAGTGAGTCATCCTGCATTTAAAAGAGGTTTTATGTCCCCAGTTTGATATTTTTCTCATGTCCTTCATGGGGAAGAAAATAACTTCTTTCTGTTATTTTTTTTTTTCTTTTATTATGACTAGGTGAAAGTATACAACCCAAATCAATTCTGTATGACCATCTATCTGCAGCTCCATCTGCTCTCCTCATCCTGTGACAGCACATTCCTCCTTTTCACTCTATACATCTATTTTCCTCTTAATGAGCACCTGTCCCTTCCACCCTCTTCTCTGTCATCTAGGAAGAAACCAGTAGGACACCTTCCTACAAATGTATAAAAGCATAAAGTACATACACGATATGGTAAAACTGTGTCTGAAGCCCAGTCCTTTCCTGTCTGAACAGTTGACCTCGCTATTGGTTTCAGGGCAGGGCCAGCAGCAACTTTAGGGGCTATGTTCACAAGGGAAACTCCAGGATGTCAGATCCTCAATTCCTGACTTTTAGAAGAGTTCTTGAATTGCATGCCTCTTTTCCTCGTGTTGCCTCCGAGACTCTACACTGTGTCCCCCATCGTGGCTACCTTTGGTAGTAGGCAGGCACCATCTAGTTATTCTGGTATCGTGCTCATGCAGTCTGCCGTTCACATGGGTCCTTCTGTCTCCTGGGCTCAGTCTTCCTTGTGTTTTTGATGTTCTCAACCGTTATCTGTTCCAGAAGAGTTGGGGCCATTTGGTGCTCCTGAGATGGCAGCTTCCTAGCTTTAAAGGCCCTAGATGCCACTCGCCAATATGGGGTGCAGGAGACTCTCTTAGCTAATGATTAGCTATTCCAACTGACCTCAGTGTTCTCTGAAAACATGATCCCCAGGCCCCCAATCCCTCCTCCTCTCTCTACCCCTTGAAATATTGGGTTGAGTTTAGAAAACCTTTCAGTTTATAATGTATTCCAGTTATGCTGATCTACTGTCTGCTGCATGTTGTCATTCCCTTCACCTAACTGGTTCCTATCAACTATCTAGACTATGAACATCCCTCTGTCTCACTCAACACCCTTGTAGCCATCAAAGATAGTTTTCTTCTGTACTTAAGTCCATTTTTAAGTCCTTGTAGCAGAGGTCTGATACAATACTTGTCCTTTTGCAGCTGACTGATTTCATTCAGCATAATAACTTCTAGTTGAAACCAGATTATGAGATGCTTCCTTAAATCATCATTGTTCTTTATTATTGTGTAGTGTTCCCTTGTGCACATGTACCCTATTTTGTTTATCCATTCATCTGTTGTTGGACATCTGGGTTGATTCCATCTTTTTTGCTATTGTGGACAATGATGCAGTAAATATTAATGTGCATGTATCTGTTTATGTGACTGCCTTTATTTTTGTGGGATATGTTAGCAGTGGGGTTGCTGGATCATGTGGTATTTCTATTTATAGCTTTTTAAGGAAACAGAAAATTGCTTTCCAAAGAGGCTATACCATTTTACAACCTCACTAGCAGTTTAGGAGAGTTCCAATCTCTCCAGAGTCTCTCCAGCATTTATTGTTTTGTGTTTTTTGGAATACTGCCAACCTTGTTGGGGTGAGGTGGTTTTTTTGTTGTACTTCTATTTGGATTTCTCTATAATAGCTAATTATCTTGAGCATTTCCTCATGTGTCTTTTGGCTGCCTGGATGTCTTCTTTGAAGACTCTGTCCATCTGTTTTGCCCCTTGCTTAATTGTGGTTATTTCCTGTTTCTTGTTGATATTTTGCAGTGCCTTGTAGATTACGGAAACCAGACATTGATCTGACATGTAGTTGTCAAATATTTTTTCCCACTCTGCAGGCAGTCTTACTCTCTTTGGATAAGCATAACTGTTTGATTTTTAGTAGTTTCCATTTATCTATTTTTCTCTTCTGTTTTTCATGTATTATCGCTCGGATTTTGTAGTCTAAGTCATGTTTTAGAACTTCCTTGGTTGTCCCTATTTTGTCTTGCATGATCTTTATTATTTTAGGTTTGACATTTGGGTCTTTGATACATTTTCAGTTAGTTTTGTGTAAGGTGTGAGATATGGGTCCTGTTTCAATTTTTTGCAGATGGATATTCAGTTATGCTAACAGCATTTGTTAAAGGGACTGTTTTTACCCCAGTTTACAACCTTTGATCCTTTGTCTAATATCAACTGTTAATAAGAGGACAGTGACATTTCTGGAGTTTCTATTCTGTTCCATTGGTCTATATGTCCATTTTTGTACCATTACCAGCCTATTTTGACTACTGTGGCAAGGTAGTAGGTTCTAAGATTATGTAGTGTGCTGCCTCTCACTATGTCCCTCTTCTTTAGTAGTGCTTTGCTTATCCAGGATCTCTTTGCTTTCCAAACAAAGTTAGTGATTTGTTCCTCGATCTCATTAAAGAAATGACACTAAAATTTGGATTGGAATTGCACTTTATATATAGATTGCTTTGGGAAAATAGACATTTTCACAATGTTAAATTTTCCTACCCATGAGCAAGGTAAATTTCTGCACTTATGTAAGTCTCTTTTGGCGTCTTGCAGTAGGGTCTTGCAGTTTTCTCTGTGTAGGTCTCTTACTTCTCTGGTTAAATTTACTCCTAGATATTTTATCTTTTGGGGCCTATAGTAAATTGTATTGATTTGGTGATTTCCTCTTTGATGATCTCTTCATTGGTGTAAAGGAATCCTACTGATTTATATATGTTTGATACGTTTGTCTTACATCCTGATGGTTTGTTGAATTCTTCTATTAGTTCCAGGAGTTTATTTACGGATTCTTTAGGGTTCTCTGTGTATACGATCATATCATCTGCAAATAGGGAGATTTTTACTTCTTCTTTAGTGATGCATATGCCCTTTATTTCTTTGTTTTGTCTAATTGCTCTGGCCAGAACCTCTAGTACAATGTTGAATAGATGTGGTGACAGTCGGCATCCTTGTCTAGTTCCTGTTCTCAAGGGAAATTCTTTCAGTCTCTCTCCACTCAGGATGATGTAGGTGGTTAGCTTTGTGTAGATCTCCCTTATCGCATTGTGGAATTTGCCATCTATTCCTATTTTGCTGAGAGTTCTTAGCATGAGTGGGTGTTGGAATTCGTCAAATGTCTTTTCTGCATCAATTGACAAAATCAGGTGATTCTTATCCCTTTGTTATTTATGTGGTTGATCACATTAATTGTTTTCTGATGTTGAACCATCCCTGCCTCCCTGGTGTGAATCCAACTTGGTCATGATGAATTATGTTTTTGATAGTTGTTGAATTCCATTGACTAGAATTTTTTGAAGATTTTTGCATTTAGGTTAATGACTGATAATGGTCTGTAATTTTCCTTTTTTTGTGGGATCTTTCCCTGGCTGTGATATTAGGGTTATGCTGGCTTCATAGAATGAATCTGGGAATATTCCATCCTTTTCTATGCAGTGAATTAGCTCAGTAGCACTGGAATTGTTTCCTCTCTAAAAGTTTGGTGGAATTCTCTCAGAACTGTCTGGTACAGGACTTTATTTGGTTGGTAGTTTTTTGTTTTTTAATTACTTTTTCAATCTCTTCTTTTGTGATGGATTTATTAAGTTGTTCTGCTTTTCCTTGTGCAAATTTTGGGAGGTATTGTGAATCTAGAAATTTGTCCTTTTCCTCTAGGTTTTCAAATCTGTTAGAATACAATTATTCATGGTATTCTGTTACGATACTTTTAGTTTTGGTTGGGATTGTTATGACATCTCCTGACTCTTTCTTATTTGGGTTATTTGTTTCCTCTCCTGTTTCTCTTTTGTAAGTTTAGCCAACAGTTTATCAATTTTGTTGATCTTTTCAAGAAATCAGCTTTCCGTTCTGTTAATTTTTTCAATTGTTTTTCTACTCTCTAATTCACTTAATTCTGCTCTAATTTTTATTATCTGTTTCTTTCTGGTGTCCAAGGGTTTCTTTTGTTGTTCTCTTTCTACTTGCTCAAGTTGTAGTGTTAATTCTTTGGTTTGAGCCCTTTCTTCATTCCAAATGTGTGTTCATTTATAGAGATAAATTGACCTCTGAGCTCTGCTTTTGTTGTATCACATAGGTTGTGATAGAAAGTGCTTTCATTCTCATTTGATTCCATGAATTTCTTTATTATGTCTTCAGTATCTTCTGTAACCCATGAATTTTTGATCAAGGTATTGTTCCATTTCCATGAGTTCAAATTTCTACCTATGTTTTTTCTGCTGTTGATTTCAACTTTTATGGCTTTAAGTTCCAAGAAGATGCTTTGCGATAATTCAACAGTTTGGATTTTGTTGAGACTTGGTTTATGACCTAATTCATGGTCTATTCTGGAGAATGTTCCATGTGCACTGGAAAAGAAAATGTACTTATCTGTTGTTGGGTAAAAAGTTCTGTATATGTAGATGAGCTCTAGTTGGTTAATTGTTGCAATAAGATCTGTGTCTTTATTGAGCTTTTATCTGGATGATCTGTCCATTACTGAAAGTGGAATGTTGAAGTCTCCTACTATTATTGTGGAGCAATCTATCTCATTTCTCAGTGTTGTCAGCATTTGATTGATGTATTTAAATGTTGGTGTTGGTTGCATAAATATTTAATATTTTTATATTGTGCTTATGTATTGATACTTTAAGCAATAAACAGTGTCCATCCTTGTCCACTATGGTGGATTTTACTTTAAAATCTATAATATCTAAGATTAGTATAGCCGCTTCTGCTCTTCTTTGCATGTTGTTAGCTTGATATACATTTTTCCATCCTTTGATTTTCAATTTGTTCATATCTTTGAGTCTAAGGTGTGTTTCTTCTAAGTAGCATATAGAAGGATCGTGTTTTCTGATCCAACCTGTTACTCTCTGTTTCTGTATTAGAACATTCAATCCATTTAAATTCAGTTTAATTATTGATATGTACGTGTTTAGTGCTGTCATTTTGGTGCCTTTATTTTTGTATTGCTGATGCTTTCTTTTTTCCACTTAATATTCTGTTCTGGGTCATTTTTCTTTATGGGTTTCCTTTTCATTCTTTTCAATGTTGGTTTCTGTGTTTGTTGAGATTCCTATATTATGTTTCTTGTTTTGATATGTAGTATTGTTAGTTTGCTTTGTGGCTACCACTTTGATACCCCTTAGTGTACTATGTTTAAAACAGTCTGTAACTTCTGTATATCTCCTTGATGTCTTCTCCATCATAAGGGCTATAACTACTGTAATGTGTTCCTCTTTATAGTATGATGATGATGTCATAATTTACATGTTAAGATCTCTGGTTCCCTAAGTTTAATATTTTAGCTTTGATTGAGCTTTGTGACTTCCCTGAGTAGGACTCAGAATGCTGTGTCCTGTGTTGCATCCTAGAGTATACATCTGATGTTATTGACTTTCTAAGTGAAGAGCTTGTTTCATTATCTCTTGTAGTTTTGGTTTGGTGTTTGCAAAGTCTCTAAGCTTCTGTTTGTCTGAGAAAGTCTTAATTTCACCATCATATTTTAGAGACCATTTTGCAGGATACATAATTCTTGGTTGGAAATTTTTCTCCTTTAGGGCTTTGTATGTGTCATCCCACTGCCTTCTTGCAACATGGTTTCTGCTGAGAAACCAGAGAACAGCCTGCAGGGCTTCCTTTTGTACATTAGTTTTGCTTTAAGCCTAGCTACCTTTAAAAGTCTTTATGTTTCATTTTATTAAGCTTGATTATAATGTCTTGGTGTCTTTCTTTTAGGGTCTACCTTTTGTGGTGTTTGATAAGCTTCTTGAATACCTGTGTTCTCTTCTTTCATGATGTCAGGGAAGTTTTCTGTCAGGAAGCCTTGAACAATTCTCTCTCTGTTTTTTGCTATTCATCCTTGTTCATGAATTCCAATTATTCATAGATTATTATTCCTGATAGATTCCCACATGCTTCTTAATGCATCTTCCTTTTTCTTGTTTCTTTTATTTGATTTATCCTCATAAGTGCTGGTGTCAGTTTCTTTATCTTCAGTCTTGCTAATTCTGTATTCCATTTCCTTAATCCTTCTCTTTTGGCTTTGTATTGAATTATCTAACTCTGTAATTTTATTATTGGTCTGCTGGATTTCAGATCATTGATTTTCCAGCTGTTCCTATAGCTTGTTTAATTTTTCATTTTGTTCTCCTGCACTTTGTTTAATCTCTAGAAGGGCTGTATACATAATTCTTTTGTTTTCTACTTCCAATGATTTCAGAAAGGATTCTTCATCTGGGAAATTTTTTGATTCTTTATTTTGGGAGTTTTCCAGAGCCGTGGTGGTCTACCTTTTTAAATGGTTATATACTGATTGTTGTCTTCACACCATCAAAAAGCTGTTCAGTTTCTTCAGTGTTACACCAACAGGAGCTGTGGAGACACTCTAAGAGGAGAGTAAGTAAGGGCACTGATATACTTGGCCACCAGCTGTCACTGTGTTCTCTAGGTGCAGGTGACTTGTGTACAGCTTCTCTGGTAATACGGATACTATCAAGCCCCATGATGCTTCTTGGCTTGGCAGCTGGCCCAAGCTGGGTCCTCAAGGGTTGTGGGCCTCGCCTCCTGGCTGATAAAAGTGGCTACCTACATGTGCTGAATCTCCAGTGTCACACCAGTTGAGACTCTGCTGTAGCTCACGGATGGGAGGAGAGAAGAATGCCTCCACAACTGCCCGCCATGGCCCACTAGATGCATTTATCTTAAAAACTGCTTTTCTGCTGATACAAGCATTGACCAGAGGCAGCCAACAGCTGCCATGATCTCAAGGGTAGCAGGCCCTGCCTATTGGTTGGCAAAGATGGTGACCTGCTTATGGAGTCTCTCTGAGGCCATCAGCAGATGTGCAAAGAAGGTAGGGGTTAGGGCACTTCCACACTTGACCACCCAGAGCACCTATATTTCGTCTGTACGATTGTCTTAAAAACAGCTTTTCTAATGGGACAAGCAAGGTTCAGACAGGCACTGTTACTCAGCCTAGGAGTTAGTCCCAGCTGAGCCCTCAGGCATAGCTGACTCTGCCTCTTAGCTGAACAAGATGGCATTCCACCTGAGCTGCCTCTCCTGCAGTGTGCCAGCAGTACATATGGTGCAGCTAAGAGAAGAGAAGGAGGAGGGGCACAGGCACTTTTGATAACCACTTCTGCTGGGTCCTCTAGATGTGATTTTCCCAACCACAGCCTCTCTGCTGCAGGATACACTGTTTAGTTAGGTGGGGCATCTCAGCATAGTAGCTGGCCCCTGCCAGGCTCTTAAGCTTGGCAGTCCCAATCCCAGTCTCCCAGTTAAGACATACCTGCATTCCTCTCAGCTGCTGTGCCAGCAGAAGTGGGACTCACTGCAGTGTGCTGTATTGCCTCTGACAAATGTAGTTTCTCCCTTCCTGTTGCCCATTCTGATCTCACAACACCATGCCTGATCTTGGGGCTCCCAGAATGTCCACACTGCTCCATTCAATTAATTTTTTAGGTCTTAGTTCTCAGAGGAAATCAAGGAGACGTGTAACTGGTCTGCCATCTTGGCCCTGCTTCCCCAGAGAATCATTTCTGTTAATCCAATCCATAAAAAACTCAAAATGTAGTAATTGACATGTACCCTCATCTCTGCTGCGTTTTTGTGACTCCAGAACCAAGCAGCTTCACAATGGGGATTCTTTTCTGAGTGTGTCCTAGGATTGAAAATAGAAATGCATCAGAGATACAGGGCCCTCTACTGGTCTGAACCTTAAATAAAACATAGGCCTTTTGGGGGAGTTGGAAGGGAGGAGAAATTCTTGCTCACTGGAAAAAGCCTGGTTATCAGGAGCCAAGGACGTATCTTGATGTTCTGTTCTACATTTACAAAAATGGACCTGCCGATGGATAAACCTATTCTTCCCTATTTTTTCTCCCAAGACTTTATAGTAAGAAATCCACTGTGATGTGTGTGTGTTCCTGCATCATTCCTTTAACACTATGTTTTCTAAAGTATTTCTTGAGGAACAATAGTTAGACAGATACTAGGCAAAACTAGTTCTTAGTCTCATGTTCTTCCTTATTCACTGTCCAGAATTCACTTACCTGTGAAGTAAATAAAAATATCTGACTCAAGTCATTCACCTACCTGTGAAGCAAATTAAAATACCTGACCCAAGTCATGGTATTTTGATTTGCTTCACAGGTAGACAAATGCTGGATAGTGAATAAGGAAGACCAAAGAGGAACTGACATCTTAGAATTGTATCACTGGTGAAGAATGTACTGTGGGCTGTCAGAAGAGTGAACAAATCTTTCTTTAAGGAAGCACAGGCTGAATGTTTCTTTGAGGCCAGGATGGTGAGACTTGGTCCCATGTACTTTGGACATGTTATCAGGAGGGATCAGTCAGTGGAAGAGGATATCATGCTTGGTAAAATAGCAGACAACAATAAAAGGAAATCTCCCATGAGATGTATTGACACAGTGGCTGCAACAATGGGTTAAAACATAGCAACCATTGTGAGAATGGTGCAGAACCAGGCCATTTATCGTTCTATTGTACATAGGGTTACCATGAGTTGGAAATGACATGGCTGCACCCAAGAATCAGGAACTGATGACCCAATATGCAAGGTAGGCCTTCATAGCAAGTATCTCCCACTGTCTCCTAAATCTTCCTCTAACAAACACTTTGCATATTTTCTCTCTTTACATATCCGAAAGATTGGCCACTGAACACTCCAGCTTGTTTCTTTAAGCCCTGCTCATCATTTCTGCTGGAACTGAGTACACAGAATGCTGGAAGACAAAGCACCAACACAGCCTTCCAATCATATGAGCACCAGGAACCATTTAGCACCACTAATTTTTACTTTGATTCATATGTTTTTCATCCTAATACTGCATCTTGAATTTTAAGGTCATGAAATCATCCTGTTTTCTTTAATCAGCTGAACTGAAATAGGTTTTCTACTTACAAAGTACATTCATGAAATGGCTCTTTTTCTCTCTGCCATCCTGATGAGGTCAGCCTGTAATTATGTACATATACTTTACTCATTTGCTGGGAGAGCTGTAAGTTGGGCTTCTTTTCAAAGGTGCGTATTTCTGGGCCCACTGCCTCTTCCTTCACTTGAATTTTTTTTTTCCCCCAAAGCAAACATGTTAGCATTGTTATAAGACAGAAGAAATCATTAAGATGAAAATCTACAAGGGGTAAAAAATACACAGTGTATTTAAGGCTCAAATATAGTCAGTTTATCTGCCTTGCTGAAGTACCCCACAGGGCCCCATTCCTTGAGCAAAGATAACAAAGCTCTGCATTTTATTTATCACCCAGAGTTCTGATATATGTTTAAATCATTGTGTTTCTTTGACCTCGGAAGCTTCCAAAATTCTCAGACCCCTCTAATAATTCCTAGACTTCTCCTCCCTCCACTTCCCTCATTTTCATCTTCTATTTTACTCCTTAGTAGGGGTTCTTAAGGTGTGTCCCAGTGTCAGGTAAAGCACAAGATTTTCAAGTCTGAATGATAAAAATAAACACTGTTACTGAGAAAGTAAGAGCACGGAGCAAGGCTATCTTTCAGTCTTTTGGGGCATTTCTTTCCTGGGCCCAGGTATTTTCTTCACATGTATACACTTGTCAAGTGTTTGGTGAACACTCTAGGGATATTCTCTTCAGATTTCTATGACTTTTCCCTCTTACAGTGCTCTCTTCCCCAGTTTTCTGTCCTGAGAACTCTACCTACCTTTGTCTTCCTGAACTTACTATTTGTCTCCACAACTCAGGGGTCTGCCAGGCTTTGCATAGATGCTCCTGGATTGTTACCCCTTCACTATGACCTGAAATACTCTCAAGATGGTAAGAAGGGGAAAACCAAAGGGATCACTTTGTTTTTCTTTCTCAGGAATCACTATCCTTCGATGACTGATGTTATGCCTTATAAAAGACTTTTAAAAAAAAAGTTTCCATTTTACGTTGCTTCAGGTGAATTTTTAAATACAGGTTAATTTTTAAAGTAGTTTTGTCAATCTGCAAATCATTCAGTGTTTTTCCTGAGTATATATAGCTTATACTCTTTCTTGACTCATGGGACGTAAAGCATACACCTACGTTTTCTATCTTTCAGGGGTGTTAGGAAGCTGATTTCCCACTGATAGTGCAAGCAACCTTAACAATTTGCAATAGAAGAAATGAGAGTATGACTCAAATTAATGTTTTTATAGGATGTTTTATGAGATGTTGTATCCTGCATGGACATATGTGTTCCACCAACCTATAGCCAATGCCACAGGTTCATAAGTGTCTCAGAGTCCAGTGGAACAAATGCATCCCACCAATCCTACTCTCTCCCTAGAGTCCAGAGGGATATATGCATCCCACCAGTCCCACCAACCCCCAGGCTACAGTGGGGCATATGTGTCTCACCAATCCTATCCCCAGAGTCTAGAGGGACACACTCAATTCAGACACTCAGTGATTCAACATGTATTCCATTTATGGAAAAAAACTCCTATCAACAAAAAGCTTAAAGCAAGAAATCATTTGATTGTGAACGGGTTATAACACTGTCTATAAGGATATAATATCTATGCATGTGTAAGCATTTTGATACATATTACTATTGTCCTTAACATAGGTTACAGTCTAGACCCACTCTCATTATACAAGAACACGTCTTTTTTACCCTCACCAGCACAAGGAGCTATCACCTAAAATTTTTTACATTTTTAATTGTGTAAGATTGTAGTTCACTGTTGTTTTAATGTGCATTGGTTGAGTATACCCTGAATCACCTCTCCTTCAGTTTACATACCCAGAGTCAGTAAAAACATGTTTTTTAAAAAAGCATTTCCATGGAACAAAGTTATACACATACGTGATGTACGGGAGGTAGATTAAGCCATTTGTGATTGCAAAATTGATGAGGTAGAAGAGCTTGGTTTCTAGTTTTCAATGAATTTTCAGTTTTACAGTAGCATTACTGATGAATCTGTTCTTATGAGATGCAATTTTAGAACTTCCTTCAGAGTCTCTGTATGGCACAAATGAATGAGTACTGGACTACTAACAGAAAGACTGGTGGTTTATACCCACCCTGAAGTGCCTCAGAAGTAAGGCCTGGTGATCTGCTTTTGAAAGGTCACAGCTTTGAAAATTCCATGGAGCAGTTCTACTCTGCACACTTGTGGTTGCCATGCATCAGAAATGACTTGCTGACAGCTAACAAAAACAACAGAAATTACTTCTTATATACTAACGTACCTGAATGGAAATATTTTAGACCGTTCATAACAGCATCGCATTTAAGACATCATTAAGAAGTTTTCATATTTAGCTGTTACATGGTATAGTAGGTTAAGTGCTACATCTGCTAACTAAAGGGTTGACAGTTCAAATCCGCCAAGTGCTCTTTGGAAACTATGGAGCAGTTCTCCTCTGACCTATAAGGTCGCTACGAGTCAGACTCACCTGAACTGCAGTGAGGTTGGTTTGGTAAGTTTTATTGACGGCAGTATATAATTAGGCATAATGAAGTCTAGCAATTCCCAAAAGTACAGAAATTAAATGGACCTGAATTTAAACTGTAGTTTTGCCATTTACTCACTGTGTGACCATTTCCTTGTTAACTAAAGAATGTAATTTCTGTTTTAGATTGTTGTTTTGTTAATAATTATTATTGTTACCGTAATCATTATGCTTGTGATGGACAGTGAACTCGGCTTAAATAATATGGCAACAGACTGTACCCTTCTCAACTCTTAGCAAGTAAATCTTATTGTCACACTGTCTCCTTTGATCACAGGGGCAACTAGGTTATCCACATTATAGGGAAAGCAGTCTATACCAGCAGTTCAAATTCATGACTTACATATCAAAAGTTAGTTAATCATTTTCATTTTCTTTAGGTCAGCATGTCTTGCAGTGTGTCTAGTGTGGGAAAAAAAATCTATTTTTTATGCATACTGTCACATTCTTTGGTAATCTTGCATTGTAAATTCCTGACTACTTATTTCACTAATTCATTTAATGAATGAACTTAGCATGCTACTTTTTTTTTTAAGTAATAGGCAAAATTCAGGTGTTGTATACTGAAGTTTAAAAGTAGCTAGATCAATTGTTTCCCTAAGATCATTAAAATTAAATAACTCTGTAAGCCATCTATTGCTGTAATAATATGGCATAATAAATCAACCAAGAACTCAGAGGCTTAAAATAATGAGTAATTATTTCTGTAAGTCTATGACTTCACTGGGGCCAGAAGATCTAGGCTGAGTTCAGCTGACCCTGGCTTCAAGCTGCAGGTCACTCTATGAGTGTCTCATACTCCTTGGGCAGTGGCTATCCAAGGGTGCACTTTCCATGGTTAATGGTGAAAACCATACAAGCCTTTTCAAATTTTAACTTACTTCACATACATTAAGATGCTTTGGCCAAATGATGATACACGGCAAACTCCAAGTCAAGAATAGAGAAGTAAACTCCACCTATCATGAGGTCAGGGCAAGGGTTGGAATGAGATTTTATGCTTACATTGCTTACGTATACCAGAAGACATCCAGTACCTTAAGATATGAATTTAGGTATCTCCAGGAGAAGATACCGCATGAAAATAACATAGAATAATATTCTAATTGGTAACATTTCCCATTGGGTGTTTTCCTTCACTGTGGTTTTGAAGTCTGTTCTCCTTTCTTAGGACATATTCCAGGTAAGGATTCTAGACTTTTGTTGTTGTTGTTATTGTTATGACTGAATGAAAATGTACATTCTCATATAAATTTGCATGCTCATCTATATGCAGCTTCCACTGCTCTCCCTGCCTGGTGTCAGCGCACTCTTCCTTTCTGCTCCATACATGTCCCATCCTTCGAACAGTCTCCTTTCCTCTCCTCTCCACCCACTACCCTTCCTCCAGTAAGAGGTCAGCAAGATGATATCCTATAGATACACAGAACCATAAGGTGCACCCAAGATACGGTCACTCTGCGTTGCCATGTCCAATCCATTCCTGTCCGAAGAGTGGACCTCCATTATGATTTATAGGCAGGGACAGCATCAGGGCCGGGGTCATGCTCCCAAGGGAACACCAAAGCCCCTGGACCATCAATTGTGGTCTTTTAGTGGAGATCTCAGGATGCATCCCTTTTTATTATTGTGTTGCCAGTGAGACTCAACTTTGTGAGCTCCATTGCAGCTACCACTGTGGTGGCCGGGCACCATCCAGTTCTTCCGAAGGTCACGAGTCGATGTAGACACCCACTCATGTGGGTCTCTGTGTCCTCTGGGTTCTCTTTCCCCCATGTTGTTTTGGTCCTCAGTGATTATCCGTTCCTGCTGAGTTGCAACCATTTGCTGTACCCTAAGATGGCAGCTTGGTAGCTTTTAATACCCCAGATACCACTCATCAATGTGGGGTGCAGAGAGCCCTCTTAGCAAAATGTTAATTGTGCCAATTGGCCTCAATTTAACCTGAAAGCATATTCCCCAGCCCTCCACCCCAGCTACTCTGTCCTTGCAATACCTGGTTAAGATAGAAGGAGCACTCAAGCTATGTTGAAGTCCACTTAATATCATTCTTCTTTCTGATGTGTCCTGCCACAGATTTCACACAACTAAATTTCTATCAACTACCTAATCTAAACCCTTCCCCCCTAGGGATCCGTCTTTGGGATAACTCTCAAGACTTACTGAGCAAAACAAATTAGCAATTGATTCTAAAAAGGACAGTCACACCATTTTGAAGACACCCCACTGCATAGGGGTATTTTATATTGGTAATCTTATAGTCACATATAAACATTGTTATGAAAGATAATAACGTCATTAACTCCAAATTGTGAATGTCTTGTATGTATCATATACAGTGCACGTATTGTCTTTATCACCTACGGTAATCCTGCTAGGTATTGTTGCTATTAGGTGCTGTCTAGTCTGTTTCATCTTGTGCAATGTGTGTGCAATACAACAAAACACTGCCTGGTCCTGCACCATCCTCGTGATCGTTATGTCTGAGCACGTTGCTGCAGCTGCTGTGTCAGTCCTAGTCATTGAGTGTCTTGTTTCTCACTGACACTCTTCTTTACCAAGCATTATGTCCTTCTCCAGGGAGTGGTTCTTCCTGATAACATGTCTAAGGTAAGGACACATTGAGATATGAATTTAGGTATCTCCAGGAGAAGATACTGCGTGAAAGTAACATAGAATCATATTCTAATTGGTAACATTTTTCCATTGGGTGTTTTCCTTCATGGTGGTTTTGACATCTGTTCTCCTTTCTTAGGATATATTCCAGATTAAAGTTATAGACTGTTGATGGTAAAACACCACTTAAAATAGAGTTCTTGCTGTCCTTGCTTCTAAGGAGTTTTCTGGCTGTACTTCTAAGACAAATTTGTTTATTTTTCTGGCAGTCCATGCTATGTTCAGTATTCTTCACCAACACACCACAATGCATGTGCATTAATTCTTCGGTCTTCCTAATTCATTGTCTTGCTCCTGGGTATTAGTACTCCCAGTTTATACACAAAAAGAGTCTCAAAGAAGCTTCATTAATTTTCCAAGGCCACTCACTTAGCAAGCATAAAATTGGGGTGCAAACTTAGATTTACCTAAACCAATTTCTGAATATAATCCATTATAGTACAGTGTTGCTGTTCAGCTTAATCTCTAAAATCTCACTTGTGCTTTCTGAAGGCAAATTCATTGGCATGATAGGGTAGCTGATGGACATATTTTGTAGCCTAAATTTTTTTGGAGAGCTTGACTACTCCATGTTTTTTGCCAGTCTTCTGCAAGCCTTCTAGCCCCTGTAGAACAGGGTTCTCAGTAGCAGCCTAGACCAGCTTTAAGTTGTGATTTTTGTTATGTGCCATTGAGTCAGTTCCAACTCATACAAACCCTATGCACGATAGAAAGAAACATTGCCCAGTCTTACACCGGGTCCACAATTGTTTTAATGCTTAAACCTATTGTTGCAGCCACTGTGTCAATTCATCTCATGGAAGGCCTTCTTCTTTTCACTGACCCTCCACTCTACCATCATGTCCTTCTCCAGGAACTGATAGCTGCTGACAGCATGCGCAAACTGTGTAAGACACAGTCTTGTCATTTTGCTTCCAAGGAGCACTCTGGATGCACTTTTTTCAGAAGAGATCTGTTTGTTCTTTTGGCAGTCCATGCAAAGCCAAGTGCTGAGTCCATGGTACATTCAATATTCTTCAACACCATAGTTCAAAGGCATCAGTTTGTCTGTGTCCCTTATTTATCATCCAGGTTTCACATGCATATCATGTGATTGAAAATATCATCCTTTGGGTCAGGTGCACCTTAGTCTTCAAGGTGATATCTTTACTTTTCAATACTTTAAAATGGTCTTCACAGTAGATTTTCCCAGTGCAATGCCTCTTGGTTTCCTGACTGCCACTTCCATGGGTATTGATTCTGGACCCAAGTAAAATGAAATCCGTGACAATCTCAATCCTTTCTCCATTTATCACAATGTTGCTTACTGGTCCAGTTGTGAATATTTTTGTTTTCTTTATATTGAAGTGCAATCTGTACTGAAGGCTGTGGCTTTGATCTTCATCATTAAGTGTTTAAAATTCTCTTCCAGCAAGCTAAGTGGTGTCATATGCATAAAGCAGATTGTTAGTGAGCCTTCCCCCAGTCCTAATATCTCATTCTTGTTCATGAAGTCCAGCTTCTTGGATAATTTTCTGAGCATACAGATTAAAAAGTCATGGTGAGGATACAACCCTGATGTACATCTTTTCTGACTTTAAATGATACATTTTTCCCTTGTTCTGTTCACATGACTGCCTCTTGATCCATGTACAGATTCCTTAAAATCACAATTAAGTGTTCTGCAATTCCCATTCTCCACAACGTTAGCTACAATTTGTTATGATCCACACAGTTGAATGCCTTTGAACAGCCTATGAGATACATGTAAACAGCTTTCTGGTATTCTCTGCTCTCAGCCAAGATCCATCTGACATCAGCAGTGACATCCTGGGTTCCATGTCCTTTTCTGAGTCCAGCTTGAATTTTCTGGCAGTTTCTTGTCAATATGCTGTCGCTTTTGAAAGATCTTTAGCAAAATTTTGTTTGCGTGTGTTATCAATGATACTGTTAGATAATTTTCACATTCAGTTGGGTCGCCTTTTTGGGAAATAGTCACAAATATGGATCCCTTCCAGCCAGTTGGTGAGGTAGATGCCCTTCAAATTTCTTGGCATAGAGTAGTGAGCTCTTCCAGCACTGCACCCGTTTGTTGAAACATCTCAATTGATATTCCACCAATTCCTGGAGCCTGTTGTTGTTGTTGTGATTAAGTAAACGTTTACAGTCCAAGTCAGTTTTTCATACAAAACACCAAGCAGCCTCCTCTAGACAACAGTATCTGTTCTTCTTATGCTGTGACAGCACCTTCTTTGTTTTCACTCTGCACTTCTAGTATCCACTCAGCCAACACTTGTCACCTTCTCTCCACCCTCTCTTCTTCCCACTAGAAAGAAAATAGTTGGGAAGTTTTGCATATATATTAAACCGTAAAGTACATACAACACCTGCATCACTTTATGTCCCATGGTCCAGTCCAATTTACCTCTGAAGTGTTGGCTTAAGCACTGGTTTCAGCATTGGGCTAGTAGCAAGTCTGGGGGCCATGTTCTCAGGGGACCTTCCAGGTTGTGAGACTGTGACCATCAAGTCTTTTTTGAATAGAGTTCGAGAACTGTACCACACTTTTTCTCTTGCTGCATCAGGGACTCTACATTGTGTTCCCTGTGAGGGCAGTTTTTGGTGGTGTCCATGTATCATCTAGCTCTTCTGGTCTCATGGTGATTTAGTCTCCCAATCATGTGGAACTTTCCGTGTCTGGGGCTCATATTTTCCTCATATTGTTGATGTTCTTGGTTTTCATGTCCTCCTGATGTGCTGAGACAAACTGATGTTCCTTAGATGACAACTTTCTGGCTTTTAAGACCCAAGGAGCCACTCACCAACACGGGATGCAGAACAATCTCTTAGAAAAATAATAGCTGTCAAAAACCAACTCCAACTGGATAAAAGACCTAAATATCAAACCTAAAACGATAAAGCTCATCCAAGAAAAGGTAGGAACAACAATGGAAGTTTTAATACACAATGAGGACAGACTCCAAAATCTGTCAAAGAACCCTCAATCAACAGAAGAGAAAAATAGATAAATGGGAACTATTAAGAATCAAACACTTTTGCTCATCCAAAGACTTTATTAAAAGAATTAAAAGAACACCCACAGAATGGGAAAAAATATTTGGCAACTCTATGTCAGACCGACGCCTGATCTCCATAATCTATAAGATACTACAAAATATCAATAAGAAGAAGATAAACCATTCAATTAAGTGATGGGCAAAGGAGATGGACAGACACTTCACTAAAGAGGAGAACCAGGCAGCCAAAAAAACACATGCAGACATGTTCACGATCTTTAGTTATTAAAGAAATTCAAATCAAGACAACAATGAGATACCATCTCACCCCAACAAAATTGGCCATGATCCAGAAAACACAAAACAACAAATGCTGGAGAGGCTGTGGAGAAAGTGGAACCCTCCTACACTGTTGGTGGGGTTGCAAAATGGTCCAGCCTCTTTGGAAGGCAATCTGGAGCTTCCTTTAAAAAATGGATATCAATATACCATTTGACCCAGTAATTCCACTACTTGGAATATATCCTACAGAATCAAGGCCTTTCACACCAACGGACACATGCACAAGAATGTTTTCCGCAGCACAGTCCACGATAGCAAAAAGATGGAATCAACCCAGATGCCCAACAACAGAAGAATGGATAGGTAAACTATGGTACATATACTCAATGGAGTACTACACAATGATAAAGAATAACGATGATTCCAGGAAACATCTCCTTCCAGTTTCATCTGGAAGACATTATGCTGAGTGAAAGTAGTCAGCGACAAAGGGACAAATACTGTATGAGACCTCTACTATAAGATCCCCAAAACAGACTTGTGTATAGAAGAAAAGACTCTTTGACAGCTGCAAGGGAGGGGAGGGAGGGAGATTAAGGGGGGGAGGGTTCAGTTTAGATAGATACTAGAAATCTAGTTGGGAGAAAGCAGTGATAGCACACATTAGAAACAAGAACAACATTAAGTGGACTTCAGCATAACTTGAGTACTCCTTCCATCTTAACTCAATACTGCAAGGATAGAATAGCTGGGGCTGGGGGCGGGGGACCATGCTCTTAGGCGAATTCCAGGCCAATTGGCACAACTAGCGTTTTGCTAAGAGAGCTCTCTGCACCCCACATTGGTGAGTGGCATCTGGGGTCTTGGAAGCTGCCAAGCTGACATCCGAGGACACAGCAAATGGTCGCAACTCAGCAGGAACAGATGCTCACCGAGAACCAAAATGACATGCGGTAAAGACAACCAAGTAAACAGAGAGACCCACAAGAGTGGGTGCCTACATCGACTTGGGACCGGAAGAACCGGATGGTGCCCGGCCACCACCAGTGATAGCCACGATGGAGCTCACAGAGAGGAGTCTCACTGGCACCACAAGAATAAAAAGGGGTGCATCATGAGATCTCCACTAAAAGACCTCAATTGATGGTCCAGCAGTTTGGGGGTTCCTCTGAGAGCATGGCCCCCGGCCCTGATGCTGCCCTTTCCCATAAATTATAACAAACGTCCACTCTTTGGACAGGAATGGATTGGACTTGGCAATGCAGAGTGACCATTATATTGGAAGCACTTTATGGTTCTATACATCTATAGGATATCATGTTGCTGACCTCAGTCTGGAGGAAGGGGATTGGACGGAGAGGAAGGGAAAGGAGGCTGTTGGGAGGATGAGACATGTATGGAGCAGAGAGGAATGGTGTGCAGTCACCGGACAGGGAGAGCAGTGGAAGCTGCATATAGGTGGGCATGTAAATTTATACGTGAATGTATATTTTCACTCAGTTATGTTAAATAAAAAGAAAAAAAAAAGAAATATAATAGCTGAGCCAGTTGACATTGATGTTCCTTGAAATCATGGATCCCAGACCCTTTTTCCTGCTACACTGTCCTGTAAAATGTTGAGTTGTATTTAGAAAACCTTTCAGCTTATGGTTGTAGACCAGTTGTGCTGACTTGCCTTCTACTTCATGCTGTGACCCCTTTCATCTGAAAGAATTCCTATTGACTGTCTAATCTATGAATAACCCTCTCCCTCTCCCCACCCTTGTAACTACCAAAGTATTTTCTTCTGTGCATAAGCTTTTCATAAGTCCTTGTGATAGTGGTCCCTTTGCAACTGACTCTAGGGTCATCATGAGTCGGATCTGACTCAACAGCACTACTTTTTTTTTTTTTGCAGTTGAAAAATTTCACTGAGCATAATTCTTCCAGTTGATTTCAGGTTGTGAGATGTTTCATAAAGTCATCATTGTTCTTTATCATTGCATAGTGTTCCATTGTGTAAATATACCATTGTTTGTTTATCCATTGATCTGCTGATCAGCATCTAGGTTCATTCCATCTTTTTACTATTGCTGTATCTTCAAGGTCATGAACTCTGACTTCCATTTCCTCAGCTCTGCTGTGTTGGCTTTGGATTGCATTGTTTAATTCTGTAATTTTGCTATTGATCTGTTGGATTTCAGATTGTTGCTGGTCCATCAGTTCAAATTGCTTGCTTAATTTTTCATTTTCCTCTGCTACATTTTGTTTTATCTTTAGGAGTGTTCTATATACAATTCTTTTGTATTCAAACTCTGATAGTTTCAGAAGGTTTCTTCATCTGGAACGATTTTGAGTCTTCATTTTGGGAGTTTTGCAGAGCCACTGTGGGGAGTTTCTTTAAATAGTTAGAGATGGATTGTTGCCTTCATGCCATCTAGAGGCTGTTTAGTTTCTTTGTTACCTCAACAGGAGCTGAGGCATAGTTCTGAGAGGTTATTTTGTCACCAGCCACCTCTGTGTACTCTAGTGACTGGCCCCAGTGAACTCTCTGGGGTGGCAAGCTCCACCTTCAGTCTGGTAAAGACAGTACCCTACTTATGGAGTCACTGAGGGGCCATCAACCAAGCCTATCATGTGGGTCAGTGAAGGTTGGAAGAGGTACTTCCAGGCTGCTCAGCAGTTATTTCTCCAGGCAGTCTTATTTTAAAAATTTAGGAGTGATCCAACAGCTGTCAAAATCAGTCAGGCCATCAGGTGTGGCAGGCTCTGCCTTCTGGCTGACAAAGGAAGCACCTCTTCAGCTATCTCCAGATGCTATGATGTAGTTCAAAGTAGGGAGGGGTAAAGCTCTTGCCACTGTCCTCAGCTGGACCCTACCCATAAGGCTGCGAAACACAGTCTTTCTGCTGGAAAAGCACTTTCCAGAGTGGCACTGCTTCTCACCTTGACAATTATCCTCTGCTGAGGCCTCCAGATGGTTGATTCTGCCTCCCAGCTGACCAAGATGGTGTCCCCGCTGAGCTGTCCTTCCCACCATGAAACAGCAGAATCTGTGGCCAAGCTCAGAAGAGGGGGGTGGTGGGCAATGTTGCCCTCTGTCAGGAACCAGGCACTCAAAATGTGGCTATCCCATGCACTGTGTTTGCTGAACTGTAAACTGTTTAACACTGCAGTTGATCGTATTTGCTGGCTCATGCCATCCTCCATCTCCTAGACAAGAAAAAAACCAAAGAAAAAGAAAAAAGTGTCGGTACCTGCCATCTGCCAAAGTGACAAGCCAGCAGGTGTGGGGTTCAGTGCACTCTGCTTCATCAGAGATAGTTTCCCATTTAGTGGCGTGTAGTCCAATCTGACAACCCTATGGCATATCCTAGGGCTCCTTTGGTGTCCAGAGTGTTCTGTTCCATTATCAACCCAGGCCTTAGTTTTCAGAGGGAATTGAGGAGGCATTTGTCTAGTCTACCATCTTGCCTCCTCCCCTGTTGAAATTTTTTTGCATCTAAGTTTATGAGAGATATTGGTGGTATAATTTTCCTTTTTGGGGATGTTATCTTTTCCCTGTTTCAGCACCAGAGTTATGGTGGCTTCATAGGACGAACGGAGGAGTGTTCCATTCTTTTCTATGCTGTGAAAAACCTTTAGTAGTACTGGGATTAACTGATCTCTGAAGTCTGGTAGAATTCTCCACTGAAGCTGTCTGGGCCAGGAATTTTTTGGTTGGTAGGTTTTTTTTATTTACTTTTTCAATCTCTTCATTTGAGATGGGTTTATTAAGTTATTTTACTTCTCTTTGTGATAGTTTTGGTGGGTAACGTGATTCTAGCACTTTGACCATTTCCTCTAGGTTTTCCAATTTATTAGAATACAGTTTTTCATAGTATTCTGTTATGATTCTTTTAATTTTGGATGGGTCTATTGTGACATCTTCAGTCTCTTTTCTTATCTGGATTATTTGTTTCCTTTCCTGTTTTTCTTTCATAAGTTTGGCCAGTGGTTTGTCAATTTTGTTGATCTTTTCATAGAACCAGCATTTGGTTTTGTTAGTTCTTTCAATTGTTTTTCTATTCTCTAATTCATTTAGTTCTGCCCTACTTTGTTAATCTGCTTTCTTCTGGTGCTGAAGGAGTTCTTTTGTTGTTCTCCTTATATTTGTTCAAATTGTAGGGTTAATTCTTTGATTTGGGCCTTTTCTTCATTTTGGATGTGTGCATTTATTGAGAGAAGCTGACATCTGAGCACTGCTTTTGTTGTATTACATAGGTTGTGGTAGGATACGTTTTCATTCTTTATTGAAATTGTAAAATTTTTTATTGCATCCTTGTTTTTTTCTATAACCCCTGAATTTTTGAGCAAGATATTGTTCAGTTTCCAAGAGTTTGATTGCTACCTGTTTTTTTTTCTGCTTCTGGTTTCAACTTTTATGACTTTACTGTCTGAGAAAACACTTTGCCATGTTTCAGTGTTTGGGATTTTGTTGAGAATTGCTTTATGGCCTAATACACTGCCTATTCTGGAGAATGTTCCACATGAATTGGAAAAAAAGATGTATTTGTCTGCTGTTGGGTGGAGAGTTATGTAAACAGCAGTCAAGTTGAGTTAGTTGATTGTTGGCGATATGTCTTCTGTATCTTTATTGAGCTTCTTATTGGGTGTTCTGTCCATTACTGAAAGTGTAATGTTGAGGTCTACTACTATTATTGTGGACCAATCTATCTCACTTTTCAATGTTGTCAGTATTCATTTGATATATTTAGAAATTCCACTATTGGGTGAGTAAATATTTAATACTGTTATATCCATATGCATTGATCCTTTAAGCAACATGTAGTGACCACCCTTGTCCACGATGGTGCATTTTACTTTTAAGTCTATTTTATTTGAGACTAATAGGGCCACTCCTGCTCCTTTCATGTTGTTAGCTTGGTATATATTTTCAGTCCTTTGAGTTTCAGAACGCTGTTGTGATTTATTTCTTAGGTTATTGCAATCTAACATACACATTTATATGTATGTATTTTAGTTTCGTTTTGACTGTTGAAGTAGTCTAGTTGTTTGAGCTAGATTGGTTACTGAAGCCTTAATAATTCTGATGCCGTCATCTGATGGTTGAAACAATGATTGCACTGAGAAACGTAGCAGGAATTTCTTGCTCAGGGGAGCTGTTGGAACCCTTCTTTCAGCCTTCCCCTTGCATCCCTCCGGAGGTGCAGGTGACAAGCTCAGGGTACACATGAAAATACTCCATTTCTGGCCCATGTAGTGCTCTATAATTTAGAGTTGGTTGTACAGCAGAGAAGGGAGAGGGAAAAGGCTTAGTATAGAGAGTGCATTCAGTGTGTAGAAAAGGTTTGAGTCTTCAGAGTTGATGAGCACTTAGCTTGTGATGCTCCAGTGAACTCCCTCTGTGGCTTTGTAGGTGCAGCAATCTGCAGCTCAGAGGAGCCAGTGGAACTTGTCTTCTACGCTTTATTTCCTTTCTGAGTTGTAGAGAAAAGCTCAGGGCACACAAGTAAAATGTTCCACTTTACTTGGGTAGAGCACCAGAATTTAGCATCTGGTGTGAAGAATAGAAGGTAGGTGGGAAAGGCTGGGAAGAGGGGGAGAAATCAGCTTGTAGGAAAGGATTGAGCCCTGAAGATTCGTAAGCACTTAGCTTGAGACAATCCAGTGGAACTCACCTGGGGTTCTGTAGGTGCAGCAATCTATAACTCAGGGAGAGCCAGTAGACTTTTCTTCTACCTCTTCCTGGAGCCTTCTTTTTTGCCAATGCCTTCAGTGCAGCTATGACTTCCTCCTTCACTACCATTGGTTCCTGATCTTATGTTGCTCCTTGAAATGACTGAATGTCCATCAGTTCTTTCTGGTATAATGACTTTGTACATTCTTCTTTCCATCTTTTTTCGATGCTTCCTGAGTCATTCAATATTTTCTCTGTAGAATCCTCCACTGTTGCAACTCAAGGTTTGGATTTTTTTTCAGTTCTATTATCTTGGGTAATACAGGGCATGTTCTTCCCTTTTAGTTTTCAGTTTCCAGCTCCTTGTGTCATTACAATAGTTTGTCTTCTTCATCCAGTCTTTAAAATCTTCTATTCAGTTCTTTGACTTTATCATTCCTTCCTTTGTTTTAGCTGCTTGACATTCAAGAACAAGTTTCAGAGTTTCTTTTGACATCAATTTGGTATTTTCTTTCTTTTCTGTTTTTTTAATGGCATCTTGCTTTCTTCATGGATGATGTCTAGGAAGAAGGACCCAGCAGTCCATCGTCAGATATAGTGTCAGAAAATGAGCACCGCAGATCAGAAGACATTTAAAAGATGACTGGGAAAAAGCCGCTCCCTCCAAGTAGAGCCAACCTTAATGATGTGGATGGAGTGAAGCCTTTTTGAACTTTCATTTCCTGATGTAGAATGATTCAAAATGAAAAGAAACAGCTGCAAACATACATTAATAATCATAATGTGGAATGTACAAAGGATGAATGTAGGAAAATTGGAAGTCAGCAAAAATAAAATGGAATGCATAAACATCAGTATCCAAGGTGTTGTGAGCTGAAATAGACTGGTATTGGCTTCTTGAATCAGACAATAATATAGTCTACTTTGCTAGGAATGAAAACTTGCATTCATCATCAAAAAGAACATTTTGATAGCTGTCCTGTAGTACAATGCTGTCAGTGACAGGATAATGTCCATATGCCTACCACGTAGGGCAGTTAATATGAATATTATTCAACTTAATACACCAACTAGTAAGGCCAGAGATGAAGAAATTAAAGATTTTTACCAGCTTTTGCAGTCCACAATTGATTAAACATGCATTCAGCATACACTGATAATTACTGGTGATTGGAATGCAGAAGTTGGAAACAAGGAAGGACTGATGAGAAGACCAATGAATTCTTCGTTGCAAATACCTTTTTTTCACCAACACAGATGGCAACAATACACATGGGCTTTGCCAGATGGAATACACAGGAATCAGACTGACACATCTGTGGAAAGAGACAATGGAGAAGCTCAGTATTGGTAGTCAGAACAAGACCTGGTGCTGAATGCAGCATAGACCACGTCGCTCATACACAAGTTTAAATAGAAACTGAAGAAAATTGGCCTCCTTGAACCTTCCAAACTTTCAGCCTTGATATTTTTAGACTTGAGGGTGTCCTTAACCTCCACTGCAGCAATCTTCTCTTTTTGATCTGGCTCACAGCTTGATGTAGAGTTGGCATTACCTACCCAAGATTATCCTTGATTATCACTTCCTCAGTGTCAGCATTTCACCTATTATAAGGGTTAATACAATTGAATCCACTGATATTCCTTGGAAATTCTACAAAATTTGACAGTTCAGTCTACAAAGTTAAGTGTTGAAGTTAATTGTTGAATATCACTATAGTCACCTTTGAAGTACTCCTCTTAGGAAGCTATGCACTGATGCCAGTGTCTAGTCCACCCTTCAGAGAAATTTTGGAACTCTTTCTGGAATGGTCGCTGTGCACTATGGTACAGTGGCAAGTTCACAAACTTAATTGTGTAGTTGTCTGTAAGAGAGTTTTTAGCTGGTAAACAAATAATGGTGTTTGAACACCCTCCCTACTCACCTGGTCCAGCCCCCAATGACTTTTTTCCTTACCTGAAGATAAAGGAAATATTGAATGTATGGCATTTTAATGACATCCAGAATATCAAGGGCAATACAAAGACACCTCTTATGGCCATTCCAGCAAAAGAGTAGCAAAATTGATTTGAAGGGAAGACTAGGCACTGGTGCACAGTTTCCCAGGGGGATTACTTCAAAGGTAACCATAGTGATACTTGGCAATGAGGTATGTTGCACTTTTTCTAGGATGAGTCCATGACCTTAACTGACAGTCCTCGTACATGGCAATTCTACTTGTTTTGAGTTGGAATCAACTTGATAATAATGAGTTTGGGCTTTCTTTTTTTCCAGCGGAAGTAAGTCAACTGAAAATTTTGACCAAACAGTCATTGTTTATATAAATATTTTGGATATATTTGGAATCTTACATTTGAATTTGGGCAAATCCAAAGATGCAAGAGTATATACTTCAAATTAATTCATGAAGGTGTATTATAAAAGCTCAATTTAGAGTATAAGACCCACTCAAATTTCTTCTCTTTAAGCCTTCTTGACACATTCCAGGAAACCACTGAAAATAGACAACTCATTATGAATCTCAATAAATAAAGCTTCTCTCTAATCTGTGCTTTGTTCCATAATGTGATGGGGGTTCTAAAAGCCTCTCTGTTATGCAGTAGGAATAAAAAAAACCACTGACGTTGACTCAGGTCTGACTCATAGTGACTCTATGTGTCACAGTAGAACTGCCATGTAGAGTTCCCAAGAAGCACCTGGAGGATTTGAAACAAAAGATCAGCAGATGTAGCACTTAACCCACTACACCACCAGGACGTCCATGCAATAGGAATAATAATTGTACAAAATGTCACGGAAACAGAAAATTAAGTAGAACAGGTACTAGCCTTCAAGGGGTTTTATGAAAACATGAATTTTTTAGATGAAAATTTCAGAAAGATCTCTTTGTTTATGCCTTTCCATGAGTTTCTTCATGTGCCTTAGTGTAATCCAGGCTGTGAAAGCCATGCATTGGAAAAAAAAATTTTTTTAGATTTATTTTCCAAACAATGGAATCTGTTTTAATGAAAATTTTCTCATCATTTGTTGAAGCTAGTGTTCTCTAAAGCTTTTTTGGGGGGAATGTCAAAATAACCATTGCCAGCGAGTTTGAGAAATTTGCTTTAAAAGGTACAAAATTAGAAAATAAATGTACATATAGTTCAGTGTACTTCTTTATCAGACCTTTTTTATTTTACAGACACTCAGCATAAATCCGGGGACTTCCTTTGCTTACTTTCTGCTGTTTGAAAGACAGAAAGAAAGTTTTCATGATGTATGCTGTGATGCCTATGGGTGAGAATCAATAGCAAGTCTGTGTGCAAGCTTGAATCAACAGAGAAGCCTTTTTTATGTCAACTCCTGATTGATCCATGTATCAAGGAATTCTTGTGGACTTAAGGCTAAAGGGTTCTTTTAGAATTTTTAAAACTTTCTATGCAACCTTGGTTGAAACTTCAAACATCCTACTTCCGAAGAAAATGAGTTACCATAGTTTAGGGAATGAGATCCTGTGTTCTTCCCTTGGGGCCAGATAGTAAACTTCTCTGGCTTCTTAGTGGTTCTAACTGAGCTGCCTCACTGCAGTGTCTTCTGTTATCCAACTCTAATCACATGTCTGCTCTGAGAAGAAGGGCCCTAGCCCAAGTTGACAGAGAAGCACAGTGTGTTAGGTTCTGCCAGCCTTCTTCCTCACCTCTCATAGTGATCTCCCTTACCCACAGCCTGACCTTATGTTTCAAATTGATATTCTTGCTACTGCAGAATACCTTGTCTTGTGATCTCTGCAATGCATCCATGCAAGCCAGCTCATCCTTTCTCTGTGCTAAGCTTTGATAAACGTATCTCACACGGCTACCTCTCTTTGGAGAAACTATTGTTGCCACCTGATTTATGCAGAGATGTGTAATGGATTTTTTGATCTGTGATTCTTAAGGGATGTGCAGCAAAGAAACATAAACCATCTGGGTGATTATAAAATGATCATAAAAAGCATTGTACATATAGAAGTCTTCAAAATTGTAGCTTTCTTGGAGCTGTTCAGTGTCATTTCATAAGTGGGTGCCATCCCGCAGACCACCAAGCCATGTAGATATGCAAAACAAGTATGCAGTGCAGTTAGAGCCAGCAGAGATCAAGTGGGTGATATTAATCAGAACATCAGTGCCTTCATTCTCTTCTGTGGAAGTCATAGAAGAGGAGATGTGTTATCTGATCTGGAAACTATTATCACAGTCATAGTTGTAAGAAGAGTGTCAAAGACTATAATTGGCTGCTCACATTTAGTGATTCATCAAAGGTACATAAACATGAATCCATTGTAGTCACAACATATAGATGTAAAAGGATGTGGCTTTTCATAGAATTCTTAATCACAAAGGAAGTAAGCAAGAGAGGTTGCCCCCACTCCTCCCCTATACAGAAGAAACCGTTTGAACCGTAATTACCAATTAGTTGAGCTGTGTGTTATATTTTGACATATTGAAGAAGTATTCCTGCATCAAATATGTTATAACATGTATTCATCTTGAAAGTGTGGGTGAGCAAATACACGCATGCCTGGGGAAATGGATGACATTGCAAGTGATTAGAATCTTCATTTCCTCAAAGAAGTCAGTCATAAGCCACAAGAGCAGGACACCTTTCATACTTCACTCTAATGGGATGTGTAGATGTGTGTGTAATTCCATTCAATGTGTTACAGATATAGTTATCTACTTGTATAGGGAAAGACAGTTTAACTAGAACTGTGCTATTCAGTGGAAACCCTGGTGGGATAGTGGTTAAGTGCTACATCTACTAACAAAAAGTGCGGCAGCTCAGATCAACCAGTTGCTCCTTGGAAACTCTATGGAGGAATTCAACTCTGTCCTATAGGGTCACTAGGAGTCAGAATCAACTCAACAGCAATGGGTTGGGGGCTGTTCAGTATGATAGCCCAGACTAGCTACATTTGGCTATTTAAATTAAAGAAAATTATGTGAAATAAAATCTTAACTTCTCAGTTATACTGTCATATTTCAAATATTCATTAACCATGTGTGGCCTGTCGAGTCAATTCTGGCTTATACCAATACTGTAGCACAGAGTAGCACTGTCCCATAGAGTTTCCAGACAGCAGCTAGTGGATTCAGCCTGTCAGCCTTTTGGTTCACAGCTGAACTTTCAACCACTGCAACAAAAGGGTTCCCATTTGTGACTAAATCCAGTGCCATGGAGTCAATTCCAACTCATGGTGAACCTATAGAACAAAGTAGAACTGCCCCCATAGAGTTCCTGAGGAGCTGGCAAATTTGAACTGCTGAACTTTTGGTTAGCAGCCATAGCACTTGACCACTATACCACCCTCACATTGAACAACCTAGTTATGGAATGTTTTCCTCACCAGAGAAAATTTTGTTGAACAGTACTGTACTAAATGTTTAGAGGGTACTCATGATTTTATTTCAAGGACTTTTTATCACCTCGGATTTTTTATGTGTTTGAGTTTAACATACTTTACAGTATTATTATGGTTTGCTTTCAGCCATTGCCCTGGGACCTACAGATGGTAAGAGCACTAAGAATTCCGTGTTTTGTTATTTCTTGATCCCTAAAAGTCTGATAAGGCTATTAGTCAGAACTGAATCCTAGGCAATGGGTTTTTTGTTTGTTTGTTTGTTTTGTTTTGTTGTATTTTTAGTAGTAATGTAGTCTCCCAGGACAGTCATGATTCCTTTGCATTTTCCCCTGGTATTAGTAGAATCTAGAAACAATAATGAAGAAGAGTGCTAATGGGCCAGACTTGTGGGTGGCCAATGGTCAAGAGTTTGGAATTGTAAAACTTTATGCTTGTTTTGTGGTTATTGGTGGCTAGAAGAGATGTTCGCTGTGAAAAGCATGTACTTCAGAGGTTATTTTTACAAAAAGTATAGATGAGAACATATAAAGAATGGGTAACTCTGCACACAAAGCAAGCAAGTTTTTTGCTGTTACGTTAAAAGAAAACAAACAGAAAAAACCCTCATCAGTAAGAATTTAAATTTTACAACTGCACAGCCTTGAGTTTGCCAGGCTCTGTTACTTATAGGCTTGTGACTTAGCAATTTCTCTAAACCTCACTTTTCCTCATCTGGCAAATAAAGGTAATGACAATCTACTTTATAGGGCTGAGGAATAAACAAGTCAATCTTTGTAAAGCATTTAAGTATGGGTTAAATGTCTGGCATGTGTCAATAAATGGTAGGTATTAATATTCATATTTACTTAGCTGATCTGATATGTGGAAACTCTGGTGGCATGGTGGTTAAATGCTATGCCTGCAAACCAAACAGTCAGAGTCTGAATCTGCCAGGTGCTCATTGGAAACTCTATGGAGCAGTTCTACTCTGTCATACAGGTTTGCCATGAGTCAGGATCAACTTGACGGCACTGGGTCTGGCTTTTGGTTTAATCTGACGTGCAAGGATAATAACTTTCAAAATAGAATAGAGACACAAACAGATCTTGGCTGTGGCAGCATCTGTGCTATGAAATCAGGAGATGGACCACATCCATATAAAACCACGCATCTTTTGGGGTAGGACTTTTGTCTGCCCTATTTTAGAAAAGCCCTGGATTGTGGTATGAGAACTAGTTTCGTCTCTTCTTCTTACTTCATAAGAGGCAGCAACAGGAAAGTTTAGTACATCTAGCTATTCATGGGTCTGGTCTTTGGAAGTAATATTCTGTTTTAAGGTGACTGTCCCCTTCCCACTGTAGGACCGTGTTTGCTCTACACTGTTTAACATCCCTGAGGTCAAGAGACACTCTCATTATTAGTCAACAGTGCCAATGATGAGGTGATATCCTATGTAGTGAGTTGTTTTTACTTGTGTAATCACAAAAAGTGACAATTTAATTCAAGCTTCAATGTTGCATATTCTTGGAAGTTAAGGAAATGATAATTTATGGTATTCTCAATATTTCATATCTTTAGTTGGAATCGTAACACATTTCCCTTCCCCAGCTGTGGAGTGTGTAGAAAGGGTGAGGATAGCATCTAGGAGACAGAACTTTCAAGGACAGATCTGCTAGGAACAGTAACAATAACCAGATTACAAATAACAGTTCTCCGCATATAATCACTTACAGATCTTGATCATCTCAGTTTCCCAATGCTTTTTTCTTGGTGAAGAAAATAGCTTTGGGGTTGCCATTATAATAGCAGGAGAATTTGACACCAGGCAGTCAGAGTGCTTAATAAAAAGATCACTCTCCACCCAAGTGCCTACAGTGAGGCAGAACCAAGTGTGGGATGAGTCTTGTGAAAACTGTATTCAGATATTGTGTCACAGGATGTAATATCATGTAATTTTATGGCATTGTAGTGCTGTTAGGCTTGTTTGATTATTGGAAACCTTGTATTTAAGTTTTCTAAAGAGCTGATAAGCTAATGTAAATATCATTGTTGATGCTAGAAAATGACAGAGGCTTTCTTTGTGCTTCATTTGTGCCTTTCCTGTAGTCGTCTTAAACAGTGTTGACACAAAACTCATCCTTTTGCAGAACCAGTTGTTGGGTTTAAAATTTAACCCCAAGCTAGGTAAAAAGCCATAGATTTCAGCAGTGTGTTCACTTTGGACACCTGGCAAATTTAATGTTCTTGTTACTTTTCTTCTTTTAAATGCGTGTAGACAAGCGATGATTTGGTACAACCAGTAGATAAACTTCTAGAAATTTCTGAATTTTTTTTCAGTTAATATGCTTTACATACATGCCATATTGTCTAGAATAAGGTATGTCTAACGACATTCTTGTCACAGACTTAACCTTAAGTCATTTAGTTTAACCATTTTCTGGTTTTGTTTAACTGGAGCTATGCTACTGAAGAGCTTTATGGTTCTCATAAATTTTAACCATGATCTATTTCATCTTATTTTTTTCCCCTTGCTATTATGCATGCTCTAAAGACTGACTCTTCAACGAATACTTCCCTGTGTATCCTGATTATGGAGAAAACTCCAGACAGTGATTTGGTCAAAGAAATTCAAAGATCTCAAACTGACCTGGGTGCAATTACTTGAGGCCCAGATACTAGTGTGGATGGTGTCATCCAGGAAATCAGCCAATGTAGGTCTCAGGAATACACTACATGTATGTATGAAGCAGATTAACCAGTGAGATTATCAACTGGAGACCTTTCTTCTGCTCACTGCCTAGCCCCATTAGATGGAGATAAACAGCTGTCCCTAAAATTTGATCCTCAGGCTGGATTTGTCATAGATGCTTTATGGAGTTGGAACAGTCTTACAAATCTTCACTAGAGCCAGAGATGCCAGTCATGGAAACTGATAGTCTGTTCAAAGAAAATCATGAAAAAATGAAACAGGCAGAAGAAGAAGAAAAGAAATAATGATAGAAGAATCTGTGTAGGTAGTTGTGGAAACATGTAAAGGTAGACATTAGAGCTGTTAATATGAAGGCATTAGAAAGTACAAAGGAATACGAGGAGAAGCCTTGTGAAAACAGAGGAAACTGAATAGTAGACTTTTTGAAACAGTGGAAAAGCAAGACCAAAGATATTAAATGATAGGATGCTAGTAATAATAAATAATTGTGACATTATAGAGGCATCTGAAGCCCTGGTGGCATAGTAATTAAGTGCTACAGCTGCTAACCAAAAGGTCAGCAGTTCAAATTTGCCAGGTGTTCCTTGGAAACTCTATGGGGCAGTTCTACTCACTGTCTTGTAGGGTCACTGTGAGTCACAACCAACTTGACAGCAGTGAGGCTGGTTTTTTTTTTTTTTCTGAAGCTAAACCTGTGAGACACACAGATACCTTAGACCCACCTCCCCAGACATATTCTGTGCCTAATATTAAAGATGCCAGCTCTGAGGGATGTAATTTAGGTGGAAAAGACATAAAGAAAAATATAATATCTCCTTCAAACCATGATATGTCTTGCAGCATAGGGCGATGCTGATACTGAGGAAATTCAGTGTTAGTCTGTGTTATATGTTCCTGAATGTGGCAGCAATGAAAATTAGGCTGTAGTTTTATCAGTAAATCATCAAATGGCAGCTCAGTCTAAGGCTGATCTTAATTCTTCTCCTGTAGCTAATGAAAACAGATGAGACTGGTGTTCTTGTACAGCAAAAGATTCATTAATATAATGGTCTGAAAGTACAGTGACTGGGAACTGTAGTCATACCACTAACTTGCCAGGAATTGTAAGTTGGGGAAAAGACGCAGGTCAGATCTAGTGGCAAAGCTTGGATGCTGCAGTGGCTAAGAATACAGTCAGACTCCCCAGTCTACCCGATGGCCAAGCCAATGGCTCTACCAGTTTCCCAGACTCTATTAACCATTTATCTGTCAGAGATTTAGGAAACTTAGACAACTTCTGGCAACATTTAGACATAGCTGAGAACAAGAGCTGGAGGTGGACTTAATAGCAGCTGTATGTAGGAAACAAGCTATTTCTAGCTGCTAGGAACAAAGCCAAGAGACAGCCACACCATTGGTTCTTGGAACCTCCTGGAATACTAGCCCTCTATGGTGGCACAGTGGGTTAAGTGCAATGTCTGCTAACCAAAAGGTTAGCAGTACAAATCCACCAGGCCCTTCTTGAAAACTCTATGGGGCAGTTCTACTCTGACCCCTAGGGTCTCTATGAGTCTGATCTGACTTGAAGGCAGTCATTTTTCATTCCCCAAGACAGTGACACCAACAATTCAGATTTATCTGAAGATGAAATTGCTAACCAAAGATATGGGTTGTTGCAACCAAGAAACAGAGACTCTGAGATGAGGTACCTACCCTAATACTTAGCATAGACTAACCAGACTTCTATAGGGTCTGTTTTTCCTGATGTCTCTCACATACTTCAGTATCCATCACTTGTCTTCTCTGAGGCCTGCTTAATTCCCTTAGCAGAATGGCATATACCTTTTGAAATCTGTGCAAACCAAATACAAATAGATTGAGCAAGCAAGAAAGAATGATCATGTTGGAAACTAATGAAGTCTACTTTACTCTTCTGTTACTGACTACTTTCTACTTTCATTTTTACAGCTCAAGAAATAAAAATATACTATCCCAACTGCAGAGCAGAGGAATTTACTGTGTTTCTAGTGGTTTTTCTCTACTAAGATGACATGAACAGTTTCCACCCAGGCCTGTGGAAACTGTGGAATCTCATCCTTGCTGTTCATCATAGAGAAGGGTAACAGAAACACTGGGAAAACTTCTAAATTCTATCAGTGGCCTGAGAAGAAAAGAGGTGTTTAGTCTCTGCTGATTCTGTACTATTGTCACCTCTTTTTTTTTATTGTCACCTCTTTACTAAGGAAGTAAGTTTTAAATAGCACTGATACACACGCCAGCAACAACTGCAAAATAATTCTGCTCTTTTTTCGTTCAGCTTATTTTTATTTATATAACACAGTGTGGCTTTTTGCATTTCTTACAGGCTTTTGTTCATACCAGTCTTTTGCATTATTTTAAATTTGTGGTGGTATTTCCTTTCCAACTTGACCAATGGGCTTTGACTTATACAAGGAAAGAAAAAAAACCCACTGATTTCCGTTTCTGTTTAGGTTGCTGGTGGTTGATTTAAGGGAGTTATACTGATAAGATATCGATTTGTTGGCAAGACCTTCTTGTTGAAAATGATGGCATTTTAAAATATGGGCCACTGTGCCAATAGTACTGCATAATGATTAAGAGTATAGCATACATCCAGACTCCGTGACTTACAAACCGAATGCAAACAGTAATAGTAACAACATTATAGGATTATTGCCACGATTAAATGAGACAATGTGAGGATGGCCAATTAAGTCCCCAAATTCACCCTAGAAAAAGTGCTACGTACCTCATTGCTGAATATCACTGTGGTCACTGTCATGGATTGAATTGTGCCCCCCCAAAAATGTATGCGTTCATTTGACTTGGTTAGGAGTCCCAATATGGTGCCATTCCTCTCATGTGTTGTGAATCCTTCATCTGTGAGACTGATCATTGGAGAATGGTCTTCAGCTGTGTTAGTGAGGCAGGTCTCAAGGTACAACCGTGTGGGTTATCAGGTAGAGACGTGAGGCGAGGAAGCTGGGAACCTCATACCGCCAAGAGAGAAGTAGCAAGAGCAGAGCATGTCCTTTGGGCTCAAGGTTCCTGTGCTGAGATGCTTTCACTGGATTTGGACTCAGCCTACTGGCCTGTCATAAACTCTCTTACCTTACAACTTATTAAGGGATTTGCAGCTTACCGGACTGTGACAATAAAAGCTTCTCCTTGGGAAGCCTTCCACTCATGGTATTTTATGTTAGAGCAGTACCAGGTGACTAAGACAGTCACCTTCAAAGTGTTCCCCTTGAGAAGCTATGCATTGTTGCCAGTGCCTAGTCCACCCTTCAAGCAATTTTGGAACTCTTTTTCTGAAATGGCCATCAGTACCGTCATTGTATTACCCTTGATGTCCTGAATGTCATCAAAATATCTTCCTTTCAATATTTCCTTTATCTTTGGGTAAATAAAAAAGTTACTAGTGGCCAGATCAGTTTAGTAGAGAGAGTGTTACAATACAGTTATTTATTTACTGGCTAAAATCTCCTTTACAGACAACAATACAATTAAGTTTGTGAACTTGCCACTGCACCACTGTACACAATGTCTGTTCCAGAAAATTTCTTTGAAGGGTGAACTAGGCACTGGTGTCAGTACATAGATTCCCAAGAGGAGGATTTTGAAGGTGATTGTAGTGATATTCAACAATGAGGTATGTAGTGCTTAGAACAAGTAAGTTTGTGGACTTAACTGCAAAACCCTGTGCATGCAGAGCACTTAGCCTGGTAGTCAAACACATACCAAGTGTTTCATGATTGTATTTACCTATTATTATCAGCTACACCATGAGTGTCTTTTCTTTATTTCTTTTTAACAATATAGCTGGAACATTACATAATTGATGGAAACCCTGGTAGTGTAGTGGTTAAGTGCTACAGTTGCTAACCAAAGGGTCAGTAGTTCAAGTAATTTATACTCTTATTTTCTCCCCAATTCCCAGCACCAGGATACATCATTATACACAATGTAGACAGACCAGAGTTTGATCTCTAACTTGGTAAGTTGATCTTGATTTGTGCTTTGGGGATGTTGCTAACCACCACTGCATGTTCTAACGTAACCTGATCATTCTAAATTGTCTAGAACTTGCATATCCAGAATGTGGTTGCTCTAGCTCCCACTTTTCTAGAAAATAGAGGGAGACCTTCTGTAAAAATTTCTTTGTGACTTATAATTTTCATTGATTATATTTGTAGACATCATGATCCCAGCAAAAAGCAAGATCTTGTAAATGTTAACTTCAGTGGAGTACAGTAAAATCATAACTTACATGGATATTTCCATGTTGCTAATAGTTATCCCTTTCAGCAGAAAGGTTGGTTCATTGACTCTACCCAAAGTAACTCAGAGAAAAGGCCGTTTTATTTATTTAGGAAAAAACCACCCATTGAAAACCCATGGAGCACGGACCTACTCTGACACACATGATGTTGCCATGAGTTGGAATTGACTCCACTGGTTTATAGCTTAATCTAAAAGAAAATGAAGATGCCTCAAGAATTCATTCCTCAAAATAAGATCCTTTCTTTTTCTTTAACGTAGAGCTACTTATTTCTCATCAAATCACTTGTTTTTGTGAGTTACAGAATTAGTGCAGAGTACAAGTTGGATATGACTCAATGGCAATTTTTTAAAAAAGGAACTAGAGACAGCAAACCAAAGAAAAACCATACCTGAGCTGCCTCTTACTAATAGTACCCCTTTGTTTCAGATGTTCTCTGAAACCCTCTGTGTCCCATGGGGTTGTCAATGGCTGTGACCTTTCAGAATTACATCACCAGGTCTTTCTTCCACAGTACCTCTGCCAATCTTTCAGTTAATAGCCAAGAGCTTAAACATTTGTGCCACTAAAGGACTTCTGTAAAGACATTAACTGAGCTTAAAATAGTGCATGTGATACCTAATTTGCTGCTGAGAAGAAAGAACAGTTTAGCTAGGGGTTGTGTAGAAAGCTCCAAGAGTTACTGTTGTGTTACTAGATCAGTCTTGTTTCTTACCAGATCAGTCTTGTTAGCCTGGGGAATCCTTTAAGCAGCAGTTTTCTAGTAAAGTCAAATAAAGAGATCTTTTTTTATGATTGCATGAAAATATACATTCCAATATAAATTTGCATGCTGACCTATAACCAGCTTTCACTGCTCTCCCTGCATGGTGACAGCACACTTTGAATGAAGAGATCTTAAGGAAAATCAGTGATAACTGCTGAGGATTTTCACTCTTTGAGGATTAGTTGACAAAGATTATTTGTAGCTCACTGGTTTTCTCAAAGGGGTAGTATAAGATTATCCCAACTCTTAACTTTCACACTAGAACCTGAATTAATGAAGAAAGTGGGATGATTTATCTTTGCTTTGGGTTCAGTTGGGACAGGAGCTTAAATGAATGGAATTTTTCTTTTTAGTATTACTTTCTTTCGAACTCAAGAATTTTGATCTCAGAAGTCTGTCTTTAGGGTTAATTTGGTATTTTTGCAAAGGCTAATTTGTCTCTAATACTTTATGAACAAACAGATCACTGTATTTTTGCCTTTCGGCTAACAAGGTGAAAGGCAGAAGCTTCATGGTCTTCAAATAAAGATTTAAATAGATAAAAATACACATTCTATGAATGTTAATAATGTAGCCAGAGAGATGCAAGCCTCACATTTAGTAATTTTTCTCAGCCTGGGAGAGGGAGGTAAGGGTTATAAAGGTATTAGAGAATGAGTTTTTATTACAGATTGTGAAGTGGTTATGAAAAATTGAGAAACACTCATATAAAAGGAAAAGCCACTGGTCATAATTAACTGAACTTGCACCCATTATTTGACAATATAGGCATAGGATCCAGTGGTTTTTAATTTCCTCTGAAGGTTCCTCCTGCATCCGTAGTGGATTCTAGAACCTCTCATGCTTGTCCTTTTATACCCTTGATATGTGTTCTCTGAAATAGACATCTTGAACCATCTTTCCATTTGGGAACTTGCCTTTATCAAGTCCAGCATTACAAATGCTACCAACAATGGCCCTGATGTATGAGGGACTAGGAAATCACAGTGAACTTGAGTCTCTATATGAGTTGTGTTTATATGAGATCTCCCTAGGAGCAGGAAACTTTTCCGGCATTTGACTCGTTGACAGTTCTGAACAAAGTAGAGGTTGCAATCTATGGTCAGCTACACATTTTCCTTGCCTGTGTCTTGTGGTGCCCGAAGACAGTTCTTTAATATAAGTATTCTGAGTTGCCTCCATGGCCCTCCCTTTGACAGTTTTCAATCCTGAGTTCTCCGAAGGCTGCAGAAGCTGGACTATAAGACAAATGCCATTTTGGAATGTGACTAGATCCTCAACTCTGCTCTTCCAACTTCTGTATCTTCTCTTTCTCTACATTGACTTAATCACATCCTGTCAAACAGGCTGGAAAATGTGCTTGATTGCTACACCACCCTTTTTTATTTTTTGATCTAAAGGAAAAATTCTACTTTTGAGTCTCAAACTTTGTGGCTTCCTGTTGCCACTAAATAAATGTAAATAATGTGCCTCTCCTATCAGCATACAATGATTGCTACTGAAGCAAGCAATAGGGTATCATTACTTATATTCCATGGTTTAGTTTGGTATAAACACATTTCCAGTTATTTGTCAAGGAAGACATCTTGTAGTGGGGGAAAAAATGGTTGAAGCAGGACAGAATTCTGACAGGGCTATTTTAGGCCTCTCCATGAGATGTCTGCATGAGAAGAAGGAATACACAGAGATATTATACTATACAGAACTGATCATTGTTCAGCAATTTGAAGAGGTAGCATGTGATCAGGAATTGACAGTAATGAAGGAAGAAGTCAAAGCTGCACTGAAGACATAGGAGAAAAAGAAGGCTCCAGAAATTGGTGGAATATCAATTGAGGTATTTCATCAAACAGATACAGCACTGGGAGCACTCACTCATCTACACCAAGAAATGTGGGAGACAGCTACCTGGCCAGCTGACTGGAAGCGATCTGTCTTTATGCCCATTCGAAAGAAAGGTCATCCAACTGAATGCAGAAATTATCAAACGATGTCATTAATATCACATACAAATAAAAATTTGCTCAAAATCATTCAAAAGTGACTGCAACTTGTACTGATAGGGAACTGCAGGATTCAGAAAAGGATGTGGAACCAGGGACATCATTGCTGATGTCAGATGGATCCTGACTGAAAGCAGAGAATTCCAGAAAGATGTTTACCTGTGTTTCATTGACTGTGCAATGGCATTTGACTGTGTGGATCATAACAAATTGTGGCTAGCATTGTGGAGAATAGAAATTCTAAAACACTTAATTTTGCTCTTAAGGAATCTGTACGTGGATCAAAAGACAGTCATGCACATGGAACAAGGAGACACTGCATGATTTAAAGTCAGAGAATGTATGCATCAGGTTTATATCCATTCACTACACTTTTTCAATCAGTATGTTGAGCAAATAATCTGAGAAACTGGGTTACATGAAGAACAACAAGAGATCAGGATTGGAGGAAGACTTATTATGCATTACGCAGATGACACCACCTTACCTGCTGAAAGTGAAGACAACTTGAAGCTCTTACTGATGAAGATCAAGGACCAGTCTTCAGTATGGATTACACCTCAACATCAAGGAAACAGAAATCTTCACAACTAGACCAGTACACAACGTTGTAATAAATGGAGAAAGAATTGAGGTTGTCAGGGATTTCGTTTCACTTATTTCTACAATCACTACCCATGGAAACAGCAGTCAAGAAATCAAAAGACACATGGCATTGGGAAAACCTGCCACAAATTACTTTTTCAAAGCGTTGAAAAAGATGTCACCTGTAAGACTAAAGTATGCCTGACCTAAACCATGATATTTTCAATCATATCACAGGCATGTGAAAGCTGGACAGTGAACTAACAAGGTAGAAGAAGAATTGATGCCTTTGAATTGTGGTGTTGGAAAAGAATATTGAATGTATCATGAAGTGTCAAAAGAACAAACAGATCTGTTCTGGAAAAAGTACATCCAGAATGCTCATTGGAAGCAAAGATGTCAAGACTATATCTTACATACTTTGGGCATGTTGTCAGGAGAGATCAGGCCTGGGAGAAATACATCATACCTGGTAAGGTGAAGGGTAAGTTAAAAAGAGGGGACCCTCAATGAGATGTATTGACACAGTGTCTGCAACAAACGGCTTAAGCACAAAAGCACGAAAGCAGCTGAGCACATAGCATAAGACTGGACAGTGTATCATTCTGTTGAGCATAGAGTTGCTATGAGTCAGACTCAACTCAATGGCACCTAACAACAGCAACATGAAATATTACTCACAGTTTTTCTATTTTTTTTACTCTATCTCTACAAAATGTTGCAATTTTAGACTATTTTGCAAGGAATAGAAGCATTTCTTCAATTTCTAAATTTGTGTTGCCAATTTTACAGACAAGCCTGCTATTGTGGCTCATCCTTCTTCACCACTCAGTGAGCTACACTTACTCTCTGGAGTTTAAGTCAGTTGTTACAGTGCTACATTGTAATATGGGGTGTGGTGTTAGGACATGTGGGGACATACTCAGTCCTGCCTCTTCTTTATATTATAATGTCAATTTCATATGTTCAGCGGGGAAATTGTAGTCACCTGTGAAATATTCCTAGTATTCTTGCCTTACATAAAACTTCAAAATTTCTTCAGAATTTCAAGAAACAAGAAACAGATGCAGATGTTTTCTTCTTTTTATCTTTGCACTTTTAAATATACAGCAGTGCATTTATTTGACTCCTGCTTTGAAGCTTCTTTTGACTTCTCATATGGCTTCAGATTTTCTCTGCTGTGCAGACAGGGAACAGAAACTGGTAATAGATTACTTGGTGATTTGCCAAATTAGCCTTCACGTCCTACTCTGTACAGGACACTGGATACTGAGCTCTCGTAGCAAATCACCTTGACTTCCGCAAATGCTATGATCATATCATGAGACCTTACAGTACTGCTCTGCTGCTCTGAATATGGTTCCATCATGAAAATTATTCTTTTTGTACAATAGAAGTGAAATTTTCTCCAATAAAAGACTTCTGAAGCCATACTAGAGTGTATTTTACTGCATTCTTTCTTGAAAATTGTGTCAGACTACCTTGTCAATGTTATAAAAGCCCTTATACATATGAAATTTCTTTGTGCACTTGTCTACCAATGTATTTTCTCATTGCATAATCTTCAAAAAGAAGGGTGATGTGATTGTGACATGTATGTCAGTGAAAGATCTGGTGGAGTATAAATTTTCTGTACTTACACTGTAACTTTTTAATCACCTCTCTATGAGTATTGTCAAGTGCATTGACTTAGGTGGATATACAGAAGTCATAGAGGTGTCTTTTGGTTACTTTGGAGCCCTGGTGGCATAGTGTTTAAAAACTTAGCTGCTTAACACAAGGTCAGCAGTTTGAACCCAAGAGTTGCTTCTTGGAAACGTTGTGTGGCAGTTCTATTCTGCCTATAAGGTCTAGATTAATTGGCAATTTTGTTTTTGTTTTTGGTTGCTTTTGATCAAGAGTCTGGTAAAAGCTAGTAATTTCTCCAAGGTGTTAATCAAGACTTCTTACTCCTTTGGCAAAATATTTCATAAATTTTTTAGAACTCAAGTGTTCTAATGGAAAATGATATTGGTGACCCTCTAGTGTCCATTCTTTTTATGAAACAGTCATGCTAAACAAATATGCTAATTTATAGTAATACAAATGGGAAAAGGGGGAACATTCTCAGTAGCTTTCATGACATGTAGTAACTGAGTGGTTTTTGATGCAGTTGTTTCATTTTTCCTAATTTAAAAAAGAGAACATTCTTGTACTAAGAGATTCTGGAGGCCACATTCAATATCTAATTGGAGTCAGGGTGATGTGTCTGTGTAGAAAGGTCACAGTAGAATGAAAAGACTTTTCTTTTATTCACATGATTAGGTAGGTGATACAAGAGAGAATTCTGCCCCATGGTTCTTTAAAGAATTAGTCGATCACATGAAGAAAACCAATTGCTCAGGATTTTGCAGAGGGAGAAAGGAGAAAGAGGGACTGACCTGCAAACGACAAGGCAATAGTAATAGTAGTGGCTACTTTCCGGGTAGCTGGGCCTCTTCCTCTCAGCCTTGGAGATGACTTCGTAGCTCTATAGTGACTGACTAATACAAGTGAATTTACTTCAGTATGAACGTTGGTTGACCTCTGGATATTTTGGTGTTGCACAAATCAACAGACTGGAGAGGTCACAGAATTGTGTGTCCGTGGTTGTTTCCTCATTCCAGCAGGCACATGTGCAAGCTCCTGGCATCTCTCTGTTTCTCTCTTTGCCTGCTAAATAGGGAAATAAGTAGTCAAAATGGTGCAACTAAGTAAAATGTGTAACCCAATGGTAAGTCTTTGCCTGATTTCAAGGGAAATGACAGTTCTTGATGATAGTAATACAGGAATCTTAGAGTCCATCGTTAGACTTTTCAATTCTGTGAAGGCCTATGATGACAATAGTGGGATTTTTATTATATTTTGGGGGGATTTATATTATATTTTATTATATTTTTATTATATTTTTGCCACATAGATTTAATAAAACTAGTTACCTATGGTATGACAAATAAACTCTTAATTGTCCAGTATGCTGTTGTGTCCTCTGTTTACATGTTGAATCTTTTTCCTTTAAACCCTGAAACAAATGTAGGCTGAATCTAGACAGGCTGTCTCCATAGAACCCAAAACAGAGGAACCCCAGTTGCTACCACACCCGTTGTTGGGCTGGAACCTGGACTGGACACTCGGGCTGGGGGGCCAGTGGAGTCAGCAGGGGTTAGCGCCACTTCCCTCTTCCCTCTTTCCACTCCACCTGCCACAGCTGTGATCATCCTATCATATCATTGGTCCCCTCTCATTCACGCCTCCTGGGGCCAAACCAGCTCCCTGTCTGCTAGAGCTCAGATAGCCTTGATTTCTCTTATTTTTTTAAAAGAATAATATCCAGAGAACTGATCTTACGATCTAGAAAAAGTGCTATGTAGCCATAGGTTTAGCTCTCTGAAAAGGTAATGTTTGATCTTCTCCAATTCATGGTAGATAGGTTGTAGAATTCACAGAAAATCAGACCTACATGTGCTGTGCTTGCCCTGTGATAGGTGAGAAATGTCTTAAATTAGGGGCCAACCCTCAAATGATGAACAGATGTATTGGTAAGTTTATTGGTTGTATCTGCATATGGAAGACTGACAACTTCCATCTGAAGATGTGAATGCCTCTCACCACTGCTGTTTGGCATTGTCATGGAAGTTCTAGCTGGAGAAGTTAGGGAAGAAAAAGAAAGAAAAGTCATCCATATAGGAAAGGAAGAAGTAAAACTATCCCGTTTTGCAGGTGGCATGATCCTGCATATAGAGATACCAAAGAATTCACAAGAAGGCTATTACAGCTAAAAAATGAATTAAACAAGATGGTAAAACACAAAATCAGTGTACATAAACCAACAGGGCTTTTATACATCAGTAATGAGCAATGTGAAAAGGAAATTAAGGAAACAATTCCATTTACAATAGCATCTAGGAATTAATTTAACCAGAGAGGTGAAAGATTTTTATGCTTCTTACTTACAATATTAATGTTTTATACATCCATCAGGGAACTGAAATCCCATATTCAGAAATCCATGCATCTGCAGGGATTCCTCTGTGTACAATCATTTGCTCAAAACCAATTCTAGGGATGGATCTTATAGTAAGAGACAGCTTGAGGATGTGTTAGGATGGGAGCTCATATTTCCTCATTGTGGCTTTTCAACCATAGACCACACTGCATCCACCAACTGGGAAGGGACCCTCCTATATACTAGAAAAGGGTAACGAAATATCCGTGACAGTGTACACTAATGCCAAGGATAATTTACTTTAAAATACTCATGGAGAATGAAAAATAGTTTCTGAAATTTTGCAAAAGATCCATGAGAATGTCAATCAAGTATACTACAGCCTTTGTAGAATCTGTACAAATAACAGCACCCATCTCCCTATTACTAAAAATGACATTGCCCAGATTATACAGTTAGAAAAATGAATGTATTTATTGCTGTTGTTGCCCTAGGTTACTCTATGGAGAAAAAGGGCAAGCCTCTGTCAAATGTACAGTTTATTAATGGAGTAAAAAAATAAACAATAGGGAAAGACAGTGATGAAAAATACAAATTAGAATGACTAAAGGAAAACAATCATGTTTTCCATATGAAGATGTAGAGTTGGAGCATATCACATAGAGGAAAATCAGAAATGTGTTCTGCTCCTTTGATTCTCTCCTACAAGCCCAGCTTGTACAGATTTTGCATGGGGACGTGTGGAGGCTCCTTACTTCAGCAACTAGAATTTTTCTTCCTGTCCCTCTTGGACTCATTAGTGACCTCAGTAACTCAATGCAGAGGGAACACTTAAGTTGGTGTCATTTTGTGACCTGTCCACAAGTCACTAAGAAATGGAAAAATGATACAATATAAATGTTGATTGATATTCTAATTAGGTAAATATTTGATTTTTAAAAGAATATGGGAGGGGTGGAGGCAAAATGGCAGACTAAACACACGTCTCCCTAAATCCCTCTGGAAACCAAGACCTGAATTGATAACTAAATGGAGCTTTCTGGACACCTAGTGAGATCTAGGATGCTGCATGGGGCTGCTAATTTGGTCTTCATACCACTGAAAGGAAAACTTCCTCTCTTTAGCTGACCTCCATGCTCAGTGAGTGCTGGCTTTCGCAGAGCGAGGGTAACTCACCATTTTAACTTTTTTTACTCTGTTTTGGCCAGCAGGTGGAGCTGGGACTTGACTGGCAGCTGCTCTCAGGTACACTGCTGGTGGGATTGGCAAGCTAAATTGCCACATTTTGAGAGCCTGACTTTGGACTCTGTGTGTCTTGGCACCTTTGGTCTCTCTTTCTGCCTCTGACATAGAGTAGTCTGGATCCAGCCAGGCAGTGCACTTGTGTGGGACACCATCTTATTACACTGGGAGGTGGAGATACCCTTACGGAGGCATCAGCCGGACCTGATACTTGGACTGGGAGGCAGTGCCCACCTGGAGCAGAGCACTTTTCAGTAGAAAAGTAGTAGTCTACACAGTGCTACCTACAGCTAGGGCCCAACAGCGGAGGCCAGTAGGACAGTAGCCTTTCTGTATTTGAGCTCATTTATAACATGTGGGGTTGGATATAGAGGTGCTTACTTTCTCAGCTGGGAAGAGGGACATGTACACCTGAAAACCTGACTGACTTTGGAAGTTGTCAGATACTTTTTATCTTTCATTTTAAGATGGCCTAGAGAAACAACTGTGGTCCATCCTCACAGCATCTCTCCCAGTCTTTATTGATTCATGTCATACCCAAAAAGCAAAAACCTCTTGACAAAAGCATAATGAAGAAATCACCGTGGTTTCACAAGGCCCCCAAAAGAATGAACCAAAGAACTTCCCAGATGTAGAAACCTTTCTCAAGCTACTGGAAGGTGAATATAAAAGGATTATATATAGTGCCCTCCAAGACCTTATACAAAATACAGCAGAGAAAAGTGAAAAATTAAGCAAACTGTTTGATCTGATAGAACACCAGTACTCTGAAATCCAACAGATCAAGAACAAAATCAAAGACATAGAAACTTCACTTCAAAGCCATGAAAACAGAATGGAACAAATGGAAAATAGACTTTCTGACTTGGAAGACAGAGCTACTGACTCCAGCATCTATGAAGAAAAGTCAGAAAAAAGAAACAAGAAAAATGAGGAAGCATTAAGAAGCATGTGAGACTCTATTAAGAAGAGCAATCTATGATTAATTGGAGTTCTTGAACAGGGTCAGGCACCCAAGAACCCAGAGAGTATTGCTGCTGAGCTTCTGACAGAAAACCTCCCAGAAATTATGAAAGAAGAGAATATAGATATCCAAGATGCATATTGAACACCACTCAATATAGATCTCAAAAGAAAGACTCCAAGACGTATTATAATCAGCTTAACAAAATGAAACATAAGCAGAAACTCTTAAAGGCAGCAAGACTTAAAGCAAAGCCAACATTCAGAGGGAAGCCCTGTAGGCTTTTGTCAGATTTCTCAGCAGAAACAATGCTGCTGCAGAGACAGTGGCATGATACATTCAAAGTCTTGAAGGAGAAGAACTTCCAACCAAGAATTATATACCCTGCAAAACTATCTTTCAAATATGAAAATGAAATTTATACATTCACAGAGAAACAGAAATGCAGAGACTTTGTAAAAACCAAACCAAAACTACAAGAAATACTGAAAGAATCTCTTGGCTTAGAAGAACAAAGCCACTAACTTTATATTTTAGAAGCAAGTATAGGACACATCACCCAGAAAGCTGCTCAGTTAGGGAAGGCTCCAAACTCAATCAAAGCTATAATAGTGAAAGAAATGATCCAGTGATCAGATCATGAAAACTATGATGTGCTACAGTGGTTATAGTCCTTCCAGATGGAGAGGAAGTTAATAAGACTGGTAGTAATTAAAATTGAGTTTATACATAGTCTATTAAGGGGGATTGTATGGGCTGCCATAAAGCACAATAAGGATGCAACAATTCAAATCAAGAAACATAATACAGGAAGTCTCAACAACCACAAAACTAACCCTAAAAAAGATGAAAAATTAACTGACAAAGAAGAATGTCCCAGAACAGATTAATAAGAACAACAGAGAAAACATCAACACAAAAATAAACATGTGACAATGACAGTGCTAAACACATACCTCTCAATAATTACACTGAATGGACTCAATGTCCCAGTAAAGAGACATCGAATGACATCTTGGATCAAAAGACACAACCCATCCATATATTGCCTACAAGAAACTCATCTGAGACGCTGAAACATTCAATACACAAACAAGACATAACAATATTAAATATTTATGCACCTAATATTAGAGCACCTAAATACATCGAAGAAACACTGACTACACTTGAAAATGAGATAGATCACTCCACAATTATAGGGGGAGACTTCAACACTCCACTCTCAATATTGGACAGATCATCTAGAAAAAAGCTCTGTAAAGACACAGAAGAACTTATTGCCACAATTAACCAACTAGACCTCACTGACACATACAGAATTTTCTATCCATCAGTGGACAATTACACCTTCTTCTCCAATGATAAAGAACAACGATGATTTTAGGAAACACCTTGTAACCTGGTTTCAATTGGAGGACATTATGCTGAGTGAAAGAAGTCAGTGACAAAAGGACAAATATTGTATGAGACCCCTACGATAAGAGCTTAAAAACAGACTCATGCATAGAAGAAAAGACTCTCTGATGGCTGCAAGGGTGGGGAGGGAAGGAAGGCTGTGGGGAGGGTTTAGATTAGATAGTTGATAGCAATTTGGTTGGGTGAAAGCTGTGACAGCACACATTAGAAAGAAGATCAATATTAACTGGACTTCAGTATAACATGATTACTCCTCCCATCTTAACCCAATATTGCAAGGACAAAGTAGCTGGACAGGGAGCCAGGGACCGTGCTCTCAGGGGAAATCGAGGCCAATTGGCACTTGCTTTTTGTTATATTCCAAGTGGTTTGCTGATGAACGTTATTAACAGCTTCCAGTTGTCAATTATGTACTCTAGGCTGAAGAGACCTTGTGACACAGCAGGTGAAGACTTGCAGGCTAACTAAAAGGTGAACTATTAGAACTTACTGGCAGCTCCACAGGAGAAAGATGGTGTCTACTTCCATCAAGATTTTAAGCCCTGGTGACATTTTCACATTATAGAGTAGCTATGAGTCAGAATTAACTTGACATCACTGGGTTTGTGGTTTTTGTTTTTCCTTTGTGCTAGGTTATTATTGTTAGTTACTATCCGGCTGATGACAATTCATGGCCATCTGAAGTGTGCAGAGGAGAAATGCTGCGTAGGATTTTCAAAGCTGTGACCTTTTGGAAGTCATTCACCAGGCCTGCCTTCTTAAGAACCCCTGGGTGGATTTGAACCACCAACCTTTCAGTTAGTAGTCACACGCTTTGACACTTGCTCCACCCACGGTCTCTAAGTAATTCATGTATATGATTTAAATCATTTTAATGAAAACCCAAACTTGTTGCTTTCAGGTCAATTCTGACTCATAGTGACCATGTAGGAGAGTGTAGAACTGCCCCACAGAGTTTCCAAGAACCACCTGGTAAATTTTACCTGCTAACATTTTCTTTAGCAGCCATGGCACTTAACCAATATGCCACCAGAGTTGTTTTAATGATAGGCTATATTAAAATGCTTAATAACCAGTATGACATAGGTGTCAGCTATCACTAAAACCAGCTTCACTAACGTTAAACCCAAACCAAAAGCAAATGCAGTGCTGTTGAGTCAATTCCAACCCATAGTCACCCTAACATTAGGGAAAGGAATATTCAGAAGAATTCTTCATTGAGAAATTACTTTTCTCATAAGTTTTATAGGTAAACTTTATAGAAGCAACAGCCTATATACTTTGTGAAATATAAGGAAATTTGGCAAGTCTTATTATGAAGGATTCATGAACCTACTAGGATATAGACTCAGAAGGGCTGTAAGAATACCAAGGATAATTCAGTGTGGGCCACTCAGTTCGAGTAGAAATCTATTCTCTATCTACGGACTAGAAAATAATAGTGGTCATGTTAATTTAGAAGGGCCACAGTTTGTTTTGCCTAGTACTCTGGAAAGTATATACCTTCCATATTTTAAAAATCTACACAGTTGGATAAAGCCAATTCTTGTACTCCTTCTACTTTGGAGAATAGAATTACATAGAGTATTTGTTTGTCCTCTAAAGTAAATTTGTGGTTACTTTATCCTGATCACAGTAAGTTAAAATCGTAATATTAGGGTTATTATTTTTCCTTAAAGAAAGATCCCTCTGCCACTGGATTGTGATACTTAGTTGTAAAAGTATAAAAATCCATGTGTGTCGCCAGCATCAATTAACAGGCTGGTTTCAGCTGTGATCAGTCAAGACTGGGCTGACATGATCTTTTGAGAAAATCCTTTTTCTGCCTAAATATCAGCACACAGTTTTGAGTGCAAGCCTTGACAGGCTGTACTTCATCTGAGGTAAAGTTTGTGGCAGTTTTATAAAAGAAATAGGTAAACATAATTTTCAAAATACGAAATTCTAACAGAGGTTCACAGTGAAACCTGGGGCTTTCAGAAGAAGCTTAATTATTATATTTTAAAATTATTTTATTCTTCACCTAATGAATGTTGTCTTTTGCTCCACTCCTTCTGCATCAGATTTTGTCAGTAAATCTCTAAGATGCATCTATATCCAACACCATTTCCTCTCTTTCCTATGATGTTATTATGTCATGCAAATAGAGAAAGTGTGCTCCTGGAAAAATAATTTCCATGTCTGTCAGAGAATTAAGTTAACAAGCAGGCTGTCATGTGGGTTGAGTTATGTTTCCCCAAAATGAATGTATCAGTTTGACGGGGCCATGATTCCTGTATTGTGTGATTTTCCTATATACTGTAAATCTGTCTCTATGATGTTAAAGAGGAAAGGTGGGTGGCATTTGTGTTAATGAGGCAGGACTCAATCTACAAGATCGGATTGTGTCTTGAAGCAATCTCTTTTGAGATACAAAAATGAGAAGTGAGCAGAGAGACAAGGAGGCCTCCTACTACCAAGAAAGAAGTACAAGGATCAGAGCATGTCCTCTGGAACCAGGATCCCTGTGCAGAGGAGCAGCTAGTCCTCGGGAAGTTTGATAAGAAAGTCAACAGAGAGAGAAAACTTCCCTTGGAGCTGACTCCCTGAACTTGGACTTTTAGCCTACGTTACTTGAGGAAATAACCTTCTCTTTCTTAAAGCCATCCGCTTGTGGTATTTCTGCTACAGCAGCACTAGACAACTGAGACACAGGTAAAGATGATTATAAATCCAAATGATAATGTACTCTTTGCTTAAAATTAAGCCTTTATCATGCATGTTATCTCCTTCCAGAAAATAATTTTTTACTCATTCCAGATTCTTACATAGAGGCTTATTTTAATTTTATCTAAATTTCTGTCAGCTCTTATATTTTGCTTAAATGGTAAATTGGACCAGCGTCCCTTATTTCCCCCCTGTTGTTTAAAAATAAAAAAAAAGCACTGTTATGAAATTAAGGATTAGCCTAATTTTTAAAACATATAAATGGGGAAGAGACTAAGGTAAAGGTGTTTTTAAAATTGTTACAGATGTGGAAAATGAAACTCTGAACCATTATTTTGGTGACAGCTTTTGATTTTGCTGTACATTTCTTTAAAAAGTATATTATACATAAATTGACTTGCCAAGGCCAATTTAATTCACAAATATATACCAGTCAGAAATGTCAGACTATAATCTATCAACTTCATCTTTAGTAGAACTCTTTCTGTCTGTTACAATAAGATATATGTGCTCATTTCCTTCACGCAGTGGCACGTATTGTTGAGTCCTTCATTGGCTGGCTGGCTCATAGGTGTCAAGTTGTATTCTAGACCCAAACCCACTGCCATCGAGTCAGGTCCAACTCCCAGGATACAGGAATGCAGTAAATAGACACATGGCTCCTGCTATCATTGGTCTCCCAGGCTAGTGGTTGAGCCCGTCATTAACTATGGATGGACGTTCTTTCTGACAAGCATGTGACATTTGAACTTTTCACTTGTATAGACTAAACATATACAACAAGGAGTTTACTGTGCCATGAGATGGAATCTCATTGCATGTCAGAGGATGGTGCTAAAGACTGAAGGAAGCCAGGACATTTGACTTATCGGTCCTTCTGTAGTAATGTAAGTTTATCTTTCAACTCCCAATGCTCACAGTAAAGCATACTTTAAATTGTCAAGAAACACACACGTATACACATATGCACACAAACCTATACACATTATATGTTATATCCCTCAATTCACAGTGGGTTTGAGTTACAAGGAACCTCATTTGCTACCCTCTTTTTTTTGGTACATCTTATTGGTAGTAACACGTACTACATACAACGTTACAGCACATAATTTGCTGACATTACCATTCTCAGATGTTTATATGTAATGTTTCCAAACCCCAAAGACAAATAAAGACTGAACTCATAAAGATGTTGATAATAAAAGGTAATAATAATGAAAACTAAGAAAAAAGATATTTGACTTATGTCAAAAAAGTTTAGTCATCAGAACAAAGCTCTGTCTTAAGTTAGAGTACTGCATAAACACATGTACATGTATTTGTGTATATATATGTATACATGCACATATGTATATATATATATGCACTCATATATTAATGAGAACCTTGGATGGGTGGATCTTTTTAAAAATATATAGAAATTATTTTTCTCTGAATTTAGCTGACTTAATTACACTGTCAGCACCTCTTTTTCTCTTTCTTCCACAGTGCCTAGGTTAGAGTGGACTGTATAACATGCCTTGTAAACTCTAGTTCATTGATTTGTTAATTTTTGATTGTCACAACAGCCTATTAGTTCTGAAAAGGACTATGATCTTCTCTTTAAATATAAACATTTATAAGATCATTTTCTTTCTCTTCCATTTTAAGTTACTTTTTATATTCAGCAAAAGCAAGTACTTACTGTGATCAAAAGTAGTACCACTATTCTCATTATCCCCCACAGTAGCTATAAGAGATCTTAGCCTTAGTTGCTTCAAATGTAAAATGGAATTAATGATACTTATTACTATACTCAGATGTTTCCTATGAGGACTTGGAACTAATAAATGCAACTAGTTCAACATCTGGGGCATAAAGGTTCTTTGGTTCTTGACAGTTTGACTATATCATTGTTGCCACTGTCATCATGAAAAGTGAGCAGAAGTAGATGAAACCTACACCTGGGGAAGGTGCTGGGAGCAGATGCAGAAGATAGTCATCTTTTTCAGTTTCACTTCATGATGAGGAACTCAATGTCTTTTAGGTCCCGCTCAACACATACGTCTGCTTTGTGTGAAGAAGCTAGTATCCAATCAGATTTCATTATCTTCCCCTACAAGACTTTTTTTTTTTTTTTTTAATTTTAAGAACTTTCCTCTGGATTCCCATAGGTAGAGACTATTCCCACTCTCACTGCCAGGGAGATGTGGTTGTGCAGAGAACTGACCCTGTTCCTCAGGTGAAGCCTCCTTCAAGGTAATGTAGAAGAACAATGGTAGAGGAGCCCTACACGCAACCATAGTTGACACAGCCGTAAGGCCTGAATCTTTCTTTTTGCCACTGCACCAAGTCACAGAGGAGATGAAGTTAGCCATTAAGAAAAGGAAGGTCACGAGAAGACAGTGGCCAACTCCCCACACCTCACAGTGCAGGTCAACCTGGGGTTGTCAATTTTTGTATCCAGAAAATGAGAACATTGCTGTTTTAACATGTGGCTGACATTATCTGTGCATTAACCCCTTGCCAACTGCTCTGTGGCAACACACACAAACCATCTCCTCTCCTTACGGGGTCTAATGTTCCAAAGACTCTTTCCAAACATGCCCAAGTGAGAATCTGTAAGATTATTATTTATTCAGAGTGGTACTACATACGAATATGAACACCAAAATCCAGATTGTTCTCCACTATTGAAGAGCCTGTTTGTACACTATGGCTACATATTGCCAGGCTAATATCAAAGATCATAGCCTTCAGCATGGATTATGCCTCAACATAAAGAAAAGTCTTCACAACTGAACCAACAAGTAACATGATAAGTAGAGAAAATATTGAAGTTGTCAAGAATTTCCTTTTACTTGGTTCCAAAATCAATGTCCATGAAAGCAGCAGTCAAGAAATCAAGTTATGCATACCACAGGATAAAACTGCTTCAAAAGATCTCTTTAAAGTATTAAAACCAAGCAAGCAAACAACAACAACAAGTTATCACCTTGAGGACTAAAATGTGCCTGGCCCTAGCCAGAGTATTTTCCATTGACTTATATGTGTGTGATAGCTGGACAATGAATCAATGAATAACGAAGACTGAAGACAAATTGATACATTCGTATTATGGTTTTGGCAAAGAATATTGAATATATCATGGACTTCCAGAAGAATGAACAGTTGTATCTTGGAAAAAGTGCAGTGAGAATGCTCCTTAGAAGCAAGGATGTCAAGACTTCATCTCATGTACTTCGGACGTATGATCTGGAGTGACCAGTCCCTTGACAAGGGCATCATGTTTGGTAAAGTAGCCGAAGCCGAGTAGAGGATCAGCAAAAAATAGGAAGACCTTCAATTAGGTGGACTGACACAGTGGCAACAATGGGCTCAAACACAGCAATGTTTGTAAGGATGGCACAGGACCAGGCGTGTTTCCTTCTGTTGTATATGAGTTCACTACAAGTCCTATCTGCCTGGGCAGCACCTAACAACAACAACAACATAAGACCAGACTCATTCAAATGCTGGAAGGATAACTCAGACCACAGCTCTCCCACAAGCATGAAGCCCGCTCCCACCACATAGATTAGAATTTAGATCTGGAAGAACCTTATCGGTTCTTCTTTTTATGGGTGAGAACCCAGATTTATGCAGTTCACACGTAACATGGAACTGAAGATACAGACTGAAGAGTGTTGAAGTTCTCCTTCTACTTGTTGCTCTTCCTTGTTCTGCCTCAGCACCTCCAAGTACAAAGACCCTCTGCATGGATGACTCCTCATGAGGCTTTTACGGACTCTGGCTGGGACCATGCATACAATAAGGAAACCATACTTCACTTGAGATCAGAGACATCTTCCTTTGCCTGACTTCATAGTTCTTAGAGCAACTGTCACAGAAATACCAAAAGTGGGTGGCTCTATAGAGCAGAAATTTATTTTCTCACAGTTCTGGTGGCTAAAGTTCCCAATCAGGGTCTGAGCTATGTCATTTCCTTCTGTGAGCAGCTCTCCTGGTTTCTGATGTGTGGCCATAATCCTAGGATGTTTGCTTATAGACAGGTTCTGACATATCATCTGTCTTCCCCCTTGGGTTTATCCGTGTCTATCCTATTCTTTCCATAAGTCAAAGTGGGTTAGGGTTAAGCCTTACCCTGCTCTAACATGACTTCATTAATAGCAAAAGGAAATCTGTTTCCAAACAGGGTCATTACTGAGGTTAGACAACCAAGGGCAGACAGAATCAACATTTACACTCCAAAAGAGTCAGAGAGCACTGATGGCCAGGACAAATGGGGGCAACAATCACCTACCAAAAGCAAACACATTAGCTAACCCATCAAAGGGACTTGATGTTCAGCCCATAAATTATTTACCTAAGGGACAAATGAATGATAATAACTAAAAATTCCAGAGGGAAGTGGAAAGAGAGGAGCATAAAACGCTTTAAAGAGCAGGGAACTAGGCTCTCAGACAACTTTCCTTTCTCTGAGAGCCTACTTAGCTTATCTCCCTCAGTGTATTATTTTCTATTAATTTCTTTTTTTTGCATGCCTAATTCTTTGTGTACATACCTCTTTGTCTGAAATTCTTCTTACAAAAAGACAGGAGCTGAGGGGTGATTTTCCGGTAACAATATTTGCAGGGATTATGCTGAACACGTATTTTGGGAAGAGCACAGTTCATAATACATGGTAAACTACCTTTTATTCCAATATAGTCTCAGGCAGTGCAGATGCTGCCATGTGAGAACTGCACTGTAGCCTGAGAGTATCACTAAAATACTGAGAGAATTAGGAGAGAGCAAATTGGGGCCAAGTCCTAATAGATACTGGTGAGTGTCAGCATTTTACAGACATTTTTCACAATTGCACAACATAGGCATTGTTTAGGTCTTTTTACACCCATTTTACCGATTAAGGACATGAAGTTACAGGGAGATTAAATAGTTTAACCAAGATCAGATACCTAGAAAGTGATGATATTGAATTGAAAGTGATGACATTGAACTCAGATCATAACATTTTAATCTATACATATCTATGTCTTGATTATTTGGTGTCCCTAAAAAAGGCAGATTCTCATTCCTGAAGCCAGCTCCTCATACAAAGATTGAACTGGTCCACAAGACATAACATAATGCAGTGAAGGACGTGCTTCCTGGCCTAAGTAGACAGGAGACTAATTAGGCTGCTCCTGTCTGGAGGTGAGATGAAAAGGCAGAAGAGGACAGGATTTGGTTGAACTGAGATGGGAAATAAAGTAGAGAGAGGTGTGTGCTGTCAGAGTGTGGGGAGAGCAGCAGGGTCACACCACAAAATATGTAATTTTTTGTACAAGTAACTGACTTGAAGTGTAAACTTTCACTTAAAACAAACAAACAAAAAAAGGGGCAGGTTCTGCCAAAGTAAATCCATCAAATAATTTCATATCACATCTAGTTGAGACCATTAGGGTCACAATTAGGGTAAAATCTCTCCATCATGACACCAGGATGTCCTACAGCTAGCGACTTGATCAGTGTCCTTGGTTTGTAGCTGCAGAGACAGTACAAAAGAGAAACTTTTGTACAGCCTCAATCTCGATGTCCCGAGAGGCAATCAGTCTACCATGTTGGTGCAAATGTCTGTCAGTGGAGCTATACTGTAAAGATTCCTGAACTGGTAGTCTGGTGAATTGGATGTACCTATCTATGAGAGGCCTTGGGAAAATCATTTTAACCCTCTGCATGCCTCACTTTTCTAATCTCTACTTTGAGGGTTAAAAGAAAATTCCTTGCCCTTAAGTGGATTCCTACTCACAGTAACCCTACAGCACACGGTAAACATGCCTGTCGAGTTTCCAAAGAGTGCCTGGTGAATCTGAAGTGCAGACTTTTGGTTAGCAGCTGTAGCCCTTAACCACTATATCACTAGGGTTTCCTTAAAAGGTTGGGCCTAATAAATTCTAAATTCTCTTTAGGTTTTCAGAAATATATAAATTATGATTTTACAAATACAGGTTTCCGAATTCTTTGTAACAATGAAAGCATCCCTTGTTTGCACCTTTTGTTTCCTTCTAGGCTCTGCGGGCTAGGCACCAGGGTAACACAACATTACGGAGGGGTTTTACTTACTGTCTTAGTTGTATAGTGCTGCCATACATGAGATACCACAAGTGGATGGCTTTAAAAAGATAAATTTTATTATGTCACAGTCCAGGAGGCTAAAGTTCAAATTCAGGGCATCGGCTTCAGGTGGAGGCTTTCTCTGCTGGCTCTGGAGGAAGGTCCTCGTTGTCTCGTCACTCTCACGCTTGACTGGGCGCTTCTGGGGTGCAAAGAACTCAGGTACTTTCCATATGACGTGCTCTGCTCCCAGCACTGCTTCTTGGTAGTATGAGGTCCCCAAATTGTCTCCGCTAGCGTCTTTCTTTATATCCCAGGGCATTGATTGCCTCAAGGCACAATTCAGTCTTACTCACTGAGTCCTACCATAGTAACACACCTGCTGCCCATCTTCCCTCATTAATGTCACAAAGGCAGGGTTTAGAGGATATACAGAAACACCATACAGTACCAGGAATCATGGCCCAGCCAAATAGCAACACTGATTTTTGGGGGGATACACTTTAATCCATGACACATACCAATCCATGGACTACTCAAAAGCTGTGAAATGACAGGATTGGCAGTTGGGTCTTCCAAGTGTGACTGTCGGCTGCCTGTATCCCTCCTCAAGATTCAAGCCCCCACTGCCATCTGGCCAGGTCCCAGGCTGCCGCATGAGGTGTATATTGATTTGGGGAGGGTAAGGGTTGTGCATGTTATCAACAGAGCATGTCTAGATGATTTGTAGATTGCTAAGTTTTGGGTCTGATCTATGGGTGTGTCTGGCAGCCCAACCTCTGTCTTCTGCCAAGCCTACCCTGGACCCACTCACAAGAAGGCAATGTGAGCAGAAGTCGTAAACAATTTATGTATCTTTCTGAGATAATGTAGCCAGGCAAGGTAATGTGTTTATTGTGCTATAAGGGCATCTTCTTAAAAATATAAACTCTTAACAAACTATTCAAAAACTACTGAGAATGTCCATTGCCAGTGGTCAAAAATCTAATACATGATAATCTCTTTAGCTGTGAATGTGCACATATATGACATTTACCTTTTCTTCAGAAAGTAAATCAACTTTTCCTATTCACTTGTCTCATACACTTTGCAAATAAATCTTTAAGTAAAGTTTTAAATATTGACATATGTCACCATGGGACAGTCTGCCATGACCTTAAAGGCCAAATGAACCAACACCTCATTAACTTTGGTGTCTCTGAAAGAGACCCTAACTTTAAATAAAGTTATATTGCTGATTTTCATTGGTGTTACCATGGCAACACTGCTAGCTGCAGTTGAATTACACTGGGAGCTGGCTGCTGTGGGTTTATCGTAGGACTGCAGGCAGTACTGGAAGAGAAGACTGAAAAAGACAATTGAGATGAATGTTAGGGGAAAATAAACTACACTAAATTTCTTTATTAGAAAGAAAACACAAAAATGTGTCAAATGGAGTTTGAAATATGATGTACTGTCTCTGAAAGGAACCCCACTGGGGACTCAGCATCCTGTGAAACAACTTGCCTCTACAGTCACAATGAAGAAAATTATACCCTGTGATGTTTTTAATGCACACCATGTGAAGCCAAAAATGAAACCAAAACCACTACCATTGAATCAGCAACCCTGTGTGAAAAGGTATACCGAACACCTGCCTGTGTCCTAGTAATGGAATTTTCTTTCAGGTACCATAATGATACACTGTAGTGTTGTCTCTTGGGCTCTTCTTTAACATGAACCCTTAAGAAAATTCTCTATTTTCACACAAATGTAAGATCTTCAGATAAGTCAAGTCAGGTTCAGAATAAGGAATGATCAGGAAAAGGCAGGAATGTCTGTAGATGGATTCTCACTGTAATAACTCTCTTCTCTTCTCTGTCACTTCTCTGGTGAATTTATGCAGCTAGACCCAGAAGACTCCAGGAGCTTAGTTCAGCTCCACAGCCAATTAGTGGAAGATACAGAACTAAAACTGAAACTCACCTTCATGTCTAGTCCCAGTGCTACTTCAACATACTTCCTCACTTTTAAAGTGAGAATATTGAGCTAGATAAGTCCTGGGGTACTTCTAGCTTTTGGATCAGAAGTGAGTGCACTTGTAAACATAGTTATGAATGCCTAAATACCAATTTTTATTCTTTCTCACTTGTAAATTGGAATGCACCAGATAAAAGAAGTGAAGATTGGATGGATTTTCTTCCCTGCTTCCCATTCTGTGCTTGCCCTTCTCAGCAAGCCAATTTGCATGATTGTTGTCAAAAATAATGCATATAAATTCTATCCTGCCAACCTTTTCTTGCTCTCACTTTGTCATATGATTTACTAATGATTAGGAGGGACTGTGTGACATGTTTGATAGGGGCCCAAATTGTACATGTAAGTGACTAAAGAAAAGAGTTGTCTATAATCTAGATATCTCATTATGAAAATTAGCACTCCCAAAGTGTATAAAGATTAACACTCCAAAAGTATAATTGAATACATCGACTATTTATAAGAATACACTGACATTCTGGGTAGTATCTAAGGTCCTAAAAGTTTGTGAGCAGACTTCTAAGATGCTCTGCTGTTCTCACCCTCTCTGGATTGAGAGAGATTAAAGAAAACCAACCACACTAGGAAAAGATTAGTCCAAAGGACTAACGGACCACAACTACCATGGAGTGGTTCAGACTGAGTCCAGCACAAGTAGATGGGGCCCAGCTACCAGTACTGACTACTCTGACAGGTATCACAATAAGAGTTTCAGATAGAGCTGGAGAGAATGTAAAACAAAATTCTAACTCACATTCACAAAAAAGACTGAACTTATTGGTCTAATGGAGACTGGGAAAACTCTGTGAATGGGGCCCCTGGATATCCTTTTAGCTCAGTACTGAAATAACTCCTGAGGTTCACTCTTCATCCAAAGATTGCACAGGCCCATAAAACAAAAGTAAGGCTAAATAGGAACACCATTCCAGGGGCAAAGACAAGACAGCAGGAGGGGACAAGAAAGCTAGTAATGGGGTATCCAAGGCAAGAAGGAGAGAGTGTTGACATGTTACGGGGTTGGCAACTAGTGTCATAAGACAGCATATGTATTAATTGTTTAATGAGAAACTAGTTTGTTCTGTTTCGTATAAAAATTTATACTTTAGCTAAAGTACAATAAAAAAGTTAATAAATTGAATTAATATATAGGACTCTATATATTAAAAAAAGAAAGAAAAAGAAATAGACATACATTCTTCATTAAACATCATTTGCTTGGTGGTTGCTATACAAACAAGTATTTCTGTAGTAGCCCTTCCAGGTTTAAGATCATGGTAGAACTCTGATTTAAGAGGTACACTTTTTTTTGGATGTCAGATAGCCCAAGATACAGGATTTTAAGTAAGACTTAACTGGGAAAACCCTGGTAAAGTAGTGTTTGAGTGCTACAGCTACTAACCAGAAGGTTGGCCATTTGAATCTGCCAGGCACTCCTTAGAAACTCTGTGGGGGCAGTTCTACTGTGTCCTATAGGGTAGCTATGAGTTGAAATTAACTCGACAGCAATGAATTTGTTTTGTTTGTTTGGCGTTTGTATCATGGCTCATTGAGTTTTGGTGAATTCCTTAAACTCAGAGCTTTGGTTGACCTGCCTAGGAAATAAAGATAATATTTAAAATGGTTGTTACGAGAATAGCATGCAACAAATGTAAACTATCTGTGACAGTGCACGAAAAATGGTAGACTCTAGGTAAGCGTAAGCATCCCCCATTGGTTACAGAATGTATACCTGTTAAAAACTATCAAGGGGAAGGGGGAAAGATGGTAGGTTGATGGACATTTCCCATGACCCTTCTAACAATAGAGACCCAAAAGAACAAATTAATCCAGTATAAATGACATTCTAGGAGCTGTGAACACGAAAAACAAAATTGGGAAGTTGGACTTTGTGAAGGGAAAGGTAGAATACTGCCATAAGCACATATGACTCCATGTACTTGACCTGTGAGGAAGCAGCCCCACCCACAGCATGGTGGTTGTGGATGTTCCACTCAGTGGAGGTGATTATCTGGAGAATCCACTCCAGCTTCTAAAGCTAGGGAGAGAAAGCACCACATCGTCGAAGGCTAAGACTTTGCATATAACCTTCTGTTTAGATCTCAATCATGGGCCTGTATCTTTTATCCCAGCACTCTGCCTTTCCTGCTCTGAACTGCATTCAGAGCTAGAGTTTGACTGCATTAACTCAGCTGGAAGCAGAATTTTTCAAGTCTACTGTAAGACATTCTCCCCCTTCTTTCTCTGCACTGTATCCAGCTCTGGAGTCTGATGCCATTAACTGAGCTGGAAGTAGCACTCCTTAAGCCCTCTCTGAGCCATTCTTTATGACTCAGAGGGAGAAAGTAGTTTAGCAAACTCAGGAAAGGGAAAAAAAAGAAAAAAAATTCTACTGATTCCCTGAAGCTGTGAAATCAGCGCAGAGAGTATTCCTTTACTCAGATTCAAGCACAAGAGGATACGTCAACCTCAAAGATACTCAATGACAGCTGTTAGTCCCTGTCTTTCTCAGTGGCTGCAGCCAGACACCTGTGCTTAATATCTATCACCTCTGCCCATCTAAGACAGTAGATGAGAGCCTGTACTGCACAATAGGTGACTGATCACTTGGAAACTTGAGCTGAATCCACAACTAAAATTTACTGATTGCTCAGAAAAGGATTCCATATCAATGTACTTTAAGGGGCAAACCATGATCTCTTTAGGAATCTCCCAAAATAAACAAATTTTCCAGAGGAAGACAACTTCCTGGAATTATCAGAGGTATAATACAAAAGATTAACATTTAGAACTCTTCAAAGATGAGGAAGGAGATGAGCCAAAATGCAGCAGAGCATAAGACAAATTGTAAGAAATCAATGAGTGGCAAGAATTATAAATTCAAGAAGTTGATAACAAAATCACAGAATTAGACAACTCAATAGAAAGTCAAAGTAGTAGACCTGAAACAATGAAAGCTTGAACTGGTGATATTAAAGTATGTAACATCAACATATTTGAAGAAAAATAGGGTAAAACAAGTTTTAAAAAACTAAAAATTCCAAAAATTACTTGGGACTCTATGAAGAGGAATAATCTATGAGTGACTAGAGTGAGAACAGAGATGACTGAAAATATGGAGAGAATTGATAAAGACTTGCTGACAGAAAACTTTCCTAATACGAAAGATGAGAAGATACCTATCCAAGCTGCTCATCGAACTCCACACAAAGTAAATTCCAAAAGAAAGACACTAAGGCATATTATAGTCAAACTTTCCAAAACTGAAGACAAGGGGACACTTTCAGAAATGGCTAGAGATAAACTAAAGACTAAGCTTTGAGTATTTACTAGAAACTATGTGGACAATAAGGCGATGGGATGACATATACCAAGCCTTGAAAGGAAAATAATTGACAGTGAAGAATTATATATCCAGCAATATTGTCTCTCAAATATGATGCAAAATTAGGACATTTCCAGATAGACAGAAATTTAGGAAATTTGTAAAAATCAACCCCAAATTACAAGAAATACTAAAAGGAGTCCACTGGTTAGAAAATGAACAACACCAGGTAACAACTCAAGACCAGAACGTGGAATATAGCAACTGGATGTCAATCCAAATAGGGGAATCATAAAAATAAACCACTGACAAAACACTGGAAATAGGGATACAGAGATGTCGTTATGTAAACATTATAACAACAATAGCAAAACAAACTCGAAAGAAAATGTAATCATAGATCTTCTACACGGAGAGAAACACAACATAGAGAAATTAAAGACTGGTTTAAATTTAGAAACATAGGGGTAAATGTTAAAGTAACTACAAAGGAAACTAGCAATCCTACATGCCAAAATAAAAAACAAGAAAAAAACATGAAGTCTCAGCAAATGCAACACCAACACTGAAAAATATGAAAAGAACTGAAAAAACAAAACAGAAAAATAAATGAAACAGAATTGTCTACAAAACACAAAGCAGGCATGAAAATAAAAGTACTAAGTTGATACCTATAGAAATAGGGCTGTCACAGAAACAGGTACATGCACACCAATATCCATTGCAGCACTGTATGCAATAGCCAAAAGATGGAATCAACCTAGGTGCCCATCGGCAGATGAATGAATAAACAAACTACAGTATATTTATACAATGGATAGTATGCAATGGTGAAGAACAGTGATGATTTTAAGAAAAATCTCATGGTCACCTGGAAGACATGCTGAGTGAAAATAGTCAGTTGCAAAAGAACAAATATACAAGACCACTATTATAAGGACTGAAAAGGTTTAAACACAGCAGAAACTAATCTTTGATGGTGATGCAAGAGAGGAGGGAGGGAGAAGGGTATTCATAGATTAGGTAGTAGATAGGAATTGGGTTAGGTGAAGGGAGTGACAGCATACAGTAGAAACGAGGTTAGCATAACTAGTCTGTACCAAAAGCTGAAAGGTCCTCTAAACACAGCTCAAGAGTCAGGGACAGGGGCCTGGGGGGCATGGTTTTGTGGGGCATCTAGAATAATCGGCATAAGTAGGATTTTTAAAGAAAATTTTCTGCATATCTTTTTGGTGCGTGGTCTCTGGAGGTCTTAAAAGCAAGCAAGCAGCCATCTGAGTAGCATCAATTAGTCCAAATCCACCTGAAGCAGAAGAGAATGAAGCACATCAAAGGCAAGAGAAAACTTTGAGCCCAGCAGACAGAAGTTGCCATTTGACTAGAGACTATATCAGCATGAAACCATAAACATTAGGCGGTTCCTGGCCACCACCAATGACTGCCCTGACAAGGAACACAATGTAAAGTCCCTGATGTAGTGGGAGAAAACTGCGTGTGCAGAATTGGAACTGTATTAAAAGACCACACTGGATGGTCCATCAAACTGGAGGGTTCCCTGAATATATGAACCCCCAGACTCACTGTTAGCCCAGAACCAAAACTAGTACTGAAGTCAACTCTTCAGACAAATATTGGGCTGGGCTATAGGATACAGAATAATGCTGGTGAAGAATATACTTCTTGGCTTAAATACATACATGAGTCTATCTGAGCAGCTCCACTCTAGAGGTGAGATGAGAGGGTGGAGGAGGACAGGGGTTAGTGGAATGTTGCAGGAAGTACAGGGTGGAAAGGAGTATGCTGTCATGGGGTGAGGGGGAGCAGTTAGAATTGCATAGGTGTGTGGGTGCATGGTGTCATAATGCAAATTGATTTGGATTTTAAACTTAATGTCGACCCTTTGACGAGTAGCTGAGATATGTTTAGCACTATGCAATCAGGGTTTCTACTTTAAGGAGTGTATCTCCTTTTATACATACAAGGTTCTACAATTAAGTGTGTGAATTTAATTGTTCTAAATGCTACGTAGGTCATTGCTGAGCACCACAGAAGTCACTTTTGAAGTATGCGCCGTGGGAAACTATGCACCCATGCCAGCGCCTAGTCCACCCTTCAAAGTAATTTTGGAATTCTTTCTGGACTGGCCGTTGCGCACAGTGGTATGGTGGCAGATTTGCAAACTTAAATGTATAGTTCTCTGTGAAGAAGTTTTTAGCCACTAAACAAATTACTACTGAACGCTTTCCCTACTCACCTGATCTGGCCTCTAGTAACTTTTTTTCTTCACCCAAATATAAAGGAAATATTGAAAGGAAGACATTTGGATGACATTCAGGACATCAAGGGTAATACAACAACAGCACTGATGACCATTCCAGAAAAAGAGTTCCAAAGTTGCTTTGAAGAGTAGACTACGTGCTGGTATCGGTGCAAGCTTCCCAAGGGGAGTACTTCAAAGGTAACTAGTGATACTCAGCAATGAGACATGCGGCACTTCTTCTAGGATGAGTTCGTGAATGTAACTGGCAGAGTTTATGTAATTGGGAAATTCAAGGCAAAGCGTGTGTAGACACTCAATAAATCCCTCCTAAGCCCCTGTTCTGAAAAGGATATCTAACCACCAACATGTGGTGAATAAAATGGAACAAAGAGAACCCATCTACCTTATATACAGTGAATATGATGTGCAGGGGTGACAAATTCACTTGGAGCCTGTCAACACCCTTACTCATGTGAAATCTAAGTCATGGTGACTGGTTTTCATAGTACCATCTGCTAGAGGGACTGGCTAGTTTTATGTCACCCCTTTTGTAGGAATGATACTCAGCCCATTAGAGAATTACATTCGTTGAATTCTGCTTCCAGCAATTTTTGCCAACACACCTATTGATGTTTAAAGGACCCTGACACAAACGCCCTCATCACATTTGCTTTCCACCGAGGAGACTATTGAAGCAGGAGGTGAGAAGGCATGGAGACCTGTATGGTACAGTAGACTACGAACCACAGCTCACCACCCAGCAAAAGTGTTCCATTCTGGACCTGAACATTTCTGAGTGATTAATATGCAGATTGCCAATACACTTGGGCCCGTGCCTTATGGACCTTGTCGATAGAGTGAGCAGCACATGCCTGAGATCAGTGAACATTTGTCTAGTTTTTCTTTGAACTGGATATTTTCATTTGGCCTACAAATATGAGATTGGGTGTGCTGTTTCTCTTAGCATCTAATAACAATGAAATTTAATGTCATATAATATCAAAAGCTTGGAATACTTCTAGTAGATTCTGTCATCTGTTCTCCCTGAACAACACTTAAAAAAAAAGTCCTTCATCATTGCAGTTTTTCTTAGCAGGTGTAAAAGCTACAGTAACAAGCGGAGCATAGCACATTTTTTTTTCCCAAATCTGCAAATACCTAACAAATTGAAATGCATAAAAAAAGACAATTTTTTCAATCTTTTTGGTGTCATCTAAGCTAACATTTAATCTGACCAAATGGATTCCTATTTTCCATTGTGATTTTATATTCTGTTATTGGGGTCAGTAAATAGACATTGAAAATGTTTTGTAAGAGTGAAAACGTGGAGCAGTCTCCAGCCATCAAGGGGAAATTGAAGCCTCATTATTATCAAACCAATGACAGTGAGGCAATTCTTTTGTTTATGTCATATACTTAAACACTATAAAATCAAGGTATTAATTAAGGAATGAGTAGCAAAATAGGAAGAAGCCTGGGTGGTCCAAATGGTTTCTGCTCAGTTACTAACCTAAAGGTTGGTAGTTCGAACTTACACAGTTGCTCCATGGAAGAAAGGCCTGATGATCTGCTTCCACAAAGATTACAGGAATGAGGAACCCTACTGAGCAGTTCTATCTTGTAATGTATGGGATTGCCAGGAGTCTGAATCAACTTGACAGCAACTAACAGCAACAGCAAAGTAATAGGAAGTCATTATTAATGAGTTCGAGAAGAATGGGGAAGTATTGTCTTCTTTCCCTGTCCAACGTGATTCAAATTCTTTGCCTTTTCTTCTCCACAGTCAAACTGTCAGTCTCCTTGACAACCTGACTTTGCATGTTTTGTTAATTTTAATATTTGTTGTTTGCCATCTTTCTTACCAACAATTTTCTACATTCTTCTTTCCTTTTTTTTCAAGACCAGGTAAGTTGCTGAAGACAGGAGTGCTTGCTTCTGCTAGGCCAGTGAGTATCAGTAAGGTGGAGCCCTTGGCCTGGCCCGCTGGCATGCTGACATTACTGCATCTACCCTGACTGTCAGTTCTAAGTGCCAGCCGGCCAGTAAATAACGTCTCCGTAAATTATTTAGCAAACCAAAGGTGAAATATGCATGTCTTGCAACAGTAAAATGTGATGCAAACAAATTGATAGAGACAAATTAAAGACTAAAAATTAGCATTCTACTTTTAGGGCGAGAGTTAAAAAATTACTTTTGGGAATACACTCAATTCTTCACAGTGATGTCTCCTCTTCAAGAGATAATATATCTATTCACTTGAGAGTAAAATTCAGTTACTAATAGCATGTGCTTGAAATAAATTAGTATGGAATGACTTATATGTAATTTATTAGTGAGCAGTTTATAAATACTATCATCAAATGGTATGAGGTCTGACACTTAGGTCTGTGAATGTAACTGTTTTAAGTGCTGCCTACCTTGTTGCTGAATATCACTACAGTCACCTTCAAAGTCCTCCCCTGGGAAGCTATGCGCTGATGCTAGTGCCCAGTCTACCCTTCAAAACAATTTTGGAACTCTTCCTGGGATGGCCATTGCACATGGTGGCGTGGTAGCAAGTTCTGGAACTTAATTTTCTAGTTGTCTGTGAGGGAGTTTTTAGCCAGCGAACAAATAATGGAATTGGAACCCTCCCTGCTCACCTGATCTGGCCCCCAATGACTTTTTTATTTACCCAAAGATATTGAAAGGAAGACATTTGGATGACATTTGGGACATCAAGGATAATGCAACAACAGCTCTGATGACCATTCCAGAAAAAGTGTTCCAAAACTGCTGTGAAGGGTAGACTAGGTGCTGGCATTGGTGCAAGCTTCCCAAGGGGAGTACTTCAAAGGTGACAATAGTGATATTCAGCAATGAGGTACGTAGCACTTTTTCTAGGATGAGTTCATGAACTTAACTGGCAGTCTTCGTAAATGACTGCTAGAGCAATATGTATGCTTGTATGCATGTGCTGAAATCCTGGTGTGTCATGGTTAACAGCTGGGCTGCTAGCCAAAAGGTTGACAGCCGCTTCTTGGAAACCCTAAAACAGAATTCTTTTTTGTCCTAGAGTGTTGCTATGAGTTGGATTCAGCTCCGTGACAAAGAGTTTGGTTTGGTTGCTTTTGGTAACAGTAACAAAAACATCCATTAAAAAAAATCAGTATTTAAGAGAAGATATGCAATTCTCCTGAATTTTTAAATAAACTTCATATTATGAGACTTTCAGTTATTCCCCAAAGTGTAGATGTCAATGTGCCTGTTAACCCCACTTCAATATTTATCAGCATTTATAATTCTTTTTAATTAATTGTTATAATTTCATGTAAAAAGGTGACTACTCTGAACCTTGGCACTTTAATGACAGGGTATAAAGGAAGAAGAAATAAATGCTTTATCTGAACTGGTGAGTACATTTTGAATTGCACAGTTTTGCATAGACAGCCAATCTCTCGTGATAGAGGAGTCTCAGAGCAGGAAATTAATTCCTAGGAAATGAAGATTTATACTGTACAATATAGCTGTTCACATTGTTTCTCATTCTGAAACTAAAATACTGCATTGTAAAAAAGGGTATTCAGTATGGGTTATTTTTCTTTAATCTATTACCTGTAGATTTGAATCATAAAAAAGATTTTCTTTATTCTTTGTTATGAATCTAGGCATGTGGTGTGAATTCTTCTTTTTCCATCTCTGATGCTCATTGTGTGACACTGACACATGATTGTCCTTTTTAGCATTCTGCATTTGAGAGTTAATATCCATAACTTTGGGCTTTCCTAACTTAATGGGATGAACTGGGTAGAAGTGATTCAGTAAAGGCAGGAATGCCTAATCCTAATCTTAGCAGACAGCAAGATCAATTTTTTGAAATATGTTTCCTGTATATATCATATAAAATCAGTCTAATATTCTCCTTCCTGGAGTTTTTTATTTCAGCCTCTGAAATAAACTCTGCCAAGACTTGGACTCACTCCAACACCAGTTTATTCAATACTGAACTTCAGTGGCACTCTTTCGGCTCATTATCATGTATTTTAAATACCACATAAGCTCATCTTTGACTGTGTTCTGAAATGAGAAACAAAATTCTAATTTTTTTCTATTTTATTTCTCTCAGTGAAAACCCCAAATTTGATGTTGATGTTTTCCTCACAAACACAGAGCTGTACAGACATGTGGTGTGTTATAATGGTAGATTTGGCAACAAAAACTTGTCTTTTTGTTGTTGTTATTCTTATGAAATCTTATTGAGAAAGTTCCCTGCCTCACCCTTCCTCACCACATACACACCTTTTTTTAGTTGAATGTTGCGAAGTTTTGAGACTGTTCTCAAGAAGATTTTAAAGTTTTATTGAAATACAAGTTTTTCTAAATTCTGGTTTAATGAGACGAGGATGTTTTCCTAATGTTTTCTCTGTGATCTCAGTTTTGGTTCCAAATCCTTTTTATCTGATGACTCAGATGTCCCTAGGGCCTCACTGTCATCTGCTTTCAAACTCAAAAAAGTGAAAAGAGATTGTGGAGGAGACCGTTCATACCTTAAAGCCTTGGCTAAGTCTAAGGAATGGCCTACATCATTTCTACTCGATTCCATTGACCACTTACAACTGCAACGCAGGGTGAGGAATGTAGAAATGCCATGTTCCTAGGAAGGAGAGAAATCTGATTTTTGATAAATAGGAGGCAGACGCTGTTGCACCTGAATTCTGGGATACAGTAAATTTACAAAGAAAGCTTCAAAGTCTGCTGAGTCTCAGCAGCAAGAAGTGGAAGTGTTGCACTTGCCTCTTACCTGAGATGAAGATGTACACAAGACATGCCTTGGTTCCTGGTTTACAGGGTGTGACTGGAACTGCTGCTAATGTGGCTGCTGGGACCTTGTTGTCTGCAGCTGAGGGTGTCCTGGTGGAGTAAGCAGAGACAGAGAAGGCAGCTCTCCCTGCTGATGAATGAGTTTAGAGGAGATTAAAGTTGATATTGAAACCACAGGCTGTGCATAGTGAGAGATTTCTTCCAGAAGAAGCCCAAGTAGCAGTGCCACAGGTGAGGGTTCTAGTGAAACGGGAGGTCAGGGAAGATGGTGCCATTTGGAATGCTTTGTCTCTTGGTTAATGATAATAACTTTTTTGGGTGTGGAACAAGTCTGTCACCATTTTTTGAAGCCCCAGAATATTGTATTGGATGCTCTGAGTGTGGTCCCAGCATCTTTAGGCTCCCACAGAGGGCCTCAGTGCCTATGGCTGATTGGAATTTAGCACAGATGGGGGGAAAGCCAGCAATGAAATAACATGATAGAGAAAAGGAATGATGCACTCGGGATACACAGGACAAGAATGGAAAGAGAAGAAAGAGGGATGATCACATCATGGGATTATTGTGGGGATTATGTGAGAAAATACCCACAACCAGTTCTAGGCAGAAGGTGAGAACTCAATATTAGTAGTAAATCATATCGTTATGATTAGAATTTTTGTGATGGGTATTCATGATCTGACACGTCGGATCTGACACGACGGCACTTGGCTTGGCATTATTACTTATGTGCTTCAAATTCACCATCGGGATCATTTCGACAAGGGCTCATTCTTACGTTGCACTTTTAAAGGCAAATGAAGCCTAAATGCATACATGGAGTTGGAATTAACCCTCAGTCCCTCACGTACAGTGGGAAGGTAGCTCTTCATATCTTCAGAGTAATGTGCAGAAGTGATGAGTCTAAGTGCTCCTTGACTGTCAGAGCCTGCAGCCCAGGTTCCAATGTGGGGACAGCTCTTCTGCTGTACACTGATTGGCCCTTCTCGATTGTGGGAGGTCACAGTGAGTAGCAGGCTTAATGCTATGGTTTCCCTTCCCGGATTATTTTATTCATAATAAATTCACCCAAATTTCCCCAAAGTTGTTTAAAACTTGAAACTAAATTGTTCCTTTCATTCCACTGGGGAGTAGCAGATAACAGTGGTGTTTGGAGAAGTAACTCACAACACTTAGTATTTTTCTTAGATTTTCTAGTCACCATGTAGGGAGTACTTATGTCTATGTTGCTGTACTCATTAACCAGAGTGTATTGTTTCCTCCAAATTCAAGAATGGGAATGTAATGCCTATTGATATCCCAGGAAATCTAGAGTGTGATTGGAAAGATAAAAAGCATGTCTGAATTTCTGTACACTAGCAAAATTCCTCTCCTTGCTTACCTTGGTTAAATAAAATAAAAAAGACATCTCGATCCTTTGGTTTTGTTTTTTGCCAGGCAATAGGGACGGATGGCAGGGCTAGCAACCCCTCAGAAAGTAACTGCAGTACATACACCAATGATAACGATCAAATAGAGACTAGATGATTGTCCCCAAATACAGTCTCACTATTTGAATCCAGCATGCAATGTCAGGCTAGTCAGGAGTCCTACGGAACTCTAAGCATATAAGGAATTACAGTAAGTTAAGTGTCAGCTTCAAACAAAATTCAGTCTTCATAAGGACAAGAATGGACAACCATGAACATGAGACCCACAGAGCCTTATCCTTGGTATCCTCTTAAGGTTAGGTGCAGGATTGCCTCCTTTATGAACTGGAGGTACCCTCTATTTAGTTTTCCATCCTTCTTGTAAGGAGCACTTTATGGTTCTATGCGTCGATAGGTTATCATCCTGCTGACCTCTGGCTGGAGGAAGGAGAGTGGTTGGAGAGGAGGGGAAAGGAGGCTGTTGGGAGGATGAGACATGTATGGAGCAGAGAGGAATAGTGTGCAGTCACCGGACAGGGAGAGCAGTGGAAGTTGCATATAGGTGGGCATGTAAATTTATATGGGAATGTACATTTTCATACAGTCATAATAATACAAAAAAAAGAGTCCTGGTTGCACAACTGTTAAGCATTTGGTTGCAACCCAAAAGGTGGGGTATATGAACTGATCAGTTGCTCTGGCGGGGAAAGGCCTTATGTAAAGATAATAGTGTAACCATATGGTGTGTGTACTTTATGGTTCTATGTATTTATAGGAGGCTGTTATACTGGTCTCTAGACGAGAGAGAAGAGGGTGAGAGAGGGACAAATGCTTGTTAAGAGGATACTAGATACACAGAGCGAAAAGGAGGAGTGTGCTGTCACCAGATGGGAAGAGCAGAGAGAGCAGCGCATAGTAAGGCATACAAAACCAGTTTGAATGGTCTACTCTCTCTTAGTCACAATAATAATAATAATAAAGATGAGAAAAAAAAGATAGTAGTCTTGGAAAACTTGTCCGGCAGTTCTCCTCTGTCCTGTAGGTTTACTATGAGTTGGAATGCACTCGATAGCAATGAGTATCACTTTTCCAATTGGCACAGAAACCTTACTCTCCACTCAAATAGTGAGTTTTCTAGATCTAGAAGAGCTATCTCACTTAGGTTTTCAGGGCATACAAATGACTGAGAGGCGGCTGTGTCCACAGGGCAGAAGCCCAAAGGCAGAGAATTCTGGGCTAGGTTTGGAGAACATCAAGGTGTCTAGCTGCATGGGACCATTGCAGGAGGCAGTAGCAAAGAAGGGTATGAAGGAGTAGGAGCTGGCCGGGAGGGCCCAAAAATCTTATTTCCTAGGCCCTCCTCAGCACCACCATGTTTCCTTCACAGAGGAGGTCGTCATTTCTGTGGTCATAGAGTCTATATGAGGGAGCTATAAAGAGTCTATAAAGGGGAGCGAGAACGTGACACAACCCTAGATGCAGAAGCCAAAGAGGCAACCAATGAAGCAGCCCTCCCAGGCTCCTTAATAGAGCGTGACAAGTGGGCAAGCGGTGTATGAAGGTGCTAAGTAGCCACAGGATGGCCATTCTGAAAAAAATCTTATTCCCATCAATTTGCGTTCTCCTTCACCCTGCTTTTCTTTTACTTAAACCCTCTTTCCACAGAAAACCATCAATACCTTTATTCACTTGTTTAAAAAAATATTTATTGACTCTAGTTGGTATCACTTGTTGTAGTAAGTAGAAGGGTCAACCAATAAATGTGTCATATGTCCTACCCTACAGAGGTGTACAGTCCAGTTGGGGTGCAGACAGTAAAGACAATTTCAAAACCACAGATCGTGGTTTTGATACTTGTTCCCTCAGCACTATCTGGAGATGCTGACCAGTCAGGACTCGTAAGAGTGACAGATCTCAGGAGTTGTCTCCCAGCTTTCTTTACAAGGAAATCCTGGTTGCACAGTGGTTAAGCGCTACAGCTGCTAGTCAGAAGGTTGGCAGTTCAATTCCACCAGGTAGTCCTTGGAAACTCTATGGGGCCATTCTACTCTGTCTACAGGGTCTCTATGAGTCAGAATCGACTTGACTGCAGAGCTTGGTTTTTGTCTCTAGAAGATCTTTTTTCATTTTATTTTCTTTTTTTCAAGTCTCACAGCCATTTGCCTTGCCTTTGCTTGAGTCCCTTTTGTTCAAACCTTTCTCTGACTTCAACTTTTACATTTGCAAGTATTATTTTTTCTTCGTACTGCTCTTCCCCTTGCATTAACATCACACTGTAAAGTGGCAAGATTTCCTTGCTGTCAGGCAGGCAGGGGGAACTTGTAGAACAGTGGTTACTGCACTTGGCTGCTAACTGAAAGGTTTGTGACACCCACCAGCTGCTCACAGAAAGATTTTTTTTCTTTCTGTAAAAATTATAGCCTTAGAAACTTCATAGGGAAATCCTGCTCTGTACGATAGGATCAGTATGGGTTATAATCAACTTCATAGCAAGGGGTTTGGACAAAAAAGCACTACGGTAATATCTTTTATTATTTTAAAAAAGGAAAAATTACAGGCAAGGTCACCACAGATTGAACAATTGCCCCTCAGTGAGGGAGTTAATTCCTTTCATTGTTCTGGACTTCCTCTGAGCTCTCTGGTGCTCTGTGATTGCTGCCAGACCACAGATCGTGGTTTTGAAATTGTCTTTACTGTCTGCACCCCAACTTGATTGTATACCTCTGTAGGGTAGGACATATGACATATTTGTTGGTTGACCCTTCTACTTACTACAACAAGTGATACCAACTAGAGTGTCAATGAATATTTTTTTAAACAAGTGAATAAAGGTATTGATGGTTTTCTGTGGAAAGAGGGTTTAAGTAAAAGAAAAGCAGGGTGAGGGAGAACCCAAAATAAGATTTTTTTCAGAAAGGCCATCCTGTAACTACTTAGCATCTTCATACACCAAGCCAAGCCAAGTGCCATCGAGTCGGCTCCAACTCATGGTGACCCTAGGGGCCAGGGTAGAACAGACCCCCAGAGTATTCAAGGAGCAAGGAGACCTTATAAAGGACTTTCAAGAAACACCTTGAAGGCAGCTGGATGGGATTTCTAAATTCTGTAATCTGATTTTATATCCACATTTCAGATTCTTTTTTTTAAAAAAAAGTGCTAAATTTGTGTTTGAGGGGGAGTGAGTTGAATTATGACACTGCCTCTCTGGGTCTCTGTTCGAAATAATTGCTACCATGCTGTATCAAACAGGTATGGGAATGGTATAATGAATTCATGAACGAATTAACATCAAGAACCATTAAACTTAGTGAGGACACTGTGTCCTCCTGTGTTTTGTCTTCATTAGAATACAGTAAGGAAAGGAAACAGTGCGTACAGCAAAGCCAGGTCTTGTTAGATGCAATCTTGGCTTTTCTAAGTTGTACACCATGAATCCCATCATGTAATTCCTATGGGCTTCGGTTTCTCATCAGAGGAATTAACTTTGCGGTCAGGTCATCATTTCCAGCTCTGACACTTTATGATTGTATATGAAAAATAACACATTTTAAAAACCAGATTGTTTAATCTTATGGAATGGAGTGGCTTGAGGGTTAGTTGTCTAAACTGAGCTATGAGTACATGAGTTATACTATTCCTTTTAATTTAGATTTATTTTCTTATACTAAAGCATTAGAGGAATCTTAAAACAAAAAAGGAAGGAAGAAAGAGAGGAAGAGAGGGAGGCAGAGAGGGAGCGAAGAACGGAGGGAGGGAGAGAGGGAGGGAGGAAGGGAAGGAAAGAGGGAGGGAGAAAGGGAGGGAGGAAGGGAGAAAGGAAGGAAGGAAGGAAGATTGCCATGGTTTAAATGGTGGGATAGGGAAGGAAGTTTATGTAAAAAAAAATTGATTAGAATTTAATTAAATATTCATTCCCTTGAAACATACAAGTGATGATTTTTCCAGTTATTAAATGACTGAAGCTAAGGTTACAGGAACTTTCAGCTAGGCAATTGAAGGTTAAAAAAATAGTAAAGCATCAGTGGTAATAAACAGCAGATCTTTTAAAAATATATGATATTTATGGAGATCAGACATCAGTCCGACTTGTAGTTGCCAAATATTTTTTCTCATTCTGTAGGTGGTCTTTTAACTCTTTTGGCAAAGTCTTTAGATGAGCAAAAGTGTTTGATTCTTAGTAGTTCCCATTTGTTTATTTTCTGTTGATCTTACTCTGTCAGATTTTGAAATCTGTCTAAGCTGTATGTTAAAACTTCCATTGTTGACCCTGTTTTTTCTTCCACGATCTTTATTGTTTTAGGTTTGATATTAAGGTCTTTGATCCATTTCGAGTTAGTTTTTATGTAAGGTGTGAGATATGGGTGCCCAGCTACTACCAATGACAGGCGTGATGGGGCACACAATGTTGAGTCCCTGTGGCAACACGAGAAAAAGAGGAGGCAGCTCAAAAACTCTATCAGAGGACTATAGCCAATTGTCTGATGATCTGGGGGATCCCTTGGGAGCATGGCCCCTAGACCTGCTGCTGCCAACAACCAGAAAACACTACTGAGGTCAACTCTTTGGACAAAATTGTACTGGACTCAGGGACAAAATGCGACCATATGCTGTGTGTACTTTATGGCTCTGTGCATCTGTAGGAGGCTGTCCTACGCGTCTCTTTCTAGATGGGAAAGAAGAGGGTGGAAGGACGGGACAGGAGATTGTTGGGAGGATACAATAAGTACAGAATGAAAAGGAGGAGTGTGCTGTCACTGGGCAAGGTGAGCAGAAGGAGCTGCAGACAGACAGGCATGCAAAATTGATTCGGATTGTATACTTTCACTTAACCACAATAAAAAAATACACAATAATTGAAAATGTAATTCATGAACTACTCTTCTATTGCAAGAAGCATTGCATTGGTAAATTCACAATCAAATGATCTCAATATCAGTCTGTAAGATCCAGGCATACCAAGTCAACAGACAACAGACTTTCCATTCTGCCACTACGACACTTCTTGGAGGCATGTGACACATACTTTAATCTTGTTATCTAGTTTGCAGATGTTCTTGAGAATGCCTCCTGAGAACTTGGCTGGGAGACTCTGGTTTTTCTTTCCCCTCTTTTCCAACTGGTTATTTTGTACTCATTTGCAGGTGGAAACACTGCATTACTTCGAGGCCACAAATCCTGCTGAACTTACCTTACAAAGGGGTGACATGGTGCTGACGGTCCCATCAGACTCAGAAGCTGAGCACATCAAGGACGAGATTGGAAAGTGTTATAGGAGAAATTGTTTTTCCTTAAGGTCACTCAACTTCTGAAGATATTTTGATTCTCCAAGATGCTGCAAGCTACCTCTGGCAACAGCTTGTGACAACTGAACGTTAACTGTAGGTTTTCATAACATCTTTTTGGAATACTGTTACTTGTACTGTTTTTATACACACACATGCACACAAAGATGGCCATTTCTTATCATAGCCACTTTTTAAACCTACTGAACCCATCTCTCATCAGTGCAGATGCTATCCACATGTACTTCTATATATTTCCCAGGGATGATTTTAACCAATAAACAGCAGTGCTTCTCCAATGGCCATTTAAAGAGATGAAAAACCCTGAATTGGTTGTCATAATCATCTAGTGCTGGTATAACAAAACTGCTACAAGTACAGCTTTAACAAAGAGAGGCTTATTCTCTCACAGTAAAGTAGCCTAAAAGTCCAAATTCAGGGCATCAGCTCAGGTTTCCTTGCCATCAACCTTCTACTGGTTGAGGAGCTTCTCAGGCACAGTGACCCAAAGGATGTGCTCTGCTCCCAGGGCTGCTTTCTGGATGATGTGACAGCCCCCACTTTCTGCTCCCTTCCCTTTCCTTTTATCTCCTGAGGAAAAAAAGGTGGTATTGTGTTGGCCACACCCCAGGGAAACTCCCTTTACATTAGATTAGGGACTGGGTAAGAGTGCTACAATCCCTCCCTAATCCTCTTTAACTTAAAATTACAATCACAAAATGGTGACAATCACACAACAGTGGGAATTCTGCCCATCCATGCTAGTATACATATTTGGGGGGTGCATAGTACAATCTGTGACAATGATGGCCCTGCTAACGACTGCGTAGAAAGGAAATGTTATCCTCCTACTGACAGCTTGCTGAGGTCCTGAATGCACTATCACAGAGCTAGATGGGTAGAGATATTTGCAAAAGGGAGCTTCTGTGTAAGGGAGATCTTTATTTCTGACTAGGATGCTGACTCTGAATCCTTATCCACAGAAGTGAGATGGTCTAGATTTTTCCTGAATTGGAGGTTGGCCCAGCATGCCTGGTTTCCCCTGGCTCCCATCTCTCTGGCTCTCAGATGGTTTGCCATAAAAAGTGTCCCAGGATTAGTTTTGCAAGCTCATTGCAGAAGATACAAGAGCTGAGAGCCTCTGGGTGAAAGAGAGTTGTAAGAAGAAGAGGGTTTTGCTACACTTCAGGGCTACTTAAAACCCCCAGATTCCACCCACTAGAAATCCCCTTAGAAAGAAGCTTCCTCTGTGGTTTGTAGGGAGTGACTGATGAACGGAAAACTGCAAGAAACTTTCTGGAGTCATGAAAATGCTTCCTATCTTGACCGGGGTGTGTGTTATGCAGGTGTGTCCACATCAAAACTCCTTAAAAATAGATCATTATAGATACATGCATTTTACAGTACTTAAATTACACTTCAATTTTTTTTGTTTCTTTGAAAAATAATCCCTCCAGCTGAGTGATCTGTCAATCAGATCTAAGAGCTCCATTTTGTTGTTGATCATAGGATTTGTAAACCCTGAAGATTGAAACGGTCCTTGTGTCTATTGGCAATTTTTGTTTCTAGAGTGGAGATCTATAATTTCTATAGCTTTCTGAAAGAGATTTATGAGACTGCTACCCCCGAAGTAAATTTAAGTATCACTGCTTATTTTTTCTTAATTATAATTTGTTTCATGATCTTTTAAGTGAAAGTTTACAATTACAGCCAGTTTCTCATACAAAATTCACATTTTGCCATGTGACCCTTACTCTTCCCACCCTGTGATAGCACACTTCTCCTCCGAGCCCATATTTCCCGTGTCCATTTAACCATCTCCTGTACCCATCTGTAGTCTCCTCTTGCATCTGAATACGAGCTGCCCAGCTAGTCTCTTGTATCTGCCCAAGCTGAAAAGAGGGCTCTTCATCAGTATCATTTTTATGTCTTATATAACACCTCAGTCTTTGTCTGAGGAGTTGACTTCCAGAATGGTGTCAGTTCTGGGTTAATAGAGCATTCCAGGACTATGTCTTCCAGGGACCCTCCAGTCTGTTAGATCATCAAGTCTGGTCTTCTTACTAGTGTTCGGGTTCTGCATCCCACATCTCACCAGCTCCATCACGAACTCTGTCTGAGTCCCCTTTAAGGGCAGTCTTTATTAGTGGCCAGGCACCATGTAATTCTTTCAGTCCAATGTTGATGTAGTCTCTGGTATATGTGCCCATTTCTGTCTCTTGGGCTCACGCTTTTCCTCTTATCTTTGATGCTCGTCTTTCTGCTTTTCTCCAGATGGTTTGAGGCTAATCAATACTTTTTGGATGGCTACTTGCTAGCTTTTAAGACCCCAGACACCGCTCACTAAAGTGGGATGCAGAACATTTGCTTAAAAAACTTTGTGTGACAGTTGACCTAGATATCCCCTGAAACCATGGTCTCCAGACTGTTGACCATGGTACTTTGTCCCTGGAAGTGTTTGGTTTTATTTAGAATATTTCTAAACTTTAGATTTAGTTAATTTGCGCTGATTTCTCCTCTGCTATGTGTCATTTCTGCCTTCACCTAAAATAATTCTTGCTAGTTATCTAATTAGTGAATACCCCCTTATCTCCCTCGTAACAATCAAAAAATGTCTTCTGTGTTTAAACTGATTCTTGAATCTTTATGCTCATACAGTGTTTGTCCTTTTACAATTGACTAATTTAGCTCAGCATAACGCCTTCCAGATTCTTCCTTCCGTTTTCTGAGATGTTTCCCAAATTTCTCATTGCATGATATTCCATTGTGTGAATATACCATAGTTTGTTTACCATTTATCTGGTGGTGGGCACATAGGTTGGGTCCACTCTTTTGTTGTAGTGCAAAGTGCTGCAAGGAACATTGATGTGCGTGTATCTATTTGTGTGGCAGCTCTTATTTCTCTAGGACATATTGCAAGAAGTGGAATTGCTGGGTTATATGATATTTCTCTTTCTAGCTCTTTTCTTAATATTCTTTTTTATTGTGATAACAATGCACAATCCAAGTCAATTTTCTATATAAAACCCCAAGTACCTGCCTCTCTGCAATTCTATCTTCTCTTCTCACCATGTGACAGTACACTCTTCTTTTTAATTATTTACTTCCAGTATCCACTCAGCCAGCACTTGTCTCTTCTGTTCTACCCTCTCCCTTCCACTCTAAAAAGAAACCAGTACGACAGCCTCAAATACATATTAAACCATAAAGTGCACACACCACCTGCATCACTCTGTGTCCCCAAGTCCAGTTCATACTCTGAAGTGTTGGCTTCAGTACTGGTTTCAGTTCTGGGGTGGCAGCAAGTCTAGGGGCCATGTCTCAGGGGACCCTCCAGGTTGTGGGATCATCAGTTCTGGTCTTTTAATAGAGTTCCTGATCTGTACACCTCTTTTTTTCACGCTGCATCAGGGACTCTACGTTGTATCTTCTATCAGGGCTGTCTCTGGTGGTGGCTGGGTGCCATCTGGTTCTTATGGTTTCATGCTGATGTAGTCTCCCAGTCCTATGGGTCCTTCTGACTCCTGCACTCATTTTCCCTTGAGTCTTTGATGTTGTTAGTTGTCATCTGTTCCAGGTGGGTTGCGACCAATTGATCTCCCTCAGACGGCAGCTGGCTGCCTTTTAAGATTCCAGCCACGACTTACCAATATGGGGTGCAGAACATTCTCTTGGAAAAAGATGAGTTACGCCAATTGACCTCGATGTCCACTGAAACCATGGTCCGTAGACCACTGTCCCTGCTATTCTGTCCTTTGAAATGTTGTGTCGAATTTAGAAAACCCTTTGGCTTATGGTGTAGTCAAGTTATGCTGACCTGCCTTCCACTGCATGCTGTCACTCGCTTCACCTAATCGAATTCCTATTGATTATCTAATCTATGAATAACCCTCTCTCTCCCTCCTCACCCTTGTGGCTGTCAAAGAGTATTTTCTTCTTTACATAAGACTTTTCTTAACTCTTTATAATAGTGGTCTCATACAATATTTGTCCATTTGCAGCTGACTGATTTCACTCAGCATAACGTCTTCCAGTTCATTCCAGGTTATGAGATATTTCATAAAATCCTCATTGTTCTTTATCATTGTATAGTATTCCATTGTATACATATACACCATAGTTGTTTATCCATTCATCTGTTCATGGGCATCTAGGTTGATTTCATCTTTTTGCTTTTGTGGATAGTGTGGCAATAAACATTCATGTGCTGTTCACGTGACAGCCCTAATTTCTGTAGGATATGTTCTAAGGAGTGGGATTGCCGTATCCCACTCCCACTTTCTTAAAAAGTATTTCTAACTTTTTAAGGAAGCTCCAAATTGACTTCTGAAGAGGTCGTAACATTTTACATTCCCACCACCTGTGTAGAAGAGCTCCAGTCTCCCCACAGCCTCTCCAACACTTGTTGCTGGTGTTTTTTGGATTAGTACCAACCATGTTGGGATGAGAAGGTATCTCATTGTAGTAAATTTGGATTTCTGTAGTGGCTAATGATTGTGAGCATTTCTTCATGTGTCTTTTAGCTGCCTGGATATCTTATTTGGAGAAGTGTTTGTCCATATCCTTTATTCATTATTTGAATTATTTGTCTTTTTCTTTTGACATGTTGCAGTCCCTTGCAGCTTATGGAAATTAGACGTCAATCAAATACATGGTTGCCAAATATTTTTCCCATTCCGTGTAGGCAGTCTTTTGCTCTCTTGATGAAGTCTTCGGAGAAGCATAAATGTTTAATTTTTCGTAGTTTCCATTTATCTATTTCTCTCTTCTGCTGTTTGTGCATTGTTAGTAAGAACTGGTAGTCTGTTTAAGCTGTGTATTAAACTTCCAGTGTTGTCCCTATTTTTTCTTCCATAACCTTTATCATTTTAGATTTCATATTTATGTCTTTGATCCCTTTTGAGTTACTTTTGTGTATGGTGTGAGATATGTGTCTCATTTCACCTTTTTGCAGATGGATATCCAATTTAGCCAACACAGTATGTTAAAGGGACTGTTTTTTTCTCTAGCTCATGGCCTTTGGGCCTTTGTCAAATATCAACTGTTCATAGGTGGATGATTCTATTTCTAGATTTTTTGATTCTATTCCATTGTTCTATATATCTGCTTTTGTAGCAGGGCCAGGCTGTTTTGACTACCGCAGCACTGTAATGGGTTCTAAGGTCAGGTAGTGTGAGTCTTCCCACTGTGTTCCTCTTCTTCAGTAGTGCTTTACTTACCCGGGGTTTTCCCTTTCCAAACAATGTTGGTAATTTATTTTTCCATCTCATTAAAAAAAATGAGATTAGAATTTGTATTGGGATTGTGTGGTATATATAGATCACTTTGGGTAGAATAGACAGTTTCACAATGTTAAGCCTACTTATCCATGAGCAAGATAGGTTTCTACACTTACGTAAGTCTCTTTTGCTTTCTTGCAGTATGGTCTTGTAATTTTCTTTGTATAGTCTCTTACGTCTCTGGTTAGATTTATTGCTAAGTGTTTCATCCTCTTGGGGTCTATTGTAAATAATATTGATTTGGTGAGTTCCTCTTTGACGGTTTGTTTGTTGGTGTAAAGTAATTCTACTGATTTATGTATGTTTATCTTATATCCGGATAGTTTGCCGAACTCTTCTATTAGTTCCAGTAGTTTACTTACAGATTCTTCAGGGTTTTCTGTGTATAAAATCATATCATCTGCAAATAGGGATACTTATACTTCTTCACCACCAATGTGGATACCTTTTAATTCTTTATCTTGTATGACTGGCTCTGGCTAGAACTTCCAGCACAATGTTAAATAGAAGTGATGACAGCAGGCATCCTTGTCTGGTTCCCTTTCTCAGGGTGAATTCTTTCAGTCTCTCTCCATTCAGGATGATGCAGCTGCTGGCTTAGTGTAGATGCACCTAGTACATTGAGGAATTTCCCTTCTATTCATATTTTGCTGAGAGTTGTTTACATGAATCGGTGTTGAACTTTTGTCAAATGCCTTTTCTGCATCAATTGATAAAATCAAGGGATTGTTAATCTTCTGTTTTATTTGTGCGGTTGAGTACATTAATTTTTTTTATGTTGAAGCAACCCTGCATTCTTCTTGTTAATCCTATGTGGTCACGGTGAAGCATTTTATTTTTTGGATATGTTGTTGAGGTCTATCAGCTAGGATTGTGTTGAGGATTTTTCCATCTCGATTCATGACAGATATTAGTCTGCAATTTTCTTTTTCTGTCCTATCTTTACCCAGTGTTGGTATCAGGGTTATACTGGCTTCATAGAATGAACTTTGGGATATTCCATCCTTTTCTATGCTATGAAATAACTTCAGTAGTATTGGAGCTAATTCCTTTCTAAAACTTTAGTAGAATCCTCCAGTGAAGCTGTCTGGGCCAGGACTTTTTTGGTTGGTAGATTTTTGATTACGTTTTCAATCTCTTCTTTTGTGATGGGTTTATTAAGTTGTTCTATTTCTCTTTGTGATAACTTTTAAGTAATGTGATTCTAGAAATTCACTTCCTCTAGATTTTCAAATCTATTAGAGTACACTTTTTCATAATATTGTGTTATGATTCTTTTAATTTCGGTTGAGTCTGTTGTGGCATCTCTTATCTCATCTCTTATTTGGGGTATTTGATTCCTCTCCTGTTTTTTGTCTGTGAGTTTTGCCAATGGTTTGTCAGTTTTATTGATCTTTTCAAAAAAACTAGCTTTTGGTTTTGTTAACTCTTTCAATTGCTTTTCTATTTTTAATTCATTTAGTTCTGCTCTAATTTTTATTCTCTATTTTCTTCTGATATTCTCTTTCTACTTGTTCAAGTTGTAGGGTTAATTCTTTCATTTGAGCCCTTTGTTTATTTTGGATGTGTGCATTTATTGAAATAAATTGACCTCTGAGAACTGATTTTGCTGCATCCCATAGGTTCTGGTATGATGTGTTTTCATTCTCATTTGATTCCATGAATTTCTTTATTGCATCTATATTTCTAGCTTTTTAAGAAAGTGCCAAATCAGTTTCCCATGTAGTTGTACCAGTTTACATTCCCACCAGCAATGTGCAAGTATTCCAGTCTCTCCACAACCTCTTCAACATTTATTGCGTTATTTGGATTAATGCTAGCCTTGTTGGGGTGAGATGTCATCTCATTGCAGTTTTAATTTGCATTTCTCTATTGGCTGATAATCTTGACCATTTTCTCATGTAGCTGTTTGCCACCTAAATGTCTTCTTTGATGAAGTACCTATTCATATCCCATTTTAACTGGATTATTTGTCTTTTCATTGTTGTGGTTTTGCAGTATCTTATAGATTATACAGATGAGACACTGATTAGATTTGTCATAGCCAATTTTTCCCCCCAGTCTGAAGGTTGTTTTTTACTCTTTTGGTCAAGTCTTTGGATGAGCATAATTGTTTGCTTTTTAGGAGTTCTTAGCTATCTGTTTTGTTTTCTGGTGTTTGTACATTGTTATTAATATCTTGAAATCTGTTTATGCCTTGTAGTAGGGCTTCCAGCATTGTCTCTATTTTTTTTTTAAACAAACATCTTTATTGTTTTAGCTTTTGTATTTAGGTTTTTGATCCATTTTGAGTTGGTTTTCGTGCATGATGTGAGGTTTTCGCCTTGTTTGATTTTTTTTTAGAGATGGATTTCTAGTTATGCCAACACCATTTACTAAAGAAACTGTATTTTCCCTAGTTTAAAGACACTAGGTTTTTATCAAATGTCAACTGTTCACAGGTGGATGATTTTGTGTCTGCATTCTCAGTTCTGTTCCATTGGTCTATGTGTCTATTTTTATACCAGTACCAGGCTCTTTTGACTACTGTTGCAGTGTAACATGTTCTAAAGTCAGCTAGTATTTTCCACGTGAAGTTAGTGATTTATTTCTCTATCTCATTAAAAAATGCTACTTAAATTTGTTTTAGGATTGCATTGTATCTATAGATCACTTTGGGTAGAATGTTGAGTCTTCCTACCCATGAGCAAGGTAGGTTTCTCCACTTATACAGGTCTCTGTTAGTTCCTTACAATAGTGTCTTGTAGTTCTAATTGTGTCGGTCTTTTACATCTCTGGTTAGATTTATTCCTAAGTCTTTTATCCTCTTGGGGGCTATTGTAAGTGGTATTGATGCAGTGATTTCTTCTTTGATGTTCTCTTTGTTGAAGTAGAGGAATCCATCTGACTTATATTTTACTTTGCAGAACTATTAGTTCCAGTATCTTTTTTTGTGTGTAGGTTCTTTAGAGTTTACTGTGTATAAGATCATATTATCTGCAAATAGAGATACTTTTAGAGCTTCCTTACCAGTTCAAATGCTCTTTATTTCTTTTTTCTAGCCTGATTGCTCTGACCAGAACCTCCAGCATAATGTTGGATAGAAGTGGTGACAAATGGCATCCCTGTCTGGTTCCTGTTCTCAGGAGGCATTCCTCCAGAGTGTTTTCATTTAGAATGATTTTGACTGCTGGCTTTATATATAGCCAAGCGAGCCCTTTATTATGTTGAGGAATTTCTCTTATATTCCTATTTTGCTGAAAATTTTTTTAAAACATGAATGGGTGGGAAACTTTGTCAAACGGTTTTTTCTGCAATTTTGTTTTATTTCTGTGGTTGACTACATTGATTGTTTTTCTAATTTTGAGCCAACCCTGCATCACTAGTAAGAATCTCACTTGGTCACAGTGAATTCCTTCTTTGATATGTTTGTGAATTCTATTGGCTAGAATTTTATTGAAGATTTTTCATCTGTGTTCATGAGAGATGTTGGTCTGTAGTTTTGCTTTTTATGTGCTGACTTTACATGGCTTTGGTATCAGGGTTATGCTGGTTTTATAAAATGAGTTTGGAAGTACTCCATCCTTTTCTATGCTCTAAAATATATTTAGTGGAAGTGGTGCTAACTCTGATTGTTGGGTAGAATTCTTCATTGCAGCCAATAGGACCAAGGTGTTTTTCCTTGGGAATCTTTAAATTTCCTTTTCAAGCTCTTATTTCAGTATGGATTTATTTAGTTGTCCCACCGCTGTTTGTGTTAGTTTAGGTAAGTAGTATGTTTCTAGAAATTTGTCTGTTTTCTCTAGGTTTTCAAATTTGTTAGAGTACAGTTTTTTTTATAGAATTCTGTTATGATTGTTTTTGTTTCCATTGGCTCTGTTGGTGATGTCACCCACTGCATTTCTTTTTCAGGTTATTTGCTTTCTCTCCTATTTTATTTGTCAGTTTGGCCAGCAGTTTAACAATTTTGTTGGTCTTTTCAAGGAACCAGCTTTTAGTCTCATTAACTCTGTGAACTGTTTTTCTATTCTCTAATTCACTTAATTGTGCTATAATTTTTACTATTTACTCTCTTCTGGTGCCTGAAAGTGGGGGGATGGTTCTTTTCTTGCTACTCTCTTTCTATTTGCTCAAATTGTAGGGTTTGGGCTTTGATTTGGGGCCTTTCTTCTTTTGGGGTATACACATTTACTGAGATGAAATGACCTCTGAGCTCTGATTTTGCTGTGCCAAAGATCCTGGTAGGAGGTCCTTTCAATTTCATTTGTTTCTATAAATGTCTTTACTTCATCCCTGATTTCTTCGACAAACAAGTAGTATTTGTGCAGGATGTTGTTCAGTTTCTGTGTGTGCCTTTTGCCTTTTCTTTTTCTGCTAATGATTTCAACTTTCATGGCTTTATGGTCTGGAAAGATGCTTTGCAATATTTCAGTGTTTGGGATTTTGTTTAGCCTGGTTTTATAGCCTAATGTATGGTCTGTTCTGGAGAATGCTCCATACGCACTGGAAAAGAAAGCTGAGTGGGAGATTCTGTATATGTCTATGAGGTCAAATTGGTTGATTGTGGCGTTTAGATCTTCCATCTCTTTATTGAGCTTTTTCCTGGATGTTCTGTCCATCACCAAAAGTGGATTGTTGCAGTTTTCTAGTGTTATTGTGGAGCTGTCTATTTTACTTTTCAATGCTGTTAAAGTCCATTTGATGTCCTTAGGGGCTCTAATATTTGTTGTGTAAATATTTAATATGGTTATGTCCTCTGGATATGTTGACCCTTTAATCATTATATAGTGACTGCCTTGTCCACTGTGGTTGATTTTACTTTAAAGTCTATTTTATCTAAAATTAGTATTGCTACTCCTACTCTTTTTTTGAATAATTTTTGTTTGGTATATTTTTTTCCATCATTTCAGTTTTACTTTGTATCTTTAAGTCTAAGGTGTGTCTCTTGTAAACAGCATATAGATTGATAATTTTTTTTTAATCCATTTGGGCACTCACTGTCTCTTTACTACTGTATTTAACTCATTTACATTCAGCATATTATTGATAGGTATGATTTTAATGCTGTCATTTTGATGTCTTTTTGTGTGTTGTTGACAATTCCTTTGTTCCACTTAATTTTCATTGCTGCATAGTTTTTCTTTAAGGGTTTTCTTTTAATCTTTTTCATTGTTGTTGGTTTTGTATTTGTCAAGACCTCATGGTTTTCTTTCTTATTTTGTTAGTTTTCTTCGTGGTTACCTTAATATTTACACCCATGGTTCTAAATTTAAGCCAGTCTTTTATTTCTTTGTATCTCCTTGACTTCTTCTCTATATGAAAGATCTAAAGCCATGTTGTTTAGTCCCTCTTTTTGATATAATGTCAACTTGTACGTACTGACATCTCTGTTTGTCTTATTTCTGTGTTTTAGCTTTAATTTATTTGTGGTTTCCTTATTTCAGTTGATATTTGGTTGCTCTGTCATGCATTGTAGCCTTAAATTTTTATTTTAGTGTTATTGATTTTCTAATTGAAGAACTTCCTTTGGTATTTCTTGTAATTTTGTTTTGGTTTTTGCAAATTCCTTGAACTTCTTTTTATCTGGAAATGTCCTATATTCACTGTCATATTTGAAAGACACTTTTACAGTGTATGTAATTCTTCGCTGACAGTGTATGTCATCACACTGCCGTCTTCTGTGTATAATTTCTGTGGAGAAGTCCAGGATTAATCTCACTGACTCTTCTTTGTAGATTATTTTCAGTTTATCCCAAGCTACCATTAAAAGCATCTCCTTATCCTCAGTTTTCATAAGCTTGATTGTACTATGTCTTGGTATCTTTCTTTTGTGATCTACCTTGTGTGGAGTTCAATGAACATCATGGCTAGGTATCTTTTCAATTTTCATGACACCAGGGAAATTTTTTGTCAACAAATCTTTAACAATTCTCTCTGGACTTTCTGTTTGTCCATCATAACTCTCAGTACTTCTTTTAAGAAATGTTCTTTTATCTGATTTTTTTCTCAAATACATTGGTGTCAGTTTCTCTATCTTCAGTCTCACTAATTGTTCAGTCCATTGCCTCAGTTCCGCTCCTTTGATTTTCTGTTGAGTAGTCTAATTCTGTAATTTTGTTATTAATTTTCTGAATTTCACATCATTGTTGCTCACAAAATTCTTGCAATCTGTTTAAGATGTCATTATACTCTGCTGCATTTTGCCTGATCTTCTTACTGATCTCTTGAAGAGTTCCAAGTATTAATCAATAACTCCAGGAAGTTTTCTTCATCTGGATAATTTTTAGTTCTTTGTTTTGGGAGTTTTCTTATGCTGTCATTGTCTGGCTCTTTAGATGTTTTGATATTGATTATTGTCTCCAAGCCATCATAAAATTGTATTTATGTTTGCTTACTGTGTTGAAACTTAATTTTTTTTTGTTTTGTTTTGAAACGCCAAAATAGGCTGCTCATGTGAGCTAGCTTGATTCTTGTAGCCTTAGAGATTCTAAAATCCTGTCACCAGGTAGTTAGAGCTCTCTCCAGGCACATGCGCCCAGGTATCTATTCATTTTCTTGTGTGTATTCAGATGAGGTGTCCAGGTAGTCGGTTGCCAAGTGTGTGGTGTAGACTCTAGGACCTACAGTCCTAGATGGCAAAGAAGGTTGATGCAGGCACATATAGCTGGCTATATGCACTGAGAAAGGTAGAGGGCTGACAGTCATGGCTTTCTAATGTCTGTACCTAGGAGGAAGACCTGTTTCTGCCCTGAGTTCCCAGCATAGGGGAGCCAGCAGATTTTTTCCCCCTATTTGTTAAATTGTTCCCTCTCTGACTTGACAGCATTTGGCTGGCTTGGCTGGCCTTTATGTCTGGGATAATAGCTCAGGGCACATAAGGGGGTCCTATATCTGGCCCAGGTAGAGTGTAAGACTTTGGAGCCTGGTGCTGTGTAGAGAAGAGAGGGGGAAGTGCTATGGGAAAGGGGGAGAGATTTAGCCAAGGAGAATTTTAGATCTGCATGTGCCAGGTCAGATGTAAGGCATTTAGCTTTTGATGATCCAATGCTACTTTTTGCTGATTGTGGAGGTGTGAGCAACATGCTTAGTTTCATACTCTAAAGGATACACTCTTCAAACCCTGAGCTCACCACACTGCCATTTGTGGATTCTCCTGCAGGATACAGATTCCTGCCAGGCCAGGTCTGTCCAGTCCTAGGTACTTATAGACCTACTCTGCCTTCTCTGATGCTCAGTCTGATGTCTCAGCTTTCCTTTTGATATTGAGAGCTCCTAAAATGTCATACATAATCCATGCATTTGTTTTTCTGGCTCTTTGTTGTCAGAGGAATCACAGGAGCTTCTGACTACTCTGCCATCTTAGCCCCTCCTCTCAGTATCACTGCTTTTCAGGTTAAGCCTTTCATGTCAGCACATTTTGTTTTTTCTCTTGACAATACATTCCCCAACATGGATCAGGTACTGGATCAAACAAATAAAAATGTTTCTGCCTATACAAAATTAAAGTATAGGTGTACACCAATCATTACTTGTAAAAGCACCCAATACTTGAAAATTTAAAAAATATACTTTGGAATAATCCACAGGTCTCAACATAAGTTAAAAAGTATATATTGCCCAATGGTCATTTATGTTACATTTTCCACTTAAGAAGGCAAAAATAGATCAAGTCCAGTACAAAGTAAACAGAAGGAATGAAATAATAATAAAAAAATCATAGATCAATGAACACAGACTAGATAAAATCAATAAAGCAAAAAGTTGGTTTTTTGAAAGGATCAGTACAATTGATAAAAGCTTAGAAAGACTCTTCAAGAAAAAAGTGCTAATTTATAAGTTACCAATATTAGTAAAAAAGATCCATGCCTACAAATTTTGAAGACATTAAAAAGAAAATTAGGAAGTAGGGTGATAAAATTTATGACAGTTATTCTAACAAGAAATAAACTGAGCATTTTTTGTGCCAATGTCACTTAATAAAATGGACACCTAAAAATTAATTAGAATAGTCTGATAACTATTGAGAAATGAATTTCTGATACTACTAATAATAAGTCTTTCCATCTTCCACCCCAGATGGTTTCACTGGCGAATTCCATTACTAACTCAGGAAAGAATTAGTTTCTATTATACACAAACTCTTCCAGAAAATAGAGGAGGAGGGAACACTTCTCAGCTTCTTTTACGCAGTCAGCATTATCCTGATATGAAAACCTGACAAACTCATCATGTGAAAAAAAAAATAACAGCTAAGATTTTTCATAAAAAAATAGATGTAAATGTCTGTCTTGGTCATTTATTAGTGCTATAACAGAAATGCCACAAATGGATGGTTTTAACAAAAACAACTTCATTGCCTCATAGTCCAGTAGGCTAGAAATCTGAAACCAGGAACCACAGGTCCAATGGATGTTCTTGACTCCTGGCACTGCTTTCTTGGTGCTATGAGGTCCCTGTGTCTTTATGCTTGCTTCTGTCTTTAATATCTCAAAATAGACTGGCTAAAGACACCATCAAATCTTGCAGACCTCATCAGAATAATTGCTGATAATTTATCTTATTAAATCATATGATTAAATTTCAGCACACAGGAAATTCACATCAAATGATGAAATGGTGGACAATCATACAACACCAGGAATCACAGCCCAGCCAAAATGACACATACAGTTTTGAGGGAACATAATTTGATCCATGATTATATCCTAATGAAATATTTAACAGGTAAAATCTCATATCATGTAAAAAGAATAACAAGTGAGCTTTGTTCTGGAAGAATCTAACATGCATTATTAAAACTCTCAACAAGCTACAAATAAGACATAGAACTTCCCCAACTCAGTAAAGGGAATCGGTAAATATTCTACACGTAACAACATACTTAATGGTAAAAGACTAAAAACGTTTTCTCTCTAAAACTGGAAACAAGGAAAGGACGTCTGCTCTCCCTACCTTGATTCAACATTGTAATAAAAGTACACTACAGGCAGAAAAATCAAAGGATGAACATTGGAGGAAAAAAAATCATATTTGTAGACAGCATGATTACTTATATGACACTCAAAGAATCTGTAAAACAGCCTCAAGAATATTGGGATTAATAAGTGAGAGAGACTCTCAAGCCATGGGTGTAGATTTGGGACTTCTCTGTTTAGTTCTGTTACCTTTTTCCAGGTATATTGAAGTTGTGTTATTAAATTAATACAATATCTATGATTCCTTAATTTTACTGATTAATTGACTCCTATATTATTACGATATGTCCTTCTTTACCTCTGGTGGTACTCCTAGTCTTGAAATCTACTTTGTCTAGTAGAAATGCAGTTAAATCAGCTTTCTCATACTATTGTTTGAATACTATCCATTTTTCCATACGTGTAATTTCAATATACATCTTTATATTTAAAAATTCATCTTTCTATTTGTATTGAATTCTAGCTGTCCTGAATTCCTAAAGACAAAGCTGTATTAGCATAAGTCTTACCTAGTGCACTTCCCCGCTTTTCAGAGTTGGGTACTGCCTTCATCTGGTTACCAATGCTTAAGTAGTTGATGTATGTGTGTGTATGCATTGTGAATAGACAGACAGACTGACAGATAGATATGTGCTGTTGTGTAGGCTCTGACTGATAGCTACCTCATGTACAACAAAATGAAACATTGCTTGGTCCTATGGAATTCTCATAATCACCTGCATGTTCTAGTCCATTGTTGTGGCTATTATCCCAGTCCATCTCACTGAGGGTTTCATTTGCCTTTGCTGGCCCTTTATTTCACAAAACATGATGTTTTCTTTTAGTGATTGATCCCTCCTGATCATGTACCTATAAGTATTATGGACCTTTGGTGAATTTTCAGAAATAGATAGATCTTCCTTTCTTTTTGAAAGGTCACTGAAATCTGTCCACCGTGGGTGACGTTGCTGATACTTCAAATATCAGAGACATAGCATTACAGGAACAGGCAAGTCACAGACTGGATGACAATGTGACAAACTTACAGATAGGTCCCGGCGTACACACATACAATGCTATTATGTAAACTTTTATTTCATATTATGTATTTTATAATAAATGGGTGCTGTGCATGTGCGTGTGTTTGTGTGTGTGTACACATACATATGTATACTCACATGTCTTTCCTTGCCTTTCCTTACTTCTGGCAATACTTGTCTTGGAGTCTACTTTATCTGATATAATTTAAACCAGCTTTCTTATGCTTACCGTATGAATGCTATATGTTCTCCCATATCTTTACTTTCAGCTTTTACTTTCCCATGCCTATTACTTTCCCATTTATATTTTAAATGGATGCATGTATGTATACATGTATATATGTAGTTAATGCATTTTTTTAAGTGTTATTTGCAGAGCATTTTTCTAATATAAGCTATTTTGCTATTTCTGAACTGGAAATATTTGTCTACTACATATTTTAAGCAGTTAAAATTTAATTTTCCTTATTTTCTTCAGTTGAAAATTGATACGGCTAACATTCTACACCTTGTAAGCTATGTTTCAGAATGTATGTGTTGGATTTACACCAGTCTTTTACTTTTTTCCTGCCACTGAAACATTTTTTAAATGCTTGATTCTGCTTAGTTCCATTAAATTTTTCCCTCACTATAAATAAAGTCAAAAGTAGACACTTGAGAATAAACGACTTTTTGAATGTTTACTAGACATTTAGAAAATATTTAGTTACCAGCTTTTACTTAAAGTATATCTTTGTCCTTCACAAGTGTAACACCATAATTCTCTCATCAGCTAGGTTTTTATCAGTTACTTTGTCAAGCCATATTTTCCCTCAGTGTGTTTTCTCCTCTACCTTCAAATATTGGCCTAAACACTTAAATTTCTTGTCTATATAGTCATGACAACTTATTGTCAGAGATTATATCAAAAGGCAATGTATTCAGCTTCTTTATTTTGTTTTTGAGCCCTCATTTTATCTGATGTACTTGAACTGCAATGGGGATTAACTAAAAAAGCGAAACCACTGAGGATGAGTCAATTATGATTACTGCTCCATAGACTTTCCAACGAGTGCAGGATGGATTTGAACTGGCTTTTTGGTTAGCAGCCATAGCACTTAACCACTAGCCACTAGGGTTTCCTAATGGGGGCTGATGCAGATTATATCTCCTCATCCTTTGTCATAGTAGATGAGATTCCCTTCCTGTATTGGTTAATATAATAAAGATAGCTATTCCCCACTAGCTTCACTTCATCCAGTCTGTGTGTTTCAGAGTGTTACTTTCAACTCAGCTTTTTCCAGCTAGACTCTGACTGTGGCTCTCTTTTCTTAGTGTTAAGTACTGTCTACCATGGCTTTATGACTACATGCAGGTGGAAGTTTAAAACATTTTGTGGCTGGCTATCTTCATATTTTATGGAACCACTCCTACACTGATAAATTGTTAATAGTAATAATTTATAAGGAACACATAAATGTCTTAGCCAAGAATGCCTTAACATCAAACTTCACTTTGTAGTTTCCAAAAACGTGAAAAATAACAATTTTAGTATCATCCAACACACATCTAGCTCCTAGTATTTGGTAAGCCCTGTATATACTGGTTTATTTGGGTTACATGATACGAGCTGGAGAACAGAGTTATTTCTTCTAAGCAAGTGGTCTAGGATAAAGTAGAGACCTCCTATAGCCTCATCAGAAAACCTCATAGTGTATCAGTTAAGAGCTACAGCTGCTAACCAAGAGGTCGGCAGTTCAAATACACCAGATGCTTCTACTTTGTCCTATGGTGTTGCTGTGAGTTGGAATCAATAGCGTTAGGTTTGGGACAACGGGATGGTCTTATCCTTCCTACATTCTAACTCTGAGACCCTCAGTTCCTTTTTTGCACTGTCATTCAGAGTTCAGGTGATGTTCAGGTATGTTACATGTTCTCATTTGTCTTCCTGTCTTAGCAGTTAAAATTTTAATTTTTTTCCGCCTTCCTTCAGAACAACTGTCGTAATCAGTTTAGTATCAGCTAGCTATACTTTATACAAAATTTCAACATTAATATTAACCTTCAGAAATTATACTTTATACAGAAAACTGTTTTAAGTGACCATTCTTTAATTTTTTAAATAACAAATTATTTGGGACATATTTTCCTGCTAGTGAAAACAAAGCATTCTATACATGCTTCTGTGACATTATGGTGGAGAAGTACACACCAATCTAACAGATTATCTCATTAATGGTGGGCACGTTGGGTTTTTTGAGCCATTTCATTGGTGTCTCAGTATTTTACTAATTGTTGGCTGTGGGTTCTTCTCGAGTGATTTACTTGGACCCTGAAAGTGTTTTCGATCATAGCCAGTGTGGACTTTTTGAATGGCTTGATGGATCGTGAAAGCATTGCCTTTGTCTGCCAGGATGCAGGCTGGCTGGTCGGAGTGAAGGAGTCAGATTAGCTTCAGTTTAGAGACCTTACAAAGGCCTCTTCTCAGAGAACTTCACAGGGAGCCTGGATTAGGGTCACAAGTACTCCAGAAAGTGCTTAGCTGCAGGATTTTTAAAAAATTTCTTTATATGTATTTAAAATTTATTAGTTACAGTAAATGAATAAAATTTCTAACGTGTATCAATTATCTCATGTATAATAAACCCTCACCCCCCACTCTTGTAGCCAATCCAATTATTTTCTGCTGTAGATAATTCTATTTTTAGGTCCTTATAACAGGGGTCTCATATAATATTTGTCCTTTTGATGCTGACTGATTTCATTCAGCATAATATCTTCCAATTGAAGCCATGTTATGAAATGTTTTCTAAAATCTACACTGTTTTTTTATTGTATCAATGTTCTATTGAGTATATGTACCATAGGTTGTTTATCTGTTCATCTGTTGATGGTCATCTGGGCTGATTCCATCTTTTGGCTATTCTAGACTGTGCTGCAATAATATTCATGTACATGTCTCTGTTCATGTGACAGCCTTCATTTCTAAAGGATAAATTGCAAGCAGTGGAATTACAGGATCTAATGGTATATCTATTTCCAGCTTTCCAAAAAGCACCAGATTGCTTTTGAAAGAGGTTATACCAACTTACAATACCACCAGCAATGTAGGAGAGTTCCAATCTCTCCACAGCTTCTTCAGCATTTGTTGCTTTGGGTTTTTGGATCATGGCCAACCTTGTTCAGGTGAGATGATATCTCGTTGATTTGGATTTCTGTGATAGCTAATGATCATGAGCATATCCTCGTGTGTCTTTCGGCTGCCTGGATGTTCTCTCTAGTGAAGTTTCTCCCCATCTCCTTTGCCCATCGCTTAATTGGGTTATTTACCTTTTTCTTGTTGATATTTTGTAGAACTTTGTAGATTACAGAAATCAGATGATGATCAGACATGTAGCTGTCAAGTATTTTTTCCCATTCTGTAGGTGGTCTTTTAACTCTCTTGATAACATCTTCAGATGAACAAAAGTGTTTAACTCTTAGTTCTCATTTATCTATTTTCTCTCCTGTTAATCATGCTTTGTTAGATTTTGAAGTCTATCTAAATTGTGTAATAGAACATCCATCATTGACTCTATTATTTATTGTATGCTTTTTATAATTTAGGTTTGCTACTTAGGTCCTTGATTCATTTAGAGTTAGTTTTTATGTAAGGTGTGAGATACGGGTCTTGTTTCAGTTTTTTTGCAGATGGATATCCAATTTTGCCGGCAACACTTGCTAAAGAGACTGCTTTTACCCCAGTTTACAATCTTAGGGTCTTTGTCAAATATCAACTGTTCGTAAGAAGATGGTAGCATCTCCAGTCTATTCCATTGGTCTATGTCTTTTTTGTACCAATGCCAGGCTGTTTTGACTACTGTAGCAGCGTAATAGTTTCTGAGGTCAGGTAGTATGAGGCTTCCTATTGTGTTCCTCTTCTTCAGTGGTGCTTTACTAAGCTGGGGTTTATATATGTTTCTCTACCTTATTAAAAAATGACACTGGAATTTGTATTGGGATTGCATTGTGTAAGTAGACCAGTTTAGGTAAAATAGACACCTTCACAATATTAAGTCTTCCTATCCATTAGCAGAGTAGGTTTCTCCAATTTTGTAAGTCTTTTATGGTTTCTTGCAGTAAGGCCTTGTTTTAAGTGTCAATAGATGATGAGTTGTTATTAACCTGTGATTTTTCCAAGGCAGATTTACAGGGAAACTGTATCATCATGAATGGTAGGCGAATCCAAGAAAATTACATTCTTTTGTCCAGCATCATCGCTGATCCTTCAGCCAATAAATTACAATAAGATTCATTACAGAATTCTTCACACTGAGGGAGCACTGATGATATTATAAGCTAAGACTGAAAAATTAGTTTTGATCATAAAATGTACCAGTTCTCCAGAAATTGCCACAGCGGGAATTCTACCCGAAATTCTACCACACTACTCCCCATTGTTGTTACCCACTGGCATTGGGTTAATTCTGACTCAGAGCAATCCTAGAGGACAATATGTAACTGCACCATAGGGTTTCCTGGTGAATTTGAACTGCCAGTCTTTTGGTTAGAAGCCATAGAACTTAACCACTGTGCCACCAGAGTTACCATTGTTATTAGGTGCTGTCAAAGAAATTCAGACCATAGCATCCTCTGTGACAGAGAAGTGCTCACAGGGTTTCCAAGGCTATAAATCTTTACAGGAGCTGATTGCCAGCTATTTTCTCCCTCTGAGCTGCTGATGGGTTTGAACCACTGACCTACTGGTCAGCAGCCAAGTACTAAGCCATTGTGTCACTAGGGTTCCTTATAGGGCTGTCAAGGTACACAATTTGACAGGACACTGCTCTGGTCCCTGATACATTTAGTCCACTCAACAACAACAACAATAACATAACATTCTTAGATGAACTTCGGAGGTTCTCTAAAACTGACAAGATTTTCATTAGCTGTTTTGTCTTGGTCTGTAGCTTTGACTTATTTTATTAAAAACAAACAAACAAACAAACAAAAACCACTAAATTAATCTTTTTTTTTTTTTTTTTAATTTCAGGAATTTTTGAGACGAACTCTCATTGTACAAAACTGATGGGATGGAAGGATTAGAGGAGAGTATTCTTCAGAAATGTCTGCAAAGATTTTGCTTTTCTCACTAATTTCCAGGACTTTCTAAGTGGTTTCAATGATTCCTGTGGTTACCAGTGTGGAGGTCACCACCCCACTGTAGGTGCATCATCTGATCATGCATTAGTGTGTTTATGGCTACATTTCATTCTCAAAGTCCTTGGACCTGGAAGCCATATCTGATCCTTCTCTCTGCGCTGTTTGTTTCCTGTCATGCACAGGGTGGCATACGTACCTTCAAATAGCTACAAAAGAGAGAAGGAAAAATCTGTGGTTCTTATTAAACGTATACTCAGGTGTTTTTCTCCCAATACAAAGTATAGTTCTGCATTTGAACCTAAGAGATATATATAATTATAAAACAAAGCCCTTTGGCCATTTAATTTTTTAACTCTATCTCAGAAAAACCAGGACCCATGGAACTGGAAAAGTATCACACACATTCCATCATATTGTCATGTTGCTACAGCCGTGGCCTGCTCCTTCTGACAAAGCTGGGACAGATTCTGAACCAGCTGGAGTGCCACACCCACGTGTGTTAGAGTAAAACTGTGCTCTCTTCAGTTTTCAACTACTGATTTTTTTTGGAAGTAGGTCAGCAAGCCTTTCTTCTGAAGCTCTCCTTGGTGGACTTCAGCCTACAGCTTTTTAGTTAGCAGATGAGCACATTAACTGTTTGTTCCATCCAGGGACTCCTTATCAGATAAAGAAACCGATAGTCAGGCTATTAGAAAAAGCCCAGTATGAATCCATGGTCCATTGCATTGGTCCATTAAAGCTAAAGCTTTGGGAATATGTGTAAAAGTTGTGAGAAATTAATGAATTTAAAAGACTGAGTGACTGAATTTCAGGGCTTTATCCCACACAAATCATACAGCTGGACACTTTGAAGCCTTAGAATGCCTTGTGCAGAACTCCATGACTCTTTAAAGGGAGCCAAGGCTACCTTCTGGTTTTTACTTGGAACTCAGTTGTAAACCTTATGAACATGCCTGCCAGACCTTGGAAAGCTAATTAAACAGTTTCTCTGTGTGATGGTGTGGTGGCTTTCCAAGCATGTGACACTTTCCTAAGACCTAAACAAGATGGAGACTGATATTTAGTACCTTATGAGGAAGGTGGTGACCAATCTTGTCTTGTCAAACTTAGAAAATTGAAAGCCACATGGTTCTACTTAACCTAGAGCCCTGCCTGCCTTCTACCTATTTTATGATGGCTTTGTCATGCATCACCCCAGGATGAGGCTAGTCCTGGCTGTTCATGGCTCAAGAGATTGATAAACACCACCTATGACTTGTTCATAATAGTCAAAAAATATATACTTAAATGAACTTGATTGTTAACTAAATATTTTTGACTTGTTGGTTATACTTTTCAAGATTGCATTATGTCAACATGTATTGACCTTTTTGATTTAAAACATATTGAGACTCAACCTTTAAATCTATGCAAATTGAGCAGAAGGCTTGACCTTGAAGAACTTTCAAAGCTTATCTGTACTCCCTCTTTGTCTCCTTAAGATCCTATTAATTCCCAGTCACCTTTGATCTCAGGTCCAACACTCAGGTTGACTGATACCTATAGGTTTGGTCAGAGTTGGTGTGCTTATTCTCTCTCCCTCTGTACCACCCAGCTCTGGAGAGACCTTTGCTATTACATGCCCATGAAATGTAGCATCACTCTAGTGCAGGAACATTGTTATATGGCTAGTACCCTAATATGCTGCCCTACCAACAATTATGGAAACCCTACGTAAATGCTACAGCTGCTAACCAGAAGGTCAGCAGTTCAAATCTGAGAGGTGCTCCTGGGAAACTCCATGGGGCAATTCTTAGCTTTCCTATAAGGTCTCTATGAGTCAAAATCAACTGGATGGCAGTAGATTGGGTTTTGGTTTCACCAACAGTTATCCTTGAACTGTGTGGTTTAATGGTATTATAACTGCTCTCTACAAGCCTATCAGTGACTACCAAGTTATTTACATAGTATTTGATAATGCTACCAAGTTTCCCGAGATTCCAGGTTATTACTTTTCCTCGTCTCCCTATGTCTACAACTTTTCCTTCTCTGTCACCTTATTTTTCTCTCTCCTGATGGGTCCTGGGAGTAGAGATGGGATGTGGCAATAGTCATTTTCTCTCCTTCAGTTTGTATTTCAACTGTCCAAACAATGTTCCTGTTAGAGTGTCCTCTTATTGCTTCCAAGTCCACATTTTCATTTACTCATCAAACTAAGCTTGTACTAGGCATCAGTTACAGTGCTCTGAGGCCATGATTAGTTAACACATAGTCCTTGCACTCAAAGGGAATTCTTTCCGGATCCCACTGTACCCACCACTAAGGAATGCCCTCTTCTTCAGAATCCTAGGCCTGAAAATGTGGGAGCTTTCTTGTGTGTTTTATTTCCTAGATTATAAACTCTAGCCATTACCTCCCCCCAAAATATCATTAAATCTTGTACTTTAATCTCTATGGTCGGACCTAGTGTTGGTTCTCATCATGACCAAGGAAGACTTTGTTGATACTAATCTCCCTCATATCTCTGTTTTATGCCCACACCCTAATCCTTTTTACATACCTAACACCAGTGTGAACAAGTTACTACTCTCTTCTTTGTTATGCACAGAATGCACACACACACACACACACACACACACACACACATTATGAATCTCTACTGAGTATCATGGAAACCCTGGTGGCTGAGTAGTTAAGTGCTACCGCTGCTGACCAAAAGGATGTGAGTTGGACTTTACCAGGTACTCCTCAGAAATACTATGGGGCAGTTGTACTCTGTCCTGTAGGATTACTATGGATGAGAATCAACTCAATGGTAGTCAATTGTACATCAATCATAAGGAATCCCTGGGTGGGGCAAATGGTTATGTGCTTGACTGCTCACTGGAAAACTGGTGGGTCAAACCCACCCAGAGTCACCTTGGAAGAAAGGCCTAGCAATACGCTTCTGAACGGTCACAGCCTTGAAAATCCTATACATAGCTGTTGAATCAATTCCAACTTATAGCAGTCCTATAGATTCACTATGAGAATGAAAATCCTGTGAAACAGTTCTCCGCACACGTGAGGTTGCCATGAGTTGGAATCAACTTGACAACGAAGACTCTGACTTCATATTGTACTGAATCCCAGTGTCTCTGTTAGGCTTTCAGGGTCTTAACCAATATTTTTTTCATTTTCTGTCAGATAAGTCTCCTCACTGTCCTGCCCTGTTCACTCCCACCCCTCCAGAATTTTGCCAACCATGCTGTAGCCCCCGTCCTACTTACCTCCACCATCTCCCTCCCTCAGGCGCAGTCAAGTCTCGCATCATCAATAAAGCCTTCCCTACCAGTCCATACCTTGCCCTCACCCATTCTGCTCTCTTATTATTTATAAATTGAATATTTTCATATATATATTTATATACATATTTATAAATGGAATATGATATCCATTCACTTCCCCCACTAACTGATAAACTCTCTCAACCCTCTTGGAGTTCTGAGTCCACATCAGAGCCTTCTACAAAAATGAATGAAGTAGAAATGAATTGATCCACTATGTAGGGGTAAGCCCAGAAACTCTCATCCCAGATCAGTGAGGAAAGAAATATGAAACTAGATATAAGAGATTTAGAACAACTTTATAATATTGGATAGGGAAAGATGTTTTTAAAACAAAACTCAAAAGTACCTGCAGTATATGACCAAAAAAAAGATCTGACTACGTGTTAAGACTTTCTATTTAGCAACAAATACTTTAAACAAAGCTAGTAGAAGAAACACAACAGAGTTGCTAAAAATATTTGTAACATCTAACAGTCACAAAGGATAAACATTTAGAATATATAAGAAAATTCTGCAAATCAACAAGAAACTAACAGTAGTAATTAGTAAGATATGTGATGACATTTGCTGAGTGTTATTTGAAGGTACTCTTCTAAGTGTTTTACATGAATTCATTCATTTCAGGTTCATAATTCTATGAGTTAGCTACCATCTTTAATTTTTGTAGACAAGAAAACTAAAGCATAGTATATGAAGGAACTTGTTCAAGATAACATAACCAGTGTCCTAGGCCTACTGGCTATGAAATTACCTGTTTTTAGTTGTTGAAATATATATACACACATGTATGAGTGTATGTACGTGTGTGTGTATGTGTATATGTGTAACAACCCTGGTAGCATAGTGGGTTAACTGTTACATTTGCTAACCAAAAGGTCAGCTGTTCAAATCCACCAGACACTCCTTGGAAACTCTGTTGGGCAGTTCTACTCTGACCTCTAGGTTCACTATGAGTTTGCCCAGACTCAGTGGCAGTGGATCACTTGAATATATATAACACAATATTTACCAAGTCAACGTTTTTGTATGTACAGTTCAGTGACATCAATTACATTAATCATGTTGTATAACCATTGCCAATATTCATTGCCAAGTTCTCCATCACTGCAAAGAGATACTGCTTCCAGAATAAAGACTCCTCTTTCCCCTCTCTCCCTCCTCTTCTGGGTAACTATTAATTAAATTTGGTTTACAACTTTTTCTGCTGTAGATATTTCATTTAAGTGGGATTTGACAGCATTTGTCCTTTTGTAACTGACTGACTTCACGCAACATCATATTCAAGGTTAACGAACTGCATACACAACCCTCTACTGTCTTCTTTTTGCTCTATTCAACATAAATGAAGAAACAAGCCCTAGAAAGTGATATGTGGATGGATGCCAGGCATAGGAAGAAACTTGTGTAGAAAGCTCTGATCAGTGTATCCAAACAGTGAGATTCTAGTTTATTGCCATCAGGTTGGCAAAAATTAGAATGTCAGATAACCCCATAGTAGTGGCAGTGTTTAGGGAAGACATGTATGTGTATCCTGGGATTACATCATGAGGGTTAGTGATTACATCCGTCACATAGAGACTTCTATGAGGTGTCCATCAAGCAGTTGCTGGTGATGGCCAGGAGCAACAGCTATCTGAGTGCCCAGCATTGGGGAAACAGAATACAGCACAGTGCCTGTGACCAGTGGAAGAGAGAATAGCAGAGATGACAGAGAAGCAGATATTTGCATAGCCACTTGGATATAGAACAATGACATACCACTTACATAAATTAAAAACACATTATTCACAAAATACTATAAAGTTTTCACAGATATATAGGTCTTAGGGGGTTAGAACAGACACATTAGACTGGGTGCTCATGAGAGGAACAGGAACTAGGAAATGAAGGGAGGAAAGCGATTAAAATAAAGAATAAATATATAACACAACCAGCATGGATCAATAATGACAGTATGCCACACACTGGGAAATATGACATAAAAATATGAGAACCAAAAAAAAAGGAAAAACAAAAAGAAATTAAAAAATATACCACGGGAACTCCCAAATCAGCCATCGAGCTGATTCTGACTCCTGAAACCCTACAAGAGGCAGTCAATTGTCCCACAGGGTTTTCAAGACTGTATTCCTTACAGAAAGAGACTGTTGTGTCTTCTACAGAGGAACTGGTGGGTTCTAACTACCAACCTTTTGGTTAGCAGCTAAGAACTTTAACCACTGTGCAACCAGGACTCATGGAGAGTCCGAAAAGGTGCTAATTTTGGGATAACCAACAAAAACACGTGCTTTTAAACTCAGAATTTATTTCAGAATGATCTAGCTCTGGGGATGCAGTGGTTGAGAGTCTGGCTACTTACAAAAAGGTTAGCAATTCAAATCTACCAGCTACTAATTAGGAGCACTATGGGATAGTTCTACTCTGTCCTGTAGAGTCAGAATAGTAGTAGAATGAACTGGATAGCAATGGTTTATCACTTGCCAGTCTCAGAGAGTGGCTTCAACTAGCAAACTAAAGTTGAGGCAACTAACTGAAGTGGAATTTCTCATTTTCTACAGAAGACTTCAGAAAATGTAACGTTTTCTATCATGGAGGAAAGTCAGTTCCGGTTGCCTGCCGACCACCATCTAGTGGACATGGCCATCAAACATTGGCCTGGAGATGGGACTCTCCATATAATCAGTCTTCTCTAAGGTTGTAAAAGCGGGCCAGAAATGAAGAAACAACTGCGTGTAGCAACACTGGATTCAGGCCTTGACAGAAACCTTCATGGAACTCAGTGATATTGAAATGAGTGAAGGGATGAGAATTTGTATTTTAACTAAAACATTTTCAAAACCATAGGCAATCACCATGTCTTTCGGAGACTAGACATATTAAATATGCTGTTGATAATCACTGTGAACTTTAAAGATCAGGGAACAGTAAAACAATTTAAAATTATGCATAAATAAAGGTGAATCATAGTAGGATGGTACTAATAAATAGATGACAAATTCTAAAAACCCTTAAGAGAATTCTACCCTGCATGTAATATTTAGTTTTACTGAGGATCTTTGATTTTTAGTAGGAACCAGAACCCACTGTCAATAATAACCAGCACAATTCAGTCTCTTAGTATGCATTGAAATTGTGTACATGCATGTATTTGTGTGTGTCTATGTGTACCATATTTTACACAAATGATGCATACTCTTTGCATTTGTTGCCAAGTGTATTTATAAGTGCCACTGTGCCAGGTGTTCTGTACATGTCACTATAAAAAAAAGGCTCAGTGGGCTTACAAAAATACTTTATGGGGCAGTTGGTAATTGAGAAACAAATGTAGGAATAAGTTATTTGTGTAAAAATATAGTATATGTGAGTGTGTGTGTGTCTGCACATGTGTATTTCTGTGTCTGTGTTTATGAGTATCTGCACGCATCTATGCATGTATGTGACTGTGTGTACAAGCCTGTGTGAATATGTATATGTGTGCATGAGTGTCTCTGTGTACACTTGCGTGTATCTCTGTCTTTCTGTGTACGTGAGTGTCTGTATGTGTGTAACGGTGTATTAACCTCTCCAAGTCTCAGCGTTTTTGTCTTTTGCTGGTGGCATTTTTGCTTATTGCCTTTACACTGACTGTTTAGTTAGCTGGAATGATGCATCTCACGTAGTGCTCAGGCTGGACTGCAAAATCAGTGATCACCATTTACTCACAGGACATTTAGGAAATGACTTGCTGTCATCAAAGAACCTACTCAGAGTATTTTTTTTTTTTTGGTAAAAAAACAAATCCATTATTGTCAAGTGGATTGTGACTCACAGCGACTCTATGAGACACAGTAGAACTGTCTCATACAGTTTCTGAGGAGCACCTGGTGGATTTGAACTACAGACCTTTAAGTCAGCAGATGTAGCACTTAATCACTATACCACCTACTCAAAATTAAAAAAAAAGCAGTAACAAGTGAAACAGTAAGTAAGCAACATGTGTTATTGTTGAATCAAAATATGTGTAAGCTTCCAGTTTCCTTACCTGTTATTTCAATCTGTAATATCAGTTAAATTCAAAATTCAAAATTACCGACATTGGAAAAGACCCCCCCAAAATGACCTACTGCCTTCATTTAAAGCTTGGGAAATGGGGGTCACTATGAATCAGAATTTACTGGACAACAATGGGTTTTTTAGGACATGAGGAATTTCTTGTCAAAACTGTAATGTGTATGTCATACTGTCAATGGTCAGGAGAGAGTGCCAGACATCAGTAAACGTGGTGCTAGAAGCTGTGTCCCTGGTATTTAGGAAAGAGAAGGGTCACTCATGATAGACATGTTTCAACTGAGTTTCTAGATAGACAAGGGAGGAGGACCTGGCAGTCTATTTCTCAAAAGAATTAGCCAGGGAAAACCTTACGAACAGCAGCGGAATGTTGTCAGACATGGTGCCGGATAGTGAGCCCCTAGGTTGGCACTCAGAAGACGACTGGGGAAGAGCTGCCTCCTCAAAGTAGAGCAGACCTTAACGATGTGGATGGAGTAAGGCCTTTGGGATCTTCCTTTGCTGGTGTGGCACAACTCAAAATGAGAAGAAACAGGTGGAAACATCCATTAATAACTGGGACATGGAATGTATGAAGCATGAATCTAGGAAAACTGGAAATCATCAAAAATGAAATTGAATGCAAAAACATCGATATCCTAGGCATTAATGACCTGAAATGGACCTGTCTGGGCCATGCTGAATCTGACAATCACGTGGTCTGCTATACTAGGAAAGAAAACGTGAAGAATGGTGTTGTGTTCATCATCAAAATGAACATTTCAAGATCTGTCCTGAAGTACAATGCTGTTAGTGATAGGATAATATCCATACTCCTACAGGGAAGGCCAGTTAACACAATTATTATTAAAACTTATGCATCAGGGGGCGGAGTCAAGATGGCCGACTAAGCACACGTCTCCTTGGTATCCCTCTGGAAACCAAGACCTGAAGTGACAATCAAACAGAACCTTCTGATCACCTAATCAGCCTCAGGACACAGTACAGAGCTGTTAATTGGGACTTCATACCACTCAGCGAAAAACCTCCTCTCTTTCGCTGACTCTCGCTCCTGGCTAGCCCTGGCTCTGACTGACAGAAGGGTGGGATATAGTGACGCTTACTTCGCCAGGTGAGAAGAGGGACCTCTACACCTGAAAACTTAACTGACTTGTGAACCGGTCAGATACATTTTGCTTTACATTTGAAGACAGCCTAGAGAAACATTTGCAATCCATCCTCACAGTACCTCTTCCAGCCTCTATATACTCATATGGGACCCAAAAAGCAACAGACAATTGTGGCATACAAGCAATCACTCACGGCTTCAGAAGGCTCCCAAACAAAGCAACCAAGGAGTTTTCCAGATGAAGAAACTTTTATGAAAGCACCAGGAAGTGAATACAAATTGATTATATACAGAGCCCTTCTAGACCTTATACAAAATGCAGCAGAACAAAATGAAAAATTAAGCAAGCTGTTCAATCTGATGGAACACCAGTACTCTGAAATCCAACCGATCAAGAAGAAAATCAAAGACATAGAAACTTCCATGCAAAGCCAAGAAAACAGAATGGAACAAATGGAAAAAAGAATTTCTGACTTGGAAGACAGAGCTACTGATGCCAGTGTCTATGAGCAGAAATCAGAAAAAAGAAGCAAGAAAAATGAAGAAACATTAAGAAGCATGTGGGACTCTATTAAGAGGAATAACCTTTGATTAATCGGAGTCCCTGAACAGGGTGAGACATCTGAGAACACAGAGAGTATTGTTGCTGAGCTGCTGAAAGAAAACTTCCCAGAAATCATGAAGGAAGAGAATATAGCCATCTCAGATGCATATCGTATGCCACCTAATATAGATCTCAAAAGAAGGACTCCAAGACATAATATAATCAAGCTTAACAAAATGAAACATAAGCAGCAACTCTTAAAGGCAGCAAGACTCAAGGCAAAGCTAACATTCAGAGGGAAACCCTGTAGGCTCTCGTCAGATTTCTCAGCAGAAACCATGCTGGCACGGAGACAGTGGCACAACACATTCAAAGTCTTGAAGGAGAAGAACTTCCAACCAAGAATTATATATCCTGCAAAACTATCTTTCAAATACGAAAATGAAATTAAGACATTCCCAGATAAACAAAAACTCAGAGACTTTGTAAAAACCAAACCCAAACTACAAGAAATACTGAAAGAAGTTCTTGGCTTTGGCTTAGAAGAACGAAACCACTAACTATATATTTTAGAACGACACACTACTCAATACTCATTTAGGGAAGGCTCCAAAATAAATCACAGCTTTGATTTGGAAAGAAGCAATCCAGTGATCATCATGAAAACTATGGTGTCATCATAATAAAAGAGGGATGTACTATAGTCGTTACAGTCCTTCCAGATGGAGAGGAAGATGACCAGACTGGTAGTAATTAAAATTGGGTTTATAAATAGTTTATTAAGGGGGATCATAGGGACAGCTGTAAAGCACAACAAAGACGTATTATACCATTTCAAGAAATCTAACACACGAGTCTCAACAACTATAAAACCAGCTCTGAAAAAGGTGAAAAATCAACTCACAAAAACGAGTGTCTCAGAACAGACTAATAAGAACAACAGAGACAACATCAACATGAAAACAAACATATCACAATGGCAGCAGTGAACACATACCTATCAATAATTACATTGAATGTGAATGGACTGAATGCTCCAGTAAAGAGACACCGAGTGTCATCTTGGATCAAAAGACACGACCCATCCATATGTTGTCTACAAGAAACTCACTTGAGACCTAAAGACAGGAACAAACTGAAAACTAAAGGATGGAAGAATATATAGCAAGCTAACAATGAACAAAGAAGAACAGGGGTGGCAATTCTAATCTCAGACAAAATCAATTTTAATGTCAAATCCACCATCGTGGACAAACATGGACACTATTTATTGCTGAAAGGTTCAGTACACAAGCAAGACTTAACTATATTAAACATTTATGCACCTAATGTCAGAGCACCTAAATATGTCGAAGAAACACTGACTATCCTCAAAAGAGAGTTAGATGACTCCACAATAATAGTGAGAGACTTTAACACTCCACTCTCATTACTAGACAGATCATCTAGAAAAAAGCTCAGTAAAGATACAGAAGACCTCATTGACACAATTAACCAACTAAACCTCATTGATATATACAGAACTTTCCACCCATCAGCAGACAACTACACCCTCTTCTCCAGTGCACATGGAACATTCTCCAGAATTGACCACGTGATAGGCCATAATGCAATGCTCAACAAAATCCATACCATTGAATTATTGCAAAACATCTTCTCAGATCATAAAGCCATCAAAGTTGAAATCAATAGCAGAAAAAACAGAGATAGAAAGTGGAACTCTTGGAAACTGAACAACATCTTGCTCAAAAAAACATGGGTTATAGAGGAAATCCGGAATGAATTAAAGAAATTCATGGATTCCAATGAGAACGAAAACACTTCCTACCAGAACCTATGGGATACAGCCAAAGCAGTGCTCAGAGGTCTGTTTATCTCCATAAATGCACACATTGGGAAGGAAGAAAGAAACCAAATCAAGGAACTAACTCTACAGCTTGAACAAGTAGAAAGAGAACAACAGAGGAACCCCTCGGGCACCGGAAGAAAGGAGATCATAAAGATTAGAGCAGAGCTAAATGAATTAGAGAATAGAATAACAATTGAAAAATTGAAAAGACCAAAAGTCGGTTTTTTCAAAAGATCAACAAAATTGATAAACCACTGGCTAAACTTACTAAAGAAAAGCAGGAAAGGAAACAAATAACCCAAATTAGAAATGAGAAGGGAGTTGTCACCACAGATACAACAGAAATCAAAAACATCATAACAGAATACTATGAAAGGCTGTACTCTAACAAATTTGAAAACCTAGGGGAAATCGAAAAATTCCTTGACTCATACCACCTACCTAAATTATCACAACATGAAGCAGAACAACTTAATAAACCCATCACAAAGGAAGAGATTGAAAAGGTCATCAAAACACTGCCAACCAAAAAAAAAGCCTGGGCCCAGATGGCTTCACTTCAGAATTCTACCAAGCATTTAGAGAAGTGTTATCCTCAATACTACCGAAACTATTTCACAGTATAGAAAGGGATGGAGTACTCCCAAACTCATTCTATGAAGCCAGCATAACCCTGATACCTAAGCCAGGGAAAGATCCAACAAAGACAGAGAACTACAGACCGATATCACTCATGAACCTAGATGGAAAAATCTTCAACAAAATTCTTGCCGACAGAATACAACAACATATCAAGAAAATAATCCATCATGACCAAGTGGGATTCATACCAGGGATGCAAGGCTGGTTCAACATCAGGAAAACAATTAATGTGATTAAACACATAAATAACACAAAAGACAAAGATCACCTGATTTTGTCCATTGATGCCGAAAAGGCATTTGATAAAGTCCAACAACAATTCATGCTAAAAACTCTTAGCAAAATGGGCATAGACGGCAAATTCCTCAACACAATAAGGGTCATTTATACAAAGCCAACTGCCCACATCATCCTGAATGGAGAGAGACTGAAAGACTTTCCCTTGAGATCAGGAACTAGACAAGGATGCCCACTCTCACCTCTCCTATTCAACATTGTGCTACAAGTTCTAGCCAGAGCAATTAGACAAGACCAAGAAATAAGGGGCATCTGCATCGGCAAAGATGAAGTTAAAATCTCCCTGTTCACAGATGATATGATTGTATATGCAGAGAACCCCAAGGAATCTATAAGTAAGCTACTCAAACTGATAGAAGAGTTCAGCAAAGTCTCAGGATACAAGATAAACATAAGTAAATCAGTAGGTTTCCTTTATACCATCAACGAGACTGTTAAGGAGGAAATTATTAAATCAATACCATTTACGATAGCCCCTAAGAAGATAAAGTACCTAGGAATTAATCTAACCAGAGAAACAACAGACCTTTACAAAGAGAACTACAGGCCCTTACTACAAGAAACTAAGAGAGACTTAGATAAATGGAAAAATCTACCCTGCTCATGGATAGGAAGACTTAACATTGTGAAAATATCTATTTTACCCAAAGCAATTTATTTATATAATGTAATCCCAATGCAAGTTCCAGCATCATTTTTTAATGAGATGGAGAAACAAATCACCAATTTTGTTTGGAAAGGGAAGAAGCCCCAGATAAGTAAGGTACTACTAAAGAAGAATAACACATTGGGAGGCCTCTCATTACCCGACCTTAGAACATACTACACTGCCACAGTGATCAAAACAGCCTGGTACTGGTACAAGAACAGACAGATGGATCAATGGAACAGAATTGAGACCCCAGAGATGACACCATCTGCCTATGAACAGCTGATATTCGACAAAGGCCCTAAGACATTAAACTGGGGTAAAAACAGTATCTTCAACAAATGGTGCTGGCAAAATTGGTTATCCGTCTGCAATAAACTGAATCAAGATCCATATCTTACACCTTATACAAAAGCCAACTCCAAATGGATAAAAGACCTAAATATCAAACCTAAAACGCTAAAGCTCATCCAAGAAAAGGTAGGAACAACAATGGAAGTTTTAATACACAATGAGGACAGACTCCAAAATCTGTCAAACAAACCTCAATCAACAGAAGAGAAAATAGATAAATGGGAACTATTAAGAATCAAACACTTTTGCTCATCCAAAGACTTTATTAATAGAATTAAAAGAACACCCACAGAACGGGAAAAAATATTTGGCAACTCTATGTCAGACCAACGCCTGATCTCCATTATCTATAGGATACTACAAAATATCAAGAAGAAGAAGATAAACCATCCAATTAAGCTATGGGCAAAGGAGATGGACAGACACTTCACTAAAGAGGAGATCCAGGCAGCCAAAAAACACATGCGGACATGTTCACGATCTTTAGTTATTAAAGAAATTCAAATCAAGACAACAATGAGATACCATCTCACCCCAACAAGATTGGCCATGATCCAGAAAACACAAAACAACAAATGCTGGAGAGGCTGTGGAGAAAGTGGAACCCTCCTACACTGTTGGTGGAGTTGCAAAATGGTCCAGCCTCTTTGGAAGGCAATCTGGCACTTCCTTAAAAAAATGGATATCGATATACCATTTGACCCAGTAATTCCACCACTTGGAATATATCCTACAGATTCAAGGCCTTTCACACCAACGGACACATGCACCAGAATGTTTATCGCAGCACAGTCCACAATAGCAAAACGATGGAATCAACCCAGATGCCCAACAATAGAAGAATGGATAGGTAAACTGTGGTACATATACTCAATGGAGCACTACACAATGATAAAGAATAACGACGATTCCAAGAAACATCTCCTAACCTGGTTTCAACTGGAAGACATTATGTTGAGTGAAAGTAGTCAGCGACAAAAGGACAAATACTGTATGAGACCTCTACGATAAGATCTCAAAAACAGACTTGTGTATAGAAGAAAAGACTCTTTGACAGCTGCAAGGGAGGGGAGGGAGGGAGGATGAGTGGGGGAGGATTTAGTTTAGATAGTTACTAGCAATCTAGTTGGGAAAAAGCAGTGACAGCACACATTAGAAACAAGAACAACATTAAGTGGACTTCAGCATAACTTGAGTACTCCTTCCATCTTAACTCAACATTGCAAGGATAGAGTAGCTGGGGCGGGGGGCAGGGGACCATGCTCTTAGGAGAATTCCAGGCCAATTGGCACAACGAGCATTTTGCTAAGAGAGTTCTCTGCACCCCACATTGGTGAGTGGCGTCTGGGGTCTTAAAAGCTGCCAAGCTGCCATCCGAGGACACAGCAAATGGTCCCAACTCAGCAGGAACGGATGCTCACCGAGGGCCAAAATGGCATGCGGTAAAGACAACCGAGAAGACAGAGAGACCCACAAGAGTGGGTGCCTAATCGACTTGGGACCAGAAGAACCGGTTGGTGCCTGGCCACCACCAGTGATAGCCACGATGGAGCTCACAGAGAGGAGCCTCACTGGCAACACAAGAATAAAAAGGGGTGCATCATGAGATCTCCACTAAAAGACCTCAATTGATGGTCCAGCGGTTTTGGGGTTCCTCTGAGAGCGTGGCCCCTTCCCTGATGCTGCCCTCTCCAATAAATTATAACAAAGGTCCACTCTTTGGACAGGAATGGATTGGACTTGGCAAGGCAGAGTGACCATATATTGGAAGCACTTTATGGTTCTATACATTTATAGGATATCGTCTTGCTGACCTCTGGCTGGAGGAAGGGGAGTGGATGGAGAGGAGGGGAAAGGAGACTGTTGGGAGGATGAGACATATATGGAGCAGAGAGGAATAGTGTGCTGTCACCAGACAGGGAGAGCAGTGGAAGCTGCATATAGGGGGGCATGTAAATTTACATGTGAATGTACATTTTCACTCGGTTATGTTAAATAAAAAAAAAAAAAAAAAAAACTTATGCATCAACTACTAAAGGCCAAAGATGAAGAGACTGAAGCTTTTTACCAGCTTCTGTAGTCTGAAATTGATCGAACATGCAATTAGGATGCTCTGATAATTACTGGTGACTGGATTGCAACAGTTGGAAATAAAGAAGGATTGGTAGTTGGAAACTATGGCCTTCGTGATAGAAACAATGCAACAGATCACATGACAGAATTTTGCAAGACTAATGACTTCTTCAAGGCAAATACCTTTTCTAACCAACGTAAGTGAGACTGTACACATGGACCTCACCAGGTGGAATACACAGGAACCAAATTGACTACATCTGTGGAAAGAGACAATGGAAAAGTTCCATAACAGCAGTCATAACAAGACCAGGTGCTGACTGTGGCACAGATCATCAGTTGCTTACATGTAAATTCAAACTGAAACTAAAAAAAGGTAAAACAGGTCCACAAGAGCCTAAGTATGACCTTGAGTATATCCTCCTGAGTATAAAGGCCATCTCAAAAACAGATTTGATGTGTTGACCACTAATGACTAAGACCAGATGAATTGTGGAATGACAGCAAAGACATCATCCATGAAAGGAGTAAGAGATCATTAAAAAGAAAGGAAAGAAAGAAAAGACCAAAGTGAATGTCAGAAGAGATTCTGAAACTTGCTCTCGCACATCAAGTAGCTAAAGCAGATGGAAAAATGGTGAAGCAAAAGACCTAAACAGAAGATTTCAGAGAGCAGCTCAAGAAGATGAAGTGAAGTGTTAGAATGACATGTGCAAAGAGCTGGATGTGGAAAACCAGAAGGGAAGAACACATTCTGCATTTCTCAAGCTGAGAGAACTGAAGAAAAAATTGAAGCCTCGAGTTGCAGTAGTGAAGGATTCTACATGGGAAATATTAAACGACTCACTAAGCATCAAAAGAAGATGGAAGGAATACACAGAGTCGTTATACCAGAAAGAACTGATCGATGTTCAGTCATTTGATGAGGTAGCACATGATCAAGAACTGATGGTACTAAAGGAAGAAGCTGAGGCTGCATCGAAGGCATTGAAAAAAAGGTAATGGTCCAGGAATTGATGGAATATCAATTGAGATATTTCAAAAAATGGATGCAGCACTTGAAGTGCTCATACATCTATGCCAAGAAGACACTTATCTGGCCAATTGACTGGAAGGGATCCACATTTATGCTCATTCCAAAAAAGAGTGATCCAACCAAATGTGGAAATTACTGAACAATATTGTTAATATCACACGCAAGTAAAATTTTGCTCAAGATTATTCAAAAGCAACTGCAACAGTATATTGACAAGGAAATGCGAGAAATTCAGCTGCATTCAGAAGAGGACGTGGAACTAGGGATATCATTGCTGATATCAGATGCCCTTGGCTGAAAGCAGAGAATATCAGAAAGATGTTTACCTGTGTTTCATTGACTATGGAAAGGCATTAAACTGTGTGGATCATAACAAATCATGGCTAACATTGTGGATAATGGGAACTCCAGAACACCTAATTGTGCCCTTAAGAAATCTGTCTGTGGATCAAGAGGCAGTGGTGTGAACAAGAAAAGGGGACATCACAGGGTTTAAAGTCAGGAAAGGTTTGAATCAGCATTGTACCCTTTCCCCATACATTTCAATCTTTACGTCCAGTGAATAAGAAGCTGGATTACACAAAGAAGAGTGAGGCATCAGGATTGAAGGACAACTCACTAACAACTTGCATTACGCCGATGACACCACCTTACCTGCTGGAAGTCAGGAAAGTTTAAAACACTTACTGATGAAGATCAAGGACCACAGCCTTCTGGATGGATTGCACCTCAACATCAAGAAAACAAAGATCCTCACAACTGGGCCAGTAAGCAACATTGTCACAAATGGAGAAAGGATTGAAGTTGTCAAGGATTTCATTTTACTTGGGTCCACAGTCAATGCCTATGGAAGTAGCAGTCAAGAAATCACAAGATGCATTGCACTGGGATAATCTCCTACAAAGGATCTCTTTAAAATACTGAAAAGTAAAGATGTCACCTTGAAGACTAAAGTGTGGCTGACTCAAACCATAGTATTTTCAATTGCATCATAGGCATGTAAAAGCTGGACAACGAAGAAAGAAGACACAAGAAAGAATTGATGCCTTTGAACTGTGGTGTTGCAGAGGAATGTTGAATCATACCATGGACAGCCAAAAGAACAAAAAGATCTGTTCCGGAAGAAGTACAACCAGAATGCTCCTTGGAAGCAAAGATGGTAAGACTGCATCTTACATACTTTGGACATGTTTTCAGGAAGGAGGAGTTCCTGGAGAAGGACACCATGCTTGGTAGAGTGGAGGGTCAGGGAAAAAGAGGAAGGCCTTAGGCGAGATGGATTGACAGACTGGCTGCAACGATGGGTTTAAGCATAAAAATGATCACAGACATGGCACAAGACCAGGCAGTGTTTCATTTTCTTGTTCACAGGGTTCCTATGAGTTGGAGCAAACTCTACAGTACCTAACAACAAGAAGCTGGCATTGAAAACAAATGGGAAGTGCAACAACATCACATTGTGTACCAAAAGACAGCAACTCATCCCTGAATCATAAACTCCCAAGCTGGTTTCTTAAGGCACAGGATCTGAGGACTGGCCAACTTGGTTTAAACTGTGATGTGCTCTTTATTCATTAGTTTACCTCACAAAAGTTTCAATTTCATCTGCAAAACAGCAATAAAAACCCTAACTTGTACTATGGTTAAGAATTTGGCTGCTAACTAAAAGTTCAGCGGTTCAAATCTACATGATGGTACTTGAAAACCTTATGGGGCAATTCTGCTCTCTCCTGTAGGGCCTCTATGAGTCAGAATAGACTTCATGGCAATGATCCTTTTTTTATACCGTGAAGAAGCAATAAATATATACAATGCTTGATACTTACTAAAAGATATTTATTAGTGAATAGAGGATTTCTATTATGACCTCAAAAAATTTAGCCTCTTATAAAAGTCACCAATTATTACGTCGAAGAAGAAATCTCTACTTTTGAAATTTCTACTATGATTAGATGAAAAATATATTTTTATCATGATTAAGTAACAGTTTACAATCCAACTCAACTTTCCATATAAAAACTCAAGCACCCACCTCTTTGCAACCCTATCTGCTCTCACCACTCTGTGACAGCACACTCTTATTTTCTACTCTTCGCTCCCAGTACCTACTCAACCAACACTTGTACTCTCCTCTTCACCCTCTCCTCTCCCCTCTAAAAAGAAACCAACAGGACAGCCTCACATACATATTGAACTGTAAAGTACTCACACCAACTGCATCACTCTGTATCCCCAAATCCAGTTTATTCCTTGTCTGAAGTTTTGGCTTGAGTACTGGTTTCAGCTCTGGGCTAGCAGCAAGACTAGGGACCATATCTCCAGGGGATCCTTGAGGTTGCTGGACCTCTGGTCTTTTAATAGAGTTCTAGGTCTTCACACCCCTTTCTCTCATGCTGTGTCAGGAGCTCTACATTGTGTTCCCTGTCAAGACTGTCTTTGGTGGTGGCTGGATATTCTGTTTTCCTGCTGATGTAGTCTCCCAGTCTTATGGGTCCTTCTGTCTCCTAGGCTCATTTTACCCCATGTCTTTGATGTTCTTGGTCTTAATCTGTTCCAGGTGGGTTAAGAACAACTGATGTTCTTTAGATGGAAGCTTTCTAGCTTGTGAGACCCCTGGCGACACCTACCAATATGAGGTTCAGATGAATAATATTTAAGAATATCTTATGTTCTTTGTTTACTGATATCAAAGAGTTAATCTTGAGTTTCTTTAGTCTTCCTGAAACTTTCTTCATGATCCCTTACACTTTATGGCTTAAAAAGAAATTCTTCATATATTCTATAGATGTGGGCTGGATTTTGGAGTTTGCTAGAACTTGCTTTAGATCTAGGTTCCACTACCTGCTTTTTAAATAACTCTGGACGAGTTCCCTTTTTGTAGAGTTGGTTTTTCTCATCGTTTTTAAGTGGTTGTTTATTTCTAATTTGGAGTATTATTGTAAGGATTAAATTGTTACAAAGACTAAATTTGTTAAAAAATGCCTTCGAAATGAGTCTCATGACAACTCCATGTATGTTATAGTAAAACCGTGTTCCATAGGATTTTCAATGGCTGGTTTTTTAGAAATAGATGACTGCCTCTTTTTTTCTGAGGCTATTCCAATTCAAACCTGCAGTCTTTTGTTAGTAACCAAGGGCATTAACCATTTGCACTACCCATGGACTCCCAAGATGAAATTAGATAGCATTTGTCTTAAAAAAATTTTTGTGTGAATCCCTAGTGCACAGTGGATATTGGGCTTGGTCATATGGTCAGTTACCTGTATTCTATCTCCTCTAAGATGACCTGGGCTGGTATACTCCACGTGGTCTTTCACCTTCCAGAATCCTAGCCCAAACTTGTTCTCACCATAGTACAGAGGTTCCAGAGAGCTAGTAGAAATACACAGGCCCTCTTAGGTCAAGACTCAGAGCTGAAACTCCTTAACTTTCATCTATTTTCAAGGATTGGGGAAACAAACGGCACCTCTTGATGGAAGGAGCTGCAAATTCTTGTTGTAAGGAGTGAATTCTGTTCTGGAATATTTGGAGTGGGCACATGCTAATTACCCTGTTTCTGCCTTTGAAAACAAGTGTGAACCCTGAACCTGAGGATGGAAAAATAAATAGCACCAAACAGCTAGGGGAAGGAAATCAGAACATGAAGTACAACTGAGTTGACTATGATTTTCACATTTAATTTTTCCTCTAATATCTCTCAGCCTGAACAAAAAGACAGCCTGAAACCCAGAACTGTACACCAGATGTTTTAGTCATCTAGCATTGCTGTAACAGAAATACCACAAAATAGATAACTTTGACAAAGGAAAGTTTATTTTTACATTCAGATAGGCTATAAGTCTGAATTCAGGGTGTCCATTCCAGGGGAAGGTTTCACTCTGTTGACTCTTGAGGAAAGTCCTTGTGTTGTATCAGTCTTTGGTCAGGGAGCATCTTAGCACAGGAATCTTAGGTCGGAAGGACACACTGTTCTCCCAGTACTGCTTTCTTGATGGTGTGAGGTTACCATCTATCTGTTTGCTTGCCTTTCATTTTATCTCTCATAGGATGAAAGGATAAACATAGTGCAAGGCACACTCTAGGAAAACTCCCTTTACAGTGGAGCAAGGAGGTGATTTTATGAAGAGATTTACAGTCTCACCTTAATCCTCTAACATACAGCATAGGAATATCACAAATTGGAAGACAACCATAAAATAGTGGGAGTCATAGCCCAGCCACATGGCTACACACATTTTGGGGGGGACATATTTCAATCCATGACCCAGGTGTAAATAAAATCAAAAGCCTATTGCCTTCAAATTGATTCTAACTGATAGATGTAGAAAAATAAAATTCTCTATTTATGTGAAAGAGGCTCTGCAGTAAGGACCAGAGTCCCTGAGTAATACAAATGGTTAACATACCTGTGTGCTAACCAGAAGGCAGAAGGTTGGATTCTACCCAGAGGTACATTGGAAGAAAGTCCTGGTTATGTGTTTCAGAAAAAATCAACATTCAAAATTCTGTGGAGCACAGTTCCACTCTGACACACGTAGGTTCATCAAGAGTCAGAGATACAACAAATGATTTGACTTGGGTTAGATGGCCCAAAGAGTCCTGCTTTTGTTTATTTGTTTTACCTTTCTGTTTTCTAGCAATCTCCAGAAAGTCCAGTGGTAGCAGCAGCAGCAGGGACTAAATAGGAGCTCGAACACCAGAGCATCAGTTTCTCTGACTGAACTGTGGTCCCAAGAGCGTGGAGAAAAAACTGGATACTTTTCATATCTTTATCCTCTCACTTCTGGACCCTGAACACAGACACAGTGTCAGGAAACACACCACAGAGCAAGTAGCCTGAAGTTTCAGCTTTCCAGCAAGAGGACAGGAAAGTAGGAGGCTCTCTGAATTCACAAATGTTGGAGTGACTGCATGGAGGGAGGATATGAACAAATCAACCCCATGAAATGGTGTTTGAACTACATTCACACTTTTTGAAGATGAACCACTCCCAGGCTGCCACAAGAGGACACTCAAGATATGGGGTAAATCAGAGAGCTCTGGGATCATCCTCCAACCCTTGCCCCAACATCCCACCCTCAGCACCCCACCCCTTCTGTGTAGACAACTGGGTAATCTAACAGAGACTCTCGATTGCTTCTTTCTGCCTGCGATGTTAGTTACCAGCACCAACTCCAATTCACTGTCCTCTGCTCTAGGAACAACACTCTTTTGAGTTGGATTTGAGTTTTCCAAGGATCTTCCTAGCTCCTTAACATCTGGTTCTCTTTTCTTCTAATGTCCAGAAAAAGAAGACATGCTGTGGTCTGTAGCCCTTCTCCTAGCTTTCCTGGCTCCTGGTATGTGTATTTCTCAGGTACTGAAGGGATGTCTTTGGTTTTTAATGGGAAACCACCTAAGAATCACTATTACCTCTTTCTCGTTACATCTTTTTTGTTGTTTGCATTGCAGCAAGTCAGAAAGCCTCCAAGTTAGAAATTAGAAAGATGTCAGTCACCAGGCAGATTAGGGCATAAGTTGTAATCATTTGTGAGCTTGAACAGATCAACTATATCCACCAGTACCAATATCAAGAGGGAGAGTCCCTGCAATGCCTATTCTACTATTACTTAACTAACTCAGAAGTGGTAATGGACTCAGGATTCAGTTCAGGGAAACATCACATTTATGAAGGTGCAGGGAGGAGCTGTAAGTTTGGACTGAAAAATCTGGGAAAAAGTGATTCTGGTGTGCATTACTGTGCCACCTGGGATGTGCATAGTGATTCAGGCTTCCCCTATCTTACTCTTAAAATGTTTGCTTATGGTTTCTGATAACCCTGGTACACAAGATAGGCAAGATCTTGTTCCTTCACCTCCTGTCCCTGACTTCACTGTACTCTTAACAATGAGAAACCCTGAGCTCAACACCCAAGCCCTCACTGTCATATCATGCCAAGTAGCTGCATTCCCCCTCACACACAAGATCTTCCAGACCTCAGTCAAGCAATCTGGCTGACAGCATAGCTCTTTCAGTATTCTAGGAGTTGGTAGGACTTCACATAATCTGCTTCCTAGAACAGAAAATGTCACCTAAGATAGACCTGTTATGGTGAGCCTTATAGAAAACTTTGGGGAGGGGGCAAGATGGTGGACTAGACACACATTTCCTGAATTTCCTCTGAAAACTAAGTCGTGGAATGATAATTGAATGAAGCAGCATGGACATCCTGGGAGCCTTAGGATCTGGCGTAGGGTTGTCAGATTGGACTAGGTGCCAGTAAGAGGGAAACTAACTCAAAGATGAGGCAGCAGCAGGCTCAGTCCTACTTCTGCTGACTCATCTTTTGGGAGGACTGTAGGTACTGATGCCTTCTTCATTATACAGCAGGCAGGGACTGGGCATGAGCCAGTTAATATGCTGAACAGCAGTGCTTAAATGAACAGCGCATAGTGCAGCAGCGAGACTGTGCCTGTGATGGTCATGTATTGAGAATCTGGTTGCCAAGTGATGTCACCATGGCCCCTCCACCTTCTCTTTTCTGAGCTGCACCATAGATTCTGCTATTTCATATCAGGAAGGGCAGATCAGGTGGGATGCCATCTTGGTCAGCTGGGTGGTGGAATTGTCATGTGGAGGTCTGAGCTGGTCTAATTCTCATGCTGAGCAGCAATCCCTGCCTGGCTAGTACTTCTTCAGCCCCAAAGTTGTACTTAGGACAGTGGTGCCTAGAGTTGTGAGTGGGGCCTGGGAGAGGATGGCAGCAAGGCCATAACCTCTCCCTTCTTTGAGCCACTTCATAGCATCTGGTGATGGCCTATGAGTTGCTTTTGTTTTCAGGTGGAGGGCAGGGCCTGCCACAGCTGAGGGCGTGGCTGATACTGGCAATCATTGGACAGCTCCTCTCAGTAAAGCAGTAAATCAACTTTTTAAAATAAAAGCACTTGGAGTACTGACTGCTGAGTCTGGCACCAGCTGTCACTGATCCACATCATGACATCAGCTTACAGCACCCCCAGTGACACCATAAGTAGGGTGGCATCTTTGCCAGGCAGGAAGTGGAGCTTTCCATCCCAGAGAATACACCTGAGGCCAGTCACTAGAGTACCCAGAGGTGCCTGGTGACCAAATCTAGTAGTACCCTCACTCCCCTCATAGAACTATGCCTCAGCTCCTATTGAGGCAACAGCAGAGAAACCGAGCCACTTCTAGATGGCATGAAGACAACAATCAACAGCTAACCATTTAAAGAAGCAGTCAACCATGGCTCTGGAAAACTCCCAAAATAAAGAATCAAAATACTATCGAGATGAAAAGGACTTTCTGAAATTATCAGGGTAGAGTACTAAAGAATTATGGCTAGAACTGTCCTAGAGATTAAACAAAATGCAGCTGAACAAAATGAAAACTTAAGTAAGCTATTTGAACTGATGGGAAATCAACGATCTGAAATCCAACAAATCAACAATAAAATTACAGAATTAGACTATTCAATCCTAAACCTAAAGAGCAGAATGGAGGAGATGAAAGCCAGAGCTCATGAACTTGAGGATAGAGCAACTGACATCAGTTTTTATGAGGAGAAGTCAGAGAATAGAAATAAGAAAAATGAAGAAGCATTAAGAAGCATGTGGAACTCTATTAAGAGGGGTAATCTGTGAATAATTGGAGCTCCTGAACACGGAGGGGTAGCTCAAAATGCAGACAATATTGTTGTAGAGTTGCTGACAGAAAACTTACCTGAAATTATGAAAGAAGAGAATATACATATCCAATGCACATATTGAATGCCACAAAAACTAGACCCCAAAAGGAAGACACTAAGACATATTATAATCAAGCTTAATAAAACAAATCATAAAGAGAGGCTCTTAAAAGAAGTGAGGCTTAAAACAAAGCTAATATACAAAAGGAAGCCCTGTGGGCTTTCATCTGACTTCTTGGCAGAAATGATATTGGAAAGAAGACAGTGGGATGACACATTAAAAGCTTGAAGGAGAAAAATTTTCAACCAAGAATTATATATCCTGCAAAAATGTCTCTCAAATATGAAGATGAAAGTAAGACATTTGCAGATAAACAGAAGCTTTAGAAACTTTGTAAAAAAAAAAAAAAAAAAAAAACCCAAACTGCAAGAAATAGTTAAAGAAGCCCTTTGTTTAGAAAAACAAAAATATCAGATGTGTACTTAAGGAGGCGTTGCAGGGCACAGCATCCAGAATTCTACACAGTTAGGAAGTCACAAAGCTCAACCAAAGCTACAGTGTTAAAAGAAGGAAACCAGTGATCTTAACATGAAAACTATGACATAATCACACTAAAAAGAGGGATATATTACACTAGGTATAACCATTTCAGATGGAGGGAAATTAAAAAGATATGCAGAAGTTAAAGTCTGGCTTAAACTTAGAATACTAAGGTGAATCATAGGGGTAGCCACAAAACAAAATAACAATGTGACATATCAACACAAGAAACATAATTCAGAAGTCTCAACAAACACAAAACAACATTGAAAAATGTGAAAACTTAACCCATAAAGAAGCATGACCCAGAATAGACTATTAAGAGCAGCATAGGAAAAGTCAACAACCCCAAAATAAATGCATCAAATTGACAGCACTAAACACATACCTATCAATGATTACACTGAATGTAAATGGACTGAATGTTCCAATAAAGAGACAGAGAGTGACACTGTGGATCAAAAGACATGATCTGTCATTATGTAAACATTATAACAAAAAAGAGGGATATAAAAACATAATCAGAACTGTAGCATGGAAAATAAATCAATGTGATGTGCAGAAATTAAAAACTAGTTTAAAGTTAGAAAAATAAGGGTAAATATTAAGGTAACCACAAAGGAAATTAACAGTCATACACATGAAAATAAAAACAAGAAGTCTCAGCAAATACAAAACCACCAACAATGAAAAAAATGAAAAGAAAAACAGCCCAGAAAATTAAGTGGAACAAAGGAATTGTCTAAAACAGGCAGGAAAATAAACAAAAATGACAACACTGAACTCGTACCTGTCAATAATTGTGCTCAATGTAAATGGATTAAATGCATGAATGAAGAGACAAAGAGTGGCAGACTGGGTTAAAAAAATACTGTTTGCTGCCTACCCGACTCGACAGCACTTGGCTCGGCTAGCCTACAGGAGACACATCTTTGACTTAAAGACTTAAACAAACTAAAACTCAAAGGATGGAAACAAATATGTCAAGCAAACTACAGTAAAAAAAGAGCAGGAGTGGCAATATTAATTTCTAATAAAATAGACTTTAAAGTAAAACACACCATACTGGATAAGGAAGGACACTATGTAATGATTAAAGGGCCAATACTGGAGGAGGATGGAACCATATTAAATGCTTGCAAACCCAATGACAGTGCTACAAAATACTTAAAACAAACTCTTACTGCACTGAAAACTCAAATAAACAGGTCCGCAATAATAGCAGACTTCAACACACCACTTTTAGGGAAGGACAGGACATCCAAAAAAAAGCTTAATAGAGACATGGAAAATCCTTATGCCACAATCAACTAACTTGGTCTTATAGATATATTTAGAACATGCCACTTAGCAGCAGCCAAATATGTTTTCTTTTCCAATGCACATGGAATAATCTTGAGAATAGACCAATATTAGGCCATAAAGAAAGCCTTAACAAGATTCAAAGCCCTGAAGTACTACAAAACATCTTTTCAGGGGAAAAAATCAAACACTTGGAAACTGAACCGTTACTTGCTAAAAAAACTACTGGGTTATGGAAGAAATCAAAGACAGAATGAAGAAATTTGAAGGAATAAATGAGAATGAAAACACATCCTACCACAACTTTAAGACACAACAGAAGTAGAGCTCAGAGATCAATTTATCTGAATAAATGCCCACATCCAAAAAGAAAAAATGTCCCAAATTAATGCATTAACCCAAAATCTCAAACATGTAGAAAGAGAGCAGCAAAAGAATCCCTTGGACACCACAAGAAAGTAAATAATAAACAGAGCAGAGGGGTGGCACCAAGATTGTAGAGTAGACTGATGCTTCCTGCAGCCCGTCTAACTACAAAGACCCTCAAAACAGATTAATCCAATACACACGACATTCTAGCAGCCCTGACCGTCAAAGGAAAAGTTGAGAAATTTAACTGAGCAAAGGAGAAGGAAGAATAGCACCAGACGTACATTAGATTCCATGGACTTGACCTGTGGGGAGGCAGCTGTGGCTGCAGTGTGGTGGCCCCAGCATAGAGGTAACTGGAGGCCCCACTTGTGCCTCTGGAACCAGTGAGGGACAGTGCCAGATCGCTGAAACCTAACTTGTTGCACATAGCCTACTGCAGATGGATGTAAACTTTTCTTACTTGTGGGCCTATTTCCCTTCTCCTAATGCTCCCTTCTCCCTTCTCAGGACTGTGCCTGGCACTAGAATCTGACATCATTAAGTGAGCAGGAAGTAGGACTTCTTAAGCCTGTCCTGAGCCATTGTCTGAGATCTGAAGCAGGAAACAGTGTAGCAAACTCAGGGGAGGGTAAGCAAAGAAAAAAAAATTCCACTGACTCCTCTAAGCTAGAATATCAGGGTAAAAACTATTCCTTTGCCTAGATTTAGACATAAGGGGATAGCCAACCTCAGCAACACGCAGGGGCAACTGTCAAGCCCGTTACTTTCTGGACAGCTGCAGTCAGACCTATATGCCTGTGCCAATCACACATGCCCATCCTGGACAGTAGGCAAGAACCTGCAGCATACACTTGGTGACTGACAACTTGGGCACCTAAGCTGAATCCTTATAAGAAAAGTAAACTGTACATTTTAAAACATGAAGCTAGAACACAGTTGGCAAACATAAATAACTATGATTTACTGATGGCTGAGAAACAGCCACTACAGCATGTAAGGAATACACAGAGTTGTTACACCAGAAAGAACTAGTGGATGTTTAGCCATTTGAAGAAGTAGCATATGATCAGGAACCAATGGTACTGAAAGAAGAAGTCGAAACTGCACTGAAGGCACTGGCTAAAAGCAAGCCTCCAGGAATTGATGGAATATCAATTGAGATATTTCAACAAAAAATTTAGCACTGGAAGTGCTCACTCATCTATGCCAGCATAAACATAGATCTCTATATTTATGCCCATTCCAAAGAAAGGTGAGAACATGGAAATTACCAAACAATATCATTAATATCACACACAAATAAAACTATGCTCATGATCTTTCAAAAGCAACTGCAACAGTAAATTGATAAGGAAATTCCAGAAATTCAAGCTGGATTCAGAAGAGGATACGAAACCAGGGATATCACTGCTGATATCAGATGGATCTTGGCTGAAAGTAGAGAATACCAGAAAGATGTTTAACTGTGTTTCACTGACTATGCAAAGGCATTCTACTGTGTATATCTTAATAAATTACGGCTAACATTGTGGAAAACAGGAGTTCCAGAATATCTAGTTGTTCTCTGAAGGAATCTGTATACAGATCAAGAGACAGTCATATGAGCAGTAAAAGGGGACATTGCATGGTCTAAAGTCAGGAAAGGTGTGCATCAGGGTTGCATCATTTCATCATACATTTTTAATCTGTATTCTGAGCAAATAATCCGAGAAGAATGAGGCATCAGTCTTGGAGGACAGCTCATTAACAACCTGCATTTTGCAGACGACACCACCTTACTTGCTGGAAATGAAGGAAATTTGAAACACTTACCGATGAAGATCAAGGACCACAGCCTTCGGTATGGATTGCACTTCAACATTAGGAAAACAAAAACCTTCACAGCTGGACAAGTAAACAACTTTGTCACAAATGGAGAAAGGGTTGAGGTTGTCAAGGATTTCTTTTTACTTGAGTCCACAATCAATGCCCATGGAAGCAGCAGTCAGAAAATCAAAAGATGCATTGCATTTGGAAAATCTACTGCCAAAGACCTCTTTAAAGTACTTTAAAGTAAAGATGTCACATTGAAGACTAAAGTGCGCCTGACCTAAGCCACAGTATTTTCAATCACATTGAATGCATGTGAAAGCTGTACAATGAACAAGGAAGATAGAAGAAGAATTGATGCCTTTGAATTCTGGTGTTGAAGAAGAATGTTGAATGTATTATGGAAAACCAAAAGAACAAACAGATCTGTTTTGAAAGAAGTACAACCAGAGTGCTCCCTGGAAGCAAAGATGACAAGACTGCATCTTACATACTTTGGACATGTTGTCATGTCAGGAAGGATCACCCCCTGGAAAATGACATCGTGCTTGGTAGAGCGGAAGGTCAGTGAAAAAGAGGAAGACCCTCCTTGAGATGGATTGACACAGTGGCTGCAACAAAGGGCTTGTAAAATTGATTGTGGACCTGGTGCAAGACCAGGCAGTGTTTCATACTGTTTTTCATAGGGTTGCTATGAGTTGGAGCCAACTCGACAGCAGGTAACAACAACAGAAACGTCAGTCCATATTAAAGTAATAAAAGGGGAAGACCATGATCTCTTCAGAAAGCTCCTAAACAAAGAATCAAATTTTCCAGAGGAAGACAACTTCCTGGAAATATCAGAGGTAATTTACAACACAAAAGGTTAATATGTAATATGCTTTAAGAGATGAGAAGGAGATGAGCCAAAACACATCAGAGCATAATGACAAATAGAACAAGCTTCAAGAAAGCATTGAGTGAAAAGAGTTAGAAATTCCAAAAACTAAGATAAAATTTACAGAATTAGACAAGTCAACAGAAAGTCAAAGAACAGAACTGAGACAATGGAAGTACCTATATTGATGACATTGAAAATAAAGCATGCCAGCCAGCCAAGTATATGACATCTATATATCTGAGGGAAAATCAGATAAAGAATTTAACAAAATCAAGGAACACTAAGAATTATGTGTGATGTTATGAAGAGGAATAATCTATGAGTGACTGTAATACCAGAACAGAGCAGGATAACTGAGAATATGAACATAATTGACAAAGTTTTGCTGAGAGAAAGCTTCCTTGATATCATCAAAAATGACAAGATATCTACCCAAGATTCTAAGTGAACTCCACAGTGGGTAGATCCCAAAAAGAAAGACACCAAGGCAAGATTGTCTTTGAACAGAGGGAATAGAGGATGGAAAGGAGGAGTGTGCTGTTACAGTGTTTGGAGAGCTGCTAAAGTTACATAAAAGAGTATGTATAACTCTTTGTATAACAAGTTAACTTAGATTGTAAACTTTCACTCAAAGCGCAGTAAAGTATATATTTTTACTACTGCTGATAAGAAGAAAGCACAACAAAATATTTCACAAATGATTTTGAGGGTAGTTTAGTGGACTGGAGATTTACCAAAGAGTGGCAGAAAAGCTGAGAATGAAAGCTATCTCTGAATCCCAGGTTCCAGACTCTTGTCCTTCCCACACCCACCCATGTTCATTGTTACAGTGGAGGAGGTGGCAATCTTGAGTACAGGGAACCATGCTGCCAACTTCTCAGCTCTGTCACTCATTGGGCACACCTGATACTTAGACTGAAGATATTCCTTGTCGTAATAGTCCTTGTCTCAGGGTGATGCAGAAACCTTCGACTGAACATTGGGTCATTTACCTTCTGCTTGCCTGTGACAACATCCTAATGTGGGACTCCATATCTTATTCTGTTATAACAGAATTATCACAAGTGGACGACTTGAACAAATAAAAGTTTATTCTCTCACAGTTCAGTAAGCCAAAACTATGAATTCAGTAGGCTGACTCCAGGAGAAGCCCTTTTCTCTCCCTTGGCTCTGGAGGAAGATCCTTGTTATCAATCTTCCTTTGCTTTGGGAGCATGTCCCCACAGGAATCTCATGTCCAAAAGATGTGCTGCGCTCCCAGTGCTGCTTTCTTGGTGGTATGATGTTCCTTTGTGTCTCTGATCACTTCTCTCTTTCACATCTCAAAAGAGATTAGACTAAGACACTATTCAGTATTGTGTATTTCATCAACATAACTGTCACTAATACATCTCATTAAATCATAGTTACAGGATTTACAACACAAAAAGAAATCACATCATAAGACAACATGGTAGAAAATCATATAATACTGGGAATCGTGATCTAGCCAAGATGGCAGGTGTTTCAGGGGGACACAATTCATCTATGACACTCAAGAAGAGAGGGGGAGGAACTCCAGTCTTTCTGGACCTCTAGTCTGTCATCTGTAAAATGAGGTGGTTTAACGAAACAGCTACTAAAAATTACATGACTGTGTTTTCTATATTTAAATTAAGTCGTACAAATACGATATCATTGCATCTACTACTTTCTTATAGAATCATAAAAACTGAGTTACTCTTCCTCCAGGAACCAACAGAAAGCCACTCTGCTGCTCTGTGTGTGGAAGAAAAACAAAGTCTCTCTGAGGGCTAAGCTGAATTCAAATGTTTTTTCAGTTGAAAATTCAAAATTATGTACCACTAAATATCCAACTCGACGGCACTTGGCTTGGCTTTCAAGTATTGTCAAAATGATTGATGGAAGAAAAGTCCAAATGATTCAGAGAGGAGTTAGTACCCCAGTTGCCTTAACTCACCGTACATTCCTCTGAGCTTTGTTGTGTGGTTAAACCCCAGAACACAACAGAACAAACAAACAAACAAACATGTTGCAGTCAGGTCAATTTTAACTCATAGCAACCCTTGACAACAGCACAGAACTGCCTCCAGGAAAGGTTGGTGAACTTGACATACTCAACTCTTGGGTAGCAGCCAAGCTCTTAAGTGTTATATCACCAGGATTATATCTTGGTGACTACATAGAAATTGGTAGTTGTAACACATCTTACAACTCAACATCCCCAGCCTCTACTAAAGGCCCAAAGCAAGGCTAAAACTTCCCAGTAGGTGTGAATGAGTAAAGGGGATAAAACCTACTTTTGCTCTATTTTCAGATTGTATCCTTATTTCATCTTTCCCACTGTGGAAATAAAACCTGAGTGGATGCTTAACAGCAGAGGCCCTTTCCTCTTCCTGCCCCAAAGCCAGATTCTGTGTTTCTATTCTTGTTGGTTGTTAGTCGTTCAATTGGTTCTGACTCATGGTGATCCCATGTAAAATAGTACAAAAAGTTGCCAACTTCTGAGTCATCTTTATAATCATTTGTATGCCCAAGTCCATTGCTGTGGCCAGTGTATTTTGAGTGCCTTTCAAACTAAGGGGTAAATCTTCCAGCACGTATCAGACAACATTCCATTCTGATTTTGGAAGTAAAATTTTTGGAAGTAAAATTCCAGAACTTTCTTTCCAGTCTGTCTTATTCTACAAGTTTTGCTGAAACCTGTCCATCATGAGTGACTCTGTGGGTATTCGAAATACTAATTGCACAGTTTATAGCATGGTAGCAAGACACAAGCCGCTACAGTGTGACAAACTGACAAGTGGATGGTGAGTGTGACTCCATGGAGTCAATTCTGTAAGTTGGTAGTGGGCAGTGTGGAAAACGGAAGGAACTGACTCATGCCTAATTTCCTCACAGAGCAAGATCTTTCAAATTTCCACCCAGAAGTGATGTCCTTTGCCACTGCTCTGTTCTTTTTCCCTAATCTCAGTCTTTGCCACTCACTAACTGTTGCTTTACTCTTTAGGAGCTTTGTGACCTTAGATTTGGTCTCCACTCTTCCAGGCATCAGTGTCTTCATCTCTCAAACAGAGGTAATAAAGTGCCGAACATCTCTCTCTGATTCACATCCTTGATTTCAATTTCAGCCTCTGGGGTTGCAGAGTAAGCTTTTCCTGCATGAAATGTTGAGACACGGAAAAATATTCAAAAAACAGGATTGTATCTCCCCCTAGTCATTCCATCTTGACAGCAATCATTGCCATATCCTGTTGAAACTGTTATTGCTAGGAAATGATGCCAAGTCCTTTCACTCCCCGTGTCACTTCTTTTGAGAGCAGTCAAGTTAATGGGTCTGTCTACATGACAGCTTGCTCATGGCAAGGGCATGACTGGCACATTTCTGCTCATCAGCGTCATCGTGATATGTAGCTGCACATGGCATGACAGATGATACCAGTAAAACACAAAACCAAATTCATTGTTGTCAATTTAATTCCAACTTGTAGAACTGCCCCATAGTGTTTCCAAGGAGCTACTGGAGGGTTCAAACTGCCAAACTTTTTAGGTTAGCAACCAAGCTCCTAACCTCTGAGGCACCTGGGATCCAATAACAGCAATCATCATCATTTACTGAGGATTTGTTACATGTCAGGTACTGTTCTTTGCACTCTATCTAGGCTAACTTATTCGCTGTTCACAAAAACCCAAGAAGGTATGCCCTGATTTATTTTGACTGGATAGATAGAAAAACTGAAACAGACAGAGATATAAGTAAAGCTCAGACATTGAAGCCAGACAGAAATAAATCTCAATCCTGAATCTCTCACTGTTGAGCTGCGTCACATTGATTCATTTCCTACTTGCTTACAAGGACCCCATGGGGGTTACATTAAAACTTATACAGAGTTAAAGGTGATGTGGCTATGTTACAAAGGGCTTGTCACATATGGAGCATTCAGTTAAGTACTTGTTAATAACTTTAAAATGACATTTTATAAGGTGATGCTTCCTTAACATCAGATCAAAAGGAAATGGTTTAATGTACATTCATTCCCTCATTCCTTCATTCTTTCATCCATTCAACAGGCAGCTGGGGACCTATTGATAGGTAAGACATGGTCTCTCTCCCCTGGGAGATTACAGTGTGGTCAGACAGAGAACAATGAGTGAATAAAAAGTGCTATGAGAAAGAGAAGCACAATGTGGTACTACAAGAAGGTGCGTGGCAGTCATGCCTATCCCTGACTTTCTAGAAAAGGGAAGATTTCCTCAGGAGAAGATGCCTGCGGTAGGCTCAAAATGATGAACAAGAGCTATCTGAGCTATCTAGGAAAACTTGAATATAGAGGCAATCCAGACAGAAGAAACTGTGAGTTCACCCCTAAAAATGTCTAATTCTAAGCAGTATGTGACTGAAAGTGAGACATGGAGAACAGAAGATCCAAAGAACTCCAGACTTTACTTTCAAATGCAGGGTGGGGCAGTGAAAAATTTATATGCATGCTGACCGGATCAACTCCATGGGCAGATTGAAGAGGTCAACACTGGAGGCACGCAGATGAGGGTACCACCCTCTTCACTCAAAAAGCCATTGCTGTCCAGTTGATTCTGACTCAGAACAACCCTATAGGAAAAAGCAGAACTTCCCAGTAGGGTTTCCAAAAAACAGCTGTTGGATTCAAACTGCTGACCTTTTGGCTAGCAGCTGAGTTCTTAACTCTTCAGCTGCATTAATTCAGGCAACATATGACAGGTATTAAAACTGCTGCAGTGATAATGAGGAGGCAGAGCACTGAGTCAAGTATTTAGCAAGAAAAAGCCACAGGAATTGGAATGTGATGCATTAGTTAGAAAGGAAAATTGAGGTTGACATTCAGGTTTCTGGCTTGGGAAAAATGAGTGACAATGTTCTATCTTGGGATGAGATCAAGTGGTGTATTGTGCGGAGAGAATGAGTTCACTCAGGGCTATGCATAAAGTCAGTTGAGGTTCTATAGTGGGCAAATTTGAATATTTCCAATAGTCGGCTGGATATGTGGATATGGAACTCAGGAGAAAGTATGGGCTAGAGGTGGAAACATAGCACTCTCTGCTCCTCCTGCCCACAGGTATTAAAAACTAAGAATGCATTATTTTTAGTTTTTTAGGTTGTCTCTATTTTCATTTCTGTCAATGGGTTCAGAAGAGACACTCGGGGAAGAGGAAAGGCTTTGAACTTTAAAGTGGTCATCTCTGGATGCTGGGATCAGTTTTTTCCTACATACATTCCTACAGTTTAAAAATTGTTGAATTAAAAAAAAGTGCTTACTACTTTTGTACTTAATTTAAAAAGTTAAAAAGCATTAAAATATTTCATAATATTCAAAAAAAACTTCTGAATATTATTGAGCACTTAAAACAGCATATGAATACATGCACAAAAATGTTTATTGCAGCACTGTCCACAATAGCGAAAAAGCCACAATCGTCCTAGGTGCCCATCAGCAGATGAATGGGTAAACAAACTATGGTGTATATACACAATGGAACACTATACAATCATTAAGAACAATGATGATTTCACGAAACATCTCATAACCTGGAATGAACTAGAAGACATTATGCTGAGTGAAATGAGTCAGCTGCAAAAGGACAAACATTGTATGAGGTCACCATATAAGGACTTAAGAGAAGACTTGTGCACAGAAGAGTATATTCTTTCATGGATACAAGGGTGGGGAATGAGGGAGATGGTTATTCATAGATTGGATAGTTGACAGGAATTTGGTTAGGTGGAGGCAGTAACAGCATGTAGTAGAAGGTAGGTCAGCATAACTGACTATGCCATAAGCTAAAAGGTTTTCTGAATTCAATCCAACACTTCAAAGGACGGAGTAGCAGGGACAGGGGCCTGGGAATCACGGTTTCAGGGGATATCAAGATCAGCTGGCATAATTAGTCTTTTTCTCAGAGTGTGTTCTGCACCCTATGTTGGTGAGTGGAGCCTGAGGTCTTAAAAGCCAGCCAGCTGCCATCTGAGGAGCACCAAGAGGTCCCAACCCACCTAGAAAAGATAACAACCAAGAACATCAAAGACAGGAAGAAAAGTGAGCTCAGGAGAGAGAAGGACCCATGTGACTAGGAGACTTCATCGGTAGGAACACAGAAGAACTCGATGGTGCCTGACTACCACCAAAGACAGCCCTGACAGGGAACGCAGTGTACAGGCCCTGATGTAGCACGAGAAAAAGAGCTGTGCAGATTGATAACTCTAATAAAGATAGAATCTGATGGTCCAAACACCTGGAGGATTCCCTGGTGTCATGGCCCCCTAGACTTGCTGCTAGCCCAGAACTGAAACCAGTACTCAGGCCTTCAGACAAAGAATGGACTGGAGTTGAGGACACAGAATGATGCAGATACGTGTGCCTACTTTATGGTTTAACGCATACGAGGCTGTCCGACTGGTTTGTTTTTAGAAGGTAGAGGAGAGGGTGGAGAGGAGGGGGCAAGTGTTGATTGAGTGGATGCTGGAAGTAAAGACTGGAAAAGAAGAATGTGCTGTCACAGGGTGAGTAGAACAGATAGATTTGCAGAGGCAGGTGCTTGGGGATTTACATGGAAAATTGACTTGGATTGTAACCTTTCAATTAATCATAATTAAAATATATATATAACATGTGAAATTTGATGGCTAAAAAGGCCTATCTTCTCTGCACTTTCCTGTTGGCTCTGCCTTGAACACTTCTTTCTTTCCTCTTCTCTGACAATGGTTCTTCCTTTACAAAGCACAGTCTGGATTTTTTCTTGTAATTCCTTCCAATCCAGTCAGCAATGTCAGAATCAATGTTAATGCTTCAAGTGCTCTGGGTGATTCTAATTTTGATTTGTATATCTGTTTTCTCTATTATAAACAGTGGTCAATATACCCAGAATCTTCTTATTAACAATGTGCCATGATTTTTTTGGTCTAGACGCAAACACACTGCTGAGATTGTCCAAACAGAACTGCACATATATGATACACATGATTGAGGCTTTTTTTTTTAGCAAAGCTGTCTAGCATTTTTTGTTGCATGAGAACGTGATCCTCTACCTTTCAAGGAAATTTGTTGAAAACTTAGCCATAGGTGATCTTCCTGGCGAAGGAGAAGTAGCCTTTCTACCTAGATTCCCTATGTTCTCTTCTTTGGGAATATGAATTTTCAACCAGTCGAAGTATAGTCTGAGGGGCAAAAGATGTAGACACACACTGTTGATTAACCTCTGTTTTTTGCTTGTGATCCACTGGAGGCTAAAACTGAAACCAAACACATTGTTACTCATAATGATCCCTTAAGACAAAGCAGAACTGCCCTATAAAGTTTCCAAGGAAAGCAGCTGGTGGATACAAACTACTGACCTTTTGATAGCAGTTGAGCTCTTAACCACTGCATTACCAGGGCTCCTGCTTGGAGACAACTCCTAAAAAAATCCTTGCGGTCAATTGGGACTCACAGTTAGCCCCTGTAAATTATGCTAATGAGTATCTTTGATTTTTTTATTTCCACTTAAGTCTGGCTAATGGAAATTGAAGTTCCAAGGAACCATGACTGCTCCACTTGATAATTTCTTTTTTTGCTTCTCTAGGTATTAAAGTTTTCAAGCCTGGGAACCCAGGATCATGAGGGGAAAAAAAATTCTTCAGTGGGTTAATTGATGTAAAAGGAAGTGGACGTAGACACTTCCACTTCTACCCTCTTGATTCCTAGACGTAAACATTTTGGCTATAGGGTAGATGGCACCATACAGTATTTTATCACAAATAACACACCACATAAGTAATGCGCCCATACATATAACTTTTATAGCATGCCTGGGATTGTGCGAGGGGATTGTGCAGTTGGCAAAGAAAAAAAAAGTATAATGTGTGCATTTTTTTTTAAATTTTATGTATTGAGCACTGGGGGATGATGCAGCCAACCCAAAGCCAGCTGCAATAGAGAGAATCCTGAACTCATCCTCCTCCCATATCTCAGTCTCCTACTAATGCTTCCCATCGGCTATTTCCAAACAGCAAGTATAGGATAAGGAAGACATTTATGAAGTCCATGAAGATCAGAGTTTTAAGGCCTAGAGTAGGACAGGAAAAGTTAGAAGACTGAAGCTGGAGGGGAAAAAGTAAGAAATCAAGCAGTCAAATAAGTGGGTGGTGTTTTGCCCCCAAATAGGAAAAGCAAGCTGGCCAGGTGAGAAAAAGATTTTCTAAGACTGTTTCATTTCACTTTCCACAAAGCCACCAAGATCCCGTCTCTAACAGAACAGGATGTGGTGCTGTTCCTTCAGTCTCAAAACAGGAAACTGTACAAGTGTTAAGACTTGTTATCAAATTCTATAATTTTCTACTTGATGAACTTAAGGCAGAAGGAGCCTATAGATTGTAATATATTCATTCTTGGGTAAAGTGATGGACTTGCAAGTATTTGTTGACTTATTAAATAAATCAACAAAGGCTTAAGTAAAATAAAATAACACAAAAAAGATCTATACATGGATAAGTTATAACAGTACTTTATTAACCCATGTTATGATTATTCCTTTCTGTGTTGTTTGTTGCTTTGAGAACAAAAGAAAGAACTGTAAACCAGTTGAATAATCCTACCTCTTATTAATTGAGATTAAAGAACTGCCTGCTACATTCATAATGCTAGCTGAAATTTGTATTCCCCGCCTGCACTTTGTTACAAGTAATTAAAGACTCTCTTCTGTAGTTTTACTCCATATTTTTGCTACTTTTGTGTCAACATACAGTTCTCTTAATTACATATCTATTGTTATTTTACAAGATCTCATTTATTTTTAACTTATAAGCTAGAATTATAGAGTAATTATCAAAACCCAGAGTTATTTTCTGAAAACGGCAACATTAGAATTTGCAGTCCAGGGATAAGCAGGTTTCTCTCTCTACCTATTTTATCTGCTTGGTCAAAGAAAAACAGAAAAAATAATCAATCTATGAGTACAGAGTAGACACAAAGGGTCACTGTCTCGAGGAGCTCAAATGTATATGCAAATAAAGACAATGTAATAAATGCTCTGGTACGAATACATACATACTGTAGTAAAATAAAAGCAAAACTAAACCTGCCGGGAGCCGGTCCCAACACTTTGTAGGGTCCCGCACGGAGGGAGGGAAGACGTCGGCGGGAAATGAACGAAGGAGACAGGAAAGAATTTTCTGGTTTAAGGCAGCCCGACCCAGAGAGCAAGAGATCTTCTTCTGTGTCGAGAGCTGTCGTCTTTATTTTTTATAGGTGAGGTGACGTAGTTGTTCACCCTATTTTCTTTATTATACAAACTATTGGTTAACAAGAAACTGACCCATCATTATTGGCTAACAAGAAAGTGACCCCTCGTGGTCTTCTACTTCTGATTAATTGTCAAGGCCTTTTTTGAATAATTGGCTAAGCCAGGTGTCCAGTGGTGATAAAATGTCAGGAACACAATTAATGGCTTTATTCATATCTTAAAGTGGGAGGTACCAAAGGGTAGACTCCTCAAGGTTTCACCATTTGGCTGTCTCAGTTTGTTTTTCCAAGTTTTCATTTATATCTTTCTGTGTAGATAGTGTCTGTCATCCCCCAATTAAGCTAGCTGTACTAAGAAAGATGTTTCTTTAGTGTTTATCAGTTCTCTATACCAGCTATAATAAACCTAAAAGTTTATCTATTCTTCCAGCTGCAAGGAGAAAGGATGCTTTGTAGTTTTGATGGCTATGTGGAGAATTGTCCTTGAGAGCTTCCTAAGGGTTAGCTTGCAAACTTGTGTATGTGAAGAAAAGGGAGGGGGAATGTAATCAGTGGGGAGCCAGCGAAGCTGGGCAGGCCTCAGTGCTGTCAGGCATGCTGCATTGAAATCCATTTCTCTGATCTCTATTTCTCAGAAGTTCTTGGTCAGATTGTCCCAATATAGTCTCATAAACCGAGGGGTAGAAGCCCCTCTTAGGCACCTCCTTGGTCCTCATGTCGGGAGAGGGGGGCCCGCTCCCGGCATCAACCCACTGCTGTTGAGTCAATTCCAACTCATAGTGACCTTATAGGACAGTGTAGAACTGCCTTTTTATTCATTCATAAAGCACTGTTATGATGTATATACATAGATCTCTTTTATTTTATTCTACTTGAATCTTTGCTGATTTGTTTAATAAGTCATCAAATACCTGCAAGTCCATCACTTTACCCAAGAATGAATGCATTACAATCTACACTCTCCAAAGTTGTTTATCTTTTTTAAAAAAATTTTATTGTGCTTTCAGTGAAAGTTTACAACCCAAGTCAATTTGCCTTATAAAACCCCACACATATACTTCTATACAGCTGTAGCTGCTTTCCCAACACTGTGACAACACTGTCCTCCTTCCCACCCTGTACTTTCCATATTCACTTAACCAACTCCTGTCACCTCCCCTACACCCCATCATCTTGTCTCTAGAAAGGAGCTGTTCCAACAGGCTTACACACACACACAAGTGGATATCTTTAACAAAGAGAAATGTATTTTCTAAAGATCTAGCAGGCTAGACGTCCAAATTCAGGGCATCAGCTCCTGGGGAAGGCTTTCTGTCTCTGTCCACTCTCAAGGAAGGTCTTTTTCAGTTTCCCCCTGGACTAGGAGCTTCTCTTCATAGGAACCCCAGGTCCAAAAGACGTGTTCTGTTCCCAGTGCTTCTTTCTTGGTGGTATGACGTCCAGCCTCTCTGCTCCATCCTCTTTCATCTTATCTCTGGTGAGACAAATAGTTCTGCAGTTCACACCTCAGGAAAACTTCCTTTACATTGGATCAGTGATGAGGTCTTACAGTCCCACCCTAATCAACTTTACCATGAAACTACAATCAAAAGTGGAGAACAAACACACATGGGAATCATGGCTTAACCAACTGACACATACTTTGGAAGGAGACAGCTCAATCCATGACATCTACCTTGGTAGATTGCTTGTTTTTGTCTCACATAGATATGGATACAAGTCCCTTATAATTCTAACTGATTTGAACTGTCAGAAATGGCAAGTCGTATCTCTGAGTCACCTGTTTCCTCTGCTCAACTGTAGGGGATTCTCTACTCTTAATCCTGTCCTGGCTCCTCCTGCCCCTACAACCTGGGCAGATGGAATGCTATCACTTCAAATATTCATCTTCTGTTGACTCAGGGAATATAAGTTTGTGCCCTCACTTCTCAGAGTGGTTCAGAGACCTAAAAAATACGTTTTCCCTCTTTCCATAAGTTTTGTCGGAAATGTTATTCTTCTGTTTATAATTGAACTTGCACAGATAAAATTGAAGTAATGGAAAGTATGTATTACAACAGCAGAAAAGATGCACATACATTCACTGTAGTGTATCTGGAAATATTTTTAGTATATGCATCCGACTCGACGGCACTTGGCTTTTTTTATAGGTACTGATGAACATTAAGTCAGGGTTTGAGAGTACCTGATATTTACTTGACAAAAATCTTTGCTCAAGATCAGTGAGAGGTAAAGAACTGCAACCATGAGGTATGTATAGATCCTGTCTCTCTTTAGTCCTTAATACAAAATTTGCAGAAATAGGATGCACAATGAACTAATATTATGACCTCAAGGATGCTACAGAATCTTCAGAGCTAAGATAATGAGCACGTAAGCACCTTAGGAGGTCTGTGACCACATCCTTCCCAACGTGGAGCAACTTCTGTTCCAGGACCCTGACTTCGGTACTGGCTAGGCTTCAGCCTCAGCTTGCAGTACTTCCTGTGCTGCTCATATTGCCACGCAGTGTCAGAGGTAACAGGAAAAGGGGACTGATGGCTATCAGTTTTACCCCCTCAGATGCCGGTAACTGTACCAAAAATTTCCGCTTTTATATCATTTCCTATGGAATTGTAGTCTTATCTAGAGACGATGTATGCTCAGACTGCAAAGTGATCTCAAAAAAAAAGACAGGGTATATGACTTCTTTTCCCAGAAATTTTCAGTGATTGTGAAAAGCTCAGCTTGAAAATTCTGGAATTGAACAAAATGAAACTTGTATTCATTTTTCTTCCATTGGTTGCCAGGTTATGTGTTAGATGTTCTGTGTATTCAGAGTCTAATGTGATCATCATAAAAATTCTGAAAAGTAGATGTCACAAGCCTTGTAATATGGAGGAAAGAACTGAAGATTAGAGAGGGGTAGTAACCTGTCCCAACAAATAGTTCATGTGGTTCCAGTGGCTCTATTGGGCCACTTTGAATGCCATAAATGTTTATTAGTTTTATAGTCATGTACTGAGACAAATGTAGGATGGCTGACAATTTGCCCAACCAAGCAGAGCATTGACAAGACAAAATGAGCAGTCACTCAAGAGATCATGGCTACAAGTTCACCTTGAACACACATCTGGAGAGTTCTTTCTGTGGCCCTTCTTCCCTAGGACACTTCTCCTTGTTGGTGGAGATGAAGACACCGGGTTAAGAAAACCACATAGTCATCATTCATGTGATTTTCTTCAGCAGGAGATATCATGGGTGGGCTACACAGAGAAGGGACAAAACCTGGACTTGAAGTAAAGATTCAAAGTGCATAATAAGGATAATATTTGGAAATACCTATGCAGCATATTTTTATTCTCCCTCAGCAATCATGTCATCACCTTCCTGGCCTCTGGGTTAGTGAGTTTCTTACTCCCCCACCTTTTTTTTCAGATTGTGTGTGAACCTAAATAATTTAATGCTTCCTTTTGGTGTTTCAGATATTCATTGGGAAGTCTGCTTTGCTCTTTTGCTTTTTCCTAGTTGGAGCAATACCAGCTAACCAGAAATACCTGTACCCACTTCAGAAAAGAAGGATGAGTACATTTATGTGTGACAGCCCTGGGGCATCTGACAAGTGCTTGTCGTACTCCAACACTTGCTCAAAGCAATTAGATGGGAAGAACCACCAACTGAAATTACTGAGAGATCCCACCATCTCCACTGAAATTCTCTGTGCAAAGCCCATTGAATAAATAGATACAGATGTGTAAATAGAGTCCAAAGTATTGAAGGAACCAAAATAATCAACACAAGAATTTGTCTTCCGTTCTGGACTCACATGCTTCCCACCCGGGTAGCCTCAGTCTTGGCTCTCAGGCTTACTTCCACGCCTATACTCCCACAAAGCATGTCAATCCAGGGGCAACAGAAAAAAGGAGGCAGATAGCTGTCAGCTGTGCCTGCATGATGCCAAATTCCAGTTGACTTTACTTCCTGCTGATCAGGACTTTCATCTGAACCTTGCAGGCAACTGCCTGATGGATCACAGACCACCATGCATTTGTCCTGAAATTTCCAGAGAGTGTGGATGATTCAGAATGAATCATAAGAGAATTTAAGTGAAGGGGAGAACACTCTCAGTCTTTGAGGGTGTTACCGTGAGAACCAGGCATTGTACCAAATGAAATAAGAAGACTGTAAGTGCTGCCACAGGGTAAGTGTCACACAATTAAAGACTGTCTTCTCTGGTTTCTGATACATGCCAGAGCCAGTGCAACGCTTTGCCTGTAGTGGACACTCACAATACATTTGATGGATTAATCCATGTATTAAGTTAGCTTCTGAAATGATCACTGGTAAGACAAATATGGCATATTTCTTTCAGTGAATCTCAGGACACGATTGCTAGAGCCCAGCAAGGACTGGAGTACTATGACAAGCCACAGCCAAGCGCCGTCAAAGAGAAGCACTTACATATAGGATGAAGAAAGTGCTATGTTTAAGAATACAGGTGCCAAGTCAGACTTTCTGATGTACATCATAGCTGTGATACTTCCTCTTGTCTGTCTTTGGACAAGTCAGTGCTCTGTCAGTGCCTCCTTTACTCATCTGAAAGATGGGAACACTAGTAAGAGCTCCTACTTAGGCATTCGTGCAGATGAAATGAGGCATGATCCACAGTACCTGTCACCTACAATGTCCCGAGATGGTGGAAGCTATTAAGATTATGGGAAGTAAAAATAAAAGAAAATTTGAAGTACCTATCTTCTGAAAATGCTTATAATAGTAAGTCAAAGATCAGTTTTGCCTTTGTATGCTTTCTGGTTTGAAACAACTAATAAAGACCCCACACTTCTTATTTTTCTTTTTTAACCAGGAACATGTTTGAAATGGCCTTTTGTCTTTCTTTTTGACACCCATCCTCTAAAGCTGTGTTTTTTTATTTGATATGATTGAGTTAAAATGTACATTCCCGTATAAATTTACATGTCCACCTATATGCAGCTACCACTGCTCTCCGTGTCTGGTGACAGCACACCATTCTTCTCTGCTCCATACATGTCTCAGAATTTCTTCCTTTATGAGTTTTGGTGAAAATGATTGATTTCCCTCTGCAAAAAGGAAAAATGTCAAATAATTTTGCTTAGCCTTCCTTGCAGCTAAAGTCAGGTAGATAGAGTGGGCTCCACCGATTAGACATACTCCCTTTAACTGCTACCCTAGCCACCCCTGCCCTATATGACACAACGGCTGGAGCTGCAGTAACTGGAGGGGCCTCCGGTTTGGGGGCTGGGCATGTGGTGGCCCCCCCAGCAGTGGCAGCACCTGGGGTCTCAGAGGCCAACACCTGGAGCAGCACTAGCTCAGACTATAGCATCGGTTAGCATCTACCTCGTCCTCCTTTGTCCCCAGGACACTCCTTGCTGCAGGTGAGAGTCATTTCAGTTGCAGGCCTTGGGTTCTCTGGTCTCTTGCCCCCTATGTCCTCAACTGTCATCTTTCTAGTGCTGATCACTTCAGAAATGACGCTACTTGGAAAAGAGGGAAACCCTGGACAACAGTCTCAGGAGACGTGTTCAGCCACTAGAGCCAGCCTCTTCTTCTCTTTAGTCTTTCGGCCAACCCTAACCAGTCTGAAATCACTCACATCCTGTCCTACATGGTGCATGACAGAGCTTCGGGGACAACCACTCCCTACAGCTGTATGAACTGTAATACACAGCCAAAGATTTCAGAGAAAACCATGTGGAAATCAGGAAACGGAAGTGGAAAAGCATGGTTGAAGAAAGGACTAGGGAAAAGCGAACTTCTCAAAACATAACCAGTTGCCCTGAAATCAGCTCAAACTCATGGCAACCCCATGTGTGTCAGTATAGGGTTTTCAAAAACTGATTTTTCAGAGACAGATCACCAGGCCTTTCTTTTGAGGTACTTTTGGATAGGCTGGAACCTCCAACCTTCCAGTTAGCAGCCAGGCCTGTTATCTGACTGGACCACTCAGGGACTCCACTTGAAAAGAAAGAAAATGAAAAACTTGTATTTGACTGGACTACTCTGACTAACCCAGGTTACTCCTGAAAATTGGAGAAAAATAAAAACGGTCACAATATGGTGAAATTCACTTTAGAAAGCAGTTGTATTATTTCTTTTAAGGACAGTGAATAAAGTTGGGAACAGATAAGGGTGACAATGAAGCAACTTGATGAACGTAATTATTTGTTACTGAACAGTATATGTGAAGATTGTAGAAATGGTGAATGGTTACATATATAGTTACCACAATAAAAAAAATTAATGGTGATAATAATAATATCTCATTCTTATATAAAACTAAGTCTGTGCCAGTAACTGTACTAGACACATTTAGTTATTTAATATGCAAAAACTTTTCAAGTAGGCATTTGTATTGCATTCAATTCAAATGAGGAAATTGAGACACAGAATGATTATGAAATTTTCACAGGATCAGGGAGCTGCTAAGTGGTGAAGATGGACAGTTGACAGCTATAGACCTTAAACAATAGTTTAACCACATGGCAAGTTACTCAGAATATGAGATAAGCTAAAAGAAGAAGAATACAGAAAAATTCATATGTATTAAATACTTAAACTGTAAGTACATTTAAGAAACAAAAACAAACCCACTGCTGTCGAGTCAATTCTGATTCATAATGACCCTCATGGGACAGAGACTAACTCCACAGGATATTTGATATATTTGAATGGCTGAGCTTTTGGATAGCAGCTGCAGCACTGAATTACTATGCCACAAGAATCTCCGCATTTCCGTACGTATACTTGTGTTCCATAAAATCATATTAATCTACATGTATCTGCAAAGGAAAAAAATTCTACAAGTAAATGCAGCGTAATGATAATAGTTGTCAGTCTTGGTGATACGGCCATGAATGTTTTCATTTTCTTCTTTACCCTGTTTCTCTGAATTCCTTCAGTAACCGTCTTAAGCAGTATGTCTACTCCTCAGCTGTGTGGTTTCCGCTGAATCACTTAACTTCTCTGTGCCAAATCTCCTTCATCCATAAAGTAAAAAGCACGAACATCATACACTGCAATAGTGAAGAAGAAAAAGGTGAAAGCTTTCAGAAAAAAAGTTTAGCACATAAGGAATACTCAATAAATATTTTCTATTATAAAAATTAATATTACCAATTAAGTGTGCATATTAATAAATATGATGTTGAGGGGAAAAAAATAAAACCAGTCACTGTCAGGTCAACTCTGACTCATGGTGCCTTCGTGTGTGTCAGAATTGAATTGTGCTCCACAGAGTTTTCAGTGGCTGATTTTTCATAAGTAGATTGCTGGGCCTGTCTTCTGAGGTGCTTCTGTGTGAAGTTGAACCTTTGATCTTTTGCTTAGCTGCCAAGAACACTAAAATTTTGCACTACTCAGGGACTCTATGATGAGGAAAAGTGTTTGTAAAGTAGCTTCTAGGCAAGGAGAAACGCTGCCATTTCCACAGCAGTAAAACATTACCTCCAATAACCCCTCACATTTTTTAAAAATACATTTTATTGTGCTTTAAGTGAAAGTTTACAATCTAAGTCAATCTGTGATACAAAAACTTGCACACACATGCACACTGCTTCGTAACTCCAGCTGCTCTCCCCACCCCTTGATAGCGTACTCCTCCTTTCCACCCTGTATTCCCACGCCCGTTCAACCAGCTCCTGTCCTCCTCTATCCTCTCATCTCACTTCTGAAAAGGAGCTGCTCAGTTAGCCTCATATTGGCAAAAAGCACACTCTTTTCCAGTATTATTTTATGTCTTATAGTCCAGTCCGATCTTCATCTGAGGAGTTGGGTTTCAGAGTGGTTGCTGCTCTGGAGGGCCTCTCATTTTTCTGCCAAAAGGCCCTGTTGAGGCCACCAGTCCTATCTCAAAATCTGCAGAGGAAGCATGAGGCCCACAGGAAACAGCCAACCCAGACCTGCAGAGTCTGCAACCAGTGTTCAAGTGTCCAGCCCATCACTTCTTTCCCTCCCCTCAATTCACATCATGTCCTCTTATCATGATCTGAGGTGTGCAACCAACACAACCTCACACTTTGGCCTCCTTCTTGAAGACACAGCTTGGCAGACAGAATCTCACTGTTGGAAGCACTCACCTTCTGCCTGTGGATTTGAGAGTCCCTGCATGACCATTCCAGTCCAGTTGAGTAACCAAATTAGCACTTTAATATTGCCTTCTGACATTCTCAGTGTTTATTGGGAATTCTCTTCTTTGCAGATGGACTTGATTATTTAAAATGGAGCAGTCCCAAATACCATTTCTACAGTAGTAAAGAGAAGAAGTGTTGACATGCATTGGAGTATACTGAGTACAAAGTTTGAAAATGAAGTCATTCATTGGTACCAGCTGAAATGGAATCAGGCTTATATCCTCAATGAAATCAACAGCTTGAAGTCACATGGGGGAGAAGAGCAACAATGTTGAGGCAAGAAAAGTTGCTCACTCTTCAATTTCATCTTTACCATTAATTTTATAGAAGAAGAAGTGGCCATTTACTATTGTACAGTATGGGAACAACAGTATTAGAGGTGCCAAGAAAACCTATATAAAATCTCCATTCCAGGTGTGCCCCCATATCCTCCCCAATAGTGGCAACCACAACCAGCCCCCACCTGAGTTCCCAGGCTCATCTTCCCTGCAGTGCTTCCTAAAGTTTCAGAAAGCCATCTAGGTCACACTTATTTATTAACTACCAACTGACACTAGAAATTGTGCTTAGAAGCCATTGTTTAAAATTATTTCCTAATGCATTAAGGGCCTGTCCTGGGAAAGGCTGTGTTACTGTTTATCATACCACCATTCAGAGACTTAGAAAGTTGGGGGAGAGAATTATTTTCTGCCAGGAATCTTAGATGCATACATAAATTATTACATAGTTACATATAATCAAGACTACTCCCCTACAATATAATTATTATTGGCTCACTTTACAGAAAGAGAATTAAAGCTTAGAGAATTTTAGTGTTTTGCTAGTGATAAGAAAACCATGTTTATTGGACTGGACAGTGAGGCAACCTTGAAACACTGAAAAGTCATACTTCTTCAAGTGAACCTAGTCACCACCCATCTGTCAGTTTGTCATACATTCATGGCTTGTGTGTTGTTATGGTGCTGGAAGCTATGCCATTGGTATTTGACATACCAACCAGGTCACCCATGATGGACTGGTTTCAGTGGAGCTTCCAGACTACAGCAGACTAAGAAGAAAGGTCTGATATTCTATTGCCAAAAATTAGCTAATGATAACTCTATGGATCACAACAGAATATTGTCTGATATAATGCAGGAAGATGAGCCCTCCAAGTTGGAAAGCTCTCTAAATGATGGTAACTCAAATATATCAATGATGATGAAGATGGTATAGGAATGGGCATGTTTCTTTCCTTTGTACATTAGTCTGTCATGAGCTGGATTCAACTCAGTGGCAACTAATAGAAGGAATGAAGCATATGCCCTTTCTCTGGAACTTGTTGGAAGAGAGTCCCTTCCCTCAGATTCAGGGTTCTGTCAGGATGATATTAGAATAAAGCTCTGGGTCTTGGGGGCTGTTAGACAAGGCTACAATGCTATGACAACCCTTGCTTTTTCCTGTGAAAGAAGAGAGAGACTGGGCCGAGACAAAAACAGCTAATGGTTGTGTGTGTGTGTGTGCACACATGTACACACACACACATGCACATGCATTTGCACTGAATTCTCTAAATTGTTCTCAGTTCTTTATTATTTTAACTCCTAACTCTGATGGCAGTCTATGAAATATTTTCAATATTATTGCTATCATCAAGTGAATTTGACCCATGAGGTAAATGAGAAATAGGTAATTCAGTCACTTGTTCAAGTCACACAGCTGGTACATGGCAGAGATGGGTGAAAACCTAGGTAAACTGGTTCTATGGTCTGTCCTAGTTATCACAGGAGGATAAAGAGAGTGCTATATGCTGTTCTTTCTGATATTACATCAAGAAATTGAAGTCTATTCCCTTTTTGGAGGACAACTGGATTATAAGTAAAATTTAACTTCTTTGACTCACAGCCTGCATGATGATGAAAATTTCATTAAAAAAGCAAAATACTCTACTGTCTCTGCAGAGAGCTTTTTAAAATGAGGTGTGGATAATATCAATGAGAAATTTCATGTTTTTGATTTTCTTTCCCATACTGTAAAACACTGCCCATATTTCATACTCCTGAGTATTGAATCCCAAACAAGCCCACACAAGGATCAATATTTGTGCTGCATACACCAATGGTATCCTCACATTTCTAGAACAATCTTTGTGTCATATGAAAATTAAGGTGGCACCAACTTCTCCCTCAAATTGTCTTTGAGTCACAGCAATCCTATAAGACAGAGTAGAACTGACCCTTTGTGTTTCCAAGGAGTAGGTGGTAGGATCAAACTTCCAGCCTTTTGGTTAGCAGCTGTAGCTCGTAACCACTCATCCACAGGGGTCGAGAAGGAGGGCACAGCAAGATTCAAAAGAGAATTCAGTCAATTTGAGAATTTCCTCTGACCTTGTGTCAGGCACACACACCCATAGCAGGGACCCCTATCTGTGTCATGAGCCCTTTTACTCAATCAGCTCATGAATCATGGGCAGCAGAAATTCCAAAACTGATTCTCAGCTCTACAGCAGATCATGAAGGCCTCAAGAAGACCGCCTAAACTGCCACTTCTCTCATTCACATCAAGTCACACCACACCTTCTGGATATTGACCTGGACCTTCGTGTACTTGCCCTCTTTCAGGTGAAGCAGGCAGGCAGAAGGGTATCACTGCTGAGGACACTCATCTTCTCCCTCTGAGCCTGTGAGTTGTTCTCAATTCATTTCAACATAGGTGAGAGATGAAAGGTTTCTTCTTTATATCTCAAGTGTTCACAGACATTTCCCTTTTGTATTTGTAGTTAGACTTGGACTCTTCAAGACGGAGCAACCCAAAGTGTCAATTTCCAGGTCAAACGAAAAGAGTGTTCACATACTTTGTAAGGTGTTCATTGAAAACTTTGTAAATAAAGTTAAATACAAGTGCCAACAGAAGCCAACTCAAATTATAGAATTTCTGAACAACAAAAGCTCACTCTTGGGAGAGAAGAATAAATATGTGGCAAAAAAGATGTTCAAATGTCTTCTTTCCATTTTTTACCATAAACTTCATAGAGAAAGAAGATTAGGCCATTTACTATTGTGCTTCCTGGACTCAGAGGACTGCAGGTGCTGGAATGTCTCATACGATAGGCTTTCTTGGGTCTCATCACACCTGCAAACTTTACTGACTTCCAGCTGGACTGCCACCCTCAGCTATGCCTTCAGAGAAGCACTTCCAAAGCTTTCTAGGAGGCCGTCTTGGGTTATGTTCACCCAGTCAGCCCCGTATTAGGCAGAAAGCATTCCTGACTGTGATCATCCCAGTTCTTCAGTTAACAGGTCTTCCTAGTATAGCATCATCCTCTCTGGGATTGAGTGGATAGATTCAAGTCTCATTTATCTTATTAGCATCATCACAGACTTTTGCTAACTGTGAATGACTGATGCTGAAAGAGGGAATCCACTGTGTCTCAAAGATCCCTAGATACGTGACATACATATTTTCACATATAACCCTCATAGTATCCACATTTAAGCATTATTTGCCAATTTCACAAAATAAAGAACATAACCCATTGCCTTGGAGTCAATTCTGACTTACAGAAACCTTACAGGATAGAGCAGCACTGCCCCATAGCATTTCCAGTGAGTATCTGGTGGATTTAAACCAACAATCTTTTGGTTAACAGCCAAACACTTAACCACTATGTCACCAGGGTTTCCACCCATTTTACAGATCAAAAAAATTAAAGCTTAGAGAGTTAAATTGATTAGAGACAAGAAGAATATGCTTTTTTGAAAAAATATTGTTGTGGTAAAATACATACAACAAGAACTCTGCAATTTCAACTCTTTTTAAATAAAGTACACAAATAAGTGACATGAATCACATGTTATGTTATTACTGTCAGTCATTCCTAAAAGTTTCACATCACCTCAAACAGATTCAATACCTTTTAGGCAATAACTACCTTTCTCCTCTACACCAAAACTGTAGTAAACACTGACACATTTTGCCTAATAGAGATCTTCCATATACATGGAATCGCACAATATTCATTTCTTCATGCCTGATGTATTTCACTCACAACAACATTCTCAAAGTTCATCCATGTTATAGCGTGTATCAGAACTTCATTTATCTTCATGGCTGTATACTATCCTATTGTATATACACACATTTTGTGGAACCATTCATCTGACAGATATTTGTTTCTACCTTTTGGTTATTGTGAATAGTGATACCATGAATGGTGGTGTAAACATATCTACTTACACCCTGCTTTCAAGTCTATTGGGTATAAACCTGGGACTGGGATTCACAGGTCACATAGTAATTTTATACTCAGCTTTTTGAGGAAGCATCAAACTGTTTTCTATAAAAGCTGCACCAGTTTTCTTTTCCACCATCAACGTATTAGGGCTGCAAAATTTTCACATTCTTTCCAATACTTCTTAATTTCTGTTTTCCTAGTAATAGATATTTTAGTGGCTGTGATGTGGTCATTTTATTTAACCATGAGGCCACCCTGAAAATTTGAAGGTCACAATTCGATAACAGAAAATTTGAGATAAATTTGTGAAGGAAGAAGTGTCTTTTATTCTTAGGTAAGAGGGAGATGGTTTCTCCCTTGACATTCAGGGATCTGTCAGTTGGTACAGACAATGAATAAGGAAGACCAAAGATTTGACTCATTTCAACTTTGGTTTTGGCAAAGAATATTAAATATATCATGGATGCCAAAAGAACAAACAAATCTGTTTGGGAATAAGTACAACCAGGAGTACTTATCTGTAAGTACCTTAGAGATAAGGCTGGAGAGACTACGTTTTACACACTATGAACATATTGTCAAAAGGATCAGTCCCTGGAGAAGCACATCATGCTTTGTGAAGTACAGGGTCAGCAAAAAGAAAGGAAGACCCTTAGTGAGATGGATTGACACAGTGGCTGAAACAATGCATTCAATCATAACGACAATATTAAGCAGGACACATGAGCTGGCAGTGTTTTGTTTTGTGGTGCATAGGGTTGCTATGAGTCAGAACTGACTCATTGACCCCTAGCAAGGTAGAGAGAAGGTCCTGATAGAAATTCAAAGAATCTAAAGACATGAGGCCTTGTCAGGAATGAATGTATAGAAAAGCCTGCCAAAGTACCTCTGTGAACTTCCTTACAGGGCAAATTTCTGTAATACTCCAAAGAGCAGTAAGCAGGTGTCTAGCAACGAGAATGCAAGACACTCTGTGTTCAGATCTTAGAGGATAATCTCCACTGGCTTTTCAGGTGTCAGAGTAAGTGGTGAAATACAAGAAAAGGGGCACTTAATTTATACTGCATGCAGGAGATAAAATATGTCTTCTTTTTTCTTTTTAGTTGTGATTGAGTGAAAGTAGTATACAATCCAAGTTAAATTTGCATGCCTGCCTACTGCAGTTCTCTCTGGTCTCCTTGCCCAGTGACAGCACACTCTACCTTTTGTTATATACAGGTCATCTCCTGCTAATAACCTCCTATCCCCTCCTCTTCACCTTCTCCTCTCCTTTCTACTAAGAGGACAGTTAGATGGCTTCATGTAGACACACTGAACCATAAGGTGGACACATCGTATGGCCACCTCACGTCCCTGAGTCCAATCCATTCCTGTCTGAAGAGTTGACCTCAGTAGTGAATGGTGACCAGGGGGCAACAGCAGGCTACAGGCAACGCTCCCAGTAAGAGTCCCAGGCCATCAGAATATCTTCACATTTTTGAAGTAATGTTTTTGCAGTGTGGCATTTCGGGGGCAATGGGTGAATGGGTCTGAGAACAATCCCTTTCCAACACAAGCCATACACATTCGTATCAGGTAATTCTTTCTAGATAATAAACCTCAATCTTCTCGTCATTCATGGGGTTCAGGAAACCCCAATACTGTGTAGCAGATGACAAAAGGCACCAGAAAACTACCTGAGTCACCACTTCTTTTCTGAAGGCAGAACCTGCCTTCCCTGCCTGCCACTGACCTGAGACCTACAGTTAAACAGGTGCTCCTCCTTCCTTTCTCAAGAAGACCGCCTGGAAGGCAGAATGCCACTGCTGGAAGCATTCCTCCTCTCCTTCCTCTGGGCTTGTGAGTTGCCTCCCAATAATTTCAATCTAGAAAAGAGATGAAATGTTCCTTCCTAGTACGAATTTGTTCATGGGAATTTCTCTCCTTTACTTTCAGTTGTACTTGGGCAACTAAAGTTGGAGCAACGTGAAATATCAGTTTCCAAACTTGCATCGAGAAGTGCTGACATAATTTGTAAAGCATCTGGTGTTAACTTTGCATCTCAAGGAATACATTGGTACCGGCAGAAATCAAATCAAGTTATAGAACATCTGACACACATCACCTCAACAAAAAGCCCATCTCGAGTTAATTTAGGTGAGAAAAAGAGCATACTTATAGCAAGTATAAATGTTCAGGAGTCTACTTCAATTCTTACCATAAGTTTCATAGAGAGAGAAGATGAAGCCACTTACTACTGTGCTGTCTGGGACCCACAATATTAGAAGTATGGGGATGTCTCCCACAACAACCTGTCGTGGGTCCTTGCCTACCCACATCCTTCCCAACAGGGACAAACTCAACCGACTCATGCAGGTGGGCTTCCAGCTTCAGCCTGGCTTTGTCATCAGAACTTCTGAATGTTTCCACAGAGCTGACTTGGAAAGTCAGCCTCACTTTTGGTAGGAAGCATGCCTGACCATGAGCTTCCCAAATCTTCATTTAACACGACATGCTAATGAAGGGAAGTAATTTCTAATGTTAGGATGCACATTGTGGTCCCTTTCATCATAGCACCACCAGAGACTTCTGCTAACTGTGAATGACTCACCTTAACAGAGGGAATCACTGTGTATCAAGAACTCTAGGAGTACTACATGTATTTCTTTACATACAGTTATTACAACATCTGTACCTGTATTATTTATCCATTTTACAGTTAAATAAAGCTTAGAGACTTAAAGAGATGAGAGACAAGAAGTCTCTGTTTATGTGTTTAAGTGTTAGTGTGATAAAATTTGTGTAATTAAAGGGTTACTGTTTTAACTATTTTTAAGCATACAATTGTGACATTGATTGCTTTTACAGTGTTGTGCTACCATCACCGCTGTTCACCTCCAAAAGCTTTAGGTCACCCCGAACAAGAGTCCTTTAAGAAATAACTGAATTCCCTACTCTCCTGGCTCGTGGTAACCACATGGACTCCTTTGCCTCTGCATATTTGTGTAGTCTAAATACTTCGTGTGAGATCAGACCTTATTTGTTCTGTGTCTGACTTAATTCATTCAGTAAAAGATTTTCAAAGTTTATGTACCATAATTTCATTTCTATTTATGACTGAATAATATTCCACTGCGTAAATATACCACATTTTATTCATCTATTCATCTGTTGATGCACACTTGGGTGGTTTCTATGTTTTTGACAACTGTGAACAATGCTGTAAAGTAATGTGATCACTTCTACTTCAATCTTTGCTTTCAAGTCTCTTGAATACATACTGTAGAGTGGAACTGCTGCATCACCTGGCAGTTATGTGATCAACTTTTTGAGTGACTCAAAACCATTGACACCAGCAACAAATGAGGGTCTCACATTCTCTACTTCCTTATCATATTTAGCCAAGGTCTTCATAGAGACAGCATAAGTAATTTTTAAAAAATGGAATCCTTACACATGTGGAATGTTAAGTAATAACAATAAGATATTTCACTGTCTGATTATTTTTTTTTCTGTTATGGGAAAATAATTGTCAGATTACATATGCCTTTGTTCTGAATCAACAGCAAACCACAGATGGATAAACAGTGGAACTGAATCCAGAAGGTATATCTTTGTATTGCTGTAGCACTGTTTCTAAACTATGAAATATCAGGGGTGGAGGGTGAAGTGGCATGAAAATGTTTCTGCCCACCCCTGGACATGCACTTTCATACTGATGATTTTCCTCCACATCCTGAACCCTCTTCCTTGATCTGCATAGAGTTCTTAAGATGCAGAAAATTCCAGAACTGCATATCAGGTCACAAAGGACTCCAGAAAACCACTCCAGTCACCACCACCTCTTATCTGAACCTAGAACTTTCCCCACATGCCTGTCACTGATCTGAGATCTCCAGTTAACAGGGTGCTATTTCTTACCTTCTCACTGGGGAGCCAGATGCCACTGCTGGAAGTATTCATCTTCTCCTTCCTCTGGGCTTGTAAGTTGTCTATGACTCATTTCGGTGCAAAAGAGAGAATTATGAAATTACTTAATGTTGCTGCTTTATGTACCACTTGTTAATTACAATTTATTTGCTTTGCTTGCGGTTGGACTTGGGCAGTGAAAGTTAGAGTATCCCAATATGTCAATTTCCAAAGCAACCTACAGAAACATGCACATAACTTGTAAGGCATCAGTTGAAGACTTTGCTGGTGTCTTCACACACTGGTACCATCTGAAACCAAGTCAGGGTAATCTAGAACATCTAATATATGTTTCCTCAACAGTGACCCCTGTTCAAAGTAGCTTAGGTGAGAGGACGAAGAAACTTGAAGCAAGCAAAAATTCACACACTTCTACTTCAATCTTGAAAATAAATTTTGCAGAAAAAGAAGATGAGGCCATGTACTACTGTGCTTGTGGGAAGAGCCATAGTGTTAGAGCTGCCATAATAGCCTACACCAGAACCATCTTCCAGTCTGTGCCCACCCACATCCTCCTTAATATAGACAACCACAGCAAATCATTCAGCTTGGCTCCCAGCCTGAGCTGCTCTCTCAGAAATGCTTACTGATCTTTGCAGGAAGACATTTTGGATTATGCTCATACCATGAGTCCCATGGCATGAGCAATTAAGGTCCAAAATATTTGAAATTTGATTCTATTTCCTACTAAATTGGGTCCTCATCTAAGGACTCAAAAATATAGAGCAAAGTGCAAAATACATTTGTCTGCTAATTCATTGCATAGACAGAATTTTTCTATAACCGACTTGACGGCACTTGGCACTTGGCATATGGTTCATAATGAAGGCAGGATTCACCCTGTGCCAAGCAATACATATATATATTACACGTACATTTCCTATTATGTTCAGTAGCATTACTGTAATTATTATTTTCCTATGTTATTCATTGTGGTGTAGTGGGTTATGTGCTACCACTGCTAACCGCAAAGTCAGCAGTTCAAATCCACCAGGCGCTCCTTGAATACTCTGGGCCTTAGGGTCGCCATGAGTCGGATCCGACTCGACGGCACTTGGCTTGGCATGTTATTCATAATCATTGGAGATTTTCAGAGCTAAAGTGATCTATCAAACATAGAAATTTCATTATTTTTTATTAGTTTCTTGAGACTACCCTGAAGAAATTTAGTGGCCATTAAATCTATGAGCAGAGAGTCAGCTATTTAAGGTACATGAGAGATCAGAGCATATGTCCTGTGCCCTGAATGAAAATGTTCCTTACTCCACACTTGGTGAGACTCAACGTGGAAGGAATGACTTCAAGACTCTGTGCCACAGGCTTCTGCAAAGAAAACTAAGGATCTTGAATAAAATATGAAAGGAAAATAAATATAAAACATGCTTCTTTCCTCTGTAGAGGAGTTCTTGGGTGGTGTATACAACTGATGTGCTGACATGCTAACCTACAGCTTGGAGGTTAGAGTCCACTCAGAGGCACGAAAAACCTGTTAATCTACTTCTACAGATCAGCCATTGGAAACCCTGTGGAGCACAGTTCTTCTCTGACACTCTTGGCATCACCATGAGTTGGAATTAATTCAACAGCAACTGGTAGTGGTGGTAACCTTTACCGAGAAAACAAATATTATAATCCTCACAAACTAACAAAATAAAAAATAGTTACTGTGAGTTGAATCCTACAATTAGTAGTTGGGTGTTTGGAAACTTTTATGGAATAGTGAAAATTACTCATCTGATTAACAAAACTTAATATTATAAAATTTCCTTCCTGCCCAATAGTTGACTTTTAAATAATAAGAAAATGGGTAAGGAAAACCAAGACCCCCCAAAATTTTCTAGCATTTGTACCTTTAGCAATACAGATATCTTGCTACCCAGTTGCCATGTATAGTTTACTCATAGTTTCTGCAATAACTGCAGTGCACTCAGTTTCTATTTCTCTATTCTAAAGATCACATTGTGTGGCTGACTGCAGAGATGCTGTTGAAAACAAAGTGCAGGGAATCATGAATCTTCTACAATAGCATCAGTATCTTCCCAAGGGTAACTCAAGCTATGGTACCCTACGTACTGTCTATTTCACTTTCCAACCAAGTTGGCTTCGCAATGGGAGGAGTGTGACTATCTGCTTGAGTCTCAGTAGAGCCTTATCTGTCCCCTGATACTAATGTGGGAACAAAGATATGACAACCACTCAGAGGAGCCCAAAGAATGCAAGAACATGAACCATTTCCAGGAAGAGTAAATGGACAGACGGAATTACAGATCTTAAAACACCTGTGTTATGAGCAGAGCCTGCTAGCAGATGACGGAGTAGACACACATTTCCTGTGACCTCTAACAACAAAGACTCCAAAGAACAAATGAATCCACTACATCCTAAGAGCCCAAACTTCAAAGGAAAAGTTGAGAAAATGAACCAAGCAACAGGGAAGGGAGAATAGTGTCAGAACAGCGCCACCCTCTTCAGCAGGCATAATTGTCTGGAGAATCCATTTGCACCTTTGAAACCACTAAGAGACTGGACAAGATCCTCCAAAGATAATTCTTTTCATGTAACCTGCCACACATACATGGTTATGAATCTTTCTATAAGATAGACCTATATCTCCTCTTTTAATGCTTTCAGTTTGTGCACTGCGCCTGGCACTAGAGTCTTACCTCTTAACTGAGCCAGGAATAAGACTCCTTATGTCCACCCTGAGAACATTTGCTGAGACTCAGAGAGGGAACAATCTGACAAATTCAGGGAAGGTGTAAATTCTGCTTCCTCTCCCCTAAGCTGGAAATCAGGGCAGAAACTGCTCTTTTACCTATTTTCAGATATAAGGTGATACACCATCCTCATAGACACTCAGGGATGGCTGTTAGCCCTGAATCTTTCTTAGAAGCTGCAGCTAAACACCTGTGCCTGTATCAATCACCCATGCCCACTAAGGACAGTTGGCAAGAGACTGCTCCACACACTTGGTAACTGACTACCTGGGCACCTGAGTTGAATTCATATAAGAAAAGTAAACTGTACATTTTAAAACAGAAAGCTAGAACACAATATGAAAACATAAAATAAAAATAATTTACTGATGGTTTGGAAACAGCAGTCCATATCGAAGCACTTAAATGAGTGGACCATGATCTCCTCAGAAAGCTCTCCCCCAAAACAATCAAACTTTCCAGAGGAGGAATACTTCTTGGAATCATCAGAAGTATATGGTTTAGAACTCTTCAAGAGATGAGGAAGGAGATGAAGCAAAATGCAGCAAAGCATAACGACAAATTGAATACACTGCAAAAAGGCATTTGGTGGCAAAAATCAGAAATTCAAAAAACATTAATACTAAAATTACAGAATTACACAACACAACAGAAAGCCAAAGGTGCAGAAGTGTCTTAGGCTGGGTTTTCCAGGGAAGCAAAACCAGTAACACATGTAGGTATAAGGAAAGATTTATAATATATATAAAGTACAAGGAAAGATATATAGACGGATATCGATAGACATAGATATAAGAAACAGCTCATGCAATCACAGAAGCTGAATGTCCCAAGTCCTGGCACAAGCCTCACGTGGCCACAGGAGCTGATGAACCCAAGGTCTGCAGGTCAGAAACCAGAGTTCACACCCTTAGCAGCCATTCCCATGCATATTCCTCAGGTTTCTGTTTGTAAGTATTAAAAAAGTCAAGTAGTTTCTTTGGAGTATAGCGTATCTCCTCCTGGGTCACACTTTGTACTTCACCTTTTGGGGCTTGTTTGGACTTAAGTCTAGTTACAGGCCCAGAAGCCAAAATTGGCAGTGTGGAAGTGTTTTTAGAACTTTCAACATGTTTTTGTAAAGCATCTGCCTTAGGCCATGCCCCAAGCAATAACTCAGGCAGGAGCTCTTCAGAGGCAGCTGGGCTACAGCTAATCTCATTAGATTGGAGTGGAGGGGATAATGGCTTTACTGGGCAGGGTGGTTTAGCAGACAAACATGAAACAATCCCTTCACATGGGTGTGGTTCACTGGCAGGAGTGATTCACTGGAAGTGAGGGGCTCAGTGTCCACAGCTTCCATATCATCTGCTCATATGTCTCCATTCCAAGTTTCAGGGTCCCATTTTTTCCCCCAGTCAATGCCCTCAGTTTCAGATACTTCTGGAGATTGGCAATTGAGCTGATGTTGCAATTCTGCCACTTTAGTGATAAGCATCTGGGTTTGGCTTTCAGCAGTATAGGCTCTACTATTACAGGTAATGAGGTTTTCTTTTGCAGCACAAGTCGAAGCTTTGAGATCTCTTACACAACATGAGAGCTTTGATTCCAAAGCCCTGAGCTCATCTCTTTCCTTCACCAGCTTATCCAATGCAAGTAGGACCAGCTAATCAACTTCCTTATACTACTCATCCACACATCATTTAGAAAGTTGACACACATGTTTTCACCCTCCGCTTCACCTTTCACCAATATCTGATCTATTTGTGGGGCCATTTTGCAGATGTGTACCACCACCTCAGCCCATGGACTAGCATGGCACTCTTTACTGGTAGAAGCAGAGTTAGCAACAGTGTTACTATTAGCCAGACTCAAGAACCACTTGAAAGGAATCATTTTTACAATTTTGTTTCCCTAGAACCGTTCCCAGTACCAAATTGTCTCAGGCTGGATTTTCTAGGGAAGCAAAACCAGTAACATGAGTAAGTACAAGGAAAGATTTATAATATGTATAAAGTACAAGGAAAGCTAGATAGCTAGATAGATAAACATAGGAAATAGCTCATGCAGTCACAGAAGCTGAATGTCCCAAGTCCTGGTGAAAGGTTCCCGAGAGGGGGGGACCCCTCCTCGAGTCACAGGCGACGATGTAAACCCCAATCAGTCACGAAGTCCGCAGCTTGATGCAAACAGCAAGAGGCTTTATTGAAAGAACCAGCGCGCTGGGGCCCAGCTTCCGAGAGCTGGCACCCCGAGCAGCGGGCGGGGTTGGGTATTTAAGGGCTAAATTTGTAGGTGGGACCTTCGCTGTAACATCGGTGGGACTTTGGCTCAGTAGCCTGTAGCATCTTTGAGAACTCAGGACGTTGGGGGGAAGGGTTGTTCTCTGTGGCGGGAAAAGGCTGCTCCCTGAAACAAAGACTAGTTCGGCGGGAAAGGGTTACTCTCTGGAACCAAGACCAGTTCGGGCTTGTTAGAATTTTCCATTACACTGGCACAATCCTCTCGTGGCCACAGGAGCTGATGAACCCAAGGTCAGCAGGTTAGAGACCAGAGTTCTAGATCACCAGTTGTGTCGGTCAGTGGATCCCAAGCTGGCAGCGAGATAGAGCTGCAGAGGCTGGTGAGCCCAGGATCAGCAGGTCAGGGAGCAGGACTCTCAAGCATCAGCTGTAAGGATTGATGAATCCAGCAGCTGCTAGTTCAAGTCCAGGAACCAGATGCTGGAAGAAGAGAGCAGGAGCTGCTAGCTATGTCAGCAGAATGGCAGTAGTAGCAGAAAGTGGAGACACAAGAGCTGAGGAGCAGGAAGCCAACATAGACCCTGCCCTGCCACTTAATACAGGAGACAAACATAGAGCAGCCAAGTTCACATAATCCTGACCACCACAAGAAGCCTCAACATACTTGGGGAAAATCAAATGAAAGAATTAAAAAAAAAAAAATAGAAACACTAAGAATTATGTGACACTATATTCCTCTATGAAGAAGAATAATCTATGAGTGACTTGAGTACCAGAACAGGAGGAATAAGAGAAAATACCGAGAGAATCATGGAAGATTTGCTGACAGAAACTTCTCTGATATCATGAAGTCTGGGAGGATACTTATCCAAGATGCTCTTCAAATTCCATACAAGGTAGATCCTGAAAGAAAGACACAACACGTGTTATAATCAAACTTTCCAAAACTAAAGATAAGGAGATAGTTTTAAAAGTGGGTAGGGATAAATTAAAAATAACCTACAAAGGAAAAATCTATGAGACTAAATAAACTTGGACTACTCAGCAGAAACCACATAGGCAAGAAGGCAATGGATGGCTTATACAAAGCCTTGAAGGAAAACAGTTGCCAGCCAGGAATAACATATACAACAAAACAGTTTCTCAAATCGGGCAGTGAAATTAGGACATTTGCAGCAGCCGCAAGTCAGATCTGACTCGATAGCACTTGGCTTGACTTTGGCAGCTAGAAAACAGTTCAGAGAATTTGCAAAAACCAAAACAAGTTTACAAGAAATACCAAAGAAAGTGATTTGGTTAGAAAGCCAGTAACAACAAGCAACAGTCCAAGAGCAGAACACAGAACAGAGCAACTGGATATCAACCCAAATAGGAGAATCACAAAAATAAATTATAAGCAAAATACTCAAAATACAGAAAAAGAGTGTTACTAGATAAACACTATAACAAAAAAGAGACACCCACAAAGAATGTAGTCACAGATCCTTCTTATGGAGAGGAAATCATGGTGATATAAAGAAATTAAAAACTGATTTAAATTTAGAAAATTAGGGTAAATATTAAGGTAACCACAAAGGAAGCTATCAATCCCATGCATTGACATAAAAAACAAGAAAACCATGAAGTCTCAGCAAATATAAAACCAATAACACTGAAACAAATGAAAAGTAAAAATGTAAAGAAAAAGACTGAGCACAGAAAACTAAATGGACCAAAGCAGTTGTTTCCAGAACACACACAAAAGACACCAAAATGATTGCAATGAGCTCATGACTGTCAATAACCATGCTGAATGTAAATAGACTAAACGCACTAATCAAGAGATGGAGAGGGTCAAACTGAATAAAGAAAATAAACAAAAAAAAAGACCCATCTATGTGCTCCTTACAGGAGACACACCTTAAGACTGAAAGACGCAAACAAACTAAAACTCAAAGGAAGTAAATATATACATATATATATATACACATATATATATATCAAGCTAACAACATTAAAAGAAAAGAGCAGGAGTGGCAATATTAATCTCTGATAAAATCCCAAACCAACCAAACCCAGTGTTGTGGAGTCAATTCTGATTTATAGCATCCCTACAGGACAGAGCAGAACTGCCCCATAGAGTTTCCAAGGAGTGCCTGGCAGATTCAAACTGCTGACCTTCTGTAACAGGCGTAGCACTTAATCACTCTGCCATCAGGATAAAACAGACTTTAAAATAAAACCTACCACATTGGATAAGGAAAAACATTATATAATGATTAAAGGATCAATACTGCAGGAGGACATAACCATATTAACTATCTATCCACCCAATGACAAGGCTCCAAAATACATAAAACAAACACTAACTCGAGTGAAAACAGAAATAGACAGCTCTACAATTATAGCAGGAAACTTCAACATACTACCCTCAGTGAAGGACAGAACATCTAGAAAAAAGCTAAAAAAAAGACGCAGTCAGCCTGCTTGACTTCATAGACATATACAAAACATGCCACCCAACAACTGCGAAGTATAATTTCTTTTCCAATGCCCATGGAATGTTCTCCACAATCGACCACAGATTTGACCACAAAGCTACCCTTAACAAATCCAGGTATTAAAATATTACAAAACATCTCTCAAACCATAAGTTCATAAAAGCGGAAATCAATAACAGAATAAAGAAGGAAAAAGTCAAACACATGCAGACTGATCAACACCTTGCTTAAAATCAAATGGGTTATAGAAGAAATCAGGGATAAATAAAGATATTCAGATTAAAAAATCCACAACAAAATTCTAGTCAATAGAATTCAACAACGTGTCAAAATAGAAAAAGAAAAATCACCATAACCAAGTGGGATTCATACTAGGGATGCAGGGATGGTTCCACATTAGAAAAACAATTAATGTTATCAACTGCATAAATAAAACAAAAGACAAGAACCACTTGATTTTATCAACTGACACAGAAAATGACAGTCTAACACCTATTTATGTTAGGAACTCTCAGCAAAATAAGAGTAGATGGAAAATTCCTCAATATAACAAATGGCATTTACACAAAGCCAACAGTCACCAGCATCCTAAATGGAAAGAGTCTGAAAACATTATGGGAACAAGAAGACAATGTCCTGTGTCACCACCATTACTGAACACTATACTGGAAAATAGCAATCAGGCAAGATAAAGAAATAAAGGGCATTTAAATTGATAAGGAAGAAGTAAAAGTATCTCTATTCACACATGATATGATTTTATTCAAAGCTAACCCTGAAGAATCCATGAAGAAACTACTGGAAGTTACAGAAGAATTCAGTATAGTATAAGAATATAAGATAAACCTATATAAATTAGTTGGATTCCTTTAAACCAACAAACAGTTCATTAAACAGGAAGCCAACAAATCATTCCCAGTCACAATAGCTCCCAAGAAGATAAAATTCTTATGAATAAATCTAACCAAAGATGTAAAAGATCTACACACCCACACACACACAAAAAAAAAATTATAAGACTCTACTGCAAGAAACCTAAAAGAGACCTCCTTGCTCATGGGCAGGAAGATGTAACATTGTGTAAATGTCTGCTTTACCCAAATTGATCTATAGATAAAAATTGTAATTAAGTAAAAATATACACTCCAAAGTAAACTTGCATACCTGTCTATCTGTAGCTGCTTTTGCTCTCCTTCCCGGTGACAGGTCACTCCTTCTTGTTCTATATACGTCATATCCTCTTAAAAATCTCCTGTCCCCTCTCCTCTCCTCTCTAGTATGAGGCCAGTAGGACAGCATCCTATAGATGCATAGAATCATAAAGTACACACACTATGTGATTACATTGTGCCCTCTAGTCCAGTCCTTTCCTGTCTGAAGAGTTGTCTTCAGTAATGTTTTCTAGTCAGGGCAAGAGCAGGTCTAAGGATCATGTTTCCAGGGGAATCTCCAGGCCTCCAAGTCATCAGTTGTGGTTGTTAGTTCTTGAAGTGTATCCTTCTTTTTCTCTTGTTGCAGCTCCGACTCTACATTGTGTGCCCCATCACGGCTGACTATGTTGATTCTGGGCACCATCTGGTTCTTCTGGTCACATGTTGATAGAGTTATTCATTCACATGGATCCTTCTGTCTCCTGGGCTCCCTTTCCCTTGTGTCGTTGTTGGGTCTTTCCTGGTAATCATCTGTTCTGGATAAGTTGGGACCATTTGGTGTACCTCAGACGGCAGTTTGCTAGCTTTAAGTACCCCAAATGCCACTCACCAATATGAGGTGCAGAAGAATCTTTTAGCAGTAGGCTAGTTATGCCAACTGGCCTTGATGTGCCCTGAGAACAGGGTCCCCAGACCCATACTCCTGCCGCTCTATCCTTGCAATATTAGGTTAACATTAGAAGAGTTTTCAGTTTATGTTGAAGTCCAGTTAAGTTGATCTTTGTTCTGTGTACTGTTACCCAACCAAATTTCTATGAACTATCTAATTTATGACCAGCCTTTCCCTCCATCCCCACCCTTGCAGCTGTTAGAGTCTTTTCTTCTGTACATAAGTCTATTTTTAAGTCTGTATAGAAGGAGTCTCATACAATATTTGTCCTTGTGACACTGACTGATTTCACTCAGCATAATGTCTTCCAACTGAAATCAGGTTATGAGATGCTTCCTAAAATCATCATTGTTCTTCATCATTGCATAATGTTCCATTGAGTATATATACCGTGGTTTGTTTATCCATTCATCATCCATTGATGTCCATTATCATCCATTGTTGGGCATCTGGGTTAATTTCATCTTTTTGCTATTGTGGACTGTGCTGCAATAAACACTCGTGTGCACGTGTCTGTTCATGTGATGTAGGATACAGTTTGAGCAGGGGGATTACGGAATAAAATGGTATATCTCTTTCCAGCTTTTTAAGGTAGTGCCAGATTGCTTTCCAAAGAGGATGTACCATTTTGCAATTCCACTTGCAGTCTAGGAGAATTCATTTCTTCACAGCCTCGCCAGTATTTGTTGTTTTGTGTTTTCTGGATTATGGCCAACCTTGCTGGGGTGAGAAGGTAACTCATTGTAGTTTTGATTTGGATTTCTCTAATAGCTAATGATCATGTGTATTTCCTCATGTGCCTTTTGCCTGTCTGGATGTCTTTATTGGTGAAGCGTGTGTCTATCTCTTTGCCTATCACTTAATTGGGTTATGGATCTTTTTCTTGTTATTTTGCAGAATCTTGAAGATTAAGGTGATCAGACATTAGTCTGACAAGCAGCTGCCAAATATTTTTTTCCATTCTGTAGGTGGTCTTTTAATTCTTTTATTTATTTATTTGTTCATTCATTCATTCGCATATTTTTTATTGTGATTGAATGAAAGTCTACAATCCAGCTTAAATTTGCATGTGTGCCTATCTGCAGCTTCTTCTGCTCTCCTTGCCTGGTGACAGTGCACTCCTCCTTTTTGTTCTATACATGTCTTATCCTCTTAACAATCTCCTGTCCCCTCCTCTCCACTCTGCTCTAGTAAGAGGCCAGTAGGACAACATCCTATAGATGCACAGAACCGTAAAGTGTAGACATGATGTGATCACTCTGTGTCCCCAAGTACGATTTATTCCTGTTTGAAGAGATGATCTCATAATGATTTACAATTAGGGGTAGCATCAGGTCTAGGGTCCGTGCTCCCCAAACCAGCTTTTGGTTTTGTTAATTTTTTCAATTGCTCTTCTATTCTTTAATTCATTTAATTCTGCTCTAATCTTTATTATCTGTTTTCTTCTGATGCCTGAAGAGTTCCTCTGTTGCTCTCTGTCCACTTGCTAAAGCTGTAGGGTTAATTCTTGGGTTTGGGTCTTTTCTTCCTTCCCAATATATGCATTTGTAGAGACAAACTGACCTCAAGCACTGCTTTTGCTGTATCCCATAGGTTCTCGCAGGATGTGTTTTCATTGTCATTTGATTCCATAAATTTCTTTACTTTGTCCTTGATTTCTTCTATAACTCATGGCTTTCTGAGCAAAGTGTTGTTTAGCTTCCATGAGTTCCAATTTCTGTCTCTGCTTTTTCTGCTATTGATTTCAACTTTTATGGCCTTATGGTCTGAGAAGATGCTTTGCAATAATTCAGTGGTTTGGATTTTGTTAAGATTTGCCTTATGTCCTAACATATTGTCTATTCTGGAAAATGTTCCACGTGCATTGGAGAAGAAAGTATACTTATCTGTTAATGGATAAAAGTTTCTGTACATGTTGATGAGGTCTAGTTGATTAATTGCTGCAGCAAGATCTTCTGTGTCTTTACTGAGGTTTTTTCAACATTGAATTATTATCGTGGATCTATCTCATTTTCGAAGGCAGTCAGTGTTTGTTTGATGCATACAGTTGCTCTGGTATTGGGTGCATAAATATCTAATATTAAGTCCTGCTTGTGCATTGAAAGTTTCAGAAATAAATAGTGACCATTCTTGCCAATGATGGTAGATTTTACATTAAAATCTATTTTATCTGAGATTTGTATATTATTTGTATATTATTTCATCCTTTAACTTTCAGTTTGTTCATACTTCTAAAGCTAAGATGCGCTTCTTGTAAGAAACATATAGATGGATCATGTCTTTTGATCTGGAATATCACTTGTTATCTCTTTATTGGAGCATTGAGTCAATTTACATTCAGTATTTATTAATAGATATGTGTGGGTCAGTTCTACCCTGGCCCCTAGGGTCGCCATGAGTCAGATCCGACTCGACGGCACTTGGCTTGGCATGTGTTTAGTGCTGTCATTTTGATGTATTTATTTTTTTATGTTGGTGTTTTCTCTGTTGATCTTAATCTGTTCTGTGTCATTGTTCTTTTTTTTCTTTCTTTTTTTTATTATGATTGAATGAAAAGGCACAGTCTCATATAGATTTGCATGCCCACCTATATGCAGCTCCCACTGCTCTCCCTGCCTGGTGACAGCACACTCTTCCTCTCTGCTCTATACATGTCCCATCCTCCCAGCAGTCTCCTTTCCTTTCTTTTCTACACGCTCCCCTTCCTTCAGTAAGAGGTCAGCAGGATGATATCCTATAGATGCATAGAGCCATAAAGTGCACCTGAAATATGGTCACTCTGCATTGCCAGGTCCAATCCATTCCTGTCCGAAGAGTGGACCTTTGTTATGATTTATGGGCAGGGGCAGCATCAGGGCCGGGGCCATGATCCCAAGGGAACCCCGAGGCCCCTGGACCATCAGTTGCAGTCTTTTAGTGGAGATTTCAGGGTATGCCCCTTTTTATTCTTGTGTTGCCAGTGAGACTTAACTTTGTGAGCTCCATTGTGACTATCACTGGCACTGGCCTGGCACCATCCAGTTCTTCCAGTCATGAGTTGATGTAGATGCCCACTCATGTATGTCTCTGTGTCCTCTGGTTTCTCTTTCCCCCATGTCGTTTTGGTCCTCACTGATCATCCGCTCCTGCTGAGTTGGGACAGTTTGCTGTACCCTCACAGCTTGGCAGCTTTTAAGACCTCTGATACCACTCACTGATGTGGAGTGCAGACAGCCCTCTTAGTAAAATGCTAGTTGTGCCAATTGGCCTCAATTTCCTGAGACCATGGTCCCTGCCCCCCTACCTCAGCTACTCTGTCCTTGCAATATTGGGTTAAGATGGAAGGAGTACTCAAGTTATGTTGAAGTCTACTTAATATTGTTCGTCTTTGTAATGTGTACTGTCACCAATTTCACCCAATCAAATTTCTACCAACTGTCTAATCTAAACCCTCCCTCCCTCTTCTCCATTGCAGCCATCAAAGAGTCTTTTCTTCTAAGCATAAGTCTGTTTTTGAGTTCTTATTGTAGGGGTCTCATACACTATTTATCCTTTTGTCGCTGACTGCTTTCACTCAACATAATGTCCTCCAGTGGAAACCAGGTTATGAGATGTTTCCTGAAATCATCAATTGTTCTTTATCATTGCATAGTGTTCCATGAAATATATATACCATAGTTTACCTATCCATTCCTCTGTTGTTGGGCATCTGGGTTGATTCCATCCTTTTGCTATTGAGGACTGTGCTGTGATAAACATTCTTGTGCATGTATGAGTTGGTGTGAATGTCCTTGATTCTGTAGGATATATTCCAAGTAGAGGAATTACTGAGTCAAATGGTATATCTATATCCATTTTCTTAAGGGAGTACCAGATTGCTTTAAAAAGAGGTTGGACCATTTTGCAACCCCACCAACAGTGTAGGAGAGTTTCACTTTCTCCACAGCCTCTCCAGCATTTGTTGTTTTGCATTTTTTGGATCATGGCCAACTCTGTTGGGATGAGGTGGTACCTCACTGTAGTTTTGATTTGAATTTCTTTAATAGCTAAAGATGGTGAGCATGTCTGCATGTGTTTTTTTGGCTGCCTGGATCTCCTCTTTAGAGAAATGTCTGTCCATCTCCTTTGTCCATAACTTAATTGGATGATTTATCTTCTTCTTATTGATATTTTGAAGTACCTTATATGTTACAGAGATCATAATCTTTATATCAGTCTGACACAGAGTTGCCAAATATTTTTTCCCATTCTGTAGTGGCCTTTTAATTCTATTAATAAAATCTTTGGATGAGCAAAAGTATTTGATCCTTAATAGTTTCCATTCATCTATTTTCTCTTATGTTCATTGTGGTTTGACAGATTTTGAAGTCTGTCCATGTTGTGTATTAAAACTTATATTATTGATCCTACTTTTTCTTGGATGAGCTTTATCATTTCAGATTTGATATTTAGGTCTTTCATCTAGTTTGAGTTGTTTTTGTATAAAGTGTAAGATATGGGTCCTTTTTCAATTTATTGTAGATGGATATCCAATTGTGCCAGCACCATTTGTTGAAGAGATTGTTTTTACTCCAGTTTAATGTCTTAGGGCCTTTGTCAAATATCAACTGTTCATAGGTAGATGGTGTCATTTCTGAGATCTCAATTTTGTTCCATTGATCTGTCTGTCTCTTTTTGTACCAGAAAGAGGCTGTTTTGACTACTGTGGCAGTGTAATAGGTTCTAAAGTTTGGTGATGAGAGGCATCCCAGTGTGTTCTTCTTCTTTAGTAGTATTTTACTTATCTAGGGCTTCTTCTCTTTCCAAACAACACGGGTGATTTATTTTTCCATCTCATTAAAAAATGACACTGGAACTTGTATTGAGATTGCATTATATAACTAGATTGCTTTGGGTAAAATAGGTATTTTCACAATGTTAGGTCTTCCTATCCATGAGCAGAGTAGGTTTCTCCATTTATGTAAGTCTCTCTTAGTTTCTTGTAGTAAGGGTTTGTAGTTCTCTTTGTAAAGATCTGTTACTTCTCTGGTTAGGTTAACTCCAAGATACTTTATTTTCTTATGAGCTAAAATAAATGATATTGTTTTGACAATCTCTTCATTGACAGTCTCATTGTTGGTGTAAAGGAATCCTACTGATTTACTTATGTTTGTATTGAACTCTTCTATCAGTTTGAGTAGTTCATTTATGGATTCTTTGGAGTTTCCCGCATGTACAATCATATCAACTGCAAATAGGGAGATTTTTACTTCTTTGCCAATGCAGATGCCCTTTATTTCTTGGTCTTGTCTAATTGTTTTGGCTAGACCTTCTAGTACAATGTTGAATAGTAGAGGTGAGCTTGGGCATCCTTGTCTAATTCCTGTCCTCAAGAGAAACTGTTTCAGTATCTCTCCACTCAGCATGACATAGCAGTTGACTTTGTATAAATAGCCCTTATTGCATTGAGAAATTTTGTGTCTATGCCTATTTTGCTGAAGTTTTAGCATGAATGGGTGCTAGAATTTATCAAATGCCTTTTCTACATCAATGGACAAAATCAGATGATTCTTGTCTTTTGTGATATTTATGTGGTTTGTCATATTAATTGTTTTTCTAATGTTGAACTGACTCGATGACACTTGGCAGTTGGTAATGTTGAGCCAGCCATGAATCCCTGGTATGAATCCAACTTGGTCATGGTGGATTATTTTTTTGATATGCTGTTGTATTCTATTGGCAAGAATTTTGTTGAAGATTTTTGCATCTAGATTCATGAGTGATATCAGTCTGTAGTTTTCCTTTTTGGCTGGGTCTTTCTCTGGCTTTGGCACCAGGGTTATGCTGGCTTCATAGAATGAATTTGGGAGTATCCCATACCTTTCTATACTGTGAAATAGTCTCAGTACTACTGGAGAGAACTCTTCTCTAAAAGCTTGGTAGAATTCTGCAGTGAAGCTATCTGGGCCTGGGGTTTTTTTGGTTGGCAGTTTTTTGATGACTTTTCAATCTCTTCCTTTATGATGGGTTTATTAAGTTGTTCTGTTTCACTTTGTAATAATTTGGGTAGGTGATAGGAATCAAGGAATTTGTGTGTTTCCTATAGGTTTTCAAATTTGTTAGAGTCTTTCATAGTATCTTGTTGTGATACTTTTGATTTCTGTTGGATCTGTTGTGACAACCCCCTCTTATTTCTAATTTGGATTATTTGTTTCCTTTCCTGTTTTTCTTTAGTGAGTTTAGCCAGTGATTTGTCAATTTGGTTGATTTTTTCAAAAAACCAGCTTTTGGTCTTTTCAATTTTTTCAATTGTTTTTCTATTCTCTAATTCATTTAGTGCCGCTCTAATCTTTATGATTTGTTTTCTTCTAGTGCCTGAGGGGTTCCTCTGTTGTTCTCTACTTGTTCAAGCTGTAGGGTTAGTTCTTTGGTTTGGTTTCTTTCTCCCTTTCAGATGTGTGCATTTATGGAAATAAACTGTCTTCTGAGCCCTGCTTTGGCTGTAGCCCATAGGTTCTGGTAGGAAGTGTTTTTGTTCTCATTGGAATCCATGAATTTCTTTATTTCATCCTTGATTTCTTCTATAACCCATGATTTTTTGAGCAAGGTGCTGTTCAGTTTCCAAGAGGTCCACTTTCTATGTTCTTCTACTATTGATTTTGAGTTTTACGGCTTTATGATCTGAGAAGATGCTTTGCATTAATTCAGTGGTATGGATTTTGTTGAGACTTGCTTAATGTCCTAACACATGGTCAATTTGGGAGAATGTTCCATGTGCACTAGAGAAGCAGGTATAGTTGTCACTGATGAGTAGAAAGTTCTGTACATGTCGATGAGGTTTAGTTGGTTAATTGTGACAGCAAGGTCTTCTGTATCTTTACTGAACTTTTTTCTGGATGATCTGTTCAATATTGAGAGTGGAGCAAGTCTCCTACTATTATCATGGAGTGATCAGTCTTCTTTTTGAATGTAGTCAGTGTTTCTTCAACGTAGTTAGTTGCTGTAGTATTAGGTGCATAAATATTTAATATAGTTCAGTGTTGCTTCTGTATCAGTACAGAATAGTGTCCATCCTTGTCCACAATGGTGGATTTTACACTAAAATCTATTTTATCTGAGATTAGAATTGCCACACCTGCTCTTCTTTCTTCATTGTTAGCTTGATATATATTCTTTTCATCCTTTAATTTTCAGTTTCTTCCTATCTTTAAGTCTCAAGTACATTTCTTGTAGACAGCATATGGATGAGTCATGTCTTTTGATCCAAGATGTCACTCAATGTCTCTTTACTGGATCATTCAGTCCTTTCACATTCAATGTAATTATTTATAGGTATGTGTTCAGTGCTGCCATTGTGATATGTTTATTTTTGTGTTGAGGTGTTCTGTGTTGTTCTTATTAATCTGTTCTGGGACATTTTTTTCTGTGGGTTGAGTTTTCACCTTTTTCAGAGTTGGTTTAGTGGTTGTTGAGACCCTTGTGCTACATTTCTTGATATGATATGTTGCATCTTTGTTATGCTTTACATTTGCCCCTGTGATCCCCCTTAATAAATTATGATAAGCCCAATTTGAATTGCTACCAGTCTTGTTGACTTCGTATCCATCTGGAAGAAGTATAACAACTGTCATACACCACTTTTTAAATATGGTGACATCATAGTTTACATGATAATTACTGGATTATTTCTTTCAGTATTAAAGCTTTGAGTTTGGAGCCTTCCCTACCTGAGTAGGATTCTGGATGATGTGTCCTTCTAAAATATAAAGTTAGTGGTTTTGTTCTTCTAAGCCAAAGCCAAGAGATTCAGTATTTCTTGTAGCTTTGGTTGGTTTTTACAAAGTCTCAGAGCTTCTGTTTATTTGGGAATGTCTTAATTTCATTTTCACATTTGAAAGATAGTTTTGCAGGATATACAATTCTTGGTTGGAAGTTCTTCTCCTTCAAGGCTTTGAATGTGTCATGCCACTGTCTCTGTGCCAGCATCATTTCTGCTGAGAAATCTGATGAAAGCCTACAGGGTTTCCTTCTGAAGGTTAGCTTTGCTTTGTGTCTTATTGCCTTTAAGAGTTTCTGCTTATGTTTCATTTTGTGAAGCTACATTATAATATGTCTCGGAGTCTTTCTTTTGAGACCTATATTGAGTGGCATTTTATATGCACCTTGGATATCTAGATTCTTGTTCTTCATGAATTCTGGGAAGTTTTCTGTCAGCAGCTCAACAATAATACTCTCTGTGTTCGAAGGTGTCTCACCCTGTTCAGGCACTCCAATTAATCTATAGGTTGTTCCTGTCAATAGCATCCCACATGCTTCTTCATTTTTCTTGTTTCTTTTTTTCTGATTTCTCCTCATAGATGCTGGAGTCAGTAGCTCTGTCTTCCAGGTCAGAAAGTCAATTTTCCATTTGTTCCATTCTGTTTTCTTGGCTTCAAATTGAAGTTTCTGTGTCTTTGATGTTGTTTTTGATCTGTTGGATTTCAAAGTACTGGTGTTCCATCACATTGAACAGCTTTCTTAATTTTTTAATTTTGCTTTGCTGCATTTTTTATAAGGTCTAGAAGGGCGTCGTATATAATCTTTTTGTATTCACCTTCTGATAATTTCAGAAAACTTTCTTCATCTGAAAAGCTCCTTGGTTGTTTCATTTGGGGGCCTTCTGAAGCCATGGGTGATTTCCTGCTTACCATTTTCTCAAGGGTCTGTTGCTTTTTGGGCTTCACATGAGTCGATAAAGGTGGGGAGGATACTGTGAGGATGGACTACAGATGTTTCTCTAGGCCGTCTTAAAATGAAAATTAAGTTATCTGACCACTTCCCAAGTCATTCAGGTTTTCAGGTGTAGAGGTCCCTCTTACCAGCTGGCAAAGTAAGCACCTCTATATCCAACCCCAGATGATATGAACTTATTCAAAATACAGGAATGTCTCAGCTGACGGGCCCCAGTTGTAGGTGACACTATGTAAACTATTGTTTCTCTGGCAGAAAATCGCTCTGCTGTGGGAAGGTGCTGGCTCCCAGGCTAAGAATTATGTCCAGCTGTGGACACTGTATCTAAGATGGAGCCATGTACAAGGTCACCACCACTTCCGTACACACTACCCTGTGGCAGAGGTGGGAAGAGGGGCCAAAAGTGCTGAGAAGCAGTGAGTGCCCATCCCCAGCTGTAGGTGACACTTTGTAAACTACTGCTTTTCTGTTGGAAAAGCTCTCTCCTGTGGGCAGGCACTGGCTCCCAGGCTAAGAATTAGGTCCAGCTAAAATCTCTGTATTCAAGATGGTGTCCTGCACAAGGATGCTGGCATTTCCATACAAACTACACTGTGGCAGAGGCAGAAAGACAGGCCAAAAGTGGTGAAATGCACAGAGCCCTAAGCCTGGCTCACAAAATATGGCAATTGCACCTGCCTGTCCCACCAGTAATGAATCTGAGACTAGCCGCTAGGCAAGACCCAGCTCTGCCCACTGGCCAAGACAGAGAAAAAAAAAACCAAAATGGTAAGTTACCTTCAGACCATGAGAGCCAGGACTAGCCAGGAGCAGGAGTCAGTGAAACAGCGGCAGTTTTTTATTCAGTGGTATGAAGTCCAAATTAACAGCCCTGTGCCATGTCCTGAGGCTCACTAGGTGACCAGAATGCTCCGTTTGATTATCAGTTCAGGTCTTCATTTCCAGAGGGATTTAGGGAGACGTGTGCTTAGTCTGCCATCTTGACTCCTCCCCCGTGTCATTGTTCTTGATGTGTTTACTTTTCATGGTTTTCAGTGTTGGTTTTGTGTTTGTTGAAACTCCTGTATTATGTTTCTTGTTTTGATATGTTGCACTGTTATTGTTCTTTGTGGTTACTGCTGTGATCTCCCTTAATATTCTAGGTTTAAACCCAATTTTAACTTCTCATGTGTTTTTAACTTCCTCTCCACCTCAAAGGACTATAACTACTGGAGTATGTTCCTCTTTTAAGTGTGATTGTTTCACAGTTTTTGTAATATGATCACTGGTTCCCTTCATTTAATATTGTTGCTTTGATTGAGTTTTGTGGCTTCCATAACTAAGTAGAATTCTGGATGCTGTGTCCTGCATTGCCTCCTGAAATACAGACTTAATGGTTTTGTTTTACTAAGCAAAGAGCTTCTTTCAGTATTTCTTGCAGTTTTCATAAAGTCTGTAATATCTTAATTTTATCTGTGACTATCTTAATTTCATCTTCAAATTGAGAGACAGTTTTGCAGGATATGGGAGTTTTTCTCCTTCAAGGATTTGAATGTGTAATCCTGCTGCCTCCTTGACAACACCATTTCGGCCAAGAAGTGTGATGAAAGCCTAAAAGGCTTCCCACTGAATGTTAGCTTTGCTTTGAGTCTTGCTGCCTTTAAGAGAATCTGTTATGTTTCATTTTCTTAAGCTTAATTATAATACACTTTGTGTCTTTCTTTAAGTGTCTAGTTTTTGTGGCATTTGATACATGTGTTGGATATCTGTGTTCTTTTATTTCATAATTTCAGGACAGTTTTCTGTCAGCAACTCAGCAACCACACTTTCTGTGTTTTCAGCTGTCCCTCCTGGTTCAGCAACTCCAACTAATCATAGATTATTGCTCTTAATAAAGTCCCATGTTTTCCTTAATGCTTCTTTATTTTTATTATTTCTTTTCTCTGATTTCTCCTCATAAATGCTAGTGTCATTTGCTCTATCCTCAAGGTCACTAAGTCTGAGTTCCATCTCATCAATTCTCCTCTTTTGGCTTTGGATAGCATTGTCTAGTTCTGCAATTTTGTTATTGAGCTGTTGATTTCAGATAGTTGATACTCCATCAATTCAAATAGCTTGTTTAATTTTTCATTTTGCTCTCTGCATTTTGCATATTCTCTAGGAGGGTTCTATATATAATTCTTTTGTACTCAACCTCCAATAGTTTCAGAAAGTCTTCTTTGTCTACAAGTTTTTGATTCTTTATTTTGGTAGCTTTCCAGAGCCATAGTGGACTGTTTCTTTAAATAGTCAGCAATGTTTTTTTGCCTTTGGGCCATGTAGAGGATGTTTAGTTTCTCTGGTGTTACCTCAAGAGGAGCTGAGGTGCAGTTCTGAGAAGGGAGTTGATCACCAGCTGCCTCAGTGTACTCTAGATACTAGCCCCAGTGAATAATCTGGGGAGACAGGCTCTAACTCCTGGCTGGCAAAGACAGCATCCAACTTACGCAATCACTGAGGGGCCATCAACTGACCCTATGATGCGGGTCACTAAAGGTTGGAACAGATGCCGCCAGGACACCCAGCAGTTATTTCTCCAGGCAGTCTTATTTTAAAAAACTGAGAGCTGCTGTACAGCTGTCAAAAGCAGTCAAGCCACCAGGTGTGACAGACCCCACCTTTCAGCTGACAACAGATGCACTTTTTCAGCTGTCCTCAGACGATATGACATAGTCAATGTAAGGGGAAGTTATGACTTTGCTGCCATCCTCATCCAGGCTTTGCCCTTAAGATAACACTGCGCTAAACAAAGCCTTTCTCCTAGAAGAGTACTTTCTGCACTGGCACAGTTTCTCAGCTTGGGAATTATCCCTGCTGAAGTCTCTGGTTGCGTGACTCCACCTCCCAGCAGAACAATATGGCTTTCCAGCCAAACTGCCTTTCCTACTGCAGAACAGCAGAATCTATGGTGGAGCTCAGAAAAGAGGTTGAAGGGGAAGTGGTGCCTCAGTTAGCAGCTGGGATCCCAAAATGTGGCTATCCCACACACTCTCTATTGTGCTATACACTGTTTACTTTAGCACTGTAATTCAGCATATTTGCTGGCTCATGCTCACCCCACATATCCCAGATGACCAAACAAAACAAAGAAAGCATCAGCACCTGCAATCCACCAAAGTTGTGAGTCAGCAAGAGCAAGGCTCAGCATGCCCTGGCTCATGGCAGAGAGAGAAAGTTACCCGTTTATCAGAACATAGTCTAATCTGACAACCCTATGCTGTGTCCTAGGGCTCCCTGGGTGCCCAGATTGCTCCATTCAATTATCAGTCCAGGCCTTGGTTCTCAGAGGGAATTGAAGTGATGTGTGTGTAGTCCACCATCTTGGCTCTGCTTTCAACTGAAATTTCTTAATGTGATGCAAAAAAAAATCACCAACTTCATATGGAAACAGAAGAAGCCTCAGATAAGTAAGCATTCCTGAAGAACAAAGTGGGAGGCCTCACATTACCTGACTTTAGAACCTATCTCACTGCCGCAGTTGTTAAAACAGTCTGGTACTCTTACCAAAACAGATGCATAGAACAATGGAACAGAATTAAGAATCCAGATATATTCCACTTATAAGCAGCTAATATTTGACAAAAGTCCAAAGTCCATAAAGTAGGGAAAAGATAGTCTCTTTAACCAGTGGTGTTGACATAACTCAATACTGATCTGCAAAAAAAATATGAAACAAGACTCATATCTCATACTACGGACAAAAACTAACTAAAAGTGGATCCAAGACCTAAATAAGAAGTCTAAAACAATAAAGATCATGGAGAAAAAAATAGGGACAATGCTGGGAACCTTAATACACAGCATAGACACACTATGAAATACTGTTAATAGTGAAAAAACATTAGAAGAGAAAATTGATAACCGGGTACTCCTAAAATCAAACACTTATGCTCATGCAAAGACTAGCAAAATTGTAAAAAGACTACCTACAGACTTGGAAAGAATTTTTCACTACCATGGATCCTACCGGCATCTAATCTCTATAATCTACAAGGTACTGCAAAACCTTGACAAGAAAAAATAATAATAACCCCATTTAAAATGAGCAAAGAATACGAACAGGCATTTCACTAAAAACAACATCCAAGCAGCTAAGAGATGTGTGATGAAATGCTTATGATCATTAGCCATTAAAGAAATTCAAATCAAAATTACAATGAGATACCATCTCACCCCAACAGGGCTGCCTTTAATCCAAAAAGAACAAAATAATAAATGTTGGAGAAGTAGGGGAGAGACTGGGACTCTTCTACACGGTGTTTGGAATGTAAAGTGATACAATCACATTGAAAACCAATTCGGTGATTTGTCAAAAAGCTAGCAATAGAAATACCATACAATCCAGCAGTGCCACTTGTTGGAATAGATCCTAGAGAAATAAAGACTGTCACACAAATTGATACATGCACACCAATGTTCACCACAGCACTGTCCACAGTAGCAAAAAGACGGAAACCATCTAGGTGGGTATCAACACATGAATGGATAAACAAACTACAGTATACTCACACATGGAATATTATGCAATGATAAAGAGCAATGATGATCCTAGGAAACATCTCATAATACAGAGTCATCTGGAAGATATGCTGAATAAAATTAGTCACAAAAGGACAAATACCATACGAGACCACTATTCTAAGGACTAAGAAAAGGTTTAAAAGCTGGAGAAAATTATTTTTGATTACAAGGTTGCAGAGGGAGGTAGAGAAGCTTTCTTAGATTGGATAGTAGATAGGAACTGGGTTAAGTGAAAAGAGTAACAGCACACAGTGGGAGAGAAATTAGCATAACTGGACTACACAACAAGCTAAAAGGTTTCCTAAATACGACCTGACATTTTGAAGGACAGGATAGCAGGAGCGGATTCTGGAGACCACAGTCTCAGGGACATCTAGGCTAACTGATATAGCCTTGCGCTAAATTGGAATTGACTCAACAGCAGTTGGTTTGGCTTGGTTAAGAAAATGTTCTACATACCGCTTTGATGAGTGGCATCTTTGTTGCTAAAAAACAGCAAGTGACTGCCCAAGTAGCATTAATTTGTCTAAATCCACCTGGAGCAGAGAATGAAGGGAATCAAAGACGTAAGGAAAACATAAGCCCAGCAGACAGAAGGTAACATATGATCCAGAGACTCATCAGCATGAGACAAGAGGAACTAGACAGTGCCTAACCACTGCCGATAACTGCCCTGACAGGGAACATAGCATAAATTCCCTGATGTAGCGGGGGAAAAATGGCTGTGCAGAACTAGAACTCTATTAAAAGACCATACCTGATGATCTGTCAGATTGGAGGGTTCCCTAAAGACATCATCCCCAGACTCTGTATTAGTCCAGAGCTAAAACCAGTGCTGAAACCAACTGTTCAGACAAAGATTGGACTGTGCTATAAGACACAGAACAATGCTTGTGAAGAATGTGCTGCTTGGCTTAGATATATACATGAAGCTGTCTGAGCAACTGTTGTCCAGAGGCAAGATGAGAAGGTGCAGGGGGACAGGAGTTAGTTGAATGGGAAGTACAGGATAGAAATCAGCAGTGTGCTATCATGGCCGTAGGGGAAGGGAAGGAAGGAGAGTAATTAGAGTTGCATAGTGGTGTGTGTAGGGGGCCGTATGGCAAATTGATTTGGATTGTAAGTTTTCACTTAAGTCACAGTAAAATATATATATTTTAAATCTGTGTTAAACTACGTGGATTATTTCACTCAGCCTCTCCCGAGAAGAAGTATGGTGTTGAACTGTAGCAGCCACACAGGACAGACAACAGAACACAAAGCCACCTTGAACACCTGTTCAAAGTCATTTGAGCATTGTGGTCATTTTGACCTTGTAAAGAAATTTCATAGAAAAATGAGATATGGCTATTTACCACTGTGCTTGCTTGAACCATAATGTGAATGATGTGAAGATAACCACATTTTATTCTTTGTCAGTTCTGTACCAAGCCATGTGCTTCTCCAAATGAGTGCCTTGACTAGATCCCCATCCGGGTTTTCAGGATTGGTCTTTACCTCCCAGTGCTTATTCCTCAATCTCTGACTAACTAAATGGATTATTTCACACACCAGGCCCTGCAGATATCAAGTCGTCAAGTATATTTTCATTGTTTAGAGATTACTTATAATCTTATATGGTTTATATTCAAGGAAAAAATAGTAACTGTGTGCCAGGGGAGACAGAGTAAGAAAGAATCAAATCCAAGAGTTGTTGGACAGCATCATCTATTCAAACCTAACTATAATCCTAGAAGTAAAAGAAATGTTTATCCTGAGAAAGGAAGAAATATTTGGAGAAACAGTGGTCAAGAATTTTCACAAATTAATAGCAGACATTAAACCACAGATGTAATAAGTTCAAAATCACTAAGCAGGATAAATTAAAAAGAAAAATCTGAAATCTGGCCAGATCATATTTAAAATGCTGGAACTCAAAGATTAAGATAAAATTATGAAAGCAACAAGGGAAAAAAAAAATACCAGACTCCTCATCAGAAACCACACAAGGACAATGGAGTGGAGTGAAATCTCTAGAGTTGAAAAGAACAAAACAAAGGAATAGCTTTCAACCTGAGAACTGTATACTCAGAAAAAAATCTTTCAGAAGTGAAGGAGAAATCTGTTTGATTTTCTCCAACAGAAACTAAGTCACACAAATAGCTAATGCACTTGAATGCTAACTGAAAAGCCGTACATCAGAGTCCGTCTAGAGTTATCTCAGAGGAAAGTCCTGAAAATCTACTTCCAAAAAAACAAGCTATTGAAAACCCTGTCAAACACATTTTTAATCTGACCACCTGTGGGTTTGCCAAGCACTGGAACTGACTTGAGGGCAACTGTTTTCTGTTTGTTTGTTTTACAGTGGAGAACTTCCACACAGGAAAAGTGGCTAGAGAGTAAAACACACTTCTCAGTACTATTCTACCCAAGGAGGTAGGAAATTTAGGTATATATATACCAATTCCCATCAGGTGTTGTTGAGAGATAATTTTGAAGTATTAATTCTCTAGTTTGTCCAGCCTGATGTGCCTTAGCAGAGTGATTTCTCATTGTTCTAGAAGTCTTTAGAATGGGAGATGCAGATAAAAGATATTGGAAGTCATCTGGAATCTTGATACGGTAAGAACTGACGTATGTGAGCAGGATATTGATACCATCAAGATCTGGCAGTAGGAAGACACTGGAATATATACACTGGCCTTACTCTCATCCTTCTGTTTAGACTCATGCTGTTCGAATTCAACAAGCAGTGAGAGGACAAGGAGCCCATTGCTACAGTAGATGTTAGTCAGTGTTTGGGTTCACAAAGTAGGGACACAATATTATCTTAGACTGATTCTCTAGAGAGCAAAACCAGTGAAGCATATGTGTTTGTGTGTATAAATATATATACATATACATATATGTGAAATTATATCAAGGAAATGGTTCACATGATTGTAGAGACTGGAACATCCTGAGTCTGTGGATGAGGATGAAGTTTTCTCTCAATTGGCAAAGCTACAGAGGCAGGCAAATCCAAGATTGGAAGGTCAGAGAGCAGGGCTCTGTCAAGCTGTGTTGAGAATTGAAGAATTCTGTGACCTGTAGATAAGGTGATCGTTCAAGTCCCAAGAGCCAGAGGTCAGATAAAGAAGTAGCCCCAGGATCCAGAGCAACCAAAAAGCAGAACTTACACTTGTATATAACTCCAAGAAAACTCACTTTAAACTCATTGGCTACTACTGCAGATGCAGTCATAGGAGAGGTCATATACACATGCTAAGAACCATGCAGATACTTTAGTTGCATATTTTACTGGCCAGTGCCTGCAAGGGGCATACTGATCGCGGAACAGGCTACAGTTCAGGTTCAGTCAAAAAATATCACACCAATTTGTTTACAACTTATCAGGGAAATGTCAGTCAACCTGGACAAAAGTAACAATCCTCTGAGGTAAAACATTAGAGCAAAGGTAACTCTTCAGGGCTTGTAAGAAAAAAAAGCAACAACAACTTCCAAGCCATTTTCCCCAAGAACCAAGGCAAAAAGGCCACATAATGGAATTCATTTCAGCATGTGAATTCTCGACATGTGTAATAACATGGATGACTCTGAACCGTTATGCTGGGTAAAAGAAGCCAGAAACAAGAGATAGCATGCTATGTAAATTTGTTTATATGAAGTTGTAGAACAGATAAAACTAACCTACAGAGACAGCAACATGTCTGTAGTTGTCTCAGAAAAGGGAAGGAGGGGGCACTTAATGCCAGGGAAAAGAAGGAACTTTCTGGGATGGTGAAGATGTCTTATATCATGATTGCAGTGGTGCACATATTTATTAAAACTCACAAAGCTGTATACTCAAATAACTACATTTTGTGTGTGTGTTTACACAAACACACATATATTTGTACACATATGTATTCCCATGTGTATGTATGTGTATATATATGCACATATATGTGTGTATATATATATACACACACAAAACACTGCCATTGAGTCAATCCTGACTCATAGTGACTCTGTAGGACAGAGTGGAACTGCTCCACACAGTTTTCAAGGAATGGATATAGTATACCTTAAAATTGATTTTAAAAGAAAAAAAGGAAACTTTAGGCTTGGCTTGGCTAGGATTAAGAGACATGAGGGACTGTTGTGTATTGAATTGTATCCCCCTAAAACATGTATCAGCTTGGCTAGGCCACGATTTCCAGCATTCTGTGTCCACCTTTTGTCATCTGATGCGATTTTCCTATGTGTTATAAATCATACCTCTATGATTTAAATGATATTGGATTGCCAAGCCAAAGCCAAGTGCCGTCGAGTCGGATCCGTGGGAGTCAATCTATAAGATTATGTTGTGTCTTAGGCAATCTCTTTTGAGATACAAAAGAGAGAAGGGAACAGAGGGGCAATGGAGTTTCATATCACCAACAAGGTCCTTTGAATCCAGAGTCTCTGTGTGTGAGAAACTCCTAGACCAGGGAAAATACAGACAAGTAACTTCCCTATAGCCGAAAAAAAGAAAAACCCTTCCCCTGGAGCCGGTGCCCTGAATTTGGCCTTCCAGCCTATTTGACTTTTGAGTAATATTGACATCATTTCGAATTCCGTCTCAACCACCTTCTGAGTGATCTACAAAAGTTACGAAATCTTTCCATTCTGTCCTCCCAGTGTTAAGTGGGAATCATGTTAACAACCCTACAGTGTTGCTGAGGTGATGTACACGAATCCAGCAGCTCATTGCCCTGTCCCATATGATTAAATCATATCACTGAATCATCTTGGCTAAAGTAGTGGTAGTTACAAACATCATTAAACAAATTGCATCGTACAAGAAGACTGGGCAAAACAGTACACATAAGTCGAAAACTTTCTGGAGTTCCCTTGGAGACTACCATTGTGCACTGGTTTCAACCAAAAGAGGAGAGCCTGCAAGAATCCTTCATGGCTCAACAGAGTTACAAGCAAGACAAGCCCAATCCTCTCATGGAGGTAAATGCAAAGGAGAATGGTGTCTTTTACCCGATAATCATCAGTGTCATCAAGGAAAATGAAGTCACATACTGTGCGTGGTGGGATGTCACATTGCCAGAGAACCAGAATGCACCTGTATGAAAACCTCTTCTGTACTAATCCTCAACACTTTCATGTCTGTCTAACCACAATGACAGCTTTAATGCTCTTAATTATAGGCTGTAGGAACAGAAGGGTATCTTAAGACATATTTAGCCTAATGCCCCATTTGAAGTGGGAAAGCTAGGATCCAGAGAAGACAAATGACTTGTCCAAAGCTCGTTATCCACAGAGGTAGGGATACTCTTCTGCATTTCAGATTTCTGGTTCAGTGTCTTTTCTTGCCTCTTGTTTCCAACATTGAACTTCTTTTTTCAGCAAAACCTTATTTATTCCTAAAGATAAATGTAACAACAAATCCTTGTCTTCATAAGCAATGACTCTAGTTCCCAATTAGGTCTTAATATTTGGGCAAAGTATATCATCACCACACAAAGCATGTGACACTTGGAAAGAGAATAAGAGTTGGCAAGGAGGGACTTTAGCTCCATCTGCCTCCGTATTGTTTTCCCCAAGCCACCTAGTCCTCTTTACTTGTGTAGGCTTCTGTATATTTTGAAAACCTGACAACTGGGCTAGTTTCCTAGTTATATGTCTTAAAAGCACAGATATATGAGAGGTAGAGATTGTTCACTATATGAATACATATGCAAAGTCTTTGTCACTTTCAGAAGGTATACACAAAGACTTGTAGAACCAAGATCCAAACTTCCTTCTTTTTACTCTGAAATGTTCTCTGGAAAAATTCTCTCAAAATATTTTTAACTCATCTGTCCTTGCTGATAACAAGCCCTAGTGGTGCACTTGGATGCTAATTGAAAGTTTGGTTGTCTGAACCCACCAGTCACTCCTCTGGAGAAAGATGTGGCAGTCTGCTTTCATAAATGTTACAGCTTTCAGAAGCCCTATTTGCATTCTACTCTGTCTTACAGGGTCGCTATAAGTTGGAATCAACTCAGTAGAAATGGATTTCATTTGATGTTATGATTGCTAATAAGTCTGGAAAGTTTTGTCACTGTGTAAAAATGTACTCTTTGTGCAGACTCCAAGCACTTCCTGAAAGACTGCAGACCTCTAAACGCTGCTTTAGATTGGAGCCCTTCAAATGTTTTTGTTTGAGAACCCCTATTTAAAAAAAAATAATAATAGTAAAAGAAAACTTACATACTGCCTTGTGCATTTTAGCTTTTAACCCTAAAACAAACTCATTGCCATACAGTCAATTCCAACTCACAAAGACCTCATGTATTAAAAAATAATACTGTTCTAAAGAGATTTTTCTGGCTGAAATATTTACTGGGAATTCCAGAGCACTTAATTATACTCATGTTGAACTTGTACATAGACAAGAGACAGTCTTTCAAACAGAATAAGAGAATTCTTGGTGGTTGCATTCTTTCATCACACTCATCCAATGTCTATGCTAAGCAAATAGTTCAACTCCTTGGACTATATACAGAAGAACTCAGCATTAGGATTGGAGGAAGACTCATCACCAACCTGAATTATGCAAATAACACAACCTCGCTTGCTGAAAGCAAACAGAACTTGAAGCACTTACCAATGAAAATCAGACTCATAACCCGACAAAGAAGGAACATCATGATAAATGAAGAAAAGACTGGAATTACCAAGGATCTCATTTTACTTGGATCCACAATGAACTTCCGTGGAAGCAGCAGTGAAAAAATCAAAAACGACACTTGGCTTGGCTGGTATGGGGTAAATTTTCAAAAGCCTGCTTTGAAGTGTAAAAAAATAAAGCTATCACACTGAAGACCAAGGCGCACCTAATCCAAGCCAGGGTGTTTTCAATAGCCTTGTATGTGTGTGAAAGCAGGGCAGTGAGTAAGGGTGATGTGACTTTGGGAAGAATATTGGATATACCACGGACTGCCAGAAGAATGAACAATTCTGTCTTGGACAAGTACGGCTGCAACACTCCTTAAAACTGAGGATGCAGGTGCTGCATCTCCCGCACTGTGGACATGTTATCAGGAGGAACTAGTCCTGGAGAAGGACATCATGTTTGGTAAAGCAGAAAAAAGCAAAAAAAAAAATGATGTCTTGTTGATTCTGACTTGTAGCCAGCCTATCAGATACAGTAGAACAGCCCTACTGAGCTTCTAATGAGCACCTGGTAGATGTGGACTGCGGCCATCTGGTTTGCAGCTGTAGCACTTAACCACTACGCTACCAGGGTTTCCAATGAGGGTCAGAGAAAAAGAAGGCCCTCAACAAGATAGGGTGACACAGTGGCTGTAACAATGGACTCAATAATTGTCAAGATGACCCAAAATCAGGTAGTATTTTATTTTGTTGTGCATCTGGCTGTTTTGAGTTGAAAGTGCTTCAGGGACACCCGACTACAATCTTTAAAGAAACAGATCACCAGGACTTCTCTTCCAAAATGTCACTGGGTGATTTCTAAATGCCTACTTTTAGGTTACCAGCTGCACATAAACTGTTTTTACCACCCAGATGAAAAGAACTCAATATTCACTGTTTTGAAAATGCAGGCTTTTAAAATAAAAGACTTCCATCATTCTTTTTAGCCTATCGTGGAATGTAAATTTCACAGTGATTTGACAACTATTCTATATTAAAAGTAAGCAAGTGAGCCTGTTCTTGATAGTTGGAAATTTTTATATTGTTCCTTTTTTTGTCCTTCAATGTTTCTCTACAGTATGTAGTCCATTATGTTTGGCTACTCTCATTTATCGTTGTGATTTTTGGGAGTACCCGTAACGTAGCATGTATTAGTTGTTTGTTCCTTTAATTGCTGATGAGTAATATTCTGTTATATGGAAGTAACAATTTTTTTTAATCCACTCACTAGTTGAAGAACATTTGGATTGTTTTTTATTTTGGTTGGTTATGACTAATGTTCTATGAACATATGTTTTCATTTCTCTTGGTATGGTATACAGAATTCCAAGATAGTACGGTTTTCATGATCCCCATACCCATGAAAGCCAGTACGTTAGTAAGTGATTTTTAATTTCTTGTAGATTTCAGATAATATACTTACTTTGCTTTAAAAAGGCAGCCTAGTCATTTTCTTATCGAAGTCTCTATAACTTATGCCGAGTGTTAATTAAAAGCCATCAACATTTCTACAACACAAAAGAATGTGAAAAAAAGTATAAGCTTTTGTTTTGTGTCATGGTGGTAACCAAAATCTCACATGAAGCCAGAGATATATCTTTGTATCTTTTGGTGGTTTACTGAATTTGATTGAAGTTCTTAACTACGCAAGTTATCAATTCCAAAGTTAAAAAAAATACTGCAAAGTCCAAGGACTTCAGCTGAAACTTGTGCTTTACTTCATCTAACTTATTTACTATTTACACATGTATTTATTTATTCCTTGCTCTGTTTGAAGAAGGATTTAAGTTGCCTCAGTTAATCACCTCAGAAAATGGGGATTGGGTTGAGTGCTTGAGACATAAAACAGGGTTAGAGGTAAAATTACTAATTTTTGCACGTAAGGTAAGTTGTTTCCATTTTTTCATAGGAAGTAATTTCTTTGTGCATGAATTTTTGCATCAATGATGGAAGACAATCAATAATTTTGTGCATCTTGTGTGTCCTAGGCACTAGTTTAGACAATCATTTGTCTCACTTGAGACTTTTAGAGAAGACCTGAAAAATAAATGTTGTCATCCACTTATTTAAGATGAGATATCTGAAACTCTAAGAAGTATGTGTGCCCAAGGAGATAGCACCAGGAGTGAACTTGACCTTTCAGATTCTAAAGTGTTTTTTGCTTCACTCTCAATATCCTGAGATGGTAATTTGATTTACCTCATGAGAAGGCTTTTAAAACTCTAGCGAGCTTGTGAATGTTACTTGCATCAGTCCTTCTGTTCATACTCATTATCACTGCACTATTGTAGGTTTGGGTTGCCTCTCATTTTCCAACACATCTGTTTCATCAAAATTGCTTCTCTAATTGATCCACCTTCCTTTCTGCCCACGTGTTTATCTTCCTAAAGCACAGATCTCATCATTACATAGATCTTTCAGTAAATCTTTATTGTTTAACACAATGTTTATTGGAAAACACTGTAAAAAAGAAAACAGTCTCTGTGCAGCATGATTGATGTAATCAGTGTCACTAAATCACACATGTGAAAAGTGTTGAATTGGCAGACTTTGTAATCCATGTTTTTACGGTAAAAAAGTGAATGTATTAAGGTAAGGTGTCTCCTACCTATTTCCTATTCTGAGTTCCTCTACTCAGTGCATGTAATTATTCTCCTAATTGTTGCTTCTAGCTGACGTCTTTGTAAGATTTTTAATCTAAATTTTAATCTACTGGGAACTTATTTTTACATGGATAAGATAGAGTTATATTTGTTTTCCCAACAGATAATTAAAAAATCTTTGAATTTTGTATCACTTCTGTACAATTTAAAAATTCCATGTCATGCATTACATTTATCCATTTCATTGTTCTTATGCCAACAGCATATTACGTCAGTAGCTTTGTAGCACATGTTAAGATCTACTATGACAAATGTTTCTTCACTATTATTTCTAAAAGCATTATTTTTCAGTTATCTTCCTTATGGAATTTGCTTACCTGAAACTCTTGCCCCACACAACCAAAAAAAAAAAAAAAGAAACATTCTAATTGGAATTCTAGTTAAAATTGACATCAATGTATAAATGTATACATGAATTTAGAATGGACTGGCATCTTTCTGACACTGAATTTTTTCTTCTATGAATGTTGCGTGTCTTTTAATTTATTTAGGTTTTATTTATTTTATTCTTTTTGTATAATCTATTTCTTTCATATGGATCTTAAATTTCTATATATCTAATAAAATAATTTATAATTTCACATTATTTTTTGTTTATCTATGCATCTATTGTTTTTTTATTTTTTACTTTTTTAATTTATTGTGATTGAGTGAAAGTGTATAATCCGGTTTAAATTCGCATGCCAACCTATGTGCAGCTACTATTGCTCTTCTTGCCTGTAACAGCACACTCCTCTTTTCTGTTCTATACAAGTCATAACCTCTTAACAATTCCGTCTCATCTTCGCCATCCTCTCCATTACCCTCTAGTAAGAGGCCAGTTGGGCAACATCCTGTAGATACATGGAACCTGAAGTGCACACACGATATTGTCACTCCGTGTTGCTTAGTCCAATCCATTCCTGCCCAAGGGTGATTTATGCAATGATTTATGATTAGGGACAGCTTAAGATCTAGAGGTCATGCTCCTAGGGGAACCCCTAGGCTTTCGGACCATTTACTGTGATCTGTTAGTGGAGTTCTCAGAGTGCACCCCTTCTTATTCTCGTATTGCCACTGGGACTCAATTTTGAGAGCCCCGTCATGGCTGTCACTGGAGGTGGCTGCATGTTGACGTAGTCACCCATTAACATGAGTCTTTCTATCTTCTGGATTCTCTTTCCCCTGTGTCATTTTCGTCCTTGGTGATCACCTGTTCTGGATGAGTTGGGACCAATTGGTGTACTTCAGATGGCAGCTTGCTAGCTTTTAAGAGCCCAGGTATCACTCACCAATATGGGGTGGAGAGGACTCTCTTAGCAATAGGCTGGTTATACCAGTTGGCCTTGATGTCCTCTCAGAGCACGGTTCTTGGACCCCTGCGCCTGCTATTCTGTTCTTACCTATTGGGTTAAGATGGAAGAGTTTTCAGGTTATGCTGAAGTCCAGTTAAATTGATCTTCTTTCTACTATGTGCTGTCACTGATTTCACCCAGCAAAATTTCTATCAACTATCTAATCTATAACCAGCTCTTAAAGAGTCAAAGAGCCTTTTTTTCTGTACATGAGTCAGTTTTCAAGTCCTTAAAGTGGGGGTCTCATACCATATTTGTCCTTGTGCCACTGACTAATTTCACTCAACGTGATGGATAGAAAGTTCTGTATATGTCGATGAGGTCTATTTGGTTAACTGTCACAGTAAGTCCTTCTGTGTCTTTCTTGAGCTTTTTTTTTTTACAGTATACTCTATTTTATCTGAGATTAGTATTGCCACACCTGCTCTTCTTTGTATTTTGTTAGCTTGGTATGTATTACTCCATCTTTTAATTTTCACTTTGTTCATATCTTTAGGTCTAAGGTGAGTTTCTTGTTAGCAGCATATAAACGGGTCTTGTCTTTTGATCCAAGATGTCACTCATTGTCTCTTTACTGGAGCATTCAGTTCATTTAACTTCATTGTAATTGTTGATAGGCATATGTTTAGTGCTGTCATTTTGCTGTATTTATTTTTGTGTTGATGTTTTCTCTGTTGCTCTTACTATTCTGTTCTGAGACATTCTTCTTTATGGGTTGATTTTTCACCCTTTCAGTGTTGGTTTCGTGTTTGTTGAAACTCCTGTATTGCATTTCTTGTTTTGATATGTTGCTTCTTTGTTGTGCTTTGCAGCTACCCCTATGATTCCCCTTAATAATGTATGTTTAAACCCAATTTTAACTTCTAAATATCTTACTAACTTCCTCTCCATCTGGATGGACTATAACTACTGTAATATATCCCTCTTTTTAATGGGATGGTATCGTAGTTTTCATGATATGATCACTGGACCACTTTTTTGGGGGTATTATAGCTTTGGTTGGGGTTTTGTGCCTTCCCTAACTGAGTAGGTTTCTAGATATGTCCTGTATTGTCTCCTAAAATATAGAGTTAATGGTTTGTTCTTCTAAGCCAAGAACTTCTTTCAGTATTTCTTGTAGCTTTCGTTTGGTTTTTACAATGTCTCTGAGTTTCTATCTGTGAAGGTCTTAATTTCATTTCATATTTGAAAGACAGCTTTGCAGAATATATAACTCTAGGTTGGAAGTTTTTCTCCTTCAGGGCTTTGAATGTGCCACCCCACTGCCTCCATGACAACATGGTTTCTCTCTGAATGTTAATTGATGCAAAATAGTTAATATTTCAGTAATAGTAAATTGGATTTCTCAGTTAAAAAGAAAATATTCTCCAAACATAATTTTCATCCAGTCCTCTCATCCTTCCCAGGTGGATTGGAGGCTGTGAGTCATTGTGACCTGAGGGTTGTACAGGGTGACCATATTTGTACCTTCATCTCTAGGTACTGAGACAGTGTCTGCTCACAAATCTTAAGGACAAGATAGATCTCACTGGATGTAGGGATTGTTAGGGCCTGTTCTCTCTCACTGCACATAGCTGGACACCTCATTAGTACTCAGGAGAATGTTCAGTTGATACCTGAAATTGGATTTTGCCACGCTGTGTGTCAGTGGTAGAGAATTACAAAACAGCATTTAAGAGGTTTCTTCCTTCAACACACATCAAAACTGTTTTTCCTTCCAAGTTTCTAGCTTCATCAAGGAAGTTATTATTTTATAGGTGGCAAAACAATGTAAATATCTTCTGTTATTTTAAGAAAAATAGTAATCCCAGAATTTACTCTGTTGTTTAACATTTTCCTGCTGGAAACAAATGTTGGCAAATGGCAACAGTGGCTTTGTTGAAAACAGAGAGCTTTGCTTAGTTGTCTCAAGTATATTTGTAGATATATTTGCATTTTCAGTCACTGAAGAGCCTTTGCTCTTAGAAACTCATCCTGAAATTGCCAGCATAGCTGTCTGTTACTTGTGAGAACAGAACAGCTCTTCCTTTGATGTTATTTCTGAGAAGTTTTCAACAACACTGTGCACCTGGAAATCAGAAAACAAGAAAGGAGAGGAAGAAAGAAAAAAGCCCAAAATTTCTGAATGCTGCTTTTGTATGTTCTCTAATTTATAAAAGTGGTTATTTGGCCTGTAAGGCCTGCTCTCTTACTCTTTCCTTTTTCTGCTGGGCATTTTTCAGTCATCACTACCTCAGTGGATAACACATTTGAGTCAATTTATTTCTGAAAAAAACCCTACGAAATATTAGATATCACAAACCCTATGTTTAAATATTTCCAAAGAAACTCAGAAGGTCAAATTGCCAATGCAAAACTTTTTAACTACTAGTCACATCATTAATTTAGATGAAAGCTAAAATTATTATTGTAGAAGCTGTAACCAGCATGGTAGCTTGGAATGGGTCAAAATATTTGCAGAAGGGACGAAGCTCATAGTAACTCCTTTTGGTAAGTAAATTTTTTTCTCTCTGTATTTTTGCTCTGGTGATGAAGAACTGGAAAATATCTTGTAGAAAAGACAAGGTAGAATCAACTTTAGTCTGACAGTCATTGTCTTGGCCTCAGTATATGAGCAGTGATTTTGCAACATTTAGTTTTTGATTATGGAAGCAAATCTGATTTGTAAATAGTTCCTTCCTTCCCTGCAGGAAGAATGAAATTAAACTTTTGAACATACAGAAAAGAGAGACTTAAGCTAGAAGTTAAAATGTTTAAGGACGATGTCTGTAAGCCACGTGTGTAAACTGCTAGTTTAAAACACTTTGCTTCAAGGAGATATTTTAAGTGGGAGATGTCAAAATGATATTTTTTTTAATTCTGTCTTCTTTATTTTGGGAGAATCATGGTGCTCCTTTCACCTGATAGCCTGAAAGACCCATCTTACTTGTTTCAATCTTACCTCTTATATCAGTGCATAAAAATTAATTCTTACAGTAAATGACTACAGAACAAAAGTACATTCCACTTATTACTCTAGCTGCTTCGAGGGTAAACTGAGATGAGCCAAGATTGTGCTATTGTGACACTTATATGGCTCAGACATGAGCCAGTTTAGTGGAATATCTAAGCTCGTTGAACCATTTCGACTTTAAGTCAGTGAAGAGTCTTTGTTGTTTAACATCCTTATTTCTTCATTTATTCTCTCTGTGAACAGCTGTTGAAGACAGTATCTGTGCCAAATGCTAGAAACAAAAGGGTCAAAAACATATACTTCCAACCCACACAAAGCTTGAAGTTCAGTGACTGGGCATTCTAGCTATTGGCTTGACTCTGCCCCATGTTCTTTGGTCTATGGTTGATAGACTTGTAAGGGGCTTTGGGTTCACGAGCTCTTTCCTTTCCTTAATTTGAGTAGTAGTTATTGCTTATAAAATAGATATATTGTGTTTGGTGGAAAATTTTGATGAAAATGGCCCAATGCCATCCCATAAAAATAAATAACAATATTAGCTAATATTTATTGGGGACCAGACACCATGCTAAAATTTTCACTGCCTTACCTCATTCCTCAACGACTCTATGAAAGAGATACTTTCATCCCCATTTTACAGATGAGGAAATTGAGGCTTAGAGAAGTTCAGTTAACTGACACTTGTATAAGGTCACACTGCTAATTACTGTGGCAAATTTGGGATTCCTGTCTAGATTTGTTCATTCCAAAGCCCACAGTCTTAACCATTATGTTATATTCCAGATATTAAATATTATGTTCTTAAGATTTACTCTTCTGTTCTATGATCTTTTAAACGAATTCTTTAACTACTTAATGAGTGACAGCTTCAAATTTGTGTTACTACTCATACGTGAAAACAACAGTGCTACTTCTAATCAAAAGACTAAAATTACTGCACCAAAGAACACTCAAGTTACATTGAATACACTTTTATTAAATACTGAAGATATGATTCTCAGGTTATTTCTACAGAATGACAGATCATATTGACATCATTGCACTCAGTTTTCTTTCTGTATTGGCATCAGGTGTGGCCAAAATGTTGAGGCTGGCTAAAGAATAGCAGTTGTACTATGTCACCTAACTAAACTTCATCACTCAGAGCTGCCTCTCAGTTTATAACGGGACTGCTGAAGAAATACCAATGGAACACGGTTCTCTTATGAGAAAAGAAAAAGATTTTAGTTAAGTGCTCTGGAAACTGCAAAGGTGTTTTCAAGTAAAGAGCAAGCTTTCAAGTCATTGAGAATTTGCACCCCGTAACAACTCATCTGAGATACTATAAAGAAATTATGTTAGAATCACTTCAGATGTCCACCTTTTGTATGTATAAATAAAAAAATCCTTTTAGTTCATAGTGAGTGTGCATGTATTAAATACTGTAATACTTGATTCATGTTATTATTTCTCTGGAAAAATTCAGCATATACTAATTAACTCTAAATTTTATTACACTCCTGGCAAAGAACTGGCTTCACAAATCTTTAAGGGAGTCAATATAGAAGCCAAGCCAAGTGTCGTAGAGTCGGATCTGACTCAAGAGTCAAGCATGATAACCAATAAGTTAGAATGAAACTCTCAGACGCATGACATGCAAGAGTGTAGATAACCCAAGCTTCCAGGCCAGCGGGTTACCACCTACGTTCTTGATTGTATTTAGCTCTAATGTGACTTGTTTTTGAGCTTTGTGTTAGTTTAATGTTAGCAGGACCAATTTTTATGTATTTACATGAATATTGAAATGATTACAGGAGCTATTTTAAAACAGGCACAAATGGAGATTTCAGTAAAGGAGATTTCTGATAGTGGGCAAGCGGATAGCAGAGATTCAAAGTGTTTGGGCCTGGCACCAAGCTCATTGTTACAGATGAATTTTCTTTAAATGTTGAATCATAAATTTAAAAGCATTTAAATTAAGCACAGTAAAGTGATTTAGCAGATAGATAATGCAGGCACTCCATAGTAGAATCCTGGTACTAGCTTTAGAATTCTTGAATTTAAGTTCATTTTGGTCATGAATCATGGTGGGATTGCTGGAGATGTTGATGACTTGGTCCAGTTTCCAAAGAGGCCATATACACTGATCGAGGCTGTAGGACATTCATGAGTTTAGAACAACTGTGGATTTCATGAGGATGGTAACATTATGTCTCTTATGTATTGCTGAGTTAAAAGGCTTATAAACATGTTTATATAATTTATTTATTTGATCCTGAGGATAACTAGTAAATAATGCGTACACATTAGTAAAAATGAGAACAAAATCTGTTAAATTTGTCATTTGATCACAGGGGAATTTACTATATGGTGATTTGGTCACAGGACAATTAATACCAAATATTAAAATATGTGATGTGGTGACCACACTCAAGAACGTTAAAAGCTGACTTTGCTATTCTTTTGTTTCTAAATTCAGTTTATTAAGTATATTTATTTCTCATTGGCATTGAAGGGTGAACTTTTGCCTGTACAAGGAAGAACTTTTTACAGAGATGTTTCTAACCTATAAGATCCACTGGAATGTAAAGTTTAAAAAAAATTTCAGAAAGTTGATGAAGTGTTGAGAAATGGAAAGGAAGTATGTATTTTGGATCCCTTAGTGGTTGAGATAAACCCTGGTGACATAGTGGTTAAGTGCTATGGCTGCTAATCAAAAAGCTGGCAGTTCAAATCTGCCAGATGCTCCTTGGAAACTCTATGGGGCAGTTCTACTATGTCTATACTGTGAGTAAGAATTGACTCAACAGCAGTGGGTTTGGGGTTAGTGGTTGAGATCATATGAAAAAATGAATTCATAAATTGAAAAGTAACTTTCTGGTCCTCTTTTCTTCTAATTGACTACATACCAAACCAAAACCAAACCCACTGCCACTGAGTCAGTTCTGACTCGCTACTGAACGTGAATTGTAGCAAACAAATTTAACAATGGTGGAATAGTTACAACCAATGATGTCCCTGAAAAGTGTTTTTTGGAGTTTATGGGGCAGGGGAAAGTATGGACTTCGATTCTGGAATATGACTTCTGGGTATACCACTTCTTGTGAAAACATTCGTTAGAAAGGAAATTTTGATTCACTGGTTATTTCTTTGTTGAAATTATAAACGTAATATTTCCTTATTATAGAAAAATTGAAAACTACAAAACGGAAAAAATTAACATTTCATTGGACTTTTATCACTGTTAACACTTTGATACACTTCCATCTGATCTTTTTATCTATGCACATTTTTCTTTTACAAAATTAGGATTGTAATAGATACACAGTAGCATATTTGTCTTTTTTTTTACTTCATACTATTTTATACACACGTTTCCAAGTGTCCTTAAGATTGTTCATTAACTGTGCAAGCTTTGTTTCTAAGATCTGCTTAATCTGTAAACTGAAGACAAAGAAGACGATCTTATTCAAGTGGATGCTGGGACGATTAAATGACATCAAATATGGGACTTGTGAACCACAATGGCTGGCATGTAGGTGATAAAAACATTAATTCCTTAGGTGATAAAAACATTAATTCCTTCTCCAAAATTTAAATTACCACCCTTTGGAGTTCTCTATGAAATCAAGAACTGATTTACAAAATTCCTTTTCTAAGACTTGTGGTTACCAATTTCTAGAAATAATGCATTATGTCTTATATTCAATATTAACTTCCTGAATACAAGATGATTCGTTATTTTCTACTAGAAATATTTGTAAGTAAAATAAGAAATTTTTCCAACTTGTGGAGATATAAACAGTCAAAAGTCTACGAATCATGTCATTTTCTGAACTGGATTACAACTGTGAAGTTAAATATCCCATCAGTACAAATATCAGTTTAGAAATAATTAATGCTTTTTTTTTTTGTTAGTTCTACCTCGGTCCCTAGGGTCACCATGAGTCAGATCCAACTTGATGGCACTTGGCTGACTTGGCTCATATTTTATGAAAAATTTTGTTCAGACCCCTCACATGCATTTGGAATGTTTATCTAAGAGAAACTTTCTAAGTTCTCTTAGCATCTAAGTGTTTGTTTTAGTATGCCTGAATAATGTTGTCATTGGATATTTTATTTCAAGATGTAACTACCCAGTTACAAAATATTAAGTGAGAAAAATCAAACCCACTGCTGTCCAGCTGGTTCTGACTCATAGAGACCCTGTAAGACAGAATAGAACTTCCCTATGGCATTTCCACGGAATGCCTGGCAGATTCAAACAGCTGACCTCTAGGTTAGAAGCTGTAGCATTTAACCACTGCTTTATCAGTGTTTCCACAAAATAACATCCAGCCAGCCAAGTGACCAAATAATAAGAAAAGTTTTTTTATTTATACCATTAGTCTATAAATGGACAACATATTCATAATCATAAGCTGTTGTGATTTTAACACTGAGTAATAATTAACCAACTTCATATTAAATACCCTTGCTTTTTCTGTTATTGTGCTTTATTTAGATGATGGTTTACAAGGAAAATTAGTTTCTCATTAAGCAATTAATACCCATGTTGTTTTGTGACATTGATTGCCAAGCCCTGGACATACCAACAGGTTCCCTTTCTTCATCTTGGGTTCTCCATTTCCATTTGTCCATCTGACCTTTTGGTGAGCAGATGTAGTACTTAACCACAGTGCCACCAGGGTATAGAAAGATGTATTTGACGACCAGGTTACCCCGCATTTCTCCTTGTAACCTAGACTACTAATTTCAACTCGGGCACTCAACATGAGCTGGATAGAAAGAAGCTTGATGTTGAAATTTCTGATGGAAGCTTGGAGTGTGTATATTTTGTACTACTGACTGCACTAAGAGCTGTATGCTCCGGGCAATACAAGTGAAGCATTTCCATATACTGACTGCTCATAATTGGCTTTAGCCAATATTACTTTGATTTTCTTAACATCTGATTGCTGCAGATAAGACAAGACAAACGTAAAGTATTTAAAGTTTGGGTATGTGAAGGGAACATTTCAGGGACAATGGTATTGGAAATTTTAGACTTTAATGGGTAGAATGTAAACAAGGGAATGATTCCTCACAGCACCAAATGCTGGCTTTACCTCAATTAGCACAAGGTTTGGTCCCAGGAAGTTAGAAAGTCATAATAAACATTTGAAGCACACAATCACAACAGAAAATTTGCTAACCATAATAATAACCTTCTGCATTTCTACAAGATTTTAACTCATTTTTTCATATCTTGTTTCATTTTGGTCTCCCATTGTCGCTGGGCTAGTAGTGATGTTCAGTTGATTTGCACTAACATCATTTTTTTCAGAAGAATAAAAGCAGAAAAACTTTTAAGTTACTCAATTTGCTTAGCCTCAAGACTTATTAGCAAAACGAACCAGGACAAAAATTCTGGTCACTGGAACTCCCACCATCATATTTCCACTAGAAACTGAAGAACTGAGAGAAGCAGAAATAATCCAAAGTTTTTGATACAGGTTGAATCACTGTGTAATTATGCCATAAAGCTCTTTGGTGGTGGAACAAAAGTTATTGTTACAGGTATGTATCGAACGAATGCCAATTTTTCAAGACAATGGGGGAAGGCAACAAACAGTTTATTTGGAATAACAGTAGAAAAATATTTATAAAAGATAATGGGGGAACATGATATGGTACAGATGTAGAATTCTTGGCAGAGATTTTTAAGTAAATTCCTTTATTAAAGGACAGCATCTACAATGTTGTGCAAATACTGTAATAGCATTTGACTTTGTACACATAGGGATTTTTAGGAAGTGCTCATACATAATGCATGCAATTATATCTTTACAATGTTTGACCCTGAGACAAAGTTTATTATTTGTACAGGTAAGTGCACTGACCTCATTTTTTCAATCTGTAATACAGGAAAACAGCATGTATCCTGAATAGCTATATGACTGTTGAATAAAAGTATAAATAAAGTGCTTGGGACATTGTCCAAGATAAACTAGGTGCTATATAAATGTTTCCCTGTTTCAACTGTAAAGGAAGAACTGTGTCCAGTACAGATTTATGTGCAGTCCACAATGTTTATATAAGGACCAGTTCTACTTTTAACTACTCTAATATCAAAGTTGTCCTTCTCATAGAAAATTTGCATTTGGAGGTATTTTCTCTTACCAGACTTTTTCCTCACTCAGCAAGAAAGATGCATTTATTTTGACTTTTGTTGTTGGTGTCATAAGTATTTTAAATTTTAATTCTTTATCTTAATTAATGTTGTCTCTGCTGCCAATACTTACTATTCTTAAAATTTAGACCCAATAAATCTAAGCTTCTTGCTTATATTCATCAAGAAAAAAATGCACTTAAATTTATACAATAAAGGTTGAGGTGTTCAGTTAGTATGATACGATTAGAAACTGTCATATGCCTGAAATTTACATTTAAATATGAAATAGCTGTAATTATTTGCTGAAAAGTGAAAGAAAAAAAGGCAACACCTTGACAAATAAATACCAATATGTAGACCTAAATAATTATTCTTTAAACCAAAAATGTACTTGACATATTCTGTATTTATATAAAATTCATGCTACTGCACATTAAGAAAATTTAAGCGGCTCAGGCAATTTAATTCAAATGTGTTATTTAACTATGAAAATGGTCATATATAGATTGTACAGGTTTATTATTTTTTAACCTGGTTTTCATTCTATCTGGATCATGAAGACGCTGATCATAAAAAACACAAGTATGTTTTTAAGATAATGTTCTAGAAAATAAAAAGCATATAATAACCCCAAATTAATCACACAATATCAGGTACTGTCAACTATTAGACTGACAAAATTATGGATGTTTAAGATTCATTTTCCCGAGAAAGAAATTAAACTTAAAGAATTTAGCTAAGAAAAAGTACTAGAGTTAATGAAAGGTGTATTTCAGCAGAGAAAACTTCCAAGTTCATTACTTGATTTTCAATTTTATTATGTAATGATATAATGAATCAGCTATATTCCCATGAGGAAAAAATTTCTTGAGATAAAAATTAGATTCTTTAATACATTGACTAAAGACTCAAGTTATGTGAATATAATATGCACTTGAACAATTAATTTTGTTTTATATAACCTACTGATTTCTCTTGGAAACCCTGCTAGTGTAGTGGCTAATGCTATGGCTGCTAACCGAAAAGGGTCAGCAGTTCAAATCTGCCAGGTGCTGCCTGGAAACTCTATGGGGAAGTTATACTCTGTCCATTAGGGTCTACGGGTCAGAACTGACTCTACTGCAGGGGAGTTTATTTTCCCTTAAATGAAAGTTTGTAGAAATTTTCACTGCCTTGCTGTTATGACCAATAACTATACTATTTGCACAAAAAAAGATACACGGAATTAAATAAACATATTTAATCAAATTATATTTCAATCAGATTTTTTTTAAATTACATTATGTTTTTACTGTCTTAACGTTAGAATCATGAATTTTGCTATTGTACTGTTGCTAGATGTTAAGTCAGTTCTGACTCACAGCAACCCTATGTACAATTGAATGAAGCACAGCCTTATCTGACGTTATCCTCACAATCTTTGTCATATGTGAGCCCATTGTTGTAGCCCCTGTGTCAGCCCATCTCATTGAGGGTCTTCCTCTTTTTCACTGACCCTGTATTTTACCAAGCCTGATGTGCTTTTCCAGGAACTAGTCTCTGTTGATAACATGTCCAAAGTATGTAAAACAAAGTCTTATTCCTGCCTCTAAAGAGCATTCTGGTTGTGCTACTTCCACGACAGAGTTTGTTTTTCTGGTAGTTCTTGGATATTCAGTGTTCTTTGCCAAGACAATAATTCAAAGGGGTCACTTCCTCTTTGGTCTTGCTTGTTCATTGCAGGCATATGAGGCAATTTAAAAAGCAGGTGCACTTTAGTCTTCAAAGTGATATCTTTGATTTTTAACAATAAATAAATATTTTGAAGCAGACTTGCCCAATGCAGTATTTCATTTGATTTCTTGACTACTGCTTCTATGGGCAATACATTTATCGTTAACCCAATGATCAAAGTTCTAAGTGGTAGAATCTTTCCCAGTCTGATTTTCAATTTAAATACAAATATTTAACAAAAATTTTCTTTGAGCTAGTTGTAGATTTGTTTAACAATTCAACAGACAAGTTATTAAGGTGAAAAAAAGAAGAATTTGAATTTTCATTTGAGAAGAAAAGGAAAAAAATCATTGCTTCTCAGGTAGAAATCCTCAAGAATTTTTTTGTTTTCACTTTTCCCTTTTATGTTTCTATTGGAAATGAAAGTGGAAAGGATTCTACCATTTATAATTTTGTTCAGTAGAATTACAATGAATGCATAATCAATTATCATTCCTGCATTATTTCAAGTGACATACATTTGTAAGTATATCATACTTTGTTACACTTCTTGGCATTATATCCGCAAGAGACTCTGGAATTATAATTTTACACATTATACCAATTGTACATAATTTAGTTAGCGAGTTCAGAACTGTTCAACAGCAAAACAGTTCAGTAGCTAAAGTGGTAAATTCACATTCTGGTAGAGACTGACAGTCAAAATATGAATACACTGAAACTTATGGACCCCATCACTAATGAACTAAATTAATCTTAAAGTAATTATACAACTATAACCCTGTTATATTCTTTACCATGCTTAAAATAAAGTCCAAAATAAAATAAAATGTGTGTTTTATGAACAGTTTCTGAAAGGAAAAATTTCTGATAAACGAATTACTTGATATAATTACTTCAACATAAGACCATTTCTGAGAATAATCAATAAAGTGCATAATGAGAATATTGCTGTTTTGTATCTAAGTATAATGCATCATCATAAGTGATTTGGAGGTAAGTTATAATACTGTACTATCAAAAAACCTAGAGTGGTTCTTATAGGAAGTTGAGATGTTTACAAAGTTAGAAATCAACTAGAGAAAATCCGCGGATTTCAGATGTGGATACGGGATCCACTTTTGACGCTTAAAAGGTCAACTTCATAATTCAAGTACAAATGAAGTAGATTCCCTTCATAACAAGTAAATGTACATTACTAAAAAGCATCAACAACAAAAGACTTCCTCTTTATAGGAAATTAATTTAATGTGGTGCACTCCATTCAGCTAAACGGAAGAGTCTATAATTACACAGAGTTACAGAATATGAGTACGTGAGAGACGTATGAATGTGAGTTATAGGTCGAAGAGAGTAAAAGTCCCAAAATTCACATAATGGGAATGCAAAAAAGTTTAGAAGAGACCAAAGATTCTCATCTATGAGTGACTGGAGAGTGTCAAATTTTATGCTGTCCTGTGCCACGTCTCTTCATCCACCTTAAACATGCTGCATCATAAATGAACAATAGAAGCAAACAAACAGAAAAACTGTGGTCATGAATGTTGGAAGCCTTGGTGCAACACCGTTAAATATAATGTAGAGAAAGAACAAGGCTAGCTTTTAACTCAGGCTCTAGAAGCTGTGACTTCTGGCATGTTGCTTAACCTCCCGAACCTCTTTCCCATCTACCGAATAAGGACGGTAACACATACCTTGAAACCTATTGCAAAGACGGAAGGCTATGGTAGGTGTCACGGCAGCTTTTCTTTTTATTATTATATAATACAGTGTGGCAAATGGTAATGTTTGTATTTTTCTAATAAGGCTTTTCAACTGATATTTTACTTTCTGTTGCAGATAAAAGCCGTGATGTAGACCTTTCCCCAAAGCCCACCATTTTTTTTCCTTCAGTTGCTGAGATAAACCTTCACAATGCTGGAACCTATCTTTGTCTTCTTGAGAAATTTTTTCCTGATGTGATTAAAGTAGAGTGGAAAGAAAAGGACAGTGATAAGATTCTGGATTCTCTGCAAGGAGATACCATAAAAACTAGCGACACATTCATGAAATTCAGCTGGCTGACCGTGACTGGACAGTCACTGGATAAAGAACACCAATGTATGGTTAAACATGAAAACGTTAAGGAAGCTGATAAAATGATTCTTATTCCTTCAATAAAGAGAGGTATGTGTATACAGATATAAACTACCATAAAACTTATTCCAAAGGTAATTTCATACCTTTACTCTGTCAAGTATTAATGCAAGCTAACAAATGCAAATCCTTCTTAAACATTATTACATTTAATGGTGATGCACATACTTATTTTCCTACAGAATGAAAACAGTGTAGGTATTGGAGGAGAATTAAAAAAAAAACCTTAAAATTTTATTAACCTGTCTCAGCCACAGTTTTGTCATCCAAATTTTTAAAGTCACAATGACATTTTTAGAGTTGTTGTACAAATTAAATGAGACAATATGCATGAAAACACCTAGCAACTTACCACAACAATAAATGCTCAGAAAGATTCTACTTGTGATGACTTTCCTTGATCAGTAAATAAGAGAAATTGTATGCTTTCCAAGACTGTTCTACAGAAAGAGCAAGTTCACTATCACTTCAGTGTTGCAGTACACAGTATTTGTAAACTCTGGTGGCATTATGGCTAAGAGCTATGGCTGCTAACTAAAAGGCTGGCAGTTTGAGTCAACCAGGCACCCCTTGGAATGCTATAGGGCACCTCTGCTTTGTCCTGTCTGGTCTCACATGGGCTCAATGGCAAGTTTTTGATGCACACAAAGTGTAATTCATGAACAATCAGTTCTTAGGACACAAAATAGTATCCACACAAGGTAATCCGAAGATGGCTCAAGAAAAGATAAACTCACCTTGGCTGATACAGTGTTATCATTGCCTCGGTTTTTCAGATTTGTATTTTATATACTAAAGTAAAGTCACATTCTATAATTAAAGATTGGGTGATGCTAAGAGCCTTGGTGGCACAAACGGTTAAGTGCTGGATTATTAGCCAAAACAATGGCGGTTTAACCTCGTCCAAAGGCACCTTGGAAGACAGATTGGTGTCCTGCTTTGGAAAGGACACAGCCGTGAAAACCTTCTGGAGCAGTTCTACTCCACACACAGGGGGCCACGTTGCATTGGCCTTGACTCAGTGTCAACTGACAGCACAACTCTGTACACACACATGCTTATGTTCTACTCAATGAGTGAGCGTCTTGCCCTTGGTAAATGCAGTTCAGCAGACATTCAATATTCAGCTTGCTTATGGGGGCCCTGCAGAGAATCTAGAGAACAATAGGTTAAGATGAATTAGTCTCCCAAGGAGGATGCCCTCCCTGACTCATGTATGATGTCCCAAAGGAAACAATTTCATGCAGATGTCATACACCTTTAGACAGTGTGAGTACAGGATTGATTGTGTCCTGACCCTAACAGTGGTCCTGTTACACTTACTGTGCATTGAAGTCTTCAGCCTTAATGTAACAGACCAAAGGTACTGGAGGCTGAGAAGGGATAGTTCTATACTTCTCCTTTTTTAAGCAGTATAGAACAGGCAGTAGCTCAAAGTGAAAAGAACTATGCCATCTGCAAAAAAAAAAAAAAAAAGTAAACAAGCAAACCAAACGTATTATCGTTAAGTGGATTCCAACTCATATCATAGTGACCCTATAGGACGGTGTAGAGTTTCCAGTTGGTTCCTGCTGGATTCACGTTGTTGATCTTTTGGTTAGCAGCATAGCTCTAAGTCACTACACCACCAAGTACTAGTCCTCATTTCTTTTTTTAATTTTATTTTACAGTTGTTTTTTTTTTAATGGTACTTCAGAGGATGGTGCGAACTAGTTTCTGATTAATTCCCAATTTATTAAATCTTTATCCTCTAGGATTCTTTGTCTCTAAAATTGTCCAGTGAGGCTTTAACACTTGCTGAGTGTTTATCTCGACTCATGGGACTGGGATAAAGAGCAACTGAAGTAACATCTGTGAAAATGCTACTGTCAAAGTCATAACACAGGCATATCTATTAACACATTTACTACATATTTACTACATATTTACACATATTACTACTTATTTACGTCCTTTCCTAAAAAGGGTCATAAACACTGTTCTAATGCCCTACTTCCACTGCTAAGCAACAGAATGGCAGCAAATACGCAAATGTCAGGGAATGTAAGCACTGTGTCTAACTGTCCGACTAGGTTCTGAGTTTTCCAATGATCAGAAAAAAATAAGAGCTATGCTGATTTTATGAAGATTATTATCATAATGGAGGAATGTTTCAGTTTATAATATTTTTCTATACCAGTTGCTGTCAAGTGGATTTCAATTCATGGCAGCTCCATGTATGCCAGGGTAGAATTGTGAGACTTTCAATGATTTTTCTATGGATTAATAGACATCGCTGGATGAATTCTAACATCAATCTTTCAGTTGGCAGCTGACAATCTTACACCATTTCCATCACTCAGGGGTTCACATAACAGGTTTTACTCGGCATTAAATTCTAAGGCCAAGGGTTAACATGGGTTTCTTATGGTATCACTATTAGTAAGAATGTTCTCTTAATGCTGGTATACAAGTCTCCCATTCTGTCTTTCGAAAGTTTTTGTTTTTGCTTTTTGGTAAACTAAAAATATTACACAGAAACCTTGGTGGCATAGTGGTTAAGAGCTATAGCTGCTAATAAAAAGGTCAGTAGTTCAAATCCACACCAGATGCTCCTAGGAAACTCTGGGGCTGTTCTACTGTCCTATTGGGTTGCTCTGAGTGAGAACTGGGTCGACAGCAATGCATTTGGTTTGTTTTTTTGAAAAAAAAATATAACACAGGTGATTCTAAGGAGAGAGAAAACTAATCTGGTCCAAGTTTATGACCGCCTCTGACTGAGAGAATTTAGGATTCACATAAATATTTCATTATGAGTAATTGTTACTTTGTTGTTTTTATGGCATAGTGATACAGATTTTTTATCTTTTCACAAGTAAGTCAATGTAATGAAAAGAATGAGATTTTCAGGGCACATTAAACTCAGTTGGTGACGGAATTTAACATCTAAACATACTTAAATTAACAATTTTCGTTCCTGGAATTTGATCTAAAGCCTATACCTCTAACCTATATTTTAGAACACACCAAAACAAGATCTTGTTGAATATATAAAATTTCACACCAGAAATATTTCCATGTGGGCAAAAGCTCATCTGGTAGAAAAAGTATAAATTGAAACAAACAGTGCAACTGTTTCTCTAACAGTCCATTATCTCCTTTTTTGCATTTTTTTTTTAAGTCATAGGAAATAGAACTCTTAAGATTTACATTTCTAAAGAACTATAAATATGACCTGGGCAATCTTTTTGGCAGAATTAGATCGTGTCTATGTTATTTTCTTTCCTTTTCTGTGGATTATTTTTCACAAAGTACTCTCCAAAATAGTTATCTTACTTACAGCCTCACAACTACCATTTCAATGCTGACTCTGCCTCTCATCTGTATGACTTACAGCAAATTCCTTCTACTCTAACTCTGATTGCTTTATTCATAAAACAGTGTTGTCCATAATGTACTTTACTTCAGAGTGTTACTGGGGGATAAACACGGTAAAGCATGCAAAGTGTTTAACCTAGTGTCAGGTAGGGTAATAATTACTCAACTGGTGTTAAAAAGTCTGCTTTAAAGTCGTTTCTGAGTCATAATGATCCTATAGAAAAGAATAAAACTACTCCCAAAGGGTTTCCAAGAGCAGCTGGTGAATTTGAACTGCTGATCTTTTGGTTAGTAGCTTGAGCTCTTAATCACTGCATCACCAGGACCTCAATAGGAGTTAGCATTTATTAATACCATTGTCATTATTTCCACAAATAAAATTCCAGAAAGCAATTTGCATGAAATGAGGAAATTGGAAAACCCAGAGTTTTTTCTGCTTAGGAAAGTAATGGCTGCTTTTCTTAGCTCGGTGTAGAAATTTCATATGCAGAAACATAGTATATGAATTGAACCTACTGAATTGCATAGACTCAGGTCAATTATTCTTGGGATTGTGGAGGTTTTATTTTATTTTTATTTTATTTTATTGTAATTAAGTCACAGTTTACAATCCAAGTTAATGGCTCTCTCTCTAATTAGAAGACTATATGTTGATAGATAAAAACATACATAGATGCAGAGACAGATGCATAGATAGATATACAGACGCACTCACACATGTATACATACTATCAAATAATTTACATGAACAATTGATTAATACTTGCTCTTATTTTTTCTAGGCCTTATACTTACTAATTCTGCAAAAGCTTGTTTGAAGTATGAAGGTGGGTAAGTCTTTGTATATGTTTGCCTGTAGGTCATGCTATAGCATATTTTTCCTCTTAATCAACATACTATTTATAGTTCCCTGGCCTAAAGTGGAAAAATCAGAGTGGCTGGATGCTGCAGAATAGACTGATAGGTAGTTTAAATCAATCTGCTTTCCAGGTAGTCCTCTTCACATGGCAAACTACTGGGTTTGGGATGACATTAGCTATAGAGTATACAGTGATTCTCTGAATTATTTCAAAAACAGGGCTCCATTCTTTCTTGTGGCCTTTATTTCTAACGCTTAGGTGAAAACACGGTATCAAGTAGTTTCTGATTTTTTTTTCTTTTGCTTTTGGTTCTTGCTAAACTCACTGCCATCAAGTCGATTCTGACTCACAGCCAGCCACCCTGTACTGGATGGGGTAGACAGACGTCACAGTGTTTCCAAGGAGCAGTTGATTGGTTCTTGCTAGTAGCTGATAAATAAGATAAAATGAGAGCTTCTCATACAGAAAGCACTGTGCTATGTTCTGCATGCATTTTATTGAGTAATCCTCACATAACCCTGTGACGGGATACATTCCATTGATAAGGGCAATGAGCTAAAATTAAGTTCCTTGTGCCACATCACAATGTGGTAGATCTAGAGTTTAAACCTCAGGCCTTCTGAATCAAGACTTCACACATTTAATTCAGCTCTTTAGTCTTCCTCTGAAATAGTCACAGAATAAGAAATTTCAAGCCCAGGACCCTAAGATGGGATGGTGATATGGTAAGGGATGGGTGCATGGAGCTACAGAGAGCTACAGAGATCAGGTATCCTGTGCCATGTCTACCATTGTGTTATCTCATTTAGGAGGTAGAGAATAAATACCATCCCCTTCTCCCTGTGTTTGTACAAGGAAAGTAGCTGGAAGCACTGACTCTTGCTCTGCTAGAAGCCCTCATAGCACAGTGGTTAAGTCCTATATCTACTAACCAAAAGATCGGCAGTTGAAATTCACCCGGTGCTCCTTGGAAACTCTGTGAGCAGTTCTACCCTGCTGGTATTTCCTCCATTTCCAATAACAAGGGGACTTTAGACCTCGCCTTACACACCAGGCAAGGAGAGTTAGTAACAGCTTACCTGATGCTGTCTCAGGGATTACAAACACATCACCTTTTCAGATCCCTTTCTACATCAAGTGCTGTTGATTCTAGAGTTCTGACTATGAAGATCAAACACGCAAAATAGAAGTTTCCACAGGAAAAGGCTCAGCTTCGTGGTTTGCTGAAAAGCCACCATCATTGTCATTAACTATTTCTTGAGAGTGCCTGTTTGCTGTGAAGCTTTAAAGGCCATTATGTACACTTTTCTGGTGACATCACAGCCATAATGGGAGACATTTAGGAAGACAGTCAGCCATGACCTTCTAAAGGTCTGGAGAATTTGGATTAGCCAGTTTCCTCCATTTTTAATAAAGCCTCTTTTACTAAAATTTCCAAACCATGTTGCTGCCAATGTTACCAAATTTCCATGTTTCATACCCTTCAGAGAATTCTCACTTCCTGCACAATGTGTAATGGTTCAGATGCTTCTCTGTCAATAATTCAACTTACATACTTAACAGCCTTTGAAGTTCAACAATTCAACTTTCATTTATGTTTAAAACTTTTGATGTCTTGGATATTTACTCCATGCAGAGAAGCAGAATTACAGAGTAGATAAAAGCCTTTTTGCTAAGGTCATGCTGCTGAGGTTGAAGTGCGCACTCTGGTACTTGCTAGCTGTACGACATCAGGTCAGTTACCTCTCTCCCTTTTCTAAGTTTCTTTACGTGTAAAATGGAAGTGTAGATGATCTCCTTATGAGGTTGTTGTAAGGACTGAGTAAGACTAAAGCTATACATACAAAGTTCTCAGAATTGTGTCTGGCATTTGTGTCTGTGTCTGGTAATTGTGTCTGGCACAGTGAACATTATGCATCATTACTTGTAGACATGGTGGAAACCCTAGTGGTGTGAAGATTAAGAACTCTGGCTGCTAACCAAAAGATCGGCGGTTTGATTGCACCAGGTGCTCCCTGGAAATTCTATGGGGCACTTCCACTCTGTCCTATAGGGTTGCTACAAGTCAAGATCAATTGGATGGCAGGGGATTTTTTTGTTGCTCTCGTTTATAAACATGAAAGATAATTTTTAAAAATATTTTTTTCTCCTTGGACTCATTCACCAAAAATGCAAACTTAGTCTTTAAGAGCATGTTAATTAACTAGACCTGCAAACTGAATTCTGAGTAATCTAGTTGTTGCTGATGGTGACGATGTCTACTTTTGGGATTTTGTGGGTGTGTGATGTCACTTCAATATAGATTATCAGAAATAAATATTTGTGACTCCCCACCCCATCAATATTTTCTGTCCTTTCAAAAGAACAGAAGAAACTAATAAAACAACTTTTCTTAGATGTCCTGAGGCTGCAGCTCACAAACACGTCTGCGTATTATACCTACCTCCTCCTCCTTCTTAAGAGTGCCGCGTACCTGGCCATCGTCACGTTCCGTCTGCTCAGAAGAACAGCAGCCTGTGGTGATGGAAAGAGTTCCTAACAGATGTCGGTACCACGGGACCATCTTTTCTTCACCTTTTATTGTTCCTAAATCTTTCTGCTGAGGATTTAGCTGGATTTTCTTTCTACGTTTGGAGTATTTCACTTCCCATGCATTTTTTTTTTTTTTTTTTTTTTTACATCATGATATCACTGACAAACTAAAACCACTGGACAAACTGGGAAAACCTTACTTTGTAACAATAACAAAAAATCCTACCGCTGCCCAAGAGCAGGGACAAAGGGTAGCCAGTGGCAGCCCTTAGCACCATGGTTTTCATAATCTCCATCAGCTTCTCCAAGCCAAGTAAACAAACCAAGTATATACAGTGTGTCGCTCCTAGTCATGCCCCTCTACTGGCTACCAATTGTAATTGCATTGATTCTGATTCACAGTGACCTCATCTCTGTCAGAGTAGAACTGCACCCTATAGAGTTTTCCATAGATGATTTTTTAGAAGTAGATCACCAGGACTTTCTGCAGAGGCTCCTCTGGATTGGAATCAAATCTCAAATTCTTTAATTAGCAGCAGAGCACTTAACCATTTGCACCACCCAGGACATCTGCCACATGCGCTTAGTATGTTCCTTATTAAACGACTGCCTCAAAACCTTCCATTTGATACTCGTTCAAGTCACCCTCCTTGCTACTTGAAATCTGTGTTTTGTTTCTTATATGTAGCAACAGTAAGTTTAAAATATATTAGAATTCTACTTTTGTCCATGTGTACTTTGATTTGCTAAAAATCTAACTGAAAGTCCAATGCAAGAAACAACATAGCAACTGAACTATGAAATCCAGTGTTGATTGCAATGATGGTCCAATTCCAATGCCTGCTGCTTACTGAGATAGTGCTTATGACACCTTCCTTTAGGCACTTGTTCTTCCGGTCAAATGAAAGCGCAATGTTACTTTTAGAGACCACCAGGTTCAGATTCTTTTGGCTTGGAATATTACAGCAGCAATAGCACGACAGCAAACATGCCTTGCACTGTATTCAGTTTTATACAGGTGTTTCAGAAGTATTGTCTTTGCTGATCTTCACAATAAGCTGATTGGAGAGGTGCTAACAACAGAGAGGTGGTGTGATGAACGGGTGCACGAAATCTGAACCAAGAGTGCCTGGATTTGAGTCCTGGACCAGATATTTAGTATTTTTGTGACTTATGACACAGACTCTCTGTGTCATAATTTCTCATCTCTAAAATTACTGTGCCCTATCTTAAGTTCTCAAGGAACAACTGGTGGATTTGAACTGCCAATCTTTTGGTTAGCATCTGTAGCAGTTAACCAACCACCACCATTTCGTTAGAAATAGCAGACAGCAAAAACGAAAAAAATAAAGCAAACAAACAAAAACCAAGCTCTGACAATTAGCTCTAATCTTATTTCTCTGCAGAGAGGCTACATGCATAAGAAACAAGAACTCAGTGAACTCTTACTATGCACCAAGTCATTTAGATACATAATCTCTTTAAGCCTTCAAGGTAAATATTATTGTAGTCCACAGTTTATATAACGCTACTACCATCGAGTCTATTACAACTCATAGCGGCCCTATAAACAGAGTAGAACTGCCCCATAGAGTTTCCAGGGAGTGCCTGATGGATTTCAACTGCCAACATTCTGGTTAGCAGCCGTAGCACTTAACCATTACACCACCAGGGTTTCCAGTTTATATAACAAGAGATTTAATTACCTTCCCAAGGTCACTATTTTATAAGTAATAGTCATGATTTGAAGCTAGTTTTCTCTAAATCCAGGTCCCATACTTTTTATACAATATCACCTGGCTTTCCATTTTCAACTGAAAATGAAAATAAATAAAAACAGTGGCACTGCTTTTTCACTAAAGTCATCCTCCAGGGAGATAGAGAAAGCTTTCTTAAGAAGTTTTGGGTACATCTATATTTTCTCCTGACACATATTGCAGACTACTGGCTTGTCACTAATTCCTCATTTATACTGCACTTTTGGATAAACTGTTTCATCAGTCTGAAGGCAACAACAACAACCCTGGTTATTACCATAATTACTCTTTTCTTTATCAACATTACGGAAATACTGCCTTGCTCAGTGTCACAGGGTGTGGCCCAGATCTGCACCTTCTCTTTTAGGGGATGCTAATAAGACAGGCTGTGAGTCTTGGACACAGTCAGGACCATTAATGACGCTCTCTGGATAGTTATACATTCTGACACTCCAGCTCCTTCTACAGACTGAAGGAAGCCAGAGATCCTCAAAGCTGCCCTGTAGAAGACCTAACGTATCCAGATGCCTTTCTGACATAGGAGACCTGCCATCCCTTCCTAGACCAATACTCTTGACACTATTGCACAACTTGCACATTCAGAGAAACCATATGATGTGGTGGAAGGAATAATAAGAAGAAACCTTTTGTCTTTGAGTTGATTCTGACTCACAGTGACCCTATAGGACACAGTAGAACCACCTCATAGAGAGTCCAAAGAGTGGCTAATGAATTTGGATGGCCAACCTTTTGGTTAGCAGCTGAGCTTTCAACCACTGGGTAATGAGGGCCTTGGTAGGAGTAACACTCCACTAGAAATTACATTTCACATATTATTAGAGATGTTACAGGCTACTTGGTCTGGCTCTAATTAGTGCTATCATTTGTTCTTGACCAAGTCATATTACCTTAGTTTATACATCTTTAGAAAGTGCTCAGATTAAATCATTCCTTAATATTTGTATCAGATTCTGGTGTAAAGACATGCTAACTCATTCAATTCTCACTGTAACCCTTTGAGGTATGTACAGTTACCTCTAATCTCATAGACAGGGAAGATGAGGTATAGAGAGCTAAACAACTTCCCCATAGTCACACAGCTAATGAGTGACAGAGCTGAAATTTGAACCTACACAGCCAGGCTTCAGAGCTTTGCTCTTAACTTACGCATTATTTGCTGCTAGTAGAAACATGTTACTTTCGTTAAGACAGAAAATTTCCTTCTTTACTAGGATAAAAGCCAAGTGAAAATAACTGTTTTTATCTGCTCATATTCCCTCTTGCTATATTGTTTTTACAACTGGGAGGTTTGTGGGTCAACCTGTTAAATGACTTCTCATACTAGGAAGACCTTTACTGACTGGATTCCAATGTACCACGGGAATAGTATGGTTAAAGTCTATGACACTTAACTGAGGGCAATAAATACCAGAACAATAGGCTACATTCAAGGTTATGACGGAGAGATTAGGCAAGGATTTGTACAATTCCCCATAAAAACAGTTCTATCTTAGTAGCCACTACAGAGCTAATGCCTATCACACCTTTTTCAACCACAAAACAGGGAAACTTCATGGTAACACTTCCCAGTATCTTCTACATCATAAATTCCCTCTACTGGTCTGGAATTCTTTTCCTCACCCACTCCATTTTTTTTAAGTTTTTTTTCTTCTGTCTACCAAACACAGCACAGCGATTAAGTCATACTTGATTTCCTTCTTTTTGTTAACCAAAGTCTTACATAACTGTGAGTCAGAAATTCTGAGCAACAAGAGATAACCAGGGATGCTATACCAAGATGATATAGTCTAGACAAAAGGCTTGAAATTCAACATTTTCATTAGCTACAAAACTTATCTGGGTAAATGTACAGTTTCTATCATATTTTTTTTTCCAGTAACAGTAAAGTATCTATTACTTAGGACCAGGAATTCTGCATTCTTTATTTTTAATGATCTCAATTGCACCAAGTACAGATGGCACTCATTCCTTCCATAAAAAAAGTAGACCTAAGAGAGGATAAAATATATACCAGGGTTAAATCCTATGTACCAAAGTTCACATCTGACACAAGATCTGCTCCTCTACTGATTATACCAGCAGCTCTGATCTTAGGTACTTTTAAAAATGACTGAGCCCTGTTCTTTATCACAGGCCAGGTATCAGCATCCGGACTGTATAAAAAACTCCTTAGATGATTCTAACACGCAGTCATTTTTGAGGCCATCAAGTGACAGAAACAGCACCAGGATTCCAACATTGCTGTATCTATTTTCAAGCAGCAAAAAGCCATTTGAACAAATATTGCACAAGTATAGAATACGCTTTACCACCAAAATGTTCTCACTGTATGACCCAGCAATTTCTTAAGGAAACAGAAGGCATGTACTAAGACTTAATGTGCAAAGATGTTTAGTCACTTTAGCAATACACATAGAAACCAAAAATTAACTGTCCAAAAAGAAATTGATCAAATAAAATGTAGTATATCATATGATGGGCTAATATCCTATAAAAATGTAGATTGTCAAAAGAAATGGAAAACTGATCAAAAAGTATTGTTCAAGGAATAGTATGTACGGCATGACTTCCTTAAAACACTGTTGGATAATTTATTCATATAATTAAAAAATCAGAACTATAAAGATATATATTGAGACTCTTCCTTCAACCATCATTCCTCTTTATTAGGCCACCATTTTTATTTCTTATGTATACTTCCAGTTCTTATTTAAGCACATATAAAGATATATGTGCATGTATACATATGGAATCCCTTGATGATGCAAAAGGTTAATGTTCTTGGTTGCTAACTGAAAAGTTGGAGATTTCAGCTTATGTAAGAGCACCTCAGAAGAAAAGCCTGACAATGTCCTGAAAAATCAGACACTGAAAACTGCATGGAGCACAGTTCTGCTATGACACACATGAGACCGCCATGAGTGAAAAGCTACTCCATGGCAACTGGTTTTGTATGTACAGTGGTACAGTTGTTAAGAATCCAGGTTGCTAACCTTTTGGTGGGCATTTCAAATCCGCTAGCCACTCCTTGCAAACTCTGTAAGGCTGTTATGACTGTGAACTGATGCAGTGGCAACAGGTATGTTCTTATGCCTACCCCACTGGGGTTTCCTCTTCAAAGGTAGTGCACATTATTCTGCACTTCTCTCTTCGCTTACATGCTCCAGGACTCCTTCCAAGCAGTATGTGGAGACACTGCATAAGATTTCACTGGTGAATGCACATACCTTATGTACCCAGTTCTCTATGATACACATTTGACTGATTTCCAGTCTCTTGTTCTAATAAAAAATGCTTACATGTGTTTTTTGTCCTTTTGAACCTCTGCATTTGTAATTCTGATAGACATTGCCAACATATCCTCCGTAGTGAGTCTCATATCAGGCATTTCCACCACATATGTGCGAGTGCTGAGAATGAGCTGTTAAACATCAGGCCTCCTGCTAAGCTAACAAGCAAGAAACAGTATCACACTGCAGTCATGATTTGCTGTTCTCTAATTGTGAGGATAAGTATGTGTTTGCATGTTTATGGTACACTTATATTTTTCTGTGTTATACTTGCTCATGACCTTTGAGCATCTTTTTACTGAGCAATAAGATGAACAACATGATATTCATGTTTTTGTGTATGTGCTTTTACAGTTTAAGATATAAAACAAAACCAGGTTATGAGATGCTTTCTAAAATCGTCATTGTTCTTTATCATTGCATAGTGTTCCATTGAGTATATACACCATAGTTTACCTATCCATTCCTTTGTTAGGCATCTAGGTTGACTCCATCTTTTTGCTATTGTGTACTATGCTGTGATGAAAATTCGTGTGCATGTATCAGTTGGTGTGAATGGCCTTAATTCTGTAGAATATATTCCAAGCAGTGGAATTACTGAGTCAAATGGTATATCTAGATCCAGCTTTTAAAGGAAGCTCAGATTGCTTTCCAAGGAAGTTACACCATTTTGCAATCCCATGAACAGTGTAGGACAGTTCCAATTTCTCCACAGCCTCTCCAGCATTTGTTGTTTTGCACTTTTTGGATCATGGCTAACCTTGCTGGCATGAGATAGTATCTCATTGTAGTTTTGATTTGAATTTCTTTAATAGCTAATGATTGTGAGCATGTCTGCATATGTCTTTCGGCTGCCTGGATCTCCTCTTTAGTGAAGTGTCTGGTCGTCTCCTTTGCCCATCACTTAATTTAATGATTTATCTTTTTCTTGTTGATATTTTGTAGTACCTAACAGATTACGGAGATGAGATGTTGGCCTGACATATAGTTGCCAATTATTTTTTCTCATTCTGTAGGTGACTTTTTAATTCTATTAATAACATCTTCGGATGAGCAAAAGCATTTGATTCTTAATAGTTTTCATTTATCTATTTTCTCTTCTGTTGTTTGTGGTTTGTTTGACAGATTATGAAGTCTAAGTTGTGTATTAAAATTTCCATTGTTGTTCTTACTTTTTCTTGGAGAGCTTTATCGTTTTAGATTTGATATTTAGGTCTTTTATCCACTTTGAGTTGGTTTTTGTATAAGGTGTAAGATATGGGGCTTGTTTCAATTTTTTGTCAATAGATACCCAATTTTGCCAGCACCATTTGTTGAAGAGATTGTTTTTTCCCAATTTTAATGTCTTTGGCCCTTTGTCGAGTATCAGTTGTTCACAGGCAGGTGGTGTCATCTCTGGGATCTCAATTCTGTTCCATTGATCTATCTGTCTCTTTTTGTACCAGTACGTAGGCTGTTTCGACTACTGTGGGAGCGTAACAGTTTCTAAAGTTGAGTAGCGAGAGGCCTCCCAGTGTGTTCTTCTTCTTCAGTAATGCTTTACTTATCTGGAGCTTCTTCCCATTCCAAACAAAGTTGGTAATTTGTTTCTCCATCTCATTAAAAAAATGTCACTGGAATTTGTATTGGCATTGCATTATGTAAGTAGATTGCTTTAGGCAAAATAGACATTTTCACTATGTTAAATTTTCCTATCCATGAGCAGGGTAGGTTTCTCCATTTATCTAAGTCTCTCTTAGTTTCTTGTAGTAAGGACTTGTAGTTCTCTTTGTAAAGGTCTGTTATTTCTCTGGTTAGACCTATTCCTAGGTACTTTATCTTCTTAGGGGCTATAGTAAGTGGTGCTGATTTGGTGATTTCTTCATTAACAATTTTGTTGTTGGTATAAAGGAATCCTACTGATTTACCTATGTTTATCTTGTATCCTGAGACTTTGCTGAACTCTTCTATCAGTTTGAGTATTTATTTATGCATTTTCTAGGGCTCTCTGTGTATACAATCACACCATCTGCAAATAGGGAGATTTTTACTTCTTCTTTGCTGATGCCAATGCCCTTTATTTCACGGTCTTTTCTAATTGCTGCTAGAATTTCCAGTATGATATTGAAAAAGAGAGGTGAGAGTGGGTATCCTTATCTAGTTCCTGTTCTCATAGGAAACTGTTTCAGTCTCTTTCCATTTAGGATGATATAGGCAGTTGGATTTGTATAAATGGCCCTTATTGCATTGAGGAATTTGCCATCTATTCCTATTTTGCTGAGATTTTTTAGCATGAATGGGGGTGGGACTATATCAAATGCCTTTTCTGCATCAATAGACAAAACCAGGTGATTCTTGTCTTTTGTGTTATTTATGTAGTTGATTACATGAATTGTTTTTCTGATGTTGAACCAGCCTTGCATCCCTGGTATGAATCCAGCTTGACCATGATGGATTATTTTTTGGATATGTTGTTGTATTCTATTGGCAAGGATTTTCTTGAAGATTTTTGTATCTAGATTCCTAAGTGATATCGGTCTGTAGTCCTTTTTTTGGTTGGGTCTTTCCTTGGCTTTGGTACCAAGGTTATGGTGGCTTCATAGAATGAATTTGGGAGTATTCCATCCCTTTCTATACTGTGAAATGGCCTCAGTAGTATAGGAATCAATTCTTCTCTAAAAGCTTGGTAGAATTCTGAGGTGAAGCCATCTGGACCTGGGCTTTTGTTTGTTGGCAGTTTTTTGATGACTTTTTCAATCTTTTCCTTTGTAATCAGTTTATTAACTTGTTCTGCTTCACCTTGTGATCATTTTTGTAGGTGATGTGAATCAAGGAATTTGTCCATTTCCTCTAGGTAATCAGATTTGTTAGAGTACAGTCTTTCATAGTATGGTGTTATGATATTTTTTATTTCTGTTGGATCTGTTGTGACAACTCCCCTCTCATTTCTAATTTAGGTTATTTGTTTCCTTTCCTGTTTTTCTTTAGTAAGTTTAGCCAATGGTTTGTCAATTTGGTTGATCTTTTCGAAAAATCAGCTTTTGGTCTTTTCAATTTTTTCAGTTGTTCTTCTATTCTCTAATTCATTTAGTTCTCCTCTAATCTTTAGGATCTGTTTTCTTGTGGTGCCTGATGGGTTCCTCTGTTGATCTCTCTCTTCTTGTTCAAGCTATAGGGTTAGTTATTTGGTTTGGTTTCTTTCCTCCTTCCAGACGTGTGCATTTATGGAGATAAACTGACCTCTGTGCACGCTTTGGCTGTATCCCACAGGTTCTGGTAGGAAGTGTTTTCATTCTCATCAGAATCCATAAATTTCTTTATTTCATCCTTGATTTCTTCTATAACCTATGACTTCTTGAGCAACATGTTGTTCAGTTTCCATGAGTTCCACTTTCTATATGTTTTTTATGCTGTTGACATTGACTTTTATGGCTTTATGATCTGAGAAAATGCTTTGCATTAATTCATGGTATGGATTTTGTTAAGAATTGCATTATGTCCTAACACATGGTCTATTCTGGAGAACGTTCCATGTGCACTGGAGAAGAAGGTGTAGTTGTCCGCTGATGGGTAGAAAGTTCTGTATATATCGATGAGGTTTAGTTGGTTAATTGTGGCAATAAGGTCTTCTGTATCTTTACTGAGCTTTTTTCTAGATGATCTGTCCAGTATTGAGAGTAGAGTGTTGAAGTGTCCCACTGTTATTGTGGTGTATCTAACTCTTTTTTGAGTGTGGTCAGTGTTTCTTTGACGTATTTAGGTGCTCTGATATTAGGTGCATAATATTTAATATTGTTAAGTCCAGTCTGTGTATTGAAACTTTTAGCAATAAATAGAGTCCACCCCTGTCCACGATGGTGGATGTTACACTAAAATCTATTTTATCTGAGATTAGAATTGCTACACCTGCTCTTCTTTGTTCATTATTGGCTTTGTATATATTCTTCCATCCTTTAATTTTCAGTGTGTTCATATCTTTAAGTCTAAGGTGAGTTTCTTGTAGGCAACATATAGATAGGTCATGTCTTTTGATCCAAGATGCCACTCTCTGTCTCTTTACTGGAGTGTTCAGTGCATTCATATTCAAGTAATTATTGATAGGTATGAGCTCAGTGCTTCCATTGTGATGTGTTTATTTTTGTGTTGATGTTTTCTCTGTTGTTCTTATTAATCTTTGCTGGGACATTTTTCTTTGTGAGTTGATTTTTCACCTTTTGCAGGGTTGGTTTTTTTGTTGTTGAGACTCATGTATTATGTTTCTTGATATAGTATGTTGCATCTTTATTGTGCTTTATGGCTGCCCCACGATCCCGCTTACTAAACTATATATAAACCCGGTCTTAATTACTACCACTTTTGTCAACTTCCTCTCCATCTGGAAGGAGTACAACGACTGTAGTACATCTCTGTTTATAATATGATGACATCATTGTTTTCATGATATGATCACTGGATCATTTCTTTCACTAATATAGCTTTGATTGAGTTTAGCGCCTTCTCTAACCAAGTAGGATTCTGGATAATTTGTATTTCTACAACATAAAGGTAGTGGTTTTGTTCTTCTAAGCCAAAGCCAAGAGATTCTTTCAATATTTCTTGTAGCTTTGGTTTGTTTTTCACAAAGTCTCTGAGTTTCTGTTTATCTGAAAATGTCTTAATTTCATTTTCATATTTGAAAGATAGTTTTTCAGGATATATAATACTTGGCTGGAAGTTCTTCTCCTTCAAGGCTTTGAATGTGTCATGCCACTGTCCCCATGCCAGCACTGTTTCTGCTGAGAAATCAGATGAAGGCCTACAGGATCTCTCTCTGAATGTAAGCTTTGCTTTGAGTCTTGTTGCCTTTAAGAGTTTCTGCTTATGTTTCATTTTGTTGAGCTTGATTATAGCTTGTCTTGGAGTCTTTCTTTTGAGATCTATATTGAGTGGTGTTTGGTATGTATCTTTGATATCTATGTTGTCATAATTTCTGGGAAGTTTTCTGTCAGCATCTCAGCAACAACACTCTGTGTTCTGAGGTGTCTCACCCTGTTCAGGAACTCCAATTAATGGTGATTGTTCCTCTTAATAGAGCCACACATGCTTCTTAATGCTTCTTCGTCTTTCTTGTTTCTTTTTTTTCTGATTTCTCTTCATAGACGCTGGAGTCGATAGCTCTGTCATACAAATCAGAATGTCTGTTTTCCATTTGTTCCATTCTGTTTTCTTGGCTTAGAATTGAAGTTTCTATGTCTTTGATTTTGTTCTTGATATGTTGCATTTCAGAGTGCTGGTGTTCTACCAGATTAAAGAGCTTGTTTAATTTTTCATTTTGCTCTGCTGCATTTTGTATAAGGTCTAGGAGGGCTCTCTGTGTAATCCTTTTGTATTGACCTTCTGATAGTTTGAGAAAAGCTTCTTTGTCTGGGAAGTTCTGAGGTGGTTTCCTTGTGGGGCCTTTTGGTGCCATGGATGATGTGCTGGCCACAATTTTCTCCAGAGTGCGTTGCTTTGGGTGCTTCATGTCAGTCGACAGAGTCTGGAAGAGATGCTGTGAGGATGGACCACAGCTGTTTCTCTAGGCTGTCCTAAAATGAGAAGTAAAAAGTATCTGACAACTTCCAAAGTCTGTCAGGTTTTCAGATGTATAGGTCCCGCTTCCCAGCTGGCAAAGTATACACATCTATATCAAACTCCAGATGTCATAAACTAGCTCAAAATACAGAACGGCTACTGCCCTGCTAGCTACTGTTGTCAAGTCTCAGTTGTAGGTGATACTGTGCAGAATTCTGCTTTCCTGCCAGAAAAATGCTCTTTTCTGGGCAGACACTGCCTCCAAGCCCAGGGGAGGGCTCCCAGCCCATGGGAGCCCAGCTGAGGCTTCCATATGGGTATACCCTCCTCCCAGTGGAACAAGATGGCGTACTGCACATGCTTGCCACCCGCCTGGGACCAAGCTACTGGTGGGAAGAGAGGCCAAAAGTACCGAGATGCCCAGAGTCCACAGCTTCTCTTGCCAGGCCCCAGCCTCAGGTGACACTGTGCAAAACATCACCTCTCTGCCAGAACAGTACTCTCCCCCTCGCAGGTGCCGCCTCCTGGCCTAGGAACCAAGTCCAGCTGGCCCCTCTGTCTGGGCATCTCCATCTCCCAGTGGATCAAGATGGTATCCTTCACAAGCTCGCCACTGCATCTGTACAGCTACCACATGATGGAGGTAGAAAGATAGGCCAAAAGAGCCAAGATGCACAGAGTCCAAAGCCAGGCTCTCAGAACACAGCAATTGTGCTTGCCGATCCCATCAGCAGTGCATCCAAGACCAGCAGCTAGTCAAGTCCCAGCTCCACCCATGGGCCATTACAGAGAAAAAAAAATCAAAATGGTGAGTTACCTTGCTCCATGCAAGCCTGCACTCACCGAGTGTGGGGTCAGCGAAAGTGAGGAGGTTTTGCATTCAGTGATATGAAGTCCAAATTAATAGCCCTATGCTGTGTCCTAGGGCTCACTAGGTATCCAGATGCTCCATTTAATTATCATTTCAGGTCTTTGTTTCCAGAAGCATTTAGGAAGACTTGTGTTTAGTCTGCCATCTTGACTCTGTCCCTCAAGAATTTTTAAAGTTTTATACAATGCAGACTTTCTGGAGCTTAATGAGTAGATGAATCCCTGAAACTATTATCCTGAGATAATCTTTAAATTTCAAATAAAAAACATCTCCTGCAATCTTAAAATTAAACAATAGTTTAGCTTAACTAGTAAAAAAAATGGTACATTTTGTGCATTGCTGTCTTTAAGAACTATCTATATGGAATCAAACTGACAACATCAGTTTGAAAGGTTACATAGGAATCTTAACGGGCAGTGAGTTAACATTAATGAGGGAGGAATAACTCAAAAAATAAGGGTAAGAATAATAGCATAAATCAAAGAATATAGTCTGCCACTAAATTGTATACCTAGAAACTATTGAATTGTTCTATATTTCACTGCATATATTCTCAATAACAACAAAATAAATTTTAGAAAAAAGAAAGATTCTATAGAAGAATCCTGATTAAAAAGTGGAAAGATGAAACAGAATTTCAAATTCCCATGGACTACAGACTCCCTGAAGCCATGAAAGTGGGAAGAACCTGTAATCTTTAAACTTGAAATCAAAAATATCACACAAAGTTTTCCTAAAGCTAAACAATACTTTAGCTGAACTAGAGAAAAAAGTTCTGCCTTGAGCATTGTACTTTTTTAAGAACTATCTATATGGGATCAAACTGATAACTCCAACTTAAAAGACTAGATGAGAAATTCAGAAACTGGTGAGTTTATGTCAACAAGGCAGGAACAGTTTAGAAAAGGAGGGTGAGAATGGTTGCACAACTTGAAGAATATAATGAGTCACTGAACTGTACAACATAAATTATTGAACTGGTGTATGCTCTGCTGTGTATATTCACAGCAACAAAATAAAATAAAATGAGGATTGACAAATTAAGTTTGTCAACTTACCCTAGAAAAAAGGGCTACAATACCTCACTGCTGAATATCACTTAGTCCCCTTTGAAGTATTCCCCTTGGGATGTTATGCACTGATGCCAGTGCCCAGTCCACCATTCAAAGCAATTCTGAAGCTCTTTCTCTGGCATGGAAATCCAGCTAACTGTTGTCGTAGTACCCTTGACGTCTTGAATGTCATCAAAATGTCTTCATTTCAATATTTTCTTTATCTTTGGGTAAAGGAAAAAGTCATTGGGGGCCAGATCAGGTGAGTAGGTAGGGTGTTCCAATACAATTACTTGTTTGGTGGCTAAAAACTCCCTCACAGACAACTATACAATAAAGTTCACTAACTCACTACCATATGCAATGGCCATTCCAGAAAGAGTTCCAAAATCGCTTTGAAGGGTGGACTAGGTGCTGGCACTGGTGCATAGCTTCCCAAGGGGAGTACTTCAAAGGTGACTGTAGTGATATTCAGCAGTGAAGTATGTAGGATTTAGAATAATTAAGTTCACAAACTTGTTGGACCCCGTACGTACATATATACATATGTATGCATGCGTACATATAGAGAGAAATAAAGAGAGACAGACAGACAGAAAAAGTTCAGAAATTTTTTAAAACCTCCCAAATAAATCTCTAAAACTATGCTTGTTCCTTTGACTCCAGTCCAATCAAATCTCTGTTTTCAGAGCTTATGGTCTGGGGAGTAGGAAGGTGAATATTACCACTGAGAGGCCCTCTGCTAGGCAGAGAAATGTCTCAGTCCAGTGAAGCATAGGCAGGGAGGCTTCCGGAAGTGACTACTGGCAGAAACCAAAAGGTAAGTAAAGTATAGGTAGGGAAACGGTAGAGAGGGAGAGGTGGTATGGGAAGAGAGAAAAACAGAAAAACCACATAGACGGAGCAACCCAACTCTTTCTCCACTTCATGCTGAAGGAAGGGCCCAGCCCTTGACCACCACGTGTTACCACCCATGTGTGGGTGACCTCTCCTATTCTGAGAAAAATGAATCTTAGAACAGAAGGAGAACTTCCTTGCTCCACTGAAGCATTCTTGTTCTCAGATTGTTTACAATCACCACAGAGGGACCTGCCCAGGACAGCTTCACTGACACATGCCTGACTGCCTTGCCCACCTCAGCCTTCAGGATAGGCAGTGGGCAATCCTCAAGCCTCTCTCAGGTGGATGGAGACATCACAGCTGTTCCAGATATGGTCAGAGAAGCTTGTGTCTGGGGAAAGGAAAAGCTGGGACACCTTGGCCACCTCCCTTCTCTGTAGACCCTATAATTACGGCCAGTTATAAACTTAGTAAGGAGCCTTGACTGGAAATGCTGGTGGTGCAGTGATTAAGTGCTACGGCAGCTAACTGAAAGGTCAGCAGTTTGATAATCTACCAGGCACTTCTTAGAAACCCTATGTGGCAGTTCTACTCTGTCCCATAGGGTCACTATGAGTTGAAATTGACAGAAATAGGCTTTTTTTTTAATTTTGACTAAGTGAAAGCGTACAATCCATATCAATTTTTGCATACCCACCTATCTGCAGCTCCTTTTGCTCTCCTTGCCTGGTGACAGGACACCATTCCTTTTCATTCTATAATTGTCATATCCTCTTATAAGTCTCTTGTCCCCTCCTCTCCATCCTCTTCTGTCCCATCTAGAAAGAGACTAGTAGGACAGCATCCTATAAATGCATAGAACCATAAGGTATATATACCACGTGGTCACATTGTGTCTCCGAGTCCAGCCCATTTTCGTCTGAAAAGTTGACCTCAGTAGTGTTTTCTGGTCAGGGGCTGCAGCAGGTCTAAAGGCCGTGCTCTCAGGGGATTCCAATGAGCTTCTATTTTTATTTTTTTAAGGATCCCTGCAGTGCAGTAGTTAAGCACTTTACTGTTAACCGAAAGGTCAGTGGTTTGAACTCACCAGCTGCTCTATGGGAGCAGATGTGACAATCTGCTCCCGTAAAGATTACAGCATTGGAAACCATGTGGGGCAGTTCTACTTTGTCTTCTAGGGTCACTATGAGTTGACATTGACTTTATGGTAACAGGTATAAACCTGTTTTTCTTAATTAGCAGCCTTAATGCCTAATGCAGGCCATTAACAGGCAGTGGGTACACATCTTTAGTTGTAATTAGTAATGTCACTAGTGTAATCTGTAATCAATACCTGGTAATTACTCCTTGGGTTTATATTTAGTCCTTGGGGGTTAGAGATTCAGAGGGATGGAGCATCAGTCTGCAGACATGCCAGTTGGCAACTGTGGTCATAGACAGCCCAGCCCACTGGGCCTCCTCAGGAATGTCAGGTCCACCAGTCCTCAGACAGGAGCTCTGGCCACCCAGAAGGCCCAAGGTTCAGTTCTCAGTGAGGCCAGTGAGACCAGGAACCTGCAGAGGAAAAGGCTTCTTTACAGAGGAAGCTGTAGTTGTGTTGCCTCTTAGGTCCATTTCAGACTTCAACTCTTACTCCAGAGCAAGAGGGACTGCTTCAGAAACAAGAGCAAAGGGTGATTCTAGACCACGAGGCAGATCCCCCTAAATACTCCAAATGTCACATCCTCCCTTATAGGAGAAATCTGTGGCAGATAGTGAGGACATTCAATTAAAGATGGTGAAACATCACAGCCTTCTCGTTATTCTGCATGTCTCCCCAGCCTTGTATCTCAGATTTGAATGCACCCATGATCTTGGCTTTGCGTTTGCTGGGAAAGTCTCTGTTTGAGCCCAGGGCAGTCAGAGGAAGACAAGGGTGCTTCCAAGGCTGATGTAATAACGGTGTCTTAAGGTTGGGTACAAGGGGCAGGAGAGGAGCTTGTCCAAGACTCTCCTATGAATGGGCTCTCATCTGACTGTAATTGAAATTAATATTGAGGCTCTGCTTCCAGGAACTTCCCCAGCAGGCAAAATCAGGCTGCAGAGGTCTGGCTGGAATGCTCTCAGAGTCAGTCATAAATCTTTCCCCAAAGTGGTGATGCGCAAGCTGATTGCCCAAGAGGCACACTGCTTACCCTGTCACTCTGTATCTTTGCAGTCTCCCACTCACTGGGAACGGAGCCAGGGAGAGGTAGATGGGAGTTGGCAAAGTCACTGTGAAGGAAAACACTTTAATTGATTTATTTATGAGCCGCTCAGAAAACTGAGATCTGCTTCTTCTTCAGCTGGTCGAAGGAAATGAGTGACATTTTCTCTCTCCCACTCTCTGCTGCGCCATTTTGTTCCAGTCCATCTACGCCATCAAAGCTCAGAATATCATGGGGGCTTGTTTAGGGTTCTTTTTGTTTGTTTGTTTGTTTTTAACCAGGGGATAAATGATATCTGGAGAGAGGGATAAATCCTCACCCTTAGGCTCACCATTTCATACATCCCAGAGGGAACTTTAAGTAGAAATGTTCCGTACACTTGTGGAACACTGACTACCCGACCAGGCTGTGAGACCTTCTGTTACTCACTTTACCCTCAAAGGCTCTGTCCAGAGAGACTCTGTCATCCCTCTCTCACAAAAAAAAAAAAAAAAGAAAGTTAGGCAGCATTGCTGTCAGTGGGCCCCAGGATTTCGGTCAGAAATCTAGACCCCTTCCTGTGCTCATTCATCGGGCCCAGCACATGCCCGGTATCATGGCCTTCCAAGTTCAGGTAGCAGAGTTGAGGCCTCTCAGGGTTTGGCTGAGGCAGATGCAGGAACAAGGATGGGAAGAAGAAGCTGCTTCGGAAGACAGCAGAAGGTACATCAACAGATTGGTGGTCAAGTAGAAGAAGGAGAAAAAAATAAAGAAGAACAAAAGGTGACTCAGGGCTCCTCCCCAGGGAGATCTGCGAGGGGAGGGGGAGCTATTGGGGTAGCAACAAGGCCGGCCAGACTGAGGGGACCTGAGGTCTCCGAGTCTAAGGGGAGAAACTCCGTTAGCTTTTTCTCCTTATTGTTTTTGCTAAGAAATCTCTGTGGGGATCACCCAGGAGGGAAGTCAGTGATTTTAAATGTACAAAAGGGTCCTGGGGGAGAACTCTGGAGTGAGAGGTCTGCCGTCATCCTGAACAGTCTGACTTGCAGCCTGCACCACCCTCCCCTTTGCTCAGTTCAAGATGGTGGGAACAACTCCTGAAGGCACTCTGTGACTTAGGGAAGCCTTCCTTCTCTGGGCCAGGACACTGGGGACCCATGCTGGGTTGCAGCCACATTCACCCCAGCCGTGTGCTGTCATTCAGGTATTACCTGTAGCTGCCTAAACTGCTCTAAGAGTGGGGCCTATGGGTTCCTGATTAAGCGGATTCCCTTGATTTGTTGACTCAGGCAACCAGAGAACAAAGCTAGTGCAAGAAGCCCTGTACCTTGTTCAGGTGGGGAGAGAGCAAGGAGCACCTTCCTTGGAGAACCCGCAAGGTGAGGCTGATGGGGCTCCCCGCAGGAGACAGAGCAGCTGGTCAGAACGAGCAATTGTGCAGGTCCATGGACTCAGTCTGGCCAGTGCTTCCAGCTGTTCCAGCAGACCTTCTTGATGACCACTGTTCTGATTTGCATCGCCCCTTCCATGGAGACCCAGCTGCTTCTCACTCACTGGTTCACTGGCACAAAGGGAGAGGCTCAGCCTTTAATATCAGCCCAGCTAATTAACTGTATAATTAGTTAGAAGCCACATGTTGCTATTTGGATTAATTTGGTCTAAAAATATTTTCTTAGGAAAAACACAACACAACCTAAATTTATCCCCTCTGTGATTACCAGGGAAGCCTCTTGTTCCTGCATTCTGGGAAGCCTGAGAGGAGAGACAGAAGGCAGAGGCACAGGGCCATCTGGCAGGTGGGCAAGGGTGGCACAGCCTCTAGCCTAGAAGGCCTGAGACCGGCCATAACCCCTAGAGCTGATATCGCTTTAGACAGCCAAATAGTTGGGAACTGGGCTGCCCAGTCATTCCTTCCAGGATGGTAGAATGGGGCCATGGTTCTGACTCATTCTAGACAGCCTCATGATTTCCCATTACCAATCTTGAACTTTGTCCTCCAGTCACTGGAATCAGATGCTGAGACAGATTCTAGTATAGGCAATGCGATCTTGGACTTGGGTCACTAAGTGTTCCAGCCCATGATGGCTGGTGCCCCTCGCAAACTTAAGTGTCCACTGACCTTTGAATATATGAATGGAGGGAACCAGAAAGCCCACCCCTGAAGCTCAGAACATCCCAGGCATCACAGCATAGTACAGCACTGAGCCATAGCATGTGCTATCGTTTCTGACCTCATCCAATTCTTCCTCTATATAACTCATGGAATCACACAAAATATGTCCATTTTACAGATGGCAAAACCAAGAAAGTAGTGTTTCAATATGAAGCGAGGATGTTCATTATCCATTACACAGAATCTGATTTACAGTGAAACAAGGATATTTGGAGAAAGTATAGGCTTTAGACACTCCACAAGTGTGTCTGTTTGTCATACCGTGTGGGCACGCATGCTGCTGTGATGCTGGAAGCTTATGCCATCAATGTGAGATACCAGCAGGGCCACCCTTGGCAGACAGGTTTCAGCTGTGCTTCCACACTAAGAAGGACCTGGAATTTTACTTCTGAAAAGAATTATCCAGTGAAAACCTTATAAATAGCAGGGGAACATTGTCAGAGATAGTGCTGGAAGATGAGCATCCCCTCCCCCCAGGTTGGAAGGCACTCAAAAGACCACCAGGGAAGAGTTGCTTCCTCAAAGTAGATGGAGTCAGCCTTTTGGGACCTTCATTTGCTGATGTGGCACAACTCAAAATGAGGAGAAACAGCTACAAATGCCCATTAATAATCAGAACCTTGAATGTATGAAGCATGAATCTAGGAAAATTGGAAATTGTTTAAAGTGAAGTGGAATGCATAAACATCAGTGTCCTAGGCATTAATGATCTGAAATGGACTGCTTTTGCCATTTTAATTTGACAATCATATGGTCCACTATCCTGGAAATGACAACTTGAAGAGGAATGTCATTGTATTCCTCATCAAAAAGAATATTTCAAGATTTATCTAGGAAAAAAATTCTGTCTGTGATAGGATAATATCCATACGCCTACAAGGACCAGCAAGGAATATGACTATTATTCAAATTTAGACACCAAACACTAAGGCCAAAGGTGAAGAAATTGGTGCTTTTTACTAACTTCTGCAGTCTAAAACTGGTTTAATGTGCAATCAGGTTGCAATGATAATTACTGGTAATCAGAAAGTGAAAGTTGGAAACAAAGAAGCAGGATCGTTGTTCAAAAACATGGCCTGGGAGATAGAAATGACACCAGAGATAGCATGATTAAATTTTGCAAGACCAAGACCACTAACTTCTTCATGTCGTCAACATAAACAGCAAATATACACATGGACCTGATCAACTGCAATACACAGGAATCAAATTGACTACATCCATGGGGAGTGACAATGGAAAAGTTCAATATCGTTTATCAGAACAGGCTAGGGGCCAACTGCAGAATAGATCATCAATAGCAAATATACAAGTTGAAGCTGAAGCTGAAGAGAATTAGAACAAGTCCACAAGAGCAAAAGTTTGACCCTGAGTATCTCCCACTTGAATTTAGAAATCATCTCAAGAACAGATTTGAAGTGTTGAACATTAATGACCAAAGACCAGAATGATATCAAAGACGTCATACATAAAGAAAGAAAGAAGTCATTAAAAAGACAAGAAAGGAAGAAAAGACCAAAACTGATATCAGAGGAGACTCTGAAACTTGCTCTTGAACATTGAAGAGCTAAAGCAAAAGGAAGAAATGATGAAGCAGAAGACCTTAACAGAAGATTTCAAAGGGTGGCTCAAGAAGACAAAGTATAATGACATATGCAAAGAGCTGGAGATAACACCAAAAGGGAAGAACAGACTTGGCATTTCTCAAGCTGAAAGAACTTAAGAAAACATTCAGGTCTCAAACTGCAATAGTGAAAGATTCTACGGAGAAACACACAGTCATTATACTGTCTTAGGCTGGGATTTCTAGGGAAGCAAAGTCAGTAACATGTGTACGTACAAGGAAAGATTTATTAAAAAGGAAACAGTTCATGCAATTGTAGAAGCCAAATTTCCCAAGTACTGGCATGAGACTCACGTGGCCATGGAGCTGGTTAACCCAACGTCAGCAGGTCAGAGACCAGAGTTCTGTGTAGGTGGGAAGATCCCAAGCTGGTGGGCAAGACTGTGAGGCCTCTGTGCTGACTTAGGGAGCTGCAGGAGCTGGTGAACCCAGGATTGGCAGGCCAGGGAACAGGACATGCACTTGCTGGCTGTAAGGGATGATGAATTCAATAGTTGCTGCTTCAGGTCCAGGAATCAGACACAAAAAGAGAAGAGATCAGGAGCTGCTGGCAACATGACCAGATAGGAAGTAGGTGGTGGAAGATGGAGAGATGAGAGCTGAGGGGTGTGAAGCCACCACAGGCCCCATTCCAGCCACTTGATACTGCAGTCAAACATGGAGAATAATTGTTCAGCCAAACTGAACAATTTTAACGACCACATATACCAAAAAGAACTGATGGACATTCAACCATTTCAAGAGGTAGCATATGATCAGGAACTGATGATACTGAAAGAAGTCCAAGTTGCACTGAAGGCATTGACAAAAAAAAAAAAATTGGATCAATAGGCAACATCATGATAAATGGAGAAAAGATTGAAATTGTTAAGGTTTTCATTTTACTTGTATTCACAATAAACACCCATGGAAGCAGCTGTTACAAAATCAAAAGATGCCACAAAACCATCTTAGACTGGGTAAAAGACCTAAATATCAAACCTAAAAGGATAAAGATCATCCTAGAAAAAATAGGATCAACAATGGAAGTTTTAATATGCAACTTAGACAGACTTCAAAATCTGGCAGACAAAGCATGATCAACAGAACAGAAAACAGATCAATGGGAACTACTAAGAATCAAACACTTTTGCTCATCCAAAGACTTTACTGAAAGAATTAAAAGACCACCTACAGAATGGGAAAAAATATTTGGCAACTAGATGTCAGACTGATGTCTGATCTCCGCAATCTACAAGGTACTGCAAAATATAAACAAGAAAAGGATAAATAACCCAAGTAAGTGTTGGGCAAAGGAGATGGACAGTTAAGGTTTTTGCCAGTGCCTTCAGTGCAACTTGGACTTCTTCCTTCAGTACATCAGTTCCTGATCATGTGCTGCCTCTTGAAATTGTTGAATGTCCACCAGTTCTTTTGGTATATGTGGTGGTTAAAACTGTGCCAACTTGGCTGGACAATGATTCTCCAAAAAGGATATCCAGGCAGCCAAAAGACACATGTGGAAATGTGATGATCACTAGCTATTAAATAAATCCAGATCAAAACAATGATGAGATACTATCCCACCCCAACAAGTTTGGCCATGATCCAAAAAACACAAAACAACAAATGCTGGAGAGACTGTGGAGAAATTGAAACTCTCCTACACTGCTGGTGGGATTGTAAGATGGTACAACCTCTTTAGAAAGCAAGCTGACACTTCCTTAAAAAGCTGGAAATAGATATACCATTTGACCCAGTAATCCTACTGCTTGGAATATATCCTACAGAATCAAGGGCAGTCACACAAACAGATACATGCATACAAATGTTTATTGCAGCACAGTCCACAGTAGCAAAAAGATGGAATCAATTCAGATGCCCAACAACAGATGAATGGATAAACTATTGTATATATATTCAACGTTCAGCTGCTATTCATAACGTTTTCCCTGGATAATTTCTTTCAGAAGTAAACTGCTGGATACTTCTTCCTAGTCTGTCTTAGACTGGAACTTGTCTACCATGGGTGACCCTGCTGGAATCTAACTGCCAGTGGCATAGCCACCTGCATCACAGCAACAAGCAAGCCTTCACTGACAGACAAGCAGGGGCTGCTCACTCCTTTCTTATGTATAAGTCAGTATTGACTCAACAGAACCTAACAACAACAACATATATACTGAATGGAACATTATGCAATGGTAAAGAACAATGATGATTTTAGGAAGCATCTCATAACCTGGTTTCAATTGGAAGACATTATGTCGAGTGAAGTTAGTCAGCAGCACAAGGTCAAATATTGTATGAGACCTCTACTATAAGGACTTAAAAACAGATTCATGTGCAGAAGAAAAGACTCTTTGATAGCTACAAGGGAGGGGAGGGAGAGGGTAGGTTAGACAGCTGACAGAAATTTTCCAGCATACATTAGAAGATCAATTTACTGGACTTCAACATAACTTGAAAACTCTTCCAATCTTAACCCACTATTGCAAGGACAGAGTAGCAGGGGCAGGGGTCCAGGAACCATGCTCTCAGGGAACACAGAGGCCAATTGGCATAACTCACCTATTGTTAAGAGAGTCTTCTGCACCCTACATTGTTGAGTGGCATCTGGGGTCTTGAAAGCTAGCCAGCTGCCAGCTGAGGCACACCAAACGGTCCAAACTCAGCTGGATCAGATGGTCACCAAGAACAACAACAACACGGGGGAAAGAGAACCCAGAATATAGAAAGACCCTCATAAATGTGTGACTACATCAACACATGACACAAGAACCAGATGGTGACCAGCTACCAGCAGTGACAGCTGTGATGGGGCTTACAATGTTGAATCCCAGTGGCAACACAAGAAAAAAAAGGGGTGCACTCTGAGGACTCCACCAGAAGACTGCAATTGATGGTCTGAAGGCCTGGGGGGCTCCCTTGGGATCAAGGCCCCTAGACCTGATGCTGCCCCTGAGAAAGAAACCAAAAGATGCATCATATAGGGCAAATGTGCCACAGAAAATCGCTGTAAATTGTTGAAAAACAAAGCTGTCACCCTGAAGACTAAGGTGCGCCTGACTCAAGATATGGTGTTTTCAACTGCTTCATGTGTGTGCAAAATCTCACAATGTGGAATTGATGCCTTTAAATCGTAGTGTTGGCAAAGAATATCCAATATTCCATAGACCACCAAAAAAATTAACAAATTTGTCTTGGAAGAAGTACTATCAGAATGCTTCTTGGAAACAAGGATGGTGAGACTACATCTTACATACTATGGACATGTTGTTACGAGGGATCAATTCCTGGAGAAGGAGACCATACTTGTTAAAATACAGGGACATCAAAAGAGAGGAAGACCCTCAATGAGATGAACTTACACAGTGACTGAAACAAGAGACTCAAACATAACAACCATTGTGGGCTTGGCCAAGGACTGAGCACTGTTTTGTTCTATAGTACACAGGAACACTGTAAGTTAGAATCGACTGGACAGCACATAACAACAGGCTTTAGAAAGAGATTTCAGAGTGATTTCCTCTCCTTGGCAGCAGAGGTACGGCAGTTTGAGTTGAATTTGGCTGCAAGCAACATAACATACAGTAAATAGCTTAAACCAGGGGTTGACAAACTGTCTCTAAGGGCTCAGATAATAAGTATTTTCAACTTTGTGGCCCACAGAGTGTCTGCTACAACTACTCAACTCTTTCATTGTAGTGCAAAAGCAATCATAGACAGTGCATAATCAAATTGACATGGTTGTGTTCTAATAAAATTTTATTTGACAAAATAGGTGATGGGCCAAATTTGGCCCATGGGCCATAATTTGCCAGACTTCAACTTCAACTCACAGGAAAAGGGGAGATCAGTTGCTCCAGAGTTGTGGCAGTTCTATCATGTCTTCACAACTCCTTCACTTTTCCTTCCTGATTTCAGAGATGGCTGTTGGGACTCTAAGCATCACACCTATCAACAAGGGGTCAAGATTACACCAGTAAAATGCCTTTTTCTACTCTCCCTTTTATCAGAATGCAGAAGTCCCACTGCCAATGGCTTCCCTTTATCTTGACTAGAACTGTGCCGTAAGACTGGAAGATGGTCTGGAAAAACCAGCATGTGACAAAGGAGAATTCAATCAGAATGTTCCTTGGAAGCAAGGATGGTGAGACTACATTTTACACACTTCGGACATGTTGTCAAGAGAGATCAATTTCTGGAGAAGGAGATCATGATTATTAAAATACAGGGGCATCAAAAGAGAAGACCCTCAATGAGATGAATTGACACAGTGACTACAACAAGATACTCAAGCCAGGTGTCTTTTTCTACAAAAGGCATACAATCGTAATTTTATCATCTGTAGTTGTGTTCATTCTGACCATGGGTATAAGTGGAGACTGGAAGTTGGGTAGGAAGTCAACAATGCTAGCCACAGAATGGGACTTCATTCTTGTGATCTGGGGAAAGGTGAGATCTGAGGGTGAAGAAGGGCCAAGACTCTGCTCCCCAACCCAGAAGCCTAGTTCCACACCTTCTTTGATGGGTTTCAAATTAGCATTTCCTAGTGAAATGTATAGAAACCCTGATGATGTAGTGGCTAAGAGTTCAGTTGCTAACCGAAAGGTCAGCAGTTCAAATCCAGCAGGTGCACATGGGAAACCCTATGGGGCAGTTCTATCCTACAGAGTCACTATGAGTCAGAACTGACTTCACGAAATGAGTTTTTCTTATTTTGGTGATACGTATCTTCAGCTGACGTAGGGGATCCTCTAACCTGCTCCTATGTTGAACACTTCAATCTAGCTACAATATTTCTATCAAGCATACAGTCTTTGCTTGATCCCTGTATAAAAGGATCTTACCACATCCCAGACCACCTGTTCTTTCTTGAGCTTCTCTGACTGAGATGATATTCTTTTTATGATGAACTAAGTCTGTGGCTTCTAGTCATTGATTTTTAGCTATCTTTCTGTACATTTTTTGAAACATCCTGTGGCAATGAGTTTTTTTGTCTCCAAAGGGTAGGCAAAAACAGAAAACATATGTGAAAAATTTTCAGACTGGATGAAAACCATGGGCCTCTACATTATATGAGGTCTGACAAGTACATGAACTTAATTGTTCTAAATGCTATATACCTCACTGTTAAATATCACTGTGGTTACCTTTGAAGTACTCCCCTCGGGAAACTATGTACAGATGCCAGAACCTAGTCCACCCTTCAAAGCAATTTTGGAATTCTCTGGAATGGCCATTGCACGTGGTAGCATGGTGACAAGTTAGTGAACTTAATTGTATAGTTGTCAGAGAGGGAATTTCTAGCCAGTAGACAAATAACTGTTGGAACACTCTCCCTACTCATCTGATCTGGGCCCCAGTGATCTTTTTTTTTTTTTTTTTACCTGAAGATAAAGGAACTATTGAAAGGGAGACATTTTGATGACATTCAGGATATCAAGGGTAATACAATGATAGCCATGATGACCATTGCAGAAAAAGAGTTCCAAAATTGTTTTGAAGGGTGGACTAGGTGCTAGCATTGGTGTTAGCTTCCCAAGGGGAGAACTCTGAAGGTGACCACAGTGATATTTAGCAATGAGGTATGCAGCACTTTTTCTAGGATGAGTTTGCAAGCTTAATTGGCAGTTCGGTAGATCTGAAGCTTAAGTTCCTACCTAGAGGGATTTTCACATACCTTTTCCCATTATGTACTGGTCTGTGTCTCATTTATGCCATTCTCAGAATATGACTAAACATGTGTCAAGTACTTGGGTTCATTACTAATTTGGATTTGGTTCTCACTTTGTACTCTATATATTTAGCTTGCATGCTTGCTCATGTTTCCTCAGTATTTTTCCCCTCTCATTTCAGTGAGTTTCTCTTTGAAGTTACATCCTAATATTCTTTTTTAAAGCAAGATAAAATTCATCATTTTAAGTGTTTTAAAGTGTATAATTCAGTGATTTTGCTGAATTCATGATGTATATTCATAATATTATGAAACCATCACAACTATCTAATTTCAAAACTTTTTCATCACCACTAAAAGAAACTTCATATCCATTAAATACCATCGATCATTATTCCTTCTCCTCCTTCTCTCCTTCCTTCTGATGTCCCAACCTCTGGAAATCACAAATCCGCTTTCTGTCTCTCTGTTGGTCATCTAGTGCCACTGTAACAGAAATGCCATTAGCGGATGGCTTTAACAAAGAAATACTTATTCTCTCACAGTCTAGTAGGCTACAAGTCAAAATTCAGGGCATCACCTCCAGGAAGAGGTTTTCTCTTTGTCAGCTCTGGAGGAAAGTTCTTTTCATCAAGCTTCTGTGTTCAGGAACCCCAGCTCCAAAGAACGTGTTCTGTTTCCAGTGCTTCTTTACTTGGTGGTATGAGATCTCTGCTTCTGTTTACTTTACTTTTCTTTATCTCTTCAGGATAAAAGGTGGTACAGGCCACATTGCAGGGAACCTCTCTTTACATTGGATCAGGGATGTGACCTGAGCAAGAGTGTTACATCCCACCCTAATCCTCTTTAACCAAAGGCAGAGATTATGATTTATAAGAAAATCACAAAATGGAGCCACACAATACTAGGAATCACCACTTAACCAAGTTGACACATATTTGAAAGGAAGGGAGCATCATTCAATTCCTGAATTTGTCTATTCTGGACATTTTATAGAAATGGAACCATAAAATACGTGTCTTTTTGTATTTGACCTAACGTGTTTCAATGTTCATCTATGAGGACTGCCAGTTAAGTTCGTGAACTCATCCTAATGTTTTGAGCACTACCTCTACCTCAGCTTAAAGTGGTAGCCTTATTTATAGTCAGAAATCTTGACCCCTGTTTCTAAGGTGACCGGAGCACACTTTATAAACAAAATATTATATTTGCCTGCTAACATCAGTCAAGAGACTATGTAAAGAACTAAAGCAAAGTGCTTGTCTCTGTTTCATACATCTTGGAGATCACTCAGTGCAAAGGACTGGCAGGCAAAGCTTGAGGCACTGTAGGGTGAACTGAGGAGACTGCGACTACCTGGGGAAAAAGAGAGTGATTGAGATGCCGGTCTCAAAGTGCTGAGAGAATATCCTTAGGAAGCTGGGGTATTTAAAGACACCAGAATGTGTATAATTCAGAAAACCACGTGAATATCCAAGGTAAGACAAGGGCCTAGAAAGATCTGAGACAATATCAAGTTTTCTCTTCTTACGGATCTCCTGGTTCAGAGTAAATACAGTTAAACATTGCCCCAGCATGGAACAATTCTGCAGACTGCAAGAGATTTTATCTTCTAATACTTTTGCTTCCATTTGTTCCTGAAAAAAAAAAAAAACAGTTTGGAATTTCCTGAGTCATCTTTAAGCAAAGTAAAAGTTTAGAGAAAAAAGAAACAACTTAGAGAAACAGTAAAGATTGTCACACTTGAGTTCTGAATTATTAAAAAAAAAAAATTATATACGACCAAAAGCTTAACAGCTATTTTAATGCATGGAAGAGAAGAAGGTTGGTGGGCAAGCAGAATAAGGAAATTGTAGTGAAACAACTAGAACAGTACTAAAAAGAATGTTGACACAATGTGAGGAATTAAACCAATGTTATTGTTCATTACATCTAGAAACTATGGAATGAGAGATAGTTTTACTGTGTGTGTTTTCAGCAAAAAAAAAAAAATTAAAATTAATAGTTTGGAAAATTCACTAAACCAATAGACTCCCACAGACTTTGACAATGGCAAAAGAGAGGGAAGGAGAAAGACAACGAAAAATCTAGCAAATACTGAAGGAGGATGAGAATCTGAGGTCCCAAACTACCATATTATATTATTCAATGCCCCATTTTCAACAACAACAAGAAAAAATGTATAGAAACAGGAAGACAGCCCATTCAAAAGGGAGAAAAAAATAGAAACCATCTTTGGGGAAGACCAGTTATTGGGCCAACTAGAGGCAGATTTCAAATACACTCAACTGAAAGAAAATATGATTGATCAAATAAACAAAAGCAAGAAAAATATGTATTGAAATGAGAATATTAATTTAGGGACAGAAATTATAAAAAGAAACCAAACAGATATTCTGGAGCTGAAAAGTACAAAAAAGAAATTGAAAACCTGTTATAGTAGTTCGACAGCAGATTTGAGAAGGCAAAAGGAAACATTTGTGAACTCGAAGACAGGACAACTGAAATTATTCAGTCTGAGTAACAGAAAGTAAAGTGAAAACTTAAAGAGAGCGTAAGAGACCTGCAGGAAACCATTAAGTAAACCAGTGAATACATTATGGGAGTCTCACAAGGAAAGGAATAACACAAAGGGTAAGAAGGAATATGTAAAGAATTAATGGCCAAAAACATCCCAGATTTGATGAGAGACATGAATCTACACATACAGGAAGTTAAAGGAAGTGTAAATAAGGTAAACTAAAGGAGATCAACACCAAGACACACTATATACAAAATGTCAAAAACCAAAGATAGACAGGCAATCCTGAAAACATCAAGAGAAAAGCAACCCTTTATAGTCAAGAGAGCCCCAATAAGACCAGATGTTTATTTCCCCTTAGAAAGCATGTAGGCCAGAAGGCAGTAGGATTACATATTCAAAGAGCTGAAAGCGGGGAGGAAGGGTCATGGGAAATCTGTCATTTAAGAATTTTGTATCTGGCAAAACAACTCTTGAAAAACTAGAATAAATTTTAGAAATTCCCAGATAAACAAAAGCTGAGGGAGTTTGTTACTACTGGACCTGACCCAAAAGAAATGCAAACGGGATTCAGTTTGAAAGGTGAGGGCATTAGTTAGTAACTGAAAGCCCCATGAAGAAATAAAGACCTTCAACACAGGTAATTTTAAGGGTAGTATAAAAGCCAGTCTTACTGTATTTTTGGTTTTTAACTAGTATGTTATATTCTAGATGATATATAAGCCAAAAGTATATGTGAGAATTACATGATAATACGCATGTAATATATAAAGATGTAATTTGTGATTAACAATGGAAAGTGGGAAGTAGGCAAGGTATGGAAACAGAGGTTTTGCATGTTACTGATGTTAAGTTTGGTACCTTTTTAGAGCAGATATAAATGAAATAAAAACAACCCAAACCCACTGCCACCTAGTTGATTCCAACTCATAGCAACCTTATAGGACAGAGTAGAACTGCCCCATAGAGTTTTATAAGGAGCACTTGGCAGATATGAACTGCTGTCCATTTGGATAGCAGACATAGCACTTAACCACTACACCAACAGGGTTTCAATTAACAGTTTAAAGAGAAACCTTAACAATCACAGTCAACAAATCCAAACACTGATTCATAGAAAAGATCGATGAAGTTGACAAATACCTTGGGTTACAGACAAAGACAGGCAAAACTTTAGTGACTAAAATCAGGGAGGAAAAAGTGAAGACATCACTGCCAACTTTGCAGAAGTTAAAAGAATTATAAGGGAAAACTATAAACATTCATATGTCAACAAACTAGATAAATAGGTGAAATGGATACATTTCTAGAAACATACAAACTACTTAAACTGATTTGATTCAACAGAAATAGAAAATCTCAACAGGCTTGTGAGAAGGAAAGAGGGTGAAAGAGTAATAAAAATTCTGCAAATGAAGAAAAATTCAGATAACTCTACTGGGGGATTCTACCAAATATTTGGAGAATTAGCACCAACTCTTCTCACATTTATCCAAAATATAGAGGAGTGAGCATATCCCAACTCCTTCTATGAGATCCACATTATCCTGATCACAAAGCTAGAAAAGGGACAATGGATAAAGAGTTCTTATAGGTTATCCCTTTAAAAAAAAAATTGTGTTTTAAGTGCAAGTTCACAAATTAATTTGCCAAATAAAACCCTGCACCACACACCGCTATGCAACTCTAGCTGCTCTCCCCACCATTTAAGAGCATACGCCTACTTTCCTCTACGTACTTCCTCCATCCATTCAACCACCTCCTGTCTGCCTCCACTGTCTCATCTCGCCTCTGGAACAGAACTTCTTAGACAGACCCTTGTATATATTTAAACCTAAAAGCACACTCTTGGCCATCATCAGTCTATGTCTTATAGGCCAGTTCAGTCTTTTGTCTGAAGAGTTGGCTTAGGTACTGGTTTTATCTCTGTTAAGAGAGTCTGGGGGCCATGTCCTCAGAGGACCTTCTAGTCTGTCAGACCATCAGGTGTGGTCTTTTAATAGAATTCTAGCTTTTTTCACACCTATTTTTCTCCCACTACATCAGGAACTCTACATTGTGTTCCTGGTCAGGGCAGTCATTGGTGGTGGCGGGGCACCATGTAATTCTTTTGCTCTCAGGCTGATGTAGTCTGCGTCATACAGCCACTTCTGTCTCCTGGGCTTATATTTTTCCTTGTGTCTTTCATGTCTGTCATTCTCTTGTGCTCCACATGGGCTGGGGTATTTTGATGCTACTTAAATGGCCATTCACTAGCTTTCAAGACCCCAGATGCCGTTCATCAAGGTACAGTGCAGAACATTTTCTTAGTTACGCTGATTGACCTAGATGGCACCTGAAACCATGGCCCCTAGACTCCTACCCCTGCTACTCTGTTATTGAAAATGTTGGATTTTGTTTAGGAAACCTGTTAGCTTTTGGTATAGTCCAGCCATGCTAACTTCCTTACTATGGCTGGTGACTTCCTTCATCTAACTCAATTCCTATGTACTTCAGAATGGACTGCACCTCAACATCAAGAAAACAGAGACCCTCACACCTGGAACCGTAAACAACATGGAGGTAAATGGGGAAAAGATTGAGCTTGTCAAGGATTTCATTTTACCTGGTTCCACTGTCAATGCCCATGGAGGCAGCCGTCAAGAAATCAAAAGACACATTGCATTGGGAAAATCGGTAGCAAGGGACCTTCTTAAAGCAGAGATGTCACCTTTAAGTCTAACGTGTGCCTGACCCAAACTGTGGGCAATAGGACTTATATCAATTGCATGATATGCATATGAAAGCTGGACAGTGAGTAAGGAAGACAGAAGAACTGATGCCTTTGAATTGCGGTGCTGGAGAAGAACACTGAGTGCATCACGCACTGCCAAAAGAACCAACAGATCTGTTCTGGAAGAAACACAACCAGAATGCTCCTCGGAAGCAAAGACGGTGAGATTGTGTCTCACACACTTTGGACATGGTGTCAGGGGGGATCAGTCCCTGGAGACAGAAATCATGCACCGCAGAGCGGTCAGTGAAAACCAGGAAGATCCTTGATAAAATGGATTGACACAGTGGCTGCAGTGCTGCACTTCAGTGTAAAAATTATTGTGGGCATGGGGCAGGACCGAGCAGTGTTTTGTCTGCTGCGCATACTATCACTACAAGTTGAAACCAACCCAATGGCACCTAACAACATCTAATCTATGAATACCCTATCTCTTCCTCTTTACCCTTATAATCATCAAAGATTATTTTCCTTTGTGCTTAAAACTCATACAGTATTTGCCCTTTTGCAACTGACTAATTTCACTCAGCATGTCTTCCAGATGACTTCATGTTATCAAATGTTTCCTAAGAATCACTGTTGTTCTTTCTCATAGGATAGTATTCCATTGTGTGAATATGCCATATTTTGTGTAAACATTCATCTGTTGATGGGCACCTAGGTTGCTTCCATCTTTTTGCTATTGTGGACAGTGCTGCAGTAAGCATCGGTGTACATGTATCTGTTCTTGTGACAGTCCTTATTTTTCTAAGATATATTCCAAGCAATGAGATTGCTGGATTATATGGTGTTTCTATTTCTAGCTTTTTAAGAAAGTAACAAATCAATTGCCAAAGTGGTTGTACCCTTTAAGTTCCCACCAGCAGTGTAGAAGTGTTCCAGTCTTTCCACAACCTCTCCAATATTTACTGTTTTGTGTTTTTTGGATTAATTCCAGCCTTGTTGGGGTGAGGTGGTATCTCACTGTAGTTTTGATTTGAATTTCTCTAGTGGCTAATGATCGTGAGCATTTCTTCATGTATCTGTTAGCATCCTGGATGTCTTCTTTGGTGAAGCTCTTGTTTGTATTCTTTCCCATTGTTTAATTGGGTTGTCTTTTACTTGCTGAGGTTTTGTAGTACCCCTTGTAGATTATGTAGATTAGACACTGATCAAATTCTTAGTAGCCAATTTTTCCTCTAGTCTGTAGGTGCTGAGAAAGGCATGGGGCTTAAAGCTGTCCCTGGGTATCTGTGTGGATGGCATATCCCCTTATGTTTACATTTAGGTGAAGGAACAGTTTCTGCACTGAATTTCCAGGTAGGGGAGTCAGCAGATTTTTAAAAGCCATTTTTCTTTCCACATCCCCCCTGTTTGTTAAATTGTTCCTTCTCTAACTCTTGGAGAATAGGGTAGGCTTAGAGGGCCCTATTTCTGGCTTAGTTAATGGTATCGGATTCCAGAGCCTGTCACAGTGCAGAGAAAGGAGGGGAGAACACTGAGAAAAGGGAGAGAGAGAGAGAGTTGTAACCTGAGGGCAAGATTCAGACATGTGCATGGTGGCTTACATGTAAAGACTTAGCTTTTGATGATCTTGTGTTATTTATCACTAGTTCTGGAGGTGCGAATGGATTTTGGTCAGGTTTTCCTATTATGTAGGATGCCCTCCAACCACCACACTCAGCTCACCATGCTGGGTAAAGCCAATTCCTGGTAGGTCAGGTCTGGTGAATTCTACTCTCCCTTCCCTATTTTTTAGTCCAATTTCTCAACTTTTCCTTCAATGCTCTGGGCACCTAGGATGTTATATGTAATGGATTAGTTTTTTATTGTTGTTCTTTATTGTTAGAGGGGTCATAGGAAGTGTCTGAGTGTTCTGCCATCTTGGCCCTGCATCCCCCTTTTATCCCTTTTTGATAACTGAGAGTTTGGGCAAAAATCCTCAGCAAAATACAAGCAAGCCAAAGCTGTCTTAGTTACCTGGTACTGCTCGAACAGAAAATACCACAAGTGGAAGGCTACATGAAGAGAAACTTCTGTTGTCACAGTCTGGCAAGCCACAAATTCATTAACAAGTTACAAGTGCACTCAATAAGAGAACTTCTCACAATCCAGTAGTTTAAGTTCAAGTTCAAGGAGACCATCTTGGCACAGGAGCCTCAGGTCCAAAGGACATGCTCTGCTCTTGTTGCTACTTTCTCGGTGGTGTGAGGTTCCCAGCTTCCTCTGCTTACTTCTCTCCCTCATGTCCCATGAGCTTGTAACTTGAGTTCTGCCTCACTAACACAACTGTAGCCAATTCTCCATCATCAATACCACAGAGGCAGGATTCACAACACATCTGAGCAACAACACCATATTGGGACTCCTAGCCAAGTCAAATCAACACACACATTTTTGGGGGGCCACAGTTCAATCCATGATAAAACCCAGAGGCATATTGAAAGGATTATACATCATGACAAAGAGGGATTTATCTCAAGAATGCAAGGGTGTTTAGCATAAGAAAATTACTCAATGCAATGCTTCACATTAATGGAATGAAAGGGGGGGGAACATAGTCATCTTAATTGATAGAAGGCATTTGACAAAATTCAATACCTTTTTTATAATAATAAAACACTAAAAAAAAAGGAATAGATTAAAAATTACTCAGTATCATCAAGAGCATTTATGAGAAACCCATACTTGTACCATACCCACTGAAAAAGTCTGAAATGGTCCCCTAAGATTAAGAAGCCAAAGATGTGTGTTCTAACCTTCGCTCCTCAATATTGTGCCAAAAATTCTTGCCAAAGAAGTTAGGTAAGAAAAGGAAATAAAAGACACTCAGATTGTAAAAGAAGACTTAAAAATATCTCTATTTGCAGATGACATTATCTTATACAGAGAAAACTCCAAGGAATCCACACATACTAGAGCTAATAAATGAATTCAGCAAAGTAGGATGGTACAAAGTCAACACTTAGAAATTTGCTGTGTTTCTATTTACCAACAAGGAACAATCTACACAGAAATTAAAAAAAAAAAAAAATTCCTTTTACAATAGTATCTAAAAGAATAAAATAGTTGGGGCTAAATTTAACCAAGGAGGTAAAAGATCTTTTACACCAAAAATTAAATCCTGATGAAAGAAATTAAAGGCAACCTAAGTAAATGGAAAGACATCTGATGTTCATGAAGTGAAAGACTTCATATTGTTAAGATATCACTACTACCCAAACAATCTACTGGTTCAATGCAATGCCTATCAAAATCTCAATGGCCATTTTTCTATTAATGGAGAAGCCAACACTCAAAATCATATGGAATCACAAGGGGCTCCAAATAGCCAAAAACATCTTGGAGATAATAAAATAAAATAAAAATAGAATGAAGTAGGAATACTCACATTTTGTTGGTTCAAAATGTTTTACAAAGCTAAGGTAATTAAAACAGTGTGATATCGATACAAGAGTAGAAAAACACAAGATATACAGAGATATCAGAAATATCCATATATTTATGGTCAATTGATTTTTGATAAAGGTTTGTTATAGGCTGAATGATGTCACCCCAAAACATGTGTCAATGTGGCTAGGCCCTGATTCCCAGTGTTGTGTGGTCACTGACTGTTTTGTGATCTGATGTGATCATCCTGTGTGTTGTAAATACTAACCTCTATTACATTAATGAGGTAGGATTAAAGGTAGTTAGGTGAACACGGCAGGACTCAATCTACAGAGTTAGGTTGAATTTTGAGTCCATTTCTTTTGAGATATGAAAGACAGAATTGAGCAGAGAGATGGGGACATCATACCATCAAGAAAACAGCACCAGGGGCAGTAAGCATCCTTTGGACCAAGACTTCCTGCACTAAGAAGCTCCTAGACAAGAGGAAAATTGATGACAAAGGCCTTTCCCCAGAGTCAACAAAGAAAGCCTTCCTTAGGTGCTGGTACCCTGAATTTAGGCTTCTAGGCTCCTGAGCCATGAAAGAATAAAAATCTTTTTGCTAAAGTCATTCATTGGTAGTATTTCTGTTACAGTAACACTAGACAACTAAGAGAAGAACTAAGAGGTACCTGACCTAAGCAGTGTTATTCATCTGACATACTTTGAACATATTATCAGGAGGGACTAGACCTTGGGAAGGGACACGATACAGGCAGTCAGCATAAAAGGAAGAGCTTCAATGAGATGGATTGAACACAGTGGCTGCAATCATGGGTTCAAACATAACATGAGGATGGTTCATAACCAGGCAGTGTTTCATTCTGTTTTATGTTGCTACACGTCAGAATCAACTTGATGGCACATAACAACAATTTTATAATGAAAATTTGTTACATGTTACAATGATAATATTTTTGATATACTGACTTAAAAACATTAACATTAGTTTTACCTGTTTCTTCTTCATATCTGTTTACCAATTGCTATTGTATAAGGTCTGACAATTAAGTCCACAAACTTAGTTGTTCTAAGTGCTACAAATCTCACTACAGTCACCTGTGAAGTACACTCTTTGGAAAGGTATGCACCAACACCAGCTCCTAGTCTACCCTTCAAAGCAATTGTGGAACTCCGTCTGGAATGGCCATTGTGCATGGGGGCAAGTTTACCAACTTAATTGTATAGTTGTCTGTGAGGAAGTTTTTAGCCAGTAAACAAATAACTGTATTGAAACACCCACCCTACTCATTTGTTCTGGTCCCCAGTGACTTATTTCTTTACCCAAAGAAATACGAAATATTGAAAGGAAGACACTTTGATGACACTCAGGGCATCAAGGATAATATGACAACAGCTCTGATAGCCATTCCACAAAGAGTTCCAAGCTGCTCTGAAGGGTGGACTAGGTGACGGTTTCAGGGCATAGCTTCCCAAGTAGAGTACTTTGAAGGTGAGTATAGTGATATTCGGCAACGAGGTAAGCAGCACTTTTTCTAGGACAAGTTTGTGAACTTAACTGGCAGTCCTAGTATTTCTACTGATCATAAGCCCAATGCATTAGTCGTGGAACCAGGGCTTTCCAGCCTCTCTGCGGCCCTCTCTGAGCTCTGGAGCAGGTTCGCACATGTGCCCCCTCTGTCTCCTCTGGCAGGGCCATTTGAGCCTTACTTCCCTCCCCCATTCTTTTCCTGCCTACTACAGTGGTGGATTCCACACCACGTGGCTCCACTTAGCCTTGGGCCCTATTCCACCTCATTTCTGGAAGTCAACGCCCCAATGAACGGTTTTTTTAAACCACAAAATGAGATCTATGTTGGGCCTTGATCACAGATGCTTATCACCAGAATGCCACCAGGAACGGAAGCAGAAGGTTAAGTTGCCGGGAGAGGAGATAAGGAAAAAGGGGATAACCTGGAGAGATAGATGAGGATTCCTTAGAGGAGGAGGCAGCCTGGTTTCACCACAATAATGACAGGGACAGTTTAGCCTCAGTTCTGCCTTTAATCACCTGCAAGATGATAGAAACAGAAAAAGCAAAAGACAGAAAATTAGAAAGAGTGGCCAGTTCTTGTTTAGAAAAGAAAATCCATCCTCTCTCTCACACTGAGGCCCAGTCTTTCGTAAGAAACCTTCACAGGAACCACCTAACGAAGGGGCCACCTGGCTGTGTAGAATGTATTTGGAAAGATACGACCTTCCTTTATTGGAATAGATGATCTCCAGTGTGTCATCTTTTCCCTGATCTCATCATCTCGGCCAATAGCAGTGGACCGTTTCTGACACACAGTCACTCTTACTACATTAACTGCAGCACGGGCTTCAAAAAATAGACACCACCGGCTGACTCCTTTGGACATGGATGCTCGGAAAGCAGTCCTAACCTACAGGTCCCAACCAGGGACTTGGGAGGACGAACAACCAAAGGGGTAATTTATTCACTTCACTAATAAAATCAGCCCAGTTTTGCTTAAAAAATACGTCTGTCCCAGTTATTTCCCTAATTACTACCTCTTTGCACATTATTGGAATGGACTCCGCAGTCAACAGGGAGCCTCGTGGAAAAATGAGGCTTTTCCGCTATTGGTGGGCGCCACCTGGTGGAAGCAAGTTAACCTGTTCCTCTTGGTAAGAACCGTAAATACACTTCAATACTAGCTGAGGCAAAGCCTATGATTTGTCACAGTGACTTAGTTACAGAAAAAGAAATGCTGATTTCTACCTTACAGTTCTCTGGTGTGGCTTGTGCTTAAAGCCTCTACTAATAAGTAGAGGCTAACTATAGACTCTAGAAAATGAAACAAAGCTGCTTCTTTTATTTGCTCACCTCTACCAGATAAAACGACATTAATGAATGTCTTTGAAAATAGCGTGGATAAGTGGTTTGCTGTTATATGCTTATTTTATGTGCTCCATGCAGTAGAAATTTCACTGCAGAGCCAATCACAATTCATCTAAATCTTTGCGTGTCAACATTCCATTTTTCCAGTTGCCTATGGGAAATTCCAGAGCCTAGCCACTTTCCCATTAATCTGCACCATGAGTTGAGGTGGACTGCAGTCTCTGGAGCCGTCCTCAACTTGTATCCACTTGCCATCCACTGTAAACCAAAGAAGCTAACTGGAGAGAGAACTGGAGACATTTCCTGTGTACTAGCCTGTGACTCTGCAAAAGGTACTATAGAAAAATCTACTGTCATGGGTTGCACTGTATCCCCCCAAAATGTCTGTCAACTTGTCTAGGCCATGATACCCAGTATTGTGTGACTGTTCACCATTTTACATCTGATGTAATTTTCCTGTGTGTTGTGAATCCTATCTCTATGATGCTGATGAGGTGGAATTAGTGGCAGTTACATTAATGAGGTAGAACTCAATCTACAAGGTTAGGTTGTGTCTTAAATCAATCTCTTTTGAGATATGAAAGAGAAGGGAACAGAGAGGCAAGGAGACCTCATACCAGAAGAAACAAAAGCCGAGAGAATAGGATGTCCTTTGGACCCAGGGTAACTGTCCTTAGAAACTGCTAGACCAGGGAAGACTGATAGCAAGAACCTTCCCCAAGAGCTGATAGAAAAAGCCTTTTCCTAAAGCTAGTGCCCTGAATCAGGACTTCTAGACTACTAGTCTGTGAGAGAATAGACCTCTGTTTGTTAAGGTCACCCACTTGTGATATTTCTGCCTAGACCTATGCCTAAAACCCAGGAAGTGAAACCGTTCTCCCCGGGCTAAACTACAGCATATGGTCCATATCTAGGGGAAAATCAGTTCCTCTATTGCTGGTTGCAGATAGCCATCAACCTTAATCCCTACTATGTTGCTGTGCTCCTTCCTTACTTGTGAAGTGACTCTTGCTACTGTCAATTAACATGTATTACAACATATTATTTGATAGCTAGGGACATATACCTAAAGAGCCATAATGTTACTCTGATCTATTCTCTTGGCTTTCCCCCACTAAATAAGCAGAATTGCTGTGAATGGTCTTTAAAATCCTATAAGTTTATGCTTTTGTAGGATTCTGTAGCTTCACAATGCTCTAATGCTGCTTTCAAACTTATGCATTATGAAATAACACCACTTAAATTACAAAACAACATGGGGCCAGGGAATAGAGTGCTGTATAAATGAGCCAAAGAAGGTTTCTATTAATCAGTATCATTCTCCTTTTGTTAATTTTTCATAGCAAACTGAGGCCCAAAAGCCCAGAAAGCCCTCCAATGTCAAGAGATTTTTACACAACTGATTTTTTTTTTCTTTTTATCAATAGCCCAACCAAGCAGATTTTTAGCCAGGTATAGCTTACCTGCTTTACATACCCCACACAAAATTGCACCCAGCATCTGCTAGCCACACAGATAAGAAAAACACTGTAAAGGTGGAGCTAACATGACAGAGTAGCCAGAGCTGTCCTTTGATTCTTCTAACAACAAAGACCAAGAAAACATCTTAATGGATTAAATAGGACATCCCAGGAGCCCTGAACACATGGGGAAAGCCAGGAGAATGAACTGGCTGACAGAGAGGTAAGAGTGGGTGCAAAGTTTTCCAGACAAGACAGGATGGGCCAACAGGAGTCCACACTCTGCAGCAGGATGCTCTGTGCCAGCACAGGCAACAAAGCTGCATTCAGAAAGCATATTTCTCAGTGGAGAAGCTGAGCTTCAGACAGACACATCTACAGAATTAACTGCAGAATTCTTGCATTTGAACTTCAAAAGATAAGGTCTTGTGGATATGTGTGGATAAAAATGTTTTCTTTGGGGCACAAACTCTCTCCCTCTGTGCAGTGCTCCCCTCTGTCTTTTCTGTGCTATGTCAGGTGCCTAATTCTGATGTTATACCTGAAATGGCAGACAAGCAGCTTAACAAGGGGGAGTGGAGGGAATATGCCATTGCCACTGTGGTGAGAACTCAGTGCACATACCGGCTATTTCCCTAGGTGCAGGGTTGCTGACAACTCACCTTTCTCAGCCCGGGACTCCTGCATGGGACACCTGCCATTTGCAGCACATGCAGCCAGCAACCTGAGCCCACACTAATCAACATTCCCCAGCCAACACTGCACACTTGGGGCCAATTGACTGGGTGCCTGGGCTGAACTTGCACAAGAAAAGTGAATTGATTCTGTCCCCCTCCACCACCAACTAGCAATAGCTGTAACCACCTGGTGACAGGATTTTGGAGTTTCTGAAGCTCCAATTAACAAAACAGTGCACTCAACTAGTCTATTGGACAATTAAAAAAACTAATATATATATGTATACACACACACAAACAATAACTGAAATCAAATAAAACTATTTTCTAATGGCTCAGAAGCAGCAGTCTATTTCAAATCATTTAAAGAAGCAGACCACCATGACTTCAGAAAACTCTAAAAACAAAGAATCAAAAAATTTTCCACTGTCCCTGACCGGACACCAGTAATGAGTCAACTCTTTAGACAAAAATGAACTGGACTCAGGGACGTAGTGTGACCATATTGTGTGTGTATTTTATGGTTCTATGCATTTACAGGAGGCTGTCCTACTGGTCTTTTTCAAGATGGGAGAGAAAAAGGTAGGGGGATAGATGCTTGTTAAGAGGATACTAGATACATAGAGCTAAAAGGAGGAGAGTGCTGTCCCCAGGTGGGGAGAGCAGAGGGAGGCACACATAGCTGGGCGTGCAAAATTGATTTGGGTTGTTACTGTCACTTAATCCAATAAAAAAGAGGAAAAAAGAAAGCTTAGTATATGAATTAAAAAAAAAATCCAGAAGACAAAGATTTCCTACAGTTATTGGAAGTAACACACAAAAGAGTAATCTTCACAGCTCTGAAAGATATTAGGGAGGGGATTAGGCAAACTGCAACACAGCATGCTGAAAAATTAAACAGGCTGCAAGAAACGCTTCAGAGAAACAATCTGAAATTCAGCAGATTAACAACAAAATCACAGAATTAGACAAGTCAATAGAAAGTCAAAGGAGTATAACTGAGGCAATGGAGTGCAGAATCAGTGAGACTGAAGATAAAGCAACTAACACCGATGTATTTGAGGAAAAACCAGATAAAAGTTTTTTAAAAAATGAGGAATCACTGAGAGTAGTGTGAGACTCTATCAAAAGAAATACTCTATGACTGATTACAGTTCCAGAACAGGGGAAATGGGGAGGACAGAAAATAGAGAGAATTGTTGAAGGTATCTTGACAGTAAACTTCCCTGATATTGTGCAAGATGAGATGATATCTATCCAAGATGCTCACTGAATGCTACACAAAGTAGATCCCAAAAGAAAGACACTAAGACATATTATTATTATTAAACTTAATAAAACCAAAGATAAAGAGATGCTCTTCAGCTATCCCCAGACACTGTAACATAGTTCAAATTAGGGAGGGGTTATGGCCTTGGTGCCATTTCAGCTGTGCCCTACCCACAAGGTAACATTGTCCCAAACACAGACTTTCTGTTGGGAAAGTGCTTTCTGGACTGACACTTCTTCTCAGCTTAGGTATTAGCCCCTGCTGAGTCCTCCAGTTTGGCGACCCTGTCTCCCAGCTGACCTAGATGGCGTCCCCTCAGAGCTGCCTTTCCCACTGCGAAACAGCGGAATCTATGGTGCAGCACAGAAAAGAGAGGATGGAGGGGCAGTGGTACCATCAGCTAGCCTCTCAAAACATGGCTATCCCATGCACTGTGTCCCTGCTGGGCTATACACTGTTTACTTTAGCACTGCAGTTCAGGGTAGAAACCCTGGTGGCATAGTGGGTTAAGTGGTGCATCTGCTAACCCCAAGGTTGGCAGTTCAAATCTACCAGGTGCTCCTTGGAAACTCTGTTGTGCAGTTCTACTGACCTATAGGGTCACTATGAGTTAGACCTGACTTGATGGCACTGGGTTTTGGCATTTCAGTGTGTTGCCAGCTCATGCACATCCCCTGCCTTCCAGATAACAAAGAAGGCATCATTACCTGCAGTCCTCTCAAGTGATGATTCAGGGCTCAGTATACACTGCCTTATGTTAGAGATAGATCCCATTTAGTGGCATGTAATCCAATCCAACAACTTTTTGCTGTATCTTAGGGCTCTCTGGGTTCCCCGAGTGTTTCTTTCAGTTATCAATCCGGGCCTTAGTTCTCACAGGCAATTGAGGAGACCTGTGTCTAGTTTGCCATCTTGGCCCCACCCCTCTAGATTCCCTGTTCTTGATGTCATTACTGAGCAGTAAACTGCCACCTCCATATATTCTATTACATATACCACATGAAAAAAGTACCAATGATTTTAGCCACTGTGTATCCAGTTTTCTATTACTTTATCCATCACTTAGGTATCAACTGTCCTTCCTCAGAGGGAAATTCCCAGATTCCTCAATGGTTTCCCCTCCCACTGTCATTTTCTTCTCACTACCACTTATAGTACATGTCACTACCTTAAGAGATATTGTTTCTTTGTTTGCATGATTAATTTTATCTTGTTTAAATTAAAGTGTAGACTCCATACAAACAGAAATATTTCCTCGTATTTACCATTATACACTCAACACCCAGGAAAATGCCTTACACTGAGTTGTTACTGAAGAAACATTGAACGAGTAAGTAAATGTATGGATTAATAAATGCCCCCACAGCAAAGAAACTGGGCTTAGTTCATCAAATAGGAGTGGGAAAAACACTTCTCATTAATTTCTGCAGCACTCAGAACAAAAGAATAATTTTCTTCATGTAGTTCCAAGTGGACTGTAAATTACCTTGTGGTAGTTGGTGAGAATATTTTTCACTTAAGTCTAAAATGTTTAAAACTGTGTTTCCATGGAGGCACAGGGAGTCTGTTCACCCCTATTAAGAGCAGGTATACTTGTCATCATGCCACTAGACACTGGAAACCATCCTGCCACCATAACAAGGTCCCTCATTGTTCCAAATACTCAGTACCACATTATGACACAAATAATGCATGTTATATGTTTTTTGACAACCACACAATCATCCTTGCTATTTTCATAAGCAAGCCATGCCACATGTTATTATTCATGTGCATTATTTACATGGATTATTTGTAGAAAATAGGGCAATCTGAATTAGAAATTTGTACACTGTGGGTGGAGTCAAGATGACAGACTAAGCACACATCTCCTTATATCCCTCTGGAAACCAAGACCTGAACTAATAATCAAACGGAGACTTCTGGTCATCTAGTGAGCCCCAGGGCATGGCACAGGGACTTCATAACACTGAACCAGAAACCTTCTCTCTTTTGAAGACTCCCACTCCTGGCTAGCCCTAGCTCTCATGGACTGAAGGTAATGCACCATTTTGACTTTTTTTCGTCTGTCTTGGCTAGCAAGTGGAGCTGGGTCTTGCCTAGCAGCGAGTCTCAGACACACTGTTGGTGGGATAGGCAAGTGAAATTGCCATATTTTGAGAGCCAGGCTTAGGACTCTGTTCATCTAGCCACTTTGGGCCTGTCTTTTTGTCTCTGCCACAGCGTGGTTTGTAGGGAACCAGTGGTGCCTATGTGTGGGATGCCATGTTGGATACGGGGATTTTAGCAGGACCTAATTCTTAGCCTGGGAGCCAGTGCTGGCAAACAGGACAGCACTTCTCCAACAGAAAACCAGCAGTTTACACAGTGTCGCCTACGGTGGGGGCCCAGCAACAGAGGCTGAGGGCTCATTAAGTCTCAGCACCTTTAGCCCCTCTATCCACTGACTGAGTGGAGGGTGCCATTTTAGATATAGTGGCTGCAGCTGGACCTAATTCTTAGATTGGGAGTCAGAGCCTGCCCACAGAAGAGTGCTTTTCTACCAGAAAAGCAGTAGTTTACATAGCGTAGCCTAAGGCTGGGCCCTGTCAGCAGAGGCTAACAGGGCAATAGCATTGCAGCATTTTGAACTAGTTTCTGTCATCTGGGGTTGGATATAGAGGTACTTACTTTGCCAGTTGGGAAGAGGGACCTCTACACCTGAAAATCTAACTAACTTGGAAAGTGGTCAGATACCTTTTATTTTACATTTTAAGACAGCCTAGAGAAACATCTGCAGTCCATTCTCACAGTAAGTCTCCCAGCCTTTACTTACTCACATGAAACCCCAAAAGCAACAGATGCTTGTGGTATACAAGAAATCATCCATGGCTTCAGAAGGCTCCCAAACAAAACAATCAAGGAGTTTTCTGGATGAAGAAACTTTTCTGAAATCATCAGAAGTTGGATACAAAAGGATTATATACAGAGCCCTTCTAGATCTTACACAAAATGAAGCAGAACAAAAGGAAAAATTAAGCAAGCTGTTAGATCTGATGGAATACCAGTACTCTGAAATCCAACAGATCAATAACAAAATCAAAGATATAGGAACTTCCATTCAAAGCCAAGGAAACAGAATGGAATAAATGGAAAAAAGAATTTCTGTCTTGGAAGACAGAGCTACTGATGCCAGCGTCTATGAGCAGAAATCAGGAGAAAAAAAAGAAAAATGAAGAAGCATTAAGAAGGATGTGGGCCTCTATTAAGAGGAACAACCTTCAATCAATTGCAGTCCCTGAACAGGATGAGACACCTGAGAACACCGAGAGTATCGTTGCTGAGCTGCTGACAGAAAACTTCCCAGAAATCATGAAGAGAATATAGATACCCCAGATGCATATCATATGCCACCCAATATAGATCTCAAAAGAAAGACTCCAAGACATATTATAATCATGCTTAACAAAATGAAACATAAGCAGCAACTCTTAAAGGCAGCAGACTCAAAGCAAAGCTAACATTTAGAGGGAAACCCTGTAGGCTTTTGTCAGAATTCTCAGCAGAAACCATGTTGGCACAGAGATAGTGGCATGACACGTTCAAAACCTTGAAGGAGAAGAACTTCCAACCAAGAATTATATATCCTGCAAAACTATCTTTCAAACACGAAAATGAAATTAAGACAATCCCAGATAAACAGAAGCTCAGAGACTTCATAACAACCAAACCAAAACTACAAGAAATACTGAAAAAAGCTCCTGGCTTTGGCTTAGAAGATCAAAACCACTAACTTTATATTTTAGAATGACACATCATCCAGAATTCTCAGTTAGGGAAGGTTCCAAACTCAATCACAGCTTTAATACTGAAAGAAACAATCCAGTTATTATTATGAAAACTATGGTGCCATTACATTAAAAAGAGGGATTTACTACAGTCATTGTAGTCCTTCCAGATGGAGAGGAAGTTGACAAGACTGTTAGTAACTGAAATTGGGTTTATATATAGTTTATTAAGGGGGATTATAGGGGCAACCGTAAAGCACAACAAAGATGCAACATATCGTATCAAGAAATGCAACACAGGAGTCGCAACCACTACAAAAACAGCTTGAAAAAGGTGAAAAATCAACTCACAAAAAGTATGTCCCAGAACAGACTAATAACAACAATAGAGAAAACATCAACACAAAAATAAATATATCACAATGGGAGCAATGAACACATACCTATCAATAACTACACTGAATGTGAAGGGACTGAACGCTCCAGTAAAGAGACATCAAGTGACATTTTGGGTCAAAGGACATGACCCATTCGTATGTTGTCTACAAGAAACTCACTTGAGACTTAAAGATAGAAACAAACTGAAAATTAAAGGATGGAAGAATGTATATCAAGCTAACAATGAACAAAGAAGACCAGGTGTGGCAATTCTAATCTCAGACAAAATCAATTTTAATGTAAAACCCACCATCATGGACAAAGATGGACACTATTTATTGTTGAAAGCTTCAGTACACAAGCAAGACTTAACTATATTAAATATTTATGTACCTAATGTCAGAGCACCTAAATACATCGAAGAAACACTGACTACACTCAATAAAGAGCTGGATTACTCCACAATAGTGGGAGACTTCAACACTCCACTCTCAATAATAGACAGATCATCTAGAAAAAAGCTCAGTAAAAATACAGAAGACCTTATTGCCACAATTAACCAAGTAAACCTCATCGACATATACAGAACTCTCCACCTATCAGTGGACAACTACACCTTCTTGTCCAGTGCACATGGAACATTCTCCAGAATAGATATGTGTTAGGACATAATGCAATTCTCAACAAAATCCATACCATTGAATTAATGCAAAGCATCTTCTCAGATCATGAAGCCATAAAAGTCAAAATCAATAACAGAAAAAACATAGATAGAAAGTGGAACTCTTGGAAACTGAACAACATCTTGCTCAAAAAACCATGGGTTATAGAAGAAATCAAGGATGAAATAAACAAATTCATGGATTCCAACTAGAATGAAAACACTTCCTACCAGAACCTATGGGATACAGCCAAAGCAGTCCTCAGAGGTCTGTTTATAAAGAAATTTGTACACGATTCCATCGAAGATCAACTTTGCACTACCATTTTTCAACTGTTTTGGATGAAATCATATAACATGGAGCTAAGGCCATGATACAGAAACATAAAAGCTTATTCTTAGCTTTACTCTTTGCTCCCTCACTCAGAACTCATCTTTGCAACATGCATAGACAACTTTATTCCCTATCTTAACCCAGCTTTTATTTTGTTTTCTGTTGTTTTTAAATTTTCCTACTTATTCCTTCAATCTTTGTCTCATTATTTTGAATATGTAATCCATTTTAACTTTTTAGTCCATGTACAACTACCTCCTTGACTTTATGGGACAGTTCTACTCTGTCCTGTAAGCTTGCTGTAAGTCAGAATTGACTCTGCAGCAATGGGCATTTTTTAGTACCTCTTTAAACTGAGTCCAAATTCTTCTTCTTAAAACCTTTGTTTTCCCTATTCACATCAGCAGACAGCCATAAGCAATAAAGGTTTTTGTACAATTTGAGGGAATCCCCAAGAGAAAGGTACAGTCGACACATTTCACTTCTAACTGAAAGGTAGCAGGTTCAAGACCACCCAGAGGCTACTCTGAAGAAAGGCCTGTCTATCTACTGCTGCAAAATCAGTTACTAGAAACCTGTGGAGCACAATTCTACCCTTACGCACATGGGGTTGCAGTGAGTCAGGGTCAACTCAATAGCAATTGACTAGCCCTCAAATGTGAGGGCTCGTATCTCTTCTATAAGTTGTAGAAGAAAGTCAAATCTAAATACGACAACAAAGCCACAAATTTTCCATTGCCCCATGCTTCTTTTTTCTCCTCACAGGGTTAATCAGGAACAAACCATTTAACAAGGCATTTTTCACTGCACGTGGATTCAAGGTACCTCTTTGAAATCATATCATGGGCATTCAGCATTCTGATTAATTAAACAGAAGTATGCAAATGCAATCTAATGTCTTGCAAATATATTCTTTGAAGGAAACAAAATCTCTTACAAAAAGACACAAATAAATACTATTGGCAATGAAGAGAATAATAATGATCTAGATATGAGTAAGTGTCCCAATGTTATTTAACCATTATCAATAGGAAGATAAGCTTTCAAGGAAAAAATAATGTTGTAGTTTTTGAATTCACTGTTAGTATTTTATCAGCACTGATGCTTCTGAGATCTAAGGACAGCTACAGAAATAATGTGTTTTGTGAAATATTACATACACAAGTGAGGAAGTTGGTGGCATAGTGGTTAAAGCTCTTGGTTGCTAACCAAAGGGTCAACAGTTTGAACCCATCAGCTGCTCTGAGGGAGAAAGATGTAGTGGTCTGCTTACATAAACATTTACAGCCTTGGAAAGCCTATGGAGCAGTTCCACTGTGTCCTATAGAGTCACTATGAGTGAGAATTGACACAGTGAGTTTTTTGGACACACATAAATAAATCCTACTTCACTGTTGTTGTTGTTGTTAGTTGCCCTCAAGTCAGTTCCAACTCATAGCAACCCTATGAACAAGAAAATGAAACACTGTCCTGTGCCATGTCCACAACCATTTTTATGCTCAAGCCCATTTTTGTGGCCACTGTGTCAATCGATCTCATCAAGGTCTTCCTCTTTTTCTCTGACCCTTCCTAACAACTCCTACTTCATAGTCTTTTATAATTTCTGAAGTACTTTCCTGTCCATTTTATTCTCAAAATGCCTCTTAAAGGAACAAGATTATTATCAATTCAATTGCATAGGTGGGAAAATTTAGATGGAAAGAGTTTAAATGATTTGCCTAAGTTTCTTAAAGTCTATGTCTCTTTTTCCACATCATTACAATTACCTTTCTTAGTTTAAAACTCCCTAGGATATAATAAAGTTGAATTTGGTTATCACAATAGAACTCTCCATGGGTTTTGTCTAATTCAAAAGTCTTGGTTTGTGTAATGACACATTCTCCCATCTTCATGTGGGGTAGTATATGTGGGAACACAGAAAATAAAAATGTCAACTAAAAAGTAATCCATTGTCATTGGTCAGATTCTTACCCATGGTGACAATATAGGACAGAATTGAACTGCCACAGACAGCTTCCAAGGACACCCTAGCACATTAAAACTGCCCAACTTTTGATTAGCTGTCAAGCTCTTAACCACTTCACCACCAAATAAACAAACAGAAAAACCAAACCCACTGCCACTGAGTCGGTTCTGACTCACAGCAACTCTGTGGTACAGAGTAAAATTGCTCCATAGAGTTTCCAAGCAGTGCCTCGCAGATTTGAACTGCCAGTCTTTTGGTTAGCAGCCAAGCCAAGTGCCATCGAGTCAGATTAGCAGACACAGTACTTATCCACTATGCTATCAGGTTTCTCACTGCAATACCAGTGCTCTGAAACTAACAGTAAGACAGTGGAATTACATGGCTCTAATTTCTCAAAAGGTATCATCGATGGTTCAGTCGTAGAATTCTCTGCCATGCAAAAACTTGGGTTCAATTCCTGACCAACATCTCAGGCATAGCCACTAACCATCTGTCATTGGATGTGTGCATATTGCTCCAGTGCTGAACAAGTTTTAGCAGAGCTTTCAGATTAACATAGACTAGAAAGAAAAGCCTAGAAATTTACTTTCAAATCTCAGTCAGTAAAAATCCTATGGATCACAATTATCCAATCAGCAACTGATTTTAGTAATGATACCAGACCAGGCAATGCTTCATTCTGTAGCACATAGGGTCGCCATGAGCCTGAGGCTAACTCAATGACAGCAAACAGTAACAAAAATTTATTGACTGTATAGAACTCTAGAAACAATTTCTGCTGCCCCATGTGTTAATATGGTATATTTCTACTGGATGGATTAGTCCAAAAAGATTTTGAACATAAAAATGTTAGAGAGGACAGAGTCAAGAAGGGTAACTAGACATCCATTTCCTTAATTCCCTCTGAAAACTAAGGTTTGGCTCAATAATCGAACAAAGCTTTGTGGACACCCAGTGAGCCTGAGGACACGGCATAGGGCTGTCAGTTTGTATTATATGCCACTAAGAGGAAACTTTCTCATACTGAGCTTCACTTATGCCAAGTGGCCAGCCCATGCAGTACAAATTTACTGATGTTTTCAATGTTTTATTTTTTCTTTTTGTTGGCCAGTAGGTGAGGGATGAGCATCAGCAGGCAGCTATAGTCAGCTGAAGTTCTCAAATGAAGGGCATGGGCTGCAGCAGAGAGACAGTGTGTGGAATAATCACATTTTTGAGAGGTCAGTGGTGGACTGGGGACCACAGACCCTCCAACCTCCCAATTTGAAGCTCTGCCATAGAGTCGGCTCTTTCACAGAGCTGTGGGTAGCTTGACAGGAGCGCTATCTTGTTTGCCTGGGAGGTGGAGTTATTCAACCAGAGCCTCAACAGGGGCTAATTCCCAGGGTGGGTGGTAGTGCCAGTACAGGAAGTGCTTTTCCAGTAGAAAGGCTATGTTTAGCACAGTGTTGCTTCATGGGTAGACCCCAGCAGGCAATGACACCAGTGCAGCAGCCTCTCCATACTTTGAAATACAACATAGCTTCTGGGGAGGGCCAAAGAGGCATCTCTGCTGTAAGACAAAAGGAGGGGCCTGCCACACCTAACAGCCTGACTGATTCTGGAAGTGATCAGGTAGCTTTTAGGTTTTTAAAATAAGACTTCCTGGAGAAATAACAACAGAGCAGCCTGAACACATCCCTTCCAGCCTTTACTGATCTTCATCATAGGGTCATCTGAAGGCACCGCAGTGACTCCATAAGTAAGAAAGTGTCTTTGCCAGCCAGAAGGCAGAGTCTACCACTCTAGAGGGTCCACTGGGGCCATTCACTAGAGTACAAAGAGGTAGCCAGTCACCAACTCCTTTCTCAGAACTATGCCTCAGCTCCTGTTAGGGCAACACCAGAGAAACTAAAAACAGCTTCTAGATGGCCTGCAAGCAACAAGCCAAAGCCAGGCATTTAAAGAAACATCCAAACAAGGGTTCCAGAAAACTTCCAAAATAAAGAATCAAAAAACATCCCAGGTGAAGAAGACTTTCTGAAACTATCAGAGGTCAAACACAAAAGAACTACATACAGAGCACTCCTAGAGATTAATCAAAATGCAGCAGAACAAAATGAAAAATTAAGCAAGCTATTTGAACTGACGGAACATCAACATTCCGAAATCCGACAGATCAATAACAAAATTACAGAATTAGACAACATAATTCAAAGTCAAAAGAGCAGAATTGATGAATTGAAAATTAGACTCAGCCCCTTGAAGACAGAGCTACTGATGGCAGTATTTATGAGGAGAAATCACAGAAATGAAAAATGAAGAAGTATTAAGAAACATGTGGGACTCTATCAAGAGGACTAATCTATGATTAATTGGAGTTCCTGAACAGGGAGAGATAGCTGAAAACAAAGAGAATACTGTTGAGTTGCTGACAGAAAACTTCTCTGAAATTAAGAAGAGAACATAGATATCCAACAAATATATTGAATGCCACAAAAAAGAGATCCCAAAAGAAAGACATCAAGATATATCACAATGAAACTTAATAAATGAAACATAAGCAGAAACCCTTAAAAGCAGCGAGACTCAAACCAAAGCTAACATTCAAAGGGAAATTCTGTAGGCATTTATCTGATTTCTTCACAGAAACAACGTTGAATGGAAGCAGTGGGATGAATATTCAAAGACTTGAAAGAGAAAAACTTTCGAACAAGAGTTATATGTCCTGAAAAGCTGTCTCTCAAATATGAAGATGAAATTAAGACATTTGCAGATAAACAGAAACTTAGACACTTTGTAAAAAACAAACCCAAAGTACAATAAATACTGAAAGAAGCTCTTTGCTTAGGGAAAGAAAACCATTAAGTGTTTATTTAAGGAGGCAATGCAGGACACAACATACAGAAACTTCAGCTAGGTAGGGCACAAAAGTCAATCATAGCTACAACATTAAAAGAAGGGAACCAGTGATCATATCACAAAAAGTATGACACCCTCACACTAAAAAGAGGGCTATACTACAGTAGTTATAGTCCTCCCAGGTGGAGAGGAAGTTAATAAAACATGTAGAAGTTAAAATTGGGTATAAACTCAGGATATTCAGGGGGATCATAGGGCTAGCTGCAAAGCACAATAACAATGCAATACATCAAAATAAGAAATGTAATACAGAAGTCTGAAAAATCACAAAACCAACCCTGAAAAAAGATGAAAAGTCAACCCAGAAAGAAACATGACCCACAACAGAATATTAAGAGCAACAGAGAAAACACCAAAACAAAAATAAATGCATCAAAATGACAGCACTAAACACATACCTAGCAAGAATTACACTGAATGTAAATGGACTGAATGCTCCAGTAAAGAGACAACAAGTGACATCTAGGATCAAAAGACATGGCCTATCTATATGTTGCTTATAAGAAATTAACCTTAAAGATATGAACAAACTGAAAATTAAAGGATGCAATGATATATACCAAGATAATAATATACAAAGAATAGCATGGATGGCAATTCTAATCTCAGATAAAACAGATTTTAATGTAAAATCCACCATTGTGGACAATGATAGTCACTATTTACTGCTGAAAGGTTCAATACACAAGCAGGACTTAACAATATTAAACGTTTATTCACCCAGTACTAGAGCATCTAAATGTATTGAAGAAACACTGACTACATTAAAAAACGAGATAGATCACTCTACAGTAATAGCGGGAGACTTCAATACTCCAGTTTCAGTATTGGACAGATCTTCAAGAAAAAAGCTCTGTAAAGACACATAAGATTTATTGCCACAATTAACCAACTAGACCTCATTGACATAATCAGACCTTTTTATGAATAACAGATGACTACACCTTCTTCTCCAGTGCACATGGAATATTTTCCAGAATAGACCATGTGTTAGGACTTAAAGCAAGTCTCAGCAAAATCCAAACCACTCAATTATTGCAGAGCATCTTCTCAGACCATAAAGCCATAAAAGTCAAAATCAACAGCAGGAAAAAACATAGATACAAATTGAAACTCATGGAAACTGAACAACACCCTGCTCAAAAAGCCATCCGTTATAGAAGAAATCAAGGATGAAATCAAGAAATTTATGGATTCAAATGAGAATGAAAACATTTCCAACCAGAATTTATGGGATACAGCTGAAGCAGTTCTCAGAAGTCAATTTATCTCTATAAATGCACATATCTGGAAGGAAGAAAGGACTCAGACCAAAGAATTAACCCTACAGCTTGAACAACTAGAAAGGGAGCAACAGAGGAACCCTTCAGTCATCAGAAAAAAAAAGTTCATAAAGATTACAGCATAAGTAAATAAATTAGAGAAAAGGAGAACAGTTTAAAAAATTGTTAAGACCAAAAGCTGGTGTTTTGAAAAGATTAATAAAATTGACGAACCACTGGCTAAACTTATTAAAGAAAAGCAGGAAAGGAAACAACCCAAATAAGAAATGAGAGGGGAGATGTCACAACAGATCCAACAGAAATCAAAAGTATCATAACAGAGTACAAAAGAGTGTACTCCAACAAATTTGAAAACCTAGAGGAAATGGACAAATTCCTTGATTCATATCACCTACCAAAATTATCACAAGGTGATGCAGAACAATTTAATAAACCCATCACAAAGGAAGAGATTGAAAAAGTCATTGAAAAACCACCAACCAAAAAAAGCCCGGGCCCAGAAGGCTTCACCGCAGAATTCTACCAAACTTCTAGAGAAGAGTTAACTCCAATACTGCTAAGACTATTTCACAGCATAGAAAGAGATGGAATACTCCCAAATTCATTCTATGAAGCCAACACAACCCTGATACCAAAGCCAGGGAAAGGTCCAACAAAAAAGGAAAATTACAGATCAATATCACTCACGAACCAAGATACAAAAATCTTCAACAAAGTCCTTGCCGATAGAATTCAACAGCATATCAAAAAAATAATTCATCACAACCAATATGGATTCATACCAGGTATGCAAGGCTGGTTCAACATGAGAAAAACAATTAATGTGATCAACCACATAAATAACACAAACTTATCAATTGATGCAGAAAAGGCATCTGACAAAGTCCAACACTGACTCATGCTAAAAACTCTTAGCAAAATAGGAATAGAAGGCAAATTCCTCAGTGTAAGAAGGGATGTCTACACAAAGCCAACTGCCTACATCATCCTGAATGGAGAGAAACTGAAAGAATTCCCCCCGAGAATGGGAACTAATTAAGGATGTCCACTCTCACCTTTTCTATTCAACATTGTACTAGAAGTTCTGGGGACAGCAATTAGACAAGACAAAGAAATAAAGGTTGTCTGCATCAGCAAAGAAGAGGTAAAAATCTCCCTATTTGCTGATGATATGATTGTATATGCAGAGAATCCTAAAAAATCCATCACTAAACTACTCAAAGTAATAAAAGAGTTCAGCAAAGTATTAGGATACAAGATAAACATAAGTAAATCAGTAGGGTTGCTTTACGCCAACAAAGAGATCATTCAGGAAGAAATCACCAAATCAGTACCATTTACTACAGTGCCCAAGAAGATAAAGTATCTAGGAATAAATTTAACTAGAGAAATAAGAGACCTATACAAAGAGAACTACAAGACCTTACTGCTAGAAACTAAGAGGTACTTGCATAAATGGAGAAACCTGTCCTGCTCATAGACAGGAAGATTTAACATTGTGAAAATGTCTATTTTACCCAGAGCATTCTGCATATACAATACAATCCCAATACAATTTCCAGTGACATTTTTCAATGAGATAGAGAAATAAATCACCAATTTTGTTTGGAAGGGGAAGAAACCCTGAATAAGCAAAGCACTACTGAATAAGAACACACTGGGAAGCCTCTCACCACCTGACCATAGAACTTGTTACACTGCCACAGTAGTCAAAACTGCCTGATACTAGTACAAAAAAAGACATATAGACCAATGGAATGGAGTGGAGACCCCAGAGATGCTACCATCCACTTATGAGCAGTTGATATTCTGAAAGGCCCTAAGATGGTAAGCTTGCCTAAAAACAGTCTCTTTAACAACTGATGCTGGCAAAATTGGATATCCACCCGTAAAAACTGGAACAAGACCCATATCTCACACCTCATGCAAAAGCCAACTCAAGCTATCAAACTAAAACAATAAAGATCATTCAAGAAAAAATAGAATCAAACAATGGAAGTTTTAATACACAATGTAGACAGGCTTCAAAATCTGAGAAAGCACCATCAACAGAAGAGAAAATAGACAAATTGGAACTACTAAAAATCATACACTTTTGCTCATCCAAAGACCTTAACAAAAGAATTAAAAGACCACCTTCAGAATGGAAAAAAAAATATTTGGTAACTATGTAGCAGACTGATGTCTGATTTGCATAATCTACAAGGTACTGCAAAATATTAACAAGAAAAGGATAAATAACCTAATTAAGCAATGGGCAAAGGAGATGGACAGACACTTTTCTAAAGAGGAGATCCAGGCAGCCAAAAGACACATGTGGAAATGCTCACAATCATTATATATTAAAGAAATCCATATCAAAATGACGAGGAGTTACCATCTCACCGCAACAGGGTTGGCCATGGTCCAAAAAACACAAAACAAGGAATGCTGGAGAGGCTGTGGAGAAATTGGAACACTCCTACACTGCTGGTGGGATTGCAAAATAATACAAACTCTTTGGAAAGCAATCTGACGCTTTCTTAAAAAGCTGGAAATAGATATACCATTTGGCCCAGTAATCCCACTGCTTGGAATATATCCTACAGAAGCAAGGGCAGTCACATGAACAGACATGTGCACACACATGTTTGTTGTAGCATACTCCACAACAGTAAAAGATGGAATCAACCCAGATGCTTAACAACAGATGAATGGATAAATAAATTCTGGTATAGATACTCAATGGAACACTATGCAATGATAAAGAATAATGATGATTTTAGGAAGCATCTCATAACCTAGTTTTAATTGGAAAACATTATGTCGAGTGAAATCAGTCAGCCACACAAGGACAAATATTGTATGAGAGTCCCTACTATAAGGACTTAAAAACAGACTCATGTATAGAAGAAAAGACTCTTTGATGGCTACAAGGAAGGGGAGGGACAGATAGAGAGTGTTGGTTATAGATTAGATAGTTGATAGAAACTTGGCTGGGTGAAATTAGTGACAGCAGACATTAGAAAGATCAATTTAACTGGACTTCAACATAACCCATTAACTCCTCCAATCTTAACCCAACATTGCAAGGACAGAGGAGCAGGAACAGGGGTCCAGGGGCCATGTTCTCAGGGTACTTCGAGGCCAATTGGCACAACTAGCCTGTTGCTAAGAGAGTCTTCTGCACCCCATATTGGTGAGTGACATCTGGGTCTTAAAAGCTAGCAAGCTGCCATCTGAGGTGCACTAAATGGTCCCAACTCAGCCAGAGCAGGTGATCACCAAGGACAACAACGACATGGGGAGAGAGACTCCAGAAGACAGAAAGACCCACATGAATGGGTGACCATAACAACAGCTGACCAGAAGAACCAGATGCTGCCCAACTACCACGAACTACAGCTGTGATAGGGCTCACAACATTGAATTCCAGTGTCAACACAAGGAAGAAAAGGGGTGCACTTGGAAGACTCCACTAAAAGACTGCAGTTTGATGGCCTTAAGGCCTGGGGATTCCCCTGGGAGTATGGCCTCTAGACCTGATACTGCCCCTGATCATAAATCATTACTGAAGTCAACTCTTTGGACAAGAATGGATTTAACTTGGGGACACAGAGTGACCAAGTCGTGTGTGCACTTTATGATTCTGTGCATCTATAGGATGTCGTCCTACTGGTTTCTTACAAGAGGGTAGTGGAGAGGCTGGAGAGGAGGGGACAGCAGATTGTTAAGAGGATACAACGTGGATAGAATGGAAACAAGGACTGTGCTGTCACTGGGCAAGGAGAGGAGAAGGAGCCACAGATAGGCAGGCATGCAAATTTAAACTGGATTGAAAACTTCCACTCAGTTACAACAACAACAACAAAAGAGTATTAGTGTGGGACTGCAACACCTTTTCAAGGGCTAACTCCCTGCTCCAATGTAAAGAGAGTTTCCCTGGAGTGCAGCTTGCACTATCTTTTATCCTTACAAGGTAATAAAAGGAAAGGGAAACAAGCACATAGTGGGGAACCTCATACCACCAAGAAAGCAGCACCAAGAGCAGAGTGGGTCCTTCAGACCTGAGGTTCCTGCACCAAGACGCTTTCAGAACAAAGGAAGACTGATACAATGCAAGGACCTTCCTCCACAGCCAAAAGAGACAGAAGGTATTCAGAGTTAGCATCCCGTATTCAGATTTCTAGCCTACTGAATAAACTTTTCTTTGTTTCAGCCATCCACTTGTGGTATTTCTGTTAGAGCAGTACTAGATGAGTAAGATAGAATTTGATACCAAAAGAGTAGGGTACTGCTCTGACAGATACCTAAAATGTGGAAGCAGTTTTGAAACTGTGAATGGATAGAAGACTCAGAAGAAACTGAGAACTGTTATCACCAAGAAAGGCACAGATGGTGAGATGCACTAGTGAACTAGCAACGCAGAAACAAGAAACCAACGTGAGACAGTCCTGCAGCTAACCCAAGGAGCAAGAGAGCTGAATGCCTGTGCACAGAAGCCTTCCTAGCAGAGTGGGGTGCCTCCAGGCACTGATTAGTGGAGCTACAGGGCTTTGGAACACTTGTTCCAGCAGGGTAGATGCAGGAGTGAGGGCCAGAGCAAGACACCATAGGAAGCCGAAGCTGAAGAGACCAAGAGCACAAGAAGCTGAGTTTCCTCAGTCTAAAAAAATACAGCCACGACCTCATGGGTTTCAAAGAGTGGAACCATGGCCTCTGGTGTTTCTAAGAAGGGAGTTGCCACTCAGATGGACTAGGAAAATGGAGTAACTAAAGTCAACAGAGCAGTGTTGCTGTCCCAGTCAACGTGAAGGACAGAGCTGTAGCACAGGGCCAAGGGGTCTCCACTCAGCATGTGGAGAGTGTGGCCAGTATCTACAGTCCAGAGGGCAGGGTTATTATGTAAAATGTCTCAGAAAATGGAGGATTGTTTTCAAAGGCATGGGGGCTAATGTAATGTGTTCTGTTAATTTGTTTGTTGCCTGTTTTATCTGTTTCCTTACAATTTCTGCCATTTGTAACGGAAATGTCTAACTAATGCCTGTTTTGTCATTATATTTTGGAAGGAAATAACTTGTATTCTGTCAGTTTCACAGATGTAGAGGAATTTTTGTATTTTGAACTTGGAGTTGATTTAAGACTTTTGCCATGATGTGACGGAATGACTATGTTTCACGTGTCACAATGATATGATTTTAGAGGTGGGCAAAGAGTGGAATGTCATGAACTGAATTGTGTTCCCACCAAAAATGTGTGTAACAATTTCACTGGGCCATGATTTGTAGAATTTGGCGATTGTCCTCCATTTTGTGCCGTAAATTCTAACCTCTGCCTGTGGCTAATAGATTGGATTATGTTAAAGAGGACCAGGGTGGGGCTACAACACCTTTTCTAAGATTGCTTCCCTGCTCAAATGTCAACGGAGTTTCCCTTGAGTGTAACTTGTACCACCTTTTATCCTGTAAGAGATAAAAGGAAAGAAAAGTAAACAGAGAATTGCAGACCTCATACCATCAAGAAAGCAGTACCCGGAGCACAGTATGTCCTTTGGATCTGAGGTCCTTGCAATGAGATGCTCTTAGGCCAAAGAAAGACTGATGCAACACAAGCGCCTTCATGCAGAGGTGGCAGAGAAAGAGTGAATTCCCTTGGAGTTGGCAGCCCGAATTCAAACTTCTAGCCTATTGGACTGTGTAAAAATAAACTTTTCTTTGTTAAATCCATCCACTGGTGGTATTTCTGTTAGACCATTATGAGATGATGAAGACAAATGCCTCACTAATACTTTTTTTTTTTTAATATTTTATTGTGTTGGTGAACTTTACACAGAAAATTGGTTCTTATTTAACAATTTCTGTACATATCGTTCAGTAGCCTTAGTTACATTTTTCACAATGTGTCAGTGTTCTTATTATTTCCATTTTGGTTGTTTCGTTTCCAATAATCCAACTTCCCCTTCTCTTTCACGTTACCATCTTACTTTTGGTGTAAGGTAAATGATTACCATTTGCTTTCATTTAGATGATTTTTTAGAGGAACACAGTACTGACAGATGATATCATTTGTTTTATGAACCAATCTGCTATTTGGTCTCCCCAAGTAGTTCTCATGGATCTGAGGCTTACAGGTAACAGAAGCAGACAAGGCCTCTAGATATCTAGGCTTGAAATTGGTAGAATATCACTTCTGTTGCCTTCTTTTGCCCAGAGCAAGGCATAAATTCAATCCAGATTCAAGGAGTGAGGAAATGCACTCCACCACCTGATGGGATAGCTGCAAAATCACACTGCAAAAATGAGTAGACACAAAGAAGAGATCATTTCTGTGGTTATTCTGTAAACAGTTGAGCAGAAGCCTATAGGTTTTTTTCCCCCCTGTGATTATGGATTCATTGTTTCAGAGAAATCCAGCAATTTCAGATTATGAGAATGATTTGCTGGCAATGAACTACGCCAAGTGCTGTCGAGTTGCATCCAAGTCATGGCGACCCTAGGGGCCAGGGTAGAACTGACCCCCAGAGTAGGCAATGAGCTATGGCCAAGTGCCGTCGAGTCGGATCCGACTCATGGCTATAGGTTACTTTAAAATCAAAGAGAATTGAGGAAGGTGGCATCTACTTATGTCCAGAATTCCTTCATATGGGAACACTTTACTTCCAAGGAGGCTGAGAAGAAAGGGTTTATTTGTTACTGTTTTGTTCTGATTTTTACAATCTCTCTCTTTAGTAAAGGGAGACAAGAGTGAAAATAGAATGATGAATGAACCAACTTACACTGAATAAAACTGTCTTATCTGGAATATACGGATACCAAAGATTCCAAGATATCGCCTTGAGGACTAAGGTGTGCCTGACCCAAACCATGGTATTTCCAATCACCTCATTTGCACAAGAAAGTGGACAGTAAATAAGGAAGATGGAAGAAGAGATACCTTTGAATTATGCTGTTATGGAAGAATATTGAATGTACCACTGACTGCCAGAAGAACAAATCTGTCTTGGAAGAAGTACAGCCAGAATGCTCCCTAGAAGAAAGCATGGCAAGACTTTGCATAACGTACTATAGGAGGAACCGTTCCCTGGAGGACATTATGCTCGGTAGAACAGAGGGTCAATGAAAGAGAGGGAGGCAGTAGACAAGATGCACTGACATTATGGCTTCAACAACAAGATCAAACAGCAGCAATTGTGAGGCTAGTGGAGGAGAGTCAGGTGGTATTTCATTTTGTTACACAGTGAGTCAGAACCAATTTCAAAAGTAACTAAGAACAGTAACAGATCTCAATAGATCAGGAAATGGGTTCACAGAGGCAGAGAGGCTGAATACACAAATTAAATAAAATAAGCTCCTTTAAGTTCATACTTTCTTCAGAATCCAGTGATATACAGATTATCCCCAGTTTACAATGTATTCAAGTTACAAAGAACTGCACTTACTTGAGACTGCTTTTTTTGTACATCCTATCCTTAGTAATGTGTGTTATATACAATGTTGGAGTGTACAGTTTGCTATGTTGTTATTCTCAGATATTGTCTTGCAGCTATTCAATTACATGATTTACTGTTCAAAACACTGCCATACAGCAGACTATGCCCTGATCTACAATGAAGTTGGTGTCACTGCTAGAAGTCATAATGGACAGAAAGTTAGGCAATGTTCAACACTAATGGCATACAACAATTAAACTGTACATGTGCCCAATAGCTGTTACAACCCCGACTTTATTATTATGACACTGATGCTGTCTTCACTGTAGACTAGGCCTATAACATAATCTTATTCAGCATTTTATACCATAAGAAGCATCAGTTATTAATTTGAAACCAATTTATTCAAGTTTCTCTTAGCTGTAACCCGTGCGCTTCTCATATATATCTAGCAAAAGAAGTCATGCCATTCAAAGTTACAATCCCAAACAGTAGGTGAGGGAGACTCTAGACCTAGCTATAACTATTAAGATCATAAAGATCTATGATAATGGAAAGAAAGTCACCTAAATGGCACTTGCGGAGGTAATGTCTTAATGGACCATTTATGCAATCATTAAAGTTAAGAATAGGATCTTGGAGGAAGCTGAAGAAGTGATTGGCATAAAATTGACAATTTTAACAAACTGGGAAGTGCCAGTCCAGATACGGAGAAGTTGTTCGTGATTTAGATAGAAAACCAAATCCAGAAGCGTATTCCATGAGTTTACTAAGGATTCAAATGAAAGCACACAACCTTTTGAAAACCTGAAGGACAAGCAAGAAGAAGACTATTGAGAATACTTAAATGCCTCACTTCAAGACACAGATTTGGCTTACATAGTATGTTTTAACTGGAGAGGCAAGAAGCACTGATACTGAAATTGCTGAAAAATTCAAGGATGAGGTGGACAAGTTGGAAGAGAAAGAAGTGAAATTATCGAAACTATTTTTTTTCCTAAGAATAACAAAATATACTAAATTTTTTTCTTTTCTGAAGGCACCCATTTATTCAGGGGGCATGACTTCTTACTGGGAGGAGATACACACACACACACCTATATGTATTTGTATATGTATAGACATAGTAATATAAATATAAAACATATTTTTAAATTTAACATTTTTCCCCATAATAATAAGAGGAAAAATTGCCCCCAACAAGGGAAGAAATTGCTGTCTATATACAATATATGGCCTTTTATGTTGTAAGTACAGATTTTCTTTGTTGCAGTGTCAAAGATACTCCTTGACTTCCATTCTGTTTCCTCATTTTTTTTTAATTAAATAAAAAATGAAAGTGTACGTACTCCATGCTTACAATATTGGGTTAAGATCGGAGGAGTACACAAGTTGTGCTGAAGTCCCCTTAATATTGATCTTCTTACTAATATGTGTTGTCACCAATTTCACCCAACCAAATTTCTAACAACTTTCTAATTTAAACCCTCGCCCCTCGCCCCTCGCCCTCACCCTCCAGCCCTCCCGCCCTCCCCACCCTTGTAGCAGTCAAAGAGTCTTTTCTGTTATGTATGAGTCTGCTTTTAAGTTTGATAGTAGGGGTCACATATAATATTGATAGAAAAACATATTTCACAGGTCAAGGCTTTGATTAAAATCTGCAAACAGTAACATGATTGTGAATTTTTTCACTTAGCTCCATAGATACAATATGTGGCGTAATATACATTTTACGCTGACTAGTTTCACTCAACATACTGTTCTCCAGTTGAGACCAAATTGAGAGATGTTTCCTGCTCTCATTGATTGTTGTGCTTCAGTTCCAAGTATTTCTGTGGGTAGTTAGATTTTAGAGTCATCTATTAGCTATGTCCATTCAGTTCTCACAACACAGAAGAAAAACATCTGTTTTCAGCTTCTTCCATCACCATTCCTTTGTAAATATTAGAGAAAGTCGCATACATAATTTTGGTAAACTGATGTAGAAACAGAAAGGAAGTTGGGGTTAGCATGATCAGTTGGGGTTAGCATTTCAAAGTGTTTCTGGCCTATAACATGGAAGGTTAATTGAGTGGGAAGAAACATGTGAATTGGTAAACAAGAAATGAAGACGTTCTGAACCAGAGAGTCAGTCCAATAACCTAGGGCATGCAGATATTCTAGCAGTTAGTTCTCAAGTTGTCTCAGGCTCTCAGAAGGCCCCTGTATTTATGGAGCTGGGTAAAATGTATATTACGCCACATATTGTATCTATGGAGCTAAGTGAAAAAATTCACAATCATGTTACTGTTTGCAGATTTTAATCAAAGCCTTGACCTGTGAAATATGTTTTTCTATCAAACATCTTCAACCTTCTGGTCACTGCTTCTCTCTTTCTTTCTATTTCTCTCTCAAGTTTCTTCAAGTCATTTGCAACCTTTCTTGCAGATATGAAAATTAATGCCACACATAGGCAGAGTTCCATGCACAAAAAATTTCTGCTGGGTTTTGTATACCATTTGTAATATTTCAGATATTTGCTATTATTTGAGGCTGTAATTAATTGTCTTGATTCTTTCTTAGCCATCTACAATATGAGCACAAAAGACCATGGACCACACACCTCTCTCCACTGGGAAAAGATTTACCTTGTGTTGGATTCACTAAGTATTAAATGCACATCCAGCAGAAGTAGGAAGTTAAACTCAGCAATAACGACCATCACATTAACAATAGCTCATATTTTGATGTTCTTTACAAATAATGCAACATTTTCAAATAAATTGTATTATGTATTTGCCCAAACAATCTCTGCCATAGCTTCACTGATGAGGAAACTAGAGTTCAGGTAAGTTCAGCTGTCTGCCTGAGGCAACAAAGCTAAAACCATCAGGGCTGGGTTCAGTCCAATATCTTCTGGATCCAATTTCAAATTCTTTTCCCCAACATCCTTGATAAATGAGTGGTCTGAGGTTGACTGAGCCCACTTTATCATTTTGAAAAATGAAAAACTTTCACTTCGTCTCATCTCCTAAGCTTTTTCTGAACAATGTCATTAGAAAGTACTTCACTTTGGAAAATTTTCTAGCCAGCCAGAGCTTGCTATGCTCCTAAGTATTCATACAGTTCTATGATTTCCCTGTAAAAGTGAGTAATCTCTGTGTTTAACGTGTTCACTCACGCTGATTCAGAGAGAAAAAGACACCTGTCAAAGTGTCACCATTGCCGTAACTCACTCATGTTGTGGCTATTTAAACCCTTCCTTCTATAAATCAGACATTGCATTGCCATCTCTATGAATTCTTTCAGTAAAAAAAAAAAACAAAAAACTTTAATTTTCATATTTAGTACCCAAACTTGAGAAAGGAGTGGGTAACTTCTATCATCCAACTGCTGTTACAAATGAACCATTTCACCGAAAATTTCAAGTTTTGTGGCACTTGATGGAAATGCTGGTGGTGTCGTGGTTAAGTTCCAAGCCTGCTAACCAAAAGGTCAGTAGTTCAGATCTGCCTGGCACTCCTTGGAAATTCTATGGGGCCATTCTGCTCTGGCCTATAGAGTCACTATGAGTTGGCATTGATTCAAAAGCTGTAGGTGTATGGCAATTGATTTCCTATGGAAATTATTTCTATAAATCACACTTGTCTGGAACATTCTTTTAATGTTCTGGCCTGAAGACTGGATTCTGCACTCTGATAATGTAGGGACAGGAGTTAGTCTAAATCCTTTTAATCTGTGTCATCCCCTCTCAGTCTCCAGCCAAGCAAAGCAGGTAGAAGCATTCTAATTGCTCGCCTTCACGCCTTCCTTATTCACTAGATTTTTAACTAAACCATGAGTCCTGCTTTGGGACTTGGATTCTATACTTACTCCTGATTTAAGCACATCTGGGCCTTTCATATAGTAGGAAAACAAGGATTCTTATTTTTCAGATGCATTGTTAGATAATAACATGGTGTTAGCCAAGTCTGCTAAGGAAAAGCCTCCTCTAGCCACTACTGAGGAACATAAGTTTATAGCACTGTTTTTCTTAGCCTGGATGCAAAGTCATTTACTCCCTCCTTTTCTTGGCTAGGCCAAAATTATTGTCTGACACCTTCAAGTTTTTGCAGTCATAGAAGAGCAGATACAGTTTTCTGTTCTGGTAATGGAGACACTGCTACTGATGAGTATTAGTAACCCTTCCTCAACTGTGGCCCATGCTTTTGGCATTGCTTACCTGGGACTTGCTGTCCAGCTGTAGGTCACTCTTTGAGGGAACAGAAAATCAAAACAAATAGGACAGAAAAAGAGGAAAAGTGGAGTCAAAGACTGAAGAACATGGTATATCAGACAGGACACGCTACTTCACACTGTAAACAACCACAGAAACTTCAGTTCCTGTAACAAAAGCTCATTTCTTGTTCATGCTACATTACCTTCCCAAATAGGATGGAGACTCTATCATGTATAATCATCATTATCTCCACTCACGGATCCAGGCAAAAGGAACAACACCATTTAGAAGAATGCACTCCAGTACCATAGAGATGGGTTAGTTTTATGTGTCAACTTAGCTCCCTGGAGAAACCTCAGGTTTTGCTCTTAGGGCTTGCAACTGATTGGATAAGGCCCACTCATATTATGGAGGGTGTGATCATTAAGATTTCATGTCAATTTAGCTAGGCCATGATTCTTGGAGGTTTGGTATTTATGATGTAGTTTGGTAGCTGTGTGTTGCAGTAACTTCATAATGAGATTTGATATAATGTGATCACCTTCATGATAGGATCCATTATGAGTAGCCAGTCAGCTGAAAGGGAGTTTACCTGGGGATACGGCCAGCATCTGACACAGGTGGACTTTCCTGCAAGGTTCTTGGGCTCTTTTATTTCACTGGATCCTGCAGCTGGCTCACGAGTTTTTGACCTCCAGTTCTTATCTGTGATTCTGCTTGCTGATCTTGCTATTTGTCAGTCTCCTCAACTTGTGAGCCACAGCTCTGCGGTCTGACCTGCTGATCTTGTCACCAAGCCCTGCAGCTATGTGAATCAGGACAAACTTCCAACCTAATAAGAAAACTTGATTTGTTAATTTTTTCAATTGTTTTTCTATTGTCTAATTCATTCAGTTCTGCTCTAATCTTTATAATCTGTTTTTGTCCCGTGCCTGAGGGGTTTCTTTGTTGCTCTCTTTCTACTTGTTCAAGTTGTGAGGCTAATTCTTTAATTTGTGCTCTTTCTTCTTTCCGGAAGTGTGCATTTAAAGAGATAAACTGACCTCTGAGCACTGCTTTTGCTGTATCCCATAAATTCTGATAGGATGTGTTTTCATTCTCATTTGAATCCATAAATTTCTTTAATGTGTCTTTAATTTCTTTTATAACCCAAGAATTTATGAGTAAAGTGTTGTTCCGTTTCCACAAGTTTGAATTTTTACCTATGAATTTTCTGTTATTGATGTTAACTTTTATAGCTCTGTGGTCCGAGAAGGTACTTTGCAATAAATCAATGGTTTGGATTTTATGGAGAATTGTCTTATGACTTAACATATGGTCTATTCTGGAAAATGCTCCATGTGCTTTGGAGAAGAAGGTATATTTATCTGCTGATGGATGAAAACATCTGTTATGTCGATAAGGTCAAGTTGGTTGATTGTTGCAATAAGATCTTCTGTATCTTTACTGAGCTTTTTTCTGGATGACCTATCCTTTACTGAAAGGGGAGTGTTAAAGTCCCCAACTATTATTGTGGAATGATCAATCTCATTTTTAAATGTTGTCAGTATTTTTTCAATGTATTTGGGTGCTTTGGTATTGGGTGCATATTTAATATTGTAAGTCTTGCTTGAGTATTGAAACTTTCAGCAATAAATAGTGACCATCCTTGTCCACAACAGTGAATCTTACATTAAAATCTACTTTATCTGAGATTAATATTGCCACACCTGCTCTTTTTTGTGTATTATTAGCTTGATATATGTTACTCCAATCTATTCTTATCTTTAAGTCTAAGAAATGTTTCTCGTAAGCAACATATAGATGGTTCATGTCTTTTGATCCAGGATATCACTCACTGTCTCTTTCCCAGAGCATTCAGTCCATTTATATTCAATGTGATTATTGATAGGTATATGTTTAGTGATGTCATTGTGACATGTTTATTTTCATGTTGATGATTTCTCTGTTGTTCTTATTAACCTGTTCTGGGACATTCTTCTTTATGGACGGTATGAGTTTTGATTTTATATTTGTTGAGACTCCTGTATTGCGAATTTTAATTTCAAATGATATATTATTAATCTGTTCTATGGCTATGTACCTAATTCCTCTTAACATATAATTATTGAAATCAATTTTAACTATTTTATAAGTCTGAAACTTTCGCTGCATTGAAAACAACTGTAACTATTGTAGTGTATCCCTCTTTTAATGTGATGGTATTATAGTTGTCATGATATTATAACACTGTAGATTTTGCCTTGGTTTGGTGAAGTTTTGTGCCTTCCTTAACTGATTAGAAATTGGATGAAATGCCATGGATTATCACCTAAAACATACATTTAGGGAAGAGCTTCTTTCAACATTTCATGTATTTTGGTTTAGTTTTTATGAAGTCTTGTAATTTCTCTTTACTTTCAAAAGTCTTAATTTCACCATTATATTTGATAAACAACTTTGCAGGGTAAATAATTCTAGGATGGAAGCTTTTCTCATTCAGGGCTTTGACCATGTCTGCCCATTGTTTTCTAGCCGGCATTGTTTTAGCAGAAAAGTCAGATGAAAGTCTACAGGGTTTCCCTCAGAATGTTGGTTTTTATTTGAGCCTTGCTGTCTTCAGAAGCATCTCTTTGTGTTTTAGTTTATTAAGCCAAAGCCAAGTGCCATCGAGTTAGTTTATTAAGCTTAATTATAATATGCCAGTCTGTTGGACAGCTTTCAGCTCCTGATTCAACTCAAACGGATAAAAGACCTAAATATAAAAGCTAAAATGATAAAGCTCATCCAAGATAAAATAGGGTCAACAATGGAAGTTTTAGTACACGATATAGGCAGGCTTCAAAATCCAACAAGCAAAGTACATTCATCAGAAGATAAAATAGATAAATGGGAATTAATAAGAATCAAACACTTCTGCTCATCCAAAGACTTCATCAAAAGAATTAGAAGACCACCTACAGAATGAGAAAAAATATTTGGCAATTCTATGTCAGACCGATGCCTGATCTCCATAATCTATAAGTTACTACAAAATATCAATAAGAAAAAGACAAATCATCCAATTAAGCGATGGGCAAAGGAGATGGACAGACACTTCTCTGAAGAGGAGATCCAGGCAGCCAAAAAACACACGCAGACATGTTCATGATCATTAATTATTAAAGAAATTCAAATCAAAACGACAATAAGATACCATCTCACCCCAACAAGATTGGCCATGATCCAAAAAATGCAAAACACTAAATGTTGGAGAGGCTGTGGAGAGATTGGAATTCTCCTACACTGTTGGTAGGACTGCAGAATGGTGCAACCTCTTTGGAAAGCAATTTGGCGTTACCTTAAAATAATGGATATAGATATACTATTTGACCCAGTAATTCCTCTGCTTGGAATATACCCTACAGAATCAAGGCCATTCACACCAACTGATACATGCACATGAATGTTCATTGCAGCACAGTCCACGATAACAAAAAGTTGGAATCAACCCAGATGCCCAACAACAGTAGAATGAATGGGTAAACTTTGGTGAATGTACTCAATGGAGTAGAAAGAATGATGATGATAGCAGGAAACATCTCTCAATTTGGTCTCAACTGGAGGACATTATGTTGAGTGAAACTAGTCAGCAACAGAAGGACAATTATTATATGAGACCCCTACGATAAAAACTTAAAAGCATACTCATATATAACAGAAAAGACTCTTTGACAGCTACAAGGGTGGGGAGGGCGGGAGGGCGAGGGGCGAGGGTTTAGATTAGATAGTTGTTAGAAATTTGGTTGGGTGAAATTGGTGTCAATACACATTAGTAAGAAGATCAATATTAATGGGGCTTCGACACAACTTGTGTACTCCTCCTATCTTAACCCAGTATTGTAAGCACAAAGTATGTACACTTTCATTTTTTATTTAATATAAAAAAAAGAAAGAAAGAAAGCAGCACTGGGAGAAGTGCGCAACCTTCAGACCTGAGGTTCCTGTGCCAAGATGCTCCCAGACAAAGACTGATGCAATACTGGACTTTCCTCCAGAACAAGCAATGGAGAAAGCCTTCTCCTGTAGTAGACATCCTAAATTTGGACTTGTCCCCTTGTTCTGTATTAACTACTGCCTCTTGGTCTGTGTACAGGTTCCACATGTGCACAATTCTGGCATTCCCATTTTTCACAGCTTTACCCATAATTTGATCTTTAATTCAGTCGACACAGTCAAATGCCTTTGCATGGCCAATAAAACACAGGTAAACATCAAAAAAAAAAAAAAAGGAAGAAAGAAAACTTGAGATCCTACAGCTTCTACAACTGTGTAAGTCATTTCCTTCATATAAATCTCTATCAAAATTTATATGCTTTACTGGTTTTGCTTCTCTAAGGAACCCAGCCTAAGACAGAGGCAATCCACACCACTTAAGGCCAACTGATTTAAATGCCAGCTAAACCAAAAACACGTTGCTGTCAAGTAGACTCTGACTCATGGGTCAGAATAGGACTGCACTCACGAGGGTTTTCAGTGGCTAAGTTTTGGGAAATAAACTGCCAGAACTTGCTTCCAATCTGCCTCTAGGTAGACGTGAACTTCCAATCTTTCAGTTAACACTGGAGAGTATTAACCAAGAACTCTGATTTAAATGTTAACCTTATGTAAATACTCTGTAGCAACAGCTAGACTACTATTAGACCAAACATCTGGGCATCATAGCTTGGCCACATTGACACATAAAATTAGACACCATAGGGTGCATTTGGAAGCAAGCTGGGTGGGTGGACTGAGAATGAGTTACACAGCAGGGAAACTAGGCATTCTGCAGAAGGAAATAGGAAACTATTAAACAGTTCTTGCACTTGTATAGTGAGGCTTATTTAAGAAGAAGGGGTGAATTTGGAGGTGGGTCAGGTATAACTTCAAGGAAATCCCCCAGGAGATTGTTAAAATAATTGTATTAACAGGCACTTAGGGAATTGGCCTTTAGAACACCTAAATTCATCAGTAGTATTTTAAGTTCTGATATCGGTTCACTGACCGAGACTGAGTGCTCAGTCTGAGGAGGGAGTGTGTGAGCTACAGTTCAGGAATGGACCCCTCCTCCCTCCTACTTGATCTCAAGGTTGAGGAAAATCCAGCTCCGGAAGATGATCCTTTGGCAGAAGGGTCAGGCAGCTGCTGCTACTGAGGTAGCCCTTCATCAGGGAGATGAAGAAGTCATGGTCCCCAGGACACTGAGCTCACTGTCTTGCAGGCCACAGAGGGCCTTTTCTGACCTGACCAAACTGTACAACTTTGGGCTGTCATTATCTCTCTGACACTGAGTCTTTACCGCACACAAAGCTCTAGCTTCTACGATTAGCTCCACCAAACAAGGACTTTGCCAGATCCAAGGAATCATGTATGCCTCCTTGGGATAACTGTTTCCATGATTAATCGTGGGACACACTTTCTCCTGAAAATACCTCACAAATGACTGGGCAACCAACAACCCTTCAGAATTCACAAGCCCTGAGTCCTGAATCCCTTAGCAGCCAACCAGCAACCTCACGTAGCCCACCACACACACCACACATGCATACACACAGACACCACACATGCACACATACACATCATATATATGCATCACACACAAATGCACATACATTACAGACATGAGCATATGCACATGTACCACATGTGCCCCCCCCACATGTACATCACACACACACACACACACACACACACACACTCAGGGTGAAACTCAGTGGCCTCATTCCTCCACACCACTAACAGGGGGCCTGTCTTCCTCCTTCCCTACCTCCCCCGGGCCCTCTAGTCCAACCAGCTTCACAGACTGCCAGATGGCAGGCTCTTGGAAGGCCAGCCACTAGAGTAAACGGGGGAGACCAAAGAGTTAGTCCATTTCAGCCAAACTGCGGTAGTATAGCTGGGCTGGTGCTCATTCAAATTCAATTTATACATCACTTCCTTCTGATTTTATGGTATTTTTACTTTCACAGCCCTGGAAAAAAACACCTTGCAGAGATGGCACTTTAAGACACCCTCCCTTGTGGGGGCGAGGGTGAAGAGGGGCAATACATAACTTTTACTTATGCGTTGGCAGAATGCTCCTACTGCAAGACACAAACCATCTTGCTTCTTCCATGAGGAAGCTTTCTCATCCAGAGAACTGTAATTAGCTAAATGCTTTTAAACTCAACTGTTGTAAAAGCTGGGTATATTTTCAGGTGACGGTTCAAAGCTTTATTTGAAGGAATCTTAGCCTTTCTATATACTAATCACACTCTGGGAAAATGGGACAAATTGCAACTAAATGACAAAGCTAGAGATTCAGGCAAGAGACAATTTGCAGGAGGACCATGTGCTAGGGGTGGAATGTAGTAGCTTAGAGGATCAGCTTCGGACTGGGCCCTAGGAGAACCGGGAGAAGTAAGCCGGCTCCAAGGCTGAACAACTCACAAAATGAGATGGGTGAAGCTGAAGTCACACTGAGGCTTATGAGGCTTATGGTCCACCTCCTCCACAAACCAGCTGTCATCATGTTAAACCTAATTCATGGCAACCCCACGTGGGTCAGAGTAGAACTATCCTCCACAGGGTTTTCAGTGGCTGAGTTTTCAGAAGATTGTCAGGTCTTTCTTCTGAGATCCCTCTGGATGAACTCAAACTCCAACCTTTCCATTAGCAGCCAAGCACGGACCATTTATACCACCCAGGGAGTCTTCCTTCCACATGGGCAAGTCAAAACAACAGCTATTTTCCAAAATTATAGTAAATTTGTGTATAGGCTGGATTCAAATATCTTCTTCTAGACTTTTTAATTAGAAAACTACAAATAGGTTTAGTAAAACTAACTTGTTCCTTTTATCTGTTTGGGGTGGGGCCTCTCTCAGGTTCCAAAGTATACAGAGGTCAATATCTTGGTTACCCAGCATTGAGTTGAACCCTATGAGGTACAGTGTCTTAATAAGTCAATAACTATTTGGAGCTGGGAATGCCATCAAGTGCTTGGAGTCTAGAAACGGAATCTGGGCAGGGTAGCATTTTTAGCTCCGGGAAGTTGTCACTTAATGATTAGGCCTCAATCCCGAAGCAAATCTATGGCATCCTTCAGTCCCAGAGTCTCCAGGAATTAGGTTGAATAATCAGGCAAAAGGAGACAGATAAGAAGACTCAGACTGAAACCGAAGCTTAAAGACTAGGCATACATAGAGAGAGCAGTATACATGTCCTAAAATTTGTCCATACCTCCCCAGTCCTCTTCTGTCCTTTGCTGAACTTCCGTCACAGCTATCTCTGCACCTGGACCTTTATCCTCACATTTCCCTCAGGTGACAGTTATGCCCATGCCCTCCTGCTTCTGGCTGTGCCTGTGCTCAGTGTCACTCATCGAACAGCCCTTTTCTTGGGAAATCTCTCACAAAAAGAACACCTCTCTCCCAGTCATTCTCTAACTTCCTACCAGGATCTACTTTTCTTGACAGCGTAAGATCATGTTGCACACTAATTATTTTAGGACCTGTGTTCTCTTACTACACTGTTAGCTCTATGAGAGTCTGATTATCTTGTCCATACCTACATTTCCAGCTCTTCAATTAGTGTCTGTTGAAGAGAAATAAATGTGCATTCATTGAGTGAAGAATAAATGTATAAATGAATGAATGGATTCCTTATTTCTGTTAGGAAACTGTAATATTTGCAAAGGCATGATGCAGGCCAGATTCGGTTTTGTTCTCTCCCCACTACCTGAGAATTTACACAAAGTAATTATTCAATAAAAACACTATTTGACTAAATGAATAGAAGTTTCAAGATAGTATTTCCAACTGTATTCGGGTATCAATTTACTAAGCTTCAGTAAATTTCTGTGTATCGGACACTATGGTAAGCATTAACGATACAAAATCCAAGAGGCCCGGTTACTAGTAACTTCTATGCTTAGCTTAATCCATGGCTTAGTCAGGTAGAGGCATAGATAGCGGTACTCCACACTGGAAAAAGTGGCAGGTGACCTCCACTGAACACCTAGTACATGACAGGCTTCTTGCTAAGATACATTTTGGTGCTGTCTTCAAAGCACAGACTTTGGAATCAGACCTCAGTCTAAATCTCTGTCCTGTGCAAGTTAGTTCACCCCTTAGCCTTACTTTACACACCATAAACCTAGAAAAGACAATGTGCAGAAACACAAGGTATAGGACCTAGCATAGAGTAAGTACTCAATAAAATGTATTTCATGCAATGTTCACAATTTTTTAAAATTTATTTCCATTGCACACAAGAGCAAATTGAGGATTGGAGAGGTTAAACATCTTGCCTAAAGTCACACAGATAATAAATGTCAGAGGTGTGCTTCCCACTCCGTTGTGCCTACCACCTGACTCCGGATCACTGTTCACAATGCTGTGCCACTCTTCTTTAAAAGCCAGACAGGCAACATGCTAAGAAAAGTGAAAACTCTTTCAAAGGGAGAATAAATTTGAGTTTTTTTCATTTTGAAATTCCAGAGCATATAGCACTTACCAGGCACATGTCATGCTCTTCTCTGCTAGACTGCATAAACCTCTAGGTCTAGTCATGTTAAAAGTCAATGATTTAATGAACTAATTAAGAAGCATATATGGTCAGACTGAACGAAGTAGCAATCTTCAAGAATATACTGCCCCCCAAATGTGCACTTTAATTAAAAAGATACAAATAAATAAAATCAAAAGGATGGTAAAGAATATCAGGACAATATTAACCTAAAGGAAGCTTTACTGTTATTGTTGGTTGCTATCCAGTCAATTCCAACTCACGACAATTGCTTTTGTGCAAAGTAGAACTGCTCCACAGGACATACAAAGCTGAAGTTACTGAGGCTATACTAACATTCAAGAAATAATATTTCAGAGCTAAAATATGTCACCAGGGTTAAAGAAAAGATCATTATATAATGATAAAGAAGTAAATTTATTGAGAGAAAATAAATATTCTATACTCCTGTAGCTGGTGGCATAGTGGTTAAGTGCTATAGCTGCTAACCAAAAAGTAGGCAGTTTGAATCCAGCAGGCACTCCTAGGAAACTCTGTCCTATAGAGCCACTGTGAGCCACAGCAGATTTTTTGGTTTTGAGTACCTAAAAACAGATCTTCAATAACTGACAGAATTTCAAGGAAAAATAGACAAATCCACAGATTTCAATGCTTCGCTTTCAATAACTGATAGAACAACCTGATGGAAAATCAGAACTGACACAAAAGACCTGAATGACTTAATATGTTTAAGTCATTTATATAGTACTTCATCCAAAACAACAGAATATACATTCTTTTAAAGCTCACAGTATTTCATACTGTTGTGACTTCCATGTTGTGGTGAAGCTCAAAGCCGTGTCATCATTATTTCAAATACCAGCAGGGTCACACATGGAAGACAAGTTTTAACAGAGCTTATAGACTAAGTTCAGGTTAAAGCTGAAGAAAATTTGGACAAGTCAGAGCCAAAGTATGACCTTGGTTATAGCTCACCTGAATTTAGAAACCATCTTAAGACCAGAGTTGATGAACTGAACACTAACGACAGAAGGCATGATGAATTGTGCAAGGACATCATACGTGCAGAAAGTAAAAGGCCATTTTAAAAAAAACAAGAAAAAGAAATAAATGTCACAAGAGACTTGAAACTTGCTCTTGAATGTAGAGTAGCTAAAATGAATGAAAGAAATAATGATTTATAGTCTTCAAACAAACAAACAAAAACTGACTTACTTCTGACTCACAGTGACCCAATGTGTCTTGTAGTAGAACTCCTCCATGGAGTTTTCTTCACTGTAATATTTTCAGAAACAGATTGTCAGGCCTTTCTTCTGAGGCACAACTAAATAAGTTTGAACCACCAACTTTTAGGTTAGTGGTAGAGACTAAACCATTTGTGCTATTTATCTTTACAGAACAATGTTTGAACTGTGTACTGTGACATTACAGCCCTCCAGCTCCCAGCTCAGGAATCAAATCATCTCAGTATGCCTTTACAGCTGTATTTACTACATTTTCCCTGGTTAGAGCACAGTGTGGGAAAAGAGTGGACGTAAATTTTTTTTTTCCAACTCAGCCGTAAGGTAGCTTTGCCACTCCAATGTCATCCAAAGAAGAGGGCTCAGGCCATGATTTTAGCAGATGTCAATGTCTTTCAGCATCTCACTTGAGGAAAGGGGAAGACAAACACAGAGGTTTCAGCAGTAGACTATTGGCTCCAGGAGAGCACACAGGTCTTTCTGAGATCCCCAGCCAGCAAGCAGCTACTGAAGCAAGTCTGAGTACAGTCAGGTGGATGGCATGACTGGCAGTCAACCAGATCCTAGTGATCTCAGCAGGTCCAAGTACAGCAGCCTCCAGGTACTGAGGTGTAGGCACACAGCACCATCATGTCTGGGGCACCAAGATAAAACACTAGAGCCTGTCTTCTCTGAACCTGACGGGGCAAGACTGGCCCGGGGATTTGGAGACTGGGGAGAGGGTGCTGTGCTGCAGCAAGAATCTCTGCAGGCCCTGCTCTTCTCCTGAAGTGGAGGCTGGACCTTACCAAACCTCACTTAGCATTTCTCTGGAAGGATGTCTGATCTTGTTAGAACAAGATGGGAGTTTCTAAAGCAAAAGGTTATAAGCACAGCTGCATAAGCCCACAAGCAAAGGAGGATGCTGTCCCCAGTAGCAGGTATGGATTCTAACAGCAAGGGGTTACAAGCACAGACGCAGAGCCTACAGACAAAGGAGGATGCTCTCAGCAACAGGAGGTGTGGACTCTAACCTCAGAAAACCTAGACATGCAGGGTCAGGAGGCTGTTTTCCTTTTCTTCCTCCCTCCCTCCCTCCTTCCTTCTTTCTTTCTTTCCTTAGTTCTCATTCTCTGTCTCTATTTCTTTCTCTCTAATTTCCTATATTCTTTTTATTGTTTCTTTTCCCTTTTATTTACCTATTTCCCTCCTTTCCTTTGTCACTTTACTTCCCTTCCCTTTCTACCCCTGACTTCTCTTATGGCCCCCTCTTTTGCTACCCATCATCTTTTCTCTTCTTTTCACTCACTTGGCCACACAAATCTTTCTGCCTTTCCTGTTACCTTAGGTCACAGAGCTCTGTCCTAGTTTCTGTGCTCAGGAAGGATTAGATGGAAGGCTGAAATGCTGTTGACTGGTAAGGATACCCCAAAGTTGAGTTCTTGCAACCCTCTTCAAACTCATCTCCCAATGCCCACTTTCCGTTCTTTGAGGTGGCCTCTCCAGCCAAGGCCTGCCACCAACCAGAAGCCACGCCTCTCTGCACACCTTATGACCTGTTAACATACTGTCTGAAGACTCATTTTCTAACTGATGTACCAACTGGTCGTTAGTCAACTTATGCAAAGTTTAGTGAAACAGTAGATAAATGTAGACTCCAGTACAGCAAATTCTGGCTTCAAATCCCATCTGTGTCATACCTTCAAACTCAATAGTTTGGGACAAATTATTTACTTTGTATCACTGTTGGTTCCTTAACCAATGGAACAGATGCTACAGCACAGCCAGGTTCCTGAAGGGCTTAGTGGGGTCATGTACAAGTGCAACAACTATGCTTGGAACATGGTCAAGTACATCAGAAGGACCAGTCTCTTCATCCTTCCCTGTATCCCCTTCTTCCATCTCATCTCCCACAGACAAATGGAGAGCACAATGAGGGCAGGGCCTCTAACTCTACAATCTTTGCAGTTCCAAACAGAAAGAAAAAAATTACTGATGAGTTGATTCCAATTCATAAAAACTCTATAGGACAGAATAGAGTAGAACTGCTGCATAGCATTTCCAAGGAGTAGCAGGTGAATTTGAACTGCTGACTTTTTGTTTAGCAATCTGAGCTGAGCTCTTAACCACTGTAATATCAGGGCTCCTTTCTAGCCCCAGCCCTATTGTAATGCACTCACGTACTACCAGAGCGTAAGGTAAGCCAGTGGTAACCATGGGAACAGCATTAATTGTAAGGAAGGGGTTGTAGGGAGTAGGAATCCCACACTTCCATTGCCGAAAAAAATTTAGAGTACATCTTGGGCAAAAACACTGCCTAAATGGCAAATCAGAGCAAACAAGACATCTACACCTATGATTCCATCTCCATCTTATATTGTTATTGCTGTAATTTGCCCTTGAGTCCACTCCAATTCCTAGAGACTCTGTGTGTTCAACACAACAAAATATTGCCTGGTCCTACACCATCTTCATGAGCACTAGTATAATTGAGTTCATTGTGAGTGCCTTCCAACCTTAAGGAACTCATCTACCAGCACTGTTTCAGGCAATATTCTTTTGTGATCCACAGAGTTTTCATTGGCTAATTTTCCAAAGTAGATCAACAGAATTTCTTTCTAGTCAGTCTAGAAGATTTGCTGAAACTTGTTTACTATGAGTGACCATGCTGGTATTTAACATACCAGTGGCATAGCTTCCAGCATCACAGTAACCTGCAACCTATCACAGGTTAACAAACTGACAGATGGGTAGTGGATTCTTGCAGCAAATATTTCAAAAAAATTGCATTGCCAACTATGAAGGTCTCAATAGCCAAACTTCACCATCTTGGCCTATAACCTTCAGTAAACTGTTAAAGAGATTCTCACCAGGTGGTCTCTGTGACAGCTGAGTCACCAGTTTACCAGTGCTTCCCACTCAGGTTTTGACTAGAATTACAAAATTTAACATTAAATAGCTCAGAATTACGTTCTTATGATGATTGCTTCTGTTTGTACTTTCTACCAGTCAAGAACAGGCCAAGGGTAATTCAGCTCACTTACTAGTGAAACCTTCAAGTATAAGCATTTGTAGATGTCTTGCATGCCCAAAACTTGGATGACACAGTTCCTAATGCTACATAGGAGTTCTCCAGTGGTGCTGCTAGAAAAGTTGGAGGTATAAGTCCGGCCAGGGGCCTCTCAGAAGGAAGGCCTGGCCATCCACTCTATGGAGTGCAGTTCTACTCTAATATACATAATGTTGCTATCAGTCAGAATCCACTTGATGGCAACTGTGGTTTTTGTTTTGTAATGGTGCATTGCCTCTGCTGTCCACAATTCAACTCAGTCCAGGAACTTAAAGATACTTTTAGGATGGCACCTGTTACCTCATCTAACAAAGGACAGATTAGAAAATTCAACACTATACTAAGAGCCCTGATCTTTGTTACAGTTTTCTGAGGCAAACAGAAATAGCACACAGAGCTCTCTGCTAAGAGGAGGGTAGAACTAAGAGTTAGAAAGAGAGACTAGGAGAGCTCTCTTACAGATCTTAAAAGCCAAAATTCTCTGGATTGAGGCCATTTAGTCTTCTGGAGAGGAACACCTGTGATGTTTCCTATTGCCCCACCAAGATACATCAGAGACTCTAATCTTGGCAGTCACTTCCAACAGCAGTCACCTCCAAAGGCAGTCACCAGGGGCAGGGCCAAGAGGCAGACTAGACACATATATCCTCAAGTCCCTCTGAGAACTAAGGCCTGGACTGACAACTGAACAGAGCACTCTGGACACCCAGGGAGCCCTAGGATAGAGCACAGGGTTGTCAGATTGGGCTACACGCCACTAAACAGGAAACTGCCTCTCTCTAACATGAGGCAGCACATGCTGAGACCTGCTCCTGCCAACTCAGCTCTTGGGTGGACTGCAGGTATCGATGCCTTTTTTGTTATCTGGAAGGTGGGGATGGGCATTAGCTAGCAAATGTGCAGATCTGCAGTACCAAAGTAAACAGTGTATAGTGCAGCAGAGAGACAGTGTGTGGGATAGACACATTTTGAGAACCCAGCTGCTGGGTTCTCAGCCCCTCCACCCTCTCTTTTGTGAGCTCTGCCATAGCTTTTGCTGTTTCACAGTGGGAGGGCTGCTTGACTGGGAGGCTATATTGGTCAGCTGGGAGGTGGAGTCACCCAACAAGAGGACTCAGCAGGAGCTAATTCCCAAGCTGAGAAGCAGTGCCTGTCCAGAAAGCACGTTTCCAGCAGAAAGACTGTGTTTAGCACAGTGTTATCTTATGGGTTGGGCCCAGCTGAAATGACAGCAAGGCGATAACCCTTCCCTACTTTGAACTACATCATAGCATCTGGGGATGGCCAAAAAGGTGCTTCCATTGTCAGCTGGAAGACAGGGCCTGCCCCACCTGACAGCCTTACTGATTTTGGCAGCTGTCAGACAGCTCTCAGCTTTTTAAAATAAGACTGCCTGGAGAAATAACTGATGAGCAGCTGGCAGCATCTCTTCCAGGTTATACTGACCCACACCACAGGGTCAATTGATGGTCCCCCCAATGACTCCATAAGTGGGGTTCTATCTTTGCCAGCCAGGAGGCAGAGCCTGCCACCCCAGAGGGTCCACTGGGGCCAGTTACTAGAGTACAAAGAGGTGGCTGGTGACCAACTCCCTTCTCAAAACTATACCTCAGCACCTGTTAATGCAACACCAGAGAAACTAAACAGCCTCTAGGTGGCTGGAAGGCAATAAACCATTGCTAACCATTTAAAGAAACAGTTTACCGTGGCTCTGGAAGACACCCAAAATAAAGAATCAAAAAACTTCCCAGATGAAGAAGGCTTCCTGAAACTATTAGGGGTCAAGTACAAAAGAATTGCATACAGAAACCTCCTAAGGATTAAACAAAATGCAGCAAAGTGAAAAATTAAGCAGTCTGTTTGAACTGATGAAACAACAATGATCTGAAATTCAGCAGGCCAACAACAAAATTACAGAACTAGATAATTCAATCCAAAGCCAAAATAGCAGAATAGCAGAGATGAAAGTCAGACTTAGTGACCTTGATGATAGAGCCACAAACACCAGCATTTATGAGGAGAAATCATAGAAAAGAAATAAGAAAAATGAAGAAGCATTAAGAAGCATGTGGGATGCTATCATGAGGAATAATCTACAATTAACTGGAGTTCCTGAATAGGGAGGGATAGCTGAAAACACAGACAGCATTGTTGTTGAATTGCTGACAGAAAACTTCCCTTAAATTATGAAAGGAGAAAACATAAATATGTAAGCCAGCCTGCCAAGTGCCATTGAGTAGGATCTGACTCGTGGCGACCCTAGGGGCCGGAGTAAAACTGACCCCCAGAGTATTCAAGGATAAGACATGTATCAAATGCCACAAAACCTAGACCCCAAAAGAAAGATACCATGACATATTATAATCAAGCTTAATAAAATGAAACATAAACAGATTCTTTTAAAGGCAGTGAGGCTCAAAGCAAAGCTAACATTCACAGGGAAGTCCTGTAGGTTTTGTCTGACTTCTTTGCAGAAACAATGTTGGCAAGGAGGCAGTGGGATGACACACTCAAAGTCTTGAAGGAGAAAAAGTTCCAATCAGGAATTATATATCCTGCAGAACTATCTCTCAAATATGAGTATGAAATTAAGACATTTGCAGATAAACAGAAACTTAGAGACTTTGTAAAAGCCAAACCAAAACTATAATAAATAAAGAAGCTCTTCACTTACAAAAACAAAACCAATAAGTGTATATTTAAGGAGGCAATGCAGGGTGCAGCATCCAGAAACCTACTCAGGTAGGGAAGGCACAAAACTCAATCAAAGCTACAATACTAAAAGAAGGGAACCAAGGATCGTATCACAAAAACTATGACAACATCACACTAAAAGGAGGGAAATACTCCAGTAGTTATAGTCCTTTCAGATGGAGAGGAAGTCAAAAAGATATGCAGAAGTTAAAATTGGTTTTAAACTTAGAATATTAAGGGGGAATATAGGTGTAGCTGCAAAGCACAACAACAATGCAACATATCAAAACAAGAAACATAATACAGGAGTATCAACAAACACAAAACCAACACTGAAAAAGATGAAAAGTCAACCCATAAAGAATGACCCAAAACAGAATATCAAGAACAATATAGAAAACACCAACACAAAAATAAATACATCAAATTGACAGTACTAAACACCTACCTATCAATAATTACATTGAGTATAAATGGACTGAGTGCTCCAATAAGGAGACAATGAGCGACATCCTGGATCAAAAGACATGATCTGTGTATATGTTGCTTACAAGAAACACATCTTAGACTCAAAGATATGAAAAAACTGAAAATTAAATGGTGGAATAATATGTACTAACCTAACGACATACAAAGAAGAACAGGTGTGGCAACACTAATCTCAGATAAAATAGATTTTAATGTAAAATCCAATCGTGGACAAGGATGGTCACCATTTATTGCTGAAAGGTTCCATACATCAGCAAGACTTAACAATATTAAACACTTATGTCCCCAATACCAGAGCATCTAAATACATCAAACAAAAACTGACTACATTGAAAAATGAGGTAGATCATTCCAAAGGAAGTCACCATTTCCAGCTGTATGTTCCCCACTATTCTTTAAGTAATGAGGATTGAGAAATTTATAGGCTGCTTATGAAAAGGGCAATGAATCAGAGTGATAAAATGCGTTAATTGGAAAATGGCATTTTAAATGTGACACAGAATGCACTTTAAAAGCATAGAAAATAAATACATCTGATTCTTTGGTCCTTGTCATTTCGCTGTAAAATTGCCTTGTTTCTTTAGTTTTCTTTTTTTTTCCTTTTTTATACAGGGGACAGAATTATTAACAAACCCCAGGCTTTCTCAGGACCATGTTAATTAATCTGATTTGGAGCTTCCCTTTGGTTAGCAATGTGAACAATGAACCAGCTCCAAGCTCCTGAAATTGAAGCCCCTGTTATCCATTTGTCATGAAAATCCCCCAAGATCTATAGCAGAACTGGGAACTTAAATTGATCTTATTCTTTTACTCAAGCAATTAATAATTTATTTGTCAAAAAAACACAGCATGTTTTCAAGGCACTAGAGACAGCCAGGAACATTCCTTAATTAAGCCCAATAAAAACAATGGAAACTTTCAATGAGGTGGATTGACACAAAGGCCACAAAAATCGGCTCAAACACAGCAGTGATCACAAAGATGGCACAGGGCTAGGCAATGTTTTATTCTGTTACGCATCAGGTAGTTGTGAGCTAGAGCCAGCTCCATGTCAACTGACAACTTGTTCTCAGGTGGTGTCTGACTTCAAATAGGATTGATCAACCTGATTTGTAAATTTCAATTTTCCCTTGAGAAGATTACTTTCCTCTGGCCTAACCTCCCTGAGGTTCCTGCACCAAGATGCTCCCTGAACAAAGAGTGATGCAACACACTTTGGACTTTCCTCCAGTTTTTATCAGACCATTCAGTCTGACAGACAGGAATTTGATTTCTGTTTCACCCTTTCCTTTTGCTCCATCCACACTCTCTGTTGTATTCTGGGTGGACAGACACCGAGTTCTTCTGGTTCAGGCTGGTGGAGTCTCTGGTTTATGTGGTTTTTTTGCCTTTTGGGTTAATATTTCCCTTGTGTCTTTAGTTTTCCTCATTCTCATTTGCTCCAAATGGGATGGAACCAACTGATGCATCTTAGATGACCACTGCAAGCATTTAAGATTCCAGATGCCACTCACCAAGGTGGGATGCAGAACATTTTCTTAATAAACTCAACTATGTCAACAGAGTTAGATGTCCCTTGGTACTACAGTTCCCAGGCCCCAGCCACAGCTACATTGGCCCTCAAAGTGTTTAGATGTCTTCAGGAAACCTCTTAGCTTGTGCTATGGTCCAGTTGGGCTAATTTCCCCCATATTTTGTGTTGTCTTTCCCTTTAACAAAGTTGATCCTTCTGTACTAAGTAATGAATTCCTCTTCCTCTCCCTCAAAAATATCAAAGGATGCTTTTTTCTGCACTGAGCACTTTTGTTGAATTCCTATAATACTGTTCTCACACAATATTTGTCCTTTTTGTGACTGACTAATTTCAAACAGCACAGTGCCCTCCAGATTCATCTATGTTGTGGGATATTCCGCAGATTCATCATTGTTCTTTATCGTTGCATAGTATTCCATTGTATATATGTATGCACTATAATTTGTTTATCCAGTCATCTGCTGATGGGCATTTAGGTTGTTTCCATCTTTTTGCTGTAATGAATGTAGGTGTGCATATGTCTATTCATGTGAGGGCTCTTATTTCCTTAGGATGTATTTCTAAGAGTAGGATTGTTGGATCATATGGTACTTCTATTTCTAGCTTTCCAAGGAAGCAACAAATAGTAGTCTAAAGTGATTGTACCTTCTTATATTACCACCAGCCATGCATAAATGTTCCAGTCTCTCCACAACCTTTATTATGTGTTTTGTTGAATAAGTGGCAGCCTTGTTGGACAAGATGGTATCTCACTGAAGTTTTAATTTGTGTTTCTCTAATGGCTAACAAGTACAAGTATTTCACTATGTGTCTCTTTGTCACCTGAATGTCTTCTTTGGTAAAGTGCCTGTTCATATCCTTTGCCCATTTTTGCATTGGGTTATTTGTCTTTTTGTTGTTGAAATATTGCAGTATCTTATAAACTTTAGAGATTAGACCTTTATCAGATATGTTGTAGCCATTTTTTTTGCCTGGTCTGTAGATTCTTTATTCACTCTTTTGGTGAATCTTTCATGCCCACAAGTGTTTGATTTTTAGGAGATCCAGATATCTAGTTTCTCTTCTAGTATTTGTGCATTGTTAATTATGGTTTGTACACAGTTTGTCAAGTATTCAGACTTCTCTATTTACTTCTTCCATGATGTTTAACACTCTATATTTTATATTCACGTCTTTGATCCATTTGAGTTAGTTTTTGTGCATGGCATAAGGTATTGGTCTTATTTCATCTTTTTGCAGATGCATATCCAGTTGTACCAGCATCATTTGTTAAAGAGACTGTCATTTGCACAATTAATGGACTTGTGCCTTTGTCAAATATCAGCTGCTTGTAGGTGGATGGACTTACATCTGAGTTTTTAATTCCTTTCCATCGATCCAAGTGCCTGTTATTGTCCAGTACCAGGCTATTTTGATTACTGTGGTAGAATAGTAATTTCTATATTCAGAAAGTGTCAGGCTTCGCACTTTCTTCTTCTCTACTAATGCATTAGTTATCCTGGGCCTGTTCCTTTTCCATATGAAGTTGGTGATTTTCTTCTCTATCTGGTTAAGAAATGCTGCTTGAATATAAATCAGGATTCTACTGTGTATTTAGATCACTTTGGGTAGAAGTGACATTTTCAAAAGGTTGGTTGTTTCTAGGCAACCCTGGTGTCATAGTGGTGAAGTGCTATGTCTGCTAACCAAAATGTTGGCAGTTCAAATTCTCCAGGTGCTCCTTGGAAACTCTACGGGACAGTTCTACTCTGTCCTATAGGGTTGCTATGAGCTGAAATTGACACCATGGACTCTTCCACGCTGTGAACATGGAGCACTTTTCCACTCATGTAAGCCTCATTTGTTTTATTGCAGAAGTGTTTTGTAGTTTTCTTGTACAGGTCGTTTACATCTCTCGTTAAATTTATCCCTAAGTATTTTATCTTCCCGGGGGCTATTCTAAATGCTATTGATTTGGTGACTTCCTTTTGGAAGTTATCTTTATTGGCGTAGAGGATTTCAACTGACTTTTGTATATTTATGTTCTAGCCTTATAGTTTGCTGAAGTCTTCTATTAGTTCCAGTAGTTTCCTTGTGGATTCTTTTGATGTTTTTGTGTATATGATCATATCACCTGTGAACAGTGATACTTTTACTTCTTTCTTATCAATTTGGATTTTCTTTATTTTTTGTCTTGCCTTAATGCTCCTGCTAGAACTGCCAGCACAATGTTAATTAAGACTGGTGATAAAAGACATTCTTCCTTGTTCCCATTCCCAAGGGGAATGCTTTCAGACTCTTGAGAGTGGGTTGTACAGGTTGGCAGTGCTTTTTCTGTCAAAGTTTTGTATATATTACATCACTGCTTTCTTGTTTGCATAGTTTCTAACAAGTATTTAGAGATTAGTCTTACTGTCTACCCTTTGTAAATGAGTTTTTGTTTTTCTCGATTTGCTCTCAGAGTTCTTTGCCTTTAGTTCTGTCAAGTGTGATTATGATGTGCGTTGGTGACTTTCTTTAAGAGTCTATTCTGTATGTGCTTTTTTGAGCTGTTGGGAAGCTAGTGTTTCTTCTTTTAGGCTATTTGGAAAGCTTCAGCCAGCAACCTTCAACAATCTTCTTCATGTTTTCCATTTTCTTCCTGTTCTAGAACACTAATAACACAGAGATTTTTGCTCTTGCTTGTGTTTCACAGAATTCTTAGGTTTTCTTTATTTTTCTTCATTTTTTCTCTGATTTTTTTGACAAAGTGACTTCCACAGATGTATGTTCAATCTCTCTGATACTGTTATTCATTGTTTTAATTTTTCTCCTAAAACTTTCTATTGAACTGTCCATTTCTGAGATTTTGTTATCTTTTGGAGTTCTAGTTGCTGTTTTTCTATGATTTACAATTTTTTATTTATTTTGAAATTTTATTCTTGTATTATTTTCTTCCCTCACTTGTCTGTCAGTTTGTCATGCTGTAAGGGCTTGCGTGTTGCTGTGATTCTGGAAGCTATGCCACCAGTATTCAAATACCAGCAGGGTCACCCATGTTAGGTAGGTTTCAGCTGAGCTTCTAGACTAAGACAGACTAGTAAAAGGGACCTGGCAGTCTACTCCTGAAAAGAATAAGCCAGGGAGAACTTTAGGAATAACAGCAGAACATTGGCAGACACGGTGTCAGCAAATGAGTCCTCCAATTTGGAAGGCACTCAAAAGATGACTGGGGAAGAGCTGCTACCTCAAAGTAGAGGTTACCTTAATGATGTGGATGGAATAAAGCTTTCAGCACTTTCATTTGCTGAAGTGGTACACTCAAAATGAGAACAGCTGCAAACACCCATGAATGAGTGGAATGTGAAATGTGTGAAGTATGGATCTAGGAAAACACACAATTGTAAAAAAAGAAATGAAACACAAAAATATCGATATTCTAGACATTAATAAACTGAAATAGACTGATAGCGGTCATTTTTGTTGTTTTATTGTTATCATGTGAAAGTTTACAATCCAAATACATTTTCTAGAGAAAACCCTGAGTGCCTGCCTCTCTGCAATTCTGTTCGCTCTCCTCATCCTGTGACAGCATACTCTTCTTTTCCCTCTTCCAGTATCCATTCAACCAACACTTGTCCCTCCTCTCTACCCTCTCTGCTCCCCTGTGAAAAGACACCAGTAGGATAGCCCAACATATATACTAAACCATACAGTACACACATCACCTGCATCATGTGTCCCCAGGTCCAATCCATTTTTTTGTCTGAAGTGTAGGCTTCAGTACTGGTTTCAGCTCTGTGCTAGCAGCAGGTATAGGGACAATGTTCTCAGGGGACCCTCCAGGCTGTTGAACCATCAATTCTGTTCTTTTTATGGTGTTCTTGATTTGTGCATCTCTTTATCTTGTGCCATGTCAGGGACTCTACATTGTGTCCCCCATCAGGGCTGTGTTTGACAATAAACAGTCACCTCTGAATTCTTCGGGTCTCATGGTGATGTAGTCTCCCAATTACATGGGTCTTTCTATCTCCTGGGCTCATTTTTTCTTGTGTATTTGATGTTCTTTGTTGTCATCTGTTGCAAGCACATTGGGATCAATTGAGGCACAAAACAAACTTACACACTGAATCTTGCTCTACCAACACAACTGCTGCCAAGTCCTGTGATTAAAGTCAATGGAAAACTACTGTAACTCAGTTCCAAAAAGACTCAGGAATGAATGTTTGGATCACCTCACCAGACAAAGAACCATGACCAGCTGAGATGCTTGCTGAGGGCAAAGGGAATGCAGAATGGGTTGTAGAAGAAGGTAGTTCTAAATATCAGTTACAGCCACATGACCAGTGGTAGAAACGAGGACTGTAATTGTTATGAGTATTTCTGCTTTGTATGTGTGTATCAGAAATTTCTGTTTATTTATAAAACATAAGATGTAAATGAGCCAATGCATTTTCAATTATACATGTTATTTATGTTAGACATAAGTATGACTTTGTAATTGTACTTCTTCAGAGACTATGGATGCTAAAGGGAAGTGTGTACAGACGCCAAGTTGATAAGAGGTGAACTGTGGTGGTCAAGATTGTGTCAACTTGGCAACTCCATGTTTGGCTGCTGTATCTAGTGGCGGGGACAGGGTCTGTGGTGGCTTCCCTCCCCTCAGCTCTCATCTATTCACCTTCCACTGCCTATGTCGTGTATGCTCATGCTACCAGCAGCTCTTGCTCTCTTTTGCATCTGGTTCCTGGACCTGAATTAGCAGTTGTTGGATTCATCAACCCTCACAGCCAACAAGTGAGAGTCCTGTTCCCTGACCTGCCAACCCTGGGTTCTCCAGAGTCTACAGCTCCATGAGTCAGCAGTGACCTTATAGTCTCACTGCCAGCTTGGGACCCACCATCCTACACAGCTGGTGATCTGGAACTCTGGTCTCTGACCTGCTGACCTTGTGTCTACCAGCTGCTATGACCATGTGAGGTTTTTCCAAGACTTGGGACATTCAGCTTCTACAATTGTGTGAGTTGTTTCCTTTATATATAAATTTTTCCTTGTACACACATGTTACTTATTTTGCTTGCCTAGAAAACCCAGCCTAAGGCAAACATCAACAGTGACTATACACATGAACCTTACCAAACAGAATACACAAGAATCAGATTAGCTACATCTATGGAAACTGACTATGGAAAAGCCAGTATCATCAGTCAGAACAAGGCCAGGTACTGATTGTGGCACAGATCATCAACTGCTGATATGCAAGTTCAAATTGAAATGGAAGGGAATTAGAACAAGTCCATGAGAGTCAAAGTACAACCTTGAGTTATCTCACTTGAGTTCAGAGACCATCTCAAGAACAGATTTGATGTGTTGAACACTGATGGCCAAAGACCAGACACGTTGTGGAACGACAACAGAGACATCATATATTAGGAAAGAAAGAGATCATTTAAAAAACAGGAAACAACAGACCAAACAAGGTATCAGAACAGATCCTGAAACTTAATCTTGGATATTCAGTAGCTAAAGCAAAAGGGATAAATGAAAAAGTAAAAGAACTGAACAGAAGATTTCAAAGGGCAGCTTGAGAAGACAAAGTAATATAATGACATATACAAAGAGATGTATATAGAAAATCAGAAGGGAAGAACATGCTCTGCATTTCTCAGGCCAAAGGAACTGAAGAAGAAACTCAAGCCTCAAGTTGAATTGTGAAGGATTCTACAGGGAAAATATTAAATGACACAGGAAGCATCAAAAGAAGAATGGAGGAATATGCAGGGTCATTATACCAGAAAGATCTGGTTGCCATTCAACCATTTCAAGAGGTTGCACATGATCAGGAACCAATGGTACTAAAGGAAAAAGTTGAAGCTGCATTGAAGGCACTGGCAAAAAACAAGGCTCCAGGAATTGATGGAGTATCAGTTGAGATGTTTCAACAAATGATGCAGTGCCAAAAGTTCTCACACATCTCTGCCAAGAAATTGTAGGACAGCTACCTGGCCAGCCAAATGAAAGAGACCCAAATTTATGCTTATTCCGAAGAAATGTGTTCCAACCAAACATGGAAATTATCAAACAACATCAGTGATATCACAAGCAAATGAACTTCTCCATCGGGTTGCTTCAGTGTCCTCACAGCATAGCAACCCCCTTCCCCCAGATCAAGTAATCCAAGAAGCCGAGAGGAAGTAACAATGTCCCTTACAACCTTGTTGTGGGAAGCCCACACCACCACTGCTACCACTCTCCACGTTCTCTCTATCAGAAATCAGTCACACATTCAGTGCAGGTGAGTTAGGCTCCGCCTTTTGAGAGGGAAAGATCAAAGAAATGATGGAGATATTTTAAAATCACCACACCTGTTAACTTGAGTACTCCTCAGCTAGTGAAATCCCTGGCTCAGGACACTGCTCTCCAGGGCCCCTTCCACAACTCCTTCACCTGATTTCCTCAAAAATGTTTCCCTATTCTGAATGCGGAACTCAGAAAAAGTATCACAATTTCATGTTGCTCCTGGCACTTGTGCTGTGTAGACTTGAACTGTTACTACACTTGCATCTGTTTCTTCTCAATCTAAACCTGACTGTAGGCAGGCATGATGTATTAAGCATCTTTCTACCCCCAGAACTCTGAGAACAGTGTCATGTCTTCCAGGGTTAGTATTCCTTAAACACTGTTAGGACGGCTGGGTGGATAGTTGAATGGATGGATGGCTGGATGGACTAATGGACCAACAGGTGAATGGACAAATAGAGTAATGAATAAGGGGGTGCATAGATGGATAGATGGATAGGTAAAGGAATAGAGGAAGGGAGGAGTGGATGAACAGATAAATGGAAAAATAGATGGATAGGTTAAACATCCGATGACAGATTAAAGGACGGAGGTAAAGATGGACGGAGGAAGGGAGGGAGCAAAGGAGGGATAGACGATTGAACGCATGGTTCAATGCATGGATGAGCGGATGGATGAAAGGCAAGATAGATGGTTCAGTACATACATTAATGATGGCTGATTAAGAAAATTACTGAAGTAGAAAAGCTTTTTGTGCTTAACAACCAAAACTCTGTTGTTGTGGAGGCAGTTTCCATTCATGGTGACCACATGCATTCCAGACTAGGGTTGAGTTCCATAGGCTTTTCATGTCTGTAAATTTTCAGGTATAGATTACCAGGCCTTTCTTCCACAGAGGTGCTGAGTGAATTCAAACCACTAGCCTCTAGATTAGGAGCAGGGCATAAGCCATTTGTGCCATCCAGAGACGTGTAACAAAAACATAAACAGTTATTTAAAAAGTAAAAACTAGAAAAGGCATTTGATAAAGTCCAACACCCATTCATGCTAAAAACTCTTAGCAAAATGGGCATAGATGGCAAATTCCTCAACACAATAAGGGCCATTTATACAAAGCCAATTGCCCACATCATCCTGAATGGAGAGAGACTGAAAGACTTTCCCTTGAGATCAGGAACTAGACAAGGATGCCCACTGTCAACTCTCCTATTCAACATTGTGCTAGAAATTCTAGCCAGAGCGATTAGACAAGACGAAGAAATAAAGGGCATCTGCATTGGCAAAGAGGAAGTTAAAATCTCCCTGTTCGCAGATGATACGATTGTATATGCAGAGAACTCCAAGGAATCTATAAGTAAGCTACTCAAACTGATAGAAGAGTTCAGCAAAGTATCAGGATACAAGATAAACATAAGTAAATCAGTAGGATTCCTTTATCCCAACAACAAGACTGTTAAGGAGGAAATTATCAAATCAATACCATTTACGATAGCCCCTAAGAAGATAAAGTACCTAGGAATTAATCTAACCAGAGAAACAACAGACCTTTACAAAGAGAACTACAAGCCCTTACTACAAGAAACTAAGAGAGACTTAGATAAATGGAAAAACCTACCCTGTTCATGGATAGGAAGACTTAACATTGTGAAAATGTCTATTTTACCCAAAGCAATTTATTTATATAATGCAATCCCAATACAAGTTCCAGCATCATTTTTTAATGAGATGGAGAAACAAATCATCAATTTTTTTTGGAAAGGGAAGAAGCCCCGGATAAGTAAGGTACTACTAAAGAAGAAGAACACACTGGGAGGCCTCTCATTACCCGACCTTAGAACATACTACACTGCCACAGTGGTCAAAACAGCCTGGTACTTGTACAAGAACAGACAGATGGATCAATGGAACAGAATTGAGACCTCAGAGATGACACCATCTGCCTATGATCAGTTGATATTCGACAAAGGCCCTAAGACATTAAACTGGAGTAAAAACAGTCTCTTCAACAAATGGTGGTGGCAAAATTGGTTATCCATCTGCAATAAACTGAATCAAGATCCATATCTTACACCTTATACAAAAACAACTCCAACTGGATAAAAGACCTAAATATCAAACCTAAAACGCTAAAGCTCATCCAAGAAAAGGTAGGAACAACAATGGAAGTTTTAATACACAATGAGGACAGACTCCAAAATCTGTCAAAGAAACCTCAATCAACAGAAGAGAAAATAGATAAATGGGAACTATTAAGAATCAAACACTTTTGCTCATCCAAAGACTTTATTAATAGAATTAAAAGAACACCCACAGAATGGGAAAAAATATTTGGCAACTCTATGTCAGACCAACGCCTGATCTCCATAATCTATAGGATACTACAAAATATCAATAAGAAGAAGATAAACCATCCAATTAAGCGATGGGCAAAGGAGATGGACAGACACTCCACTAAAGAGGAGATCCAGGCAGCCAAAAAACACATGCGGACATGTTCACAATCTTTAGTTTTTAAGGAAATTCAAATCAAGACAACAATGAGATACCATCTCACCCCAACAAGATTGGTCATGATCCAGAAAACACAAAACAACAAATGCTGGAGAGGCTGTGGAGAAAGTGGAACCCTCCTACACTGTTGGTGGGGTTGCAAAATGGTCCAGCCTCTTTGGAAGGCAATCTGGCACTTCCTTAAAAAAATGGATATCGATATACCATTTGACCCAGTAATTCCACCACTTGGAATATATCCTACAGAATCAAGGCCTTTCACACCAACGGATACATGCACCAGAATGTTTATCGCAGCACAGTCCACGATAGCAAAAAGATGGAATCAACCCAGATGCCCAACAATAGAAGAATGGATAGGTAAACGACGGTACATATACTTAATGGAGAACTACGCAATGATAAAGAATAACGATGATTCCAGGAAACATCTCCTAACCTGGTTTCAACTGGAAGACATTATGTTGAGTGAAAGTAGTCAGCGACAAAAGGACAAATACTGTATGAGACCTCTACGATAAGATCTCAAAAACAGACTTGTGTATAGAAGAAAAGACTCTTTGACAGCTGCAAGGGAGGGGAGGGAGGGAGAAGGGGGAGGGGGGGAGGGTTTAGTTTAGATAGTTACTAGAAATCTAGTTGGGAGAAAGCAGTGATAGCACACATTAGAAACAAGAACAACATTAAGTGGACTTCAGCATAACTTGAGTACTCCTTCCATCTTAACTCAATACTGCAAGGATAGAGTAGCTGGGGTGGGGGGGCGGGGGACCATGCTCTTAGGCGAATTCCAGGCCAATTGGCACAACTAGCGTTTTGCTAAGAGAGCTCTCTGCACCCCACATTGGTGAGTGGCATCTGGGGTCTTGGAAGCTACCAAGCTGCCATCCAAGGACGCAGCAAATGGTCCCAACTCAGCAGGAACGGATGCTCACCGAGAACCAAAATGACATGCAGTAAAGACAACCAAGAAGACAGAGAGACCCACAAGAGTGGGTGCCTACATCGACTTGGGACCAGAAGAACCGGATGGTGCCCGGCCACCACCAGTGATAGCCACGATGGAGCTCACAGAGAGGAGTCTCACTGGCAACACAAGAATAAAAAGGGATGCATCATGAGATCTCCACTAAAAGACCTCAATTGATAGTCCAGCGGTTTTGGGGTTCCTCTGAGAGCATGGCCCCCGTCCCTGATGCTGCCCTTTCCCATAAATTATAACAAAAGTCCACTCTTTGGACAGGAATGGATTGAACTTGGCAATGCAGAGTGACCATATATTGGAAGCACTTTATGGTTCTATACATCTATAGGATATCATCTTGCTGACCTCTGGCTAGAGGAAGGTGAGTGGATGGAAAGGAGGGGAAAGGAGGCTGTTGGGAGGATCAGACATGTATGGAGCAGAGAGGAATAGTGTGCAGTCACCGGACAGGGAGAGCAGTGGAAGCTGCATATAGGTGGGCATGTAAATTTATACATGAATGTACATTTTCACTCAGTCATGTTAAATAAAAATTAAAAAATAAAAAAAGTAAAAACTCATGTGCCCTAATCAGTTATATTTTTAATAATGTTTACTTGTAGAAAGATCTTCAGAAAGAAAACTGGTTCACATTCATCTTTGGCTGCTTTAACCACTGCATTCTCTGCATCAGTTTTCCTCTCTGGCAGGAGCAGGATACCTGGTCCCCTGCTGACAGTCTCATCCTTGAAACTCTGAGAACCCAATCTGTCCACACCTAGGAGTGGTATGATCTTCCAAAGCTTTTTAAGGCCTGCATGCTCATTCGCATGTGAGCAGAGGCTGGAGGTGCAACCCCTACGGGGTCAGCTCCTGACTGTTCCTCTGCCTAGGTCCAGGAACTGACTTCAGCCCAAGTCAAAGATCAGAGACCTGAGGCTTTCATTAGAGTTGGGAAAGTCACGATGAGCAAGGGAAAGACCCCACAAATTCCCTGACCTGGTGTTGTCTGCCCCCAACCCCAGGGAGAAAGGGACTCCCTGCTGTAGTGCAGTGAACAGTAGCTCCCCAAAACACATGACCTATTTGTAAACAATGTCTTTACAGATGTAATTGAGGTAAGGGTATGAAATGAGGAGAGCATCTTAAACAATCTTTGTGGACCCTAAAGCCAATGAAGTCTTCTTAAAAAAAGAGAAGGGAGGAGACACACATAAGAAGGTGATGTAAAGAGAGAGGCAGAGATGGAAGTTATTCTGCCACAAGCCAAGGATCACCTGAGGCCACCAAAAGCTCGAAGAGGCAGGGAAGGAAGGATCTTCCCTAGACACTCTAGAAGGTATACAACCCTGGTGACACCTGGATGTTGGACATCTGTTCTCCAGAATGTGAGAGAATACATTTCTACTGTATTAAGTGCCTAAGTTTGAGGGCCAGAAAACTAACACATCTGGGAATTGAGAAGGAGGGAAGACAGAGGGCCGCTATTGAATAGACTTGCATATTGTCATGTAGAGGCAAAATTCCAGGTGGGACAGAGACCAAGAGATGTGGCCATGGCAGGTGTTAGGGAGTGCATAGTAAGTCTACCTGTGTATGTCTAGCTATCTGGACTGTCCTGGGCCTAGGACAGCATTTCAGAAGTAGAGAGCTCCGTAGTGAGTCACTGAGCCAGTCACGCAGTGATGGAGATGGAGCTACAGAAGGATAGGACTCACTAGGCAAGGTGGAATGAGTGAGTCTTCAGGAAACAATGAAAGGAGTTTTCCTTTCCCTCCATTTCTGGAAAGGTAGCCAGGCCTTTGTGATCCCAGACCTGGGAACCTCCTGCCTATCAGGGCCTTTGAGTGTGTTCTAAATCAGTGTCTCATCTCAGGTGATCTGGAAAGTAGCCTGCTCAGAGAACCACTAAGATGGGGACTCCTTTCTCATCAAATGTCTGTTTTAAACATTTAAACACTAAATGTTTAAAATCACATATATATTATTGCCAAGTAGACGCTGAATGGTTTCCAAAGAGCTTCCAGACTAAGATGGACTAGAAGGAAGGACTGGTGACCTCCCTCTGAAAGTCAGCCAATGAAATCCCTATGGACCATAGTGATCAAATCTGTAGCAGGCCATGGTGAAGGCACAAGACCAGACAATGTTTCTTCTCCTTGTGTCCGAATTGCCAAGACAGCTAGCAACAAGAAAAATGAGTCAGAAATATTTTGCATCCCGCAGAAGTCCAGAACATCCATGATTTAGGATTATCCAGAATAAGAGCCAATGCCACGACTCTCTCAATGGGTAAAAGATAGACAGGGTACCCACAGCTCAGCAAGAAACAGGAAAATAAAATACCCAGAACAGTAATCATTTCCTTAACTTCTGATGTAGAAAGAATTAAAAATTCACAGGAAGGTGCACAGTGATTACAGAGAGATTCCACGTGCCCTTCACTGAATTTCCTCAAAGGTCCCATCTTGCAAAACTATAGAGCAGTAACACAAAGCAGGACATTGAGTTTCTGGGAGCAATAGAACTCCTGCAGATTCCACCAGTTTTATTTGCACTCTCCTGAGTGTGTGCAAGTGTGCATATGTTGTGTGTTTGTGAACATGCATGCATATTTGTGTGTGTATGCACACATGTGCACCTCAATGCAAGTGAATGTATGCACAAGTGTGCATCAATGTGCATGTCTGTGTGTGTGATTATTGCATTTATGTAAAGGTTCCCATAAGCAGCCACAGACATCACAGGTACCTTCTTGTTCTTTTCTAAGCATACTCCCTCCCCCTCCATCTCAATCTAACCCTCTGCCCAAGAATATTCCTGCGCAGGCAGGTGGGTGGGCAGGCTTTAGGTCAAAGTTTGCAGCGAAATTTAGCTTCTCATTCAAACAATTATGCACAAATTGTTCTGTGATGTTGGTTTCAGTCTCTCAGTGTATCAACATTCTTCCCCTTCCCATTCTGCTGTGGGTTCCTTTGTCTGCTCAGCTGCATTCACAGGTCCTTCCTTCTTCCAGGTTTTCCTTTTGAGCACAAGTTGCCTGTTCAGTCTTCCTGTAACTGAATTAACTGAGAATCATATTCCTCCACGTGTTGCTGTTTCTTTTATAAGCTTAAGCATGTTTAATCTTTGGCTGAACCATGAACTTCAAGGGTAGCTTCATTTCTGAGTTAGGAGGGTATCTAGGGGTCAGAGACCCATGAGTTCCTCCAGTCTCTTTCAGATCAGTAAGTCTGATCTATTTCTGTGAACTGGAATTTTATTGTACAATTTCTTCCCCTCTGTCTAGGACCTCTATTATGATCCCAATCAGAGTGTTCCGTGGTAGTAGCCAGATACCATCTAGTTTTCCTGGGCGCAGATTGATGGAAACTAGTTCATGTTGCCCCTTAGTCCTTTGGACAAATATTTTCCTTGTGTCTTTTGTTTTCTTCATTCTCCTTGGCTCCAAATGAGATAGGACAAATAAATACATCTTAGATGGCGCCTCACAAACTTTTAATATCTCAGATGCCATTCACCAAAGGAGAATGTAAAATATTTTCTTTATGAACTATGTCAGTTGGCTTACATGTCCCCTGAGTCATGTTCCCCATCCCTCAAGCCCAGAAAACTCAGTCCCTCAAGATATTTGTATGAATCTAGAAAGCTTGTGTGACTTTTCCTTAATTAAGTGTACTAAAATATGTGTTGTCTTTCCCTTCGCCAAGGTAAGTATTTCTCAATTATCTACTTAGTGATTGTTTTAGTTAACTAGTGTTGCTATCACAGACAAACCATAAGTGGGTGGCTTTAACAACCCAAAATTTATTTTCATACAGTTTAGGTGGCAAGAAGACCAAAATCAGGACACCAGCTCCAGGAGAAGGCTTTCTCTCTCTGTGGGCTACAGGAGAAGTTCCTTGTCATCACTCTTCCTCTGGTCTAGAAGCGTCTCAGCACAGAGATCTTGGCTCGAGGGGATGTGCTGCAGTCTTGATTCCTCACTCTTTGTGGCATTAGTTCCTTCTGCTCCCTTCTGAATCTCAAAGGAGGTTAAATCAAGACACAACCCTGTAGATTGAATCCTACCTCATTGCAATTGGCTATAATCCTGCCTCGTTAACTTTGTAGAAGTCAGAATTAAACACATGGGATAATCAGACTAGATCATGAGATAGTTAGGTCACAAAAACCACAAAATACTGCAGATTATGGCCTAGCCAGTTTGATGCAAATTTAGGGGACACACAGTTCAATTCATATGTGGAATTTCCTCTCCTTATACTTCTTATCTCTCCTAACCACCCAAGATTGTTTTTAGTTGCATTTTCTTGTTTTTTTTTAACAGTGGCCTCACACAATATTTGTCGTTTTGTGAGTAACTTATTTCACTTAGCATAATAACCTCCAGATTCATCTATATTGTGACATATATTTTAAGGATTCGCAGTACTCTTCATTGTTGCCTGGTAGTACATTGAGTGTATATACCATAATTTGTTTATACATTCATCTTTTGATGGGCTTCTAAGTTGTTTCCATTTTCTTGCTACTTTGAATAATTCTGCAATGAACATGTGTGTAGATATGCTTAATCCTGTGACAGCTCTCAATTCTCAAGGATATGTTACTAACATTGAGATTGCTGGATTCTATGTTAGCCCTATTTCTATTTTTTTAAGGAGGAGCCACAGCATATTCCACAGCAGTTGTACCATTTCGCATTCCTACCAGCAATGCATAAGAGTTCCAATCTTCCCACAACCTGATCTTCCCACAACCTGTTCAGTATGCGCCATTGCCTGCTTTTTTTTTTTTTCCTTTGGATTAGTGCCAGTACTGTCGGAACGAGATGGTATCCATTATAATTTTGATTTGCAGTTTTCTAATAATCACCTGTGTTTCACTGACTATGCAAAGACATTCGACTGTGTGGATCCTAATAAATTACGCCAAACATTGCAGAATTCCTGAACACTGCTCTTAAGGAATCTGTATGTGGATCAAGAGGCAGTCATGTAGACAGAACAAGGGCACACTGCATGGTTTAAAGTTGGGAAAGTTGTGCATCAGGGTTGTGCCCTTTCACCGTACCTATTCAATCTGTACATCGAGCAAATAATCCCAGAAGCTGGATTATATGAAGAAGAATGAGGCATCGGCATTGGAGGACAACTCATTAACAAACTGCATTATGCAGACAACACCACCTTACTTGCTGGAAGTGAAGAAGATTTGAAACACTTACTGATGAAGATCAAGAACCACAGCCTTCAGTATGGATTGCACCTCAACATCAAGAAAACAAAAATCCTCACAGCTAGACCAGTAAGCAACATCATCACAAATGGAGAAAAGACTGAGGTTGTCAAGCATATCATTTTACTTAGGTCCAGAATCAACACCCATGCAAGCAGCAGTCAAGAAATCAAAAGATGCATTGGGAAAATACACTGCAAAGGATCTCTTTAAAGTATTGAAAAGTAAAGCTATCACCTTTAAGGCTAACGTGCACCTGACCCAAGCCACGGTATTTTCAATCGCATCATATGCTGTGAAAGCTGAACAATGAACAAAGAAGACAGAAAAAGAATTGATGCCTTTGAATTGTGGTGTTGGGAAAGAACGCTGAATGTACCATGTGCCACCAATAGAAGAAACAGATCTGTTCTGGAAGGAGTACAATCAGAATGGTCCTTGGAAGCAAAGATAGCAAGACTGCATCTTACATGCTTTAGAAGTGTTGTCAGGAAGGATCAGTTCTTTCCTTGGTAGAGTGGAGGGTCAGTGAAAAAGAAGAAGATTCGCGATGAAATCGATTGACACAGTAGCTGCAACAATGGGCATAAGCATAAATGATTGCAGACATGACACCAGACTGGGAAGTGTTCAGTTCTGTTGTGCATAGGGTCACTATGAGTTGGTACCAACTCAATGACACCTAAAAACAACAACAATGGTTAATACCCCCACACATCTGTCACTTTGTCATTCTGCTGGGACTGGGGAGTTGCTGTAATACTGGAAGCTGTGCCACCAGTATTCAGATACCGAAAGTGCCACCCATAAGGAAAAGGTATCAGCTGAGCTTTGAGACTGAGACAGAGTAAGAAGAAGCCTCTGTAGTCGACTTCTGAGAAGAATTCATCAGTGCAAACCTTATGAGTAGCAGCTAAACATTATCTAATACAGTGACAGAAGAAGAGCCCCTCAGGGTAGAAGGCACTCAAAATGCAACAGGGGAAGAGCAGTCTCCTCAAGAGGAGTTCACTTTAATGATAGAGTGGATGGAAATGAGCTTGCAGGATTTACTTCTGCTGATGTGGCATGATGCAAAATGAAAAGAGACAGCTTCAAACATTCATTAATAACGGGAATGTGGAATGTATAAAGTATGAATCTAGCAAAATTAAAAATCATAGAAAATGAAAACCAACACATAAGCATGATATCCAAGATATTAGTGAGCTGAAAAGGACTGGCAGTGGCAATTTTTAGCCTGACAATCATATGGCCTAGTATGCCAGGGACAACTTAAAGAGGAATGGTGTTGCATTCATTATCAAAAGAACATTTCCAAATCGATCCTGAAGTACAATGCTGTCAGTCAAAGGACAAATATCCATACTCCTACCAGGAAGATCAGTTAATATGATGATTATTCAAATTTATGCATCAACCACTAAAGCCAAAAATGAAGAAACTGAAGATTTTTTACCTACTTCTGCAGTCTTAAATTGATTGAATATACAATCAGAACACATTGATGATTACTGGGGATAGGAATGAGAGAGTTGAAAACTAAGAAGAAGAATCCCTTGTCAGAAAACATGGCCTTAGTGATAGAAATGATCCTGGAGATTGCATGATAAAATTTTACAAGATGAAATACTTTGTTACTACTAAAACCTTCTTGCAACATAAATAGTGACATACTCATGGCCTTTCCAGATTGAATACACAGGAATCAGTCAGAATAATGCCAAAGCCAACTTTGGAACTGACCATCAATTGCTCATATATAAGTTCAAATTGCAAGTGAAGAAAATTAGAGCAAGTCCACAAGTACGAAAGTCTGACCTAGAGTAGATCACATCTGACTTTAAAGATCATCTACAAGTATAGATTTGATTAACTGAATACTAATAACCAAAGACCAGACAAGTTGGAGAATAACATGGAGAACATCTTGCATGAAGAAAGCAAGAAACTATTAAAAGAATAGGAAAGAAAATGGGTGTGAGATGAGACTCTGAAACTTGTTCTTGAATGTTAAGTAGCTAAAGCATAAGGAAGAAATGATGAAAAGAGCTCAACAGAAGATTTCAAAAGGCAGCATGAGAAAAACAAAGTATTAAAACGATGTGTGCAATGACTTAGAGAAGAAAACCCAAAGGGAAAAACAGACTCAGCGTTTCTCAAGCTGAAAGAAATGAAGAAAAAATTCAAGCCTCAAGTTTCAATACTGAAAGATTCTACAGAGAAAATATTATGCAGGAAACATCAAAAGAAGAGAGAAGAAATGCACAGTCACAATACCAAAAAGAATAGATTGATGTTCAACCATTTCAGAAGATAGCATATGATCAGAACTGATGGTACTGAAGGAAGAAGTCCAAGCTGCAGCAAAAGCACTGACAGAATACCAAGTGAGATGTTGCAACAAACAGATGTAGCACTCGAAACACTCTTATCTATACACTCTTATCTGCCTGTCAACCAATGGGTAGAGATCCATAGACATGTCAGTTAAAGAGAGGCAATCCAAATGAATGTCATAATTATCAAACAACATTATTAGTAACACATGCAAGTAAAATTTTGCTGAAGGTCATTCAGAAGCAGCTGCAAAAGTATGAGATCTGACAACCAAGTCTGCGAACTTGCTACTGTGCACTTACGCTTGCAGGATTGTACAAACAACTCGGTGAGGTTTCATAATCTTGGTATATCAATGCCTCACACCTGTGTTCATATCACTATCTGGTGGTATCTTGCTGAGTGGTGTTCAGTATTGTTGTGTGTTCTTGTGTGCCACTGTGAGAATGTCAGAGCTTGAATTAGAGCAATGAGCAAACATTAAATTTCTTGTTAAACTTGGCAGGAGTGGAAGTGAAATCAGGGACATGTTAGTCCAAGTTTATGGGAATAATGCCATGAAGAAAATGGCTGTATACAAATGAATTAAACATTTTTCGGAGGTGAAAGAAACCATCACTGATGAAGTCAGGGCAACCAGAAATGAGCAGAACCGACAAAAACATTACAAAAATTCATTCAGTTGTGCATCAGAATCATCTGCTGACTTTGAGAAGCATAGCAGACCAAGTAAACCTTGATAGAGAAACAAGAAAATCTTAACTGAAAATCTTGGCATGAGAAATGTGTGCAAAAATAGTCCTGAAGAAGCTCATCGATGAACAAAAGCAAAGGAGAGTCAAAGTATACTAAGACATGTTGAAGAGGCAAGATGGTGTTTGGGGCCATCTCATCACTGGTAATGAAACATGGGTGTACCAATACTATCCTAAAATAATGCATCAAGATGCACAGTGGGAGTCAGTCAATTCTTTGCAAACAAAATCAGATCCATCAGTCCAAATTGCGCTGTCTGTGAAAGAGTTTTATCCAGTAAACGAATAACTGTATTGGAACATCCTTCCTACTCACCTGCTCTGGCCCCCAGTCACTTTGTTCTTTACCTGAAGGAAATAGTGAAAAGAAGACATTTTGATGACATTCAGGACATCGAGGGTTATATGATGACAGCTCTGATTGTCATTACAGAAAAAGAGTTCCAAAATTGCTTTGAAGGGTAGATAAAGAGCTGGTGTCAGTGTATAGGATCCCAAGAGTAGTACTTTGAAGAGGACCATAGTGATATTCAGCAATGAAGTATGCAGCAATTTTTCTAGGATGGGTTTGCAAGTTGTCAGACCTTGTAGTCGACAAGACTCAAGTCAACATCTTTCTGGTATTCTCTGCTTTCAGCTATGGTCCATCTGATATCAGCAATGATATCCCTGGTTCTACTTCTTTGCCTGAAATTGACTGGAATTTCTAGCCATTCTCTGTCAATATATGAGGTCTGACAATTAAGTTCACAATCTCATCCTAGAAAAAGTGCTACATGCCTCACTGCTGAATATCACTATGGTCACCTTCAAAGTACTCCCTTTGGGAAACTATGCACCAAGGCCAGGACCTAGTCCACCCTTCAAAGAATTTTGGAATTCTTTTACTGGAGCGGCCATTAAAACTGTCATCATATTACCCTTGGTGTCCTGAATTCTATGCAAATGTCTTCCTTTCATTATTTCCCTTGTTTTCAGAAAAAATGTCTTCCTTTCAATATTTCCCTTATCTTCAGAAAAAAGTGATTGGGGGCCAGATCAAGAGAGTAGGGAGGGTGTTCCAATACAGTTATTTGTTTACAGGCTAAAAACTCCCTCACAGACAACTATACAATTACTTTCGTGAACTTTTCAACAAGCGCAATGGGCTTTCCAGAAAGAGTTCCAAAATTGCTTTGAAGGGTGGATTAGGTGCTGGCATCAGTGCATAGCTTCCCAAGGGTAGTACTTCAACAGTGACTATAGTGCTGTTCAGCAGTGAGGTATGTAGCACTTAGAATGATTAAGTTAACTGACTTAATTGTGAAATCTCATGTTCAAAGGCATTTGACAGTGTGGATCATAACAAATTATGGATAACATTGGGAAGAATGGGAATTTCAGAACGCTTAACTGTATTTGTGATGATAGACAGATCATACATAGATACATCAATAGACCAAGAAGCAGTTACTGGAACAGAGCAACATGACACTGTGTGATTTAAAGTTAGGAAAGGTGTGTGTCACAGTTGTGTCTTTTCACCATACTTTTTCAACCTGCATGTTGAACACATAACCCAAGAGGCTGGCCTATACGAAGAAGAAGTGGGCATAGGACTGTAGGAAGACTCATTAACAACTTGTGTTATACGTTTGACACTACTTTGCCCACTGAAAGTGAAGACTTGAAACACTTACTGATGAAGATCACAAACCCTAGCCTTCAGTATGGATAACACCTCAACAGGAAGAAAATGAAATCCTCATGGCTGGACCAAAAAAGCAACATTAGGATAAAGAAGAAAAGACTGAAGTTCTCTAGGCTTTCTTTTTACTTGTATTTACTGAAATCAAATCCATAAGTGACAGTCAAAAAATCAAACTACACATCATATTGGGCAAATCTGCTGCAAAAACCTCTTGAAGGTGTTGTAAAACCAAGATGCCACACACTTTGAAGACTAAGGTGTGCATGACCCAAGCCATCATGTTTTCAATAGCATCATACGCACGCAAAAGCTAGATGATGAATAACACAGACCTAAGAAGCACTGATGCCTCAGAATTGCAGTGTTGGCAAAGAATACTGAGTATACCGTGGTCTGAGAAAAGAATGAACAAATCTCTCTTGGTAGAAGTATTACCAGAATGTTCACTGTTAGCAAGGATAGTGAGACTACATCTCACATACATTCCACATGTTATCAGGAGGGATCAGTCCCTTGAGAAGGACTTACTGATAGCTCAGAGACAATGCTTATTATCAAATCCCTTAAAGACACAGACACAATGGCTTCAGAAAGCTTCCAAAACAAAGAATCAAGAAATTTTCCAGATGCAGATAATTTCCTGAATTATCAGAAGTAGAATACAAAATATTAACACCTTGAACTCTTCAAGAGATCAAGAAGAAGATCAGGCAAAATGCAGCACCACATAATGATAAATTTGAACAAGCTGTAAGAAATTCCTGAGAGACAGAGGTCAGAAATTCAGATGAAAAATAAAATAACAGAATTAGACAACTCAATAGAAAGTCAAAAGAGGAGAATTCAGGTGATGAAAGACAAAATGAGTAAGACTGAAAATAAAGCACATCACACCAACATACATGAGGAAAAATCAGATAAAAGACTTTTAAAAAATCAAGAAACACAAAGAATTATGTGGGATTCTATTAAGAGGAATAATCTATGAGTGATTGGAGTACTAGAACACGAAGGGGGAAAATAACAGGAAAAAACAGAGAGAAATGTCAAAGATTTGTCAACATAAAACTTTCCTGATATCAGGAAAGATAAAAAGATATCTATTCAAGATAAACTCCACATACTGTAATTGAACTTGCCAAAACTAAAGATAAGGATAAAATCTTATAACTGTCTAAGGATAAATGAAAACTAATATACAAAGGAGACTCAATAAGACTAAGCTTGTACTACTCAGCAGAAACCATGCAGGAAAGAAGGCAATGGGATAACATATTCAAAGCACTGAATGAAAATAACTGCCAGCCAAGAATTACAAATCCAGGAAAACTGTTCCTCAACCATGGTGGTAAAATTAGGACACATCCAGATAAACAGAAATAGACGGAATTTGGGGGTGGGGGAAGCAAGCTAAAATTACAAGAAATGCAAAATGGAGTCTTTCAGTTAGAATGTTAATAACGTCAAATAACTTAAGACTGAATGCAGAACAGAGCAACTGGATATCAATTCAAACATGGAAATCATAAAAACAAATCAAAGGCAAAACACTGAAAATAGAAAACCAGAGATGTCATTATGTAAATATTATAACAAAAAAAGAGGGACTTAAAAAATGTAGCCATAGATCATTCATGTGGACAGGAAGTCAAGCTGATATAAAGAAATTAAACACTGGTTTACATTTAGAAAAACAGGAGTAAATATTAAGGTAACTACAAAGGAAATGAACAATCCTACACTTCAAAATAAACACCAAAAAAAACCATGAAAGCTCAGTGAATACAAATCTAACAGCAATAAAAAGATGGAAAGAAAAATGACTCAGCACAGAGAATTAACTGGAGCTAAGGAATTATCTACAAAGCACAAAAGAAGACTTCAAAATGACAGCACTAAACTCATACCTGTCAATAATTACGCTGAATGTAAATGGATTAAATGGATCACTAAACAATGGAGATAGGCAAGTTGGATAAAGAACACAATCCATCTAAATATGCTACCTACAGGAGACACAACTTAGCCTGAAAGACATGAAAAAAACTAAAACTCAAAGGATTGCAAAAATACATCAAGCAAACAACATTCAGACATGCAGAAAAGAACAGGAGTGGCAATATTAATTCCTGACAAGATAGACTTTAAAATAAAATCCACCACATTGTATAAGGAAGGAAGCTATACAATGATTAATGGGTCAGGACTCCACAAGGGCATAACCATATTAAACATCTACACACCTAACGACAGAGCTCCAAAATATATCAAATATAGTCTAACTGCCTTGAAAACAGAAACAGACAGATCCACACTAACAGTAGGAGACGTCAACACACAACTTTGAATAAAGACAGAACTTCTGAAAAAAAGCTCAATAAAGACATGGAAAACCTAAATGCCACAATCAATAGTTTTGACCTCATAGACGTACACAGAACCTTCCACCAAAAAGCAGACAAGTATACTTTTTTTCCAATACATATTGAACATTTTCCAAAATAGACCACAGATAAGGCCATAAAGCAAACCTTAAGAAAATCTAAGGCACTGAAATATTGCAAAGCATCTTTTCCTACCCTAAAGCCATAAAAGTAGAAATCAGTGACAGAAAAACCAAGGAAAAAAAATGAAACACATGAAAACTGAAAAATACTTTTCTCAAAACCTGTTAGGTTATAGAAGAAATCAAGGACAGAATAAAGAAATTCACAGACATGAGTGAGAATGAAAGCACATCCTACCAGAACCTTTGAAACACAGCAAAAGCAGTGCTCAGAGGTTACTTATTTCAATAAATGCACAGATCCTGAAAGAAGAAAGTGTCCAAATTAAAACATGAACCCTGCTCCTTGAACAAGTAGAAAGATAGCAGCAAAAGAACCCCTTGGGCACCAGAAGAAAGCAAATAATAAGAATTAGAGCCCAAATAAATGAACCGGAGAACAGAAAAAAAGACAGAAAGAGTTAATGAGACCAAAAATTGGTACTTTGAAAAGATCAGGAAATTTATAAACTGTTGAAAGAAAAATAGGAGAGGAAGCAAATAACTCAAATAAGTGAGATGGACAATATCACAACAGAACTCAAATAAATCAAATTGCACACCATGAAAAATTGTACTCTAACAAATTTGAAAACCTAGAGGAAAGGGACAAATTTTTTCAAACACACTACCTGTGTGAACTAACACAGAGGTAGAACTAAATAAACCCATAACAAGAAAAGAGATTGAAAAGGTCATTAAAAAACTCCCAACCCCCGAAAGCCCTGGTTTGGATGGCTGTGGTGGAGAGTTCTACAAACTTTTAGAAAAGGGTCAACACCACCATTACTAAAGGTAATTCAGAGCATAGAAAAGGATAGAATACTGCCGAACACCTTCTATGAAGCCGGGATAACCCTGATACACAAACCAAGTGAAGACAGAATAAAAAAGAAAAATTAAGACTAATTTGTCTCATAAACTTAGATTAAAATATCTTCAACAAAATTCTAGCCAATAGAATTCACCAACATATCAAAAACAATAATTCACCAGGGATGCAGGATACTTCATCATTAGAAAAACAATCAATGTAGTTAAGTCAACTGCAGAAATAAAAGACAAGAACCACTCGATTTTATTAACTGATACAGAGAAGTCATTTGACAAAGTCCAGCACCCATTCACATCAGTAAGAACTGTCAGCAAAATAGGAACAGAAGGGAAATTCTTCAGCATAATAAAGGGCACTGACACAAAGTGAACAGTCATCCTAAATGGAGACAATATGAAAGCAGGAGTACAGGAACCAGAAAAGGAAGCCCTTCATCACCACTTTTACTCATCATTGAGTTGGAGGTTCTAGCCAGAGCAATCAGGCAAGCTAAAGAAATAAAGAGCAGCCACTGAGAGGGAATACCACATACAGTCCCTGATGTAGTGGGAGAAAAATGAGTGTGCAGAACTTAAAATGTATTAAAAAAAGACCAGACTTGATGGTCCAACAGACTGCAGGGTCTCCAGCAGACATGCCCCCTGAGCCCTCTGCTACCTCAGAACTGAAAGTGTTTCTGAAGCCACCTCTTCAGGACAAGATTAAACTGGATTATAAAACATAAAATGATACTGCTGAGAGTGTGCTTCTTGGATTAAGTACATGGATTACGTGCTTCTTGGATTAAGTGAAGTTAACTAGGCAGCTCCTGTCCATAGCAGGATAACAGAGCAGGGAAGAGGGGAATAGGACCTAGTTGAATGGACACAGGAAGTACAGGGCAGAAAGAAGGAATGTGCTGTCACAGGCTGGGGAAAGCAGCCAGACTTACAAAGCAGTGTGTATAAGTTTTGGTATGACAAATTGACTTGGATGTAAACTTTCACTTAAAACACAATAAAATGTTTTAAAAAAGAAAAAGAGTAAAAATAAAGGGCATCCAGATTGGTAAGGAAGAAGTAAAAGTATATGTGTTTCCAGCTGATATGATCTTATTCACAGAAAACCCGAAAGAGTCCACAAAGAAACTAAGAGTTCCGCAAAGTATTGGGATACAGGATAAACACAGAAAAGTCAGTTGGATTCCTTTACACCGACAAAGAGAACACCAAAGAGTAAATCACCAAATGAATACCATTTACAGTAGCCCACAAGAAGATAAAATACTTAGGACTAAGTCTAACCAGAGATGTAAAAGACCTATACAGAGAAAAGTATAAGACACTACTGTAAGACACCAACAGAGAATTACTTTATGTGGAAAAAGCTAGCTTGTTCATGGAATGGAAGACTCAACATCATGAAAATGTCTCTTCTACTCAAATCAATCTATAGATACAATACAATCCCAATACAAATTCCAACAGCATTTTTTAATAAAAGGTAGAAACAAATCACCACTTTCATATGGAATGGTAAGAAGCCCCTGGGTAAGTAAAGCATCACTCAAGAAGAACAAAGTGGGAGGCCTCACACAAGCTTACTTTAGAACTTATTACAATACCGTGGTAGTCAAAACATCTTGTTACTGGTACAAAAACAGATACATAGACAAATGGAACAGAACAGAGAAGCCAGACACAAAATCATCCATGAATGAGCAGCTGCTATTTGACAACGGGCTGAAGTCCGTAAACTTGGAAAAAGACAGTTTCTTTATCAAGTGGTGGTGGCATAACTGAAAATCCACCTGGAAAAAATGAAACAAGATCCATATCTGATACCATGCACACAAACTAGCTGAAAATGAATCAATGACCTAGATATAAAATCTGAAGACAGAGATCATGAAAGAGAAAATAGGGACAATGCTGGGAGCCCTAATACAAGACATAAACAGAAGAAAAATCATCACTAACAACGCACTAACACCAGAAGAGAAGATAGATAACTTGAAAGCCATAAAAATCAAACACACTCATCCAAAGACTTCACCAATAAAGTAAAAAGACAACCTACAGACTGGGAAAAAAAAATTGACTACAATACATTTTTGATCATCATCTAATCTATATAATCCATAAGGCACTGCAAAACCACAACAATAAGAAGACAAATAACCCATTAAAAATGTGCAAAGGATGTGGACAGGCACTTCATTAAAGAAGATATTCAGGCAGCTAACGGATACATGAGAAAATGCTTATGACTATTAGCAATTAAGGAAATACAAATTAAAGCTACAATGAGATACCATCTCAACCCAACAAGGCTGGCATTAATCCCAAAAACAAAATGATAAATTTGGGAGAGGATGTGGAGACACTGGAACACTTACACACTGCCTATGTGATTATAAAATGGTACAACCATTTTGAAAATTGATTCGGCACTTTCTTAAAAAGCTAGAAATATAAATACCATGATCGGGCAATCCTACTACTTGGAATACTTCACAGAGAAATAAGAGCTGTCACAAGAATAGACATATGCACACTCATGTTCATCACGGCCCTGTTCACAACAGCAAAAGACGGAATCAACCCAGGGGTCTATCAATGGAAGAATGAATAAACATGCTATGGTATATTCACTCAGTGGAATATTATGCAATGGTAAAAAACAACAATGAATTTGGAAAACATCACGTAATATGGAAGAATCTGAAAGGCATCATGCTAAGTGAAATTAGCCAATTGCCAAAACACAAATATTATATGAGATGACTATTATAAGTACACAAGAACAGGTTTAAACACAGAAGAAAACATTCTTTGATGGTTATGAGGAGGAGAGGGTGGGAAGGGGGGGATTCATTAACTAGATAACAGGCAAGAGTTATTTTAGCTGAAGGGAGAGATGACACATAGCAGAGGAGAATTGAGCATAAATGGACTAAACTCAAAGCTTAGAAGTATTCTAAACAAAACCAAACACTTCAAAGGACAGAGTAGCAGAATCAGGGGCCTGGAGATTTATGGTTGGAGGTGACCTCTAGGTTGGAGGTGACACCTAGTTCAACTGGCATAACAGACTTCATTAAAATGTTCTGCATGCCACTTTGGTGAGTGGTGTCTGGGGTCTCAGGAGCTAGCAAGTGGCCATCTAAGAAGTATGAATTGATCTCAACCTACCTGGACCAAAGGAGAAAGGAGAGTATCAAAGACACTAGGACAGTGTGAGCCCAAGAGACAGACAGGGTCACATATACCAGAGACTACATCAACTTGAAACAAGAAAAAGGAGGTGGCGCCCGGTCACCACTGAAGACTGCCTTACAGAAAATTAAAAAAAAAGTCCCTGATGGAGTGAGAGAAATGCGGGGTGCAGAACTTAAACTCTAGCTGAAAAGCAAGGCTTGACAGTCTGATAGTCTGACAGACTGCAGGGCCCCCAGAAGACATTGTCCGTGGGCTCTCTTATCCCAGAAATGAAACCATTCCAAAAGCCAACTCATCCGACAGAGATTGAATGGTATGTAAGAGACAAAATTGTACTGGTGAGGACTGCTTCTCCGCCTGGGTAGATACAAGAGGCTAACTGGATAGCTCCTATACGGAGGTGAGAGGAGAAGACAGAAGGGGACAGGAGCTGGTTAAACAGACATGGAAATTATGTGGTAGAGGGAAGATATGCTCTGTCAGTGTAGATAGAACAGCTGAGGTCACATGGCAAACCTGGTGTAACTTTTTCTATGAGAAACTGACTCAAATTGTAAGCTTTCACTTAAAATGCCCTGAATAAAAAAAAATTAAAATGTGTAAAAAAAAAAAAAATTTTAAATGTGTAAAAAAAAAAAAGAGCTCAGAGGTAGGCAGTCCAGGGAAGTTGTAGCGAGGGAACATGTGCCTTCTGTCTCTCTGCTCTGTCATTCTTTACGCCTTCATCTTCAAGGTCACCACTTAGTGCGAAAATGGCTATTGAGGCTCCTGCCATTACATCTTCAGCCTAGGCAAGAATTACCATCAAGCCAGGTATGAAGGATCAAGCCATGCATGAAGAAGCACCTATTCTTTTTGCTGAGTCATTCCCTTCACAGAGCTTGCCAGATTTCCTTCCCAGTGACACCTGCTCATATCTATGGCCATCTTGCTTTCAGGTGGGAATAAAATCTTTGCAAATAACACACAGATTGTTTTTTAAGAAGTGGGTGGGTACTAGACATCTCTACCCTGTCACGGGGTGTTTTCTTCAGCCAGGATCAGCTGATCAGGGAGATGAAAGCAGCTGAGGGTGGATCCTGCCCGAGCAAGGGAAGGAGGGGAGCCTTGGCAGGTGAGTTCACAGCAGGGATAAGGGGGGTGGAGGGAGGTGTTCTTTCCCCGCACCACTTCTGACATCTCCCCTTCTTTTTTCTTCTCTTTCTCTTCCCTGTTCCACTCTTTTCCCTCTTCTTCCACCCCATCCCTTTCTTCTCTCCAGCCACCCTCTACTTTTCCCCTATTTCTCTTTCCTTAAGCCTCCACTTCCCGAGGCTTTCCTTTCCTCACTCACCCCGCCCCCACTGTCACATATATCAGGCCTCTTCAGAGCTACAAGGCAATTCCTGTGGCTGGAGGTTCCTTTGTGAGGCGTCTTGCTGTTCCATGGGTGCCATGTCAACCAGGGAGGGCTCACTTTCCTGTCTGACCTGGACTGCAGAGCAAGGTTCTTACCCTCCTCTGACTGTCCAGACTTGTGCAGGAAGGATTACTCCTGCTTTCTTTTGTGGACCCGTGTGGGAAGAGCCATACCATTGTTTGACCTTCTTGATCTGTGTGAGAAGGGTTGCTCCCTGCTCTATCTGACTGTCTGGACCTCTGTGGGAAGGGTTACTCACTGCTCTGACCATCTGGATCTCTTCATGAGTGGTCACTCCTAACCCTGATCTTCTGAACCTCTGTGGGAAGGAAAACTCCACCTTTGACCTCTGGATCTGTGTGGGAAGGGCCACTCCCTCTCTGACTTTCTTGACCTTGGTGGAAATTGTCACTCCTGGATCTGGTCATCTGGACTTTTTTGGAGGTAAGGATGGTGTGGCAGATTCTAGTGATGAATCAGATAGTGCTGAGTCTTAGTTCTGATCTGTGTCCTAGTTCCTTCAATCTCAGGGTACCAAACACACACGTAGGAAATAACAGCTCAAAAGCCATCTGGCTTCTTGTGACATGGGGATTGAGAATGTGTGGACCGCTGTGGACAGAACTCACAATGGTGTCATAAGGGGAAGAAGCCAGAACTGTTGTTCTGTGGGCTGGGCTGAAAGGACAGAGGAGAGGGAGCACAGAGAAAGCCAACTGCTCATAGGACTTTTGCCAGTACAAGACAGGGCATCCAGAGAGCTGGGGGCTCAGTGCTGAAGGAGTCCAGAATCCCAGTGTCAGGTCCCAGGTGGGGGTAGGCTACTCACTTGGAAAGGTTGAGGTTTCTAAGCAAAGGTTCCCACAGCCAACGCGGGAACACTTTTCTTCATATCTGTCAGTCTGGTAGGCAGCAAGTCCTATCGCATTCTTTCCGCGGTTTACATTTATTTATGGATGAGTACTTTTCGTATGCTTTCCACTGTCTGTAATATCCCTTTGGTGAATGGCAATTTACAGCTCTTTTGTTAATCTTCCTGATGACAGTGGGGCTGCTGAGCCAGCCAGCCTAAGTCCACATGTAGGACACACCAACTAGGATGGGAAAGGCCAGGACTTGGCTAGGAGCATTGGAGTTGGGACAGCTCTGGGGACAATGGTGTAGTCTCCATGCTGACTGAATGGCAAGTGGAAACCCCTTAAATGTGGTTCCACAGATGGAGACAACATGGAGGGGTAAAGCTGTAGGGGAGACTCCCTTCAGGTCTGGTGGCTGTGGGACAACATCCCCTGGGAGGTGGGTGGCTGCAAATAACACTCTGTGGAGATACTGGGGACTCAGGCTAAAATGTGGCAGTGGAGACCTAGGACGGTATGCAAAGTCAAGGTGCTCTCGCTTCCCCTTCTTGCAGATGAACCTCTGTATCTATATGGGGTGACAGGTCACCCTGGAAGATGACACCAGCAGAGTGCAGTCCAGGCTTCTACAGCGTCAGCCCAGAGTGAATGGCTGGTCTTGCCCTTTCCACAGCACACAGGTGGTGGCCTGGCCGTTCGCCCGGTCGTGGCCTTCACTAGTTTTGACATCTTCATCCCCTGCTGCCCTAGGGCCTGAAGTTGCTTGCACACAGTGTATCCTTTTCACTGGGGAGGCTCACCGTGGCCTCCTGCTTTCGGTGTGGGGGGGAGGGGTACTGAGGGCACCTCTAATCAAGGCTGCTCTCAGGACGACCTTCTCAGGCCTCCAGCTGTGCGCCCCTAGTTATCATTCCTAGGCCAGCTTATCTCCCCAGCTGTTGCAGGGCCCTGTGTCATTCTCTGTGTGGGGAGTCAACTTGCAGGTGTGAGTCTACCTGGCCTCTGACCTCAGTGCCCCAATTGCTCCATACCCAGGATACCCCATCAGCGTTGCTTTCTCTTTGCAGCTTGTAGACTAGGGTCCTGGTAGAAATGACAAGCTTTCACGTGAAAGGACCATTCCTTGTTCCCCAGGAACTCCACTTCCACCCGCAGTGCCCCCGTCCCCATTCTTCCCCACCATCTCATGCAAGAAGCCACTGCTGCCCCTGGCCAACCAATCTTGTCCCCACCTGCTCCACTGAAGAAGGAGGCACATTGGGGCCCACAGTGGACTTCCTACCCACCCATTCAATCCAGTCCCTCTGTCCTGGGCTCTCATTCATTGCCCTGAAACTCTGGACATGCTAGCACTGTCCTGTGACCACACACACACAGTCCAGCATGCAGATTCCGTCTTGGTCACATGACTGCCTCAAGCAGTGCTGTATAAACAGTAGAAAGGTCTTCCTTGCTCCTGAACCTTGGGGAACCAGGACCTGGAGGCCCAAAGAGAAAAGTCCACAAGAAATATGAGGTTTTCCTGTCAAAGCTCCCCTTGCTCTCTTCCAGTGAAGTTCTCTGAGGAGTACCCACTTGAAAGCCGGCCACTCTGCCCTGAACTGACCATGGTGGGTCACTGTGGCCAGCGGTCTGCACTTGGGTCAGTAGAGGACAAGGCGATGCACATAGGCCTAGGGGGTTGGGTGCTGGGGTATGATTGTTATTGAGGCAAGGTGGCAAAGAAAGGTCAGGAGTGCCTATGGTCAGCGTGCTCCCACCAAGAAGCCCATCCTGTCTCACTTGGAGGAGCTTCCCAGGGAATATGCTCCCCAGGGAATTGACGTTCCACCAGACTCATCAAAGTACATGGAACGGTCAGTCCTGGGAGTCCCAGAACCACCCATCACCGTGTTAATCCATTTCTCATCCTTGGTCACTCCTTGGCCACACTAAGCCAACCCACTCAGGTGTCCCCAGGTCCCAAAGCTGATTTCCCTAAAAATTCTCATTGAATTAGGTGTTTTCACCTTTTGTTCATTTGTTCATTCATGTACGCATGCAGACATTCATTTCTCCTTCAAATCATTCTCTCTTCAATCTATCACTGCACGAGGCTCCCTCTGTTTGAAGACATTCCACCATAACATTGTGGGGTGACCGGACCCAGCTCTGGGTCACTGTGGCCCACCCCTGGTATTACTATGAAGGTAATAGTCTAGACCTTCAGCTGGTCTGAGCAGCCTGTCAGTGGTCCGTCTTTTTATCTTAGGGCAGCTGTATTCAACAGACTACACTGTCTTGAATCCTTGAAGAAACTGCGAACTGGTGTGGTAGGAGTGGAGGCTGAGGCCTGTGCTTCTGTCTGAGCCTTGAGGATGGATCCTGTGGGGGAGTGGACAGTTTGCCACTCAAAGCCAAGTGGGATTCAGCAGGCTGAGGATTGTTGACCACAGGCAGGGGAAAGGGGGACCATCAATAGGCCAGACATCAGTGAGCTGCTCATACCTAGCTGAGCCATGTAGGGACCTCCGATCTGCAGCATGCACAGATAGGCCCCAGCACTGCCTGCCGCCTCAGACTTGGACCACAGCATCCAGCCTGACAACAAGTCAGAGACCAAGTTTCCTTGACACAGCTGCAGGTGATGAGTGGCCTCCTGCTGTTACCTTTACTAGTTCTTTTTGCTGCAATTATCATCGACCCAGCAGAAACAAGTGTTCACTGAAAGAAGTACAGGAAGCTCAAGACCATCTTAGGCCCATCAAGCTCTCAAACATCACTGACACCTGCTTCTGCAAGCTGTGCAGGGTCCCTGTGTGAGTCCCCCAACCCTTGGCCTCCCTGTGATGCTTAGGGGACAGTTGCTGGGTACAACGCTATGTCCACAATTTTTAGAGACTTATACATTTCAAGTTTTATTGCCCCACATGAGTGGATACCACAGTTGTCCCCATTTTATAGATGTGGAAGCTCAGGCTCAGAAAGGTTAAGGGCTGATTTGTGGGTGCCACACATTTTGGGGATGTTCAAAGATGTGTTTCCCTTCAATAAGGAGAAGGGTCCTTAATGTTCCCCTATCTCAGTGTGCTCATATGCAAGGCAGATTCCTCCCTCCCTCTGAGAGTCAACAACAAGGGAGCAGGCTGTCTTCCCTGGGCTTCTGTAACCCGATGGTGAGGAGGTAGGGAATCATCAGCTTGTGGCCTAGCTGATTCTGAGGTCTCTAGATGCCATGGAAGTCAATAGGGTGTTTTACTGGGGTCAACATGGTTGAAGAAGGATACAGGGGTCCCACAGGCTCAGCACAGGGTCTGAGTCCTATCTGCAGGCCCTGGAACCATGTGGAATCATCACCTCCATTGGAAGCACTGAACTATCTAGAGTCCTCATGCCTGAGTCTCATGCTGGAGGCTCTAGGGGTTTGAGGGTGGTCTCCCCACCTGCTCTAAGCACCAGTGGGTGTTTCTGGACCAGATCAGTTTCTAATTCTCCTCCAGGACCCTCACTCTGCCCTTCTGGTGCCTGGTCCAGGAGATCTCAGAGTTGGCTGTGTCTGGGCTGGGGGTTGAGTGGGGAGGGGCAAGAAGTGGACCTTCCTCTCCCTGCCTGAGGCCCTGCTCATGGGACCCAGCTTGCTACCATGTGGCCCTCAAGTGCATGTGATAGATGCTCCTCCAGAACACTTTCCCGGGGTTGTGAGAGCCAGACACTACAAGGCCTGCAACAAATGCACAGCAGGTTTCGACCATCGCTGCAAGTGGCTCAACAACAACTGCGTGGGCAGCAGGAATTACTGGTGAGCCTGGTCACGGGTGAGTGCACAGGGGGTCGACAGCCCTGTCCCCTGCAAAGCACAAGTTCAGTTTCATACACAGGAGGCCCCTCTGGGGGTTCAGAAAACCCACCCAAGGTGTAGTCACTCTTGGACAAGCTCAGTTAGCTCCTTAGAACCACTACATTGGTGTTCAGACCATGGGAGCACAGGAACTCCCCTCCTTCCTGCCTGAAAATCCCTGTTAGGGTTCCTCTCTGCAGGGGGCACAGAAAGGACCAGAGCTGAGGGGTGCTGAGCTCACTGTTCTAGAGTGTCTGCTTCTGTCCAATGAGGCTCTGAGGTCATAGAACGGCAGTTAAACAGTTACATGGTTAACCAGTTAGAGGCGGCAGTTATAGAACACAGACCATGCAGAGGAAGTCACTCTGGGGCAGAGGGGCCTGGCCAGTCATCAGCTACAGCTCTAGATTGTGAGGGGAAGGAAAATGGAGCCCTTAGATGAGAGGCTGTGCCTGTCTGAGGACAGGTTGGCCTCTTGGTCTAAAAGACCCTGATGCTCTAGCCTCACTTTGTGAATCTCCTCTGGTCATCGAACAACTGCACAGCTCTCAGGCGGTCATGTTCTCTGTTCACCTACCCTGCAGTACAGAGTAAAGGCTATAGCTGGACAGTGGCACCAGGTTTCTATGGTCCTGTGTGGCTAGAGGGGCCTCCAGAGGACCATGTGTCCGGACAAGTTCCCTGGAGATGTGATTCCATTTGCTTCTCTGCTGTTCTGCACAACGTGGGCTCAGAGTCCCTGAAAGCAGACAGGCCAATGAGGCCATGTAAGAATGCAGATGCCTCCTTCCTGTGACAAGGCACATGCCCTTGTTGACAGTAGTATAAGCCAAGGATCTGGCTATTGAACCACCATCAGAGCTGCGTGGGTGTGGTGGTCAGGATTATGTCAACTTGGCTACTACCTATTTGGCTGCTGTATTAAGTGGCAGGGCGGGGTTTGTGATGGCTCCCTGCCCCTCGGCTCTCATCTCGCGACCTTGGACTACGGCTGATCGCTCACGTAGCCAGGAGCTCCTGCTCTCTTCTTTCCAGCGTCTGGTTCCGGGACTTGAGCTAGCAGCTGTTGGGCTCATCAGTCCTTACAGTCGGCACTTGAGAGTCCTGCTCCCTGACCTGCCGATCCTGCGTTCACCAGCCTCTGCCCAGTCCTGCTCCCTGACCTGCCGATCCTGGGTTCGCAAGCCTCTGTCGCTTCGTCTCGCCACCCGCTTGGGATCCACTGACCTACACAACCGGTAATCTGCAACTGGTCGCGTGGTCATAACTGATATTTAGAACTACCTTCTTCTACAACCCATTCTGTATTCCCTTTGCCCTCAAGGCACATGCCCTTATTGACAGTAGTATAAGCCAAGGATCTGGCTATTGAACCACCACCATCAGAGCTGCGTGGGGAAGGTACTGCAGAATGCCTTCCCAGGCCCCTTGCTCCATGGTGAGGAGTTGGGGACATGTGGTCAGGGTGGTGGGCAGCCCCATGCCGGTATTCTGGCCCCTCCTGCAGGCACCTGGATAGCCCTCTGGCACTGGTTGTCACCACATGGCTCAGGCTCTCAAGCCCAGACATCCTTTGGGGAGGCTCTGTCTTGGAACAGCGTAGGAGTATGTGGCCACTTCATGAGGAGAGTGGATGGGCCTAGAACCTGGACAGTGCCGAGGCGGTAGGACCCCAACCGGAAGAACAGGCCACAGTCTCCGGACATCATAGGAGTGAGACCACCTGTGCTCCTCACATCGGGTGCGTGGGGCTGGTTTCTACAACAGAGGAGGCAGGGTGGGTGGGGAGGCCATGAGCTGTGGCGCAGGAAACTTTGCAAATCCTTGTGCTAGTAGCTTCGAGTGAGGTGAGTCGGCCTTGTCTCAGGGCTCTTGTCTCTGCTTCTGTTCCTCAGGTGGTCCTTCACATCTGTGGCCTCAGGCGTGGCCTGCCTCCTCTGCCTGCTGGCCATCTGCCTGTGCATTATCTTACAGCTCTGGGTGGACCAGCAGGCGCTCCGCTCTGACCCCCCAGTTTAGAAGTATGTCATGGTGCTGTTCTTGCGTTACTTCAGCTTCGGGTGGCTCACTGTTTAGAGCTGGCCTCTTAGCCCTACCCTGCAACCACCATTCTAGGCAAAGAGTTCTTAGTGTGGGAGCCAGACAGCCTGACTCTCCTGACAGGCTGGCTGGCCGGACATGGCCTGAGCAGAAAAATGCCTCGAGGCTTTTCATTCATGCTCCCTGGCGGGCAGCAACCTGAACAGAGGGCAGCCATCAGTGTCCAGACTTTACTCCACAGCTCATTGGATGTCCACGAGCTAGACTCAGGACATGATGGTCACAGTGTGTCAGCATTAGAAGCGGGGCCACTCTCCCTGTCCACCACCCTCCACTCACTCCCCGCACCCCACCTGCATTCTCCCCACTCCCATTACCCTGTACACCCCCTACACTTCTCGCCAGCCTCAGCCACTCCTCATCCACCTCCATCCACTGCTCATCAACCTCATTCTTCCTGTGCACCCTTACACCCCATGCACATGCCATCCTCTTCAGAGACACTCCCTGTCCATTTGAAGTCAGCACTGCCTACTGTGTCCACTCACTGCACATCCTTGTCAATTCTCCAACCTCCCTACATCCACTCATCTATCCTGTTCATTCCCACTCACCCTGCCCACTTGACTCCACTCTATTCTCCCCCCTCATTCACTTGTCAATTCCCCATCAACCTGTTGGCTCTTTTCACCACTCCCTACTTACCCTTGTCCACTGCCTGTCCATACTGACCACTCTTCAGTCCACTTTCTGTTCAATTCTCATCCATACCTCTATACCCCTTCCATTCCTGACAGACTCTCCATCCATCCTGCCCACACCCTATCAGCCTCAGTGCACCCCATCCACCTCTAACCACCCTGCACACCCTCATCCATTGCCTATCCACCCACACCCACTGCCCATCCACCTCCGTTCATCCCATACACCCCACCCCCTCCACGCTGAAACATCACAGTCCCTTCTTATCTCCAACACGTGTCATGAACAGGAACACCTGGCTACTCCTTCCCTTCTTGGCCGTAAAGGTGAAGGTCCCTGCACTCCTGACCATGGGTCAGCGGGGCTGGTGCTGGTCATCTTAGTTCTCCTGCCCCTTGGCTACTTCCTGGCTTTCCATATTTACATCTGTGCCTACCACCACCCAACTCCAGGTTGGATGGAGTCTGTGTTCTTCCTGTCCACATATGACCTGTAGATGACAAGTGGAAGGAAGGTTTCCACTCCCAGAGCCCTGTGACTGGGCAATGTTTAGAGCCTCATGACCTGGGAGGTGGTGGCCATGGTAACTGCTGTGTTCACGGTCCCTCAACTTTGTGGGCCTGTGACTGAAGACTGTTGTTTTAGGAAGTGACTTAAGCCTGACAGTGTCAGGAGTCAGCTCTGGTCCCCAAGAACAGCATTTTCCTACAGAGTCCCTGGTGGCCTGATCAAACTGTCCTTGATGTACTGAGCTATAGAGCCAAGCCAAAAGCCAAGTGCAACCCTCAAATTGTGGGCACATCCAGCAGACTTCTCTGAGTGGGGTGGTTTAGCTTTTGTACTGATCCAAGCAGGTCATGAGGGCTTTCTCTGATCTGTTCCTCAATCCTCCTTTGATATCCCACCCTCAGAAGGTTTCCCAAGTGTCCTAGGTTGTCCCCAGGGCAGGGCCTGGGGGCCCAGCGAGAGATAACCATGGACAGGCTTCTCTCTTCACAGTCTCCTGCAAACACTGGCTTAAATTGCTGTTGTTGGGGCCACAGGGCACAGACCTGCCCCCTAGATACACAGATTTCCCCTTCTATCTCCTGCCTCTGAGACCGGCTGCTAGGTCAGGTATTGAGGCTGGATTACATCACTGTTCCCAGCCCATGCAGAATTTACACTCCACCCCTGCATGGCTTCATGGTCCCTTGAAATCGGCAGAGTAGGCCATGTCCTCACTGTGGGGAAAAGAAACAAGAGACTTAGAGATGTTAAGTGGCAAGGCACACAGACCACGGTGCACCTCACTGCAGGAGAGTTTGGGGCTGGGTCAGCATGTAGACAGGTAAGAGCAGATGCTCTCAAAGGCTGTGTGGGCACTGGGGTGGCAGGGATTCACCTCTCCCAGATGCACACGGCAGGTCAGCAGGACCACAGTCTGTCAGTTACACCTCCAGTCCCAATGCTGTCAGGTGCATGGGGGCCAGTCCAGGGAGTGTCGACTGTTCTGAGGAGTCATGCCCACATGAGCCACTGACGGGAGATGATGACTCTAGGCCCTTTTCCTTCTCTTTTCTTCCTAGGGGCCAAGGGGCTGACCACACTTGAATGTTTAAAATAGCCTAGAAAATGACCAGGAAAATCACACCACCATTAGGCCAAAAGAAAGAAGGACATGATCAGGTATTAAATGTTCCTCAGCGCCACCACTGGTGTGCATCATGGGTGTAGACTCTACCCAGAGTGGTCACCTGTCTGGAATTCCCTTTCTTCGCTCTTTCATTGCACTGCTACATGCACAGCTATGTGTGTGTGTGTGTGAGAGAGAGAGAGACAGAGAGAAGGGAGAATGTGTGCACAGGTAAGTGCATACATCAGTGTGAGTGTGACTGAGTGTGTGTGATGTTATGTTTGATGATGTACACACATGAATGTGAGAGAGTGTACACGAGGATATGTAAGAGTGGGACACTTGTGTGTAAGAGAGTGTGTTAGTTTATGTGTACATGAGTGTGTGTCAATGTAATCTCGAGTATGTCAGTGTGTTTGTGTGCACATATTTGCCAGAATGAGAGTGTGTGTACATGATCGAATGAGTGCATGTGAGTGTTCTAAGGATGTGGAGCTGTGAGTGTGCATGCCTGTGGGAGTATACTGCGTGGTTCCCTCGTCCATTCCTCACTGAATCAAGTCAGGAGGGCTGAGGCCTTTGGCACACATCCTTCTCTGCAGCCATTCCAGCTCTGGTTGTTGTTTGGAGCAGGATGTTTTTCACTGCAAGTCTCTGAAGGTTCGGGGTGACTCCATCTTCCCCTTAGCAGAGGGTTCAGAGAGTGGGAATCACACAGATGGTTCCTGGTAACCCATCACAAACAGGAAAGGGGTTGATGTTGTAATCAACTCCTTTTCCCTGATTATACTTCTATCGAAAATTTGCAGACACAGTGAAGAGTCTCTGTCACAACCTCATTTTGTCCCTGCACAGACCCAGGCACTAAAATTTCTCCTCACGCCAAGCCACGAGCAAGAGGCCATAGGCTTTCCCTGCTGCCACAGTCAGGAAGAACCGGTGTTCCCGTCCCATTGTCTGGAGCAGTGCCACTCAACGCCTGATACATCGGAGCGATCAGTAAGCGTCCCCTTGACTCTCGATGTATCTTGGCTTGGGTGATGAATTATACAGGCAACCCACGTTTAACCTACCACAATTTTCTGTCTGATCCAGTAGAGTGAGTTTCACACCATGTTGAGTTCCCACCCAGAATCACCAGGGAATCCAGGATGACAGTGTGAAAACGACATTTTGTTCATTGCTTACAGCTTTGTAAAGAACTCCATCAGAAAATAATGGGACTTTACTGAGCATAGCTTCTAATCCTAGTGAGCACTGTCCTGTTCTCTACAAATCCAAGAAGCCGTGGTCTTGACTCTTTTGTCTTTAATACTTGTGGTGCTTTAAGTGAACATTTAAAATCCAAACTGATCTGGCATACCAAAATTTGCACACACACAGCTATGTAATTCTAGCTGTTCTCCCCACCCTTTGAAGGCACACTCTGCCTTTCCACCCTGTATATCCTGTGTCCATGTAACCAGCTCCCAGCAGTCCCCACTCTCTCATCTTGCCACTGGACAGCAGCTGTTCAGTTAGCCTCATGTATCTACTAATGCCAAGGAGCACAGTCTTTGCCAGTATCATTTTATCTCTTATAGTCTAGGTGAATCTTTGTGTGAAAGGTTGGGTTTGGGACTGGTTTCAACTCTAGGCTAACACACAGTCCTACGGGTCATGTCTTTTAGGGAACCCTGAGTCTGTCAAGCCGTCAGGTCTGGTCTTTTAATACAATCTAGTCTGCACATCCATTTTTCTCCAGCTACATCAGGGACTCTGTATTGTATGTCCTGTCAGGGCAGTCATTGGTGGTGGCCAGGCACCATCTAGTTCTTCTGGTTTCATCCTGAGGTTTCCAGATCATACAACCCCTCTATCCCTTGGGCTCATATTTTCCTCATGTCTTTTATGTCCTTCATTCTCCTCTGCTCCAGGTGGGTTAAGACCAACTGATGCTACTTAGATAGCTACTTGCCAGCTCTTGAGAACCTAGACATCACTCGCCAAGGAGGGATGCAGAACATTTTCATTAAACAAACTTTGTTATACCAGTTAACCTAGATTTCCCCTGAAACCATGGTCCCCAGAACCCTGTCTCTGCTGGTCTGCCTTCAAAGTGTTGGGTTACGTTCAGGAAACTTCGTAGCTTCAGGTTAATGCAGCTGTGCTGACCTCCCTTGTGCTATGTGCTATCACTCCCTTCAAACAACCCAATTCCTGTCTACTGTCTAATCTACCAATATCCCTCTACCTCCCTCCCCAAACTTATAAACATCAAAGACTTTTTCTTTTGTGTTTAAACATTTTCTTTAGTCCTTATAATAGTGATCTCATACAATATTGGTTCTTTTGCAACTGACTAATTTCATTAAGGAAACCCTGGTGGCATAGTGGTTAAGTGCTACAGCTGCTAACCAGTAGTCTGGCAGTTTAAATCCACCAGGCACTCCTTAGAAACTCTGTGGGGCAGTTCTACTCTGTTTATAGGGTCGCTAAGAGTCAGAACTGACTTGACCGCAGTGGGTTTTTTAATTGCACTCAGCATAATGTCCTCAGCATTACACCATGTCATGAGATGTTTTCCAAGGTCATCATTGTTCTTAATCATTGCCTAGTATCCTATTGTGTGACTATACCAGAGTTTGTTTATCCTTTCATTTGTTGAGGGGCACCTAGCTTGACTCCATTTGTTTGCTATTATGGACTGTGTCTCTAAACCTTGGTGTGCATGTGTCTATTTGTGTGACAGCCATATTTCTCTAGGATATATTCCAAGAAGTAGGATTGCTGGGTCCTATTGTATTTCTATTTTTAGCTTTTTAAGAAAGAGCCAGATTGATTTCCCAAGTGGTTGTACCATTTTACATTCCCAGCAGCAGTGTAGACATGTTGTGGTCTCTCCACATCACCTCCAGCATTTATTATTTTGTGTTTTTAGGATGAATGCCAAACTTGTTGGGGTAGAGATGGTACCTCCTTGCAGTTTTGATTTAGATTTCTCTAATGGCTAATGATTGTGAGCATTTCCTCATGTATGTCTTAGTCACCTGATGTCTTCTTTGGTGAGTTGACTCTGTCTGCCCTTGACTCTTTTTTCAATTGGGTTATTTGCCTTTTTGTTGTTCAAGTTTTGTAGTGTCTTGTAGATGATGATTTGCTGCTGATTAAATTGATGAAAGCCAATTTTTTTTTTTTTTTTCCCCAGCTTGTAAATTGTCTTTTCACTCTTTTGGTAAAATGTTTGGATTAACATAAAGAATTTTTAGGACTTCCCACTTATCTAATTTCTCTTCTGCTGTCTGCATATTGTAATGTTTTATAGTCTGCTTTTGCTGTATAATTAGGATTTCCTGCATTGGCCCTTTTGTTTTTCTCATGATCTTTATTGTATTAAATTTTATATTTAGGTCTTTGATCTACTCTTAGTTTTTATGCATAAAGTAAGAAATATGTCTTGTTTCATTTTGGGGGGATGGATATCCAGTTAGGCCAACATCATTTGTGAAAGAGACTTTTTTGTGAAAGAGACTTTGGGTCTTTGTCAAATAACAGCTGCTCATAGCTGGATGATAATTACATATGGATTCTTAATTCTGTTACATTGATCTATGTATGTTTTGGTACCAGTATCATGCTAATGTAATAGGTTCTAAAGTTAGGTAACGTGAGGCCTCCCACTTCAGTTTTCTTCTTCAATAACTGTTTACTTATCCAGGTCTTCTTCTCTTGCTATGTGAAGCTGGTGATTTGTTCCTCTATTTCATTTAAAAAATGCCATTGGAATTTGTGTTGAGATTGCATCGCATCTATAGATCACTTTGGGTGAAACAGACATTTTACCACGGTAAGTCTTCCTATCTGTGAGCAAGGTAGGTGTCTCCACTTACGTAGGTCTCTTTTGGTTTCCTAGATTTATTCCTAGGTATTTTATCTTCTTGTGGGTTACTGTAAATATTATCAATTCAGCAACTTTCTCTTTGATGTTCTTTTCGTTGGTGTAAAGGAATCCAACTGATTTATGTATGTTTACTTTGATACTTTGCTGAACTCTTCCAGTAGTTCCTTTATGGATTCTTCAGGTTTTTTCTGTGTATAAGATCATTTCATCTACAAACTAAGATACTTTTATTTCTTCCTTATCAATTTAGGTATCCTTTATTTCCTTATCTTTCCTGTTTGTTCTTTCTCCTACCTCCAGCACAGTGTTGAATAAAAGTGTGACAAAGGGCATCATTGCCTGGTTACTGTTCTCAAGGGGAATATTTTCAGACTCTCTCCATTTAGGATGATGTTGGCTGTTGGCTTTGCATAAATGCCCTCTATCATGTTGAGGAATTTCCCTCTGTTGCAGTTTTGCTGAGAGTTTTTACTGTAAATGAGTATTGGACTTCATCACATGTCTTTTCTCCATCAATTAATAAGTGGTTCTTTTATTTCTGGGGTTGATTACATTCTTTGTTTTTCTAATGCTGAACCATCCTTGCATCCCTAGAAGAATCCCACACGGTCATGGTGAATTATTTTTTGATATGTTGTTGAATTCTATTAGCTAGAAATTTCTTGGACCTTTGCATCTAAATTCATGAAAGATATTTAAAGATATTTTCCTTTCTTGTGCTGTCTTTACCCGGTTTGGTAAGTCTGATATCATAGTGGCTAAGTGCTATGTCTGTTAGCCAAAAAGTCAGTTTGAATCTGCCAGGCACTCCTTGCAAACTCTGCAGAGCAGCTCTACTCTGTCCTGTAGGGTCCTTATGAGTAGGAATCAACTCAACAGCAGTGAATTTAGTTTCCTTGGTTTTACTTGGCTTTGGTATCAGTATTCAGCATTCACAGAATGAGTTGGGCAGTATTCCACTTTTTTCTATGCTCTCAAATACCTTTAATAATAGTAGTGTTAACTCTTCTCTAAAGTTTGGTAGAATTCTTCAGTGAAGCCATCAGAACAAGTGCTTTCTTTGGCTGGGAATTTTTTTAATTACTTTTGCAATTTCTTTTTTTGATGAGTTAGTTTAGTTTTTCTACTTTTGTTTGTGTTAGTTTTAGCAGATAGTCTGTTTCTAGAAATTTGTCCATTACCTCTAGTACAATTCTTTATAGTATTCTGTGACAATTCTTTAAAAATTTCAGTTGGATCTGTTGTGATGTCACCTATCTCATTTCTTATTCAGGTTATTTGCTTCTTCTCCTATGTTTATTTTGGCAGTTTGGCCAAATGTTTATGGAATCCTTGATCTTTTCAACCAACTAGCTTTTGGTTTTGTTAACTCTTTCAACCATTTTTCGGTTCTCTAACTCATTTAGTTCTGCTCTAATTTTTATCATTTCTTTCTTCTGGTGCCTAAGGGGTGCTTTTACTGCTGTTTTTCTAGTTGATCAAACTATAGGGTTGATTCTTTAACATGGGCCCTTTCTTCTTTTTGAATGTGTGCATTTATTGAGATGAATCAAACTCAGAACACTGCTTTGGTGTGTCTCCAAGTTTCTAACAGGATGTGTTTTCATTCTCATTTGTATCTGCAAATTTCTTTTTCTGTCCTTGCTGTCTTCCATAAACTAGTAGTTTTTGAGCAAAATGTTGATCAGTTTTGATGTGTTTGATTTTTTTTTACCTTCCTTTTTCTGTTATTGATTTCTACTTTCATGACTTTATGGTCTGAAAAGATGCTTTATAATACTTCAGTGCTTAGAATTTTGCTGAGGATTGCTTTGTGGCCTAAATTCTGGAGAATGTTCCACATGCATGGGGGGAAAAGTGTACTTGGCTACTGTTAGGTGGAGTCTTCCTGTATATTTCTAAGGTCAAGTTGGTTGATCATGGCATTTGGATCTTCCATATCTTTATTGAGGTTTTTTCTAGATGTTCTATTCTTCACTGAAATTAGTTTCCAAAATTACCTTCTATTATTGTGGAGCTGTTTGTCTCTGTTTTCAGTGCACTTAGAGTTTTGTTTTGTTTTTTAAATATATTTTGAAGATCCACCATTGGGTGTGTAGATACTTATTGTAGTTACGTCCTTCTGGAATATATTGAGCCCTTAATCTTTATACAGCGTCTTTCCTTATCCATTGTGGCAAATTTTACTTTAAAGTGTATTTTTCCCGAGATTAATATGATCACTCCTACTCCTTTTGGAATGTTGTTACCTTGATACATTTTTTCCACCCTTTGAGTTTTGATTTGTTCATGTCTTTAACTCTAAGGTGTGTCTCCTGTAGGCAGCATGTAGACAGGTCTTTTTTCTTTTTTTTTAACTATGATTGAGTGAAAATATACAATTCCATATAAATTTGCATGCCTGCCTAAGTGCAGCTCCCACTGCTCTCCCTGCCCAGTGACAGCACATGCCTCTTCTCCATTCTATACATGTTATATCCTCCTAACAATCTCCTATCCCCTCCTCTCCATTCTCTCCCCAACCTCCAGTAAGAGATCAGCAGGATGACATCCTATAGATGAATGAAATCATAATGTGCACACATGATATGGCCACTCTGTGTTGCCAAGTCCAACACATTCCTGCCGGAAGAGTTGACCTCCATTATAATTTATGCACAGGAGCAGCATCATGGCCAGGGGCTATCCTCCCAGGGGAACCCTGAGGCCACTGGACCATCAACTGTGGTCCTTTAGTGGAGATCTCAGCTTTCTCCCCTTCCTATTCTCATGTTGCCAGTGAGACTCAACTTTGTAAGCCTTACCATGTCAATCACTGGTGGTGGCTGTGAACCATCCAGTTCTTCTGGTCACATGTTGATGTAGTCACCCACTCACATGGGTGTCTCTGTCTTCTGTGTTCTTTTTCCCCGTGTTGTTTTGGTCATTGGTGATCATTCCTGCTGAGTTGGGACCATTTGGTGTACCTCAGATGACAGCTTGCTAGCTTTTAAGACCCCAGATAACACTCACTAATGTGGGGTGCAGAAGACTCTCTTAGCAAAATGCTAGTTATGTCATTGGCCTTGATGTCTCCTGAGAACATGTTCCCTGGACCCCTGCCCCAGCTACTCTGTCCTTGCAATGTTGAGGAGGGAGAGAATGGGGTATAGATTAGACAGTTGACAGAAATTTTGTTGGGTGAAATCAGTGACAACACACATTAGAAAGAAGATCACTTTTAACTGGACTTCAGCATAATGTGATTACTTCTCCCATCTCAGCCATGTCTTTTTTAAAATTCCAGTCTGCCATTCTGCATCTCTTAATTGACACATTCAATTCATTTACATTCAGCATGATTATTGATAGGTGTGAATATAGTGCTGTTATTTCAATGTCTTTTTTGTGTGTGCATTGTAGACAATTCATGTGTTCCATTTCATTTTCTGTTCTGAGTCTTTTGTCTTTGTCTTTTCTTTTTATCTTTTTCAATGTTGGTGGTTTTGTATTTGCTGAGACTTCACATATTTCTTATTTTTCCTTTTGATGCATGTTGGTGTTATTTTTACATGCCACTGAGCTGGTTCTAACTCATAGCAACTCTATGCACAACAGAATGAAACACTGCCTCATTATGTGTCATGCTCACAATCATTTTTATGCATAAGCCCACCACTGCAGCCAGTGTCAATACATCTTGTTGAAGGTCTGCCTCTTTTATCACTAACTCTCCACTCTACCAAGCACGGTGTCCTTCTCTAGGGACTGATCCTTCCTGACAACATGTCCAAAGTCTGTAAGACAGAGTCTTGCCATCTTTGCTTCCAAGAAGCACTCTCGTCATACTTCTTCCAGAACAAATCTATTTGTTCTTTTGGCAGTCCATGGTACACTGAATATTCTTCTACAGTACCACAATTCAAAGGCATCAGTTCTCCTGTCTCCCTTATGAATAACATTTTGATGCATAAGATAGATAGTCTCCTTTGTGGGTAGCTTATTGTTTACCTTTATTTTTCTAAATTTAACTCAATCCTTGATTTCTTTATATCACTTTGTCTTCCTCTCCATATGAAAGATCTATGACTACATTTTCTTTTAAGTTCCTTTTTTTCCCTAATGTTTACCTAATGACATGTCTGTTTCCCTATTTTCAGTGTTTTTTATTTTTCTTTAGGATTGCCCTATTTGGGTTGATATCCAATTGCTCTGTTCTGTGTTCTAATCTTGGTGTGTTACCAAATATTACTGAGTGTCTAACCAAAGGATGCCCTTTAATATTTCTTGTATTTTGGGTTTATTTTTTGCAGATTCCCTAAATTTTTGTTTATCTGGATATATCCTAATTTTGACATCATATTTGGGAGTCAGTTTCACTAGATACATAATTCTTTAGTGGACTTCATTTTCCTTGAAGGCTTTGTATATGTCATCCCGTTGCCTTCTTGCCTGTGTGATTTCTGTTAAGTTGTCCAAGCTTAGGCCTATTGATTCTGCTTCATAGGGCATTTTTCATTTATCTGTAGCTACTTTTAAGAGTCTCTTATCTTTAGTTTTGGCAAGTTTGATTATGATATGCTTTGGTGTCTTTCTTTGGGGAACTACTTTGTATGGATTTTGAAAGCATCTTGGATAGGTATCTTCTCATCTTTCATGATACCAAGGAAGTTTTCTGTCAACAAATATTTTACAATTCTGTCTGAATTTTCTGTTATCCTCCTCCCACTCCCTACCCACATTCTGTACTACAATCACTTACAGATTATTCTTCTTGATAGAGTCTCATGAAATTCTTAGTTTCTTAATATTTTTTAAAACTATTGGTGTTACATGCTTCATCTTTGTTCTCACTACTTTGGCCTTTGATTGCCTCAATTCTGCTCCTTTGACTTTCTATTCAATTGTCTAATTCTGTAACTTTATTATTCATCTTATGAAACTCTAATTCTTCCTGCCCTATGCTTTCTTGCAGTCTGCTCAATTTGTCATTATACTCTGCTGCATTTTTCCTCATCTCCTGACTGATCCCTTGAAGGTTCCAACGGCACTTGGCTTTGGCTTATTCTACCTCTGATAAGTCCAGGAAGCTCTCTTCATCTAGAAAAATTCTTCATTCTGTGTTTTGGAAGCTTTCTGAAGCCATCATGGTGTGCCTTTTTAAGTGATTTGATATGGACTGTTTTGTGTGAGCCATCACTAAGTTGCTGAATGTATTTATCTTATGTTTACTTACTGTGCTCTATTTTTTAATTTTGTTTTGTTCTGAAATATGCAAATAGGCTGGTCATATGTGCTAGTTTCTTTATTGGTACTTCTGAAGCTCTAACATCCTGTTAACAGGTGGCTAGAGCTTTTACTAGACATGAGAGCCCAGGAGTCCATTTACTTTCCTAGTATGCATTCAGCTTCAGTGTCCAGGTAGTCAGCCATCAAGTGTATGGTGCAGTACTCCTCTACTGTCCTAGATGGGCAAGGGTGATTAATGTAGGCATAGGTATCTGGCTGCAGGCACTGAGAAAGGCAGGGAGCTAAAAGCTGTCTCTGCATGTCTATCGGGTGGTTTGTGCCCTTATATCTGATTCTAGGTGATGGCACTATTTCTACTCTGAATTTATGCCTCACGTGTGTTAGTAGATTTCCCTCACCCCTTCCTCCAGTTTGTTAAATTGGTCCCTCTTGGAATCTAGAAGAATGGCTCAGAGAGTCCTACTTCTGACTTATTAATGGCATCAGGCTCCAAGGCTTCCTCTTGGCTCTAAAGAAGTTTTTCCTTCTTATTTTCTTTTGAAATTATATCATCACTCATTTAGGCATCTTTTTTACATCTTAACAATATCCTCTAAGAGTTGGAAGGAAAAAAAGATCAGAGCATTAGAAAGATCTGGTTTTTTTTAATTATTATTATTATTATTTAGAAAAGTCCTTGTAACTTTTTCACTTATAGGTCTTCCGAAATTTTCAAGGAAAAGCTCCACAAGTTCTAATCTTTACATCCTCAGGACAAAGAACTACTACACCTTGTATCTGAGACATGGGTTTATAAACCAGTGGGTCTCCCAGGAAGCCAGAACTCACCACTAGCAAGTAGGAGTGTGTGGAGAAGGCAGCAAGCATAAGAAGACCTATGTGTGCCCCACACTCTGCCCTTCTTGTGCCAGAAACATAAACATGAAAAGCATCCATCATGAGACCCCATAACCACTAGGAAGAGCACAGCATGTCTCTATGCTGATGCATTCACAGGTGAAATACCAATTTGCACTATGACCAATGCAATCATGTTACTACTTTCACATGACATATATGTGTTCTGAAACTCAGACAGGGGCAGTGAGGCAAAGCGAAAGCAAATGTCTGAGTCTCTAAAATGCACTTGTGTTGCTCAGTTTTCATCCTTTTGACCACACAACATGAGCTCATTGAATATGCCCTCTTCTTTCTCTCTCTGTGCAAGGTGGTGGATGAGGGCCAAAGAGCAAGAAATCCTGTGGAAGGAAATGGGGTGGACAACAAAAGCTTGGCCACAAGTCAGAAACTTTGAGATCTACCCAAGACAGTTTCTTCAATAGTGAAATTTTGTCTATAAAAGAAAAGTCACCAATGGAAAGTCAGAGGCAAAGACACTGGCCGTGTTTTGGTGTTTTAATGTCAATGGCAACCTTGAGATGTCATGGTTCTAAGTCCATTTCCAAAGGAAGTATGTGTCTTCACTCACCATAAGGCCAAAGGAATTTGATCTCACCAGCACCCATGTATGAGGTCTCATAATTATGTTTCCAAATTCATCCTAGAAAAAATGATACATATCTCACTGCTAACTATCACTATGATCACCTTCAAAGTACTCGCCTTGGGAAGCTATGCACTGATGCCAGCTCCTAATCTACTCTTCAAAGCAATTTTGGAACTCTTTTTCTGGAATGGCTATCAGAGCTGTCATCATATTACCCTTGATGTCCTGAATCTTATCAAAATGTCTTCCTTTCATTATTTACTTTATCTTCAGAAAATGAACAAAGTGACTGGACCCCGATCAGGTGAGTATGGAGCATGTACCCATACACTTATTTCTTTAATGGCATAAATTCCCTCACAGACAACTGTGCAATTAAGTTTACAAACTTGCCACCATGCCACCATGCACGGTGACCATTGCAGAAAGAGTTCTAAAATTGTTTTGAAGGGTGGACTAGGTGCTGGTGTCAGTGCATAGCTTTCCAAAGGGAGTACTTTGAAGGTGATCGTGGTGATATAAACCAATGAGTTATGCAGCACCTAGAACAATTAAGACTGTAGACTTAAATGCTACATTTTAGTGTATACACAGAAAGCACAGACACACACAGTAAACCATCCACTCGTGAGCTATTCTGGAGATAGACTGGACCTGTCAACCTGAAAAGAAGAGATCATGTTCTTCACCCTCCCCTGCAATGTGCTGCCAGATCAGGAACAGGAGAAAAGATCATATCAGGAAGAAGTAACATCAGCCTCCCCCTACATTGTTTGCATTCTGTGTCAAAGTGATCTCCCTCACCCCCAAAACACTCAAGTCTTTCTGAGAAGGCACCACCCAAACACCAGCTATACAAGAAAAAAGTAGAATGAGCTTTATCCTGAGAAATGTCATCACAGGAGCAGATCTATGAAAATGATCCCCAGAAAACCCACATTTAAGAGACACACAGGGTCACCAGGTGCAACACAGGGTTCCCAGGAGAAAGGAAGTAAAATCCTTTAGATAACTGTAGCCAAGATAACTCAGTCAAGCTGATGGGGGAGATACCTATGAATGGGAAAGACTGCAAGACACTGCACATGAGGAAGCAGAAAGAAAGTCTTGGAAACACAGTAGGAGCAGATTTATGCTGCAGAGGAATATCTCAGTTCAAGGAGGGCAGATGTCAGAAGTTGCAGGTGGAACTTGCAGAACATCTTGAGGCCAAAGGAATGCTGCCCTTGCCCTCTCTAGGCCCAGCACGGAGGTGATGAAAGAGTAAAGCTTACAAAGAAAGTGGGCCAAAGCCAAGTGCCATAGAGGCTCTCAATAAAAAACACCATTTATGCATAAAAATAACAAATGTCAGTAAAACAGGCAAAGAAAGATTTCCGATACTGGATTTAACAGGAAAAAAATTAAATAGCGATTATTTCATGTAATTACATAGAGCCAAAGCCAGAAGACAAACTATAAAACACCTGATAGGAATAGAAAAGAATTTTTTAAAAAGGATATTAAAAAACAAATTATAATCATGAAAAAGATCACTGAATTTTTTTTTGAAGCCCTAATTTGGGGGACTTAACAACAGGTTAGACAAAAACAAAAAGTGAAGTGAGCTGGAAGCTAAATCTGAAGAAATTACCAAGTTGAGAGACAAACAAATGCACAATGTGAAGGAATGTGATGGAGAATAAGTTTTTTCACTGGTAGTTAATCAGGTCCTAGAAAGAAATGAGACAGAACTGGAGAAAGGTGACATTTGAAGTCACGTTACTGAGAATTTACCAACATACCTGGAAGGCACTATTCATAAACAAAACAGAGGAGTGAATCCAAGAAAAGAAACAGAATTCTAGACACATTATAATTAAATTGCACAACACCTGAGAGTTTTTTTTTTAATATTAGGTGATGAATGACAGATTTTATTCTAAGCAGTTAATTAGTTAACCTCTACTAGTGGAATCCAAAATAGATTATAATATTTTAAATATGCTGAAGGAAAGTTAGTATTGAATTCTACACCTAGATAAAATAGCCTTTAAGAATGAGAATAACAATGAAAAAAGCATTGTTACCTATTAGGAAGTGATACTAGGAAAAAAAAGAAAAAGAAAAAATATCTGCCACAGCACTGGGCCCCAGTCCAGAAACATTGAAAATGCCCACTACAGGAGACTGCAAAAGCAGGCTGTGATGCGTTCATGTAATGGAAGATGACCACATGTGACAGGGTAGAGCTAAAGCTCAACATATCGATGTGGATGAGTGCCAGAAACAGACTGTCACAATGAATGAAATAAGAATGTTTCACAAAAAACACAAATATTCTGATCCCAGCTGTTTAAATTTCATCTGAAATTCCCCAAATGGAAGTGAAGGGGAGGGCATGTGACCCACCAAGGTGTGTGTAGGGAAGGGGACATAACCCCCAAGCAGCAGTGGAGGATAAAGGACGTGACCCTCTGAGTGGTAGTCAGGGGAAGATGTGGTCACGGGAGTGAGGAAGGCAGGAGTGTGCCCTCCAGGTGAGACTAGTTGGGAGAGAAGCTCGTACAATGGGGAATAAATGTAGTAAGGGAAGCATTGCTCAGAAGGAAGACTACCTACTCTGATCCAGGAGAAAGAAGCATTCTGGGACTAAGTTGGGAAATGTTCTAGAACACTAGACCCCGTTTGCCCAGGGAAGGGAACTATCCTCACTTCATAATGCTAATATGACACCCAGAGCCTTGTACTATTCATCTGGCAGCCAGTGGACTCCACAGCCATGGTGGGATGGAGTCTGGTGTGATCTTTGGTGATGTCCTAGGACTGAGGTCCCACTTCTGCCATCTTCCTTGAACCCTCTCATAGTGATGTTTTCTTTGCTCTGCAGGACTGGGGTCCTCAACCCCATCTGGGTCCTTCAACTCGGAGGCCTTCTCCTCCGTGGAGATACCACCCAGAGAACTGGGCCATGAGAGCCTCACAGCCTGTACTCATTAGACTCAAGCATCTTTTGTGGGTCCTCCAAGAACCCTCCAGTTACCCCCCAGAGAAGAACAGAGCTCCACAGCAAAGTGTCCCCTGCCAGCAGTGTCAGCAGAGCCAGTCATCAGCTGGAAGAGAAGCAGGTCACCACAAGGTAGATCCCCTCCCACATGGCCAGCTGCCAAAAGGCACCAAGGAGGAAGCTATATGCAGGGCCACACTCTCCATCTCAGTGGCCAAAGGCCCCCTGAGGGTTCAGAGCAGATAAATATGGGCCTGTGCCCTGTCCTTAAGAGCACAGCCCAGCAGCCCCTCAGAGGAGGCCCTCAAGCCAAGAGCCAGTACAGTGCCGTGGCTTCAGGTTACCCCTGCAGATGCTACGTCTGAGACCTCAGATGAAGGAGATCTGCCAAGTGTGTGAAAACAGCAGGTGTAAAGAGCTCTCGGTTACTTTGGCTGTCCCCACTTCTCCTCCCCCCTGCAGAGACATATCTGCGGTGCTAGGTCCAAGACCAAGTAGAGCATGGCGGGCACACTGTGACACTGGTGAGCATTTCTAGCCTGGCACCGTCCTCCTTTATAAAGTTGACCTAGAAAAACTGTGTTACCTTAGCTGCGGGTCCCCTGCCCCTACTGGGAGAGACACCCCACCCCCGACCCTGCAGAGTACAGCCCTGTCGCCCTGTCATCTCTTCCTAAGACACCCCACGAGCTGCTGCTCTGCTGCCCGAGGCGGGGAAGTCTTCCAGTTCAACATCAGCTGAGTCACCCTCTGCCCTGTGTCTTCCCCACACTGTAAGGGGTATCTCCGTTGTTCCACTGTATCACAGAAACTCTCAGAAGCTGCTGGTTAATGAGGTGTTGCAGGTAAATGGAAACTCCAAGATTGAGGCTGGTCTGAGACGGGTTGTCCCCCAAGTGAGGGCTCGTCTTTGCTGACAGATGTGCCCCTCTTTTCTCCTGTCTCATTCAGCAGAAAGCAGCACACACAACCTCTGCCACCTGGCAGTGGCCCTGCTCTGTACTCCAGCTACATAATCCACTGAAAGAACTCATCCAAGCCAATGGGAAACCCACAGCTGTCAGGCCCTGCACCTGGACACAGGGCAAGTGCCAGATGGAGGACCCAAGGCTCACTCCAACCTGCAGGTAAAACAACATTCTCAATTGCTTCTCTTGACTGCACTTAGAAAACACAACAACGCTGCTTAAACCTGGATGGAGGTGGGTGGGGAGTAGAGGAAAAGTGAGGGACAGAAACTTCTCTTAACTTTGGGCTGAGAGAAACAGATGGAGTGTGTATGTGATGAACGGGTTGAGTCTCAGTTGGTAGTGTGTGTGTATGTGTGTGCACTTGTGTCACCATGAATGCGACTGTGTGTGCCAGTGTGAGACTGTGTACATGCATGTGTGTGTGGGTCAGTGAGTGTGTCAGCAACGTGTATGTGGGAATACATATGAATGTTTGTACACATCTATTACCATGTGTAAAAGGTAACTGTCTGTGTAATTGGAAAACTAGTGGATGTATGTATATCCACAACTACTGTTAATGTGCTTTGACTGTTGTGTGGATAGTGGACATGCCTGTGTGCTCTGGTGTATGTGTGTGCATGTGCATGCATGTCAGTGTTTGAGACAATGTATGACTGCCTATTAGTATCTGAGTGTGTGTGCATTTGTGTCTGGGGGGGGTGCATGCCCACATAAGTATGGTGCGTGAGTCTTAAGTACACACTTCACCTGATCCAGCCAAGAGATGAATTCCTTATATGTGTACCCTCCTCTACAGCCATTCCAGCTGATAGCTGATGACAGGCTCAGTTGGTGTGCAGGCAGGGTTTTTGACTGTAGCCATTTCTGAAGCATTGGGGGTCACCATCCTGCTGTGGTAACGGTTTTTTCTCGTCACAATCTCTGTGGTCATCAGAGAGACAGCTTTTAAAATGAGAAAAGGGAGATGGACTGACACTACTTTGGTGATAATGACGTAGTGACATCTTTCCCTGACTGCACTCCTACTGAAAATTTTGGAGACATATTGGTGAAGACTCCCTAACATAAGTCCACCTGGCTGGCCGAGACTCAGGCACTAAAACTTTCCCTCATTCTAAGCTGTGAAGAAGACGCCACAGTTTTTCCTTGGTGACATTAGGACCAAAGAAACCTTGCATCTCATTTGCCTGGTACCATGCCAGTTGGCACCTACTGTGCTAGTGTGGTCATTAAGTGCCTTGTCTTGGTCTGGATGATAAATCATAGTTACCCCACATTTCATCTGCTCTGACTCAGAAAACTGCAGTTCATTCCATACTGAGCCCTGCCAAGAATCATCATGGAATCCAGGACAACTCTACCAAAAGGACACTCGGTTCATTAATTACAGTTTTGAAAAGAAGCACACCTGACAATAAGTGGTCCTATACTGAACAAAGCCTCTCATCACAGAGAGTACCAACTTTGGCTGTGCAGATTCCTGAACCAACTGTCTTTATTCCAAAGATGCCCTATTTATACAGAAAGCTTTGTTCAGAAAATCATCATGAAGGTTCAAAAGTCACATTGGAAAAGATTTGAGCAGGGGAAGAGGGTTCTGAAAAGTAAGTGAGTGTTAAGTGAGGTCCTTCAGTAAAGAGAGTGAGAACCAGCTGTCCCTGTGGGAGGACCTGTGGCTTGGAGTGCTCCGTGAAATCACTGCACCATCAGCAAGGGTCATGTAACAACTAGTGGATGGGTCTTCCACGTAGAAACAGACATACTCCTGATGGCCCCTGACCACATCCAAACCAGGGTGCTGTCAGTCGGTGTCGGGTGTGCCCAAGGTGGCCTCAAACCACTTTATGACCAAAGTGGAAGAAAGACTCCCAAGAGAGACTCTCAGGTCAGGGGAACAAAGTTCCAAGTATGGAAGGGACAATTTCAGACAAGTGGTGTCACCTCCCGAGTCATCCAGAACTGAAGACTGATGTGAGAGGTGAGAACTGGAGACACTGGGTCTGCCTGAACAAGCCACACCCTGAGCCCATGGCCAGCCTGACTCTACCTCTGGCCTTGTACCACCCAGATGACTCTGTGTGAGGTGCTGCATTCACCCGTGAATAGCACTGAGCCAGAAGCCAGGCTACACAGTGAATGAGGGGAGGGCTCTACTCTCATGACTGACACACTGTCTATGAGCTCCCCTCCTGACTGGCTCTCTACCACACTGAGGCTGCAAGACAGGATCACTGCAGTCACAGGAACAATGGTTCTCAAGAAGCAAGTGACACTTGTTATCATGCTGACCATGCCCTTGGCCTAGGTATAAAGTTACATCAAAGGGAAGCATAGTCAGAACCCCTTCTGCACAATTTGAACTTGAACAACAGGAAGCCAGAATTGCAAGGTGCTCAAAGATCATACCCAGTTTCTAGACAGACAGGAAACCACTAGAGAAAGAACCCAAATCACTAATATTGATTCCTCCATAAACACAAGCCTCTTCAATTAAAGCCTGAGCACACATTTGACCAAAACAAAAAACAAAAAACCACCACTGCAGTTGAGTCAATTCTGACTCATGCCAAGCCAGCCAAGTGCCATTGAGTTGGATCCGCCATGAGTCAGATCTGACTCATAGAGCTCCCATATAACACAGTAGAACTGCCCCACAGAGTTTCCAAGGGGCATCTGGTAGACTCAAATCACCAACGTTTTGGTTAGCAGCCGTAGCACTTAACCACTAAGCCACTAGGGTTTCCAAACACATATTAGCATATGGAAAATAGCATTTTCTACCTACAGAAGTAGCACAAATCATACACACATGTGCAAGCACTCACACATATATAGATGTATGTGGGCAGTGTTGAGAACCATCTAGCTACATGTCACTATTTAGATACAGTGGGCCTAATCACCTAGAGAAAAGGGAACATATTTTTCATTCTCCCCCATAACCTGACTCAGCTGAAGAATTCCAGACAGGATGTGCCCCCCAAAGGGAACTCAGTACTCTCCCTTTTTGTCTCCTGAGGCAAAATAAGGTCCCCTCCTCCCACCCCACTCTCACTCAGTACTTTCTTCTCAGTCTTTCAGAGAAAGCATCTCCCCAAAGTCAGTTACCTGGGAACAAGATGAGAGGCTCCCTCCCTGTAAGAAAAACTCTCTAGATGGGGCAGAAAATGAAGACACTGGTAAAGTCAGGGTTTCTGTGCCCAAGGTAGCTCTCCCAGCAGGTTGAATGGCTTACACACAGGTACAGATAATAGCCTCCTCCTAGCATCCCAGCTTGAGTGTCTGACAAGGTCTGACCAGCACCTGGAGGATGAGAGAGCAGACAGGGAGATAGGGGCTTCATGCCTTGGAGGTGGACAGGGAGCATAACTATGGAAGGAAAGAGGAGAAGCATGCCTCTGAGAGTGATCCTCAGGGATACTCTCTTTGAGATGCACAACACTAGCTCTCCAGAAGATGGAAACCAATATCCTTCAGTGGAAAACAGGCCTACAGGAGAAGTCAAACCAGCCAAGACTATGGAAAGTTGTGGAAGGTGCGGAAGGACTTTAAGACACTTCACATGAGGCAGCAAAGTGAAAATCTTGGGAGCGCAGCAGGAGAAGATAGTTGCCACAGTGGAACATCTCAGTTTATTGAAGAAGAACTTGTGGAGCTGAGTTTGAGCTCTCAAGACTGTCTAAAAATAGCACTGGGTCCCGTGACCACTTTCACATTCCCTGTGTGCACAAGTGGAAACAGCAATGTCTGCAAAGACAGTGAGCAGCTCCCAAGCAGAAATGATTTCCTGTGCGAGGAAATAAACTACAGGTCGTCCCTGACTTACAAGGGGGTTTGGTTCTTAGGATTTCACCATGAGTCAGTTCTGACATAGGGCAAATACATCATCTTTTCTTTTTCTTCATTTGTCTGGCCTTTTATTACTGGTATTTTTATAAATCTGATATTTATTTGTATTTGGGGAATGTAAACACAAAATAAACTTATAAATACATTTTAAAATATGTATACATACATAAAAAAACAGAAACGATGAAAAATTTACTCTGACGATGAGAAAGAATTGGACAGCATTGTCTTTCTGCCAGTTGTGGAAGGTTTTGGGTTATCTGGATTATACACTGTACCTGGGAAGGGAGACAGCATTTCTAGTTAGAAAATGAGTCAGAGTTGCCTGTATGATCCTTTTCTTTTGTGCTTCACATATTTTGTGTAATATCTCACTGATTCCAGGATCTGTGTACTGACTTGAGCAAAATAATCAGCATTTGAGTCCATGTTTCCAACAACTGACGTTTCTGATTAGTTTAGAAAAACTCTAGCTACTCCTTTCACTATAATTTTTTGACAGCTTGTCTCCTTTTCCTCATTGTTTCTTTCTTCTTTAGCATTTCTTTCCTCTTCCAAATCCATTACGTCCTCATTGGTCAATTCCCCTTCTTCCTAATCTACAAGGTATCTCACAATGGCAATATCAAGCTGTAAGTTCAGCACTTTTGCCATATGGACAATTTTTCCATTAACCTCTGTTTTAGTCAGCTAGGGCTACTCTAACAGAAATACCACAGAGTGGAAGGCTTTAGCAAAGGAAGGTTTATTCTTAGTCCAGTAGGCTACAAGTCCAAATTCAGGATGAACACTTCAGGGGAAGGTTTTCCCTTTTGTTGGCTCTGGAGGAAAGTCCAGTATTGCATCAGTCTTTGTCCAGGGAGCCTCCTAGAGCAGGAACCTCAGGTCTGAAGGATGCTCTTTTCTCCCGGTGCTGCTTTCTAGATGGTTTGAGGTTCCCAGTTCTCAGCCTGTTTGCCTTTCCTTTTTATTTTTTGAAGGCTGAAAGGATTAAGGGTCGGGCAATCCGCACTCCAGGGAAACTTTTCTTACAGTAGAGCAGGGAGGTGATCTTCTAAAGGGATTTGTAGTCCCACCCTAATCCTTTAACATACAGTGTCGGAGAATCACAAAATAGAGGACAATCACAAAATCCTGGGAATTATGGCCCAGCCACATGGCTACACGTATTTTTGGGGGGACACAATTCAATCCATGACAACTTTTTTATTTTACTGCTCCAAGTTTGAAGCGTCTTCACAAAGTTCAGAAATTTTTTTCCATATTCCTGGTATGCATTTTCCATCAACTTCCTCCCAAGAAGATGCAGTGTTCCTGACCCAGTGAACGTACTAAGTGCAGTCAGTCACAACTCAAAAATTGTAAGACAAAGAGGACCCGTGTGGCAAAACACACACAAAGACTTCAGATACTGGATTTAACAGAACAAGACACTGTTTAAACAAATAAAACCCATGTAAAAAATAACTGAAAAGATGAATAAAGTCTTGAAGGAAGTGATCAAGAGATTTTAAAAAGAGCAAATTATTTATAAAAATTAAAAAGCCAATTACATTAAAAAAATAATTACTTGGTAACCACAGGTTAGCCACAGTTGCAGAGAAAATTAGTGTATTGGAAACTAGGCTGGACAATATTACTTAACTGATCACAGAGAGACAAAGAACTGCAAACTGTGAAAGGAGGTCAGTGAGAATCAAGTTTGAAGTCTATGATGAATCCACTAAGAGTCCCTGCAAAAAAGGACAGTGGTAGGTATTAGAGGTTTTAGACGTAAAAGGTTTTGTTTAGTTTAAATTACTCAGTAAAAGAAAACCAGGGAAAGAGTGAAAGAGAAAGTTTATTTGTGTCCTGGGAAACTTTACAGAGTTCCTGGGAGTCTGCAAAACTGCGCACGGCCTGGGGATTGGGGATTTATAAATGGGTAGCAGCGGACCTTGTTGAGGACAGTGCTGAAGACAGTACCCTGGCAAGTAGCCAGTGGGGTTGTGGGTGGCAAGTAGCCAGTGGGGTTGTGCACAATTACAGTCGCTTAATTAACATAGGGGGGTACTGTTTCAGTGGAGTGAGATGAGAAGAGGTCTAGTTGAGCCTATGGGGAAGAAGTGGTAGCTAGTCTCCATTTGAATGGAGTTTCCGGAAGAGCTGCCTGATGAGACCCTTTGACTTGGGCCTTTCACGGAATGGTTGGGGGACGGAGGCTTGGGTTTCAGTGTTAACAATAGGACAAGGCAATACTGAAGTGATGTTGTTGAGAGTTTTCCAGCACCTAGAAGACACCACTCACATATTCAAAAGTCTGATAAATCCAAACAGAGTAAGTAAAATTCCAGACATATCACAATTAAGTTAGTGAACACCTGAGACAAAACACTTCATGTTAAAACCCAGTCAAAAAAGATTCCTTCCAAAGGCATTACTGAATAGCCAACTTCATACTGGTTAAAGCCAGACCACAACAGAATCATATCTTTAAAATGTTGTGGGAAAACTCCATCTAGAATATTACACCTTGCTATTGTAGCTTTTAAGAGTGAGGGCCAAAGAGACATTTCTACTTACCACATACAAACGTCAGAAAGTGAGAATTAAGATGTCACCTGGATAATAACTCCAAACTGGAAACAATTAAAATGCCTGTCACAGGAGACTGGATAAGCAAACTGGGATGAAGTCCTACACTGAAAGACCTCACCGTGACAGAAGGGAGCTATTGCCCAGCACATCCACGTGAAGGAGTCTCACTGACAGAGCTTCACATGGAGCAAAAGAAGCAAGTTGCACAAGAGCAAGCATACTTTGACTCCATCTGTGTAAACCTCATCTGTGACACCTGGATAGGGTGGACCAATAACTCGGTGCCACTAAGTTGATTCTGAGTCATAGCAACCATACAGGACACAGTAGAATTACCCCATAGAGCTTCTAAGGACCACCTGGCAGATTTGAACTGCCAGCATTCGGGTTAACAGATGTAGCACTTAACTACACCACCAGGGTTTACAGATTGCAGTGGAGAGGAGGGATATAAGCACCTGGGTTGGGTGGAAGGGAGAAGGTGGGACCTCTCGGGTAGGGCCCCAGGGCAATGGATGTGCTCCTGTGTGTGGTGTGGGGTGGAGACAAGGGGAAGTAAGTCCCAGGTGAGAGCTGCTAAGAGCACAGCCTGTGCTAAAAGGGCCAAGTGTAGAGAGGGAAGCCTTGCTGAGGACGAGGATGACTTCCTGAAACCTAGCTGAGAGTGGGAATTTAGATCTATACTCAGGAGTTTTTCCAGGACCTTAACCCTCTTGTCCAGGCACAGGGAGGAGAACTGTCCCCCATTCCACACTGATAAAAGATGCACCAAGTGCCACAAGCTGGACTACCTCACACATCCAGAGGCTGCAGTGGCCTATACACAAATGTATTCCACTACTGTAATCTTACAGTCTCACAAGGTGATATTTTCTTTTTCTGCAGGACTTCTGGCCGTGCCCTACACTGACATCCCACCAGGACCCACCCATGGAGAGGTCTAGGCTGCTACACTGACTCCACCTGGAGTGTGTTGTCACACAGAAGCCTCAGAGTGTGCTCCAGGGATCCTGGAAGCTCCACAGCTTCAATAGCAAGCTGTAGGAGTGGACCATCTGCAGCGTGTACCCCGTTCCTGCCCCTAGCTGCTGTAAGGCACCGAGGACAAGGCTGCAGGCAGGACAGCCACCATAACAGCCACAGGGCCTCCTGAGGCTTGAAGAAGATGAGCATTGGCCTCTCCCCTAGTTTCGGCACAAAGTTCTACTGTTTCTCAGGGTAGAACTTCGAGTTAGGAAAAGGTGTGATGCTGAGGCTTTGTATCATCGGCAGTGATGAAGTAATCTCCGATGAACGGAATTTACTGCCACAAGCAGTTGAAGCCAACCAAACTCTGTTGCCTGCATGGGCACATCCATGCTGACTGACAGGGGACCACATCCCCCACAAGAGCCCGAGGGCCTCCTGTGGCTTGGGGAAGATGAGCATTGGCCTCTCCCCTAGTTTGGGCTCAAAGTTCTACCGTTCCTCAGGGTAGAACTTCAGGTTAGGAGCAGGTGTGATGCTGAGGCTCCAGAGCATCCCCAGGGATGACGTAATCTCAGACGACAGGAATTTACTGTCACAAGCTGTCCAAGCCAAACTTTTTTGTCTGCACGGGCACATCCATGCTGACCTACAGATGGCCACATCCCCCATAACAGGCACAGGGACTCCCATGGCTTGGGGAAGATGAGCACTGGAAAAGAAAAGAAAACAAACAAAAAAAAAGATGAGCATTAGTCTCTCCCCTAGTTTGTCTCAAAATTCTACTATTCTTTAGGGTAGAACTTCAAGTTAGGACCAGGTGTGATGCTGAGGCTCCATATCATCCGCAGGGTCAGAGTAATCTCAGACGAAAGAAACTCACTGTCACAAGCTGTCCAAGCCAAACCCTCCTGCCTGCACAGACACATCCATGCCGACTGACAGGTGGCCACATCCCCCATAACAGCCACAGGGCCTCCTGTGGCTTGTGGAAGATGAGCATTGGCCTCTCCCCTAGTTTCGGCACAAAGTTCTACTGTTTCTCAGGGTAGAACTTCGAGTTAGGAAAAGGTGTGATGCTGAGGCTTTGTATCATCGGCAGTGATGAAGTAATCTCCGATGAACGGAATTTACTGCCACAAGCAGTTGAAGCCAACCAAACTCTGTTGCCTGCATGGGCACATCCATGCTGACTGACAGGGGACCACATCCCCCACAAGAGCCCGAGGGCCTCCTGTGGCTTGGGGAAGATGAGCATTGGCCTCTCCCCTAGTTTGGGCTCAACGTTCTACTGTTCCTCAGGGTAGAACTTCAGGTTAGGAGCAGGTGTGATGCTGAGGCTCCATAGCATCCCCAGGGAGGGAGTAAACTCAGACAAAAGGAACTTACTGTCACAAGCCATCCAAGCCGAACTCTGTTGCCTACATGGACAGGACATGCTTGACAGGTGGCCACATCCCCCATAACAGTCACAGGTCCTTCTGAGGCTTGGGGAAGATGAGCATTGGCCTCTCCCCTAGTTTGGGCTCAACGTTCTACTGTTCCTCAGGGTAGAACTTCAGGTTAGGAGCAGGTGTGATGCTGAGGCTCCATAGCATCCCCAGGGAGGGAGTAAACTCAGACAAAAGGAACTTACTGTCACAAGCCATCCAAGCCGAACTCTGTTGCCTACATGGACAGGACATGCTTGACAGGTGGCCACATCCCCCATAACAGTCACAGGTCCTTCTGAGGCTTGGGGAAGATGAGCATTGGCCTCTCCCCTAGTTTGGGCTCATGTTCTACTGTTCCTCAGGGTAGAACTCCACGTTAGGAGCAGGTGTAATGCTGAGACTCCACAGCACCCCCAGGGATGAATTAATTCAGATTAAATGTACTTACTGTCACAAGCTATCCAAGCCAAACTCTCCTGCCTTGATGGACACATCCATGTCGACTGACCGCTGTCCTCTTCCCATGGGAGTTTCCAGCCTCATATGGGCCTACTATCTTGATAAATGAAGAGAGAGAAGGGAGAGTCAAGACTTCTGAGCTCCCGGCTCACAGTAAGATCATGACAGCCTTTGAGTTCCCTGAGCGGAGGGTGATCTGCACTCCTGAGGTGCTGCCCCACCCCACACAGCCCTCCCCTCACCCTCTTGGCTCCCCACAGCTGTTGCTCTCCTGGCAAAGGCTCTGAAGTTTCTTCCTGTTGAAACTTAACTGAGTGACCGTCAGAATCTGCCTTTGCCCAACCCTGTGACCTGCTTCCCTACCATTGCCCTGTCACAAGAACTTTTCAGAAGTTACTGGCTCCAAAGGTTCTGCAGGTAAAAGGAAGACGACAGGAACAAGGCTTTTATGTTATGAACTCTAACCAAAGCAAGAGTCACTCTTTACTCACGGGTTTGTATTTCCTTCCAGCTGCCTCATCAGCGGAAGGAATCCCATGTGATGCCTGGTGCTGGTCCGTGGCTCTAGTCTGGCTTCCAATAGCACCATACACCCGGAAATCTCACCAGGTGAAAGGTAAGTGCAGATTTGCTGGGCACTGTGCATGGACACAAAGAGAATTTCTTTTCTATGTTCCAGACCATCAAATACCAAATGTACTTGTAATTTAGACTTTGATGTGCAGACGTAAATGTACCTTCCCCGTACTGTCTACACATCATTCCCCACAGACCTCCATCCTCACTGTTTCCACCTCAGCTCCCTCTCCCTCTCCGGTCCCCCTCAGCACCATTCCTCCCTCCTGGTCATTCCTGAGGTCGCTCATCCCGTACAGCGCCCTCTTCTGACCATGTGCTCCTGCACAGCCATTGGCTCCCATTTGTTCTCTTCAAGGCTTCCTCCTGATTCTGAAACAAGGTTTTCCCTTCTTGTGCTCCAATGAACTTATGTCCTTACTCATTTATGTATCTCTGTACATTCTAACAATACTCTCAATCCAATCTCTAAAGATTGGATTAATGCCTTAGATATTAAGATAGATCTGCTTTTATTAAGAAGTTTCATTGTAACTTTTCCATTTACAGGTCTTTCAAAACTTTCAAGGAAAAGTTTTGCACATTCTAGCTTCTGCATCCTACCAAATTATCACTGCAAATTGAAAGGAGAACACCTTTAGCAAATCTGCGCAGGAACTGTGGTCAGTCCTGCTGTCTACTGGCTGGCATACTTTGGGCAATGCAGTCATCGTGGAACATGTCATGTTAAACTCAAGACAAGGAACAATAATATCTTGTGTTGGAGATGTGACTGTAGAAACCCATGGGGTTCCCAGGTAGCCAGAACTCACCGAAAGCCAACATGTTTGTGGAGAAGTTACCAAGTATAAGAAGACCCATGTGTCCACCGTCCTCTGTCTTCTTGAGCCAGAAACACAAGGAGAAACAGGTATACATGTCTACCATAACCCTTTTGCTCACTAGAAGAAGCATAGCACATATCCATCCTGGTGATTATACAAAAGAAAAACCGACACACTACTACCAATGCTGTCATGTTACTACCCTCACATAAGATGTGTGTGTTCTGGAACTCAGAGAGAAGCAGTGAGGCCCGTGCCCCAGAGTTTGCAAAGAGATGACAGGTCGATGTGTCTTAAGCACGTACTCATGTTGCTGTGCCTTGGCCATCTGACCACACCACATGTGCTTATCATATACTCTGTTCCTGCTCTTTCTGCAGAAGATAGTGGTTCTATGCAAAAAAACAACAAATCCTATGGAAGGAAATGGAGAGACAACAGAGGCTCAGCCACAGGTGAGCAACTTTGCCATTCATATCATGTTGAGATCTACTCAAGTCAGGTTTCCTAATTATAAAACATTTTCTAAAAAGAGAAAAATCACCAGCATGAAGTCAGAGGGGAAGATGTTGGTCATGTCTTTGCCACTTGAAGCCGATGGACGTCTTGAAATGTCATAGCTCAGTTTCCACGTCCAAAAGACATGTGTTGCAGAAAAAGATTCATTTATTTGGATTGCTTTCTATACAGTGTGAACTTTAGATTACAGACTGCTGGTTTTTGTTCTCATCTTTAACTCTGTGTTAAGCATTCTTCCTCCCTGATCTTAGCCCCTAGGAACTATAAAAATAACCAATTCCTACAGTTTAAGATAACTTTTGTCTAATGGGGCATGACACTGCCTCTCCAAGCTCCTTACTCAAACAAGGAAGATCAGTAGGATACAAGAAAAACTCCCACAGACAGGGAGGAGTTCACTCACCATGAGGCCAAAGGAATCTGATTCCACAAGGACCCACATACACACACACAGAAATTCTTAAGTGGAATACAAGCAAGACAAATCCGTCAAGATGATGGTCAGATGGGTGGGAATGGGAAGGACTGTAAGACACTGCACATGAGGCAGCAGAGAGAAGATCTTGGGAGCCCAGTAGGAGCCAACTAATGCTGCAGAGGAATAAGTCAGCTCGTGAAGGCAAACTTGAGGAGATGTCGGTGGAGCTCATAGAGCAGCACGCTGCACACACTCCCTGCCCTCTCTGTGCCCAGCAGGGAGGTGGTGAAGGCAGTAAGGCCACAGAGATAATGAGAAGCTCCCAATAAAACATCACTAGTTACACTTGAAAGTAACAGACTTTAGCAAAAGCAGACACACAGAGATTTTAGACACTCAATTTAACAGGGAAAAAGAATGGAATAACAATGACTATTTCATTTAGATATACAGAAGACAAAGTTGGAAACACCTGCAAGGAACAGGAAAGTGTGTCTGTGTGTATGTATGTGTGTATGTGTGTGTGTGTGTGTGTGTGTGTGTGTGTGTGTGTGTGTGTGTATACAGATACATACATATGTATATACATAGACATATACTTAAAAAGTATATGAAAAACCATTATAATTAAAAAAACACTACTGAAGTTAAAAAAGATAGATTTAACTGTATTAGAGTTGAGAGGTAAAGTGAACTAGAAACTTCAAGAAATTGCTTAACTAGGTACAGACAAGGAAAGAAATGCACAGTGTGAAGGGATGTCATTAGGAAAGACTTTCATATCTATTACACATGTAATCTGGTCCCAGACAGAAAGAAGAGACAGAGTTGGGAAACAGCAATATTTGGATCGTTTTGGGTAAGAATTTACCAATACATCTGGAAGGCATCATTCATAAATAAAGCATTCCAGTGAACCCAGGAAGAGTAGCTAAAATTGTGGACACATTATAATTGAACTGCTCAAGTCCTCACACGTTTTCCATGTTCAGTGACAAATTAAAGACTTCCTTCTAAGCAGTTATTGATTAGCAAACTTCCTATTACTGAAAGAACAGCAAAGAATCGTATCTTTAACATGCTGGGGGAAAAGTCTATATAGAATTCTACACATACCTAATGTAACCTTTAAAGAATCAGGATTAGGATGAGGGAAAAATTTCTACATCTCAAGAAGAAATAATAGACAATGAAAAGCAGAAATGTCTGTCATGGCATTATGCAAAATGGGCCCAAACTAGCAACAATCAAAATGCCCATCGCAGAAGACTAGAAAAGCCAACCCGGAGGCACTCATATAGTGAAAGATGACTTCAAAAGACACGAGGTATGACAGCTCAACACACAGATGTGGACATGTATTGTAAGCACTTGTCACATGGAATGAAAGAAGCAAGTTCCACAAAAACACACAAACTCTGAAGCTGTCTGTTCAAACTTTATCTACGACCCACCAATTGGGATAGAGGGGAAGGTATGTGACCCACTCAGGTGTATGTGAAAGGAAGAGGATGGGACCCCACAAATGGCAATGGAGGGGAGGGGAGGGGACCTGCCAGGGGCCAGCCTCAGCAGGGTCTGGGATCACGAAGAGATCGGTGGCATCGGCAAAGAAAATGACGAGACTCAGACAACCAGGAATCTGGAGGTCAGCAGCCTATTAAGGCCTATCTTTCTTTATTTTTTATATAATCAATGAGGTGACGTGATTTCACCCTGCTCTTTGACCACGTAAGCTGTTGCCTAGTGAGGAACTGATACCTCGTGGTCTCTTTTGATGTTACTCATTAGGGCCTTCTAGATAATGGCCCGAGACAGTGGTCTCTTTTCATGTTAATTATTAGGGCCCTCTATGTAATGGCCCGAGGCAAGTATATTGTGGTGATAAGTAACAGTGAAAACAAAGCTATGCCTTGAGCTCAATCAGCTCTACCTATGCCTCGAGGTCAAAGGTGCAGGAAGAAAGGTAGATTCATCTAAAGGTTATTATCTGGCTGTCTATATTTGTTCCTTCTTTGCTCTTATTTTCTTCTTGATGCAGGGAGTGGGATGTCTATATCTAAGGGCTGTGTGGGGGGTCATCCCTGGGGAGCTTCCCAGGGCCTTCCTGCAATCTTGTATTTCACATGTGGAGGGGGATGTGCAGTTGGGGGAAGCCAGCGGGGCCGGGCTGGCCTCGGCATTCCCGGGCTGGGCATGCCGTGCCGAAATTCATTAAGCCGAGGGGGTTGTGAAGCCCTGCTTAGAAGGCATCGTCCTTAATCCTTGTGCCGGGAGATGAGAGGGTACTTTTGAGGAAGGTTTGATTAGGATGCAAAATATTGTCAGGGAGGATACAGCCAAAAAATATGCCAAGGGTGAGATATGTCCGCTCACCATCACATAGGCATGTGGCTTTGCTTACAGGGGCTTCTGTGGGTGATGGGCCTCAGCAGGGACCCCCAGGCAAGTGGTCAAAGGAAGAGGATGAGGTCACAGGAGTGGAGAGGGAATGCAGGGATGTGAGCTCCAGGCGAGGCTGCCTGGGAGAGAAGCCTGCACACAGGAGGACAAGTGCAGGGAGGGAGGCTTTGCTCAGGAGTAGGACTGCTTCCTGGGACCCAGCTGAGAGTGGGATCTAGGTACAGCTTGGGAGCTGTTCCAGAATACTAGTCTCCATCAGTCCAGGTATAAGGAAGGGAACTATCTTTAAAAAGGTGCAAAACACCTAAATATCCAGCAATGGGTGAATGGATCAACAGACTGGTACATACAATCAGTGGTCTAGAGCCTGGCCTATAGTAGAAATCGAGTCATGATGTTTGCCACAATGTGAGTAGAGCATGAAGGTATTATATTGAATGAAGTATGACAATCACAAAAGGACAAATATTGTATGAACTCACTTATACAAACAACAACCCCAAAAAGGTGACTGTATAGAGACCAAAGTTTATTACTGGTCACCAGGGGCAGGAAGAAGAGGAGGAGGGATTATTGCATATGGAATACTAAGTGTCAGTTTACAGTGACTGAAATACCCTATTGACTAAGAATGCTATTTCACACTGATAATTGTAAGTGCTTTAGTAAGTTATACACCTGTCAAAAGCCAAACTGGCAAAAGTTATATTAATAACAATGACAAAAAAAAAAATAGAGAGCAAGAGAGAGCGAGAGAGAGAGAGAGAGAGAGAGAGAGAGAAAAGAGCAGTGGCTGAGACTCCTTATCTAAAACTAAATTCCTTTGATTCTTTGGTTTGAAGGTTTGTGGTCATGGTTTCATGGAACATCCAAGTTGACTGGCCTAGTAACACGTTTACTGCTTCTGTTCTACCACCCCATTTCTTCCTAGTGCCTGGGATCTTCAGAGCTGATAAGCTGGCATCCAAGGTACAACTGATCTCTATTTGCCTGAAGTAGCAGAGGAAGAAGCAAAGTCAGGTATAGGAGAAAAATATGGAACATGTGGCTGATTATCTCCATCATCAACTGCCTCCTTGGCCAGGATAGCAAAAAACGGTTCCCAGCTACCACTATCATCAAACATCCTGTACAAGAATCCTGATCAAAAGGGGCAAAATGCAGAGAAGAATTTCAAATTATCACGGACTCCAGAGTTTGGAGCTATACAAGGTGGAGAACTCCTGAAACTATTGACCTGGGAGAATCCTTAAGCCTTAAGCAAAAAATATCCCCTGAGGTTTTCTTGAAGTCAAACAATAACTTAGATTAACGAGAGAGAGAGAGAGAGAGACAGGCAGACAAAGATAAAGAAAGAAAAAGAGAGAGAGAGAAAGGAAAAAAGAAGAAAGGAAGGAAGGGGAGAAAGAGAAAGAAACGCAGAGAAAGAAAGAAAGAGAAATAGGGGAAAAGACAGAAAGAAAGTCAGAGAAAGAGGCAGAAAGAGAGAGGGGAAAGAGAGAAACAGAAAGAGAATGAGAAAGACAGAGACCCAGAGAGAGGAAGAGAAAGAGAAAGAAAGGGAGAGTAAGAAAGAAAGACGGAAACAGAGAAAGAAGGACAAAAAGAGGGAGAGGAAGAGGAAAAAAGGAAGGAAAGAAGGGATGGAGAGAGAAGGAAGGAAGGAGGAGGAAAAGAGAGACAGGGCAAGAAAGGAGAGAAGGAAAAATAGAGAAAAAAAGACGGAGCAAGGGAGGGGAAGAAGAGAGGAGGGGAGGGACGGGGAGGGGGAGCCAGGAGGGGACCTGACCTGACCAGACTGGCCTGGAGAGGATGGCAAGGGAGGGAAGGGGAAGGGAGGGGATAGTAGGGGAGGGAAAGAGACGGGAGGGGGGAGGATGGGAGGCGACGAGAGGGGAGGTAGGAAGGGGAGGAGAGGGGACGGGAGGGGAGGGGACGGGAGGGGATGAGAGGGAAGGGAGGGGAAGGGAAGGGACGGGAGGTGAGGGGACGGGAGAAGACAGGAGGGGACGGCAGGGGACGGAAGGGGAGGGGAGGGAGGGGACGGGACGGGACGGGTGAGGATGGGAGGGGACAGGAGGGAGTAGGAGGGTACGGGAAGGGAGAGGAGAGCAGGACACAACAGGACAGGACAGGAAACAGGAAAGAGGACAAGACGGGACAGGGGACAAGACAGGACAGCGGACAGGACAATACAGAGGACACAGAACAGAAACATAGGACACTGAACAAGCAGCACAGGACTGACAGAGGACAGGACAGGACACAGGACAAGACAGGACACAGGACACCACAGGACAAGGGATAGGACAGGACAAGACACAGGACAGTGGGCACAGGACAGTGGGCACGGGACACAGGGCATAGGACAGGGGAAACAGGGCAGAGGAAAGAAGACAGAAGACAGGACAGAGGACAGAGGACAAGACAGGACAGGGGACAGGACACAAGACAAAGGTCAGAGGACAGAGGGCAAAGACAGGACAAAGGACAGGAGAAAGGGCACAGGACACAAGACACATGACACAAGATAAGCTAAACAGGACACATGACACAGGACAAGGTAAACAGGACACCGGACAGAGGACAGAGGACAGGACAAAGGACAGAGGACAGGACAAAGGACAGGACTTTGTCCTGTCCTTTCTTTTTTCCTGTCTTGTACTGTCCTTTCCTTTGTCCTGTCCTGTCCTTTCCTTTTTCCTGTCCTGCCCTTTCCTTTTTCCTCTCCTGTCCTTTCCTTTTTCCTGTCCTGTCATTTCCTTTATCCTGGCCTGTCCTTTTTCCTGTGCTGTCCATTCTTTTTCCTGTTCTTTCCTTTTCCTCTCCTGCCCTGTCCTTTCCTTTTTACTATCCTTTCCTTTTTCCTGACCTGTCCTTTTCTTTCTCCTGTCATGTTGTATCCTTTTGTTTTACTCTGCTGTCCTGTTCTGTTCCTTTTCCTATCCTGTTCTGTCTTTTCCTTGTTTCTGTCCTGTCTTGTCGTTTCCTTTGCTTTTTGCCATCCGTTTGTTTTTTCTGTCCTGTCCTTTTCTTGTCTTTTCCTTTTCCTTTACCTGTTCTTTTTCTTTTTTCTTGTCCTGCCCTTCCCTCCTTTCCACTACCTTCCCTTTCCCTCCCCTCCCTTCCCATTCCCTCCTCTCCCCTCCCCTCCCTGCCCCTCCTCTCCCCTTCCCACCCCTCCCCGCCCCTTCCCCTCTTCTCTCCTCCCCTTCCCCTCCCATTCCCTCCTTTTCCCCTCCCTTCCCATCCCTTCTCCTCCCGTCCCCTACTCCACCCTGCCCTACTCTACCCTTCCACCTCCTGGGGAGGGAGGAAGGGAGGAAGGGAGGGGAGGAGGGAAGGAGGGAGGGAGGGAAGGCAGAAGGGGAAGGGGACGGAAAGCAAGGCGAGGCCAAAAGGAAAAAAGAGGTGAGGTGAGGCCAAAATGAAAAAAGACTTGAGGTGAGACCAAAAGAAAAACAGATGTGAGGCAAGGCGAGGCCAAAAGGAAAAAAGAGGTGAGGTGAGGTGAGGCAAAAAGGGGCGAGGCAAGGCCAAAAGGAAAAACAGGCAAGGCGAGGCCAAAGGGAAAACAGAGGCAAGGTAAGGATGAAAGGACAAAAGAGGCGAGGTGAGGATAAAAGGAAAGGATAAAAAGGAAAGAGAAGGAAAAGAAGGAAAGGAAAGGGAAAAGGAATGAAAAAGGAAAATGAAAATGGAAAGGCAAAGAGAAAGAAGAGGAAAGGAAAAGAAAAGTCCAAGAGACAGAAAGAGCCACATAAATCAGTGACTACATCTCTATGAGTCCAGAAAAAAGAGATGATACCTGGCCGCCATCAATAAACTGAAATGAGAAGGCAGAGACAGGCAGGAGCTGGTTGAATGCATGCAGGACATACACAGTGAAGAAGAGAAGTGTTCTGTCACTGTGTGGGGAGAGCAACTCGAGTTACATAACAATATGACTGACAGGTGGCTACATCCCCCATAACAGCCACGAGGCCTCCTGAGGCTTGGAGAAGATGAGCATTGGCCTCTCCCCTAGTTTGGGCTCAACATTCTACTGTTCCTCTGGGTAGAATTTCAGGTTAGGAGCAGGTGTGATGCTGAGGCTCCATGTCATCCCACGGATGAAGTAATCTCAGATAAAAGGAACTTACTGTCACAAGCCATCCAGGCCAAACTCTCTTGCCCACACGGACACCTCCATGCTGACCAACAGGTGGCCACTTTCCATGGGAGATTTCTCAGCCTCACATGGGCCTACTCCCTTGATAAATGAAGAGACAGAAGAGGAGTCAAGGCTCCCGAGCTCTCGGCTCCCGGTAAGATCACAACAGCCTTTGAGTTCCTCCAGCAGAGGCTACTCTGCACTCCTGAGGTGCTGCTCCACCCCACACAGCCCTCCCCTCACCCTCTTGGCTCCCCACAGCTGTTGCTCCCCTGAGGAAGGCTCTGGGGTTTCTCCCTGTTGAAACTTAACTGAGTGACCCTCAGTATCTGCCTTTGCCCAACCCTGTGACCTGTATCCCCACCATTCCTCTGTCACATGATCCTTTCAGAAGATACTGGCTCCAAAGATTTTGAGGGTAAATGGAAGGTCACAAGAACGAGGCTTGTGTACCATGAGCTCTAACCAAAGGGTGAGTCACTCTTTACTCACGGGTTTGTATTTCCTTCCAGCTGCCTCATCAGCGGAAGGAATCCCATGTGATGCCTGGTGCTGGTCCGTGGCTCTAGTCTGGCTTCCAACAGCACCATACACCCGGAAATCTCACCAGGTGAAAGGTAAGTGCAGATTTGCTGGGCACTGTGCATGGACACAAAGAGAATTTCTTTCTATGTTCCAGACCATCAAATACCAAATGTACTTGTAATTTAGACTTTGATGTGCAGACGTAAATGTACCTTCCCCGTACTGTCTACACATCATTCCCCACAGACCTCCATCCTCACTGTTTCCACCTCAGCTCCCTCTCCCTCTCCGGTCCCCCTCAGCACCATTCCTCCCTCCTGGTCATTCCTGAGGTCGCTCATCCCGTACAGCGCCCTCTTCTGACCATGTGCTCCTGCACAGCCATTGGCTCCCGTTTGTTCTCTTCAAGGCTTCCTCCTGATTCTGAAACAAGGTTTTCCCTTCTTGTGCTCCAATGAACTTATGTCCTTACTCATTTATGTATCTCTGTACATTCTAACAATACTCTCAATCCAATCTCTAAAGATTGGATTAATGCCTTAGATATTAAGATAGATCTGCTTTTATTAAGAAGTTTCATTGTAACTTTTCCATTTACAGGCCTTTCAAAACTTTCAAGGAAAAGTTTTGCATATTCTAGCTTCTGCATCCTACCAAATTATCACTGTAAATTGAAAGGAGAACACCTTTAGCAAATCTGCACAGGAACTGTGGTCAGTCCTGCTGTCTACTGGCTGGCATACTTTGGGCAATGCAGTCATCGTGGAACATGACATGTTAAACTCAAGACAAGGAACAATAATATCTTGTGTTGGAGATGTGACTGTAGAAACCCATGGGGTTCCCAGGTAGCCAGAACTCACCGAAAGCCAACATGTTTGTGGAGAAGTTACCAAGTATAAGATGACCCACGTGTCCACCATCCTCTGTCTTCTTGAGCCAGAAACACAAGGAGAAACAGGTATACATGTCTACCATAACCCTTTTGCTCACTAGAAGCATAGCACATATCCATCCTGGTGATTATACAAAAGAAGAACCGACACACTACTACCAATGCTGTCATGTTACTACCCTCACATAAGATGTGTGTGTTCTGGAACTCAGAGAGAAGCAGTGAGGCCCGTGCCCCAGAGTTTGCAAAGAGATGACAGGTCGATGTGTCTTAAGCACATACTCATGTTGCTGTGCCTTGGCCGTCTGACCACACCACATGTGCTTATCATATACTCTGTTCCTGCTCTTTCTGCAGAAGATAGTGGTTCTATGCAAAAAAACAACAAATCCTATGGAAGGAAATGGAGAGACAACAGAGGCTCAGCCACAGGTGAGCAACTTTGCCATTCATATCATGTTGAGATCTACTCAAGTCAGGTTTCCTAATTATAAAACATTTTCTAAAAAGAGAAAAATCACCAGCATGAAGTCAGAGGGGAAGATGTTGGTCATGTCTTTGCCACTTGAAGCCGATGGACGTCTTGAAATGTCATAGCTCAGTTTCCACGTCCAAAAGACATGTGTTGCAGAAAAAGATTCATTTATTTGGATTGCTTTCTATACAGTGTGAACTTTAGATTACAGACTGCTGGTTTTTGTTCTCATCTTTAACTCTGTGTTAAGCATTCTTCCTCCCTGATCTTAGCCCCTAGGAACTATAAAAATAACCAATTCCTACAGTTTAAGATAACTTTTGTCTAATGGGGCATGACACTGCCTCTCCAAGCTCCTTACTCAAACAAGGAAGATCAGTAGGATACAAGAAAAACTCCCACAGACAGGGAGGAGTTCACTCACCATGAGGCCAAAGGAATCTGATTCCACAAGGACCCACATACACACATACAGAAATTCTTAAGTGAAATACAAGCAAGACAAATCCGTCAAGATGATGGTCAGATGGGTGGGAATGGGAAGGACTGTAAGACACTGCACATGAGGCAGCAGAGAGAAAATCTTGGGAGTCCAGTAGGAGCCAACTAATGCTGCAGAGGAATAACTCAGCTCATGTAGGACAAACTTGAGGAGATGCCAGTGGAGCTCACAGGGCAGCATGCGGCACACACTCCCTGCCCTCTCTGTGCCCGGTGGGGAGGTGGTGAAGGCAGTAAGGCCACAGAGATGAGAGGCTCCCAATAAAACATGACTAGTTACACTTGAAAGTAACAGACTTTAGCAAAAGCAGACACACAGAGATTTCAGACACTCAATTTAACAGGTAAAAAGAATGGAATAACAATGGCTATTACATTTAGATATATAGAAGACAAAGTTGAAAACACTTGAAAGGAACAGGAAAGTGTGGGGGTGGGGTGGGGGGGTGGGTGTACACATACATATGTACATAATAGATATATACTTAGAAAGTATATTTGAAAAAACAATTAAAAAAAACACTACTGAAGTTTAAAAAGATTGATTTAACAACATACTAGAGTTGAGAGGTGCAGTGAAATAGAAACTTGACTTGAAGAAATTGCTTAACTAGGTACACAGAAACAAAGAAATGCACAGTGTGAAGGGATGTGATTAGGAATACAGGTTCACATCTATTACAGAGGTAATCTGGCCCCAGAAAGAAAGAAGAGGCAGAGCTGGGAAACGGCAATATTTGAATCGCTTTGGGTAAGAATTTACCAATACATCTGGAGGTACCATTTGTAAATAACGCATTCCAGTGAACCCAGGAAGAGTATCTAAAGTTGTGGACACATTATAACTGAACTATTCAAGACCTGAGACATGCTGTCAGTATTCAGTGACAAATGAAAGACTTCCTTCTAAGCAGTTAGTGATCAGTTAACTTCATACTACTGAAAGCCAGAACAGCATAGAATCATATCTTCAACATGCTGGGGAAAAAGTCTCTACAGAATTCTATACCTACCTAATGTAGCCTTTTAGGATCAGGATTAGGATGAGGGAAAGATTTCTGCATCTCAAGAAGAAATAACAGACAATGAAAAACGAAAATATCTGTCATGGCATTACCCAAAATGGGCTGATACTAGCAACAATCAAACTGCCCATCACAGGAGACTAGAAAAGTCAACTGTGATGCATTCATATAGTGAAACATGACTTCAAATGACACGAGGAATGACAGCTCAACACACGATGTGGACACGTACTGTAAACAACTGTCACATGGAATGAAAGAAGTTCCACAAAAACACATGAACTCTGATGCTGTCTGTTCAGACTTTAGCTATGACCCACCAACAGGGATAGAGGGGAAGGTATATGACCCACTCAGGTGTATGTGAAAGGAAGAGGATGGGACCCCACAAATGGCAATGGAGGGGAGGGGAGGGGACCCCAAATCAAGTGGTCAAAGGAAGAGGAAGAGGTCACAGGAGTGGGGAGGGAATGGAAGCATGTGAGCTCCAGGTGAGGCTGTCTGGGAGAGAAGCCTGTACACAGGCGAATAAGTGCAGGGAGGGAGGCTTTGCTCAGGAGGAGGACTGCTTCCTGGGACCCAGCTGAGGGTGGGAGTCTGGGTCCAGCTTGGGAGCTGTTCCAGAATACTAGTCTCCATCAGTCTAGGTACAAGGAAAGGAACTATCCTTAAAAAGGTGCAAAACACCTAAATACCCATCACTGGGTGAATGGCTCACAAGACTGGTAAATACGTTCAGTGGTCTAGAGCTTGGCCCATAGGAGAAATCAAGTTATTGTATTTGCTACAATGTGAGTGGAGCATGAAGGTATTCTACTGAATTAAGTAAGTCAGTCACAAAAGGACAAATATTGTATGAACTCACTTACACAAACAGCAACCCAAAAAGGTGACTGTATAGAGACCAAAGTTTATTACTGGTCACCCAAGGGCAGGAGGAAGAGGGAAAGGAAGGATTATTGCACATGGAATACTAAGTTTCAATTTAGGGTGACTGAGAAAGCATATTGATTAAGAGTAGTATTTCACACTGATTATTTAAGTGCTTTAGTAAATCATATACCTGTCAATCTGGCAAAAGTTTTATTTACAACAATGACAAACAAAAAAAGAGAGAGAGAGAGAGAAAGAGTAGTTGCCGAGACTGCTTATGTACAACTAAATTCCTCTGATTCCTTGATTTAAAGGTTTGTGGTCATGGTTTCATAGAACATCCAAGCTGACTGGCCTAGTAACGTGTTTACTGCTTCTGTTCTACCACCCCATTTCTTCCTAGTGCCTGGGATCTTCAGAGCTGATGAGCTGGCATTCAAGGTACAATTGATCTCTATTTGCCTGAAGCAGCAGAGGAAGAAGGAGAGTCAGGTGTAGGAGAAAGATACGGAACATGTGGCTGATTATCTCCATGAACAACTGTCTCCTTGGCCAGGATAGCAAAAAGCGGTTCCCAGCTATGACTGCTGAATACTATCATCAAACATCCTGTAGAGGAATCTTGATCAAAAGGAGCAAACTGCAGAACAGAATTTCAAATGATCATGGACTCCAGACTTTTGGAGCTATGCACGGTGAATGAACTCCTGAAACTGTTGGCCTGAGAGAATCCTTAAAACTTAAACAAAAAATACCCCCCTGAGGTTTTCTTGAAGCCAAACAATAATTTAGATTAACTAGAGAGAGAGACAGAGAGACAGAAAGACAAAGAGAAAGACAGAGACAGAAAGACAAAGAGAGAGAGAGACAGAAAAGAGAGAGAGGGAAAGAACTGAAAAAAGAAGGAAGCAAGGAAGGGAGAGAAAGAGACAAAGTAAAGCAGAGAAAGAAAGAAACAGAGAAAGGGGAAAAGACAGAAAGAAAGAGACAGAGAGAAAGGGAGTAAGAAAGAGAGGAACAGAGAAAGACAAAAGAGGGAGAGGAAGAAAGACATGAAAAAAGAAGGAAGAAAAGGGTGGAAGAGAGAAGGAGGAAGGAAAGACAGAACAAGAGAAGGAGAGAAAGAAAAACAGAAAAAAGGAAGACAGAGCAGTAGAGAAAGAGGAGAAAGAAAAGGAAAGAAGGGAATGAGGGAAGGAAGGGGCAAGGGAGGGGAAGAAGAGAGGGAGGGGAGTAAGAGTAAGGGAGGTGAGGGGAGAGGATGGGGATAGTAGGGAAAGTGAGGGGATAGTAGGGGAGGGAAGGAGAAGGGAGAGGAGAGGATGGGAGGGGAGGTAGAAAGGGAGGGTAGGGGATGGGAGGGGAATGGGATGGGAGGGATGGGAAGAAAGGGAAGGGGAGGGGAGGGGACGGGAGGGGACGGGAGAGGAAGGGAGGGGAGGGGACGGGAGGAGACGGGAGGGCAGGGCATGGGAGGGGCATGGAGGGGAGAGGAGGGCAGGACACAACAGGACAGGACAGGGGACAGGATGGGATATGGGACAGGACACGAAACAGGAAAGAGGACAATACGGGACAGTGGACAGGACGGGGGACAAGACGGGACAGAACAAGATAGAGGACAGGAGATAGAACAGAGGACACAGAACAGAAACACAGGACACAGGACAAGCGGCACAGAACTGAGGATACAAGACAAGACACAGGACAGGACAGGACAAAAGGACAGGACACAGAACAGTGAGCACAGGACACAGGACAGTGGGCACAGGACAAGGGAAACAGGACAGAGGATAGGACAGAGGACAGAGGACAGGACACAGGATAGGACATAAGACAGAACACAGGAGAGAAGGCACAGGACAAAGGTCAGAGGGCACAGGACACAGGACAAGGACAGGACAAAGGAAAAGGACAGTATAGGGCAAAGGGCAGGAGAGACGACACAGGACACAGGTCACAGGCCAAGGTAAACAGAACACATGACACAGGACAAGTTAAACAGGTCACAGGACAGAGGACAGAGGACAGGACAGAGGACAGGACAGGACACAGGATAGGATACAGGACAAAGGACAGGATGAAGTCCTGTCCTGCCTCTTTTCCTGTCCTGCCCTTTCCTTTTTCCTGTCCTGCCCTTTCCTTTTTCCTGTCCTGCCCTTTCCTTTTTCCTGTCCTGTCCTTTCCTTTTTCCTGTCTTGTCCTTTCCTTTTTCCTGTCCTGTCCTTTCCTTTTTCCTGTCATTTTCATTTCTTGTTTCTGTCCTGTCCTTTGTCCTGTCCTGTCCATTCTTTTTTCTTGTCCTTTTATTTTTCAAGTCCTGTCCTTTCCTTTACCCTGTCCTATCCTTTTTCCTCTCCTGCCCTGTCTTTCCCTTTTTCCTATCCTTTCTTTGTTCCTGTCCTTTCCTTTCCTTTTCTTTCTCCTGTCGTGTCATATCCTTTGGTTTTATTTGTCCTGTCCTGTCCTTTTCTTTGCCCTGTTCCGCTTTTTCTTCTCCTGTCCTTCTTTTTCCTATCCTGTTCTGTCTTTTTCTTGTTTCTGTCCTGTCATGTCATTTCCTTTGTCCTGCCTTGCCCTATCCTGTCATTTTCCTGGTCCTGTCCTGTTTTGTCTTGTCCTTTCTTTGTCCTGTCCTTTGCTTTTTCCCATCTTTTGCTTTTCCCTGTCTTGTCCTGTCCATTCTTTCTTTCCAGTCCTTTCCTTTTCCTTTTCCTGTTGTCTTTTTCTTTTTTCCTGTCCTGCCCTTCCCTCCTTTCCTTTCCCCTCCTTTCCCTTCCCCTCCCCTCCCCTCCCCTCCCCCCTCATCCCTTCCCACCCCTCCCCTCTTCTTCCCCTCCCATCCCCTCCTCTTCCCCTCCCTTCCCATCCCTTTCCCTTCCCTCCCCTACTCCACCCTTCCACCTCCTGGGGAGGGAGGGAAGGGAGGGAGGGAAGGGAGGGGAGGGAGGGCAAGGAAAGGAAGGGTAGGGAAGGCAAGGTGAGGCCAACAGGAAAAAAGAGGTGAGGTGAGGCCAAAAGGAAAAAGGGGTGAGGTGAGGACAAAAGGAAAACAAAGGCAAGGCGAAGCAATGACAAAAGGAAAAAAGAGGTGAGTTGAGATGAGGCAAAAAGAAAAAAAGGGGTGAGGTGAGGCCAAAAGGGAAGGAAAAGAGGAAAGGGAAAGAGAAAGGGAAAGGAAAGGAAAGGAGAAAATAAATGAAAAACAAAGGGACATGAAAATGGAAACAAAAGGGGAAAGGAGAAAGAAGAAGAAAGGAAAAGAAAAAGAAAAGCCCAAGAGACAGAAAGGGCCACATAAATCAGAGACTACATCATTAATGAGACCAGAAAATGAGATAAGAAGTCAGAGAGAGACAGGAGCTGGTTGAATCGATGGCAGGAAATACACAGTGAAGAAGAAGAGTGTTCTGTCACAGTGTAGGGAGAGCAACAGTAGTTACATAACAGTGTGTGTTAGTTTTTATGTAATAAAATGACGAATTGTAAACTTTTACCTAAAGTACAATAAAATATAAATATACAAGTCTGCCTTTGAGCATTATAGTCTTTGAAGAACTACCTACATGGAATCAAATTGCACCAACAACTGGAAGGATTAGACAGGAGCGTTAGGGGGCAGGGAATCCTCGTTACTAGAAGAGGAACAACTCAGAAATGAAAGATGGCAAGAGGTGCACCATTCAAAGAATACAGTTAGAGTCACTCAAGTGTACATGTAGAAATTATTAAATGAGTGTATGTTTTGCTGTCTCCTCTGAGGTCAGGGGCCCCTGTGGCCTCAAAGCTGGACAGGTGATCTCACATAGAGCCTCCTCCTCGGTGTCTTCTGGCAGCTGGTTTGGGGGTAGCGGTTCCACCTGTGGGATGGGCTGCTCCCCCTCCAGTTGACTGCTGACCCTGATGGTGGGGGAGGAGGCATTGGGGTTTCTGGCTTCTCTTCAGGGAGACTCAGAAGATTTGGTGAGGCCAGAACTGACCATGTGTTAGGACATAATGCAATTCTCAACAAAATCCATACCACTGAATTAGTGCAAAGCATCTTCTCAGGTCATAAAGCCATAAAAGTCAAAACCAACAGCAGAAAAAACATAGATAGAAAGTGGAACTCTTGGAAACTGAACAACATCTTGCTCAAAAAAACCATGGATTATAGAAGAAATCAAAGACGACATAAAGAAATTCATGTATTCCAATGAGAATGAAAACACTTCCTACCAGAACCTATGGGATACAGCCAAAGCAGTGCTCAGAAGTCTGTTTATCTCGATAAATGCATACATTTGGAAGGAAGAAAGAAATCAAGGAACTCACCCTACAGCTTGAACAAGTAGAGACAGAACAACAGAGGAACCCCTCAGGCACAAGAAGAAACCAGATCATAAAGATGAGAGCAGAGCTAAATGAATTAGACAACAGAAAAACAACCAAAAAAATTGAAAAGACCAAAAGCTGGTTTTTTGAAAAGATGAACAAAATTGACAAACCACTGGCTAAACTTACTAAAGAACAGCAGGAAACAAATAACCCAAATTAGAAATGAGAGGGGAGTTGTCATCACAGATCCAACAGAAATAAAAAATATTGTAACAGAATACTATGAAAGACTGTACTCTAACAAATTTGAACACCTACAGGAAACAGACAAATTCCTGGATTCATACCACCTATCCAAATTATCACAACGTGAAGCAGAACAACTTAATAAACCCATCAGAAAAGAGACTGAAAATGTCATCAAAACACTGCCAACCAAAAAATCCCTGGGCCCAGATGGCTTCACTGCAGAATCCTACCAAGCTTTCAGAGAAAAGTTATCTTCAATACTACTGAGACTATTTCACAGTATAGAAAGGGATGGAGTACTCCCAAACTCATTCTATGAAACCAGCATAACTCTGACACCAAAGCCAGGGAAAGACTCAACAGAAAAGGAGAACTACAGACTAATATCACTCATGAATCTGGACGCAAAAATCTTCAACAAAATTCTTGCCAGTAGAATACAACAACATATCCAAAAAATAATCCATCATGACCAAGTTGGATTCATACCAGGGATGCAAGGCTGGTTCAACATCAGAAAAACAATTCATGTGATTAATCACATAAACAACACAAAAGACAAGAATCACCTGATTTTGTTCATTGATGCAGAAAAGGCATTTGATAAAGTCTAACACCCATTCATGCTAAATAAAAACTCTTAGCAAAATACACACATACGGAAAATCCCTGAAAGCAATAAGGGCCATTTATACAAAGCCAAATGCCTATGTCATCCTGAATGGAGAGAGACTGAAAGACTTTCCCTTGAGAACAGGAACTAGACAAGGATGCCCACTGTCACCTCTCCTATTCAACATTGTACTAGAAGTGCTAGCCAGAGCAATTAGATAAGACCAAGAAATAAAGGGCATCTGCATCAGCAAAGAAGTCAAAATCTCCCTGTTTGCAGATGATATGGTTGTAGATGCAGAGAATCCCAAAGAATCTATAAGTAAACTACTCAAATTGATAGAAGAGTTCAGCAAAGTCTCAGGGTACAAGGTAAGCATAAGTAAATCAGTAGGATTCCTTTATACCAACAATGAGGCTGTTAACAAAGAAATCACCAAGTCAATACTATTTACTATAGCCCCTAAAAAGATAAAGTACCTAGGAATTAACCTGACCAGAGAAACAACAAACCTTTACAAGAGAACTACGAGCCCTTACTACACAAAACTAAGAAAGACTTAGATAAATGGAAAAACCTACCCTGCTCATGGACAGGAAGAATTAACATTGAGAAAATGTCTATTTTACCCAAAGCAATCTACTTATGTAATGCAATTCCAATACAAGTTCCAGTGTCGCTTTTTTAACGAGATGGAGACACAAATCGCCAAACTTGTTTGGAAAGGGAAGAAGCCCCACATAAGTAAAGTACTACTAAAGAAGAAGAACACACTGGGAGGCCTCTCATTACCCGACCTTAGAACATACTACACTGCCACAGTGGTCAAAACAGCCTGGTACTGGTACAAGAACAGACAAACTGATCAATGGAACAGAAGTGAGACCCCAGAGATGACACCATCTGCCTATGAACAGTTGATATTTGACAAAGGCCCTAAGACATTAAACTGGGGTAAAAACAGTATCTTCAACAAATGGTGCTGGCAAAATTGGATATCCATCTGCAATAAACTGAAACAAGATCCATATCTCACACCTTATACAAAAAACAACTCCAGCTGGATAAAACACCTAAATATCAAACCTAAAACAATAAAGCTCATCCAAGAAAAGGTAGGAGCAACAATGGAAGTTTTAATACACAATGTGGAAAGACTTCAAAATCCGTCAAACTGCAATCAACAGAAAATAGATAAATGGGAACTATTAAGAATCAAACCCTTCTGCTCATCCAAAGACTTTATTAATAGAATTAAAAAGCCACCTACAGAATGGGAAAACATATTTGGCAACTCTATGTCAGACCGATGCCTGATCTCCATAATCTATAAGATACTCCAAAATAGCAATAAGAAGATAAATCATCCAATTAAGCGATGGGCAAAGGAGATGGACAGACACTTCTCTAAAGAGGAGATCCAGGCAGCCAAAAAACACATGCAATCATGTTTACGATCTTTAGTTATTAAAGAAATTCAAATCAAGACTACAATGAGATACCATCTCATCCCAACAAGATTGGCCATGATCCAAAAAAACACAAAACAACACATGCTGGAGAGGCTGTGGAGAAAGTGGAACTCTTCTACACTGTTGGTGGGGTTTCAAAATGGTCTAGCCTCTTTGGAAAGCAATTTGGCACTTCCTTAAAAAAAAATGGATAAAGATATACCATTTGACCCAGCAGTTCCTCCACTTGGAATATATCCTACAGAATCAAGGCCTTTCACCCCAACATGCACAAGTCCATGACAGCAAAAAGATGCAATCAACCCAGATGCCCAACAACAGAGGAATGGATTGGTAAACTATGGTATATTGTCCTAGTCACCGGGTACTGCTTTAACGAAAAATACCACGAGTGGAAGATTTCACGAGGAGAAGCTTTTATTGCCACAGTCCAGTAAGCCACAAATCCATTAACAAGCTACAAGTCCATTCAATATGAAAAATCATCACAGTCCAGTAAGCTGAGTCCACATCCAGTGAGAGCATCTTGGCACAGGAACCTTGGGTCCAAAGGACGTGCTCTGCTCTCAATGCTTCTCTCTTGGTGGTATGAGGTTCCCAGCTTCCTCAGCTCACTTCTCTCCCTTATATTCCACAAGCTTGTAGCTTGGGTCCTGCCTCACTAACACAACTGCAAACCATTCTTCATCATCAATATCACAGAGGCAGGATTCACAACACATGGGAGGAAGGGCACCATATTAGAACTCCAAACCAAATCAAATCAACTCATACATTTTTGGGGGGACACAAGACAATCCATGACATATATATATATATACTCAATAGAGCACTACGCAATAATGATTCCAGCAAACATCTCATGACCTGGTTTCAACTGGAAGACATTGTGTTGAGTGAAAGTAGTCAGCAACAAAAGGAAAAATATTGTATGAGACTCCTATGATAAGATCTCAAAAACAGACTTATGTATAGAAGAAAAGACTCTTTGCCAGCTGCAAGGGAGGGGAGGGAAGGAGGGCAAGAGGGGGAGGGTCTAGATCAGGTAGTGCCTAGAAATCTGGTTGGGTGAAATCAGTGATAGCACACATTAGAAACAAGAACAATATTAAGTGAACTTCAGCATAACTTGAATACTCCTTCCATCTTAACCCAATATGGCAAGGACAGAGTAGCTGGGACAGGGGGCAAGGGACCATGCTCTTAGGCGAAATTGAGGCCAATTAGCAGAAGTAGCATTTTGCTAAGAGGGCTCTCTGCACCGCACATTGTTGAGTGGAGTCTAGGGTCTTAAAAGCTGCCAAGCTGCCATCCGAGGGCACAGCAAATGATCCCAACTCAGTAGAAACAGATGCTCACCGAGGACCAAAATGACATGGGCTAAAGACAACCCAGAAGATAGACTCACATGAGTGGGTGCTTACACCGACTTCGGACCAGAAGAACCGCATGGTGCCCGACCACCACCAGGGATAGCCGCGATGGAGCTCACTAAGTTGAATCTCACTGACAACACAAGAAGAAAAAGGTGTGCACCCTGAGATCTCTACTAAAAGACCTCATTTGATGGTCCAGCGGTTTCGTGGTTCCCCTGGGAGCATGGCCCCTGGCCCTGATGCTGCCCTTGCCCATAAATCGTAACAAAAGTCCACTCTTCAGACACAAATGGATTGGACTTGGTGATGCAGGGTGACCATATATTAGATGCATTTTATGGTTCTATGCATCTATAGGATATCATCCTGCTGACCTCTGGCTGGAGGAAGGAGAGTGGACGGAGAGGAGGGGAAAGGATGCTGTTGGGAGGATGAGACATGCATGGAGCAGAGAGGAATAGTGTGCAGTCACTGGGCAGGGAGAGCAGTGGAAACTGCATACAGGTGGGCATGTAAATTTATACGGGAATGTACATTTTCACTCAGTCATAATAATAATAAAAAAAAAAACAGTCCTAGATCCTGAAGATGGCTGAGGGGTGTGACAACAGCTCAGAGGTCCTGGGATGCCCTGCTACCCCAGTGGGAGGCTGGGGTAGCTTCCCTCACTGCAGAAGGTGGGAAGTCTTTGTGGCACCAGCACCACCACCCCCGCCTTCTCCTGTACACTCTGAGCCTGTATTGGCCCCCAGCTTTTCTGGGAGCGATGCTGCCTGAGTGGGCAGGGATCCTTCTGGTACAAGTAATACCACCCCCGCCCCATTATCTACTGGGCCCATCAGCCACCTACCATCCATTTCAGAACCGACTTGGGAGCCGCTCTGCCTTCCTCAGAAAGCTTCGTTATGTAAGCCTTTTCATGTCTTCTTGGTGTGTTCGTCGTACTACCAGTCTCAACATTCAAACCCAATTCTGGGTGAGGGGATCCACCTCATTTCCTCCTAGCACTCTCATTATGTGGGACATGTGTTTGCGGGTGAATGAGTGACCTACGCCTCTCTGTGATGAGAGATTCTGCCCCCCCTCGCACCCCCAGCTGCACCACTCAAAAGCCAATCAGTACTCAAGAAGCATCTCCTATGGTTTGACAGATATATATAAAACAACGACCAAAAAAAGAGAGTGGCTGCTAAGGTTGCTAGGTACAACCAAAATCGTCATGAAATTGGATTTCTTGGTTTGGAGGTTTAGGGTCATAGTTTCACAGTACATCCCAGTTAACTGGCCTAATAACGTGTTTAGTGCTTCTTTTCTGTCTCCTAGTTCGCTGCATAGTACCTGGGGTCTCAAAGCTTGTGAGAGGGCATCTTTTGTCTGGAGCGAAAGAAGGAGCAGGGATACAAGGAGGATGTGGAATGTGTGGCTGTTTTCATGAACAACTGCCTACTTTGCCATGAGACTAGAGGAAATGGATGGTGCCCTGCCACTATTACTGAATATTCTGATCAGAGATTCCGCAGAAGAATCCTGATCAAAAGGTGGAAAATATAGAACAGAATTTCAAATTCTCATAGAGTTTAGAATTTTGGGGTTATGGAGGCTGGATGAGCCCCTGGAATTACTGCCCTGAGATAATCTTTTGATGGTCAACAAAAACATCCCCTGAAGTCTTCTTAAAACCAAACAATAGTTGAGCTTAATTAGAAAAAAGTGAGAACAAGCAACTGGAAAAATTAGACAGGAACTTTTGGGGGCCATGAGTTTATGTTCACAGTGGAGGAACAACTCAGGAAAGGATGGTGAGGATGAGGGCACAACTTAAGAATGTGATCAGTGCCACTGGACTATATGTGAATAAACTGTGGAAATGGTTTATGTTTTGCTGTGGACAGTCTCAAGAACAAAATAAACAAAACCAAAAACAAAAGAAAACAAATATTTCAGTAACACATGCTTTAAATGTAAATGTATTAATGAATTAGACATACATAAACATCACTCTTTTGTCTGTATCTCAAAAGTTTTATAAATTCACAATGGACAAAACCTGGAAAACTTGAGATATTTCAATTAGGAGTGCACTGTCTTGAGGCACTCCTTGGAAACTGTAGGGCACAGTTCTGCTCTGTCCTACAGGGTCTCTATGAGTCGGACTCGACTCAATAGCAGTGGGTTTCTTAGTTTTGTCTTGAATTATATAAGGTAGTTTTACAGTCACAGAAGGTCAGACTCATCTCCTCAGAAGGTCCCATCATACTTTGTCCTTCCACATTTTGTCTTTGACTCTGTGCAGTTACTCCACTTGCCAAAGCCTTTCATCAAGTCTCTTACCTCCTCCATATCACCGTCAAAGAACTGTCTGACTATGCTCTGCTTTGGTCTTCAGTGATAAGTAAAGCATTACTGAAGAAGAACAAAGTGGGAGGCCTCACACTACCTGACTTTAGAATCTATTACACTGCCACAGTAGTCAAAGCAATCTGGTACTGGTACAGAAATAGACATACAGACTTATGGAACCAAACTGAGAATCTACCTACGAGCAGCTGATACTTGACAAAGGCCCAAAGTCTATGAACTGAGGAAAAAACAGTCTCTTCAACAAATGGTATTGGCAAAAACTGTATATCCATCTGCAAAACAATGAAATAAGATCCATACCTCACACCATGAACAAAAACTAACTCAAAATGGGTCAAGACCTAAATATAAAATCCTGAATAAAAAAGATTATGCAAGAAAAATAGGAACAACACTGTGCGCCCTGATACATAGCATAAACAGACTAGAAGGTATTACTAACAATGCACAAACAGCAGAACAGAAAACAGATAAATGGGAACTCCTAAGAGTCAAACACTTATGCTCATCCAAAAATGTCACCAAAAGCCTACATACTGGCAAGAAAATTTTCGCTACCACAGTCTGATCAGCATTTCATCTCCATAATCTACAAGACACTACAAAACCTGAACAAGACACATAACCTAACTAAAAAAGGAGCAAAGGACATAAACAAGTACTTTACCAAAGAAGGCACCCCAGCAGCTAAAAGATACATAGGGAAATGCTCACAATCATTAGCCATTAGAGAAATCCATATCAAAACTACAGTGAGACCATCTCACCTCCCAAATGCTGGCATTAATCCAAAAAACACAAAACAATAAATGTTAGGAGAGGTTGTGGAGAGACTAGAATTCTTCTTTTTACACAGCTGGTGAGATTTGCTGCTTTCTTGAAAAGGTAGAAATAAATATAAATACGAGCCAGCAATCCCACTTCTTGGAATATATCCTAGAGAAATTTAAGGGCTATCACATGAATAGATAAGCGCACACTAATGTTTATTGCAGCACTGTCCACAATAACAAAAAGGTGCAATCAATCTAGGTGCCCATCTACAGATGAATGGATGAACAAACTAGGATATATTCACACAATGGAATACTATGCAATGACAAAGAACAATGGTGATCTTGGAAAACATTTGATGAATACAGAGTCACCTGGAAGACATTATGCTGAATGAAATTAGTCAGTTGCAAAAGGACAAATATTGTATGAGACCACTGTTATAAGGACTCAGGAAACGGTTTAAGCACAGAAGAAAATAACCTTTGATGGTTACAAGGAAGCAGAGTGAAGGGGATGTGCATTCACAGATCAGACAGTAGACAGAAATCGGGTTAACTGAAGGAAGTAACAGCACACAACAGAATGGACTATACTAGCACACTGCTGGACTATACCAGTAATTAAGAGGTTTCCTAAATATACTAACATTTCAAAGGTCAGGGTAGCAGGGGCAGGAGCCTGGGAACCATGATTTCGGGGGACATCTAAGTCAACTGGCATAACTGTTTTTAAAAGAAAATGTTATGCATCCCATTTTGGTAAACAGCGTCTAGGGTCTTAAAAGCTAGCAAACTGCCATCTAGGTAGCATTAATTAGTCCCAATCCACCTGCAGCACAGGAGAATGAAGGACATAAAAGACAGGAGGAAAATATAAGGCCAGGATACAGAAGGGCCTATGAGATCAGAAGTCTACATACACATAGAACTTGATGGTGCCCAGCCACTATCAATCACTGCCCTGAAAGTGAACACAATGTAGAGACCCTGATATAGCAGGAGAAAAATAGGGGTGCCAATCTAGAACTCTATTAAAAGACCATATTTTGTTGTCCAACATCCTCAAGGGTCTCCTGAGGACAGAGCCCCTGGACTCTCTCATAGACCAGAGCTAGAACCAGTACTAAGGCCAAGTCTCCAGATAAAGATTGGATTGGTCTATAAGACACAGAGGGTTGCTAGTGAAGGGTATGCTTCTTGGTTTAAATATACATGCAGCTGTTGGAGTAGCTCCTGTCCAGAGGTGAGACGGGAGGGTGAATAAGAGGACACATGAGCTGATTCAATGAATAATACTGAAAGCACAGGGTGGAAAGAAGGAATGTGCTGTCACAAGATTGGAAGAACATCTACAGTGGCAGGGCTTTTTATGGCAAATTGACTAGAATTGTAAATTCTCATTTAAAGCACAGTAAAAATATTTAAATAAAAAGAATCGACTCAAAGTCACCCAGTGACAACTGCCTTGATGAAACATGACACACTTCTCTCTCATTCACAGTCCTACTGGCCACAATTAACTACATGCAAAGGGGACAGGAAAAGTGTGATGATCTCAAATGGTCAGAAAATAAAAAGAAACAAGTATTAGTGAGCCCTGGAAATCACCACCACAATCTAGGATCTGGTCATTAGATTACCAACTATTTCTTCTTCCCACAGAGAACAGAATAATATCTTCCCCCGAAGGAGAAAGCCTATGGTAATTCAGTAATTACAGTAAATACTAGTTCTTCAACCACTCAATCTAGATGTAATCCCAGATCTCAAGGTAACAGTCCCTTGCTAATTTCAACTACAATGCATGTGAACACTCCCATCTTGGATGATACACAGAACTACTGGCTCACAATTCTGAATCCCACTGTGATGCCTAGTCAGGGGTGAGGTGTGGTGTGAAGCTCTTGAAAACACTCCGATTCTGCTGCCCAGGAGATGCTCTCTTGCCTTTGTTTCGTAGTTCCTAGCTCAGCCTTCCTGATGTTCCTGTTGGCCACAGCTGAAGTGTGAGTTGGAGAATGTGTTCTCCTTTGGGTCTGAACAGTTTTCTCAGTCATTCCTGCTGGTAGAGGGTTAGGATTTTATTGTTCAATCTGGATGGTTTGAGAAAATATTATCCCAAGCAAAGATATTTCCCTTCTTGGAAATACTTTTGCCATTATTAATAAATTATTTTTCCCCACTTATATTAGAGAAGATTCAAAATAACCTAAATGTCCAATAATGAGATTAAATTGTTATACATCTATAACTGCAATATATTATTAAAGCATAAGAATTATGAAGCTATTTATATGATGCCATTTTTATGAATATGAAAAGAGGGAGGAAAGGGAGAGAAGAGAATAAATTCTAGAAATGTCTTCATCAAGATGTAAACTCTTTAACTCTGTGAAGTGGACTTGGGATTTGCTTGTTTGCTATTGTTTTGTTTTAGGACAGGTGTTTTATTTTCCTTTATGCTGATCTCATGTTTCTGTGGTGAACAGAAATTTCTTACTTAAAACACAAATACGTGAATGTAAAGATTCTTCAAAATCTCTTCTGTTGCCTATATGTGCTTGGATAGCCAGATGTTGTGTAAGCAGAATGCCAACTTTTATGGAACTACATGAACTGTCTCACAGGCCCTGAGCGACTACATGGAAAGCCTGCTTGTTCTGATTTGAAGTCTTCCTTGTTCTCTGACTCGGCCTTTCTTGTGACACAGACTGGCAGAAACAGAGAGAGAATGCTTACATGGCTTAGTATCTGTTATACATTTCCTCAGCAGATTTTAATGGTTGAGCTCTTGCCTGCTAATAGAAAGGCTGGCTGTTTGAATCCACCTGAGGCACCTGAGAAGATATTTCGGTGATCTGTTTCTAAAAGGTAACAACCTTAAACATCCTATGGAGCAGTTCTGCTCGGCACACTGGGGATGATATGAGTCGCAGTTAACTTGATGGCAGCCAACAACAATATTTTCTATGGGGAATGGCAGAAGTGTTGGGAATCAGAAGTTAGACACAGCCCAAGTTCTACATTTGCACAGCCGTAAAGTGGGACATTCTTTTAACCTACTTGAAATTACGTTCACTGTCCTATTAAAATTATGACAGCTAATAATTCCTTCCTGACAGGGTTTTTGTAAAGGACAGATAAGACGATGCAGTTGAAGGTATTTTGTAATCTGTAAATCACCTCACCTAGGAATTTATGACTTTTTTTCTAGGCCTCATAACAAGCAGCACACAGCTAAACCCATGGCAGTCGGCAGATCCTGAAAATTATTTCCTTAAAGTTCTTTAAAGGCATAAATAATATCAAGATAGTAAGAGATAAAATTGTATAGAAGCAGATACATGACTCTTCTACTATTCATTTACTCTCTTCCTATAGCTTCCAGCCTCTAAAAGGTTTATTTTATTGATGAAGTCACATGGCAAATAAAGAGATGGAACAGAATGTGCACTTATTTTTTAAGTTAATATACGTGAATAGAGACAAACTATTGTGCTTTGGATGACCACTTGTAAGCATTGAAGACTCTACCAACTCGGCAATGAACTAGAAGATAGAACAGAGGCACTGAACACATTATCAAGCCAATTAGCTGGTATTCCTCATGAATCCATGACCCTTAGATATCCAGCCTAATGAAACAAATCCCATGGAGTATTTTGTTATACCTAAGCAGCCTCAGAAACTTCTTTTGTGTGTGTGTCATTTTTGTAAATACACTTTTATCACATTTACACATATACAACTTTTGTAATTCAATTTTTTACAGGTCTAAAACTCACTGGCAGCACTCAAAATAGTCAACTATGCAAACCTACCCTTAATCAGTGTGATTTTCCCAAACCTGTAGCTAAAACTCAGTACTCCAAAAGCAATACCTCTCCTCTTAGCTGGATTATGTATGTCAACTGGCAAAAAACTTGCACATCAGCCTGAGCCTGCTAAAGAGCTTTCTTTTGTTCTAGGTTCCATGCAAAACTAGAAACTTTTTGAATCACTGGAAAAGTAGGCTAGAGTAGCACACCCAAATGAGGGATATGTTGTCTCTAAAACCAAGAGGTCCAACAGGCTCTGTGCCTCTTTTTCAGTTGTAGGAGAGGCCAGGTGTAACAATTTATTCTTCACTTTGCAATGAATCTCTCAACATGACCCAAACCATTAGACCCCCCACCCCCCAAATTTCACCAAGGTAAAGGCATTTGAATTTTTTTTGGCTTAATTTCTCACTTTGTCATACAAATACCCTACCAAAAAATCTACAGTCATTGATACTTCTTCCTGTCAGCACATCATCAGTGTAATGGACCAGTGTGAGGTTTTGTGAAAGGGAACGGTGATAAAAGTTTCTGTGTACTCAATTTTGATATAGGGTAGGAGAGCTGACATATCTCTGAAGTCCAGAATCAGAAAAAGGCATTGACCAGATCAATAGCTGCATACCAGGCACCAGGAGGAATATTAGTTTGCTCAAGTAATGAGATCACATCTGAAACACTAACTGCAAGTAGAATTACCACTTGGTTATGTTTCTGATAAACCACTGTCTTTCTCTAGGATCTCTCTGTATCTTGCACAGGCCAGACGAATGATCTGAATGGGGATGTGGTGGGAGTCACCACCCCTGCATCCTTGAAGTCACTAATGGTGACAGTAATCTCAGCAATGCCTCCAAAAATGCAATAGTGTTATTGGCTTACAATATTCCTAGGTAGGGAAATTCTAATGTCTTCATTCTAGTTTTTCCTACCATATTAATTGTTAGTGCGCATGTCACAGACCCAACATGGGGGTTCTTCCAGTTGTTACTATGTCTATTTCAATTATGCATTCTAGAACTGTTAAAACCACTTGGCTGAGTCAGTTCCTACTCACATCAATCCTTTATGATAGACAGAACTACCACATAGGCTTTCCAAGGAGTCATTGGTGAATTTGAACTGCTGACCTCTTGATTAGCAGCTGAGCTCCTAACCACTGTGGCACCAGAGCTATGACTCTTAAAATAACCTGACCTCTATACGTCCCTACTCTAACTGGTGGACCACAGTGATATTTTAGGTATCTTGGAATTAGTGTCAATTCAAAGTCAACGTCCAATAATCCTGTAAAAATTAGATTATTTTCTATCCTCAATGAATAGTCACTTTGGTAAAAGACTGCAGATCCCTTTGGGTAACGCTGGGAGAAGGATCAGCAGCATACATTTTTGGAACTGCATTGGGGTTTTTCCTCAAAGGGACTTGGCCTCCCCTTCATTCAAGGGATTGTGGATCTATAAACTGGGTCAAGCCTGGGAATTGACTAAGTGTTCGTGACTATCTATTCTGGTGATTCAAGTTAGACTGGTAATCACTTTACCTACAATTCTTCCACTTGCACAGTTCAAGTAAATAGATTTCCCATCAGTTTCACTCATAGGGACACTATAACTAAGTAACTAATCCTGTAAATTAATATGAGTAAGGCTGCTCTGATTATTGCTTTGGCTCTACTTTCTATCATGGCAATCACACCTGTCTTTGTGATCAAGCACTGCCTTTTGGCTGCTATCACCACAGCATCCAATCAGCCCAATTGTAGGCAGCTGTTTTAACTGGCCATTCCCACTGTCAAATCTTAACACCAAATAGCAATCACAGCAGACTTCCAGAATGCTGGTACTCCTTTTACAAATCTGTTCCTCACAGAAGCAGTAAAAGGTGTGTCCTCTGGGTACTCCATGTGTTAATTTGTAGGTCTAATCTAATAAATCCACTCTAATACAACAATTTCTCCAAGCCTTTGGATACATCCTCTGTAGTATACCAGGACAGATGTACTACTTCAACTTGATTTAGTCTAGGCCCCTGCTTAATCTGTGATTCAGTGAACAAACCATTAGATCCTTTTCTAACCTTTTTAAATGCTGAAAGATTGAATGAAGAATCTGTGCTTGGAGGCCTATATTAATAAACTCATACTGATCCACCGTTAGAATTCTTGTATCATTATCCCTCATTCTTATTAGTCATTCCCACACTTTATCATGCTTTGGTTTGCATATGTTAGAAAACTGTAGCATGTATTTTATTTTAAGTTTACTACACCTTCCCCCAGGACATACTTTATACTTCACCTCTTGAGGCTCAACGGAATTTAGGTACAGTTGTAGGTCTGGGAGCAAAATTAGGCTGTAGTGGTGGTTCCTGGGAATATTCAGCAATGTCTGCCTCAGGTGATGTCCCAGGCAATGTCCCAAATATTATCTCAGACAAAGAGTCTTGAGGAACACCTCATCAGGTAGGCTTGGAAAGTATAATAAATTTACTAGGAAGCATGTCTTAACAGACAAAGATAGACTGAGCTCTTCAGATGGGAATAACAGGGCTGGTTCCACTGGAAGGAGTGATTCAATAGCATGCAGGGGTGCAACATCCCCACCATCCTGATTACTGCCCATATGTCTGCATCCTAAGTTTCAGAATCCCGTTTCTTCCCAATCAATGCCCTCACTTTAACTTCAGACACCATTTGAAGTTGGGAATTCAGTTCCTTTGTACTTTAGCCACTCTTACACTAAGACTGTAGGTTTGGTTTTCAGCAATATCAGCCCTTTTACTACAAGAAAAAAAGACTTTCAGGGCACAAGTGGTAAATTTGAGGTATTTTATGCAGCACTTAAGCTGTGACTCTCAAATTTTGAACTCATCCCTTTTACCCCTTTGTCTAGTGCAAATAGGACCAACAATCTGATTTCTTTTACTTCTTATTCTGAAAATATTGTGGAAAAATACCAAATATGCAATTACCCAGAGCCTTGTCTCTCACAAATATTTGGTGGTGATATTTTGCATATTTCTATTGCCACTTCGTATCATGGATTAGCAGTGCCTTCTTTACTGTGCAGAGTTATCAGCACCTGTAAGACTACCCAGACTTGAGAACCAATTCAGAAAATTCCTCCTCGGGATGTTATTCCTCTATAACAACTCTCAGTACCAAATGACTTAGGTTAGGTTCTCTAGAGCAGAAAACCAGTGAAGTACACACACACACACGTGTGTGTGTATGTGTGTGTATAAAGAGATTTATTTCAAAAATATGATTTACACAGTTGTAGTTCCCAAATCTGTGGATCAGGCATCAGGCTGGAAACCTCTCCTAACTTGCAGAATCTGACGAATTCAAAATCCAGAGGTCAGACAGTAGGCTGCTGGCTCACATCCCAAGAACCAGAGGACAGAGGACGACAAGTGAGATTCAGGATCAAGAACGTTCGTTATTGTCTTAATCATCTAGTGATGCTGTAACGGAAATACCACCAGTGGATGGCTTTAACAAAGAGAAATTTATTCTCTCACAGTCCTATAGGCTAGAAGTCTGAATTCAGGACACTGGCTTTCAAGGAAGGCTTCTCTTTCTATCAGCTCTGGAAGAAGGTCCTTATCATCAATTTTACATTGGTGTAGGAACACCTCAGCACAGGAAACGTAGGTCCAAAGGACACAGTCTCCTTCCAGCACTGCTTCCTTAGTGGTACAGCATCCCTACTCTCTGCTCATTTCCCTTTCTTTTGATCTCTTCTAGGATAAAAGGTGGTGCAGGCCACATCCACAGGAAACTATCTTTACATCGGATCAGAGAGGTGACCTTAATAAAGGTGTTGCAGTCCCACCTTAATCCTCTTTAACATAATTGAATATTGCCCCATTAACCACAGGCAGAGATTAGGATTTACAACATAAAGGAAAATTGCAATCTCAAAATTCCACAAGATACTGGGAATCATGGCCAAACCAAGTAGACACATATTTTGGGGGGACATAATTCAATCTATGACAGTTATTTAGTGTTGCTATTACTTAAATACCCGAAGTGAATGGCTTTAATGAAAAGAAATTTGTTCTTTCCCAATCTAGGAGGCTGGAAGTCCTAATTCAGCATGCCAGCTCCAGGGGAAGGCTTTTTCTCTCTGTCGCTTTAGGGAAGATCCTTGCCATCAATACCCTTGGTCTAGGAACTCCTCAGCACAAGAAACCCAGATTCAAAAAGCACACTCTTTTCCTGGCTCGTTTCTTTGTGTTATGAGATCCCTGAAGTGGCACTGTCCTGTGAGGTGATCAGCCAGCAATCTGGTGGTGAGCTGATTATACTGGACCAGCTCTATCATCGAAAGAGCAGCATTCTGTTCTCACTGGAATAGACACTCACTCTGGATATGGATTTGCCTTCACTGAATGCAATATTTCTGCCAAAACTACCACCCAGCGACTTACAGAATACCTCCTCCACCACCATAGCATCCCATACAATGTTTCCTTAGATGAAGAGACTCACTTCACTGAAAGTGACGTATACAATCGGCCCATGCTCATGGAATTCACTGGTCTTAACATGTATCCCACGATCCTGAGGCAAGTAACTTGATAGTATGATTGAATGGCCTTCTGAAGCACATGTATCGTGACAGGTGGCAATACCCTGCAAGTCTGGGGCAGTGCTCTCCAGAAGGCTGTATATGCTCTAAACCAGCATCCAATGTATGGTGCTGTATCTCCCATAGCCAGAATTTATGGGTCCAGAATCAAAGGGTAGAAATGAGAGTGGCACTACTCACCATTACCTCTAGTCATCCACTGACAACATTTCTGCTGCCTGTCTCCATGGCCTTATGTTCTTTGAGTCTAGAAGTCTTAGTTCCAAAGGGAGTAATGATCCCTAGAGACACACCACCGATTTCATTGAATTTAAGAAAATCACCTGGCTACTTTGTGTTCTTTTTGTCTCTGGATCAACAGGCAAAGAAGGAAATTACCATATTTGCTGGTGTGATTGATCATGATTACCAACAGGAAATTAAATTGATAATACATAATAGAGACAAAAAAGAGTATGTCTGGAATGCAGGAGATTCTTAGGCCATCTCTTGGTTCTATCATGCCTTCTGATTAAAGTCAGTGGAAAACTACAGCAATCTAATTCTGACATGACTACTAATGGTCCAGACACTTTAGAAATGCAGGCTTGCCTCACCCAACAGGCAAAGAACCACAACCAGCTTGGATTCTTGTTGAGGGAAAAGGGAATACAGAATGGGTGGTGACAGGAGGTAGTTCTAAATATCAGTTGTTATTACTACACAACCAGTTGCAGAAATAAGGACTGTAACTGTTATGAGTATTTCTGTGTTGTGCACATCAAACATTTTTGTTTTCTCCATTTATAAAATAAAATATGCAAACAGAACTGGTTTATTTTCAGTTGCATGTGTGTTCATTTTATTACATTAGATGCAATTATGACTTTATAATTGTCTTTATTCAGAGACTATGTATGCTTTAAGGAAATGTACACAGGTACCAAGCAGACCAGTGGTAAACTTTGATAGAGAAGGTTATATGTCAACTTGGCTGGGCCATGATTCTCAGTGGTTTTGCAGTTATGGTATAGTTTGGGAGTCACAGGATGTTCTGATCACTTTAATGATGATATCTGATATAATGTGATCATCTCCATGATGAGATCTGCTGTGAGTACCCAAAAGGTTGAAAGAGATTTCTCTAGGCATGTGGCCTGCATCAAATATAAGTGGGCATTCTGGCAAGGTAGCAGATTTCTGTTGATCTGATCTTCAGTTCTTGGGTCTTGGTCCACTAAGCTTACCTGCACTCTTGCCTGCCAGTCTTGGGATTCATTGATCTTTGCAGCCTGTGAGCAACAGCTCTACTCTCTGATCTGCCAATCTTGGGCTCACTAGCCCATGAAGATACATAGATCAGGAGAGATCTCTATTTTGAATCATGAACTTGGGACATTCCAGACCCTACAAACACGAGAGCCATATATCACCAGGATTTATATATACATATACACATGTATATATACACATACATATGAACACACATATATGTATCACCACTTCCTATATATACAGGAAACCCTGGCGATGTGGTTAAGAACTACATCTGCTAACCAAAAGATTGGCAGTTTGAATCTATCAGATACTCTTTGGAAATGCTATGGGGCAATTCTACTCTGCATTATAGAGTCACTACTCATTGCTATCGAATCAACAGCAATGAATTCATTTTGTTATTTCCTATACATATTTGTTTGTTTGACCTGTTCTCCTTCTTCAGAAAACCCAGCCTAATACAAAGAGAGGGCAAGCCTTGTCAGAACATCTAAATACATATTGGATATGGACCACACTGCCAAAGAAACTCCTCTTTCAAGTGATGAACCCAGCCTAATACAAACAGAGGGCAAGACTTGCCAGGACATCTAAATACATGTTGGATGTGGACCACATTGGCAAGGAAACTCTTTCAAGTGATCAGCTACTCATATCAAATCAAAAAATGAAGCATTACTACATAGTATCTGTCAAACCACTGCAAATCATGGCAAAGCCAAAAGTTGACATATATCCTTAACCATCACATGGAATAACAACTCAAAAAAGGAAGTGAGAATGCTTGCACAATTTGAAGAATGTAATCAGTGTCACTGAATTATTCATGTAGAAACTGTTGAATTAATGTATCTTTTGCTATTTATATTCTCAACAACAAAATACATATACATATATATAAATGTAAAAACATCTGCTATAAAGTTTAGGTGAAATAAATCATCTATGGGGTGCAAATGATTAGACCTGCCTCAGTTGTTCTCAACTATTAACTCCACTGAGTTACAAAGTTTTCCAAACTGAAATTTTGCTACTTCTATCAGCAGGGATAGAAAATAGAAAAATCATTTCTTCTTATTGTAGTAAGAATTTGGTAGGAAATACCTTTCTTTGTGCCTGTTTGTCTCCAGCTGAGTAGTGCCTAGCATTCTGAGAAGGAACTTGCTCTTGTAATTGGTCTAAACTGAGATATCTTGAGATGACAGCTAATGCACAATTCACTTTTCAGACACAGAGTCCTATCTCACAAGTTCTGAACAGGGAATGACTGAATTGACTTGTGAGAAATCAAAAAAATAAACATTTTCCAATCTCCCAGAGGAACAGAAATATATGTAACCTACTATAAAATTTGAGCCCTATCAGAGGTGATAGTTGAGGCACATTTCAAAGGCAATTCACAGCTTATTCTAATTTGATTGTCTTTTCTAAGTCTTTATGGTGAGAGCTTGACTCTAGACCTGTAGTGTTCACAGAAATATGAAAATGACTAAAGTAAGCTCTGTAACATGCATGTCAACATCGCTTTTTCTAAGGTGACTTCCTATTTTGAGATGTTTATAGATTCATATGCACATGTAAGAAATAATAGATTCCCTTTACCCTTTACCCACATTCTGCCAGTGTAACATCTTGTCAAACAGTACATAGCAAAATCAGGATATCCACATTGACACTATACCATGATCTCTAGATTTCTCTGGTTTCATTTGTACTCAGTGGTGTGTGTGTGTGTGTAATTTTATAAAATTTTATCATATGCATCTGAGGTTCTTGACCAGCACAGTAAAGATAGAAAATAGTTTTAGCACCAAGATCCTTTGTGTTGCCCCTTTAAAGCCTCTGATACCTCCTTCTCTGACTCCCATGTAAGATTTTAAGGTAGACTTTTTTTCACTTAGCATAATTCCTTACACATTCACTGAGGTTGTTGCATGATTCAGTAATCCATTCCTTTATATTAATATAAAGGCATCATGGATTTTTTAAGCCATTTATCCATTGAAAAACACCTCATTTATGTTCATTTATATTATTATGACTAAAACTGCTCTGAAAATTTATGTACAGGTTTCTCTATGAACATAAATCTTTTTTTCTGAGATAAGTGTCAAAGAGTGCATTCTCTGGGTCATGTCATATTTGCATGCCCAGTTTTAAAAAAAACTGTGAAACTGTTTTCAGTGAATATAGCACCAGCAATATACGAATTATCCAGTTTCTCCAAACCCTCACTATTATTGTTGCTTTAATAATTGTATACATTTTGATAGTTGTTTAGTGGTATCTTATTGTAACTTTTATTTATATTGCCTTGATAGCTAACGTGGAAACCCTGGTAGCATAGTGACTTAGAGTTTGTCTCTCACCAAAAGGTCATCATTTTGAATTCACTGGGTGCTCCTTGGAAACCCTAAGGGACAGTTCTACCCCTTCTTATAGGGTCTGTGTTAGGTTGAGTTCTCTAGAAAAGCAAAATCAGTACAGTGTATTAAGTATATATAAACAGAGATCACACAAGCTGAAAGTTCCCAAGTTCTGGGATCAAGATAAAGGCCTCTTTCCCTTTTCATGGCCACAGAGGCTGGCAAACCCAAAGTCAACAGGTTGGAAAGCAGGGCTCCTGCTTACAGGCTGTGAAGGGCAATGAATCCCAAGATGACAAAGAAGACTACAAAGTTTCTCCTGATTCACATACCTGCAGGAGCTGGCCAACTCCAAATTGGCAGGTTGGGGAACAGAACTCACACTTGCAGACTCGGAAAATTGACAAATCCCAAAACTGACAAGTAAGCAGCTGGCTCAAGTCTCAAGAAGTCAGAGAACAAGAGAGGCGGCTGCTAGATCCACAACAAGCCAAAAACCTTGGCAAAATGAGTGGAAAGAAAGTAGGTGGCTGAAGATGGACAGATGAAGGCTGAGGGGGCAGTGACTCATCACAGGCTGGTACCACTCAGCATAGTCCATCATGGGGGTGATCATTCCATTATACAACTGCCAAAACACTAAAAAAGATAGCCCAGCCAAGTTTAGACACAACTGTAACTATCACAGGATCACTATGAGTCAGAATCATCTCAACGGCAGTGGATTTTTCTTTTTAATAGCTAATGAGACTCCTGGTAACACAGTGGTTAGGAGTTTGGATGCTAACCAAGAGGTCTGAATTTACCAGCCACTCCCTGGAAACTCTGTGGGGCAGTTCTACTCAGCCCTTCCTACAAAGTTGCTGTGTGTTGAAATCCACTCGATGGCAACGGGTTTTTAGGTTTCTGATAATTAACACCATTAGCTATTACCAAAAAAAAAAACCATGATCATTGAGTAGATTCCAACTCAAGATGTTTACCTACATTCTACTGACTGTAGAAGGCATTCAACTGTGCAGGTTATAACAAATTATGGATAACACTGCACAGAATGGGAATTCTAGAACATTTAATTGGGGTCATCATGAGAAATCTGTACATGGATCAAGAGGCAGTCATTCTAACAGAACAAGGGGACAATGCATGGTTTAAAGTCAGAAAAGGTGTGCATCAGGGTTGTATCCTTTCACCAGACCTTTTCAACCTGTGTGCCAAGGAAATAACCTAAGAAGCTGGACTACATAAAGAACAGGGCATCAGGACTCGAGGAAGACTAGTTAACAACTTGTGTTATGCAGATAACACATCCTTGCTCCCAGAAAGTGAAGAGGATGTGAAATACTGACAAAGATCAATGACCACAGCCTTCAGTGTAGACTGCACCTCAGCACAAAGAAAAACAAAAACCTTCACAACTGGACCAGTAAGCAACATTATGATAAATGTAAAAAAGATTGAGGTCATCAAGGATGCCAAAATCAACACCTGTGAAACAGCATTCTAGAAATTAAAAAATAAAACTCACTGCATTGGAAAAATCTGCTGCAAAAGACCTCTTTAAAATGCTGAAGAGAGATGTTACCTTGAAGGCTAAAGTACACCTGACCCAAGCCATGATATTTTCAGTTGCGCCACATGCATGTGAAAGCTGGACAATAAATAACGAAGACAGAAGAACTGACACCTTTGAACTATATGTTGGAGACGAACATTGAATATACCATGGACTGCCAGAAGAACAAACAAATCTGTCTTGGGAGAAGCACAATCACAGTGCTCCTTACGAGCAAGGAAGACAAGATTGTGTCTTACACACTTGGGACATGTTGTCAGAAGGGATCAATACTTGGAGAATGACATCACGCTTGATAAAGCACAGGGTCAGCAAACAAGAGGAAGACCTTCAATGAGATGTATTGACACGGTGGCTGCAATGAATGGGTTTAAGCATAAAAACAATTATGGGCATGGCACAGGACCATGCAGTGTTTCATACTGTTGTGCACAGGGACACTATGAGTTGGAATTGACTCAGTGTCACCTAACAACAACATAACATTGAGATCACTCCCATGATGAAATATACTGACTAGTATTAGTGGGGGCTGGACCTGTGGTGGGTCACCACTCCTTAAGCTTCATCTCTAGCAATGCTAAAGAAACCCTGGTAGTGTAGTGGTTAAGGGCTACATCTGCTCATCAAAAAGGTGGCATTCCAAATCCATCTAGTGTTCCTCAGAAACCCTATGAGGCGGTTCTTCTCTGTCCTATAGGGTCACCATGAGCTGGAACCAACTCGATGACAATGGTTTTTGTTTTTTGTTTTTAATAAAGTGAGTGTAGCCTGCACTGTGTGTGTGTGTTTGTGTGTGTGTGTGTGTGTGTGCGCGTGTGTGTGTTTGGACAGAAAGCGAGAAAGAGATGTTCTGGCAAAGATTGCTGCTCTGGATCGCTTATCATCATCTGAACTGTTTCCTGGGACTCAAGCCATCAGCCTGCCATCTGACCTGCCATTTCTGGGATTTGCCATCTTCCACAGCTCTGTGATAAAGCACACTGTCCTCTGACCTGCTGACTTGAGTTTGTCAGCCCCTATAACCACATAAGTTAAGAGAAGCCTCCAGCTTGACACTGACCCACATATTTGGGACTAGCTGACGCCTCACGAACTAGTTCCTTGAGATGTATCTCTTTGCATGTATTATACACACGTGCTTTACTAGTTTTGCTTCTTTAGAAAACTCAACTTAGGAGAAATGGATTGCAGAAGCTGTGTTTGCTGTACATTATGTTTTTCATGTATATGTATTTGTTAACTAACAGCAAAAACTTAAAATCATAATAATCTTGTAAATGCTGCACACTGTGATTATCTAGGATAATAAGATCTGGCCACTTGGGCTTAAACTGAGCAACAGCCAGCTGAAGATGAGTAGAAACATCCCTTTCCCAACCACTCTCTTTCCTTTTTTTTTTTTCACTCTCTTTTCTTGTTAATCTAGCTTCTTCCATCATTTAAATAATCGGTCTAGCTCTAGGAGTTCATAAACCCTGATTTTCCCTATTAATGAACAGTCATAAACCTTTATAACTACATTTTATAAACATGTTCTTAAAAAGTCTCTCATTTAATCCTCTCAATAAAAGAGTATTTAATCCTGATGCTAAATAACAGATTCCAGTCCTACCATTTTATGACTAAGGAAACAGCATTTCAGAACACACGTAAAATCCCTAACTCCTGGTACTATTTAGTGGCAGAGAGCAACTAAACAAGATTCAGCCATCTTCTTCTCACCTTAAGCCCAGTGCTCTTTATCTACCAGTCCATGGATATGTTCCAAAACAGTGCTACAAATTATAAAACCATATGGTTTCCAAGTATGCACACCTTTCTAGAATGAGGCTCAGGGACTGCCTCAGCTGTCACTTCCTTCAACTTAGATTTTAAAGTAACTTTGAGAGGAAATGCACAAAGCAAAACAAGACAGTAATGTCAATCACATTAAGGTGAATCTGAACATGAATTTCCAAGCAATAAGTATCTAACAAGTGGCAGGTCTACCACTTTGCTGGCACAGAGGTCAGCGGGTGAGAGGTTTAAATAAATAACACAGATTTTGCCACTTCCACAAAAATAGAATCTCAGAGACCAGATCATTACATTTTTAAACAATTAGAAAAAAACATGTCACCATATGCGCTAAGAATCTCAAATGTTTGGCTTTGCATGGAGGAAAGATATTGGACTAAATGAAAATTTAATCCACTTAATGATTTCTTCTGCAGTCTCTTCTACAAAGTGTGACCTTTGATAAAACTACTGGGGCAAGAGAAGGAACCAGAAGCATCTTAGGCATGCCATGAATAATGCTTTTCTGTGAAGGATCTTTGTTGTTATTGCTACAAGCCAGCTAACAGGATTTCCTGAGGGATAGATAAAGAATAACTCCACCCCTGCAACCACGTTGCAAGAAGAAACTATAAAAAATGAACAGGTAGGGTCAGACAGACAAGACAGTGTGTATGTGCTAGCCGAGTTAGGAAGCAGCCTGCTGGAATTCAACGAGACAGAGAAAGCAGGCAACAGGTTCAAAACAGCGACAATCAAGCGAGTACAATGTACAAAGGGTATCATGGGTTACATCATGGCCACAAATTCTGTTCAACACCTCCCTCCCACTATGAGCTAGATTTTATGTCCCCTTCCCTTGAAGCTGGGCAGGCTGTAGAGTGGAAACAATTCTGTGTGACATCTAAGACTAGGTTAGAAACAAGCCACTCTCACTGGATGGGCCTCGTGTGTCCAGCCATCCCAGCCCTCATGTTAGACAGATAAATAGTCTCCCCAGGCATTCTAACAACCCCCAGCCATTCAACTCTGCCCAGCTGAGGCCCCAGATGTCCTGGAGCAGACAGCTTTCTCTGAATTCCTGACTAGCAAAATCCAGTAGCATAATAAAATAGTTTTCATTTTAAGTCACTAAGTTTGGGGAAGGTTTGTTTTGTGTAACTGATCATCAGGGATGAGGATAAGAATAAAAGGAGAAACAGAAGAAAATGAGATATATTTAATACAATGGCAGTGTAGCAGGTAGGGGTCAGAGTGACTACAGAATGCAGCAGAAATGTGGAAAGGAAGCTCTTTGCTAAGAACCCACATTAGCTTCTGAACACCACTAGTCTACAATGCAAACCCAGCTGTGAGGGCCAACAACACACACATATTAACCAGTTGCCACCAAGTCATCTCTGACGTAAGGCAAGCCCATTTTTGTCACAGTAGAACTGTGCTCCTCAGGGTTCAATGGCTAATTTTTCAGGAGCTCATCAGGCTTTTTTTTGAGGTATCTGTGGATGGTCCCCAAACTCCAACCTTTCAGTTAGCAGTCAAGGGCATTAACTGTTTGCACCCCCAAAGGACTTCAGCAATACATATGAGGTCTGACAATTAGATCTGTGAACCTGTCACCATGCACTTATGTTGGCAGAACTGTACAAACAATTCAGGCACGTTTTACAACCTTGGTATGTCAGTGTCTTACAGCTGTGTTCATATGGATGTGTGGTGGCATCTTGCTGAGTGGTGTTCATTACTGTTGTTGTGTGTTTTGCGTGCCATCAAGAGAATGCTGGAGCCTGAATTAGAGCAATGAACAAACATTAAATTTCTTGCTAAATTTGGCAAGAGTGGAAGTGAAACCAGGGACATGTTAGTCCAAGTTTATGAGGATAATGCCATGAAGAAAATGGCACTGTACACATGGATTAAACATTTTTTCTGAGGGGAGAAAAAGCACCACTGATGAAGAGAGATTAGAGTGACTAGTAATCAGCAGAACTGATGAAAACACTGCAAAAAGTAACTGAATTGTCAAAATCATCAGCTGACTATGGGAAGCATAGCAGACCAAGTAAACATCGACAGAGAAAGTTAGGAAAACCTTAACTGAAAATCTTCGCATGAGAAATGTGTCTGCAAAAATGTTCCCAAAGGAGCTCACTGATGAAGGAGAGTCAAAACTTACCAAGACCTTTTGGAGACGCAAGATGATGTTTGGGGCTGTGCTATCACTAGTGATGAACACAGATGTACCACTATAACCCTAAAACAAAGCATCAGAATGCACAATAGAAGTCAGCCAATTCTTCACAGCCCAAAAATTTCCATCAGTCCAAATCAAGAGTGAAAACAGTGTTGTTAACATTTTTCTGTATCAGACAGAATGCTCATTATGAATTTGTACGAACTGGACAAACAGTTTGCCAAGCTTACTATTTGGAAGTGCTAAAAAGGCTGTGTAAAAAAGTTAGATGAAAACAACCTGAACTTTTCACCAACTCACAGCTCTTGCATCATGACCATGCACCAGCTCATATGGCACTGTCTTTGAGGGAGTTTTTTGCCAGTAAACAAATAACTGTATTGGAACACTCTACCTACTCACCTGGCCTGGCCCCCATTAACATTTTTCTTTACCTGAAGATAAAGGAAATATTGAAAGGAAGATGTTCTAATGATATTCAGGTCATCAGGCGTAATACAATGACATCCCTGATGGTCATTCCAGAAAACGAGTTCCAAAATTGCTTTGAAGGGTGGACTAGGTGCTCATGTCAGTGAACAGCTTCCCAAGGTGAGTACTTTGAAGGTGACCACAGTGATATTCAGCAATGAGGTGTGCAGCACTTCTTCTAGGCTGAGTTCACGAACATAATTGTCAGAGCTTGTATATTATGCTGGCTGTTGTTCTTAGTTATTAATGAATCAGCTATAACTCATGGCAAATTCATGTGTAACAGAAAGAAGCGTTGCTCAGTTCTGTACCTTCTTTATGATAACTGGTATGATGAAGTCCTTTGTGGTAGTTATTGTGTCAGTCCATCTCATTGAGGGTTTCCCTTATTTTCACTAATGCTCTACTTTACCAACCACGATATCCTTTTCTAGAGAGTAGCCTTTCCTGATGAAACGGCCAAAGTAAGCAAACCAGTGTTGCATCATTCTTGCTTTTAAGTAGTATTCTGGTAAAACTGATTCGTTCATTCTTCTGGCAGTCCTCAGTGTATTCAATACCCCTCACGAACACCACAATTCAAATGCAACAATTTTTCTTTGATCTTCCTTTCTCATTATCTACCTTTCCCATGCATATGAGGTGATGGAAAAGACTATGGCTTGGGTCAAGTGCACCTTAGTCATCAAAGTGACATCTTTGCTTTTTAAAGCTTTAAGTAAGTCTTCTGCTGCAGATTTGTCCAACACAATAAGTCATTTGATTTCTTGAATGCTACTTCCCAAAACTGTTATTATTCCAAGTAGAATTAAATACTGACAACTTCAATTTCTTCATCTATCATGATGTTGTTTACTGGTATGTGCATAAAATATGAGATGGTCTCCCAGAAAATGCCAACTAGTCTATTACATTATCTTTTTTTCCTTAATAAAAGATATGATCTTCTCTTTGGCTCCATTGGACACTGTGCCCTAGCACTTCTCCTCACCTAGGGGGCCAGTCTATCCATTCCCATCGGCACTCTAGCTCAGGATAACCACCATCATGGCTTATCAACATCCCAGTGCTTCCAGTACTTCCACAAGTCATACCAGATTCTCCCACCCCTCTGAATGTCTGTCTAGCTGATACCTGGCTAACCCTAAATCCCAGAACCATCCTCCTCCGACTTCACACCCGCCCAACAAGTCCTGCAGCTGAGCCACGTACACGGTGACAGGTCTGCTGCAGAATGTGCAGTTCCTGACAATAGTCAACAGCATCGCATGAATCTATTGTGAAAGTTGCTTCCTTTAAAGATTTCCTCCAGTGATTCCCCAGACACCACAGTGGAAGGTCAGTATGCATGCTGCTCAATGCTTCCTTGGTCTACTCACAGCTGCCTACAAAGCAAACCCTCTTCTGTGGATCTGTTTACTGAAGCAGGCATTTAAGATCAGATGTCATTCAATACCTGTGGAGCCCGCCCCTCCTTATGCAGCTCTGGGGCTAAAGACAAGATTTAATGGATCTCAGAGACTCTCAGTTGGCAGTGTAAGCAGACATTTTTGAATTTTCAGGGGAATAGTTTTCTTTTTCTGGTTGCTATAAGAGAGAAAAGAGCTGGATAATGAGATCAGTGATGGACTCTGTCTTGGTCACCTAGTGCTGTGGTAACAGAAACATCACAAGTAGATGGCTTTAACAGAAATTCATTTCTTCACAGTCTATTAAGCTATAAGTCCCAATTCAACATGCCGGCTCCAGGGGAAGGCTTTCTCTGTTGTCTCTGGAGGAAGATCCCTGTGTGACATCACTCTTTTCCTGGTCTGGGAGAGTCACACACAGGAACTTCAGGTCCAGAAGACACGCTCTGCTGGTGGTGTGAGGTTCCCTATCTTTGCTCAGTTTCCCTTTCCTTTTATCTCTTGGAGGATAAAAGGTGGTACAAGCCACGCTCCAGGGAAATGCCCTTTACACTGCATCAGGGAGGCGACCTTAGTCAGGGTGTTCAAGTTCCATCCTAATCCCCTTTAATGGAATCCAATCTTGTCCTGTTAACTGCAGTTAAGAGTTCGGATTTACAATATAGAAATATCACAAAATGGAAGACAAACCCACAATATTGGGAATTGGGGCCCAAACAAACTGCTACACATTTTCAGGGGACACAATTCAATCCATGGCAGATCCCTCTCCCAAGAAGACTGCAATGCGATGGGACAGCTCCTCTATGGTCACAGGTGTCAGCAGAGGCTTCCTATCAGCACACAGCAGTCATCAGAGAAACAATCCACAATGGTCCCCTTCCCTCCTACAGAGCGCAAGAGGCAGGGCAGGCTGGGGAACAGGAAGGAGAAGCTCTGAGCCTGACTGAGGCCACTGATGAGCTGTCTCAGAAGATGGTGCAGCTATGCCAAGGGTTGCATTCAGCAGAGCACACAATAGAGCCTTTGTGTCAGGGACACTACAGCCAGCGAGAAGCCTTGGACTTCTGGAAAGATTACAGCTTTCATAGGCCTTTTCATAACTCATCTGATTTCTTTATTAACTATCAGGGTGGAGTGGCACTGTCCTGTGCAATCTTTAGGCCTGAATGTCACCACAGGTGACAGCTTACTCTGGGCATCTCAGACAATGGGACAGGGCAGCTGTCCAATATGTAGGTGGCCCTCCGTGTGTGTGACAGCAACAGCCTTTGGGGAGGGGTGACTGGGTCCTGATCCCAGTAACTTCTAGCACCAACCTCAATTTGTATGAAACAGTGGAACCCAGACATTCTGACCCCAGCTTGCAGCAGTGAGGGAAGCCATCTGGTGTGATAGCAGAACAGTGCCCAGGCAGCAAGCAGCAAGCAGCAAGCACCAAGCACTGGACAAAAAGGAGAGACATGAGTCCGGTATTACAGGGAGGAATCAGGTCGATGGCCCTGGACCCAAGTTGTCAGATCCATAGGCCAGTTATACATTTTCTAACAGGCTGATGGTTTCTTCTCAGAAACCAGGCAGCCACTGTTATGGGAGTATGGTCTGTCCATGTCACTGGTCAGCACAGGCAGGTCTAGATGCTGAAAGGAGACCCCCATACTACATGACTCACTATCTCGGCATCCTCACAGGAATACAACTTACAGATACCGAGTTTCTGAGAAGTTTAGTGACATGCTCAGGGTCATGCAGCTGCGTATAGAGATTAGCTACAAACTAAGGTCTAATTGGTCCCTCAACAGTGTTTGGTTCACAAAGATACTATCATTTAGGTCTCGGGTGGGACTCAAGACAGCCTAGTATCCCAGTGGGAGATGGACAGGGGTAAGGAAACAGGGAACCAGGCAGGATGTAATCTGGTCTGAGAGAAATGAACTGAGAACGCTACGTCCTGGCCCTCTTGCCGTTGCCCAGCGGCCCATTTCATCCAGGTATGATACCAAGATGAGGTGAATAAACTGTAGCTATTCCTACCTTATGTAATACCTTCTTTAGTGTTACACAGTGCAAGGAGGGATCTTCCTTAGCCAGAGCCCACCCAGAGAAAGCCCTCTCAACATAGCCTCAGTACACTGAGCTAATGCCAATGGGAAGGGATCACTGCTTTTGCTTTATTCTTTGGAAAATTCAGGGCCTTCACAGCAATGATTCAAAGGTGTGGTCTCTGCTCTTGCCTTTTCCCCTGCAAGTTCCAGATTAGTATTAAAGAATGAATAACTCAATCCCGGATGGTCTCCTCAGAGATATTACTGGTTCGCTCTTGCATTTTTTAATTTATTCTTATCTACCTGTGTCTTCTCAGAAAGCGTGGAGAGGGATGCAGCATTCCCTGGCACTTGTATCCAGGGCCTGAGATAGCCCAGGATTCCTGTCCCTGTACAGCTTACTCAGACCCTGGGATGAGGCATCCATTTTGCAATGCTAGGGGCAACAGTGCTTAGAAAGCATCTCTGATCCAGGACTTGTCTGTGCACAGTGGAGGGACCTTGCAGACATTCTGGCTGATGCCCAGCCTCCAGCTCTCCAAGTTAGCTCCCATATCAGAGGAATAACACCTGCTTTTCCTCTTTTGGATCATCTTCCCCAGTTCTGGGCTTAGCTGTCTCATTCTGTCTGTTCATAGTCAGATGCCACCTCTTCAGGAACCTCCAGTTTCTGTCATATTGCTGCATTTCACTTTTTTAGAAAAAACACCCTTTGCTATCTAGTCATCCTGTCTATATACATGTGCCCCATCTATCTCTCCCACCAGCATCAAGTTCTACAGGAGCTGAGACCTCATCCCTCTCATTCATTCCTGCCTTACCAGGATCAACAGACACTGCACAAGAACAGCCGATGCTCAGGAAATCCACAGATAAGGAACAGGAAGCTGGACACAATTGGCATGTGGGGTTTATGATTTTCCTCATACCACCAAAAAGAGCTGTCACGGGTAAAGTGACTCCTTTGGACCTGGGGTCCCTGTACTGAGAAGCTCCTAGACCAGAGAAAGATTGATAACAAAGACCATCCCCTAAAGCTAAGACAGAAAGCCTTCTCTTGGAGCTGGCACCCTAAATTTCGACTTCTAGCCTCCTAAACTGTGGAAGAATAAATTTCTCTTTGTTAAAGCCAGCCAATGGTGGTACAGCTCAGGATGAGCTCAGCAAAATGTTCCAACATTCATTCCCAACAGGGGCATGAATGTTGGTGTGCTGATGAAAGAGTAAGCAAAGTGACAGGAGTAGGGGAAAAGGGGCTTCGCATCACTGGATTAACCTGATTAAGCCAGAGGGTGGAACTAGGTAAAGCCTGTTACGGATTAAATTGTGTCCCTCCATATATGTGTTGGAGTCCTGCTCCTTATACCTGTGGATGTGATCCAGTTTGAGAACAGAGTTTCCTTTGTCTGTTAATGAGGCCGTATCACGGTAGACTGTGTCCTGAAGTCAAACATTACTGAGTCATAAGGAGTGGCATAGACACAGAGACTGGAAACACAAAGGAAGAAAGTTGTACCATGCAGGGATGATCAAAGAAATGAGCAACTCCAGGGCTAGAGAAACAGGATTTTTCCCCAGAGATTCTCCCAAGAGCCAGTGCCCCATTTGGAATTTCTAGCCTCCTGGACAGTGAGAAAATAAATTTCTGTTCTGTAACGCCACATAAGATGTTTCTGTTACAGCAGCAAGAGCAAACTAAGAGATTGTTGTGATGCTCCTCCCATACAGCCAGTAAACCTGGCACACAGACAGCACTGAGTTCTGCACAGAGGAACGTGGTTATGATAAGCTGGTGGCCCTGCCTCGCCACTGCCCTCCCAGCTCAGCTGACCAGAGCCCCAGGGCGAGGGGAGGCCAGACCCCAGGAGGCCGCTGTTAGCATGATCTGTGCAGGGTGATGATGAGGTGGAGAGCCCCCTCTCCCCCCCTCCACCTCCCCAATCAGAGATACACATACTGGGTGTCCTGAGACAGTCTGACAGTCCAGTTCCGCCTCATCTTGTCATGAGGTGGCTGACATCAGTGTCTACATGCAAACTGGCCTCCCCTGAGGACCATATGCAGCAGGACACCACGGGGACCCTCAGTTTCTCTCTCTTTTGCTTTTCTTCTTAGCATAAAGGGGCCCTGGTATCGCCTCACCCAGCCACCAGGTGGCAGTCCTGCTGCAGGCACTGGTGGTGCTCACAACAAGAGGAAGGTGAGGGTGGCAGACATCAGGAAAAGCTTCCGCTGCTGCAATCACATTCAGCTATGGCTACAGCACAAATGTGACAGTGCAGTTTCCCCCAAGACACACAGAACAACTTCTTCTTGACCGTCTCCTAGCAGAAGCTGTGGGTTGAAGACCCTACAGTCAAACAAACTATAAGACAAGGTAGCCAGGCAGAAAAGATGGGCACAGCCAGAGAGGTTTTCCTGTGTGGCAACGGCCTCACAGAGAAGGTGGGAAGCCAGAAAATGGGGACAGCAATGTTTTATCCATTTTCCTCCTTGACATAGCAGTGAAGAGCAGGGAAGTCTTAAATGCATGTACTTGAATGTCCACTCTAACATGATAGCTGTGCGGACTGCACAGTTTATATACCTCTGGTAGTAGTTTAGAGCTACGACTGCTAACCAAAAGGTTGGCAGTTTGAATCTACCAGGTGTTCTTCAGACACTCTATGGGGAAGTTCTACTGTGTCCTACAGGGTCACTGAGAGTCAGAATTGATTTGATGGCAACAAGTTTCGTCTGGTTTTCTGCCTCAGTTTCCCCATCTATAAGATGGAGCTACTAATAGAGACAATTTTGTAGGCTTTTTTTAGGGCTACATGAGTTAGTGCAGGCAGAGCCTGGCTGAAGCACTCAATACATGGTCATTATTCACTAACCATCAGTCAGTTTGCCCTACTGTGGTGGTTTGTGTGTTGTTGTGATGCTGGAAGCTATACTACCAGTGTTTCAAATACCGACAGAGTCACCCATGGTGGACAGGTTTCAGCGGAGCTTCCAGACTAAGTCAGGCTAAAATAAAAGACCTGGTAATCTACTTCTCAAAATTAAACCCAAACCAAACTCACTACCATCAGGTTGATTTGGACTCACAGAGACCCTATAAATGGGGTAGAACTGCCTCATGAGTTTCTAAGGAGCACCTGGTGGATCTGAACTGCCAGCCTTCTGGTTAGCAGCCCTAGCACTTAACCACTACACTACTAGGGTTTCCTTCTGAACATTACTCAGTGAAAATCCAATGGATCACAACAGGACGCTATTCAACTCATTTACTTGGGGCACATCATCAAGACAGATCAATCACTAGAGGAAGACACCATGTTTGGTGAATCAGAGGGCCAGTAACAACAAGGGAGACCCTTGATGAAACGGATTAATATAGTAATCACAAGCTTGGACTCAAATACCCAGTCATTGTGAGAATGATGCATGATCAGATGTTTGTTTCCATTGTACATGAGGTCTTCCTGAGTCAGAGTGGACACTATGTATTAAGGCACTATGTATATACGTATCTATATATCTACACATCTACCTATCATCTACCTGTCTATCTATCACTTTATACCACTGCCAGTGTTAACTCATATTTGGACATAATATGTAATTAATACTGTTAGTAAGGGCTGTGTTAAAGTTACCTTATTTTTTCTATATTTACAGAAGCAAAATATGGTACTCAGGGCTATTCAGAGCTCCCCAAGTCACTCAAATACCACAGCAGAGTTTGAAGCCTTTATCTGACTCCTGAGCTGTTACTGACTCTTCGCTTACAACGCAGAAGAGTCTGCTACTTTGCTAGGCTCAGTGTCTCAGAACACAGAATGGCCCTGCTCCTAGTCATAGTCTCCAGCCACAACTGTGTAAGGGCACAAGTGCTCCCCAGAAATGGGATGATCAGGCCACTGCAAAGCCTTGTTCTCCTTAAGTACCCAGCACTTCTGGGAATAACAGGACACATGTCATTCATGATATAGCAAGTGGTGACCACCTTCTGAAGACGGATCTTCCTGAGGCTCTCAAACATGGTGACAGCAGAGAGAAATGGACAGCAAGAACATAGACCCCTTTTCTCCTTGAACTGATGATACTGGCATCAGCCTTACTGCACCGGGGTCTCTTTCTACTCTTAACTTCCTCTTCTAAGGACCTGGAGTAAAAGTGGATTTTCAGGTAACTTGGAATAGAAGGTAATGTGGGAATGGAAGAGGGTAAATCACTGTGTTAGAGCAGGTGTCATTTTTTTTAGCAAATAACCCCCAAATCTCAGTGGTTTAATACAACAAAAGTCTGTTTCTTTCTCACATCATAGACCAAACTGAGTCAGCTGGAGTTAAGGGGTGAATGAAGGTTGCTCCACTCCACAAGGCCATTTAGGGACCCAGGCTCTTCCTGTTTAGTTTCTCCTCCACTGCTAGATGCCTTGGTGTCCTGTGGACTTTGGAATTCTGTGCTAGATCTTCTGCAGATAGGTGACCAACAAGGGAAGAAAGAGCCATCACGGCCTCACACTGGAGGTACTTCAGGTGCCAGGTCTGGGAAGGCACAAACATCACTCCCACTACAATACACCTGCCAAAGCCCCCACCACACTGCGAGGAGACTTCAAGATGTAATCAGGCAGTGTGCCCTGGGAAAAAGAAATAGCGCTGTTGAAAACCTGAGAGTCTCTGCCAGAATTTCCATTGGTTTAGTATTTGCTAAGGTAGCAGGGACTAACTTCAGCAGTCTGGATTTCTGACAGCCCTGATTCAAGCTTCCCTCCACTTCTGGAGCATCTGTGATTTTCATGAATACCCAGGCTGTGGGTGCCAATTACACACTAAGACACTGGGGTATAGGTGCAGCCACACTCAGGCATTCTGCAAAATGGGGCTCCCCCAGGAAGCATCGCTGTCTCTCACTTACACACCCTACCTCCATACATGCCTCTGACAGCCTGTGGGCAAAGCTGAACTTTCACAGTGCCATGGTCAGCCCTTTGTCTGACAGCTGAAGAGTCATCAGCCATGGCCGTTTTCCCGCAGTGAGTGGTCAGTAAGTCTGCTGTGTACCCAGCTACTAGTCCTGCTGCTCGGTGAGCATGTGTTGAACTTCAGTTATGTGTCAGTCGCACAAGTAGGCAGCAGTATCTAAAAAAGAAGACAGAAACAATTAGAAGGCAGCTTCCACCCTAACCAAATGCACGGTCTGTTTGTTGTCGCTAGGTGCCATCGAGTTGTTTCCGACTCATAGCGACCCTATGAACAATAGAACAAAACACTGCCCAGTCTTGTGCCACATGCACAATCATTTTTATCCTTAAGCCTATTGCTATAGCCACTGTGTCAATCCATTTCATCGAGTGTCTTCTTTTTTTTTTTGCTCACCCTCTACTCTACCAAACATGAGGTCCTTTTCCAGGGATTTATCTTCCTTGACATGTCCAAAGTATGTAAGACACGATCTTGCCATCTTTACTTCCAAGGAACACTCTGGTTGTACTTCTTCCAGAACAGATCTGTTTGTTCTTTTTGGTGGTCCATGGTACACTCAACATTCTTCTCCAGTGTCACAATTCAAAGGCATCAATTCTTTTTCTATCTTCTTTGTTCATTGTCCAATGGTCTGTTTGAGGTACCAGGAAGTACGCAAATACAATCCAACGTGGTACAGCTTGGCTTAGATACGGAAGGTAGACTGTGCTTTCAGAGCCCATAAGGTATATGTGAGTCAGGATCAGGGACCTGCGAAAGGCTTCCAGCTGAAGTGGTATCTGAGACTTGCAGCATGAGAAGGGGCTAGTCATCAAAACAAAGAGGAACTAACCAGACAGTGACAAGGTTATGACATAAAGCCCAAAGGCTAAGACACTAGGGAGCTGAAGAAGAGAACTGAGAGGGAGGAGAAGGGAGCTAAGCTTGCAGGAGACCAGTAGTGCAGTGCAATCTTCCAAGGGCATTTAGACTTTACCCAGCAGACAAACAGCAGCACTGAGAAGGTGGAGACATGGTCAGATGGGTGTCGCAGAAAAATCACTCCTGCTGATGTTAGGAGGTCAAGGAACAGGTGGGAGACTAAAGGCAAGTATACACTGAGGAAGTCATGCCACTGCCCAGCTGACAAGCAGCAAGGAAAGGGGGTACTTCAGGCACAGGGCACCCTGAATGCCCACTGCCAGGTTCTAGGAATGAGTCAGCCTCTGATCATGTATGCTTCAGATTCTGTGCTTAAGCAGCTCTCACACTGATGGCAATCAGGGCCTGTTCACACCTTGTCTGAAGACATCACCCTTGTAGACACAGGGGTGATCCACTTCCCCTAGGGACATTGCCACACACTAAGTTTGAGTCATCTGTGGTATCTAGGGAGTAAGCTTCAGCATTTGAGGGATGGACACAACCACTGGAAGCCAGCCAGTGGCCGGACACACTTATTTCTCCTCCTGAGACCATACAAGCCATACTGGTGAGCTCTCTTCAGTCCCCCATGAGGTTGGGACTTCCCATGGATATCAGTGGGGAAAGATAAATGGGCAGAGTTCCACCCTTTGTGTACTGATGACAGCTGGATGAGCAGTGCTGCATAACAGCAGTCTGCAGGAGGAAGGCTAGGGGTCTTGGGGGGGCCTAAGTGACCTAGGTCTTAGCACCGCATCCTAGGAAGCGTGGGAAGAGAATGATTCCACAGGCTGATGATGGGCAGGGTGCCGGGTAGGCTTTGGAGATATCCCACAGACAGGGCAGAGGCCAGTGATGGGAAGTGCAGATGTTCCCCAGGGGTCTGCTTCCTGGGGGGCACTTGCAGCCCAAGTAAGTGGTGAGCAGGGCTGTGGGAACTGGAGTTTGGACTTCTTTAGCTCTGAAGGCCTGCTGACCTTTACATGGTGCCATCTTCCTGCTGCTTTTAATTCATCTTTCTATTTTCAATCCCTCAAGGGAGGTGTCCCTAGTGTTCTTTTTTATTTTCAGCTAACTCCAATCAAGTGAATCCATCTGCCCTCTCTGAAGGCTTCCTGTTTCAGTGGCAGTTCAGGTGACATGTGATATTCCTGGGCAAGTGGCTCTTATTTCCATCACTTTACAACTCGAAGGCAGTGGATTTGGTTTGGTTTCTTCCTAAGGGAAGTTGGGGACTCCTACCCACTGCCTCTGGCATAGTGAAAGCCAGTCTATGCAATAACTTCCTATTCATAAGTGAAATGTTTACGATTGAATTAGTGTTTTCCATTTGTATCAAATTCATCATTTTCTAAAAAGACTATAATTACGTTTCTCCCAAGAGTCATCTAATGAAATTATTTTTATTCTATTTTTTATGGTTGTTGTTGTTGCTCCTTTCTACTGCATGACAGTCAGAAAATGTGTCTTCTGCCATTTACACTCTTGAGAACACACTGAGATTTTCTTTGCAGTGTGTAACATCCTTGGTTTGATTTATCTCTTAGTCAACTGAAACAGGCCGTAGAGCAGTCTGTAGGTGGAATAAGAAAGTGGCATACTTTCTAAGGCAATGCATTGCTGAAAGAGACTTTTTATTGCTTCACACATGACAGATTTAGCTGAACATGGAATTCTTGGGTCATGACTTTTTCCTGCTAAGCCTCTGGAGACAGCAGTTCTGCGTTGGAGGAAAACCCGAGGAGAGCAGGTACTTCTTCCTTTGGAGGTACCCTGCTCTGCTAAGAAGCTTAAAAGACTTTTTTTTTTTAGTGCCTCTAAATTATACCACATCCACATCATTTATGCTCTGTGGTATCTGGCAGTTGTGAGGACACAGGGACACCTTGGAAGAGGTGGTACACTATAGGGGGACCAGGGAGACACAGATGTGAACTCTGCAGCTTCCAGTAAGTTTGCTCTGCAGAGGCACTGGAGAGACCCTGTCTTCCACAGCGATGTGCCCCCTTACTCCGATATTAGCAACAAGCACAGACTCAGTCATGTGCTCACGTGCTCGAGTCCCCCTTCCACCAGCAGAGCTTCAATATGAACCAATGTGATTTCTGCAGCACTGTCAAAAAGTACATGTGTGAGCTTGAGAAAATATAAGGTGAAACTTGGAAAGAATTTTCCTAGTCAAACATTTTTTCCTCAGGTTCTTTGACTCAAGGACCTATGCTGCTGTTCTCACCGAGTGCTGCCTCCCCATTGCCTGTATGTAGGAGGTCTTGTGCTCTATCACAGAATTGCCTGATGCCCTGAACACCCTGCTTCTTATGCATTTCTTATACTAGAAGACCACTTGGAGCTTGAACTTGCTACATGTCCCAGGAAGAGGAGTAGGAGAGGAGAACATGGCCCAGGTTTTAAGAGGATGTCCTGCTAAAAGTGGAATCAGCCTCAGTATGGTGGACAATAGAATTCCCCTTACAGGTTTGAGGATTTGAGGACAGGTAGGGTATCTGCTTCATGTCCCCCCAGAGGCTTTTACATGAGGACAACTTGTCACCAGTGGGCACCATTCCCTTCACTGCTAACATGACTAGCACTGCTGGGGTGCTGCAGTGCACACCTGTGAGAATACATGTGGTGGTCTTCCCTCAAGGAAGCCACCCAGGCCCAGACAGGGAGTTTGGAGCAGACCTGAAAATTGCTACATGTCATGTCTAGGTAAGCAAAGGTGAAAACCTCACTTGATATCTCAACATATCCTGCCACACATTTACGACCAGAAAGCACCAATGTGACATACTGGTACAGAAAGGTGTGCTCCTAAAGTTTATTCCAGAAACACTAGACCTAAAAGATATTCATCAGAAAAATGATTTAGCTACCAAATGAGTTCCAGCTGCCAAAGTCCAGCCTAGAAATTTTAAATGCACATTAGTATTCTAAAGGCACTGAGGTCTGCAATAAAGAACACCAAACACTGACCTTTGTTTAGGCCAAGGGTCCCAAAATTCTTTGGCCAGAGAAAACTCTTCATGATTAACACTTATTAACAGTTGATAGACACAAGAAGCACTGGGAAAAGACTGCTATGAGAAAAGCTTTCAGGCTAGGTTTTCCAGTAGAAAATTAACAAAAAAACAGGAAACTAAGTTTAACTTGTCAACTGAATTCACCGGACTCAGTGGGCTGCAAGAAAAGAGGCCTACTTGACAGCAGCTAACAACAGCAACCAAGTCATGGAGACAGCGACAGTGGCTCTTTTGTCCTGAAGGGTTACTCTGCCAGTGCTCTCAAGAGTATATATCCCTGACATGAGCACTGACTCTTCTGACACATAGGACTTGGCCTTAGGCCATGGGGTCCAGCTGTCTGCCATGTAAACCCTTTCCCTGGAGGTTATCTCACTACTCCAGGATGGCCTCTTGGGTGACCTACCTCTGAAGATACCCAAAGTCTGTCTTGTTCTCAAAAGACCCACATCTGATCCACAGAAGCATGCACCTATTCCTCTTCAGCCCACCCCCACTCCCATCTCCTTGTGTAGCCATGAGAAACATCTTCAGACTGTCTCCCACCTGCAAGCTTTCTCAGATGCGAGTTAGGTTTCAGTCTCCATATCCTCCAAATCTGAGACAATACATTTCATGACTCTCTGAAGCTCCTTCTCGCTCAGCTTGGTGACAAGGAAGGACTTCCTTTCTGCTCCCAAGATGGACAGTGCCCTCAGCTCACTGACTGCTCCACGGAGGTCTTACTCCTGAAAACAGACTTTGATATGAAGATACGCACTGCGGAGGTTATTAAGGCAGCAGGGAGGAACCACCCAATAAAGAAATAAGGGGGCCAGACAGGATAGAGGAAGAAGGGGAAATTTGATGCCATTGCAGAAGGCCTCAGTGGATTCCATCAAGCTCTGAAGCCAGGATGGCCTTGCAGAGCCATTCCAGGTTGAGGTAAGGGGCCAGGTCTCTGTGTCACTACATTAGCCATCCCCGGATGCAGGGTGCCCCTGGGAAGGGCATAAACCTAGGCCAGGAGTTCCCAATCAGCAAAGGGAATTTCCAGAGCAGGATGCTGCTGAGTCAGTGGCAGCCAACACTTTTTTTTAACATCAGTATTTCACATTTTGTCTTGATTTGGTTTGTTAAGTCTGCTTCTTACGGGATATACTGGGCATTTGTTAAGCTATCTAGCTAGACAAGTGTAAATCCCTGGGACGAAGGCATGACTTTGTATTCCTTCCTGGCTCTACCCTTTGCTGTCTGGATCCTAGTTTGGACAGCTCAGTCATCTCTCTTGTCTCAGTTACTTTAGCTGTAAAACAGGATGACAAAAATCACTTTGGTTAACTTCTCTTGACTGTGGTGAGAACAAAATGAGCTGTGTGATCTACAGAAATCAAGGGCTTGGGAATCTGTGATCACAAGATTTGGCCTTTCTTAAAGTTTGACGGTGGATAGTGTCTCGGTCATCTAGTGTTGCTATAGCAAAATACCACAAATGGATGGCTTTAAAAAGAGAAAATTCTTTTGTCACAGTCCAATAGTTTGAAAGTCTTTCTTTTGGGTCCAGAAGAAGTTCCTTGTCATCAATCTTCCCCTGGAGTGGGAGCTTCTGACGCACAGCAACCCCAAGTCCAAAGGATGCACTCAGCTCCTGGCACTGCTTCTTTCCTGGTGGTATGAGGTTCCCAACTCTCTGCTTGTTTCATTTTCCTTCATGTCTCCAGAAATTGCCTCAAGGCAGAGTACAATCTGACACACTGAGTCCTGCCCACCAACACAACTGCTGCCCATCCTCTCTCATTAACATCATAGAGGCAGGGTTTATAGCAGCATATATGAACATCATACAATACTTGGAGTTATGGTCTAACCAAATTGCTACACATGTTTGGGGGGGGGGAAGGACAATTCAATCCACAACAGACAGACAGATACATGGATGGATGGACAGACAGCTAGCCTCCACTGAGTAAACTGTTACAGTGACCTTGTATACAACAGAACAAAATGTTGTCTGATCCTGTGTCATCCTCATGATCAATGACATGTCTGAGTCTACTGTTGTGACTATTATGCCAATCCGTCTCACCAAGAGTCTTCCTTCCCCTAACTGGACCTTTACTTCACCAATTATTATGTCTTCTTCCACCAATTATTCCCTTCTGATAACAAGTCAAAAGCAAGAAACTCAGACAAGGCTCTGTTGTAATCCACAAGGTTTTCACCTGCTGATTTTTACAAGTAGATTGGCAGTTCTTTTGACCCTAACTGGAAATTCCAATGAAACTTGTCCACCATGGGTGACTCAGCTAGTATTTCAAATACCGGTGGAAGAGCTTCTACCATCACAGCAATATAAACCACAATAAACTAACAAATAGATGGTGGTGTTTCAAAATATTAACATGATATTGATATAACTGCCGAGCCTTCTTTAGTAAAGTCCAGGGAGGGTTTGATGATCACATGTCCTAAGAAACAGCACTAATAAGTCAACTTTTCTTTCATTCCAGGAGGAGTCAAAGAAGGACCACTCTGAAGGCTATAAGCAGAAGGCTGAGGGTAGCACGTCAGGGCAGACCATTTGGGACAGTGATGCCTTACAGCTCATCGTAGAGGCTGTGTCACAGGGAGATACTGGAGGATGGGCCTTGTTCCAAGTCACCATTCTGTAAAATGTGAGATCATGTGAGTCATCAGATGAAATCACTGTCCCACGCCAGTCTTTCCAAATATTTTTAGTTTTAAAACTTTGTCTTCACTTGGAAATTTTTATCAAGCCCTAGTATGTCAAAGTGTTAAGAAACTTCCTCATGATGTTTAAATGCAGACTAACAGTGGAAAACTTTCTCCAAATTTCTGAAGTCTCCTGAACCAAACTAACTCAATCATACATTCAGAAATTTGTTCCTACCATGTACCAGGCACTGTGCTAGATGTTCAACAATGTGCCACAGGCTGGATGCCCAACATGGCTCCTGCCTTCATGGATTTAGCAGCCTATGAGTGGGCCAGGCCATACATGTGCAACTGCACTGAAGCATTACAAGTGTTAAAATAGGAGACCTTTAAGGCATGTTAGAGGAGATTTTATGTTAGCTTTGGCAAGATGGGGAAGTCATGGTAGACAATCCAGAGAAAAGGAATCTGAAGCTAAATGTAAAGAATAGATTAGCATGATCTAGTTGAGGAAGAAAGCAAAGTGTTCCTGGCAGAAAGCACTGTATGTGCCAACATCCAGAACTGACAGAGAGTGACACTTTTGAAGCACTGAATAAACCCTGGCTCAAATACAGAAGAGGAACAACACAGAGCAGGAGATGGGCCATAGAATTAAGCATAACATGGACCAGGAAAGATTGTGAAATAGAAAGGGGACTGGGCTTTATCATAAGTACAATGAAATACCACTGATGATTTTAAGGAAAACCTAAGAATCACCAGTTCTCCTAAGGTACTGTTAACACTAATGCAATAGCTTCCTTTTCATTAACTGAGTGATTCCAAAAATATTAGCTAATGTGATTATGTAAATCATAAGGCTGTGGTAAAACACCTTTTGGGGAAAAAATAAAGATAAACTTATTTCTGATAGAAATTCCAACTGATATTATTCAGAGGATAGCGTGGCATCCCCAGTGCAGGGGATGGAAAAGAGGGGACAAGATTCTGAAGGATATAGCCAAGAAGGAGGAGGAAGCTGCAGTTACTGTCATGCAAATAAAGACTGTTGCAAGGAATGCTGCGGTTTGGGAATCTTGAGGATAAAAAACAAAGGCTACAAGAAAAGGTAGGGTTACAAAGAAGACTAACTGAGATGTTGAGTTCAGATTCAAACATAGCAGCAATGATGAAGATAGCAGGGACCAGGCAACATTTCCTTCTATTATACATGAAGTCACCATGAGTTGGAGCTTACTTGATGACCACTAACAACAATAATTAAGATAAGCACCTCAAAATCCCCACCAGAGCCAGTTAATAGCTGACAAAGACACTTTCCCAAGGACTAGACCAAAGAGTGAAGGCCTAGAGTGAAGTTAGACAGAGTTTTTGGAAGACATTAAAGTTCAGAAGAGACAGCAAAAATCTTGGACTCAAAGATAAACTACCAACTTTAGTTCACTATTACACTGCTGCCCGCCCCCACAGAAAAAGAAAAAACAGATCCTGTTGCTGCTCAGTCAGTTCTGATTCATAATGACCCCCCATGACACAAAAGAACTGCCCTATACGGTTTCCAACTAGTGGCTGATGGATTTAAACTGCTTACTTTTTGGTTAGCAGCCAAGTTCTTAACCACCATACCACCAGAAACTCTACCTCCTAGCTTTTATGTCCTTAAAGGGTAACCTCCCGCATTGACTTTAGTTAGATGTATATGACACGCCTAGACCAATGTGACACAAAGAGGGTTGATGCAAACAAGGGTTTGTCTTCTTGGAGCCTTCCACATTGTAAGGAAGTCTAGGCTGCCCTGCTGGAGGAAAGGTCCACGTAGAGAAGCCATGGAGGGTGACACTGAGATAGAAAGGGTTGATAAGAGACCAGTCAGTAAAAGCAACCTGGACCTCATGCCCACGTTCTTGTTTCTTAGCACACATCAGTATATTTTTTAGTAACAAGTTCTTTGTTCCTTCCTTGTTCTTCTAAATTGTTCCTTTTCCAAGAAACCAGATGCCCAGTATGTTCGGTTTGAACCAGAGGTGGTCATTACCTGACCTTCCATGGGAGCCAGAAGTGAACTGAGACCCACTCCAGAGATTTAAACCAAGATCCTAAACACAAGACCAACGCTAAAGCAACTCCAACTTATAGAAGATACGCATGCATACCTCATGAATATACACAACCCAATAACCACAGCCCTGCACGTATAAGCTCTTACTTTGCTACCCTAGATGAGTCAGTCTTTTGGAGAGGCTCAGTCCCTCACTGACTCCTTTTACTTGTCACAAGTAAAATACACTTGTCAAAGTTATGACCAACTCTGGCTTCCCCATGTACTCCTACTTGGAGAAAAACAAGGACCCTTTATGTCACTTGGACATCAGTAACAACACTACATGGAGAGTGAAGGTATGGGAAAAAGAACCCTGGTGTCCTGCTGAATTTCCAGCTTAAGGCAACCACTTGAGTGACCTCAGCCAATACAATGTGGAGCAGAAACACTGTCCAGTCAACACAGAATCATGAAACATAAAAAAATTGTTATTATTTTAAGCCATTAAATACTGCAATGGCTTGTCATGTAGCAATATAACTAGAAAGAAATGGAAAGTAAGAGAAGTAGATTGAAACATGGAGGATGTAACCAGAATCTCCAACATCTGTCCAATAAGTGTTCCAGAAAAAGAACACAAAGAGAATGGGTGCTGGGGGAGGAAGTAACTAAGTAATTAAAGAAATAGAAAGAAAAATGTTCAGGACTGAAAAAATTACCGTATTCAGCCTAAAGGGACTCTCCAGCAGTTAAACATGTTCAAAAGAAAAGGTATATGCCAAGGACATGATGGTGACATTTCAGAACACCAAGGATAAATACAAAATCCTCCAAACCCAAAGGACATTCAGAATGGTTGCATAACATAAAGAATGAAATCAGTGTCTCTGCACTGGAAATACAGAAATTGTTGCACTGGCTAATTTATTAATGTGTATACTTTCACCACAATTCTCTAAAATATCCTCCAAGCTTTCACAAATTTTAAAAAAAAAAAAAAGTCATCTAAAGAGGAATGAAAAGCAGGTTGTTGGACTTCTCATCAGAAACATTAGGTAGGAAAAAGGAGGCAAATCTTCAAAATTTAGATCATTTTGAAGCCAAAATCCTGTATCCAGTCTATCTTCGCTATCTAGTGCTGCTATAACAGAAATACCACACATGAATGGCTTTATCAAATAATTTTATTCTCTCACGGCCTAGGAGGCTAGAAGTCCAAATTCAAGACATCAATGCGCCTGCTGTGGAAAGAGATGATGGAAAAGCTCAAATCAGCAGTCAGAACAAGACTAGGTGCTGAACGCAGCAGACAACATCAATTCCTCATAGGCAAGTTCAAACTGAAACTCAAGAAAATTAGAACAAGCCCACAAGAGCCAAAGCACAACCTTTGATATATCCCACCTGAGTTTAGAGAGCATCTCAAGAACAGATTTGATATGTTGAACACTAATGACCAAAAACCAGACAAGTTGTAGAGAAACATCAAACATATCACCCGTGAAGAAAACAAGAGGTCATTAAACAAACAGGAAATAAATAAAAGACCAAATTGGATGTCGAAGGGATGCTGCAAGTCGCTCTTGAATACCGAGTAGCTAAAGCAAAAGGAATGAAGAAGTCAAACAACTGAACAGAAGATTTCAAGAGTAGCTGAAGAAGAAAAAGTATTATGATGACATGTGCTAAAACCTGAAAATGGAAAACAAAAAGGGAAGAACATGTTTTGCATTTCTCAAACTGAAAGAACTGAAGGAAAAATTCAAGCCTCGAGTTGCAATAGTGAAGGATTCTACAGGGAAACTGTTAAACAACTCAGGAAGCATCAAAAGGAGATGGAAGGAATACACAGAATTATTATACCAGAGAGAACTCATCAATGTTCAGCCATTTCAAGAGGTATCATATGATCAAGAACTGATAGTGTTGAAAAAAGAAGTCAAAGATGCACTGAAGGCATTAAACAAGGCTTCAGGAGTTGATGGAATATCAACTGAGATATTTCAACACATAGAGGCAGCACTAGACGTGCTCAGTCATCTATGCCAAGAAATTTGGAGGAAAGCTACCTCACCAGCTGACTGGAAGAAATTCACATTTATGCCTGTTCCCTAGAAAGGTGATCCAGCTGAATGTGGAAGTTAACAAACACTATCATTAATATCACATGCAAGTAAACTTTTGCTCAAGATCATTCAAAAGTAACTGCAACAGTATGTTGACAAGGAACTGCCAGAAATTCAAGCTGGATTTAAAAGAGGATGTGGAACCAGGGATACTGTTGCTGATATCAGATTGATCTTGGCTGAAAGCAGAAAATACCAGAAAGATGTTTACCTGTGTTTCATTGACTATACAAAGGTATTTGACTGTGTGGATCACAACAAATTATGGATAACATTATGGAGAATGGGAAGTCCTGAATACTTAATTATGCTCATGAGAAATCTGTACATTAACCAAGAGGCAGTTGTGAAAACAGAACAAAAGGACACTGCATGGATTAAAGTCAGGAAAGATGTGCATCAGGGTTGTATCCCTTCAACATAACTTTTCAATCTGTATGCTGAGCAAATATTCCAAAAAGCTGAACTACATGAAGAAGAATGAGGGCTCAGGATTGGAGGAAGACTCATTAACAATCTGAGTTATGTAGACGACACAGCACCGCTTGCACAAAGTGAAGAAGATTTGAAACACTTATTGATGAAGATCAAAGACCACATCCTCCAGTGTGGATTGCACCTTAGTATCAAGAAAACAAAACTATTCGCAACTGGACTAGTAAACAACATTATCATAGGTGGAGAGAGGATTGAGGTTATCAAGAATTTCATTTTACTTGGTTCCACAGTCAACACCCATGGAAGCAGCAGTCAAGAAACCAAAAGACACATCACATTGGGAAAATCTGCTGCAAAGGATCTCTTTAAAGTATTGACAGGTAAAGATGTCATTCTGAAGACTAAGCTGCTCCAGACTCAAGCCATGGTATTTTCATTTGCATCATATGCATGTGAAAACTAGACAGTGAATAAGGAAGACAAAAGAAGAACTGATGCCTTTGAACTGCAGTGCTTGAAAAGAATGTGGAATGCAACATGGACTGCCAAAAGAACAAACAGATATGTTCTGGAACAAGTACACCAGAGTGTTCCTTGGAAGCCAAGACAAAGAGACTGCATTTCACATACTCTGAACATGTTGTCTGGAGGGATCAATCCCTGGAGAAGGACATCATGCTTTGGTAGAGTGGAGCTTTAGCAAAAAGGAAGAAGACCCTCAACAAGGTGCATTGACACAGTGACTGCAATGATGCGCTTAAGCACGAAAACAACTGTGGAAATGGCACAGGACCAGGCAGTATTTCATTTTGTGTGCATAGGGTCACCAAGAGTTAGGACCAACTTGACAGCACCTTATAACAACAGCTCCAGAGAAAGATTTTTTCCCTCTGTTGGCTCCGAGGGAATATGCTTGCCATCAGTCTCCCCTCAGTCTAGGAGCTTCTGTGAGAAGTAACCCTGGGTCCAAAGGATGCGCTCTGCTCCTGGTGCCACTTTCTTGGTTGTATGAGGTCCCCTGTCTCTCTGCCCACTTCTTTCTTTCATGTCTCAAAAGAGATTGACTTAAAGATGTAATTTAATCTTGTAGATCGAGTCCTGACTTACTAACATAACTGTCGAGCCCACCTTACTAACATAACAAGTGTAGGATTTACAACATATAGGAAATCATGTTAGATGACAAAATGGTGGACAAACACGTAATATTGGAAATCATGGCCGAGCCAAGGTTACAGATAGTTTGGTGGGACACAGTTCAGTTCATGACACACCAAATTAGTATTTAACAGGGAAGCAAATATCTATTCAGAGCTGCAAAGAATCATAAATTTATTTCCTCACAGCATAGCTCTGAAAGAATTGAGTATATACTACCAAAACACACACACACACACACACACACAGGAAAATGATGTGAGATGAAAGAAATAAAAATAAAAAGACATCAGTAAAACTAAAAAATACCAGAAAATCTCAAAATGAAAAGTGAGACTGTGAGTAGAAAGGGGATATAAACTCATGATAAATGCACGGCAGAGATAGAGAGATTCTGAAGAGTTTCTAAAGGGATAGCACAAAATATACTTGATCACTTCAACAACTTACAAGAAAGGAAGGAATGACAAGAACACAAAAGAAGCTGGCATGAATGAGTTTGAGCTTAGGAAGTCACCTTAAACATGACTGACCGGCTTTAATTCCTCCATTAACCCATTCTCTAAATCACCGCTGTCAAGTAGATTCCAACTCATAGCAACCCTGTAAGGCAGAGCAGAAGTGCCCCACGAGCTTTCAAGGCACAGATTGCTACTTCTTTCTCCCATGGAGCCCTGGTGATCTCAAACCCCAGCCTCTCAGTTAGCAACTAAAAGCTTAACCACTGCACCAAGAGGGCTCCTTAACTCATTAGTTGGGTTAGAAAAAAAAAATCTATGTATATATGTTGCTAATGAGCCACACCTAAAATAAAAAGAGTTAGGTTGTTAATAAAGACAAAGAGACAGAAAAAATGTTTATCAGGCAAAAGCTAACGAGACCATCACCTCAGAATGCAGTAGGAAACGGAATTAGTACGTCAACCTGTGCCAGTTATCAAAGCGCTTGGATATATTGACAAAAAGATCAACAGGCATATTGCCAAAATTGAGAAAACACATTCTTATTTCATTCAGTATGAAATATTGTAAGAGAACTGAACTATGCCCAAACCCTCCTTATGCCTTCTCCTCACAGAAAAGGGGAAACACCATAACGGCCATGAGAAGGGCTGCCAGGAGATCCTCCTTCAAAGTCAATGGAATTCTAGCTTGCAAGTCTTGCAGGAAGCACAAACTTGTCTGTGACCTACATCACTGGTCAATGGCACTTCTTCACAGTCCACCCCGGGTCACCAGATCAGTGTTTGTGGTTCAGTCCTTACAACACAGGTCTGCAAACAGTGATCTCCAGGCCACCTCTGGCCTGAAAATACTCACAGTGTTTTTTAAAATTTGGAATTAGCAGTTGACATTTTAAAATTGGAAAATTTCGTTTAAAAAATACGGATGTCTGGCTTTTCTCAGAAAATCAGAACAGCTGGCCACACTGCGCCAGCACTGCCACTAAGCAACAATCAGTCAGAACAGAGAGAGTAGCTCTGCCATAGAAATGGGGCATAAGTTTCCACCTATCATTGCTCTGGTGCTCTGTGTGGTCTATGGAGCACTTCTATTCTGATACATATGGGGTCACTGTAAGTTAAAATCAACTCAAAGGCATCAAAGGCAACTGGTGGTGGTCCTGGCTTTTTGGTGTCTGTAGTCTCCAGTCTACGAGCCAGAATTCACACCCAGCCGTTTTTAGGAACCCCAGCTCCAAGTCTCCCATAGAGATAGCACAGCTTTTCCAAGTAGGAAAGGTCAAAGATGTCTTCTAGACCCAATTAGCTCATTTTTCAGGAGGAGACAGAGGCCCAGAGAGACTGCCTAGGCTCAGCAATATGAATGCACACTCCCTCCTGCTTTGACTCAGTCACTGCCTGTACTTGAAGGTGAGGCTCCATGGGAAGCAGTTGACCTGCCCCAGGCATTATCACAAAGCAACTCATCAGGATACATGTGATGCCTCCGCTTATTTCCTTTTTTTTTCCCTCCAGATAAAAGATGCATGTACATCTCAGCTTTCATTAGTAATCAGCAGGATTTCCCTGATTCTAGAAAACCCAGCTATCTCAAGGCAGTGACTGTGCTTTATCTCCTTTCAGCTGCCAAGAAGCACAGCCACTTGTCCCATCCTCTGAAGAAGGGATGGTGGAGGGGTGACAGGTTTTTCAATGATGATGATGGAGGGACACGTGGGAGACTCCCATCTACCCTGTATCAGATGTTTGGGGGTTTAGGTCCCTTCCACTTTCAAAATCCTCTCCAAAGCAATTCCAATGGATCTTCATTTTAGAAATGCACTCAGATTGCTAGTATGAGGCAAAACCAGGATTAGATGCAAGAAAGGCAGTGCTATTCGGTGGCTTGAGCATGGACTCTAGAAAAAGACTCCCTGAGCTCAGAGTTCATCTCCCCTTGGTAGCCTACATGAACCTGGATGAGTAGCTTTAACTTCCTGAGCTTTAACTTGACAGATATAAAGGCAGCTTCAGTATCATAATGCTGAAAGCTAATTATATGTTGTAAGATTTAAATTAGTTCATACATGAAAAAGCTTAGAACAGCCTGTGACCCTTAGTAAGAAATATATAACTAGCTGCCATTAAGTTGACACCAACTCATGGCAAGCTCACGTGTCAGAGCAGAGCAGGGTAGAACCTCATGTGCTACACAGGGTTTTCAGAGGCTGACCTAGGCCTTTATTTTAAGGTGCCTATGTTTGTGCTTGAACCATCAACCAACTTTTAGACTGTACCAGCCTACTGTCAGTATATTTTAAAAAAACCACACTGCCATTGATTCCGTTCCAACTCACAGCAACCCCAGAGGTCAAAGCAGAACTTCCCCATAGAGTTTCCAAGCAGCATCTGGCAGATCTGAACTGCCAACCTTTTGGTTAGCAGATGGAGCACTTAACCCATTATGGCACCACAGTTTCTGTAGGCATATATATATGTCTGTATACATATGTGTGTGTGTGTATGGGTATATATATATATATATGTCTGTATGTCTGTATATGTATATGCATATACATATATATGTCTGTCTATATATGTATGTATGTATGTATACATTGTATACATATATATAGATATATAAACTTGTAGCCGACTAGTCAATTCCAAATCATAGCTTTTATTATTGATGTTATTATTATTTTGTGATTACATATTCTGATTCCTCACAGGGACTCCAAGGAGAAAAAAACACATGCATATCTATATTAGTCCTTATACTGCTGTTGTTTTGTTATTAGATATTGATACCATTTCCTACGAATTTTTACCACTCCAATGAATTTGCACCACACAGAGCTAACTATAAGAAAAACAAAACTGTCTTATTCTCTTATATCCAAAATCTTATCTCCACACCTCAAAATCTATCTGCCACACAAGCATAAATAAGTTTATCAAAGGAAACCATAGGGTATTTATTCTCAGTGTCGTAATGATGACCTCAGTGGCATTCTTTGCAACCCTCACCTCTACATACTGACAAGATGGAACAGGAAGCCCACCAGTGAGTCTCTGCTGAGGACTTGGTTCAGAAAGGTAACAACCTTGTCACCACTCCTCTTCCCATTCCTATCTCACAAACCCAGTAGTCTAAAAGCACATGTCTCTTCTTATCACAGCCCAAGATGGCAAGTTGGGTGTTCCCCCTTCCCTCTCAGGTGCATTCTGAAGAGTGAGGTTTAAGAGCAACCTTTCCTGAATTGCCTTAAATTTTTCATCCCAAATGAAATTATGACATTCGCAGATAAACAAACTCAGAGACTGTAAAAGCCAAACCAAAGCTACAAGAAATATTGAAAGTATCTCTTGACTTGGAAGAACAAAAACACTAACTTTATATTTTAGAAGGACACATCATCCAGAATCCTACACAGTTAGGAAAGGCTCCAAATACAGTCAAAGCTATAATAGTGAAAGAAATGATCTAGTGATCATAACATGAAAACTATGATGTCATCATATTAAAAAGAGTGGTATACTACAGTCGTTATAGTCCTTTCAGATGGAGAGGAAGTTGACAAGACTGGTAGTAATCAAAATTGGGTTTATATACAGTTTATTAAGCGGGATCATAGCTGCAGCTGTAAAGCACAATAAAAATGAAACATACCATATCAAGAAATGTAATACAACAGAAGGACAAATACTATATAAGAGCCCTATGATAAGAACTTAAAAGCAGACTCACGCATAACAGAAAGACTCTTTGGTGGCTGCAAGGGTGGGGAGGTCAGGAGGGCAAGGGGGGTAGGGTTTAGATACCTGTTATAAATTTGGTTCAGTGAAATCAGTGATAGCACACATTAGAAAGATCAATATTAACTGGACTTCAGCACAACTTACGTACTCCTCCCATCTTAACCCAATATTGCAAGGACAGAGTAGCTGGGGCAGGAGGCCAAGGATCAGGCTCTCAGGAGAAATCAAGGCCAAATGGCACAACTAGCATTTTGCTAATAAGGACTCTCCGTACCCCATATTGGTGAGTGGTGCCTGGGGTCGTAAAAGCTGCCAAGCTGCCATCTGAGGGCTCAGCAAATGGTCCTAACTTAGCAGGAATGGATGATCACCAAGGTCCATAACAACATAGGGGAAAGAGAACCCAGAAGACAGAGAAACCCACGTGAGTGGGTGTCTACATCTACTTGTGACTGGAAGAACTAGACGGTGCCCGGCCACCACCAGTGATAGCCATGATGGAGGTCAGAAAGTTGAGTCTCACTGGCAACACAAGAATAAATAGGGGCGCACCCTGAGATCTCCACTAAAAGACCACAATTGATGGTCCAGGGGCTTCGGGGTTCCCCTGGAAGCATGGCCACTGGCCCTGATGCTGCCCCTGTCCAGAAATCATAATGAAGGTCAACTTTTCGGACAGCAATGGATTGGACTTGGCAATGCAGAGTGATCATATTTTGTGAGCATTTTATGGTTCTTGGCATCTACAGAATGTCCTGCTGACCTCATACTAGAGGAAGGTGGGTGGGTGGAGAGAAGATGATAGGAGACTGTTGGGAGGCTAGGACATGTACGGAACAGAGAGGAAGAGTGTGCTTTCACTGTGCAGGCAGAGCAGTGGAAGCTGCATATAGGTGCGCATGCAAATTTATATGGGAAGGTACATTTTCATTCAATCATAATAATAAAAAAATAAAGAAATGTAATACAGGAGTCTCAACAACCACAAAACCAACCCTGAAAAAGGTGAAACATCAACTTACAAAGAAGAATGTCCCAGAACAGATTAATAAGTTTTTCAGCCCTTTCCCTCAAAAACAAGGTAAGTAAGACAGCCATCAAGCCCCAGGCCATCCCACTGTCCTGTGCCTGACTGGGTGAATTGGCACCCAGGTGAATAACTGTTGCTCACACAAAAGAACAATGCTACTCCTCCTGAAAGACGGAATTAGAGGGTCTACTGACAAAGCCTGCTTCTCATCCAGAAACCTAAACCAAAGGCTGCCCCACGGGCGCTTACAGATGTAAACAGCTTCCACCCTCCCAGCACATCTGAAGGGAAAGCAAAAACAGAGCATAGCTCCTCTGGTCTAGCCTACCCCTGAGGCAGTCCTACAAAAGTCTAGCTGGGTGGCTAACTGCCTCTCTGCTCTCAGCCCATCTGAACCTAAATCAACAAGCCTGCGGGAGCTTGGAGTTGCCCACTGTGGAGACTCCCAGAGCCACCATGTGGCAGCCAGAAGACATCTGCCTCCCTAACGTCTCAACTGTCAAGCGGGCACAAATGTAATTCCATCTCCAATCCAGCTCACAGATTGACTTGCAAATGCGCCTTGTCCCTGCATTACATGCTCTCCCAGGAATTCATAGCTATTTCTTGTGCTCTTGCTGTTTGCTCTGATACTGGCCCTGTTCCTCTGGATTCCCAGTTGGACTCACACAATTCTGCTGCATTGTTTATGCCTCAAGAATGAGCAAAGCAGGCCTGTGGCTTCTTGCATTAATTGTGTCCCAGAACCTGACAGTCATGTCACAGCTCTCCATGCAAATAGGATGCCTCTAAGCAACATAATGCCCAACCACTGATCCCCCAAGTGAGTGCCTGTGTGCTGGGGATGGGAATGGGGAAGCGGTTCTCTTGCAGACCAGATCTGCAGAGGTAAATTTATTTGTAATAGTGTTATGGATTGAACTACATTCCTTCCCCTCCATCCCCCAAAATGTTGAAGTCCTAACCTTGGTAGTTGTGAATGTTACCCTGTTTAGGAATAGAGTTTTGGGACATGTTAGTGAGATTATACCAAAGTAGGGTGAGTCCTAAACCTAATCCCTTCTGAGGACTCTTTTACAACAGGGCAAAGAAAGAGACACAGCGGGGAAGTCAGATATTCTATGAAGATATATCTACAAGCAGCCAAAGAATATCAAGAAATGTCTGGGACTACAGAAGTTGAAAGAGAAAATCTTCCCCTAGAGTCTAGATACACAGAGAAAGAGAGAAAAACTAGCCTAGCCAATGCCCTAAACTCAGATTCCTAGCCTCCAAATCTAAGAGACACTAAATCCCTAGTCTTTAAAGCCATCCACTTGTATTATTACAACAGCAGACATTTGAGTAGTTTGAGCAAATGGTAGGACCACCTTCAGATGATTTGTTTTTCAGCCCCAAGTCCATTCAAGCTGTTCTGCCAAGAATCTCCTTCCAATATCTTTATTATTTCCAGATGGCTGCATCATATCACCACAGTTGGGATGCTCATTCTTGGCACTGACTGAGTAGAGAAAAAGATGCTTGACATGGATTGAATTGCCTCCCCCCAAAATACGTGTCCACTTGGTTAGTCCATGATTCCTAGTATTGGTGGTTGTCTTCAATTATGTGGTCGTAATTTTATGTTAAAGAGGGTAAGAGTGAGATCATAACACCCTTACTAGGATCACATTCCTGATGCAGTGTAAAAGGAGTTCCCCTCGAATGTGGCCTGCATTCACTTTTACCTTACAAGAGATGAAAGGAAAGCAAGTAGAGAGTGGGAGAACCTCACACCATCAAGAAAGCCATGCCAGGGGCTGAGGGTGCCTTTTAGACCCGGGGTTCCTGCCCAGAGAAACTACTAGTCCAGTGGAAGAGTGATGACCATGAACTTCCTCCAGAGCTGGCAGAGAAAGCTTTCCCCTGGAGCTGATGCCCTGAATTTGGACTTCTAGCCTACAAGATTATAATAAAGTAAATGTCTCTTTGTTAAAGCCAACTACTTGCGATATTTCTGCCACAGTAACACTAGATAACTAAAAAAATACTTATAGCTATTTCCCTAGGGATTGCAAAAACAACATAGGGGCAATATCTGACCTCCTCCAATACCACAAGGGGAGAAGAACCAAGATCAACAGCCCAAAGATGATTTTCATGAGGCAGAAGTCAAATAAGCTTACTTTCTCTGACATCTTGACTAACACCAACTGTCCCTCCCACAGCATTCTCTACCAGTTTCAATAATTCATTGCAGTGGCCACACAGAATTCCCAGATTAAACAATAACTGTTTTATAGGGATGTAACAGAAGCCCTCGTGGTATAGAGGTTAAGTGCTACAGCTACTAATCCACACATCAACAGTTCAAATCTGCCAGGCACTTCTTGGAAACTCTTCGGGACAGTTCTACTCTGTCCTATACAGTCACTGTAAGTTAGAATTGACTCAGTGGCAAAGGGTTTGATTTTTTGGTTTTAGATATAGGAGTGCCTGGTAGATTCGAACTGCTAATCTTACGGTTAGCTGCTGTAGCTCTTAACCACTATGCAACCAGGGTTTCCATCTGTGTATAGGAAAATAGAAATTACAATTCGACTCAGGAATATTCAATATATACTCACAGTCACACTTCTCCTGGCTCTCAGTCTCTGCCCAAAGACACTCACGCAACTTTCTCTCTCCATGGTCTGGGAAGCCCACTGCACCATCTTCTGCAGCCAAGTCTCTGCTGACAGGTCATTCCTTTCTCCGTGATAGTGGTCTCTTCTTTCTGCTCCACAAATGGTTCTCTTTTAAAGCAAAACTGACTAATCCATTCAATGAGCACAATTATCTTATCTGCAAGGACCCACTCAATTACTAAGGTGGGAGTCACATGACCATGGCTAGAAAGGCCACATACAAAAGTAACTAACCACATCACAGAACCATTTTCTGATAATTTGTAAAATAATCAAAAGAAAACATGAACACAGAGAAATAAAAACATCATAATCAGCAAGTTTTCTTAAGAAACAAGAATGCCCAGAGAAAGCAGAAAGAATTATAAGGTAAACCCAACAGCTGGAATGGACTTTCAATCAAAAATCAAGACTAGAAAAATTTTAAAAAACTGTCATGTATATTCCTAGATTATTCAGTAACTGAAAGTTGAAACTGATTCGATGGCAACAGGTTTTGATTAAATGAGGTACTATAATCATAAAACACAAAGACGAAAATATTTCCCTAGTGAAAGGTCTTTGAACAATAAGAGAATTAAAACTGCAGAAAATCACATTATTAGAACAGAACATCACAGAAAATGATGAAGAAATTACAAAAGGAAATGAGAAAAAAACCTGGAGAATAACTCTTGAATTACAGAATAATTTGATTATTATATAGGTCAGTTGGAATGGAATCACTATTGAAAGACATAATTAAATAAAATATTGTAGAACTTAAAAAAGAATAGGCATTGAAAATTAAAATGGTTCACTGTACTCAGGATAAATTTTTATGCAAAAATTAACACCAAATGGTACTGTATATCATTATTAAATTCTACCATATTAAAAGGAAATGCATGATCCAAGATTCTTATACCAATTTAAACTTCTATTCATATGTGAGAGTGATGAAAATATTCTTGACATTCTTGAACTAATAGAAATTTTAGCAAAGTATCAGCATATAAGATAAACATAAATAAATCAGATTCCTTTACATCAAAAAAGACACTATTAAAGATGAAATCACCAAATCAATAACATTTACAGTAGACCCCAAGGAGACAAAATCCTTAGAAATAAATCTCACCAGAGATGTAAAAGACCTATACAATGAAACTTACAAGGCTCTACTACAAGGAACCAAAAGAGACATACATGAGTGGAGAAAGCTACCTTACTCATGGATAGGAAGACTTAACATTGTGAAAATGCTTAGTCTACCCAAAGTGCTCTGTGGATACAATGCAATCCAAATACAAATTTCAGTGGCATCTTATCAAGAGAGGGAGAAACAAATCACCAACTTCAGATGGAAAGGGTAGAAGTGCTGGATACGTTTAGATTTACTAAAAAAGAAGAACAAAGTGGGAGGCCCACATTGCCTGACTTTAGAACCTATTACACGGCCACAGTAGTCACAACAGCCTGGTACTGGTACAAAAACAGATACACAGACCAGGAGAAACAAATTAAGAATCCTGATATAACATCATCTACCTATGAGCAGCTGATACTTGACAAAAGCCAAAGTCCATGAACTGGGGGGAAAAAACCTTCTCTTCTGCAAATGGTGTTGTCAAAACTGGATACCCATCTACAAAAAAAATGAAACAAGACCCATATTTCACTCTATGCACAAAAAACTTATTCAAAATGGATCAAAGACCTAAATATAAAATCTACAACAATAAAGTTCATAGAAGAAAAAATAAGGACCATGCTGGGAGCCCTAAAATAACAGCATAAAACGAATACAAAAATGTTATTAACAATGTACAAACACCAGGAGGGAAAATAAACAGTAACTACTAAAAATCAAACACATTCATCCAAAGACTTCACCAGAAAAATAAAAAGACTATCTACTGACTAGGAAAACATTTTTGGCAACCGTGAATCTGATCAGCACCTGATCTCCATTATCTATAATGTACTGCAAAACCTCAGCAACAAAACAACAAATGACCCAATTAAAAATTAGACAGAGATATGAACAGGTATTTCACCAAAGAAGACATACAGGCAACTAACAGATACTGTACGAAATATTCACAATCATTAGCTGTTAGAGAAATCAAAATCAAAACTACAATTGCATACTATTTCATCCCAGCAAGGCTGGCATTCATCCAAACAACACAAAACAATAAATGTTGGAGAGGTTGTGAAGGCTAAAACTCTTTTTTTCTACACAGCTGATGGGAATGTCAAATGGTACAAACCACAATGGAAACTGATTTGGCACTTTATCATTTAACTATTTTCACTTATTAATTACAGTAAAATAAAATTTCTAACATCTATCAATTATCTCATCTATGATAAACTCTCCCTCCCCACCCATACTTGTAGCCAACACATTTTCTTCTGTAGATAATTCTTTTAAAGTTCTTATAACAGAGGTCTCATATAATATTTGTCCTTTTGACACTGATTGATTTCACTCAGCATCGTTTCGATTACCAACTGCATGTTTTCCACCTACTAATTATGCTTTGCTTCCAACTTTCGCATCCAATCACCAGCAATTATCAAAGCATCTTGATTGCATGTTCAATCAATTTCAGACTGCAGAAGCTGGTAAAAATCTTCCATTTCTTCATCTTTGGCCTTAGTAGTTGGTGTGCAAATTTGAATAAGCAGTCATATTAACTGGTCTTCCTTGTAGGTGTATGGATAATGTTCTATCATTGACAGAATTGTACTTCAGTATGGATCCTGAAATATTTTTTTTGACAATGAACATAATGCCATTCCTCTTCACGATGCCATTCCTGGCATAGTATGCTCTGTGATTGTCTAGCCATATCAGTTTATTTTGATTCACTAATGCCTAGGACATTGATGTTTATGCATGCCACTTCATTTCTGGTGATTTCAATTTTCCCAGACTCATACTGCATACATTCCATATTCCAGTTTTTAATGGATGTTTGCAGTTGTTTCTTCCCATTTTCAGTCGTGTCACATCAGTTAAAAAAAACAAATTCTGAAAGCTTGACTCCATCCATGTCATTAAGGTCAGGTGGACTCTATTTTGAGGAGGCAGCTCTTCCCCAGTCATCTTTTGAGTACTTGCCAACCTGAGGGGCTCATCTTCTAGCACCATATGGAACAACATATTGCTGCTATTCATACAGTTTTCACGGGCTAATTCTTTTCAGAAATAGACTACCAGGTCCTTCTTCCTAGTTTGCCTTAGTCTGGAAGCTCAGTTGAGATCTGTTCTCCATGAGTGTCCCTGATGATATCTAAATGCCAGTGGCATAGCTTCCAGCAGCACGGCAACACGCAAGGCTTCACAGTACAACAAACTGACAGACACAGGAATAAACTGGTTGTGAAGTGGTTAAGAACTCGGCTGCTAACTAAAAGGTCAGCAGCTCAAACTCATCAGCTGTTCCTTAGAAACCAAAGGGGGCAGTTCTACTCTGTCCTATAGGGTCTCTGTAAGTAGGAATTGCCTTGGTGGCAACGGCTTTGGTTTTTGATTCTGTTTTCTAACTGAAGACTCAGATTTAACAGTGATCTCAAGATCTCACAGGCAGTCAGCCAAAGATCTCACCAAACATTTGCAAACTGGCCATCTGCTATTTTTCTGCACTTGCCTCCCTACTCCACTGTCCAACACCAACTCACCAAACCACACGGGACAATACATCGCTTCTACACGTTAAATCACAGGCAGATGTGTTTTAAATCAATCCACCAAGTGACCAGTTAGCATCCTCTCTGTCATTACCAGGCCCTAGATGCCTGAAAAATGTGAGAAACAGTGGTGTCCTCTCAAAGCATATTGATATTCATCCCACTTTCTCTCCCCCCTCTCTGTTCCAGCACCACATAAATTAACAACTCTGTTGTCAAATGCAGCAAGTAATTGCATTTAGCATAGAGTCCTACAGGAAAACAAGAGCCATCCACTCTGCCATAGGCTCTGACAGGCCGGGATGCACAGGAATAAAGGCTGAAGGGTAGCAGGCCCTCTCCCTCTTCCTGCCTCCCCTACCCAGGCAAGCTCAGGTGATGCCCCGGCCTGTCAGGAGCCACTAACAGGAAAGGAGAAGACCAGAGTGTGAAACAGTGAGCAATTCCAGTGAAGAAAAATCTGGGCTTATGCTTATCAAAACATGCAAACTCAGACAAGAAAAAATAATTTCACCTATTTTTTTTCACGCCCAAGGAACAAGTCCTCTCCAGGCTTACTTCAGTAAACCAGTAGAAAGAAATATTATTTAAGCAATTACCACAAACCAGATCATACAACAATAATCTCATTTCATTCCTGCTGTCCCTGGGGTAGGCAAATGCTTGGATCAGGGTTGTTACTTGACTTATCCAAGGTAACACATCTGCTAAGTTCAGAGCCATGCTTTGTTGTTGTTTGTTTTTTGTGTTGTTTTGTTTTTTCCTGGACTCCCCTACAGAGCCACAGTCTTTATCTGGGCACTCCCTCAGAACTGGGCTTCCAGTTGAAGCCTTGGAAAATCTGCAGATTCATACGGATCTTCTGAGTAAACAGAAAGAAAACATCCTCACCATCACTGTGTTATGTAGAATTAAGTCCATCTGCAAATAATAGAAAACTCAATACCGTGTCCCCTAAAATAAGTCCCGGGCTGGTGAGATAGCTCCAGTGTGGATAAAGAGCTCTCATTTGTCTTTTTTCTCTGAGGCCCTTAAAGCATGTCTCCTATTCTCAAAGCTACTTTGTGGTGTAAACGGCTACCTCCATTCCAAATGCCAAGAGCAGGAAGAAAGCAGGAAAAGACAAAAAGCCTGCCCCTCCTTTAAAGAGCCTTACTGAACTTGTCACTCAACCACAGTTAATTCTTGTTATTCATGATAATGTTCTATAAAGTCAACGTGAACAACAAATTAGTGAATACTAAACAATTGCTCTGAAGAGAAATCGATGCTTAGGTTCCTGTGAGCCTCTGGTCACAATATTTCTGTCAAGTGTCCAATACATAACTTTGTTTTATGTGTGCCACTATTTAAAGACATCTCGTTTAATGCATACTGTTGGTTCACTAACACCGAGCTTGTGGTAAACACCACCACAACGCATGCCCAGATGAAGGTGTCTAGCACAAATCTTTTGTCAAAAGTCATATGATAGCCTTCTTGCACTTAGGAACACTAGACAACACTTGAGTATTATATTCAGAGGCCATTTAAAGACCAAAATCATGAATGCTAAGCCATCAAAAAGATGGCACTAATCAGACCACAAAAAGGACACTTGTTTACAGTAAGAGAGCTGGAGGGAAGGCAGAATCTTGTTCAGCCTCAGCTGAGAATGTGCAATTTGAGCAACTAATTTTTCTCTACTCTGTGCAGGACCACAAATGACAGCAAAAGTGAAGCAAATTTTGATTTTGAGGTTACAAACAGATTTTAACAAATAGGCAAATTCACAAATGTGAAATCAATGAGTATTGAGGATAGACCACTTTAGTTTACATTATGATCACAAGTAGTCCTCTGTTCACATCAGAGACCCTAGGAAATGTAGACTGAACTGAACACACTGTTACCCTACCCAAAAACAGGGCTTCATTCCTGAGTAATAACGAGGATAGACCACAAGTCCCACAAAGTCATCTCTGACACAATCACCACCTCCTACCGGTTCCAGTACTGCCACTGCTCACTCTTTACTGAAGGCTTTCCACACCACATGAAATCCTGGTGCTGCAGTAGTTTAATGTTACTGCTGCTAACCAAAAGGTCAGCAGTTCAAATTCACCAGCAGTTCCTAGGAAACTCTATGCAGCATTTCTGCCTTATCCTATAGGATCACTAGGAGTCAGAATCAACTCCACGGCAGTGGGTTTATTTTCTGCACCACACACCTTAGCTAAATTCATCTCACAACAACCTCATGAATAGGTAATATTTTCCCCATTTTTTCACTGGAAAAACAGAGGCTAGGTAACTTATACAATGCCACAGAATTGAAGTATGAATCTGACTCTAACCACTGTACCTACTGTCTTCTTCCCATGGCAATTCCATGTATTGAACAGTGGGAGAGGAATTATGAAACCAAGGAAGAACCCCTCAAATTCAGCCATGGAGTAAGCTGCATCGTCTATCTGTGCACAAACCAACTATAGTACACTCAAAAATCTCATCCTGCAAGGGGAAGCATTATCCCATTTACTTAAGAGGATACCAGAAAGGTTAAGCCAATGATCTGTCTCTCTTTTTCTCTCTCTTTCGCACACACACAAACACACATTCACTAGGCACACACGCATGCTGATACACATACACACACAGTACAAACATCTAGACCCTCCCACCCTCAATCAAGTGACAAGTATCACTTTAGCAAACAAACATCTGTTTTACCCTCCTCCCTTGCCCTCTCCTTACAAGCTAAAGAGTTATTTCATTCCTTTGTTCATTCCTTTTGTGTCCTGAAACCTCCATCATAGTTACTCTGCTTAGGTGCTCTTTTTCACGACTATTTTGAGATGCTGACTTAGTTATAACCCCACTCCTTGGCTTGCAACATCCTCAGGTCTAACTGGATCCCAAGTTCCCCAGTGGGATAAGGAGGTCAGCAGCCAAGAAAAATGCAGCTTTTCAGATGCCACAGAGAAGTAAACATTATGTTAGATCTGTAACCAAAAAGTCACATCAGGGAACACCTAATCCAGTGGCAATGCTCCTGCATTAGATGGCTCAGCGAGGCAGAGCTGTCTAAGACTGTTCCTTTTAATGCTGTATATTAGGATTATGTTAACATCAACAGTAAACACCCTTCTTCTCCTGCCCCACACCTTTGCAATTGTGTGAATGTCCAAAATCATCTCTACCCAGCCTCAACCTGCATGTTTCACTCAGCAAAAACATGAGTCTGCAGAGAGCATCCAGAGAAAGAAGTTCAAAGGGCACATGTGGTTATAAGAGGAAGCTCTTAAGATCTCGCACCCTATCCCAATCTACTAATCCAAATGTTTACCCAACAAAACCAGGCATGAAAAAAGAGGGTAGCATTCTGCCTCTTAAAAAAAAAAAATCTCTGTATCATTGCGTTGACAAGGATTTCTCCATGGTGCAGAAGGTAGGAAAGCAAGGACAAGAAGCTGAGAAAGGGAATGTGGCACCAAATGTGTGGGAAACCCCAAAAGGTTTAGTATGGCTAGAGCTGAGAGCAGAGAAGGAAACTGGGAAGAGTGAATGGGAGACATGAACCTGATCGCATCCTTCTAATTTCATGTGGGCTGACTTTATCTTGGAGTTCAGTGCCACAGCTCAGTGTCACATTGCTGCACTGTGTCCCTTGTCTCCATTTCAGCTTCTGAAGATTTTATGGATGATCTTAAAGAAAGTAATTAATTAACCTGTCCTTTCTCTGTGCATCATTGTAAAATGAAGAACAGAATTAGTAATATCTGGTTTTAGTCTTTAATTTAATGTTGTAATTAGAGATTTGGGGCTACATGTATACACACACACACTCATGCATAGAGAGGGAGACAGAAAGAAAGAGCACTGATTCTTCTGTTACATCTGCCTTGTGTTAGTTTTTAACTTTCGAGTCCATCATTATATGTACTCATACGAATTCTGCCTACACTTACTCTGTGTTTAAAACAACATGGTTAGATTCCAAAAACCAGATTGTTAGGTGAAAATCAACATTATGCAAAAATGGAGGATGACCACTTCAGATCACAGAATGCAGGATGACTAAATCATTACATAACTTCCAAACCACCACGAGTCATAGCCCAGCCAAGCTGACAAATAACACTAACCCTCACAGTATGCATTATTCTTACCTCACACTTTGGCATTCATTGGTGCCAAATACACATTATTAATGTGTAAAATTGTGAGACAGTAGTTTTTGGTAATGTCACAAGTGCAACGTGTTGAATAACATGATAGTAAGTGTGGAGTGGTGGCAGTTCAAAAAAATTACAATTTTCAACAGATTATCTAGGAAGTACAAGATCATTTTACTCAAGATACTTCAGAAAAAGATAGACGTCTCTAGGTGGTGTAGATGGTTAATACACTACTGCTCACCAAAATGTGGCCAGTTCAGATTCGCTCAGAGCTGCCTTACAAGAATAGCCTGGCAATCTGCTTCTGAAAAATCATCCACTAAAAAATCTACACAGCTTCCCGAAGAACAAGCGAAATAACGGAAGTGGAGCGAAAGAAGAAGCGGACCTTCTGAAAGTTCACCCACCGCAGCGTGGACCTCGACCAGCTGCTGGACGTGTCCTACGAACATCTGATGCAGCTATGCAGCGGGCGACAGCGGCGTCGGCGGCACCGGGGGCTGCGGCGGAAGCAGCGCTCGCTGCTCAAGCGCCCGGGCAAAGCCCAGCAGGAGGCGCCGCCCGTGGAGAAGCCGGAAGTGGTGAAGACGCACCTGCGCGATGCGGTCCTGCGGCCGGAAACGGGGAGCAGCATGGTGGGCGTGTACAGCGGCAAGACCTTCAACCAGATGGAGATCAGGCCTGAGATGGTCGGCCACTACCTGGGTGAGTTCTCCATCGTCTACAAGCCGGACAGGCAAGGCTGATCTGGCATCGGCGCCACCCACTCCTTCCTCTGCATGCCCCTCAAGTAGGCCCACAGCCAATAAAGCCTGCATACCCTGCGGGCGGGGGGCGGGGGGAGACCTCTACAGAGATAGTGTTTGTTGCTGTTTTCTTTCAAATTGTACTTTAGATGAAGGTTTACAGAGCAAACTTGTTTCTCATGAAACAGAATACATATTGTTTCTAAGACAACAATTAACAACACCACAACGTATCGACATTCTCCCTTTACAACCTCAGTTCCCTGTTACCACCTATCCTGTGCCTTCTTGCCTTCTAGTCCTTTACCCTGAGCTAGCATGCCCCTTTAGTCTCAGTTTGTTTTATGGATTTGCCCGATCTTTGGCTGAAAGGAGAACCTCAGAAATTATTTCATTACTGAGCTGAAAGAGTGTCTGAGAACCATGCTCGCAGGGTTTCTGTCGTCTCTGTGAGGCCAGCAAGTCTAGTCTGTCTTTTGAGTTAGAATTTTGTCCTACATTTTCCTCCAGCTCTGTCTGGAACCCTCTGCTGTGATCCCTGTCAGAGTAGTCAGTGGTTGGTAGCCAGACGTCATCTATTTGTACTTGACTTAGTCTGGTGGAGGTCATTGTAGATGCGGTTCATTAGTCCTTTGGACTAATCTTTCTCTTGTATGTTTCATTTTCTCCTTACTTATCTAGCATGGTTCTGTTCTGACACACGTGGAGTCACCATGAGTCAGGGTCAAATTGATAGCAACTGGTTTGGTTTGGGTTTTTAGAAAAATTAGGGGAAACATGATGTTAGAGTAGCACTAGCTAAAAAGTCAACTAGTGCTGCTCTAACACATTACATAAAGGAATTTTGATTAAAGGATGCTGCCATGATGCTGGGAAGCCACAGTGTGTAGTGATTAAGTGCTACAGCTACTAAACAAAAATCAGCAGTTTGAATCCAACACAAACTCTTTGGAAACTCTATGAGGCAGTTCTGCTCTGTCGTATAGAATCAGTATGACTTAACCACAGTGGGTACTACAATGCTAAATAGGGTTCATCAGAATGTCCAGACTAAGAGAGACTAGGAAGAAAGGCCTGGCAATCAACTTCCAAAACTCAGCTAATGGAAACCCTATTCATCACAAAGGACTTTTGCTCAATCCACAATAAATAATTGTGCTGCACGTGAGATTGCCACGAGTTGGGCCAGCTCAATGGCAGCTAACAACCACCGCCATTAAGGTAAAGACAGCTTCCCAAAAGTCAGAGCAAAGATACTGATGTGATAGATTCAGAAAAAGTTAACTTTCTTCAGGTTCCAAAATACAATGAAAACTTTTTTCTTCCAGGGGAATCCTTCTTAAATTGAAACAGTTTTTTTTACAGGTAATGAAAAATTGGGTGCTGAGACCAATATATTAGTAAATTATAAAATGCCACCATTTTATCTTCTTGTTCTATTTCAGTTCCTCATTTCATCTCAAATTCCAACATAATGTTTTCTTTGTTCTAGCCCTACTTTCTACCTTAAATTATATTTATTAAAAAAAAAAACTTCAAATTGATTCTTCTCTCTCAGTTGTATTTATTTGACAGCAATGATAGATGTAGTCTTCCCAGAGGCTCACATCTAACTCATAGGCTAAAGTATCTTTGTGTGGTATTCTCAGCAGAGAACACCAGATGGGGGTTAGTGAATTTTGACCAAAAAAAAAAAATGGAAAATCAACAATCATGACTGCTCAACCCTTGCTGTGTTAAAACATAATTACACATTTTGTGTTTTTGAAAGGCAAGGGTCATGTCTGCTGGGCCACCTACTGGCTTGCAATCTTGTTATCATCCATCAGAAGAAAGCCATCAACTTATTTGAATAGATTCATCAGTGTTGGATAGAGAATACACTGCATAAAATAATAATGATTAGTATTAAATTAATGATGATAATAGTGTTCATTATGTGATTTCTAAGTGCAAGTACTTTGCAAATGCATGTTATTTAATCCTTTTAACAACCTATGCATTATCCCTGTTTTATTAATGAGAAGTGAAGTTGACAGAGGTTAAGTAGCTTGTATAGTTAGCTGCAATACAAAATGTAAGCCCACATTTATCTGACTTTATACGGATTGTCCATCACTTGTCAGCCAGTTTGTTGTGCTGTGATGGCTGTGTACTGCCGTGGTGCTGGAAACTGTGGCACCAGTATTTCAATACCGTCGAGGTCAGCTATGGTCAACAAGTTTCAGAAAGGCTTCCAGATTAAGACAGACTAGGAAGACAGACCTGACAATCTATTTTCAAAAAAAAAATTGAATCCTTGTGGATAAAAGCAAAATATTGTCTTATACAGTGCTAGTAGGTGAGCCCTTTAGGTTGGAATGTACTCAAAATATGACTTGAGAAGAGCAGTTTCCTCAAAGTAGAGTGGGCTTAGTGGTGTGGATGTGGATGGAATAAACCTTTTGGGACCTTCATTTGCTGATACAACATGACTCAGACTGAGAAGAAACAGCTGTAAACACCCATCAGTAGTCAGAACATGGAATGTATGAAGTATGAATCAAGGAAAATTGGAAGTCATGAGAAATATTCTAAGTGGGACACGCCTAAGAAGGCAGACTAGTCGGACTTACTCTACACCAAAGACCTGAAAAACCAAGCAGAACAAAGACGAGTCAATCTTGAAACCCAAATCTTTAAAAGATACGATAAAGTAGTAGATCAGAAGCTGCTGAGAAGAAACTGATTAAAAACAACAAATGAGCAGAGATTCAGAGCAGAGGTTCCCTACCAACAAGCCTGACACAGTGAAGCCGTCTTGAGATAAAGCTACATCCCCACATGTGAAGTGTAGAAAGGAGCTCATGACAGCAGATAGAGAAAGTGTACAAGCACACCCAGAATGAAGTAAGGTCCTGTTTGCTGGCTGTCATGCAAAGAAGTGCTTAGACATTCTCCCTGTTAACCAAAGGAGCATGATCCTCCAAGCACCACCTTTTTGGCAAATAATGGCATAACCCTAACCCAGTAGTCCTGAGTATTAGGGACCACAGTATGAACTTCCAGTATCCCCCCTGCCAATCATCTACCCCTGTTTATCCCCTCCACACCCCCACCACTACCTTCTTGCTGGCCAACTCCCACAGTGCACTGAACTAAGCAACCCAACTGTTCACTTCTTTCTTGTTGCCAGCCTCATTCTGCTGCTACGTTATAGTGGAACAACCTGGCACCATGTCCCACTTTCTCCACTGAGTATGGCAGGTTGCACTGAAGCTAAGTGTTTTAGACCTAGGTCCCTCCATCAACCAGAGAAATACTCTTTTCCGCACCTCACCCTTCTGCCTCCTGTGTCACTTTCTCCCTAGCCTCCCACCACACCACCACAGATAGAGCATCTTGAGACTCAGGCTATCTGCAGCACCAGACTCTCACTGCCACTCACTTTCCACCACTCAGCCAGCTGCTGAACAGTGGGGAGTGCACCCTTGCCACTCCCCATCCGACACCTCTGCCAATTTGAAAAGGAACTGGGAAGACTCATACTGCTAAACCAACATCAGAAAACAGGCAGTGTTCACCCAGTCTGGCCCATAGCCACCTCACCAAACCAGTGTATGGCGAAGCAGGCTTACCCTGCCTACTGTTACCAAGCCCAACAAACAAGGCAGTGTGTTTTAGTCAGCTAGTGCTGCTCTAGCAGAAATACCACGGAGTGGATGGCTTTAACAAAGGAAGGTTTAGTCTTACACAGTCGGGTAGGCTACAAGTCCAAATTCAGGATGTCTGCTCCAGGGGAAGGATATTCCCCCTTGTCGGCTCTGGAGGAAAGTCCGGTATTCATCAGTCTTTGTCCAGGGAGCATCTTAGTGCAGGAACCTCGGGTCTGAAGGACATGCTCTTCACCTGGTGCTGCTTGCTTGATGGTGTGAGGTTTCCAATTCTCAGCCTGCTTCCCTTTCCTTTTATCTCTTGCAGGATGAAAGGATTGAGAGTGGGGCAAGCTACACTCCAGGGAAACTCCCTTTACAGTGAAGCAGGGAGGTGAGCTTATAAAGGGGTTTACAATCCCACCCTAATCCTTTAACATACAGCATAGGAAAACCGCAAAATGGAGGACAGTCAGAAAATACTGGGAATCATGGTCCAGCCACGTGGCTACATTTATTTTTGGGGGGACACAATTCAATCCATGACATCCCACCATTTGGTACCCCAAAATCACATCATTGAAATGTATAACACGTTCATCCTATATGATAGAAGTCGTAAATCAGTTCCAAGTCCAAAATTCAAAGATTTCTTTACATCTATGAAACCTAGAGTGCACGCTATCTGCTTCCAAAGGTACAATGGCAGAACAGGCATAAGTTAGACATTCTATTACAAATGGGAGAAACTGGAAGGAAACAAGACATTAACAGACAAGACAAGTCAGAACACGTTACATTAGCCCTGAAAGCTTTGAAAATACTCTTACATTTTCCAAAACCTTCTACATAATGGCCTGGCTCTCCAGACTCTAGGTAATGGCTATGCTTTCTAGATTTTGAGTGGAAATATCCAGCCCTGTGCTACAACTCTGCCTTCAGGGCCCACTTGGACAGAAACTGTGCCCCATCAGCTTTAGGTGCACCCTAAACCCAACTGAGTGGCAATTCCACCCTTACGAACACAAGATGCCATGATTCCACCCTTTCAAACCCTGTGGTTATGGCCATGCCATTTGAGACTTAGGCAGCTCAGCTTCTCATGCTCTTCGCCTCTTCAGCATCAGCTTCCTATGGCCACGTGGCCTGGGCCTCAGGCCCACGTCTGCCCTGCCAGAGAGAAGTGGAAGGGTTATACTTGAGTCTTAATGCAGGCCCATGAAAATGTAATCAAGACCTGCCCTGGCTACTGGTTTACAGGTTGTGTCCAGAACTCATGCTGATGTGGCTGTTGGGACCTTGGTGTCTCCAGCTGAGGATGCCCAGTAAACGAAGCAGACAGAGAAAGCAGCTCTCCCTGATGATGAAAGAATATGCTTTGAGTAGGCCAAAGCTGATACTGAAACCATGAAGGTTGTGGATTTTGAGAGACTTCTTCCAGAAGAGACAGAAGTAGCGGTACCTCAGGTAGGGGTTCTAGTGAAGTGAGAGAATCTGGGAAGATGATGCCAGTTGGAATGCTTTGTCTCTTGGTTAATAGTGATAACATTTTTTAATGTGCAACAAGTTTGTCAACACTTTATAAAGTCCCATCCCACCAAGAAAAGTTTATTGGATGCTCAGAAAGAGGGGTCTCAGCATCCTGTGGGTTCCACAAAGGCTCCCAGTTCCTATGGCTGACTGGAATTCAGCACAGATGAGGGAAAAGGAAGCAATGAAATAACATGGAGAAAAGGAATGCTGCATTAAAGATACAATGCATGAGAATGGAGAGAGAAGAAAGATGGTATAATTAAATCACAGGATTTTTACAGGGGTTATGTGAGAAAATACCCATAGCTAGTTCCAGGCCCAAGGTGAGAACTAATATTAGCAGTTAAATCATATTACTATGATTGCCATTCTTGTGTGGTGGGTATTATTACTAAAGTGCTTCAAATTTACCATTAAGATCATTTCAACGATGGCCTACTCTTACATTGCACTGTTAAAAGGAAAATGAACCCTAGATGTATACGTGGAGTTGGAATGAGCCCTCAGTTCCTCATGTCCAACAGGAAGGTAGCCCTTCACATCTGCAGAGTAGTGTTCACAGGTAACAAGTCTACATGCTCCTTGACTGTGGGAATCTTCAGCCCAGGTCCCAATGCAGGGACACCTCCTCTGCAGCCCCCTGATTTGTCCTTCTCAATTGTGGGAAGTCACAATGAGTGGTGGGCTTATTTTATTCCATGATTATTTTATTCATAAGAAAATCTCCCAAATCTCCTTCCCAAGGCTGTTTAAAACTTGAAACTGAATTATTTCTTTCATCCCATGGGAAAAGCAGTAGATAACAGTTGTATTCGGAGAAGCAACTCGAAACAATATCCAGTGTTTTCCTTAGAATATCTTGTCAGTGTGACAGGAGTATTTATGTCTGTGTTGTTGTGCTTGTTGACCAGATTGTAGTGTTTTCTCCAAACTGAAGAATGGGAATGCTATACCTATTGGTATCCTAGGAAACACAGTATATGATCAGCAAGACAATAAGCATCTCTGAATTTCTGTACGCTAGCAGAACTCCCCTCTTTGCTTACATTTGTTAAATAAAATAAAAAAGACTTCTTGATCCTTTGATTTAGCTTTTTGCCAGGCAATAGGGATGTATGCAGGGCTAGTAACCCTTCAAGAAGTATCTGCAGTGTGTGGTCAAATGGCAGCCAACAAGCAAAATGACTAGTTGACCGTCCCCAAATATAGCCTTGCTACTTGAATTCAGCTTGCAATTTCAGGATGTTCAGGAGTCCTGTGAGACTCTGAGGAAAAAAAATAAAAAAGGAGAATTACGGAAAGTTAAATGTTATCTTCGAACAAAAGCTAATCTTCATTGGGACATGAATAGATCACCAGAAACATGAGACGCATAGAGCCTTATCCTTGGCATCCTCTTGTGTTCAGGCATGAAATTGCCTTCCAGTGCTATCAGAGGCACCCTCTCCTTTAGTCTTCTATCCTTCTTACAGGGATCCCTGGTGGCACAGTAGCATCTAGTCACAGGGGATCAGTGCAGGCAGTGGTAGCAAAGTAGGATATGAAGGAGGTTGAAGCATGTCTGGTTAAGCATTTGGGTGTTAAACACTCTCTTTTCTAGAAATGGTTGCTACTGTGCTATATCAAAGGGTGCAGGAATGGGTATAATAAATTATGAATGAATTAATGTAAAAAAATTAAATATTTGGTTGGTAAGGACAATGGGTCCTCTTATGTTTTGTTTTCATTAGAATATGAAAAGAAAAGGAAGCAGTGTACCACAGAAAGCCAGGACTTGTTAGATCTAACGCTGGCTTCTCTAAGTTGTGCAACATGAACCCCATCATGTAACTCCTCTAGATTTCAGTTTCTTATCACAGAAACGAATTTTGGGGTCAGATAGTCATTTCCAGGTCCAACACTTAATGATTATATATGAACAATAACACATTTAAAAACGCAGATTCTGTAACTTTATAGGAAGGGAGTTGGGTGGGGTGCTGTTGAGAGCAAGGATACAGAAGAAGTAAGAGTCTCCATGAGTTACTAGTTGTTCAAAATGAGCTATGGGATATGTTGGGGTTCATTATACTATTGTAGTTTCAATTTACTTTTTCTATATTAAAGCGTTAGGGGAATATTAAAAAAGAAAGAGAAAAAGAGACAGAAAGAGAGAGAAAGAAAAAGTTTTGCTAGCATACAGAAATTCAGAGATGCTTATTATCTTTCTGATCACATACTGTGTTTCCTAGGATAGCAGTAGGCATAGCATTCCCATTCTTGAGTTTAGAGACTACAATGCACTCTGGTCAATAAGCACAACAAGTACTCCTGTCACAGTGACAAGAAAACCTAAGGAAAACACTGGACATTATTTTGAGTTACTTCTCTGCATATCTGCTGCTTTTCCAGTGGGATGAAAAAAAAAAATTTCAGTTTAAGATTTTAAATTATAATTTAAATTGTTGGAAATCTAGAGTAGGATTTCCACTTTGTCACTATAGCACTTCGTCCAGAGACATGATACATATCTTAACTTTTTACCTAGTTTGCAGATGCTTCTGAGAATGCCTGCTAAGAATTTGGCTGAGATACTTTTATTTGTCTTCCCTTTCTTCTCTGAATCAGTTATTTTACACTTGTTTGCAGGTGAAAACACTGTACTACTTCAAGGCAGAAAGTTCCAATGAACTTAACTTACAAAGGAGTGACCCAGCACTGTGGTCCCATCAGACTCAGAAGCTAACAATGTAAAGAATGAGACTGAAAAGTGCTCCAGAACAGATTGTTTTTTCTTGAATTCCTTGGTCACTGGACTTCTGAGGACATTTTAATTTTCTGAGATACTGCAAGCTGTCTCTGGTAATGGCTTGTGACAACTCAGCATACACTGTAGGTTTTGGGGACACCTTTATGGATTGCTGCTACTTGTATTTTTTATGCAAAACAGAGGGCCGTTTCTTATCATAGCCACTTTCCAAACCTACTCAACTAATCTTCAGTAACTGCGCACACTATCTGCATGTACTTCCCTATACTTCCCTGGGATGGTTTTAACCACTAAACAGCAGTGCATCTTCGATGGTCTTTTGAAGAGATAGAAAAAGACAGCTGTCTTAATCATCTAAGTGCTGCTATAGCACAACTAGCAGAGGTGGATGGCTTTAACAAAGACAGATTTATTGTTTTACAGTAAAATAGGCTAACAGTCCAAATTCAGGGTGTCAGCTAAGGAAAAGGCTTTCTCTGTCGGTTCTGGATGCTCCTTGTCATCAGTCTTCCAGTGGTTGAGGATCTTCTCAGGCACATGGACACAAATGATGAACTGTACTCCTACTGTTTGTGTATGTCATCCCAATGTCTTCTTGCTTGTACGGTTTCTGCTGAGTAGTCTCAACTTAGTTTTATTGATGATCCTTCACAGATTATTTTTTTTGTTTATCTCTAGCTGATATTAAAAGCCTCTTCTTAAGTTTTGGTAAGTTTGTTCTATGTCTTGGTGTCTTTCTTTTGGGAACTACCTTGTGTGGAGTTCATTGAACATCTAGGTTTCTTCTCATATTTCATGATACCAGAGAAATTTTGTGTCAACAAATCTTTAACAATCTCTCTGTATTTTCTGTTATCCTGCCTTATGCAGTCCTACACGATTCAGTGTTTCTTCATTTTTAAAAAAATTTTATCTGATTTTTTCTCAAATATGTTGATGTCACTTGCTTTATCATCAGCCTAATTGATCATTTCATTACTTCAGTTCTGCTCCTTTGACTTTCCATAACCAAAAAACCAAACCCAGTGCCATTGAATTGATTCTTACTCATAACAATGCTATAGGACATAGTAGAACTGCCCCCACTGAGTTTGCAAAGAGTACCTGGCTGACCTGAACTTTTGACCATTTGGTTAACAGCCATAGCACTTAACCACTACACCACCAGGGTTTTGACTTTCTACAGTGATGTCTAATTTTGTAATTTTATTATTAACCTGCTGAATTTCAGATCATTGTTGCTCAAGAATTTCTTGCTGCCTCTTCAGTATATCATTATGCTCTGTTTCACTTTTCCTGGCCTCTTTCCCTATCTCTTAAAGGCTTGTAATGTTAATCTTTCACATTCTAACTACAGTAATTCCAGGAAGTTTTTCATCTGCAAAACTTTTTTGACTCTTTGTTCTGGAAGCTTTCTGAAGCCATCATGTCCTGCCTCTTTAAGAGTTTTGATTTTGACTGTTGTCTCAGACATCCAATAGTTGTATTTATTTATGTTTGCTCTCTGTGTTTTAACATATTTTTTTTTTTTTTTTTGAAATGCCCAGATAGGCTGGTTGTGTGAACTACTTTGATTATTGGTGCCTTAGAGATTCTAATGTCCTGTCCCTGGATGGTTAGAGCTGTTAGGAGGCACATGGGCCCAGGCATCCATTTATTTATTTTTTTATGTTTTCAGATGAGGTGCTCAGGTAGATGGTTGCCAAGTGTATGCTGCAGGCTCTTTCCTACAGTCCTAATGGGTGAGGATGGTTGGTATAGGCACAGGTAGCTGGTGTTATGTGCTGAGAAACGTAAGAGGCTGACAGCCATGGCTTCCTTATGTCTGCACTTAGGGAGAGGACCTGTTTGAGCCATGAGTTTCCAGGTTGGGAGAGCCAGTAAAAAATTTTTTTTCTCTCATTTATTAAATTCTTCCCTCCCCAAGTCTGGGAGAATAATTCAGGACACATAAGGAGTCCCACATCTGGTGCAGATAAAATGTCAAAATTTGGAGCTTGGTATGGTGCAGAGAAGGGAGGGGGAAGCACTGAGGAAATGGAGAGAGGTTTAGCCTGATGGAAGTTTTAGATCTGTACACAGCAGGTTAGACACAAGATACTTAACTCTTGATGATCCAGTGCCACTTTTTGCTGATCCTGAAGATATGATCAGTGTGCTTACTTTCACTCATTGAGGAAGACACTCTCTGAACATTTTTCTCATCATGCTGGCAATTGTGGATCCTCTTGCAGGGTACAGATCCCTGCTTAGCCAGGCCCAGCCAGTCATAGGTACTTCTAGACCTACTCTGCCTTCCCTGTTGCTCAGTTTGATGTCTCAGCTTTCTTTTTGATGTTCAGGGCTCCTAGACTGTCATATATAATCCATTCATGTGTTTTTCTGGATCTGTGTTGTCAGAGGGATAATAGGAAGTATCTGCCATCTTAGGCCCTCCTCTGGGCATCACACCTTTTCTGATTAAGGTTTGCACATTCCCCACATTTTGTTTTTTCTATTTGACAATACACTCACCAACACATATCAGGTACTGGCTCAAACAAATAAAAATGTCTCTGTCCACATAGAATTTAAGTATAGGTTTATACCAATCATTACTCGTAAAAGCCTCTAATATTTCAAAATTTAAAAATTATACTTTGGAATAACCCGCAAGTCACTACATACGTTTAAAAAAAATCCTGAGTGATCATTTATGCTACATTTTCAGCTTAAGAATGTAAAAATAGATCAAAGTAAATAGAAGGAAGGTAATAAAATCAGACAAATCAATAAAGCCAAAAGTTGTTTCTTTGAAAGGGTCAGTTAAGTTGTTAAATTATTATTTGCAGAGCATTATTCTGATTCAAGCTATTTTGCCACTACTGAACTGGAGATAACTTTTCTGCCACATATTTTAAGCAGTTAAAATTTAGTTTTCTTTATTTTCTTCAGTTGAAATTGATATGGCTAACGTTCTTCACTTTATAAGGTGTGTCTCAGGATATATGTGTTAGGATTATTCAAGCCCTTTACTTTTTCCTGTTGCTGAAACATTTTCTTAAGTACTTGATTTTGTTTGGTTCTCTCAGATTTTTCACTCGTTATAAAAAATTCAAATGTAGACACTGGGAAAAACTGATGTTTTATGTATTTACTAGACATTTAGAAAATACTTGGTGCTTTTTATTTCAAGTATACCTTTGTCCTTCACAAGTGTAACATCAATTTTAAAAAGGACACTTTCTCTCATCAGCTCAGTTTTATATCAGTTATTGTATCAAGTCAATTTTTTCTCAGTGTTTTTTTTCTCCCCGTCTTCCAAAATTGGCCTAAGTACTTATATTACTTGTCTATATAACAGTGACAATTTATTGTCCCATATTGTATCAAAAGAGAATGTATTCAGCTTCTTTAATCTTTGAGACCTCATTTTATCTGACGTACTTGGACTGTCATCAGGATTAGTGCAGATTAAATCTCATCATCCCTCCTCATCCTCATCATAGGTGGGATCACCTTACTGTGTTGTTTAACATAATTAAGATAGACATTCCCCATTAATTTTACTTCATCCAGTCTGTGTTTCTGACTGTTCCTTTCAATTCCACTTTTTCCATCTAGACTCAGACTGTGCCTTCCATTTCTTAGTAGTAAGTACTATCTCCCACGGCTTGAAGACGCATGCTGGTGGAAGTTTTAACCATTCTGTGGCTGACTGTCTTCATGTTTTGTGGTAGCCCTCTTACACTGATAAATCACTAAAAGTCATAATTTACAAAGAGCACATTAATGTCTCCAACAGGAATGCTGTAACATCAAATTTTATTCAGTAGTTTATGGAAACTTAAAAAATGAGCCTTTATAACAACAATCTTAATATCATCCAACACACCTCTAGCTCCTAGTATTTGGCAAACCCTGTGTATAGTGGTCTATTTGGTTTGTATGATACAAACTGGAGAACAGAGTTATTTCTTCTAAACAAATGGTCTTGGACGAAGTAGAGACTTCCTGTGGCCTCATAAGAAACACAAGCAGTGTAGCAGTTAAGAGCTATGGCTGATAATCTAAAGGTAGGGAGTTCAAATCCACCAGGTGATTTTACTCTGTCCTATGCTGTTGCTGTGAGTTGGAATCAACTCAGTAGCATTGGGTTTGAAGCAAGATGGCCTCATCAGCCCTTATTCTAGCCTCGGTGTCCTCAGGTTCTTTTTTTCACTATGACTCAAAGGTCAGGTAATGTTCAGGTACATGACGTGTTTGCATCTGTGTTCTTGTCTTTGCACCAGGTAAAATTGTAATTCCTTTACACCTTCCTTTAGAATTGGTATCATAATACAGTTAGTATGAGTTAACTATACTTTATACAAAATTACAATATTAATATTAACCTTAAATAAATTATACTGTATGCAGAAAATTATTTTAAATGTCCATCTTTTAATCTTTTTATTAATAACAAATTATTTGGGACATATTTTGCTATTAGTCAAAGCACAGAAGTCTACACATGCATCTGTGACATTATGGGAGAGAAGCACACACCAATCTAAAAAATTATTTTATTGATGGTGGATATGGTGGCTTTTTTGAGCCATTTCATTAGAGTTTGAATATTTTGCTAATTGTTAGCTGTGGGGCTTTTTTGAGTGGTTGCATTGGATCCTGAACATTTTATTAATCATTAGTAGTATGGCCTTTTAGAGTGTCTTGTTGGATTTTGAGAATGCTGTTTTTGTCTTGCAGGACACAGGCTTGCTGGTAGGAGTGAAGGAGTCAGACTGGCTTCAGTATAGAGACCTTGCCACCTACAAAGGCCTCTTCGCAGAGAACTTCGTGCAGCGCCAGAACTACAGCCACAAGTATTGCAGAAAGTGCTTGGCTTCTGGGTTTTTAAACCTTCATGGAAACCTGAAGCGTTTACTTTGCTAATATACTATTAATGATTTACAAACTGATGCCAGACAAAGCTTGGAAAGACACCTCAAAGGAAAGTCTGTGCAAAGCAATGCAAAAGAGAGAGGGAAAAAAAAAGTCTTCACTCATTTCCATGTTATTGATAACAGGTTTGTTTGTGCTTTGTCCAGGCTGTGGTTACTCTTATACTTGTTCTCTTCCAACCACTTTTAAATCACCTCCCTCCAGACAAGAATCAGAATTTCCCTGTACCACAACATGATGAGTTAGCCTGTAGTCTGAGATTATGTTAAGCCCCTATGGCAGTGTGAGCACGTACTCTCACCCTCTCACCATTTTGAGTTTTCTGTGTTTAAAATCTTCGACTCTACAGCACTTGGCTGGCTGGCTGTGTTTAAAATCAAACTGCTGCAAAGGTTTCCAATGTTATTTTCCTGTGCAACTACATGTGTCTGTGTATATATATGCACACACAGCCACACAAACTAGTTCCCATGACATCTGGGTCTATGTGTATGCAGAAGTCTACATGTGGATAGTTGAGTTCTTTTCTCCTCACTGTAGCCTTTGCCTCGCAAACATCTTTAATACGTTGCTCTTCTGTCCAGCATGACAGTTTCAGTTTTGCCTCATGGCAAAACCAGCCGTCCCATTACCAAAACAGTTAACAGTATCAGTACTGTGCATTTTGCAAGATGAGATGACAAATAGCAAAGCAGAGATGCTATCCTTTTGGAGAAAGCAGGACCTAGTTATTTTGATGTCCAGCTCCTGTGACCGGAGGTAGACCAGTTGGGATGAGCAGCTAAGTAGTTTTAGAACCTATTTTTATGAGATGGGCTAGATGATGGACATATAAATCAACCCCCAAAAGAATACTTTTTAAAAAATTCCTGTGTATTTTGATCTCTTTGTATTTATGCAACTTATCTTAATAGATTGCCCTAAAATAAGATTGGTGATGTATGCTGTATCAACAAGCAGTCTAACACTTTATCTTTCAGATCTGTGCCATTCCAAATAAGCCTTTGGTAATCTCTAAACACTAACGTAACTCCTTCTTATGAGTCATTGTCTTGAAACTCTTATTTCAGTCTGATGTTCTCCCTGAGGTTATTTGTGCAGAAATATGCTTGTTCCTTGGCTAAGGTGTATCTTTTATGGCCCCACCTCTCTTCTCCGGTCTCTTCATCCTGTCATTACTGGATCAGCAATAACTAGAACACAAGTAACAGCTGCAGCTGGAGGCCGCTCCCAGGTATAGACCCGGGATGTCAAGCTTGTGGATATCTGAAAACCTTACTGTCTTCATAATCAGCAATTCTTGTTCATACCAGCCTGATGTCTTGGTCACTTTTTTCCTGGAATTTTTATGTTCATCCAGCCAAGTGCCACAGGGTGTGTTAAAAAAAAAAAAAATCAGAGAGAATAGAAAAGTCACTTCACTGGGTCATTATTTATACAACATAGTTCGTAAAACTATAGCTTTTCATTTGATTTAGATGGTTTTCTGCTGATGTAACTCCATGCACAATATAAGCTGATCATAAATGTGCATTTCTGGGTTTGTAAAATGTGACATATGTTCCTGATTCATGGCTTGAAGTTTCCTACAAGATGAGTGGTGCCAGCATTTTAAGCTTTAATAGACAAAGAACTGATGTTGACCCAGAATTTTTCAAAGGACTTATTCCCAGGGTAGCTGGGTCATCGTGAATGCTAAGTTAGTCGGATAAAATCATAGGTCATTGCCCAGCATCATTACTGACCATTCAGACAGTAAAATACGGTAAGATTGATTACAGAAATCCTGGCACTGGGAGAATACAGGCAACTTTGCAAGCTAAGGCAGAAAAATTAGCTTCAACCATAAAATGCACTAATTCTATTCAAATTGCCACAGCTGGAGCAATTAATCTGAAATCCGCCCCCCCCACATCTTCCCATTGTTGTTGCCCACTGGTGTTAAGTCAATTCTGACTCATAATGATCCCATAGTACAGTGTAGAACTGTCTTATAAAGTCTCCAAGGAGCCCCTGGTGGATTTGAACTGGCAACCTTTCGGTTAGCAGCCATGTCACCAGGTTTCCGTTGTTATTAGATGCTGTGAAAACAATTCTGACTCATAGGCTCCTATATGACAGAATAGAAATGCACATAAAGTTTTCTTGCCTTTAAATCTTCATAGGAGCTCATTGCCAGGTATTTTCTCCCTCTGAGTCGCTAATGAGTTTGAACCACCAGCCTTTCAGTTAGCAGCCAAATGCTAAACCACTGTGTCACTCTCAAAGGGCTCTGAAAGTACACACTTGTCTGACAGAACATTGTCCCGGTCCCTGATAAATTTAGCCCATTTGACAGCAACAGACAACATAACATTCCTAGAAGAGGCTTTTTCAAACTGACAAGATTTTCATTAGTTATTTCGTCCTGGTCTGTAGTCCGTATTTTTGTTTTCTTTTCTGTAAACACCAAAAAAAAAGTAATCATTTGTTGTTGTTTCAGGAATTTTTGAGACATGCAACCCCTCAATATATAAAAATTAATTGATAGAGGCAATAGGGAGAGTATTCTCCAGAAATGTCTGCCAAAATAGAGTGGACATTTTTCATTTTGCTTTTCTAAGTAGTTTCAAGGACTTTCTGAGTTGTTTCAAAGACTTCTTGTGGTTACTAGCATGGAAGTTCTTTCGCTGCCCTTCTCTATCACCAACACACTGCAGGCACATCATCTGGTCATACGTTAGTGTGTTTATAGCTGTATTTTATTCCAGAAGTCTTTGACCCTGGAAACCATATATGATCCTTCTCTCTGCACTGTAAGTTTCCTTGTACACATCAGGTGGCATGTAGACTTCCAAGTAGCTATGAAAGAGAGAAGGAAAAATCTGTGGTTTTTACTAAATATATACTTAGGTGTTTTCCCTCCCAGTACCTCATATAGTCCCTCGTTGAACCTAAGGGATACACATAATTGTAAAACAAAGCCCTTTGGCCTCTTAATTTTTTACCTCTGTCTCACCAAAACTAGAGCCCATGGGGCTGGAAAAGTTTCAGGCACATACTGTCATATTGTCACATTGTTATAGTCATGGCCTGGTCTTTCTGACAAAGCTGGGACAGCTTCTGAACCAGCTACCAGTGCCATACCCATCACTTCTGGCCTGCCAGGGAAAGGGGGTACAAGTTCAGAACTCTGAGCCTTCTTTTTTTTTTTTAAAAAAAAAGCCATAAGCTGTTATAAGTTACTGTTGAGTCTACTCCAATTCAATGTGCGCCGATGTGTGTTAGAGTAAAACTGCTCTCTTCAATTTTCAATGACTGATTTTTTTGGAAAGTAAATCAGACCTTTCCTCTGAAACTCCTCTGGGTAGACTCCAACCTACTACCTTTCAGTTATCAGATGAGCACATTAACTGTTTGCACCACCGCAGAGACTTCTTATCAGATGAAGAAGCTGATAGGCTATTAGAAAAACCCCAGCCTGACCCCATGGTCTGTTTGATTAGTCCAGTAAAGAAAAAGTCTTTGGTAATCTGGGTAAAAATTATGAAAAATCGGTGAATTTAAAAGATTGAGTGACAGAAACTCAGGGTTTTATCCACATGAATAGTATGGCTGAACACTTTAAAGCCTTAGAAATAGGCTGACTTGCCTTGTCTAGGACTCTATCAATCTTTAAAGGAAGCTCAAGCTGCCTTTTTGTTTTTACTTGGAACCCAGATAAAAACCTTATAACATGCTGTGCCAGACCTTGGAGAGCTGATCACACAGCTCACAGCTTTCCCATGTGATAGTATAGTGACTCTTTCCAAATCTGTGACATTTTCGTAAGACCCAAACAAAATAGAGACTGATATTTGCTATTTTCATGAAGAAGGTGGTGGCCAATCTTCTCTTGACAAACTTGGAAAATTGAGAGTCACATGGTGCTATTAACCCTAGACCCCTACCTACCTTCTACCTATTTTATGATGTTCTTGTCATTCATCACTCCAGGATAAGGCTCTTCATGGGCAACACTGCTCAAGGGTTTGATAAAAAGCACCTATGTATTATTCAGAAAATATGTTTGAATGAGTTTAATAATACATCCAAACATTTTGTGATTTGTTGGTTATACTTTTCAAAACTGCATTATGTAAACATGTGTAGACTTTTTTTTATTTAAGACATAGTTGAGACTCAGGCCTTAAATCCATGCAAATTGAGAGGAAGGCTAGATATTTTGAAGAGCTTTCAAAGCATATCTACACTTCTTCTTGGTCTCTTACAATCCCATTAATTCCCAGTCACCTATGATCTCAGGTCCAACACACAGGTTGATTGATACCTATAGGTTGGGTCAGAGTTGGTATGCTCATCTCATGGTACCAGCTCACCAGAGACCTTTACTTGTACAAGCCAATGCCATATAACACCACTCCAGTGCAGCAGCATTGCTACGTGGCTGATATCCTTATGTTCTCCCCCACCAACAATTCTGTGTTTTTGTGCTGTTTTATCTGCTCTCTGTAAACCTATCAGTGACCACCAAATTCATGTGGTATTTGATAATACTATCAAACTTTTCCATATATTCCCTGAGATTCCAAGACATTAATTTCCTTCATCTTCCTACCTCTCTAATTGTTCCTTCTTTGTCACCTTAACTAACTTTTCTTCCTTCTCATGCTGAGTGCTGCAAGTAGGAGGGAGATGGGGCAGTAGTCCATTTCTGTCTCTCAGTTTATATTTCAGCTGGCCAAGGAATATTTCTGTTGGAGTGTCCTCTTATTGCTTCCAAGTCACACAGGTTCATTTACTCATTAAATAAGCATCAGTTACTGTGCTCTGAAGCCATGATTAATAAAACACAGTGCTTGTACTCAAAAGAAATTCTTTCTGGACTCCACTGCACTAAGGGGCTCCCCTTTTTCAGAATCCTAGGTCTCAAATCTTGGGAGCTTTCTAGCATGCTTCATTTCCGGGATTAGTTTCTTCACTCAAAATAACATTTAACATTGCACCTTAATCTCTGTTGTCTGACCTAGTGTTGGTTCTCACCATGGCCAGGGAAGGCTTTGTTGATAGTAATCTCTCTCTTCTCTTTCTTCCTGTTTGCCCCTACAGCCCAATCTTTTTACATACCTAACAGCAATGTTGTTAAGTTACTGCTCTCCTCTTTCATCTCATGCACAGAACACACACACGCACACCACACAAATATGAATCTATTGTATATCATAGGGAGTTTCTGGGTAGTGCAAATGGTTGAGTGCTTGACTACTCAGTGAAAAGATAATTGAAACCTACCCAGAGGCACCTTGGAAGAAAGGCCTGACAACACACTTCTAAAAAGGCCACAGTCTTGAAAATTAGAGAGAGAGAGAAAGAGAGAGCAATTGAGTCAATTTCAACTCATAGCAACCCCATAGATTCACTATGAATATGAAAATCCTCTGCAGCAGTTATCGTCACACAAGCAGTTGCCATGGATTAGAGTCAACTTGACAACAAAGGCTTTGAATTCAAATCATATTGAATCCCAGTGCCTCTGTTTGGCTTTCAGAGTCCTCCAAACCTTCACCAATACCTCTCTTCTTCTTTTGTCAGATTGCTAACATACTGTAATCCCTCTCCTATTTGCCTCCACCGCTTTCCTTCCCTCAGACACAGTCATATCTCACCTCCTAAACAAAGGCTTCCCCACCAGCCTACCCCTTGCCCTCACCTGTTCTTCTCTCTTATTGTTTATAAAGTGATTATGATATCCTTTATTCATTTCCCCCACTAACTGATAAACTCTCTCAACCCTCTCAGTACTGAGTCCTCACCAGAGCTTTCTACACAGCAACAAATTGATCCACTATTTCAGGGAATCCCAGAAGCTTTGATCCCAGGATCAGTGCAAAAAGAAATCTAAAATTTGATATAAGAAAATTTAAAATACCTTTATAATACTGGAGAGGGAAGCATGTTTTTAAAACAAGACTCCAAAGTACCTGAAGTATATCACCAAAAAAAGAGAGAGAGAGAGAGAGATGCACCTGCAACAATAAGACTTTCTATTAAGTGAAAAATACTTTAAAGAATGTTAGTAGACATATGACAGACTTGCTAAAGATATTTGTGACATCTGACATTCACAATGGATAAATAGCTAGAATACGTAAGAAACTCCTGCAAATCAACAAGCAACAAATAGTAGCTGTTGACAGGAAATATAATAATATTTATTGAGAGTTATTTGCAGGTACCGTTTAAGTGTTCTACATGAATAAATACATTTTGTCTTTATAATCTTATGAGGTAGTTACTATTTTTAATTTTTAGGGACAAGAAAGGGAAACCCTGGTGGTGTAGTAGGTTAAGTGCTACTACTGCTAACCAAACAGTCAGCAGTTCAGATCCACCAGGCACTCCTTGAATACTCTGAGGGTCAGTTCTACCCTGGCCCCTAGGATCACCATGAGTCGGATCCGACTCGACAGCTCTTGGCTATAGACAAGAAAGCTAAGGCAGAGTGATATGAACAAACTTGCTCAAGATCACACGACTAGTGGCCCGGGTTACTACGAAATTACCTTTTTTATTGTTGTAAACATATATATATATGTAACCTTTGCCAATTCAACGTTTTGTATGTACAATTCGGGGACATCAATTACATTAATCATGTACAACCATTACCAGTATTCACCACCAAGTTATCCATCACTGTAAACACTAACTGCTTCCCCAACTATGACTCCTCTTCCCTCCCTTCCTGCTGATCTCTGGTAACCGCTATTAAATTTGGCTTATAAATTTGCCTATTCTAGATATTTCATGTAAGTGGGATCCAATAGCATTTGTCCTTTTGTGACTGACTGAATGACTTCACCCAGCATGGTGTTCAAGATTCATGAACTGCATTCTTAATCCTCTATTGCCTTGTCTTCTTTTTGCTACAGTCAAAGAAATTGAATAAACAAGCCCTGGAAGGTGACACAAGAATGGATGCCACACATAAGAGACCGTTGGGTCCCTAATAATCAGATCAGTGCCAGTAAAACAAAGAAATACTAGTTTATTGCCACTAGGTTGGCAAAAATTAGAATGTCAGGTAACACTATAACAAAGGTCATGTTTAGGGAAGACATGTATGCTTATCATGGGATTACATTTTCAGAGAAATGATTACACCAAGCTCATAGAAACTTCTATGAGGTGTCTGTCAAGGCATTGCTGGAGATAGCCATGAATGGCAGCCATCTGAGTGCCCATCGTTGGAGGAAAGCAGAACACAACATGGTCACTTCAACCTGTGAAATAGAGAGTCACAGAGAGGGGTGGTGAAGCAAAGGTCTATACAGCCATATGGATAGAGAGCAATGACCTACCACTTGCATAAAATAAAAACACATTATTCACAAAATAAGTATTGGATAGTTTTCACAAATACATAGGTCCTAGGGGTACAGATTGTTTGACCTATGTATTATACATCTATACAATTAGATTGGGAGCTGTATACATCTATACATTAGACTGTGAAATCATGGGAGGAGTAGAACTAGGAAATGAAGGGGATAAAGAAAGTAAAATAAAGAACGAATATTTAGCACTGCATAGCACAACCAGTATGGATCCATAATGACAGTGTGCCACACACTCTCTCACTGGGAAATATGACAACAACAGCAAACAAACAAACAAGCAGGCTGTAAGTAGTTTTTTCATTCCTTTGGTAAAGTCTTTGGATGAGCATTAGTATTTGATTTTTAGGATTTTGCAGATATCTATTTTATTCCCTGGTGTATGCACTGTTACTGAAAGTTTTGTAGTCTGTTTATGCCATGTACTGGGGTCCCTAGAATAGTCCTTACTTTTCCTCCATGGTCTTTACTGTGCTAGATTTTATATTTAGATCTTTAATCTACTTTGAGTTAGTTTTTGTGCATGGTGAAGGATATGGGTCTTATTTCACTTTTTTGCAGATGATGGATATACAGTAATGTCAAAACCGTTTGTTCAAGGGACTGTCATTTCCCCAGTTTATGGACTTTGGGCTTTTGTCAAATAATCAGCTGCTCACAGGTAGGCTGGAAAAAAAATCAGGGCTACCAGGTATCAAATCAGCATATAATCTCTGTAATCTACAAGGTATTACAAAACCTCCACAAGAAAAAAACAAATAACCCAGTTAAAAAGGGGGCAAAGGATACAAACAGGCACTTCATCTAAGAAGACATCCAAGATGCTCACAGATACTTGAGAAAATGCTCACAATCATTAGCCATTAGACAGATTCATACCCAAACTACAGTGAGATATCATCTCACCCCCGAAAGGCTGGCATTAACCCACAAAACACAATAAATTTTGGAGATGTTTTGGAGAGCCTGGAAGTCTTCTACACCACTGGTGGGAATGTGAAATAGTACAACCACTTTGGAAGTTGTTTTAGCACTTTCTTAAAGAGCTTGAAATAGAAATACCGTACAACCCAGCAATCTCGCTTCTTGGAATATATCCCAGAGAAACAAGGGCTGTCACACAAGTAGTCCCATGCACACCAATGTTTATTAGCAGTACTGTCCACAAAGGAAAAAGATGGAATCAATGTAGGTGCCCATCAACAAATGAGGGAAGACAAAATATGGTCTATCCACACAATGGAATACTACACAATGATAAAGAATGAAGATGATCTTAGGAAACAAGTGAAATGGAAAAATAAATCAGAAAAAGTATACCATGGAGACCTCCAAACTCACTGTCATTAAGTTGATTCTGACTCACACAACCCTACAGGAGAAAGTTGAACTGTTCTATGTGTTTCCAAGGCTGTGCCCTCTACAGAGACTGCCACTTCTTTCTCCCACATAGTATCTGTGGGTTCTATCTGCCAGCCTTTCAGTTAGCTGCTAAGGGCATTAACCACTATGCAACCAGGGCTCACAGAGACCCCCCTCACCTCCCAAAAACTGCTGCCCTAGAGTTGGTTCTAACTCGTAGCAACCCCATAGACTAAATAGAACTGCCCCCATAGAGTTTCCAAGGAGTACCTGGCAGATGTGAACTGCAGACTTTCTGGTTAGCAACCAGTAGAACTTAACCACTACATCACCAGAGTTTCCATGGAGACTTCCAGAAGATGCTAATCTCAGAATAACTAATCAAAACCTTGTATTTAAGCTCAGGGACTTAATTTTAGAGCCAAGTAGGCCTAGTGGTGTAGTGGTCAAGAGTTTGGCTGCTGACAGGAAGGTCAGCAGTTCAAATCTACCACCCACTTCTTGGAAACATTATAGTCAGTTCCATTCTGCCCTGTAGGGTATCTATGAGTTGGAATCAACTGAAAGGTAATGAGTTTTTTACTTGTCAATTTCAGAGAGGGATTTTAACTAGTAAATTAAGATCAAGATAACTAACTGAAGGGGAATTTGCTCATTTTCTTTAGTGATCTGAGGTAAATGTAACACTTTGCATCACGGAGGGAAATTGGTTCAGGCTAGCTGCCAACCAACATGTAATGAGCACAGCCATCAAATATTGGCCTTGGAATGGAGCTTGCCAACTCATCAGCATTCTCTAAGGTTATAAAAGCAAACCAGGAATGAAGAAGCAACTACATGTAAGACCACTGGATTGAGGCATGATAAAAAGCTTCATGTCGGCTTAACATTGTGAAAATATCTGTTCTACCCAAAGCAATCTATATATACAATTAAACCCCAATGCAAATTCCAATGTTATCTTTTAATCAGATGGAGAAACAAATCACCAACTTGTTTGGAAAGGGAACAAACTCCAGATAGGTAAAGTACTACCAAAGAAGAGGAACACAGTGAGAGGCCTCATACTACCAGACCTTAAAACCTATTACACTGCCACGGTAGTCAAAACAGACTAGTATACAGACCAATGGAACCTAATAGAGAATCCAGAAATAACTGTGTCCATTTATGAAGAGCTGAAATTTGACAAAGGCCTAAAGGCCAAGAACTGTGAAAAAACAATCTCTTTAACAAATGATTGTCCATCTGCAAAATTGAATATCCATCTGCAAAAAACTGAAACAAGACCCATATCTCACACTTTACATGAGAACTAACTCAAAATGGATCCAAGACCTAAATATCAAACCTAGTAGTATAAAGAACATACAAGAAAAAGATGGAGACAACAATGGAAGTTCTAACACCTCACTTAAACAGACTACAAAATATTACCGATAACACACAAACAGCAGAAGAGATGAGGTAAGTGGAAACTATTAAAAATCAAACACTAATGCTCAGCCAAAGACTTCATCAAGAAAGTAAAGACTGCCTACAGACTGCAAAAAAAGATTTAGCGACCATGTATCTGATCAACGTCTAATTTCCATAATCTACAAGGTACTGCAAAATACAAGAAGAAAAAGACAAGTAATCCAGCTAACCAACGGGCAAAGGATATGGACAGATGCTTCTCCAAAGAAGACATCAAGGCAACCAAAAGACACTTGAGGAAAAGCTCACAAAAAATTAGCTATTAGAGAAATTCAAATCAAAACTATAATGAGATACCATCTCACTCCAACAAGCTTGGCACTAATACGAAAAATACAAAATAACAAATGTTGGAGAGGACGTAGAGAGATTGGAACTCTACACTGTTGGTGGGAATGTAAAATGGTATAACAACTTTAGAAAGCAGTAAATAAGAGCTGTCACACAAACACATACATGCCAACAAATGTTTATTGCAGTGCTGTCCACAACAGTGAAAAGCTGAAATCAACCTAGTTGCCTGTCATGGATCGAATTGTGTCCCCCTAAAAATACACGCAGCCATGTGGCTGGGCCATGATTCCCAGTATCTTGTGACTGTCCTCCATTTTTGTGGCTTTCCTATGCTGTATGTTAAAGGATTGGGGTGGAACTGTAAATCCCTTCATAGGATTACTTCCCTGTTCCACTGTAAAGGGAGTTTCCCTGGAGTATGGCTTGCCCCACCCTTAATCCTTTCATCCTACCAGAGATAAAAGGACAGAGAAGCAGGCAGAGAATTGGGAAGCTCGTACCATCAAGAAAGCAGCACCGGGAGAAGAGCGTATCTTTCAGACCTGAGGTTCCTGCACCAAGACACTCCCTGGACAAAGACTGATACAATACTGGACTTTCCTCTTGAGCCAAGAAGGGGAAAGCCTTCCTCTGGAGTAGACACCCTGCATATGGACTTGCAGCCCACCGGACTAGGTAAGAATTAACTTTCCTTTATTAAAGCCATCCACTCTGTGGTATTTCTGTTAGAGCAGCCCTAGCTGACTAAAACAGTGCCCATCAACAGATGAGTAGATAAACAAACTGTGGTACATATACATAATGGAACACTATGCAATGATAAAGAACAATGAAGATTTTATGAAACATCTCATAACCTGTAATCAGCTGGAAGACATTATGCTGAGTCAAATTAGTCAGATGCAAAAGTACAAATATTGTATGAGACCACTATTATAAGGAGTTAAGGAGAGACTCATGCACTTAAGAAAATACTCTTTGATGGCTACAAGGGTGGGGTGTGAGGGAGAGGGTTATTCACAGACTAGATAGTTCATAGGAATTCAGTTAGGTGAAGGGGGTGACAGCATGCAGTAGAAAGCAGATGAGCGTAACTGGACTATATCACAAGCTAAAATGTTTTCTAAATTCAACCCAACATTTCAAATGACAGAGTGGCAGGCACAGGGTTCTGGGGACCATGTTTTCAGGGGTCATAGAGGTCAATTTTTCTAAGAGAGTGTTCTATACCTCATATTGGGGAATGGATCCTGGGATCATAAAAGCCAGCAAGCTGTGAGGAATATCAACTGGTTCCAACCCACCTGGAACAACAACAGAGAACATCAAAGACATGAGGAAAAATGAGCCCATAGACAAAAGGACCCATGTGATTGGGAGACTACACCAGCATGAGACCAGCATGAGAACCAGATGGTGCCCGGCCACCACCAAAGACATCCCTGACAGGGAACACGGTATAGAGTTCCTGACGCAGCGTGAGCTAAAGGGGTGTGCGGATCAAAAGCTCTATGAAAAGACCAGACTTGATGGTGCAACAACCTGGAAGGTTGTCAGAACATGAGAACACGGCCCCTGGACTTGCTACTAGCCCAGAGCTGAAACCAATACTGAAGCCAACACTTCAGACAAAGAATGGACTGAATTTGGGGACGCTGAGAGATGTGGGTGGTGTGTGTGCTTTATGCTTTAATATATATATGAGGCTGTCCTACTGATTTCTTTTTAGAGGGGAGAGGAGAGGGTGGAGAGGAGAGGAGAGAGTAAGTGTTGGCTGAGTAGATATTGGAAGTGAAGAGTGGAAAAGAAGAGTGTGCTGTCACAGGGCGAGAAGAGCAGATAGAATTACAAAGAGGTGGGTAATTGAGGTTTTATATGGAAAATTGACTTGGATTGTAAATTTTCACTTAATCACAATACTAGAAATAGGAGAAAAAAAAGTTTGGGTAGCTCAATGGTACTAAAATGAGTGGAAGGATTAAGAGTGTGTATTTAACTAAAACATTTTCAAAGCCATAAGCAATGGCTACAACCTTCAGAAACTAGGCATGTTAAGTATGCTGTTGATAATCACTGTGATGTTTGAAGACCATGGAACAGTAAAATAATTTAACATTATAAATAGAGGTGAAGCATAGTGAGATGGTACCAATAAAGAGATGACAAATTCTAAAAATCCTCAAGCGAATTCTACTTTGTATGCAATATTTAGATTTACTGGGAACTTATCTCTGGTTTTTAGCCACGGCCAGAACCCATTATTTGTAAAAATCAACACAATTCAGCCTCTTAGGAGGTACTGAGGTTGTATACATGCATGTACTTGCGTGTCTACATGTACTATATTTTACATAAATGATGCTCACATTTTACATATGTTTGCCAGCTGTGCCTTGCCCGCACCTGCCACTCTGTCAGTTGTTTGTCACATGTTGCCACAAAAGTAATTAGCTTAGTGTACATACAAAAATACCTTATGGGAGATGTCATGGTTGGCAAACAAACATAGAAAGAATAAATTATAGTGTAAAGACATCATATATGTAAGTGTGTGTCTGTGTCTCTGTGTCTATGTGTGTGAATGTCTGCGTGTGCGCTCTCCTACATGTATACGACTATGAATGCGTGTGTGTGCATGTCTGTGTGAATGTGTGCCTGGTTGTATCTGTTTATATATGTGTGTGTATGACTGTCTCTGTGTGTGCATTTGTGTGTGTATATTTGTATCTGCGTATATGTGAGTGTGTATATGAATGTCTGTGTATGTGTGTACGTATGTGTCAATGTCTCCAAGTCTCAGTGTTCTTATCCATCTTTGGTGGGATTTTTGAACACTGCCTTTATGTTGACCTAAGGTAAGTTAGCTGGAGTTAACATATCCTATGCACTGGTCAGGTTGAATTGAAAAAATCATTGGCTACCATTCACTCACAGGACACTTAGGAAATGACTTGTTATCGTCAAAGAACATATTCAGAATTTAAAAAAAAAAAAAGCCTGCTGTGAGTGGATTCCAACTCATAGCAATCCTATAAGACAGTGAAATTGCTCCATAGATTCCAAGGAACACCTGGTGGTATTGAACTGCCAGTGGTTTTGTTAGTAGACTTAGCGCTTAACCACTATACCACCTACTCAGAATAAGATTGTCTAAAAGCAGTAGCAAGTTAAAAAACAAGCAACGTGCATTACTATTGGATCAAAAAATGTGTAAGCTTCCAGTTTTCTTACCTGTTATTTCAATCTGGGTAAAAATTAAATTCAGAATAAAAAATATTGATACTGAAAAGACTAAATAAATAAATAGTCTACTCCTTTCGTTTGAAGCTTGGGAAACAGGACCCAACTGCAATGTCGGATTTGGGGATAACAAGGAGTTTCTTGCCCGAACTGTCAGGTGTGCGTCATACTACCAATGGCCAGGAGAGGGTGCTAGATATTAGTAAATGCGATCAAAAGACTCCTTTTAAAGCATTCAGCTTGGAGTTGAAAACAAATGGAAATGCAGGGGCTTTGTATTTTGCGTTAAAGGACAGTAATTCATCTTGAATCATAAACATCCAAGCTGGTTTCTTGGGGCACAGGCTCTGAAGACTAGGATTAAGCTCTGGATGTGCTCTTTGTTCACTAGGTTACCTCATGTAAGTTTCAGTTTCATCTGCAAAATGCAATTAAAAAAACACCTGCTTTGTACTGTGGTTAAGAATTCGGTTGCTAACCAAAAGTTCAAAAGTTCGAAACCACCCAGTGCTCCCTGGAAACCATACGGGACAATTCCGCTCTGTCCTCTATGGTGTTTACGAGTTGCAATAGACTTCGGAGCAATGGGTCTTTTTAATACTGTGAGGAAGGAATAAATATACACAATGCTTGACACTTAGTAAAACGTATTTATTATCACTTATTGGATAGAAGAATTCTGTTATGACCTAAGAAAATTTAACCTTTTACAAAAGGTCACCAATTATTAAGTGGACGAAGGAATGTCTACTTTCAACGTTGCTGCTATGATTACTTAAATAATACTTAACAATATTTTAAACTCTTTGTTTACTGATACCAAAGTTATTCTTGAATTTCTTCAGTCTTTCTGAATTTTTCTTCACAATCCCTTATACTTTGTGGTTTAAAAAGAAATTCTTCATATATTCCATGGATGGTGGCTGGGTTTTGGAGATCACTAGAATTTTCCATAGATTGAGGCTCCACTACCCACTCTTTCAAGTGACCCTAAATAAGTTAATCTTTCATAGAGTTGGTTTTTCTCAGTTGTTTGTGTGGTTGATTGTATCTACTTTGAAGTATTATTATAAGGATTAAATTGTTATAAAGATTAAATCTATTAAACATTGCCTTTGACTTGAAGCTCATGACAACCCCATGTATGTCAGAGTAAAACTATGTTCCACAAGGCTTTCAGTGGTTCATTTTCAGAAACAGATGGCTACTTCTGTTTTCTGAGGCAACTCTGGGTGGATTCAAACCTGCAGATTTTTGTTTAGCAGGCAAAGGCATTAACCATTTACATTACCTGTGGACTCACAGGATTAAATAGTATTTAGTTTAAAAATCTGTGTAAATCCCATAGAAGGCAGGTCAGCGGAACTGGGCTATACCACAAGCTAAAACGTTTTCTAAATTCAACCTAACATTTCGAAGGGCAGGGTAGCAGGGACAGGAGTTTGGGACGGTGTTTTCAGGGGATACTGCGGTCACTTGACATAACTAGTCTTTTTCTAAGAGAGTGTTCTGTACTCCATATGGGTGAATGGTGCCTGAGAACTTAAAAGCCAGCAAGCTGCCATCCAAGGAACATCAACTGTTCACAACTCACCTAGAACAGATGACAACAGAGATCATCAAAGACAGGAGGAGAAGCGAGCCCAGAAGACAGAAGGACCCATATGACTGGGAGACTACATCAGCTGGAGAGCAGAACTAGATGGTGCTCAGCCACCACCAAAGACAGCCCTGACAAGGAACACAATGTAGAGTCTCCAATACAGGATGAGAAAAAGGGGTGTGCAGATCAATAACTCTATTAAAAGACCAGACTTGATAGTCTGACAGCCTGAGGGTCTCCTGAGAATATGGCCCCTGGACCTGCTGCTAGCCTAGAGCTGAAACCAGTACTGAAGCCAACACTTCACACAAAGAATGGACTGGACTTGGGGACACAGAATGATGTGGGTGGTGTATCTACTTTATAATTTTACGTACATACACACACACACACACATATATATATACACACACACACACACACACACAAGGCTGTCCTACTGGTTTATTTTTAGAGGGGAGAGGAGAAGGTGGAGAGGAGAGGTCAAGTGTTGATTGGGTGGATACTGGAAGTAAAGAGTGGAAAAGAGATATGTGCCAGGTGAGAGCAGATAGAGGTGCAGAAAGGTGGGTCCTCGGGATTTTATATGGAAAGTTGACTTGGATTTTAAACTTTCACTTAATCACAATAATAAATAATAAAAGTCTATAGGAATCCTTAGCGTATGGTAGATGTTTGGCTTGATCAGCTGATAAGTTAGCTGAGGTCTGGCTGCTCTGTGATGACTTGGGCTGGTATGTTCCGCACGTTCTTTCATCTTCCAGATGACTAGCTCAGACTTGTTTTCACCACAGAGGCGGGGTTCAAGAAACCTAGCGGAAATACACAGAGCCTCTTAATGTCAAGGCTCAGAGCTGGAGTTTCTTAACTCCCTTCTGTTTTCAAGGAACTAGAAAGTAAACTGCACTTTTTGATGAAAAGGGCTATGAATTCTCACTACAAGGAATAAGGTTTGGTTCTGGAATATTTGGAGTAAAGACATGCTAATTACCCAGTTTCTCCCTTAGAAAACCATTATAAACCCTGATTCTGAGGATTCCAAAAAATAAATGACAGCAAACAGATTGGGAAAGGAAATCAGAAAGAGAATTACAACTCAATTTCTGCTGATATCCCTCAGCCTGAACTCAAGGACAGCTGAAACCCCAAACTGTGCACCAGGTATAGATAAAACCAAAAATATACTGCCTTTGTGACTCTTACAACTTGCAACACATTTTCTCATTTTCAGAATGGGTAATTGAGAGCCTGACTAGTGGCACAATGATACACTAAATAATCTGTGTTTTTTATTGTACCAGCTACACTGGCCTCTTTCCAAAGGGATGCAGAACCTCTTCAGCTCCTGTAACCTTGGTCTCCCTCCTCTTTTTGGCTCTCCTGAGAAATGGCTTTCAGCTTGAGAGACAACAGCTAGAAAGGTTGCCTTATATTTTTTGTATCTACAATTTTCATTCTTACTCCTTATGTAAGTCAGAGTGGACTTGGCAGGCTAATTCCACTAGCTGAGAAATTTTTTTGAGTTTTGTCTTTGCCCATTACAAACATACAGGTTCGAATCCAGGTACCTAACATACAGATCTGTAGTGTAATAGCTTCTTGTGATTATTTTCTGATGTGTATACTTACCTGTGGGCTACGTGCTTAAGAACATGAAATAATCCTTGCCAAAATGATATGTAAATTCTGGTGTAAAAATTCTCTGTTAAGACTCTGTGGAGAACTTCCTGCATTGCTATCTAGTGTCCAATGGCATCATACCTCTTAATAAGCCTTCTTCTAACTTGGAGTACTTTTTATTGGCTAGACTGCCCCAGAGCATGGAGACAAATTGCTAACACCTTCAAGTTGATTCTGAGCTATAGATAGATGAGGGAAATTCTCTATTTGTGTGAAAGAGGCTCTGTATGGACCAGAATCCTTGAGTGATACAAACAGTTAACATGCTTGGCTGTTAACCAGAAGGCAAGAAGATGAATTCTACCCAGAGGTACATTGGGAGAAAGTTCTGGTGATGTACTTCTAAAAAATCAGCCATTCAAAACTCTATGGAAAACTCTATGGAGCACAGTTCCACTATGACACACATGAGGTCATCAGGAGTCAGAGATGCAACAAATGGTTTGGCTTGAGTTTGGATGGACCAGAAATTCTTGTTTTTGTTTGTTTGTTTTACTTTTCTATTTCAGACAACTCCAGTGCCTAAACAGGAGCTCAAACAGCAGAGTATTAATACCTAAGAGTGTGGAAGGGACCCTGGTTGTTTTTTGTCTCTTTATCCTCTCATCTCTGGACCCTGGAGACAGACATAGCATCAGAAATTGAACTGCAGAGTAAGTAACCTGAAGACTTATCTTTCCAGCCAGAGGACAGGAAGCTAGGAGGCCCTGTCAACTGAAAAGTTTTGGGGTGATTGCATGGAGCAAGGACACAGTCAAAGCAATACCATGCAATGGTTTTGAACTGTGTTCAACTCTTTGGGGTGGAACCACTTCCAGCCTGCCACAGGAGGCTACTCAAGAACTGGGGTATATCAAGCAGCCCTGGGATACCTCCCCTAGTCCTTGACCCATCACCCTACCCTCAGCACCCCACCTCTTCTGTGTAGACAGCTTGGTAATCTAAGACAGACCCTATGTTGCTTCTTTCCACTGTGACACCAATTACCAGTACCAGCTCTAACTCAGAGTCTTCTACCCTAGCAGTGACACTTTTTTGAGTTGATTTGAGTTCTCCAAGGATATTCCTAGCCTCTTACCATCTGATTCCTTTTTCTTCTGAGGACCAAGAAAGGAAAGCATGCTATCTCTAGCCCTTCTTCTAGCTTTCCTGGTTCCTGGTGAGTGTGTTCCACAGATACTGAAGGGGTGTCTTTGTTTTTTAATGGCAGACAATACTAAGAAATCATTATTGTCTCTTCCTTGTTACATTATTTTGTTATTCACATTGCAGCAAGTCAGAAAGCCTCCAAGTTAGAAATGAGAAAGATGTCAGTCACCAGGCAGATTGGTGTATCATACTTCCTGCCCCTGACTTCATGGTACTATTAACAGTGAGAAACTCTGAGCTCAATACTCAAACCCTCACTGTTGTATCCTTTCAAACAGTTGCATTCTCCTTCATCCACAAGTTCTTCCTAAACACCAGGCTAAGATTTCCGGAACTTAGCCAAGCAGTGTGGTTGACAGCATAGTTCTTTCAGTCTTGTAGGGGAGGTTGGAGCTCCATTAAAACTGCTTTATAGAGCAGACAGTGTCACCTGGGGTTGACCTGTTAAGGTAGATATTATGAAAAACATTGCCAACAGGGCACTCAAAATACAGAAGTGGCTGTAACAATGAATTCAAGGATACCAAGTATCATCAGGATAGTGTAGTTAACCAGACATTTCAGTCTGTGGCAACTAATGCAACAACATAGATAGGCTAATTTGCTGAGTCATTTATCAAGTCATTGTCCAGAAATAATAGCTGTAAGTGGTTGTTTATTACCTGCGAGTATGCATTCTAATGGAATAAAACCTTTGGACTTCATGAGGACCTAAAGATGGTGCCTTTTGAAGAAGCTGATATATCCCACACCATCACCAACCATGGTTCTGTTAGTGTAATTGAAAATAGGTAAAAAATGATTGTGGAAGATGTGCCAAACATTGTCTCCTACCTACGTTTTCTTTTGAGGTAATCTATCCCTGCTCATAGCCAGTTTTAAACAAGTAAATCTTCATTCATCTTGTCAATAGTGGCAGACCCAAGTTATAAACTGAACATTGTCCACCAGATCTTTTCTTTTTCCCAATAATTAAAACTGAGAGACACTTGCAGCAATAATTAGATAACAAATAGTAGGTATCCATTATAAGAAGTAATAAAAACCATAATGGCAACTAGGGGTTCTAAGCTAAGATGTCTGTGGTGATCGCTAGTAGACTGCAATGTTCTTAGGGGCGAGATAAATGCTGAGTGAATCATGGTATTCTTTCTATGTCAGAACCTATCAAGATAGGATGATCAGAAGGCTTATGTCATCAGTCCAGTTCTCAAACCCAGAGTCTTTTGAATCAAGGAGAGGACTGATTCTCTTAAGTACATATAACAATGATTATCCCACTCTTTCTTAAGAAGGCTCTATGAGTAACTGTACAATGAGGACAGAATTCACAGAGCTTTCAAGGGCAATTTGGAGACAAGCGAGCTCAACATTGATAGCTGGAAGCTCAAACTGCCACTTTAGTCTCCAGTTACACAAGGGCATAGAGAAGTCAGACATAAAAGAAAGTTCTGGTCCAAGTCCATCTCAAATTGTGGTCCTACAGATTTGCTGTCATGGTCATTACTCTAGTCCCTGTGAGTATAATTTTGGATGGATATAATTTAGCAATTCAGCAGAATCAACAACTGGTTCCTTGACCTGTGGAGTAAAAGACATCATACTATAAAAGACCAAATGGAAGTTTTGAACCCCTTCCCCACTCCACACAGTCAGAACTGTAAATCAAAAGGAATATCGCATATTATGTAAATGGCAGGGATTAGTGGCACTCTCAAAGACTTAAAGGGTGCACATGTAGTAACCCCATGATATCCCCATTTACTTAACTAGGTGAATCATGGTAGATGCCTGAAAATTATAGCACCGCCACAATGTTAAATGTAGTATCTTTACTAGAGAATATCAACACATTTATGGGAGTTGTTATATAATTCTAAATCTGGTGATTGTTTTTTTCAATACCCAATAATTCTAAATCTGGTGATTGTTTTTTTCAATACCCATCAATGAAGAGGATCAGGTACAATTCAAACACACGTCAGAAAGGGCAACACTATATATTCAAGGTCTTGCCCCAAAGCTATATGAACTCTCCTGACCTGTTACAATTTAATCTGAAAGAAACTTAATCATTCAGCTATTTTGCAAAACTAATATGCTTTCTTATTAATATTGATGACTTTATATTTATTGATGGATTTCATACCTCATTAATAAATCATTATCAAATTGACTGGAATTCATCGGACCTGAAAATACACTAATCTAGATCTTACTTCATTAATATGAACTGATAATGAAAAATCAATTTAAGAAGGGGAGCGTTAACAATCCAATGGGAGTGCAGGATGACTGAACTTAGCAAACAAAAATAAGCCTTATTAAAAATTAGTTAACAAAAATAACAGAAAAGTAAATTTTAGCCAGCAATGACTTATAGGTAAAGATCACATAGTGAAATCTTGCTGAAAAAGTAACATTTCCTGCTAAAAACATCTGTCAATGATAGATGAAAAATTATATTTGATTAACACTGTACATATGTTCCAAATACAAAAGGTACATTTCTCTGAAATAATAAATGTAGACATTATTGAAAACAGTTGAATACAGGTAGAAGTTGCACAAACCACTGAAAGAAAAGACGTGATACAACAGGTAAGGGCTTGGATCAATGCCTATCCAGGAACCAGAGTTGAACATGTTGCACAAATAGTTGATGCTAAGACAGTGATTACACTGATGATCACAGAATGAAATTTGTCTGTGCTGAACATCCATATTTCTGGTTGTTATACTTTCCTACGGCACAAGATACAAAGAACAAATAGTGTGAAGGATTGTCAGCACTGGTAATAAGAGAGATCACAATTGAGGAAACAGTGAAAATGGACTTATGGGATATTTAAAATTATCAATGACATGGAAGATAGAAGGTTTGTCTAAAAAAGAAAGTTTTTGTGGGTGGGGCAAAGATGATGGACTAGACACACATCTTCTCAATTCCCTCTGAGAACTAAGACCTGAAATGATAATTGAGTGAAGCAGCATGGACATGCTGGGAGCCCTGAAATCTGGCATAAGATTGTCAGACTGGACTAGGCACCAGCAAGGAGGAAACTACCTCTCTCTAAGATGTGGCAGTGGCACACTGAGTCCACTTCTGCTGACTCATTGTTTGGGAGAACTGTGGGTACTGACATCTTCTTTGTTATCCAGGAGATGGGGACTTGACATGAACAAGCTAAAATGCTGAAATACAGGGCTTAAGTAAACAGTTTGTAGGGCAGCAGAGAGACTGTGCTTGGGATAGCCATACACTGAGAGCTCAAATGCCAAATGGGATCACTACTGCCCTTCCACCCTCTCTTTTCTTGAGCTACTCCATAGATTCTTCTGTTTCATGGCAAGAAGGACTGCTTGTGCAGGATGCCATCTTGGTAAGCTGGTAGGTAGAGTCAGTCACCCTGAGGTCTCAGGTGGGGCTAAGTCCCAAGGCTGAGCAGCCCTGTCTGGACAGTGCTTCTTCAGTAGAAAAGTTGTGGTTAGGACAGTGGTACCTAGAGTTACAGGTGGGGCCTGGCAGAGAATGGCAGCAAGGCCTTAACCTATCCCTTCCTTAAAATGTGTCATAACATCTGGGAACAGCTGATCAGGTGCCTTCATTGTCAGTCAAAAGGTGGGGTCTGCCACACCTGAGGGCCTGACTGATTTCAGCAGCTGTTGGACAACTCCTTGCTCAGCAGAAAAGCACCTTTTTAAAAACAGACCACCTGGAAAACTGACTACTAAGTGGAGTGACAGCATCTCTAGCACCCTGCAGTGATTCACATCATAGCATCGGCTGAATTCTCCCCAGTGACTCCATAAGTAGAATGCTGTATTTGCCAGCCAGGTGGTAGACCCTGCCACCCCAGAGAGTCTACCTGGAGCCAGTCAGAAGAGCATACAGAGGCAGCTGGTGACCAAGTCTAGCAGTGGCCTTACTCCCGTCTTATATGTATGCCTCAGCTCTTTTTGAGGTAACACCATAAAAATGAAACCGTTTCTAGATGGCACAAAGACAACAATCAAAAGCTAAGCATTTAAAGAAGCAGTCCACCATGACTCTGGAAAGACTTCCAAAATAAAGAATCAAAAAACTTCCCAGATGAAGAGGCTTTCTGAAACTATTGGAGGTCAAGGGCAAAAGAATTATGCATGGAACACTCGTAGAGATTAAACAAAATGCAGCAGAACGAAATGAAAAATCAAGTAAGTCATTTGAGTTGATGGAATATCAACGAGCATCCAGCAGAACAATAATAAAACTGCAGAATTAGACAATTCAGTCCAAAGCCAAAAGAGCAGCATTGAGGAGATGGAAGCTAGAGTTAGTGAGCTTTAGTATAGAAGACATCTGCATTTATGAGGAGAAATCAGAGAAAGGGAATAAGAAAAAAGCAGCATTAAGAAACATATGAGAATCTATTAAGAGAAACAATCTACAAATAATTGGAGATAGTGAATAGAGAAGGAATAGCTGACAATACAGAAAGTACTGTAGAGTTGCTGACATAAAAATTCCGTGAAATTATGAAAGAAGAGAACATAAACTTTCAAGATGCTTATCTAATGCCACAAACACAAGACCCCACAAGAAAAACACCAAGACCTATAATCAAGCTTAATAAAATGAAACATAAGTGGAGGCTCTTAAAGGCAGCAAGGTTTAAAGTAAAGCTGACACACAAAGGGAGGCCCTGTAGGCTTTTCTTTGACTTTTTGGAGGAAACAATTTTGGCACGGAGGCAGTGGGGTGACACATTCAAAACCTTGAAGGAGAGAAACTTCCAACCAAGAATTATACATTGTGCAAATTGTCTCTCAAATATGATGGTGAAATTAATACATTCACAGATAAACGGAAGCTGAGAGACTTGGTAAAAGCCAAACGAAAGCTACAAGAAATACTGAAAGAAGTTCTGTCTTTAGAAAAACAAAAACATTAAGTGTATGCTCAAAGAGGTAATGCAGTACACAACATTCAGAATCCTACTCAGGAAAGTCACAAAGCTCAATCAAAGCTATAATATTAAAAGGACAGAATCAGCGATCTTAACAAAAACTATGACATCATTACACTAAAAAGAGGGACATATTACACTAGGTATAACCTTTTCAGATGGAGAAGAAATTAAAACGATATGCAGAAGTTCAAGTCTAGTTTACACTTAGAATAGGAAGGGGGAACGTAACTGTAGCCACAAAGCAAAAAAACAGTGTGACACATCAACACAAGACACATGATTCAGGAGTCTCAAACACAAAACCAACACTGAAAAAGGTGAAAAGTCAACCCATAAAGAAGAATGACCCAGAACAGAATAGTAAGAGCAACACAGAAAACATCAACAACACAAAAATAAAGACATCAAAATGACAGCACTGCACACATACCTATCAATAATTATTCTGAATGTAAATAGGCTGAATACTCCAATAAAAAGACACAGGGTGACAGCCTGTATCAAAAGACACAATCTGTCTATATGTTCCTTACAGGAAACACACCTTAGACTCAAAGAGATGAACAAACTGAAAATTAAAGGATGGAAAAATATATGCCAAGCCAACAACATACAAAGAAGACTGGAAGTGGTAATACTGATCTCAGATAAAACAGACTTTAAGGTTAAAATCCACCATTGTGGGCATGGATGGTCAATATATATAGCTAAAAGTTTCAATACATAAGCAGAGTATAACAACATTAAACATTTATGCACCCAATATCAGGGTGTCTAAATACATCAAATACACACTGTCTACACTGAAAAATGAGACAGATCACTCCACAGAAATACTTTGAGGCTTCAGTGCTCCACTTTCAGTAATGGATAGATCATCCAGAAAAAAGCTCAGTGAAGATACAAAAGACCCTTTTTAAAAAAGAAATTTTATTGTAATTGAACGAAAATGTACATTCCCATATAAATTTGCATGCTCACCTATATGCAGCTCCCGCTGTTCTAGGGAGATCAGTGACAGCACACTCATCCTCTCCGCTCCATACATATCCTATCCTCCCAACAGTCTCCTATCCTCTCCTCTCCACCCACTCCCCTTCCTTCAGTAAGAGGTCAGCAGAATGATATCCTATGATGCATAGAACCGTAAAGTGCCCCCAAAATATGGTCACCCTGCGTCTTCACGTCCAATCCACTGTTGTCTGAAGAGTTGACCTTCACTATGATTTATGGACAAGGGCAGCATCAGAGCCAGGGGCTATTCTCTGAGGGGAACTCCAAAGCCCCTGGACCATCAAATGTGATCTTTTAGTGGAAATCTCAAGGTGCACCCCTATTTAATCTTGTGTTGCCAGTGAGACTCAACTTTGTGAGCTCCATCGTGGCTGTCACTGGTGATGGCTGGGCACCATCCAGTTCTTCCGGTCATGAGTTGATGTAGACGTCCACTCATGTAGGTCTCTCTGTGTTCTGGGTTCTCTTTACCCGATGTCGTTATCTACTTCGGTGATCATCTGTTCCTGCTGAGTTGGGACCATTTGGTGTACCCTCGGATGGCAGCTTGGCGGCTTTTAAGACCTCGGACAACACTCACCAATGTGAGGTTCAGAGAGACTTCATTAGCAAAATGCTAGTTGTGCCAATTGGCCTTGATTTCACCTGACAGCATGGTCCCCGGCCCCCTGCCCAGGCTACTCTGTCCTTGCAATATTGGGTTAAGATGGGAGGAGTACTCAAGTTGTGTTGAAGTCCAGTTTACAAAAGATCTTATTGTGACAATTAACCAACTAGACTTCATTAACATATACAGAATTTTTACATATCAACAGATAAGTACACCTTCTTCTCCAATGAACATGGAAATTTCTTCCAGAACGGAACATGCATTAGGACATAAAGCAAGTCTCAATAAAATCCAAACCACTGAATTACTACAAAGCATCTTCAGAGACCATAAAGCCATAAAAGTTGAAATCAATAGCAGAAAAAACATAGGTAGAAATTTGAACTCATAGAAACTGAACAACATCTTGCTCAAAAATCCATGACTTATACAAGAAATCAATGACGAAGTAAGACATTTATGATATCAAATGAGAATGAAAACACAACTTACTAGAACTCAGAGGTCAGTTGATCTCTATAAATGCATACATCTGGAATGAAGAAAGGACCCAAACCGAAGAATTAGCCCTATAGCTTGAACAAGTAGAATGAAAGCAACAAAGGAACCCCTCAGGCACCAAAAGAAAGCAGATAATAAAGATTAGAAGATAACTAAATGCATTAGAGAATAGAAGCACAACTGAAAAAACTGACAAAACCGAAAGCTGGTTCTTTGAAAAGATCAAAATTGATAAATTGTTGGCTAAACTTACAATAGAAAAACAAGAGAGGAAACAAATACCTTGAATAAGAAATGATAAGGGAGATGTCACAAAAGACTCAAATGAAATCAAAAGTATCATAACAAAATACTACAGAAGACTGCACTCTAACAGATTTGAAAGCCTAGAGGAAATGGACAAATTTCTAGAATCACATCACCAACCAAAATTATCACAAGAAGATATAGAACAACACAATAAACCTGTCACAAAGAAAGAGATGAAAAAGTCATCAAAAACTACCAACTAACCCTGAGAGCATGGCCCCCAGCCCTGATGCTGCCCTTACCCATAAATTATAACAAAGGTCCACTCTTTGGACAGGAATGGATTGGACTTGGCAATGCAGACTGACCATATATTGGTTGCACTTTATGGTTTTATACATCTGTAGGATATCATCCTGCTTACCTCTGGCTGGAGGAAGGAGAATGGGTGGAGAGGAGTGGAAAGGAGGTTGTTGGAAGGATGAGACATGTGTGGAGCAGAGAGGAATAGTATGCTGTCACCGGACAGGGAGAGCAGTGGAAGCTGCATACAGGTGGGCATGTAAATTTATACGGGAATGTACATTTTCACTCAGTCATGTTAAATAAAAAATTAAATAAAAAATAAAAAAAACCCTAAAAAAAAAAAAAATAAAAAATACCAACCAAAAGAATTCCTCATCCATCTGGCTTCATCAGAGGATTTACCAAACTTTTGGAGAGGAGTTAACTCCAGTACTACTGAGACTATTTCATGGCATAGAAAGGGATGGAACATTCCCAAATTCATTCTATGAAGCCAGCATAACCCTGATACCAAAGCCAGAGAAAGACCCAACAAAAAAGGAGAACTACAGATCAACATCACTCATGAAACTGCATGCAAAAATCTTCAACAACATCCTAGCCAACAGAATTCAACAACATATCAAAAAAATAATTGATCATGACCAAGTTGGATTCATACCAGAGTTGCAAAGCTGGTTCAACATCAGAAAAACAATTAATGTGTGATCAACCACATAAACAGGTCAAAGGATAAGAATTACCTGATTTTTTCAACTGATGCAGAAAAGGCATCTGAAAAGTTCAGCACCCATTCATGCTAAAAACTCAGCAAATTAAGAATAGAGGGGAATTTCCTTAATGTGATAAAGGGCAGCTACGCAAAGCCAATCCGTACATCATCCTGAATGGAGAGAGACTGAAAAAATTCACTTTGAGAATGGAAACTAGACAAGGATGCTCACTCTCACTCTATGTATTCAACATTGTTCTAGAGGTTCTAGCCAGAACAATTAGATAAGACAAAGAAATAAAGGGCTTCCACATTGGCAAAGAAGAAGTAAAAATTTCTCTATTTGCAGATGATATAATTGTATATGTACAGTATCCTAAAGATCCATAAGTAAATTACTAAAATTAATAAAAGAGTTCCACCAAGTATCAAGATATAAAATAAACCTAAGCAAACCAAGAGGATTCCTTTACACCAACAAAGAGATCGTCAAAGAAGAAATCACCAAATCAATAGCATTCACTACAGCCCCCAAGAAGATAAAATACCTGGGAATAAGTCTAACTAGAGAAATAAGAGACCTTGGCTTGGCTAGCTCATACAGAGAGAATTACAAGACCTTACTACAAGAAACCAAAAGCTGCTTACATAAGTGGAGAAAACTACTTTGCTCATGGATCGGAAAGTTTAACATTGTGAAAATGTCTATTTTACCCAAAGCCATCTACATACACAATGCAATCCCAATACAAAGTCCAGGAATATTTTTTAATGAGATGGAGAAATCAAATCACCAACTTTGGAAAGGAAAGAAACCCCGCATATGTAAAGCACTACTGGAGAAGAGGGACACAGTTGGAGGCTTCACACTACCTGACCTTAGAACCTATTACACTGCCACATTAGTCAAAATAGCCTGGTGCTGCTACCAAAAGAGACATATAGACCAGTGGAACAGATTTGAGACCCTAGAGATGCCACCATCCTCCTATGAATGACAAATGCCCTAAGATTCTAAACCAAGGGGAAAACAGTCTCTTTAACATATGGTGTTAGCAAAATCGCATATCTGCAAAAAACTGAAACAAGACCCATATTTCACATCTTCCACAAAAACTAACTCAAAATGGATCAAAGACCTAAATATCAAACCTAAAACAACAAGGATCGTGCAACAAAAATTTAGGGTCAACAATGGAAATTCTATTACACAGCTTAGCAGACTATAAAATATGAGAAACAAAGCACGATCAACAGAAAATAGATAAATGGGAATGACTAAGAATCAAACACTTTTGCTTACCCAAAGACTTTATCAAAAGAGTTATAAGACCACTTACAGAGTAGGAAACAATATTTGGCAACTACGTGTTGGACCAACATCTGATCTCCATAATGTACAAAGTACTACAAAATCAACAAGAAAAAGATAAATAACCCAATTAAGTGATGGGCAAAGTTGATGAATGGACGCTTCACCAAAGAGGACATCCAGGCAGTCAAAACACACGTGAGGAAATGCTCATGATCACTAGCTATTAGAGAAATCCAAAACAAAACTACAATGAGGTACTATCTCATCGCAACAAAGCTGGCCATAATCCAAAAAACACAAAACAACAAATGCTGGGGAGACTATGGAGAGATCAGTATACTCCTGCACTGCCGGTGGGATTGAGAAATGGTACAACCTCTTTGGAAAGCAATTTGATGCTTCCTTTAAAAGGTGGAAATAAATATACTATTTTATCCAGTAATCCCACTGATGGGAATATATCCTACAGAAACAAAGGCTGTCATGTGAACAGACACACGCACATGAATGTTTATTGCAACACAGTCCACAACAGCAAAAAGACAGAATCAACCTAGATGCCCATCAGCAGATAAATGGGTAAAGAAACTATTATACACATAACTCAATGGAACACTATGCAATGATAAAGAACAATAATGCTTTTAGGAAACATCTCATAATCTGGTTTCAATGGGAAGACATTACACTGAGTCAAATCAGTCAGCAGCAAAAGGATGAATATTGTATGAGACCCCTGCTATAAGGACTTAAAAACAGATTTATGTACAGAAGAAAAGATTCTTTGACAGCTACAAGTGTAGGGAGGGAGGGAGAGGGTTAGTGATACATTAGATAGTTGATAGAAATTTGGTTAGGTAAAAGCAGCAACAGCATGCAATAGAAACTAGATCAACTTAACTGGACTTCACCATAAACTGAAAGCTTTTCTAATCTTAATGGTGTAAGGATAGAGTAGCAGAGGTGGAGGCTTGGGAACCATGCTTTTGGGGGACATTGAGGCCAATTGGCATAACTCGCCTGTTACTAAGAGAGTCTTCTGCATCCCAGATTGGTGAGTGGTGTCTAGGGTTTTTAAAGGTAGCAAGCTGCCATCTGAAGTACCCCAATTGTCCCCATACATCCAGAACAGATGATGACTGAGGACAAAAAAGACACAAGGAAAAAGGAGCTCAGGGAACAAAAGGACCCATGTAAATGGGAGACTGTATCAACACATGACTGGAAGAACAAATGGTGCCTGGCATGCGACAGGGCACACAACGTAGAGTTCCTACGGCAACAAGAGAGAAAGAGGAATGCACCGCAAGAACTAGTAAAAGACCACAACTGGTTGCCCAACAGCCTGGACAATCTCCTGGGAGCATGGCCCCTAGACCTGCTGCTGCTACTTGCCAGAAAACACTACTGAGGTCAACTCTTCAAGCAAAAATGGACTGGACTCAGGGACACGATGTGACCATATGGTGTGTGTACACTATGGTTCTCCGCATGTATATAGGTTGCCGTCCTACTGATCTCTTTATAGAGGGGTGAGAAGAGGGTGGAAAGCAGTGGACAGGAGCTTGTTAAGAGGATACTACAAGCATAAAAAGGGCGAGTGTGCTGTCACTGGGCAAGGAGAGCAGAAGGAGCTTCAGATAGGCAGGCATGCACAATTGGATTGTATGCTTTCACTTATTCACAATAAAAAAAGTTTTCAAAACAACACAGACATATAAAACCAGCACTGTATATTTTATTTAAATCAAACACAAAAATATCAAACCACACATAACACACAGGGAAACACCTTGCTATTAGGTCCAAGCAGACGTCCACATCAATGAGCTATTCTTGGGTCGTTTTGCATCTCGGCAGACATTGAATAGGATCCTGTTTGTATTGTGTGCCGTTGTGCTGCAGTGCAGATGTTTCTGCAGTTACCACTTGCTTTTTGGGTAATGTTTTACCATAGCTTAGCTAAACATCTACAGAGGATATAAACGATATTCCCAGAATATCTTTTAGCATGATGTTCTTCTGGATCCGTTTTTGGCAAACATCTCACCAAGTTCAGAACAATCCCAAAGCCTGTATCTTAGAACATTTGAAACTTGAATGTTGTCACAGCTGAGTGTCTCAGTTATCTAGTGGTGCTGTAACAGAAATATTACAAGTGGATGGCTTTAACAAAGAGAAATTTATTTTCTCACAGCCTAGGAGGCCAGAGGTCCAAATTCTGAGTGCCAACTCTAGGGGAAGACTTTCTTTGTTGGCTCTAGAGGAAGCCACTTGTCATTCATCTTCCTCTGGGCTAGGAGCTTCTCAGCTCAGGAAGCTTGGGTCCAAGGGGCGTTTGCCATTCCCAGATGCTATCTTAGTGATATGAAGATTTCATATTTCTCTACGTGTTTCTGTCTTTTACATCTCTAAAGATACTGACTTAAAACACAGCCTAGTATTACAGATTGAGTATTGGCTCATGAACTGCTCCTAACTTTACCTCATTAACATTATAGCTGTAGGATTTGCAATGCATAGGAAAATCCCATGAGACGATAAAATGGTAGACAATCAATCTCTTACAGGACTCATGGCCTAGCCAAATTGACATACATTTTTAGGGGTAGACATTTAATCTATAACACCAAACATGCCTGATTTTGCCATTGTTACCATAGGTACAAGCTCAGGAATTGTGACTAGCAGTGTGTACTGAAGGACCCACAATCCCTCCCCCAGCGATGCCCCATTTCCTTACTGTTTTCATGTTGTTCTCCTCATGCCTCTCTGAATAGTTAGGGGCCCAGGTGCATAACTGGATAGTGGAAATGAACCTAAACTTCAGCTGGGAACCAAGGCTCTGTCTATTTCTTGAAGTTTCATTTCAGGTGCATTCCCTTGCTGGTCCTCCACAATGCCCTGCCTTCACTGTTTCTAGTGATGTAGCGCTAGAATCTGGGGACCAGTTCTGCCTCTAGGATCTCACTGTCCTCTGGCTCAACTTAGACTCCTTCATTTAGACACAAATACACATTTATATACACCTTATCCTCTAAAGTTATTATTTCTTGTAAGTTATATTTTAAGTGGACCCTGAGTGAATAGAAACCTTATGGGGAAGTTCTGAAGAGTTGCTATGAGTTAGAAATGACTTGATAGCAATGGGTTTAGAGGCAATATAATGCATGTTGTCCAGTATCAGGAAACCCTGATAGTATAGCGATTAAGAGCAACAGCTTCTAACAAAAAGGTCAGCAGTTCAAATCCACCAGAGAGTTCTAGCCTATCCTACAGGGTCTCTGTGAGTTACAATCAGTGGCAACACGTTTTTATTTTAATCTAAAAATACTTTTTGTATTTTTAAATGGGTCCAGCATCAAGATGAATCAATGATAATACTCAACATTTTCTGAGCATTTTCTATCCATCAGGGACTTTCCTCCCTGCTTTGCACACATTATATTCTTCATTTTCCACACAAGCCCGAGGTCACTTCTTACAGATTATTTAAAATAACTTCCCCAATGTCTCCACTATTATTTTATTTTACAACATTTAAAATCTTTGTTTCTTCACATTGGGTCGCTGGGGGAATTAACATATCATGCTAGCTCCGTGTGTGTGTGTGTGTGTTTTTTGCAACAAATCACTGTTCTATGCTTGTCCGTTCCTCCACATTAGACCCCCCCTCCTTCATTGTTCTGTTGGTTTAAGAGGCTAAATGAAGCATGAAATTTGTCACCAGCCAGAACTGGCTTCATATCCCAATCCTAACCCTCTTTAGGTGTGTGGTCTTGGAAAAGTTGCTTAAACTAATAGCCTTACTTTTCTAATCTCTCAAATGAAGATAAATAATAATTATGACACAGAGCTATTTTGAGGACAGGATAAAGCAATGAGCATAAATCTGTTAGCACAGTGCTAAAATGTAGTGGGTGGCCAATCAATGATCGTTATTATTGCTGTTGATATCATTCCACCAAAATTCTCAGAATGCTAACCATTTGTCATTTCACCTTTCAACTTGTGCCCACGTTTCTGCCTCTTGCTCTCAATTCCTTTCCTTCCCTTCTTCATCTCTCTCACACTGCCTGTTTTGCACACTTGGGATGCAGCTGCATGGGTCATGACCTGTTCCCTACTACCAGAAGGTGAGACTAATCCCAGTAAGCTGTCTGTCTCTCTCCACCCACATCCAGGCAGTCTGAGATGGAAGGCCACTGTGGCCTCTTCTTTTCATCTAGTTCAGAGACAGAGCCATGCTGGGCCACCTTGAAACCTGGTCCTCTGGTTTCCCAGTAAGTCTCCAACTTCCTCCATGGTGCTGTCTTGGGACAGGCTGTGTGGCCTCCTGCCTTACCATCATCTCCCTTGCAGCTGAAAGTTCAGTCATAAGACTGGAGCAGCTGGCCTATGTCCCAGGGTACAAAGGCATCTCAGTCTCTCTGCAGTGCTTGTTCCATGTCATGGTCAGCTGCATTCGCTGGTACTGGCATCAGGAGGAAAAGGCCCCCAAAAGACTCCTCTGACTAATACAAGTTCAAATTGGATGGATAGTGGGCCTTGGGTTTAGAAGCATATGAAATCACAGCGATGGAAGTGGAGCATGGCAAGAGCTGGATCTTGTTGGTACTGAATCTGGCAAACAGTGACAACAGTGTGTACCATTATGCTGCCTGGAGCCATAACTGATCCCCATGCAGCCCCAGCCCTGCACAAAAAGAACACACATTTCCTTGCTTCATATAGGCCTGGGCCTTTCCAATGATCCTAAGTGCCCCATGGTTTCCTGTAAAGTAATGGTTGTTTAGTAGCAGAATTCTTGCCAATGGACCGCATGTATGATCACCACTCATCTGTCAGTGGAGGCATGTATGTTGCTATGTTACTCAACAGGTTTCAGTAGAATTGCCACACTAAGAAGGACTAGGAAAAAAGGACTAGTGATGTACTTACTAATGGATTGCAATGGTTAGATACACAGCCAATCATGGGAAGGGTGCGGGAGAGAGCAGCAGTTTGTCTTGGGGTCACCATGAGTCTGCAGCTACCGAGAACAACAGTGGAGGCCAGAAAGCCCTATCTTGCAGCATCCCCTTTCTCCTCTGTGCTCCTTCCTCTGCTCTTACTGTAAACAAAAGGATGTTTGCATAGTTTAGAGGCTCAGACTCAGGGAATCTATGTCTCTGTATGGAACAGTTTCTAAAGATCATTCCATTCAGACTTTCTTTAGCATTTGAAAGACAACCTGCACTGGTCCATACAGTAGCCATCAGCCATCAGATCTTCACTACTGAAGATCTGAAAATGTGGCAAGTGCAATAGTCAAAGCTGAAATGTGCAAGAATATAATGAACAAACCATATTTTGAAGCTTTAGTACAAAAAAAAGAGTAAAGTACCACATGAATAATTCTTACTTTGATTGAATGTTGGAATGATAATATCTTGGATATATTGGTTTAAATAAAAATTATCATTAAAACTATTTTCACCAGCTTCTTTTTTGCATTTTTAATGTGGCAACTAGAAAGAAAACTTTGAGGCTGACATTTATTTCTATTGGACAATTCTGTTGCAGGATGACAATTTGAGAATCTCACCAACACCCCTGAGGAATGCACAAATAGATGTGGGATCAAGATGGCAGGTCAGTGAGATGTTTCCTGTGATTCCTCTAACAATTGGCAAATCCAAAAGAATAAATGAAATGATTACATATGACATTCTAGGAGCCCTGAACATCAAAGTGAAAGTTGAACAGTCAGACTGAGAGGCAAGAAAGGCAGAGTAGGTCTGTAAGTACCACAGCAGGCTAGACACAATCCACCAGGAATCAGCTGCAGCCAGCATGGTGAATGGAATAGTGGAATTTGGAAGGTGTCCTAAGTTGGAGAAACACAGCAGCAGAGAGTACATTTGTACTCCAGAAAGAGTGAAAGGCAGTACTGAACCATCAAAAGTTAAGTGGTATTTGTCTAACTTACTGGGTGGGTGGGCCTCAATCTTTCCTTTGGGATAAACCTCTCTCCCTTTACCCAGCACTTTCCTCTCCTTCTTTGTACTGTGGCTGGCTCTGGAGTCTGACAAGATTAAGTGAGCCAGAAGTAGAACTCTTAAAGGAGAGGGAACAATTTAACAAACTGAAGGAAAGAGAGTGGAGCATCTACTGACTCCCCTGAGCTGTAAATTCAGCTCTGTCAAGCAAAATCAGATGTAAGGAGATGAACCATTTTCAAGGACATTCAGGGATGGCTATTGCCCTCTGCCTTTCTCAGTGCCTGAAGCCAGATACTTGTGGCTACAACAATCACCTCTACCCATCTAGAACAGTAAAAGAGTACCTGCACTACAATTTGGTGACTGACTACCTGAACACATAAGCTGAGTCCTTAAAAGAAGAGTAAAGGGACTCCTGGGCTCACATTTCTAGTAAGAGCAGTAACCACCTGGTGACAGGATGTTAGAGGTTCAAAGGCAACAATAACCAAACTAGCACATACAACCAGCTTATGTGAACATCTCAGAACAAAACGAGAAGTTGGAACATAGCAAGCAAACATAAAATAAATAAATTCAACAACTTACTGATGGCTCAGAGAAAAACAGTCAATGTCAAATCACATAAAGAGGCTGACAATGATGGCTTCAGAAAGCTCCTAAAACAAAGAACCAAAAAATTTTCCAGACAGAGAAAACTTCCTAGAATTGTTGGAGGTAGAAAATTAGAGTTTCAGAAAACTGATAATAGAATTACAGAAGTGGACAACTCAATAGAAAGTCACAGGAGCAGAACTAAGGCAATGGAAGGCCAGATTAGTGAGACTGAAGATAAAGTATGTGACACCAACATATCTGAGGAAATCAGATAAAGAATATTAAAGCATACAGAAACACTAAGAATTATGTAAGATTTTATCAACAAGAATAATCTATGAATAATATGAGTATGAGAACAGGAGGAGATAACAGAAAATACAGAGAGAATTGTTGGAGATTTCTTGACAGAAAACTTCCCTGATATCAGGAAAGAGATGAGAAGATATCTATCCAAGAAACTCATAGAACTGTCCACAAGGCAGATCCCAAAAGAAAGATACCAAGACATCTTATAATCAAACTTGTCAAAGCTAAAGATAAGGAGAGAATTTTAAAGGCATCTATGGATCAATGAAAAATAATCTACAAAGTGGAGTCAGTAAGATTAAGCTTGTACTATTCATCAGAAACCATGCAGGCAAGAAGGCAATGGGATGGTATATATAAAGTCTTGAAGGAAAAAAATTCCCAGCCGGGAATTATACATCCAGCAAAACCATTTCTCAGATATGATGGCAAAATAGGATGTTTCCAGATAAACAGAAATTTAGAGAATTTGCAAAAAACAAACAAAAATGACAGGAACTACTAAAGGGAGTCCTTTGATTAGAAAAATCATTGCATCAGGTAACAACCCAAAATGAAAGCACCAAACAGACCAGCCAAACATCAACCAAAATAGGGAAATCACAAAAATAAATCAAAGGCAAACCACTGAAAATGAGGAAACAGAAATATCATCATGTAAACATTATAATAAATTTGATATAAAGAATGTAGTCAGGTCTTTAATATGGAGAGGAAATCAAGGTGATATAACACCTTGGGGTAAATATTAAGACAACCACAAAGGAAGTTAACAATCTTACACGTGAAAATAAGAAAACATAAAGTCTTAGCAAATACGTAACAACCAACAATGAAAAAGACGAAAAGAAAAACAAGTTGGCACAGAAAATTAAGTGGAACAAAGGCATTGTCTACAACACACACACACACACACCCCTGTAAAAGGATTAAATGTACCAATAAAGAGACAGAGAGTGACAGGCTGTGTAAGAAAGAAAAAATCTATTTGCTGCCTACAGAGAGACGTAACTTAAAGACTTGAAAATACCAAACCTCAAAGGATGGACGAAAATATATCAAGCAAGCAACATTTAAAAAAGAGCAGGAATGACAACAGTCATTTCTAATAATACAGACTTTAAAGCAAAATACACCACATTGGATAAGGAAGGACACTATATAATGATTAAAGGGCCAATGCTCCCAGAGGAACATTTAATAACCATATTAAATGATTATGAACCCAATGTTGGGGCTCTGAAATACATAAAATGATCTTTAACTGCATTGAAAACAGAAACAAACAGGTACACAATAATAGTAGGAGATTTCAACACACCACCTCCAGGGAAGGACAGGATATCCTGAAAGAAGCTTTAAAAAGACATGAGAAATCCATACACCACAATCAATCAACTTGATCTTATAGATATGTATAGAACGCTTCACCCAACAGCAGCCAAATATATGTTCTTTTCTAACACACGGAACATTCTTCAGAATAGACCACATATTAGGCCGTAAAGCAAGCATTAACAAAATTCAAAACACCAAAGTATTACAAAGCATCGTTTCAGACCATAAAGCCCTAAAAGTAGAAATCAGTAACATAAAAGTGAAGAGTAAAAAATCGAACAATTGGAAACTGAACACCACCACCTTGCTAAAACACAAAAAACTACCGGGCTATAGGAGAAATCAAAGACAGAATAAAGAAACTAAAAGAATCGAATGAGAATGAAAACACATCATACTATGACCTCTGAGACTCAGGAAAAGTAGAGATCGGAGGTCAATTTACCTGAATAAATGCACACATCCAAAAAGAATAAAGGGCCCAAATTAAAGCATTAACCCTGTAACTCAAACAAGCAGAAAGAAAGCGGCAAAAGAAGCCCTTGGACATCACAAGATAGCAAGTAATACAAATTAGAGCAGAGGGGCAGTGCCATGACGACAGAGTAGAACAGTGTTTCCTGCAGCAACTTGAACAACAAAGACCCACAAGGACAAATGAATCCAGTACATGTGCAATCCCAGCAGCCTCTAAACATCAAAGGGAAAGTTGATAAATTAGATTGAGCAAATGGGAAGGGAGGAGAGCACTGAAAGATTCCATGGAGCTGGCCTGCTGGGAGACAGTGGTCATGGCAGTGAGGGCCTGGCATAGAGGTGATTGTCTGGAGAATCCACCGTTGGCCTGTGGAGCTGGTGAGGGACAGCACCAGATCATTGAAAGCTAAGTTGTTGCATGTAGCCTACCGAAAATGGATCCAAACCTTTCCTTACCTATGGGCCTGTCTCCTTTCTCCGGGCGCTGCCTGCTCCCTTCTCTGAACTGTGCCTCATACTAGAGTCTGATACCATTAACTGAGCTGGAGGTAGGACTCTTTAAACAGCCCTAAGCAATTCTCTGAGATTGGAAGGGGAAAACAGTTTAACAAACTCCAGGAAAGGCGGACAAAGAAAGAAAACAATTTTCCCCACTGTCCCCCCTAAGTCAGAAAATCGGGGCAGAAACTGTTCCTTCACCTAGATTCAACATAGGAGATAGGCCAACCAACCAGATGCTCAGGGATGGTTGTTAACCCTTTCCCTTTCCCTTAACCCTTTCCTTTTCTCAGCAGCTGCAGCCAGACACCTGTGCCTATACAAACCTCTCCTGCCCGTCTAGGACAGCAGGTGAGAATCTGCACCAGACACTTGGTGACTCACCATCTGGGCACCTGAGTTGAGTTCGTGTAAGATAAGTAAACTGTATGTTTTAAAACAAGAAACTAGAAAACCTGCTGTGGTCAAGTTGATTCTGACTCATAGAGACCCTGTAGGACAGAGTAGAACTGCCTCAAAGAGTTTCCAAGGGGCACCTGGTGGACTTGAACTGCTGACCTTTTGGTTAACAGCCACAGCACTTAACCACTGTGCCACAAGCATTTCCAGTTGGCAAACATAAATGAATACAATGTCATGATACCTCAGAAACAGCACTTTGTCAAAGAACTCTAAGGGGCGGACCATAATCTCTTCAGAAAGCTCTCCAAACAAAGAATCAAATTTTCCCAAGAAGAGAAATTCCTGGCATTATCAGAGGTAGGCTACAAAAGATTAATGTCTAGAACTCCTCAAGAGATGAGGAAGGGTATGAGGCAAAATGCAGCAGAGCATGATGACAAATGGAACAAGCTGCAAGAAAGCATTCAGTGGCAAGAATTAGAAATCCAGAAAATTAATAATAAAATTACAGAATTAGACAACTCAATAGAAAGTCAAAGAAGCGGAATTGAGGCAAAGGAAGCTCAAATTAGTGTGACTTGATGATATCAACGTATTTGAGGAAAAATCAGATAAAAGAAACACTAAGAAGTACGTGGACTCTGTGAAGAGGAATGACCTATGAGTCATCGCAGTACCGTAACAGGAGGCTGATGATGGAGAATGCAGAGAGAAATTCAATTCCATTGTGATCCATAAGGTTTTCATTAGCTAGTTTTGGGAAGTAGAATTCCAGGCCTTTCTTTCTAGTCTGTCTTATTCTGGAAGTTCTGCTGAAACCTGTCCACCATGGGGGAACCTCCTGGTATTTCAAATACCAATGACATAGTTTCCAACATCACAGCAGCACAGCGATGACCGCAGTATGACAAACAGACTAGCGGATAGGACGGTGGATGTGATTCCATAAAGGAATCAAATCTGTGAATTGGTGATAGGGGCTATGCAGAACAAAAGGAACTAGCTCCTCCCTAATCTCCTCATACAGCGGGGTCTTTCACATTCCCCAAGCATACACACACCCAAAAGTAATGTCCTCTGTCACTGCTCTGTTCTTCCTTCCTGACCTCAGTCTTCACCCCTCACTAACTGCTGCTTTACTCTTAAGGAGCTCTGGGACCTGGGATTTGGTCTCTGCTCTTCCAGGCATCAGCTTCCGCATCTCCAAAACACAGACAATGAAGTGCCAAAAATGTCTCTCTTTGATTCACATCCTTGATTTCAATTTCAGCCTCTGGGGTGACAGAGTAAACTTTTTCCACATGAAACATGAAAAAATATTTAAAGAGTAAGGTTATATCTCCCCTTAGTCATTCCATCTTGAGAGCAACAATTGCCATATCCTTACTGAAATTGTATTGCTGGCAAATGGTCCCAAGTCCTTTTGTTTGCCATGTCACTTCTTTTGGGAACAGTTGAGCTAATGGTCTATTTGAGAGGTTGCTCGTGGCATGGCTGCGGCTGGCACATTTCTGCTCATCACTTTCATCATGATAATTGCACACAGCATGGCAGATGACAACAGTGAAACCAAAAACCAAACCTATTGCTGTCTAGTTGACTCCAACTCATAGAACTGCCTCATAGGGTTTCCAAGGAGCTACTGGAAGATTCAAGTTGCCAACTCTTTTTGATTAGCAGCCAGGCTCTTAACCACTGAGACACCAGGGCCCCAAATAACAGTAATCACCACAATTTATTGAGGACTTGTTGCATGTCAGGCATTGTTCTATACACTCTATCAGGGCTAACTTATTTATTCTTCATGAAAACTCAAGAAGGTATGTCCTGATCTTTTGTTTGTTTTACTCTTAGTGGATAGATGAGAAGACTGAAATAGAGGCATACAAAAGCACATATGTTAGAGTCAAGCAGGAATGTCTTTGTCCTGAATCTCTCACTGTTGAACTACGTCACCTTGACTCATTTCCAGTTTCCTTCCACAAGGGCCCCATGGGGATAATGTTAAACGTATGGAGCTAAATGTAACAATGGCTACCTTACAAAGTACTTGTAATACATGAGGCATTCAGTTAAGTGCTTGTTGATAACTTAAAGATTACATTTCATCTGGTGATGCTTCATTGACACTAGGTCAAAAGGAAATATTTTAATGTCCATTCGTTCCCTCATTCCTTCATTCTTTCATTTATTCAACAGGTACCTGGGAACCTATCAGTAAGTAAGACGTGGTCTCTCACCCCTGGGAGCTTAGGGTGTGGTCAGACAAGAACAGTGAGTAAGAAGTGCTATGAGAAGGAGAAGCACAAGGTGCTGCTACAGGAAGGCCTATGCCGGACAAGCCTACCCCTGACTTTCTAGACAAGGGAAGATTCCTGAGGTGGGCTCAAAATGATGAACAAGAGCTAACTAGGAAAAGTGGGCTATATGGGCTATCCAGACAGAAGCTGTGAGTCCTTCCCTAGAAATGTCAAATTTTAAGTAGCCTGTGACTGAAGGTGAAAGTGGCCAGGAGGTGGTAGCCTCATCGTGGAGAACAGAAGATCCAAAGAACTCCAGACTTTATCCTCAAATGCAGGGTAGGGCAGTGAAAAGTTTAGGTATTGACCATATAAACCCCGTGGGGAGGTTGGAGGAGCCAACATTGGAGGCATGCAAATGAGTTTAAGTCCCTCCTACCCTCAAAAACCATTGCTATCCAATTGATTCTAACTCAATCCTATAGTTTAAACAGAACTACCTCATAAGGTTTTCAAGGAGCAGTTGATAGATTCAAATTGCTGACTTTCTGGTTGGCAGCTGAGCTCTTAACCACTTGACTGCCTTAATCCAGGCAATATATAAGAAGTATTAAAACTCCTGCAGTGGTAGAGTAATGAGGAGGCACAGGGTAGAGTTAAGTATTCAGGGAGAAATATCCACAGGAATTTGAAGGTAATGACTTAATTAGGAAGGACAATTGAGGTTCACACTCAGGTTTTTGGCTTGGGCAAACCAACTGGCAGCGTGCTGTCCTCAGATGGGCTCAAGGGCTCTGTTGTAGGGGGAGGGAATGAGTCCACTCTGGTTGATGTACAAATTCAGCTGAGGTCCTGTGTTAGACAAATTTCAGAATTTCCAGTAGTGACCCGAGTATGTGGATATGGACCTCAGGAGAAAGTGTGCACTGGAGATGGACACGCAACATTCTCTGCCCCCTCACCCCGTCCCTAGATAATAAAAGCCAAGAATAGATTATTTTTATTCTATCTTGGGTTGTCTTTATTTTCAGTCCAGTGAATGGGTTCAGAAGAGATATTTGGGAAAGAAGAAAGGCCATGGACTTTGAGGTGGTTCATCTCTGATGCTTGGATCATAGACTTCTTTGGTCTACATACACATCTATAGCTTCCAAAATTGTCTAATTAAAAATATATGTATTTATATTTACTACTTTTTCACTTAATTTAAAAAGCATTCACATATTTCATAATATTAAAAACATCTCTGAATATTATTGAGAACTTAGAACACTGTGTGAAATTTGATCACTAAAAGGGCTTATTGTCTTAGCCCTTCCTATTAGCTCTGCCTGGATCACTTCTTTCCTCTTCTCTGACAAGTTTTCTCCTTTACAGCACACTCTGGGTTTCTTCTAATTCCTACTAATCTAGTCAGCCAAGTCAGATACAGTGTTAATGCTTTGAGTGCTGAGAGTAGCTCTAATTTGGGTTCGTAAGTCTGTTTTTCCCTAAGTAGTACAGATCCTGGGCATTAAAAACAGTGGTCAACATATCTAGGATCTTTTTATTAACACTGTGCCATGATATTTTTGGCCCATATGCAAATACACTACTGAGATGGTCTAAACAGAACTGCACGTATGTGATGCACACTATCGAGGCATTTTTTTGAGCAAAGCTGTCTGGCATTTTTGTTGCCTAAGAATATGGCCCTCTACCTTTCGTAGAAGCTTTTTGGAAAATCCGCTACAGGTGATCTGCCTGGAGAAGGAGAAGCAGTTTTCGGGCTAGATTCTGTATGTTCCCTTCTTTGGGAATATGAATTTCCCAACCAGTCAAGGACATGCTGAAGGGTAAAAGAAGTAGACTCTTCTGGGTATCCTCTGTTTTTTGCTTGTGATCCACTCTCCACTTTTCTGTTACCTGTTTTGTGTTCCTGGAGGTGAAAACCAAAACTTAATGCATTAGTCATAGTGATCCTATAGGACAGATTAGAACTGCCTCATAGAGTTTCCAAGGAAAGCAGCTGGTTGATTCAAACTACTGACCTTTGGGCAGAAGCTGAGCTCTTCTTAACCACTGCATTGCCAGGGCTCTTGCCTGGAGACAACTCATAAAGAAGCCCTTCAAGTCAATTCTGATTCACAGCTAGCCCCTGCGAGTCATACTAACGAGTAACTTTGATCGTTTATTTCCAGTTAAGTTTGGCCAGTAGAAGTTGAAGGTCAAAGGGACCATGACTGCTCCATCTGACAAAATAAATTTCTTTTTCCTTCCTGAGATATTAAAGTTGTCAAGCCTAGGAATTGAGGAGCATGGGGAAAAGAGAAAAAATATAATACTTCAGTGGTCATAGTGTGCCTTGGATTGAGTAAGGGGATTGCAAAACTAGCAAAAAAAAAATGTCTAATGTGCAAGTTATTGACACATCTATAAATTTAAATAATGTGTTGACCACTGGGGGATGATTCAGCCAACCTAAAGCCACCTGTAAGGGAGAGAACCCTGAACTCATGTTCCTCCCATTTCCCAGTCTCCTAGTAACGCTTCCTGTCGGCTATTCCCAAACAGCAGTCAGAGAATAAAGAAAATGTTAATGAAGTCCACGAAGGTCAGACTTTTAAGGCCCAGAGTGCAGACAGGGAAAGGTAGAGACTGAAGCTGGCGGAGAAAAAGTAAGATATTAAGCAGACAGTCAAATAAATAGGCGATGTTTTGTCCCCAAATAAGAAAAACAAGCTGGTGAGTTAAGGACAAGATTTTCTCAAGCTTGTTTCATTTCACCTTCCGCAAAGCCACCAAGATCCCATCTCTAACAGAACAGGATGTGCTGCTGTTGCTGCAGTAACGAAACAGGAAACTGGATAAATGTTAAGAATTCTTATTCCGTTCTATACTTTTCTACTTGGTGAACTTAAGGGAGATGGAGCCTGTAGATTGTTTGTAATGTATTCATCTTTGAATAAAGTGATGAATTTGCAGGTATTTGTTGACTTATTAAATAAATCAACAAAGACAGAAGTAGAATAAAATAACATAAAAGGGATCTATATATAGATTAATTGTAACAGTGCTTTATGAACACTATTATAATTATTCAATTCTGTGTTGTTCATTACTCGGAAACAAGGAATAACTGTAAACAAGTTGAATAATCTTAACTCTTATTAAAGACTGAGACTAAAGAACTAACCACCACATTCATAATGCTAGCTGAAATTTACAACCCCCTCAGTTTGTTATTGTTACAAGTGGCTAAAAATAGTCTCTTCTGTAGTTTTACTCCATATTTTTGCAACTTCTCAGTCAATATTTAAATCTTTTAGTTACACACTTATTATTCTCGGATAGTCCCATTTATATTTTAGTTTATAAAATAGCATTAGAGAGTAATTATCAAAATCCAGAGTTATTTTCTGAAAACAGCAGCATTAGAATTTGCAGTCCATGGGTCAGCAGGCTTCTTTATCTCTACTCATTTTCTCTGCTTAGCCAAAGAAAAACAGAAGAACTAATTAATCTGCAGAGTGGATTTACAGAGTCGCTCTCTCAAAGAGCTCAGTTCTATATCAAAATAATGTAATAATGCTCTGGTAGGTAGGAGTAAGAAATAAGAACTGTAATAACAATAAAACCAAAACCAGGCCTGCTGCCATGAAATCAATTCCAACTCATAGTGACCTTGTAGGGTAGGGTAGAACAGCGCCATATGGTTTCCAAGGCTGCATATCTTTTTAAAAAATATTTTAGTGTGCTTTAAGTGAAAGTTTACGATCCAAGTCAATTTGCTGTATAAAACCCTGTACACATACCTCTAGCTGCTCTCCCAGCACTGTGACATCACCCTTCTCCTTTCCACCCTGTCCTTCTCATATTGGTTTAACCAACTCCTGTTCCCACACCTCTACCCTGCCATCTCGCCTCTAGAGAGGAGCTACTCCAACAGCCTCGTGCATATATTTAAGCCAGGAAGCATGCGCTTCACCAGCATTACTCTACGTCCTATTTTTGTCTAGATTGCTGGCTTTGTACTGGCTTTAGCTCTGTGCTAGCACTGAGTTCAGGGGCCATGTTGTCAGGGGACCATCCAGGATGTCTGATCATCATTTCTGGTCTTGTAATAGAGTACTAGATCTCCACCTCCACATTCCTCTGGCTATATCAAGGACTCTACATTGTGTCCCCCATCAGGGTAATCATTGGTGGTGGCTAGGCACTGCATAGTTCTTTAGGTCCCTTGCTGATGTAGTCTCCTGATCATTTGGCCCCTTCTGTCTCCTAGGCTTGTATTTTCCTCATATCTTTAATGTCCTTCATTCTCCACTGCTCCAGGTATATTGGGACCAATTGATAGTCCTTAGATGGCAGTTTTCTCCTTTTAAGATCCCATACATAAGGCTGTAAATCTGTAAAGGAGCAGACTGCTGCATCTTTCTGCCATGGAGCAACTAGTTGGTTCAACCTCCCAAAGTAGCTAACAGCCAAGCCAAGTGCCGTGCAATTAATGACTTCAGCAAAAAGCCTCCTCCTAATAATAATAGATATCTTTTATTGAACAGTCCTTTTGTATTAGGTACTATATTAAGTGCTTTGTATACATCATCCCATTTAGTCTTAATAAATGTACTGTGATATGACTAATATTTCTATTTCATAGCTATTTTCTTGATACAAATCTGAGGTTTTGATAAGGGACTTCAGAATATTCAGTAAGACTCAGATTTGAATATAGATCAATCTCATTATAAATTCTATGCTCTTGATCACAGAAACAAAAACAAAACACACACAGAACTTTTTTATTATGACTGAATGAAAATGTAGGTTTCCATATAAATTTGCATGCCCACTGATATGCAGCTTCCACTGCTCTCCCTGCCCAGTGACAGCACACTCTTTCTCTCTGCTCCATACATGTCCCATCCTCTCCACGCACTCCCCTTCCTCCAGCAAGAGGTCAGCAGGATGATATCCTATAGATGCATAAAATCATAAAGTGCACCCAAGATATGATCAGTCTGAATCACCAAGTCCAGTCCATTTCTGTCTGAAGAGTGGATCGTCATTATGATTCACGGGCAGGAGCAGCATCAGGGCCAGGGGCCCTGCTCCACGTGAACCCTGAAGCTGCTGGACCATCAATTGCAGTCTTTTAGTGGACATCTCACGGTATACCCCTTCTTATTCTTGACACATGAAACTTTTTGAGGACAAAATAGGCAATCCAGCCATTCATTTTACAATTAGGATTTTACCTGCAGTATTTAGGTTCTATGCCTCAGAACCACCTGAAATTATTGAAGTTGATGCCTGGAGGGGTTTACTTTGAGACATTTGTCAGAATTGAAGGTCAATGTCTAACAACAAGAGCATTTTATTATCCAGTGACTTTCCTGACATATAGGGTTGCTATGAGTCTGAAGTGAATTTGATGGCAATGGATTTGTTTTGTTTTTGTTTTTTGTGTTGGTCCTGAGGGTTTGGTGGCAGAGAGATGAGTGAGGATTCTCATCTGGGAAAGTCAAAGGGTAGCTTCAAGTCCTGGCAAACTAGGTAGAAGGACCAAAATCCCAGTGGCGTCGTGGTTAAGAGCTATGAGTGTTAGCCAGAGGTCAGCAGTTTGAATTTACCAGGCAGTTCTTGGAAACCATATGTGACAGTTCTACTGTGTCTTATAGGGTCACTATGAGTAGAAATTGAATCATTAGCAATGGGTTTGGGCTCCTACTGAAAGTAACTGAATAATGTGTGTAAACCTAGTGAATTCTTTTAACTGCCGCAACATGTAACATAGTATATTCATATTTAACATTTTTCATGTGTACCATTTAGTAACATCAACTACATTAACTAACACATGCCTATAAAAGAAAGAAAAGCACATGTAGGTCAACCATACATATGAAACTAAAAGGGCACATCACCTTGGGACAAGAGCAAAGAAGGCAGAAAGGATCAGAGAAGTTGGACTGATGAAAATGTGCCCAAGGTTGAGAAGGGGAGAGTAGTGACATGTCAGAAGTTTGACAACCAATGTTACAAAACATGTATTGATTATTAAATGGAGAATGAATTTTCACCTACAGTACAGTAAACCAAAAAAAGAAAAAGATTACGTTAATCAGGTTGGGCAACTATCACAAACATGTACTGGCAAATTTTCTGTCAACGTGAAGCAGAAACTCAATAACCTTCATGAAGTAACTGGAAGAAAAAAAAAACTCCTTAAAAGCTTCAAAGAGCTAACAAGATAGTGAGATGCAGGTGATTTCTATTCTCTTAGTAATTTAGCACTGCCACAACAGAAATAAAACAAGTGAATGTCTTTAATAAAGAGAAATTTCTTTTCTAACCATCTAGCAGGCTAGAAGTCCAAATTTGGTGCACCAGCCCATGAGAAGGCTTCCTATCTCTGTCAGCCATGTAGGAAAGTCCTTGTCTTTTGTTTTCCCCTGAATTAGGGGTTCTGCTCCTAGTGCTTCTTCCTGACTAGAATGAGCTCCCCAAGGTCTGCTCCGTTCCCTTTCCTCTTATCTCTGGTGAGACAAAAGATTCTGTGGTCCACACCTCAGGAAATCTCCCTTTACGCTGGATCAGTGAAGAAATCTTAATAAGGTTGTTACAATCCCAGTTCAATCCACTTTAACATAAAGCTACAATCACAAAATGGAGGACAATTACACAACACTAGGAATCATGGCCTAACCAAGTCGACACAAATTTTGGAGGCACACAGCCCAATCCATGACATCTACCTTGTTAAGTAGATTGCTTGTTTTTGTTTCATATAGATATGGATAAAATTGCCATATAACTCTAAATGATTTGAACTATCAGAAATGATGAGTCCTAGCCCTGAGTCACCCATTTCCTCCACTGACACTGTAGGGGATTCTCTGCTGTTAATTCCGTCCTGGTTCCTTATGCCCAGGTTTCTTATCGTCTCAGACTTTTCCTTGAGCATACAACCTGGTCAAATGGAACGCTGTCCCATCAAATATTCATCTGCTCTCAACTCAGAAAGTGTGAGTTTGTGTCTTCACTTCTCAGAATGGCTGAGAGATCTAAAAAATACATTTTTTTCTGTTATCATAGATTTTGTTGGAAATGCTATTCTTCTGTCTATTAGTGAACTTGGATAGATAAAATTTGAAGCAACTGAAGATATGTATTTCGACAGCAGAAAGGAAGCACAGCACATACATTCACCACAGTTCATTTGGAAATAATTTTTAGTGCATACAGTGGTACTGATGAACATTAAGTCAGGCTTGGAGAGCACTTGTCATTTACTCAACAAAAATCTTTGTTCAAGGTCAGTGAGAGAGAAAAAAACTATAACCATGAAATATGCACAGATACTGTTTCTCTTTAGTCCTTAATATAAAATTTGAAGGAATAGAAGACATGATGACTTAATATTATGGTCCCAGGGGTCCTATGATATTTTTAGAGACAAGATAATGAGAATGTAAGTACCTTACCAGGTCTCCAACAACATCCTTCCCTACATGGAGGAACTTTGGTCCAGAGCTAGGATTTCAGCCCTGGCTAGGCCTCAGCCTCAGCTTGCAGCACTTCCTGTGTTGCTCATATTGCCACCTCAGTATCAGAGGAAACAAGAAAAAGATACTGATGGATATCAGTTGTACCCCCACAAATGCCAGTAACTCTACCCAAAATGTCTGGTTTTATATAATTTCCTGTGGAACTGCTTTCCTATCTAGAGTCTGCATATGCTCAGACTGCCCAGTATCTCAAAAAAAAAAAAAGACAGTGTATATGACCTTTTTTTCCCAGAAATTTTCAATGAGTGTGAAAAGCTCAAATTGAAAGTTCTGGCAATGAATAAAATAAAACTTGTATTCATTTCTCTCCCAGTGGTTGCCAGATTATGTGTTAGACATTCTGCATATTCAAAGTCTCATGTGGTCACCATAAAAACCCTAAAGATAAGGTGTTACAAACCTTATTATATGGAAGAAAGAACTGAAGAGTAGAGAGCAGCAGTAATCTGTCCCAACAAATAGTCCATGTTGTTCCAATGACACTATCGGGCCACTTTGCATACCAACAATGTTTATTAGTTTTATAAGCATTTACTGGGACAAATGTGAGATGGCTGACACTTTCACCCAACCAGGCACAGCACTGCCAAAACAGAATGAGCAATCACTGAAGAGATCATGGCTAAAAGGTCACCTTGAATGCGCAGCAGAGCTCTTTTGTGGACATTCTGCCCTAAGGCACTTCTTCCTGTAGGTGGAGGGGCAGGTGCCTGATTAAGAAAACCACATATCCTCAATTCCTGTGAACTTTCTTTAGCAGGAAATATCATGGATGGGCTACATGGAAAAGCATAAAAACCCCACTGCCTGGACTTGAAGTAAACAACCAAAATATATAATGAGGATAGTAATTTGGAAATAGCTATCCAGTATATTTTTATCCTCCTGCATTAATCATGTCATCCATCTTCCCTTCCTTCTTCACTTATGAGTTTGTTACTCCCCCTCCCCCCCTTTCTTTCAGATTATGTGAGAACAAAATAATTTATTGCTTCCTTTTGGTATTTGAGATATTCGTTGTAAAGTCTCTCTTTCTCTCTCTCTCTGTCTTATATTTTCCCTAGTGAGTCAATACTAGAAAACCAGAAATATCTATATCCATTTCAGAAAAGAAAGATAAGTATAGTTATGTGTGAGACTTAACATTGTATTGACTACTTTAAGAATATACTGGAACCAACAAGAAGCAAATCCAGCCCTGGGACATCTGACAAGTGTTTGTCGTATTCCAACACTTGCTCAAAGCAGTTAGAAGAGAGGAACCACAAGTTGGAATTATTGAGAGACACCACCATCTCCACCGAAATTCTGTGAAAAAAGCCCGTAAAATAAATAGAAAAAAACATTAATAGGGTCCAAAGTTTTAAAGAAGCCAAGATAATCAGTACAAGAATTTGATTTCAGTTGGGAACTTACGTCCTTCCCACACAGGTAACCCAGCCCTGGCTCTCAGACTCAGCCTCGGCTCCATCCCTATACTCCCACAAAGGCATCTCAGTCCCAGGAGCAATAGAGAAAGGAGGCAGATAGCTGCCAGCTGCGTCTGTATGATGCCAAATTCCAGTTGATGTCATTTCTTGCTGATCAGGACTTCTGTCTGAACCTTGAAGGGAACAGCTTTATGGCTCACAGATCACCATGACTTTGTCCTGAAATTTCCAGAGAGTGTCGATGGCTCAATATGAATCGTATGAGAATTTAAACGAAGGCGGGAACATTCTCAGCCTTTAAGGCTATTACTGTGAGAGCCAGGCATTGTACCGAATAATTAAGAAGAATGTAAGTGTTACTACAGGATAAGAACTACGTAATGAAAGACTGTCTTCTCCGGTTTCTGATAGGTGCTAGAGTCTGCACAATGTCTTGCCTGCAGTGGACACTCACAAATACATGATGGATTAATGCATGTATAAGTGACCTTCCAGAAGGATCACTGGAGAGGCTATAGCACATATTTCTTTCAGAGAATCCCTGGACATGTGTGCTAGAGCCAAGCTAGGGACGAAGTAATATGGCTGAGGGAAACATTTATATATAGGAGGAATAAAGTGTTAAGCTTAAGAATACAGGTCCCAGAGTCAGCCCTTTTGATGTACCTTACTGCTCTGCTACTTATTCTTGTCTGTCTTTGAATCAGTCACTACTCTGTCGATGCCTCCTTTTACTCATCTGCAAAATGTGAGCAGTAATAAGAGCTCCCACTTATCAGGCATTTGTGCAGATTAAATGAAGTATGATCCGAAGGTAAACCCTGGTGGCTTAGTCATTAAGTGCCGCGCTGCTAACCAAAAGAGGGCAGTTCTACCCTGATCTATAGTTTGGCCACGAGTCACAGTCGACTTGATGGTAGTGGGTTATTTTTTGGTTTGGTTTTATGATCCGAAGTGCTTGTAGCATCGTATTTGCCACCTACAATGCCCTCAGCTAATGAAAGCTATTAAGAAGTAAAAATAAAGTTTGAAGCACGTATTTTCTGACAACGTTTACAAGTCAAAGATCGGTTCTCCTTTTGTCTGTGTTCTCGTTTGTAACCACTAATAAAGAGAAATGTGCCCCATCTGCCCCCATTTTCTCAAAGTGGCCATTTGTCTTTCTTTTTGACTCCCAGCCTCTGAATCTGTCTTGAATTTAGATAGTTTCTCCCCTTTACGAATTTTGGTGAAAATGAATTCATTTTCCACCATACAAAGGAAAAATGTCTGATTTTTTGCTTAGCCTTCCTTGCAGCTAAAGTCAGGTAGACAGAGTGGGTTCCACAAGTTAGACACACTCACCTTGACTGACAGCCCTAACCACCCCTACCTCATATGATGTAATGGTTGGAGCTACAGAGTCTAGAAGGAGATGTCTGTTAGGGCTCCTAGCTCTTGGTCAAGGGGTATGGTGGCTCCCCATCAGTGGGATCCCACAGCCTAGAACCTGAAGACTCAGTAGCTCCGGCTACAGCATCGGCTGGTGTCTACCTCCTCCTCTGTCATTCCCAGGATGCTCTTAACCTTCCTCTCTCTAGTGCTGATCACTGCAGAAATGATCTTTAGTTGGAAAAGGGAGAAACCCTGTATAGCATCCTCAGGAGACAAAATCAGCCACTAGAGACAGCCTCTTCCTCTCCTTACTCTTTGAACAACCCAAACCAGTCTGAACTCAATCATATTCTGCCCAACGTGGTGCATGACAGAGCCTCAGGGACAACCACATCCCACAGCTACAGGAACTGTAATACACAGCCAAAGATTGCAGAGAAAACTGTGTGGAAATCAGGAAATAGAAGTGGAGAAGCATGGTTGAAGAAAGGACTGAGGAAAAAGGAAGTTCTCAAAATATAACAAGTTGCCTTCAAGTCAACTCAAACTCATGGCAACCTCATGTGCGTCAGAGCAGAACCATCTGTAGGGTTTTCAATGACAAATTTTTCAGAAAGAGATCACCAGGGCTTTCTTCTGAAGCACTTCTGAGTAAACTAGAACCTCCAACCTTCCAGTTAGCAGCCAGGCCTGTTGCCTGATTGTACCACCCAGGGACTCCACTTGATGTATAAGAAAACAAAAAAATAACAATATTTGACTGGACTTCCTTCTGTAACCCAGGTTACTTCTTCACCAGAGTAGTCAAATAACGAAAACTGGAAAAATAAAATTTGTGGCAATATGATGAAATCAAATTTAAAAAATGTTAAGGGTGGTGGAGAAAGTTGGTAACAGGTAGGCTGACAGCGTAGCAAACTGATGAACAGAATTATTTGTCACTGAACCATATACGTGAAGATTGCAGAGATAGCAAGGGTTTGGTTACGTATGTATTTAACACAATTAAAAAAATTTAATGGTAGTAGTAATAATAATATCATAGAAAACTTACTCTATGGCAGGTACTGTGCTAGACACATTTAGTTATTTAATCTTCAAAAACTTTTGAGGTAGGCATTTTTATTGCATCCATTTTCAAATGAGACAATTGAGGCATAAAATGATAAAATTGTCACAGGTTCAGGCCACTGCTAAGTGGTAGAGATGGACAATTGACAGTCACAGATATTAAGCAATTGTTTAACCACATGGGAAGTTACTCAGAATATGAGGTAAATTGAAAGAAGAATTAAAAGCATATATACATATTGAATGTTTAACTTGTAAGAATATTTAAAAACTAAAAAAAAAAAAAAAAGCCAGTGTCATTGAGTCAATTCTGACTCATAGTGACCCTATAGGACAGACAAGAAATGCCCAACAAAGTTTCCAAGGAGCATCTGGTACATTAAACTGCTGACCCTTAGGTTAGCAGCCATAAGATTAATCACTGTGCCACGAGGGTTTCCATAGTATATTTATGTTCCATAAAATTGCATTAATCTATGTGTGTCTTCTAAGGAAAAAAATTTACAAGTGAATGCACTGTAATGAAATAGCTGTTGGCCTTGGTGACACGGCTATGAGTGTCCTCATTTTCACCTTTGCCCTATTCCCTCCGAATTCCTTCAGTTAACATCTTTACCAACATGTCTACTCATCAGTTGTGTGATTTTCATTGAAATTCCTTTCATTTAATTTCCTTCATCTATAAAGTAACAAGTGCAAACATCCATATAATGCAATGATGAAGATTAAAATGGTGAAAGCATTCAAGATTAAAAAGGTGAAAGTATTCAGAAAAAAAGTCTGGCACATAGGAAATCCTAAGTATTTTGTATTATAAAAATTTGTAGTATCTATTAAGCATGCGGAAACACTGGTGGTGTAGTGGTTAAGGGCTATGTCTGCTAACCCAAAAGCTGGCAGTTTGAATCCACCAGGCACTGCATGGAAACTCAATGGAGTCCTATAACATCACAGTGAATCAGAATTGACTCAGTGGTGGTGGTTTTGGTTTGATTTGGCTATTAAGCATGCATATTAGAAAATGTTATGTTGAGGGGGAAAAAAGTTGCTGTTGGGTCAACTCTGACTCATGGCACCCCCACATGTGTCAGACTAGAATTATGCTCCAAAGTGTTTTCAATAACTGATGTTTCAGAAGTAGATTGCCGGGACTTTCTTCTAAGGTGTCCCCGGGTGAAGTTGAATCTTTGCCCTTCTGTTTGGCAGCCAAGTATGTTAACAGGTTTCCGCTCAGGGACTCTGTGTCGAGGAAAAGTGGTCATAAAACAGCTCCAAAGCAAGGAGAAATGTTACCATTTCCACAGCAGGAAAAACGGTACCTCCAATGGACCCCCACTTTATTATACATACGTTTTGTTGTACGTTAAGTGAACGTTAACAATCCAAGTCAATTTGTCATACAAAACCTTGTACAGCCACATTTCTATGTAACTCTACTTGCTCTCCCCACCCTGTGATAGCACATTCCTACTTTCTACCCTGTATTTCCTGTGTCCATTCAACCAGCTCTTGTCCCCCCCCCCCCCACCTTCTGATCTCACTTCTGAACAGGAGCTGCTCAGTTAGCCTTGTATTGCCAAAAAGCACACACTTTGCCAGTATAGGTTTATGTCTATAATCTAGCCTAATCTTCATCTGAGGAGTTGGGTGGGAGTGGTCACAGCTCTAGAGGGCTCCTCGCTTGTACCAAGAAAGCCTGTTGAGGCCATCATTCCTATCTCAAAATCTTCAGGGGAAGCAAGAGGCCCACAGGAAACAGACAACCCCAACCTGCCAAGTCTGCAACCAGTACTAAACTGTCCAGCCCACCACTTCCTTCTCTCCCTTCAATTCAAGCCCCACCCTCTTGCCCTGATCTGAGGTGTCCAACCAACATGCACTCATATTTTGGCCTCCTGCATGAAGACACAGCTTGTCAGACAGGATGTGACTTCTGGGAGCACTAACCTTCTTCTGCTTCTGGGCTTGTGAGTCCCTCCTCGACCATTCCAGTCTAGATGAGTGACCAAAGTAGCCCTTTAATATTTCCTCTGGTATTCTCAAAGCTCACTGGAAATTCTCTTCTTTTACTTGCAGTTGGTCTTGGATTAGTTATAGTGGCCAAGCCAAGTGCCGTCGAGAGCAGTCTCAAATACTCTTTTGCACAGTAGTTAAAAAAAAATGTGTTGACATGCATTGCAGTGTATCAAGCATAAATTTTGCAATGAAGGTATTCACTGGTAGTAGCTGAAACTGAATTAGGCTTTGGAACATCTGATATATATCATCTCAACATCACTTGGGGTGAAAAACAACAAAGTTCAGGCAAGAAAAGTTGCTCATTCTTCGACTTCAATCTTTACCATAAATTTCATAGAAGATGATGCAGCCATTTATGACTGTGTAGGATAGGACTCACGGTATTAGAAGTGCCAGGAAAACCTTCAGAAAATCTCTACTCCAGGAGGGCCACCATATGCTTCCCAACAGAGGAAACCATACCAGTTCCCACATGAGCTCTCAGCCTCATCTTCTCTAAAATGTTTCCTAAGAGTTCCAGAAAGTCATCTTGGGTTATGCTTATTCATTAACTTCCAAACAGTAACAAAAATTGTACTTAGAAACCATTATTTAAAATCGTTTCCTAATGAATTAAGGTCCTATCTTGGGAAAGGCTGTGCTATTATTTATCATGTCACCATTCAGAGACTTTCACTATGTAGACAAGCTAAGGGAGAGAATTATTTTTTGCCAGTGATCTTAGATACATACGTAAATTATGACATATAGCCACCTACAATCAAGACTACTCCACAACATAATTATTATTGGCTTATTTTACATAAAAATTTAAAGCTAAGAGGATTTCAGTTTAGTATTTAGCTAATGATAAGAAATCTACGTTTGCTAGACTGGACAGTGAGGCTACCTTGAAAAGCTGAAAAATCATACTTTTTTAAGAGAAGCTAGCTCACCACCCGTCAGTTTGTCATACATCCATGCCTTGCGTGTTGTCATGATGCTGGAAGCTATGCCTCTGGTATTTCAAACGCCAGCCAAGTCACCCACGGTGGACAGGTTTCAGTGGAGCTTTCAAAATAAGACAGACTACAAAGAAAGACCTGACAATCTACTTCAGAAAAGTAGCTAATGAAAACACCTAGGGATCACAACAGAATACTGTCTGATAAAAGCTCTCAAAATACACACTGATGGTAACCAAACCAAAATCCAAACCCACTGCTGTTGAGTCCATTCAAATTCATAGGACAGAGTACAACTGCTTCATAGAGTTTCCAAGGAGTGTCTGGTGGATTTGAACTGCTGACCTTTTGATTAACAGACACAGTACTTAACCACTACACCACCAGAATTTCCTTGGTAGTATCAAAGGACTCAAATATCCCAATGATAATGAAGATGGTACAGGAAAGTGCAATGTTTCTTTCTGTTGTACATTGGTTTGCCGTGAGTTGGATTCAGTCCAATGGCAACTAACAAAAGGGACGAAGCAAGGGTACTTCTTCTGGAACTTGTACGTGATAAGATGGTCCCTTCACTCACATTCAGCCAAAATGATATCATTAGAATATAGCTCTGAGATTTGGGGGCTGTTAGCTGAGGCCAAAATGCTGTGATAACCCTTACTTTTGCCTATGAAGGAAGGGAGAGACTGGGCCAATACAAAAATAGCTAACAGGTTTGTGTGTGTGTGTGTGTGTGTGTGTGTGTGCGTGCGTGCGTGCTCACGTGTGTGTGCGTGCACACACATGCATTGAGTTTTCTGAATTATTCTCATTTATTATTGTAACTCCTAACTCTAATGGCAACCTATGAAATATTTTCATTCTTATTACTATTATCAAGTGTATTTGACACATTGAGGTAAGTGAGAACCTAAGCAATTTTGCCACTTGTCCAGTCACAAGGCTGGTACAGGGCAAAGATGGGTAGAAATCCAGGTAAACTAGCTCCAGGGTCTGTCCTTGTTATCACAAGAGGACAAAGAGAGTGCTGCATACTGCTCTTTCTGATACTCCATCAAGCAATTGACATCTATTTCCTTTTTGGAGCACACTGGATTATAAGTGAAACTAAATGTCTTTGACTCATAGTCTGCATGATTAAAAAAATTTCATTTAAAAAAGAAAATACTCCATTGTCTCTGCATGGGGATTTTTAAAATGAGGTGTGGATAATGTCAATGAGAAGTTTCAGTTGTTTTTTTTTTTTCCACAGTGTAAAACACTGTCCAGTTTTTGTACTTCTGAGTACTGAATCCAAAACAAGCCAACAAAAGGATCAATGTTTGTGGTGGATGCGCCAGGCATACCCTCACATTTCTAGAACAATATCATGTGAAAATTAAGTTGGGAACTGCCATGGATAGAACTATGTCCCCTTAAAAATGTGTGTAACCATGCGGCTGGTCCATGATTTCCAATATTTATGATTGTCCCCCATTTTGTGATTTTCCTGTGCTCTGTGTTAGACGACTAGGGTCGACTGTAAATCCTTTCAGTCTCTACAACTGCTTGAGCTGTTTCTTTTATGTTAATCTCTCTCTCTCTCTTTGTGTATTCATGGAAATGATGATGGCATAGTGGGTTAAGTGCTATGTCTGCTAGCCAAAAAGTCAACAGTTCAAATCCACCAGATGCTCCTTGGAAACTCTATGGAGCAGTTCTACTCTGACTTCTAGTGTCACTATGAGTCAGACTTGACTTGATGGCAGTGGGTTTGGTTTTTCTTTTTCTTTTATTTTTTCTGTCTTGCCCCACTCTCTATCCTTTCATCCTAGAAGAGATAAAGGAAAGGGAAGCAAGCAGAGTTGGGAACCTCATACCACCAAGAAAGCAGCACCGGGAAAAGAGCTTGTCCTTCAGACCTGAAGTTCCTGCACCAAAGACTGCTCCTGACCAAAGACTGGTGCAACACAAGGACTTTCCTCCAGAAATGACAGAGGAAAGCCCTTCCCCTGGAGTGGACACCCTGTATTCAAACTCATAATCTACTGGACTATATAAGAATAAACTTCTCTTTGCTAAAGCCATCCAGCTGTAGTATTTTTGTTAGAGCAGCACTAGATGACTGAAACAGGAACAAAACCAAAAAAAAAAAAAAAATTATTGCCATCAAGTCAATTTTGAATCATAACAACCCTCTAGGACAGAGTAGAAATGCCCTGTTGGGTTTACAAGGTACAGATGGCGGAATCAAACTGCTAATGGTTAGCAGCAGTAGCTCTTAACCACTGAGCCAGCGGGGGTCAAGAAGGAGGGAAGAGGAAGATTCAGAAGAGAATTCAGTCAGTATGAGGATTTCATCTTCCCCTGTGTCAGGCATACACATTCATACTAGATTCATCTGTCTGTGTCATGAGTCATTTTACTTAATCGGCTCAGCACTCATGAGCATCAGAAACCTCCAAACTGCTTCTGAGCTCTGCAGCAGATCACAAAGCCCTCAAACAGACCACCTGAACCGCCACTTCCTTCTTTCACACCAGGTTACACTATGCCTTCCAGCCATTGAACTGGGACTTCCCGTGCCTACCTTTTTGCTGGGTGAAACAGCAGGCAGAAGGATGTCACCGCTGAGGACATTCATCTTCTTTTCCCTCTGAGCTTTCTGGGCTTGTGAGTTATTCCTAAGTTATTTCAACATAAATGAGAGATCAAAGACTTCTTTTGTAGAGCTCAGGTGTTCACAGAAATTTCCCTTTTGTGTTTGTGGTTGGAGTTTGACTGTTAAAAGAGAGAACAAGCCCAAAAGTCAATTTCCAGGGCAAGAGTGTTCACATACTTCATAAGGTATTCACTGAAAACTTTGTAAATAAAGTTAAATAATGATACTGACAGAAACTGAATCAAATTACAAAAAGTTCGACAAACAGAAGCCTACCCTGAGGTGAGAACAAATTTGTGGTAAAAAAAAAAAAAAAAAAAGGCATTCAAATGTTTTCTTCCATCTTTACCACAAACTTCATAGATACAGAAGACTAGGCCTTTTACTACTGTGTTTCCTGAATCACAAGATTACAGGTTCTGGAATGTCTCATGAAACAGCATTTCTTGGGTCTCTGCCCACCCACATACCTTCCAACAGGAGCAAACTAAACTGAACTCCCAAGTGGGATCCCATCCTCAGCCACATCTTCTCAGAAGCACTTTCAAAGCTTTCTAGGAAGCTGTCTTGTGTTATGCTCACACAGTCAGCCTCATGATAGGCAGTTCTTCAGTTAATGTGTCTTCCTAATATAGTAAGGTCCTGTAGGGGGTTGAATCGATAGGTTCAGGTACCAATCATTTTCCTAGCACCATCACAGATTTCCACAAGTCCACAGTGTATGAAGGACTCCTAGACACATGAGATGTATATTTTCGCATGTAACTCTCACAATATCCACATATATAAGGATAGAGTAGAACTGCCCTTGTTAGGTTTCCAAGGAGTACCTGGTGAATTTAAATTACCAACCTTTTGGTTAGCAGCTGAACAATTACCACTACACCACTAGGGTTTCCAATCATTTTACAGATAAAGAAATTAGAGCTTAGAGAGTTAAGTGACCAGAGACAAAAAGAGAATGGCTTTAGTGTGTGTGTGGTAAAACACATGCAACAAAATCTTTGTGATTTCAGTGATTTTTAAATAAAGTGCACAAATAAGCGACATGAATTACATTCACCATATAATGTTACCTTTACTACTATCCATTTCTAAGAGTTTCACATCACCTCAAATGGAAATTCCGTAACTTTTAAGTGGTAACTGCCCTTCTCCTCTACTTCAAGCCCCTGTTAAGCACTAACACATTTTTGCTTAATCTAGATATTTCATCTATATAGGATCACACAGTACTAGTTTTTCAGGCCTGACATATTCATTCACAAAAATGTCCTCAAAGTTCATCCATGATGTAACATGTACCAGAACTTCTCTTCGTGGCTAGATAACATTCCATTGTATCATATATGAGTGTGTGTGTATGTGTGTACACACACACACACATAATTATACACATACGCACATACCATATTTTGTTCAACATTCATCTGATGGAGATTTAGGTTATTGCTACCTCTTTTTATTATTGAAAATAGTGATGTCATGAAAGTTTATATATCTGTGTGTACCCTGCCTTTCAGTCTCTTAGGCATACACCTCAGACTGGAATTGCTGTGTCATATGGTAATTCTATACTCAACTTTTTGAGGAACCGTCAAATTGTTTTCTACAGAAGCTCCACCGTTTTACTTTTCCACCAACAGTGTTCTAGGGTTTCAAATTTTTCACATCCTTCCCAGCACTTCTTTTTGTATTTCTAGTAGTAGATATCCTAGGAGGTCTGAGGTGGTCATGCTCACAATTCAGTAACAGAACATTTGAGGCAAATTTGGGAAGCAGGAAGTATCTTTTATTTGGGGGGAGGAGGTAGAGGCTTCTCTCTGGACAGTCAGGACTCTGTCAGTTTATATGGACAATAAATAAGACCAAAGATGTGACTCCTTTGAATTTTGGTGTTGGCAAAGAATATTGAGTATGTTGTGGACTTCCAAAAGAATGAGCAAATCTGTCTTTGAAGAAGTGTGACCAGAGTGCACCTTATAGGTAAGGATGGCAAGACTATGTTTTACACACTTGGCACATGTTTTCAAGAAGGATCAGTCTCCGGAGAAGGACATCATGCTTGGTAAGTACAGGATCAGGGGAAAAAAAAAAAAGGAAGACCCTCACTGAGATAGATTGACACCGTGGCTGCGACAATGAGCTCAAGCACAGCACTGATGGTCAGCATGGCTCAGGACTTAGCAGTGTTTTTTTTTTTCTGTGCTGCATAAGGTTACTATGAGTCAGAACTAACTCGACAGCAGCTAACAACAAGAAGGCAGAAAGCAGCAAGGTGGAGAGCAGGTCCTGAGAGAAACTCAAAGAATCTGAGTACACGAGATCTTTTCAGGAAGGAATGCATAGAAAGACCTGTCAAAATAACTCTGTAGATTTCCTTACATGGCTAACTCCTGTAATACTCCAAAGAGCAGTAAGGAGGTGTCTAGTAATGAGAACATAGTGTACTCTGTGTTCAGATCTTAGAAGATAATCTCCACTGGCTTTTCAGGTGTCAGAGTAAACAGTGAAAAACAAGGGAAGGGGCATCTAATTTACATTGTACGCAAGAGATAAAATACGTCTTTACATTTCTGAAGCAATGTTCCTACAATGTGACATTTCAGGGAGGGTGGGTGAAGAGTGTTGAGAACTGTCTCCATCCAGTAGTAGACATTAACATTCATACCAGGAATTTCTTTCTAGATCATAAACTCTGTTACTCAGACTTTCCAGTATTCACGGTGTGCAGAAAACCCTAGAACTGGGTAGCAGATGACGAAAGACCACAGGAAATCACCTGAACCACCATTTCTTACCTGAGGGCAGAACCTACCCTCCTTGCCTGCCACTGACTTGAGACCTCCAGTTAACAGGGTGCTGCCCGTCCTCATCTTCTGCAGAGAGAGCCCACCTGGAAGGCAGGATGCCACTGCTGGAAGCATTCTTCTTCTCTTTTCTCTGGACTTGTGAGTTGTCTACCAGTCATTCTAGTCTAGAAGAGAAACTGAAGAAATTACCTAGTGTTCCTTCTTTACAGGTAATTTGTTCATGGGAATTTCTCTCCTTTACTTTCAGTTGTACTTGGGCAATTAAAGTTGGAGCAACGCGAAATATCAGTTTCCAAACAGGCATCAAAAAGGGCTGACGTAATTTGTAAAGCATATGGTGTTAACTTTGCGTCTGAAGCAATACATTGGTATCGGCAGAAATCAAATCAAATTATAGAACATCTGACATACATCACCTCAACAAATAGCCCATATACAATTAATTTAGGTGAGAAAAAGAACAAACTTATGGCAAGTATAAACGTTCAAGAGTCTGCTTCCATCCTCACCATCAACTTCGTAGAGAAAGAAGATGAAGCCATTTACTACTGTGCTGTCTGGGACCCACAGTGTCAGAAGTATGGGGATGTCCTACACAACAAGCTCTCTTGGGTCTGCCTATCCACATCCTTCCCAACAGGGACAAACTCAACTAACTGACAGATGGTCTCCCACCATTATGCGGACATAATGCAATGCACTGCTGCCGAGTCGACTCCGACTCACAGCGACCCTACGGGTCAGCGTAGAACCGCCCCATAGTGTTTCCAAGGAGCATCTGGCAGATCTGAGCAGCTGAGCTTTGGGTTAGCAGCCGTAGCACTTAACCACTACATCGCCAGGGTTTCCAGTGTATGGATATACCTCGTTTTATTCATTCATGCATCTGTTGATGGATATTTAGGTTGTTTCTACCTTTTAGCACCTGGGAAGAATGCTGAAGAGAAAGCTGATGTACACATTTCTCTTTTAGTGTCTGCTTTCCTGTCTCTTGGGTACATACCTTCGAGTGAAACTGCTACCTCATATGGCAATTATATAGTCAACATTTTGAGGAACTCAAAACCACTGGCACCAACAACATGCGGGGGCCTCAAACTCTCTTCCTCCTTATTAGTTGTTAGTCAGGATCTGCATAGAGACATCCTAAGTGATTTTTTTAAAATAATACAGTGCTTATGCATGTGGAATATTAAGTAACAATAAGATATCTTATTGTCTGATTATTTTTTACTCTTTCCAGAAAAATAAATGTCAAGTTTCATACACCTATGTTCTGAATCAACAGCAAATCACAGAAGGAAAAATCAACGGAATTGAATCCAGAAGGTCCATGTCTATATTTATTTCTGTAGCAATGTTTCCACAGCATGATAGTTCAGGGAGGATAAGTCAAAGGGCCTGGTAACATCCCTGCCCCACCCCTAGACATGTACACTCATACTGAGGATTTCCTCCCATATCATGAACCCTCCTACCCGATCTGCACAGCATTCATATGATGTAGGAAACCCCAGAATTGCATAGCAGATCATGACGGACCCCAGGAAACCACTCCAGCCACCACCACTACTTGCCTGAACCCAGAACCTGCTCAGCCTGCCTGTCACCGACCAGCTAACAGGGTGCTCTTCTTACCTTCTCCTTGAGGAGCTCGCCTGGTAGACAGGATGCCACTGCTGGAAATATTCATCTTCTCCATACTCTGGGCTTGTGAGTTACCTACCAGTCATTTCAGTGCAGAAATTACTTAATGTTGCAACTTTATGTATCATTTGTTTATTGAAATTTCTTTTCTTTGCTTGCAGTTGGACTTGGGCAGTGGAAATTAGAGCAACCTGATATATCAATTACCAAAGCAACACGTAAAAGTGCACATATAATTTGCAAGGTGACAATCAAAAACTTTGAAAGTGCATACATACACTGGTACCATCTGAAACCGAATCAGGGTATAAAACATCTAATATATGTTTCCTCAACATCAACCCCTGTTCAAGGTAGCTTAGGCAAGAAAAGAAAGAAACTTCAAGTGAGTAAAAATTCTCTTACTTCAACTTCAGTCTTGAAAATAAATTCAGTAGAAAAAGAAGATGAGGCTGTGTACTACTGTGCATGTTGGAAGTTCCACGCTATTAGAGTTGTCAAAACACACTAGACAAGAAAGACCTTCCAGTCTATGCCCACCCACATCCTTCTCAACATAGGTAACCACAGCAAACCGTCCGTTAGGCTCCTAGCCTGAGCTACTCCCTAGCAGCACTTTCGGATCTTTTCAGGACGATGTTTTGGATTCTGCTCACACCATGAGCCCCACATGCTATTAGCAATTAAGGTCCAAATATCGGAAATTTGACACTGTTTCTTACAAAACCTGGTCCCTGCCTCAGAACTCTAAAAATGCAGAGTGGATGGCTCAGTGCTAAATCCATTTGTCCACTAAATCTCCATAGAGACAGGTTTCCTTTAACTGTATAGTTCAAAATAAAGTCAGTATTCACTGTGTGCCAGGAAATGGGCACACATATTACATGTATATTTCTTGTTACATTCATTTCTGTAGTGTGTTATTTTCCCATTTTATTCATGAACATTGAAGATTTTCAGAGGTAGAGTTATCTGTCAAATATAAATATTTCATTATTGTTACTGGTTTCCTGAGACTACCCTGAAGAAATTTAGTGACCAATAAATCTGTGACTAAACTGTCAGCTATTTAAGATACATGACAGACGAAAGCATAAGTGCTGTGCCTGAGGGAAAACGTTCCTCACTCCACTCTTAGGGCTCAGTGCAGTGACAAAACTAGCATGGCTCACTAGGACAGAGCCCCTGGCACATTGAGTGAGACCTCAAATGGCAGAAATGGCTTCAAGACTCTGTGCCCCAAGCTTCTGCAAAGAAACCTAAGGAACCTGAACAAGATATGAGCAGAAGATAAGTATAAAACACACCCCTTGCTTCTATAGAGGAAATCCTATGTGGTGTAGACAATGGATGTGTTGAACTCTAACCTATAATTCAGAGGTTTGAATCCACTCAGAGATGCCAAAACCTGTTGATCTACTTCTGCAAAATCAGCCATTGAAAACAATCGTATGGCTCACAGTTCTCCTCCGACTTACTTGAGATCCCCCTGAGCTGGCCTTGGCTCGACAGCGACTGGTAGTGGTGGTGACCTCTACAGAGAAAGCAAAGGTAATATCCCTCACAAATTAACAAAATAAAAAATAACTTGAGTTGAATCTTATAGTTAGTAGTTGGGTGGTTGGAAACTTTTTAAAGACTAATGAAAATCGCTGATTTGGTTAACAATACTATAAAAACTCCTTCCTTCCTAATAGTTCATTTTTAAACAATAAGGAAATGAGTGAGAAAAAACATTACCTCAGAAAATTTTCTAGTATTTGTACCTTTAGCAATATGGAAATCTTACTACACAGTTGTCAAGTATATGGCCGACTTACAGTTTCTGCGATAACCGCAATGCACTCATGCTCTGTTTCTTTATTCTAAGGATCACGTTGAAGAGATGTTACTGAAGCAAAGTGGAGGGAGCCATGGAGCTTCCACAGCAGCATTGCACACTCCTTCCAAGGCTGACTCAGGCTCTCGTGTCCCATACACTATTCCTTTCGGTATCTGACCATGGTGGTTTCACAGTGGGAGGAGCCTGAGTGCCTGACTGAGTCCCAGTGTCCCCTGAAATTTACATGGAAACAAAGGTACAGTGTGACCACTTAAGACAACACAAGGAGTCCAAGAATTTGAATCTTTTTCAGAAAGAAGTGAATGGAAAGATGAAATTACAATTCTCGAAATATCTGTGATAAACACCTCATGTGACTGATTTCACTCAATCCTAAAAAAAAAAATAATCAGCGAAAAGTTGAACTGTAGCAGCTACACAGGACACATGTCAGAAGACAAAGCCATCTTGAATATCTGCACAAGGTCACTTGACTCTGTGTCCATTTTGACTTTGAAAATAACTTTCATAGAAAAATGAGATATGGATGTTTACTGCCGTGCTTGCTGGAAGCACAATGTGAACAATGTGAAGACACCCCACACCAACTTCTTTATCAGATCTATACCAAGCCACACACTTGCCAACATAAGTACCATGACCAGAACCTTATCTGGGTATTCAGGATTGGCCTCTGTCTATCAGTGCTTATCCCTCAACATCTCGAGAACTTAGTTCATTTCACATGAGGCCCTACAGAAGTCATGTACTATTTATTCGTTTTCCAGGAATTACCTATAATTTTACAGGCTTGTATTCAAGAGAAAAAAAATCAATACCTGCCAGGGGAGACAGAGTGAGAAACAATCAAATTTAGGAGCTATTGGGCAATATTAACCATTTAAACAGATTTATAAATAAAATCCCAGAAGAAATATTTATCCTGGGGAAAGAGGAACTATTTGGAGAGATAGTGGCTGAGAATTTTCACAAAGTAATGGTAGACATTAAATCACAGATACAGTAAGTTTAAAACTGCTAAGTAGGGTAAGTTAAAAAGAAAAATCAAAAACCTATGTATATCATATTTAAACCACTGAAACTCAAAGACAAAATTCTGAAATCAGCAAGAGGAAAAAAACACATCAGACTCCTCACTACAAACCATACAAGCAAGAAAATAGTAGAGTGAAATCTTGAAAGAGTTAAGAACAAAAAAACAAAGCAAAAGCCCGCAATCTTAGGGTTGTATATCCAGAAAAATATCCCTCAAAATGAAAGAGAAATAAAGATTTCCTCAAAAAAAATTAAGGAAATGATGCAAATAGTTAATGCACTTGAGTGCTAACTGAAGGATTGTAAATTAGAGTCCATTCAGAAGTGCCTCAGAAGAAAGTTCTGACAGTCTACTTCCAAATAACTAGCTACTAGAAACTCTGTCAAGCACCTTTTTTACTCTGACCACATGCGGAGTTGCCAAGTGTTAAAACTAACTTGTGCTTTTACTGTTTATTTGTTTGTTTTTTACAGTGGACAACTTCCTCACAGGAAAAGTGAAGAGACTGTAAAACACACCTCTTGGAATTACTCTACCCAAGGAAATAGAGAAGTGAGGTATGTACGTATCAATCCCCATCAGCTGTTGTTGGGATATGCTTCCGAAGTATTAATTCTCTAGTATGTCCAGCCTGCTGCCTGCCTGAACAGGGTAATTTTTCATGGTTCTAGAAGAATCCTTTAGGATTACAGATGCCGATACAGAGTGTTGGAAGTCATATGGGGTCCTGATATGGTAGGAACTGATGTCCACGGCTAGGACATCAATAGCACAAATTAAACACAGTCGAGTTCTGCCAGTGGGAAAACATGTGACCACACATTCTGAACTATTATTCTCCTTCTGTCTAGACTCGTGTAGTCCAAACCCAACAGGCAACGAGAGGACAAGGAGCCCATTTCTACAGCACATGTTATTCAGTAGTTTGGAACACAAAGCAGGTTACTGTCTCAGGCTGGGTTCTCTAGACAGCAAAGCCAGCTTGTGTAAATATATACAGAGAAATTTGGATCAAGGGAATGGTTTTCATGAGTGTGGAAGCTGGAACATCCTGAGTCTGTGGATCAGGATGGAGTCTTAAATCATATAGCTAAAGAGGCTGGTAAATTCAAGGTTGTCAGGTCAGAGAGCATGGCTCCCACTCTCAAGCTGTGAAGATGGAACACATTCCAAGATCAGTAGATAAGCTGATTGCTCAAGTCCCAAAAGCCGGAGGTCAGATAAACAGGAGGTAACCACAGGATCCAGAACAAGTGAAAAACTAGAACATCTGCTTATATATACCTCCAAGGAAGCTCCCTTTAAACTGATTGGGTACTCACAGTAGATGTAATTATGGGAGTGGTCACACATACACAGTGAGAATTATGGCCCAGATAAGTTGACACAGAATCCTAACCATGTATGCCGGAAAAATATGAAAGGTATGTGGTAGTACATTCTAGTGGACAACTGTGAAGATCATTTTGTCAGGTCAACATCATAAAAATTTTCATCCAATAAAAATTAAATATGTCCACAAAAACACTTGTGAGTATAAGTGATGTACATCCACACAATTGAATATTGCTTAGCAATAGAAAGGGATGAACTATGAAATGGTAGTAACATCAGAACTTGTCTAACTTCAGGAAGGATGATGACCAGCATCAGCCATAAGCTGATTTCTATGAGGTGAAAGTCAATTCTCCAAACTTTTAAGCAATTCTGACAATAGCCATTGCTCCCATAACACTTTCTACTTCTCTTCTAGATTTGATAATCCATTGAACTGTCCACACAGAACACAAAGGCCATACTTAGAGTGAAGTGGAAGTAACAGGGTGCAATTCAGGATCAGAAATTTGGATTGGGATCAGGAAGCATGCCAACAAACTCCAAAAGATTACCCTGAAGTGGAGAGCACATTCCTCCCCCTTCTTCAGTGCAGGACAGCTCTCTTAGCTCCTCTCAGCTAGGCAAGCAAGCAGGCCTTGTCTCTTTCCGGACGGTACATCCTCTCTCAGTGGTGAAGTTCTCCTCTCAGCTACCTGAGGACAGGCTTCTCTTAGGACCCTCAGGACAAGCACCCTTTTGTCCTTGCGTACGCTGTGTCAGCTATGTGGGCCTCTCTACCTTTGGCTTCCTTGCCCTCGGCCTCTCCACTGCTAACTGACCTAGCTTACAGCTAATGTGGTGGCTTTGTTCAGCTTTCTTAGCTGTCTTCCTAGCAGCAGGTTTTTACCATCACTAGTAACTCTGGCACTGGGACCCTTCCAGGCCTTTTGCTGTGCTGGGTGTTACAAATCTTGACCCATGTTAGAGCTCTTTCAGGAGATTTCTTGCCTCCTCTCTCTGCCTCTCTCTTTTTGCCGCTCTCATATTTTCTCCTTTCTGTTTCCCTCTTTCTTCTTTCTCTGTCCCAAAGTCTGCAGGGTTGGTTGTATATATAAGCAAATTCCTGGTCAGTTTCAATGCATTGATTCCACCACAGCCACTACTAACCAGTTTCCTTTTGGTTGGACACAAACACCTTATTTGCGTAAACTATTGAACAATCTCTGCAAGGAGCGTATCAATCACAGGGCAGGCTATAATAGTCCAGGATCAGACAAGAAATATCAAACCAATCTGTTCACAGTTAACCAAGGCAATGTCAATCAACCTGGACAAATGGAACAACCATCTAAAATAGAAAATTAGGACAAAGGTAACTCCTTAGGGCTTATAGGAAAGAACTTTCAAGTCACTTTGCCCAAGAATCAAGGCAAAAGGCCCCACAGGAGAATTCATTTCATCATGTGAACTATAGACGCATGTCACAACATGGATGAATCTCAGAGCCATTATTTTGGGTAAAAGAAGAAAGAAACAAAAGGCTACATGGTGTATATATTTACTTACATGAAGTTCCAGAACAGGTAAAACTAATCTATAGAGACAGCAACATGTCTGTTGTTGTCTGAAAAAAAAAAAAAAAAAGGGACAGAGGGGATATTGAGTGCCAGGGACAAGAAGGAACTTTCTGGGATGATGGGAATATTTTATATCATGATTGCAGTGATGTACACATTTGTGAAAACTCACAAAGCTGTGTATTAAGTAGGTATATTTTATTGTGGATGTAGTGTGCCTTAAAATTGATTTGAAAAGGGAAAAAGGAAACTTTTAGGATTAAAAAAGACATGAGGGACTGTTTTGGATTGAATTGTGCCCCCTAAAATATTTGTCAGCTTGGCTAGGCCGTGATTTCTAGTATTCTGTGATTTTCCAACATTTGTCATCTGATATGATCTTCCTATGTGTTGTAAATCATACCATTGTGATTTTAATGAGGTGGAATTAGCTGCAGTTATATTAATGAGTAGGATGCAATCTGTAAGATTGTGTTGTATCTCAAATCAATCTCTTTTGAGATACAAAAGACAGAAGCAAGCAGAGAGACATGGGAACTTCATACCACCAAGAGCAGTGCATGTCCTTTAGATCCAGGGTCCCTGTGAATGAGAAACTCCTAGACCCGGGGAAGATAGAAACAAGGACATACCCCAGATCCAAAAGAAAGAAAAAGCCTTCTGCTGTATCTGGAACTCTAACTTTGGACTTCCAGCCTAGCAGACTGAGAAAACAAGTTTTCCTTTGTTAAAACCGTCTACATGTAGCGTTTCCATTGCAGCATCACTAATGACTAAGAGAAGTGTCTTACTCACCCAGTGCTACTGCAACAGAAATACTGCAAGCAGACAGCTTTACAAGGAGAAAGTTTATTCTGTCGCAGCCCAGTAGGCTAAAAGTACAAATGCAATGTGGCAGCTTCAGGGAAGGCTTTCTCTGTTGGCTCTGGAGGAAGGTCCTTGCTGTCAGTCTTCCCCTGGACTGGGAGCTTTGATGCAGAGGGACTCCAGGTTCTTTCCTAAGGACACACTCATCTCCTGGCACTCCTTTTTGGTGGTGTGAGGTCTCCAGATCTCTGCTTCCTTCCCTTTCCTGTGCCTCAGGGCACAAAACAACATTCCACACTGAGTCCTGCCCAACCAGCACAGCTGCTGCCTTGTTAACACCATAGAGACAATGTTTAAAGCATGAAGGAACATCACACGATACCAGGAATCATGGCCTAGCCAAACTGCCATACATGTTTTCCAAGGAACATAATTCAGTCCATGATGTCCCACACTTTAGCAGCCCCCAAATCACATCCTCACAATCTGTGAAACATTTTCATATTGTAGCAAAAATCTTAGGTCCAGGTCCAAAATCCATTAATACCTCTTCAGCTGTGAACTCTGTAAGACAAGTCATCTGCTTCTAAAGTTACAGTGAGAGAACAGGCAGATGGAAGTTAGACATTTCAATAACAAATTGGATAAATTGCAGGGATGGAAGGCATAACAGGCACTAAGCAAATAAGCAGAACACATTATACTAGCTCCCAAGGTTTTGAAAATAATCTTCCACTTTATGAGATATTTTACGCACTGGCCACCCCTCCAGACTCTAAATATTGGCCACACTTTCCAGATTCTGAATAAAGGCCCCTTAGCCTTGGGCTATAGTTTTGCCTCCTAGGCTCACTAGGGCTGCAATTCTGCTTCCTCAGCTTTAGGCATTTCATTTAGCTAGTCCAACTGAGTGGTAGCTCCACGCTAAGAAACATCAGAGGCCATAGGTCCAGTGTGTGTTAGAGACCTTTGAGGTAGGTCACAACCGAACCTTTTGAGACTGAGGTAACTCAGCCTCTCATGCTCTTTTTCCTCTGGTCTCTTGGCCTGGGCCTCAGGTCCTCACCTGCCCTGCTGGAGCAAGGGTCCCAAAGCTCAGTAGCTTCACTGATAAGTGACAGGAGACACTCCACTTTAGTAACTAATTTCCTGCACACAGGCACTCAGCTCTCTAGCTCTGTGGGTTGACAAGCCTAGCTCCATCAATAAGTTACCAGAGGTACCTCACTCTGCCAGGAAGCCTCTTGAACACAGGCGCTCAAGTCTCTCTCTTCATTAGTTGGCTTCTGCTTCTGTTGCTGCCCTACCACTGTCCTTCTTACTATGTGCACCTTCCTTCATGCTAACAGTTCACCTCAGTTTCATCCAAATTTTCTATCCTTTCACAGTTTCAAAACTGCTTCTACTTTTTAGGTATCTGTAAGAACAGCACCTTACTCTCTTGGTACCAAATTCTTAGTTATCTACTGCTTCTATCAGAGAAATAACACAAGCAGATGGTTTTAAAATGTGAATTTTTTTTTCTTCCATCATAGTCCAGTGGCTATAAGTCCAAATTCATGAAGTCAGCTCCAGGAGAAGACTTTCTCTGTTGACTCTAGAAGAAGGTTCTTGTCATCAATCTTCTCCTGGACTAGAAGCTTCTGGTATACAAGGACCCAGAGTCCTTTCCAAATGATGTGTTCTGCTCCCAGCGCTGCTTCTTAGTGGTATGAGATCTGCAATTATCTCCTTGTTTCTCTTTCCCTAGTAGCCCGAGAGATTGTCTCAAGGCACAATATGATCTTACACATTGAATCTTGCCCCACCAATACAATTTCTGCTCATTTTCCCTCAGTAACATCAGGCAGAGTTTACAGCATAAAGGAAAATCATATAATACCAGGCATAATAGCGTAATCAGATTGCTAGAAACATTTTTGGGTGGACACAGTTCAATTCATGAAAACAAGTTTGTTGACTTTGAATGACTGATGAATGGTACAGGCCTCTTGAGTGACACAGACATGATTAGCAAGTTCTGCTCAATCACTTTCTAAGTGTGATCTAGGAAAGTCACTAAGTCTTTTCATTCTGTCTTCCCAGTTTTAAGTGGGAGTCAGGTTAACAACTTCATAAAGTTGTTGAAGAATAAAAGAGGTAATGTACATGAAAATTCTCAGTAGGATATTCAAAAACTCACAATGGCCTTTCCCATTATGTTTAAATTGCATCATGAATCATCGCAGCTAAAATAGTGGTATTTACAAGCATGCTTAAGAAAATATTTCATTTTTGTGCAAACAACTTTAAGAGATAGTTCTATTTCTGAGAAGCAAAGAATGATGAATGAGAAAAAAGGGCAACAGATCAAGGTAATGATCCACAATTTAGTTACACCATTGTATATGCAGCAATAGCTACAGTAACTGTGAATGCTTACAGAAATTTTTGAACATTAATCACATTGCTGACATACATAGTGAGTGTAATAAAATGTAAGGCTGTGAAATTATTTAATTTTTTATCTCATGGATATAATAAACAATGATAATGCTTTCTTTCTGGTTCTCATGAAAGCCATGCATAAATACCAGAAATTTTCACAAAATACAGCAAAATGCATAAATCAGGGAGAGAAGAAGTCCAGGATAAGTGTGTTTAAAGCAACACAAAAGACACATGTGAGAGAATTAACACTGAATTGTCACAGCGTAGGTGTTTTGGTGAGCTGTTCTGGAACCTGATAGTTCCTTTATACCAGAAATGTGATTAAAGTAACTTTGCAACAGATTCTACTGTGAAGGACTTTCATTGGCTCTGAAGTAAACTCTTTCCTCCCTCAGCTCTTGCCTCTGTAGAACAAGTACTGCCTACAATCATTTGCCCCAGTTCTGCCATGACCCCTGTTCTGACCATTCCTTGGCTATGTTGACCCTGTGGATGTTCCTTGTGTCTTTGGCCTGGGATTGTAGGTTGACTTTTCTTCCATCTTATCTTTTCAATGTTTGTTATCTCTGGAATCAACTTTTTCAAATGCCTTTGATTTCTGTCCGTTGCTTTTCAGATGGAGACACCAAAATGACAATATCTCAGGATCAACTTTCCTTTACAAGAGTACAAGGCAGAACAGTGCACATAAGTTGCAAACTCTCTGGAATTCCCTTAGAGAATATCTTTGTGCACTGGTACCAACATAAAGAAGCAGAGCCCCTACGAAGAATTCTTTACAGCTCAACAAAGAATTTCAAGCAAGACAAGCCCAATCCTCGCATGGAGACAAATATGAAAGAGAATGGCGTCTTTTACCTGATAATAAATAATGTCATCAAGGAAGATGAAGCCACATACTACTGTGCCTGCTGGGATCTCACACTGCCACAGAACAAGAATGCACCTGTATGAAAACCGTCCGTATACTAACCCTCAACTCTTTCACACTTGTCCAACCACAACAACAGCTTTAATGCTTTTAATCATAAACTGTGGAAACAGAAAGGGACCTTAAGACAAATTCAGGTGTTAGGCTATTGCCCACATTTTAAATAACAAAGCTTGTGCCCAGAGATGGTAAGTGACTTGTCCAAAGCAAGTTATCAAAAGAGGTAGGAATACCCTTCTGCCTTTCTGATTTCCGGTTCAGTGTCTTTTCTCACCTCTCTGTGGCCAGCATTCAAATTCTTTTAGCAAAAATCCTGTTTATTTCTAAAGATAAACACAACAACAAAGCCTTATCTTCATAAGCAATGACTCCAGGACCCAAAAAAGTCTTAATATTTAGGCACAGTAGGTGATAACGACAACAAAGCAGGTGACACTTGGAAGGGAGTAAAGGTTGGCAAGAATGGACTGCAGCTCCATCTGGCTCTCTGTTGTTTTTCCTGAACCAGTTAATCCTCTTTACTTGCATAGCCTTCTGTCTGTTTTGAAAATCCCAACAACTGGATTAGTTTCCTGGGTATATGTCTCAAGCAAATTCTGTGACACTTTCAGAAGGTATATTGAAGGACTTGTAGAACCAAGGTCCAAATTTGCTTCTCTTTTCTCTGAAATATTCTCTGGAAATATTTTTCTGGGAAATTTCCTAGAAACATTTTTAACCCATTTACCCTTGCTGATAAGGAGCCCTGGTGGTGCAGTTGTTAACCACTTGGCTGCTAAACGAAAGTTTGTTTTTCTGAACTCAGCAGTCACTTCTCTGAATAAAGACGCAGCAGTTTGCTTTCATGAAAGTTACAGCCTTGGAAACACTGTTTGCGGTTGTACTCTGTCCAGTAGGGTTACCATGAGTTGGAATTAGCTCAATGGCAAAAGGTTTGATTTGTATTTTACTCGTGCTGATAGGTTTGAACAAGTTTTGTTACTGTGAAAATTGTACTCTTGGTGGCGTTTGTGCAGACTCTGGGCACTTGCTGAAAGACTTGAGACCTCTGAACTCTAAACACTGCTTTAGATTGGAGGCCTTCAAATATTCTTGCTGGTCAATCTCTATTTTTAAAAAAGTTATGTACCATCTTGTGTATTTTAGGTTGAGACATTAACCCCAAACCAAACTTACTTCCATCAAAGCAATTCCATCTTACAACAACCTCATGTATTACCAAATAGAATTTCTCCAAAGAGAGTCTGGACTCTTCACTGGGAATTCCAGTACGCTTAAGTATACTCACGTGGAACCGGTACATAGACTGAGAAGGAGTTGTTCAAACAGAATGATGTGATTCTTGGTGGTATACTATCAGAAAAATGTACGCCAAGGTTGTGTTCTTTCACCGTACTTATCCAATCTCTACATCAAGCAGATAATTCACGTTGGACTACATAAAGAAGAACTCAGTATCGGGATTGAACGGAGATTCACTAACAACATGAGTTATACAGATAACATAACCTGGACTGCTGAAAACGAAGAGAACTTAAAGCATTTACTGATGAAAATCAAAGACTACAGCTTTCAATATGGCTCACAACGAGACCAATGAGGAACATCCTGATAAATGGAAAAAGAATAGAAGTTAACAAGGATTTCACTTCACTTGAATCTACAATCAACTCCCTTGGAAGCAGCAGTCAAGAAATCAAACAATATATTTATTGCATTGGGAAAATCTGCAAAAGACCACTTTAAAGTGTAGAAAAGTAAATATACCTGTTTTGAAAATCCCCCAAATTGGACTAGTTGCCCAGGTATATGGTGCACCTGACCCAAGCCAGGGTATTTTTCAATAGCCTTATATGTGCATGAAAGCAGGATGATGATTAAGGAAGATATGGCATTGGGTAAGAATATTGAAAATACAATGTACTGCCAGAAGATTGAAGTCTGTCTTGGACAATTAGGGCCAGAATGTTCCTTAGAAATGAGGATGAAGATACTGCATCTCACATACTTTGGACATAATAACAGGAGAGACCAGCCCCTGGAGAAGGACATCATGCCTGCTAATGTAGGGGGAATAAAAAAAGGAAATAAAATAAACATTAACGCCAAGTGGATTCTAACTCATAGCGACACTACAGAACAGATGCCCTATAGCACCTAGATACAGATGTGCTATGCTCCCTATAGGAGCACCTGGTGGATTCGGACCGGGCCCTTTTAGTTTGCAGCTGTAGCACCTAACTGCTATGCTACCAGGGTCTCAAACAAGGGTCAATGAAAAGGAAGACCCATCAGATAGATTGACACAACGGCTGCAACAATGGGACAGATGGGACAGGTAGTGTTTCATTCTGTTGTGCATGTGGCTGTTACAAGTCAGCAGTGACTTAAGGACACCTAACAACAATCTTTAATGAAACAAGTCACCAGGCCTTCTCTTCCAAAGTGCTGCTGGGTGACTTCTAAACATCTACTTTTAAGTTACCAGCTGCACTTAAACTGTTTCCACCACTCAAGGTCTTTAGATAGATGTAAAGAATTCAATTTTCACTGTTTTGTAAATAGTGATTCTTAAAATATAAGACTTCCAGCATTCTTTTAAGCCTATCAGGGAGTGTAAATTTCACAGTGATTAGATAATTGTCATACATTTAAAATAGGAGTTTTAGTCAGCTAGTGCTACTCTAACAGAAATACCACAGAGTGGATGGCTTTAGCAAAGGAAAATTTATTCTTATGTAGTCTGGCAGGCTATAAGTCCAAATTGAGGATGTCCCCTCCAGAGGAAAGTTTTCCCCCTTATCAGCTCTGGAGGAAAGTCCAGTATTCTATCAGTCTTTGTCCAGGGAGCCTCTTGGAGCAGGAACCTCAGATCTGAAGGACGCACTCTTCTCCTGGTGCTGCTTTCTTGATGGTGTGAGGTTCTTAATTCTCTGCTAGCTTCCCTTTCTTTTTATCTCTTGTGGGATGTAAGGATTAAGGGTGAGGCAAGGCATACTTTAGGGAAACTCCCTTTGCAGTGCAGCAGGGAGGTGATCTTCTGAAGGGATTTACAGTTCCACCCAAAGCAAAATCACAAAATGGAGGACAATCGTAGAATACAGGGAATCAGTCACATGGCTACACCTATTTCTGGGGGGACACAATTCAATCCATGACAATATGCAGATGAGCTCTTTCATGATCATTGGAAATTTTTATATTGTTCCTTTTTTGTCCTTCAACTTTTCTCTGCAATATGTAGTTTATTATGTTTGGCTACTTTCATTTATCATAGTGATTTTGAGGAGCACCCAGATAGTAACATGAGTTAGTAGTTTGTTCCTTTTAATTGTTGAGTAATATTCCATTATAAGGACACACTACAGTTTTTAATCCATTCAACAGTTGAAGAGCATTTAGAATATTTCCAGTTTTTGTTGCTTATGACTAGTGTTCTATGAACATATGTTAAAAGATGGTCCTGTCTTCATGATCCCTGCACCCATGAAAGCTAGTAGTTCATAGATTTAGTATGTAATTTTTATCTCTTCTGGATTCAAATAATATACTCATTTTGCTTTTAAACAGCAGCATGGCCATTTTTCTCATAGAAGTCTCTGTACCTTACTCATGTGCCAGATGTCATTAAAAGCCATCAAAATTTCTAGAAAATAAAGCAATGCGAAAAATGTTAAAATTACAATTTTATTTCATGATGGCAACTAAAATCTCAAAATAAGACCTATATCTTCACATCTATTTGGTGATTCGGATCCAACTCAACGGCACTTGGCTGGCAAATTTGAGTGAAGTTCTCAGCTATGCAAGTTATCAGTGTCAAAATAAAAAGAACTGCAAACGCCCAAACACTTCATTTGAAACTTGAGCTTTACTTCACTTGTTCACTGCTTACACATGTGTTTACTCACTCCTTGCCCTGTTTGAAGTGGGATTTAAGTGGCCTCAGCTGATCACCTCAGGAACTGGGGATTGGGTTGAGTGCATGTGTATGAGATATAAAGCAGGGTTAGAGGTAAAATTACTAATTTTTACACGTAAGGTAAGGTGTTTCCATTCTTTCACAGAAAGTAATTTCTTTGTGCCTGAATTTTTGCATCAATGATGGAAGAAAATCAATAGTTTTTTGCATCTTGTATGTTCCAGGCACTAGTTTAAACACTCATTTGTCTTATTTCCGACTTAGACAAGACCCAAGAAATAGATAGTATCGTCCACTTATTTAAGATGAGGTATCTGAAGCTCTGAGAAGTGTGCGTGCCCAAGGATACATCACCAGGAGTGAACTTGGCCTTTCAGATTCTAAAGTGTTTTTGCTTCACTCTTAATATCCTGAGATGGTAATTTGATTTACCACAGAAGAATATTTTTAAAACTTAAGCCAACCAGGTACTGTTACTTGCATCAGCCCTTCTGTTAAAACCCATTGCCACTGCAGTATTGTAGTTTTTCTCATTTTCCAACAGGTCTGTTTCATCAAAATTGCTTCTCTGATTGATCTCCCTTCCTTTCTGCCCGAGGGTTTATCCTCCTAATGCACAGATTGCCTCACTAAAGAAATTCTTCAGTAAATCTTCATTCTTCATTCTTTTTAAAATATATATATGTATGAAATATTCTAAAGAAGAAAAACATTCTCCACATTCCTAAAAATTTGGCAGTGGATAATGGTGGTGATTGCACAACATGATTGATGCAATTAGTGTCTCTAAGTTACACATACGAAAAATATTAAATTGGCAGGTGTTGTTATCTATGTTTTACAATAAAAAGCTAATGTATTAAGATAAGGTATCTCCTATCTATCTCTTATTTTAAGTTCATCTACTCAGTGCAAGAAATTATTCTCCTTAATGTTACTTCTAGCTGACATCTTTATAGGATACCTGCTGCCATCATTAATTGCTTTATAGGATATTTAATTTAAATTTAAATCTAGGGGGGTGGGGCCCAGATGGCGGACTAGACACAAGTCTCCTCAATTCCCTCTGAGAATTAAGGCCTGAATTCATAATTAAATGGAGCACTCTGGATGCCCAGGAAGCCCTAGGACACAGCATAGGGTTGTCAGATTGGACTGCCAAGTGCCAAGTGCAGTCGAATGGGAAACTGCCTCTCTCTGACGAGGCAGTACATGCTAAGCCCCATCCTCCTGACTCACTGCTTGGGCAGACCACAAGTGCTGACATGGTCTTTGTTATCTGAGAGGCAAGGGATGGGCATGAGCCAGCAAACACACTGAATTGCAGTGCTGAAGTAAACGGTGCATAGCATGGCAGAGAGAAAGTACATGGGACAGCCACATTTTGAGATCCCTGCTGTGCCACAGGTTCTGTGGTTTTGCATCAGAAAGGGTAGCTCTGCTGGGACTCCAACTTGGTTGGATGGGAGATGGAGTCAGCCAACCAGAGGACTCAGCTGGGGTAAATTCCCAAACTGAGAAGCCATGCCAGTACAGAAAGCACTTTTCTAGCACAAAAGCTCTGTAGGACAGTGTTACCTTACAGGAGTGACCTGACTGAGGATGGCAGCAAAGCTGTAAACCCTCCCTAAGTGAACTATGTCTTATCACCCAGAGGCCACTGGAGAGGTGCTTCCAATGTCATCCAGAAGATGGGTCCTGCCCCAACCTGACGGCGTGACTGATTTTGGCAGTTGTTGGTCAACTCCCAGCTTCTTAAAATAAGGCTTCCTGGAGAAATAACTCCTAGGAGGCCCGGAAGCATCTCTTCCAGCCTTTACTGACCCATATTATAGGAGCATTTGATGGCCCCCCAATGAATTCACAAGTAAGGAGCTGTCTTTGCCAGCCAGGAGGTGGAGTCTGCCATCCCAAGGACTCCACTAGGGCCAGTCACTGGAGTACGCAAAGAAATCTGCTGAGCAACTCACTTCTCAGTACTACACTTCTGCTCCTGTTGAGGTAACACCAGAGAAACTAAACAGCCTATAGATTGGCCGAAGGCAAAAAACCATTTCTACCCATTTAAAAAAATAATCCACTATGACTCCAGAAGATTCCCAAAATAAATAACCAAAAAATTTCCACCTACATCAACCTGAATGGAGACAGACTGAAACAATTTCCCTTGAGAACAGAAACTAGACAAGAATGCCCACTCTCATCACTTCTATTCAACATTGTACTAGAAGTTCTGGCCAGAGCAATTAGACAAGAGAAAGAAATAAAGAGCATACATATCAGCAAAGAAGTAAAAATCTCCCTATTTGCAGATGATATAAGTAAAGTACCTGAACTAACAGAAGAGTGCAGCAGAGAATCAGGATACAATATAAACACAATGAAATCAGTAGGATTCCTTTATATCAACAAAGAGTTCATCAAAGAAATCACCAAATCAATACCATTTATCATAGTCCCCAAGAAGATAAGATACCTAGGAATAAATCTAACTAGAAAAATAAGAGACCTATACAAAGATAACTACAAGACCTTATGCGAGAAATCAAGACAGACTTACATAAATGGAGAAACCTACCCTGCTCATGGATAGGAAAACTTAACACTGTGAAAATGTCTATTTTACCCAAAGTGATCTACATATACAGTGCAATTCTAATACAAATTCCAGTAACATTTTTTAATGAGATGGAGAAACAAATCACCAACGTTGTTTGGAAAGGGAAGAAACCCCAGAGAAGCAAAGCACTACTGAAGAAGAGAAACTCGGTGAGAGGCCTCATATTACCTGACCTTAGAACGTATTATACTGCCACAGTAGTCAAAACAGTGTGGTACTGTTACAAAAAGAGACATATAGACAAAGGGAACAGAGTTAAGATCCCAAAGATGCCACCATACTCTTATGAACAGTTGACAGTCAACAAAGGCCCAAAGATTGTAAACCGGGGTAAAAACAGTCTCTTTAACAAATGGTGTTGACAAAATTGCATATCCATCTGCAAAAAATTGAAACAAGGCCCACATCTTACACCTTACACAAAAACCAACTCAAATTGGATAAAAGATCTAAATATCAAATCTAAAATCATAAAGATTATGTAAGGAAAAATAGGACCAACAATGGAAGTTTTAATACACAAATGAGACAGACTGTAAAATCTCAAGAACAAAGTACAACCAACAGAAAACAGGTCAATGGAAACTCCTAAGAATCAAATATTTTTGCTCATCCAAAGACCTTATCACAAGAATTAAAAGACCACCTATAGAATGGGAAAAAATATTTGGCAACTACACATTGGAATGACGCCTGATCTCCATAATTTACAAACTAGTACAAAATATCAACAAGAAAAAGGAAAATAATCCAGTTAAGCAATTGGCAAAGAAGATGGACAGACACTTCACCAAAGAGGACATCTAGGCAGCTGAAAGACACATGAGGAAATGCTCATGATCATTAGCTATTAGAGAAAGCCAAATCAAAACTACAGTGAGATACCATCTCACTCCAACAATGTTGGCCATGATTCAAAAATCACAAAACAACAAATGCTGGAGAGAATGTGAAGAGATGGAAACTCTCCTACAGTACTGGTGGGATTGCAAAATGGCACAACCTTTATGGAAAGTAATTTGACACTTCCTTAAAAAGCTGGAAATAGATATACCAATCTATCCAGATTATCTCGATGATCAGAATATATCCTATGGAATCAAGGGCAGCCACATGAACGTGAATATTTATTGCAGTACAATCCACACTAGCCAAAAGATGGAATCAACCTGTGCCCATCAACAGAGATGAATGGATAAACAAACTATGGTACATATGCTCACTGAAATGCTATGCAGTGATAATAAATAAATAAATAAAACACTGATGATTTTAGGAAACATAAGCTGATTTCAATTGGAAGATATTCTGGTGAGTGAAATCAGTCAGTGACAGAAGGACAAATATTATATGAGACCCATTCTATAATGACTTAAAAATAGACTTTTATCACAACTGATGGACCGAAGACCTGAGAGTTCCCTTGGGAGCATAGCCCCTACACTTGATGCTGCCTGCCCCTGATCACAAATCATTACCGAGGTCAACTTTTTGGAAAGAAATGGATTGGATTCCGGGACACAGAGTGACTGTATCATGTCAGCACTTGATGGTTCCTTGCATCTATATGATTCTGTCCTACTGGCCTCTTACTAGAGGAGAGTGGAGAGGTTTGAGAGGAGGGGACAGGAGATTGTTAAGAGGATATGACATGTATAGAATGGAAAGAAGGAGCTGTCACAGGGCAAGGAGAGCGGAGGGAACTGAGGATAAGTGGGCATGCAAATTTAAATTGTATTGTGAATTTTCACTCAATCACAATTAAAAATAAAAGACATACAGAAGAAAGGAGTCTTTGATGGCTGCAAGGGTGGGGAGGGGGGAATAGTGCTGATCATAGATTACATAGTTGATAGAAACTTGGTTGGGTGAAAACAGTGACAGCACACAGTAGAAAGAAGAACAACCTACCTGGACTTCAACACAAACTCAGAAGTCTTCTAATCCTAACCCAATATTGCAAGAGTAGAGTAGCAAGGATGGGTGTCTGGGCACCATGCTTTCAGGAGACATCAAAGCCAACTGGCATAACTAGCCTATTGCTAAGAGAGTTTTCTGCATCCCATATTGGTCGTCTGTGGTCTTAAAAACTAGGAAGCTGCTATCTGAGGTACACCAAATGGTCCCAACTTATCTGAAACAGGTGATCACCAAGAATAACAAAGACAAGAGGAAAAAAGAGCCCAGGAGACAGAAGGACGCATGTGAATGTGTGATTGTAGCAACATGTGACCGTAAGAACAAGATGCTGCCACGCCACCACCAAAGACAGCTGTGAGTGGGCACACAATGTTGAGTCCCAGTGGCGACACGGGAAGAAGAGGGGTGCACTGCAAGAACTCTATTAAAAGATCTCAATTGATGGTCCAGCAGCTTGGGGGTTCCCCTGGGAGCATAGCCCCTGTACTTGCTGCTGCCCCTGACCAGAAAATATTATTGAGTCCAACTCTTTGGATAGGAATGCGCTGGATGCTTGGACACAATGGGACTAAAAGGTGCCTGTACTTTACGGCTATGTGCATCTATAGGATGCTGTCCTACTGACCTCTTACTAGAAGGGAAAGAAGAATGTGGAGAGGAGGGGACAAGAGATAGTTAAGAGAATACGACATATATAGAATGAAAAGGAGGAGTGTGCTGTCATAGGGCAAGGAGAGCAGAAGGAGCTGCACTTAGGTGGAAATGCAAATATAATTTAGATTGTATACTTTCACCGAATCATAATAAAATATTTTTTAAAAAATAAATCTGCTTGAAACCTATTTTTGTATGGTATGAGGCAGTTATTTTTGTTTTCCTAATGGATAATAAAAAACGTCAGTGCTAGTTTTTTGAATTATGTATCATTTTTCTACAATTTAAAAATTCCATGTCATATGTTTTATTTATCCATTTCATTATCCTTATACTAAGAGACTATTGCCTGTAGCTTTATAATGTGTTAAGATTTACTGTATCAAATGCTTCTTCATTATTATTTCTAAAAGAGTTATTTTTCAAATATCTCCTTTATGGAATTTGAGATGAACTTGGTTAGCTTACCCCCAAATTTTGTACCATGCAACTAAAAAAGTGAAATGCTTTAGTTCTAACTTGAATTCTGGTTTAAATTGTCATTAATACATATGTGGATTTAGAAGGGATTAGAATCTTTCTGATATTGAATTTTTTCTTCCATGAATTTTGCATGTCTCTTCGTTTATTAGATTGTATTTATTTTGTTCTCATTGGTGAAATCTATTTCCTTCATATGACTCTTCCGTCTCTATATATCTAGTAAAATATTTTATAGCTCATTACTCTGTTATGTTTCATTCCTTAAATCCTTCATAGATCTTGAAATATAGACAACTACTAATGATCCTGATAATTTGTCTAATGGTCTCAGAGTAAGTGAAAATAGAGGACAAAATGTCAGAAGGGGACTGAGAAGGCATCATTCACTTCTACAATAGATGCAAAATATTTACTAGCTCAATAATAAATTGGATTTCTCAGTTAAATTAAGAAAAAAAAAGAATTCCATGCCAAACATAATTTTCAACTTTCCCACTCGTCCTCCATAGCTGGACCGCAGGTTGTGAGTCATTGGACTGGAGGGTTGCAGCAAGCGACCATATTCGAACCTTCATCTCTGGGTGCATACAGTGTCTGCTCATGAAGCTCAAGGGCAAGACGGATCTGGATGGATATGGGGACCTTTAGGGCCTGTCCTCTCTCATTCCTTATGGCTGGGCACCTCATCTTTACCCAGGAGAATACTCAGTTGGTACCTGCAGTTGGATTTTCCCATGCTGCGAGTGAGCAACAGAGGATTACAGAACAGCTCTTACGAGGCTTCTTCTTTCAACATACAAGAGAATCTTTTTTTTTTTTTAATCTTCCAAGTTTCTGGCTTCATCAAGGAAGTCCTTATTTTAAAGGAGATAAAATAACACAAATATCTTCTGTTATTTTAGGCAAAGTAGTTGTCTGAGAACTTACTCTGCTATTTAACATTTCCCTGGTAAAGACACATGTTGGTAAATGGTGATAGTGGCTTTGAAGAAAATGCAGAGTTTTGTCTATTTGCTATTTGTAAGTATATTTGCATTTTCAGTTACTAAAGAGCTTTCATTCTTAGAAATCCATCCCTAAATTGCCCACATAAGCTGTCTGGTATTTGTGCAGACAACTCCTCCCTTTGATATTATCTCTCAGCAGATTCCAACACAATTCTGCACCTGCAGAAAATAAAAGGAAGGAAAGGAAAGAAATAAATTTTTTAAAAAGCCTAAATTTTCTGAATACTGCTTTTGTAAGTTCTTTAATTAGCAAAAGTGGTTACTTGGACTGTGGGCCTGCTCTCAAAGTAGTTCTTACCCTTCCCACTTTCTGCTGGACATTTTTCGGTGATCACTGTCTTAGTGGAAAACACATTTGAGTCAATTTATTTGAGAAAAAAACTTATGAGATATCAGATGTCATAAAACCTATATTCAAAGATTTCCAAAAGAACTTAGAAGGTCAAATTGCCAACAGAAAACTTTTTAACTATTACATACATCATGAATTTAGAAGAAAGATAAGATTATTGTAGAAGTTGTAACCAGTATGATAGCTCAGAATGGATCAAGATATTTGCAGAAGGGACGAAGCTCATGGTAATTCCCCATGGTAAGTAACTTATTTTATTCTCTGTTTATTTGTGATGATCACGAAAAACTGATAGAGGCTTTTTTGAATGAACAAGGTAGGATTGACTCTGATCTCACTGTCATGTTCTTGGCCCACAGTAGTTACCAGATACGGAAATAAATCTGATTTATAAACGGCATCCTCCTTCTCTGTAGACAGATTGAAGCCGGACTGTTAGAATATACAGAAAAGAGATACACAGGCTAGAAGTTAAAATGTTTGAGGACCATAGTTGTAAGCCATGGGTATAGATTACTGGTTTAAAATACCTTACTTGAAGGAGATATTTTAAAAATGAGAGACATCAAAATGGTATTTTATTAATTATCTCTTTTCTATATTTTGAGATAAAACATGATGCTCATTCTACCTGATAATCTTCACAATCTGTGTTATTAGTTTTGATCTTGCCCCTAACATCATTGCATAAAAATTAATTCTTAGAGTAAATGACTATAGAACATCAATATGTTCTGCTTATTACTCTAGCTTCTTAGAGTATAGACTGTGATCAACCAAGATTGGGCTATTGTGACTCCTCTTATACAGCCTGGACATGAGCCATCTGAGTGGAATATCTAAGCTTAATAAACCAAATCAGCTTTAAGTCCATGAAAAGAGTTTTTGTGGTTTTTACATCCTTATTTCTTCATTTATTCTCTCAGTAAACACCCACTAAAGATAGTATCTGTGCTGAACGCTGGAAATAAAAGAGTAAAAAAGACATGAGTTCAAAGTTTCCACACAAAGTTTCCAGTCTGGTGAATGGGTGTTCCAGTGACTGGCTTGACTGGGCCCCATGGTTTTGGTCTGTAGCTGATAGACTCACAGGAGTTCTTGGGTTCACGAGCTCTTTATTTTTCTCAATCTGAGCAATCATTACTGTTTATAAGATATGTATGTTGTGTTTGGTGGGAAAAAATGATGAAAATAGCTCAATGCCTTCTTGTTAAAATGAATAATAATATTAGCTAATATTTACTGGGGACCAGATACTGTACTAAAATTGCCTATTTCATTTCTCAAAAACCTTACACAAGAGATACTTTTATCTCCATTTTACAGATGAGAAATTAAAGCTTAGAGAAGTTCAGCTGATATTTGCATAAGGTCACACTACTATTACTGTGGCAAGTTTGGGATTCCAGTCTAGATTTGTTCACTCCAAAGCCCACAGTCTTAACCACTGCGTGATGTTACAGAAATTAAATCATGTTTTTCTATTCTTAATATTTACTCTTCTGTTCTATGATCTTTTGAATTGATTCTCTAATTGGTTATTTAGTCAGTGACAGCTTAAAATGTGTGTTACTACACATGCGTGAAAACAATGCTGCCACTTCTTAGCAAAAACTAAAACTAGTGGCCGTAAACAAAGATCATAAAAGTCTCACTGAATGCCCATTTATCAAGCACTCAAATGTGGTTCTTCAGGTAGTTCTACAGAAGACAGATCATTCTAACACCATTCTGCTCAGTTTTCCTTCTGTATTGGCATCAAGTGTGACAAAAATATTGAAACTGGCTGAAGAGTACTATTGTAGTGTATCACTTAACTAAATTTCATCCCTCAGAGCTGCCTCTCAGTTCATGATGGGACAGTAGAAGAAATACCAGCAGAACAAGAGCCTGTTATGAGAAGCACAGGATTTTAGTTCAATGCTTTGGAAATTGCAAAGGTGTTTTCAAATAAAGAATAGGCTTTCAACAAAGAATAGCTCATCGAGAATTCATACTCTCATCTGAGATACCATAAAGAAGTTGCTTTAGAATCACTCCAGGCGCCCAACTTCTGTACATAGAAATCAATTTCTTTTAGCTCATTTTGAGCATGCAGTCATTAAATATTCAAGTATATGATTTGCATTATTATTTCTCTTGGAGAATTCAGCAAATATTAATTAACTCTAAATTTTGTTACACTCCCAGCAAAACTCTGGCTTTATAAATGAGGACATGTTTAAGGGAGTCAACTTAGAATATTCAAACAAAATGATTAAATGACATGAAACTCTCAGATACGTGAGATGCAAAAGAACAGGCATAATCCAACCTTCCCAGGCCAGTGGGTTACTACCTACATTCTTAGTTATATTCAGTTCTAATGTAATTTTTTTTAGCTTTGTCTTTGTTTAACGTTACCAGGACCAATTTTTACATATTTGTATGAATATCAAGATAAATTCATGAGCTATTTTAAAACAAGCACAAAAGGAGATTTCTATATAGGGGATTTCAGATAGTGCTCAACTGGACGACAGAGATTCAAAGTGTTTGGCGTTGGCACCAAGATCATCATTACAGTTAAGTTTTCTTCAAATATCAAATTGCAAATTTTAATGCATTCTCATTATGCACTGTAAAGTGGTCGAGCAAACAAGTAATGGAGGTGCTACGTGGTAAAGTCTTGGTACTGGCTTCAGAATTCTTGGATTTAGTTACATTCTGGTCATGAATCATGGTAGGATTGCTGGAGAGGCTGATGAGTTGGTTCAGCTTTTAAAAAGCCAGTATATGCTGACCAAAGCCATGGAATATTAAGGAGCAGTTTAGAACAATTTCGTGGATTCCAAAAGGAAGAAAATAATATGTCTCTTATGTATTTCTGAGTTGAAAGGTTTATAAACATGTTTATCTATTTATTTTATTCCAAGGATAACCAGTAAATAATGTATGCCAAGCCAAGCCAAGTGCCGAGTAAATAATGTATAGTCATCAATAAAAATGAAAACAAAATCTGTTAAATTTGTCGTTTGATCACAGGAGGAGTTACCATTTGGTAATATGATCACAGGACAATCAATAGCAAATATTAAAATATGTGACGTAGTGATCATACTCAAAAATGTTATCAGCTGGATTTGTTTATTTGTTCTTTTGTTTTTAATTCAATTTAGCAAGTTTGTTTAGTATTCATTGACTTAAAGATGAACCTTTGCCTGTATGGGGAGAACATTTTACAGAGATGTTTCTAGCCTGTGAGATCCACTGAAATGAAAAGTTTAAGATATTTTTTCAGTAAGTTGATGAAATATGGAAAGCTAGAAGAGGATTACATATTCTGATTCCCTTAGTGGTTGAGATAAAACTTCGTGGCATAATGGTTAACTTCTATGACTGCTAATCAAAAGGTTGGCAGTTTCAATCCACCAGGCACTCCTTGGAAACTCCTTGAGGCAGTTCTACTCTGCCTATAGAGTTGCCATGACTCAGAATTGACTCGACAGCAGTGGTTTGGGGTTAGTGTTTGAGATCATACGAAAAAATGAACTTGTAGATTGAAAAGCAACTTTCTGGTCCTCGTTTCTCCTAACTACTTACTGAATGTGAACTGTAGCAATCAAATCTAATAATGGCAGAAAAGTTACAATGAATGATGTCCCTGAGAAGTGTTTTTCAAAGTGTGTGGGGCAGGGAAAAGTATTGACTTTGATTCTGGAAGATGATTTCTGGGTATACCACTTCCTGTGAAACCATTCTTTAGCAAGAAAACTTTGATTCACTGGTTATTTCTTTATTGAAATTATAAACATGGTTATTTTTTCATTATAGAAAAATTAGTGTAATTTACAGGGGTGACTTCCTGCAGATACAGTCAGGCTGGTGACATTTTAGAGATCTAATGTGATGCTAAACCAAACTCACTGCCATCCAGTCAATTCTGACTAATAGTGACTTTATAGGTCAGACTAGAACTGCCCCATTGAATTTCTAAGGACTTCCTGGCAGATTCAAGCTGCTGGCATTTTGGTGAGCAGATGTAGCGCTTAAACACTATGTCACCACAGCATGCAAAAATTTATTTGAAGACCAGGCTACCCTGCCATTTCTCTGGTCATTCTCCCTTGCACCCTTCTCTACCAGATGTTTCATGTTGCGCTTTCCGCAGGAGCTGGGTAGAGAGAAGTTTGAGGTTGAAATTTCTGGTGAAAGATTGGTGTACAAATATATTGTGCTGTAATAAGAAGCATTTCCCTATACTGACTGCTTATAATCAGCTTTAGCCAATGTTCCTTTGATTTTTTTTAACACTTGAATGCTACAGATAAGACAAGACAAATGTGAAGTTTTTATAGATTGGGTAGGTGAAAAGAACATTTCAGGGAAAAATGTACTGGACATTTTAGATGTTAATAGGTAGAATGTAAACAAGGAAATAACTACTCGTGCCATGGGTCTCATCACAACCCCAAATGCTGGCATTCTATCACTTAGGGCAAGGTTTGGTCCCAAGATGTTATAAAGTCATAATGGAGCAAATATTTGAAGCCCACAATCACAATGAATTACTAACCATAATGATAACCTTCTGCATTTCTATAGGATTTTAAATCATTTTTTCATGTCTTGTTTCATTTGGGTCTCTCATTGGCACTGGGCTGGTAGTGATGTTCAGCTCACTTGCACTAAAATCATTGTTTTCTGGTGAATGAAAACACCAAAAACTTCAAGTTACTGATTACTTAGCCTCAGGAGTTATTAGCAAAATTAACCAGGAGAAGAACTCTGGTCTCTGGGACCCCCACCATCACATTTACACCAGAAACTGGAAAACTGAGGGAAGCAGAAACAGTCCAAGTTTTTGATACAGGTTGAATCACTGTGGAATTACTATGAAAAGATCTTTGGTGGTGGAACAAAACTTATTGTTACAGGTACGTATCTAAAAAATGAGATTTTTTCAAAATTATGGGGGAAGGTAAAACAAAATTTATTTGAAATAACAGAAAAAATATTTAGGAAAAAGGTAAAGGAATGTGATGGGGCATAGATATGGAAATCTTGGGAGAGATTTTTAAATAAGTCCCTTTATTAAAGGACAGCATTAACAGTGTTGTACAAATATGTAATAGAATTTGACTTTGTTCACATAGGGATTTTTAGAACGTGCTCATATATAAGATGTGTAATTGTATCTTTAAGACGTTTGACCCTGAGACAAAGTTTTTTACTGTGCAGGTAAGTTTAACTCCCTTCCTTTCCTGATGGTCTAATAGTATTTGAAAAGAGCTTGAGACTTCGGTGTCTCACTTACTTCTTACGTGAACTTAGGCAATTATGCCCTGGTCTGAGCTATCTAATCCACAAGATGGGTAACAGCATGCATTCTGTATAACTGTGTGACTGTTGAGTAAGATAATGTGAATAAAGCACTTGGCATGTTGTCCAACGCAGACTAGGTACCGTATAAACATTTCCCTGATTCAACTGTAATGGAAGAATTGTGTTCAGTACAGAGTTGTTGGCAGTCAACAGCATTTATACATGAATCATTTCTACTTTTAACTCTTCTAGCAACAAGTTTATTTTACTGTCCCCCTCATAGAAAATTTGCATTTGGAAATATTTTCTCTTAACAGACTTTTTCCTCACTTGGCAAGAAAGATGCGTTTGTTTTAGTTTTTGTTGCTGGTCTCCTAAATGCTTTACATTTTAATTCTTTTTCTTAACTAATGTTGTCTCTGCCATCAATAGTCATTTGTCTTAAAATTTAAAGCCAATAAATATAAGGTTCATGCTTATGTTAATCAAATTTATACAGATAAAATTCAAGGTGTTCAGTTAATATGACACAATTAGATACTTGTCATATGCATGAAATGTATATTTAAATATGAAATAGTTGTAATTACTTATTTTTAAAAAGGATAAAGGACAAGAAAAAAGGCAACACCTAGACAAATAAGTATCAATATGTAGCTCTGAATAATCATTCATTGAACTGAAAATGGACTTGAAATATTTTGTAGTTATGTAAAATTCATGCTACCACGTATTAACAAAACATAAGCAACTCAGATATTTAACTCAACTGTACTTTTAATTATGTAAATAGTCGTGTATAGATTGGGCAGGTTTATTGCTTTTTAACCTGGTTGTTAGTCTATCTGAGTCTGAAGAAGGTATGGACCATGAAAATCACTCTTAATTAAATGTATGTTTAAGATAGCATTCTTAAAAATGAAGAGCATATAATAATCCAAAGTTAAAACATTAACCACACAGTATCATGTACCAAGAACTATTAGACTGAGGAAATTATGGATATTTAAGATTCGTTTTCTCACAAAAGAATTAAAAAATTTAGCTAAGAAAAAGGATAAGAGTAAATGAAAAGTGTAAGTCAGCAAAGAAAATTTCCAAGTTCATTAGCTGATTTTCAATTTTATTATGTAATGATATAATGAATCGGATATACTCCTATGAAGAAAAAAAAGTTCTTGATAAAAATTATATTCTCTAATACATTAACTGAAGACATGAATTATATAAATACAATGTATACTTGAACTATTGATCTTGTTTTATATAACTCATTGCTTCCTCTTGGAATTATGGTTGTTAACCAAAAAGGGTCAGCAGTTCAGATCTGCCCGGTGCTCCCTTTAAACTCTGTGGGGCAGTTCTACCCTGTCCTGTAGGGTCTATGAGCTGGAATTAACTCTACTGCAGCAAGTTTTATTACTTTCTTTTAAATGAAAGTTTGTGGAAATTCACACTGTCTTGGTATTATAACCAATAAACACACTATTTGTACTAAAAACAAAATGCATAGAATGAAATCAGCATATTTGATCTGGTTATATTTACAACCAGATTTTTAAAAACGTACATTGTATGTTTCTGTTTTAATATTAGAATCAGGAGTTTTGCTGTTGCATTGTTGTTACTTCTGATTAAGTCAGTTCTAACTCGCAGCAACCCTGTGTGCAACAGAATGAGAAACTTCTGGATCCAACGCTATCCTCACAATCCTTGTTAAGCGTGAGCCCGTTGCTGCAGCCACTGTTGTCAGCCCTTCTCATCGAGGGCCTTCCTCTTTTTCACTGAACACTTTGCTTTACCAAGCCTGATGTATTTTTCCAGGGACTAGCCTCTCCTGAAAACATGTCCAAAGTGTCATCATCCTTGCTTCTAAGGAGCATTCTGGTTGTACTTCTTCCAAGAGAGAGTTGTTTGTTCTTCTAGTAGTCCTTGATCTATTCAGTATTCTTCTCTAGCATCTTATTTCAAAGGACTCAATTCTTCTTTGGCCTTCCTTATTCATTGTCTAGCTTTTGAATGCGTATAAGGTGATTGAAAACACCATGACTTGGATCGGGTGCACCTTAGTCTTCAAAGTGATATCTTTGATTTTTAACACTAAAGAAATCTTTTGAAGAAGATTTGCCCAGTGCAATATTGTATTTGATTTCTTGACTGCTGCTTCCATGGGAAATACATTTATGGTTAATCCAATAATTAAGATTATGAATGGTAGAATAATTATCAATTTCATTTTCAGTTTAAATACAAATGCTTAAGCAATATTCTCTTTGAGTGAGTTGTGTGTCTGTTTAATAATTTAACAGGTGACTTATTAAGGAGGGGAATAGAGTTGCATTTCTTATTTGAGAAGAAAAGGAAAAACACGATCTTTGCTTGTCAGAAGTCCTCAAATCAATACAGTGCACTCCATTTAGCTAAATGAAAGTCTATAATTCCACGTAGTTATAGAATATGTGAGAGATACACAAATGTGAGTTATTTGGCCAAAGAGCGTAAATTTCCCAAAATTCACAAAATGACAAAAGATTCTCATTTGTGAGATCAGAGAATGTCAGAATTTTATGGTCTCCTGTCACACCTTGAACACATGCTGCACTGAAATGAACAAAAGAAATTAAAAAAAAAAGTGGTCATGGAAGTTGGAAGCTTTGACATGAAGCCATTAAATATCTTGTAGAGAAAGAAAAAAAGCCAGTTTTTAGCCCAAGCTCTAGTTTTGGCACGTTACTTAACCTTTTGAACCTCTTTTCTCATCTGCCGAATAAGGAAAATAATACATACCTTGAAACCTATTGCAAAGATGGAAGGCTATAGTAGGTGTTATATCAATAGCAGCTTTTCTTTTTATTACTACATAATACAGTGTTGCAAATGACAATGTGTTTCTTTAATAATGCTCTTTAACTATTATTTTACTTTCCCTTGCAGATAAAAGCCTTGATGCCGATCTTTCCCCAAAACCCACCATTTTTCTCCCTTCAGTTGCTGAAACAAACTTTCACAATGCTGGAACGTATCTTTGTCTTCTTGAGAACTTTTTCCCTGATGTTATTAAAATAGATTGGAAAGAAAAGGACAGTAATACAATTCTGGATTCCCTCCATGGAGATACCATAAAGACTAAAGATACATTCATGAAATTCAGCTGGCTAACAGTGACTGGAAAGTCACTGGATAAAGAACATCAATGTATGGTCAAACATGAGAACGTTAAAGAAGCTGATAAAATGATTCTTTTTCCTTCAATAAAGAAAGGTATGTGTATATAGATATGAACTCCCAGAAAACTCATTCCAAAAGTAATTCCTCACTTTTTCTGTCAGGTACTAATGCCAGCAAACAAATGTAAATCCATCTTAAACACTGTAACATTAACGGCATTAGAAACAGCCTGCTGTTTTCCTTTAGAATGTAAACAGTGTCAGTTTGGGAGGATAATTAAAAAAAAAAGTCTTAAAATTTTATTAACCTATCTCAACCACTGTTTTGTTATCCAAAATATTAAGGTCACAATAACATTGTTAGGGTTGTTTTATGAATTAAGTGAGAAATACATTCAAAAGCACCTAGCAAATTAACACACGATAAAATGCTTGGAAAAATTCCACTTTTGATGGCTTTACTTTATCAGTAAATAAGAGAAATTATCTGGTTTTCAGAAATATTCTACCAAATAAGCAAGTTCATTCTCAGTGTTGCAGAACACAAAATTTGTAAACTCTAGTGGCATAACAGTTCAGAGCTATGGCTGCTAACCAAAAGGCTGGCAGTTTGAATCCACTCAGTGATCCCTGGAAATGCTGTAGGGCAGTTCTAATTTGTCCTCTTGGGTCTCACAACTAACTGGAAGTTTTTCGTATATACACAAAATTTAACCTATGAACAATCAGGTCTTAGGACACAGAATGGTATTCATATGAGGGAGTCAAAAGATGGCTCAAGAAGAGGTAGAATCACCTTGTCTAATCAGTTTTATCATGGCCTCAGGTTTTTGGATCTGGATTTTATATACTCCAGTAAGGTAACATGTTATAATTAAAGACTGGGTGATCCTACGAGGCTTGGTGGTACCAATGGTAAAGTGCTGGATTACCAGCAAAAATGTTGATAGTTTGAACTCACCTAGAGGCATCTTGGAGGACAACCTGGTACTCTGCTGCGGAAGGGCCACAGCCTTCAAAACCCTGTGGAGCAGTTTTAAGCACATACTTGGGATCACGCTGCATTGGAATTAACTCAGTGTCAACTAACAGCACAACAGCGTACACAAACATATTCTACATAATAAGTGCATTTGTTGCCGTGGGTAAATGTAATTCAGCAGACATTCAAAGTGCAAGTAGTGTATGAGAGCTCTAGAGAGAATCTACAGACCAATAGACTAGCATGAATTAGTGTCCCAAGGAGGATGCCCTTCAGGAAAGATACTCTTCACCTTACCATGTCAGACTCAGGTACAATGTCCCAGAGGAAATATGTTTGATACAGATGCCATACGTATTTAGACAATGTGAATATAGGACTGAGAGTGTCCTGACCTTGGCAGTGGTCTAGTTACTCACTATGCATTAAAGTCTTCCGTCTGAATATAACAGACCAAAGGCAGTGGAAGCTGAAAAGTGACAGTTTTGTACTTTTCCCTTTATGTAAATTGAGCCTTTTTAAGCAGTGCGGACCAAGCAGTAGCTAAAAGTGAAAAGACATTTGCCATGTACAAAAAAAAAAAAAAAAGACTCATCTATTGCTTGGCATTTGGCTATTGCTGTTGAATAGATTCTGACTCGTATCATAAAGACCCTGTAGCACAGTGTGGAGTTTCCAAGGAGCACCTGATGGATTCACACTGCCAACCTTTTGGTTAGCAGCGTAGCTCTCAATCGCTATACCACCATGTAGAAATCCTAATTTCTTAGACTCTAGGATTCTTTGTCTTTCAAGTTGTCAAGTGAGGCTTGAACACTTGTCTTAAGTATTTATCTCAATTCGTGTAGCGGGGACAAAGAACAAATGAAAATCATAGGGTCACATTTATTAACATATTTATTGTATATTTCTTCTATTTATTTATGTCCTTTCCCAAAAATGATTGTGAAAAATAGCCCTAACTCCTTACTTCCACTACTAAGAAATAGAGGGACAGTAAATATGCAACTGCCGCATTAATACAGTCACTTTGTCCAACTGTCCTATTGGGTTCTGAAATTTCCAGTGGTCAGAAAAAATAAGAGCTATAGTAGATTTCAAGAAGATTGTTATAAAAAAAGGAGGAGTGTTCCGTCTATAATATTTTTCTATACCAGTTGCTATTAAGTGGATTTCAACAAATGTATCTCAGAATAGAACTGAGAGGCTTTCCAATGACTAATTTTTCCAAAAATTGATAAGAGCCCTTCAATGGATTCTAAAGTCAACCTTTCAGTTGACAGTTGAGAGTATTAAGCTATTTCCATTACGCAGGGGCTCCCCAGACATGTTTTACTTGGTATTAAATTCCAAAGCCAAGAGTCTACGTGGTAATACTATCAGTAAGAATGTAATATTTTTGTCCCATGATGCCTTTGAATATATATATGTATTTGATAAAAACAAAAATTCAACACAGAAGCCTTGGTGGCATAGTGTGACTGCTTACCAAAAGTTGAGCAGTTGGAATCCACCAGGTGCTCCTTGGAAACTTTTTGAGGCAGTTCTATTCTGTCTTATAGGGTCATTATCAGTAAGAATGAACTCAATGGCAAGAGGTTTGATTTGGAGTTTTTAAAAAACTTAACATGGAAGCCCAGATCAGCGAAGTTGATTCTGAGGAGAGATAAAGTTAATCTGGTCCAAGTTTGTGAGCACCTGTGACTGATAGAGAGAATTTAGGAAACACATAAAGATTTCATTCTGAGTAATTGTTACTTTGTTGTTCTTAAGGCATGATGATGCAGATTATTTATTTATCTTTTAATAAGTAAAGTCACTGTGAGGAAAAGAATGAGATTTCCAGGGCACATTAAAGTCAATTTGTGAAAGTATTTAAAAACTAAACATGTTTACCTTAACATTTGCATTCCTGGAATTTGACTGAAGGCCTATAGTTAAAAACCAGTTTTTAGAATACACCAAAACAAGATCTTGTTGAGCACACAAAATTGCGTTCCAGAACGATTTCCATGTAGATAAGAGCTCATCTAGTAGAAAAAGCATAAATGGAAACAACTAATGTGACTGTTTCCACTTACTCAATAGTCCACTATCTTCATAAAAAGATTTATTTTTGCGTGTTTTTTACTTGCTTTTCTTTTCTTTTTTAATATAGTAAGTACAGTTTTTAACTCAAGATAAAAAACTATAAATGTGACCTAGCCAATCTTTCTGTAAGCAGGAATAATTATAACAAAAATGCTAAGCTCCTATAATAAAGATCATTTTCAGTGAGTGTTTAAGATACACAGAAGATTTTTTTAGTGTCCTCAATGGCAGAATTAGATTGTGTCTGTTTAGGTTATTTTCTGTCTTTTTCTTTGGGTATTTTTATGAAGTCCCCTCTATAACTTAATCTTAACTTAAGATTAACTCTATCTTAACTTAAAACTCCACAACTACCCTTTGAATACTGACTCTGCCCCTCATTTGTATGACTTACGGCGAGTTTCTTGTACTCTAAGCCTTATTTCTTCATTTGTAAAACAGAACCACGCATAATATACCTTACTTCAGAGTGTTACTGAGGGAGAAACAAGGCAACTCATGCAAAGCATTTAGCGTAGTGCCAGGTACGATAATAATTACTCAATAAGTGTGAAAAAGCCATTGTTGTCAAGTTGCTTCTGAGTTACAGCAACCCAACTGAAAAGAGTAAAACTAACCCACAGGGTTTTCAAGGAGTGGCTGGTGGATTTGAACTGCCAATCTTTTGGTTAGTAGCTTCAGCTCTTAACCACTGCACCACCAAGACTCCAATGGGAGTTACATTTATTAATACCATTGTCATTATTTCCACAAACACAATTCCAGAAAACGATTTGCATGAAATGGGAGAACTGAGAAACCCAGGGCTTTTTCAGCTTAGGAAAGGAATGGCTGCTTTGCTTTGCTCATACGCAGAAGTCTCATACGCAGAAACATAGTATATGAATTTAACCTGCTGAATTACACAGAATCAGATCAATTATTCTTGGGATTGTGGGGCTTTTATTTTTTAAAGGCTGTCTCTCTGAAAGATTGTGTGTAGATAGACAAACAGATACACTCACACATGCTGGCACGCACACATGTACACACCATTAAATAATGAACACAAAGACTTGATTAATACTTGGTCTCATTTCTTCTAGGCTTTGCACCTACTAATTCTGCAAAAACTTGTTTAAAGTATGAAGGTGGGTAAGTTTTTGCATACGTTTGCCTATAGATCATGCTATAGCATATTTTTTCTCTTGATAAATATAACATTTGTATTTCCCTAGCCTGAAGTGGAAAAAGCAGACTGGTTGGATGCTGCAGAAGAGATTGATTGACAGTTTAAATAAATCCACTTTCCTAGTAGTCTTCTTCACACAGTGTACTTCTGAGTTAGGGATGAAGTTAATTGTGGAGCGTGTAGTGACATATTCTGAATTATTTCAACAAATGGACTCCATTCAATCCTGCATCTTTCATTTCTAATGATATCAAGTTAGCATGGTATCAAGTTGTTTCTGAATTTTCTTTTTTTTTTTTTTTGCCTTTGGTTTGTGCTAAACACCTTTCACTCAAGTCAATTCCAACTCATAGCCACCCTATCTCAGGAGTAGACATGCTCCATAGGGTTTCCAAGGAGCAGCTGATGGGTTCTCGCTAACCCCAAACCAAACACACTGCTGTCAAGCCAATTGCGACTCATAGCAACTCTGTAAAACAGGGTAGAACTTCCCGATAGAGCTTCCAAGGGGCACCTGGTTAGTAGTCATAGCACTTAACAACCACACCACCAGGAGTTCTTGCTAACAGCTAGTAAATAAACTAACACTGAGACCTTCTCATACAGAAGGCATTGTGCTGTGTTCTGCTTACATTTGCTTGTGTAATCTTCACAATACCCCTATGAGATGGTACATTTCATTGATGAGGGCAATGAGCTAAAATTAAGTTCCTTGTACCAAGTCTCAGTGTGGTAGATCTGGGGTTGAAACCTCAGACTACCTAAATCAAGACTCTCTAAACTTAATTCAGCTCTCTATTCTTCCTCTGAAATAGGCATAAAATAAGAAATTTCCAACCCAAGACCCTAATATGTCATGGAGATATGGTAGAAGACAGACACCTAGTCTTTCCAGTACCACAGACTTGACTTTAGCCCCAGCTGTTTTCAATTATTTGTTCCATGAATATAGATAAATTTCTCTCTCTTTTTTTTCTGAGCAATATTTGCCTCTTCTACAACTGGTGTAATTACAGCCAACTCAGTCATTAACGATATCAGGTAACGTGCACGGAATGTCTAGCATCAGGTGTCTCATTCAGCAGGTAGAGAATATGCACTTGTCTCTATCCCTTTTTCACTGTGTGTGTACAGGGACTGAGGCTAGAAGCATTGGCTCTAACTGTGCTGATATTTCCTCCATTTCCAATATCAAGGAGGCTTTGGACCTCACTGACCACACCAGGCAAGGAGAGTTAGTAACACCTTACCCTACCAAGGCCTGGGATTATGAACCTATCACTCCCTGAGATCCTTTTACTCACCACGTACTACTGATTCTAGAGTTCTGTCTCCAAAGACCAAACATGGAAAATGCAGGTTTCCATAGGAAGGGGTTTAGCCCTGTGGTTCACTCAGTAGCCACCATCATTGTCATTATTTGGTGAGAGTGCACGTTTCTTGCAAAACTGCGAAGGCTATTAAGTACACTTTTCTCGTGACATCATGGCCATAACAAGAGACCTTTAAGGAACACAGTTAGCCATGATCTTCTAAAGGTTTGGAGAATTTGGATTAAGCACCTTCCTCCATTTTTGACAATGCCCCTTTTACTAAAATTTCCAAATTAGGTTGCCGTCAATGTTACCAGGTTTCCATGTATCATACTCTTCGCAGGAATCTCACTTCCTATACAACACAATGAGATGCTTCTCCTTCGACAAGCTGACTTTCACATATGTTTAAAACTTTTGATGTTTGTGGTATTTATTTCATGTGCACAATTACAGAGCAGCTAAAAGCCTGTTCCCTAAAGGCATGCTGCTGAGGTTGAAATGTGGGCTCTGGGACTTGCTAGCAGCATGATGTCCGGCTAATGACTTCTCTCCCTTTCCTACTTTTCTATATTTGTAAAATCAAGCGCAAATAATCACTTTATAGACTGTTGAGTAGGACTAAGGTTGAGTAACACCAAAGCTATACCTACAGTGCTCTCAGAACTGTATTTACTATTTGGTTACTACTAAGTGAACATTATTTATTATTACTTGTAGACGTGACGGAAACCCTGGTGGCATAGTGTTTAAGAAACTATGGCTGCTAACCAAAAGATTGGCAGTTTGACTCCACCAGTTGCTCCTTGGAAACTCTATGGGGCAGTTCTACTCTGTCCTATAAGGTTGCTATGATTCAGAATCAACTCAATGGCAGTGGAGTTTTTTTAATTTTTATTTTTGTCTCCCCTGTTTATGGTCATGGTGGGGGTAAATAAGTGCTGAAAGCTACTTATTAAAAGTATTTTTTTTCATTGGACTCATTCACTAAAAATGCAGCCTTAGTCTTTAATACTCGGAAGTGTCCTAAAGGGATGTTAACAGAATTTAATTAACTAGACCTGCAAGCTGAATTCTGAGTTGTCTGGTTGTTATTGATGGTGATAGATACCTTCATGAGTATATAATGCCACATCAATATAAATCATCAGAAATGAATGTTTGTGATTCCTCAACACTTTAATATTTCCTGTCCTCTAAAAAGAATGAAAGAAACTAATGTAACAACTTCTTTTAGATGTCCTGCCGCTGCAACTCATGAACACCTCTGCATATTACACCTACCTCCTCCTCCTTCTGAAGAGTGCCATGTACCTGGCCATCGTCATGTTCTGTCTGCTTAGAAGAACAGCAGCCTGTGGTGATGGAAAGAGTTCTTAACAGATGTTGGTACAACGGAACCATCTTTTCTTCACCTTTTAGTGTTCCTAAAACTTTCTGCTCAGGATGTAGCCGGATTTTCTTTCTCAATCTGGGATATTTTACTTTCCATGTGTATTTTTCTTTGTTACATTATCATTAAGAAGCTGAAACCACTGGACAAATTGGGAAAACCTTACTTCATAACAATAACAAAAATTACCACTGCCAAGGAGTAGCCCATGGAAGCCATCAGCACCGGCTTTTTCATAATCTCCGTCAAGTTCTCCAAGCCAAGCCAAGCAGAATAAACACATCAAGTACGGTGTGCAACTCCTATTCAAGCCCCTTTACCAGTTAAGAGTTGTAATTGCATTGATACTGATTCATGTTTACCCTATCTCTGTCAGAGCAGACCTGTACCCCATAGAGTTTTCCATAGCTGATTTTTTAGAAGTTGATCACCAGGCCTTTTTGCGGAGGCGTCTCTGGGTTGGAATCAAATTTCAAACCCTTTCACTGGCAGCAGAGCACTTAACCATTTGCACTGCCCAGTGAATTCTGCCGTGCCCTCTTAGTATGTTCCTTGCCGGATGACTGCCTTAAAATATTCCATTTTATACTTGCTCAAGCCACTCTCCTTGCTACTTGAAATCTGTACTTTGCCTTTTATAGAGAGAGACAATAAATTTAAAAAATACATATTAGAACTCTGTTTTTGTCCATGTGTACTCTAATTTGATAAAGTCTAACTGAAAATCTAAGGTAAGAAACAGCATGGTGATTGAACTATGAAATCCATTGTTGGTCATAATGATGGTCCAGTTCCAATTCTTAATTCTTCCTGAGATGGTGGTTATGACATTCCCCTTGAGGGGAATGGCTTCCAGAGATCACCAGTTCATATTCTTTTGATTTGAAATATTACAACAGCAATAACACAATGCCCAGCATAACTTGCACTGTACTCACCTTTACACAAGTGTTTCAGAAGTATCATCTTTGCTGATCTTCACAATAAACCCATTAGATTGATACTAAAGCCAAACAGCCAGTATGGTGGAAGAGTTAAGTGCATGGACTCTGGACTTAGAGTGCCTGGGTTTTAATCTTGGACTTGGTATTTAGTATTTACCAGGTCTGACAGTTACGCTCTTGAACTTACCCTAGAAAAAGTTCTACATACCGCACTGCTAAATATGACTATGGTCACCTTTGAAGTACTCCCTTTGGGAAACTATGCACCAATGCCAGTGCCTAGTCCACCCTTCAAAGCAACTTTGGAATTCTTTTTCTAGAATGGCCATCAGAGCTGTTGTCGTAATACCCTTGATGTCCTGGATGGCATCAAAATACCTTCCTTTCAATATTTCTTTATCTTCAGGTAAAGAAAAAAGTCATTGGAAGTCAGAGTAGGGAGGGTTTTCCAATACACTTACTTGTTTGCTGGCTAGAAAGTCTCTCACAGACACAACTGTCAGAGCTGGTGCCATTTCATGATGCAAGGGCCTGAGTCACTGGCAAAAAGTCAAGGTCATTTTCATCTATCTTTTACTTGCAGTCTTTTCAGCACTCCCAAATACTAAACTTTGTTAACTTTCTGTCCAGTTGGTACAAATTTATAAGGAACAATCCCTCTGATATTAAAAATAAAGTTAGCAGCATCGTTCTGACTCTTGATTTAGACTGGTGATACTTTTTTGGTTGTGCAAAATTGGCTGACTTCCCTACTGTGCACTTTGACATTTAGCTCCAGGGTCGTATTGGTGCACCCATGTTTCATCACCAGTGATAACACAGCCCAAAACATTGTCTTGCCTCTCCAAAAGGTCTTGGCAAACTTCAACTCTCCTTTGCTTTTTGTTCATTGGTGAGCTCCTTTGGGACTGTTTTGGCATACACTTTTCTCATGCCAAGATTTTCACTTAAGATTTTCCTGTTTCTCTATTGTTTGCTTGGTCTGCTATGCTTTTCACAGTCAGCTGATGATTTTGATGGACAATTCAACGAACAGTTGTAATGTTTTTATCAGTTCTATGCATTAATGGCCACACTGACCTCTCTTCATCAGTGACACTTTCTCTCCCCTCATTAAAAATGTTTAATCCATTTCTACACTGTGTTTTTCTTCATGGCATCATCCCCATAAACTTGAACTAACATACTCCTGATTTCACTTCCAATTCTGCCAAGTTTAACAACAAATTTAATGTTCTTTGTTCTAACTGAAGTTTTGACAGCCTCACAATGGCACACGAAAACACGCAGCATCAATTCTGAACACCAGTCAGCAAGACATCACTGCGTCAACATGAACACAGCGGTGAGACACTGATATACTGAGGTTACGAACCCCTACTGTGTTGTTCATTCAGTGCTGCCAATGTAAGTGCGTGGTGGCACGTTCGCGAACTTAATTGTCAGACCTGCTATGTAACCTCAGGTAAGTTACTTGTACTTTCTGTACTGTAAGTCCTCGTTTGTAAATTACTGTGGCCTATCTCCTAAAGTTGCTGTGTAGAAAGGAAGATTGCTTGGCACAAGGACGTCCTTGGTAGCATTAGCATCTTCTAGCATCTTTTGGTGGCTCTACTTCAGAGTTCCCAAGGAGCACCTGGTGGATTTGGACTGTCAACCTTTTGTTTAGCAGCTGTAGCACATAACTATCTACCACTAGGGGTTCCTTAGAAATAGAAGGTACCACAAAAACAAGCACTGACAATTAGGTCTAATCTTATTTCTTTGTAGAGTGGTTACATACAGGAGAAACAGGGGATTCAGTAAACTCCTACTGCTCAACAGGCAGCTTAGATACACAGTCTCATTAATCCTCCAGGAGCCTTTAAGGTAGATACTACTGTGGTCCATAGTATACACAATAGAGAAATTTAGTTGCCTGCCCAGGGTCACTATTTTGTAAGCAGTAGTCATGATTTGGAATCAAGTTTCTCTGAATCTAGGAGCCATACTTTTTACACATTATCATCTGCCTTTCCATTTTCAGCTGAAAATGAGGAGAAAAAAAAAAAAAATACTAGCACTGGTTCTTAACTGAAGCCACTCTCCAGGAAGACAGCCAAAGTTTTCTTAACAACTTTTGGGTACATCTATATTTTCTCCTCATATACAGAGCACGCTACTGGCTTGTCTCTGATTCCTTATTTGTCTTCCATTTTTAGATAAACTGTTTTATCAGTCTCAAGGCAACTAACAACAACAGCCCTGGTACTACCATGATTACTGCCTTCGTTATCAGCACTGAGGAAATACTGCCTTGCTCTGTGGGACAGGGTGTGTCCTAGATCTGTAACTGCTCTTTCAGGGGATGATGGTAAGATGGGCTGTGAATCTTGGACACAGTCAGGACCATTAATGACACTCTTTGGATAGGTATATATTCTGACACCCCAGCTCCTTCTACAGACTGATCCTGGAGATCCTCACAGTAGCCCTGTAGAAGACCTAATGTGTCCAGATACATTTCTGATGTAGGAGGCATGTCACCGCTTCCTAGTCCAATGCTCATTCCACTACTGCACAGCTTCCACATTCAGGGAAACCATATGGTATAGTGGAAGGAATACTTAAAACCTTTTGTCATTGAGTTGACTCCAATTTATAGTGACTCTATATGACAGAGTAGAACCACCCCACAGAGTTTTCAAAGAGGGGCTAGTGGATTCGGAACACCAACTTTTGGTTAGCAGCTAAACTTTTAACCACTGTGCAACCAGGGCCCAGTGGGAGTAATACTGAACTAGAAATCCCATTCCACATGTAGTTAGCAATGTTTCAAAGACCACTTGGTCTGACTAACCAGCTGTATTATTTGTTCTCACCCACATCATATTGCCCAAGTTTATCCATCTTTAAAAGACAGTTCTAGAATTAAATCATTCCTTATTATTTTTATCAGGTACCAGTGAAAATACATGCTGACTCACTCAGTTATCACAATAAACCTTTGAGGTAACTACAGTTATTTCTAGCTTATAGACAGGGAAGCTGAGGTAGAAAGAGGCTAAACAATTTCCTCACAGTCACACAGCTAGTAAGAGGCAGTGACGGGATTTGAACCTGACTTCAGGAGCTCTGTTCTTAACTTACACATTATTTGCTGCTAATAGAAACATGTTACTTTCATTAAAACAGGAAATTTTCTTCCTTACTAGGATAAGAGCTGAGTGAAAGGAACTGTTTTGACCTGCCCATATTTCCTCTTGCTCCTATGCTGTTTTTACTCTTGGGAGGTTTATGGGTCAACCTGTCACATGACTTCTCACGCAGGGGAGACCTTTACAAACTGGCTTCCAATCTAACACGGGATTGGCATGATTAAAGTCCATGACACTTAGCCAAGTTCAACCAAAATGCACAGGTGTGTGATGGAGAAATTAGGCAAAGACTTGTACAGTTCCACATAAAACCAGTTCAGTCTCAATAGCCATTACAGAGATAATACACATTATACTCTTTTAAACCTCAAAACAAGGAAACTTCATGGTAATACTTCTCAGTATTTTCTAGATCATGATTGCTCATCAACTATTCTGGAATTGCTTTTCTCACCTGCTCCTTTTTTTGAAAGGTTTTTTTTTTTTTTTTTTCTTCCTTTTTGATCTACCCAGTAGAACATGACAATTAAACAATACTTGATTTTCCTCTTTTTATTAATCAAAGTCTTATACAACTGCACATCAGAATTCTGAGCAACAAGAGGTAACCAGGGATAGTACACAGAGATCATATAATTTACATAAAAGGTTTGAAAGTCAACATTTTCGTTAGCTACAGAACATGTCTGGGTAAATGTATGGTTTCCATCATATTTTTTGTTTTCTTTGAATAACAGTAAAGTACCTGTCACTTAGTGAGAACCAGGAATTCTGCCAGGAGGTTTGCACTGTTTATTTCTAATGATCTCAACGGCACCATGTACAAGCAGAACACTCATTTCCTCCATAAGAAAAGTAGCTCTCAGCGAGGAAAATAAATACACCAGCATTAAATCCTAAGTACCAAAATCTGCATCTGATTCCAGATCTACCTGGCATAAGACCTGCTGCTCTATCCATTATACCAGCAGCTCTCTCATCTTGGGTACTTTTAAAAGTGACTGGGACCTGGGCTTTATCACAGGTCAGGCATCAGCATCAGGACTTTAAAAACCTCCTCTGGTAATTCTAACGCATAGCCAATTTTGAGGCCAACAAATAGCAGAAAGAGCTCTAGGACTCCATCATTGCTGTGTCTGATCTCAAACTACAAAAAGCCATTTGAAAGAACATTGCACAAGTTGAAAACATCAAAATATTCATACTGTTTGATCCACCAACTTCCCAAAGAAACAAAGGGTATGTGCTAAGGCCTGGTGTGCAATGATGTTCAGTCAGTATAGCAATATGCACAGCAACAAAACATTAACTGTCCAACAAGAAATTAATAAATATAAACTGAGGTATGTCATATGATGGACTAGTCTCCCCTAGAAATGTGGATTGAAGAAATGGAAAATTAATCAAGAAGTATTATTAAAAGAAATAGTGTGTATAGCACGACTCCCTTGAAACATTGTTACATAATATGAGATCTGACAATTAAGTCCAGAAACTTAATTGTTCCAAGTGCTACATTGCTGAATATCACTATGGTTACCTTTAAAGTACTCCCCTTGGGAAGCTAAGTGCCAACAGAAGTGCCTAGTCCACACTTTAAAACTATTTTGGAACTCTTTCTGGAATGGCCATTATGCGCAGTAGTACAGAGGCAAGTTTGCCAACTGAATTATATAGTTGTCTGCGAGGGAGCTTTTAGCTAGTAAACAAATAACTTTACATGCCTAATCTGGCCTCCAATAACTTTTTTCTTTATCTGAAGATCAAAGAAATAGTGAAAGAAAGACATTTTGATGACATTCAGAACATCAAGGGTAATACGATGACAGCTCTGGTGGCCATTCTGGGAAAAGAGTTGCAAACTTGCTTGAAGGACAGACTAGGTGCTGGTTTCGATGTACAGGTTCCCAAGAGGAGCACTTCAAAGGTGACCATAGTGATATTCAGCAATGAGGTATGTAGCACTTTTTCTAGGATAAGTTCACAAACTTAATTGGCAGTCCTATATTCATATGGTTCAAAAATCAGAACTATAAAGATACTCATTAAGAATCTTCCTTCAACCGCTACTTGCCCTTAATAAGACACCATTTTTATTTCTTACGCATGTTTCCAGTTCTTATTTAAGCAAATGCCAAGATATGTATGCATGTATATATATGGAGTCCCTGGATGGAACTAAAAGTTAATGTTCTTGGTTGCTAACTGGAAAGTTGGAGGCTTTAGCTCACCTAAAGTCACCTCTGGCAGTGTACTTCTGAAAAATCAGTTACTGAAAACCTCATGGAGCACATTTCCACTGTGACACACATGGGATCACTGTGAGTCAAAAGCAACTCCATGGCAACCGGTTTTGTTTGTATGATGGTGCAGTGGTTAAGAATCCAGGTTGCTAACCGAAAGGCTGGCAGTTCAAATTCACTACCCACTCCTTGGAAACCCTGTAGGAGTTGCTATGAGTCAGAACTGACACAGTGGCAACAACTCTTCTCATTGCCTACTTATTCAGAGGTAGTGTACGTTATGCTACACTTCCCTTCATGCTAGAGCTCTTTTTAAGTCAGTGCATACAGTTTTTACAGCTGCATAAGATTTCATTGGTGAATGTGGTGTATCTCATTTACCCAGTTCTCTGTGATAGACCTATGGCTTATTTCCAGTCTTTTTTATTTATTTATTGTGATCGAGTGCAAGTTTACAATCCAGTTGAAATTTGCATGCCCACCTATGTGCAGCTTCTACTGCTCTCCTTGCCCAGTGACAGCACACTCCTCCTTTCTGTTCTATACATGTCATATCCTCTTAACAATCTCCTGTCCGCTCTTCTCCAGTCTTTTATTCTTACAAAAAAAATTCTTGAATGTGCTTCTCTCATTTGACTGTGCATTTGCTAGGCACTGTCAATTTGTCCTCTGTGGTGAGCGTCATCACGCACTGCCACCACATATGTGCGAGAGCGGAGAATGAGCTGTCAGACACCAGGCTCCTGCTAAGGTAACAGCTGAAAAACGTTATCTCACTGCAGTCGGGATTTGCTGTTCTCTTACGATCAGGATAAGCGTGTGTTCACATGTTTAAGGTACACATATTTTTCTGTGATATACTTGCTCATGTCCGTTGAGCATCTTTATGCTGGCTAATAATACTAACAAACATGATACTCATGGCTGTGTGTATGTACTTTGACAAGCTAAGACAGAAAACAAAATGTTCAAGGTGTAGGTAGTGGGATGAAAAAATTAGTATTTTTTTCTAGTTTTCATAATGCATCCGTTTAAAGTAAAATACTTTTTAAGATCTAAGAAAGTCTTAAAGTTGGGCAGGTTACTTGTTTTATTTACAATCAGCTTCAATATTTCTGTGAAATAGGTTTCACTGGAAACAAAGTGCAGGTTCCTATTTGGAAACAAGACCAACTGGATACAGAAAGGTTCCATTTATTTTAGATCTGCTTAATATTCTTAAACTTGATTGGATTTCTTCGGGCCAAATATCCAACAAAAAAAACCCAAACCCATTGCCATTGAGTTGATTCTGACTCACAGTGACTCTACTGGATACAGTAGAACAGCCCTGTGTTTCCAAAGAGCTCCCAGTGGATTTGAACTGCTGATAGCAGCTGTAGTACACCACCTCTACTCAAACGTTTGGGGTAATTTCTGCTTTGAAAAAGAAGCAGAATAGGAAATTTTTTAAAAAACCATTGAAAGCTTTGTGAGGCTGATTTCACTGGCAGGGGGTACTTGGTAGTGTCTCCTGATGCTTCCAACTAGCATTGTCCTTTCCCAGGTCAACCTACGTTGCCCTTCTGTCAGCTAGTGTATGTGGGGGGCCCCAGTAGTGGTGACAAGGGGAACAGTGGGTGAGGGGAGAGTGGCAGTGTGGCTGATGGCTTCTATTTTCTCAAGCTTCTTCTGTTTACATGGTTTAACTGTGGTTGATTCGTGGAAAATGCTCAAAGCCAAGCCAGCCCCGAGCTGGAGTTGTGTGAGGGAAGGCTGGGTGTGATCAGATAAAGACAGTTAAACCACAACTTGGCTTGTTCACTTCAAACAGTCACAGCTAATGGCAACAGAAGATTCAGCTACATATGCATGAGACTGACAGCAAAAATACAGTTAATATTATAGCTGGTTGGGTTTCTATTTTTACGTACTAAGGTTATCCAATTAGCTACTAGATGAGCTGAAAACCTCATGCCCAGAAGTTTTCAGATGTTATACCTGCACTGTCTTCTCAATATGCTGTTTTAAAGGAAACAGTGAGAAGGACTTCTTATAGTGCTACAATAATTCCCAACACCCCAGCAATTACCTGTGTTTTTCCATGGTGTGCTTCTCCAATACTGATACCTTCTCATTTCATTTTCTCAGTGTAGACAGCGTGACACAGACTCGGTCCTGTGGATGCATGACCACAGACTGCAGATGCAGGCAACAACTGTATGTTCCTTTCCCCACAAAGATATGGAGACCCTGAGTTCAGATTGTGTGACTGAATGACAGAAACCAAATCAACAAAACAACACAAAGTTCCGATCCGACAGCACTTGGCTTGGCTTTGACGAAAGAAGTAAGATGATTTCAGAGCCAAACTAAGCAGGGCTTAATAGAGGATGTTAACAGAAAGTGTGACCAGGGTGACTAGAAGAGGCCTGTTCTGCTATGCTTCCACCTCAGCCCTGTCCAAACATGTTGTGGAGTGGATGCCCTGACCCATTGGTCCAAGTTTTCAAGTATGAGGATGGGTTATGACTTTGTTGGGATGCAGACTTTAGGCTTGACTTTACTGCACATTCAAATCACCTACATAATTCCTGGTCTGTGCTCATGAAGTTAACTTGTGATCGAGCTTTGGCTTTCTATGAGGGTCAGTTAGTCACATCCTACTGGTTCAACAAGCAGGCCTGGGTGAGAGCTCTTTGTCAGGCTAAATGAATGCCTTGATGTTATGGCTTAGGCATCATCTATGAGCTTAGTGCATGTGACTCCACAGGACATTCTTAGGTCCTGAGGCTTTGGTCCAAGGCCAGACCTTGGGGATTCCCCTCAGTCCTGTCCCATCGTGAGAAGTCCCTCTTCATCAGATCCTGATCTCACAGTGAGCCTCCCTGTTAAACTTCTGGTATCTAACCCACTCTTAGAACAAACAAGGATAGACCATATTTGGTCTAAACGAAATGCCAGTTTATACCCAGACCAGCCCTATATACAGTTGAACGTCTCTGGACTGTCTAAATGAATGATGCAAGGAAACTACTGTGCATATTCATGTTTGAAAAAACAGCTCACAATATAATTTGGTTTGTTTTTAATTCAAATTAGCCAAACACAAAGGAAAAACAATAGCAATGATTTTATAATGTAGGTCCAAAAGAAGAAACTCAGCTTATTTCCAAACTATAGTTCCTAAGACAGTATTTTATGATAAAATAATATACATCTGATAACATTTTACATAGATTCGATCCTTCCTTGTTCCCTTTTAAATATCTATAATTACAATACTCTAGGCTAAATACATGATTAAAAAACAAGAAAAGTAAAAATCATTTCAATAGGGTGGAGTTTATTAACATTGTAAAACTGTACAGAGTGAATGCGCATGAGTTAAAAAACACAAGGGAAATGCAGGCTGTTACAAAACAAACACAAAATAAGTCTGAGACATAAAATAAAAAATGCTATTCTGTAAATCAAAACAAAAGCTACTTAATTTACCAAAAAAGTGTTCTGTCAATATATTATTGAGTGTTTTGATTAGGATTATAACACAATACTTTTCTGCAGTGATTCAGGAACAGATCAGATTCATTCTGCTGAATATAGAGTGGATCATTACAGCATGTTACCAGTCCCAGGCAAGCTACTAAATGGATATGGGTATGGTACAATGTTTGTGAGGTATTACAATAAATAAAGCCTGTATCAGCCATTCAACAAAGTCAGCAGTAGACATCACTTTCCAGAGGGAGACTGCCATCTCCAGCCTTTTCCTTCTGAGGACTTTCAGCAAGAATTTTTCACACTATGAAAAAGAAAGAAAATTCAAGGTAGTATTAAAAGACTAAATGTTATATTTTGACTTAAACTAAGCTAAGTGCTGTGAGTATGGCCACACAAGCATCTGTTTTATATTATAGAAGGTTGAAAAGGATCCATGATGCTGTGGAAATAAGGGTGATTGAGGAAGGTGATGCAAGCAGGATGGCTCCATGAGAACCTCTGCGATGACTCGGCTGCCTCGGCTGGCCGGCTGGCCAGCTGGCCTATATCCAAAGCCACAGAATCCATCAATCGCTTCTTCTATCTGTGGTTAAATAAATGGGCAGAGTGCTGCTGCTGCGGCTTACTTTATGGTTGTTTGCCCTGCATTTCTGAGGCTGGCATGTTTTCCTCTGACATGCGGAAGGGATTTAACATGTTTTTCACTTTGAAGCACATCAAGCACCTTGGCTTTGAACGTAATACACCTTTCATCTCAGAAGCTCCAAAGCACTCTAGACACAATACAGTGTTGGTCTAAAGACAATACAATGTTGGGTTACTGTGGACCTTGGGACCAGACTGTGTGTTTGAGTGCAGTCTGCCCCTTGCTAGTTGTGTGTTTTTGGACAAACTACTGACCCCTCTCTGCCTCCGGTGTCGGAAGGGTAAATTGGGGTCAGTAAAAGTACTTAGATCTTGGAGAGCTGCTGTCCACACAACACACAGTAGTAATCTGTATTTGTCTAGCACAGAGAAATTCTCATTAAGTAAGCAAAAATAAAAGGAGCCCTGACGGTACAGTGGTTAAGTGCTTGACTGCTACCTGAAAGGTTGGAGGTTTGAATCCACCAGCTGCTCCACAGGAGAGATGTGGCAGTCGGCTTCTGCAAAGAGCTGCAATTGCATAAACTCCACAGGGCAGTTCTACGCTGTCCTACAGGGTTGCTATGAGTCAGAATCGACTTGACAGCTTTTAAACAAAAAGGCCCTCTGAGGTATTTTTCACACTTTATAAATCTCTACCTATACAGAAAATGTTATTTCACACTGACAAAATGTTATTGATAAGAGGAGGTAAACAGGAAAAATCTCGCTATATATCTGCTGCTCACAGGCTTTGAAATTTACTTTGAGTTGCCTCAAAAAAATTCTCCATATTTAACTATTTTTTCTTACAGTTTTATTTAGAAACACTTACTTTAACAAAAGTAGCATACTCATAGGTCTAGCAGTGGTTTCTCATTGTCCTGTTTGTCTTCAGCTTCTTCTTCTGATCCTACACGGCAAGGGAGAAGAGGAAAAAGATATTATACTCTAAGCAGGAATGATTTCTTTAAAATCACAATGTATATGCATTTTAAATGAGAGATGTATATATTGAATCCTAAAGAGATTTAGGTTAACAACCAGATTTTAGAGTTTTACTTTATTTCTTACAGGGAAAAAAAACTCTCTTTCAAATATATTCTAACATTCCACTAAGTCGTCCATTTAATTTACAGAATACCAAAAATACTCCTCTCCCACATCTTTGCTGACAAGCCTTGCATAAATTTTGAATGCAACTTACTTTGAGTATTGGTACCCAGAATTTAATCTAAGTAGTGTTTAAAATCACTTTTCCTAGTGAGTGAGGAACTGGGAGGGTGGCACTCCACAGCCACCCTCCTGTGCTGCTGCTGGTGACTACCGCTAGGACATTCTGGATTGGTGTCTCGTCGACTTACATTATTCATACATTGGACCCAGTCATTGTACTCCAGAATTATTTCCTTTAGATAAATCCCCAGAAATAAATACAATATTTATTATCCATTACATAGCTTCTCCCTACCAAAACCAAAAAAACGACACCTGCTACCATCAAGTCGATTGTGATTCACAGTGACACCTTATGACAAGGTAGAACTACCTCACTAGGTTCCTAGGCTGCAGTCTCTATGGAAGCAGACTGCCGAATCTTTCTGCCTTGGAGTGGCTGCTGGACTTGAACATCAGCCTTCTGGTCAGCAGCCCATTGCTTAACCACTGTGGCACCCGGGCTCCTCTTTTCCCCACCTCTAAACGTCTGAGAACACAAGTTAAATAAATTACTGTGCTGCTATGAGATTATCACATATGCATTTGTAATTATGTTTATCGGTAGTTTATAACAACATGGAAAGTGCACATGCCATAAAGTAAAAGCAAACACAAAACAGGAAAAAAATGTATATATCATAGGATCTTATTTGATAAAAATAAAAAATTGAATATATGTGTGCAAATCAGAAAGACCACAATAAAAGAACCAGATGACTTTCAAATACTCTCCTACATATTCCAAAATTTCCACAATAAGCCTGAATTTACTGTATGACATTTAAATCCTTAAAAATAGAGTATAAACAATAATTACACACACAAACAATTAGTAGAAGGAACTACATTACACTACCAACAGTGAGTTCACTATAGGATAGGTGATTTAAAATTCTGGTTCATTCCATTCTTTTTTATAAGAAGCAGAAATTACCTTTTTTTTCCTTTAAATTTTATTGTGAGTTTTTCATTCAAAAATTTATACATATATTGATTTGTGACCTCAGTTGCAATCCCTGCAATGTGTCAGCATTCTCCCCTTTCCAGCCCAGGATTCCCATGTCTGTTTGTCTAGTTTTACTGTTCCTTCCTCCCTTCTCATCTTGTTTTTGGGAAGGTGATCCCCACTTGGTCTTAACTAAGAAAACATTCTCCTGGGTGTTACTATTTTATAATCTTTGTCTGAAAAGTGGGATTCGTTTCAGTTCTGAGTTAGTAGGGTATCTGGGGAGCCTAGTCTCAGGGTTTCTCCACCACTCTCTGTTAGACCAGTACATCTTCTTTTGTGAATCTCAATTCTGTTCTGTAATTTTTCTCTCATTCTGTCAGGGCTCTCTACTGTAGCATGTGTTTCTTTCATAGCCAAAGAAGAGAAATAAAAGGAAACTGTGAGAAGAACACGGTGAGGGGTACGGCTGTAACCGACTCACATTCAAGGAAATGGCAGCCTGTCTCCACTTCTATTTTACCGTTACTAGACAGTCTCCTCCAAAAGTACCATTTCTTCTTAAGAGGATCATAGCCAAGAATGAATTTAGTACAGGAAAAATAATGAATGAGAATCTTAAGAAAAAAACCACATCCTCATCTTAATTGCATAAATGCCATTTAGATCAGGTTACTCTTTGTAAAATAAACAAATAATGATACAGTGGCTGGAAGGCTTTACTTTCCAGTCTATTAACTACTGTAAATTGCAGGGACAACAGTGGGGTTTAACTGCCTTCTCACCCTGAAGGGATTGTGAGGCAGACAGTCACACCAAGTCAGTTTGTCTCCTCGCTCACTCTCCACCTGCCAGTCCAATGGCATTTGAACCACACAAGATGATCTCTGTTTTGGAATTATCTGGAATTCAAATTAAGCTAAGCCTTTACTAAAAACACAGCATGTGCTCCTTATATAATTTAAAAGTGAATATTAGCAGAAACTTCTGGCTGAGGTCAACAAATCTTCTCCCTGAAATGCAATTATAAAGCTGGATAAAACTGACCAAAGTAACCACTGGGGCACTCTGGAAAGCACCAAAAGCATGTAACACTCTGAAAATGTTTACAGTTGAAAAAAACGCAGACTTCAGGTAAGAACAGCAGTGTTCTTGCTTGCTTGGGGCTGTTCCCATCTCCCAACCCCCCTCCCTCTACCCTTCCCGAATACTCGGCTTTGTAGACACAGAGATACCCCCAGGCTGAGTGAGGCAGCTCAGGAGAACTGGTAGTAAACTGTGAAGAGAGAACTCACTTCATCTGGAGTGGAGAGCAATGCCCATGCCCAGCAGTACTGATGCTACAGTGACAAACTGGTAGAGGGCAAACAGGAAGGAGCTGTGGTGCTACCAGCCTGAGCTGTGACCAGCCTGCGGCTGAAGCAAGCATCTGCCTGACTGAGGCTGAGTGCATGCATAGTGAAGACCCAGCAGAGACCAAATTAACCAAATGCTCTTCAAGTGGAGGCTCTGGGCATATGCATGGGAAACATAGCAGAGCCCAGTGAAAAACGAAGGCTGAGGAAGACTTGGAAAATGCCCTGAACTGCCCTCTCCATACGCAGGTCCACTTGGCAAAATAGAGAAGTCTCAATCAAGGTGCTTGAGCACAACCTTTGTCCAAGCACTGGTTACCAGTGTGTAGCAACGTAGACAGACAGCAACCTTTAGGAAGCTAGGCTGAAAAATAAAAGCAAACACTATGAAGAAAAAAAAGAGAGAGGACATCAGCAGCCATGCATGGCAGGGGTCACAGATTTCACAGATTTAGCCCAGGTGAGTTATTAAACAAACAGGCAGACAAACAGCAACAGTAACAACCCTTGCCGGATAAGATCAGAATCCAGAGTTACTAAAGTGCAAACTAAAAGGGTGTTCTACAACAACAAAAAATTGTACGACACCCAAACAAATAAGACCGGAAGAACCAGATGGTGCCCGGCCACCACCAGTGATAGCCGCGATGGAGCTCACTAAATTGAGTCTCACTGGCAACACAAGAATAAAAAGGGGTGCACCCTGAGATCTCCACTAAAAGACTGCAATTGATGGTCCAGTGGTTTTGGGGTTCCCCTGGGAGCATGGCCCCTCGCCCTGATGCTGCCCTTGCCCATAAATCATAACGAAGGTCCACTCTTCGGACACTAATGGATTGGACTTGGCGATGCAGAGTGACCATATATTGGATGCACGTTATGACTCTACGCATCTATAAGATATCATCCTGCTGACCTCTGGCTGGAGGAAGGAGAGTGGGTGGAGAGGAGGGGAAAGGAAACTGTTGGGACGATAAGACATATATGGAGCAGAGAGGAATAGTGTGCTGTCACCGGGCAGGGAGAGCAGTGGAAGTTGCATATAGGTGGGCATGTAAATTTATATGGGAATATACATTTTCACTCAGTCATAATAAAAAAAAAAAGAAAATATGACCATTCTCAGGAAAAACTTAGTCAATTTAAACTGTTTATGAGTGCCTCCAGCCACTAAATTATTTGGTAGATACAAACTTCAAAAGGAGGCATGTGCTGTCACCAGGTGGGCAGAGCAGAGGGAGCTGCACACATAACCGATTTGGATTGTATACTTTCACTTAATCACAATTAAAATATGTACATATATATATATGTTCAAAGAACTCTATAACACCATGTTTAAGTAAAGTATGACAGCAACGAATCAATAAATAGAGATTCTCAATAAGAAGCTATAAATAATCAACAAGAAAATAAGTATAAAAAAGATTCTGTAGTGAAGAGGTATGAAAACTGGAATGTTCACTGAAGGGCTCAAGGGAACATCTGACATGGTTAAAAAAAAGAATACATGAACTTGAAGATTAAATCATTGGAAATTATGTGATTTGAAGAACAGAGAGAAAAAGACTGAGGATAAATGAACAAAACTCAGAGACTTCTGAGTTAACATAAAGCATATGAGTATATAGGTAGTGGGAATCAAGAAGGAGAAAAAATTTCAGGAGTAAAAACAGAAAGTTGGAAAACTATTTGAAGAAATAAAGGCCAGACCTCTAAAATCTGCACATCTAATAATATGAACAAACACCTACTACAATACATACAAACAGATCATGTGTAGACACGTCTTAATCAGCCTATTGAAAGCCAAGCAACACACGAAAATGAAAATGCAATATATCAACATTTATAAAATATCTCTAAAGATACCACAGAGCTTTAAATCTCTGCATCAGAAAATAAGATCCCAAATTAACCGTGTAATCTTCTAACTTAAGAAACTAAAAAGCACCCCAACAAGGTTGGCCATCATCCAAAAAACACAAAACAACAAATGCTGGAGAGGCTATGGAGAAAGTGGAACCCTCCTACCCTGTTGGTGGGGTTGCAAAATGGTCCAGCGTCTTTGGAAAGCAATCTGGCGCTTCCTTAAAAAAATGGATATCGATATACCATTTGACCCAGTAATTCCACTACTTGGAATATATCCTACAGAATCAAGGCCTTTCACACTAATGGACACATGCACCAGTATGTTTATTGCAGCACAGTCCACGATAGCAAAAAGATGGAATCAACCCATTCCTCAACAAGGAATGGATAGGTAAACTATGGTATATATACTCAATGGAGCACTATGCAATGATAAAGAACAATGATGACTTCAGGAAACATCTCATGACCTGGTTTCAACTGGAAGACATTATGGTGAGTGAAAGTAGTCAGCAACAAAAGGACAAATATTGTATGTCTCAGATCTCAAAAACAGACTTGTGTATAGAAGAAAAAACTCTTTGATAGCTGCAAGGGAAGGAAGGGTGGGGAGGGTTTAGACTAGACAGTTGCTAGGTATCTGGTTGGGTGAAATCGGTGATAGCACACATTAGAAACAAGAACAATATAAGTGGACTTAAACATAACATGAGTATTCCTTCCATCTTAACCCAATATTGCAAGGACAGAGTAGCTGGGGCAGGGGGCAGGGGAGCATGCTCTTAGGCGAAATTGAGGCCAATTGGCACAACTAGCGTTTTGCTAAGAGGGCTGTCTGCACCCCACGTTGGTGAGTGGCGTCTGGGGTCTTAAAAGCTGCCAAGCTGCCATCCGAGGGCACAGCAAATGGTCCCAACTCAGCAGGAACAGATGCTCACTGAGGACCAAAATGACATGGGGGAAAGACAACCCAGAAGACAAAGAGACCCACATCAGTGGGTGCCTACATCGACTTGGGACCAGAAGAACCAGATGGTGCCCAGCCACCACCAGTGATAGCTGCGATGGAGCTCACTGAGTTGAGTCTCACTGGCAACACAAGAATAAAAAGGGGTGCACCCTGAGATCCCCACTAAAAGACCTCAATTGATGGTGCAGTGGTTTTGGGGTTCCCCTGGGAACATGGCCCCTAGCCCTGATGCTGCCCTTGCCCATAAATCATAACAAAGGTCCATGCTTCGGACAAGGAATGGATTGGACTTGGCGATACAGTGACCATATATTGGATGCACTTTATGGTTCTATACATCTATAGGATGTCATCCTGCTGACCTCTGGCTAGAGGAAGGAGAGTGCATGGAGAGGAGGGGAAAGGAGACTGTTGGGAGGATGAGACAAGTATGGAGCAGAGAGGAATAGTGTGCTGTCACAGGGCAGGGAGAGCAGTGGAAGCTGCATATAGGTGGGTATGTAAATTTACACGGGAATGTACATTTTCACTCAGTTATATTAAATAAAAAATTAAAAAAAAGAAAGAAACTAAAAAGAAGCAAAGTAAATCCAACCCAAGCAGAAAGAAAAAAATAGCAAACTGGAATGGAAATGGAAAAGTAAAAAGAAAGAAAATCAACGTAAAAGTGGTTGTAAAAAAAATTGACAAATCTCAAGCTATGATTACCAAGAAATTAAAAGGATTACAAGGAAGTATTATGAAAAATTTTTGGCAAACAAATTAGACAATTTAGAAGAAACAGAAGAATTCTTAGAAAGACACAAATTACCAAAATGGACTCAAGGAGAAATAAAAAATCTGAATAGGCCTATAATAAGTAAAGAAATTGAACTGGTAATTTAAAAAATATTCCCACCAATAAAAATCTCATCAGATTTCTTCACTGGTAAATTCTCTCAAATACTTGAAAAATAAATATTTAGCCTTCAAAAACTCATTCAGAAAACAGGGGAGGAGGAAACACTTTGAACAAGCCAAAGCTGACGCCGGCAAACCAGGATTCACAGTTACTCTTGTTGTTAGGTGCTATCAGTGACTCCAGGCACAAAGGAATGAAACACTGCTCAGTCCTGTGCCCTGTCCAGAGTCACCAGTATGCTGGAGCTCATTATTGCAACCACTGTGTTAATCCATCTCCTTTTCTGCTGACCCTTTATTTGGCACCAACCATGCTGTCCTTCTCTAGGGACTGATCCCTTCTGATGATGTGCCCACAGTATGTGAGGTGCAAACTCTCCATTCTTGCCCTTCTCATTGTAATTCTTCCACAATAGATCTGTTTGTTCTTTGGGAAGTCTGTGGTATATTTAATATTCTTTATCAACATCACAATCCAAAGGTGTTAGTTCTTCTGTCTTCCTTATTCATTTTCCAGCTGCATACGAGGCAACTGAACGTACCGTGACTAGGGTCAGATGTAACTTAGTTCTCCAGGTGACACCTTTGCTATTTAACACTTTAAGGAGATCTCTTGCAGCTGATTTGCCCAATGCAATGCATCTTTTGATTTCCTGACTGCTGTTTCCATGGGTGTTGATTGTGGATCCAAGTAAAATGAAATCCTTGACAACCTCAATCTTTTCTCCATTATTTATGATGCCACTTAGTGGCCCAGTTGTGAGGATTTTTTTTTTTCTTTATGTCCAAGTGTAACCCATAATGAAGGCTGTGGTCTTTGCTCTTCATCCGTAAATGCTTCAAGTCTTCCTCACCTTCAGCAAGCAAGGGTGTGCAATCTGCATATCCCAGATTGTTAATAAGTCTTCCTCCAATCCTCCAGTCCAGCTTTTCAGATTATGGCTACTCTCAGCAGGCACCTAATCAGAATTCTAATGCCTTTATCTAGACTTCTGTAGAAAAGACTATGTAATTTAGCTATTCCTAATTTTGAGTCATTCTGATAATTTAAGATGTACAGAATTACCTTTTCCGCAGCATCACAACTAGTGCATTTAAGCTATTCAACCACATATAAGAATCTCAATTGAGCCTTCTCCTCATTTTCCATTTAGTACACAGGTAAGTAGGACATATTTACACCAACAAGCAAACCTCCAAGAAACCATCTTCACATCCTTTAAAAGTGTATTTACTCATACACGCTACATCTGTTAACCAAAAGGTTAGCAATGCAAATCCACCAGGTGCTCCTTAGAAGTCTATGGAGAAGTTCTACTCTGTCCAATAGGGATTCCATGAGTCGGGATTTACTCGGTGACAGTGGGTTTGGTTTTGGCTCAACTAGAAAGCTCTGCTTTAGAAAACAACCTTCTTTTAAAAGGCATATTAATTCCAACGATAGTTTTCAATTTTAATTCTTTCCTAAATTGAACATTCAGACAATGTAAGTAAGCCACTTTGTACATTCCTAAGTACTAATCTTGTTTTTTTTCCTTAAACAAAGCAGTTTACCCAACGCGATGCAAGTGTTTTTGTTCTTGTTTAGTTTTAGAACCCAAGAAAATGGAAATGCTTTTTACTACCACTAGGTGGTGGTACACGTCACAGGCAAGAAGCCAAAAGAAAATAGCTTGAAAAATGCTTGTGGTGGTGTTCCTTACTTTATTACTATACTGCTGTTCTGAGATCCGACTCGACGGCACTTGGCTGGCTGTTCTGAACTTTTAATTAAGAAAATAGCACTGAAAAGTTCTGTTAGTCTAAGAAAAATAAGCAGCTATATTAAAGCATGACGTACGACATGAACTTACTTTAAAAAAAATAGAATGACTCCTATGACATTCAAAACAGCTGAATGACTCAAACCTTATAATGAGGTAATGGAAAGCTTGATGGTTATTTCTAGTTTTGCTGGCTTAGAAACAAAGTTTCTGCCAATCCCTTTCTGCATTCCATCTGGGTCCTATGGTTTTGTGCTTTCTATGGTTTTAGATCCAGCATCAATAGTTCAGAATATCCAAGTACTTGGAGTTCCCCTAATAAGTTGATAATTCACACTGTCACGCCTTTGATCATTCACAAGACTCCTTAGCGTAGACTCTGTGCGTGTTTAAAATATTTACTATGTTTCATGCTGCAGTGAGGCTCTGGTTCCTGACCTAGGCAAGTGGAGGATAATGCTGCCTTTCTCAGACCTGGGGAGTCCCGGAAGAAGGTATGTATAAGGGACGAAAGGTAACAAAGATAGCACTGTGACTGTGTCCCTTGTCTGCAAGTCTTCTAAGGTGCAGATCATGCCAACATGTCTAGGCTTCTTCTGATATCTTCTGATATCCTTATATCTTTACGTGTTTGTTGATGGGGCCCGGGGGCCACTGGTCTCACACCAAGGTCATACCTTATGTGTTTTTGTATCTCTAGCACCTGGTATCTCGTTGATGTCAGACGTATCTTAGCTGAAAGCTGAGAATACCTGTTTTATGTACTATGGAAAGGCATTCGGCTGTGGGCACCATAACAGATTATGGATGACACTGGGATGAATGAGAATTCCAGAACGCTTACTGTACTCATGCAGAACCTATACAGGGAGCAAGAAGCAAATGTCCAAACAGAGCAATAGATGTTTAAAATCAGGAAGGGTGTGTGTATCCCTTCGTTATATTTATTCAGTCTGCATGCTAAGCAAATAATCCAAGACAGTGTGTTATATGAAGAAGAACATGGCAACAGGACAGGAGGAAGACTCATCAATATCCTGTGATATGCAGATGACACAACACTGTTTGCTGAAAGTGATGATGATTTGAAGTACTTACTGAAGAAGATCAAAGATTATACTCTTCAGTATGGATTACAACTCAACATAAAGAGAATAAAAATCCTCACAACTGGACCAATAAGCTACAGCATGATAAACAGAGAAAAGATCGAAGTTATAAAGGATTTCATTTTACTTGGATTCACAATCAATGTCCATGGAAGTGGCAGTCAAGAAATCAGAAGAAATGGGAACTAGACAAGGATGCCCAGTCTCACCACTTCTGTTCAACATTGCACTAGAAGTTCTGGGCACAGCAATTAGACAAGACAAAGAAATAAAGGGCATCCACATCAGCAAAGAAACAGTAAAAATCTCCCTATTTGCAGATGATATGATCATATACACAGGGAATCCTAAAGAGTCCATAAGTAAACTACTCAAACTAATAGAAGAATCCAGCAATGTATTATGATATAAGATAAGCATAAGTAAATCAGTAGTATTCCTCTATACCAACAAAGAGATCATTAAAGAAGAAATCACCAAATCAATACCATTTACTATAGCCCCCAAGAAGATAAAATAGCTAGGAATAAATCTAACTAGAGAAATAAGAGACCTATACAAAGAGAACTACGAGACCTTACTGCAAGAAATCAAAAAAGACTTACATAAGTGGGGAACCCTACCCTGCTCATGGATAGGAAGACTTAACACTGCGAAAATCTATTTTACTCAAAGCCATCTACATACACAATGCAATCCCAATACAAATTCCAGTGGCATTTTTTAATGAGATGGAGAAGCAAATCACCAACTTTGTCTAGAAAGGGAAGAAACCCTGCATAAGCAAAGCATTAGTGAAGAAGAGGAACACAGTGGAAGGTCTCATGCTATCTGACCTTAGACTATACTACACTGCCACAATAGTCAAAACAGCCTGGTACTGGTACAAACAGACATACAGACCAATGGAACAGATTTGAGACCCGAGAGATGACACTATCCTCTTAGGAACAGCTGATTTTTGACAAAGGCCGAAACACTGTAAATTGGGGTAAAAACAGTCTCTAACAAATGGTGCTACCAAAATTGGATATCCATCTGCAAAAAATTGAAACAAGACCCCTATCTCACACCTTACACAAAAACTAACTCAAATTGGATCAAAGACCTGAAAGACCTAAATATCAAACCTAAAACAATAAAGCTCATCCAAAAAAAAATAGGATCAACCATGGAAGTTTTAATACACAATGTAGACAGACTTCAAAATCTGACAAAGCACAATCAACAGAAAAGAAAATAGAGAAATGGGAACTCCTAAGAATCAAACACTTTTACTCATCCAAAGACTTTATGAAAACAATTAAAAGACCACCTACAGAATAGGAAAACATATTTGGCAACTACATGTCAGACAGACGCCTGATCTCCGTAATCTACAGGGTACTGCAGAATATCAACAAGAAAAAGGTAAATAACCCAATTAAATGAGAGGCAAATGAGATACTTCACCTAAGAGGACATCTAGGCAGCCAAAAGACACATGAAGAAATGCTCATGATCATTAGCGATTAGAGAAATCCAAGTCAAAACTACACATGAGATACTATCTCACTCCAACTAAAGGTTGGCCATGAACCAAAAAACACAAAACAACAAATGCTGGAGAGGATATGGACAGATTAGAACTCTTCTGCACTATTGCTAGGACTCCAAAATGGTACAGCCTCTATGGAAAGCAACTTGGCGCTTCCTTAAAAAGCTGGAAATAGGTATATCATCTGATTCAGTAATCCAACTGCTCAGAATATATCCTACAGAATCAAGGGCAGTCACATGAACAGATACATGCACATGAATGTTTATTGCAGCATAGTCCACAACAGCAAAAAGATGGAATCAACCCTGATGCCCAACAACAGATGAATGGATAAAGAAACCATTGTATATATACTCAATGGAACACTATGCAATGATAAAGAACAATGATGATTTTAGGAAGCATCTCACAAACTGATTTCAATTGGAAGACATTATGCTGAGTGAAATCAGTCAGCAACAAAAGGACAGATATTGTATGAGATTCCTACTACAAGGACTTAAAAACAGACTTATGTACAGAAGACTCTTTGAGGGCTTCAAAGGTGGGGAGGGAGAGGGCTGGTCATAGATTAGATAGTTGATAGAAATTTGATTGGGTGAAAGCAGTGACAGCACACAGTAGAAAGAAAATCAACTTAACTGGACTTCAACATGAACTGAAAACTTTTCTAATCTTAACCCAATATTGCAAGGATAGAGTAGCAGGGGTGGGAGTCTGGGGACCATTCTTTCAGAGCACATCAAGGCGAACTGGTATAACTAGCCTACTGCTAAGAGAGCCTTCTGCACCTCACATGAGTGGCGTCTGGGGTCATAAAAGGTAGCAAGCTGCCATCTGAGGTTCACCAAATGGTCCCAACTCATGTGGAACAGAGGATCACCAGGAACAACAAGGACACGAGGGAAAAACAGCCTGGGAGACATAAAGATCCAGGTCAATGGATGACTGTGTCAACATGTGATCAGAAGAACCAGATGGGGCCCAGCCATCACCACCAAAGACAGCCGTGATGGGGCACACAATGTCGAGTCCCAGTGGCAACATGAGAAAAAGAGGGGTGCACTTCTAGAACTCCACTGAAAGACTGCAACTGATGTTCAATGACCTGGGGGTTCCCCCGGGAGCCTGGCCCCTAGATCTGCTGCTGCCCCTAACCAGAAAACATTACTGAGGTCAACTCTTCAGACAACAGACTGGACTCAGGGACACAGTGTGACCATATGGTGTGTGTACTTTATGGTTCTAGGCATCTGCAGGATGCTGACCTACTGGCTTCTTACTAGAGGAGAGTGGAGAGTGCAGAAAGTAGGGGACGGGAGACTGTTAAGAAGATATGACATATAGAAAACAAAAAGGAGGAGTGTGCTGCCATGAGGCCAGGAGAGCAGAAAGCACCGCAGACAGGCAGGTACGCAAATTTAATCTGGATTGCATTCTTTCACTTAATCACAATAAACAACAAAAAAGCAACCAAAAGATTCATGACACTGGGCAAATTTGCTACAAAGGTCTCTTCAGAGTGCTAAAGAGTAAAGACGTCCTTTTGAGAACTAAGTTACATTTGATCCAAGCCTTAGTATTTTCAATTGCCTCACATGCATGTGAAAGCTGGACAATTAATAAGGAAGACAGAAGGAATAATGGCTCAGAATTATGGTGTTAAAGTGAGGAATACTGAATATACTATGGACTTCCAGAAACCCTGGTGGCATAGCAGTTAAGTACTACAGCTGCTAACCAAAAGCTCAGTAGTTCAAATCTGTCAGGCCCTCTTTGGAAACCCTATGGGGCAATCATAAAGTGTCTGTAGGGTTGCTATGAGTCAGAACTGACTCAACGGCAGTGAAGTTCTTTTTTTTTTAAATGGACTTCCAAAAGAATGAAAAATTCCATCTTAGAAGTAGTGCAGCCAGAGTGCTCCTTAGAAGCGAGACTGGCGAGACTGCATCTCACTGACTTTGCATGTGTTATCAGGAGGCATGAGTCCCTGGAGAAGAACATCTTACTTAATAAAGTAAGTGTAAAAGAGGAAGACCTTCTACCAGATGGAAACACTGGCTCCAACAGTGTGCTCAAACACAGCAACAGTTTTGAGGATGGTGCCAGACATAATGGTATTTCCATTCTATTGTTTACAGGGTTGCTGTGAGTTGGAATGAACTTGGCAGCATCTAACAATAACAAAGAATGTCTGGTATATTAAATGCCTGCTAAGTGTATTGAGAGAGTCAGAGACAGAGAGACTGAGACACAGAGAAAAATAAGTGAGGGCACAGGCCAAGTTTTTGAATGATGAACAAAAACACAAATGTAACCAAATTTTTTACCTGCTTCAGATTCAGGAGGTGAATAAAACTGACCATCAGAAAGACCACCAGGTATAAGTGCTGCCCTCTCTGAAGCATCGTGAACTATTAGGAGTCCTGGAAAAAAAGTAATCCAGATGTTGGGAATGATGTTACCATTCTGGTAGCTTCTTCCCAGATTAAGCACAGGAAACTGGTGCTATTATCACAGTAAAAATGCCTTAGCAAAAAGAGGCAGTTTGAAAATCTTTCAACCTTTTCACCAAAAGAATTTTTTTTTCCCATTAACAAATCTGGAACCATTATTATAAGAATAGAAACCAACTAGTTGAAACAATTGCCTTACATTACCTATGGGATACTTTGACTCAGTATTAATAGCATCTTTCCCTTAGTAATACTTACCTGCCTATGAAAACGAACAATAACAAAACTCAAACCCAAACTGAAACAAAAAAGCAGGCAGCTTGTAGTGTCTACTGCAACTGGTTAGAGAAATGTCAAACGCAAAGTGTAATAAAAGGATGGTATTTTATAAATATTGAAAAAGTATTTATAAAGATAAAAAATTTACGCAATAAAAAGTTCTCAGAAGGATCTGAGGGGAACAAAAAAGAGAAGGGAAGGAAGTTATGACGCGGTCAGTTCAAGAACACAGCACAGGGTGAGTGTCCTTCACGACTGAGTTCTTTTAACTGAAGGCTGTGTTAAAGCAGAGCTGGAGGAAGCAGCAGGCCGGGCAACAGGTGTCAAGTACATGTATATGCACTACTGACAGCAGACAAAGGTGGCTCTTCACATTCTCTTCAATTTTTGTTCCATTTTACTGGTTACTTCAAAACTGCTTTAATCATCTAAGCATTCAAGCCTCATTTAATATATGATATGCTTTTTCATTCAATTTGATGCCTACATAAAATAGTGACTTCCTTAGCTTTATTTGTCCCTTTTCTATGATATGCTTTCATAAAGTAACAGAGGCCACAAGTTAGAAGACACATCTTGATCTGATTAGTATTTCTTTTTCAAAAAATCTTTTTCTTCAAAAAAACTTCTTTCTTATAGATTTCTTCTGTAAAATGAGATTCACAAAAATAAAACTACTTACAAGGATATTTTCCCTCTGTTTCTTCAGGCTAACTTTCTGTAAGGTACAAAATTGTCTTTTTCCTATTAGGCAGGAAAAACAGCCAATGACTAAGAGAGTTATAAACACGGCATGTTTTGAAACTGCAGGAGTCTCTGAAGTGATATCTGATTATATGTAATTCCCAGAGGATAGGTGGGTAAAGGAGCTTCCATGACATCGTACGGAGAAGACTCTCAGCCCAATAATTAAACAGGAAGCCCAAACAACCACTTTGCCTTCCTAGTTAACACTCTGGGATACCCACAGCCACACACTGAGATTAGCACAGCTTTGGCAGCTCTCACTATTGAACGATGCTAGTTATCATACAGCTGTACAGAGAGGATGGCAAAAGCCTGAGAAAGTTAAGCATTTCTATAGCATGCTACTTTCATCCACTGTACTCCATCATTAACTCTTGAATAGTCCCAATACTGTTCTAACTGTGGTCCATTCAAAGATTCCCCCATTCTCTCTGGCCTTGCTATCTGGGTACCAATGTGGAACTTAGGAGAACTGCTTTCATTTAGATTTGCTGCCTCAGCTCATTCAAAATTGGCTTAATTTTCTCTGTCCCTATGCAATGAACTTCTGTTTATGCACACAGATATTTAGTGTCCTGTCATTATTATTAATACAGAGAAAGGTCAACTGATATGGGAAGACATACTTATTATTTTTGTTGCTCAGATGTCTTTTTCATCAGTGTTCACACTATATTCCTGCTCTAACCTTTGCAAAGAGAAGCCACATTCTGCTACGAGCCATTCACCCATCCTGTCCCTTGATTTGTCTCTAGCTACTGAAGAACAGAGATATGGGACCTTCCTACCTCCACCCATACACAGCTCCACTCAGATCAAGACGTCATTCTAACTCAGTACTTGTTCAGCTGAAACAAGTTAATTTGGAGAAAAACTTACTGTTTTCTTCTTCGGCTTCTTGAGGTAATACTTTGAAATCCAGGAACCAAGTCTCAATCCAGGCAAGGATGAATGAAATGATGGGCAACACATAGCCAAAAGCCCCTTGAGAGAAAAGCTGCAAGAACAGATACCACCAGCACAGAAAAAGGCAGTTACCATAAGCTCATGTGGGAAAAAAAGGTTTGGTCATTACAAACAGCAAACGTACAGAGTACTAGGCCATACCTTTGAGAGGATCACTTTTGCTAATAAAAAGGCACTGGTCACTGCAGTCGTCAACTGAAAGACACATAATCCAATAGCTCTGAATTAGATGTTTCACATTGTGCAGGCACCTCCCTTGTACACGAATTGTCACACATCTGAACCAGGAGTGGACAGATAACTAAAGAAGTTTCACTTGACTAGACAGCCTGATTCCCTCCTGTGTCACTCTACCTCTATCCTCCAAAACCCAGTCTGAGGCAAAGTGGGCTTGTATGGGGCACTCATTCTCTCTCTGCAGCTTGTGGTTTCCCTTCTCCCCCTTTATAGAAGGTTGCTGTGCTAGGAAACTAAGCTTTGTCCTTTAAGGTACAACACCAAAACCTATTGCCACCACTTAAAGATCAATGAAATCTAAAGGCAGGGCTCTTGGTAGGGGCTATGAAACCCAGAGAGAATCCCATAGTTCCTGTCTCATCTACAGTTTGTAGCCAGATGAAACCTGACCAAAGTAAACACCCAAAACAGCCCTGACTGAGAGAATGGAGGCCAGGTAGCAACAAGTGTCACGCTCAGCAAGTAGTAACAAAGTTGGCAAGGTTTGTACTGGCTAACAAAAAACCACCACCACCTCTGCCAACACACATACACACACTAGGCCAGAGTGAGTTGCTTGACAGAGGTAGCCTTTTACACGCTGATGCTAATTAACTTCGCAGGCTGATACTAACTGTGTTTTAGGTATCAGGAGACTTCTCTTTCCTACTATCTGTGCCCTTTCAACAATTTGCAAGTAGATGTTCAAGAAAATGTCTTAAAACCCTCACAGAGTACCTCTGTGTAAGCCATTTCTCTGAAATAAATGAAACAGATCATCTGACAAACACTAATACACATTACAGAGACTCTGGGCTGGAATGTCCCCAACAGTGAACATTGTAAAAAATGTGGAAGGGTATGATCATCACAGCTGTTGCAATGTGGACAAAAATAGTCTTGACAAAAGGGAGACAAGTCTGTCCAAGGCTGCATCTGTGAACATGAGCTTCTTTCAGCAGATGATCTGCTTGCTGCCCTACAATTCTATGAGTGATCAGAGGAGCTGGCCCAGGCAAACACGGCCCTGGTGGAATCCATCCAAGGAGAGCAGCACAGCTTCCCCTTCCCAGTTAGTAAGGCCCACACATAGACTGTAGGCTGCACACTCTAACTGCTAGACTTGTAGGTTATTCCTGGGCAATTCCTTCTAATCTGATAAACTCAACATTTTCCACCTATATATCCTGACTTGGAAACCCTGGTAGCTTGTTATTTAAGTGCTACTGCTGGTAACCAGAACATCAACAGTTCAAATCTGTCAGGTGTTCCTTGGAAATTCTGTGGGGCAGTTCTACTGTCTGAATAGTTGCTATCAGTCAGAAATGACTCGATGGCAGTGGTTTTATTTTTTAATTGTGATTAAGTGAAAGTATAAAATCCAAATTAATTTTGCACGCCTGCCTGTCTACAGCTCTTTCTGCTTTCCTTGTCCCTTAATAGCACACTCCTCCTTTTCATTCTATATTTGTCATGTCCTATAACAAGCTCCTGTTCCCTCCTCTCCACCCTCTTCTCTCCCATCTAGAAAGAGACCAGTGGGACAGTATACTATAAATGCATAGAGCCATAAAGTGGACACACCATGTGGTCACATTGTGCCCCCAAGTCCAGTACTTTTTTTTTTTTTTAATACCCACCTCATTAGCACTCTCAAAAAAGTGAGTGTTCAGATATTTATGGATATGGCAAAAATAATTCAGGTGGAATGGTTTACAACTTTTCTTTCAATCAATATTTACTGAGGGTGAATAGCACATGCAAGCTCTGTTTGAGATGCAAGAAAACACATGACTAAGGTCACGCTGCCTTGAAGGAACCCAGAGGCAAAAAGAAAAAAGTGCACTGGAGATTTCTCTTCAAGAATCAAAATAAAGAGTAGCAGGGACAGGGGTCTGGGGACCATGCTTTCAGGGGACGTCGAGGTCAACTGGCATAACTAGTGTTTTTCTAAGAGACTATTCTCTATCCCACATTGGTGAGTGGTGCCTGGGGACTTAAAAGCCAGCAAACTGGCACATAATTCAATTCAGCACTTCAATTGGTCCCAACCTACTTGGAGCAGATGAAGACCTATAATATCAAAGAAACGAGGAAAATATGAGCCCAGGAGACTTTAGAAGAATCCATATGATTGGGAAACTATATCAGCATGCGACCAGAAGAACTAGACAATGCCTGGCCACGACCAAAGACAGCCCTGATGTCAAGGAACACAACATACAGTCCCTGACGTAGCATAAAAGAAAGAGGTGTGCCGATCAAGTACTCTATTAAAAGACTAGACCTGATGTTGTGACAACCTGAGCATCCCCTGATAACATGGCCCCTAAACTTGCTGTTAGCTCAGAGCTGAAACCAGTACTGAAGCAAACATTTCAGATGAAGATTGGACTGGACTAAGGAACACAGAATGAAGCAGGTAGTACGGGAGCCTGTCCAACTGCGAGAACTGTGAGAGGAGAGGATGGAGAGGAGGGGACAAGTGTCATTTGAGTGGATACTGAAAGGAAAGAGTGGAAAGGAAGAGTGTGCTGTCACAGGGTGAGGTGAGCAGATGAGAGCTGCACAGAGGTGGGTGCTTGGGGCAAACTGACTTGGATTACAACCTTTCCTTAATTGTGATAAAAAATTAAAAACAAAAAAAGAATCAAGGTAAGGAAAAAAACATGGGGTAAGGAGTGGAGGGTGGGGGACTCTATCAAAATAAGTAGTGTCCAAGTCAGGAAGAATCACTAAGCAGTTTATACCAACAAAAACATTCACAAATATCGTTGTAACAGCAGGATTGATCTCAACTCTCATTTGCAAAATGGAGTAAGTGCTTCTTCAGTCTCTAGATGCCTCATCTGGGCAAGTGTCCACAGAGGTCAATTTAATTACTCATTAGCACCGGAAAGAAGCCCTGGAGTTTTAAATCTACTGAATGAGGAGGATGGAAATCAGGAAAAGCTAGTAGAATTCAGTCCAGATTTAAACATCTTATCCCAGCTCTAGCTGTATGAGCAGGTCCTAGCTACGCGCACTGGGAGGAGTAACGTTTCATCCAGGGAACACTCACCGCGATTGCCCACCAATGGCGCAGTCTGCATACAGCATATGCAAGTATTAACACTTTAAATCGAAAAACTGCCAAAAGCTATTAAAAAAAGAGAGAGAGAAGTTACACAGAATACACAGTAAGAATAATTTAACTTGAAGAAAAATTCATGGTCTTTGTTATTCTGATCTAGCTGGCACTAGGCTATAGCATTTGGGAAGCCTTGCTCTAAAACTTAACTGTAATACTACCAAATAAGGCTTTCAAATTAATTCCGCTTTGTCAAAGTAGAACATATCCTTAAATGTCTACTTTTTCTATTTCAGCCTCTTCTATCTTAAAACAATCACGCACCCGCACCCACACCCACACCCACACATACACCCACATCTTTGTTTTATGATAGGAGAAAATCTTGTAAAAGCTGACTTTTTCATTCCAGATATAAACACTCACCTTCAGAAGCTACTGGGTTCTCAGTAAAGTCCACACCAAAATTCTGGGTTATTGGGGTCTTGGTGAGAGGTCTCCCTATTCTGGCAGCTTGTTGTTGTTAAGGTGCAAGTCAGTTCCAACTCATAGCAACCCTATGGACAACAGAACGAAACACTGCCCAGTCTTGGGTCAGGTCCACAATCGTTTTTATACTTAAGCTTATTGTTGCGGCCACTGTGTCGATCCATCTTGTTGAGGGTCTTCCTCTTTTTTGCTGACCTTCCACTCTACAAAGTATCATGTCCTTCTCCATGGACTGATCCCTCCTGACAATATGTCCAAAGTATGTAAGATGCAGTCTTGACATCTTTGCTTCCAAGGAGTACTCTGGTTGTATTTTTTCTAGAACAGATCTGTTGGTTCTTTTGGTAATCCACGGGATATGCAACATTCTTCTCCAACACCACAATTCAAAGGCATAAATACTTCTTTTGTCTTCTGTGTTCATGGTCCAGCTTTCACATGCATATGATGTAATTGAAAATACCATGGCTTGGGTCAGGTGCACTTCAGCCTTCAAGGTGACTGTTTTAGTCAGCTAGTGCCACTCTAACAGAAATACCATGAGTGGATGGCTTTAACAAAGGAAGGTTTATTTTTACACAGTCCGGTAGACTACAAGTCCAAATTCAGGATGTTCACTCCAGGTGAAGGTTTTCCCCTTACCAGCTCTGGAGGAAAGTCCAGTGTTGCATCAGTCTTTGTCCAGGGAGCATCTTGACGCAGGAACCTCAGGTCTGAAGGACGTGCTCTTCTCCGGGTGTTGCCTGCTTGATGGTGTGAGGTTCCCAATTCCCTGCTTGCTTCCCTTTCATCTCTTGTAGGACAAAAGGATTAAGGGTGGGGCAAGCCACACTCCAGGAAATCTCCCCTGGAGCAGGGAGGTGATCCCATGAAGAGATTTACAGTCCCACACTAATCTTTTAACATACAGCACAGGAAAATCACAAAATGGAGGACAATCACAAAATAACTGGAATCATGGCCCAGCCACATGGCTACACATATTTTTGGGGGGAATACAATTCAATCCATGACAGTGACATCTTTACTTTTCAATACTTTAAAGAGATCCTTTGCAGCAGATTTTCCCAGTGCAATGCATCTTTTGATTTCTTGATTGCTGTTTACATGGACATTGATGCTGGAATCAAGAAAAATTAAATCCTTAACAATCTCGATCCTTTCTCCATTTATGATGATGGTGCTTACTGGTCCAGTTGTGAGGATTTTTGTTTTCTTGATGTGGAGGTGCAATCCATACTGAAGACTGTGGTCCTTGATCTTCATCAGTGTTTCAAATCTTCACTTCCAGCAAGTAAGGCAGTATAGTTTGCATAACACAGGTTGTTAATGAGTTGTCCTCCAGTCCTGATGCCTCATTCTTCTTCATCAGCTTCTTGGATTATTTGCTTGGCATACAGATTGAAAAGCAATGGTGAAAAGATACAACTCTGATGCACACCTTTCCTGACTAAACCATGCAGTTTCCCCTTGTTCTGTTCACACAACTACCTCTTGATCCACATACAGATTCCTTAAGAGCACAGTAAGTGTTCAGAAATCCCATTTTTACACAACGTTATCCATCATTTGTTATGATCTACATAGTCAAATGCCTTTACATAGTCAACGAAGCATAGGTAAACATCCTTCTGGTATTCTCTGCTTTCAGCCAAGAACCATCTGACATTAGTAATGACATCCCTGGTTTCAAGTCCTCTACTTAATCCAGCTTGAATTTATGGAAGTTCCTTGTCAATACACTGTTGCAGTCACTTTTGAATGATCTTGTGCAAAATTTCACTTGCATGTAATATCAGTGATACTGTTCAGTAATTACTGCATTTGGTTGGATAATCTTCTTTGGAACAGGCATAAATATAGATCTCTTCCAGTCAGTTGGCCAAGTAGCTGACCTCGAAGTTTACTGGCATAGACAAGTGAGCACTTCCAGCACTGCATCTGTTTGCTGAAATATCTCAATGGATATTCTATCAATTCCTGGAGCCTTGTTATTTGTCAATGCCTTCAGTGCAGCTTCAACTTCTTCCTCAGTAGGGTTCCTGATCATATGCTACCTCTTCAAATGTCTGAACACTGACCAGTTCTTTCTGGTATAATGACTCTGTATATTCCTTCCATCTTCTTTTGATGCTCTCTGAGTGGTTTAATATTTCCCCTACATAACACTTCACTAATGTTGTCAAGGCTTGAATTTTTTCTTCAGTTCTTTCAGCGTGAGAAATGCAGAATGTGTTCTTCCCCTCAGGTTTTCCATTCCCAGCTCTTTGCACATGTCATTAAAATACTTTGTTTTGTCTTCTTGAGCTACCCTTTGAAATCTTCCCTTTAGATCTTTTACTTCACCATTTCTTCTTTTTGCTTTAGCTGCTCAACATTTGAGAGTAAGTTTCAGAGTCTCTTCTGACATCCAATTTGGTCTTTTCTTTCTTTCCTGTCTTTTTAATGACCTCTTGTATTCTTTATGGATGATGTCTTTGCTGTCATTCCACAGTTCGTCTGGTCTTTGGTCATTAGTGGTCAACACATGAAATCTCTTCTTGAAATGGTCTTTAAACTCAGAAGGGATATACCCAAGGTCATAATTTGGCTCTTCTGGGCTTTTTCTAATTTTCTTCAGTTTCAATTTGAATTTGTATACGAGCAATTGATGATCCGTGCCACAGTCAGCACCTGGTCTTTGTGCCGACTGCTGATGTTGCACTCTTCTATCGTCTTTTTCCACAGATGTAGCCAATTTGGTTCCTGTGTATTCCATCTGCGAGGATGGTGTGTACAGACACCATTTGTATTCGTTAAAAAAGGTATCTACAATGAAGAAGTCATTAGTCTTGCAAAATTCTATCATGCAATCTCCAGCATTATTTCTATCACTAAGGCCGTGTTTTCTAACTACCAATCCTTCTTTGTTTCCAACTTTTGCATTCCAGTCACCAGTAATTATCAATGTATCCTGATTACACATTTGATCAATTTCAGACTGCAGAAGCTGGTAAAAATCTTGTCTCTTCATCTTTGGCCTTAGTGGTCAGTGCATAAATTTGAATAATGGTCATGTCAACTGGCCTTCCTTGTAGGTGTATGAATGTTATCCTATCATTGACAGCATTGCATTTACGGACAGATCTTGAAATATCCTTTTTGATGATGAATGCAACAACATTCCTCTTCAAGTTTTTGTTCCCAGCATTGTACACCATTTGACTGTCAGCCTGAAAATGGCCACCAATATCCCAACCAAGAGGAAGCTGAAATGGACCAGTATTGGAGATTTTGAATCCAACAATTCCAGCAGCTAACATCTCATTATTTAGTACAGGTCACTGAAGTCCTTTATGTGTATTATTATCTTACATAATATTCCACCTCAACAATTCCATGAGTCAATTATCATCACTAACCCCATTATACAGATTGTGGAAGCAAGGGCAGGGATGTTAAGACTGCTCAAAACTACATGGTTCCTCAGTGATTAAGTCAGGATTTGAACCCAGGCAGCTTGACTTCCAAGAACAGGACTGTTCAACACTATGTCACAGCTGTCTTAGTAACTCTCACACACTGAGAAATTACACATAGAACAAAATGTTTCCAGTTTTAGTTGGACAATATTCAACCTGGTAAGAGAAGTCAGATGACTCCTGAGCAACGAGCCAGGGTGAGGATGTGTCAAAAGTTCCTTACTAACCAGAAGTGTTGAAAGGCTGGTAGACTGACAACTTCTTCAGTGTCATGGACTGGAAGACCTCACTTAAGATCTTTTTATGTAAGTGAAGTTCCCAGGTTGTATTTGTTCTTAATTTGTCCCTTTCACTAAAAATGTCTTGGTGTTTTTTGGTAACAGTCTGTCCACTGCTTTGTTTATTCAGTCATTACAACTCTATTTCAGCAATCTGGACACAACAGGACAAACGGTTACCCCTTTATTTCTATGTCTTCCAGATCCTGAGGTTTTCCAGAGGTTGCGTCCTTTTCCAAGGTCAGACATGACCTTCCAGTTTGAGTTAATGAGTCCCACCTATTTATTTATTACCATTAACTCCGTTAGCATGGAAGCCAGACAGCCCTTTGAAATCTGAGTGGTAGATTAACTTGGCTTCCTCACAGTTTCTGACTCAGGCCATTTCAAGATAGAATAAAAGAAAAAAAATCATGTTATTACATGATAATAGTTCTAGAAGAAAGAACTGTTCAGAAATTTGAGACTTCAACATACTCTGCTGGTAGAAACTTAAACGATCTGGAGTAGGTCAGTAAACTGAAACATAAGATTATTTCTTCATTTTGGAAAAATATGAGAATTAAACTACACCAGTAGTTTTCTCAACATTCTCTAGGAAACATTTTTCAACAAATTCCTATGTGGAAGCCTAACACACGGAAGAAGTGAAATCAGAACTACTCAGGTTGCAGGATACCCTACACTTAGCCATCTGTATATTGCTGATATCTGTCCAGAGACACTAAATAAAAGTTAAGATAAATTTGGGGGAAGTCACTATGAATACTAATTGCCTATGCTATGTCTAATGCAATGTTAGAATCTGACTGACTTACAATGTAAACTACAGATACTACTTAGCTATAGTACGCCTCATCAAAGTCATAGTGTGTCCTAGAAATACAAGTACTTGTTTAAATAAAATGAATGCCTCAACTACAGATAAATTCTATCTATTTAACTCTACAACTAATATGGCCCAAGATTATCAATATATAACTTTGTTCAAAAACCCTTATTATAGCAGAACAAAATGGAATTACTATTAAAAGCACACCCTGACAAAAATGTATTTTAAGGCAAAAAGAAATAATCATTTTTCATTGTGCAATTATGTAAAGAGGTGAATTTTCCTTTGAATTACTAGGGTAAGACAATTGGGGGCATTAGTTTAACCATGTGAAAGAATAAAAGCTCTCCTTGAAGGAAATGGGAGTGACTCCTTCCACTGCCCCCCACCATTTCCCACTAGACCTTTTTACTTGAGATAACCAGACAAGTCCTTGGCAAGAGGGAAGGTGCACTGAATGGTCCCATAACTAAGGGAAAGGGAAAAACGTTAACTTTCAAGGGAGAAAAAAATAATGGCATACATTTCGAGACCTATTTAAAAGAAAGGGAAACCCTGGTAATGTAGTGGTTAAGTGCTATGGCTGCTAACCAGAAGGCTGGTAGTTCAAATCCACCAGGTGCTCCCTGCAAACCCTATGGGGCAGTTCTATTCTGTCCTTCAGGGTCATTATGAGTTGGAAGTGACTCGATGACACTGTTTTTTTTTTTTTTTATTTAAAAGAAATATGCCTTTTGCTTTTATTGTATCTGAAAGAATATATGAAATGAAAAAATACTTACAAATATGTCGAAATAAGAAGAGTAATAGTCATAATGCACTACCTCCTTCTCCAACGTGCTCTCGATGCCTCCATTTACCTAGGAGGAAAGTAAGAAGTGAAAACAATAGGAGATCTTAGCACAGCAGTAACAAAAAAGAATAAGTAAGGTTTGATATGTACTTTGCCTATCTTCTTAGAACCCAGAAATGCTAAAACATGCAAGAAAAGAATACTACATTCAATATAAAGCACTGAAAAGCACTCCCACTTAATTCTGAACTCATTCATTGAACAAATGTGTAATTAAAAAACAATGTAATTCATACAGAGAAACCCTGGTGGCTGGTGGGTAAGTGCTATGGCTGCTAACCAGAAGGTCAGCAGTTCAAAAGAGAGTAACAGGTATATAGACCCAAAGAAGGAAAATAATGGGTTTCTTTCTAAGGCCAGTAGGAAGCTAGTACGGCTGATGTGTGGTGTGCCAGGAACAGCAGGAGGGAGGGGCAGTCTTGGTGGCTTCTTTGGGCTTTACAAAACAGAGTACAGTATTTGGATTGTATTTGAAGCTTTCATAAGCTAGTAAAGGGTTTTAAACAGACACTGTTTGATTTATGTTTCTCAAAGGTCATCTGGCTACTTGGAGGAGACTAGACTGACTGGAGGGTCAAGAGCAGACACAGGCAAACCTATCAGGAACACGGAACAGCAGATTCCACGAGTGATCATCTTGGCTTGGTCTAGGGTAGCAATGGTAGAAATTGGGACAAGTGGACATATTTACAACATACTTTGGAGGAATTTTGACAGGAATTACTTCAGATTGAAGGATGAATTTTCATTTTTAGCTAGAGTATCTGAGTGTTGAAGAAAGAGAAAAGCAGTAATCAAGAAGTCCTAGAAGATCTCAAAACTTCTCTGCTCCCAAACCTACAGCAGCTCACTATTACAGTAAATCTAAACACTTCTATACAGCTTTTGAGAATTTCAGTTACACAGCATTTTCCACCTATGCGAGCTTATTTCCTAGGCACTTTACTTTCTAGCTGTTTATGACTGCCCCCACCCACTTTAAAATGCCTAGACACACGCACGAGTGAGCACCAACACACTCATGTCTCAGTGCTTCTGCACCTCTGGGTCTCTGAATCTTCTCCCAACAGCTCCCACATTCAAACCCACAGCATCCTTTCATCTCCAGTTCCATTTATCCTTCCACCCCCAGTTCCTGTGTCCCCCACATACTCCCTCAGAAAACTCCAACCCACCCTATTTCCCCTTCATCTGAGCTTCTGTTATCCTTGGTTATCACACTGTCACTACAGAACTATTAATGTTAATAGTGACCATGGAATAATAGAATCAGTCATGTATCAGAAATATAAATGCAATAAAAATGACAGAAGAGGAACCAACAGATTCTCACTCATTCTAGATCTCTTAAACCAAGATCTCTTAAACCAAAACCGAAACCTGTCTAGTCGATTCTGACTGAAAGCTGACCCTATAGGACAGAGCAGAACTGCCCCATACGGCCTCCAAGGAGCACCTGGTGGATCTGAACTGCCAATCTTTTGTTTACCTGCCATAAGATCTTGACCACTACACCACCAGGGCTTACAATATATATTTGTCAAGTTCATGAAAACTGCCAAGGGGCTGCTGTATACATCTTTTCATTTGATCTTCACAACAACCCAAGAGAAAGATAAGACAGGTATTAGTCTAGTTACACAATTGAGAAACCAAGGCCCAGAGAATTTAAACAGCTTGCTAAGGCCATAGAACTGTTCATGGTGATTCTAGGTCACATTAGAAGTGTTTTGACATTTTCTAGTTCATCGCTGTTAAAAAAAAAAAAATCTCATAGGGCAGGAAATAAGTATTGATAAAGGCCTTCTTTTTGGACCATGATCTAAAACCAAGTTTCAGAAAGCAGAAAATAACAAAAACAAGAACCTAACAACTTGCCTTATACCATCACTATGATGCTTATTCTTAGCAGTCTAAAGATTCTGAAAAGGAAACAGAATCTTCCATAATACAAGACAACATAAATTCCAAATATAAATCGGAAAATTAGTTGACTCGAAGGTGAACAAGAAAAGCCCAAGGCAGAATCAGAACCATGCTTTCAATGGGCCAAAAAGAGATCAGCCATGCTTAGGTCTTCCAGACATAAGGTAAACCCTGGTGGAATTAGGCTTTTCTGGACATGTCCAGTCCTGCACTCCAAGACAGTCTGCAGCCTGAAAGCAGGGAGGAAAAGAGCTATCTGGAAGGCATATAGGAGGGCAAAGTACTTTCACATAGAGCAGCTGGGTGTCCACACTTGTCTAATGGCCTAAAACTAAACCACATCAATCCTAGTGCCATCGAGTGGATTCCAACTCACAGTGACCCTACAGGACAGAGTATAACTGCTCCATAGAGTTTCCAAGACCATCTAGAGGATTCAAACTGTCAACCTTTTAGGTAGCAGAGGTAGCACCTAATGGCTACGCCATGAGTGTTTCTGTCTAGTGGCCTGAACACCTGTTTATGACCTTGTCTTTCCTTTCCTAAAGACTAATATTTTAAGGCAGGGTAAAGCATGAGCTGTCTTCCAGCCCAAATCTCACAGGTTTTTTTTTGGTAGAGCTAGCAACACCCAATTCAGAAGCCAGTGCTCTGGCATATAGTGTAGAAAACGGAGGATGTGAGTGAGCAGTGATTCAGAGACTCAGAAAACAAGTAAAAATGAACATTACAGGGTGCTATGAAACATCTAGATCAGGATCAATAATTGGAAAAAAAAAGAACCAGAAATTGGATGTTAAGAAAACTACTAAAAAATTAACAGTGAACTACCTTAAAGATCGTAGAACCTTGTTAAATCTCTTCATTTTACAACTGGGGAAACTGGTAGTTAGTGGAAAAATACAGATAAAAATGCATTTAATTGTTAGACATGGTAATTTTTAACTTATACCATGTTGCCTATATATATGAACAGATTCCCTCTGATAAACAAGAACAGGTGCAGCTCACTTCATTTACATTTCTTAAAAACGGTAATGTAGAGGGGAAATGAGGAGCATGAACACCAGACCTGAGAACCTCCACCAAACTCCCCCTCACGGTTTCCCGCTTTCAAAAGCATCTGGTGATCACTACAGGCAAACCAATTAATGCCTTGACTATGCTATCATTAAAATGTTTAACTCTGCCCCCTTAAAAATGCTTTCCCGTTAAAAAAAGCATTTCTTTTTCATCTCTCATTATACATGTTAGTCTTGAAAACATCTTATTCCTTTAAGCTATAATTTAAATATTTTCCTTAATATGCATATTATGGAAGCAATAGTAGGAAGAAATGTGTCTGCATTACTATATATTACTGGCTTTTTATTTGAAACAAAAATAAGGTGCGGCTTTGGCCATTGTGCTAAACTTACAGAAGAAAAATCTATAAACAAAATCTTAACAGTATATTCATGCTGTATATTATTGTGATTCTGGGAGAAATTTTACTTTCTAAAGCACAGAATTCAAACACTATGCTTGATTAGTTGCTTTTTAGGTATTTTCCTGTATTGCATGAAAGTATTTACTTTTATTACATGCTTCCTGCAGGCACCTTGTGTGCTAGTCAGAAAGCCCTATTAACACAAAACTCAGCATTACAGGATCTGGGTTGAAATCTCTGTTCTGCTACTAACTATGGGAATTTAGGAAGGTCATAAATCCTCTGTGGATCTTATATTTCCTTACCTGTAAACCAAAGGAATCAGCTGCTAGATTGCTTCAAGAGCCTTTCTCAAATTAAAATTCTATCACAGTATGATCTCTAATCTTGGTGGTGTAGTGGAGAAGAGTTTGGCTTCTAACCAGAAGGCTGGCAGTTCAAATCCACCATATGCTCCTGGGAACCTTATGCGGCAGTCCTACTCTATCCTAAGGAATCACCATGAATCAGGAATGTCTTGACAGCAATGAGTTTGGTTTGGGATTTATGATGTCTAAAGTTCTTTTATGTTTTTAAAAAAATTCTTCAACACTTTCTTAGAAGGATAAGAACACTGTGATTTGTAATGGGGGAGGTCTTATATACTCGAAATTCAAAAGATCTTCTTTTTACATATTATACATCCTTCTGTTTCCTTTTGTCTGTATGGAAATAATGATTTGAATATTATCCAATTATTTAGGCCATCTGTACTCTCAGAAACCCTACTGGTTTAGTGGTTAAGTGCTATGGCTGCTAATCATAAGGTCGGCAGTTCGAATCCGCCAGGTGCTCCTTGAAAACTTTCTGGGGTAGTTTTACTCTGTCCTTTAGCGTCGTTGTGAGTCTGAATCAACTTGAAGGCAGAGAGTTTGGGTTTTGGTGCATGTATTCTCATCCATTAATTCATGATCTATGAATTTAGAGAAAACTTACCTAGAGTAGAAACTTCTGATTTTGTAACATCTGCATTAGCACTAGATACAGAAGCTCAGTAAATACTAGTATCTGTTTTCATAATCAGTTTTGTTCCTCTATTAGAAGTCATGATCAAACTAAATGAGATTCAATGGCCCTAATTATTAAAAGTCTGACCTAGAATTGACATTACTGCTATTACATCAGAATATTAATCAGTTTACATTAAGACACTGGCATCTGCTATTAAAAAGCAATAAAATTCATTTTTCTATTAAGAATCTCAGCAACTTTTCGTAATTTCTCTATTTTACATATTCTTATAAAGCACCTAGTACTATGCCTGGCAAAGAGTAACCTCTTAATAATAAACAACAGCTAATCTTATTACTACCTAGGTCTTTGCAAACATTTTCTGAAAATAAATTAACAGATGAAGGTGAAAGCAGACAATTGTTGTCTACGAGGAAAGTCTTCTTTGAAAAGTTTACCTATTAGCTAGTATAGAACATAGCCAAGCCAAAGCCAAGTGCCGTCGAGTCATAATCAGACTCAAAGGCTTTGGGACAAAATAGATATACTGAATTAAATAAAATACATTAACACAATAAATTTCATGTATATATCCTTACTTTTATTAACATGGTAAATAAAAAAGAAAACCCATTGCTGTCAAGTTTATTCTAACTCCCAGCCACTCTACAGGTTAGAGGTGAACTGCCTCATAGGTTTTCTAAGAAGTGGCTGGTGGATTTGACCCACTGACATTTTGGTTAGCAGCTGAGTCCTTAAGGACTATACCACCAGGGCTCCAACGTGGTAAACAGAGAATTTTAAATTACACATGATGCTAGTAGTGTATTTCTATAGAACAACACTGTTGTGGATAATTATTTGAATTCACGAATACATGAAAACATCCAAATGTCTCTAGGATAACCTTTCTGATACAATATGAACAAATAATCTCTCCTGCAAAAACAGAAAGCAAACACCAAAAAATGAAATCCACTGCAGTCAAGTAGATGCCAACTCTGTAGGACAGGGCAGAACTGCCCTGCTTGGGTTTCAAGGCTATATCTTTATAGGATCTGTACAGAGACAGACTGCCACATCTTTCTCCTGCAGAACAGCTGGTGGTTCAAACCACCCACTGTGCTACAACATATGCAAAAACCATCAACACTGGAATTAATAAAGTGGAAACCACACCTAAAACATATTTAAAAAGCAGACTATATTTTATGCAGCAAAAGTTAACCAAGTTTTCTGTAAATACCCAGATAGTAAACATCTCTGGCATAGTGAGCCAGATAGTATCTATTATAACTTTTCAACTCAACCACTCATCACAAAAGCAGCACAGACAATATATAAAGAGATGGGCATGGTTGTATACCATAAAAATTTACGTAAACAGTTGGGTTTGTAGTCTGCTGATTTCTGTGACACAGAATGAATTCAAATTTCAAACTCCCAAAGTACATTTTAAAAGAACAAGAAAGGTTTGAATCAGATGGAGAAGGTCCAAATTTTGCTTCATTTGGAAAAAGATGGAACTTACTAAAGGAGACAGAAACAATGAAAAACATAAGACAATTATTTATCTCTGGAAAAACTTATAAATTCATGAAAAAAAAACTTACATTTAACTCTATTATCCACAGTAATGTTACAAATAAGAGGTCAAAGGTGACAAACAGACAGAAAGTCCTCCTGACATCAGATATGCCTTTCTTTTCCCTGCCTTCATAGGACTCAATCCTGGCCATGAGCTGTGTGGGGTTGATGGAATGGACGTCACGCAGAGAAGCATGAGAACTCTGACTCCCAGTGAGGGTGTTCTCTAGGTCTTCTGGCAGGTGGTTCATCCTGGAGGAGGACTGAAGGAGCCTTTCCTTGCCTTCACCATCCCTAGAGAGAAGAGACCTTGGGAGAACAAAAGGCAGACACAAGTTAAATGACAGCTGCCCTAATGCATTACACCCACTATCACACAACTATTTCTGTAAGAGACCATTAGTCACTGACAGTTGTGCTTCAACAGAAAGAGAAAGAGAAATGAGAAGCAACTCATGATGCTACCAACTAAAACTAAAAAATCACTTAGAAAAAAAACAACAGAGAAGAATGCAGATATACAGTAGGGAAGGCTGGAGACAGGATGCTGACCACAACTACAAGGTGCAGCTGACGATCTGGTGAGGGCTGCCTGTTGGTGAAACAGCCCAGCCTATTCCTTTACTGTGCTGAGAAAACCTACACGGTCCTAATGTGTTACAACCACAGACTAGTAAAACACTGACTGAACAGTTTTCCAGAGAGCAGGTCACCAGAACATGTGCACTAGCTATAAAAGATTTGTTTCCTAAAGAGGAATTGCTTGCTGAGGCAAAAACCAAAAAAAGTTGCGGTCAAGTCCATTCCAACTTTGAGTGATACTACAGGATGCCGTAGAACTGTTTCATAGCCTTTCCACAGCCACTGATTGATTCAAACTGCTTACCTTTTGGTTATCAGCTGAGGTCTTAACCACTTGCGCCCCCAAGGCTCCAAAGGTTAAAGCCATCATGCTTTAAAATAAGAACCATTTCTGACAAAAGTATCTAATAAATAGAAGTGAACATTTCTCCACCACCTCTTGGGGTGTGGTAGTTAAGAGGTACAATAGCCAACCAAAAGGTAAGCAGTTTGCATCTACCAGGCATTCTCTGGAAACTTTATGGGGGAATTCCATTCTGTCCTATAGGGTCGCAATGAGTCAGAAGTGGCTCAATGGCAACAGCTTTGGTTTTGTTTGTATTTTCTTGCATTATGTAAAAGCACATTTCTGGACTTCATCCTAGAAAAGAAGTACACATACCCTAAAAAGTTTAGTATGAGGCAAGCACCTCACTGATCATCACAAAAGCTACAGCCCTAGATATATCCATAGATGTAGGTCCTCTGACAACAAGGAGTGCTTCTGTATTAAGAAAAAGAGCAGTAATCTAAACAAATCTCCTTACATATGGGACACTGTCACTAAATTGAAACTGTGGTAGTTGGTATTACGACTTGTTAAGTATTCCAGGTTCCACTCCTTCATACCCCTCCTTGTGGGGAGAGTATGTGCCCCTATTATGCTGGACTTATAAGTCTTCTTTTGGCCAACGTAGTGTAGGCAGACATTTATGTCACCTGTGTCTAGAATCTGAGTAAGTTCACTAGATACTCCTGCCTTTCGTGGCAGTGATTGGCAATGTTTGGGTAAAGAACCTTTTCAAGGTGGTAAAATAGAATTTGAAAACATATTGTTGATATTTCTCTAAAGTAACATAGTCCCATTTTGTCCTATTCACTCTCAACAACTTTACCTTTCTACACCTGATCTTCCCAATTTCACGAACAAAAGTCCTTTCCATACTTTCATATCACGTAGTAATACAATGGAAACCCTGGTGATATAGTGGTTAAGTGCTATGTCTGTTAACCAAATGGTTGGCAGTTCAAATCCACCAGGCACTCCTTGGAAACTCTATGGGGCAGTTCTACTCTGTTCTATAGAGTTGGTATGACTCAGAATTGACTTGACGGCACTATGTTTGGTTTGGTTTCATTTTGTTTAGTGATAAAAGGGCATGACATTCTGAAACCAACTTAGTTATATGAACCAAGATACTTTAAATTATTCATACCTCTTAATTTAGTAATGCTACTTCTAGAAACATGAAGGAAATGACACTACAGACCTTTGATTTTTGAGTATGACCTTAGAAATCAAGCCAGTATTATAAGGGGGAGGGAAAAGCAGGTGAGTAGTTAGGTAAGTTTCTCTTTCTTGACTAGAATAGTGGTAACATAGGTGTGTCCACATAGTAGTAATTTACGAACCGAGGTAGTAATTCAGTGGTATTCTCACTTGTGAAATTGCTGTACACATACAAACCGTGCACTTCTGTATATATTATCTTTGAATAAAATTGTTCATTAAAAGACTATCATAATAGTCTCACGAAAACCACCTAAATATCTAACTATAGAATAATCAGATATAGCACAAAATGTTCATAGTATAGTCACTAAAATAAACAAGTAATTTATAATAACTTGGAAAATACTTATAATATCTTCTAGATTAAATATGTGACTAGTGGAATACACATATGTGTGTGTGTGAGTACTTATATATGGAGTCCTGTGGCATAGCAGTTAAACGCTCAGCTGCTAACTGCAAGGTCAGCAGTTGGAATCCGCCAGTTGATTTGCAGGGGAATGATGTGGCAGTTTGCTTCCATAAAGGTTTATAGCCTTGGAAACCCTAAAGGGCAGTTCTACTCTACCCTGTCCTCCAGGTTCCCAATGAGTTGGAATCAACTTGACAGTAACAAGTTTGGTATGGTTGTGTGTGTGTGTGTATTTTACAACTCTGTAAAATATACCAAATTCTTAAAAAATATACAAAATATGCCAGATGTTAACAATGGTTTTCTCTGGCTGACAAGAGGTTATATTTTCCCCAAATTTTTCCTCTTCTACAGTTTTCAAACTTCTTACTTTATATATATTACATTTACCATGGAGGAGATTCACTTTAAATGCTATTTTTAAAAGTCTTGAACAGATGTTTCCAGATCTTTAATTGGCTTTTCTTCACTTTCTGCTAATTTAGGCTCTACTGGATAACAGCCTCTATGCCATCAGGCAAGTTTCCTCAGAGTTAGCAAATCAGAAAATGTTCTGCATCTCAGTGTGGTGAGAGGGGCCTGGGGTCTTAAAAGCTAGCAAGCGGCCACTGAAGTAGCATCAATTGATACCAACCCATATGGAGTAGAGGAGAATGAAAGGCATTAAAGACATAAGGAAAATATGACCCTAAGAGACAGATCAGAAGAACTAGCCACCACCAATAACTGCCTTGACAGGGAATAAAACATAAGAGTTCCTGATGTAGCATGAGAAAAATAGGCATGCAGAACTAGAACTCTATTAAAAGACCAGACTTGACGGTCTGACAGAAAACAGAGGGTCGCTGGAAGACAACACACAGAACAGAAACCAGCCCTGAAGCCAACTCTTCAAACAAAGATTGGACTAGACTGTAAAATATAAAACAATACTGGCAAAAAGTATGTTTCTTGGCTTAAGTACATACATGAGGCTAACCGAGCAGCTCCTGTCCAGAGACAAGATGAAAAGGTGAATGGAGACGGAAGCTGGCTGAATGAACATGGGAAGTAGAGGGTAGAAAAGAGGAGAGTGCTGTCACAGGGTGGGGACAGCACATAGCAGTGTGCATGTGCAAAGTTTTGTATGACAAATGAACTCGGATTGTAAACATTTACTTAAAGCACAATAATTTTTTTTTTTTAAATGTTGAGATGTTCTCCAAAACTGTACCTGGATGAGTACAGACATAACATCCAAAAAGAGGAAAAAAAAATAAAATCAACCCAGGTAACTTTTAAGTCCATTCAATAGTCTACTAACCATCACTAGAACTTAACAATTAATTTAAGTCCTTACATTTACTAAACTGTAAATTCAACAAAAGGAAAACTCAGAGGACTATTTTTAGTAGGAAAATCATTTGCAAAGTAATTAGATCATTTTCGTACTCTTATAGTCAGTTCCCCTTTCACAAGCCCACTGCTTGTGATACAAAAGTAAAACACTAATCCTTGAAATCTGAGGCTTGATTACTTACAAAACAGCATTTATAAATTTTGTATACACAGGCATGGCTTGGGAAGTGAGAATCACTACATTATTTTTCAAATTGTGTGTGTGTTTGAATGTATGTATTAACTAGAATTTTCAGATAACTGCACTAGCTTCAATAATAAAGTTATAGAGAACATGGGTTGTTCTGAGCAGCCAAGTTAAAAAGAAAGCTTCCTTTTAATGTGTAACGAGAAGAAAAATTCCTAAAACTTCTTTTTACTCTTTGATTCTAGGAATTCTTCCTATGTCCTTTCTGAAAGATTCAGTCCAAGTATCAATTCCTCCAGGATGATTCCTCATCTGAAAGCCTCACCACAATGTAATCTCCAGGACAGGTCAAGTGAATGTCCTTCAAGATCCCCTAGGACTGTGGAGACGCCACTTACAGTACAGCTCACCACACTGCACTATAGTTATTCATCTACCGGCTGGTGTACTCCAAGTGGACCTGGAATTTGTTCTACACACCCTTATGCCCTCAAGGACTAGTATACTACAGGGCACACAGAAGGAAGAAAAGTGTAAACAGGATCTATCACATAGCCTTGAACTGAGCAGAATGCAAAACTCAACAATGAATTGAGAAAACCACAATTGTTAGTTTCTTAGAAACAGCTTGGATTATTTTCCCTGATAGAATTTCAGAAGTATTAAACATCCAGTTCCTGGTACTGAGATCTTCTCTAGAGTTGGCTTAAGGAAAGCTATGACTCTCTAAAAAGGTGTTAAGTACTGATTAGCTCTACACAGAGAAATGCAAAGCTACAATTCAGGTTTCTTCTAACCATAGGGGAAACACGGCAGGAGGAAGGAGAATTATAAAAATATTGTGTCATTTATTTTTCTGGGCTCTACATGAAGAGATGAGAGTCCTGTTTGGTTGCTTTGGGTTTTGAAAAAGAAATTGATGTCTTAATTCTTTCATCTGGATGGGTAATTACCCCGCGTATCATAGTATTAGCCACTTACTGCCCCAATTATGTTGCCTAACAAACTACCCTAAATTCCAACAGCTGAAACCAGTGAACATTTTATTCTCAAGCTCACAGGTCTGCAAGTTCTCTAAAGTTCTATGATTTCGGCTTGGCTCAGTTGGGCAACTCTGCATCAGGATGTGGGTGGCAGACTGTTCTTCCAACTGCAGGTTTAGATCTGTTCCCTGTGTCTATCATCCTCTTTGGACCAGGCTCAGCCATGGTGTGTTCTTTTCACAGTAAATGGCAAGAGCACAAAAGATAAGACAGACCATGTGTACACATCAAGTCTGCTCACTTGCCATTATCCAACATTTGTCCCAAACCCAAGTCCAAAGGCAGTGGAAGAGGGAGGTATTCTCCAGCCAAAGTAAAGTAGAACTGTGCAAAGAACACCTGATTAATACTCCAATCTAGCACAGCCATCATGCTTTAATTTAGGAGCTTGAAAGCTAAGGCCTACAGGTCAAAAATGGTCTGCTGTAGTAGAACATAAAGTTTTATTAGAATACAGCCATGCTTATTCCTATTGTCTATGAATACTGTCACATAGTGATTAGAGATGAGTAGTCTCAACAGACATCATAGTCTCTACAAAGTTGAAAATATTTACTACCTATAATTTTCTAGATGAGGAAATACTGCTTTTGTGACTTTCTCATAGGGGACACAGGTCAGATTTGGAGCCACTGTGTTAGTGTTAACAGGAACTAGTACATTAATTGGAAAGTACTTTTTTTTATTGTGATTAAGTGAAAATACACAATCCAAATAAATTTTGCATGCTCCCCTATCTGCAGCTCCTCTGTTCTCCTTGCCCTGTGACAGCACAGTCCTACTTTTCAGTCTATACTTATACTATTCTCTTAACAAGCTCCTGTCCCCTCCTCTCCACCCTCTTCTCTCCCATCTAGAAAGAGACCAGTAGGACAGCATCCTAAAAATGCAGAGAACCATAAAGTACACACACGACATGGTCATACTGTGTCTTCAAGTCCAGTCCATTTTTGTCTGAAGAGTTGACCTCAGTAACGTTTTCTGGTCAGAGACAGCAGCAGGTACGGGGTTATGCTCCCGGGGGATCCCCCATGAGGTGGGACCATCAATTGTGGTCTTTTAGTTGAGTTCTTGAGCTGCACCCCTCTTTTTCTCATGTTGCCACAGGGACTGTACATTGTGCGCCCCAACACAGCCATCTTCAGTGGTGGCTGGGCACCGTCTGGTTCTTCTGGGAGCATCTGATACAGCCTCCCATTCACATGTCTCCTGAGCTCTTTTCCCTTGAGTTGTGTGTTGTTCTCGGTCATCATTTGTTCTCCATGAGTTGGGACGATTCGGTGTACTTCAGAGGCCAGCTTGCTGGTCAAGATCCCAGACACCACTCATCGATATGGGGTGTAGAAGACTCTCTTAGCAACAGGCTAGATATGCCAGTTGGCCTCAACGTCCGCCAAAAGCATGGTCCCCAGACCCCTGCCCCTGCTACTCTACCCTTGCAATATTGGGGTGAGATTAGAAGAGCTTTCAGTTTATGTTGAAGTCTAGTTAAGCTGTGTGCTGCCACTGCTTTCACCTAACCAAATTTCTATCAACTATCTAATCTATGACCAATCCTTGCCCTCTCTTCCCAGCCTTGCAGCCATCAAAGAGTCTTTTCTTCTGTACATAAGTCTGTTTTTAAGTCCTTATAGCATAGGTCTCATACAATATTCGCCTTTTTGCAGCTGACTGATTTCACTCAGCATAATGTCTTCCAAATGAAACCAGGTTATGAGATGCTTCCTAAAATCATTCTTGTTCTTTATCATTGCATAGTGTTCCACTGAGCATGTGCACCATAGTTTATCCATTCATCTGTTGCTGAGCATCTAGGTTCTATTTTTTTTTTTTTTTTTAACACATGTTGTAAACTGATTCTATGGTCAGCAAAAACTTGCAATTCATTTTACTCTTCCACAGGCTGCCCAAAGAATGCCTCAGGCACAGGTGGTATTCCCTTACCCAAGGGCCACTTAACAGTGCTTATAGCCTGGGTGTGCTGCTCTCTGCCTTCTTTCCTCACTGCCACACTACTAGAACTGGAGAAAAATGCTACCCTACACCTGCCCTAAAGGGTTGCTCTGAGTTGGAAACAACTCAATGGCAGGAGTTTTGTTTTTGTGTATTTTATGCCTATGCTGGTGGCTTCCTAAAATACACGCTAACCATTCCACATGAATACAGCAACAAAAAATGAGATCCTTTTTCACTTTTACAGAATCACTTGTATCTTTGGGATCCTTCTACTTTATCTGTCCACATGCTGGGTACAAAGCTCAGCCACCATTCCAAGTCTATTTGCTTTAGCACAGAATTAATGCTGCCCAGATGGTAAACAGCAGCAGTAGCTACCACTTAGTTAGACTTTTATTGAAATCTCTCAGTTCCTCCCACTGTTCCAAAAGTAGAAAATGACTCACTATTTGAAAAACTATTGATGACAGCCAAACCAAGCCTCCCAACCAACTACGCAGTCCTCATCTCTGTGCTACTTCTGCCAGGACATGGTTTGTCCTCCTCCAAAAAAGAATGTCAGAATAATGGACACCAAAAATAATTAATTCTGAAAGGGCTTAGTCATCATAGTATCCAAAGGCCTACAAAGTAAATGCGGCACACAGACAAGTTTTGCTTGGTCTTGTAGTATTTCTAAAGATTGTGAATGAGCCTCTAGAATTTTAAATAATTTTCATATAGAAATCAAGGTTTTCAGTTCTCTTAAAAAGTTATAAGCTATAGCATCATCAGGCCTGTATTCCTTCATCATGATAATAAAGCCAAAAACTAGGGCCCACTTTAGCAGAGCACACACTCTCCGCTTTGCCTTAGTCTAGGCCTAGCCTGCAAGCTTTTAAGCCTATAACCTGATTTATTTCAACTCCCTTGTTTTAGAGGCAAAAAGGCTAAGGCATAGATATAGATGTACATGCATACATCTACCTAAGAGACATTTCAAGACACATTTTAAGATTCAAACTCAGGTCTTCCACTTCTCTCCTCCAGGTCACCCTGTCACACCATAGATTCCTAAGACCCAGGAGGGGCATCACATGGTATTCAAATGGTCCTTGGGATGTAGTCCTAGGTTGTCAAAGACCTTGAAGATGCAGGCTGCCTCAGCATCTCTGACTCAATGACGGACCCACTTTATCCTGAGATTAGGTTTCTCTGGTGGCAAAACATGAGCCAGGCTGGCTATCTTCTTGCAAAGCACAACACATGTTATGAAACTCAGTTTGTGAAGTAAGGATCCTATTTAGAGCCATCAGTGAAGCAGCTAGAAGTAGGGATTGGGAATAGCAAGGAAATTTGACATTTACAAACACACCTTGCTATAGGTGAGAGTGGCATGGTAAACAAAACTTAGAAATGCTTTAAAAATAAAAAGGCTAGGGGGCGGAGTTAAGATGGGAGACTAGATACACGTCTCCTTACCTCCCTCTGAAAACTAAGGCCAAGATTGATGATTATAATGGAGTCTTCTGGATACCAAGTAAGCCCCAGCACATAGCATAGGGCTGTCATTTTTGACTACATGCCACTCAATGGGAAACTTCTTCTCTTTTGCTGCCCCCAACCCTTGTTGAATGGCCAGCTCTCACAGACTGAAGGTAACTACTGGCTTTAACTTTTTTCCTTTTTGTTAGCCTGTGGCACTGATTGGGCTTAACTGGCAGGAAAGTTCTGCCACACTGCTGATGCGACCAGTGGGTAGAACAGCCACACTCTGAGAGCCTGGTTCTGGACTCTGAGCACCACAGCCCCTCCACCCCTCTTTCTGAACCTCTACCATTGATTCAGCTATTTCACAGAGGGTGAGAGAGTCTTTACCGGACACCACCTTGTCCAACTGGGGTGCAGATCTACCCAAACGGAGGTCTCAGCAGGACCTAATTCCCAGGCTGGAAGGCAGTGCTAGTATGGGGAGCACTTCTCCAGAAGAAAAGCTGTGTTTGGCACAGTTTACCCTTCTGGCAGGGCCTGGCACCTGATGACAGCAGGGCAGTAGCCTGTCCGTACTTTGAACTAGGTCCCAGCCATCTAGTGATGAATATAGAGGTGCCTCCATTGCCAGCTGGAAACAGGGGCTTGCACACCTGACAGCCTGACTGTTTTCAGAAGCTGTCAGATAGCTTTTACTATTCTAAAAAAGACCACCTAGAGAAATAACTGTAGTGCAGCCTGATGGCATCTCTCCCAATCTTGACTGACCCACAATGTACGCAGAGTCAGTTGAAGGCCTCCCAGTGACTCCATAAGTAGGGCTGTGTCTTACCAGCCAGAAGGTGGAACCTGCTATGACAGAGATTCCACTAGGCCCAGTCGCTGGAGTACATAGAGGTAACTGGTGATCAACTTCTCCTTCAGCTCCTATTAAGACAACACCAGAGAAACTAAACAACATCTAGATTCCCAAAAAAACAAGACTTTGGCCTGACACTTAAGGAAAAATCTAACCATAGCTCCAGAAAACTCCAAAAAGAAAGCACCAAAGAATTTCCCAGATGAAAAATCCTTTCTGAAACTTTCAGAGGTCTACAAAAGAATTATATAGAGAGCCCACCTAGACATTACCCCAAATTTAGCAGACCAGAATGAAAAATTAAGCAAGCTGTTCGAACTGATGATTCCAGAATTCTGAAATCCAACGGATCAACAATAAATTTAAAGAATCACAACACTCAACTGAAAGTCAAGAGAACAAAACTGAACAAATGGCAAACAGGCTTTCTGACTTGGGAGAGAGAACTACTGACACCAGCATTTATGAGGATAAATAAGAGAAAAAACACAAGAAAAATGAAGAAGCATTAAGAAACCTGTGGTACTCTATCAAGAGGAACAAGCTACAATTAAATAGAGTTCCTGAACAGGAAGAGACACCTGAAAACACAGAGAGGACTGTTGTTGACTTGCTGACAGAAAACTTCCCAGAAATTATGAAAGAAGAGAACATATATATCCAAGATGTGTATCAACTGCCATACAATATAGACCCCAAAAGAAAGACTCCAAGACAAATCATAATCAAGCTTAACAAAATAAAACATAAGCAGAAACTCTTAAGGGTATTGAGACTCAAAGCAAAGCTAACATTCAGAGAGAAGCCCTGCAGGCTTTCGTCTGATTTTTCAGCAGAAACCATGTTGGCACAGAGGCAGTGGAGGAACACATTCAAAGCCTTGAAGGAGAAAAACTTCCAACCAAGAACTGTATATCCTGAAAAACTGTCTTTTAAATATGAAAATGAAATTAAGAGCTTCTCAGAGAAACAAAAACTTCAAGACTTTGTATAAACCAAACCAAAGCTACAAGAAATACTGAAAGAAGCTCTTGGCTTAGAAGAACAAAACCACTAACTCTATATTTTAGGAGACAATACAGGACACATCATCCAGCAACCTACTCAGTTAGGGAAGGCACAAAACCCTAAACAGAGCTACAATACTAAAAGAAGCGATCCAGTGATCATATCATGAAAACTATGATGCCAAGCCAAAGCCAAGTGCCGATACCATCACATTAAAAAGACAGATATATCACAGTATTTACAGTCTGTCCAGATGGAGTGGAAGTTACTAAGTTATTTAGAAGTTAAAATCGAGTTTAAACATACATTATTAAGGGGGATAATAGTGGTAGCCACAAAGCACAACAAAGAAGTGACATAGCAAAACAAGAAACACAATACAGGAGTCTCAACAAACACAAAACCAACACTGAAAAGGTGAAAAATCAACCCACAAAGAAGAATGTCTCGGAACAGAATAGTAAGAGCAACAGAGAAAACACCAACACAAAAATAAATACAGCAAAATGACAGCACTGAATACATACCTATGAATAATTACATTGAAGGCAAATGGAGTGAACACTCCAGTAAAGAGATAACAAGTGACATCTTGGATCAATAGACACGACCTGTCTGTATGTTGCTTACAAGAAACTCACCTTAAAGATATGAACAAGCTGAAAATTAAAAGATGGAATAACATAAGCAAGTTAACAATATACAAAGAAGAGCAGGTGTGACAATACTAATCTCAGCTAAAATAGATTATATTATTAAAATAAAAAACCTCAATAAAGACACAGAAGACCTTATTGTGACAATTAACCAACTAGATCTCATCAACATATACAGAACTTTCTATCCATCATGTTTAGTTAAATTAGTCAGTGGCACAAGGACAAATACAATATGAGATTTCTAATTTAAGGACTTGAAAACTGATTCATATACAGAAGAAAAAACTCTTTGATGGCTGCAAGGGAGGGGACAGAGGGAAGGAGAGGGCTGATTATAGATTAGACAGTTGATAGAAATTTGGTTGGGGGAAATCACTGACAGCACACATTAGAAAGAAGATTAATTCAACCAGACTTCAACATAACCTGAAAACTTTTCCAATCTTAACCCAATAGGTAAGGACAGAGTAGCAGGAGCAGGGGTCCAAGAACCATGCTCTCAGAGGACATTGAGGCCAATTCGTATAACCAGCCTATTAAGATAGTCCTCTCCACCCCATATTGGTGAGTGGTGTCTGGGGTCTCAAAAGCTAACAAGCTGCCATCTGAGATACACCAAATTGTCTCAACTCATCCAGAACAGATGATCACCAAGGACAAAATGACATGGGGGAAAGAGAACCCAGAAGACACAGATGGGTGACTATATCAACACGCAACCAGAAGAACCAGATGGTGTCCAGCCACCTCCAGTGACAGCCATGATGGGGCTCACAAAGTCGAGTCCCAGTGGCAATACAAGATAAGAAGGAGTGCACACTGAGAACTCCACTAAAAGACCACAACTGATGGTCCAAAGGCCTAGGGGTTCCCCTGGTAGCATGGCCCCTAGATCTGAAGCTGCCCCTGATTACAATTCATTACTGATGTCAACTCCTCGGACAGCAGTGGATTGGACTCAGCGACACAGAGTGACCATATCAAGTGTTTGCTTTATGGTTCTGTGGATGTCGCCCAACCGGCCTCTTAGTAGAGGGGAGTGGAGAGGGTAGAGAAGAGGGGACAGGGAATTGTTAAGAAGATACGACTTGCATAGAACAGAAAGGCAGAATGTGCTGTTACCCGGCAAGGAGAGCAGTAGGAGCTGAGCATGGGCATGTGAATTTAAACTGGATTGTACACTTTCACTCAATCACAATAAATAAAAAAAATTTAAACAAATAAGTAAACAAGCATTGTTGGAACTGACTTCAAATTCTTAAGAAGTACAGACTTTCTGGACCAGGTGAGACTGGAGGAATCCACAAGACAGTCTCCCTGGGATATTCTTTAAATCTTGACTCACAACTATCCCTTGAGGTCACCTTTTAGCTAAATAGTAGATAATCTCATAAAAAAAAAAGATACGACTCATGAGTCTGTGCTCATTTACAAAAAATCAGGAGGCAGGGAAAAAATAGCAGACTAGTCATGTGTCTCTTATGATCCCTCTAACAACTAAGGTCTTCAAGACAACTAAATGGAACAAACAGCACATTCTAAGAGTACCATGATCAGATAGAAACATGTGAGATCAGACTGCGTGTCAGGGAGGGGAGTAGCTACCTTCATCAGAGGTGAGTCGACAGTTCAAGGGGTCTCATTCCTGATGACAGTGAGGCAGAGGCAGCTCAGGTGTGGAGGCCATCTTGGTCTCCTAGAAGGCTTGGGACAGGGACGAACATGGCTGCAGCCAACTGCCATGCTGAGTGGAGGCACCTCACTGGGGAGAGTCTCTTCTCACTGGGAGGCTGACTGAGCTTGGGACAACTACCTGGGAGCAGGATGGTGGCTCGCAGCTGAATGCAGTGATGCCCTTCCCTCCTCCCTTCTCTGAGCTTCACTGGAGGTGAAATTTTGGTGAATTACCTGGGCCAGAAGTGGGATTATACATGTGTGCCCTGCACTTTAATCCCAGTCATGAAGAGAGAAACAAAGGCAAGTGCATAAGCAAACATCTGCTGAATTCCAAGCTGCAGCCCAGAGCCCAAGAAGAATTACAATGACAGTTTAGATGTAAGTGCATATGATTTCCCAGGGCTTAAATCCTTCCTACGAGCATCAGGTAAGGATGGTAACAGTATCAGGTAAGGAGTATCAGTATCAGTATCAGAGGAGACAGCCCCCACTGTCTGTCAGTAGAGGCCTGCATGTTGCTGTGATGTGGGAAGCTAGGGCACTAGTCTTTAGGTACCAGCCTGGTCAACCATGGTAGACAAGTTTCAGCTGAGCTTCCAGACTTAAGACACACTAGGACGAAGGACCTGGCAGTTTACTTCTGAAAGGAATTAGCCAGGGAAAACATTATGAATGGCAGCCGAACATTTTGAGATATGGTGCCGGAAAATGAGCCATCCAGGTTGGAAGGCACTCAGAAGATGACTAGGAAAGAGTGAGGCCTCCGGGATCTCAGTTTGCTGATGTGGCACAACTCAAAATCAGAAGAAACAGCTGTAAACATCCATTAATAATTGGGACATGGAATGTATGAAGTATGAATCTAGGAAAGCTGGAAATTGTCCAAAATGAAGTGGAACACAAATATTGACATCTTAGGCATTAGTGAGCTGAAATGGACCAGTTTTGGCCATTTTGAATCTAAAAGTCACCTAGTCTACTATGCTGGGAACGAAAACTCAAAGAAGAACAGTGTTGCATTCATCATCAAAACGAGCATTTCAAGACCTGTCCTGAAGTACAATGCTGTCAGCAATAGGACAATATCCATATGGCTACAAGAAAGACCAGTTAATACAACTATCATTCAAATTTAGGCACCAACCACTAAGGCCAAAGATAAAAAGGTTGAAGGTTTTTACCAGCTCCTACATTCTGAAATTGATCGAACATGTAGTCAGGAAGCACTGAAATTTATTGGTAACTGGAATGCAAAAGTTGGAAACAAAAAAGAAGGATTGGTAGCTGGAGAATACGGCTTTGGTGACAAACAATGTCGGAGATTGCATGACAGAATTTTGCAAGACTAAAGACTTTTTCATTGCAAATACCTTTTTAACCAACACAAATGGCGACCGTAAACATAGACCTCACCAGACAGTGTACACAGAAACCAAATTGACTACATCTGTGGAAAAAGACAATGGAAAAGATCCATATCAGCAGTCAGAACAAGGTCAGGTGTTGACTATGGCACAGTTCATCTTGATCATATGCAAATTCAAATTGAAACTGAAGAAAATTACAACTAGTCCACAAGAGCCAAATATGACCTTGAATATACCCCTCCTGAGTTTAAAGACCACCTCAAGAACAGATGCAATGTGCTGATCACTAATGACGGAAGACCAGACAAGTTGTGGAATGACATCAAAGACATCATCCATGAAGAGAGTAAGAGGTAATTAAAAAGACAGGAAAGGAAGAAAGGACCAAACTGGATGTCAGAAGAGACTCTGAAATTTGTTCTCGAACATCGAGCAGCTAAAGCAAAAGGAAGGAATGGTGAAGTAAAATACTTAAAGAGAATATTTCAAAGAGTAGCTTGAGAAGACAAAGTATTATAATGACATGCGCAAACAGCTGGAAATGGAAAATCAGAAGGGAAGAACAAGCCTCAAGTTGCAATACCGAAGGATTCCATAGGGAAATTATTCAACGACTCAGAGAACATCCAAAGAAGATGGAAGGAATACACAGAGTCATTATACTGGACAGAACTGGTCAATGTTCAGCCATTTGAAGAGGTAGCATATGATTAGGAACCAATGGTACTGAAGGAAGAAGCAGACGCTGCACTGAAGGCATCTGCAAAAAAAAACCAAAGCTCTAGGAACTGATGGAATATCAACTGAGACATTTCAACAAACAGATGCAGCACTGGAAGTGCTCACTAATCTATACTAAGAAATTTGGAGGACAGCTACCTGGCCAACTGACTGGAAGAGATCCATATTTATGTCCATTGCAAAGAAAGGTGATCCAACCGAACGTGGAAATTATCAAACAATATCGTTGAGATCACACGCAAGTAAAATTTTGCTCAAGATTATTCAAAAGTGACTACAACAGTATACTGACAAGAAACTGCCAGAAATTCAAGCTGGACTCAGAAAAGGATGCGGAAATGGGGATATCATCGCTGATGTCAGATGGTTCTTGGCTGACAGCAAATAATATCAGAAAGATGTTTACTTGTGTTTCATTGACTATGCAAAAGTATCTGACTGTGTGGATCATACTACAACATGGCTAACGCTGCAGAGAATGGGAATTCCAGGACACCTAACTGTGGTCTTAAGGAATTTGTATGTGGATCAAGAGGCAGTCATGCAAACAGAGCAAAGGGATACTGCGTGGTTTAAAGTCAGGAAAGGTGTGCGTCAGGGTTGTATCCTTTCACCATACCTTTTTAATCTGTATGCTTAGCAAATAATCTGAGAAGCTGGATTATACAAAGAAGAATGAGCTATCAGGATTGGAGGACAACTCATTAACAACCTGTGTTACGCAGATGATATCACCTTACTTGCTGGAAATGAAGATTTGACACACTTACTGATGAAGATTAAGGACCATGGCCTTCAGTATGGATTGCACCTCAATATCAGGAAAAACAAAAATCCTCACAACTGGACCAGTAAGCAACATTGTCACAAATGGAGAAAAGATTGAGTTTGTCAAGGATTTCATTTTGCTTGAGTTCACAATCAATGCCCATGAACACAGCAGTCAAGAAATCAAAAGATGCATTGCATTGGGAAAATCTGCTGCAAAGGACCTCTTTAAACCATTCAAAAGTAAGGATGTCACCTTGAAGACGATAATGTGCCTGACCTAAGCCATGGTATTTTCAATTGTATCACATGCATGTGAAAGCTGGATAATGAACAAAGAAGACAGAAGAATTGATGTGTTTGAATTGTGGTGTTGGAGAAGAATGTTGAATGTACCATAGACCACCAAAAGAACCAACAGATCTGCTCTGGAAGAAGCACAACCAGAATGCTCCTTGGAAGCAAAGATGGCAAGACTGTGTCTTACCTACTTAGGACATGTTGTCAGGAAAGATCAGTGCCTGGAGAAAGACATCATGCCTGGTAGAGTGGAGGCTGGAGAAAGACATCAAGTCTGGTAAAGTGGAGGGTCAGTGAAAAAGAGAAAAACCCTCATGGAGATGGACTGACACAGTGGCCAGAACAACGGACTTAAGCACAAAAGCAATTGTGTACTTGGTGCAAGACTGGGCAGTGTTTCATTCTGTTGTTCATAGGGTTGCTGAGTCGGAATCCACTGTAGGGCACCTAACAACAACAACATGAGCTGATTTCCCTCCCTGTCCCCAGCCTTTTTCACCTATCTTTTCTGCTTTACACTGGAAGCTAAGTTCTGGTGCACTATCCAAGAAGCAGGGCATTTTAATTCCGTACCTTGAACTTTTCTTACAGTCTTGGAGAGGGAAACAAATGGAAGTGCATAAGCAAACCTCCACTGAATCCCAAGCCACAGAGCAGAGCCTGAGACAAATTGCAATGATCAGTTCAAGATAAGTGCTTGTGATTTCTCAGGGCTCAAACCTTTCCAACAAGCTGATTTCCCTCCTGATCCCCAGCCTTTTCCACCTATCTTTTCTGGTTTACACTGGAGGCTAAATTCTAGTGTACTACCCAGGAGGAGGGACACTGGTGGCATACTGAATTAAGTTCTACATCTGCTAACCAAAAGGTTGGCAGTTCAAATCTGCCACGTGTTCCTTTGAAACTCTATGGGACAGTTCCAGTCTGACCTATAGAGTCACTGTAAGTCAAATCCAACTCGATTTCAGTGGACTTGGTTTGGTTTTTGGACCAAGGGAAAGTGGGACACTTTACTGTGTGTCCTGAGCTTTTCTCCCAGTCTTAGAGAAAGAAGGGGAGAGGTATAAGAAAAGTACCACTGGCTCCTCTGAGCTATGAACTGCTACATCTACAGACTCACAGAAAAGATCAACCTTTGTGACAAACTTTTCCGGAACACTGACCATACTCTCTATACACAGATTTTCTTCCTCCGTTTTCTGTTTTGTATCTGAGTCTCAATTCTGGAGCACTACCTGGGCTGGTATTGGGGTATTTTATTTGTGTGCCAAAAGCTTTTCTCTCACACCTAGGAAGGGAAAGAAGGGAAGGGCTAAAAGAATTAGACTGGCTCTCCTGAGCCAGCAATTCTTACCACATTTCTCAGTCATCATTCCAACCACTGAGTGACAGTATATCAGAATTCGTAAGGGTCCAGTAACTACTCTAGGTCAAAGGACTAGACTATTTGGACAGTCAAAATCAAATTTACATACATATATACGTGTATGTGTATATATACAAATATACATACACACATATGTATGTTAGATGGTAATAATCTAATAACTAAATCACAACAGCTTTCTGATAGCTAGAAGACAAAAATCAATCTCTAACCATTTAAGGAAGCAGACCAACATGGCTTCAGAAAACTCCCAAATTAAATAATCAAAAAATTCTCCTGATGAAGAACACTTCCAGAACTTACCAGAGGTAGAATACAAAAGAATTATGTACAGAGCCCTTCTAGATCTTAGAATGGAGATTAGACAAAATTCAGCAGAACAAAATGAAAAATTAAACAAGCTAAATGAATTCCTAGAACAACGCTTTGAAATCCAGCAGATTAAAAATAAAATCACAGTTTGAAAATTCAGTTGAAAGTCAAAGGACCAGGACTGAGGAAATGGAATGCAGAATTAGTGAGACTGAAGAGAAAGCAACTAACACCAGCATTTATAAGGAAAAATCAAATAAAAGAATTCAGAAGAATGAAGATTCATTAATAGTTATGTGGGACTCTATCAGGAGGAACAATTTATGAGTAACTGGAGTACCAGAACAGAGAGGGAGAGCTGAAAACACAGTGGGAATTACTAGATTTGCTGACAAAAAACTTCTCTGAGATCATGAAAGATGAGATGATGTCTATCCAAGATGCTCATCAAACTCCAAAAAAGGTAGACCCAAGACAAATTATAATCAAGCTTAACAAAATGAAACACAAGGAAAGGCTCTTAAAGTTACCTAGGCTTAAACCAAAACTAATTTACAAAGGAGAGTCATTCAGATTGACCTCCACTTATTCAGCTAAAACCATGCTGGCAAGAAGAAAATGGGATGACACATACAAAGCCCTGAAGAAAGTAACTTCCAACCAAGGATTACATATCCTGCAAAACTGTCTCTCAAATACAGTGGTGTAAATAGGACATTATCAGATAAATAGAAGCTTACAGACACTGCAAAAGCCAAGCTAAAATTCTAAAAAATACTCAAAGATGTTCTTTGATTAGAAAATCCATAGCCAAGCCAAAGGACACAATGCAGGACAAAGCATGCAGAGGCCTACATGGCTAGCGAAGTAACAAAGCTCAATCAAAGCTATGATACTAAAAGTATGGTAACAGAGATCTCAGTACGTAAACTATAATATTATACTAAAAAAAGGATACATTAATGCAGTCATAGAACTTTCAGATGGAGAGGAAGTCAAAGAGATACAAAGAAGTTAAAGACTAATTTAAATATAGAACATTAAGGGGGTAATAGTGGGGCAACCACAAAGCAAATTAACAATATTACACATCAAAACAAGAAATACAACGCAAAAGTCTCAACAGATACAAAACCAATATTGAAAAAGATGAAAATAAAACCCCAAAATGAACATGACCCAGAACAAAATATTAAATGGAACAAACAAGCTGTCAACAACACACAAATAAAGGCACCAAAAGAACAGCACTAAATTCATATCTACCAATAGTTACATCAAATGTAAATGGATTAAATGCATCAATAAAGAGACAGAGTAACAAGCTGGATCATAAAAAGCAATCCATCTATATGTTGCTTAAAAGAAAAAGACGTTAGGCTCAAAGACATACGCAAACTGAAAAATCAAAGGATGGAAAAATATATACCAAGCTAATAACATGCAAAGGAGAGCAGGAGTGGCAATACTACTCTCAGATAAAACACACTTTAAAGTAAAACCCACCATCATGGACAAGGATGGTCACTATTCATTGCTTAACGGTTCAATGCCTAAGGAGGATACAACAATGTTAAGTTATTTATGCACCCAACATCAGAGCTTCTAAATACATCAAACAGATGCCGACAACATTGAAAACTGACATAGATCATTACACAGTAATAGTGGAAGACGTCAACATTCCACTTTCAGTAACGGCAGAACATCCAGAAAAATCTCAATAAGGATATAGAAGATCTTATTGCGACCATCAATCAACTCAACCTAAAAGACATATACAGAAGTCTCCACTCAACAACAGATAAGTATACCTTCTTTTCTTTTATTTATTTAAAAATACATATTTTTTCATTGTGAATTAAGAACAATTGTACAGTCTACATCATGCTGTCACAGAACACCCAGAACTTTCACTGCTTTTCTAATCTTGCTGCCTCCCCAAACATGACAGCATGCTTCCCTTCCCCTTTTGTTCAGAACTTCCCATGATCTTTTAACTAAAATCTGGCCCTCCTCATTCAATCAAATCCACTGCAGGGAGAGCCTCTCAGACAACTCCTATACATGCAAAGGTCTGTTCACCTGCAGTATCACTCTATGTTTTGTATAGTCCAGTTCTGATTTTGTCTGGGGAGGTGCCCCCTGTTTGGGGATGCTGTCTCGGGTTACAGAGACTGGGGCCCATGCTCCCAGAGGACCCTCCACTCAGAAGGACCATCAAGTGTGATATTTTGGTATAGTTCTAGCTCTACCTTCTACTCCATCACTCACTGTGTCCAGGGTTCCATTTCATCTACCTCATCCGGTTATCATTGTTGGTGGCTGGGCACCATCTAGTTCTTCCAGTCCCCTACTGAAGTGGACTATGGCTCATATGACCCCTTCTAACTGGTGGGCTCATACTTTCTTCCTGTCCTTGAGGTCCACCGTTTACCTCAGGTCCAGGTGGACTGGGACTATTTGGTGTTATTTAGATGGCAGCTAGCTTGCTAGCTTTTAAGAACCCAGACACCACTCAACCAGATGGTATGTGGAGCAATAACCTGAGAGAGGCTGGAGGAAAAACAGTCTCTTTAACAAACGATGTTGGCAGAAATGGATGTCCATCTGCAAAAAACTGAAACAAGACCCATATCTCACACCTGACACAAAAACTAACTCAAATGTATCAAAGACTTAACTATTAAATCTAAATAAAAGACTGCAAGAAAAATAGACAACATCAGAAACCCTAATAAATGGATTCAACAGACTACAAAATATTACAAACAATGCATAAACGGAAGAGAATATAGGTAAGTGGGAACTACTGAAAATCACACTTATGCTCATCTAAAGACTTTATCAAGAGAGTAAAAAGACTGCCTATAGACTGGGAAAATATACATGGCAACTATATATCTGATCGACACTGAATTTCCATAATCTACAATACACTGCAAAATTGGTGAGTGGCACCTGGGGTCTTAACAGCCAGCAAGCTGACATCGGGGGGACATCAATTAGTCCCAACCCACCAGGAACAGATGACAACTGAGGACATCAAAGACACAAGGAAAAGTGATCCAAAGAGACAGAAAGACACATATGATTGGTAAATGACATCAGCATGAGACCAGAAGAACTAGATGGTGCCCAGTCACCACCAAAGACAGGCCCAGTAGGGGACACAAGGTAGAGTCCCTGATGTAGCACGAGAAAAAGGAGTGTACAGATCAATAACTCTATATAAAGACCAGACTTGATGGTCCAATAACCTGTAGAGTCCCCTGAGAACACAGACCCTAGACTTGTACTTAACCAACAGTACTGAAGCCAGTACTTCAGCTAAAGAAGTACTGGACTTGGGGACAAAGAATGATACATGTAGTGTATATACCTCATGGTTTAATTCATGTATATGAAGCTGTCCTACTGGTTTCTTTTCAGAGAGGAGAGGACAGGGTGGAGAGGAGCGGACAAGCGTTGGTTAAGTGGATACTGGAAGTAATGGATGAAAAAGAAGAGTGCTCTCACAACATGAGGAGAGCAGAGTTGCAGAGAGGTGGGTACTCCAGGTTTTATATGGAAAGTTGATTTGGATTGTAAACTTGCACTTAGTCATAATAAAAAAAAAAAATCACCTGTATCAGGCTAAAAACAAACAGCAGTGCCATCAAAAGAAGGAAAAAACCCTTCAGCCCTCTGCCAGCAATAGTCAATAATTACTCTAAAGCAAGGATGAGAAGGTAATAGGTCAAGGCAACTAGAGTACTGCAAACTTACAACTAGAACAGAAATAATGAGATTGTTGACACTGTGAAAAATGTAACCAATGTTACTGAACAATGTGTGTAGATATTGTTAAATGTGAACCTGATACGCTATATAAACTTTTCCCCAAAACACAATAAAATACTATTTTAAAAATAAAAATAAACATGTCTGGAAATGATGGTTGTGAAAGTAGTCCACAGTATTAAAAAACATTCAAAGATAGAGACACTTTCATATCTTGAACATACCAAAATGAGATGGGGAAATTTATGCCATGTCCAGGAAAACCTAGAAATTCTACACGGTTAATACATGTCAAATCAACCACTTAGTCACCATTTCATAAAGCTAAAATATTCTACTTAACGTTTGCTTAAATGAGACCACCTACATTTTTTAAACTATTGGTTTGTAGATCCGTAGATAAGATGTTCTGAAAAGAAAAAGAAGGAAGTATGTTTCATAGTTCTGTACTGTTACTGATGCTATAACGTGTTAGTTTTACCTGGAAAATAAAAGACCTCTGATGACAGTGACTTTATAAGAAGTGATTAAAAGATAACCATCGGGGAAACAAGGGTTGGCAGTGAGCATGGTTACACAGTTAAAGCATTTACACAACATCCAAGGCTTTCTGAGCTGGAGAACAATCACTCTGAAGTACTAAGGCAAGTTAAGTAAAATCAAAATCACACAAACTATTCTTTGGCAAAGTAATCATTATCACTGTGTTGATATTTCAAAATAGCTTAAGTTTTCTTTATATGTATATATGCTTCCTGTGAAATATGACATCTAGCAAAACAAATCTAATGTCTGAAGTATTGGGTTACATTTCAAGACACCTACAAACCATATCTAAGTCAGTTGGAAAAATAGGAAAATATTGTATAGAAAAATACATTTAAAAAATCTAAGTAATAAAATTCTACAAATGCATTTAAATAAAACATCCAGTTGGTACTACTACAAATCAAATCTAAGTCTTCCTTAAGCAGGCAAATTCTGCGAGCAGATCCCTATTAATAAATCAAGTGAAAATGAGTGACTTGTTTAAAAAGAAAAATAGATTTATGTGTATGTGTGTGAAATGCTACAAAACTGATTCACTCATTCTGCCAGGGACACAAAGGTGGAGAAGTGGACAGAATTCTGAATCAATGAAAATAATATAGCCCTCTCTTGAGTTTAGCTACAAAATCAACACATAATGAATCAGAGTAGACATTTATAACCCAGTGCAGTAAAGTACAGCAACTCTGCAGGACAGAGTAAAACCATCCATTGGGTTTCCAATGCTGTAATCTTTACAGAGGCACACCACCACATGTGGCTGGGGGGATGAAACCACCAAGCTTCCAGTTAGCAGCTAAACAGTTTAACCACTGCACCGCCAGGGCAGTACTGATGATCTAGCAAGCTGACAGGACATATGATCTGATCTGAAGAGGGTAAAAGGCAGGGATGAGGTAGTAGGAAAACAGGAAAAGGAGCATCACAAGTTTACAGTGGCTGCGCTCAGCCTACCTGGTGAGGGATCCTTCAGGTGGGGATCCTTGCCCATTAGACTTTAAGCATGTCCAGACTCGACGGCACTTGGCTGGCTTATTACACTGCCCAGGCTATTCTCATGATTAACATGATCATTATCAGGGTATCACCAGTGTCTTTTGTCACTGAACAAAGTAATTTAATAATGTCATGCCTGCCTCCCTCATTCCTTTCCTAATTCCAAGCTTCATATCAAAATGCAGAGAAACAATAAACTGATCAGGGTGAAATAAACATTCCATCTACAGCAGTACCTGAGGTGTTCAAGTGAATATGAGACATGAAACCACCCTCTGGAGGCAGAGTCATTCCCTGCAGGGCTTTGCAAACAAAGCTGAAAGAGAAGGTTTCTCAGTTTACAAGAAAGAAGGCTAGTTTGGGGCCCTAATAAAGTCACCAAAATGATGTCACTGTAAAGCTTTTTAGGAGGTGAACAAGTAGATTTCTCCTGACAACCCTCAATGGCACCATCAGGTAGGAAACTGTTCTTTGAGAACTTCAAGAGACAGCTTTTAGACACTATCTTAGTAATGGTGAGCTATCACAAAGTATGATATGTAATACACAAGGGGTAGCACTCCGAAAAAAAAAAATTACTGAGAGGCTGGATCATTACCTCAATATCCCTACAATATATTCTTTTACAAGTTTACACATAAAAAAACCCAAAAGTAAACCTATTACCATCACAATGATCCAACTCATAGTGACCACATAGGATAGAGTAGAACTGTCCCACAGGGTATCCAAGAGCAGCTGTTGTATTCAAACTACTGACCTTTTGGTTAGCAGCTGAACACTTAACCACTGGATAATTTTCCTTAAGTAGAATTATTACATGGATAAGAGTTACCAGACTCAAACCAAAGCTATAATCCCTGCAATTGACTGTAATGATGGTAACGTAACATTTGAGAATTCCAAAACTGATCTGCAAGTAATTGGTATGATTAAAAATTCATACCTAATAAAAGGCAGTGAGGCACATAATTCAGCCGAAGGTTTTTAATGAGTATAGAAAAAACTTCAAAAACAATAAATGCATAATCAAGTTCAAAAGATTCCAACATATGTCCTCTTTAAGTAAATGTAATAGATTTGGGTTTCTAAACATCCAGAAGTGCAATAAATTTGAAACCAGGTTTATAATTTACCACTGTGTTATAGTTTCTCTTCTGTCCTATAGTGTAGTGTAGCTATGAGTTGGAATTGATTCAACCATAACTGGCTCACTGGACATTTGATACATTAAAAATATAAATATGGATAAAAATATCTGAATGCTATAAAATTTTATTTAAATGATACAGCACACCAGGGAGGTGATGCCAGAGAGCTCATGAGCTCCACATAGCTGCTGTGGGGAAATGAGTGTGCACTGGGTAGGTGGCCTCAAGAAGCCCCCGTGCTCTGGGTAGCTGGTGTGGTGGAGTGAATGCCACCCAGGGAGGCAGCACTAGTAAGCCCAAGCACTCCACGTAGCTGCTGTGGGCGAGACAGCAGATGGGGAGATATCACCAGAGAGCCCAAGTGCCCCAGGTAGCTGCTGTGGAGGAGTAAGTGTGGCCTGGGGAGGAAGCACTGGAGAGCCCAAATGTGCCACAGCGCTACCCTGGTAGAATGAATGCAGCCTGGGGAGCTGGTGCCACAGAGCTCATGCACTCCAGGAAGCTAGCATTGGTGCCAGCATGTGACCTTCACCCAGGGAGGCAGCACCAGAGAGCTCAAGCACCCCAGGCGGCTGGCACAGGCAAGGGAGTATGCCCAGGGGAGGTAGTGCTGGAGAAGCCATGTGCTCCAGGTAGGTGCCATGGGAGACTTGGTGCAGCATGGGGAGGCAGCACTGTGGAGTGCACGCAGTCCCGAAAGAAGGTGCCAGGGAGCAAATGTAGCCCAGGGAGCCACACTGCTAATCTTGAGTGGCCTAGGTAGGTGGCATGGGGGAATGATTGCAGCATGGGGAGGCAGTGCCAGGGAGTGCACACAGTCTAGTGAGTAGGCTCCAGGAAGCTCATACAACTTAAACTGGGGAGGAGGAACAGGAGAGCAAGTAGGACCTGAGAAAGCAGCACAGCCAGGGAGAAGGTATGGGGGGTGAGTGTGCTGGAGTACCATAGGATCAAAAGGGCAAACACTCTGGCCCAAGATCTTGTACCAGAAGTAGACAATAGTACATAAGGTCATCGGGCAGAAGGTCATCAGATCTCCAGGGAAATGCCAGGCCAAGCCCAAAAGAGCCAAGCAGGACAGGTCATCTGACTTACTGAAGCTTCAGAAACCAAACCAACTCAAATGACTTGAGAACCTAGAGATACAAATTACAGTACTATAAACAAAAGTAAATTGCAATGACTTTCAGATGATGGAGAGACAATTTCTAAACATCTAAAGGGGCAGACTACCATGGCTTCCTAAATCTCCCAGAATAAAGAGTCAACAGATTTCCCAGAGGAAATAGAACTTCTCCAACTATCAAAGGTAAATGACAAAAGAAGATATGCAGGGCTATCTAAGATACCAAGAGAGAGATCAGGCAAAGTGCAGCAGAGCACTCTGAAAAACTGAACAACTGAAAGAAATGCTTGAGCAGCAATGGTCTGATATTAGATTAGCAATAAAACTGCTGAGCTTGACAACTCCACAAAAAGCCAAAGCAGCAGGACTGAAGAAAGGGAATGCAGAATTAGCGAGCCTGAAGACAAAGTAAACAACACCAGCATATATAATGAAAAATCAGATGAAAGATACAACAAAAACAAAGAACTACTAAGGGATACATGGGATTCTATCAAGAAGAATAATATGTGCACGACTGGAGTACCACACAAAGGAGGATAACTGAAAATGCAGAGAGAATTGCTGAAGACTTGCTGACACAAAACTTTCCTGATATCATTAAAAATGAAAAGATCTCCATCCAGGATGCTCATCAATCTCCACTGAAGCTAGAGCCCAAAAGAAATACACTAAGGCATACTGGCCAAGCCAAGTGCTGTCGAGTCGGATCTGATTCATGGGTAAGGCATATTACAACAACTGAATTAACACCAGAGATATGGAGAGACTGCCACAGGCGGCTAGGCTTAAACAACAACAACAAAAAACGTACAAAGGAAAATCACTAAGACTAAATTCAGATTTCAGCCAAAACCATGTTGGCAAGAAGATAATGGATGATATACACAAAATCCTGAAGGATGAATACTGCCAACCAAGAATTATATACCCTGAAGAACTGTCTCTCAAATATGAAAGTGAAATTAGGACTTTAGGAGATAAACAGAAGTTTACAGAATTTGCAAAAACAAAAACAAAACTACAAGAAACACTGAGGGATGTTCTTCAATTGAAAAACAAATAACACTAGATGCTTTCATACATTCAATGCTCAACAGAGCACCCAGATACCATCAGTTTAGGAAATACACACAATATATCCAAAGCTAAATCACCAAAAATAGGAATTCAGAGATCTCAGGATTTCATTTACAAAAACATCATAAGAAAAAGAGGGACAAATTAAATATACCCACATATCTTTGAGATGAAGATGAAGCCTTGGAGACACAAATACATTACAGACTGGATTACTTTTAGATTTAATTAAGGAGACTAAAGGAGTACCTACAACAGAAGCCTGCAGTGCTACACTTCAAAAAGCCAAACAAAATAACAAACAAACAAAACACAAAGTCTCAGCAATTACAAAAAACAAACACTGAAAGATACAAAAAGTACTCATACATAAAAAAGGCTCAGCACAGAAAATGGAATGGAAGAGAGGAATTGTCCACAACACACACAAAAAGATATCCAAATGACAGCTCTAAGGTCGTATCTATCAATAATCACACTGAATGTAAATTGTCTAGATGTGCCAATAAAGAGAAGGAATAGCAGACTGGATTAAAAAAAGATGACCTCTCTATATACTGCTTACAGGAGTCACACCTTAGACTCAAAGAAACAAACACACTACAACTCAAAGGGTAATGACATTCAGAAAAGAGCAGGAGTAGCAATACTGATCTCTAACAAAACAGACTTCAAAGTTAAATCCACTATATATTGGTTAAGGGTGAAATAAAGAAGGAGGACATAACCATATTGACTATCTATACACCCAACAACAAAGCTCCAAAATACATAAAACAAACACTATTTATGCCAAGAGCAGAAATAGTTCCACAATAATAACAGGAGATTGCAACACACCATGCTCATTTAAGGTCAGAACATCTTAAAAGAAGCTCATTAAAGATGCAGAAGATCTAAATGCCACAATCAACTTGACTTCACAGACATATTCAGAACACTTTACCTAACAGAACCAAGTATACTTTCTTTCCAATAAACTTGGAACATTCTCCACAAATGACTACATATTAGGAAACAGACCAATCCTCAACAAAATACAAAATCCTGAAATGTCATAACACACTTCCTTTCAGACCATAAAGCCATAAAGCTAGAAATTAGTAACAGAAAAAAGATGGAAATAAAACAAAAAATATGGTAACTGAACATTTTGCTTAAGAACTACTAGGTAATAGAAAAAAGTCAACAATGATACACAGCAATTCATAGAATCAAATGAAAATGAAAACACATCCTATCAGAATCTATAGGACATAGCAAAAGCAGTCTCAAAGGTCAATTTATCTCAATAAACACACATATCCAAAAATACGAAAAGGCACAAATCAAAGAATTAACTCTTCAACTTAAACAACTTCAAAGAACCCAGGAAAAGACTACACTGGGCTCAAAAAGAAAGGAGATAATAGAAATTAAAGCAGAAATAAATAAAATAGAAAACAGAAAAATGGTTGAAAGAGTGAACAAGACCAATAGCTGGTTTGTTGGAAAGATCAATAAAGTGATAAGCTATTGGCCTATGTGACAAGAGAAAAACAGGAAAGAAAACAACCCAAATAAGAAATGAGATGGGAGCCATCACAACAGACCCAGAAGAAATCAAAAGAATAGTAACAGAATTCTACAAAAGACTGTACTCTAATAAATTCAAAAACCTAGAAGAAATGGACAATTTTTTAGAAAAACACCACCTCACAAAACTAGCTAACAGACACAGAAAAACTAAATAAACCCATCACAGGACATGAGTTTGAAAAGGTAACTAATAAACTCCCAACTAATAAAACCCCTGAGCCAGATCGCTTCACTGAAGAATTTATCAGTCCTTCAGAGAAGAATGAACACCACTATCACTAAAGTTATTCCAGAGCACAGAAAAAGATGGAATACTCCCAAACTCATTCTATGAAGCTAGTATAACCATGATGCCAAAACCAAGTAAAGACAGCACAAAAAAGGAAAATTACAGGCCATTATCTCTCATGAATCTAGATGCAAAAATCCTCAACAAAATCCTAGCCGACAGAATTCAACAGCACATCAAAAAAAAAAAAAAGAAAAAAACAGTTCACCATAACCAAGTAGGATTCATATCAGGGATGCAGGGATGGTTCAACATTAGAAAAACAATTAATGTCATCAACCAAATAAACAAAAGACAAGAACCACTTGATTCTATCAATCAGTGCAGAAAAGCCATTTGATAAACTCCAACATCCATGCCTGTTAAAAACTCTCAGTAAAATAGGAATAGAAGGAAAATTCCTAAGCTTAATTAGGGTCATCTACAGAAAACCAACAGCCAACATCATACTAAACAGGGAGAAGTTGAAAACATTCCCCTTATGCCCACTGTCACTACTTCTATTCAACATTGTTCTGGACATCCTAGTCAGAACAATCAGACATGACAAAGAAATAACAGGCAGCCAGATTGGCAAAGAAGTTAAGGTATCACTACCCATGGATGACATGATCCTATATACAGAAAACTCTAAAGAATCCATAAAAAAAAAAAATACCAGATTTAAAAGAGTTCAGCAAAGTATCAAGATACGAGACAAACATACCTATCAGTTCGATTCCTTTATACCAACAGAGAGGCAATCAAAGAGGAAATCTCAAAATCAAAATCATTACCACTTACTATAGAACCAAAATGATAAAATATTTAGGAATAAATCTAACCAGAGATGTAAAAGACATACACAAAGAATCCTACAAGACCCTACTGTGAGAAACTAAAAGTGACTTATGTTAAGTGGAGAATCCTTCCTTGCCCTTGGATAGAAAGACTTAACATTGTGAAAATGCTTATTCTACCCAAAGCAGTCTATACATACAGTGTAAATTCCAATGACATTTTCAATGAGGTGAAGAAACAAATCACCACCTTCATATGGAAAGGAAGGGAGCCACAGGTAAGTAACGCATTACTAAAGAAGAACAGCAAAGTGGGAGGCCTCACACTACTTGACCTCAAAATCTATTACACTGCCACAGTAGTCAAGAGAACCTGACACTGGCATAGACACAGAGACCAAGGAAACAGAACAGAGAATCCAAATACAACTTCATCCACCTATGAGCAACTGACACTTGATAGCTGGGGAATAGGCAGCCTTTTCAACAAATGGTGTTGGCATAACCTGATATCCATCTGCAAAAAAATGAAGCAGACTCTCATCTTACACCATGCACAAAAACTAACTCGAAATGGATAAAACACCTAAAATGATTATGATCTTGCAAGAAAAAGTTGGGTCAACTCTGGAAGCTCTAATTCATGGAATTAACAGTCTACAAAAAAATCACCAAAGACCCTCAAACACCAGGACTGAAAATAGACAATTAAAAACCAAATCCACTGTCATCGAGTCAATTCCAATTCATAGCATCCCTACAATAGGACAGCACAGAACTGCTCCACAGCATTTCCAAGAAGGGCCTGATGGATTTCAACTGACAACGTTTCGGTTAGCAGCTGTAGCATTTACCCAGTATGCCACCAAGGGAATCCATAAAAATCAAACACTTAGGCTCATCCAAAGCCTTCATCAGAAGAATAAAAAGATTACCTACAGAGTGGGAAAGAATTTTTGGCTACCACATTTCTGATCGACATCTATTCTCCCTAATCTACAAGATACTGCAAAACCTCAACAAGAAAAAAACAATCAACCCAACTAAAAGATGGGCAAAGGACCTTCACCTAAGAAGATATACTGGATGCTAAGAGAAACAAGAGGAAATACTCACAATCACTAGCCATCAGAGAAATCCAAATCAAAACTACAATGAGATACCATCTCACCCCAACAAGGCTGGAAATAATCAAAAAACCACCAAATAAGAAACTGAAGAGGATGTAGAGAGACTGGAACTCTTCTACACTGTTTGCAGGAGTGTAAAATGGTACAGTCACTACAGAAATTGATTTGGTGCTTTCTTAAAAAAATCACAAACAGAAACACTACCCAAGAATCCCACTCCTTGATTTATATCCCAGAGAAATAACAGCCACCACAAAAACAGATACATGCACGTCAATGCTTATTGCAGCTCTCTCCACAATAGCAAATAGATGGAAGCAACCTACAGGCCCATCAACAAATGAATGGTTCAACAAACTGTGTTATATTCATACAATGGAATACTTCATAATGATAAGAAAACAATAGGGAAATATCTGCTAAAGTGGGACCACCTAGATGACATTATGCTGAGTGAAAGTAGCCAGATGCAAAAGGACAAATACTGCGTGAAACATTTATTATAAGTAACAAAACATTTAAGCACAGAAGAAATCAATCTTTGACAGTTGTAAGGGCGGGGAGGGAGAGAGAGGGATTTCAACTAATTAGATAGTTATCAGGATTCAGGTTGGGTATAGGGTGTGACAGCACACACTACAAGAGAGGTACCAGTAACTGTACAACATCAAAACTAAATTGTTCCCTAAATATGCCCCAATTCTTTGGAAGGACAGAGTCACAGTGTTACAGGTCGGGAGACCATACTCTCAGGGGACAACGGGACTAACTGGCTGTCATGGTTGGAACTGTGCCCCCCCAAAAAATGTGTGCAGCCACATGGCTGGAATATGGTTCCCAGTATCTTGGGACTGTCCTCCATTGTGTGGTTTTGCTAACCTGTATGTTAAAGGATTAGGGTGGGGCTGTGAATTCCTGCTGTGGGCGAAGTTTCCCTGGAGTATGGCTTGCCCCACCCTTAATGCTTTTAGCTTGCAAGGAATAAAAGGAAAAAGAAATAAAGGACAATTTGAGAACCTCACTACCACCAAGCAAGCAGCACCGGGAACAGAGCGCGTCCTTCAGACCAGAGGTTCTTGTGTGAGGATGCTCCATGGACAAAGACTGATGCAACACGGGACTTTCCTCCAGAGCCGACAAGGGGAAAGTCTTTCCCTGGAGCGGACACCTTCAATATGGACTTGTAACCTGCTGGACTGTGTAAGAATAAATCTTTCTTTGTTAAAGCCATCCACTCTGTGGTATTTCTGTTAGAGCAGCCCTAGCTGACTAAAACACTGGCATATCCCGATTTTTTTTTTTTTCTTCTTTTTCTTTATAGAAAACACTCTGCACATCACTTGGGTGAGTGGCATCTGGGGTCTTAAAAGCAGCAAGCTGCCATCTAAGTTGCATCAATTGGTCCCAATCCATCTGGACCAGAGGTAAATGGAGATAAAGAAACAAAGGAAAATATGAGTCCCCCAGATAGAAGGGGCCATATGAGCCAGTGTCTGCTTCAGCTTAGCATCTAAAGAACTAGATGGTGCCTAGCTACCACCAATGACTGCCCAGATGGGCACATGCTATGGAGGCCCTGACACAGTGGGAGGTTAGATGGCAGAACTGTAACTACCAAATGACCACACTTTATGGTCCATCACTTTGGAGAAGCCCCTGAGAGAATAGCCCCCAGACTCTCTAAACCCAAACTGCATCCAGCACAGAAGCCACACCTCCATATTGACATTGAACCGGACAATACAAAATATAGAGTATGGCAATGAACAAACTTTTGGACTCAAATATATACACGGGACTATCCGAGAAGCTCATCACTAGATGCAAGAAGACAGGGTATGGGGGACAGATCTTGGTCACATGGATGCAGGAAATTCTGGATGAGAAGAGGAAGTGTGCAGTCACGGGGGTAGGGGAGGCAGACAGCAGTTAGAGCAGAATAGTGGTGAAAGTTCCAGGTGTTATATGGCAAACTGATACAGAATGTAAACTTGTATTCAAACCACAATAGAATTTATTTAAAAAATAAAATATTTATAAATAAAAAAAGATAGGTAATTAATCTTTTACCCTAGAATCAAACACTTCATTATTCTAAAATGACATGTCATGTTTACAAAACTAAACATACATCTGTTGTTACTGGCCATCAAGCTGACTCTAGCTCACAGTGATCCCATACACAATGAAAAGCTGCCTGTATTTGCAAAATCCTCATGATTATGTTTATGTCCTCCTGTTCACTTCCATCATTACAGCTACTGTGCCAATCCACCACATAGAAGGTCTCCTGCACCTTCACTGGTCTACTACTTTAACAAACATGGTATCCTCCACTAGCAACTAATCCTTCCTGATGACATGTTCAAAGCAAGCAAGTCAGGCAACATTCTGTTGCCATGCATAAGAATTTCACTGGCTAATTTTCAGAAGTAGATTACCAGCTCTTTCTTCCTAGTCTGTTTTAAATGGGATGTTCCACTGAAACCTGTTCATCATAGATGACCCTGCTGGTATCTGAAACACCAATGGTATAGTTCCCAATATGACAGCAACACACAAGCTACCACACTATGACAAATGACAAATGAGCAGTGGATCATACAACCAGAACACCAAAAAATATCTAATTTAATAAACTTTGTAATAAAGAAGTATATAGAGGCTACACAGTGTCTAAAACAGAAGGTAATAAGAGCATTTTTTAAAATAACTATTGGGATAAAAAATACTTAACAGCAAACTATTTTGAAAGGAATCACAGCTAAGACATTAAAAAGCTATGAAAGTTGGGCTTATCAAAATCACTTCCTTAGGTATTTTACGTTTTAAATAAAGAATAAAACTAAAGAATTGGAGATTTAAACAATAAACTTAAAATAACTAAGATTATCTTATGGGGAAAATACATAAAAGAAAAAAATAAGTATAATTAAAAAAGAGGATGTTGATAATTGTTACAAGTTGGGGAACATGAACAGTATGACTTACACAGTTTCTCTACTTTTGTACATGTCTGAACATTTCCATAAACAAACATTAAAATGCATAAGTAAACCCAAGAACTAGTCCTTAAAAGGGCAAACAGATAAATCCAAATGAAGGATGTGGTTAATAAAAAATACATATATATCATTACAGAAGACATTATTTTTTAGAGCATAAATGATACCTTACACTAACTACATTTGAAAATCAAAAAGAAAGGCAAGACTCTGGAAACACATAAATGACATCAAGTACTACCATGTACTAAACAGAATGTTTATTCTTAAGTGTCATCAATTTAGTTTCAACTCATAAAGATCCTACATACAACAGAATGAAATACTGCCAGTTCTACACTGTCCTCTAAACTGTTGTTAAGCTTGTTGAGCCTATTGTAGCAGCCACCGTGTCAGTTCATCTTGCTGATGGTCTTCCTCTTTTTTGCTGACCCTCTACTGTATCAAGCACATTCTCCTTCTCTGGGGACTGGTTCCTTCTGATAACATGTCCAAAGTACGCAATACAAAGTCTTACCATCCTTGCTTCCAAGGAGCATTTCAGCTGTACTTCTTCCAAAACAGATTTGTCTGTTCTTCCAGTAGTCCATGGTATATTCAACATTCTTTGCCAACACCAAAATTCAAAGGCATTAATTCTTCTTCAGTCTTCTTTATTTACCATTCATCATTCACACACATGTAACGTGACTGAAACCACATGGCTTGAGTCAAGCACACTGTCCTCAAAGTGACATCTTCACTTTTAAACCCTTTAACATTAAGTCCTTTTGCAGCAGATTTACCCATTGTAATGCATTGTTTGATTTCCTGACTGCTGCTTCCATAGGCATTGATTGTAGATCCAAGTAAATGAAATCCTGGAAAATCTTTCTCCATTTATCTTGACGTTGCTTACTGGTCCAGTTGTGAAGATTTTTATTTTCTTTATGTTGAGCTGTAATTCATATTGCCCAAGCCAAGCCTACCGCCATGGAGTCTATTCCAACTCACAGCTGCCCTATAGGGCACAGCAGAACTAACTGCTCACAGAGTTTCAAACTGCCAACTTTTTGGTTAGCAGCCACATTTCTTAACAACTACGCTCTCAGGGTTTCCAGTAATCCATACTGACACACTGTTTGAACATTAGACACCATGCTAAGCAAAAGGTCAGCAGTTCTGCTCAATCCCATAGGGTTGCTGTGAGTTGGAATTGGTCCAATAGTAAAAGGCCTTTTTTTTTTTTTTTTAATAATTTAAGGCCATACTGTAGGATCTGGTCTTTGGTCTTCACCAGTTAGTGTCACTTTCAGTAAGCAAGGTTGTGTTCTCTGCACATCAAAGGTTGTTAACAACTCTTTCTCCAATTCTGATACCTTGTTCTTCTCCACAGAGTCTAATTTCTCGAGATTATTTGCTTGGCATGAACACTGAATAATACAATAAAAGGACACAACACTGAGGCTCACTTTTCTTGACTTTAAATTATGTACTAAAACCCCTTGTTCTGTTCAAATGACTATCTCTTGATCTGAATACAGGTTCCACACAAGCAAAATTAAATGTTCTGTAATTCCTATTCTTCACAATATTCACCATAACTTGTTATGATTCACACAGTCAAATGACTTTCCATAGTCAATAAAACACAAATAAACATCTTTCTGGTATCCTCTGCTTTCAATCACGATCCATTTGACATCAGCAATAATATTCCACGTTTCACATCCTCTTCTGAGTCTGCCCTGAATTTCTGGCAGTTTTCCTATCGATTTTACTTTTGCAGCCACTTTTGAATAATCTTCAGCAAAATTCTACTGCTTCTGATATGAATGATACTGTTTGATAATTTCTACATTCGGTTGAATCATCTCTCTCTGAAATTGGTAAATATATGAATGTCTTTCAGTTGGTTGACAAGATACTTGTCTTTCAAATTTCTTGGCATAGATGAGTGATACTTCCAATGTGAGATCTGTTTGTTGGAACACTTCAATTAGTATACCATCAATTTCTGAACCTTGTTTATCTCCAATGCCTTTGGTTCATCCTGGACTTCTTCCTTCAGTATTATCAGTTCCTGATCACATGTTAGTTCCTGAAACATCTGAATGCCAACCACTGCTTTCTGATATACTGACATTGCATTCCTTCCATCTTCTTTTGATGCTCCCTGGGTCATTTAACATTTTGACAATAGCATCCTTCAGTTTGAGAAATGCTAAGCATATTCTTCTTTTTGGTTTTCTATCTCCAGGTCTGTCTTAGGCTGGGTTTTCTAGGGAAGCAAAACCAGTAACACATGTAGGTACAAGGAAAGATTTATGATAGATAGATTAGATGGATGGATGATAGATAGATAGATAGATAGATGATAGATAGACAGATGATAGATGATAGATAGATAGACAGACAGACAGATAGATGATAGAGAGAGAGAGATGACAGATAGATAGATGATAGACAGACAGACAGATAGATAGGAAGCAAAATTAGTAACACATGTAGGTACAAGAAAGATTTATGATAGATAGATAGATAGATAGATAGATAGATAGATAGATAGATAGATAGATAGATAGATAGATAGATAGATAGATGATAGATAGAAAGACAGACAGATAGATAGATAGATAGAGATATAGGAAACAGCTCACATAATCACAGAAGCTGAATGTCCCAAGTTCTGGCACAAGCCTCACGTGGCCACAGAAGCTGAGGAACCCAAAGTCAGCAGGTCAGAGACCAGAGTTCTAGATCACTGGTTGTGCAGGTCAGTGGATCCCAAGCTGGTGGCAAGACGAAGCAACAGAGGCTGGCAAACCCAGGATTGGCAGGTCAGGGAGCAGGAGCAGCACAAGCTGGTGAACCCAGGATCTGCAGGTCAGGGAGCAGGAGCGGCAGAGGCTGGCGAACCCAGGATCGGCAGGTCAGGGAGCAGGACTCTCAAGTGCTGACTGTAAGGACTGATGAATCCAGCAGCTACTAGTTCAAGTCCTGGAACCAGACTCCGGAAGAAGAGAGCAGGAGCTCCTGGCTACATGAGCAGACCAGCAATAGTAGAGGAAGGTCGGGAGAGGAGAGCCGAGGGGCGGGGAGCCACCACAAACCCCTCCCTACCACTTAATACAGCAGCCAAATATGGAGTAGCCAAGTTGACATAATCCTGATCACTACAAGGTCTTTGCACATTTCATTCTAAGACTTTACTTTGTCTTCTCAAGCTACCATTTGAAATCTTCTGTTCAGCCTTTACTTCATCACTTCTTGCTTTGTTTCAGCTACCTGATGTGCAAGAGCAACTTTCACAGTCTCTTTTGCCATCCAATTTAGTCTTTTCTTTCTTTGTTGTCTTTTTAATGACTTCTTGCATTCTTCATGTATGATGTCTTTGATGAACTGTACAACTCATCTGGTCTTCCATCATTAGTATTCAATGCAACAAAGCTATTCTTGAGATGGTCTCTGAATTCCAGTGGGATATATCCAAAGTTGTACTTTGGCTCTTGTGAACTTGACCTAATTTTCTTTAGTTTCAACTTGAACTTGCATATGATCAATTGATGGTCTTTTCCATTGGCCCCTGCCCTTGTTTTGATTGATGCTTTAGCTTCGCCACCTTCTCTCCCACATATTCTATCTGCCGAATTCCATGTGTAAACTCACCGTTTATGTTGGTGAAAAAAAGTATTTGCAGTGAAGTCACTAGTCTTGCAAAATTCTATCATATAAAGCATTGCTTGTATCACTGAGGCCATATTCTCCAACTACCAATCCTTCGTTTCCAACTTTCACATTCGAATCACCAGTATTTTTCAGTGCGTCCTGATTGCATGTTTGATCAATTTCAGACTGAAAACTACATCCAGACTGAATAGAAAAATCCACCCTAAGACAGAGAAATGAAAAAGCTGGAAACAATTACCTAGTAAAAGTTCTGTAGTAAAACGGTTTTACAACTACTGTAAAGTTTGAAATAAAAGATAAATAAAATCCTAAAAACTATTGCAGAACATTACATAGGAAGGCTAGCTAGCACTGTCATCAAACATCATAATAAAGCATTAATAAAATAACATTATTTGACAAAGGAGCTATACAATAAAAGAAAAGTATAAACTAATCTCACTTATTGACAGAATAACAACATGAATGGCTTCCCTCCTCTGAGAATTTCTGTGTCAGGCACAACGCTGAGGATGCTATATGTTATTGTTGTAAGCTGTTGTCAAGTTGGCCATGACTCACTTGAGTTAAGCCTCATAGCAGCTCTGACTATTAAGTCCAAAGGGGAAGAAAATATTCCTAAGACATCATGTAAGTAAAAATTCATCATAAATAAATAAATAAATAAACCTAATAAAGGGGAATAGGTATTTATGTTTACTCAATAAAATGTTTCACTGCATTTCAAAAGCATGCATGTACACAACTTACAATTCACTTGGACCAAAAGATTTGAAATTATGTACATGTTAACAGGTTGTTAACTTGAGGAAATTTGCATAATTATTCCATCTTTGTGGAATAATTTTTTTTGAACACAGACACACAGTGGTTAAGAGTTTGGCTGCTATTTAAAAAGGTCTCCAGTTTGAATCCACTGACACCCCCTGGGAACCCTACGCAGGAAGTTCCACTCTGTCCTTTGAGGTTGCTATGAGTCAGAATTGACTTGACAGCAGGTTAAGTTTGTTTTTTTTTCTCTTAGAATGTAGTCATATGAAGTCTGTCATTCTCCAAGTTTTGAAAAACAAAGATATGGAGAAATATATCACTGATATACAACTATCAACAGTATGAGAAGAAAGAAATTCAGCAACTGATAATTGGCATACCAATAAAAAGACCACAGAAAAACAGAAGAGGCACAGTGCTTGATTTTCAGGGACTATACCTGAGGAAATAAAGCAGAAACCAAACCCAATGCTGTCAAGTTGATTCCAACTCACAGAAATCCTATAGGACAGAGGAGAACTGCCCCAAAGAGTTTCCAAGAAGCACCTGGCAGATCTGAACTGCTGACCTTTTGCATAATAGCTGTAGTACTTAAACACTACACCACTGGGGTTTCTCATGTGGAAACAGAAGCCCATAGTTTTAATTTATCAATGTAAGTCAGAAATCTGAACTGTAATATGTAGTATTCCAAAATGTTACATATTAGAGCAATAAAGAAAAAAAAGGAAGAGTTCCATTTTATTTGTAACTGCTAGTATAATAACTGATTCAGGCTAGGATCATTAATGAATTTCAAAATTTATTATGTGAAAGACTGTTGCAGAATATATTCATCTCAAAGTTATCATCTCTCAAATTACTTGGTGTTTCAATAGGAATAACATATCTTTATAGGCAGTCACCAAATGAATCAAACAGCATTACAAAGACTGGAACATCTTGGTATTTCAGGTGTAAGAAGAATGCATAAATATTGATATCATAGGCACTAGTAAGTTGAAATGCAATGGTATTGGCTCTTCTGAATCAGAGAACCATATGGGGTATTATGCCAAGAATGACAATTTAAAGAGAAATGGCATTGCACTTATCATCAAAAAGAACTATTCAAGATCCATTCTGAAGTACAACACTGTCAGTGATAGGATACTATCCACGTGCCTACAAGGAAGATCAATTAATATGACTGTTATTAAAATTTGTGCATCAACTGCTAAGCCCAAACATTAAAAAATAAAAGACTTCTACTAGTTTTTGCAGCCTGAGATCTATTGTACATGCAATCAGGATGCATTGATAATTACTAGTGATTGGAATTTGAAAGCTGGACACTAAGAAGAAGGATCACATAATGAAAAATATGGTCTTGGTCATAGAAATGATGTCAGAAATTGCATAATATAATTTTATAAGGTTAATAATTCCCTCATTGCAAATACCTTTTTTCTCCAACATAAACGGTGACTATACACATAGACTTCACCAGATGGAATACACAGGAATCAACTTGACTACATCTGTGGAAAAAGATGACAGAAAAGCTCAGTACCATCAGTCAGAACAAGGATTGGGGTCAACTGTGGAACAGATCATCAACTGATCATGTGCAAGTTCAAGTTGAAACTAAAGAAAATTACATCAAGTCCATAAGAGCCAAAGTACAACCTTGAGTACATCCCATCTGAGTTTAGACGCCATCTTAAGAATAGATTTGGCCCACTGAACACTAATGACTGAAGACCAGATGAGTTGGGGAATGACACTGAGGACATCATTCATGAAGAAAGCAAGAAGTCATTATAAAGAAAGAAAAGAAGAAGACCAAAATGGAAGTCAGAAGAGACTCTGAAACTTGTTCTTGAATATCAAGCAGATAAAGCAAAAGCAAGAATTAATGAAGCAAAAGAACTGAACAGAAGATTTCAAAGGGTGACTCAAGAAAGCAAAGTATTATAATGATATGTGCAAAGAACTGGAAAAAGAAAACTCAAAGTGAAGGACATGGCTGGCATTTCTCAACCTGAAAGACATGAAGAAACAAATTCAAGGCTTGGTTTGCAATATTGAAGATTCTATAGACAAAATATTACATGACACAAGATGCATCAAAAGATGGAAAGAATACACAGTCATTATATCAAAAAGAACTCTTTGATGTCCAGACATTTCAGAAACTAACATATAACCAAGAACCAATGATTCTGAAGGAAGAAATCCAAACTGCACTCAAAGCACTGACAAAAAAACAAGGTGCCAGGAATTAAGAGAGTTATCAATTGACATACTTCAACAAATGGATGCAGCACTAAAAGTGCTCACTCATCGATGTCATGCAATTTGGAAGACAGCTAGTTGGCCAACCAACTGGAAGAGAGCCATATTTTAATATTTATACTTACTCCCAAGAAAGGTAATTCAAGTGAATGCAGAAATTATCGAACAACATCATTAATATCACATGTGAGTAAAATTTTGCTGGAGATCATTCAAAAGCAGCCACAGCACTAGATCAATAGGAAACCACCAGAACTTCAGGCCAGATTCAGAAGAGGACACAGAACCAGGGATATCATTGCTCATTTCAGATGGATCCTGGGTGAAAGCAGAGAATACCAGAAGGATGTTCATCTGTGTTTTACTGACTATGCAAAGGCATTAGACTATGCAGATCATTATCAATTTTGGACAACAATGCTAAGGATGGGAATTCTAGAACACTTAACTGTGCTCATGAGGAACCTGTACATAGCTCAAGAGACAATTCTTTGGACAGAACAAGGGGATGCTGCATGCATGGTTTAAAGTCAGAAACAGTGTAAATCAAGGTTGTATACTTTCACCATGATTATCCAGTCTGTGTGCTGAGCAAATACTACTCAAATCTTTACTATGCGAAAAAGAATGGGGCATCAAGATTGCAAAAAGACTCACTCACTACCTGCATTATGTAGATGACACTGCTTTGTTTGCTAAAAGTAATGAGGACTTGAAGCACTTGCTGAAAACGATCAAAGACCACAGCCTCACTACGGATTACACCTAAATACTGAGAAAACAAAAATCTTCATCAATGGACCACCAAGCAACACTATGATAAATTGAGAAAAGTCTAAGGTTGTCAAGGATTTCACTTTACTTGCGTCCACAATCAACACCCATGGCACACAGTAGGCAAGAAATCAAAAGATGCATTACATATGCTACCAGAAGATCCAGATGGTACCTAGCCACTATCAAGGACAGCCATGATGGGGCTCACAAAGTTGAGTACCAGCAGCAACATGAGAAACAAAAGGGGGGCACACTGAGAACTCCACTAAAAGACCAGAGCTGATGGTCAGAAGTCCTGGGGCTTCCCCTGGGAGCATGGCTTCTAGACTGATGCTGCCCCGACCTTAAATCATTACTGAGGTCAACTCTTCAGAAAGGAGTGAATTGGATTATTAGAGGGGAGTGGAGAAGGTGGAGACGAGGGGACAGGAAATTGTTAAGAGGATATGATATGTACAGAACAGAAAGGAGGAGTGTGCTATCACTGGGCAAGGAGAGCAAAAGGAGCCGCAGATAGGCAGGCATGTAAATTTAAACTGGATTATATTACTTTCACTCAATCACAATTAAAAAAAAAAGTTTTACACCTAAAACCAAAACGCATTACATGTGCAAACTGGCTGCAAAAGACCTCCTGAAAGTGTTGAAAAGCAAAGATGTCCCTTTGACAACTAAAATGCACTTGACCCAAGCCATGGTATTTTCTGCCATATCGTATGCATGCTGTTTTAGTCAGCTAGGGCTGCTGTAACAGAAATACCACAGAGTGGATGGCTTTAACAAAGGAAGGTTTATTCTTACACAGTCCGGTAGGCTGCAAGTCCATATTCAAGGTGTCCACTCCAGGGGAAGGCTTTCCCCTTGTTGGCTCTGGAGGAAAATCCGGTATTGCATCAGTCTTTATCCAGGAAGCATTTTGGTGCAGAAACCTCAGGTCTGAAGGACACGTTCTCCCGGTGCTGCTTTTGATGGCACAAGATTCCCAATTCTCTGCCTGCTTCTCTGTCCTTTTATTTCTTGTAGGATGAAAGGATTAAGGGTGGGTCAAGCCATACTCCAGGGAAACTCCCTTTTCAGTGGAGCAGGGAGGTGATCCTACAAAGTGATTTACAGCCCCACCCTAATCCTTTAACATGCAGCACAGGAAACCACAAAATAGAGGACAGTCAAAAGATACTGGGAATCATGGCCCACTCACATGGCTACACATATTTTTGGGGGGCAAAATTCAATCCATGACACATGCCAAAGCTGGACAATGAATATGGAAGACCAACGAAGAAATAACACCTCTGAATTGTGATTTTGGCAAAGATCACTGAATATTCCGTAGACTAACGAAAGAATGAAGAAATCTGTCTTGGAAGAAGTACAATTAGAAAGCTCCTTACAAGGAAGGATGGCAAGACTATGTCTTGTGTACTCCAGACAGGTCAGGAGGAATCAGTAGCTGGATAAGGATTTCATACTTGGTAAGGTCAGCAAAAAAGAGGACAACTTTAGATGAGAGGGACTGACACAGTGGCTACAAAACCAAGCTCAAGCAAACCAATGGCTATGCACATGGCATAGTGCCAGGAAGTGTTTTACTCAGTGGTACATAGGGCCACTACGAGTCACAACTGGCTGGATAGGCAACAACAATAAAAATATATTTAAACATACTCTGTATGCAGAATACACACGTGTACACACATACAAACACAGGTACATAACATATGCATATGTAGCAAGGAGTGAAAACAAATGTCATTATAAACAATCAAAAAGTAAAATTTTTTGTCAGTACCAACTGCCTCTGAAAGCAAAATAGAATCAAAACCATCTTTTATAACTTCTTAAATCATTCTACAAAATAGAATGCATGAGGATTTTGTATATACAGCTTTGTATAATTCTTACGTACACAACAGTTTCAGAAGAACTGACTAGACTAAAAGGAATACCTATATACAGTTTTCTGGGCACTCAAATCGTTCTCCTCTTAGAATAACGATCAAATTCTTAGACAAGAATGGAGATCAGGTGAAGACTCCTAAAGAGCCTGTCACTGCAGAAACAAGTCATTTACTTTGAATTCTGAACTAATGTCACTTAAATACTCAATGACTACTGTTGCTGTGGCTGTTGTTACAAGACATGAACGAAACAGTGGAGGTACATCACACAAAGGGTTGAGTCTAATGTCTTCTTGGGTCTTCAGTAAAATGAGCACATGATATAACTGTATTATAAACTTTTTAAAAGCCACATTTTTTATTCTTTTGTTCCCTACATTTGTACTGAAACTCCACCCAAACACTTAGAGAAGGTATCCTTTACAGAGTATCACTTCCAAGTGCCATGTGTTGTTTTATCCATGCAGCCAACAACTTTCAACACTGCCTGCATCTCAACTGCATTTCCTTGTTTTACTCTGAAGAACATGAATAGTCCCATTCTATGTAAGATCTGCATTTATATTATTTCTGAGTTTTTATCCCGAATTTTTGTTTTCTAGGTCTCCTCCTTTCTAGCGCTGTTTACATCTATCTGAGCTGTATTTAATGTGTAAACTCCATACTAATATATCTGTTAACTTTTTGTTCCTTCTCTTCCAACATAACACATTCACGGCTCCCTATTAAAAGCTCCATGTCATTTCTTATAATCTTGTCTCATGCAGTGATTTCTGCTAATATCTCACCTGTGTTGATTGATGGTGGGAGACTGCTGGTTGGCTGGTGGGAGACTGTTCTGCCCTGCGGAATTCTGACCTGATTACATTCATTGGGTATCTTGGTTGGTGGGAAACTGTTCTGCCCCATGGAGTTCTGGGCAGATTGTACTGATGAGGTATCTTAGCTAACAGGACCAGTAAAGACAGAGTGAGCAGCCCGCACTTGTCTGTCAGTAGAGGCTTGCCTGTTGCTATGATACAGGAAGCTATGCCACTGCTATTAAGGTGCCAGCAGGTCACCCACAGCAGACGGGTTTCACCTGAGTTTCCAGATTAAGCCAGACTAGGAAGAAGGACCCAGCAGTCTACTTCTGAAAAGAATTAGCCAAGGAAAATCTAATGAATAGATTTTCCAACACTGCCAGACACAGTGTTGGAAAATGAGTCCCCCAAGTTGAAAGGTACGTGGAAGACGACTAGAGACAAGCTGTCTCCTCAAAGTAGAGGTGACCTTAATGTTGTGGATGGAGTAAGGCCTTCAGAATGTTCATTTGTTGATGTGGCACGACTCAACATGAGAAGAAACAGATGCAAACATCCTTTAATAATCACAACATGGAATGTATGATGTATGAATCTAGGAAAATTGGAAATCATCAAAAATGAAACACAATGCATAGACATTGATGTCCTAGGCATCAGGAGCTCAAATAGACTGGTACTGGCCATTTTGAATCCAGCAATCACATAGTCTACTATGCTGGGAATGAAAACTTGAAGACAAATGATGTTGCATTCCTCATCAAAAAGAACATTTTACGATCTGTCCTGAAGTACAGTGCTGTCAGTGATAGGATAACATCCACAGACCTAGAAGGAAGGCCAGTTAATATGACTACTATTCAAATTTACACAGCAACCAGTAAGGCCAAAGATGAAAAAACTGAGACTGTGACCAGCTTTAGCAGTCTAAAATAGATCAAACATGCAATCAGAATGCATTGATGACTGGAATACAAAAGTTGGAACAAAGAGGGATCATTAGTTGGAAAACACAGCCTTAATGACAGAAATAATGCCAGAGATCACACGATAGAATTTTGCAAGACTAACTACTTCTTCACCGCAAATACCTTTTTTAACCAACACAAATGGCGACTATACACGTGGACCTCACCAGGTGAATACACGGGAACCAAACTGACTATATCTATGGAAAAAGACAATGGAAAAACATGACCACATGCTGGCTGTGGCACAGACCAGGAACTGTTTATATCCAAATTCAAACTGAAACTGAAGAAAATTAGAACAAGTCCACAAGAGCCAAAGTATGAGCTTGAACACATGCCTCCTGAGTTTAAAGACCACCTCAAGAACAGATGTGATGTGCTGACTACTAACAACCGAAGATCAGATGAATTGTGGAATGACATCAAAGACATCATCCATGAAGAGAGCAAGAGGTCACTAAAAAGACAGGAAAGAAAGAAAAGACCAAACTGGATGTCAGAAGAGAACCTGAAACATGCTCTCAAATGCTGAGCAGCTAAAGCAAAAGGAAGGAATGGCAAAGTAAAAGATCCAGACAGAAGATTTCAAAGGGCAGCCCAAGAAGACAAAATAAAGTATTAAAATGATATGTGCAAAGAGCTGGAAATGGAAAACCAGAAAGCAACAACACGTTCTATATTTCTCAAGCTGAAAGAACTGAAGAAAAAATTCAAGCCTCGAGTTGCAATAGTGAAGGCTTCTACAGGGAAACTACTAAATAACTCAGGGAGCATCAAAACAAGATGGAAAGAAGACACAGAATCATTATACCAGAAAGAACTGGTCAATGTTCAGCCATTTGAAGGGTCAGCATATGATCAGGAATCGATGGTACTGAAGGAAGAAGTCGAAGCTGCACTCAAGGCACTGGCAAAAAACAAGGCTCCAGGAATTGATGGAATATCAGCTGAGATATTTCAACAAACAGATACAGCACTGCAAGTGTTCACTCACCTATGCCAAGAAGTTTGGAAGACAGCTACCTAGCCAGCTGAGTGAAAGAGATCAATATTTATGCCTATTCCAAAGAGTGATGTCTTAGAAAAAGTCAGGAAAGGTGTGCATCAGGGTTGTATCCTTTCACTGTATCTTCTCAATCTGTACGCTGAACAAATAATCCAAGAAGCTGGATTATACAAAAAAGAACAAGGCATTGGGGAACAATTCATCTTACACACACAACAGCACCTTACTTGCTGCAAGTGAAGATTTGCAACACTTACTGATGAAGCTCAGGGACCACAGCCTTCAGTATGGATTGCACCTCAACATCAAGAAAACAAAAATCCTTACAAATGGACTAATAAGCAACATCATCATAAATGGAGAAAGGATTCAGCTTGTCAAGGATTTCATTTTACTTGGCTCCACAAGCAACTCCCATGGAAGTAACCATCAAGTAATCAAAAGATGCATTGTACTGAAAAAATCTACCACAAAGGCTCTCTTTCAAGTATTGAAAAGCAAAGATGTCACGTTGAAGACTAAAGCAGACCTGACTCAAGCCGTGGTATTTTTAGTCACAACACACTCATGTGAAAGCTGGACAATGCACAAAGAAGGCAGAAGAATTGATGCCTTTGAATCATGGTGTTGGAGACGAATTTGAATGTACCACAGACCACCAAAAGAACAAACAGATCTAGAAGAGGTACAAGCAGACTACTCCTTGGAGGCAAAGAAGGAAAGATTGCGTATTACATACTTTGGACATGTTTTCAGGAGGGATCATTCCTTGGAGAAAGACATCATGCTGGATAGAGACTCAGCGAAAAGAGGAAGACCCTCAGTGAGACAGACCGACACAGTGGCTGCAACAATGTGCGTAAGCATAAAAACAATGTGGACACAGCACAAGACCAGGCAATGTTTTGTTCTGTTGTTCACAGGGTCCCCGTGCAATGGAACTGACTCAATGGCACCTAACAACAATGAAAATATTTCAACTGGTGAAAGTACATCAATTGTGCGTGTATAAACAAATTTAACCTTTGACAACGTGCTTTAAGACTCAAGTATATTTAGTTATCAATATCACCGACTTAGAAAAATTAGAGTATAACTATTTTATAGTGTTATGTCTACCATTCCTCTAGCAATGCCTAGTTTATCTATCAAGCCCAAGACTGTTTCCACAGCAACTTTACTTCTAAATGATCTATTTCCTACAGTAATATAAAAGAGACCAGTGAACTGTTATTTGGCATAGCACACCTGTACCTGTTGCCAATGAATCAATTCTGACTCATAGCAACCCTATAGGACAGAGCAGAACTTCCCTATAGAGTTCCCAAAGAGTGCCTGGTGGATTTGAACTGCTGACTTTTTGGTTAGAAGGCAAAGTTCTTAACCACTATGCTACCAGAGTTTCCAATGCTTGAGTGGGGTGAGTTCTAAACCTAAACCCCTCTGAGTGGTGTCTTACAAAAAGAGAAGAACAGGCACAAAGACACAAAAGACACAGATGCAGGATAAAGTACTCCAGGTGACGACGGTGGTAAATGAATTACAAGACCAGATGGATCAAGTATTGCCGGTAGTTACTGGTAACTGAAACAGACAATGGCAGATCTTCTACAACCAACACCCTGAACTTTTAGACTCCAGAACTGTGTGAAAATAAACTTGCATACTTTGAAGGCACCCACTTATGGCACTTTTGTTATGAAAGCACTAGGTATATGTGAGGCCTGATAATTAAGACCATGAACTTAATTGTTCTAAGTGCTACATATCTCACTGCTGACTATCACTATAGTCACCTTTGAAGTATTCCCCTTGAGAAGTTATGCACTGATGCCAGCACCTAGTCCACCCTTCAAAGCAATTTTGGAACTCTCTCTGGAATGACCATTGTGCATGGTGGCAAACTTCAAACAACCTATAAATGCTGTCAACTCTCAGCACAGATCTGGTGATCTGAAAGTCAATGGTATCCACGGCAGTAAGCTAACCACTCTCCGAGGAATCAAGGAAAGTGACCAAAAGAGCACATTTATTTTAGTAGCTATCCTTCTTCATCCCAAAGAATTAAGAACAAGTTCATTATACATTCTAAGGTCTCTCCAGACCTACCTCCTCCACAGAGAGAAATAAGAAGCTGAATTCCAAGCAACTGGCTGGTGAGTGGGCAGGAAAGCCAAGATGGCTATTCCTAAGAGAGCTAGGTTTCTCTTCACTCAACACTGCAAGACCTCTTTCCTGAAAGGTGAGAAATAAGTGTTCGTGCAAATGTCATTCTAAACAACAGAGACATCTTCTACTTGCTGCTTCTCTGGTGGCTCTGCAGCTGGTAGAAGTAGCAGGCTATAACAATACCAGGGAAGACAGAATGTCAACTGCTCCAGTGTTATTTGAGGCCGATTTCTTATTTCACAAACTAGAGTACGTTATTGAAAAGGATTACCACTCACATCTGGAAACCCTGGTGGGACAGAGTTTAAGAGTTTGGCTACTAACCAAAAGGTCAGCAGTTTAAATTCACCAAGCACTCTTTGGAAACTCTATAGAGCAGCTCTATGCTGTCCTATAGGGTCACTATGAATCAGACTTGACTCAACAGCAATGGGCACAGGTATTCGTATTTACCAACAGAGAGAAGTTACATCTGTTGTCTCCGATAATATGATTTACAAGGATGGCACAAAGGCCCACAAAACATTGTGGCACAAATGGTTAACATGTCAGTTGGGTTCAGTCTCCCTTTGGTTCACTCTGCTACAGAGGTAGTCATGTGTTTAATGTTAGTAATGTAAGTGTTTTCTTATTAATAACTCCCAAACGAAGTTCTATGTACACTTCCATCTTAGGTGGAGAAAAAGCTATTAGTTCAAGAGCTCTTGTGTTACTTTTGATGAATTTAATATACTGCAAAAACACGAACGGGTACTTTCTAAGACCTTGGTCCCATATGGTTAATTTGATGGCAAGTGGTCAATTAAAAAATATACATACATACATATACATGAGAATATATTTTCCTGAAACAAAAATCAAACATCAATGCACTCTGTGCATTCAATAAACAATATCGAAAAGTATACTACCCTAAAAAATATGGAACATGGAAATCTGTGATTACAACACAGAAGGTACTAGACTACCTCCAAGCTCCAGGTTTAATACACTAAGGATCACCACCAATCCCAAGGGTTTTTTTTTGTTTTGTTTTGTTTTTCTTTAAAAAAATGAACTATGACTATTGAGTAAGTGAAAGAAAAAGATTTTAAAGAAAGAGTATACCAAACCCCAGTGCTACCATATGTCAGCCTAGGAAAATCCTCCAGGCTTAAGTAGTTCAGAGTCAAAGATCCTCAGTGGCTGGTCATGCTTTGATCATGAGTCACAAGAAGTATCTTCCAGATTGAGGTCAACCCACAAGCAAAGCAAGCAAAACAATCCAGACAGGCCTGAGCTGTGCTGCTACCTTTAAAAGAAGCTGCCAGGAGCTCTGATACCAGATTCAAGAAATCAGTGATGGCCTGCAAAAAGCCCCTGCTGCTGTGAATCAGCGGGTCTGATCAAGAAGACTATTCCAATACTACAAGCAAGCAACGTGCCCTGGGCCATTCACAGTGTCTCTGTGGGCCTGTTACTTTCATCAATGATGATAAAAGGTGGAATCAGTGTTACCATTCTCTGATACCACGAGCAAAAGAACACCGACTGTATTTGCAAAAATGTTCTTTTAACATTTAAAGCCCAAGGAAGTGAGCTTTTCTCAAAAAATACGGTAACTGGAGAATTCAAACTATTAGCTGAAACAGGAAGAAGTTCTGTTGAAACAAAGCCAAGAAAAACATAAAAGTGCTTCACTCAGAGATGAAGTAGTAAGAGTATAAATAAAGGCAGAACTCTCTATAGTTTGGGAAAACTGTGCATGTATACCACTAATTGGTGGTTCTTTTAAACTGAAGTCAGTGTACTATTTAAGCATCCAAGTGAGTAAGAGTTGACTAGACAGTAACAGGTATGTAAGGAGTGCCTAAGTGGTGCAAACAGCTAAGTGCTTCGCTACTAACTGAAATGCCGGCAGTTTGAACCCACCAAGAGGTGCCTTGGAAAAAGATTTGGCAATCTACTTTTGAAAAATTACAGCCATTGGAAAACCAATGGAATGCAGTCCTAGTCTGAAACACATAAGTTTGTCTGAGTTGGTATCAACTCGATGGTAACTCATTTGGTTTTTAGTGATTCATTATCAAAGATAACAAGATTGGCAAACTGAGTCATCAACAAAGTCTCTCAAAAGTGCTGTGGGAAGAAAAGGCTTCCATTAAAGAGACACAGGAAATGTTTCACTGAGGAAGCAGCATTTGAGATGGGCTTGGAAGGGTATGTAGAACTTTACGCACTGGAATTGGCCATTTAGAAGGCATTCTAGGCTATAGATAAAGTATAAGCAAAGGCAGTGAAACTGAAAAGCTCGAGGTCATGAGTCAAGTCTGAGGCACTGTGCTCTTGGTGGGAAGACACAACTACAATTTGGGGTCAAATTGTTCCACAGGCTGGATCTTCAGTATATGGTGTCAGTAGAATGAATAATGTTTAAGAACAATGACACTTCATCAAAGTATCTAGCAGGTTACTTGAGAAGCACGGAATTCACTTGCTTAAATTAGGCCAGTATGTCTGAACCACTGACCCAGTAGATCACTTAACCATAGCACCACCAGGACCCCTTCCAGTAGTATGTGTGTTTGTGTGTGTGTGTGTGTGATTAAGTTATACCAAACTTGCTGCCATTAAGTCAGTTCTCACAAAGGTCCTACAGGACAGAGCAGAACTACCCCATTAGGGTTCCAAGGCTATAATCTTTACAGAAGCAGAATGCCACATCTTCCTCCTACAGAGCAGTGGGTGGGTTCAAACTACAGACCTACCAGTAAGAAGCCACGGCCGATGTGAGGTGATGTTATGTGTTGTTATGTTATTATGTTATGTTTGTTATGCTACACTATGTTATGCTATGCTATGTCATGCAATCTTATGTTATGTTACATCAAGGTATAGGTCAAAAATACACGCAGAAAGTAAATTAAGTTAATAATCTATCATAGTGCAATCATAATTACTGAACTAAGCAAACCTTAGAAATAAATGTGTTTTTGTTGCTGTTGTTACTGTTTTAAATTTGGGAATATACTAACACATTCCTCAACCATGTATTTTGTAAGCTGATTTTTACTTATCATTTTTAATGATAATATATTGCTAGGAGAGGAAAGTTACATCTTTGAACTAACCCAAGGACTTCCTCAGTTTTAAGAAGGAACTCCACTTCCTGACAGAAAGTATAAGCTGGCATATTTAAGGCAACCTTCTCAGACTTCTAAGCATAAGGTTAAGGCTGAGGAAATACTACCAAAGATTTAAACTCCTTCTCAACCATTTTTGAAGTCAAACACAAAGCATAAAATATCACTTTCAGACCACAGCTTTCTTTCTACTAACAGAAACCAAAAGTTCCATCCAGATAGTTCACGCCCACTCACTGCTCAGAAAAGGGAAGAAAAATAAAGCAAAAGATTCTTTTAGTTCAACAAGAAACACTGTTTCATCTTTGTAAAACTATCTTTTATGTGTTTATGGCCAGTACATTCATGCTTCTGAAAGACTGTATTTTTCTATTTACAGGAACTCTTGTCATGGGGTTTTCATGAAGGAAGACGATGAAGTACAACAGAGAAAACACTAGGCTGAGAATCCACAAGGCAAGAATTTAGTGCTGGTTTGGCCACTATTTGTGTTATGTTTTGAAAACCACTTTAACTTCTTGTGCCTCCACAGTCCTGCTTCCAAAATGAGAGGGTTGAACCATGTGATCTCCAAAACACCATGTTACAAAATATATTTTTAAATAATGGAGATTTATAGCTGCTGTCAGATACAGGGAAAGCAGGGAGACGGCAGAATGAATTATGCTTTAGAGTCAGGTTTTGGAGTATATAAATTCAGGCTCTGTTAATAATGGCTGGGTGGCTTTATCTCTAAGTTTCATTACCTATCATAGTTGTAAAGATTAAAATGTCTGTAATGGACCTGGTACACTGTGGGGACTAAACAAAGGCAGACATTAAGTCCTTAGAAACAAAGTCTAATGGCAAACACTAATCTACTGGACAATGCCATTTCCTGGAGCTCAGCTTGGAGAAGAGCAGGGACTGACGGAGTCTTTTCCAAATGAGAGGCACACAGAGATAATATTGGAGACGACTGGTGGTTAGGAGCAGGCAGGGGGAAAGCAGGGAGTTAAAGACAGGCTGAGTCCTGTATGTTCTGAAAATGAAAAGGTAAGAAACCATGTGAGACACAGAACTTGAGGAATAAAACTTTTTTGTTTCCATCAATACAGAAGACTCGTGGTACAGCAAAAAAAAAAAAGTTACTGCAATGATTTCTCCAACGGAGTAAAGCAGGGAACTGCTAAGGGTGTATCAGTGCAACTAAGAGAAAATGGCTTTATAGACCATAATTCCTTTATATGTCTGCATTTCTTACAAGCGATACAGATGATCCAGCTCCTGCCTTGGGTGTCATCTTCCACCATTCACCTCAACCTTACTCTCTTCTGGGTTCACTCTGCTCAGACACACTGACCTCCCTTCTGTCCCTGGGACTCTTAAGCTCCTTCTTCCTTTAATTCCTCTGCACTGTTACCTCTGCCTGAAAACGTCTGGCAGATTTTCGCATGGCTGACTCATTCTAAACAACCACGTCTCAAGCCTCCCCAGTAAACCTTTAGCAGACCATTCTATCTAATCTTTAGCACACTGTAGTCACACTCTACCTCCTTATCCTGTAATATTTTTTCTCCCATTTATCATTACTTAAAATTGCCTTATTTGTTTACATGAATGTAACAACTTTGGGGGCAGGGATGTTTTCTAAATTGTGCCTCATTCAATCCCCAACATCTACAACAAAGCCTGGCATAGACATACCAGCTATTAGATTAACTGTTCAAGGAATAAATGCAAATGGTAATGATTGCCATTCTTCTCTGAACGTAAGTCAGGGGAAGTCCTCAGAAGAAGTTTTAACTTCCTTTCTTGAGAGGGAGTTTTATGCAATTATGCAGTCTTAAAAGGTCAATGTTTGAGACTTTCAAGGGAATGAATGCTTCATAACACAAGATATTGTATACGCCTGCACAGTCTCATGGTGTAAAGTACAAACTTTTACTTTATGAGCTATACTTTATCCACTATCTTATTAGAACCAATAAATATATTTCTTTTTGTGAGATTCTGCTTGCAGAAGGAGGGTGTATAAGTCCATAGTACATAAATGGGAATCATGTTTCAGAACTCTTCCCAACAAAGAACTCTGATCTATATATTTTATATATATATTTTTTAATATATATATATTAGACCTGTTGTTACTTTGTTATCTTGCTAAATTTATTAAAACTATTACCCAGTCAAGTGGTAAATCCAGTGATCCCATTTATGAAACAACAGATAAGTGATTTGGGGAAAAGATACCACACCCATGGTGAACAACTGCTGCATTAAAAAGATGGTTTAAGAAAAGTTCTACAATATTAAATCATGTTTGGACTAAAAGAAAAAAATCTGTTTCTAACAGTAAACCAAAAATAGGTACACTACTGAGGCTGCAAAAGTGGCCAGTGAGCAGGCAGAACGGTGGACTAAAATCATTTTGCTAGAAAAATTCATGGGTTGTGTCTTTATTTTTAAGTACATTTTGGCCATGGCCTTCCTTGATGTATAACAGAGGCCTGTAACCAACTGTATCTTGATAACCCATGCATCATCCCTAGTCACCACTGCTGGACACTCTGGAGGGCCTACGGTACCAGCATGAGGCTGGACCCCCATGGGGGCTCATCAGGGTCCACAAGGTGAAGCAATGGGGAACTCACTACCAGAATCCATTCCCTGAATCCTGGTCAAACCCTGGGGGAAGTGGTGTTCAGCATTCTGCAACTTTACCTTTGTATCCACTATAAACATTGCCTGCCTCGCCTCTCCTCCTCGGGCCCCAGAATGTTGCACAGGGCTCAGCAAACAGAATCAGGCTGCGCCGGATATGGATTCTGTCCGCTAGTATCTTGTGAGCCCTAGACAAGTCATCTGACCCCCGGGGACTCAGTTTTCCAATCTCTCCAACAGGGTGACAAGAAACCCAGCCTACCTCGTCGGGTGGTTGCGGGCCGGCTGCCCCAGCTTGGCCCAGTGACAGCAGCTCGATGATCGCGCCCGCGGGGCCCAAGCGAGCAGAGGGGCGGGGCGGGGCGGGACTGGGACTAAGCCCGGCTGACTACCGGCAGTTCACCGCCCGCGGCCAGCCGCGACGGACCTCCCCCGGCACCCAGCCAGCGACGTCAGTACGCTTACGTCCCTCGCAGAGGCCGCATCTTTCCCGAGGCACGAGAAGCCGGGATGGGACTGACTGACACCCAAGAGAAGCCATCTGACTGGTGAAAGGGTCTGTCTGTCATCTTTCGGCCAGTAAGCGGTATGGGAAGGCGGGTGAGGGCCGGACATCCTGCTCAGAGAAGAAGATGGAAATCTGGGATCCTTACGCAGGGCTCCTGATGCAGTGTGGGCGTCTCGGTTCTTCAACGTTTTGGATTCTTCTTTTGCTGCCTTCATCCAGTCTCTTGCTCGGTATTTAGGCGCCAGCAGTGGAAAATGATTATGGAACTGAATTTCAGAACCCCTGGGTGGTGCAGTGGGTAGAACGCTCTGCTGCTAACTAAAAGGTGGGCGGTTGGCACCCACCGGGGCTCCTCATTCGGCGTCCATGAAGATTACAGCTTGAAAACCCTGTGAGTCAGTTCTGCTCTGCCCTGTAGGGTGTCTCTGAGTCTAAATTGACTCAACCAGCAGTAGGTTTTTTGGGTTATCGACACCCCGTACTTAGGAGCTCTCCAGGAATGAATAAATATACGACCTTTCGTTTCTCCGCCAGGACCCCGCTTCGGTGTCACATCCACTTTGAATTCTCCTTGACTCCCTCAGGCTTATTAGGCAATTCTTTGTTTGCGTTGCCACATACTCTTGCGTAATTAATTCATCCCACTTTACCCAGGTGGCAACCGTCGGAGCATAGTGGTTAAGTGCTGCAGCTGCTAACAAAGAGGTTGGCAGTTCAAATCCTCCAGGCGCTCCTTAAAAACTCTATTAGGCAGTTCTACTCTGTAGAGTCGCTTAGAATTACAATCCACTCGACGGCACTGGGCTTGGTGGGTTTGGGATCTTACTCAGGCCACTGGCGTCGACTGTGTTCTGACTCATAGCGATCCTATAGGTCAGAGTAGAACGGTCTCATAGGGTTTCCAAGGAGCTCCTGAAGGATTTGAACTGCCAGCCTTTAGGCCCGCAGATGTAACTCAACGACTATGGCACCACAGTTTCCTCTGTCTTAATAGTAGTCACATTATGTCTTTTCTCATGAGATTGGGCATCTTTTTAACTATTATGTATATTCTCAGTAGTTTAAAAAATGAATTAAAAACTTTTTTCCGATAAGTAATTGCAAATGTTAAAGCTATACAGTGGTATGCAGTCAAAAGTCTCCTCTCCATCCCAGTTCCTCAGTAACTGAGCATCCTGGAGGCAACCAGTGTTGCTGACTTCTAAATGCTACCAATTTAAAAATTGCATAATAATATCCAATTTTTTTTTTTTTTTTTTTTTTTTACCGTTACAAGTTTAGCTAAAATCCTCTTCAGGTACGAACCACAAGCTGTGTCCCTAGGTATTAGCTCCTGTTTCCTTATCAAGTATGTATTTGTAGATGTTATCTATCTATTTATTTTTTTTACTTAATATATCTTTGAGCTCATTCCACATGTATGCATAAATCTACCTCGTTCTTTTGAAATCCTGCATAGTAGTCTACAGAATCAATATAGATAATTGAGCTAAGCTACCTAAACTTTGTCTCAGGTTGTTTCAGATACTCTCAGATGCCATCAAATAACAATTTCTTGTTGAAATTTAATCTAGTTTTATACCTCTTCATGGTGGGAGTTTGAGCTGATACCAGCTACACAGTTATAGCCCATTATGTATTGGTCATGTTGATAACATTATTTGTATGCCCTAGCAAGACGTAGTTCTGTGTACTATATACAGAATGTTGGTGTGAGGCTTCTCCAAACTTCCCTGGTGCTGGGGAATGGGGAGACTTGTTTTGTGCCATTGTGTCAATTTGGATTTGGAGCTTTCAAATAGGATGGAGTAGAACTACCCCGTAGAGTTTCCCTTGGCTGTAATCTGTATGAGGAGCCAGTTGTCTTTTCTCCCATGGAGTCTCTCGGGATTCAGACTGCTGATCTTTTAGTTGGCAGTCAAGTGCTTAACCATTGTTATCTGTTGTATATATGAAATAACTAACTTACGTGAAAAAATACCTGAAACGTTCTACCTAACCTATGTTACTATAAAAATTAAAATTTTCAGGGAAAGTTTTACCACTTTATGCCCAATTTGTCAGCTGTTCCTTCCACTTCAGACTACTTATACCTATTTCTAACGCAGATCAGGTACTTAGCATATATATGTTGAACAGTGATGCATCTATATATCATTTTACAAATGTTTGTGCAGATGTAATGCTGTCATCTAATCGATACTCTGCAGATCCACTAGTTAGTCCATGTGAGAGATTATGAAAGCCTGAATTCTTAGAATAGATAATGTCTACAGTGGAAATCAGAACGGACATTACAGTTGGATTGAAAAGAAGTGATAAATATGTAAACTACTAAAGTGAAAGAATTACCAAGACTTGACAATTGACTTTATTTGGAAAAATAAAAGAGTGAGGCAAAGATCTCAACCACCTGACTTGGGTGATTGGTTGGAGAAATCTGCTACTATCTTAAACCAGGAATTCATAAGGAAAGCTAGATTGGGATAGAAGTTGAAGTTGAGGCTGTAAGATAAGTTTTGAACATTTGGTACTGAGAAAGCTGTGATTTGTCTGATAGGCATCTAGATTGTAAACTTGGAGATTTCAAAAGACACATTTGAATGTTTGTTGTTGTTATTCAAAAAAAACAAAAAAACCTTGCCTTGCCATTGAGTTGATTCTGCCAACCCTATAGGACAGACAAGAAGTGCCCCATAGGGTTTCCAAGGAGCACCCGGTAGATTTGAACTGCTGGTCTTTGGGTTAGCAGCCATGGCTCTTAACCACTATGCAACTAGAGTTTCTAAAACCAAACCTGCTGCTGAGTCAGTTCCAACTCAGGGCAATCACTGTGCTATCAAGTCAGTTTCTACTAACAATGACCCCATGTAAGACAGAAACATGACACTGCCTGGTTCTGTAGCATCCTCAGTCATCGTTACATTTGCGTCCATTACTGCATCCATTGTGTCCTTCCATCTCTTTGAGAGTCTGTCGTTTTTTGCTGACCATCTACCAAGCCTTATGTCCTTCTCCAGGCACTGATCCAGCCTGATAGCCTGTCTGAAGTATCTGAGACAGTCTTCCAGGGAACATTCTGGCTGTACTTCTTTCAAGACAGGATTGTTCATTCTGGCACTTATGGTATATACAATATTCTTTGTCAACACCTTTATTCCAACGCATCAATTATTCTTCAGTTTTCCACATTCACTATCCAACTTTTGCATGAATATAAGGTAAGTGAAAATATCAGCTTGGGCCAGCTGTACCTTAGTCCTCAAAGTGACATTTGTGCTTTTCAACACTTTAAAAAAGTCTTTTGCAGCAGGTTTTCCCAGTGTGATGCATCTTTTGATTTATTGACTGTGGCTTCCATGGGTGGTGTTTGTGGTTCAAAGTAAAATGAAATCCTTAACAACTTCAATCTTTTCTCCGTTTATCATGATATTGCTTATTGGCCAATTGTGATAATTTTTCTTTCTTTTTTCTTTTTTGTTATAATTAAGTGAAACTGTACAATCCAAATCAATTCCACATGCTGACCTATTGACATTTCCATCTGCTATCCTCATCCTGTGACAGCACATTCCTCCTTTTCACTCTATACTTGTATCCTCTTAATAAACATGTGTCACTTCCTTTCTACCCTCTTCTCTTTCGTCTAGAAAGAAACCAATAGGACAGCCTCCTATAAACGTCTAAACCCGTAAAGTACGCACACCATATGGTCACACTGTGTCCTCGAGCCCAGTCCATTCTTGTCTGAAGAGTTGACCACAGTACTGGTTTCAGGTCAGGGCTAGCAGCAAGTCTAGGGACTGTGGTCCCAGAGGACTCTCCAGGCTGTCAGAACATCAACTGTGGTTATTTTGGAAGAGTTCTTGAACTGCACACCTCTTTTTCTAATGTTGCCTCAAGGACTGTGTATTGTGTCCTGGTTGCTTTTGGGAGCTGTGCACCATCTGGTTCTTCTGGTCTCATGCTGATACGGTCTCGCATTCACATGGGTCCTTCTGCCTCCCGGGCTCATTTTTCCTTATATCTTTGCTGTTCCCAGTCATTGTCTCCTCCAGATGGCTTGACACTATTTGGCGTACGTCAAATGGCAGCTTGCTAACTTTTAAGACCCCAGATGTCACTCACCAATGTGGGGTGCAGAAGACTCTCTTAGCTAAAGACTAACTATGCCAGTTGACTTTGATATCCATTAAATATGGTCCCCAGACCCCTGCTCCTGCTACTCTATTCTTTGAAATAATTGGGTTGAGTTTAGAAGGCCTTTCAGTTTATGGTGCAGTCAAGTTATGCTGATCTGCTCTCTACTGCATGCTGTCACCCCTAACCAAATTCCTATTAACTATCTAATCTGTGAACATCCTTTTCCCTCCCTCCCTACCTCTGGTAGCTGCCAAAAGTCTTTGCCCTGAAGTCCGTTTTTAAATCCTTATAGCAGAGGTCTCATATATACTTGTCCTTTCACACTGACTGATTTCACTCAGCATGATGTCTTCCAGTTGAAACTAGGTTATGATATGCTTCCTAAAATCATCATTGTTCTTTATCCTTGCATATATATACTGTAGTTTGTTTATCCGTTCATCTGTTGATGGGCACCTCAGTTGATTCCATCTTTTTGCTATTGTGGGCAGTGCTACAATAAACATTCCTGTGCAGGTATCTGTATGACCGCCCTTATTTCTGTAGGATATATTCCGAGCAGTGGGATTGTTGGATCATATGTTATTTCTAACTTTTTAAGGAAGTGCCAGATTGCTTTCCAAAGTGGTTGTACCAGCAGCAGAGTAGGAGAGTTCCAGTCTTTCTACAGCCTCTCCAGCATTTGTTGTTTTGTGTTTTTAGGATTATTGCCAACATTGTTGGGGTGAGAGGGTATCTCATTGTAGTTTTGATTTGGATATCTCTAATAGTTAATGATTGGAAGCATTTCCTCATGTGTCTTTTGGCTGCCTGAATGTCTTTGGTAAAGTATGTGTTCATTTACTTTTCCCATTGCTTAGTTGGGTTATTTATCTTTTTCTTATTGATATTTTGCAGTACCTTGTAGATTATAGAAATCAGATGTCAATCAGACAGGAAGTTGCCAAATATTTTTTCCTTTTGTGTGAGTAGTTTTTTAACTCACTTGATAAAGTCTTTGGATAAACATAAGTATTTGATTGTTACTACTTCCCATTTATGTGTTTTCTGTTGTTCCGACTCAACAGCACTTGGTTTGGCTTCTGTTGTTCACGCGTTGTTGGTCAGATTTTGTAGTCTGTCTGAGCTGTTTACTGGAACTTCCATTGTTGTCTCTGTTTTTTCTTGCATGATCTGTATTGTTTTAGGTTTGGTACTTAGGTCTCTCGAATTTTTGTTTGTTTATGTTGAAGTATAATCCATACCGAAGACTGTATTCTTTCATCTTTATTGGTAGTTGCTTCAAATGCTTTTTGCTTCCCACAAGCAAGGTTGTGTCATCTGCATATTGCAGTTCGTTCGTATGTCTTCCTCCAGTCTTGATGCCTCATGCTACTAGGACTGCCAGTTAAGTTCACGGAAAAGTACGGCATGCCTAATTGCTGAATATCACTATGGTCACCTTTGAAATACTCACCTTGGGAAGCCATGCACTGATGCCAGTACCTAGTCCACCCTTCAAAGCAATTTTGGAATTCGTTTTTGGCTGGCTTTTCCAGAATGGCCATCAGAGCTTGTGTATAACCCTTGATGTCCTCAATGTCATCAACATGTCTTCCTTTTAATATTTCTGCTATCTTCAGATAAAGAAAAAAGTAATACAGTGATTTGTTTACTGGCTGAAGACTCCCTCACAGACAACTATGAAATTGAGTTTGCGAATTTGCCATCATGCCACTGTGTACAATGGCCCTTCCAGAAAGAGTTCCAAAATTGGTTTACAGGGTGGACTGTCAGGCACTGGCATCAGTGCATAGCTTCCCAAGTCGAGTGCTTCAGAGATAACCATAGTGATATTTAGCAATGAAGTATGTAGTAGTTAGAACAATTTAGTCCATGTGGACTTAATTGTCGTGTGTCATTTAGCCTGGCTTCTCAGATTATTTGTTCAGTATACAGATGGAATAAGTATGGTAAAAAAAAATCAACTCTGATGTACACCCTTCCTGATTTTAAACCACTAATAGAATCCCCTTGATCTGTTTGAATGACTTACTGGTTCTAGATCTCTGTACAAGTTCCTCACAAGCACAATTAAGTGTCCTGGAATTTCCATTCTTCTGAATGTTATCCATAACTTGTTATGATCCATTCAGTTGAATGCCTCTGTATAGTCATCATATATGTAGGTATAAATAATATCACCCAGAAAGAGTATACAGCTTGAAAGGGAAAAGTACCTAAGATAGAATCCTGGGGAATATCATCATAGTAACAGAGACTAAAAGGAAAGTTAGACATATTAAACTCAACATCAGAGAGGAAAACAGGAATAGTAGAGTCATGGGTGACTAGAGAAATTAACATTTTAGGAATGATAAGGTGATAGAAGCTTTAAATAAAACTGAATAAAAATTAAGATAACACAATAAAAGTCATAACAGAATGAGATATATAGGGAAATATTAGTGAGATTAACTATAATCTTTATATTTAAGGCTGTGTTGTTGTTAGTCGCTGTTGAGTTGACTCTGATGTATGGTGACCTTATGCCTGACAGAGACTGCTCAATTCTGCATTAACTTTGTGATTGTTATTTTGTTTGAGTTCATTGTTGCAACTATTGTGCCAGTCCATCTTATTGAACATCTTAGGTACCTAGTACTGCTGTAATAAAAATACCACAAATGGGTAGCTTTAACGAACAAATTTATTTTTTTGGTTTAGGAGGCTGCAAATGTGAATTTAGGGTACTGGCACTAGGAGAAGGCTTTTTCTCTTTGTCGGCTCCAAGGAAGGTCTTTGTCTCTTGGAGCTTTTGCTCCTGTGCAGTTTATGTGTGGCTTGGCATCTCTTTCCCCCCATCTCTACTTTTGCTCACCTACTTGATCTCTATAATATCTTAAAAGCCACTGCTCATCACCTAAGTCAGTGTACTTTCAGTCAACTCATATGCACACGAAAACTAGACAGTAAATAAATAAGGCCAAAGAAGAATTGATGCATTTGAATTATGATATTGGTGAAGAATATTGAATATACCATGGACTGCTCATAGAATGAACAAATCTATCTCAAAAGGAGTACAGCAAGAATGTTCCTTTAAAGTGAGAATGGTGAGAAGCTTTGTCTCACATACTTTGGATATGTTATCAGAAGGGACCAGTGGCTGGAGGACATCATACTTGGTAAATTACAGCATCAGCAGAAGAGAAGATGACCCTCAATAGATGGATTGACACAGCAGCTGTTACAATAAAACCAAACATTGCAAAGGTTGTGAGGATGGCACAGGAGCTGGCAGTGTTTTTGTTCTGTTGTACACCAGGTTACTATGAATCAAACTGAGTAACAACACCTAATAATAACAATATGTCTCAGTAGAGAGTGACTAAAGATATACCCAGCACTAATCCTGTCTCATTAACATATCAAAGACAGTCCACTCCGAAATGGTGTTATAATCACAGACATAGGGGTTAGAATTTATAACACATATATTTTGAGGACATAATTTAATCAATAACATTCCATCTTTTGGCCTCACACAACTCATGTCTTTGTAAAATCTCATTGACGGTCTTCTGGTCTCAGGATCATATATTTTGTGGTTCATGTGCTCCACTAGTCTTTAAATTGCTCCCTTGAGTCTTCAGTTTCCTTCATTTGCCTTTGTTTTTGATGGTAAGAAACCAATAGTTGTATGTTAGGTGGCTATTCCCAAGCTTTTAAGACCCAAGACAATATTCACCAAAGATAGAGAACTTTATTAACTAGTTGTGCCAGTTGATGTCGCTGTCCCCCGAGGCTATGGCCCTTCTCCATCAAGTCTAGACACTGTCCTGTGAGGTTTTTGGTTATGTCTAAGAAATTGCCCTGATTGTGGCCCCTGTGTACTTTGTTGTCTATATTAATATACAAACAGTGTCTACAGTTGTATATATTAAAAATATCAACTACGTATGTAGCTACATCCTTGGTGAACATTCTGGAAAACATATCTTTAGTTTGGGAGAAATTTCCAAATGTTTAAGTTTTTTTTTTTTTATTATGCACAGGTCATTTTTAAGTCTGTCTCTTTTTTTGCACATTTTACTGTAAGTGGCAATGAGAAACCACGTTGTCCTTAAAGATCTTGCTTAGAAATCTCAGCCCAAATCTCAAGTTCATCACTTAGTAGTTTTACCCTTCCATCCCAACCCTCCCCCAAAAAACCAGTACCGTTGAGTCAGGTCTGACTCATGGCGACCCTAGAGGCCAAAGTAGAACTGCCCCAGAGAGTATCCAAGGATCACCTGGTGGATTTGAACTGGTGACCTTTTAGTTAGCAGCAGTAGCACTTAACCCACTATGCCACCAGAGTTTCCCATTTCTAACCTAACGTTTGAACATAATTGAAACAAATTCTTTGCCCTGTATAAAAAGAATTGTCCTTCCACCATTGTCTAATCACATGAAACCTCACTAGAAGCACATTTTGCATCCACATTTGTAGCAACACTGTTGTTGGCGTTGTATGTATTCCCTAAGACAGTGGACTTTCTGTATAGATTTCCTCCCTTCCTTCTGAGTTCTTACCAGGATTGCCTTTGACATTCGTAATTCTGCCAACAGTTTCTTCAAGACAATCTGGGCTTGTACTATTAGGCGCCTTAAAACTCGTCAAGTCTGTACCCACTTCCCAATCCTAAATTGTTTCCACATTTTAGATACCTGTTAGAACAGCACCCTACCCTTGGTAACATATTCTGTCTTAGTGATAGTGCTGCTATAACAGAAATACCACAAGTGAGTGGCTTTAACAAACATCTATTTTCTCACAATTCAGAAGGCTAGAAGTCTGAATTCAAGGTGCTAGCTTTAGGGAAGCTTTCTGGGTCAGCTCAGAGTAAGGTCCTTGTCTCTGAGCTTATGCTCTTTGGTAATTTATATGTGCCCTGTTATATCTCTTCCCTAATCTCTACTTCTGTTTACATGTTTAAATGGAGAATGTGTTGACACATTGTGGGAATGAAGCCAATGTTATGGAACATTGTACGTGTAAACTTTTGAATGGGAAACTGATTTGCCTAACCTGTCACCCAGTGCACAATTAAAAATAGAGACACTGACTTAAGATACATCCTACACTAACCCAGTCTTAGTAACAAGACAAAGAAAATCCATTCCCAAATGGAATTATAACCACAGGCATACAGGTTAGATTTTACAGTACATATTTAAGGAGGAACATAATTCAATGTACAGTACTGAGGATTTTCATTTTCATTTGGCTCTTTACCTTGCCAAATGTATCTTTTTTCTAGAGGTTTGTTTTCCCTGCTAATAAGTCCAAAGTAAATGAGTTGAAGTCTCTCTGCTTCTTAAGAACATTCTTGTATTTTATTGAAGACTGATTCATTTGCTGTATTGGAAGTCCATAGTATATTTAGTATCTTTCACCAGTACCACAGTTTGAAAACAGGAATCTTAGTTTTTCATTGTCTATCTTCCACATGCATATAAGGCAACTGAAAAGACCTTGGCTGGAGTAAGGCTCACCTTAGTTCTTAAAGTGACACCTTTGCATTTGAAAGTTTCAGTGAGGTCATTTGCGGAAGATTTGCCCAGTGCAATACATCATTTGATTTCTTGGTTGATGTTTCTATGGACATTGATTGTCAACAACTTCAGTTTCTTCTCCATTTATCATGATGTTGTTTATTGGTCCAGTTATGATAATTACTGTTTTCTTTATGTTCAGATGTAATCTATACTGAAGGCTGTAATCTTTGACTTTCATCTCAGAGTGCCTCCAGCATTGTCATTTTCAACAATCAAAGTTGTGTTTTAGGCATATCACAGGTTGCTAATGAGTCTTCCTCCAATTTGATGCCGTATTATTCTTCATATAGTCCCATTTCTTGGCTTATTTGTTCAGTATACAGATACAATAAGGTGAAAGGATATAGTCCTGCTACACACTTTTTCAAAGTTTGAACCATGCAATATCTTCTTGCTCTGTTTGAAAGACTGCTTCTTGATCCATGTACAGATTCTGCATGAACACAATTTGGTATACTGAAATCCCTATTCTTTGAAAGGGTGTAAGGGATATAAAGTGGTAAGAAAGTAAGTGGAAGGTGGAAGAGAAATACTGAAAGATTTGGAGAAAGTAATGTGTGAGTTAGTAGTACATAAAGCTCTAAGTCGGAATAATCTGAACTGGTAAATTGCTTTGGATTCTGAGAGGGGCTGTTTGGTCATACGATGAAAGGTAAAATTAGTTTAGTTTGTTCTAGTACTTTTCCTACATTCCCTTTGTTATTTATTAATCTGCAGCTAAAATAGTCATAGTAATATATCTAAAAGGGATAATTAAATCACTAACCCGCATTTACAATTTAGTTCCTGTGAAATTTGAGTACTATGTAAATAAAACAGTTAAATACCTAAGATTGGTTATTTCAGTTTTCAAAAAGTGAAAAAACTACTAATCTTGGAAATAAAAATAGTGGATGACTGTTAAGTGCCCCAACAATGCTATTTAGAAAGAGTTCTGAAGCAAATTAAAGTATCATCTGTATTTGATACAGGGAACTCTTTGACAATTCACTCTTTGAACAGAATATATATTTCTATAGAACTTACTAGAAAGGTAACATAGGATGCAGCAATTTAACTAATAGAAATTGAAAAGACAAAATTTTTACATGAATTACAAACCCAAAGCCAGTGTTAGATCTTTGTAAAACTATGCCAGCCCAAACCATCAGTGAATTTGTTGTTTCCATCCTGTTTTCTCCTAATTGGAGGGATTTCATTGCATGTTGGTGAAGCTGTTTAGCTCACTGCGGCCTCTCATGTAACACAAGCCGACAACCCCAATGAGAATCTTCTCCCTGCTCCAAAGAGTGAGTCAGGACAGCCAGGAAGGAGGCTCTCTTCTGCCACTGTGACTCACCACACTTGAGACTGAGCTAGTGACCCAGGATGGGGAGCCACTGCAGCTTCTTTACATGTGGAGCTGATGTTATCTATGGCTGGTCAAACCACCAATTCCACATGTCAAATTAGGCCTCCATCTTGGCAAACCTGCCAAGAAGTCATACTGAGGTCATTGGTCTACTCTTCCCAGCTATGTTTATAAAGAGTTTCACACAGTGCTTATGTTGGCAAGAAGTAGCTCCTGCAAGATTCCAGTTGTAACTTGTGAGACTAAAAAGGCCAAAATAATGGCAGAATACCCAGGGAAGACACGTTTACCTTTTTCAATAGTTATATTCAAAGTTATCCACATTTTAATTTACTTATTCATTTATGTTTTCCTTAGCTTTTTTGTAAGCATCTGTAACCTGATGTCCTTTTTGTGTTAAAAATGGAATTCAGAGACTTCCAGCCAACATGGCATCGTGGACACAAAGAGCACAGTATTCCTCCACAGCAAATACCTGTAAAACAGGGACAGACATCAATCCTGGAACCCAGAGTGTCAAATGAGGAAAGAAAGATCTCGGCCTAACACCAAGTAGAATAAGAAACTGACAGAGAACAGAGAATGAGAAAACATACTAGCTAACCCAGCACAGATTCATCATTTTGGAATCCTGTGGGAGATCAGCAGATAGGGAACATGAGAAAGCAGTCACAGAAATCTAAGCAGAAGGCAAAGAACGTTGTAACCATGAAGACACACTTTCTCACCCCTACCCACCCCCATCTATGCCCTGCTGCTCTGCCTCTCACACCTGGCTAGCTGTAGTGGCTCAGGAAGGAGTGGAAAATGCAGCTCCCACACAAATTTGATTTCTGCACTGACATCTGAGATCCACAGACAGAGAGTACTAGAAAGTATCTCAGGAGTTCCCAGCAGGATACTGATCACCTAGTAACCATACCCCTCAGTCTTCACTGGCTTCCTCTACTTCCTGCTGCAATCTCTTGGCCAGAAGGAAAATCCTTTGGCTTAGACTGCTTGCACATATACACATGCATACCCTGCAGTGGTCCTCCCGCTGAGTGCCATTTTTCTGTAGCTTGTGTAGCTTTTTTCCATTTCTTTTGGCTTTTCCATGTTTTCTATCACTTCACCCTCCTTCTTTTCATTTATTTATTATTGACAGAAGATGTACATTTGCATATATATATATGCATGCCAGCCTATACGGAGCTCCCACTGTTGTCCTTGCCTGGTAGTAACAGCACACACTTTGTCTCCGCTCCGTACCTGTCTTATTCTCCCAAGAATCTCCTGTGCCATCCTCCCACCCACTCCCCCACTTCCTGCAAGAGGTCAGCAGGATGACATCCTATAGATGCATAGGACCATAAAGTGCACACATGATATGGTCACTCTGTGTCACCAAGTCCAATCCATTCCTGTCCGAAGAGTTGAACTGCATTATGATTTATGGACAGGGGCAGCATCAGGGCCAGGGGCCATGTTCCCAGGGGAACATGACAATAAAAAGGGGTGTACCCTGAGATCTCCACTGACAGACCACAATTAACGGTCCCGGGGCCTTGGCAACTGTATGTCAGACCAATGCCTGATCTCCATAATCTATAAGGTACTATAAAATATCAGTAAGAAAGAGATGAATTATCCAATTAAGTGATGGGCAAAGGAGATGGACAGACACTTCTCTAAAGAGGAGATTCCGGCAGCTAAAAGATACATGTGGATATGCTTATGATCATTAACTATTAAAGAAATTCACATCAAAACTTCAATGTGATACCATCTCACCCCAACAAGGCTGACCAGGATCCAAAAAACACAAAACAATAAATGCTGGATAGGCTGTGGAGAAATTAAAACTCTCCTACACTGTTGGTGGGATTGTAAAATGGTGCAACCTCTTTGGACAGTTATCTGGTACTTCCTTAGAAAGCTGGATCTAGATATACTATTTGACCCAGTAATTCCACTGCTTGGAATACATCCTACAGAATCAAAGCCATTCACACCAACTGATACATGCACACGAATGTTTATTGCAGCACAGTCCACAATAGCAAAAAGATGGAATCAACCCAGATACCCAACAACAGAGGAATGGATAGGTAAACTGTGGCATATGTACTCAATTGAACACTATGCAATGATAAAGAGCAGCGATGATAGAGTTGCCAAATATTTTTTTCCCATTCTGTAGGTGGCCTTTTAATTCTATTAATAAAGTCTTTGGATGAGGAAAAGTGATTGATTCTTAGTAGTTCCAATTTATCTATTTTCTCTTCTATTAGTGGTTTGTTTCACAGATTTTGAAGTCTGTCTAAGTTTTTTATTAAAACTTTCATTGTTCCTACTTTTTCCTGGATGAGCTTTATTGTTTTAGATTTGATATTTAGGTCTTTTATCCAGTTTGAGTTGGTTTTTGTATAAGGTTTAAGATATGGATCTTGTTTCAACTTATTGCAAATAGATATCCAATTTTGCCAGCACCATTTGTTTAAGAGATTATTTTTACCCCAGTTTAATGTCTTAGGGCCTTTGTCAAATATCAACTGTCATAGGAAGATGGTGTCATCTCTGGGGTCTCAATTCTGTTCCATTCATCTATCTGTCTCTTTTTGTACCAGTTCCAGGCTGTTTTGACTACTGTGGCAGTGTAATAGGTTCTAAAGTCAGGTAGTAAGAGGACTCCCAGTATATTCTTCTTCAGTAGTGCGTTACTTATCCAAGGCTTCTTCCTTTTACGTAGTTGGTGGTTTGTTTCCCTGTCTCATTAAAAAATGTCACTGAAATTTGTATTGGGATTCCATTATATAAGTAGGTTGCTTTCAATAAAATACACATTTTCACAATGTTAAGTCTTCCTATCTGTGAGCAGGATAAGTTTCTCCATTTATGTAAGTCGTAGTTTCTTGTAGTCAGGACTTGCAGTTCTGTTTGTAAATGTCTGTTATTTCTCTCGTTAGATTTCTTCCTAGGCACTTTATCTTCTTAGGGGCTATAGTAAATGGTATTGATTTGGTGATTTCTTCTTGGTGTAAAGGAATCCTACTGATTTACTTATGTTTATCTTGTATCCTGAGATTTGCTGAACTCTTCTATCACTTTCAGTATTTTACTTATGGATTATTAGGATTCTCTGCATATACAGTCATATCACCTGCAAATAGGGAGATTTTTCCTTCTTTGCTGATGCAGATGCCCTTTATTTCATGATCTTGTCTAATTGCTCTGGCTAGAACTTTTAGTATAATGTTGAAAAGGAGAGGTGAGAGTGTGGATCCTTGTTGTGTTCCTGTTCTCAAGGAAAATTGTTTCAGTCTCTCTCCATTGAGATGATGTAGGCAGTTGGCTTTGTGAAAATGACCCTTATTGTATTGAGGAATTTGCCATCTATGCCTGTTTTGCTGAGAGCTTTTAGCATGAATAGGTGTTTGACTTTATCAAATGCCTTTTCTGCATCAATAGACAAAATCAGGTGATTCTTTTCTTTTGTGTTATTTATGTGGTTCACACTAATATTTTTTCTGATGTTGAACCAGCCTGGCATCCCTGGCATCCAACTTGGTCATGATGGTTTATTTTTTGGATATGTTGTTGTATTCTGTTGGCAAGAATTTTGTTGAAAATTTTGGCATCTAAATTCATGAGCAATGTTGGTCTTAGTTCTCCTTTTTGGTTGGATCTTTCCCTGGCTTTGGTACCGGGGTTATGCTGGTTTCATAGAATGAAATTGGGAGTATTCCATCCCTTTCTATACTGTGAAATAGTCTCAGTAGTATTGGAGATAACTTCTCTAAAAGCTTGGTAGAATTCTACGGTGAAGCCATCTGGGCCAGAGTTTTTTTTTCAGTTGTTAGTTTTTTGATGAGTTTTTCAATTTCTTTCTTTGTGATGAGTTTATTAAATTGTTCTGTTTCACCTTGTGATAATTGTGGTAGGTGATGTGAATCAAGGAATTTGCCCATTTCCTCTAGGTTTTCAAATTTGTTAGGGTACAGTCTTTCATAGTATTATATTATATATTTGATTTCTGTTGAATCTGTTGTGACAACTCCCTTCTCATTTCTTATTGGGTTATTTGCTTCGTTTCCTGTTTTTCTTTAGTAAGTTTAGCCAATGGTTTGTCAATTTGGTTGATCTTTTCAGCAAACCAGCTTTTGGTCTTTTCAATTTTTTCAGTTGTTTTTCTGTTTTCTAATTCATTTAGTTCTGCTCTAACCTTTAGGATCTGTTTTCTTCTGGTGCCTCAGGGGTTCCTCTGTTGTTGTCTCTCTACTCGTTCAAGCTGTAGGGTCAGTTCTTTGATTTGGTTTCTTTCTTCCTTCTGGATGTGTGCATTTATGGAGATACACTGCCCTCTGAGCACATTGCTTTGGCTGTATACCATAGGTTCTGCTAGGAAGTATTTTCATTCTCATTGGAATCCATAAATTTCTTTATTTCATGCTTGTTTTCCTCTATAACCCATGGTTTTTTTAGCAAGCTGTTGTTCAGTTTCTATGAGTTCCACTTTCTATATTTTTTCTACTATTGATTTCGACTTGTATGGCTTTAGTATCTGAGAAGACGCTTTGCATTAATTCAGTGGTATGGATTTTGTTGAGAATTGCTTTATGTCCTAACACATGGTCTATTCTGTAGAATGTTCCATGTGCACTAGAGAAGAAGGTATAGTCCGCTGGTGGATAGAAAGTTGTTTATATGTTGATGAGGTCTAGTTGTTAATTGTGGCAATAAGGTCTTCTGTGTCTTTATTGAGCTTTTTTCTAGACAATCTATCCAACATTGAGAGTGGAGTGTTGAATTCTCCCATGATTATTGTGGAGTGCTCTGTCTCCTTTTTGAGTGTAGTCAGTGTTTCTTTGACATATTTAGGTGCTGTAATATTAGGTGCATAAATATTTAATATCGTTAAGCCCTGCTTGTGTATTGAATCTTTCGGCAATAGTGTCCATCCTTTTCCACAATGGTGGATTTTACATTCAAATCTATTTTACCTGAGAGTAAAATTGCCATACCTGCTCTTCCTTGTGTATTGTTATCTTTATATATATTCTTCCATCCTTTAATTTTCAATTTGTTCATATCTTTAAGTCTAAAGTGAGTTCCCTGTAGGCAACATATGGATGGGTCATGTCTTTTGATCCAAGATGTCACTCGATGTCTCTTTACTGGAGCATTCAGTCCATTCACATTCAGTGTAATTATTGATAGGTATATGTTTACTGCTGTCATTGTGATATGTTTATTTTTGTGTTCATGTTTTCTCTGTTCCTATTAATCTATTCTGGGACATTGTTCTTTGTGAGTTGATTTTTCACCTTTTTCAGGGTTGGTTTTGTGGTTGTTGATACTCCTGTATTATGTTTCTTGATTTGATATGTTGCATCTTTATTGTGTTTTATGGCTGCCCCTATGATCCCCCTTAATAAACAATGTATAAACCCAATTTTAATTACTACCATTCTTGTCACTTCCTCTCCATCTGGAAGGGCTGTAACAACTGTAATACATCCCTCTTTTTAATATGATGACATCATAGTTTTCAAGATATGATCACTGAATCATTTCTTTCACTATTATAGCTTTGATTGAGTTTGGATCCTTCCCTAACTAAGTAGGTTTCTGGCTGATGTGTCCTGTATTTGCTTCTAAACTATAAAGTTGGTGGTTTTGTTCTCCTAACCCAAGAAATTCTTTCAGCATTCCTTGTAGCATTGGTTTGGTTTTCAAAGTCTCTGAATTTCCATTTATCTGCTTGTGTCTTAATTTCGTTTTCTTATTTGAAAGATAACTTTTGCAGGATATATAATTCTGGTTGGAAGTTCTTCTGCTTCAAGGCTTTAAGTGTGTCTTGCCACTGTCTCAATGCTGGCATTGTTGCTGCTGAGAAATCCGTTGAAAACCTGCAGCGTTTGCTCTGAATGTTACTTTTGCTTTGAGTCCTTCCACCTTTAAGAGTTTCTGTTTCTGTTTCATTTTGTTAAGCTTTATTATAATATGTCTTGGAGTCTTTCTTTTGAGACCTATATTGAGTGGCATTTGATATGCATCTTGGATATCTATATTCTCTTCTTTCATAATTCCTGGGATGTTTTCTGTTAGCAGCTCAGCAACAATACACTCTGTTCTCAGGTGTCTTGCCCTGTTCAGGAACTCCAACTAATCATAGATTGTTCCTCTTAATAGATTTCCACATGCTTCTTAAAGCTTCTTCATCTTTTTTATTTCTTTTTTCTGATTTCTCCTCATAGATTCTGGAGTCAGTAGCTCTGTCTTCCAAGTCAGAAAGTCTGTTGTCCCTTTGTTCCATCCTGTTTTCTGGGCTTAAAATTGAAGTTTCTATCCCTTTGATTTTGTTCTGGATCTTTTGGGTTTGAGAGTACTGGTGTTCCATCAAATTGAATAGCTTGCTTAATTTCTCCTTTTGCTCTGCTGCATTTTATATAAGGTATAGGAGGACTCTATAATTAATCCTTTTTTATCCAGCTTCTGATGATTTCAGAAAGGTTTCTTTGTTTGGGAAGTTTTATGGTAGTTTCTTTTGGGGGCTGTCTGAAGCCATGGGTGATTTCTTGGTTGTGGTTTTCTCTAGAGTTTGTTGTTTGGGGGGCATCATGTAAGTCAGCAGAGGCTGGTTGACATACTGTGAGGATGGACCTCAGTTGTTTGTCTAGGCCGTCTTAAAATGAAAGGTTAAAGGTATCTGACAACTTCCAAAGTCAGTCAGGTTTCACATGTACCTGTCCCTCTTCCCAACTGACAAAGTAAGCACCTCTGTATCCAACCCCAGATGTTATAAACTAGTTCAAAATACCAAAATGCTACTGCCCTGCTTACCTCTGCTGTTGGGCCCCAGCTGTAGGCAGCACTGTCTTTCTGCCAGAATACTGCTTTTCTGCCAGAAAAGCACCTTCCTCCAGGTAAGTGCTGCCTCCCATCCTAGGAATTAGGTCCAGCTGAGGCCTCCATATGGGTATGTCTGCCTGCCAGTGCCTGCCTGCCTCATTACAGGCTACTCTATGGTGGAGGCAGAAAGAGAGTCCAAAGGTGCAAGGTGCAAGATGCACAGAGTCCAAAGCCAGGCTGTCAAATTACGGCAATTTCACCTGGCAATACCACCAGCAGTGTGTCTGAGATTAGCTGTAAGTCACATCCCAGCTCCATCCACTGGCTAAGACAGAGAAAAAAAGTTAAAATTGCGAGTTACCTTCTGTGAAAGCTAGCACTCACCAAGAGTGGAGGTCAACAAAAGAGAGGAAGTTTTCCATTGAGTTGTATGAAGTCCAAATTCACAGCCCTATGCCATGTTCTAGGGCTCACTAGGTGTCCAGAAGACTCCATTTAATTATCAATTCAGGTCTTGGTTTCCAGAGGGATTTAGGAAGACATTTGTTTAATCTGTCATCTTGACTCCACCCTCACCTTTTTTCTTGAACCCCTGGTTCCAAGTACCATCTTTGCCATTTCTTGAAAGGCTATCAAACAGAGTTTAACTGAGAAGACATTCCTGTAGCCTGTGCATGACACCAAACTGGTAGAATCCTGATGGCCTTTCTTTTTTTTTTTTTAACTTTGTTTTACTTTGCTTTGTCTGTTTGTTATCTTTTTCTATTCACAGTGTGGACCCTTCTAGCTGGGCTACACTTCACGACTTAGGACCCGTGTCCCCAATCTTGGCACCCATGTGAGTGGTCTCCCTGGTGGATGCGATGTTTCTTTTGTTATTTTTATTTTTTTCTCTTTTTGCTTCTTGTCTCACTGCATTTCTCAATTTCATCTCTCTATACTTACCTTCTTTTCTTTTTTCTTAAATACCTGACACTGTGTGACATCTTATCCCTTTTAGCCAGGCTGTACCGTGTAGCCTGGAAGACACTTCCCTGGCCTTTGAAGAGCACTGGTGAGACTCCTGGAGGCCTTTTTTGTCTCTTCTAAATTTTCAACTAGTTATATTTTCCTTTTCTTCTGTTTTAAAATCTCTGTTTTTCTCCAGTGATCAATTTCCCATCTCTCTACTCCAACAGTAGGCTCCCTTAGCACTCTTTTTGTTCGTGTTTGGCTCCTGTTTATCTCTTCCACTGCTCTGTCCCACACCCATCTTAGCGCCACACATCCCAACTCCCTCACGCCTTCCTACATACCTGTACCATGTGCTGAACATTACACACCCAAGCAGCATAGGCACAGCCTACTGGATCTTTCCCAGCACTGATTCCTGTGTGACCCTTTCAGCCCTAGTGAATGCCAAAAAACAACCCATTTCAGCCCTTCCTCTTCATCTGGACCTGCCCTGCTGGATTATAGCTGATTAATTAACTCTACCTATTGGACCATGAGGTTAAAAATATCATGACCACAAATGAGCAAACAACAAAGAATGCATACCCTATCTACTCTGACATAACCAAATAAAACAAAAAAGCAGGAAAAAAAAAAAACAGACCTACAGTCACTAAACAAACAGCTATAGAATGTCCCAAAGACAGTAAATAATATCAAAACATATTAAAAAAAAGAACAACCATTAGGTGTACAAAATAAACAGCAGGTTACTTTCCAGTAGGAAAAAAGTCACTACAATTACCTGAGAGGGAATTCCAATCTCTAATATTCACAGCTATCCAGCAGTTGAAGCAAGAAATAGAAAAAAATGAGGGAAAACTTCATGGGAGAATTGAAAAAAATAATGCAGAAAAAAATGTGTAAATAAATTCGTCACTAGAAATCACACAAAAAACAATTAGAAGTCCAAAAGATAACAAAATTTTAAAAATGGACAGTATTATAAAGGGCTTAGGACCAGGTTTGAAATGATATAAAACAAGATTTTTAGATAAAGCTCTCTTTGAGGAGAAATTCAGAAAAAAAGAACAAAGAAAAATGAAGAAAGCCTAAGAATGATGTGAGATGCAATCAAAAGCAAAAACTGTCAAGTGCTTGGAGTTACAGAACAAGGAATGCAATTGGAAAACACAGAGAGGATCGCTCAAGAGTTGCTGACAGGGATTCCATTAAAAGTTGTCGGAGTAAACAGGCGTCTCCTCATTTCCCTCTGAGAACTAAGGCCTGGATGATATTTGTATGAAGTACTGAACATTTGGGGAGCCCTAGGACCTAGCATATTTGGCTAGGCACCAGTATCAGACTAATCTTGCCCTTTGAAAAACAATCCAGTGGCCATCTGACCTCCACTTCTGCTGTTTCATTGTATCAGATAACTGCAGCTTCTACAAAGGGCTGGTAACGTACTGTCATTATCAGCTGGCAGTTGGAGTCTGCTGCTCCTGACTCCCTGTTCAGCCCAGCGCATTGGACAGCTCCCAGATCCTCGTTCAGCACCTGGACAGCTCCCTGTGTAGAAGTGCAGTTTAAGGCTCAGAGGCCTATGTATTTGCCTGGAGAGCTGTCTGTTGTGAGGCCTAGCAGCTTTTCCTCCAACTCGTCTCTGACCCACATTTCAGAGTTGGCTAACAGCCCCCAATTTCTCCATAAGCAGAGCAGCCTCTTTGCCACTCAATCAGCAGAGTCTTCCACCCTCAAGAGTCCACCTGGGGCAAATCACTAGCGTATTAGAGACAGCTGGTGGCCAACAATTCTCTTAGATCCAATACCAGAGAAATCAAGCAGTATCTAGATGGCACACAGGCAGCAGATCATAATTAATGATTTAAAGCAGACTTCAAATTCTCCAGAAAATTCCCTAAAGGTTCAAAAAAGTCCCCAGATGAAGAAGCCTTTCTGAATCTGTTGGATGTTTGATACAAGAGATTTAAATATAGAACCCTCCTAGAGATTAAACAACATGCAGTAGAACAAAATGAAAAATTTGGTAAGCTATTTGAACTGATGGAACATCAACTATCTGCAATACATCAGATCAATAACAAAATTACAAAATTAGATAATTCTATCCAACACCGAAAGAGTAGGATTGAACAGATGGACATTAGACTCAGTGACCTAGAATACAGAGTAACTGACACCAGCATTTATCAGGTGAAATCAGAGAAAAGAAATAAGAAAAAGGAAGAGGCATTAAGAAACGTGTGGGACTCCATGAAGAGGAATAATTTACGTTTAGTTGGAGTTCCTGAACAAGGGGGATTGATGACAGTATAGAGAGTATTGCTATAGAGATGCTGACAGAAAACTCCTGAGATTAAGAGCAAAGAGAGCATAGGTATCCAAGATATTTATCAACACCGCAAAAGTTAGACCCAAAAGGAAAGAGGACAAGGCACATTATAATCAAGCTTAATAAGCTAAAACGTAAACAGATGCTTCCGAAGGCAGTAAGGCTCAAAACAAAGCTAGCACTCCAAGGGAAATCCTGTAGGCTTTTGTCCAACATTTCTGCCGAAACAATGCTGGCTAGAAAACAGTAGGCAGACACATGAAAGCCCTGAAGGAGGAAAACTTCCATCCTAGAATTATTTATTCTTTAAAATTGTCTATCAAATGTAATGGTGAAATTAAGACTTTTGAAAATAAAATTTACAGACTTCATAAAAACTAAACCAAAACTACATGAAATATTGAAAGAAGCTCTTCCCTAAATGTGTATTTTAGGTGACAATTCAGGACACTTCATCCAAAATTCTAATCAGTTAACGAAGTCACAAAACTTCATCAAAGGTACAGTATTATAATAAGGGAAGCTGTGATCATATCATGACAACTGTAATAGCATGACATTAAAAGAGGGATACATTACAGTAGTTATAGTTGTTTTAGATGCAGAAGTTTCAGAGTTATGAAGTAGTTAAAATTCAGTTTAATCTTAGTATGTTAAGGGGGATAATACATGTAGCCATAAAGCAGATTAACAATGCATTGTGTCAAAATAAAAAATGCCATATAGCAGTCTCAACGAACACAAAACCAACACTGAAACAACTCATAAGGAATGCCCCAAACAGAACATTAAGAGCAACATAAAAAACATCAACATAAAAGTAATTACATCAAAATGATGGCACTAAGCACATACCTACCAATAATTACACTGAATGTAAATGGACTGAACACTCCAGTAAAGAGACAGCGACATCCTGGATCAAAAGGCACAACCCATCTATATGTTGCTTACAAGAAACACATCTTAGACTTAAAGATATGAACAAATCGAAAATTAAAGGTTGGAATAATATATATCAAGCAAATACACAAAGAAGAGAAAGTGTGGCAATACTAATCTCAGATAAAATAGATTTTAATTTAATCCACTACTGTGGACAAGGATGGTCACCATTGCTGAAAAGTTCAATACTCAAGCAGGACTTAACAGTATTAAATATTTATGCACCCAATACCAGAGCACCTAAATACATTGAACAAATCCTGACAAGACAGAAAAATGAGATAGATCATTCCACAATAATAGTTGGAAACTTCAACATTCCCCTGTCAGTCATGGATAGATCATCCAGGAAAAAGCACAGTAAAGATGCAGAATATCTTACGGCAACAATCCACCAACTTGACCTCATTGACATATACAGATCTTTTCATCAGCAGATAAGTACACCTTCTTCTCTAATGCACATGGAACATTCTTCAGAATAGACCATGTGTTATGTCATAAAGCAATTCTTTATAAAACCCAAACCATTGATTTACTGCAAAGTATCTTCTCAGACCATAGAGCTATAAAAGTTGAAATCAATAACAAAATACATAGGTAGAAATTCAGACTTATGGAAACTTGACAACACTTTGCTCAAAAACCCTTGGGTTATAGATGAAATTAAGGACAAAATAAAGAAATTTATGGATTCAAATGAGAATGGAAACCCATCCTACCAGAATTTGTGGGATGCAGTGAAAGCAGTGCTCTGAGGTCAGTTTATGACTGCACACATCTGGAAAGAAGAAAGGGCCCAAATTAAATAATTAATCTTACAATTTGAACAAGTAGAAAGAGAGCCACAGAAGAACCCCTCAGGCACCAAAAACAAAAAAAAAAACAGGTAATAATAAGGATTAGAACAGAACTAAATGAATTAGAGAATAGAAAAACAATTGAAAAAAATTAACAAAACCAAAAGCTGGTTCTTTGAAAAGATCAACAAAATTGATAAACCATTGGCTAAACTTAGAAAAGAAAAACAGTAGAAGATACAAGTAACCCAATTAAGAAATCAGATGGGATATGTTACAACAGACTCAGTTGAAATAAAAAATATCATAACAGAATCCTAGGAAAGGCTATACTCTAACAGGTTTGAAAACCTAGGGGAAATGACAAATTTCTAGATTCATATGACTCACCAAGATTATCACAAGGAGAAGTAGATCATCTTAATAAGTCTCTCACAAAAGAAGAGATTGAAAAAGTCACGAAAAATCTATGAACTAAAAACAGTCCTGGCCAACATGGCTTCACTGAGAATTCTACCAAACTTTTAGAGAAGAGTTAACTCCAATACTGTTCAGGCTATGTCACATCATAGAAAAGGATGGAATACTCCCAAATTCATTGTATGAAGCCAGCATAACCGTGATACCAAAATCAGGGAAAGATCCCACAAAAAAAATTACAGACCAATATCACTCATGAACCTAGATGCAAAAATCTTCAACAAAATTCTAGCCAATAGAATTCAACAGCATATAAAAAAAATGATTCATCATGATCAAGTTGGTTTCATTCCAGGGGTGCAAGGCTGGTTCAACATCAGAAAAATAATTAATGTAATTAAGCACATTAATAACACAAAAGATAAGAATTACCTGATTTTGTCAATTGATGCAGAAAAGGCATTTGACAAACTTCAACACCGATTCATGCTTAAAACTCTCAGAAAAATAGGAATAGAGGGGAAATTCCTCAACGCAATCAGTAACATCTACGCAAAGCCAACTGCCTTCATCATCCTGAATGGTGAAAGACTAAAAGAATTCCCTTTGAGAATGGGAACTAGACAAGGATTCCCGCTCTCACCACTTCTATTCAACATTGTACTAGAAATTCTAGCCAGAGCAATCAGACAAGACATAGAAATAAAGGGTATCCATATTGGCAGTGAAGAAGTAAATATCTCCCTATTTGCAGATGATACATTGTTTATACAGAGAATCCAAAGGAATCCATAAGTAAACTATTGGAACTAATAGACGAGTTCAGCAAAGTATCAGGATACAAGATAAACATAAGTAAATCAGTAGAATTCCTTTATACCAACAGTGAGATTATTAAAGAAGAAATCACCAAATCAATTCCATTTACTATAGCCCCCAAGAAGATAAAATACCTAGGAATAAATCTAACTAGAGAAATATGAGATCTCTACAAAGAGAACTACAAGACCTTACTACTGGAAACTAAGAGAGACTCATATAAGTGCAGTAATCTACCCTGCTCATGGATAGGAAGACTCAGCATTGTGCAAATGTCTATTTTGCCCAAAGCAATCTACTTATATAAAGCAATCCCAGTACAAATTCCAGTGACATTTTTTAATGAGATGGAGAAACAAATCATCAACTTTGTTTGGAAAAGGAAGTAACTTCGGGTAAGTAAAGCACTACTGCAGAAGAAGAACACATTGGGAGACCTCTCACTACCTGACTTTAGAACCTATTACACTGCCACAGTTGTCAAAACAGCCTGGTACTCATACAAAAAGAGACATATAGCCCAATGGAACAGAGTAGAGACCCCAGAGATGCCACCATCCTATGAGCAGCTGATATTTGAAAGTTCCTAAGATTTTAAACTGGGATAAGAACAGTCTCTAACAAATGGTGCTGGCAAAATTGGATAGCCATCTACAAAAAATTGAAACAAGACCCATATCTCCCATCTTATACAAAAGCCAACTCAATTTGGATAAAAGACCTAAATATAAAATCTAAAGTGATAAAGCCCATCGAAGATAAAATAGGATTAACAATGGAAGTTTTAGTACACAATGTAGACAGACTTCAAAATCTGACAAACAATGCACATTCAACAGAAGAGAAAATAGATAAGTGAGAATTACCAAGAATTAAACACTTTTGCTCACCCAAAGACTTCATCAAAAGAATTAAAAGACCACCTACAGAATGGGAAAAAATATTTGGCAACTCTCTGTCCAACTGACATCTGATCTCCATAATTTGTAAGGTATTGCAAAATATCAACAAAAAAAGGATAAATAATCCTATTAAGTGATGGGCGAAGGGATGAACAGACACTTCTCTAAAGAGAAGATCCAGGCAGCCGAATGACACATACAGAATTTCTCACAATCATTAGCTATTAAAGAAATTGAAATCAAAACTACAATGAGATGTCATCTCACCCCAACAAGGTTGACCATGATCCAAAAAACACAGAACAACAAATGCTAGAGAGGCTGTGGAGAAATCAGAACTCTCCTACACTGCTGGTGGGATTGCAAAATAGTACAACCTCTTTGGAAAGCAATCTGGCACTTCCTTAGAAAGCTGGAGACAAATATACCATTTGACCCTGTAGTTCGACTGCTTGGAATTTATCCTGCAGAAACAAAGGTTGTCACATGAACCAACACATGTACACGAATGTTTGTTGCAGTACAGTCTCCACAATAGCAAAAATTTGGAATCGATCCTGATGTCCATCAACAGATGAATGGATAAGCAAACCATGGTACATATACTCAGTGGAACACTATGCCATGATAAAAAACAATGACAATTTTCGAAGACATCTCATAACATGGTCTCATTTGGAAGAGATTATGCTGAGTGAAATCAGTCAGTGTCAAAAGGACAAATTTTGTATATAAGACCCCTGTTATAATGACTTAGCAAGAGAATTATCCATAGAAGAAAATGTGTTAGCTACATGGGTGGGTTGGGCCTGAGGGTTTATCATAGATGAGATAATTGATAGATATTAGAAATTTTATTCTTTTATTGTAATTAATAAAAAATAAAGAGTTGCTGGCAGTTAATGCCCCTGACAGATGAAAAGCTAGCCTCAAGAAGCTCCACAAAGCCCATATGGGATAGACTCTAAAAAAAAATCACCTAGGCATGTAATAATCGCACTTGCTAGAAGCAAAAACAGAGAAAAAATTCTGAGAAGCTTAAGGAAAACAAAAAGTCACACACAGAGGAGAAACTGTAAGATGGTGCTCTGATTGTTGAGCAGAAACCATGCATGCAAGAAGGCAATGGGATGATATATGCAAAACCTTGAAAGAAAAAAATTGCCAAACAGAAATGATATATCCTGCAGAACTCCTAGCCAGATAACATGGCCAAATTAGGATACTTACAGGTAAACAAAAATTAATATAATAATATGTAAAAGCCAAACTAAACTTATTAAACTGTCTTATTAATGAGAGGCCTTTGGGTTGAGAACAAACAACAGACCACAGCATGAATCTAGTCTACAAGATATCAGCCTAGGAAATGAACTCTCAAGGACTATCCAAAACTAAATGAGTTACAACAGGGAACCAGAAAGATTACTCTGTAAATGACAGCAATGTCAAAACAAAGAGAATGTCCCAAAAAGAGGGAATAAATGATGTAGGTATTAGGATCTTCTAATAGAGTGAAAGGCAAGGTGACACCAGGTAACAATAGACTAGTTCAAACTGAGATGATAAGGGTAAATCTCAAGGTAACCACAAAATTAACAAATATGCTTTCCAAAATAAAGAAAACCACAAACTCTCAATAAAAAGAAAAATGCACAAAAGTGAATGAACAAGAAACCCACAAACCAAAGAAATTCATCAAAGAAGGGTAAGAGGATCAAAGAAAATGTCTGCGCTACCAAACAACAACAAAAAAGTACAAATTGATAGCAATAAACTCATACCTTTCAATAATTACACCAAGTGTAAATGGCATAAATGTACCCATACAAAGAGTGATACAATAGATTAAAAAATAGGTTCCATCACTATAATCTCTACAAGAGACACACCTTAGAAACAAAGACACTTGATATCTGTACAATGTGTGACACACAGACCTGTGGAATAGAATTGAGGACCCCGGCATAACTCCATCCACCTACGGCCGCCTGAACTTCAACAAGGATCCAAAGTCCATCAGATAGGAAAAAGGCAGTCACCTTAAAAAGTGGTACAGGCAAAACTGAATGTCATCTCATAACATGGAGGAAACTGAAAGGAATGAGACTAAGTGAAATAAGTCAATCACAAAAGGACACATACTGTATGAGACCACTACTGTAAAAACTCGGGAAAAAGTTTACATGTAAAATGAAATAATATTTTATTGCAGCACTGTCAACAGTAGCATAAAGATGGAATCAACCTAGGAGCCCATCAACAGATGAATGGATAAACAAACTATGTACATATATTCAATGGAACACTATGCAATGATAAAGAACAATAATGATTTTATGAAGCATCTAATAACCTGGTTTCAACTAGAAGACATTGTTGTTGTTGTGTGCCGTCAAGTCAGTTGTGACTCATAGTGACCCTATGAATAACAGAATGAAACACTGCCTCGTCTTGCACTATGTCCACAATCATTTTTATGCTTAAGACCATTGTTGCAGCCACTGTGTCAGTCCATCTCCTTGACGGTTTTCCTGTTTTGGGCTGCCCTTCCACTCTGCCAAGCATGATATCTTCCAGGGACTGATCCTTTCTGACAACATGTCCAAAGTATGTAAGATACAGGTTCGCTGTCTTTGCTTCCAAGGAACACTCTTCTTCCAGAACAGATCTGTCTGTTCTTTCGGCAGTCCATGGTACATTCATGGATTTTTCTCCAGCACCACAATTCAAACGCATCAATTCTTATGTGTTCTTTGTTCATTGTCCAGCTTTCACATGAGTATGATGTGACTAAAAATACCGTGGCTTGGGTCAGGTGCATTTTGTCTTGAATACTTTAAAGAGATCCTTTGCAGCAGATTGTCCCAATGCAATGTGTCTTTTGATTTCATGACTGCTGTTTCCATGGCCATTAATTGAGGGCCCAAGTAAAATGATATCCTTGACAATGTCAGTCTTTTCTCCATTTATGACAGTGTTGCTTACTGGTCCAGCTGTGAGGATTTTTGTTTTCCTGATGTTGAGGTGCAACACATACTGAAGGCGGTGGTCCTTGATATTTATCAGTAAATGTCTCAAATCTTCTTCATTTCCAGCAAGTGAGGTGGTATCATCTGTATAATGCAGGTTGTTAATGAGTCATCCTCCAATCCTGATGCCTCATTCTTCTTTGTATAACCCAGCTTCTCACATTATTTTTTCAGCATACCTATTGAAAAGGTATGGTGAAAGGATAATACAACCCTCATGTACACCGTAACTCACTAAACCATACAGTGTCCCCTTGTTCTGTTTGCATGACTGCCTCTTGATCGATATACAGATTCCTTAAGAGCACTATTAGATGTTCTGGAGTTCCCATTCTCCACAACGTTAGCAATAATTTAGTATGACCCACACAATCAAATGCTTTTGCATAGTCCATGAAACACAAGTAAACATCTTGCTGTTATTCTTTGCTTTCAACTAAGATCCATCTGACATCAGCAATGATATCCGTGTTTCCATGTCCTCTTCTGAATCCATCTTGAATTCCTGGCATTTCCTTGTCAATATACTATTGTGGTCACTTATGAATGATCTTGAGCAAAATTTTACTTGTGTGTGATATCAACGATATTATTCAGTAATTTCCACGTTCGGTTGGCTCACCTTTCTTTGGAATGGGCATAAATATGAATCTCTTCCAGTCAGTTGGCCAGGTAGCTGTCCTCCAAATCTCTTGGCATAGATGAGTGAGCACTTCCAGTGCTGCCTCTGTTTGTTGAAATATCTCAGTTGATATTCCATCAACTCCTGGAGCCTTGTTTTTTGACAATGCCTTCAATGCAGCTTCAACTTCTTCCTTAAGTAACATTGGTTCCTGATCAGATGCTATATCTTCAAATGACTGAACATCCACCAGTTCTTCCTGGTATAATGACTCTTGGTATTCCTTCCATCTTGTTTGATGCTCCCTGAGTTATTTAATAGTTTCCCTGTAGAAGCCTTCACTATTGCACTCGAGACCTGAATTTTTTCTTCAGTTCTTTCAGCTTGAGAAATGCAGAACGTGTTCTTCCCTCTGGTTTTCCATTTCAAGCTCTTTTCACATGTCTTTATAGTACTTTCTTTTGTCTTCTTGAGCTGCTCTTTGAAATCTTCTGTTTAGGTCTTTTACTTCACCGTTCCTTCCTTTTGTTTTAGCTGCTCAATGTTCAAAAGCATGTTTCAGAGTCTCTTCTGTCATCCAATTTGGTCTTTCTTTGCTATCTTTTTCATGACTTCTTGCTTCTTCATGGATGATGTCTTTGATGTCATTCCACAGTTTGTCTACTCTTTGGTGATTCTTGAGATAGTCTTTAAACTCAGGAGGGATAAACTCAAGGTCATACTTTGGCTCTTGTGGATTTGTTCTAATTGTCTTTAGTTTCAGTTTGAATTTGCATATGAGCAATTGATGATCTGTGCCACAGTCAGCACCTGGTCTTGTTCTGACTGCTGATATGGAGCTTTTCCACATATGTAGTCAGTGTGATTCGTGTGTTTTCCATCTGGTGAGGTCCATGTATACAGCCACCATTTGTGTTCGTTAAAAAGGTATTTGCAATGAAAAAGACATTAGTCTTGCAAAATTCTATCATGTGATCTCTGGCGTTATTTCTATCACCAAGGTTGTATTTTGCAACTACCAATCCTTCTTTGTTTCCAACATTTGCGTTCCAGTCACCAGTAATTATCAATGCATCCTGATTGCATGTTCAATCAATTTTAGACTGCAGAAGCTGGTAAAAATCTTCAGCCTCTTAATCTGTGGCCTTAGTGGTTGGTGTGTGAATTAGAATAGTAGTCATATTAACTGGCCTTCCTTGTATGCATATAGATATTATCTTGTCACTACAGCATTGTACCTCAGGACAGGTCTTGAAATGTTCTTTTTGATGATGAATGCAACACCATTCCTCAAGTTTTCATTCCCAGCATAGTAGACTATATGGTTGTTGTATTCAAAATGGCCCAGAGTGGTCCATTTCAGCGCACTAATGCCTAAGATGTCAATGTTTATGCATTCCATTTAATTTTTGATAGTTTCCAATTTACCTAGATTCATATTTCGTACATTCCATGTCCTGATTATTATTGGATGTTTGCAACTATTTCTTCTCATTTTGAATCATGCCACATCAGCAAAGGAACATCCCAGAAGCCTTACTCCATCCACATTGTTAAGGTTACCTCTACTTTGAGGAGACAGCTTTTCCTCAGTTATCTTCCAAGTGCTTTCCAACCTGGGGGCTCACTTTCCAGCACCATATCTAACAGTGTTTGGCTGCTATTCATAATGTTTTCTCTGACTAATTCCTTTCAGAAGTAGACTGCCAGGTCCTTATTCCTAGTCTTTCTTAGTCTGGAAGTGCAGCTGAATCTTGTCTACTGTGGTTGACCCTGCTGGAACCTAACTGCCAGTCACATAGCTTCCTGTATCACAGCAACAAGCAAGCCTCCACTGACAGACAAGTGGGGGCTTCTCACTCTATCTTTACCCTCCTAACCTGATGTTGTTACCCTGCTTACCTGATGGTGTTACCGTGCTTACCTGATGCTATTACCCTGCTTATCTGATCCCATTACCCTCCTTACCTGATGATATTAGGCTGAGTGAAATCAGTCAGTGGCAAAAGGACAAGTATTGTATGAGACCTCTTCTATAAAGACTTAAACATGGAATTATGTATGGAAGAAAAGACTCTGATGGCTAAAAGAATGGGGAAGGAGGAAGAGGATTAGTCATAGATTAAATAGTAGGTAGAAATTTAGCTGGGTTACAGCATCAGTAGAAAGAAGATCAACATAACCGGACTACACCATAAACCAAAATGTTTTATAAACTCAACCCAGTATTTCAAAGGATAGAGTAGCAGGGACAGGGGTCTTGGGGCTATGTTTTCAGGGGACATTGAGGCCAATTGGAATAACTAGTCTTTTGCTAAGTCTTCTACACCCCATATTGGTGAGTGGTGTCTGGGTTCTTAAAAGCTAGCAAGCTGCCATCTGAGGTACACCAAATGGCCCCAACTCACCCACAACAAATGATGACAAAGAACAGCAAAGACATGAGGAAGAAAGAACTCAGTAGACAGAAGGATCCATAGAAATGGGAGACTGCATCAACATAAGAACAGAAGAACCAGATGATGCCTGGTCACCACCAGAGGCAGCCTCAATAGAGGATACAACAATGAGGCAAGACATGAAAGAGAGGTGTGCAGCTCAAGAACTCTACTGAAAGACCAGAACTGATGGTCTGACAGCCTAGAGGGTCCCCTGGGAACTTGTCCTCTAGACCTACTGCTGGCCCTGACCTGAAACCAGTACTGAGGTGAACTCTTCAGAAAAAATGGACTGGACTCAGGAACACAGTGTGACCATATGGTGTGTGTACTTTATGGTTCTATACATTTATGGGAGGCTGTCCTACTGATTTCTTTCTAGATGGGGGAGAAGAATGTGGAGAGGAGAGCACAGGTGCTCATTAAGAAGATACTAGAAATATAAAGTAAAATAGGGAATTATACTGTCACTTGGTGAGGAGAGCAGATGGAGCGGCATTCAGAATTGATTGGGATTGTATACTTTAACTTAATCACAATATAAAAAAAAGTAAGAGAGAGATAATATTTGATGGTTACCAGGGAGGGGAAAGGTGAGGATAGAAAAAACCCCTGACAATAGATAAGTGGTGATTTTGATGAAGGATAAGACTGTACATAGTATTGGAGAAAGCAGCACAACTTCTACAAGCAAAGTCTCGGATGCTCCCTTGACACATCCAAACTCCCTGAGAGAGTACTTTTCTGGGCTGAGGATTCTAGGGATCATCATCTTGGAAAACATCTAGTTCAATGGACATGATGTAGTTTATAAATAAAATGTTCTGTATTCAACTTTGGTGAGTAGCAGCTTGGGTCTTAAAAGCCTGTGATGATCTGTCTAGGATACTCCACTGGTCTTGCTCTACTGGGAGCAAGGAAGAATAAAGAAAAGAAACAAGAGAAAGATAAGTCCAGAGGACTAATGGACCACATCTACCATGACGTCAACCAAACTGAATCAAGTACAGCTAGATGGTATCTGGCTACCACCACTGACTGCTCTGATAGGGATCACAACAGAGGGTCCCAGTCAAATCTGGAGAAAAATGTAGAATAAAATTAACTCATAAAACAGACCAGAATTGCTGGCCTGACAGAGACTGAGAACCCCTGAGAGTATGGCTCTAGACATACTTTCAGCTCAGTAATGAAGTTCAACTTTCAGCCAAAGACTGCCAGCCCAGCCAAGTGCCAAAGATTGGATAGGCCCATAAAACAAAATGAAACTAAAGGTATATGCCAGCCCAAAGGTAAGGACAGGAAGACAGGAGGGGACAGGAAAGCTGATAATATGGAACCTAAGATTGAGAAGAGAGAATGTTATCTGTTGTGGGATTGTTAACCAGTGCCACAATAAGGGTACTAACTGTTCATTCAAAAACTAGCTTGTTTTATAAACATTCATCTAATGTACAATGAAAAAGTGAAAAGATTCAAATAAAACCATTGTTAGTAATTCTTTACTTCTGGTAGTATCATATTGATGTAAAAGTTTCTCTGTAAAATTAGTCTGTCCCTAAAAATACTTTAAAAGTAAAGGAAACACAAACTGAGATCGAAAATCTGAGCAAACACATAACAAGAGAAGAGACTGGAGACATAACAAAAGCTCCCAACAAAAACAACAAAAAAGCCCTATCTCTAATTACTTCTCAGTGGAGAGATGCTAAAAGCATTCTCCCAGAAAACAGAACAAGAGTGCCAATTTAACATTGTGCCAGAAGTCCTAGCTAGAGCAAAGAGGCAAAATAAGCCAAAAGCCAAGTGCTGTCGAGTCAGATCCGACTCCAAACTGGAAAAAACTATCCTTATTTACAGATGGTGTGATATCACACATACAGAACCCCAAAATTACACAAGAAAACCACTAGAACTAGTAGGTTAAGCAAAGTAGCAGAATACAAGACCAATATTAAAAAAAAAAAAAAAAAAAATCACTTGGTTTTCTATATACCAATGAAGAGAACTTTGAAAAGAAAATCTGGAAAATATCATTTATAATATCCCCTAAAAAGATAAAATGCATAAGGATAACTCTATCCAGGGGCATAAAAGATCTTTACAAAGAAAACTACCAAACATCATTGCAAGAAATCAGAAAATGCCTATGTGGAAAAACATACCATGCTCATCAATAAGAAGACTCAACATTGTGAAAATGCCAGTTCTACCCAAAGAGGTCTACAGATACAATGCAGTCCGAATTCAAGTACTAACAGCATCCCTTAAACAGATAGAAAAACTAATCACCAACTTCTTATGAAAAGTAATGAGACCCTAGATAAGCAGAGCATTATTGAAGTAAAAGAATAAGGTAGAAGATCTCACATTACCTGATCTCAGAATCTGCTGTACAGCCACGGTAGTCAAAACAGCCAAGTACTTCTACACAACATACACATAGACCAATGGAATAAAAGAATGCAGAACTCTGACATAGATGTATCCATCTGTGGCCAGCTGATCATTTACAAAGGTACATTAAGGGGAGAAAAGTCAGTCATTTAAACAAACAGTGCTGGCAAAACTGGATGTCCATCTGCAAAGAAATGAAATAGGACTTGTACCTTACACCAAACACAAAAATTCAATGAAGATCTAAATGTAAAACCAAAACTAAAAATCATGGAGTAAAAATAGGAACATTGTAGGGGCTCTAATACCTGACAAAAATAGCTTACAAACCATAATTAACATTGCAGAAATACTGGAAGACAAACTAGATAACTAGGAGCTCCTAAAAGTTAAACATTTATGCTCATCAAAAGACTTCACCAAAAGAGTAAAAGATTAACCTTACAGACTGGGGAAAAAAAAATGGCTGTGATGTATCCTAAAAGGGTATAATATGTAAAATCTGTAGAATGCTTCAACATCTCAACAACAAAGAGACAACAATCCAATTTAAAAAAAATAATAGTAACAAAGCATATGAACAAACATTTTGTTGAAGAAGACATTAAGGCAGCTAACATACACATGCTTGGAATCGTTAGCCATTAGTGAAATTGAAATCAAAACTATAATGAGATACCATCTCCCCCAACATTACTAGAACTAATTTAAAAAAAAAAAAGAAAATTGCAAATGTTCCACAGGTTGTGGGGAGATTGGAACTCTTATGTATTGCTGGCAGGGATGTAAAATAGTTCAACCATCATGGAAATTGATATAGCACCTAAAAATCTAAAAACAGAAATACCATACAATCCAGCAATCCTTCCCCTGGGAATATATCCTAGGGATATAAGAGCCCTCACAGAAATCAACAGATGCAGGCAGCCGTGCTCATTGCCACGTTATTCGTAATAGCAAAAAGAAACAACCTAAGTGCCCATCAGCAGATGAATGGATTAACAAATTGTGCTACACACAGACAATGAAATATGAAGCAGTAAAAACGAATAATGATGAATCTGTGAAACATCTCACAACATGGATGAATCTGGAGAGTATTACACTGAATGAAATAAGTCAATCATAAAAGGACAAATACTGTATAAAACCAGTGTTAAACAAGGTTTATGCACAGGGAAGAAAAAAATTGTTTTTGATGGCTGTGATTTAGGGGATGTGGTGAGGGAAAATCATTAACTTTGGTAAAATGGAAATACAACATACAATATAGGAGAAATCTGCACAACTTGACCAAAGCAAAGTCATAAAAGCTTCCTAGACAATTCTAAACACCTTGAGGGATTAAGTTACTGGGTGGAGTGCTAGGGGCCATAGTCTTGGGAAAGATCTATGTCAATTAGCATCGCATAGTTCATGAAAAATCTACCTTGATGAGTTATGTGTGGGGGTCTTAAAAGTTGCACATGGCCATCTAAGATACATCTATTGATCCCATCCTATCCGGAGCAAAGAAGAATGAAGGAAACCAAAAGCATAAAGAAATGTTAGTCTAGAGGACTAATGGACCACATGGACCACAACATTTACTAGCCTCAGCCAGGAAGAACTAGATGGTGTCTAGCTACCAACAGCAACTGTTTTGACAAGAATCATAGAAAAGATGGTCCCGGACACAGACATCTCAGGAAAAAAAATGTAGTGCAAAACTAAAGTTCAGGGGGCGGGGGGGTGGGGAGTGGCGCAGAGACACAGACTTACTAGTCTACCAGAGACTACAGGAACCCCTGAGACTGTGGCCCTGGGATACCCTACTAACTCAGAACCGAAGCCACTCCCGAAGTCCATCTGTGAGCCAAAGATTAGGCAGGCCTATAAAATAAACAATAACACATGTGAGAAACATACTTTTTAGTTCAATCAGGTATTTGAGATGAAATGAGTAACACAGGAGCCCTGGTGGCATGGTGATTAAGGATTAAGAGTTCAGGCTGCTAACCAAAAGGTCTTCAGTTCAAAGCCACTCTTTGGAAATCCTGAGTTCTCTGTTGTCCTATAGGTTTGTTATAGGTCAGAATCAACTTGGTGGCAAGGAGTTTTTTGTAGGGGAGTAGGAGGCGGCCAAACAAAGAAGACAGGAAGGTATAGGAAGATGATGAATGGATGTATGGAATCTGGGTTGTAAAGGCGAGGGGGGTAAATGCTGACATATTGGGGGATGGCAGCCAGTATCACAAAACCACTTCTGTATAAATTTTTGAATGAGGAATTAATTTTGACTGTAAACTTTCACCTAAAGCACAGTATTTGGGTTACTTTGGGAGCCATCTCGTCCTGCTTTTTTTATATGCTTTGATATTGCCTATTGTCTCAGAGATTTTAAGATACTATTTAATTTATTGATTATACATTCATTTGTTTTGTCCTGCTGTTTTGTTTTATTTTGCTATGTCATGGCTGGTGGGCCTGGTATGCTTTATTGTCTGCTAAATAGTTCTCATCGCCTTATACAGGTTGGCAGCAGCAGGCAGGGTGAACCTTTTTGAGTGCACAGTGGTTTGTGAAAAGTGGTTGAGGTTATACAGGCTGGGTGCTGTCCACCTCCTGAAGATGCTCCAGCAGTGTAGGACCATTCATAGTCCCTTGCCAAATGGGTGGGTATGTATATCCAGCAGCTCCTCAGGTGGCAGGAAGGGTAGTGTAGGTCTGGGGTGGTAGTAGGCCTTGGTGCCAGGGACACTTTAACTGTGGCAAGTGGTGGTGGCTAATGGGAAGTGGGTAGGGGAGGTGGGAGAGAGGGAGAAATAAAAGGAAGGTGTTTTAGTCAGCTAGGGCTTCTCTAACAGAATTACCACAGAGTGGATGGCTTTAACAAAGGAAGGTTTATTCTTACACAGTCCGGTAGGTTGCAAGTCCATATTCAGGGTGTCTGCTCCAGGGGAAGGCTTGCCCCTTGTCGGCTCTGGAGGAAAGTCCGGTATTGCATCAGTCTTTGTTCAGGGAGCAGGAACCTCCGGTCTCAAGGAGGCGCTCTTCTCCTGGTGCTGCTTTCTTGATGGTAATGAGGCTCCCAGTTCTCTTTGTTTCTGTTTCCTTTTATCTCTTGCAGGCTGAAAAGCTTAAGGGTGGGGCAAGCCGTACTCCAGGGAAACTCCCCCTACAGCAGAGCAAGGAAGTAATCCTATGCAGGAATTGACAGCTCCTTTAGCATACAGTTTAGTGAAACTGCAGAATGGAGGACAGTCCCAAGATACTGGGAATCATGTCCCAGCCACACGGCTGCACATATTTTTGGGGGGACACAATTCAACTCATGACAGAAGGGGATTAAAAATGGTGTACCAGCAAGTGGGGTCATGGCATGCCCAGGGTTCAGTGGCAAGGGACATGTGGTGACATGTATGGCCAAGTGGGAGGAACAAAGAAGGGAAATAAAAATAATGGTAGAGTGGGTGAGTTGGGCAGGATGGATCCCAGGGGGCAGCAGTCCTTTGCTCTTTAGCCAAGACAGTGCAGCAGGGACTGGCAGGAAGGGGGTGTGGGAGTAACGTATTGGCTAAGAACAAACCAAATAAAAATGACTGCTGTCAAGTCAATTCTGATGGAACTAAATTGGAGAATATAAAGGAAAAAAGAGAAAAGAAAATGGCAGCAGTGTGGCAATTGCAGCCTTGGAGGGTGGCCTTGGAGGCTGGTGGGAAGAGGAGATTTTTTATGTTAAAGCGAGAAAGAAAAAGCAATGTCAACTTGGCAGGACATGACAGGAAGGCAAGGGGGAAGTGGCATATAGGAGAAGGTGGCCAGGAGAAAGAAAAAGGAAAAAAGAAAGACAAGTTAAAGTTGCACGGGGAGTTGGGGAGGCTCCTGTTGTGAACGCTGGTGGTGGATCTATACAAATGAGGTAGTTCTTGCTCCTACTCACCAGAAGGAGGAGGAGAGAGCATTGGAAAGTGTGTTTCTCTGATTACCAGATACTCTGTTTCCTATTAGGAGCTCTGTGAAGTTGCCTTCTGGAGCTCATTGCTGGCTGTATGTCAAGATGGTGAAGATGTGCCGTATTAGTTGGTTGGGGACCATCTCCTGCATACCTCTTCTCATTCTGTTTTACCTATCAATTTCTTCTTCCATTTGATGTTTGATCTAATTCTTTATTCCTGCATTTGATACTCAGATTTCCAAAATTGCTGACTATATTTGTTTTACTTAATTTTTCAGATCTTCATTGCAGGGAGATAGCGTGGTGCATCTGTCTAGGGAACCATGTTGGCTCCCTCCTTTGTTTTCTTTACATTAGGTGTAATAGATACTGAAAGCTATATATTCTTCGATCTTTAGCATTCTTTGAAGTCCTTTTGACTTTCAGCGAGCAAGGTTGTACCATCTGCATTATCACACATTGTTAATGAGTCTTCCTTTAATACTAGCATTCTTATTCATATAATCCAGCTTCTTGGATTATTTGCTCAGCATGAATAAATTTGGTGAAAGGATATAACCCCGATGTACACCTTTCCTGATTTTAAACCAGGCTGTTTAAACAACTGCCTTTGGTCTACGCAGAGGTTCCTCATGATAACAATCAAATGTTCTAGAATTCCCATTGTTCACAATGTTATATAGCTAATAAAACACAGGTAAGCATCTTTCTAGTATTCTCTATTTTCAGCTGAAATTCACAAAATGTCAACAATGATATCTGTCATTTCACATCCTCTTCGAAATCTACTTGAACTTCTGGCAGTTCCTTGTCTTGTATCATTGCAACCATTTCTGAATTCAGAAAAATTACTCGTGTGATATTGATGATGCTGGTTGATAATTTCCATATTCTGTTGGACCACTTTTTTTTGGAATGGGCATGTGTACTGATGTCTTCCAAATTTCTTGGCATAGACAAGTCAGCACTTCCGTGTAACTGAATGCACATATTAAAAAAGAAAATGATTGAGAATTAATGATCCATTCAATCAAGACATCAGAAAAGGCACAATAGTAATCTGAAGAAAATAAAGACGATGATTAAAGCAGAACAGCATTATAATGCTCAGTGTTTATTCTTAGTAGACTCATTTGCTTAAGTGAGTTTACTGTAAGAAAAATTATCCAAATCAGAGAAACTGGTAGTGTTAGTGGGGAGTTGTTTTTTATTTTTTTCTGTTCAAAAATTTGTAAGGAATAGGAGATTGAGAATCTTTCTCTTCCTCAACCTTTTTCTCCCTCTGTTATTCTCTCTCTTTCCCTCTCTCGTTTTCCTTCTTTTTTTTCTTCATTTGTTTCTTCCTTTCTTATTCTTCATTTTGTTACTGAAAAAAAGGAAAACTTAGAAAATAGGCCTGGCCCTTTTAACATTGAATACCAACAATTCCAAAGAAAATTTGTCTTTCTTAAGAGATTCACCAGTGTCTGGTAACAACAAAGTGGACAGTACTTAGGTTTTAAATTTGGAAAGTTAAAGGCAGTTTTCCACTTAAACAATCTATGTTTATTTCCATTTCATTGCGTGTAGTCAGAGGATATAACATACATGCTACTAACTCTTTGGCAGGGTAACAGGAACAAATTACTCAATGAGTTGCATATTAAAAGAATTTATGTCATGTATTTTGTTTGTATACTCACATGCAATCAAATTGTTTAATTTTGTTGCTTAATGAATTATATTCTTACTAATTATTTGCTCTTTTCAGTTATCATTTTCTGACAGATACATGTAAATATCTCTCACTATAACTGTAGGTATGTATTTTTCTCTGTAGTTCTTTTAGTTTTTGCTTTATACATCTTGATGCTATTTTGTTGAGTTTTACTTACATACAAGTTACATTTTCTTAATAATCTGTTTTATTATTGCATAGTACCTCTCTTTGTCTCCATTAAGTTTTGTGGATTTTTAAGTGTGAAAATTATTTCTGCCATTCTTTCTCTTTTGATCTTCCTATCAGAAGTATTTTGGAGCTTTTCAGTCTTATCTATATGTCTCTTAATTGCTCTGTCATTTGAAAGTGGGATTTATCTCTGGAATGCATTATTGGAATTCTTCAGCACACTTTTCCATTTTACTAATTTAAACTGTTATTTTGTGCTTTTATGATCTTCAGTTCTTCACAATTACCTTTTCAGTCTCATATGTGACTGTGTTTTATCATTTCTTGTTTCTTTCTATAGATGGTATTTATTTTTATACCTGTACAAAATCCACTGAACTTAAAATTTTTGTCAAAGAATTCTGTTGCTGATGTTAGGTGCTGTCACTAGTTATTTCATATGTTCAGTTATGTAGTTTGCAGGCTCATTTTGAGTGAAAAATTTCTTTCTCTTTCCTCTCTCCTTTTCTTGTGTCTCAGTGTAGCAGCTTTGAGGTTGCCTCTGCTAATGCTACATGTCCTTTCAGGTTAAAATCAAGTTTCAATATGAGACTTTAGGGCTCAACTAAAGTCCCTAGATGGTGTACATGGTTTGCGCTCTACTACTCATTTGAAAGTTTGCGGTTTCAACTCATACAGAAGTGCCATGGAAGAAAGGCCTGACTTTCTGCTTCCATAAAGATTTCAGCCAGGAAAACTCTGTGGAGCAGTTCTACTGCCTAACACATGTGATTACCTTGAGTAGAGTCAGAATCAACTCAATGGCAACTGGTTTCCCCCACGCCCCAATAGGACTTAATTCTTCTGTAATGTAGGCAATGCATGTAGAGTCCTACCCTGAGCAGCTGGTTTCTGTTCTCATTTATGAAGCTGCTTCTCTGTTCTTCCATTTCTCTGTGCCCATGCCTTTGTCACCCATTACTGTCTGGTTGATTTTCACAGGAAGTTTATAGGACAGAGTAAAACTGCATCACAGGTGTTTCCAAAGCTATAAATTTTAATGTAGCAGAATGCCACATCTTTTTTCCACAGAGTAATGGGGCAAGCTTGCACTTTGGACCTTTTAGTTAGAAGCTGAGTATTAACCACTGCTCAACCAAGGCTTTTTTTCCATTGTCATAGCTTCCTAAAAGCTGTAGCTATGTATTTTTTTTTTTTTTTTCAGGTTCTCCACAGATGTGGGGTGGGGGAGCAGTTTGGACTCTAGTACCCTTTCATGACCATGACAACTCTACCTGAATCCCTAGCTCTGAATCTTAAGTCTGGCTGTCTCTGATCCCTTGTCATGAATGGATTTCTCTCTAGTCTCTTTATATCATGGAAGGCTGTACCACACCTAAAGCTTGGAAAGCCAGTGGCTTTAACCCTGTTCCCCACATTGTGATTTTGTACTTCATGGCTATGGTGAGTTTCAAGGCTTTAGGTTTGAGCTCCCAATTTCTCACAGTTGATGTTTTTTTCTAGGATACAAATCCATCTTCTTTGCCAGTGGTAGAAATTTTAATTCATTGTTTGAGGTAGGAGGGAGCTTGGTGGGTGAAAGTATTACCTAAAGAGACTTATTTCACTCCCACCATCTTGAGGGCATGTACATCAGATTTTTCATACCTCTGTGGACCGTTTGATGTTCTTTAATGGTGGTGTAGTGGTTAAGCCCTGGGCTGCTAGCTGAAAGGTTGGCGGTTCTATCACACAAAGTTGCTCCATGGGAGAAAGATATGCTTGTCACCCTTCCTGTAAAGATTACAGCCTTGGAAACACAGTGGGGCAATTCTACTCTGTCCTGCAGGGTTGCTATGGGTTGAAATAGACTCCACAGCAACGGGTTTCATATAAACCGTTAAGTTTTGACAACAGTTCTTTATTTCCAGGATCTGCTTTCAAGTTGTTTACATAGCTGTGTCTTTCCTTTACATTTTCCCTGTATTCTTGTGTGTGCTACTCCCTCTGCACAAGATGAAGTGTGTACGTGTGTGTGTAGGTAAAATTTTTGACATGAATGCCAACATAATTGTGTTATTCTTGCATAAGTTTCTCACTTAGGTTGAAGTCTTTATATTAATGTTTGTCTAGACTTTAGTATACTTCTTCAGTTGTACAAACATTTTATTCTGTTAAAACTTTGCATGTTTCTTCTAGTTCTTTTGTAATTGCCTTTAAAAATATTGATTATCTGTTATTTTTATATTTTTAATTATAACTTTTTTGTATTTTTACCTATTTCTCCATTATATCGGGGAAGAAGTTATCAAGCTTGCCCTCCATATCACTGATTGACTTTATAGAGTCACAGTTATTTTGTTAATGATGCTACCTCATTTTAAATTTATTGCCTGGTTGATTTAAAAACATTGTTCTCTTATATAGCTATTTATTAGTAGCTGCCTATAGGCCAGCTTCCTTTCACCGCAGTAGGAGATTTAAAAAAAAAACAAAACATCAAATCCAGGTTTTCATTCATTTATTTGACAGTTATCTTTTAAATATCAATTATCTGTTTGTTTGTGAGGGAAGGTGCCACATCTTGTAGTCTAGTAAGGAAAAGACAAATAAGCAAATCAATAAAAGGTAATAAATGCTATATTAAGAGAAGTAGATGGGTAGATTGTCTAATGAGCCCCCAGCAGGAACACCTAACCCACTTGGGTTGAGGACATGGGTGGGACATGTCTGAGAAGGTAGTATGGTAAGGCATACTAGAGGAGGTAATTTTTAAAGATAAATCAATTACACCAGCAGTAGAAAAAAGAGTGTTCTAAGACAGAGAATGGACAAGCTGTGGTGTAATGGTTAAGTGTTACAGCTGCTAACCAGGCAGTTCAGATTCACCAAGCACTCCTTGGATACTCTATGAGGCAGTTCTGTCCTGTCCTATAGGGTCACTATGAGTCAGAATCTACTCAAAGGCAATGGGTTTGGGAAGAGAAAAAAACAGTATCAGAAGGCTCAGAGATGACTCTTTGTAGGTAAGACTAGAAAAATAAACAAGTCCAAAGTCAAATAAAGTTCCTTGTAATTCCTCTGAAGGAGTTTAAATACTGACCAGATATTCTTAAAAATTTGTTTATTTTAGTCAATTTTTATATTTCCTCTCCTACATACTTGTCTTAGCCTAAGTTTTCTAGGGAAGCAAAACCAGTCACATGTAGGTACAAGGAAAGATTTATAATATATATAGATAGATAGATAGATATAGATGTAGGAAAGAGCTCACACAATCTCAGAAGCTGAATTTCCCAAGTTCTGGCACAAGCCTCACGTGGCCATGGAAGCTGAGGAACCCAAAGTCAGCAAGTCAGAGGCCAGAGTTCTAGATCACCGGTTGTGTAGGCCGGTGGATCCCAAGCTGGTGGCAAGACGGAACGGCAGAGGCTGGCGAGCCCAGGATCGGCAGGTCAGGGAGCAGGAGCAGCAAAGGCTGGCGAACCCAGGATTGGCAGGTCAGGGAGCAGGAGCGGCAGAGGCTGGTGAACCCAGGATCGGCAGGTCAGGGAGAGGACTCTCAAGTGCTGACTGTAAGGATTGATGAATCCAACAGCTGCTAGCTCAAGTCCAGGAACCACATGCTGCAAGAAGAGAGCAGGAGCTCCTGGCTGTGTGAGCAGACCAGCAGTATTAGTGGAAGGTCGAGAGATGAGAGCCGAGGGGCGGGAAGCCACCACAAACCCTGCCCTGCCACTTAATACATCAGCCAAATATGGAGTAGCCAAACTGACATAATCCTGACCTCCACAGTCCATCCCTTGTCAACTTGGCACCTGCACACATCTCACCTTACCAACCACAGTCTCTGAAGGAATACAGTTACAAAGTCATACTTATGTCTAACATGATGTAACTAACACATGTACAACTGAAAATGCATTAGCCCATTTACATCTTATGTTTCATAAGTAAACAAAATATCCAATACACACATACAAGGCAGGAATACTCATAACAGTTAAACAGTCCTCATTTCTACAACTGGTTGCATGGCCATAATTGATATTTAGAACTACCTTCTTCTACAACTCATTCTGTATTCCCTTTGCCCTCAGTAAGCACTTCAGCTGGTCATGGTTCCTTGCCTGGTGAGGTCACACAAACCTTCATTCCTGAAGGGTCTGGGCTATTATCACTCATTTTGGAGTTGGGTTGCTGTAGTTTTCCATTGACCTTAATCACAGGACGTGATAGTACTAGGAGGCATCCTAAGGGATCTCCTGCACTCCAGACATACTCTTCTTTACCTCCATTATGTAATGTCAATCCAATTTCATCTTCATAGTTGGGATCAATCACACCAGCCAGTATTGTAACTCCCTTCTTTGTCTGTTGATCCAGAGGCACAAGGAGCCCAAAATGGCCTGGTGGCAATTTTAGCTTCCAGTTCAGTGGAATCATTGATGTGTCTCCAGGTGGCAGCATTCCTCCCTTCGGAACTAAGACATTTAACCCTGCAGAGCATAAGGTCATGGGGACAGGAAGCAAAAATCTTGCAAGTGGGTCACTAGGGGTAATAGTGTGTGATGCCACTCTGATTTCCACCCCTTGATTCCTGGAACCATGAATTCTGGCGATAGAAGAAACAGCACCGTATATTGGATGCTGGTTTAGAGCATACACAGCCTCCTGGAGAACACTTCCCCAACCCTGCAAGGTATTGCCACCTAGCTGGCAGCATAACCGTGTCTTTAGGAGGCCATTCCATCGTTCTGTCAAGTCAGCTGCTTCAGGATGATGGGGAACATGGTAAGACCAGTGAATTCCATGAGCATGGGCCCACTGCCACACTTCATTTGCTGTGAAGTGAGTTCCTTGATCAGAGGCAATGCTGTGTGGGATTCAATGATGGTGGATGAGGCATTCTATAAGTCCACGGATGGTAGTTTTGGCAGAAGCATGTCGTGCTGGGTAGACAAATCCATATCCAGAGTAAGCATCTATTCCAGTAAGGACAAAATATTTTCCTTTCCATGACAGAAGTGGTCCAATGTAATCAACTTGCCACCAGGTTTCCGGCTGATCACCTCGAGGAATAGTGCTGTATTGAGGACTCGCTGTTGGTCTCTGCTGCTGGCAGATTGGGCACTCAGCAATGGCAGTAGCCAAGTCAGCCTTGATGAGCGGGAGTCTATGTTGCTGGGCCCATGCATAACCACTGTCCCTGCTACCATGACCACTTTGTTCATGGGCCCATTGAGCAATGACAGAGGTAGCTGGAGAAAGAGGATGATTGGTTCCCACAGAATGTACCACCCTATCCACTCGATTGTTAAACTCATCCTCTGCTGAGGTGACTCTTTGATGAGCATTCACATGAGACACAAATATTTTAACTTCTTTGGCCCATTCAGAGAGGTCTATCCACATACCTCTCCCCCTTAAATCCTTGTCTCCAATCTTCCAATCATGTTCCTTCCAAATCCCTGACCAACTGGCCAAGCCATTGGCCACAGCCCATGAATCGGTATACAGCCGCACATCTGGCCACCTCTCCTTCCAAGCAAAGTGAACAACCATATGCACTGCTCGAAGTTCTGCCCACTGGGAGGATTTGCTTTCACCACTGTCCTTTCACCACGGTCCCAGAAAGGGGCTGTAGTGCTGCTGCTGTCCACTTTCGAGTGGTGCCAGCATATCGTGAAGAACCATTTGTAAACCAAGCATGAGTTTTCTCTGCCTCAGTCAGCTGATCATAAGGAACTCGCCATGAGGCCATAGGTGCAAACTGGGAGATGGAAGGTAATGTTACAGGAGTGTAGACCATGGGCATTTGGGCCACTTCCTCGTGTAACTTACTTGTGCCTTCAGGTCCTGCACAGGTCTGATCTCGTATATACCACTTCCATTTAATGATGGAGTGCTGCTGTGCTCATCCAACTTTATGACTCTGTGGATCAGACAATACCCAGTTCATGATAGGCAGCTCAGGGTGCATGGTGACTTGGTGTCCCATGGTTAAGTGTTCAGTCTCTACTAAGACCCAGTAACAAGCCAAAAGTTGTTTTTCAAAAGGAGAGTAGTTATCTGCAGAGGATGGCATAGCTTTGCTCCAAAATCCTAAAGGTCTGCACTGTGATTCGCCAATAGGGCCCGCCAAAGACTCCAAACAGCATCTCTATCTGCCACTGACACCTCGAGCATCATTGGATCAGCTGGATCGTATGGCCCAAGTGGCAGAGTAGTCTGCACAGCAGCCTGAACCTGTTGCAGAAACTTCTCCTGTTCTGGGCCCCACTCAAAAGTAGCAGCCTTTCAAGTCACATGATAAATAGGCCAAAGTAGCACACCCAAATGAGGAATATGTTGCCTCCCAAATCCAAAGAGTCCCACTAGGTGCTGTGCCTCTTTTTTAGTTGTTGGAACAGCCAGGCGCAATAACTTATCCTTTACTTTAGAAGGAATATCGCTACATGCCCCACACCACTGGACTCCTAGGAATTTCACTGAGTTGGAAGGTGCCTGAATTTTTGTGGGATTAATTTCCCACCCTCTAGCATGCAAATGTTTAACTACTAAATCCAGAGTCACTGACATTTCCTCTTTACTAGGTCCAATCAGCATAATGTCATCTATATAATGGACCAGTGTCACATCTTTTGGAAGACAGAAACAATCAAGATCCCTGTGGACTAAATTATGAAATAGAGCCGGAGAGTTTATGTATCTCTGAGGCAGGCAAGTGAAAGTGTATTGCTGGCCTTACCAGCTGAATGCAAACTGCTTCTGGTGGTCCTTGGAAACAGATATGGAGAAGAAAGCATTAGCCAGGTCAATAGCTGCATACCAACTACCAGGAGATGTATTAATTTGCTCAAGCAATGAAACTACATCTGGAACAGCAGCTGCAATGGGGGTTACCACCTCGTTAAGTTTCCGATAATCTTCTGTCATTCTCCAAGATCCATCTGTTTTTTGCACAGGCCAAATAGGCGAGTTGAATGTGTCTGTGGTGGGAATCACCACCCCTGCATCCTTCAAGTCCTTAATGGTGGCAGTAATTTCAGCAATCCCTCCAGGACTGCAATATTGCTTTTGGTTCACTATTTTCCTAGGCAGTGGCGGTTCTAGCGGCTTCCATTTGGCTCTTCCCACCATAATAGCCCTCACTCCACTTGTCAGAGATCCAGTGTGAGAGTTCTGCCAATTGCTGAGTATATTCCAATTATGCATTCTGGAACTGGGGAAATCACTACAGGATGGGTTCAGGGACCCACTGGACCTACTGTGAAATGAACATGAGCCAAGACTCCATCAATAACCTGACCTCCACATGCCCCCACTCTGACTGGTGGGCCACAGTGATGTTTTGGGTCTCCTGGAATTAGTGTCATTTCAGAGCCAGTATCCAGTCCCTGAAAAATCTGGTTATTTCCTTTTCCCCAGTGAACAGCCACTCTTGTAAAAGGCCATAGATCCCTTTGGGGAAGGGCAGGAGAAAGATTAACAGCATAAATTTTTGGCTGGGTGTCAGAATTCTTCCTCAAAGAGACCTGGCCTCCCCTTATTCAAGGGGTTGTGGGTCCTTAAACTCACTCAATTCTGGGAATTGATTGAGGGACTGTAACTCTCTCTTCTGGTGATTTGAGTTAGACTTCTGTTCACCTGACCTAGAATTCATCCTTTCATACATATCAAGTAAATATTTAGTAGGCCAATCATCTATTGCACTGCTAGGGACACCATGACTAAGTAGCCAGTTTCATATGTCCGTACCAGTCAGATTATTATGATTACTATTTTGCATCTGCTGTCCATTACTGTAAGCATGCCTACCTTGTCTTTGTTGATTGAGTGTAGCCACTTGACCCCTACCACTACGGGGTCCAGTCAGCCCCATCGTAGTTAAGCCAGCCAAGTGCTGCCAGGGTCGCCATGAGTCGGATCCATTGTAGTTAGGTGTCTTAATTCAGCTAGGGCAGCTCCCACTGTCACATCTGATTTACATAAAATGACAATCACCAGCAGTCTTCAAGGATCCCAGAGCTCCCTTCACAAATTTGTTTCTCACAGTTGTGGTAAAAGTTGTGTCCTCTGGACATTCTATGTGTGGATTTGAAGGTCTAACCGAATAAATCCACTCTAGCATGCCAATTTCCCTAAGCTTTTGGATACCCTCTTCTACAGTACACCAAGACAAGTCTGGCAATTCAACTTGATTTAGTGTAGGCCACTGCATCAGCCATGCTTCAGCAATCCAGCCAAACAATTAGGTCCTTTCCTAACTTCTTGAGCTGAAACACTGAATGAAAAGTCTGTGCTCAGTGGACCCAGGTCAAGAAATTCAGACTGATCCAGCTTTATGTTCCTTGCACCGTTATCCCACACCCTTAACAGCCATTCCCAAGCATATTCCTCAGGTTTATGTTTGTATGTATTAGAAAAGTCAAGTAGTTCCTTTGGAGTATAGCGTATCTCCTCCTGGGTCACACTTTGTACTTCACCTTTTCGGGCTTGCTTGGACTTAAGTCTAGTTACAGGTCTAGAAGCCAAAATCCGCAGTGCTGAAATGTTTTTAGAACCTTGAGCATGCTCTTGTAAAGCATCTGCCTTAGGCCATGCCCCAGGCAATGACTCAGGCAGGTGCTCTTCAGAGGCAGCTGGGCTACAGCTAATCTCATTAGATTGGAGTGGAGGGGATAATGGCTTTACTGGGCAGGGTAGTTTAGCGGACAAACACGAAGTAATCCCTTCACTTGGGTGTGGTTCAGCTGGCAGGAGTGGTTCACTGAAAGTGAGGGGCTCAGTGTCCCCAGCTTCCATATCATCCTCCCGTATGTCTCCATTCCAAGTTTCAGGGTCCCATTTTTTCCCGATCAATGGCCTCACTTTAATTTCAGATACTTCTCGGGATTGGCAATTTAGCTGGCGTTGCAATTCCGCCACTCTAATGATAAGCATCTGGGTTTGGCTTTCAGCAGTATCGGCTCTGTTATTACTGGTAATGAGGTTTTCTTTTAAAGCACAAGTAGAAGCTTTGAGGTCTCTTACATGACATGAGAGCTTTGATTCCAAGGCTCTGAGCTCATCTTTTTCCTTCACCAGCTTATCTAATGCAGATAGGACCAGCCAGCCAACTTTCTTATACTTCTAATCTGCACATAATTTCGAAAAGTTATCACACACGTTTTCACCCTGAGCATCACCTTTCACCAATATCTGATCTATTGGTGGATCCCAAATTGATGGCGAGACGGAGTGGCAGAGGCTGGTGAACCCAGGATTGGCAGGTCAGGGAGCAGGACTCTCAAGTGCTGACTGTACGGATTGATGAATCCAACAGCTGCTAGCTCAAGTCCAGGAACCACATGCCACACGAAGAGAGCAGGAGTTCCTGGCTACGTGAGCAGACCAGCAGTAGTAGTGGAAGGTCAAGAAATGAGAGCTGAGGGGCGGGAAGCCACCACAAACCCCACCCTGACACTTAATACATCAGCCAAATATGGAGTAGCCAAACTGACATAATCCTGACCACCACAATACTCTTTAAGCTATAGATTCATTTTGTAAACTTCTTCTTTCTACATTTGTTTTTAAATGATGAGTCTTCTACCCTTGTCTGGTGGCTTCTTCTTGGAGTCTCATTTTCCTCTTTGATGTGTCACAAGAGTTCTGTTAGGTTTCAGCACAGTCTGGACAGGTAGAAAAGGAAGCAGTGATGAGCTGATTTAGTTGTCCTCTATCTATAGTCACCTACTTGCATGTTGGATGAAGTCACTCTTCAAAATCTAAGTCCAGTGTGCCCAGACCTCTTTCCTAATGTGGAACAATCCTGTCTTTTGGGGTGAAAGATCCTCATTACACCACCAACGCTAGCCCTTCCTATGGTGTCACTACAATACACTCAGTCTCACACGTAATTTACTGAGAGGCTCTCAGTGTATTAGCAAAATACACTGGCTGTCCAGGAAAACCATATCTCAAAGTCCTGGCTCTCATGTCTGTGGCCTCCTGCTCTGGTGAATCCCTGTTCCCTGGGGCCTAATTCCCACAAGTCACTTCCAGTGCATCATTGAAGAACATTCAAGGTACTTCTTCAGAGTGACTGCCACCACTGTCTGCTACTCCACAAAGTCTTTGCTGTACCCCAAGCCTCACTACCACAGCTCTCGCTGAATGTCTTCATCTACTGTGGCCAAGGGCGTTGTTCTGAAAAAGCTCCTTCAGTTTTTCAAATACTGCCTCATCCCTTGTCCTTCATGACTACCATATATCTTTAGAATTCAAAAGTAGTTCTGTTCACTTCATTCAAGTGCTAGTCTATGTAGTCTGCTTGCACTGTGCATGAAAAGTATTCTTGAGATCTGTGATAACTGTTAGTGAATGCCTGTTCCCTGGGCCTGGCATCTCTTCTCAGCTTCTGGTGCTAGTAATATCAGTTATTTTCTTTCTTTCTCCATATATGCACACAAAATAAGTAATGAATAAATGAATGTATATACACATACACACATGTATACATATGCACATTCATATATATTTTGTATGTACATATACACAACTATATATATGTATGTATGTAAATGTATATATATGTATAAACATATACACAATATATCATATATAGATCCAACTAGATGGCACTTGGCTTTATTATATATAGGTAGTTTAAAGAGAATGTTACTGAAGAGAAGAGAGGTATCAGACATGTGCCCTGGGCTGCTATTTTTTCCACTCAATTTTGGTCATTACATGTTAGGTTCTCCCCAACTCCCTGTTCCATTTTGTATTAAAACCTCCAAGTTCTTAGCAATGCTCGGCCTCTCTGATATTCATTTAACACAATATCATCCTCCTCCCTTCTTCTGTTACTTGCCTTCAATCCTACTATGTTTTATCAAACATGATTAGTAGTACATCTTCAATTCATCTATATTTTCATTCTTATAGCCTCGTCAAGTAAATTCATTGGTGAGGGATGATTTTCTACAAGTACCTGCTTCAGGTTCAACATTCATGTTTTCTTGAGTTTTTGCTTTTCAAAGATTTCCTGGCAATCTTTCAGCCCTAGATCCTGTAGAGCAGAATATGATCAGTGGTTGTACTGGAAATGTCTTTCATCTGGTCACTTTCAGGTAAGAAACTTTTCTTACTATGTTTTCCCTTTAACTCTTATCTCAGGCAATGCAAACAAATCTTTGATAGTCTTTGGTTTATTAGTTTCAGTCATATAAAAATTCCTTCTTAAGGTCAGGTGTTGACACTTCCATCTCTGCTTAGCCGGTTTATTTCAAAACTGAGAAAATTTTCGTGGATGAGTGATATTGGTTCTGGGGTAATTGCTTTGTGTTTATTTCCACATATAGAAGACATCTACTATAATATGCAAATTAATTGAAGTTACTCATTTATTCTTTCTGCCAGCAGCATGTATGTATGTGTATAGTTGCACTCATATGTTTATGTACATGTTTTTTACATGCTTGGATAGTTTTTTAAAAGGTTTAGCTCACTATCACTACCACCTCCATATACACACATAAATGTGTAGGTGTATGGATATGCAAACACACACACACACACACACACACACACACACACACACACACACACGCCGTTAAGTATGTTCAACATTATCCTGGCTCTAAGAGTTGTCCATTAGAAAGACAGAATTGCTCTGAGCCAGGAGTTACAGAATCTATAATGTTCTTGTATTCCACAAACTATGAGAAAGCAAAAATCAGGCTTTGTGGAACAGGGCATGTGAAAACAGAAGTAAACAAGTGCCCAGATATGCTGAAGCAAGTGTTCACAAGGAACACTCAATTCACTGCGAAAGACACGCACTGTAATTTTTCCATGCCACAATTCTTCCTTGTTTTTCACTACCCGTGCAGTGCAGTAATTGCCATTGTGTCACAGAAGCTGTTGCATTGTTTCATTTCATGAAATCATATGCATTCATTGTCACTTCTTAAAAAGCTAGAGGTCAGAGAAAGCTTCTAATTGAATCATAAATAAATCCATGCTTGCCTGAATAGGCTTCCCTTCAGCTAGGCAATCTTCCACAGTCATTGCTTTTTCTTTATGTTATGCTTTCTTCTTGCTCTTTTAACTTTACAGTTTTTAGTAAAGATTGTTGTTGATGTTTTCAGGTGTTGTTGAGTCAGTTACAACTTATAACAACCCTATAAGACTCGACAGCACTTGGCTATAGGACAGAGTAGAGTTGCCCCATAGGGTTTCTAGGGAGTGGCTGGTGGATTTGTACTGCTGGTTTTTGGTTATTAGCAAAGCCCTTAATCCTTATGTCTCCAGGGCTCTTATAATAAAGATTAACAAGGTGAGAGAAAAATATATGGTCCAACATTAAGTCTGCAAGGTTAATTGTTCTAAGTGCTGCATACTTCATTTCTGTATTTCACTACAGTCGCCTTTGAAGTACTCCCCTTGGGAAGCTATAGCCTGATGCCAATGCCTAGTCCACTCTTCAAAGTGATTTTGGAACCCTTTCTGAAATGGCCATTGCACAATGGCATGGTGGCAAGTTCACAAACTTAATTGCATAGTTATCCGTGAGGGAGTTTTTAGCCTTTAAACAAATAATTGTATTGGAACATCCTTCCTACTCACCTGATCTGGCCCCCAATCAGTTTTTTCTTTACCCAAAGATAAAGGAAATGTTGAAAGGAAGACATTTTGATGACATTCAGGAAATCAAAGGTGATAGAACAGATCTCATGGCCGTTAGTGAAAAAAGTTCCAAAATTGCTTTAAAGGGTAGACGAGGCACTGGTGTTGTGAATAGCTTCCCAAGGGAGTACTTCAAAGGTGACCGTAGTGATATTCACTAATGAGATATGTGACACTTTTTCCGAGGATGAGTTCATGAACTTAATTGTCGGCATTGTATAATTAGACATTGTTTTAATTTATTATAAGACTTGGAATCTGACCCTTTCCTGTGGAATCAGTGTGGAAGCTGATGAGAAAGTATTTTGTTTAGCAATTATCTGATGAGCAGACCTACAAATACTAACTTCACCTCCAGACTTCCAAAAATAATGGGTGTTCAATATGTACATGTCGTTGGGCAAGAACATAGTGGTCCCTAAAACTCAGATGGTACCTTTTGGAAAAAACTGTCTCAGAGTGAACTTCTTGAAAGAAACTGCTGGTTAATTCTAAATTTAGTTCTAGAGGTATTGAAGTAGTGATACAGAAATGTTCTAGAGAACAGAGGAATAAGACAGAGGCCATGTTATCAGAATTAGAAAAAAAGATCAGACCAAAGCGATGTCAAGGTTTGGTGAGACATGCGTGTGTGTACATGCAAATGTCATTGATACAGGAAAATGAGTCTAATAATTCATATATAAAATATGTTATTGGTTACAGTTGTCATTAGTTTTCATGGACTTGATTCTGACTTGCATCAACTCCGTGCATGCAGTATTCAACACTGGAAGCAGATCTCTAGGCCTGTCTTCCAAGGCATCTCCAAGTGGATTTGAACCACCACCCTTTCAACTAATCGTCAAGTGCTTAACTGTTGGTACTAACCACATATTCATACTGATGAATAGAAAGAATAAGTTAATTTTTTTATTGTTTATTTTTATTTTTTATTATGACTGAGTGAAAATGTACATTCCCGTATAAATTTACATGCCCACTTATATGCAGCTTCCACTGCTCTCCCGGCCCAGTGACAGCACACTATTCCTCTCTGTTCCATACATGTCTCACAAGAATAAAAAGGGGTGCACCCTGAGATCTCCACTAAAAGACCTCAATTGATGATTCAGGATAAGTTAATTTTGACAAGGAGACTAAGAGAAGTTTCATGGGGATAAAAAATAAAAACAAGCTAGGTTGTGAAGGAAAGTTAGAACGTGGATCAAGGTATTGGAGATCATGGTCAATTTCCTGATCTCATTCATGTCTCCTCAGAGCTAGGATGGCTTCCCATTGTTTGCAAACTGAAGTCTAACCTGCTCTTCTCGTGTAGTTTTTTGTTTGCCCTGCAGACAAACTGGACTTTAGGGATTTGATTCAAAATGGTCATGACATTTTGTGTGTCAAAATTATTTATTTAAATATCGAACTTCAATTTAAAAATTAAAAAAAAACCATAATACTATTGTCAATATGAGTTAATTTTTGCTTTCTTTATACTGAGGATAGTGTTCAAAATGTGAGAGCAAGATGCATTCCTGCTTTCAGGGTGCACCCACAAGATAAAGGGAAGGTTTACTGCCTCAATCACTGGAGCATTGTGTTAGGTAGTTTACTATTATCTTCAGTGTCAAATCTACTCTTTTCTACTTCTTTTCTGATGCTGAAGATGAAACTCTGCAAACTGTATTTTTTCTGTTGCTTGTAAGCTCCCTGTTGGACCTTGTAAGTTACCTCACAAGGAGAGGCTTATTCTCCTCTAAACCACCCCCAACTATCCCTTGCCTTCTGTAAATCAATAATTTGGATCACATCCCGTCATGTTCCTGGGCACCAGTGTGCCTTGGAAGGAAATAGTTTATATTTCAGGAGAATTGTAAGATTTGGATAGTTTATATCATCAGAAATGTATGTGGAACCAAGGAGGAAATGCTATATAATACTATGTCTCAATTTATTGATATGGGTACATTTGCTAGAGATTCTGAATTTAATGTGTGAGCCTGTGCAGGCAGACTGGCTCCATCAGTTTACATGGCTGATTGACTAAACTTAAACTCACTTTGGCTTACCTTCACTCAGAGCTTCTGAGTAGCTCATTCTGGTTTGAAACCCTGCTGAAAATTTGCATTTCTACCCCCAGATATACTGAATCAGAATCTGTGTGTTAACAAGATCTACTGGTGATTCTTATGTGTAATAATTTCTACTGCTCTGCTAGTAGTTCTCAGAACTGTATCCTAACCAATAGCATTAACAATGCCTGAGAATGTGTTAGAAATACAAATTCTTCATAGGCAATCCTACAACAATAGTATTTACAAACAGTAATTCACAAATAGATACACAGGTACATAGATATGCCAAGAGATATGAACGGATATAAGGGAATATACCTACCTGCAAATATAAGTTTGGTGATGGATATTTCTATGTACATAACTGTAGGTGCTGCTTATATAACACCACAGACAATAGAGCACTCGAGGGTTATAGTCAGTGCAACTTCCTAGACATAACAAATACCTTGCAGGATGAAGCTTCTGGGCTCAAAAGTGAAGAACTATAGATTGGGGACATTTACGCCAGCTGACACAACATAGTCTGTAAAGACAAAGTTCTGCATCCTCCTTTGATGAGTATCATCTGAGATTTTAAAAGCTTGCAAGTGGCCATCTTGCAAGTTGTGAAAGACACAACTATCAGTCTCTTACAGTTTGGAGCAAAGCAGAACAAAGAAAACCAAAGACTCAAGGGAGAAATTAATCCAAAGGACTAACAGGCCACATTAACCACAGTCTGTATTGCCTGACACCAGAAGTACTAGCTGGTGCCTAGCTGCCACTACAGACAGCTTTCACTGAGATCACACTAAAGGGTTATGGATAGAGTAAGAGAAAAGTTGTAGAACAACAAAAAATAATAATCAAATTTACAAAAAATATCAAACTTACTGAGGAAGATTGGAGGAACCTGTGCAATTATAGCTTTAAAGACACTCTTCTGACCTGGAATTGAAGCGTTCCTGGAGACCACCTTTCAGGCAAACAATAGACAGGCCATAAAATAAACAGAACCAGAGAGTCTTGTGCTACTTAGAACAATCAACTGTATGAGATCAAAGGGCAACACTGGCTTAAAAGCAAAGATGGGAAGGAAGGAAGAGGTAAAAAATCAGTACTAAAGAAAACAGTGAGCCTAGGATGGAAGTTGAGAGAGTGCTGATACATTTGGGGAATGAAACCAATGTTATGAAGCATTTAATGTGGGAAATGAATTTCCTCAGTAAACTTTCATCTAATGCACAGTACAAAATTTGAAAAAAAAGAAATACAAATTCTCAGGAGTTCACATCTGAGTGAACCGGTTCAATGCTCTGTTTTCAATGAAGTTGAGATGCCAAAATTTCTGTGGCAGAGAGAAAGAAACAAAATGGTTTAGGGATATAGAACTGTTGGGGTAGATTGTGCGATGTGTACACACACCGCTACTATATCCCCCAAGAGGCTCAGCAGAGACTGTCTTCACTATGGTGTTGAGAAATGCACTTGCAAGGGGAGCATCAATATCTTTCAAAGTCTTCATGTAACTGTATATGATGGTGAGAGATGCCACAGTTGTAGTTAGCTTCCTGATTCTAAAGGGGAAAATGAAATCCCAGAGTAGCAGAAGCTATATTTAGCTGACACAGAAAAAGTGAGAGTATTTATCATAATGGGCAGCAGGGATAAAGTGATACTTAGGTGCCTTGACACATAGGGATATTTGGTAACGTTCTATTGACCACAAGGACCTAGGGATAATTATACGGGTATCCTGTAAAAATATTACTTGATTTACATAACAGGAAAAAGCTAACATTGGGTTAAACCACAGAGATGTTTGGATTATTCAATAGATAGCTGATCTTGACTAATGTAAATGGATGATGAGAGTCACATCCATTCTTTTTCATTAGAAATGAGAATTGAAAAACCTAAAAACTTTTAAAAATATACAGATGTGCTTTAATGGTTTGATTTTAGAGTAGAAATAAGTGAAAACTCTGCCTAACCCTGTGACTATGAGGATATTATCAAAAGGGCTGGGGGTGGAAGGTGGAAAACCTTTCTAAAAGATAATTGTTTTGTTTTCTGAACTTATACTTCAAACTATATACTTTAGTTCACTTTTTTTTTCTTTTACCAATGAGCAACGTCCTTTCTTAAGGGACTTATCTCCACAGGAGGTATTCACGTCATTTGCCCCAAAGTGTCAGGACTGTTCTAAAGTGAATGAGTCGGATGTCTATGCCTGAACAGAGGTCAAGCTCAGTCTCTTTCCCTTCACATCCTAGTCCTGAGAGAGACATTCACCACATTTTCCCTATTCTGTAGCCCTCAGCCCACCACTCTCTCTACTCCATCTTCTGTTTGACTTTTGTCTTTTCCTCTCTTCCCTCTACTCTCATCTGATTTTGGCAAGCATGTCTTTCAACCTTACCACTTGACATTAAACAAAAAGCTTCTTTTAGCCTTTTTCCTGTTTTGATATATACTGTAGGAAAGGAAAGAGGGAAGAAGGGAAGGTGGCATGGAGGGAGAGAGAAGAGAAAGTCAACAGTTTACCAGTGAGAGAAGGGATTACTTAGCAAACACATACATAAATGCTGAAATGTAACCCTACCACAAAAAGGCTGTGTGGAAAAAATTACCTTCTCAATCTTCACTGTAATGAACTTTGCAACCCTGCAGGCCTCAACCCACTACTAACTCTAAGAGAATAAGTACTGAATTTGAGAATGTTGTGACTTAGGAAAATGCAGTTTTAGTGGTTGGCTTGCATGTGTATATACTTTCTCCCAATCAACAAAACGGGCGTATTATCAGATACACTGTGCTATACTTTCCCAGTCGTAAGAACCGACTGGGACAACAGTTACACCTACAGATTTCTGGTCCCTGTCCCAACCCCAGTGTATCAGCCTCTCTAGGGGAGAAGCTCTAGCTATTTATATTTAACGAGTTCCTCATGATAAGACAAGCTGAGAAACTAGACCAAAGTATTACTGAAAAGGAAAACAATAGACTACTCAACTTTAGAAGACTGTCAAACATGCATTTGAAATAACTATCCCAATTATAAATACATTTTTAAAAGTAAGGAGTATCCAGCTATATCTCAGATATTTTCTGCATTTGAGGATGATGAGTATTCAGGATCCAGAGCCCTAAACTCTTCTCTCTGTCTCAGCTTCTGTAATAAAATCATTATTGTAGTAAATCACCCAATCAATGTCTTTAATTAAATAACAATTCTAAGTAATTATTTATAAAATAGTATAGTAGTTTATACTACTCAGGAGGGAGGGCATATATAATGAAAAGGAAAAATGTCCTGCCTCTCACTTGAAGGGAGGAAATGTTGTTTTTTTGCCATGAATCAACTGTTATGCCATATAATCATTGTCAAAAGCCAGATCTCATGAATGAGGAAATGGACTTGGAAAGGTGAAGAAACTTTCCATGACCGTAAAGTAAATAATGTTCTGAAATCCTAAACCTAGATAATTTTGTAGGACAGCTGTATCAGAAATTAAATGGAGATGATAAGGTTGAGAATCCATTTTTTAAAAATCTACCATAATCAATGCAAGACAGAAACCAAAAATCAAACCGGTTGCTGTCAAGTCGATTCTGACTGACTCATGGAGATCCCATGTGTGTGGGAGTAGGACTGTGTTTTATAAAGTTTTCAGTGGCTGTGAGGTTTCAGATCACTAGACCTTTCTTCCAAGAAGCTTCTGAGTGAACTGCTAACTCTTCTGTTAGAAGTTGTCTTAGTCACCCAGTACTGCTGTAACAGAAACACCACAAGTGAAATGCTTTAACAAAGAGAAATTTATTCGTTCACAGTCTCGAAGGCTACATGTCTAAATACAGGGCATCAGCTCCAGAGGAACGTCTCACTCTCTTTTGGTTCTGGAGAAAGGTCTTTGTCATCAGCTTTGTCCTGGTCAAGGGGCTTCTCAGGCACAGGGACTCCAGGACCAAAGGATACGTTCTGTTTCCAGCACTGCTTTTTTAGTGGTATGAAGTCCTTTTCCTTTTGCCTTGAGATTTTTTTTTTGTTTTCTATGATATCTCATGAAAACCATTGCTGCAATATGTTAACACAAGAAACTTACAAAAATGTAAGAAGAGGAGGATGTCTCATGAAAGATAAAAATTAACAACAAAAATCTTACTTTGATTTTCTGGTACTTACATAACCCATGAAACTGAATACTAACATGTAAAGCCTAACCCAAACTGTAAACTCATTGCCATTATTTTTTCTGCTAGAAGCTCCTTTATAGCAATGAAAATTTGCCTTTTCCTGCTAATAATAATAATAATAATCTATAGTAAAACCAAGGAGTTCTGGTGGCACAAGGGTTAAAGTGTTCAGGTGCTAACTAAAAGGGTGTGACACTTCAAACCTACCGGGTACTCCACGGGAGAAACATGTGGTAGTCGGATTTTAGACCTGGAAATCCTATAAGGCAGTTCTACTCTGTCTATTGGGTTGCTATGAGTCAAAATCAACTTGATGGCATGGCTCTGGTTTGATAAAGCTAAACCACAAACTCATAATTTAATGTAAAATACTCTATTGTTGTTAGGTGCCTTCCAGTGGGTTCCAACTCATAGTGGCCTTACCTGGTCCTGCTATCCATCCTCACAGTCCTTGCTAGACTGGAGCCTATTGTTGTAGTCACTGTGTCAGTCCATCATGCTGAGGGCCTTCTTCTTTTTCACTGACCTTCTGCTTTACCAAGTATAATTTTCTTCTCTAGTGACTGGTCCCTCCTGATACCATCCCCAAAGTGATGAGATGAAGTCTTGTCATCCTTAATGCTAAGGAGCATTCTGGCTCTACTTATTCCAAGACAACTTTGTTCGTTCTTCTGGCAGTCCATGACATATATACTATTCTTTGCTAACACTATAATTCAAAAGCATCAATTCTTCTTTGCTATTCCTTATTCAAAGTGACATCTTTGCTTTTTAACACTTGAAAGAAGTCTTTTGCAGCGTATTTGTCCAGTGCAATGCCTTTTTTAAATTCCTGACTGCTGCTTCCAAAGACATGGATTGCAGATCCAAGTAAAATGAAATCCTTGACAGCTTCAATATTTTATCTGTTCACAATAATGTTGCTTATTGGTCCAGTTGTGAAGAGTTTTGTTTTCTTTATATTATGGTATAATTCATACTGAAAACTGTAATCTTTGATCTTCATGAGTAAGTGCTTCAAGTCATCTTTACTTTTAGCAAACAATGTTGTATTACCTGCATACTGCAGTTTGCTAATGAGTCTTCCTCCAATCAGGATACCACATTTGCCACCTAGGCAGCTTTCCTGATTAATTGCTCAGCATACAGACTGAGTAAATATGGGGAAAGGATACAACCTTGACACACCTCTTTCTATTTTTAAACCACACAGTATCGCCTTCTTATGTTCAAATAAATGTCTCTTGGCCTATGTGCATGTTTCTCCTGAGCACTCTGAAGTGTCCTGGAATTCCCATTCTTTGCAGTGTTATCCACAGCTTGTTATGATGGACACAGTCAAATGCCTTTGCACAGTCAAGAAAACACAGATACGTATCTCTCATTCTACATCCTCTTTTGACTGTGGCTTGAATTTCTGGAAATTCCTTCTAGATGTACTGCTGCAACTACTTTTGAATGATCTTCAGCAACATTTTACTTGCCTGTGATGTTAATGATATTGTTCAATAGTTTTTACATTCTGTTAGATTATCTTTCTTTGGAATGGATACAAATACAGTCTCTTTTAGTTGGTTGGGAGGTAGCTGTCTCCCAAATTTTTTGAAATAGGTGAGTGAATGCTTCCAGTGTGGCACATCTCAATTGGTATTCTTTCCATCAATTCCTGGAGTCCTATTTTCTGTCAGTGCTTTCAGTGTAACTTGGACTTCTTTCTTCAGCACCATCAGTTCTTGGTCATATGCCAACTCCTGAAATATTTGAAGATTGACCACTTCTTTTTATTCCATCTTCTTTTAATGCTTCTTACATCATTCGATATTTTACCCACAGAACTTTTCAAAATCTCAGCTTAAGGCTTGATTTTTTTCTTCATTTTTTTGAGCTTGAGAAATGCTGCACGTATTTTTCCCTTTTGGTTTTCTAACACCAGGTCTTTACATATTTCATTATAATATTTTACTTTGTCTTTTTGAACCACCTTTTGATATCTGTTCCAACTTGACAGCACTTAGCTAGCTAGCTTTGATATCCATTCAGTTATTTTTATGTCATCATCTCTTCCTTTTGCTTTAGCTACTCTATATTCAAGGACAACTTCCAGACTCTCTTCTGACATCCATTTTGGTGTTTCTTTCCTGTCTTTTAATGACCTCTTGCTTTCTTCATTCATGATGTCCTTGGACAAATCACCTTGTCTTTGGTTATTAGTATTCAGTGCATCAAATCTATTTTTAAGACTATATTCATAAATCTCTAAATTCACGTGGGATATACTCAAGATAGTACTTTGGCTCTTGTAGACTTGTTTGAATTTTCTTCAGTTTCAACTTGAACTTACACATGAGCAATTGATGGTCTGTTCTGCTCTTATCCCCTAGCCTTGTTCTGACTAATGATATGGAGCTTTTCCATCGTCTGTTTTCACAGATGGAATTAATTTGATTCCTGTGTATTCTGTTCAGTGAGCTCCATGTTTATAAAACCCAAAAAACTCATTGCCATAGAGTTACATCTAACTCACAGCAACCCTATAGGACAGAGTAGAACTGGTCCCACAGAGTTTTCAAGGCATACTTGGTGGATTTAAACTGCTGACTTTTTGGTTAGCAGTCATATGAGGTAGCTTTCAACTGCTATACCACTAGGTTTCCCTCCACATGTATAGTCCCTGTTTATGTTGTTGGAAAAAGGTATTTGCAATGAATATGTCATTAATCTTGAAAAATCATATCATAGTCAGATCCTACTCGACGGCACTTGGCTGGCTATCGTTTCTATCACCAAGACTGTGTCTTCCAACTACCAGTCTTTCCTCTTTGTCTCCTTGTATCCTCCATCATGGCTGCATTTGGTGGTGGCCAGGCGCCAGCTAGTTTTTCTGGTCCCATGCTGATGCAGTTTCCCATTGATATGAGCCCTTCTGTCTTCTGGGCTCATTTTTCCTTGTATGTTTGATGTTCTTTGTTGTCATCTGTTCCAGCTGGGTTGGGACCATTTGGTGTACCTCAGATGGTAGCTTCCTAGGATTTAATACTCCAGATGCCACTCACCAATGTGGGATGCAGAAGACTCTCTTAGCTAAAAACTAGCTATGCCAATTGACCTCAATATACCCTGAAAATACAGTCCCCAGACCACTGTCCCTGCTACTCTATCCTTTGAAATATTGGGTTGAATTTAGAAAACTTACGCTATCATGCCCTCTTCTGAATGCTGTGACTCCTTCACCTAACCAAATTCCTATTGGCTACTTTGTGAAAATCAGTCTCCCTCTATCCCCTCTCTCATAGCCATCAAAGAGTCTGTCCTTCTGTTCCTAAGTCTATTTCTAAGTCCTTATAGCAGGGATCTCATACTTGTTCTTTTGCAGGTGACTGATTTCACTTATCATAATGTCTTCCAGTTGAAACCAGGTTTGAGATGCTTCCTACAGTCATCATTGTTCTTTATCATTACATAGTGTTCCATTGTGTATATGTACCATAGTTTGCTTATCCATTCATCTGTTGATGGGCACCTAAAATGATTCCATCTTTTTGGTATTGTGGACAGTGCTGCAATAAACATTCATGTGCATGTATCTGTTCATGTGATGACTTTTATTTCTGTAGGATATATTCTGAACAGTTGGATTGCTGGATTGTATGGTATTTCTAACTTTTTAAAGAGTGCCAAATTGCTTTCAAAAGGGATTGTACCATTAAAAGGTCACTAAACACACATTTCATCATTTTCCTCTGAAAACTAAGGCCTGGAATGATATTTGTATGGAGCACTGAACATTTCGGGAGCCATAGGATCTAGTGTATTTCACTAGGCACTGGTATTGGACAGTTCTTCCCATCTCAAAAATGAGCCACTGGCAGTTTCTGCTGTTTTGCCATATTGGAGAACTACAGCTTTTGCGAATGACTGGTAACATAATTTCATTATCAGTTGGAAGGCGAAGGCTGCTGCTCATGAAAGCCTGTTTTTGGCAAACATGTTGGACAGCTCCTAGTTCAACACCTGGAAAGCTCTCCACGTAGAAGTGAAGTTTACTTTTAAGGCTGAGAGGCCTATGTACTTGCCTGGAGATATGTCTGTTAAGAGGCCCTGCATCTTTTCCTCCCACTCTTCTCTGACCCACATTGTAGGGTTGGCTGACAGCCCCTGGTTTCTCCACAAGTAGGGCAGCCTCTTTGCCACCCAATAAGCAGAGACTTCCACTCCGGAGAGCCCACCTGGGACAAATCACTAGAGTATTAGAGACAGCTGGTGACCAACAATTAACCCTAACCAGAGAAATCAAAGAGTGTCTAGATGGTACACAGGCAGCAGACCATAATTAACCATTTAAAGAAGCAGCCTTCAAATGCTCCAGAAAACTCCCAAAATAAAGATTCAAAAAATTTCCCAGATGAAGTCTTTCTGAATCTATCAGAGGTACAGTACAAAAAAATTGTACATAGAACCCTCCTAGAGATTAAACAAAATGCAGCAGAACAAAATGAAAAATTTAGTAAGCTATTTGAACTGATGGAACATCAGCAATCTGAAATACATCAGATGAATAACAAAATTACAGCGTTAGATAATTCAATCTAAAGCCCAAAGAGTAGGATTGAACAGATAGAAGTTAGACTCAGTGACCTTGAGGACTGAGAAGCTGACACAAGCATTTATGAGTAGAAATCAGAGAAAAGAAATAAGAAAAATGAAGAAGCATTAAGAAACATGTGGGACTCCATTAAGACAAATAATTTATGTTTAATTGGAGTTCCTGAAGAAGGGGTGTAAATGACAATATAGACAGCATTGCTATAGAGATGCTGACAGAAAACTTTCCTAAGATTATGAGAAAAGAGAACATAGATATCCAAGATGTTTATTGAACACCACAAAAGCTAGACACCAAGACGTATTATAATCAAGCTTAATAAAATGAAACATAAACACATGCTTCTGAAGGCAGCAAGATTCAAAGCAAAGCTAACACTCTGAGGGAAACCCTGTAACCTTTTGTCTGACTTCTCTGCAGAAACAACGCTGACTAGAAAACAGTGGGTTGACACGTTCAAAGCCATGAAGGATAAAAACTTCCAGCCAAGAATTATTAATCCTGCAAAAGTGTCTATCAAATATGATGGTGAAATTAAGACTTTTGAAGATAAAGAGAAGCTTAGCCAATTCATAAAAACTAAACCAAAACTACATGAAATATTGAAAGAAGCTCTTTCCTTAGAAAAACAAAACCTTTAAATGTACATTTAAGGTGACAATGCAGGACACATCATCCAAAATTCTAATCAGTTAGAGAAGTCACAAAACTTCATCAAAGCTACATCATCATATCATGACAACTATGACACCACATTAAAAGAGGAATACACTACAGTAGTTATAGTCATTTTAGATTGAGAGGAAGTTAAAGAGTAATGCAGTAGTTAAAATTGTGTTTAATCCTAACGTGTTAAGGGGGATAATGGATGTAGCCATAAAGCAAATTAACAATGCATCGTATGAAAATAAGAAATGCAATACAGGCATCTCAATAAACACAAAACCGACCCTGAAAAAAACAATCCATAAAAACGAATGGCCCAGAACAGAACATTAAGAGCAATATAGAAAACATCAACATAAAAGTAATTACATCAAAATGATGGCACTAAGCACGTACATACCAATAATTACACTGAATGTAAGTGGACTGAACGCTCCAGTAAGGAGACAGTGAGTCGCATCCTGGATCAAAAGACATGACTCTTATAAGAAACATACCTTAGACCTAAAGATACGAACAATTGAAAATTGAAGGATGGAATAATACATAATAAGCTAACAACATATGAAGAAGAACAGGTGTGGCAATGCTAATCTCAGATAAAATAGGTTTTAATGTAAAATCTACTGTTGTGGACAAGAATGGTCACTATTGCTAAAAGGTTCAATACTCAAGCAGAACTTAACAATATTAAATACTTACATGCTCAATACCAGAGCACTTAAATACATGGAACAAATACTGACAACCCTGAAAAATGAGATAATTCATTCCACAATAATAGTTGGAGAGTTCAACATTCCCCTTTCAGTTACGGATATATCATCCAGAAAAAAGCTTAGTAAAGATACAGAAGATCTTATTGCAACAATCAACCAATTTGATCTTACCAACACATATAGATCTTTTCATGCATCAACAGATAGTACACCTTCTTTTCCAATGCACATGGAACATTCTCCAGAATAGACCCTGTGCTAGGTCATAAAGCAATTCTCTACAAAATCCAAAATGGTGATTTACTGCAAAGTATCTTCTTGGACCATAGAGCTATAAAAGTTGAAATTGATAACAGAAAAATCATAAGTCAAAATTTAAACTTATGGAAACTGAACAATACTTTGCTCAAAAAGCCTTGGGTTATAAAAGAAATTAAGGACAAAATGAAGAAGTTTATGGAATCAAATGAGAATGAAAATACATCCTACCAGAATCTATAGGATACAGCAAAAGCAGTGTTCTGAGGTCAGTTTATCTCTATAACTGCACACATCCGGAAAGAAGAAAAGTGCCCAAATTAAAGAATTAACCTTACAGCTTGAACAAGTAGAAAGAGAGCCACTGAAGAACCACTCAGGCACCAGAAGAAAACAGATTATAGGGATTAAAGCAGAATTAAATGAATTAGAGAATAGAAGAGCAATTGAAAAAATTAAGAAAACCAAAAGCTGATTCTTTGAAAAGATCAACAAAATCGATAAACCATTGGCTAAACTTACAAAAGAAAAACAGGAGAAGGTACAAGTAAACCGATTAAGAAATGAGATGGGAGATGTTACAACAGACCCAGCTGAAATAAAAAATATCATAACAGAATATTAGGAAAGGCTATGGGTGTACTCTAACAGGTTTGAAAACCTAAAGGAAATGGACAAACTTCTAGATTCATATCACCCACCAAGATTATCACAGATGGCTTCACTGGTGAATTCTACCAATCATTTAGAGAAGAGTTAACTCTGATACTACTGAGACTATTTCATACCATAGAAAGGGATAGAGTACTCCCAGATTCATTCTATGAAGCCAGCATAACCCTGATACCAAAGCCAGGGAAAGATCTCACAACAAATAAAGTTGCAAACTAATATCACTTATGAACATAAATGCAAAAAATCTTCAACAAAACTCTAGCCAATAGAATTCAACAGCATATAAAAAAAATAATTCATCACGATCAATTTGGTTTCATTCCAGGGATGCAAGGCTGGTTCAACATCAGAAGAAAAACTGATGTGATCAACCACATTAATAACACAAAAGATAAGAATCACCTGATTTTGTCAATTGATGCAGAAAAGGCATTTGACAAACTTCAACACCCATTCATGCTAAAAACTCTCAGAAAATAGGAATAAAGAGGAAATTCTTCAATGCAATCAGTAGTATCTACACAAACCAACTGCTTTCATTGTTCTGGATGGTGGAAGACTGAAAGAATTCTCTTTGAGAATGGGAGCTAGACAAGGATGCCCATTCTCACCACTTCTTTTCAACATTGTGCTGGAAGTTCTAGCTAGATCAATTAGACAAGAGAAAGAAATAAGGGGCATCCATATGGGCAATGAAAAAGTAAAAATCTCCCTATTTGCAGATGACATGATTGTATATCCAAAGAATCCAAAAGAATCCATAAGTAAACTATTGGAACTAATGGAGGAGTTTAGCAATGTATTGGCATACAAGATAAACATAAGTAAATCAGTAGGATTCTTTTATACCTGCAATATTATTAAAGCAGAAAGCACCAAATCAATTCCATTTACTATAGCCCCCAAGAAGATGAAATACCTAGAAATAAATATAACTAGAGAAATAAGAGATCTTTACAAACAGAACTACAAGACCTTACTACAAGAAACTAAGTGAGACATAAATGGAGTCATCTACCCTGCTCATGGTTAGGAAGACTCAACATTGTCAAAATGTCTGTTTTACCGAATGCAACTTATATAATGCAATTCCAATACAAATTCCAGCAACATTTTTTAATGAGATGGAGAAACAAACAAACAACTTTGTCTGGAAAGGGAAGAAACCTTGGATAAGTAAAGCATTACTGAAGAAGAAGAACACATTGGGAGGCCTCTCACTACTTACTTTAGAACCTATCACACTGCCACAGTAGTCCAAACAACTTGGTACTGGTACGAAAAGAGACATATAGACCAATGGAACAGAGCTGAGACCCCAGAGATGACACCATCTTTGTATGAACAGTTGATATTCCACAAAGGCCCTAAAATTTTACACTGGGGTAAAAACCATCCCTTTAACAAATGGTGCTGGCAAAATTGGACATCCATCTACAAAAAAAATGAAACAAGACCCATATGTCACACCTCAAATCTAAAAAAATAAAGCTCATCCAAGATAAAATAGTATCAACAATGAAAGTTTTAATACACAATGTAGACAGACTTCAAAATCTGACAAAGCACGATCAACAGAAAATAGATAAATTGGAACTCCTAAGAATCAAACACTTTTGCTCATCCAAAGACTTCATCAAAACAACTGGAAGACCACCTACAGAATGGGAAAAAATATTTGACGACCATAAGTCAACCAACATGTGATCTCCATAATCTACAAGTTATTATAAAATATCAACAAGAAAAGGATAAATAATCCAGTTAAGTGATGGGCGAAGGAAATGGACATACATTTCTCTAAAGAGGATATCCAGGTAGCCGAACGACACATGCAGAATTGCTCACAATCATTAGCTATTAAAGAATTTGAAATCAAAACTATGATAAGATACCATCTCACCCCAACAAGGTCAGCCATGATCCAAAAAACACAAAACAACAAATGCTAGAGAAGCTATGGGGAAACTGGAAATGTCCTATGCTGCTGGTGAGATTGCAAAATGGTACAACCTCTTTGGAAAGCAATCTGGCACTTCCTTAAAAAGCTGGAAATAGATATGCCATTTGATCCTGTAATTCTACTGCTTGGAATTTACCCTTGTAAACAACAAAGGTTGTCACATGAACAGACACATGTACATGAATGTTTGTTGCAGCACAGTCCACCATAGCAAAAAGATGGAGTCAATCCCAATGTCCATCAATAGATGAATGGATAAACAAACTGTGGTAAATATACTCAATGGAACACTATGCTATGATAAAAAACAATGACAATTTTAGAAAACATCTCATAACATGGTCTCATTTGGAAGACATCATGCTGAGTGAAATCAATCAGTGTGAAAAGGACGAAGCTTGTATGAGATCCACGTTTTAATGACTTAAAGAAATATCCACAGAAGAAAATGACTGTGTTGGCTACAAGGTTGGATGGGGGACTGAGGGGTCATCATAGATAAGATAATTGATAGATGTTAGAAATTTTATTCTTTTACTGTAATTAGTAAAAAAAAATAGAAGTTAGAGGAAAAAATAAAAAGGTCACCTACAGAACAAGAAAAAATAGTTGGCAGCTACGTGTCAGACCAATGTCTCATCTCCATAATTTACAAAGTACTGCAAAATAGCAACAAGAAAAAGGTAAATAACACAATTAAGCAATGGGCAAAGGAGAATGACAGGCACTTCATCAAAGAGGACATCCAGGAAGCCAAAAAACACTGAGGAAATGCTCACAATCATTAGCTGTTAGAGAAATCCAAATTAAAACTACAGTGAGATACCATGTCACCCCAATGTTGGCCATAATCCAACAAACAGAAAACAACAAATGCTGGAAAGGCTGTGGAGGGATTGGAGCTCTCCTGTACTGCTGGTGGGATTGCAAAATGGAACAAACTCTATGGAAAGCATTTTGAGTCTTCCCTAAAAAGTTGGAAATAGATATACTATTTGATCCAGCAATCTTACTGCTCAGAATATATCCTATAGAATCAAAGGCAGCCACACAAACAGATATATGCACATGAATATTTATTGCAGCACAGTTCACAACAGCAAAAAGATGGAATCAACCCAGAAGCCCAACAACAGATGAATGGATAAACAAATCATGGTACATATACTCAGTGGAACACTATGCAATGATAAAGAATAATGATCATTTTAGGAAGCACTTCATAACCTGGTTTCAACTGGAAGACATTATGGTGAGTGAAATCAGTCAGCAGCAAAAGCACAGATATTGTGTGAGACCCCTACTATAAGGACTTAAAAATAGACTTATGTACAGAAGAAAAGACACTTTCATGTCTGCAAGGGTGGGGAGGTAGGGAGGGGGATGGTCATATATTAGATAGGTGATAGACATTTGGCTAGGTGAAAGCAGTGACAGTACATAGTAGAAAGAAGAGCCACTTAACTGGACTTCAATATACTGTAAACTTTTCTAATCTTAGTGATATTGCAAGGATAGAGTAGCAGTGGCAGGGATCTGGGGACCATGATCTCAGGGGACATTGAGACCAATTGGCATAACTATACTATTGCTTAGAGAGTCTTCTGCACCCCATGTTGTTTAGTGGTGTCTGGGATCTTAAAAGGTAGCAAGGTGCCATCTGAGGTACACCAAGTTGTCCCAAGTCATCTGGAACAAATGATCACCAAGAACAACAAGCCAAGCAAGAACAACAAAGACACAAGTAAAAAGAGCCCAGGAGACAGAAGGAACTGTGTGAATGGGTGACTATATGAACATGTGACCAGAAGAACCAGATGTGCCTGGCCACCACCAAAGACAGCCGTGATGGGCACACAATATTGAGTCCCAGTGACAAGGGAAAAAGAGGGCTGCACCTCAAGAACTCCACTAAAAGACCACAATTGATGGTCCAGCAACCTAGGGCTTCCCCTGGGAGCATGGAACTTATACCTGTTGCTGCCCCAAGTAGAAGACATTACTGAGGTCAACTCTTTAGACAGGAATAGACTGGACTCGGGGACATAATGTGACCATATGGTGTGTGTACTTGATGGTTCTAGGCATCTATAGGATGTTGCCTACTGGCCCCTTACTAGAACGGAAAGGAGAGGGCAGAAAGGGGGGACAGGAGATTGTTAAGGGGATAAGACATATACAGAAAGAAAAGGAGGAGTGTGCTGTCACCAAGCAAGGAGAGCAGAAGGATCTGCAGATAGGTGGCCACACAGATTTAATTTGGATTGTATACTTTCACTTAATCACAATTAAAATTAAAAGGAGGCTGTACCATTTTGCATTTCCACCAGGGTATAGGAAAGTTCCAATCTCTCCACAGCCACTGTAACATTTGTTGTTTTATGTTTTTTGGATTATGGTGAACCTTTTGGGGGTGAGATGGTATCTCATTGTAGTTTTGATTTGGATTTCTTTGATAGCTAATAATCATGAGGGTTTCCTCATGTGTCTTTTGGCTTCCTGGATGTCTTCTTTGGTGAAGTGTCTGTCCATCTCCTTTCCCCATTGCTTATTTGGGTTATTTACCTTTTTCTTGTTTATATTTTGTAGTACCTTGTAGATTAAGTGCTACACCTGCCAACCAAAAGGTCAGCAGTTCAAATGTGGCAGGCACTCCTTGGAAACTTTATGGGGCAGTTCTACTCTGTCCTATAGGGTCACTATTGAGTCAGACCCGACTCGACAGCGTTTTCTTTTTTTTGTGTGATTATGGAAATCAGACACCTATCTGACATGTAGTTGCCAAATATTATTTCCCATTCTGTAGGTAGTCTTTTAACTTTCTTGATATGATCTTTGGCTGAGAGTGTTTGAGTTTTAGCAGTTCTCATTTATATATTTTTTCTTCTGTTGTTCATGCACTGTTAGTAAGATTTTGTAGTCTGTCCAAGCCATATATTAGAATTTCCATTGTTAACCCTATTTTTTCTTGCATGATTGTTATCATTTTAGGTTTGATATTTAGGTCTGTGATCAATTTTGAGTTACTTTTTGTGTAAGGTGTGAGATATAGGCCTTGTTTCAGTTTTTTTGCAGATGGCGATCCAATTTTGCCAGCCCCACTTGTTAAAGAGATTGTTTTTACCGCAGTTTACAATCTTTGGGCCTTTGTCAAATATCAACTGTTCATAAGAGGATGGTGATATTTCTGGAGTTTCTATTCTGATCCGTTGGTCTGTATGTCTCTTTTTGTACCAGGACCAGCTATTTTGACTACCATGGCAGTGTAATAGGTTCTAAGGTCAAGTAGAGTGAGGTCTCTCACTGTGTTCCTCCTCTTCAGTAGTGCTTTACTTATCTGGGGTTTCTTCCCTTTCCAAAGTTGGTGATTTGGTTCTCCATCTCATTAAAAAAAAGTCACTGGAATTTGTATTGGGATTGCATTGTTTATGTAGATCACTTTGAGTAAAATACACATTTTCACAATGTTAAGTCTTCCTGTTCATGAGAAAGGTAGATTTCTCCACTTATCTAATTCTCTTTTGGTTTCTTACAGTAGGGTCTTCTAATTTCCTCTGTATGGGTCTCTTATTTCTGTGGTTAGATTTATCCCTAGGTATTTTATCTTCTTGGAGGCTATAGTAAATGGTACTGATTTGGTCAATTCCTCTTTGATGATCTCATTGCTGGTTTAAAGGAATCCTACTGATTTACTTATTTTATCTTTTATCCTGATACTTGGCTGAACTCTTCTATTAGTTCCAGTAGTTTATTTATGGATTCTTTAGGGTTCTCTGTTTATACATCATGTAATCTGCAAATAGGGAAATTGTTACTTGTTTCCTGATGCAGATGTCCTTTATTTCTTTGTTTTGTCTGATTGCTCTGGCCAGAATCTCTAGCAAAATGTTGAAGAGAAGTCGTGACAGTGGACCTCCTTGTCCAGTTCCCTTCCTCAGAGGGAATTCTTTCAGTCTGTCTCCAGTCAGGATGATGTAGGTGGTTGGCTTTTCATAAATGCTCCTTATTGCACTGTGGAATTTCCCCTTTATTCCTATTTTGCTGAGGGTTTTTAATATGAATGGGTGCTGGACTTTGTCAAATGCCTTTTCTGCATCAATTGGCAAAAATCAGATGATTCTTATCTTTTGTGCTATTTAAGTGTTTGACACATTAATTGTTTTTCTGATGCTGAACAGGTTTTATATCCCTGATATGAATGCAATTTGGTCATGGTGAATTTTGTTTTTGATATGTTGTTGAATCTACTGGATAAGATTTTGTTGAAGATTTTTGCATCTGGGTTCATAAGTGATATTGGTCTGTAATTTTCTTTCTCTATGTGATCTTTCCCTGGCTTTAGTATCAGGGTCATGTTGGCTTCAAGGAGTAAATTTGAGAATATTTGGTCTTTTTCTGTGCTGTGAAATAGTCTCAGTAGTATTGGAATTAACTCCTCTCTAAAAGTTTGTAGAATTCTCTGATGAAGCTATCTGTGCCAGGACTTTTTTTGGTTGATAGGGGTTTTTGTTTGTTTGTTTGTTTTTTTAATTACTATTTCAATCTCTTCTTTTGTGATGGGTTTAAGTTGTTCTACTTCTTGCGATAATTTTGGTAGGTGATGTGAATCCAGAAGTTTGTCCATTTCCTCTAGGGTTTCAACTTTGTTTATTTATTTATTTATATTTTTATTATGATTGAGTGAGAATATACAATCCCATATAAATTTGAATACCCACCAATGAGTGGCTCCAACTGTTCTCGCTGCCTAGTGACAGCACACTCCTCTACTCTGTACATGTCATATCCTCCTAACAATTTCCTATCCCCTCTTCTCCGCCCAGTAAGAGGTCAGCTGCATGACATCCTATAGATGCATAGAACCATAAAGTGCAAACATGATGTGGTTACTCTGTGTCACGAAGTCCAATCCATTTCTGTCTGAAGAGTTGAACTGCATTATGATTTATGGACAGGGGCAGCATCAGGGCCAGGGGCCATGTTCCCGGGGGAACTCAGAGGCCCCTGGACCATTAATTATGGTCTTTCAGTGGAGACCTTAGGGTGCACCCCTTTTTATTGTCATATTGCCTGTGAGAATCAACTTTGTGAGCCCCATCACGGCTATCACTGGTGGTGGCTGGCACCATCCAGTTCTTCCGGTCACATGTTGACATAGTCACCCATTCACGTCGGTCTCTGTCTACTGGGTTCTCTTTGCCCCATGTCATTTTGGTCCTTGGAGATCATCTGTCCCTACTAAGTTGGGACCATTTGGTGTACCTCAGATGGGTCCTTGGCAGCTTTTAAGACCCCTGACACCACTCATCAATTTGAGGTGCAGAATACTCTCTCAGCAAAATGCTAGTTGTGCCAATTGGCCTCAGTTTTCCCTGACAGCATGGTCCCTGGCACCCCCACCCTAGCTACTCCGTCTTTGCAATATTGGGTTAAGATAGAGGAGTAATCATGTTATGTTGAAGTTCAGTTAAAATTGATCTTCTTTCTAATGTGTGCTGTCACTCATTTCACCCAACCAAATTTCTATCAACTATCTAATCTATACCCCATTCTCTCCCTCCCTCTCCACTGTTGCAGCCATCAAAGAGTCTTTTTTTCTGTGCACGAGTCTGTTTTTAAGTTCTTATCGTAGGGGTTTCATACAATATTTGTCCTGTTGTCACTGACTATTTCCACTCAACATAATGTCCTCCAAATCAAACAAGGTTATAAGATGTCTTCTAGAATCATCATTGTTCTTTATCATTGCATAGTGTTCCATTGAGTATATATACCACAGTTTATCCATTTCTCTGTTGTTGGGCATCTGGGTTGGTTCCATCTTTTTGCTATCATGGATTGTGTTGCAGTAAACATTCTTGTGCATGTATCAATTGGTGTGAATGGCCTTGATTCTGCAGGATATATTCCAAGCAGTGGAATTAATGGGTCAAATGGTATATCCAGATCCAGCTTTTTAAGGAAGTGCCAGATTGCTTTCCAAAGAGATTGCACTATTTTGCAATCCCACCAACAGAGTTCCAATTTTTCCATAGCCTCTCCAGCATTTGTTGTCTTGCATTTTTTGGATCATGGCCAACCTTGTTTGGGTGAGATGGTATCTCATTGTAGTTTTTATTTGAATTTCTTTAATAGCTAATGATTGTGAGCATGTTTGCATGTGTTTTTTGGCTGCCTGGATCTCCTCTTTAAAGAAGTTTCTGTCCACCTCCTTTGCCCATCGCTTAATTGGATGGTTTATCTTTTTCTTATTGATATTTTGTAGTACTATGTAGATTATGGAGATTAGGCATCAGTTTGATATTTTTTCTCATTCTGTAGGGAGTCTTTTAATTCTGTGGATAAAGTCTGAATGAGCAAAAGCATTTGATTCTTAGTAGTTCCCATTTATCTGTTTTCTCTTCTGTTGATTGTGGTTTGTCACATTTTGAAGTCTGTCTACATCTTGTATTAAAACTTCCATTTTTGATCCTAATTTTTCATGAATGAGCTTTATTGTTTTAGATTTGATATTTAGGTCTTTTATCCAGTTTGAGTTGGTTTTTGTATAAGGTGTGAGGTATGGGTCTTGTTTCAATTTTTTGCAGATCGATATCCAATTTTGTCAGCACTATTTGTTGAAAAGGTTGCTTTTACCCCAGTTTAATGTCTTAGGGCCTTTGTGAACTATCAACTGTTCATAGGAGGGTGGTGTCATCTCTCGAGTCTCAATTCTGTTTCATTTATCTATCTGTCTGTTTTTGTACCAGTACCAGGCTGTTTTGACTGCTGTAGCAGTGTAATAGGTTCTAAAGTCAGGTAGTGAAAGGCCTCCCAGTGTGTTCTTCATCAGAAGTGTTTTGCTTATCCAGAGCTTCTTCCCTTTCCAAACCAAGTCAGTGATTTGTTTCTGCATCTCATTAAAAAATGTCCCGGAAATTTGTATTGAGATTGCATTACAAGTAAATTACTTTGGGTAAAATACTGGGATTGCATTATAAGTAAATTGCTTTGGGTAAAATAGACATTTTCACAATGTTAAGTCTTCCTATCCATGAGCAGGGTAGGCTTCTGCATTTATGTAAGTCTCAGTTTCTTGTTGTAAGATCTTGTAGTTCTCTTTTTAAAGGTCTGTTATTTGTCTGGTTAGATTTATTCCTAGGTATTTTATCTTCTTGGGGGGTATAGTAAATGGTATTGATTTGATGATTTCTTCCTTAATAATCTCATTGTTGGTATAAAGGAATCCTACTGATTTACTTATGTTTATCTTGTATCCTGACACTTTGCTGAACTCTTCTATCAATCTGAGTAGTTTACTTACAGATTCTTTAGGATTCTCTGCATATACAATCATATCATCTGCTAATGGTCAGATGTTTTCTTCGTCTTTGCCAATGCAAATGCCCTTTATTTCTTTGTCTTGTCTAATTTCTCTGGCTAGAATGTTTAGTACAATGTTGAATAGGAGAGGTGAGAGTGGGCATCCTTGTCTAGTTCCTGTTCTCAAGGTGAATTTTTTTAGTCTCTCTCTATTCAGGATGATGTAGACAGTTGCCTTTATATAAATGGCCCTTACTGCAATGAGGCATTGGCCATCTATTCCTGTTTTGCTGAGAGTTTTTAGCATGAATGCATGTTGGACTTTATCAAATGCTTTTTCTGCATCAGTAGAATCAGATGATTCTTGTCTTTTGTGTTATTTATGTGGTTGATCACATGAATTGTTTTTCTGATGCTGAACCAGCCTTGCATCCCTGGTGTGAAGACAACTTGGTTGTGATGGATTACTTTTTGATACGTTGTATTCTATTGGCAAAAATTTTGTTGAAGATTTTTGTATCTAGATTCATGAGTGATATTGGTCTATAGTTCTCCTTTTTGGTTCGGTCTTCCCTGGCTTTGGTATCAGGATTATGCTAGCTTCATAGAATGAATTTGGGAGTATTCCATCCCTTTCTATGCTGTAAAATAGTCTCAGCAGTATTGAAGATAACTCTTCTCTAAAAGCTTGATAGAATTCTGCAGTGAAGCCATCTGGGTCCGGGCTGTTTTTTTTGGTTGGTAGTTTTTTGATGACTTTTTCAATCTCCTCCTTTATGATGGGTTTATTAAGTTGTTCTGCTTCACCTCATGATAATTTTGGTAGGTGATATGAATCAAAGAATTTGTCCATTTCCTCTAGGTTTTCAAATTTGTTAGAGTACAGACTTATGTAGCATTCTGTTAGGATATTTTTTTATTTCTGTTAGGTCTGTTGTGACAACTCCCCTCTCATTTCTTATTGGGTTATTTGTTTCCTTTCCTGTTTTTCTTTAGTAAGTTTAGTGAATGGCTTGTCAATCTGGTTGATCTTTTCAAAAACCCAGCTTTTGGTCTTTTCAATTTTTTCAGTTGTTTTTCTATTTTCTAATTCATTTAGTTCTGCTCTAATCTTTGGGATCTGTTTTATTCTGGTAACTGAGGGGTTCTTCTGTTGCTTTCTCTCTACTTGTTTAAGCTGCAGTGTTAGATCTTTGATTTGAATTCTTTCTTTCTTCCAGATGTGTGCATTTATGGTAATAAACTGACCTCTGAGCACTGCTTTGGCTGTATCCCATAGGTTCTTGTAGGAAATGTTTTCATTCTCATTTGAATCCATAAATTTCTTTGTCCTTGATTTCGTCTATAACCCATAGATTTTTGAGCAAGATATTGTTCAATTTCCATGAGTTCCACTTTCTATCTATGTTTTTTCTGCTATTGATTTTGACTTTAATGGCTTTGTGGTCTGAGAAGATGCTTTGCAATAATTCAATGGTATGGATTTTGTTGAGATTTGCTTTATGTCCTAACGTATGGTATATTCTGGAGAATGTTCCATGTGCACTGGAAAAGAAGGTGCAGTTATCTGCTGATGGATAGAAAGTTCTGTATATGTCAGTGAGTTCTAGTTGGTTAATTGTGGCAATAAGATCTTCTGTGTCTTTACTGAGCTTTTTTCTAGACAATCTGTCCAATATTGACAGTGGACTGTTGAAGTCTCCCACTATTATTGTGGAGTGATGCGTCTCCTTTTTGAGTGCAGTCAGTGTTTCTTTGATGTATTTAGGTGCTCTAGTATTGGGTGCATAATCATTTAATATTGTTAAATCCTGCTTGTGTATTGAAGCTTTCAGCAATAGTGTCCATTCCTGTCTCTGATGGTGGATTTTACATTAAAATCTATTTTCTCTGAGATTAGTATTGCCACACCTGTTCTTCCTTGTGTATTGTTAGCTTGATATATATTTTTCCATCCTTTAATTTTCAGTTTGTTCCTATCTGTAAGTGTAAGGTGAGTTCCTTGTAAGCAACTTATGGACAGGTTGTGTCTTTTGATCCAAGATGCCACTTGTTGTCTCTTTACTGGAGCAGTCTATTCACATTCACTGTTGTTATTGATAGGTATGTGTTTAGTGCTGTCACTGTGATATATTTATTTTTGTATTCATGTTTTCTCTATTTTTCCTATTATTCTGTTTTGGAACATTCTTCTTTATGAGTTTATTTTCCACCTTTTTCAGTGTTGGTTTTGTGGTTGTTGAGACTCCTGAATTATGTTTCTTGATTTGATATGTTGCATCTTTATTGTGCTTTGCAGCTGCCCCTGTGATTCCCCTTAAAAGCCTATGTTTAAACCGAATTTTAACTGCTGCAGTCTTATTAACTTCCTCTCCATCTGGAAGGAGTATAATGACTGTAGTACATCCTTTTTTTTAATATGATGATGTCATAGCTTTCATGATATGATCACTGGATCACTTCTTTTAATTTTACAGCTTTGAGTTTGGAGCCCTCCCTAACTGAGTAGGTTTCTGGATGACATGTCCAGTATGTCCTTCTAAAATACAAAATTAGTGGTTTTGTTCTTCTAAGCCAAGAGCTTCTTTCAATATTTCTTGTAGCTTTCGTTTGGTTTTTACAAGGTCTCTGAGTTTCTATTTATCTGTGAATATCTTGATTTCATTTTCATATTGGAGAGATAGTTTTGCAGAATAAGTAATTCTTGGTTGCAAGTTTTTTCTCTTTCAAGGCTTTGCATGTGTCATCCCATTTTCTCTGTGCCAGTTTCGTTTCTGCTGAGAAATCAGATGAATGCCTATAGGGTTTCCCTCTGAATGTTAGCTTTGCTTTGACTCTTGCTGCCTTTAAGAGTTTCTGTTTCTGTTTCATTTTGTTAAGCTGGATTATAGTATGCCTTGTAGTCTTTCTTTTGGGATCTATGTTGAGTGGCATTCGATATGCATCTTGGGTATCTATGTTCCCTTTCATAATTTCTGGAAAGTTTCTGTCAGAGCCTCAGCCACAATACTCTGTGTTTTCAGGTGTCCCACCCTGTTTAAGAACTCCTATTAATCATATATTGTTCCTCTTAATAGAGTCCCTCATGCTTCTTAATGCTTCTACATTTTTCTTGTTTCTCTTTTCTGATTTCTCCTCATAGATGCTGGAATCAGTAGCTCTGTCTTCCAAATTAGAAAGTCTATTTTACATTTGTTCAATTCTGTTTTCTTGGCTTTGAACAGAATTTTCTCTCTTTGATTTTGTTATTGCTCTGTTGGATTTCAGAGTACTGGTATTCCATTAGCTTGAACAGCTTGCTTTATTTTTCATTTTGCTCTGCTGCATTTTGTATATGGTCTAAGAGGGCTCTGCGTATAATACTTTTGTACTCATCCTCTGACAGTTTCAGGAAGGCTTCTTTGGGAAGTTCTTTGTATCTTTCTTTTGTGGGCCTTCTGAAGCCATAGCTGAATTCTTCTTAATGTTCCCATCCAAAGTTTGTTGCTTTTGGGGCATCTGGAGGTTGTTTTGTTTCTCCAGTGTTATTTTAATGGGATTGTGGTGATCAGAAATATGTCAACTTGGCTACTACATATTTGGCTGCTGTATTAAGTGGCAGGGTGGGGTTTGTCGTGGCTCCCTGCCTCTCGACTCTCATCTCGTGACCTTTCACTACGGTGGCTGGTCGCTCACGTGGCCAGGAGCTCCTGCTCTCTTCTTCCAGCATCTGGTTCTGGGACTTGAGCTAGCAGCTGTTGGACTCATCAGTCCTTACAGTTGGCACTTGAGAGTCCTGCTCCCTGACCTGCCGATCCTGGGTTTGCCAGCCTCTGCTCGCTCCTGCTCCCTGACCTGGTGATCCTGGTTTTGCCAGCCTCTGTCACTTCGTCTCACCACCAGCTTGGGATCCACTGACCTACACAACTGGTGATCTAGAACTCTGCTCTCTGGCTCGCTGACCTTGGGTTCCTCAGCTTCCGTGGCCACGTGAGGCTTGTGCCAGAGCTTGGGACATTCAGCTTCTGTGATTACATGAGCTGTTTCCTATATTTGTATCTATCTGACTATCTATCTATATGTTATAAATCTTTCCTTGTACCTGCACATGTTACTGGTTTTGCTCCCCTAGAAAACCCAGCCTAAGACAAGGATCTGTCTGAAAAGGAAGTTGATCACCAGACACCTCTGTGTACTCCAGTGACTTGGCTCAGTGGAATCTCTGGGGTAGCAGGCTCCACATTCCTGATTGGCTAAGACACAGCACCATTTATAGAGTCATTGGGGAGCCATCAGCTGACTCTATAATGTGAGACAGTAAAGGCTGGAAGAGAAGCCTTCTGATTGCACTGCAGTTGTTTCTCTATTCAAAGGTAAAATGTATCTGACAGCTTCCAAAATTTGTCAGGCTTCCAGGTGTGCAAGTCCCTCTTCCCAGCTAGCAAAGTAAGCACCTCTATATCTAAGATTACTTTACTGCCTGAAAAGTGCTCTCTGGTCAGGCACTGTCTCCCAGTCTGGGAATTAGGTCCTGCTGAGGCCTCTGTATAAGAAACTGTGCCTCCCAGTGAGTCAAGATAGTGTCTCTCACAAGCTCCCCCGGCCACCTTGGAAAAGGCTATTCAATGACGAAGATTGAGAGATTCTAAGAGAGAGTGGTCAGAGGGGTGGAGTTGCACAGATTCCAAGGCCAGGCTCTCAAAATGTGACGACTCTGCTCACCTTCTCATCAGTAGCACGTCTGAGCTTTGCTGCCAGTCACCTCAGCCCCTCCCACTGGCTAAGACAGAAGAAAAAAAGAGTTAAAATGGCAATTTACCTTTAGTCCATGACAGTGGGAACTCAACAAGAGTAGGTGTCGGCAAAAGAGAAGAAGTTTCACACTCAGTGGTATGTAGACTCAATAGACAGCTCTATGCCATGTCCTGGTACTCACTAGGGGTCCAGAAGGCTCCATTTAATTATCAATTCAAGCCTTGGTTTCCAGAGGGATTTAGGGAGACATGTATTTAGCCCGCTAGCTTGACTGCCCCCTCTCCTCTAGGGTTTCAAATCTGTTAGAGTACAATTTTTCATAATATTCTCTTATGATACTTTTGATTTCAGTTGGGTCTTTTGTGACATCTCCCATTTCATTTTTTCTTCGGCTTTTTGATTCCTTTCCTGTTTGTCTTATGTAAGTTTAGCCAATGTATTTCCAATTTTGTGGGTTTTTTTCAAAAAAACAGCTTTTGGTTTTATTAATTCTTTCAGCTGTTTCTCTATTTTTTCATTTGTTCAGTTCTGCTGTAATTTTGGTTCTCTATTTTCTCCTGGTGCCAGAGGAGTTCTTTTGTTGTTCTCTTTCTACTTGTTGAAGTTGTAGGCTTAATTCTTTGGTTTGGGACCTTTCTTCATTCAGGATATTTGCATTTATAGAGAAAAACTGACCTCTAAGCAGTGCTTTTGCTGTATCCCATAGCTTGTAGTAGGATGTGTCTGCATTCTCCTGTAATTCTATGAATTTCTATACTATGTCTTTGATTTCTTTTATAACCCATGAATTTTTTGAACAAGATTCTGTCCTGTTTCCAACTATCCTTTTTTGTTCCACTATTGATTTCAACTTTTATGGCTTTATGGTCCAAGAATATACTCTGCAATAATTCAGTGGTTCAGATTTTGTTGAAACTTGTTTTATGACCTAATATGTGGTCTATTCTGAAGAATGCTCCATGTGCATTAGAAAAGAAGGTGTACTTATCTTGATGGGTAAAGAGTTCTGGGTATGTCAGTGAGGTCTAGTTGGCAGATCATGGCAATAAGATCTTCTGTATCCTTATTGAAATTTTTTTCTGGATGATCTGTCCATTACTGAAAGTGAAGTGTTGAAGTCTCCTACTATAATTGTGGAGTGATCTATCTCATTTTTCAATGTAGTCAGTGTTTGTTCAGTGTATTTAGATACTCTGGTATTGGGTACATAAATATTTAATATTGTTGCATCCTGCTTACGTATTGAAATTTTAAACAATAGTGACCATCCTTGTCCACAACGGTGGATTTCACATTAAAGTCTATGTTATCTGAGATTAATATTGCCACTTCTGCTCTTTGTGTGTTGCTGGCTTGGTATATATTTTTCCATCTTTTGATTTTCATTTTGTTCATATCTTTGAGTCTAAGATATGTTCCTTGTAAGCAGCATATAGACGAGTCATGTTCTTTGATCCAAGCTGTTACTCTCTGCCTCTTAATTGCAGCGTTCAATCCATTTACTTTCAGTGTAATTTTTCTAGATATGTGTTTAGTGCTGTCATTTTCGTGCCTTTATTTTTGTGTTGTTGTTTCATTTGTTCCACTCAATATACTGTTCTGGATTGTTTTTCTTTATGGGTTTTCTTTTCATCCTATTCAGTGTTGGTTTTGTGTTTGTTTAAACTCCTGTGTTATGTCACTTGTTTTGATTTGTAGTATTGTTAGTTTGCTTTGCAGCTACCACTTTGATCTCCTTTAATGTTCTAAGTTTAAGCTTTAACTTGTGTATGTTTCTTTAACTTCCTCTCCATCTGAAAGGGCTGTAACTACTGTAATATATCCCACTTTACAGTCTAGTGATGACATAGTTTACATGTTAAGATCTCTGTTTCCCTACTTTTAATGTATTAGCTTTGATTGAGCTTGGTGACTTCCCTAACTGAGTAGGACTCTGGATGCTGTTTCCTACATTGCATCCTTGAGTACACATCTGAGGTTACTGGTTTTCCAAACAAAAAGTTTCTTTCAGTATTTCATGTAGTTTTGGTTTGGTTTTTGCAAAGTCTCTAAGCTTCTGTTCATCTGAGAATGTCTTAATTTCACTGTCGTGTTTGAGATGCCATTTTGCAGGATATATAATCCTCAGCTGGAAGTTTTTCTGCTTCAAAGCTTTCTTTGTTTCATCCCACTGCCTTCTTTCCCACATGGCTTCTGCTGAGAAGTCAGAGGACAGCCAACACGGCTTCCCTTTGTGCATTAGTTTTGCTTTAAGCCTAGCTGCTTTTAAAAGCCTCTGTGTTTCATTTTATTAAGCTTAATTATATCTTGGTGTCTCTAATTTGGGGTCTACTTTTTGTGTTATTCAGTAAGCATCTTGAATATCTATGTTCTCTTTTTTCATGATGCCGGGAAGTTTTCTGTCAGCAACTCTTCAACAATTCTCTCTGTATTTTCTGCTATCCTTTCCTGTTCAGAAATTCCAATTATTTGTAGAATATTCCTCTTGATAGAGTCCCACATGCCTCTTAATGCTTCTTCATTTTCCTTGTTCCTTGTATCTGATTTCTCTTGGTAAACGCTGGTGTCAATTGCTTCGTCTTAAATCTCACTAATTCTGCATTCCATTTCCTCAGTTTTGCTCTTTTGTCTTTTTTACTTGTCCAACTTTGAATTTTATTATTGATCTGCTGGATTTCAGATCATTGATGTTCTAGCAGTTCATGTAGCTTACTTAATTTTTCATTTTGTTGTGCTCTACTTTGTTTAATCTCTAGAAGGGCTCTATGCATAATTCTTTTGTATTCTGCTTCCAATGATTTCAGAAAGACTTCATCTAGGAAGGTTTTTTTTTTTTGGTTATCATTGTTGTTTGAATTTGTTTTATTTGTTTATTGTGATTGAGTGAACATTTACAATTCAGTTTAAATTTGCGTGCCCACCTATGTGCAGCTCCTACTGCTCTCCTTGCCCTGTGACAGCACACTCCTCCTTTTTGTTCTATATAAGTCATATCCTCTTAACAATCTCCTGTCCCCTCTTCTGTACCCTCTCTACTCCCCTCTAGTAAGAGGCCAGTAGGGCAACATCCTATAGATGCATAGATCTATAAGGTGCACACATGATATGGTCACTCTGTGCCACCAAGTCCACTCTATTCCTGTCCAAGGAGTTGAGCTCAGTAATGATTTATGGACAGGCACAGCAACAGGTCTAGGGGCCATGCTCACAAGGGAACCCCAATGTCTTCTTACCATCAATTGTGGTCTTCTAGTGGAGTTCTCAGGGTGCACCCCTTTTTATTCTCATACTGCCACAGAGACTCAACTTTGTAAGCCCCATCATGGCTGTTACTGGTGGTGGCCAGGCACCATCTGGTTCTTCTGGTCACATGTTGATGTAGTCATCCTTTCACATGGGTCTTTCTGTCTTCTGTGTTCTCTTTCTCCCATGCCATTTTGGTCCTTGGTGAGCATCTGTTCATGCCGAGTTGGGACAATTTGGTGTACCTCAGATGTCAGCTTGATACCTTTTAAGGGCCCAGACACCACTCACCAATTTGGGGTGCAGAAGATTGTCTTAGCACTGGACTAGATATGCCAGTTGGCCTTGATGTCCCCTTGAGAGCATGGTCCCCAGACCCTCACCCCTGCTACTCTGTCCTTGCAATGTTGGGTTAAAATTAGAAGAATTTTCAGGTTATGTTGAAGTCCAGTTAAACTGACCTTTCTAATGTGTGCTGTCACTGATTTCACCTAACTAAATTTCTGTCAACTATCTAATCTATAACCGGCTCTCTCCCTCCCTCCCTCCCCTACCTTGCAACTGTCAAAGAGTCTTTTCTTCTAAACATGAGTCTGTTTTTAAGCCCCTATAGTAAGGGTCTCATACCATATTTGTCCTTGTGCTGCTGACTAATTTCACTCAACATCATGTCTTCCAGTTGAAACCAAGTTGAGATGCTTCCTAAAATCATCATTGTTTTTTATCATTGCAAAGTGTTCCGTTGCATAGTTTATTTATCCATTCATCTGTTGGTGGACATCTTCACTGATTCCATCTCTTTGCAATTGTTGACTGTGGTGCAATAAACATTGATGTGCATGTCTCTGTTCATGTGACTGCCTTTTATTCTGTAGTATATATTCCAAGCAGTGAAATTACTGAGTCATCTGAGAAGATTTTTGATTCTTTATTTTGGGAGTTTTCTGGAGCCATAGTGGTCTGCTTCTTTAAATGGTTAGTGTTTTAGTCAGCTAGTGCTGCTGTAACAGAAATATCACAGACTGGATGGCTTTAGCAAAGGAAGAGTTATTTTTACATAGTCTGATAGGCTACAAGCCCAAATTCAGGATGTCTGCTCCAGGGGAAGGCTTTCCTCCCTGTTGGCTCTGGAGGAAAGTTTGGTATTGCATCATTCTTTGTCCAGGGAGCAGCGTGACACAGGACTTCAGGTCTTAAGGATGCACTTATCTCCCGGTGCTGCTTTCTTGATGGTATGAGGTTCCCAAAGGATTAAGGGTGAGGCAAGACATACTTCAGAGAAACTCCCTTTACAGTGAAACAGGGAATTAATTCTATGAAGGGATTTACAGCCTCACCCTAATCCTTTATCACACAGCACAGGAAAATCACAAAATGGAGGAGAATCAAAAAACATTGGGAATTATGGCCCAGCCACATGGGTACACATATTTTTGGGGGGACACAGTCAAATCCATGACACCTCACCATTTGATACCCCAAAATCACATCATTGAAACATGTAACGCATTCATCCCATATGATAGAAGTCCAAGTCCACAATTCAAAAATTTGTTTACGTCTGTGAAACCTAGAATGCAAGCTGCTTTCAAAGGTGCAGTGGCGGAATAGGCACAAATTAGACATTCCATTACAAGTGGGAGAAATTGCAGGGAAAGAAGGCATTAAAAGGCAACAAGTGAGTCAGCAGAACATATTACATTAGCCCTCAAAGCTTAGAAAATAATCTTCCACTTTCTGAGGAATGTTACACAATGGCCCTGCCCTCCAGACTAGGTATTGGCCCCACTTTCTGGCTTCTGAGTGTAGACCTTGGTCTTGTGCTACAACTCAGTCTTCAAGGCCCACTTGGACAGAAGCTCTGCCCCATTGGCTTTAGGTGCACTCTAAGCCCAACTGAGTGACAGTTCCACCCTTATAAACACAGGATGCCATGTTTCCTCTTTCATACCCTTGAGGTTGTGGCCATACCTTTGACACTGAGGCAGCTCAGCTTCTCATGCTATTTGTCTTTTCAGCTTCTGCTTGTTATGGCCGCGTGGCCCAGGCCTCAGGCCCACATCTTCCCTGCTGGGGCAAGTGTTCCAAAGCTCCGTAGCTCGACTGATTCAAGTGCCCAGAGGCACCCCACTTTTGCTGGAAAGCGTCCTGCACAAAGGCACTCAGCTTTCTCACTCTGTGAGTCAGCAAGACTAGCTCTACCTATTCAAGTGCCCAGAGGCACCCCATTAGATGAGGAAAACTCTGTGCACAGGCACTTAGCTGTCTTGTTCCACAGATCGGCTCTAGCACTGCTTCTGGTTCTGCTGCTGTTGCTGTTGCTGCTGCTGGTCCTCTGTTGTTCAATTTTCACCATCTGCACCTTTTTTCAGTGTTAACAGTTCTCCTCAGTTGCTTCTGAATTTTCTATCTATTTACAGTTTCAAAATAGCTTCCACATTTTAGGTATTTGTTACAGCAGCACCCCACTCTCAGTACCAAATTCTGTCTTAGTCACCTAGGGCTGCTCTAACAGAAATAACACAGAGTGGATGACTTTAACAAAGGAAGATTTATTTTTATACAGTCTTAGAGCTACAAGTCCAAATTCACGATGTCCATTCCAGGGGAAAGTTCTCCCTCTTGGCTCTGGAGGAAAGTCTTGTATTGCATCAGTCTTTGTCCAGGGAGCATCTTGATGCAGGAACCTCAGGTCTGAAGGATGCACTCTTCTCCTGGTGTTGCTTTCTTGATGGTGTGAGGTTCTCAATTTTCTGCTTGCTTCTTTTTCCTTTTATCTCTTGTAGGACAAAAGGATTAAGGGTGAGACAAGGCATACTTCAGGGAACACAGTGGAGCAGAGAGGTAATTCTATGAAGAAGTTTATAGTCTCACCCTAATCCTTTAACATACAGCACAGGAAAATCACAAAATGGAGGACAATCACAAAATACTGGGAATCAATGGCCCAGCCACATGGGTACACAAATTTTGGGGGGGACATAGTCCAATCCATAACAGTTAGATATTGAATGTTATCTTCTCACCATCAAACAGCTGTTCAGTTTCTCTGATGTTATGCCAATGGGAGCTGTGGCATAGCTTTAACAAGGGAGTAAGGGCACTGCTAGACTTGGCTACTAGTCACTACTGTATTCTCTAGGCACAGCTGACTTGCCTATAGTTTCTCTGTTAATAGAGAAGCTGTCAAGACCTATGGTGCTGGTCAGATTAGTGGCTGTCCCCAGCTGGGTCCTAAGGGGTGACAGGCCCCACTCCTTTGCTGATAACGATGGTGATCTACTTGTGCTGACTCTCCAGCATCACACCAATCAAAACTATGGCGTAGCTCAGGGAAGGGAGGCATGCTTGGCTACCAGGGACCGCTGAATTCTCTAGATGTGCTTATCTTAAAAACTGCTTTTCTACTGAGAGGTGTTTACCAGTGACAGCCAATTGCAGCCAAGCCCTCAGGGGTAGCACGTACTGCCTCCTGGCTGACAAAAATGGCACCTTACTTATGGAGTCTCTCTGGGGCCATCAGCAGATGCTATGCTGTTGCTCAAGGGAGGGGTTAAGGCACTACCATACTCAGCCTCCAGCTACCACTGTGTTGTCTAGGTACAACCTTCTTAAGAACAGCTTTTCTGCTGGGGGAAGCACTGTCCAGACACACACCGTGGGAGTTAGCTCCACTTGAGCCCTCAGGAGTGGCTGACTCCACCTCTCAGCCAAGCAAGATGGCATCCTGCCTGAGCTGCCTCTCCCGTGCTGTGTCAGCAGTATCTACGGCTTAGCTCAAAGAAGAGAGGGGGGAGGGGCACTGACAGCCTGAGTCACCAGCCACCACTGGGTTCTCTAGATGTAATTGCTCCAAGCACAGCCTCTCTGCCGTGGGATACCCTGTTAACTTAAACACTGCAGCTCAACATAGTAGCCGGCCCCTGCCAGGCTCTCAGGCTCTGCAGTCCCAGTCCCAATCCCCTGGTTAACAAAGAAGACATCTGCACATGTAATCCTCTCAGCCACTGTGCCAGCAGAAGCAAGACTCACTGTGCTACTGTCTCACCTCCCACAAAGGTAGTTTTCTCCTTCATGTCACCCAGTCCATTCTCACAGCCCTATACCTGATCCTGGGTCTCCCATAATGTCTACACTGCTCTGTTCAGTTATTTTTCTAGGCCTTTGTTCTCAGAGGTAATCAAGGAGATGTGTGATTAGTCCGCCATCTTGGCCAAGCCTTCCCTGCTTTTTTATTCTGACAATCAGAATGGGCTCTCTATAAGCAGATAAAATAACTGTTCTGAATAGATGCCCTGTTTCAGCTTCTTTGATCTTTGATTAATTTAGCAGTTTCAACATAAGCAGTGTTTTAGCTCTTGGTAGTCTGTGAAAATGATAAAATAAATTTGCACATCAGCAGAAATTCTAGGATCCTAGCAATGATTCCACAGCCAATCATACAAATTTGTGTGTTGATTGGTCACTGTGATACTTTTTTCCCCCCTTTTAAAGGAAATGTTTTGGGGGCATACTCTCCTTATCTCCTATGCCCTTCCCACTGCTCTTTGCAAGTCTGAGGAACTCCTTACATAAATAACTGACCTGGTACCCTAGTCCAGTTTGAGTTGTAACTGGATGTAACTGCAATGGAAGTTAATATTGGCAAAAGTTGTTCAGGTAATACAGGAATCTGAGTTTCTACATTTTCCCAGTTTCTTTACTGATACAGTGCTTTTAAACCAGTAAAAAACAAAACAAAAAAAAAACCAGTTGCTGCTGAGTTGAGGCAACTCATGGCAACCTCACATGTAGGGTTTTCAAAGACTTATTTTTCAGAAGTAATTTCTAAATTGCCACTGGGTAAACTCCAACCTTCAATGTTTTAGTTAGCAGGGATGCTTTTAACCATTTGCACCACCCATGGACTCGGTAGTGCTTTAAGAATTTAATGTTCTGGAAGAGAATATTAAGGGACAACTTTTAATTTTCATTGTTCTGCTTAGTACAGGCAATCAGCATATCAATCTAGTAAGTATCTTAGGCCACATATGATCTCTGTCACATATTCTTCTTCTTTTTTTTACAACCCTTATAAAATGTGAAAAACAAACAAACAAAAAAACCTTTCTTAGCTCCCAGGCCATATAAAAATGGGCTGCAGGCTGAATTAACCCATGAGTTGTAGTTTGCTGATTATGTTAAAGATGTGTTTTCTCTTTTTGATGTTCAAAAGCTCAAACACCAGTCCTCAAAAGAAAGACACACATTTTTTTACAAAGTGATTGAAAGGTACTTATATGAACTTAAATGTACTTATATCCACTAAAGTATTCATAAAATATAAAATATCAAGAACATAGTGGTTTTTTCACCATACTACACATTTTATGTGTTTCTGTCTAGAAATTGATGTCTTTCATCTCTGGGAAATTTGACTGTACTATGTGTCTTATAGTTTCATCATTTTCATTTTTGTCTATTCTTTTCATTAATAAGATTTGGAGCTCTTGACCTGATTATACTTTTCTAGTCTATTTTCCCACCTATCTTCATCTTTTGATCATGCTTTCAGGGAGATTTCCTTGATTTTATCTTCCACTTTTTGTGTTGACATTTAAGATACTATATTTTTAAGAGTCTTTTTTGTCATCTTTGCTCTCCAGTTGCTTAGTTTTCATAACACTTTGTTCTTGCTTTATAGATGCAACACATTCTTTGTTTTCTGAGGATACTAATATAACAGCTTTGAAGAAAACCTCAAAATGATGCTTTCGTCCTGGGTCATTTCTTTCTGTGATTATTTTGGTATCTTTCTTGAACATGGGAGTTTTTCTTCAAACATCTCATAATATTTTTGTTTCCACTAGTATTTCATAGTGAAGGATTGAAAAACAGGTTGAAAACTCCTTGGCTTAGCTTGAGAGCTGCTCATTGATTGGCCTTTTTTCCTATGTCAAAATTCCATTGGTGATGTCTAGCCAAAGGACTATTAAATTCTTTAGAGAAGAAACTGCCAGTCTTTTACTGGAGTGGGGAGGTATTTAGTTTCTATTTCCCATGGATGAGATAGAGAAAGAAGGTAGAAGAGTTAACTGTATACAATTTTATACTAGCTACAAAAATTCAGTTTTGCCCTGTGTCTCCTCACTTCTTTCCTTTGTATTTTGTGTCTGTTGGTGCTGAACCCCTCCTGGTTCTGGAAAGCATCCTGCCATTCTTTCTGACTATCTGCCTTTTTGACCATGACTTCCTCAACCAAACCCAAACTCACTGCCATCAGGTCAGTTCTGATTCATAATGTCTCTACAGGACAGAGTGGGACTGCTCCACTGAATATCACTTAACCACTGTACCATCAGAGTTTCCACGGCTTCCTTAGCCTCATTCAATCCATATATATACTGTTTTCAGAAATGGGCTATTCCTTTTGCCATGTTCTCTTTCTGTTTGTCAGTTTAGAGTCCTTTTTCTCATTAATACTATTTCTACGGGGATTTTGGAAGAGAGTAGATGAAGGGATGATTGGCTCCACATACATAATACATATTTTGACTTCATTTTTCACTCATTATTTTTAAGTTTATTAAATGTAGTTCTATTAAACATGGCTTCTAAGGGGTGATTATGATTTTCAATAATTTAGTTGCCTTTACATTTGAGTGACAGTTTGCCTGGAAAAGTTAAATGTTCTTTTACTCAGAAATTAGAAATTATCACTCCAGTATCTTCTTGCTTCTAGTGTTACCAGTCAGATGTCTGATTTCCATCTGGAATCTGCTAATTTGTAGATAAATTTTGGTTGGTAGTTACCAGTCCACAAGATCCTGAGAAATTTTCCCCTACTTTATGAAAACAAAATCTTCAAACAAATGTGGATGTTATAATAATAGTACACTCACATACCTGCCACCTAGATAAGCATGTGGGTGCGTTTACTTTATTTTCCTCTCTTGCTATGAGTGTGTATAATTTTTTTGCTTAACCTTTTGAAAGTAAGTTGCAGCCATCATGAAACTTACTTCCAATTGTTCAGCATATTTCGCCAAAGAATATCACAGTCTCCATTAACCAAACTCCTATTTTCACACTTGGGGAAATTAGTATTTGTTACTTTATAAGTCATCTTTTATATTTTCTTGTATCACACTGTCATGGATGGAATTGTGTCCCCCCAAAAACATGTGTAGCCATGTGGCTGGGCCATGATTCCCAGTATCTTGTGACTGTCCCCCATTTTCTGGTTTTCCTATGCTGTATGTTAAAGGATTAGGGTGGGCCTGTAAATCCCTTCATAGGATCACCTCCCTGCTCCACTGTAAAGGGAGTTTCCCTGGAGTATGGCTTGCCCCAGTCTTAATCCCTTCAGCCTGCAAGAGACAAAAGGAAAGAGAAGCAGGCAGAGAATTGGGAACCTCGTACCATCAAGAAAGCAGCACCGGGAGAAGAATGTGTCCTTCAGACTTGAGGTTCCTGTACCAAGTTGCTGTCTGGATAAAGACTGATGCAATACCAGACTTTCCTCCTGAGCCAACAAAGGGAAAGCCTTCCCCTGGAGCGGATACCCTGAATACAGACTTGCAGCCTACCAGACTGTGTAAGAATAAACCTTCCTTTCTTAAAGCCATCCGCTCTGTGATATTTCTGTTAGAGCAGCCCTAGCTGACTAAAACATAGACATTTTAGAATTTTTCCTTTTTGCTTGCCACTTCAGTATTTTACTTTTATGTGTACTAGGTTTGAAGCTTTCTATTATTTCTTTTTATCCATACTACTTAGCAAATTAAGCAGGCTCCTCTAATCTGATTGGAAACCCTGGTGGCGTAGTGGTTAAATACTGCTTCTGCTAACTGTGAAGGCCCACAATTCAAATCCACCAGGCACTCCTTGAGAACTCTATGGTGCATTTCTACTCTGTCCTATGGGGTTGCTTGAGTCAGAATCAACTTGATGGCAGTGGGTTTGGTTTTTGGTTTTTGTTTTGGTTCAATCTGACCCCAAGCCTTTTTCAGCCTAGAACAATGTCTTCTTTTATTTTCACATTTACCCCATTTATTTTCTCTTCTGTCTTTCTCTGGAACTCCCTCTGAAACTTACAAGATACATATTATGTCTCATCTTTTTTTCCATATTTTCCAGTTCTTGGTCCCTTTGGACTTCATATAGGGAGAATTCCTTAGCTTGATCTTCAAGTCGTTAATTTATATTCCAGTTTTCTTCATTTTACTATTGATCCCACCTCTAGAGTTCCTTTTTATTAACTTAATAATCAATGTTTTAATTTTCTTGTTCTTTGTTTAAGTCTTTTGACTGATACACAGTCTTCCTACAGAGACCTTCCCTGGAGGTCTCTGTTTATATGTTTGCTGACATCTTTATTTTACTTTATTAGCCCCTTTTACACTGGAACCATTACTTTTTTTTTTTTTTTTTTAATTTTTGAGTCTCTATGACTTTATCTCTTGGTGACTAGGGCCACTATGAGTCGGATCTGACTGGATGGCACGTGGCTTGGCTGGCTGTGATGTTATAGTTTTTCTGAAATGCTTTGTGATTACAAACTGTGCACTAATTTTTATTTGGTTTCTCCACAAGCCCTCTGGGGAAATTGTTTATTTTTGCAACCCTTCTTCAATTTTGAGGATGGGATGCAACAAGCTGATAGATGGTGTTTTAGCCAGCTAGTGCTGCTCTGACAGAAATACAACAAAGTGGATGGCTTTAACAAAGGAGGGTTTATTACACAGTCTGGTAGGCTACAACTCCAAATTCATGATGTCTGCTCCAGGGAAAGGCTTTCTCCCAGTCAGCACTGGAGGAAAGCCTGGTATTGTATCAGTCTTTGACCAGGGAACATTTTGGTGCAGGAGCCTCACGTCTGAAGAACGTGCTCTTCTGCCGGTTCTGCTTTCTTGACGGTGTGAGGTTCCCAATTCTCTGCTTACTTCCCTTGCCTTTTATCTCTTGTAAAATGAAAGGATTAAGGGTGGGGCAAGCCATACTCCAAGGAAACTCCCTTTACAGTGGAGCAGGGAGGTGATCCTGTGAAGGGATTTACAGTCCCACTCTAATCCTTTAACATACAGGATAGGAAAACCACAAAATGGAGGACAGTCACAAGATACTGGGATCGTGGCCCAGCCACATGGCTACACACAGTTTTGGGGGCACACAACTTAATCCATGACAGACGGTGTAGATAACAACTAGCTTTATTTTTGTGGATTTTTTTTTCTTCCCATTTTCTTGTTTTAACAATATGGTACCAATCTGATTTTTCAAAAGAAGTCCCCCCACGCTCTTTCTTGTGGGAACAGAAGCTACTGCTGTCTGCACCAACAATATCAATTGCAGAATGCCTGTCAGAATGATCTCCCTGAGGATCATGAAGGATAAGCACTTACCTACTGATGCCTAACCCTTACTGGTTGAGGACTAGCTGAAGAGACACTGATTCTTCTGAGTCTCAAGCACATGCATGCAGAGTAGTCCTCTGTGTGCAATGCCACAGGAATGACACCCCAGAGCTGACAGCAGGGGCACTGGAGGTGAGATGCTGTCACTGTGACACGAGACCGAGCCTCATGGAACTGTTTGCCATCATCATGGAAGGGGTCATAGGTGAGACTGAGACGATCTAAGGGCAGGATATTAGTGGCATATGACACAAGAAATGGGATAGGAATTTCAGGCAAAAGTGTTGTAGAGAACTTCTTCCAGAGTCATGATTCTTATAAGACACAGGAGACAAGTGAGAGAGAAAAGTCTTTACTTTTAAAGACAAGCCTTGCTTGACAGAACCTAACTTCCTTGACAGAACCTAACTTCACAAGACAGTGAAATATCCAATGAGTCTCCAATAACACCATCTCATCACAGCAATTCCAGCCTGACTTAAAAGAACACAGTACACGAAGGCCTACGAAAGTCCTTTCTCATTGCCACTTTTTGGAATTGTTTCCTAATTCTAGACTCCATCCGATAATGTAACTACAGCATGGAAATGATAAGTGGGTCATCTTTAGACACATGGGGCAATTTAGTGGCACATGCTATCTTTACCTGCAGTACAGAGATGTTTGTCATTGGAAATCTCTCATATTTTCTTTTAGCTCTTTATTCCTTTGATTTTTAGTACCTTTTCTTAAATATGGAAGGATCTGAACTTTACCAGACATCTCAGAACAAGATTATAACCCGGATCTTACTTCTCATTAGTCATCATTAGATCCAATGTATACCGTTATATTATTTACTCTATGCATTTGGAAACCCTAGTGGTTTAGTGGTTAAGTGCTACGGCTGCTATCCAGAAGGTCAGCAGCTCAAATCTACCAGGTGCTCCTTGGAAACTCTATGGGGCAGTTTCTACTCTGTCTGTTGGTCACTATGAATTTGAATTGACTCAATGGCAGTGAGTTTTTTTAATATATATACATATGTATACACACACACATTAAGGGAAATTATTCTCTGGCAATTACAGTTGGTGAATTTTCACTGAAATGACCTCATTTTATAAATAAAAAAAGCAGAAGTGTAGCTTATAATGAATCTGAAGGACTAAAGGGAATAAATGTTATCAGAGAACATTTACCTTTAGTGCCCAGTGTTTATGATTTCCACTGGTTATTCTCCTTTTGAATATTCCATTAAAAAAAAGATGACACATGAGTAAGGGCAGCAGGTGAAGAAATGCTTTTTAGGATTTGGGAAATACCTTCCGTTTTGAGTTGTTGCTTCATTAAGTTTGAGGCAGAGAGCTGTAACATCCAAAGCTGAAGCAATAAGCAGGGGTTAGATCATGAGGAAGTATCACAATGGATTTCTCAGACATTATTCTACTGGTGTTCATTGAATGATATTAAAAATGAAAATAATATAATCATTTCCTTCTAAGAAATGTGATGGGAAACTTTGTGGAGAACTAATGTGAAGGGAATGAGATTGACAGCAGCAGCAGAGGGAGTATTTAGGAGTCCTTTGTATCTTCAACTGAATTATGATGACAGTCTCAACCCTGGTGGCTATAGTGCAAGTAGAAAAGAGGTTTGTAGGTAACCAGAGTATTTGAGATATTATCTATGACCAAGTTAGCAATAGGGTATGAACAGCGATTCAGGTTCCAGATTTCAAGCATGGGTTGAAGTGAATGTTTGTACATCCAGTACATACAGGTTTTATTACTGGGGAAAAGTTACCGAAAACAAAATTTACCTGTCCAAGAATACAGAATAGAAAGTTTTATAAATGAATAAGCATTAAACCAGAATATTATGATATAGTACAGGCAATCCACTAAAGGGACTTCAAAGACAGAAAAGTATCTGACCTTTTATATTGCAAAGTGGATATAACCCATTACAGTCATATATCGATGACGGCACTTGGCTTGGCTTTGGCATTCAGGATAAAGTTGTTCAGTATCTTTACGGTGTTTTTTGAACTGGGCCATCTGAGGTTATATAATCTTTGGCTTGGCTTAGGAAACTGGATGGTACATGAAAATTTTTGACATTACATTTTAAAGAAGTAACCGCCATGTTCTTGAGTTAATGCTTTAGATCTGCTAAGAAGAGACAGAGAATGAATTTATAATTTTATATTCCTGTTTAAGAGAAATCTGGTTAAAAGTCCCCATTAACAGAAGCCTCGGAAGAGCTGACTAGGCTGAAGGATGGGAAAACCAATCTGTTAGCCATTCCCTCAGTCACCGCTCATCAGCCAGATGTCAACCACTGGTGGGAATACTTGCAAGGTGCTTGGACCACAGAAAATTTGTATTACATCTTTGTTTCAATATATTTTAACAAAATACTATGGAATGGAATAATCTGATACTAGGTTTAATGTTTAAAGATACGTCAAAGAGAGGGTGACTTAGCCTAGAGGTTTTGAAACACTATGGAAAAATGGAAGTCTTGGGCTGCCCTCATTAACTATTGTGGATAACCACTGTATTTCCCAATCTGCAGAGTATGCAAATTGTGAACATGCACTGAAAAGTTTTCAGAAAATTGCAATAAGAAAGTGGATATATAATTTTTTTCAAGAGCAGATAGAATTTACCTTGGTTTTTCATTGTACTGACTCAACGGCACTCGGCTGGCTTGGCTTCAAATCTTACAACCTACATCTCACTCATAAACTATGCTATTCTCTTCGATTTCTGCCTTCTGTCATGTTTGGGAACTTCACTAACTTTTATCCAATTCAAAAAATGTATGAGCTTAGAATCTTGAAAGTGTAATAATTACCATAACATTTTGTTGTTGTTGTTGTTCCTGGATCATTCTATAATCATATTCAGATTTTCTAACTTTTTTCTCCACTGGCCTCAGGGGAGAAGACAAAACCTTAACAACTGAAAGAAGATCCTTTGCAGTCTAAGCAAACTTTTTAATATATCTAGAACTGGGCTGACGAAGTTTGGTAATTAGCATCGTAAACACTCCATTTTCTTTGTTTTTCTGGTTCAGAATGTTTATGTACTTTATGGTTGTGAGTTTTAAATGTCCACTTCTGTACTAAATTTTCTATCCCATCGGCAAAGCTTACCTGAATTGGGCCTGAAATTTGCCTTCTGGTAGAATGAGGTATCCTCCAAATTACTGACACCAAACTTGGCTGTTCAATCAAGTGTTTTAAAAACCAATTTAGGAAAAGACATTGTTTGATCAATCAAATGTAAATGTTTAGTAATTGAGAAACACTAGAGTGCAGCTTGCTTTGATTTAGACTTCTGTAACTTTCCAGCTCCAACACTGCCTCAGACAGTTATGTAACAGAACTTCCAGACAACTTAAATTTTTTTTTTAATAAGGGAGAATGAAAATTGAAAAAGCAAGTTTAACGTCCTTTCTAGCACCTTACACAACTTATGATCACAGAGGAAGGATAGAAATGGAATTTGATGAGTTAAATTACCAGGATAGTAGCAGTTACCCTGATTAATAAGCTGGTGATAAACTTTCAAAATCTTTGTCTGCACATGCTAATTAACTTTATCGTTGTTAGCTATCTTCCACTAAGCAACCCCTCATGATGACCCTATGCACAATGGAAAGAAACGTTGTCCAGTTCTATACCATCTTGACAACTTTGGTAGAGAATGCTCAAGTCAATTGTTGTGATCAGTATATTTTGAATGCCTTCCAACCTGGGGGCTCATTGTCCAGCACTATATTGGGTAATATTCTATTGTAATTTGCAAGATTTTTCATAGGCTGGTTTTTGCAAGTAGATCTCCAAGCCTTCCTTCTTAGTCTATCTTAGGCTAGAAACTGCTGAGATTGGGCTCCCCTGGGTGATCCTCCAGCACAGCTCCTAGTAGCATAGCAACATGCAGGCGACCACAGTAGGAGGAACTACCCACAGTAAGTTTCTTTGTTTTAAGTTTTCTACATACAAAATTTCAGCCCCATCAGTTCATTTTTCCCAGTGCCCTGCAAGATATCTTCACTTACATGTCCTGACTTACACTTCAGACTTGTTGGGACTAAATCTGGATAACATCTCTGCCTGACCTAACAGTGCTTTTAAAGATAACTTGATAATATAGTTTCAACTCCAAAGAAGTAAAGACATTCAATGAAAGAGGTTGTAAAATTTGTGTTTCCGACTCTTTAAGGTGTTTTCTTTGTAGAACTCCATGGGAAATTCACTCAGTGAAGCAGAGTTATTAGACCGAGCGAGCATGAGGTAGACAGTTATTTGGGAAGTAAAATCCTCTCCTTGGAGTAACTCAGAAAGGGTGGGAGAGCTATTTCTCTTGTGTTCTGCTCCATTTTACTGTACCCTGTAATAAACATGCTGGTCCAAAGACAGCGTTCTGATGAAGTGACACAAGCTGCAGGTCATCCCACAACCACAAAAGGAAGCTTCTATGGTTTTCTCTGAAGCATATCATAACATGGGATCCCAACACAATCTTTGAGAATTGAAATATAACAGTACACAACCCATGTCTGGACTGCCTATAAGCCATAAAAGAATAGCTGCACTGCCGGTAACTTTTCTTCTTTATCTCCAGTCAAGTATTCTAAAAGCTATGTCTTAGAATTACAATATCATCAATTTCTGGGAGGAAAAAAATTTTTTTAGAAGGCTCACTGGAGGCACAGTGGTTATCAACTTTGATGGTTAACCAATGGGTCAGCAGTTCAAATCCACTAGCTATTCCTTGGAAACCCAATAAAGCAGTTCTACTTTATCCTACAGGGTTGCGGCAGTTGGAATTGACTCAGTGGAATTGGGGGGGGTAGTTTTTAGAAATCAATGACTGATTAGTTCTAATGCAGCATGGAATAATAGAAAGTGCTTTAGACAGGAATTTTAGCTCTTTTTTCCTACCACATTAACTCTGCAGTTGAGGACAAATCATTTAGAGCCCTTCCTTAATGGATGAGAAGATTAATAGTGAATGCGGTGAGCTTCCTTATTGAGAAATAAAGTCAAAGCTTGCATGCAATGACTTATAAAATTTTTCTATAATTCTAAATTTTGACTTTTTAATTTGGGGAGAGGTGTCATTATTGATGTGAAAATTACTTACCATCCTCTAACTCTGATGGTGTAGTGGATAAGTACTACCATTTCTGACCAAAAGGTGGGCAGTTCAGATCTACCAGGTGCTCCTTGGAAACTCTTTGGGGAAGTTCTGCTCTGCCCTATAGGGTCACTGTGAGTTGGAACTGACTTATCAGTAACAAGTTTTTTCATGCTTTATTTAAAGGCAAATGACTTCTCAGTAACTTACGCTTCTTAATTCATAGGGAAAAAGAACCAATATTGTGGTAATAAAAAAATGATTTCCTTGGTTAATTACCTCTAGAGTGATTGACAAAGTACGTGAAATTGTATTTCCTGACAGGTCTTAGAGACTGGGATACAAGAGCTTGTTCAGTTACCGTAGGGTTATTTTTGTTAGTTGGTATTGAGCTGGCTCCAACTCATGGCAATGTTATAACAGAACTATTGTGTGCCATCTTCAAGAGTCTGTGTTTGAGTCTATTATTGTGGCTACTGTGTCAATGCATCTGTTTGAGAATTTCCCTTGTTTTTCCTGACCCCCTAGCAATTGGTCTTTCCTGATGACGTGTCCAAAGTAAGTGAGCCGAAATCTCAGCATCCTCATTTCTGAGGAATATTATGGTTGAATTTCTCCTAACCATAGTAATTAACCTATTTGATCACTTTATCTACTGTAGGATAGAGTAACCATATCCTAGTCAGTTATGGTAATAATGCAACAGAGCTCAGCACTTAAACCGTGATGATTTAGCACTAGTTTTCACTCATGGAGTTCACCCAGAGGACAAGGGCAGGTATCAAATGAGAGACAAGCCTTGGGGACAGACTGCTTAGTGGTTGGTGGGGAGTTAAGAAGCAGTAGAATATGATATATAACTCATTTCAACTATGATTTTACATTATCTGTAAACTTCTGACTTCTCTGATTATATGTCTGTAAGACTGTATGTCCAGAACAAATTGGACACTTCATCGTGTCCTTTTTTCAGCCTAATCATTTCATGATCTTCATACCTATACTCAGCATTTTCTTTATATGGAGTCTTCATCTCAAAACTCCACTTAAAGATACGGAAAATATTTCCATGAGAGAGAACATTATATACAGTGATAAAAGAGAAACGTCTTTTATTGAATGGTGAATCTTACTGAAATATCACTGATTCTTTAATTGTAAGTACCCTGAGCTCTTATATGACAAACACATGATACTGGTTACTTTTTAACAAGGATTTTGGGATGTGGTCTTTGTACTGAGCAGCCATAATTCACACAAGGTGATTTTATCCAGGCAGGGTAGCTCTCTTACCAGAAAGGCATTACATAGTGGCCTTTTCTTTTTTCTTTTCTTTCTTTCTTCTTCTTTTTTTTTGTTTTTTGTTTTGCAACAGGGTCAGGTTTTGCCACATGGGAAAGTTATTATTCCTTAGATAAAAAAGGGGATGAGTATTGGGATAGAGCAACAGAAAGAAAGTTCTTTTACTGTGGAGTTTGGCTAATGAAAGTAGACAGAAGAACGATAATTCTGAGCAATCAGACAGCTTGGACTGAAAATCCCTCCTAATTCAGCTAACATAGGGTGTCAGTGTGGATTTTGTGAAATTGACTTCATGTATATATTACATCATCTCTTATGATTATAAGATTGAAATTGTGGAGTGCTCAGGCTTACAGTGGCCTAGAATTGTCACAGCTGAGTTAACATTAGCCAAAGCCAAGTGCCGTCAAGTCGGAGTTAACATTAAGGAGAGATTTATTCTTCCTGTGGAGAAACTAATGCCAGACAAGTGATCAAAGGGGGTGGTACTTGTAGGTCGCTAAAGATCTCCTGTTCACTATCAGTGAGTGACTACAGCCCCAGTGTTTAATTCAGCAACAATGCTGTGCATCAGTGATCCTACCTGGGAAGCCATGTTCCTTGTGTTTCAACAGCGACATCATGTGGCAACAGTTATCAAATGAATGACCTTGGACCAAGCAGGTTATCTGGCTCTCTTTCAGGGTGGTGTGCACCTCTGGGAGTTTTGGAGTTCTCACTGGAAGAAGAATCCTACAGAGAGAAGGAAAGAATGGCTGTCATCCAAGTAGGCCACACCACTATCTGAAAGGCAAATTTTCCTTCCTTCCTCTTCAAAATGAAAAGACAAAGAGTTGCTTACATTTACTTACCTTCAGGATTTATCTCCTTACTCAGTGAGGAAATTCAGTATAGATCAGTTTCAAGGTTTAGGATGATTCAATATGAATTAGCAAAGCATATTAAACTGCAGCTCCAAAGTGATTGCCAAATAATCTCTTTAAAGCAAGGGCTATAAGTTTTAAGCTAAAGCCTAAGCTTTACCTCATATTTATTTGCAGATAAACTCAGTTCTACCACTTACTAGCTCTGACTTTGGCAAAGTTACTCAACTACTGGCTTAACTTCCTTATCTGTGCAATGGGAAGGAAATTATTCACCTTATGGAGTGATTCTGAGAATTTAATGCATTAATTTACATAAAGTGCTTAGGTTAGTATTGGACCGTATTTTATTTTTACCTTTTCAGAGTGTCCTGCTGCTTGTCTTTCTCTTAGGCTCACAATTACTTTCTTTAATTCAAAATTCACTCTATAATCCAGTAAGCAGATCTCGATCCTTGTATTATTTTCTGTTTTAACTGTACATTTGTATTTCTGAAAACATTGCAGTATCCCAAAACCTTACTCACGGTGACTTTGTAGGACAGAGTAGAACAGTGCCATAGAGTTTCCAAGGCTGTAATCTTCATGGAAGCACAGTCCCACACCTTTCTCCCAGGAAGTGGTTGGTGGGTTTGAATCACCAACTTTCTGGTTAGCAGCTGCATGCTTAACCAGTGTGCTACCCAGGCTCCTTCATTGCAGTGCTACATTATATTTTTATTTTATATATATATATTTTTTTAAAAAAAAAAAAAACATAGTTTAAGAAACAAGATTCCAATCAAACTGTAATGCAGGGATCACAAGGTCGAATACTTGCAGGGGTCAAGTAGGTGTATAAATTATTAAGGCAGATCAGATGAGAAAAATAAATAAGACCTAAAATGGTGAATGCATGTTCCCACCAAAAGAATGGCCTAGAAGAGTCAATTGGATGTTGGTAAGTAGAGAAAAGGCTCGCTTTTGTCAGAGTGCTTATTTTTCAAGAGAAATAAGAAATACAGTTTTATAACATGGAAATTATAAAATCCAAATACTAGAGAATAATCCAAAATTTTTAAAACATGATCCAATCAGGACTTGGTGACACAGAGTGACCATATATTGGATGCACTTTATGGTTCTATTCATCTATAGAATATCATCCTGCTGACCTCTGGCTGGAGGAAGGGGAGTGGGTGGAGAGGAGGGGAAAGAAGACTGCTGAGAGGATAAGACATGTATGGAGCAGACAGGAATAGTGTGCTGTCACCGAGCAGGGAGAGCAGTGGAAGCTGCATATAGGTGGGCAAGCAAATTTATATGAGTATGTACATTTTCATTTAATCATTTTTAAAAATGATCCAATCAAAAAGACCAAACCTACTGCTATCAATTCCAATTCACAGCAACCCTGTAGGACAGAGCAGAACTCCCTCATAGAGCTTCCAAGGAGTGCCTGGTGAATTTGAACTGCCAACCTTTTGGTTAGCAGCCTTAGCACTTAACCGCTACGTCGCTAGGATTTCCAAAAATACGATGAACCAAACAAAGATACTTGTGGGAAACAATTTAGCCCATGACACTTTGCAATTTACAACATAGAATTTTGGATGTGTGCCACCTAGTGGTAAGAATTAAAATTGAGACAGGAAGTTAACATCTCTTCATGGTTTATGGCTATAATGGCATTTTAATGGTCATTGGCGTTTTCCAATTTCTTCTTAAATAATTATCCATAAGTTTTGGTGAAGTCAGTTATTTTGGGGGACTTCTTTTATCATGATCAGTGGTTCTATATCTTATTTCACTTAAAACTACAGTGGCTGCAGAGGAACTGTTCCACTGTTGTAGCCACTCTTTCACATTCATTCCTAAAATTTCTAGAGATTCTGTTCTCTTAAACTCTGAATCATCTGCTATCTTGAACTGCACTCTGAAGTCTATGCCCTAATTTTTATTTTGTCTAGAACTATATAGAAGGAGCCTAGCTAGGGCAGGAGTTAAGAGCTTGAGTGGTAACTGAAAAGTTACAAAGTCTGCAGTTCAAATCCACCAGTTTCCAAATCCTTGGAAACCCTATGGGGGGAGTTCTACTGTTTTACAAGGTTTTTATTTTGATTACTATATTATATGTAATCCAAACTTAATTTTTATTTAACTGATTAATTCCGTTAAATTGATATATTTGGATTTACATTTGCTGTCTTATTGCAATTTTATTTATTCTGGTTTATTCTTCTATGCTTGTTTTTGTCTCATCCTCTCTAACTTTTAGGACATGGAATAAGTTTCTTTTCTTTTTCTTTTGAAACTTCTGTTGTGCTAATAATATTTGGAAAGTTTTATACTTTATTTTTATTCTTTGAATAAGTATTCTTACATACACATAAACATTTCTTACATATTCTGCATAAACATACACATAACTTTATGAAGTTCAATGTTGATCAGTATCTTTATCTTTCACTTAAAAATTATACAAGTCTTAGATACTTAGCCCTTTGCCTCAGTTTAACAGTTTATTATTTCCCTGCTATAGTTCTGACTTACACTTTTCAAATAAGTTATAAATTATAATTTCAATAGTGTTTTATGTAGTCAATTATTTCAGTTCATTTATTTTCCACTGCTTCTTATTTGTCAGTTCTTTGGCTTATGTTTCCTTGTTCTGGAAACACATTTTAGAAAGATGTTTTAATGAAGATCTATCACACATGAAACTGTAATTCTAGAAGAGGAGTAAAGATAAAGAGGAAGAACTCCAAAGAGATATTGTCTTAAGAATGCCAAAGATGACCACCAAATACATGAAGCAATAAATTCTAGAAGCCCATAAAACCCAAGTGGGGTAAATACAATGAAAACCACATTTTTGGTACATCAGATTAACAATAGTGAAAATCAGGAGGAAAAGCCAACATAGTGCTATAGGCAAGATGTACCTTGGTATTTCTCTGCAGCAAAACTCAAAAAACTAAATAAAATGGATACAAATATCAATACTGGTACCCTAGCATCAAATAAAGGGTTAAAGAACTAGATCAAACACCAAATAGAAGAACAAATTGAGGGAGAACAGAGAACAAAGAGACCTATGGAGTGGAATTTCCCACAGTATCACCATCTTGAGCACAGCTAGCAACAACTCTGGACAGGAGACACAGGAAAACAACTTTACTGTGGTCCCAACAGGAGCCAGATCACCTTGTAACCAGAGAAACATGCTTCACCACCCCTCAACCCTCTGCCCTATATAATGCCTCTACTATTTTGAATAGGCAAAACCATGCTGCTCTGATGGAGAGACACTGGCTTACTACTGTCCTAGAGTCAGTAGGGGTGAATGCCCTCTACCAATCAGCTCCCACTGTGCAGGGCATCAGCTCCAGGGAAAGGCTTTCTCCATTGGCTCTGGAGGAAGATCCTTCTCATCAAAACTTCCATGCACTGGGAGCTTCTGAAGTGCAGGGATTTGGGGTCCTTTCCTAAGGGTGTACTCTGCTCTTAACACTTCTTCTTTCTTGATGATATGAAGTCCCTGAATCTCTCCTAGCTTCTTTCTTTTAAATCTCAAGAGATTGCCTCAAGGCACAATACAGTCTTACAGATCGAGTCCTGCACCACCAACTGAAGTGCCACCCATCTTCACTCATTAGCTTCAGAGAGGCAGGATTTACAGCATATAGAAACATCATACATTACTGGGAATCATAGCCTAACCAAACTGCTACACATACTTAGGAGGAGGTGCACAATTCAATCCATGACAGAGATCAAGGAAAACAGATAAAACCAAGGGGGAAAAAATGCATAAAATCATGGAAGGCACAGATAAAACCAGCAAAAACAAACAAAAATCAAAGAAAATGCAGATAAAGCAATAAAAAATTCAGGAAAATTGTTCAAAAACAAAACAAATAAACAATTACAAACCATACAAAAACAGCAACTAGCAATCCAAAAGATAAGTAATGAAATTTCAGAAATGAACAACTCAACAGAAGATTTTAGAAGAAAAATTGAAACCATGGAAGAAAGAAGTAGCATGATTAAAGACAAATACAAGGATGCCACTTTGAGAAAAATCAGAGAAACGAGTGAAGAAAAATGTTTCAAACTTAAGTTTTGCTTCAAACTTGAGAATTATGTGGGACACAATCAAGACCAAAAATCTGTGGTTAATTGGAGTTTCAGAAGAGGGGAAAAAATGGCAAAGAGAGAAGATTGTTGAAAATTTGCATGCAGAGAACTTTCCAAATATTGTGAGACACAAAAACCTAGCCATCGAAGAAGCTCAATGAACCTCATAAAAGATAGACTCCCAAAACAAAGTCTTCAAGACTTTCACCTGATGAAAACGAAGACAAAGACTCCTGAGAGCAGCTTGAGAAAAACAAATAGTCAATTACTACAGGGAAACAATAAGACTAAACTGTGATTACTCAGCAGAAACTATGCAGGCAAGAAGACATGGGATATTATATATAAAACCATGAAAGAAAAAAAAACTGCCAACTAAGAATAATATATCCTGGAAAATGCTCCCTCAAATACAGTAACAAATTTAGGACTTTTCCAGATAAATAGAAAGTAAGGAAATTCACAACAAACTAATCTTACAATAAATATTAAAGGAAGTCTTTCAGTTAGAGAAGCAACAACAACTGGAGTCTAGGACAGATAAGACCAGGCAGATACAAACCTAGATACAGAACTTTCAATAATAAAACAAAGATAGAGTCTTAAAATAGAAAAAGAGATGTCAATCTGCAGATGGCAACATCAGAAACAATAAAACAGTGAATAAATGCTAGAAGTGTAGAACTTTTAAATGGAGAGGTAGCAAGATGACAACAAGTAATAAAAAACTGGTTCAAACTTACAAGATTAAATTCTAAAGTAACCAAAGTTAAACTTACTAGTTAGAATAAAAAAGGAGAAAAAACAGTCTCACTAAACACAGTATCTGTGATAATTAAAGAAAAGAAATGAAAATTCACAAACAGAAGAAACTCTGCAGAGGAAAGTACAAGAAACAAAGAAAATATCAACATCCCCAAAAGGCACAACAAAATGACAGCAATATACTCATACCTACTGATAATCATACTGAATGTAAATAAGTTAAATGAACCTGTAAAGAGTTGACAGCTGCAGAAGAGATAAAAAAGCATGATCTATCAAAAGGTTGCCTATAAGAGACACATCTTAGATACAAAGTCATAAATATATTAAAAAATAAAAAATGAAAAAACATAACAAGAGCAACCAAAATTAATAGACAAATGTTTAACCACTGTATCACCAAGGTCCCATAGATAACAAAGGACATTATGTAATAATTAAAGGAAAAATCTACTATGTAGGTCTAACATTAATGTATATCTACATACCCAATGGTAGGGCTCCAAGATACATAAAACAGACTCTAACAGCACTGAAAAGAGAAACAGTTTCACATTAATAGTGGGAGACTTCAACATACCACTCTTGCAAAGGACAAAGAAACTCAACAAAGATACAGATGATCTAAAGGCCAAAATCAACTAACGACCTCACTGGCATACATAGAACACTCCACTCAGTAGCAGCATAGTATACATTGTTTTCCAACACTCATAGCATATTTTCCAGAATGTTGTTGTTGTTGTTAGGTGCCGTTGAGTTGGTTCTGACTCATAGAAATCCTATACACAACAGAACGGAACACTGCCCAGTCCTGCATCATACTCACAATCATTTTTATGCTTAAGCTCACTGTTGCAGCCGCTGTGTTAATACATCTTGTTAAGGTTCTTCAACTTTTTTGCTGACCCTCTACTTTACCAAGCATGATGTCTTCCTCCAGGGTTTGATCCCTCCTGACAACAAGTTGAAAATCGGTAAGATGTAGTTTCACCATCCTTGCTTCCAAGGAGTGCTCTAGTTGTACTTCTTCCAGGAGAGATCTATTTATTCTTTTGGCATAACTTAAGGGAAACAATTCTTTTTCTGTCTTCCTTATTCTTTGTCGAGTTTTCACATATTGAAAATGCCACAGATGAGTCAGGTGCTCCTTAGTCTTAAAGGTGACACACTGCCTTTTCAACACTTTAAAGAGGTCCTTTGCAGCACATTTTCCCAAAGCAATTATTCTTTTGATTTCTTGACTGTTGCTTCCATAGACATTGATTGTGGAACCAAGTAAAATGAATTCTTTGATGATCTCAATCCTTTCTCCATTTATCTTGATGTTGCTTACTGGTTCGGTTGTAATGATTTCTGTTTTCTTGATGTTGAGGTGAAATCCATACTGAAGGCTATGGTCTTTGATCTTCATCAGTATGCATTTCAAGTCTTCTTCACTCTCAGCAAGCAAGGTTGTATCATCTACATCACACAGATTGTTCATGAGTCTTCCTCCAATCCTGATGCCTTGTTTTTCTTCCAAGCTTCTTGGATTATTTACTTGACATACAGATTGAAAAGACATGATAAAATGATATAAACCTGACACACACTTTCCCTGACTTTAAACCAGGCAATGTCTTCTTGTTCTCTTTCAGTGACTGCTTCTTGATCCATATACAGATTCCTCATGAGCACAATTCAGTGTTCTGGAATTCTCATTCTCTGCAAAGTTATCTGGTTTGTTATGATGCAAACAATTGAGTGCCTTTGCATAGTCATTAAAACATAGGAAAACTTCTTTCTGGTATTCTCTGCTTTCAGCCAATATCCATTTGACATCAGTATGCCCTCTTCTGAATCAAGCTTCAGTATCTAGCAGTTCCTTGTCAATATATTGCTGCAGCTACTTTTGAATGATCTTGAGCAAAATTTTACTGATATTGTCTGGTAATTTCTGCATTTGGTTACATCACATTTCTTAGGGATAGATATAAATATGGATCACTTCCAGTTGGTTGATCATGTAGCTGTCTTTCAAATATCTTTCCATAAAGAACTGAGCACTTTCAGCACTGCATCTGTTTGTTGAAGCATCTTAATTGATATTCTATCATTTCTTGATTTTCACCACTGCCTTCAGTGCAGCTTCAACTTCTTCCTTCAGTACCACTGCTTACTGATTATATACAGTCTCTTGAAATGACAGAACACTGACAAATTGTTTTTGGCATAATGACTCTGTGTGTTCCTTGCATCTTCTTGGGATGTGTCCCGAGTCATTTATATTTTCTCTGCAGAATTCTTCACTATTGAAACTTATGGCTTTAATTTTTTCCTTCAGTTGTTTCAGCTTGAGAAATGCAGAGCATGCTTTTCCCTTTTGGTTTTGTATCTTCAGCTCTTGGCATATGTCTTTGGTGGTTCTAACATATCCAGTGGCACTGCAGAAGAAAGGCCAGGTCACCTGCTTCTGTCAATATTTCAGCCTAGAAAATCTTATTCAAGAGTTCCATCATGAGTCAGAATCAACTGAACAGCAATATTTTTTTGTTTTAAGCAACAATATGATGAACAGCTAATTTTGTAACAGAAATAATGGAAGACAGAAGACAATGTAATGGCGTCTTTAATAATGAAAGAAAAATAACTGTTTAGAATTCTCTACCAAGAGAATATATACATCAGAATTGAAGACAAAATAAAGAGATTTCCAAGTAAACAAAAAACTGACAGGATTCATCACTAGCAGATAGTCAGTAGACACAGGAGTTCTTCTGGCATAAGGAATATGAACCCAAAGGTAAACACAAAAGTGCAGGGAGGAGAAGACAACTTTATTGTTGTAGTTAGGTGCTGTTGAGTAAGTTCTATCTCACAGTGACCTTTGAAACAACAGGATGACACACTGTCCAGTGCAGCTCCAACCCCACAGTCTTAGTTGTGCTTGAGCCCATTGTTACAGTCACTATGTCATCCCATTCCTTTTTTTCTACTATACTTGACCAATCATGATAATCTTTTCCAGAAACTGGTCCTTCCTGATAACGTGTCCAAAGTACGTGAGGCAAAGTCTCACCACCCTTGCTTCTAGGGAGCATTCTGGCTGTACTTCTAATCGGATTTGTTAGTTCTTCTAGCCACTCATGGTGCATTCAATATATTTCACCAGCATCATAATTCAAAGGCATCAATTCTTCTTTGGTTTTCATTGTACATTGTCCAGCTTTTGCATGCAAATGAGTTGGTTGAAAATACCACAGCTTGTGTCAGGTGCACTTTAATTCTCAAAGTGACATTTTTAAAAAGGTCTTTTGCAGTTAATTAGTCCAACACAGTGCACCTTTGGATTTATTGACTGTTTCATGGGTGTTGATTGTGAATCCAAGTAAAATGAAACCCTTGACAACATCAAGTTTTTTTCAGTTGTAAGGATTTTTTGGTTTTTTTTTATGTTGAGGTGTAATGCATTGTGAAAGTTGTTGTCTTTGATCTTCCTAAGTGTTTTCAAGTCCTCTTCACTTTCAGGAAGCAAAGCTGTATCTGCTGCATAGTGCAGGTTGTTAATGAATCTTTCTCTAATCCTTACGGTGTGTTCTTCATACAGTCTGGCTTCTCAGATTATTTGCTCAGCATACAGATTGATTATGGTGAAAGAATACAACTTGAATGCACACCCTTCCTGATTTAAAACCATTCAGTTTCCCCTTGTTTTTCTTGAACCACTGCCTGTTGGTCTATGTACAGGTTCCCAGGTGAGCAAGATTAAATGTTCTAGAATTCCCATTTTTACAATATTACCCCAAATTTGTTATAATCCACACAGTTGAATGCCTTTGCATAGTCAATAAAATACAGGTATAAATTTTCCTGCTATTCTCTGCTGTTAGCCAAGATCCATCTGACATCAGCAATGCTATCTCTTGTTCTCATACTCTTCTGAACCCAGCGTGAACTTCTGGCAGTTCCCTGCTGATATACTGCTGCAGACACTTGCCAAGGACCTTCAGCAAAATTTTACTTGTGTTTGATGTTAATGATATTGTTTGATAAAGCCCACATTCTTATGGATCACCTTTCTTTGGAATGGCCACAAATGTGGATAATTCTGAGTCAAATGGCCAGACTAGGAATATGTCTCCCAAATTTCTTGAAATAGACGGATAAGCATATCAAGTACTGCATGATTGTTGAAACATTTTGACTGGTTTTTCCATCAGTTACTGGAGGCTTGTCTTTTGCTGTTCACTTTGGCACAGCTTGGACTTCTTCCTTCAGTACTACTGGTTTTTGACCACATGCTGCCTCCTGAAACACCTCGACATCCACCAGTTCTCTTTGATGTGGTGACTCTGTATTCCTTTCATCTCATTTTGATGCTTCCCATGTCAATCAATATTTTCCCCATAGAATCCTTCAGTACTGCAACTTGAGGCTTGAAGTTTTCCTTTAGTTCTTTCAGCTTAAGAAATGCTGAACATGTGTGTCCATTATGGCTTCCTAACTTCAGGTCTTAGCTGTCTTCATTAGATGTTATTTTGTCTTCTCATGCTACCCTTTGAAATCTTCTATTCAGTTCTTTCATGTGATCTCTTCATTCATTTGAGTTATCATACATTAAGGGGCAAGTCTCAGAGTCTCTTATGACATCCATTTTGTTCTTTCTTTCTGGGCAAAAGACCTTTTGCCTTTTAATGTATGTGTCATTGTTATTATTCTACAACTTAACTAGTATTTAGTCATTAGCGTTTAATGTGTTAAATACATTTATAAAATGGTCTCTAAATTCCAGTGGAATGTACTCAAGGTTGTATTTGGCTCTATTCTAATTTTCTTTAATTTGAACTTGCATATGAGCAAATGAACTTGCATATGAAAGTTGGAAGTCATCACAGGTGAAATTGATCTCATGAAGATCTATACCTTAGGCATTCGTGAGCTGAAATTGACTAATATTGGCCATTTTGAATTGGACAATCATGTGATCTGCTATGCCAAGAATGGCAAATTGAGAGGCAATGACATTCCATTCATCGTCACAGTATCTATCATGAAGAACAATGCTATTAGTGATAGCATACTATTCATACACCTATAAGAAGGACCAGTTAATATGAGTATTATTTAAAGTTATACACCAACTTCTAATGGCAAAAATGAAGAAAGTGAAGATTTTTTACCAACTTCTGCAATCTGATATTGATCAAACATGTAATAAAGATGCATTGTTAATCACTGGTGGTTGAAATGTGAGTTTGAAACAAGTAAGACATATCAGTAGTTAGAACATGTAACCTTGGTGATAAAAGTGATGCTGGACATGGCATGATAGCATTTTTCAAGACCAACAACTTCTTAATTGTAAATAACTTTTCCACAAACATAAATAGCAGCTGTATATGTGGACCTTACACAAGAGCACAACTGCTCCAATTGAGTTTTCAAGGAGCATTTAGTGGATTTGAATTGTTGATCTTTTGTTTAGCAATTGTAGCACTTAACAAATACCTCACCAGGGTTGCTATGAGTCAGAATCAGCTTGGCAGCAACTTTATCTATCTTTCTGTCTGTCTGTCTGCCTGTCTGTCTATCTAAATGTATGTGGACCTCATCAGAAGGAATATACAGGAATCAAACTGACTGTATCTGTGGAAAGGGACAAAGGAGATGCTCAATATCATCAGTCAGAAGAAGTCCACAGTTTTAATAAAGAATGAGATGTCAAAAGATGACTGGCATTGATATGTGGATAACTACAAAATGATACTGACTATAAGAAAGAAAAAATATTTTGTGATGTTTAAAACACAGAATTAAAATGCTTGAGAACAATAACATAAAATGTCAGTGGGGGTTTGAAGAAGTAAAAATATTATAACATTTTCTCACTGTCTAATGTGTTGAAAGTACCACTATGTGAAATCCTAATCAATAATGCATATTGTAGTCCCTGGGATAACAACACACATATATGCGTGTGTGTGTGTATTTCCCACAAGTTAATAAATATAAAAAGATTGTTGAAAGAGAAAATAAGTGGTAAAAGTAGAAAACAAATAGTAAGGTGGTATATATAAAATCAACTATATTTATAATTTCATTAGAATGTATAAAATATTCAAATTAGAAGACAAAGATTGTCAGACAATTTTTTAAAAGCATCAAATTATATGCTGCTTACTAGAGACACATTTTAAACATAAGGTCATAAAAACACTGATTGCAACAGGATGGAAGCATAGTATACAGATATGTAGCTCTACTGATAATGTTAGACTTTAAGACAAAAAATATTAGAGAAAAAGAAAGACATTTCTTAATACTGAAAAGGTAGATCTGTGTGGAATAAAGCAATTAAAAATTTGTATGTGTTTAATAGAGCCCTGGCAGTGTAGTGGTTAAGAGCTTGACTGCTGACCAAAAAGTTCAGCAGTTCAAGTCCACCAGCTGCTGTTCCTTGAAAACACTATGGGGCCGTTCTACTCTGTCCTGTAGGTTCAGTATGCATCAGAACTGACTCAACAGAACTTAACAACTTCTTGTGTCTAATAAATAGCTTTAGAAACAAAATTGGCATAATTTAAATGAGAAAAGAGAATTCTATAATTACAGTGATGAATTTTAACACATCTCCCTCAATAACAGATAGACCAACTTAAAAAAAAAAATCAGTAAATGTTTAAGTACTTGAAGACATAATTTACTATGCTGTCTAACTGACGCATGCAGGACATGGCACCCAACAATGACAGTGTGCACATTCTTTTCAGGAGAATATGGAACAGCTACCAAAACTGACCACTTGCTGGGCCTTAGGGCAATTCCTAATAAATAACAAAGAATGGGAATCATTCAGAGAATATTCTTTTACCACGATGAAAGGAATCTATAAACCAGTAACAAAAGGAAACTAGAGTAACAGTATGTATTTTAATTATGTACATTAGGAAGGCAAAAAGACCAAGAGCCAATTATCTGAGTATCTTAAGAACATAGAAAGCAAATAAGTGAAACTCACTTTTAATGAAGTAGAAAAAAATAAAACAGAAGTTTTGAAAGGACTAACAAAACTAACAAACTTCGGCAAGGCTGACCAAGATAAAAGAAAAGGCAGAAATTATCAATATCTAGAATTGAATTTTGTGAATAATGTGAAGTTGGAATCAAGTCCATATTTTTCCTACAAGAATAACTGAGTCAGCACTGCTATTTGAATAAAATAAAGCTGCTTTCCCCCAGTATTTTCTTGCACTACCTTTGTCACAAATTAAGTGTCTATATATGTGTAGGTGTATAATCAGACAATCTATTGTGCTGTGATAATTACATTCCACTGTCTTATTATGATAGTTTTATGCCTTGATAAAAAGTAGAGGAATTCATGTCAACATAAACTATTAGTAACATCTTGTCAATTTTCATAAAATACTTTTACTATATTAATTGGAATTACATGAACATATGGATCAATTCTGGGAGAAATGAGAAATATGTGAAGTAACATGATATGTCTTCAATTTATTTAGGTTTTCTATACTTTATCTGAATAATTTTTCATTGTTTTTTGCTGTTGGGATATTTCATATTATTCAGAATATTGATTCTTGCTAGGTTGAGGTTTTTAATCCTGTTTAAATTGTAGATTTTCAAAATTTTTGTTTTCTGTTTGTTGCTGATACACAGAAACAGAATCATTTTTTTAATAGGGATGTGACTCAATCATACATAATTTTTAGAAAATTTCCTTGTTAACAAATGCAGAAGATGTATTAGAACAAGAGCAATCTGAGGAGCAACAAAATTTAATAGGTTTCTCTATAACACACTTGACATATAATATCCCTTTACCATTGAGTTCAACTCATAGTGACCTTGTAGAGCAGAGTAGGACTGCCCCAAAGGGGTTCCGGTGTGTGGCTGGTGAACTCCAGTTGCCAATCTTTTGGGTAGCTGCCATAGCTCTTAACCACGCACCATCAGGGTTTTAGACAGATCACAGCAGTCTATGATAAAATTATGTTAGTAGAAAAGAGGAGATAAAAGAGAAATATTCAGAGCTTGGTTACTACTGGATGTGGACTAAGGGAAAGGAAAGAGTCAATGATTATTTGAACATCTGGAGGTATAATACTATCACAAGTTTGGAGGAAAAAAATTTGGAGTTTGAATAGGGAGAGATGTGTCCAAAACTGAGCTCACTGGGTTTAAAATATTCCTGGAACATCTAGGTAAAACTGTCCAGTAAATGTTGGATTTAACATGGATATGAAGTTCAGATCTTGGCATGCCTTATTACATAAGTGACATGTAAAGATATAAAGGTCCAAGAAATTATCTAGAAAATGTGTAGGAATATTACAAAATTGTCAGAATTAGAGTACTGGCTATATCAGTATTTAAAATATAGGCAGATAAATCTGAAAAGGAGATCAAGGGATGTGACAAAAAGTAGAAAGGACTTGAGACATAGAAGCCAAGTGAAGGGAAACATCAGTTTCAAATAATACTGATATCAAGTAATGAAGAGTCAAGAAGATTGAAAAGTCCTTTGGATTTAGTACAAAGAGGTCATGAAGACCTGGCAGACACATTTGAAGTATCTCAGAGGAGTGAAAGCTAGGCAGTGATTCTTAGTGCCCTCTGTAACCCAATATGAACAATGCTTTCAAAGAACCTGATGAAAAGGCTATGAGTGAGAACTGAGTGTGAAAAAAAAGGAGTTACCAAAAGTTAACTTGTGTAAGTGTCATCAGAGAAACAGAAAATCTTGGGTTCTACCCTTTGGAATTGTTCACCTAGTAGGTTTGAGGTGGGATACTGGCATCTGTGTTTTTGCCAAGTACCCTAGGTGCATGTGAGAATGTAATGTAGATTTTCTAAAGGCCGCAGTTTCAGAAATAGCTTTGTAGAAGGAAAGTTTGTGAATGTACATGCACACATACACACACATGCATGCAGGCACATGAGAGCTACCAATTAAAATCAAGAAATCATCCTAGAAAAAATGCTACATACCTCATTGCTGAATATCACTGTGGACACCTTTGAAGTACTCCCCTTGGGAAGCTATGTACTGATGCCAGCACCTAATCTACCCTTCAAAGCAACTTTGGAACTGTTTTCCTGGAACAGCCATCAGAGTTGTTGTCATATTACCCTTCATGTCCTGAATGGCATTAAAATGTCTTCATTTCAATATTTCCTTTGTCTTCCAGTAAAGAAAAAAGTCACTGGGGGCCAGATGAGGTGAATACGGAGGGTGTTCCAATACAGCTATTTATTTGTTGGCTAAAAACTCCCTTACAGACAACTGTACAATTAAGTTTGTGAACCTGCTACAGTGTTGTCATGCACAAGAGCCATTCCAGAAAGAGTTTCAATATTGCTTTGAAGAGTAGACTATGCTCCGGCATCAGTGAAGAACCGCTGAAGGGGAATACTTCTAAGGTTATGAAGGTGATCGTAGCACTATTTAGCAATGAAGTATGTGGGCCCCAAAACAATTGAGTTCGTGGACTTAACTGTCAGACTGTGTGTGTGTGTGTGTGTGTGTGTGTGTGTGTCCATTAACCTGTGGCTGTCGAGTCAATTCCAACTCATAGTGATCCTATAGGACAGAGTAGAACTGCCTAAATGATTTTCAAGGAGTACCTGGTGGATTTAAGTACCGACCTTTTGGTTAGCAGCTGTGGTTCTCATCTAGTACACCAATATTTATCTACATATGTGCATGTGACAGCAAAGATAAAACTGGTCCATAGAGGTAGAGGGAAGCCGGAAGTCTATAGAATAGACAGTGGAATACGGAAACACTTATTCCACTGTGATAAGAAGGAAAGAGCAAGTTTTTTGGTTTTTGTTTCTAATATAGTTTTCTTCAATTCTGTGCAAAATAAGTAATAAAATAATCTGCTATGATAATGGACAAGGTTCTGGAGTGACACTGTAAGAGGAAGGGGCTTCTCTTCCTTAGAATGTTTTTGACTTGTTCCTTCTGTGGTCCAGCTGTCAGAATATAGCTGCCTTGCCAGTGGGGAGCTTCTTGGATTTGAGGAACTCCTCACTCAGTAGTGAGCGAGACACTGGTGACGCATGCCAGTTTCCATACATGCTGGGAGGCTCACTGGTACCTTACCACATGGTTTCCTAGTTAGTGCCACAGCTGATGGGTTCCTACCTGCTAGCCCTGGCCTGCAGCTCTTCAGTGAAATTCTTCTCCCTTCAGTAGGCCATAGCTGCTTCTCTGCAAAGAAATTTTAAATAGCTTCATTGGCAGGGGTTGGGGTGGTTGGGGTGGATGGGTGGTTGGGTAGATGGGTGGTTGGGGTAGGTGGGTGGTTGGGGTAGGTGGGTGGTTGGGTTGGTGGGTGGTTGGTGTACTCTCTTGCATGTTTGTTCTTTCATGGCCTTCTCTTTCACAGCCCTAGGATGAGCGGTTACTCCTTACATAGGCTATGCTTGTATTCTTTAGAGTTCTGCTTCTCTTAGTAGTTAATCCCTTGTTACTGATTATTTATGTTGAATTTTCCCTGTTAAAATTACTGGTGTGATTTCTGCCGTCTGGCTGCACCGTGACTGAGAGACTAATTGAAAATTGTTTTCTTTGTACATATCAGTCTGAATTGTTGAAATAGCTTAGCAAAAAGCTGCATCAGGAAAGATGTTTTTGAAAAAAGTTGTGTTGACATTCACAGAAGGTTGAGTGATGCGATAAATATCTGAGAGTAGGATTCGGGTAGGGAATCTGGTTAAGTTAGTTAATTTTTCTATAATCAGTGACAGAGATAGTTTTATTTGAATCCAAAGAAAACTGGCTCACCAGGAATAAAAATATAGAACTATTGAATGTTTGTATAATAGCTTTGGAGAACCATCCTTGTAGCAAGTAGTTTTATTTAAAAAAAAAAAAAGAAGAAGAATTACACTGCTACATATGAACCTTCTTCCTCTTTTAACAGTGAGGAAGCATCCACAGAAAATTTGACCTTTTACAACTTACATGAAAGGTCACAGGCTAGATGGGATATTTTGATAAATTTAACTAGATTCACCTTTTGAAAAAACAGTAGACTCTAGACTTAAGGATAGCTAAGCTGTGACTTGAATATTTTGAATGTGTTATCAGGAAAGACCAATCACTGGAGAAGAACATTATGTTTGGTGAAACAGAGGGCTAACGAAAACAAGGGAAACCTTCAATGAGATGGACTGATACAGTAACTGCAACAACAAAGGGACTCAAACATACCAGCAATTACAAAGATGGCCCAGGACCAGTAAATATTTCATTCTTTATACACAGGGGCACCATGATTTTGAGGAAGAGGATAAAGAGAGAGTAAGATGGAGCGAGAGTGGATAAAAGAGGGGAAAAATCTTTTTGTGCTCTGCCAACGGGGTTAGGTTTGTTCATAAAGGAAACCATGAATGACACTTAAAGGAATCAATGACATAATGAATGCTTTATATTTGTAACACAAAATAAGTTGTGCAGTTGACCAGTTTCTTTGGATCCAATAATATGGCTATCATAGAAGAAAGGCTTAGGGCACAAACCTAAGAGTTTTGCTTTTTTACAGTCCAAACTAATGTTTTATTCCTCTGAACTTGCTTGTTTTATCCTCATTAAGTTCACACAGAGTTTAAATTTATTCTCCACCCAAAACCCACAGGAATCAAGCAAATGTGTTTTGATGGATTTCTGTAGTTTCCTTTCCGAACCAGATGTTGGGCACCAGCCATCTTGTAAAAACACTTGCTAGCTGAGGCGGGTTAAAAAGGGAAGGAAATCTGAAGAAGAAATAAATTTAGAAAATATGTTTTTCAGCATATTAATTTATAATTTAATTAAATGCTATGTGTTAAAAAATGTGTTAATAACTGAAAATATTAAAGTTTATAACCACTGGAAACATTTAAATTAGTGATTCTCACATGTGCTAGTAACATCAGAATTGCTTGGAGGGTTTGTTCAAACACAGATCATTGTGTTTCTGATTCAATGGGTCTGGGATAGGGTTCCCTATGAGGAAAGTTTACTGTGCCTTATAGGGTTGATAGGAGGTGGAATCAACTCAATGGCAATGAGTTTCTTTTATGTTAGAGTTCAAGAATTTGAGTTTCTGATAAGTCTTAACTCATGCTGATACTTCTGGTTGGGGGCTTACTCTGAAAATCACTGTTATAAACAATGTATCAATTGGATATTACATTTTTGTGTTGATTTCTTGCTATGAGTATCTGAGAACACAAAGAGATTCACTTTTAGTGACTGCATGTCTATATAGGCATAAGTGATGTGATGCTTCAGGTATTAGGACTGTAGATGAAAAACCAATGAGAGAAATCTGCGTAACAGGAATTAAGGTTAAGATTTTTGTTGTTAAGAGAACTCCTATTAAATTTCAAATAAATATAAATTCTTTTAGCTCTTTTGTTCTCTTTTGCAATATGAAGGTCTTCTGAAATCAGACAAACTTGGAATGGAAATTTCAAAAATAGGAGATTGCAAATTATTTTCAATAAGAATTTGATAAGCAATCACTATTCATTCAAATTAACAGAAACTAGATGACTTAAGACAACAGCAATTTATTATTTCTGTAGATTTTTCCATTAAAATGGATTTTTTCATTTGTTGTTCTTTCTTTTTTTAAAATTGTGATTCAGTGAAAATTTACAATACAATTCAAATCTGCGTGCCACCTATCTGCAGCTCCCACTGCTCTCCTTGCCCGGTGATAATACACTCCTCCTTTCCATTCCATACATGTCATATCCTCTTACCAAACTCCTGTACCCTCCTCTCCACCCTCTCTACTCCCCTCCAGGAAGGTGGAGAGGACTCAACATTGTGAACCCCATCACAGCTGTCATTGGTGGTGGCCGAGTACCATCTGGTTCTTCTGGTCACGTGTTCATATAGTCACCCATTTACGTGGGTCTTCCTGTATTCTGCACTCTTTTTCCCTCATGTCTTTGTTGTCTTTGGTGATCATCTGTTGCAGGTGAGTTGGGGCTATTTGCTGTACCTCAGATGGCAGCTTGCTAACGTTTCAGACCCCTGACGCCACTCACCAATATGGGGTGGAGAAGACTCTCTCAGCAATAGGCTAGTTATGCCAGTAGGTCTCGATGTCCCCTGTGAGCAAGGTCCCTGGAGCCACACCGCTGCTACTCTATCCTTGAAATATTGGGTTAAGATTAGAAGAGTGTTCCGGTTATGCTGAAGTCCAGTTAGACTGATCTTCTTCCTACTGTGTGCTATTACTGCTTTCACCCACCCAAATTTCTATCAACTATATAATCTATAACCAACCCTCTACCTCCCTCTCTGTGCTTCCTTGCAGCCATCAAAGAGTCTTTTCTTCTGTACATGAGTCTGTTTTTAAGTCCTTATAGTAGAGGTCTCATACAATATTTGTCCTTGTGCAACTGACTGCACTCAACATAATGTCTTCCAATTGAAACCAGGTTATGTTTCCTAAAATCATCGTTGTTCTTTATCATTGCATAGCAGTCCATTGAGTATATATACCATAGTTTATTTAACCCATTCATCTATTGTTGGGCTTCTGGGCTGATTCCATTTTTTGCTATTGTGGACCGTGCTGCAATAAACATTCGTGTGCATGTATCTGTTCATGTGACTGACTACCCTTGCATATGTAGGATGTATTTCAAGCAGTGGGATTATTGGGTCAAATCGTGTATCTATTTCCAGCTTTTTAAGGTAGCATCAGATTTCTTTCCAAAGAGGTTGTACCATTTTGCAATCTCACCAGCAGTGTAGGAGAGTTTTAATTTCTCCACAGCCTCTCCATCATTTGTTGTTTTGTCTTTTTTGGCCAACCTTTGTTGGGGTGAGATGGCATCTCATTGTAGTTTTGATTTGGATTTCTTTAATAGCTAATGATCATGAGCATTTCTGCATGTGTCTTTTGGCTGCCTGGATATCCTCTTTAAAGAAATGTCTGTCCATCTTTGTTGCCCAGTGCTTAATTGGATTATTTTTCCTTTTCTTATTGACATTTTGCAGTACCTTGTAGATTATGGAGATCACATGTGAGTCTGACATATAGTTGCCAAATATTTTTTCTCATTCTGTAGGTGGTCTTTTAATTCTATGGGTAAAGTCTTTGGATGAGCAAAAGTGTTTGATTCTTAGTAGTTCCCATCTATCTGTTTTCTCTTCTGTTGATCGTTCTTTGTCAGATTTTGAAGTCTGTCTAAGTTGTGTATTAAAACTTTGTCAATCTTCTTTTTTCTTGCATGATATTTATTGTTTTAGTTTTGATATTTAGGTATTTTATACAATTTGAGTTGGTTTTTGTGTAGGCTGTGAGATATGGATCTTGTTCCAATTTTTTGCAGATGAATATCCAATTTTGCAAGTACAATTTGTTAAAGAGACTGTTTTTACCTCAGTTTACAATGTTGGGGCCTTTGTTGAATATCAACAGTTCATAAGAGGATGGTGGCATCTCTGGGGTCTCAACTCTGTTACATTGACCTATATGTCTCTTTTTGTACAAGTATCAGGCTGTTTTCACTACTGTGGCAGTGTAACAGGTTCTAAAGTCAGGTAATGAGAGGGCTACTAGTGTGTTCTTCTTCTTCTTCAGTATTACTTTGCTCATCTGGGATTTCTGTCCTTTCCAACCAAAGTTGGTGATTGGTTTCTCTATCTCATTAAAAAAAATATCACTGGAATTTGTATTGGGGTTACATTGTATATTTAGATGGCTTTGGGTAAAATAGACATTTTCATGATGTTAAGTCTTCCTATCCACGAGCAGGTTACAATTCTCCATTTATGTAAGCTTCTTTTGGTTTCTCGAAAAAGGTCTTGTAGTTCTCTTTGTATAGGTCTCTTATTTCTCTAGTTAGATCTATTCCTAGATATTTTATCTTCTTGGGGGCTATAGTAAATGGTATCGATTTGGGGATTTCTTCTTGAATGATCTCTTTGTTGGTATAAAGGACTCCTACTGATTTACTTATGTTTATCTTGTATTCTGATACTTTGCTGAGCTCTTCTATTAGTTTGAGTAGTTTGCTTATGGATTCTTTAGGATTGTCTGTATATACAATCACATCATCTGCAAATAGGGAGATTTTTACTTCTTCTTTGCCAATGCAGATGCCCTTTTTTTTATTTGTCTTGTCTAATCACTCCAGCCAGAACCTCTAGTACAATGTTGAATAGGAGAGGTGAGAGTGGGAATCCTTGTGTAGTTTCTGTTCTCAGGGGAATTATTTCAGTCTCTCTCCATTCAGGATGATGTAGGTGGTTGGCTTTGCGTAGATGCTCCTTACTGCACTGAGGAATTTACATTCTATTCCTATTTTCTGAGAGTTTTTAGCATGAATGGGTGTTGAACTTTGTCTAACACCTTTTCTGCATCATTGAAAAGATCAGGTGATCCTTGTCTTTGTATATTTATGTGGCTGATCACACATTAATTGTTTTTCTGATGTTGAACTAGTCTTGCATCTCAGGTATGAATCCAACATAGTCATGATGAATTATTTTTTTGATATGTTGCTGAATTCTATTGGCAAGGATTTTGTTGAAGATTTTTGGATCTAGGTTCATGAGTGATATTGGTCTGTAGCTCTATTTTTTGGTTGGATCTTTCCCTGGCTTTGGTATCAGGGTTATGCTGGCTTCATAGAATGAATTGGGGAGTATTCCATCCCTTTATCCCTTTCAATGTTGGTAAATAGTCTCAGTAGTGTTGGAGTTAACTTCTCTAAAAGGTTGGTAGAATTCTGTGGTGAAGCCATCTGGACCAGGGTTTTTTTTTTTTTTTTTTTGGGTTGGTAGTTTCTGAATGACTTTCTTAATCTCTTCCTTTGTGATGGGTTTATTAAGTTGTTCTACTTCTTCTTGTGATAATTTTGGTAGGTGATATGAATCTAGGAATTTATCCATTCCACTCTGTTAGAGTACAGTCTTTTGTAGTATTCTGTTATACTTTGATTTCTGTTGGATATATTGTGACATCTCCCTTCTCATTTCTTTTTTGGGTTATTTGTTTCCTTTCCTGTTTTTCTTTTGTAAGTTTGGTCAATGGTTTGTCAATTTTGTTGACTTTTCAAAAAACCGTATTTTGGTCTTTCAACTTTTTCAGTTGTGGTTTTCTGTAATTCATTTAGTTCTGCTCTAATTTTTATGATCTGTATTCTTTCGGTGGCTGAGGCGTTCCTCTGTTGCTCTCTTTCTTCTTGTTCAAGCTATAGGGTTAATCCTTTGGTGTGGGTCCTTTCTTCCTTCCAGATGTATACATTTATAGAAATAAACTGACTTCTCAGCACTGCTTTGTCTGTATCCCATAGTTTCTGGCAGGAAGTTTTTTATTCTCATTTGAATCCATAAATGTCTTTATTTCATGCTTGATTTCTTCTATAACCGTTGGGGAAGATGTTCAGTTTTCATGAGTTCCAATTTCTGTGTTTTTTCTGCTACTGATTTTGACTTTTATGGTTTTACAGTCTGAGAAGATGCTTTGCAATAATTCAGTGGTTTGGATTTTGTTGAGATTTGCTTTATGAACTAACACATGGTCTATTCTGGCCAGTGTCCCATGTGTGCTGGAGAAGAAGGTATAGTTATCTGTTGATGTATAAAAAGTTCTGTATATGTCAATGAGATCTAGTTGGCCATAAGATCTTGTGTGTCTTTACTCAGCTTTTTTCTAGAAGATCTGTCCAACACTGAAAGTGGAGTGTTGAAGTCTCTCACTATTATTGTGGAGTAATCCATTTCATTTTTCAGTGTAGTCAGTGTTTGTTCAATGGATTTAGATGATCTGGTATTGGGTGCATAAATATTTAGTATTATTAAGTCCTACTTTTGTATTGAACCTTTCAGCAATTAATAGTGACCATCCTTGTTCACAATGGTGGATGTTTCATTACAATCTATTTTATGTGAGATTAGTATTGCCACACCTGCTCTTTTTTGTATAGTGTTAGCTTGGTATACATTATTCCATCCTTTAATTTTCAGTTTGTTCATATCTTTAAGTCTAAGATGAGTTTCTTGTAAGCAACATATAAATGGGTTGTGTCTTTTGATCCAAGATGTAACTCGTTGTCTTTTTAATGGAGCATTCAGTCCCTTTACATTCAGTGTAATTATTGATAGATATGTGTTTAGTGCTATCATTTTGATATACTTATTTTTATCTTGGTGTTTTTACTGTTGCTCTTAATATTCTGTTCTGGGTCATTCTTCTTTATGGATTGATTGTTCATACTTTTCAGTGTTTGCTTTGTGTTTGTTGCAACTCCTGTGTTACATTTCTTCTTTTGATATGCTGAATCTTTATTGTACTTCATGACTACCGCTATGATCCTCCTTAGTAATCTAAATTTAAACCCAATTTTAACTTCTTCGTATCTTATTAACTTCCTCTCCATCTGGAAGGACTACAACTACTGTAGTATATCCCTCTTTTTAATGTGATAGTATTGTAGTTTTCATAATATGATCACTGGAGCCCTTCTTTTAATATTATAGCTTTGATTGAGTTTTGTGTCTTTCCTAACTGAGTAGGTTTCTGGATGTTGTATCCTGCATTGCCTCCTTAAATATAGACTTAATGGCTTTGTTTTTCTAAGCAAAGAGCTTCTTTCACTATTTCTTGTAGCTTTGGTTTGTTTTTTTTACAAAGTCTCTAAGTTTTTGTTTATCTGTGAATGTCTTAATTTCATCTTCGTATTTGAAGGACAGTTTTCCAGGATATGTAATTGTTGGCTGGAAGTTTTTCTCCATCAAGGCTTCAAATGTGTCATCGCACTGCCTCCGTGCCAACATCATTTCTGCCAAGAAATTGGATGAAAGCCTCCTGGGCTTCCCTGTGAATGTTAACTTTGCTTTGAGTCTCACTGCCTTTAAGAGTTTCTGCTTATGTTTCATTTTTTTAAAGCATGATTATATTATGTCTTGGTGTCTTTCTTTTAGAGTCTACTTTTTGTGGCATTCAATACACATCTTGGATATTTATGTTTTCTTCTTTCATAATTTCAGGGAAGTTTTCTGTTAGCAAGTCAACAACAATCCTCTGTGTTTTCAGGTGTTCCTTCCTGTTTAGGAACTCCATTAATCATAGGTTGTTCCACTTGATAAAGTCCCACATGTTTCTTAATGCTTCTTAATTTTTCTTATTTCTTTTCTCTGATTTCTCCTCATAAGCACTAGTGTTAGTGACTCTGTCTTCAAGGTCACTAAGTCTAGTTTCCAGTTGCTCAATTCCGCTCTTTTGGCTTTCTATTGAATTGCCTAATTCTGTAATTTCATTATTGATCTGTAGAATTTCAGAATGCTGGTGTTCCATCAGTTCGAACAGCTTGCTTTATTTTTCATTTTGCTCTGCTACATTTTGTATAACGTCTAGGATGGCTCTCTATGTAATTCCTTTGTACTTGACCTCTGATAGTTTCAGAAAGGCTTCCTCATCTGGGAAGTTCTTTGGTTCTTTATTTTGGGAGTTTTCTGAAGCCATGGGTGGATTTTTCTTTAAGTGTTTTGGTAGAAATTGTTGCTTCCAGGACATCTAGAGGCTGCTTATTTTCTATAGTGTTGACTTAACAGGAGATGAGGCACAGTTCTAAGAAGGAAATTGACCACCAGCCACCTCTATGTACTCCAGCAACTGGGCCCAGTGGAATCACTAGGGTAGCAGTCTCCACCTCCTGGGTGGCAAAGACACAGCTCTACTTATGGAAGCACTGGGGGGCCATCAGCCAATTCTATGATGTGGGTCAGTAAATGCTGGAAGAGGTGCTGTGGGGCTGCACTGCAGTTATTTCTCTAAGCAGTCTTAGTTTTAAAGGCAAAAGCTATCTTACCACTTCTGAAATCAGTTAGGCTGTCAGTTGTGGCAAGCCCCTCCTTCCAGCTGACAGTGGAGGCACCTTTTCAGCTGTACCCAGATGCTGTGATATAGTTAGAAGTAGGGACAGACTACTGGCTTCCTGTTATTCCTCCTTCTAGGCCCCATCAGTAAGGCTACACTGTGCTAAACACAGCTTTTCTGCTGGAAAAGCGCTCCCCACGCTGACACTGCCTTCCAGCCTAGGATTAGCCTCTGCTGAGGCCTCTGGTTGAGTAATTCTTCCTCCCAGTCAAACAAGATGGTGTCCTAGTCAACCTGCCCTGCCCCCACAAAACAGCAGAATCTGTGATGGAGGTTCAAAAAGAGAGCATGAAGGGACTGTGGTGCTCTGAGTTTGGAGCTGGGCTCTCAGAATTTGGCCATTCCAGCCTCTCATCACTTTAGCACTGTGGCTCAGCATAGCTGCTGGTTAAGCCCATCCCCTGCCTGCTGGTCAACACCAACAAAAAAAGTTAAAAACTCCAGTTACTTTCAGTATGTGGGAACTGGTCAATTTAACCAGAGTGGGGGTCAGCAAAAGACAAGAAGTTTTCCATTTAGTTGCATGTAGTCTAAAGTGACAGCCCTATTCCATGTCCTAGGGCTCATTAGGTGTCCAGAAAGCTCCCTTTAATTATTAATGCAAGCCTTAGTTTTCAGAGGGAATTAAGGAGACATGTATCTAGTCCTCCATCTTGACTCCACCCTAGAATGGATTTTGTATTTCTCTCAGAAACTGTGAGCAGCAGTCCATAATAATATGTAAAATGGCAATAGAAGTTATAGAAAAAAAGAAAGTTTAAGGAACCAGCTATAAAGTTTGGTTTTAGTTATACTGAATTAAAGTGACATCAGTAAGTTAACAGATGACTATGGAAGGAAGACAGTGAAACATATAGGTTTAAATTTGGGGTCTGTCCTCTGCTAATGCAAAGCACTATAGCAGAGTAGTTTAGAATATGAGTTCTAGAGAGTAACCAGGTTCTGTTTCCTGCTCTGGCATTCAGTAAGTCTACAACCTTTGGAAAGCCACTATCTCTTCACCTTGGCTTCCTCTCCTTGAGATAATAAAAGCACCTATTTCTGAGGATTGTTGTGATGATTAAGTGGTTTAATGTATGCAAAGTACTTAGAATAGTTCCTGTTACATAATACATGCTGTGTAGATATTAGCAACTAATTGTGTGCAATTTATGTCCTCAGTAGACATTCTTCCCTTCTTTTTCAAAAAGAAGCTATGTGTTGTAAGGAGTGGAAAGGTACTCAACCAAAAAATGAAACAATAACAAGAACTGTTTCCAAGCCTTCCTTATAGATGTGGCTGGCCAGTTATCTATAAATGGAAGTTGTTGGATATGACTTCTGAAGAAGTTCTTTAAAGATAATTATTTAGCTAGTTGAACTGATTTTTTTCTTTTCCTTTTCCCCCTCCTTGTTTCCTGGAATAAAAATACGATGGCTGGAGCTGTTAGAACCATCTTGGGAAACAAAGAAAATATCAAAAGGAGTGCTCTTGACTCTGATATCCTTGAGTCATTGAAACTAGGAAACATCTTTGAATCATACCAGACTTCTCATTATGAAATTCATCATGCAAGAAAAACATAAACTTCTGTTTATGTCATTTTTGTGTTAACAGGTCTCTGTTGTAACCTAAAATAATTCTTAACTGATGTATCTTCTGTTAGTAGTATTATAAATAAAATTGAAAACAAAATTGCCTTAGGAAGAAGAGAAGACCTGGATCCAAAATCAACATATAATCAAAGCCAAAGAAGAACCATTTCCTGAAAAGGAGGAGCTTATCTTAAGGACTCATTATAATCCCTTGCTCACAGCAACTATTGCTTGCTATATGAACAGATTATTTAATTAGGATTTAGGAAGTCATTTCTTACAGTAAGAAATCTCAACCTTTATAACTAATTTCAGCCTTTTTTCTTTTAAAATATGAGGTTAAATGTAAGCTATAAGTAGTTAACTACAGATTTGATATAAAATATACAATGATGGGTTAATGCAATAGTGTGTGACATGATGACAGCAGGTGAGAGGTGGAGGAAAAAGAGTAAAACAAGCCTATCTGAATTCAAATTGAAGTTGAAAAATAAGAATTATTTTATTGGAATGTGACATTATGAAAATTTAGGGAGTGGGTACTTCCAAGGACTCTCTCCTAAAAGAACCATTAAACTGGAAATAAAATAAAATAAAATAAAAAAGACATAATCAACTTTTTAAAACTCTATGGAATTACTTACTGAAGAAAAAATGTTGCTTCATTTTAACATTTAAGGAAACCTTCTGGGTAATCGACTGACTGCTGAGATATTGAAACATCTAAGATATTGAAACATCTGAGATATTGAAGAATTTAGTGACCAATACATCAAGCAATGCAGTCTTCACAAAAATTAGTTTGGAAAATCATTAAACATGTTTGACTGAAGACTTTGAGCAAGGAACAACACACTAGGGATGTAGAGAATCTGACTACAGAGCTACCACACTGTAATATTAAAATGTCTGGCTTTCAACAACAACCAAAAATTACAAACCACACAAAGAAAAAGATGTGTATGGCTTAGTCACAAGATGAAGTGAAATTCTAAGTCCAGATATTGGACTTTCTAGACAAAGGCTTTAAATCAACTGTCTTAAATAAGCTCAAAGAGGTAGAGGATACTGTGGACAAAGAACTAAAGGAAACCAAAAGAATTATGTATGAACCAACAGACAATATTAATAAAAAAAAAATAGAAATTATCAAAAGACACCACACAGAAATTTTGGAGCTGCAAATGGCAATAGGTTAAAAAAAAAAAAAATTCTTGCTGAGATTCAACAGCAGACTGGAGCAGGCAGAAGAAAAAAGCAGCAAACTGGAAGATAGGGTCATTGATTGAAATCATAAAGTTGAAGGAGCAGAAACTAAAAAAATAATTAAAAGGAAAAAAGATAAATGAACTGATCCTGAGACACCTGTGTGACACTATCATATAGACCAACATACGAACTACAGACATCCCAGAGAGAGAAAAGGGCAGCAGAGTATTTGAAGAAAAGTTGCCGAAAACCTCACAAACTTGATGAAACACAGGAATTTACATGTCCACAAGCTCAATAAATTCCACTTTGTGTAAACACAACTAGATTTACACTGACACATTATCATCAAACCACCAAAAGGTGAAGATACTCTTCTAAATTTCTCTAAAGAAAAGATACAGATGGCCAATAAGCATGTGAAAAGATGTGTAAAATCACCAGGCATTAGGAAATTACCAGTCAAAGATGCCAAGAATACTACCGAAATCCCAAACCCACTGCTGTTGAGTCAGGGCTGACTTGTAGCAACCCTAGAAGTCAGAGTAGAACTGCCCCATAGAATTTCCAAGGAGTGCCTGGCAGGTTCAAACTGCCAATCTTTTTCTTTTGGTCAGCAGATGTAGCACTTATCCCACTACCCCACCAGGTTTTCCACAGAGGACACTACTTCTCATTTATTAGGATTGCTATTAAAAAAAAAAAAAAAAAAAAAAACGGAAAATAACAAGTATTAACTAGGATGAGCAGAAATTGGAACCTATATGCCTTTCTGGTTGGAACAAGAAATGGCGAAGCCACTGTGGAAAACACTTGGGCATTTTCCTGAAAAAGTTAAATACAGAATTACCATATGGCCCTAGTGATTCTGCTTCTTGCTTTGACAACAAGTAGTCAAACAAATACTTGTACATGAATTTCCATAGCAGCAATATCTGCAAAAAAATGGGGATGATCCAAATTCCCATCAGTAGGTGAGTGAATAAACAAATTGTGGTATATGCATTCAGTTGGATACTATCCAGCCGTAAGAGGAGTAGCCACTGATGATATGTGCTAAAACATGGATGAGCTTCCAAAACATTATACTAAGTGTAAGAAACCAGACACAAGCAGTCATATATTGTTATGATTCCATTTAATGACCTATTCAGAACAGGGAAATCCACAGAGACAGAAAGCAGATTAGAGAAAGAAGGGATAAAAGAAAGGGAAATGACTTTATAATCAGTATTGCTGTTAAATTTTACATCAAGTTGATTCTGACTCATAGTGATCCCATGTCTGTAGAGTGTGTAGAATAGAATTGATCCATATGGTTTTCAAGGCTGTGGTTTTTCAGAAACAGATCATCAGGCTTGTCTTCCAAAGTAACTCTGAATAGGTTGGAACCACCAACCTTTCAGCTAGTAGTCAAGTGCTTAATTGTTTGCACTATCTAGGTACAGGGGTTTCTTTTGGGGTGAGGAAAATGTTTTGAAACAAAATAGAAGTAGTGGTTGCACAACACTGGATTTATTAAAGACCACTGAATTGCACACTTTTAAATGTTCTGTTTATTTTATGTGGATTTCACCTCAATAAATGAATTACTGGGCTGAGGACTGTGGGGACCGTGGTCTTGTGTAACATCTAGCTCAATTGGCATAACATAGCTTATAAAGAAAATATTCTTCATTCTAGTTTGGTGAGTAATATCTAGGGTCTTAAAAGCCTGTGAGCACCCACTTAAAATATTCCAGTCTTGGCCTTTTCAGAAGCAAGCGAAAATGAAGAAAATTAAAGATACAAAGGAAAGAGAAAGCCAAAGGACTAATACACCACAAGGACCATGGTATCCACCAGATTGAGTCCAGCAAAACTAGGTAGTGCCTGGCTACCACTACTAACTTCTCTGACAGAGATCACAATAGGGTCCTGGACAGAGTTGGAGAAAAACATAGAATAAAATTGTAACTCAAAACAAAAAATGAATTACTGGCCTGAAAGAGACTGAAAACCCTCTAAGAGTTTCATCCCTGGGCATCCTTTTAGCTCAGTAATGAAGTCACTCTTCAGGTTCACCCGTTAGCCAAAAGTTAGACAGTCCCACCAAACAAAATGAGATTAAATGGGCATAGCAGTGCAGGGGACAAGGACTGGAAGATAGGAGACAGGAAAGCTGGTAATAAGGAAGCCAAATTCAAGCAGGGAGAATGCTGACATGTTGTGGGGGTAGTTAGCCAGTGTCATAAAACAGTAGGTATAATGTTTAATGAGAAGTTAATTTGTTTTGTAAACCTTCATGTAAAGTACAGTTTAAATAATTAGAAGAATCAGCTAACTGATCAGAGCTAAGAACACCAAATGGAATCTGAAAATATAACAAATTCTAATACACAAGGTAACTCATTTCAAAAATGTATTTGCTTTCTTAGTATTGTCTATTCTATTATTAGACTGACACATCTGAGGTGCTACTTTTAAATTTCCTGCATGGTGCTGTGAAATGCTCAGCTACTAATAAAAGCTCAACATTTTGAGTCCACTCAGGGTTGTCTCAGAAAAAACTCGGATGATCTACTTCTGAAAAATCAACTTTTGAAAACTTTATGGTGCACAGTTCTACACTACACACATGAGGTCACCAGAAGTCAGGATCAAATTGAGGCAACGGGTTCTTATTTTTATTTCCATTTTGTAATGCTTGCCTTTGACTGAGCGAGAAAGAGTAATTGGGTGAGGGATTGATATGACTTGGGCTACTAACCTTTTCTGAAACCACTCATTTCTCAAGTTTTTCCCAACTCTCTACTACTGGCACATATTCACAACTGTGTGGGAAAACAAGCACACCTGATCGCACCCAGCCTACCATCTTCTACATTGTCTTTTCTCAACTACAAAGGTACTGCTTCAGAACGTTTTTGTGATTTTTTTTGTTCCTTAAAGCCAATTCTCTATTCTAGTAAAGTCCTATTTCATAAATACATAGGCATGTTGTCATTATCCTCAGGTCAATTCTGACTCATAGCAATCAAATAGGACAGAGTAAAACTGCCCCATATGATTTTCAGGGAGCAGCTGGTAGATTCGGACTGCTGACTTTTTGGTTAGCAGTGGCAGCTCTGGACTGTTATACTACCATGGTTTCCTCTAGGGCTATTAGAAATCTAAATGTTCACATGTAAATTTTTCTTGGTATAATGGAATTTTCCAAGTGTACTCTATAGACAAGCTGTTCTGAGAGGCTGATAGGCTAAATTAAGATGTTTAAATAATATAGTTTATTAAATCAATTTTAAACATATGGTAAGAAGCAATGAGAAAGAAGGGACAGATTAACACACTTAGGGTAAGATGTAAGTAGGCTGAAGGACCATGTTACCTGGGTCCTCAGTTAACCAAAGTTCATGTGATTGGCTTCTCTTTCTACTGCATTAGCTTTCCCTGTCATTTGTGTGTATATGGGGTGAGTGAAGGGTGAGCAAGGGAGACGGTCAGCAAATGGAGGCTTCCTGGAGTTAACAATACACACAGCTACTCTATTGAAGAGATGTAGGGACAAGTATGAGCCATAACTAGTTCAAATATCAGCCTGATGAATAGCTACAAGTTTTACTGGCACTTCTTGAACACAAAGTTTAGGTCAGAATGCATACCAGGAGTGGGGTACTGCTCTAACAAATACCTAAAATGTGGAAGTTTTTTTTGAAATTGTGAGCACATAAATGAAGGCACCCAAGAGAACTGCTAGCACCTAAGAGCACAGCAAATGGTGAGGAAAGCAACAGCAGCAGTGAACTGGCGGCATCAGAACCAGGAGCCTACCCACGGAACGAGAATGCTGAATGCCTGTGTGCAGGAGGCTTCCTGGTAGAGTGGGGTGTCTCTGGGCACTTGAATAGGTAGAGCTAGGCTTGCTGACCCACGGAACAAGAGGGCTGAGTGCTTGTGTGCAGGAGGCTACTTGATGAAGTGGGGTGCCTCCAGGCACTTGAATCAGTGAAGATACGGGAGCTATGGAGTGTTGGAACACTTGCCCTGTAGGGCAGATGCGGGATTGTGGCCCCATCTTGGCAAGAAGCTGAGCTGCCTGAGTCTCAGAAGATATGGCCATGAAAGGGTGGAGCCAGGGCTGTCTGCGTTTGTGGGAGTGGAATTACCACTCTGTTGGACTTAGGATGCACCTAAAGCTAAGGGGGCAGAGTTCTGTCCAAGCAGACCCGGAAGGCCAAGATGAAGCCCAGGTGCCTCCGCTAAGAATCTGGAGAGTGTGGCCAATACCAAGAGTTTGAATGGAATGGTTATGAAATGTCTCAGAGTGTGAAATAATGTTTTTGAAGCCATGATGTTTAATGTAATGTGTTCTGATAATCTGCCTGGTATATGTTATAAGTGAAAACTGTTGCTATGTTATGGAATGAAAACTTGCTGTGCTATGAATGACTATTTTGTGTGTTCTAATGATATGATTTTCGGGGTGCCAAAGGGTGGTATGTCATGGATTGAATTGTGTCCCCCCAAAATTTATGTGTTGATTTGACTTGCTTTGGAGTTCCAATGTGGTGCCCTTCCTCCCATGTGTTGTGGATCCTGCCTCTGTGATATTGATGATGGAGAATGGTTTGCAGTTGTGTTAGTGAAGCAGGACTCAGGCTTGTGGAATATAAGGGAGAGAAGTGCGCTGAGGAAGTTGGGAACCTCATACCACAGAGAGAGAAACACTGAGAGCAGAGCATGTCCTTTGGACCCGAGATGCTCTCACTGGATGTGGACTCAGCCTACTGGACTGTGATGATTTCTTATTCTGAATGGACTTATATCTTGTAAATGGATTTGCAGCTTACCGGACTGTGTCAATAAAGCTTCTCCTCATGAAACCTTCCACTCGTGGTATTTTCTGTTAGAGCAGTACCTGGTGACTAAAGATGTCATTAAAGAGTGATCAAAATATGAAGTGTCATGTACATTGAGTCTTGATAGATCCTGTGTATAAACATTATCGTGAATATCAGGTGCTTCTTGGTCCTTCCATCCTTTTTTGTTTTCAATACACATATGCACTACTCACTTCACCTGTCGTTTTGTGGGTTAATAATTTGCTTATCTATGTTAACCTATCTAAGGATTCCTGCCAGCACCTTAGATACTACTTGCTTACTCGTTATCCATACCTAACATAGGCTGACTTTCACATATGCCTTAAAAGCCATTAGGAGCTCAGCTCCTAACCAAATCCACCAGCAAAATGGCAATGATGGGAAAATAAATTGTTTTGGGAAGCTGATTGTTGGTTCCAGGTGGTGTGGCTTGGAGCTGGGTATGATTGTATCCTTTCTTTTACATCATGATAGCAGCAGTATAGATTGTCATTGGAAAGCTTGGTGGCATAGTCTGTTAAGTGCTATGTCTGTAAACCCAAAAGTCAGCAATTCCAATTTACCACGCACTCCTTGGAAGTTCTATGGGCCAGTTCTACTCTGACCTCTAGGGTTGCTATGAGTTGGACCTGACTCAATGGCAATTTTTTTTTTTATAGGTTGTCATTAATTAGTAAGTGAAAATCAGACAAATAATTTAATATTAGTCTCATGGATTCCTCCCCTCCCACATCCTCACTAGTAAGGAAATAGTAGTCTTTGTGAGGCATCATAAGTATCACAATTTCTATCTGGCAGCCCTGGATTTGATTCTCTTAACTGTTACAAATGTCATATCTAAAGACTGAGTCTCTGACTAACACAAATCTTAGAATTACAAAAGAAAATTTAAACAGTAGCCTTTCATGAAGACCCATCTGCCTGGGTCTGGCAATTTGAGGGCAAAAAAATTGTCTACTTCCTTTAAGGACCAAGAGGCCCTGTTTAAGCAGATCCCTGGAACTCAAAGTCAACGACATATTTCAGAACAATCAAATTTAATATGGTTTGAGGTTTTGCAATAAAATCTCATATGATTCTAAGCAAAGAAAGCAATTCCCTTCCCAGAGTCCAGGAAAGAACTTGAACCAATGATAGTGAAAAATAGGTTAAACCAAACCAAAGGAAACAGATGGTAGAATAGGAGGCTTTGCCAATGTTGGGTGGACTGGAACAGACAGTCACATATGTTATGATTTTCCAAAACATCCTCTCTCCTGGAAGCCAATGTTACCACTTGGCCTGCTAAAGACCATGTGACCAGACACTAATAACAAACTCAGGTCAACTGTATCCTATGAGGTTCTTCTTAACCCTTTGGCTCACAACAGTACTACTGTCAATATGAGTTGGCCTGTTTCTGTGTTGAAGGAATTTGAAGATTCAGGGTAGCCTAAAAAGTTGTCTCAAGGAATATTTTTCTTTGAGAAACTATATAGTATTTTCTGCTTTCAAAGGATCTGAGGCTCTCGTGTTTTATAGTCAGCATTTCAGGGAGGCATTCTCCCACTTGAATTTATATCCGGTACCTATGAGATACTCCCAGTGACAAGAAGTGGGGCTGAATGCTAACGCTTTTTATGTGTAAAAATGACACTTAAAACTGTACAGTTTAACATTTTAAGCCAGTCACAAAAAACCTGTGGGAAATTATTTTCTGTGTTTGGATCTTCATCAAGCAAAGACAATAGTCCTTTAAAAAATAAAGTCATTCTCACAAGCACATGAAATCAAAATTTTACTAGGTACATAAAGGCTGCTTTCTACTATTTAGGCAGGCTCTGTATTTGGAATTTTTATTCTTATCCCAATTTACTTTTCTAAATAACCCAGCTTTACAGAGATTGAATTTGGAGAAACTTAGGCCTAAAGGAGAGGAGTAATGATTCTTCTCAGTATTGGGGCTGGCTTTGTGTAATTAAGGTCCTCTTTGTCCCCCCAGTACCCATGTTATTCCCAGCTCAATTAATTTGCAGTTGAAATATGCATTTCTTAGTTAAACATTTTTAAGAAGTGGTTCTGTTCTGATTATCATTTCATTTGCTTATCTTGCTAGTTTATTTGTAAAGTACTTACATACATATCTTGGTATGTATCTGATTTTAAATAATTCTTCACATTTGATCATAACTTGCATGTTTCATTTTTAGTTGAACATGACTTTCCTTTTCCATTTTTGCCTAACTTCTTTGCTCCTTTCCCTTCTTTTCTTTCTACTCATATCAGCTGTTCACTTTCCCCAAGGATTATGGCAGCAACCTGGTATGTATCCACTTATACTCACACTTATGCATAGACATATAAATATACATTTTTGTCATTATTTTATAAAAATTAGATCATATTTGTCATGGTTTGAATTGTGTCCCCCCAAAAATGTGTGCAGCCATGTGGCTGGGATATGGTTCCCAGTATCTTGGGACTGTCCCCCATTGTGTGGTTTTGCTAACCTGTATGTTAAAGGATTAGGGTGGGGCTGTGAATTCCTGCTGTAGGGGGAGTTTCCCTGGAGTATGGCTTGCCCCACCCTTAATGCTTTTAGCTTGCAAGGAATAAAAGGAAAAAGAAACAAAGGACGATTTGAGACCCTCACTACCATCAAGCAAGCAGCACTGGGAGCAGAGCGCGTCCTTCAGACCAGAGGTTCTTGCGTCAGGACGCTCCCTGGACAAAGACTGATGCAATACCGGACTTTCCTCCAGAGCCGACAAGGGGAAAGCCTTCCCCTGGAGCGGACATCCTGAATATGGACTTGCAACCTACTGGACTGTGTGAGAATAAGTCTTTCTTTGTTAAAGCCATCCACTCTGCGGTATTTCTGTTAGAGCAGCCCCAGCTGACTAAAACAATATTATATACATATTCTTGTATCTTACTTTTCTTATTCCAATAACAATTTATGAAAATCTCTCCTAATCTGTTAGCATACCTCTAATATATTAGTGTGTGCCTCTGTTAACAAATCTTCAGTAAACATCCTTCTGCAAAGGTTTTTTTAATTCTATGATATAGCTTCTGGTTTCTGCTTAGGATATACAACCTATGAACACAATTTTTTATGGACACAGCAAGGAGCTGATGTAATAGGGTAGCCAATTGATCTGATATCTACAGGCTTGAGGAAATGCCAGTTGTATGCTAGATGCCATACAAGCTGGTAAGAATTCAATGTAAAGTTTTAATGACTTGCTGAAGGTCAAGCGTGGGCTACTGTGAAAATACAGAATTCCTGGGAGCTAAAGACATGATGACAGGAATTTTTTGCTGTGTCTTTAGGCTCTTTTCTATGAATCTCACTGGCTACTCAAAAGAAAGTTTTAGAATAGGCTGACAATTCTGAGAAAGTCTCGAAGGAACAGCAGCTGCTGAGAAAAGGCATGAGACCTTGCTGGGATTATTTTCTCTTATCTCCCACATGGGAGAAAAAAAAAAAAGCCTTAAGACACAAGGGAAGGGCAGAAAACTCTGTTGTATTCTGTAGACACACCACATCTGGGAGAGTGAACAGGAACAAACCTCACCCTTCCGAAGAGGCAAGAGCACATCCTGGGCCCAGACAATCTCCCTATATTTGGGAGACAGGGCAGAAACACCAACCTGGCTCCATCACCAAGACCCAGGGACAAAATCCTTATCAAAGGCTGAACCTGAATTAGAACAATAAAGAATGTGTCCAGCCTACCACCTCTTTTCACCAGGTATGCAAACACGAACTAACAGGTAACAGCATTCTGTTGCTGGGAGGGGGCAGAAGCATGAAAAGAGACCCTCTCTAAGGTACAGATACAACAAAGAGACCTGAAACAGAGGGTGACCAGGTAGTGAGAAAACTCCAGTGTGGTAAAATTCAGCATAACTCCAATACCCAAATATGGAGATTGATCTGGAGTCCTCACATTTCTACCTCTCTATCTTCATTGCCAGCTGCCCATGTGGAATTTTCTTTCTCTCTGTCCTTAGCCAGTTGGAGCCAGGTAATAATTCACAAATTAAAAGAACACTATCCTTCAGATAGGCCAACCACAAGTTTGAGGACTCCATGTGGCATTCCAAACTTCTGATCTGACTACCAGTCTAGGGCTGGTTTTTCACTACTCTGTCAGGATGTCAGCTACAACTTTGAGGGGGGGCAGTCTCAATTACACCCTTAATTTCTGACTTGCTAGTTCCTACTGCTTTTTTGGATTTCATAGCCCAGTAGGACAGCTCATAGAACTCATGGAGAGTGTATCATACTTATGACTACAGATTTATTATAGTCAAAAGGGATATAAATGAAGAGATGCAAATAACAACGTTTTGGAGGGTCCTAACACACAGAACTTCCATGTCTTAAGGGAAGCGCTATCTTGCTGACAGCAGACATTATTGCTGACCATGGAGATCTTTGATACCCTATGTTCAGGGTTCTTATTGACCAGTCCCGCATGAGAGGGTAAATGATGCTTCCTGAGGCTAGTTGATATCAGCCTCCCAGGTCAGTCTTTTCTGTTTTTGTCATTTTCCAGGTCCCACTTGTAGCACAAATTCTCGGGTGTGGCCTGGAAGTTCCAGACCAAGGCACCCCAATTATTCTAAGGGTTATTTCTCCAGAGCCAAGGCTAAAGGCCATATTACTTATAGTTAAACAAGATCCTTTAAACCTCCTCCCCCATCTCTTTCCCCAGCAAATCATTCTCTACTCATTCTGACTCATAGCGCCCCATGTACAGCAGAAGGAAACACTGACCAGTCCTGTGTGATGCAGCAGCCTATTGGCATGTCTGAACCCATTATTGCATGCACTGTGCCAATCCATCTTGTTGACAGTGATTGTTTTTTTAGCTGACCCTCTACTATGCATGATGTCCCCTTCCAGGGACGGATGCCTCCTGACAACATGTGCTAAGTGTGTAAGACACTATCTCACCATCCTTGCTTCTAAGGAACACTTTGGTTGTACTTCTTCTAAGACAGATCTTTCTTTTGGAAATCCATGATAGATTCAATACTCTCTTCTAATACACATTTCAAATGCATCAATTCTTCTTCCGTCTTCCTTATTGATTGCCCAGATTTACCATGCATATGATGTGATTGAATATACCATGGCTTGGGTCAGGAACACCTTAGTCTGCAAGGTGACGTCTTTGCTTTTCAACTCATTAAAGAGGTCTTTTGCAGCAGATTTTCCTAATGTGACGCATCTTTTCATTTTCTGACTGCTGGTCCCATGTGTTTTAATGGCAGATCCAAGTAAAATAAAATTCTTGACAAATCCAATTGTTTATCTATTTATCATGATCTTGCTTATTGGTCTAGTTGTGAAGATTTCTGTTTTCTTGATACTGAGGTGTAATCCATACTGAAGGCTATAGTTTTTGTTCTTTATCAGTGTTGCAAGTCCTTTTCACTTCCAGGAGGCAAGCTTGTTTTACTAGCATAATGCGGGCTGTTAATAAGTCTTCCTCCAATTCTGATATCCCATTCTTCTTCATATAAATGAGCTTCACAGATTATTTGCTTGGTTTATGGACTGAATAGATATAGTGAAAGGATACAACTCTGACATACACTTCTCCTGACTTTAAACCATGCAGTTTCCCCTTATTTTGTTTGCATGACTGCCTCGATCCACGTACAGATTCCTCATGAGGGCAATTAAATGTTCTGGAATGCCCATTCCCAACATTGTGGAGAATGGGAATTCCAGGAAATATCCTTCGAGAGGCATAAAAAACAAATATTGACCTCAGTCTTTATTGCCCTATACAAGATGTTTAGTTTTCAACAATAATAAAAAATTATGAGGTACACAAATATGCAAGAAAGTAACAACATATTTTCAAGAGAGAAAACATTCAAAAGAACCAGACTTGAGTATGATACAGATGTTGTAACCATCAGACAGATATTTTAAAATAACTAAGTATGAAATGTTAAAACTCTAATGGAATAGGGAGATAATATGAATGATCATTTGGGAAACCAGAAAAAGATGAAACTGTAAAAAAGAATCAAGTGGAAATGCTAGAAATGAGAGATAAAAAAAATACTTTCAAAGGGCTAATCAGTATCTAACAAAAGAAAACAGAGAGAAAAAAAGTGAAAAGACCAGAACAGAACATTCAAGAGGTATATGAAAATATGAAACGATCTAACATATGTGCAGTTAGATTTCCAGAAGATGAGAGAGAGAAAACCAAAGAAATATTTGAAGAGACAATGGCAAAAAAATTTTTCAAAATTAATAACAGATACTAAGCCACAAATCCAAGAATCTCAGAGAAAAGCAAGCAGGAAAAATGACAAGAAAAAGAGAAAGGGATCTTCCAGACATACAGTATGTGAACAACTGAAAAGTAAAAATAAATAGAAAATTTTAATTTCATTAAGGGACAACTTCTTGGTCTTCCAAATTTTGTACAAATTCATTTTGATTGGCCACATCTAAGTCAGTGACAGAATTTGAGGTAATAATGTCCCCTATTTTTTTTATTTTTTAAGTTTCTAGGCTCTGCAGAATCAGAAGACACACTGTAAAGATAATGGCATGGATTTCGCTTTCCAAATTGTATTGTGTGCCTATTACAGAATGTATATGTAAACACTGTTTTGCTTTGCAATGTGGTTCTTTTTAAAAAAGTGCACAGTATAAATATAAGCAAATATACAGTTATATAGGAAACTACAATTAAAAATTTTTAAGTACAGTATATATATATATAGTAATTTTAGTAGCTATTCCATGATTTGTTTCTAAAAAGCTTATAATTCCTAGTACCATTAGCAATGTGTGAGAGTATGTATCTTCCCACATCCATGAGAATAAGGGTTGTTAGTTTTTTTCCTATCCTGTTTATATAAAAGTGATTGGGTTACGACTTTAATATGCATTTTCATAATACTGAAAATTTTATAATTTTGCACATAATTATTTGTCATTTTCACTTCCGTGAATTACTTAGTCATGTCTTCTACTTAGTTTCTTTTCTTGTCTGTTAAGAAAACCCCAAAATCCAAACTCATTGCTGTCAAGTTGATTCTGACTCATAGCATCTCTATAAGACAGAGAAGAACTGCCTTACATGGTTTCCAAAGAATGGCTGTTGGATTCAAACTGCTGACCTTCTGGTTAGCAGCTGCTCTCTTAACCACTGTACCACTGAATTCATTATTTTTATTGTAGATATTAATTTTTAAACTATCATTAAATGACAATTTATTTCAAATTATCTTTGATTTTATTGCCATGTGGTTTTAATTTTAAAGCCTAAAATCTGTCTTTTCATGTATTTTGTATGAATTTTTAATAGCTTCTGAGTTTCCGTCTTGGTTAAGAAAATTTCCCTGTCTCAGATTGTATATATAGTCTCAATATTTTATGGTTAAAAGCTGATATTATAATTATTACTATATTTTTATGTATGATATGAGGACTGACAATTAAGTTTGCAAACTCATCCTAGAAAAAGTGCTGCATTACCTCACTGCTGAATATCACTATATTCACCTTGGAAGTACTCCCCTTGTGGAGCTATGCACTGATGCAAGTACCTTGTCTGCTCTTCAAAGCAATTTTGAAACTCTTTTTTCTGAAATGGCCATCAGAGTGGTCATCATCTTACCCTTGATGTCCTGAATATCGTTGAAATGTCTTCCTCTATCTTCAGTTAAAGAAAAAAGTCATTGGGGTCCAGATCAGCTGAGTAGGGAGGTTGTTCCAAGTACAGTTATTTGTTTACTAGCTAAAAAGTCCCTCACAGGCAACTATACAATTAAGTTCACAAACTTGCATCTTGCCACCATTCACAATGGCCATTCCAGAAAGCGCTCCAAAATTGCTTTTAAGGGTGGACTGGGCACCGGCATCGGTGCACAACTTTCCAAGGGGATTACTGCGAAGGTGACCATAAGTGATATTCAGCAATGAGGTATGTAGCACTTAGAGCAATTAAGTTCGTGGACTTAATTGTCAGATCCTCATACATTTAGGGGCTTGTCTTTTAATCATTTAAGAGTATGATCCAATTTCAGTTTTTTCAATTGTATAACCAGTATCAATAGTACTTTTTGTTAAATTACCATCCTTTTTAATTTGGTACTACTTCAACTTTAATCAAACATTAAATTATCATATATGCTGGTATCTGTTTACAGATTTTATATTCTGGTCCAATGATCAGCAGTAATACCATAATTGTTTATGCCAGTATCTTTGTATTAGGTTCTGACAGCCTGAGCAACAAGTTTCTCCCTCTCTGTTATTCTTTTTTATGCTTATTATAGCCATTCTTGGATCCATATACCACTTTGCACAATCCCAACAAGAAACTCTGGGATTCTAATGAAACATTGGTAAATTTTACATTGATTTTGGAAAGATAGAAATTTTTGATGATGTCAGTTAGTCCAACAATGTCTTACCCATATGACCAAATCTTGACACCTTTCACTAAGATACTGTGGCTTTATTCACATATCTCTTTTGACATTTTAATTATATATATATATATTTAACGTTTTATAGCTTATTTCTATTACAAGTGGAGTTTTTTCCTCAGCTTTTATATGTAGTTGGTTATTGTTAAGAGAAGAGTAGAAGAATAAAACACTATATACTTACTTTTACACACCTTTTTTGTCAGATACATTCGTTGTTAATGTTATTTGCCATGTGTCAATTCTAACTCGTGGTGAGCCCATGTGTGTAGAATAGAGTTGCTGCATACAGTTTTAAGGTTGTGACCTTTCAGAAGCAGATTTCCAGGCCTGTCTTCAAAGTTGCCTCCGGGTGAGTTCAAACCACAACACTTTCAACTAGTAGTTGGGCATTTAACCATTTGTGCTGCCCAGAGAATATACAAGTACTTTTACAAATCTTTTCTTTTTTCTTTCCTGACTATAGTATTCCTTGGATTTTCTAGGTGCATAATCATGTTTGGAAAAATAATGCTTTTATCACTTTATTCCCAATGATTGAATTGGTTATTTAATTTTCATGTGTTATTGTGTTTATCAAACACCAGAAAACTAATTGCTGTTGATTCAGTTCCAAATCCTAGTGACTCTATAAAAAAAACAAACAAACCCAATGCCATCGAGTTGATACCAACTCATAGCAACCCTATAACACAGAGTAAAACTGCCCTATAGAGTTTCCAAGGAACGCCTGGTAGATTTGAACTGCCAATCTTTTTGTTAGCAACTGTAGAACTAAACCACTACACCATTAAGATTACCACAGAACCTTCAAAATATCAATAACGATTGTGACAGTGGATATTGACATCCAGATCTTGACTTTCAACAAAAATGATTCTAATATTTTGCTATTTAGGATGATATTTGCTTCTAGCTTATAGTAAAGAGTCAATGATATTTCAGTGCTCTTCTTGCATTCAGTTTTACTCATTATAAGGTATTATTGCTTATTACTAACAATTACATTTCCACCATCAGTTATATTTATGATTTTTACCTTTTAATTTAATTCAATAAATTACACTGATGAACATAGCAATGTATCAAATAATATATTCTAAACTAGTATGATTTATTTCAAGACTTCAACTGTGATTCTATACTAAAAATCTATTTCCTAATATTTTATACAATTTATGCATCCTTGTCTATGTTAGATTTGTCCATATTTTATCGTATTTTTGGATCACATCCTTATCAGGTTTTAGTTTCAAAGTTAAGCTAGGTTCATGGAAGTGTTTGAGGGATTTTCCATTTTATTTTGCCTGGGAATCATACATTTTAAAATATGTTATATAACATAGTTGAAAGCAAGAAAGAGAAGTTCCTAGGTTGCCTGAACGAAAGAGAGACAGGAAGGTAGAGTGATGACTGGGAGTTTAAGCCAGGAATGAATTTTTTGCATATACTTGGGCCTTCTATTTCAAAGGGCAGGGATTAGTTGCCTTAAAATTTTGATTAATCACAAGGTTCTTATCATATGTCTGAGGCCATACATGGAATAATGATCCATCTTAAGAAATGAAAACTGAAAGCACATGTCATGTGTCATGCTGGAATGTAGAGTACAAAACCTACTACCTATATAAATTTAAGGCAAAAAATATAGGCTTCCAACAGAAAACAAATTTTGAGGATGCCTCCAGAACTTATAGAACCATATCCTCTGGAGAGCTATTGAGTCAAAAATTACAGATTATGCTTACAAGAGGATCACTATCACAACTCAAAATTAGAAATTGAAAAATACAATAATTGAAACAACAAATTCGATCAATAAACAGTGTATGAGACCTAGATAAAAAAAAGAATTGATATATTGGAAGATGGATCAATAGAAAATATGAAAAAATCATTAATAAATGCAGATAATAGGAAGAAGTGTCAGTATAGGTATAGAATGGGTTTCAGAAAGGAGCAGATAGATGCTATATACTACATACAAGGGGATAATGAAGGAGACATTCCCAGAAAAAAAAGAAACATGTGATTGTTTTCAAGTTGAAGAATCATACTGAGTCTCAAATGTGATAAAACATTCATCTCTACACTTTGTGTTAAATCTGAATTTAAGAAATTAAAAATTGTTGTTTTAAGATTAAACAAATTTTGCTGTGCAATACTTCATCTATATAGCAAGTCCTTAGCCTGCAGATATACCTTTCCTCACATTTCCTTGTCTTAGGTAAAAACTTTTGCTTCCCTTAGTGCTCTGTTTTAGCAGATGCAGTTTTATTCCACATCCCAAATGGTTCTTTCAATTTCGTGTATAAAGTCTATCCTCTGAGATTTAGTTATGGTATACTTTCTACCTCTCATCATTGTTCTCATTTGTTCTCCTGGCTGTTATTTACTATTAATTTCAAGAGATTTGTGGTGAAGAGAAAGTTCAGTAAAATTGAAAATTTCAGAAACTCTGGTAATCTACTGTGATGTTGAACTCACTTCAGTCTATATAATTCACAATCTGATCCCACTGTTCACCCACTAAATGTTCTGAAACAGCCATCTCACTCAAAAGTAACAGATGCCACAATCTTTTATTTAAACAGTAATCTATTACAATATCCTATTATCACACTAACATTTTCTAATACCTAACCTACTAACCATTCCTTTTCCTCCAAAAAACCCAGACCTAGATCAACTGATTTGTCTATAATTGATAATAACATACCTAACCTACTGGCTTTAGTGGTTTTAAAACACACAGAGAGAGAGAGAGAGATTAGGGTCTCTACATTTCAGGTTCTCCAATCCTACAGGACAGCTCTGCTCAGTCTTACCGGTTCTCTATAAGTCAGAATTGACTTGACAGCAATGGTTTTGGTTTGGTTTTTGGTATCCTCATTTGGGCTGTCAATACTGTCATTTCTTTTACATTTTCCAGTTATTTTTACATATACCCACCACAATGATTCTACATACGCATCAAGTGTTTTAGCCATACAGCCCCAGTGTAGATGTCAGGTGCTGTTCAGTCAGTTCTGAGTCATAGCAATCCTATGTAAAACAGAAGAAAACACTGCTTGGTCCTGCACCAAGCTCACAACTACTGTGTTTATAGTCACTGTGTCAGTCCAGCTCATTGATGATCTTCCTCTTTTTCACTGGCATTCTGCCTTGTCAAACAAGATGTCCTTCTCCAGAGACTGATCCTTCCTGACATCATGTCCAAACTATGTGGGATGTAGTTTTGCCATTCTTGTTTCTAAGAAGCATTGTGGATGAACTTCTTCTGAGAGAGATTTGCTTATTCTTCTGGAAGTCCATGATATGTTCAATATTCTTTATCAATACCATAGTTCAAAGGAATAATGTCTTCTTTTGTCTTCTGTATTTCATTTTCCAGCTTTCACATGACTATGCGGTAGCTAAAAACACAGTGGCTTGGGTCAGGCATACCTTAGTCCTCAAGATGATATCTTTGCTTTTCAACCCCTTGAAGAGGTCTTTTGCATCAGATTTGACCAATGCAGTGTGTCTTTTGATTTGTTGACTGCTGCTTCCAGGGGTGCTGATTCAAGCCAGATAAAATCGTTGACAACATCAGTCTCTTCTCCTTTTGTCATGTTGTCTATTGGTTCAGTTGTGAGGATTTACATTCTCTTTATGTTGAGGTGTAATTCATACTGAAGGCAGTAAGATTGCCATCAGTAAGTGCTTCAAATCCTCACTTTCAGCAGGGTTGTGTCATTTGCATATGGCAGGCTGTTAATGAATCTCCCTCTAATGCTGATTCCTTACTGGTCGTTACTCTTCGTAGAACCTAGACTCTTAATAGACTTGAGGACACTAAATGTACTTCACAATAAAGAACAACAAAATAAAAATGAGAATGTAAATAAAACTGGGAAAGACTTTTAAGGTTTATAATAGGTCATGCTTTTAATATAAATAGAATATATAGAAATAAGAAAAAGAGACATGCTGATTTAAATATGGACAAAGAATATGAATAGCCAATGACTGCCTAACAACTAAAAAGAAATTTGTTTTAGTAAGTACCCAGGGCAACTTCCTATTTTTCTGCAGTTGATGGGAATGAAATTTTCCCTTCAAACAAGTTATATTAAATAAGATATGTGTTTATAGAGTTTAAAATATAATTCTATTTACAGAAACCTATCAAAAACAATTTTTGCAATAACTTTTGGTCCTAATTTTACAGAAGAAAGTTGAGCTAGAACAGAAACCTTAAGATTGAAGTTTGAATAACAACTCTTTCTAGAATCTGATGTAAAAGGAATACTTCCCTCAAGAGAGAAACAAGAAGTTCAGAGAGTTAGATGGAAAACTAGAAAATGACATATCATGAAAATCAGAAAGGAAAAAGAAATTTCAACTGGGTAGCAACTGTTACGATCAACTTTTATATATGGAATCAATTAACATAATTTCAAATTGGTAGAGTAGGTTGGCCCATTTAAAGTTCAGTACTGGAATATTTTAGTGAAATCTTTTGACAATTATCATTTTTTGAAATAGAAAAGCAAATTTGTTGATCACCAACTGGTAAAACCTACATAAGGATGAACACACACACATAGTCATTGTTACTGCCTTTTTAAATGTTCTTTACATTAAAAGATATTTATCTGCATTTTGTTGACTAAATAAAGGAATTCAACTGTGTGGATCATGATGACTTATTGATAGCATTGTAAAGAATGGGAATTCCAGAATACTTATTTGTGCTCATGTGCAATCTGCACATGGACAAATAGCTGTTTGAACAGAAGAAGGGAATACTGACTGACTTAAAATCAGGAAAGTGATGTTTGAAGGTTGTAGCCTTTTACTGTACTTACCAATCTGTATGCTGAGTAAATAATTCAAGAATTTAGACTAGGGGATGGAGTCAAGATGCAGACTAAGCACACGTCTCCTTATATCCCTCTGGAAACCAAGACCTGAATTAACAATCAAACAGAGCCTTCTGGTCACCTAATCAGCCTCAGGACACGGCACAGAGCTGTTAATTGGGACTTCATACCACTCAGTGAAAAACCTCCTCTCTTTCGCTGACTCCCGCTCCTGGCTAGCTCCGGCTCTCACGGACGGAAGGTACACGCACTGGTTTGACGTTTTTTGTTCCTCTGTCTCGGCTGGCAAGTGGAGTTGGGTCTTGCCTGACGCCTGGACTCAGACGCGCTGCTGGGGGGATAGGCAGGCGAAATTCCCATATTCTGAGAGCCAGGCTCAGGACTCTGTTAATCTAGCCACTTTGAGCCTTTCTTTTGTAGCTGCCTCAGCGGGGTTTCTGCAGAGCTTCACGGTCAGTGTGTGGAACGCCATGTTGGTACCGAGATTTTAGCGGGACTTCGTTCTTAGCCTGGGAGCCAGCGCCTGCAAATGGGACAGCGCTTCTCTGACAGAAAAGTAGTGATTTTGCACAGTGCTGCCTACGTTGGGGGCCCTGCAACAGAAGCAGAGGAATCACTACCTCTTGGCATCTTTAGCCCCTCTGTCTGCTGCCTATGTGGAGGACGCCTTCTTGGATACAGTGGCTGCAGCTGGACCTAATTCTTAGCTTGGGAGCCAGAGCCTGCCCACAGGAGAGTGCTTTTCTATCACAAAACCAGTACTCAACACAGTGTTGGATAAGGCTAGGCCTTGTCAGCAGAGGGCACCAGTGCAGTAGCATTGCTATATTCTGAACTAGTTTGTTATCATCTGGGGTTGGATATAGTGGCGCTTACTTTGTCAGATGAGAAGAGGGACCTCTACACCTGAAAACCTAACTGACTTGTGAACTGGTCTGATACCTTTTGCTTTACATTTGAAGACAGCCTAGAGAAACATTTGCAATCCATCCTCACAGTACCTCTTCCAGCCTCTATATACTCACATGGGACCCAAAAAGCAACAGACAATTGTGGCATACAAGCAATCACTCATGGCTTCAGAAGGCTCCCAAACAAAGCAACCAAGGGGTTTTCCAGATGAAGAAGTTTTTATGAAAGCATCAGGAAGTGAATAAAAATTGATTATATACAGAGCCTTTCTAGACCTTATACAAAATGCAGCAGAACAAAATGAAAAATTAAGCAAGTTGTTCGATCTGATGGAACACCAGTACTCTTAAATCCAACAGATCAAGAAGAAAATGAAAGACATAGAAACTTCCACGCAAAGCCAAGAAAACAGAATGGAACAAATGGAAAAAAGAATTTCTGCCTTGGAAGACAGAGCTACTGATGCCAGCGTCTATGAGCAGAAATCAGAAAAAAGAAACAAGAAAAATAAAGAAACATTAAGAAGCATGTGGGACTCTATTAAGAGAAATAACCTTCGATTAATTGGTGTCCCTGAACAGGGTGAGACATCTGAGAACACAGAGAGTATTGTTGCTGAGCTGCTGAAAGAAAACTTCCCAGAAATCATGAAGGAAGAGAATATAGACATCTCAGATGCATATCATATGCCACCCAATATAGATCTCAAAAGAAAGCCTCCAAGACATATTATAATTAAGCTTAACAAAATGAAACATAAGCAGCAACTCTTAAAGGCAGCAAGATTCAAGGCAAAGCTAACATTCAGAGGGAAACCCTGTAGGCTCTCAGCAGATTTCTCAGCAGAAACCATGCTGGCACAGAGACAGTGGCATGACACATTCAAAGTCCTGAAGGAGAAGAACTTCCAACCAAGAATTATATATCCTGCAAAGCTATCTTTCAAATACGAAAATGAAATTAAGACATTCCCAGGTAAACAGAAACTCAGAGACTTTGTAAAAACCAAACCCAAACTACAAGAAATATTGAAAGAAGTTCTTGGCTGTGGCTTAGAAGAATGAAACCGCTAACTTTATATTTTAGAACAGCACACTACTCAATACTCTACTCATTTAGGGAAGGCTCCAAAGTCAATCACAGCTTTGATATGGAAAGAAGCAATCCAGTGATCATCATCAAAACTATGGTGTCATCATAATAAAAAGAGGGATGTACTACAGTCGTTATAGTCCTTCCAGATGGAGAGGAAGATGACAAGACTGGTAGTAATTAAAATTGGGTTTATAAATAGTTTATTAAGGGGGTTCATAGGGGCAGCTGTAAAGCACAACAAAGATGTATCATACCATTTCAAAAAATCTAACACATGAGTCTCAACAACTATAAAATCAGCTCTGAAAAAGGTGAAAAATCAACTTACAAAAAAGAGTGTCCCAGAAAAGACTAATAAGAACAACAGAGAAAACATCAACATAAAAATAAACATATCACAATGGCAGCCGTGAACACATACTTATCAATAATTACATTGAATGTGAATGGACTGAATGCACCAGTAAAGAGACACCGAGTGGCATCTTGGATCAAAAGACATGACCCATCCATATGTTGTCTATAAGAAACTCACTTGAGACCTAAAGACAGGAACAAACTGAAAACTAAAGGATGGAAGAATATATATCAAGCTAACAATGAACAAAGAAGAGCAGGGGTGGCAATTCTAATCTCAGACAAAATCAATTTTAATGTCAAATCCACCATCGTGGACAAACATGGACACTATTTATTGCTGAAAGGTTCAGTACACAAGCAAGACTTAACTATATTAAACATGTATGCACCTAATGTCAGAGCACCTAAATATGTCGAAGAAACACTGACTACACTCAAAAGAGAGTTAGATGACTCCACAATAATAGTGGGAGACTTTAACACTCCACTCTCATTACTAGACAGATCATCTAGAAAAAAGCTCAGTAAAGATACAGAAGACCTCATTGACACAATTAACCAACTAAACCTCATTGATATATACAGAACTTTCCACCCATCAGCAGACAACTACACCTTCTTCTCCAGTGCACATGGAACATTCTCCAGAATTGACCACGTGATAGGCCATAATGCAATGCTCAACAAAATCCGTACCATTGAATTACTGCAAAGCATCTTCTAAGATCATAAAGCCATCAAAGTTGAAATCAATAGCAGAAGAAACATAGATAAAAAGTGGAACTCTTGGAAACTGAATAACATCTTGCTCAAAAAAGCATGGGTTATAGAGGAAATCAAGGATGAATTAAAGAAATCGATGGATTCCAATGAGAACGAAAACACTTCCTACCAGAACCTGTGGGATGCAGCCAAAGTAGTGCTCAGAGGTCTGTTTATCTCCATAAATGCACACATCTGGAAGGAAGAAAGAAACCAAATCAAGGAACTATCTCTACAGCTTGAACAAGTAGAAAGAGAACAACAGAGGAACCCCTCAGGCACCAGAAGAAATGAGATCATAAAGATTAGAGAAGAGCTAAATGAATTAGAGAATAGAAAAACAATTGAAAAAATTGAAAAGACCAAAAGCTGGTTTTTTGAAAAGATCAACAAAATTGATAAACCACTGGCTAAACTTACTAAAGAAAAGCAGGAGAGGAAACAAATGACCCAAATTAAAAATGAGAGGGGAGTTGTCACCACAAATGCAACAGAAATCAAAAATATCATAACAGAATACTATGAAAGACTGTACTCTAACAAATTTGAAAACCTAGGGGAAATGGACCAATTCTTTGACTCATACCACCTACCCAAATTATCACAACGTGAAGCAGAACAACTTAATAAACCAATCACAAAGGAAGAGATTGAAAGGTCATCAAAACACTGCCAACCAAAAAAAGTCCGGGTCCAGATGGCTTCATGGCAGAATTCTACCAAGCATTTAGAGAAGAGTTATCCCCAATACTACTGAGACTTTTTCACAGTATAGAAAGGGATGGAGTACTCCCAAACTCATTCTATGAAGCCAGCATAACCCTGATACCTAAGCCAGGGAAAGATCCAACAAAGACAGAGAACTACAGACCGATATCACTCATGAACTTAGATGCAAAAATCTTCAACAAAATTCTTGCCAATAGAATACAACAACATATCAAGAAAATAATCCATCATGACCAAGTGGGATTCATACCAGGGATGCAAGGCTGGTTCAACATCAGGAAAATAATTAATGTGATTAACCACATAAAAAACACAAAAGACAAGGATCACCTGATTTTGTCCATTGATGCTGAAAAGGCATTTGATAAAGGCCAACACCCATTCCTGCTAAAAACTCTTAGCAAAATGGGCATAGATGGAAAATTCCTCAACACACTAAGGGCCATTTATACAAAGCCAATTGCCCACGTCATCCTGAATGGAGAGAGACTGAAAGACTTTCCCTTGAGATCAGGAACTAGACAAGGATGCCTACTGTCACCTCTCCTATTCAACATTGTGCTAGAAGTTCTAGCCAGAGCAATTAGACAAGACAAAGAAATAAGGGCATCTGTATCGGCAAAGAGGAAGCTAAAATCTTCCTGTTCGCAGATGATATGATTGTATATGCAGAGAACCCCAAGGAATCTATAAGTAAGTTACTCAAACTGATGGAAGAGTTCAGCAAAGTCTCAGGATACAAGATAAACATAAGTAAATCAGAAGGATTCCTTTATATCAACAACAAGACTGTTAAGGAAGAAATTATCAAATCAATACCATTTACGATAGCCCCTAAGAAGATAAAGTACCGAGGAATTAATCTAACCAGAGAAACAGCAGACCTTTACAAAGAGAACTACAAGCCCTTACTACAAGAAACTAAGAGAGACTTAGATAAATGGAAAAACCTACTCTGCTCATGGATAGGAAGATTTAACATTGTGAAAATGTCTATTTTACCCAAAGCAATTTATTTATATAATGCAATCCCAATACAAGTTCCAGCATCATTTTTTAATGAGATGGAGAAACAAATCACCAATTTTGTTTGGAAAGGGAAGAAGCCCCGGATAAGTAAGGTACCACTAAAGAAGAAGAACACACTGGGAGGCCTCTCATTACCCGACCTTAGAACATACTACACTGCCACAGTGGTCAAAACAGCCTGGTACTGGTACAAGAACAGACAGATCGATCAATGGAACAGAACTGAGACCCCAGAGATGACACCATCTGCCTGTGAACAGTTGATATTTGACAAAGGTCCTAAGACATTAAACTGGGGTAAAAACAGTATCTTCAACAAATGGTGCTGGCAAAATTGGTTATCCATCTGCAATAAACTGAATCAAGATCCATATCTTACACCTTATACAAAAACCAACTCCAACTGGATAAAAGACCTAAATATCAAACCTAAAATGATAAAGCTCATCCAAGAAAAGGTAGGAACAACAATGGAAGTTTTAATACACAATGAGGACAGACTCCAAAATCTGTCAAAGAAACCTCAATCAACAGAAGAGAAAATAGATAAATGGGAACTATTAAGAATCAAACACTTCTGCTCATCCAAAGACTTTATTAATAGAATTAAAACAACACCCACAGAATGGGAAAAAATATTTGGCAACTCTATATCGGACCAACGCCCGATCTCTATAATCTATAAGATACTACAAAATATCAATAAGAAAATAAACCATCCAGTTAAGTGATGGGCAAAGGAGATGGACAGACACTTCACTAAAGAGGAGATCCAGGCAGCCAAAAAACACATGTGGACATGTTCACAATCTTTAGTTATTAAAGAAATTCAAATCAAGACAACAATGAGATACCATCTCACCCCAACAAGATTGGCCATGATCCAGAAAACACAAAACAACAAATGATGGAGAGGCTGTGGAGAAAGGGGTAGCCTCCTACACTGTTGGTGGGGTTGCAAAATGGTCCAGCCTCTTTGGAAGGCAATCTGGCACTTCCTTAAAAAAGTGGATATCGATGTGCCATTTGATCCAGTAATTCCACTACTTGGAATATATTCTACAGATTCAAGGCCTTTCACACCAACGGACACATGCACCAGAATGTTTACCGCAGCACAGTCCACGATAGCAAAAAGATGGAATCAACCCAGATGCCCAACAATAGAAGAATGGATAGGTGAACTATGGTACATATACTCAATGGAGCACTACGCAATGATAAAGAATAACGATGATTCCAGGAAACATCTCCTAACCTGGTTTCAACTGGAAGACATTATGTTGAGTGAAAGTAGTCAGCGACAAAGGGACAAATACTGTATGAGACCTCTACGATAAGATCTCAAAAACAGACTTGTGTATAGAAGAAAAGACTCTGACAGCTGCAAGGGAGGGGAGGGAGGGAGGGTGGTGGGGGGAGGGTTTAGTTTAGATAGTTTCTAGAAATCTAGTTGGGAGAAATCAGTGATAGCACACATTAGAAACAAGAACAACATTAAGTGGACTTCAGCATAACTTGAGTACTCCTTCCATCTTACCTCAATACTGCAAGGATAGAGTAGCTGGGGCGGGGGGGGCGGGGGACCATGCTGTTAGGCAAATTCCAGGCCAATTGGCACAACTAGTGTTTTGCTAAGAGACCTCTCTGCACCCCACATTGGCGAGTGGCGTCTGGGGTCTTAAAAGCTGCCAAGCTGCCATCCGAGGACACAGCAAATGGTCCCAACTCAGCGGGAACGGATGCTCACCGAGGACCAAAATGACATGCAGTAAAGACAACTGAGAAGAGAGAGAGACCCACAAGAGTGGTTGCCTACATTGACTTGGGACTGGAAGAACTGGATGTTGCCCGGCCACCACCAGTGATAGCCACGATGGAGCTCACAGAGAGGAGTCTCACTGGCAACACAAGAATAAAAAGGGGTGCATCATGAGATCTCCACTAAAAGTCCTCAATTGATGGTCCAGCAGTTTTGGGGTTCCTCTGAGAGCATGGCCCCAGGCCCTGATGCTGCCCTTTCCCATAAGTTATAACCAAGGTCCACTCTTTGGACAGGAATGGATTGGACTTGGCAATGCAGAGTGACCATACATTGGAAGCACTTTATGGTTCTATACATCTATAGGATATCATCTTGCTGACCTCTGGTTGGAGGAAGGGGAGTGGATGGAGAGGAGGGGAAAGGAGGCTGTTGGGAGGATGAGACAGGTATGGAGCAGAGAGGAATAGTGTTCAGTCACCGGACAGGGAGAGCAGTGGAAGCTGCATATAGGTGGGCATGTAAATTTATACGTGAATGTACGTTTTCACTCAGTCATGTTAAATAAAAATTTTTAAAAAATCAAAAGAAAAAAAAAGAATTTAGACTATATGAAGAAGAACCTGGCATAAGGAATGGAGGAAGTCTCATTAACAATCTGTGATATATAGTTGATATACTCTTGCTTTCTGAAAGTGAAGAGGTCTTGAAGATCTACTGTAGAAGACCAAAGATTATAGCCTTCAATATGCATTACACCTCAACAACAACAACAAAAAAACAAAAGTCCTTGCACCTGGACCAATAAGCAACATCATGAGAAGCAAAAAAGAGACTGAAGTTGGCAAGGATTTCATTTATTTGGATCTACAATCAGTGCCCAAGAAGTCAAATGACACATTGCATTATGCAAATATTCTGGGAGGGGGGAACTTCCTTAAAGTGCTTAAAAGGAAAAATGTCACCTTGAGGACTAAAGTGTCCCTGATCCAACTCATGGTATTTTCAATTACTTCATGCATGTGGAAGCTGGACAATGAATAAGGACTTTGAATTACGTTTTTTGTGAAGAGCACTGAACATTCTATGGACTTTCAGAAGAATGAACAAACCCGTCTCAGAGAAGTACAGCTAGAATGTTGAATGGATTGGACTTGGCGATGCAGAGTGACCATATATTGGATGCACTTTATGGTTCTGTGCATCTATAGGATATCATCCTGCTGACCTCTGGCTGGAGGAAGGGGAGTGGATGGAGAGGAGGGGAAAGAAAGCTGATGGGAGGATGAGACAGGTATGGAGAAGAGAGGAATAGTGTGCAGTCACCGGGCAGGGAGAGCAGTGGAAGCTGCCTGCAGGTGGGCGCGTAAATTTATATGGGAACATACATTTTCACTCAGTTGTATTACATAAAATTTTTTTTTTTTAAATAGTGAGGGGAACTCTGGGGACATCTACATCAGTTGGCATAATATAGTTCACAAAGACAATCCTTTGCATCCTATTTTGATAAGTAGCATCTGGGGTCTTAAAAGCCTATAAGCTTCTATCTAAGATACAACTGTCAGTTTCCTCCCACACAGAGAAACATAGACTGAAGGAAACAAAAGGATCAAGGCAGTAACTAGTCATGAGGACTAGTGGACCACATGAGCTACAGCCTACAGGAATCTGAAACCAGGAGAACTAGATGGTGCTCAGCTACCACCACCAACAGTTCTGACTGGGATCACAGCAGAGGATTCCAGACAGAGCAGGAAAAGACTGCGGAACAAAAAACTCAAACTCACAAAAAAGACCGTAATTACTGATCTGACAGAGAATGAAAGAACTCCTGAGACTATGGTCCTTCTTATGTAGAACTGAATCCGTTTCCAGAAATAGCCTTTCCAGTCAAACACTGGACGAGCCCACAAAACAAACAGTGACACTGAAGAGGAATGTACTCACTATGATGATTATGTGAGGCTAAAGCTGCAGTATTTCCCCCAAAGCAAAGATGAGAAGGCAGCATGGGATAAAAAATCAGGAAGAAAGGTAATGGGGAAACCAACGCAGAAACAAGGACAGTGTTGACGCATTGTGGGGACATAGGCTGACTGAGCAGTAAGCACGGATTGTACTGGCTTGTACTCAGCAAGGTAGCTTGGGTTTAATTGTATTTACCTGCTAATCCATAATGAGCAATTTCACGTAAGTTTCACCACATCTTTGGCCTGGTGGTGAACAGCTGAAATTGCAGACTTCAGGTTGGTGAGACGGCACAACAGAGTCTCTGTATACCTTGCTTATTGGAACAAAACCCGCGAAACAGCTTATGTACAAGCCATTCAGTGAAAATCTAATTTGCTTTCTAAATGTTCACCTAATGCACAATTTAAAAAAAAGGAAGAAGAAGCAAGGATGGCAAGACTTTGTCTCACTTATTTCAGTTATGTAATCAGGAGGTACCAGTCCCTGGAGAATGACCTCATGTGTGGTAAAATAGAGGGTCAGTAGAAAAAAGCAAGACCTGCACTGAGGTGAACTGACACAGTGGCTCTTAGAATGATCATGAGGACAGCCCAGAATCAGGCAGTGTTTTGTTCTGTTGCATAGAGGGCCACTATGAGTTGGAACTAACTAAACAGGACCTGGTAACAACAACAACATGTATTCAAATCAAAGCCAAATGAAGTGTGGATATGCAGTTTAAATCCTACACTTCTAGACTGGATAATGCTGCATTTCTATTTTGCTAGACAGCTCATCAAAATAAAAACTGCTCAAGAAGTTGGCGGCTGCTATAAATGTCATCTGGAGAGTCCCGGGCAGGACTCTGTGCTGCTTCTGGGAAGGGGAAATTGTCCTTCAGGCCCATGAGCTGGGGTGTTTTTGTGCTGAGTGGTTCAGTGGTTTTATCCAGTGTTGAAAGAGCTAGGACAAAGGGATAAAATGGTACTGTGATCTTCACCACAATGAGCCAGACAGGAACAGTAGCCAAGGAGAGCTGTATTTGGGTGCTGTCCCTTCTGCTACTGGTACAGCTAAATAAGTTGTGTGTGATTTTAATCATTATTTAAACATGAGCAGTCTGCCTTTGCCATTCATTGGGTTTTTCTGCAGCTTGGTGATAGACTAAAGTTGCTAGTATCTGAAACTCCCAAATTATTATCAAAGCATTATGATGTCTTGGCATGAAGGGTAAATACCTCCTATGTTCTTGTATCTTATGTATTTCACTGGGTTTTTCACAGAAAGAAAAGACTAGAGAGAACAGCTAGAAACTAATCTTTGCTTTGAGTCAGGGCATCTTTAATTCCCCAATAACTCAATTTCAAACCATGAATGTGGCTGGAGACATATTGCAGTTTGGATTGCTGAGACTGAAGTTATTGCAACACATGCACTGAAAATTCTCTTTTCTAATTCTGTTCTTCTCCATACTTCTGAAGTACTAAGGGAGAAAACCAAAAAATAAAATGTAAGAACATTCTGTTATAGTACTCAACTGAGTGGCATAGTAGAAAAAAAAGGAACAAAAACCTCAATATTCATGGAAATGTGAGAAAATAGACATTGTTGAACACTGTTAGAAAGAAGCCAAGCCAAGTGTCGTCGAGTCGGATCCTGTCCCAAATATTTTGCAGCAAAATAGTGTAACAGGAACTAAAATCCTTAAGTCTTTCTCCCTTGGATCAGCAATTATGCTCATAGGAATTTATCATGAGGCTCTAATAAGACAAGTGTATAAATATCTCGGTATAAAGATAATGGCAGTACTGTAGAATTTTAAGCAACCTAAATGTTTAACAGTGATTGAACTATGTTCTTTTCTATAGATGCTGTAGATTTAATCAGACCTTTAAAATATTGTGGGAACACATTTGATTCAGTGAAATCATATGATCTAAATCAATTTTGCATGCCCAGCTGTCTGCAGCTCCAACTCCTCTGCTCATCCAGTGACAGCACATTCCTTCATTTCACTCTATACTTCCTGTATCCTCTTAACAAGCACCTGTTCCCTCCTCTCCATCCTTTTCTCTCCCATGTAGAAAGAAATCAAGAGGACAGTCTCCCATAAATGGACAGAACCATAAAGTACACACACCATATGGTCACACTGTGTCCCCGAGTCCAGTCTGTGTTTATCTGAAGATTTAACCTCGGTACTCCTTTCTGGTCAGGGACAGCAGCAGGTGTAGGGGCTGTGTTCTCAGCGGAGCCTCCAGGCTGTTGGACCATTAATTCTGATCTTTTAGTAGAGTTCTGGAGCTGCAGACCTCTTTTCCTTGTGTTGCCTCAGGGATTCTACATTATGTTCCCATCACAGCTGCCTTTGTTGGTGGCTGGTCACCATATGGTTCTTCTAGTCTCATGTTGATACAGTCTCCTATTCATATGGATCCTTCTGTCTCCTGGGCTCTTTTTGCCTTGTGTTTTGGTCTCAGTCACCATATTTTCCAGATGGTTTGGGACTGTTTTGAGTACCTCAGTAGGCAGCTTGCTAGCTTCTAAGATCCCAGACACCACTCACAAATGTGGGGTATAGAAGACTCTCTTAGCTAAAGACTAGCTATGCCAATTGACCTCTGTGTCCCCTGAAAAAATAGTCCCCAGTCCCCCTCCCCTGCTACTCTGTCCTTTGAAATGCTGGGTTGAGTTTAGAAAACCATTCAGTTTATGGTGTAGTCCAGCTATGTTGATCTGCTCTCTACTGCGTGCTGTTACTGCTTTTACCTAACCAAATTCCTATTGACTGTCTAATTTATGACCAACCCTCTCCTTCCCTCCCCACCCTTGTAGCCGTCAAAGAGTCTTCTGTACATAAGTCTATTTTTAAGTTTTTATAGCAGAAGTCTCATACAATTCTCTTCCTTTTGCAGCAGACTGATTTCACGGAATGTAGTGTCTTCTAGTTGAAACCAGGTTATGACGTGTTTCCAAAAATCATCATTGTCCTTTATCATTGCATACTGTTCCATTGAGTATATGTACCATAGTTTGTTTATTCATTCATCTGTTGATGGACACCTTCATTGATTCCATGTTCTTGCTACTGTGGACAATGTTGCAATAAACATTCATGTTCATGTATCTGTTTGTGTGACTGCCTTTATTACTGTAGGATATATTCCAAGCAGTGGGATTGCTGGATCATATGGTACTTCTATTTCTAGCTCACATGATTTTTTTTAATAAACCATGATCTTACTACAAAAATTTCAAACTTACAGAAAAGTTGGACAAATTATACAAAGAACACACATGTGCTTACCACTTAGATTCTGTAATTAACATTTTAATATACTTTATTAATCACCTGTCTATCTATAAATCCAACTTTTCTTTTCTTTTCATCCAGCAATCCATCCATTTCAAAGTAGGATGAAGACATCATTTTACCTCCGCTTCTAAATATTTTAGCATGCATAACAGTAAACTAGAGGTCAATATCTGTTTATCATTTTATCAGCAAATTTAGATACAATGAAATGCACAAATCTTAAGAACGCTATTAGTTTTGACAAATCAAATTATAGAGCCCCATCAAATTATAGAACTTACCATAAGCCTAGAAATTCCCTCTTTCCTATTCCTCTGTGCCCTATTCTGCCAAGGCAACTACTTTTTTTTCGTCCTTTACGGATTAGCTTTGCCTGTTTCAGAACTTCATGTGAATGGACTTCTACAACAGGTGCTCTTTCGAATAAAGCCTCTTTGACTCAATATTGATTTTAAGATTCATCAGTGTTGTGTGTATGAGTTTTTTGCTCCTTTTTACTGCTCAGCCCTATTCCTACAAATGGACCACGGTTTTTTTTTTTTTTTTTTTTTTTTAGCTGTTCTCCTTTTTATGGAGACTTGGATTGGGAAACATGAAATATGTTCTTAAATTAAAACAAAAATACTGCAAAATAAAATGCTAATATTTTTCTTATTTGTAAAACACATAACATAACATAACATGAAATATAACAACAAAACATCAGACAACATTGTGTTACATTCTGTAAGGCAACAGACTAATAGAAAAGGATCTTATGCTTGGTAAAATAGAAGGGCCAGTGAAAATTAAACCCTAAATGAAACATTGGACTCAAACATATGAATGATCATGGAGATCATGCAGAATTGGACAACATTTTGTTCTGTGACACATGGTGCCAAAGCCAGTGCCATGGCAACTAACAATAATAATATATTTGTAAAGAATTTTGTGTACTATCACTTAGGAAAGTATCTTAGAGGACTGTCACTAACATAATAATAGTAGAATTTAGGTGATTATCTTTTTTTGCTTAGGTGCTATCTGGCTCTTCTACAATTAACGTTCAGAAGCTAACAATATATCCCTCTTTTATTATTAGACTGCACATGGTGGTATTGCAAGGAACAGAGACTGAAAAGGAAACATTGAGCTATAATCTGAATCTTCTTTCCTGAAATCAACTGGGAGAGCACAAACGGAACTGCTTGTCTAGAGGAGCCACAACAGATGACTGTCTCTCCGCAGAAGCCTGTAAGTAACCAAAAGGCAGACTGTGGAGAAACAGTTTGTGAGAGACTGCTCTCTAAACAAAGACTCAGACTGGATTCTTCACCCTGGATTAGACAGCCACCTCATAGAACCCCTCAAAGCTATTTTTCCTCTTCTTTACAAAAGTTGTAAATTAACCTTTTGTTGTTTCCTAAGGAGGATAGAATAAAGGGAAAAAATGGAGCATTTCATCAAAGGTAATTGAGAATAAAGGGTGGCAAAAGAGAGGGAAAACTTAATCATGTGTGAAAAGGACTTAAAAAAAATAATGCTAACTAACTCTAGTATCTCATTAGCTAAGAACACTTGTCCCTTATTCATAAACCAAAACTTCACTGTATCTATTGAGGATCTTCTGTTGTGTCACTATATTTAAAGCATTTTTAAAAAGTTGTATCTTAATTCTAGGCCCTATGACATTTATTTGCTGTTACAGCAAAAAGGTAAAAGGAGTCTCTGGAAATTACCTTGGTGGTCTTTAGGAAACGAATGCCTCATTTCCTGGACTTAAGTCTGTTCGAGTAACGTACATTGTACAGTTTCCTATTCTTGTAAAATGAAGCTGGAAGCCCAAGAAACAACCCTCATTTTCCTTCCTCCTTGCTTTTACTCTGAAAGTAGGTATATTATGTTGGGTTCTCTAGAGAGGCAAACCAGTGCAAAGTACAAATGTATAGGTTTATATTGAGAAAATGGCTCACGTGATTGTAGAGGCTGGGAAGTCCAAAACTTGTGGGTCAGGCTGAAAGCATCTCCTGACTCAAGTAGCTATAAGGTCTGACAATTCCAAGATCAACAGATAAGCTGTAGCTCAAGTCCCAATAATTTGAGTTCAGCTGAACACAAGCCTGTTGCAGAATCCAAAGCAGAGAAAAAGCCAGAAAGATTTGTCAAAACGTTCACCTGTATTAGATGCAGACCACACCTCTAAGAAAACTCCCTGTCAGCTGTTTGGTTACTCATAACAGATCTCATCATGTAGATGATTACTTTAGCATATAGCTACCAATACATCACGACCAACTGACAAACCACTGAAGAACATGGCCAAGCCAAGCTGACATATAACCTTAAACATCACAGGAGGTGATTCGAGAATGCAAGATTCTCTGTGGGACAGGAATAGAACCCATTTACTACTTTTATTTAAGAATGAAGCCACTGTATGAGACTTTAGGTAGGTCCAGCAGATGCCTTGGCTTCATGTGTATCACTGGTCTCCTTCTGCATTTATCCCTTGTCATGTAAAAAAGGTCACAGTGAGGCTATTGCCTGACTCAGTAAGCCAAAAAGAAGTCTCTGCAGTCACAAGAAGACCAAAGGATCCTGCAGTTCCATGAACTTTTCTTTCAAGAAAACTCGATGGAAAGAGTAGTTTTCAGAACTCATAGAACACTGTATGTGAAGTCAGAAGATGACTTTGGTTCTTGACCCTACCAGAAGTCAGTGCTCTCAAACTCTATGAGTCTTAGTTTCCTGTGGGCGAAAGTATGGGTGGAAAAATGTATTAAAATGTTATTATACTAGAACATTTACTATAGATTTCAGTTTTGATAGCCCTAATGAGAGTAACTGACTGATTTTTTAAAATTTTAATTGAATAGTTATTTGCTTATACTTCACAGTGGGTATCAAAGATTACATAAAAACAAATTTAATAACTGTAAATTTGACAGTTAGATGATCTCAGCATGAATGCCAATTCTATCAGTGATTAGCTGCAAGTGATTGGGAGGTTGATTGGAGAAAGATTTGGTGATGAACTCAAAGGAAAGATTTAGACCCACATGTGTTAAGTTGCAAGCAGAGCCAGCTTTTAACAATCTCATGTTTTTCCTCACTGGTTCTGGAAGTGCTAGTGGGTTCTCTGAAAAATTTTTGCTTTTGGGTAGGGTGCCCTTCAACCACCATGCTCAGTTTATACCACTGGACACAGTCATTTTTCTGTGGATCATATATGGCAACTCCTACCCTCCCTTTGGCATTGTTCAGTGCAACTTTCCCTTTGAGGTTCTAGGCTCCTAGGATGTCATATGTAATGAATTCATTTGTTCTTTTGGGTTTTTGTTGTTAAAGAGGTCAGAAAAAGCATTAAACTGCTCCACAGTTTTGACCCTGCATCATCAAGTCACTTCTCACTTGTGGTGACCTGTATGGGTCAGAGCAGTGTGTTCTGTAGGGTTTTCAAGGCTGTGAACTTTTGGAAGCAAATTGGAAGGCTTGTCTTTCAAGGTAACTCTGGGTGGGTCCAAACCACCAATACCCAATGCCATCAAGTTGGGTCCAACTCACGACACACTACCAATATTTTGGCTAATAATAGAGTGCTTAAGCTTTTGTGCCATTTAAGATCTCTAGTAAATATAACAATGTATATGTATGTATGTGAACATTGTTTCGTTCTGTTGTACATAGAGTCACTATGAGTAGTAACTGACTTGACAGCACCTAACAATACCAACAACATGTGTCTATCTATGTATATGTACACATGGAGCTCTGGTAACAGAGAAATCAACAGCTCTGGCTGCTCACCAAAAGTCACCAGTTCAAATCCACCAGCTACACCTTGTAAACCATATGGGGCACTTCTACTCTGGCATATAGAGTCTTTATGAGTCAGTGCAGGCTTGCTTGTTGCTGTGATGCTGGAAGATGTGCCACTAGTATTTAGGTGCCAGCAGTGTCACCCATGGTAGACAAGTTTCAGCTGAACTTCCAGACCAAGATAGACTAGGAAGGAGGACCCAGCAGTCTACATCTGAAAAGGATTAACCAGGGAAAACCTTATGAATAGCAGTGGAACACTGTCAGAGATAGTGCTGGAAAATGAACCCCCCAGGTTGGAAGGCACTCAGAAGACGACTAGGGAAGAGCTGCCCCCTCAAAGTAGAGTCTACCTTAATGATGGACTGAAACCTTTGCGATCTTCATTTGCTGGTGTCACATAACTCAAAATGAGACTAAAGAGTGGGAAACACCCATTAATAATTAGGCCACAGAATGTACGAAGTATGAATCTAGGAAAATTGGAATTCATCAAAAATGAAGTGGAATACATAAACATTGACATCCTAGGCATTAGTGAGCTGAACTGGACCAGTACTGGCCGTTTTGAATCTGACAATCATACAGTCTACTATGCTGGGAACAAAAGTTTGAAGAGCAACAGTGTTGAATTCATCATCAAAAAGAACATTTCAAGATCTGCCCTGAAGTACAGTTCTGTCAGTGATAGGATAATATCCATACACCTACAAGGAAGGCCAGTTAATAGACTATTATTCCAATTTATGCACCAACAGCTAAGGCCAAAGATGAAGAAAATGAAAAATTTTACCAACTTCTGTAGTCTGAAATTGATTGAACATGAAGTCACGATGCATTTGTAATTACTGGTGAGTGGAAATTTGGAAGCAAAGAAGAGGGATCAGTAGTTGGAAAATACAGCCTTGGTGATAGATACAATGATAGAGACAACGCCAGAAATCATATGATAGATTTTTCCAAGACTAACGACTTCTTCATTACAAGTACATTTTTTAACCAACACAAACAGCAACTGCACACATGGTCTTACCAGATGGGATACACAGGAACCAGATCGATTATATCTATGGAAAAAAAATTAAACACATGGAAACTGTACAACATCTTGCTCAATAACGACTGGGTTATAGAAGAAATTCAAGACAGAATAAAGAAATTCATAGAATCAAATGACAGAGAAAGCACGTCCTACAAGAACCTATCGGACGAAGCAAAAGCAGTGCTCAGATGTCAATTTATCTAAATAAATGCACACATTCAAAAATGAAAAATGGTCCAAATCAAAGACTTACCTCTACAACTGGACACATAGAAAGAGAGCAGCAAAGTAATTCCTTAGGCACCAGAAGAAAACAAATAACAAAAATTAGAGCAAAACTAAATGAGTTAGAAGCTAGAAAAACAACTGAAAGAGTTGAAAAGACCAGAAGTTGGTTTTTGGAAAAGAGCAACAAAAGCAACAAACCATTGGCCAAACTGACAAAAAAGAAACAGGAGAGGAAGCAAATAACTGGTATAAGAAATGAGATGAGTGATATTACAACAGACCCAACTGAAGTTGAAATAATTATAAGAAAATATTGTGAAATAAACCTATTACAAAAGAAGAGACTATAAAAGTTGATTTAAAAACTCTAGACTAAAAAATGTCTGGCCCTGATGATTTCTCTGGTGAATTCTAACAAAAATTTTTAGAAGAGTTTCACCACTACAACTAAAGGTATTTCAGAACATAGAAAGGAGTGCAATACTCTCAAATTCATGCTATGAAACCAGTATTATCCTGATACGAAAACCAGGTAAAGATAGCACAAAAAAGGAAAATTACAGATCAATATCTCTCATGAACTTAGATGCAAAAATCCTGAAAAAATTCTAGCCAATAAAATTCAACAATATTTCAAAATAGTAATAACAATAATAATTCACCAGGAACAAGAAGAATTCATACTAGGAATGCATGGACAGTTCAATATTAGAGAAACAATCTAACCAACCACATAAATAAAACAAAAAACCGGAGCTCCTTGATTTCATCAGTTGATGAAAAAAAAGCATTTGACAAAGTTCGATACCTATTCACGTTAGCAACTCTCTGCAGAATAGGAAGAGAAATGAAATTTCTCAACAAAATAAGTGACATCTAAGCAAAGCCAAGAGCCAACATCATCCTAAATGGAGAGACTATGAAAACATTCCCCATGAGAACCAGAACCAGACAAGGATGCCCTTTGTCACCACTTTTGTTCAAAATTGTTCTGGAGGTTCTAGACAGAACAATAAGGCAAGATAAAGAAATAAAGGGCATCTGAATTAGTAAGGAGGAAGTAAAAGTGTCTCTATTTGCAGATGATATTATCTTATTTACACAGAAAACTCCAAAGAATCCCACAAAATACTACTGGAACTAATGGAAGAGTTCAGCAAATTATCAGGAAATGAGATAAACATACATAAATCAGTTGGATTCCTTTACCCCAACAGAGATCATCAAAGAAGAAATCACCAAATCAATACCATTTACAGTAGCCCTCAACAAGATACAGTATAAGGAATAAACCTAATCAGAGACTTGTAAGACCTATACAAAAAAAAAAAAAATTGCAAGACACAACTGAAGAAAATAAAAAGCAGACTTACATAAGTGGAGGAAACTACCTTGTTCATGAATAGAAAGACTTAACATAGTGAAAATGTCTGTTCTACCCAGATACAATACAATCCCAATACAAATTCCAATGGCATTTTTTAATAAGGTGGAGAAACAAATCAGCAACTTCATATGGAAAGGGAAGAAGTCACAGAATAAAGTAGTAGTCCTCATACTTTAGAACCTGTTACAGTGCTACAGAAGTTAAACAGCCTTGTACTGGTACAAAAACGACACAAAGACCAATGAAATGAAAGTGAAAATCCAAATATAATATTATCTACCTATAAGCAGCTCATATTTGACAATGGTCCAAAGTCCGTAAACTGAGCAAATGACAGATTCTTTAATAATAAGTGTTAGCATAACTAGATATCCATCTGCAAAAAGGAAACAAGACCCATATCTCACACCTTGCACAAAAACTAACTTAAAATAGATCAAAAACTTAAATACAAAGTCTAAAACAACAAAGAGTATGGAAGAAAAATAAAGACAATTCCAGGAGCACTATTATGTGGCATAAACAGACTACAAAATATTGCCAACAAGGTATAAACACCAGAAAAGAAAATACATAACTGGTAAAACCTAAAAATCAAACACTTAGGCTCATCCAAAGACTTCACCAAAAGAGTAAAAAGACTACCTACAAACTGGGGGAAAAAAATTTGACACCACAAATCCTATCAGAGTCTAATCACCATAAACTACAAGGTACTGTAAAACCTCAGCAAGAGAAAACAAATATCCCACTTAAAACAGAGGTAAAAGATATGAACCAGCACTTCAGTAAAGACATCAGGTGGCTGACAGATACATGAGGAAGAGCTCATGATCATTAGTCATTAGAAGAAACTCAAATCAAAATTACAACACAATATCATCTCACCCCAACAAGATTGCCATTAATCCAAGAAACACCAAATAATAAATTATGGAGAGGTTATGTGGAGACTAGAACTCTTCTGCACAGTTGGTGGGAATGTATAATGGTAAAACAACTTTAGAAATCGATTTGGTGCTTTCTTAAAAAGCTAAAAATAAGTAATACCATATGATCCAGTAATGCCACTGCTTGGAACACACCCTACAGAAATAACGGCTGTCACACAATTAGATACATGTACAGCAATCATTATTGCAGCACTATCTACAATAGCAAAAAGAAGGAATCAACCTAGGTGCTCATCAACAGATGAATGGATGAACCATCTATGGCATATTTACACAATGGAATGCTTTGCAATGATAAAGAAAAATGAGGATCTTGGGAAACATTTGACAACACGGAGTCAGCTGAAAGGATATTATTCTAAGTGAAAGCAGTCAGTTGCAAAAGGAAAAATTTTGTATGATGGCACTGTTACAAAGACTCAAGAAAAGATTTAAGCACAGAAGAAAATAATCTTGTGTATGTGTGTTTCTTGTGACTAAGTGAAAGTATACAATCCAAATCAATTTTTCATGCCTGCCTGTCTGCAGCTCCGTCTGCTCTCCTCACCCAGTGACAACATAATCCTCCTTTTCTATATTTCTAGTATCCTCTTAACAAGCACCTGTCCCCTCCTCTGCACTCTCTTCTCTGACCTCTAGAAACAAACCAGTAAGACAACCTCCTATAAATGTATAGAACCATAAAGTACACACACTGGATGGTCACACTGGTAAACACAAAAGAAAATAATCAATCTTTGGTGGTTACAAAGGAGAGTAAACAGGGAGAGGGAGAGTTACAAACTAGATAGTAGAGAAAAATTTGGTTAGGTGAACAGAGTGACAGCACACAGTAGGAGGAAGATTAACACTGCCAGACTGCAACAAAAGCTAAGAGATTTCCTGAATACAACCCAACATCATGGAGGACAGAGTAACAAAGGCAGTGGTCTGGGGACTATTGTTTCAGGGAACATCTAGATCAATTGGCATAACGAAGTTTTTTTAAAAAAAATGTTCTGCATCCCACTTTGGTGAGTGGGATCTGGTATCTTAAAAGCTAGCAAGTGGATATCCAAGGAACATCGATTGGTCCCAATTCACTTGGAGCAGAGAAGAATGAATGACATCAAAGACATGAGGAAAATATTACTCAGGAGACAGAAGAGGCAATATGATTGGGATATTTCTTCAGCATGAGTACAGAAGAAATAGACGGTGCCTGGCAGCCACCAATGACTGCCCTGATAAGAAACACAACATAGAGTTCCTGAAGGAGCCAGAGAAAAACAGGTGAGGATCTACAACTCTATTACAAAACCAGACTTGAAGTTCCGACAGACTGGAGGGTCCACTGAGGACATGGCTTCTGAACTCTGTTAGCACAGAGCTGAAACCAGTCCTGAAGCTAACTCTTCAGACAAAGATTGCACTGGGCTGTAAAATAGATTTATGAGGCTGTCTGAGCAGCTCCTGTCCAGAGGCAAGACAGGAGAGTAGGTGGGGACAGACATTCATTGAATGCATATGGAAAGAATAGGATGCAAAGCAGTGTGTTGTTGTAGGGCGTGGGGAGCAGCTACAGTTACATAGCAGTGTGTGTGCAGGACTTTACATGGCAAATTGACTTAGATTGTAAATTTTTAATTAAATCACAATAAAATATTTTTCAAAAAAGAATTGATAACAATATCAGTAACAACATATATTTACTAAATATATTTGTGATGTGAGGAGCTCTGATGCTGCAACAGTTAAGCATTTGGCTTCTAAACAAAAGACAGACAGTTTAAATCTACTCAGGAGCATCACAGGAGAAAGCTCTGGTGATCTGATTCTATAAGGATTACAGCCAAGGCAGATAGAGCCAACATAGAGCTCTCAGACAGACATAACCTGCTTTCCCCCTGTAGCCAACACCTGAAAAATTAGGTAAAACAGATACAGTCATCAATTCCAGAAATCTGAAAATCAAGTGGAGGCATAAAGAAGTAGATTAAACATTGAACGTAAGAAGAAACTGATAAAAAACAGAATAAAGAGAGATATGGAGTCAAGGCCCTAACAGCTAACAAGACACAGCATCAGCATCTTGACAAAAAGCCCAAACAGGGAGTACAGGAAGGTAAATTTATGGAGCTTCCAGTAAGAGAAAGAGTATCTGGTAACCAGAGAAACATGCATCCCCACTGCTCACTCTTCTGGTGAGTAATACCAAATATTCCCCAACTCCCTGTTGCTATCACTGGGATCCATAATATTAACCCTCATGTCTACCCCTGGGCCTGTACAACCACCTTCCCCCACCCCTTTTTATTTTTTCCTTTACTTTTTCCCTCCCAACCAGCCCTGTATTCTACCTCCTCTTCCTACCAATGCCCAAGTTTGTCTAACCCACTCACTGGCCCCCACTATGCCCCCATATTTTGTCCCCTACTTGCTTTTCTTGTTCAATCCCATTTAGCCCGTATACCACCTCTTTTCCTTCCTTCTGGCCCCCACTGTGCCAGAGAACACCTGGCCTGCCTCAGCCCAAGGTCTGCTTAACTTCTACTTGCAGGGCCCCAGCATGCTGCTATTTATTTTATTTTATTTTATTTTTTCTTTTTCTTTTCTTTTCTTTTTGCATCATACTCACCCTTGTATACTATCTGTCCTGTCTTTCTACTGGCTGTCAGGCCCATCACCACATGTATCAGCTGGCTTCTCTGTACACCATTTTCATTTCATCCTTTTTTCTCTCGTTTTTCCTTCCTTTCTCCCTCTCACCAAGCCCCACATGCCACCATCCATTCTTACCACTGGTCCATGTCACAATGCCATTGTACAGTACCCCTAGCATTCAGGCTTGCTGCTGTATTAGTCCTGCTTTGCTCTTTCTCTCCAGCTACCTGACCAGCTGCTGAATTTGGAAATGAGCCCATATGACTCCTCATCTGTCTTAGTCATCTACTACTACTCTAAGAGAAATACCACAAATGGATGGCTTTAAGAGAAGTTTATTCTTACACAGTCTGAAGGCTAGAAGTAGCTAGAAGTCCAGAAAGCTAAAAGTCTGAATTCAGGGTGCCAGCTCCAGGTGAATGCACTCTTTCTATGTTGACTTTGGAAGAGATTCTTGTGTTGTCTTTTTTTGTTCTGGGAGCATCTCAGCTCAGGAACCTCAGGGTGTACTATGTTCCTGCCACTGTTTTCTTGGTGGTATGAGGTCCACAACTCTCTGCCTGCTTCCCTTTCCATTATGTCCCAAGATGTTTCCTCAAGGTTCAGTACAATCTTTCAGATTGAGTCCTGTCTCACCAACACAACTGCCACCCATCCTCCTTCATTACTGTCATAGAGGTAGGATTTATAACACATAGGAAAATCATGCAGTACTGGGAATCATGGTCCAAATTGATACACACATGTTTTTCGGGCGGGAGGTGTAATTAAATCTATGACACCACCTGACACCTTGCCCAGCCGATGAGGGGTTGAGAGCACTCCCATATCACTGGACCAACATCAAGAGGTAGACAGTACCAGTCCAGTTTACCCTCCATCACCTTACCAAACCAGTGTACAGTGAAGCAGGCTCACCTTGCCTGCTGCTGCCTAAGTAAAGTGGTGAGAGATATTGTGCTCATGGAAGAGCAAGCATCAAAGCAGCCCACCCTCCCCTCTGTGACATATCAAAGCAAAACAAAAAAGTAGGACTAAACAAATGATCATGCAGTCAATAGATAAGGAAACAATACCTTATTGTCTAAGAGACAGCAAACAATCTCAAAACACATAAGAAAGCAGGACAAGATGTCTTCAGTGAGTGATCTTCTAGTAGAAGAAAAGGTGGTGAAACAACCTGATATGGAATTCAGAAAACTACTTTAGACCTCTAAAAAAGATTAGAAAAGAGATCAAGAAAACATAGGAAAAAATGTACAAAATCATGATACGCAAACAAAACCATCCAAAATCAAGGAAACTGTAGATAAAACAACAAAAGAATTCAGAGAAATGATACACGAACAAAATATTAGCATAAATAAATGATTAGAAATCAAACAAAAATGGCTGCTATAAATCCAAAAGATAAACAAATTTTCAGAAATGGAAAACTCAATTAAAGATTTTAGAAGGAAATTTGAAACAATGGAGAACAGAATCCATGAGACTGAAGAAATATCCAAGGATACTAACTGAACTGAAGAAAAATCAAAGAAAAGAATTGAGAAAAATAAAAAAAAAAATCAAAGAATTATGTGAGACACAATCAAGAGCAAAAATGTGGGCATAATCAGAGTTCCAGAACAAGGGAGGGGAGGGTGAATAGAAAATCCAGCGAAGATTGTTGAAGATTTGATGGCAATAAAAATTGACAAGTATTATGAAGATTAAAGCTAACCATTTAAAAACTTCAAAGAACTCCACATAGGATAACCCCCCCCAAAGAAAAACAAGCAAGAAAACTTCAGTTCTGTTGAGTCAATTCCAATTTAGAGAAACCCTACTGGACAAAGTAGAACTGTTCAATGGAGTTTACAAGGAGTGCCTGGTGAACTCAAACTGTTGACCCTTTGGTTGTAGCTGTAGCACTTAACCATTATGCAACCAGGGTTTTCCCATGTAAAACAGAACCCCCCAAACATTTCCAGATTAACAGAAATGAATAGAATTTGTATAAAAAATAAAACTTATAAAAAATATTAAAGGTAGTCTTTTGGTTAGAAAACCAACAACATCAAACAACAACCAGAGTCTAGAACAAAAGACTGCACCATCCAGAAGATACCAACCTAGGTAAAGAAATCTCAGGAATAAGACAACACTAAAAGACTCAAAACAGGAAAAGAGACACATCAAACTATGAGTGAGGACAACATCAGAACAACAACAACAAAATACTGCTGTCAACTCTGGTCCAACTCGTAGTGACCCTACAGGTCAGAGCAGAACTGCCCCATAGGGTTTCGAAGGAGCACCTGGGGGATTCGAACTGCTGACCTTTTGGTTAGCAGATGCAATGCTTAACTCACGACGCCACCAAGGTTTCCCCCAGAACCATAAAATGAGGAACAAATGGTACAGGTATAGAACTTTTAAATAGAGATGAAGTCAGGGCTCTATCAATTAGTTAAAGCCTGTTTCAAACTCAGGAAGATAAAGGTAAATTTCAGGGGAACCACAAAGAATGTCAACGTATCTACTCATCAGAATAATATAAAAAGAAAAGCATAAATTCTTGGTAAGAACAAAATCTATAACAAAAGAAAAGAAAATCCACAAACAAAAGGAACTCAGCACAGGAAAGTAAAAGAAAGAAAACATTAGCATCACAAAAACACACACAAAAAGTATGACAACCATAAACTCATACTTATCAGTTACCACATTGAATGTTACCGGCTTAAATGCACCTGTAAAGAGAGAGAGTTGTAGAATCCATAAAAAATACAGGCTATCAATATGCTGTCTACAAGAGACGCGACTTACACACAAATCCATAAATAGACTAAAAATCAGTGGATGAAAGAAGTATATCAAGCAAATAATAACCAACTAGGAGACAAAAGAGGCAATACAAATCTCAGATAAAATAGACTGTAAGACAAAACTAACCATAAAAGAAAAAGAACATTATGTAACTATTAAAAGGACACTCTACCAAGAAGACATAACCCTAATGAATATATATCACGCAATGGCAAGGCTCTAAAATACATGTGAGGTCTGACAATTAAGTTCAAGAACTCACCCTAAAAAAACTGCTACATAACTCGTTGCTGAATATCACCATGGTCGTCTTTGAAGTACTCCTGTTGAGAAGCTATGCACTGATGCAAGCACCTAGTCCACCCTTCAAAACAATTTCAGAACTCTTTCTGAAATGGCCATTGATCATGGTGGTAAGGTGAAAGTTTGCAAACGTAATTGTGTAGTTGTCTGTGATGGAGTTTTTTAGCCAGTAAACAAATAACTGAGTTGGAACACCCTCCCTACTTACCTGATCTGGTCCCCAATGACTTTTTTCTGTACCTAAAGATAAAGGAAATATTGAAAGAAAGACATTTTGATGACGTTCAGGACATCAAGGATAATACAATGACAGCTCCGATGGCCATTGAAGAAAGAGCTCCAAAACTGTTTCAAAGGATAGACTAGGCACTGGCATCAGTGCGTAGCTTCCCAAGGGGAGTACGTTGAAGGTGACCATAGTGATATTCAGCAATGAGGCATGTAGCAATTCAAACAACTAAGTTTACAGACTTGAAGTACAATATAAATGCTAAAAGCACTGAAAACAGAAATACATAGTTCCACAATAATAGTAAGAGGCTTCAACATACCACTGTTAGTAGACAGCAGCTGGAAACTCAACAGAGACATAGAAGAGCTAAAGGCCTAAACTGAACAATTGGACCTCATGACACATATAGAACTCTGCATCCAATAGGAGCAAAAACATACACTCATTTCCAATGTATGTCGATGTTTTCCAGAAAGACAACATTCAAGGCCACAAAGTAACCCTCAATAAAATCCAAAATATCAGAATAATACAAAGTGTTCTCTCTAATCACAATGGCTTAGAAGTACATATCAGTAATAGAAAGAACAAGGAAAACAAAGTCAAATACATCAAAATAAAATAACACATTGCTTACTTGGCTGGCTGGCTGCTTAAAAAAAATCTGTGAATCTAAGAAATTGGAGAAAGTCAAAAGAATTCTAGAAATCAAATGAAAAGATATCATACCAAAACCTCTGGAAGACAGCAAAGGCAGTACTCAGACATAAACATATAGCAATACATGTGGATATCAAAAAAGAACAGGCTAAAACAAAAACTTTTGCTCTACAACTCAAAAAATAGAAAGAAAACAGCAAAAGAAGCCCACAGACACCAGAAGAAATAAAACAATAATGATTAGAGTGAAATTAAAAGAAATAGAAAACAGAAAAACAGTAGAATCAGTAAGACCAAAAGTTGGTTCTTGAAGAGATTAGCGAAACTGACAAATCATTGGCCAAACTGGCAAAATAAAAACAGGAGATGACACAACCAAAAAATAAACGAGATGGGAATCATTAAATCAGACTCAACTGAAATAAAAAGGATAGTAATATTAAGAAAAATCGTCCTTCAACAAATTTGAGAATCTATAGAAAATAGACGAGTGTTTAGAAACATACTACCTACCTACACTAACACAAACTAACGCAGATAACCTGAACAGACTCGTAACAAGAGGAGACACTGAAGAGGTAATATAAAAAAAACTCTCAACCACAGAGTCCTGGCCTGGACATCTTCACTGGAAAATTCGACCAAGCATTCAGAGAGAAGATCACACTGGTACTAGTCAGAATATATCAAAGCACAAAAAAGGAATACTCTTGAAATCATCGTATAAAGTCACATATCAAAGCCATGCAAAGGCACCACAAAAATTACAAACTAATATTTCTCATGAATATAGATGCAAACATTTTCAACAAAATGCTAGCCATTATAACTTAGCATCATTTAAAAAAACAATATATCACTTACAAATGGGATTCTTAACAGGTAGACAAAGATGGTTGAACATTAGAAAATCAGTGTAATCTACCACGTACATACCAAAAAAAAAAAAAAAACCCCACAGACATTGAGTCCATTCTGTCTCATAGTGACCATATAGAACAAAGTAGATCTGCTCCACAGAGTTTCCAAGGAGTACTTGCACCTGGCAGATTCAAACAGCCAATCTTTTGGTTAACAGACATAACACTTTAACAGCTGTGCAACCAGGGTTTCCACATATATCAAATTAAAGAATAGAATAATATGATCATAACAATCAATATGAGAAATGGCATTTGATAAACACCCATTGCCAAGGATCAAAAAAAAAAAAAAAAAAACTCTCAATAAAATAAGAACAGAAGAAAAATTCCTCACCATAATAAAGGGCATAAACAAAAGCAATAGCCAACATCATTCTTAAAGGAAAGACCCGGAAACCATCCTGCATGAGAATAGGACCAAGAGAAGGATGCCCTTTATTACCACCCCTATTTAACATTGAGCTGAAAGTCCAAACTTGAGTGGTAAGACAAGGAAAAGAAATAACACCTAACTTGGAAAGGAAAGAGTAAAACTATCCCAATATGCTGACAATATGGAGAACCCTAAAGATTACACAAGAAAACTACTAGAATTAACAGCAGGATACAAGAGCAATATCCAAAACTGAGTTGGATTCCTAGAAAACAACCAAAAGAACTTTGAGAAATAAAGCAGGAAAACAGACACCATTTATAATCACCATGAAAAGTAAAAATGCTTAGGAATAAAATTAGCCAGGGATGTAAAAGATCTACACAAAGACAACTATGAAACTCAACTGCAGTAACAAAAACAGACCTACAAAAATTAAAAAACATGCCATGGTCATGGATAGAAAGACTTGGCATTGTGAAAAATGTCAATTCTACCCAAAGTGTTCTACAGACATAATGCAATCTTGATCCCAATTCCAACAGTTTTCTTTAATGAGATGGAAAAGCTAATCATTAACTTTATATGGAGAGGAGGCAGGTCTAAATAAGCAAAACATTGTTGAAGAAAAAGAAAGAGGTAGGTCAGGTCAGACTACACAATCTCAAAACCTATTATTCAGCTACCATAGACAAAACATCCTGGTATTGGTACAGTGACAGATACACATACCAATGGAACAGAAATGGGAACCCAGCTATCAGTTTACCTATGGCCAGCTGATTGACAAATCACCAAAGTCCGTCTACCTACGGCCAGCTGACGTTGGACAAATCACCAAAGTCCATAAAGAGAGTAAAAGACAGTCTTTTTAATGCGTGGTGCTGGCAAAAATTAGTGTCCAGCTGTAAAACACGAAACAGGACCCACACATCACACCATACACAAAAAGTAACTCAGAATAGACTGTCACTGTTGTTAGGTGCCACTGAGTTGGTTCTGACTCATAGCAATCCTACTCACAACAGAACAAAACACTGCGTGGTCTTGTGCCAAGCCCACAGTGGTTTTTATGTTTTTATGGTTTTTATGTTTTATGTTGCAGCCACTGTGTCTATACATCTTGTTAAAAGTCCTTTGGTGACCCTCCACTCTACCAGGCATGATGTCCTAAAATGATAAAGACCATGGGATAAAAAATAAAAGCCAAAGCTAAGGGCCTTAATACATTGCTTAAGTACGATATAAGTACAATACAAACCATAACTAACAATACTCAAATACCAGAGCATAAAATAGATAATTGGGAGCTCCTAAAAATTAAACACTTCTGCTCATGAAACTTTAACCAAAGAATAAGAAGAGAACCTACAGGCTGGGGAGAAAAAAAAATTGGCTATGACATACCCAAGAAGGATCTGATCTCTACAATCAATAAGATACTTCAATACCTCAACACAAAAAGACCAAAAAATCATGTTAAAAAATGGGTAAAGAATATGAACAGTCACTTCACCAAAGAAGATATTCAAGTGGCTAACAGACACATGAAGAGGTGCTCTCATTAACCATTAGAGAAATGCAAGTCAAAATTACAATGAGATACCATCTGACTCAGTTATCTAGTGCTGCTATACGAAATACCACAGGTGGATGGCTTTAACAAAGAGAAATTTGTTCTCTCATAGTCTAGGAGGCTCGAAGTCCAAATTGACAGTACTGGCTTCCGAGGAAGGTTTTCTCTGTCAGCTATGGAGGGAAGATTTTCATGAATCTTCCCTTGGTCTAGGAACTTTTCAGACAGGTACTCTGCAGAGGAGCTATGTTCCTGACTTCAGTTTTTTGGTGGTAGGACTGTCTCTTTGCTTTGCTTCTCTTTTTTATATTTAAAAAGCAATTAACTTAAAATACAACATAATCTTGTAGACTGAATCTTACCTCATTAACATAAAGGCTTCTAACCCTTCCTCATTAACATCACAGAAGTAGGATTTACATCACATGGGAAAATCAGGACAGGTAACAAAATAGTGGACATTCACAAAACTCATAATCTAGCAAAGCTGACACGCATTTTGATGAGCACAATTCAGTTCATAACATCATGTCACCCTGACATTACTGGCATTAATTAAACACACACAGAAAATAACAATGTTGGGGACGTTTTGAGGAGATTGAAACTCATGCATTGCTAATAAAATGAAACTCAAACCCTTTGCCATTGAGTTTGTGACCCTAATTTCTTGTAACAAGTTTTCTCCTTTGCAAAATGGGTAATTGATAGCTTCACATAACTAATGCCATAATGATACTCTAAATAATCCGTGTTCTTTACTGCACCCACCACACTGGCTTATGCACTGGTCTCTTGCCAAAGAAATGTGGAGTCTTCTCTGTGTCCTTGATCTCCCTCCCCTTCTTTGCTCCCTTGAGAAATGGCCTTCAGCCTGTAAGACCAGAGCTAGGAAGGCTGCCTGGCCTGTTTTGTATCTGCGGCTTTCTTTCTTGCTCCTTAGTCAGAGTGAAATTAATAGGCCAGTTCCACCAGTCGAGGAATTTTTACATACATTTTGCCTTTGCCTATTACAAACACATACATTAGAGTTCAGGTGTCTGACATATGTATGTGTAATTTAATAAAGTGCTTCTTGTGGCTCTTTTGTAATATATACAATTATCTGTGGGTTATATGCTTTAAAACATGGAGTAATCCTTGCCAAAATGATACACAAACTGATGTAAGAACTGTCTTTTGAGACTCCATAGAGAACAGCCTGCATTGCTGATGAGTCTCTGGGGGTATCATATCTCTTAATAAACCTTCTTCCTCCTTCTGACTTGGAGTATGTTTCATTGTCTCAACTGCTCTAGGCGCAGACCCTAGCTGGTTAACAAGTTGATTCCGACTCATAGTGATCCTATAAGAGTGTATAATGGTACAACCACTACGGGAAGCAATATGGCACTTCCTCAAAAAGTTGAAATAGAAATTTCATATCAAAGCCCATGAAGCATCAGTCATACTCCTATTACTATTTCTTAGAGAAATAAGAGCTGTCATAAGAATATGCACATCTATGTTCATTGCACAGCCAATAAAACACAGCTAAACATCTTTTGAAAGCAAAAAGCGGTGTTTCAGGGTTGCATCCTTTCACTACCCTTATTCAGTCTGCATGCTGAGTAAATAATACAAAAAAACTGGACTTTTATGAAAAAGAACTTGGCATCAGGATTGGAGGAAAACTTACTAACAACCTACAATATGCAGATGACACAATCTTGCTGAAAATGAAGATGACTGGAAACACTTATTGATGAAGATTAAAGACCGCAACCCTCAGTGTGGGTTATAACACGATATAAAGAAAACTAAAGTCCTCACAGGTGGACCAATAAGCAACAGCATAAACAGAAAGAATTAAAGTTGTCAAAGATTTCATTTTACGTGAATCCACAATCAAAGCCCATGGAAGCAGCAGCCGAGAAATCAAAAGATGCATTACATTAGGCAAATCTGCTGCATAAGCCTTCTTTCAAGTGTCAGGAAGCAAAGATGTCACATTAAGGAATAAGGTGAACCTGACCCAAGCCATGATGTTTTCAGTTGTCTTATATGCATGTGGGAGCTGGACAATGAACAAGCAAGATGGAAGAAGCATCGATGCCTTTGAATTACAGCGTTGGTGAAGAATATTGCATGTACCATAGACTGCCAGAAAAATGAACAAATTTGTCTTGGAAGAAGTTCATCTAGAATGCTCATTAGAAGCAAGGATGGTGAAATTTCATCACATATACTTTGGAAATTTTATCAGGAGGGACCAGTTCCTGAAAAATGACATCATGCTTGATAAAACAGAAGATCACAGAAAGACCCTCACTTGGGTGGACTGATACGGAGGCTTCAAAAATGGGCCTAAGTGTAACAATGATAGTGAGGATAGTGCAGTACTGGGCAGTGCTTCATTCTGTTGTAAATAGGGTAGCTATGAATGAGAACCAGCCTGATGACACCTAACAGAAACAAATGTTATTGCATCATTATGAAACATGGCAAAAAAGATGGAAGGAACCAAAATGCCCATCAACAGATGAACAGTTAGACAAATTATGGTACATATACACAATGAAACACTACACAACTATGAAGAACAATGATGAGTTCTTGCAATATCATGCAACATGAATGAATCTGGAAGGCATTATGCTGAATGAACTAAGTCAATCATGAAAGGACAAATATTGTATGAGACTACTGTTATTAAAACTCAAAAATAGGTTTATGTAGAGAAAGAAACAATTTCTGATGGTTTTGAGGGAGGGAAGTGTTGGGAAGGGAAATCACTAAGTAGACAGTAAACAAAGATCTTTGGTGAAGGGAAAGACAACACAGAATACAGGGAGAGTTTGTAAAACTAGACCAAGGCAAAATCATAGAAGCTTCTTAGACATGTTCAAACATATTCAAACCTCTAAGTTACTGGAGCTGAGGCTGGAGACTGTAGTCGTGGAGGACATCTAGGTCAACTGGCATAACACTGTTCAAAAAGAAAATGTCCCACATCCTATTTTGCAGAGTAGTATCAAGGCTCTTAAAAGCTTCTGAATGGCCTTCTAAGATGCAGCTGTTGGTGCCGTTCTGTCCAGAGCAAAGGAGAATGAAGAAATCCAAAGACAAAGAAAATACCACTATGTTCTATTGCCTCTTCCAAATGAAAATTAAAAGTTTGTATTTAGAACAAGTTTGAGTTCTACCAACAACCAGCTGTTACTTGTGTTTCCTCTCTCATGTTGAAAGAAGAGGGTTGTTTTGAGGACAAGGCAGATTATGCATGTAGCAAGTGCTCAACAATCTGTAGCAATGCTAAAGCTCTTGTAATTTTTTGTATAACTTCAACCTGCTTTTATTTGGCTTTCTCTCAAGATCTATAGCCAGGTCTCTTGTGTTTGAAAAGTCCACTGCAGCCAATCTCTTTGACCCACAAATACTTATAAGGTCTGACAATTAAGTCTGAGAAATAATGTTCTAAGTGCTATATACATCATTGTTAAATATTACTATGGCCACCTACAAAGTACTTCCCTTGAGAAGAAGCTGTGCACCGATCCCAATACGTAGTCCACCCTTCAAAGAAATTTTAGCATTCTTTCTGGAATGGCCACAGTGCATGGTGGCATGGTGTCAAGTTCATGAACTTAATTATACAGTTGTCTGTGAGGGAGTTTTTAGCCAGTAAACAAATAATTGTACTGGAATACTCCCTCCCTCTTACTCACCTGATCAAGCCCCCAGTGACTTTATTCTTTACACAAGGATGAAGGAAATTTTGAAATGAAGACATTTTGATGACATTTCAGGACATTACAGGTAATGTGATGACAGTTCTGATGGCCATTTCAGAAAAAGAGTTCCAAAATTGCTTTGAAGGGTAGACTAGGCATTGGCATCATGGCATAGCTTTTCAAGGGGAGTACTTCAAAGTGACTGTAGTGATATTCAACAATGAGGTATGTAGCACTTTTTCTACTATGTGTTTGCAAAATTTATTGACAGTGCTCATATTTATAAGTTGTGAGTATAAGCAGTGTGATGTCTCCTGACTAAACTGAGCCCCTGTCCTGTGTAGGACTTCTATTTTATTTATTTTTTAAAAATAATTTATTGTTGTTGCTGTGGTATACACACACACACACATAACTTGGGAAACCCTGGTGATGTAATAGTTTAAGTGCTACAGCCACTAATCAAAAGGTCAGCGGTTCAAATATACCAGGTGCTTCTTGGAAACTTTATGGTGGCAGTTCTACTCTGTTCTACAGGGACACTATGAGTCAGAATTGACTTGGCAGCAATGGGTCTGGGATTTTGGGGGGGCATCATATAATTTGACTTTTGAATGATCCTTCACATATTCAGTTCAGTGACATAATTATGTTCATCATGTTGTTTAGGTTGTTCAATCATCACCCTTATATATTTCCAAATTTTTCCATCACACTTCTCACACCTGTCTGGTATCTGGCTCCTAGCAATGTGCCACATTAATGACTGAGGAAAAAAAATCTGATAAGCTCAACAAATGCCAAAATGTTGTGTAGTGAAATTTAACATTCATTTATGGTTTAAAAAAAAATTCTTAGTAGAAATTGTTCTTCATTCCATATTGGTGAGTGGTGCCTGGCATCTTAAAAGCCAGCAAGCTGCCATCTAAGGAACATCAGTTGGTTCCAAACCACCCAGAGCAGATAAAAACCAAGAACATCAAAGACAAGAGGAAAATATAAGTACAGGAGGCAGAAAGGTCCATGTGATTGGGAGACTACATAAGCATGAGACCAGAAGAACTAGATGGTACCTGGCTACAACCTAAGATGGCCCAGTCAAGGAACACAATGTAGAGACCCTGATATAGTGTGAGACAAAGAAGTGCGCATATCAAGAGCTCTGTTAAAAGACCAGACATGATGGTCTGACAGTATGAATGGTCCCCTGAGAACGTGGCCTCTGATTTGCTAGTAGCCCAGAGCTGAGACTAGTGCTGTAGACAACACTTCAGACAAAGATTGGACCAAACTAAGGGACACAGAGTGGTACAAGTGAGGTGTGTGTTTTACAGTTTAGTATATATATATAAGGCTGTCCAATTGGAGGAGAGAGGAGAAGCTGGAGAGGAAGAGATAAATGTCAGTAGAGTGGATACTGGAAATAGAGAGTAGAGCAGATGAGCGTACTGTCACAGAGTGAGGAGAGCAGATAGAGTTGCAAGGAGGTGGGTGTTCAGGGCTTTGTATGGCAAATTGACTTGAATAGTAAACTTTCACTTAATCACAATAAAAAAAATTGTCAATATTTCTTAGCAAACTAGGTTAGAAGAGATCTTCAATAATTTAATAAAGAATATCTACAAAAACAAACACAACAAAGCAACAGCAAAACTTGAACAAATGTCACACTTAGTGGTGAAACAAAAAGAGTATTCTCTTTGAAACTGGGAGTAATGCAAGAATGCCTGTTATCACTTTAGCTAAGTAATTTTGCAAGTCAATAGTCAATATGGAAACCGTCGTGGCATAGAGGTTAAGTGCTATGTCTGCTAATCAGATGTTGGTGGTTCAAATCCACCAGATGCTCCTTGGAAACTCTATGGAGCAGTTCTACTCTGTCCTATAGAGTCACTATGAATCAGAATTGACTTGATGGTGCTGGGTTGGGGTTTTATAGTCAATACACTAAAGCTATAAAAAAGATAAGGAAGATACAATGTTTGCAAAAGAAGGAACAAAGGTCCTTGATTATATATGATTATACGTAAAGAAACTTTTAAAAGATTTCAGAGGTAAATCATCAAAATAAAAGTTTTGCAAGATTGCTATGTACAAAATCAATATTCAAAAATAAATTCATTTCTATATACAACTGTTGGAAAATGACATTTAAAAAACTCCTTTTATAATATACTTAGAGATATCTGTAACTCGAGTGCTAGACCTCTACACAGAACATTTTAAAACACTAAGAAATTAAAGCAAACCTAAACAAATTGTGTGATGTAACTGGAATATTCCCCAAGTGTCTGTCAGTTTGTTATTCTGTGGGGGTATTTCTGTTGCTGTGATGCTGAAAACTATGCTAAAACCACTGCCATTGATTCTGACTCATAGAAACACTATGGGACAGAGTAGAACTGCTCCATAGAGTTTCCAAGGAGCCCTGGTGGATTCAAACTACCAACTTTTTGGTTAGCAGAAGTAGTACTTAACCACTATGTCACCAGGGTTTCCAGAAGCTATGCTACTAGTATTCAAATACCAGTAGGATCACCCACACCTGACAGGTTTCAGCTGAGCATCAGATTAGGAGGAAGACAGGCTAGGAGGAAGGACCCAGCAGCCTACTTCAGGGAAGAGTTACCTAGTGAAAACCTTATGAATAACAATCTGATACAGTGCTCGAGCATGAGCCCTTCAGGTGGAAAGGCACTCAAAATATGTCTGCAGAAGAACTGCCTCCTCGAGGTACAGTTGACCCTAACGACCTGAATGGAGTTAAGCTTTGGGAATCTTTATTTGCTGGTGTGACATGACTCGGAATGAGAGGAAATAGCTGAAAACATCCATTAATGGATGTATGTATGAAGTATGAATGGAATATATGAAATACAAATCTAGTAAAATTGGAAATTATCAAAATGAAATGGAATGCATAAACATCAAAATTCTAGACATTAGTGAGTTGAAATGGACCCGTGTTGGTCATTTGATTCGGACAGTCATATGGTCTACTGTACCAGGCATGACAAACTGAAGAGGAATGTCATCCCATTCATCATCATATAGAACACTTCAAGATCTATACTAAATTAAAATGCTATCATGTTGGGAAAATATCTTTAGCCATACAAGAAAGATGAGTTAATACTACTAATATTCAAATTTACACACTAACCACTATGGCCAAAGATGTAGAAATTGAAGATTTTTTACCAGCATTGCAGTCTGAAAATTACTGAACATGCAGTCAAGATGCGTTGATAATTACTGGTGATTGGAATGAGAAAGTTGGAACAAAGAAGAAGGCTCTGTAGTTGGAAAATATGGTCTTGATGGTAGAAATGACCTGAGATAGCATGGTGGAATTTTGTAAAACTAATGACTTCTTCATTGAAAATATCTTTTTTCATTGACATACACAGTGACTGTGCACATGGACCTCATCAGATGGAATCAAATTGACTATATCTGTGGAAAGAGACAATGGAAAAAGGTCAATATCACCTATCAGAACAAGACTAGGGGGCAACTGTGGGTCAGACCATATGTACACAAGCACAGGACAATGACTAAAGAATACCAAAGAAAACTCATGTCTTTGAATTGTGATGTTCATAAAGAACCTTGAATATATCAAGGACTTCCAGAAGAATGAACAAATATTTCTTGGAAGAATTACAACCAGCATATTTCTTAGAATCGAAGATGTTGAGACTATGTTGCACATATTTTGGACATATCAGGAGGGGTCAGTCCTTGGAGGAGGCCATCATGCTTGGTAAAGTACAGGACCAGAGAAAAAGAGGAAGACCCTCAAAGAGATAGTCGGACACAGTGGCTGCAACAATGGCCTTAAGCATAGCAACAACTGAGAGGATGGCAGAAGACAGAGCAGTATTTCATTCTGCTATACTTAGGATCATATATGTGGGAACCTACTCACCAGGACCTCTCTTAGGTTGGGTTCTCTAGACAGCAAAATCAGTAAAGCATATAAATATATTGACAGGAAGAATTTCATATCAAGGAAACAGCTCACAGAATTCTAGAGGGTGAAACATCTGGAGTCTGTGGATTAGGGTGGTGGCTTTTCTTGATTCATGTAGCTGCAGGGGCTAGTGAACCCAAGATCCTCAGTTCAGAGAGCAGGAGTCTTGCTCTTAGGCTGTGAAGATCTATGAATTCCAAGATCTGTAGATAAGCTGATAACTACAGTCCCAAGAGACAGAGGTCAGATGAATAGGAAACAGCTACAGGACACAGAGTAAGCAAAAAGTCAGAACATCTGTTTATATGTGGGTGCAGGCCACAACTCCAAAAAACTCCCCCTAAACTGACTGGTTACTCATAGCACATGTAAGCTTGGGAGTGGTCACATATAACCGCTAAGAATGATGACCCAGCCAACTTGACAAACAATCCTATCCAACACAGCACCTAACAACACAGACAACAATAACACACTGTTTTAAAAATATTTTTATGGTGCTTTTCAGTTATAGCATGCAGTACAGAGCAGATCAGCATAACTGGACTACACCATAAACTGAAAGGTTTTCTAAACTCAATCCAATATTTCAAAGGATAGAGTAACATGGACAGGGGTTTGGGAGCCATGTTTTCAGAGGACGTCAAGGCCAACTGGCATAACCAGTCTCTCACTAAGAGAATCTTTTGCCCATGTTGATGAGTGGTGTCTAAGGTCTTAAAAGCTAGCTGGCTGCCCTCTGAGGTACCTGAAATGGTCTCAACTCATCTGGAACAGATGATGAACAAGAACAACAAAGACACAAGGAGAAAAAGAACCCAGGAGACAGAAGGACTCTTATGAATGGGAGACTGTATCAACATGAGACCAGAAGAATCAGATGGTGCCCGGCCGCTACCAAAGGCAGCCGTGATGGGGGATGCAATGTAGAATCCCCGAGTTCACCAAGAAAAAGAGGTGTGCAGCTCAAGGACTCTATTAAGAGAGCAGAACTGAAGGTCTAACAGCCTGACAGGTCCCCTGGAAACATGGTCCCTACAACTGCTGCCGGCCCTGACCGGAAACCAGTACTGAGGTCAGCTCTTCAGACAAGAATGGATTGGACTCAGGGACACAGTGTGAGCATATGGTGTGTATACTTTATGATTCTATACACTTACAGGAGACTGTCCTATTGTTTTCTTTCTAGATGGGACAGAAGAGGGTGGAGATGAGGGGACAGGTGCTCATTAAGAGGGTGCTGGAAATATGGAGTGAAAAGTAGGAATATACCGTCACTGAGTGAGGAAAGGAGATGGACTGCAGATAGGCAGGCATGTAAGACTGATTTGGATTGTATACTTTCACTTAGTCACACACACACACACACACACAATTTATGGTGCTTTAAGTGAAAACTTATACAGCAAATCAATTTGTCATGTAAAAGCCTGCACACATACTGCTATGCAACTCTATGTGGCAACCTGTGGCAGCAGATTCCTTCTTTCCATCCTGTTCTTCCCGTATCCATTCAACCAACTCCCGTCCACTTCTGCACTCTCATCTGGCCTCTGATAGAAGCTGCTCAGACAGCCTTATGTATATTTTTAAGCCTAGAAGCACTTTTTTCCCAGAATCAGTCCATGCCCTATAGTTCAGTCCAGTCCTTTTCTGGGGAGTTGGCTTCCATATTGGTTTTAGCTCTGGACTACCGAGGTCCAGAGGCCATATTCTCAAGAGACTCCAAAGGCTGTTGGACCATCAAGTCTGGTCTGTTAATAAACTTCAAGTTCTGTACATCCATTTTTCTCTTGCTTTGTCAGGGATGCTACCTTGTGTTTCCTCTCAGGACAGTCATTGTGGTGGCCAGTAACATCTAGTTCTTCTGGTCTCAGGCTGATGTAGACCCCAAAACATATAGTCCCTCATAATTTCCTCATGTCTTTGGCATGCTTCATTATCCTCTGCTTCAGGCAGATTGGAACCAATTCATGCTCTTTAGTAGCTGTTTGCTTGTTTCTAAGACCCCAGATGCCACTCACCAAAGTAGGATGCAGAGCACTTTCTTAAAAATAACTTAGGTATGACAATTGCCATAGTTGTACCCCAAAACCATGATCCCCAGACCCTTGCCCCTGCCACTCTGTTTTTTGTAACGTTGGGTTATGTTTAGGAAGCCTCTTAGCTTTCACTATAGCCCATCAGTTTTAATCTCCTTTTACTTCTTGCTGTCACTCCATTGACCTAACCAAATTCATATCCACTAATTTATGAATACCCATGTCACTCCCTCCTCTCTCTTGCAACCATCAAAGATTATTTTCTTCTGTACTTAGTCCTTTTCTTGAGTTCTCATACTAGTGGTCTCACACAATACTTTACAATTGACTAATTTCACTCAGTTTAATGTCTTCCGGATGACTCCATGTTGTGAGATGTTTCCCAAGATCATCATTATTCTTCATTATTGTATCCATACAGTATTCTATTGTATGAATATACCATATTTTGTTTACCCATCCTTCTGTTGATAGATGCCTAGGTTGATTCCATCTATTTGCTATTGTGGATAGTGTTATAGTAAACATTGGTGTGCATGTATCTATTTGCGCAACAGCCCTTATTTCTCTAGGATATATTCCAAGCAGTGGAATTGCTGGATCATATGGCATTTCTATTTTTAGCTTTCTAAGAAAGCGCCATATCAATTTCCAGAGTGGTTGCACCATTTACATTCCCACCAGCAGTGAGTAGAAGAGTTGCTGTCTCTCCACAACCTCCTGAACATCTATTATTTTGTGTTTCTTGGATTAATGCCGACCTTGATGGAGTGAGATTGCATCTCATCGTAGTTTTGATTTGGATTTCCCTAATGGATAATCTCCTCATGTATCTTTTAGCTAACAGGAGGTCTTCTTTGGTGAAGTGTTCATATCCTTTCCCTGTTTCTTTAATTGGGTTGTCTTTTTTTTGTTGTGTCTTACAATATCTTGTAGATAATGGAGATAAGACCGATTCATTTCCTGGTTGCCAAAACTTTTTTCCCAGTCTGTAGGTAGTGTTTTTACTGTTTTAGTGAAGTCTTTGGATGAACATAAGTGTTTGATTTTTAGGATTTCCCATTTATGTATTTTCTCTTCAGGTGCTCATACATTTTTATTAATATTCTGTAGTCTATTAGGGCTCCCACCATTTTCCCTATTTTTTCCTTTATGATTTTTATTGTTTTAGATTTTATATTTAGGTAATTGATTCATTTAGGTCTTTTGTGCATAGTGTGAGATATGAGCCTTGTTTCATTTTTTGCAAATGGATGTCCCGTTTTTCCAACAACATTTGTTGTAGAAACTACTTTATCCCCAGTTCGTGGACTTTGGGCCTTTGTCAAGTATTAGCTGCCCATAGGTTGATGCTGTTTTATGTGGATTTTGTATTTTGTTCTATTGGCCTGTGTATCTGTTTTTTGTACAAGAAACAAGCTGTTTTGACTACTGAGGCAGTGTAATATGTTCTAAAAACAGGTAATGTGATATCTCCCACTTTGTTCTTCTTCTGTAATGTTTTACTTATCTGAGGCTTTTTCCTTTTCCGTACAAAATTGGTCATTTGTTTCTCCATCTTCTTAAAAATCGCCATTGGGACTTGTGTTGGGATTGCTGTATCTGTAGACTGATTTGGGTAGGACAGACATTTTCAAGATGTTACCTCTTCCTATCCATGAACAAGTTAAGTTTCTTCACTCATGCAGATCTCTTTTCGTTTCTTGCAATAAAGTTTTGCAATTTTCTTTGTATAGGTCTTTCACATTCCTGGTGAGATTTATTCCTGAGTATTTAATCTTATCGGGGGCTGTTATAAATGCCATTGATTTGGTGATTTCCTTTTTGATGGTCTCTTTATTGTTGTAAAGGAATCCAACTGATTTATAGGTGTTTATCTTATCTGCTGATACTTTGCTGAAGTCATCTATTAGTTCCAGTAGATTTTTATTTATTTGTTTATTTATGTAGATTCTTTGAGGTTTTATGTGTACAAGATCATAACATCTGCAAGTAGAGACACTTTAACTACGTCCTTACCTGTGTATGTTCTTTATTTTGCTTGGTTGCTTTGGCTGGAACCCCCAGCACAAAGTCCAATGAAAGCTGTGACAAAGAGCATCATTGTCTGGTTCCTGTTCTCAAGGGGAATGCTTTCACACTCTCTCCATTTAGGAAGATGTTGGCGCTTGGCCTTGTATAGATGTCCCTTATTTTGTTGAGGAATTTCCTTTCTACTCCTATTCTGCTGAGAGTTTTTTAATGTGAATAGATATTGGACTTTGTCAAATGCGTCTTCTGCATTCATTGATAAAATCAAATAATTCTTATCCTTTGTTTTATTTATGTGGTTGAGTACGCTAATTGTTTTTCTAATGTTGAACCACCCCTGCATCCCTGGTATGAATCCTACTTGGTCATGGTGAATTGTCTTTTGATATGTTGTTGAATTCTATTGGCTAGAAGTTTGTTCAGGATTTTTGCATCTTGAGAGATATTGGTCTGTAATTTTCCTTTTTGTGCTGTCTCTACCTGATTTTAGTGTCAGGGTTATGCTGGCTTCACAGAATGAATTTGAGAGTATCCCATGCTTTTCTGTGCTGTGAAATGCTGTGAAATGTGGTGTTACCTCTTTAAAAGTTCAGTAAAATTTTCTAGTGAAGCCATCTGGGCCAAGAATTTTTTTCAGTTGGGAATTTAATTACCATTTCAGTTTATTTATTTGGGATTAGTTTACTAGCTTTCTCTATTTCTATTTGTGTTAGTTTTGGTAAGTAAGTGTGTTTCCAGAAATTTGTCCATTTCCTTTCTAGCTTTTCAAATTTATTACAGTACAATTTTTCTCAGTATTCTGCTATGATTCTTTTAATTTCAGTAGGTTCTGTTGTGATACCACACATCTCATCTCTTATTTGAGCTATTTTCTTCCTCTCCTGTTCCTCTGTTCCTCTTTTGTCATTTTGGCCAACAGTTTATCAATTTTGTTAGTCCTGCCCCCAAACCAACTTTTGGTCTTGTTAACTATTTCAGTCATTTTTCTATTTTCTAATTCACTTAGCTCTGCTTTAATTTTTATTACGTGGTTTTTAATGATGCTTGAAGACTTCTTTTGCTCCGACTCGACGGCACTTGGCTTAGCAAAGAGTTCTTTTGTTGCTGTTTCTATGTGTTCAAGCTGTAGGGTTAATTCTTTGACTTGAACACTTTTTTGGATGTGCACATTTACTGAACTAAATCGACCTCTGAGCACCGTCTTTACTGTGTCCTATTAATTTTGGTAACATGTTAACAATCTCATTTGATTCTATATATTTTTTTATTCCATCCTTTATTTTTCCTATAGTGCAGGTGTTTTTGAGCAAGGTGTTGTTCAGTTCTATGTGTTTGACCTTTTTCCCCTTGGTTTCTTCTGCCATTGATTTAGGCTTTAATGGCTTTGCGATACTAAAAAAATATCTTGTAATATTTTAAATTTTGGATTTTGTTAAGGCTAGCTTTATTGCTTGATATATGGCTCTTTATGAAGAATAGTCTATGCTAAAAAAAGAATCATCTATAAGCACTTGAAAAGGTGTACTTGTATTTGGTTAGTTAGAGTGTTCTGTATATGTCTCTTGTATCCTACCTTCGATAGTCGTAGGAAGTCTTCTATGTCTGGAAAATTTTTTGAGGCTTTTACATACATGTATAAAAGTTAGTTTTTAAGTATCCAAATAGGCTGGTTGTGTGAGGTAGTTTGATTACAGGAACCTTAGAAGTTCCAACACCCTGTCATCAGCTGGTTAGACCCCACTTCCAGCCCATTTAGTGTATTAGAGCTTAGCAGCTGGTGCACAGCAGAGAAGGGAGGGAAACACGCTAGGGAAGGGGAAAAAGGTCAGCCCACAGGAAAGATTTAAATCTGCACAAATTCTCAAGTGCTAAATGATGCTCAAATGATGACCATTCAACTCAGCTTTCTGGCTGAGAAAGACACACTCTGCTCACTGTACCACTGCTCCATTTGGCATGCTGCTACTGTGCTACCTGTGCTTCCTCCACGGCTGGCTCTGCTCATTGTCTCCACTGGCTGCACTGGAAGTAGCAATTCCCTTTGTGAGGTACAGATTTAATTCTGGGTGCACTAGTTGCTTCTGGGCTTGCTTCCATTCTTCCTGTCACTCAGTCCAATCTCACAGCTTTTGCCCTGGTATTCATGGCTCCTAGAATATTCCATATAATCCATTCAGTTGCTTTTCTCATTTTCTGTTGTTAGAGGGATCATAAGGTGCATGTGGCTACTCCACCATCTTAGCCCCAACAGTAACATATAAGCAGATTGAAACACTCAATTTTATAAATATGTCTGTAAAATGATTCAATCTAAATTCTTATAGGGTATTTTGAAATTTGACAAGTTGATTCTAAATATCATAAGGAAACACAAGGGGCTTAAAACAGTCAAGATCATTTTAAAGATGTATAAAGTAATATTAATTATTCTACCATATACTAAGATTTTTTATGAGGCTACAATAATAAAAGTAGTTAGTGTTGAGGTGTGAACAAGAAAATGGATATGAGTATATTTGAAATAGACCAAAGAGACCAAAAATTGTCCCTTGCATATGGAAACAATTGATACTGCAGACTAGGGCTTCTGAGACCCAACTAGACAGCACTTTGCATGGGTAGCATTCTTACTAGAGGTACTATGTGTTAGGAAAAGCTGCTATAAGACATGCTTTGAGTTGAAACCAACTTGACAGCACCTAATAACAACAACAACAGAGACATGGAACACCTAGTAAAGTATAAAAAGGTTTTTTTGACACGATTTTTTGAAGGAAGGGATTATCTTTCTGGATCAGAACTGAGAAAAAGCAATGGAGAGATACACCAGCAAAAAAAAAAAAAAAAAAAAAAAAAAAAAACAAAACATTTCTAAAGAAGTTTTTACTAAACCTATATATTCAAGAAGAAAATTATTAGCTAACGTAGCCAAAAAGTACATGCCTCAGCTTCAAGTTTACCTGGATACAGAAGCTCTTATAAAATGGCTGGAAAATTATTTCTGTTCATCTCTCATTTCAGATTTTACATGCATTGCCTTTATTCTCTGACTCTTCCCAAGTGGTGATAAAGATGGTCACAAGTAGCTTAAGTCATCTTTCTACAATTTTTACAATGCCAATTGAAAGAATTTACTCCTTTCCCAAAAGCATCAATAAAAGTCTTTGGATTGACTCTGGTTCTCCAGACCTGTGTCATTTCCCTTATTTGAAGATGGGGGAAGGGGTCAGCTCTACCTGAATTACCTAAATGAAGAAAAGTTTTCCCCAAATGATGCTATCCTAATACTTTTTTTTCCACCATAAAATGACTATCCAATTTTTTTTGCTTAGCTTATAATTTGCTTTGCTTATAATCTTCACCCTTTTTGCCAATGTATCTGCCTTGCTCTTGGCAGATACTCTGGTTGTTTTCCCTACTGAGATCTGCCTCCTTTTCATGTGTTCACAGTTCTGGATAGGTAGTAGTCCCTGGAAGCCATGCTGCACCTTGTCATTTCCATGGCAATTTTGTTCATTTAAAACCTGTGCTAATTTTGAAGTTGATATTCTTCTTTTTAAGTAATGCATCAAATTTAATTTTGAAGATGTAGTTAAGTGCTACATCTGCTAACCAAAAAGCAGTTTGAATCTGCTGGGCACTCTTCAAAACCTCTGGGGAACAATTCTACTCTGTTCTATAGGGTCACTGTGATTTGGAATCAACTCAATGACACTCGTTTTTCATTTTGTTTTGTTTCTGCTTGTTTTTTTTTGTTTCTGTCTTCAGCAATATTTTTGATGATATGTATATCTCAGTTCCAATAGCAACCTTTTCCATCACTAAGTTATTCAACAGCCATTTATTTGAGTAAAATTATTTTGTTTCTATTAAAAAATATGTACTTTAAATGAAGATTTGCAGAACAAACTAACTTCTCATTACGCATTTAGTACACGTATTGTTTTGGGACATTGGTTACCAACCCTGTAACGTGTTAACACTCTCCCTTCTCAACCTGAAGTTTCATATTATCAACTTTCCTGTTCCTTTCTCCATTCTTGTCTTTACCCCTGGGCTGGTGTACCCCTTCAGTCTCGTTTTGTTTGGCTGAAGAGTGAAATTCAGAACTGACTTCATTGCAGAGCTAAAAGGGTATCTGATGGCCATACACCTGGAGTTTCTCCAGTGTCTGTCAGACCACTAAGCCTGATCTTTTTGGGGGGTGGGGGTGTTTGAGTGTTGTTCTACATGTTTCTCCATCTCTGTCTGAGAACACCTGTTGTGATCTCTTTCAGAGCAGTCAGTGGTGGTAGCCAGGCACCATTCAGTTGTTCTGGACTCAGTCTGGTAAAATCTGCAGTAGCTGGGGTCCATTAGTCCTTTGGACTAATCTTTCCCATCTGCTTCAGTTTTCTGCATTATGTTTTGCTCTGAAGGGAATACGATTATTGGAGAATCTTAGATGGCCACACACAAGCTGTTAAGACCTCAGACACTATTCAGCAAAGGAGAATGGAGAACATTTTCTTTAAAAACTGTTACACTAATAGAACTAGATGTTCCCTGAGACATGGTCCTCACAGTCCTCAACCCAGTAATTTGTTCCTCAGGGAGCCTGGTTGTGTCTGTGGGGCTTCTGTGACTCTCCTTGTACAAGTTGTGTTGGTTTCCCTAGTATTATGTACTGTCTTATCCTTCACCAGAGTTACCACTTACCTATTACCTATGTAGTATTTTTCCATCCCCATCCCCCTCCTCTCTCATAACCATAAAAGATTTTCTTTTTGGGTACAAATCTTTGCACGAGGTTTTATGGTAGTGGTCTCATACAATGTTTGTCCTTTTGTGATTGATTGACTTCACTCAGAAAAATGCCCTCCAGACTCATCCACGTTATAAGATGATTTGTAGATTGGTTATTGTTCTTTATCTTTGTGTAGTTCTAACTCCATAGTTTGCTTATCTTTCCATCTGTTAATGGGCATTATCATGGGTTGAATTGTGTTTCCCCAAAAATGTGTGAGATAATTTGGCTAGGCCATGATTCCTGGTATTGTGTGATGCTTCTCTATGTTGCAAACCCTTTCTCTATAATGTGTAAGACTGTGTTGTGCCTTGAGATGTTCTTTAGGGATATAGGGGAAAGGGAAGCAAGCAGAGAGTTGAGGACCTCATAATACCAAGAAATGGTGCTGGGAACAGAGCACATTCTTTGGAAAGACTTGGGACCCTTGCACCTTAGAAACTCCCAGGCTGGGGGAAGATTGACAACTTTCTCCAAAGCCAGCAGGGAAAGTCTTCCCCTGAAGCTGACACTCTGAATTTGGACTTTCAGCCTACTGGACTGTGTCAAAATACACTTTCTTCTTTTAAAGCGTCTACTTGTGGTATTTCTGTTAAAGCAGTATTAGATGACTAAGAGACATCTAGATTGTTTCTGTCTTTTTGATAAGCAATGCTTTTTGTGAACAATGCTGCAATGAACACAGGTGTACATATGTCTATTCTTGAGATAGCTCTTATTTCTCTAGGATATATTCCTAGGAGTGAGATTGCTGGATCACATGATATTTCTGTTCTGGCTTTCTAAGGAAGTACCTATTTCCAAAATGTTTTTACCATTTTACATTCCTACCAGCAGTGCATAAGAGTTTCAACTCCCCACGGGCTCTCTAACATTTGTTGTTTTTTCTTTTTATTTTGTCCTGTCAGCAATGCCCTGGTGGCATAATGGGTTAAGTGCTATGTCTGATAACCAAAATGTTGGCAGTTCAAATCCACCAGGTACTCCTTGGAAACACTATGCAGCAGTTCTACCCTGACGTCCAGGGTCACTATGAGTCAGGGTTGATTTGACAGCAGTGAGTCAGCAATGCCAGAGTGAGATGATATCTCATTATGGTTTTGATTTGCATTTGTCTAACAGCTAATGGTCTTGAGCATTTCCTCATGTTCGTGTTAGCAGATAGAATGCTTTCTTTGGTAAGGTGTCTGTTAATTTCCTTTGCCCATTTTTTTTATTGGATTGTTTATCTTTTTGTTGCGAAGATGTTGGGTTTTCCTGTATATTTTAGAGATTTGAACTTTGTCAGATTTGTCATAGCCTCCAATTTTTTTCCAGTGTAGATTATCTTTTTGCTCTTTTGGTAAAATCTTCTGATGAGCATAAGTGTTGAATTTTTTAGACGATCTCAGAAATCTAGCTTATTGTCTGGTGCCTGTTGTTAGTCACAGTTCATATCCTGTTAATGCCATGTGTTAGGCCTGTAGCATTGATCTTCTTTCTAAGATCTTTATAGCATTGAATTTTATATTTAGGTCTTTGATCCATTTTGAATTAGTTTTTGTGAGGTATGGATTTCTTTCCAACTTTTTGCAGCTAGACATCCAGTTTTGCCAGCACCTTTTGTTAAAATGACTGACTTTTTCCCATTTGGTGGAATTTGGGCCCTTGCTGAAGATCAAGTAGGTGAGGGATTTCCGTCTTGCTTTTCAGTTCTGTTCCACTGGTCAGCGTATCCGTCACTGTACCAGTACTATGCTGTTATAACTACCGTAACTGTACAGTAGGTTCTGAGGCCAGGTAGCGTGAGTCCTCCTACTTTATTATTCTTCTTCAACAGTGCTTTACTTACCCAGGAACTCTTCCCTTTCAATAGAAAGGGAAGTTAACTATCAGTTTTCCCATCTCTTTAAAGAAAGATGTTAGTATTTGGATGAGGATAGCATTGTATGTTTAGACTGTATTAGGTAGAACTGACAGTTTCACAATGTTTAGCCTATCTATCCGCGAGCATGGTATGTGTCATGGATTGAATTGTGTCTCCTCAGAAATGTGTGTGGTAACTTGTCTGGGCGATGACTTCTCTCCATTCTGTGATTTTATTATTCTGCAAATCTTAATCTCTGCCTGCGGTGGTTGTTGTTGTTGTTACGTGCCATCGAGTCGGTTCTCACTCACAGTGACCCTATGCACAACAGAACAAAACATTGCCCAGTCTTGCACCATGCAATTGAATTTATTGCTTCATTGAATTTATGCTTAAGCCCATCATTACAGATGCCCTGTCAGTTCATCTCTTGAGGTTCTTCTTATTTTTTGCTGACTCTGCACTCTACTAAGCACTATGTCCTGCTCCAGGAAATGATCCTACCTGACAACATAGTCAAATAATGTAAGACATTGTCTCACCATCTTCGCTTTCAAGAAGCACTCTGGTTGTCCTTCTTCCGGAACAGACCTGTTTGTACTTTTGGCAGTCATGGAACATTCAGTATTCTGCTCCCACACCACAACTCAAAGGTATCAGTTCTTCTTCTGTCTTATTTTTCATTGTCCAGCTTTTGCATGCATGTAATGTGACTGAAAATGTCATGGCTTGGGTCAGGAACACCTTAGTCTTCAAGGTGATGTCTTTACTTTTCAATATTTTAAAGAGATCCCTTGCCACAAATTTTCCCAATGCAATCTGTCTTTTGATTTCTTGACTGCTGCTTCCATGGGCATTGACTGTGGAACCAAGTAAAATGACATCCTTGACAACCTCAGCTCTTTCTCCATTTATGACAATGCTTCTTACTGGTCCAGTTTTGTGGAGTTTTGTTTTCTTGATGTTGAGGTGCAACTTATACTGAAAGCTGTGGTCTTTGATCTTCATCAGTAAGTGTTTCAAATCCTCTTCACTTCTAGCAAGGAAGATTATGTCATCTGCATAATACAGGTTGTTATTGAGTCTTCCTCCAATCCTCATGCTTTGTTCTTTATGTAGTCCAACTTCTTGGATTCTTTTCTCAACATAGATTGAAAGGTATGATAAAAGAAACAACCCTGATGTATACCTTTCCTGACCTTAAACCATGGAGTGTCTCCTTGTTCTGCTCATACAGCTGCCTCTTTATGCATGTGCAGATTTCTCATGAGCACAGTTGAGTGTACTGGAATGTTAGTCATAAATTGTTACGATCCACAAAGTCAAATGCCTTTGCACAGTCAATGAAACACAGTTAAACATCTTTTTGGTATTCTCTGCTTTCAGCCAAGATCCATCTGACATTAGCAACAATATCCTGGTTTCACATCCTCTTCTAAACCCCAGTCGCATTTCTGGCAGTTCTCTCTCAATATGTTATTGCACTTACATTTGAATGATCTTTATCAAAATTTTACTTGTGTGTAATATTAATGATATTGTTTGGTAATTTGTGCATTCGGGTGCATCACCTTTCTTGAGAATAGGCATAAAAATGGATCTCTTCCAGTCGGTTGGCCATGCAGCTGTCCTCCAAATTTCTTCACATAGATGAATAAGTACTTCCAATGCTGCATCCCTTTGTTGAAACATCTCAGTTGAGATTCCATCAGTTCCTGGAGCCTTGTTTTTCACTAATGCCTACAGTACAGCTTTGACTTCTTAAAGGTAGTACTGTAAAACTCTTTCTGCTCCAATGTAAAAAGGGTTTACCTGAAGTGTGGCTTGCACCACCTTTTATCTTATAAGAGATAAAAGGAAAGAGAAGCAAGCAGACAACTGGGGACCTCATACTATTAAGAAAGCAACACCGAGAGTAGAGCACATCCCCAGACCTGAGGTTCCTGTGCTGAGATGCTCTCAGATCAAAGAGAGATTGATGAAATGCAAGGACGCTCCTCCAAAGCCAACCAAGAGATACAGTGCGTTCCACTGGAGCTGGCATCCTGAATTCAGACATCAAGCTTACTTGACAGTAAGAATCAACTTTTGTTTGTTAAAGCCAACCACTCATGATATTTCTGTTACAGCAATACAATACAACAAAGACAGTATGCTTTTGCATTTATGTAGATCTCTTTTTGTTTCTTGCAGTAGTGTTTCATAATTTTCTTTGTATAGATCTTTTACATTCCTACTTCATTTATTCCTCAGTATTTTATTTTTTAGGGGGTTGCATATTATATTGTTTCCCAGTTTTCCTTCTCTTTATTATCTGTATTAGTGAATAACCATCCAACTGATTTACTTGTGTTTACCTTATATCTGCTGCTTTGCTGAATATTTCTAATAATTGCAGTAGTTTTCACATATAGTCCTTTGGGTTTTCTATGTACAGTATCACATCATCTGCAAGTAGGGACAGTTTTACTTGTTTATTTTCAATTTGGTTGCACTTTATTTCTTTTTCTTGCCTTATTGTTCTAGTTACAACTTTCAACATAGTGATAAATGTTGTTGTTGTTGTTAAATGCCGCTGAGTCATTTCTAACTCACAGAGACCCCACGCACAAAAGAATGAAATACTGCCGGGTCTTGTGTCATGTCAACAATCATCTTTACGGCTAAGCCCATTGTGTCAATCCATTTCATTGAGGTTCTTCCTCTTTTTCACTAGTGCTCCACTCTAACAAGCGTGATATCCTTCTCCAGGGACTGATCCTTCCTGACAACATGTCCAAAGTATATAAGATGCAATGTTGCTATCTTTACTTCCAAGGAACACTCTGGTTGTACTTACTCCAAAACAGATCTGTTTGGTTTTTTGGTGGTCCTTGGTATACTCAGCATTCTTCTCCAACACCACAATTCAAAGGCATCAGTTCTTCTTCTGTATTCTTTGTTCATTGTCCAGCTTTCACATGTGTATGATGCAGTTGGCTTGGATCAGGTGCACTTTCGTCTTCAAGGTGACATCTTTACTTTCAATTCTTTAAAGAGATCCTTTGCAAATTTTCCCAGTGAAATGAGAGTCTTCTGATTTCTTGCAATGTGTTGTTTGATTTCTTGACTGCTTCTTCCATGGGCATTGATTGTGGAACCAAGTAAAATGAAATCCTTGACAACCTCAATCCTCTCTCCATTTACAATGATATTGCTTACTAGGCCAGTAGCGGACTAGTTATTTTCTTGGTGCTGAGGTGCAATCCATACTGAAGACTGTGGTCCTTGATCTTCATCAGTAAATGTTGCAACTCTTCCTTATTTCCAATAAGGAAGCGTCATCCACGTAACTCAGGTTGTTAATGAGTCACCCTCTAATCTTGATGCCTCAGTCTTCTTCATATATCCAGCTTTTTGTATTATTTTCTCAGCATTCACACCAAAAAGGTATGGTGAAAGGATACAACCCTGACACACACCTTTCCTGACTTTAAACCATGTAGTGTCCCCTTGCTGTGTTCACACAACTGCTGCTTGATCCATATACAGATTCTTTAATAGCACAATTTAATGTTCTGGAGTTGCCATTCTGCACAATGTTAGCCCTGATTTGTTATGAGCCACCCAGCTGAATGCCTTTGCACAGTGAATGAAACATAGGTAAACATCGTTCTGGTTTTCACTGCTTTCATCCAAGGTCTATCTGAGATCAGCAGTGATGTCCCTGGTTACACAACTTCTTCTGAATCCAGCTTGAGTTTCTGGCAGTTGCTTGTCAGTGTAGTGCTGTAGGTGCTTTTGAATGAAGTGATAAGTGGGAGTAGTGATAAAGGACATCCCTTGTCTTATCCTTGTCCTCAGGAAGTTTGGATTCAACCTTTCTTCGTTAAGAATAATGTTGGCATTAGTTTTGTAAAAATGTCCTTTATTATGTTGAGGAATTTCTTTTCTATACATATTTTAGTAAATGTTTTTATCAGAAATCAGTGTTAGACTTTGTAGAATGCTTTTTCTGCATTGATTGAGATGATTATGTGATCTCTTATTGATGTGGTAGATTTCATTGGCTGTCTAATGTAGAACCATCCTTGCATATCTGGTGTGAGTCCAATTGGTGGTGGAGTATTACTTTTTGATACAATACTGAATTCTATTGGCTAAATTTTTCTTGTTCTGAACATTTATGAGTATTGGTCTGTATTTTGTGGGTGTAGTGGTGGGTATCTTTTCCTGGTTTTGGCTATGCTGGCTTTGTAGGATGAATGTGGAAATATCCATTCCATTTCTACATTATGAAATTGTTTGAGTAGTACTGGTATAAGCTCTTCTCTGAATACTTGATAGAATTATCCAGTGATATCATCTGAACAAGGACTTTTTTTATTGGAAGATTTTTTTTGAAAAACCTTTTCAAATTCTTCTATTTTTATGGATCGTGTTAGTTTTTCAACATCATTTTGTATTAGTTTAGGCAGGTAGTATGTTTCTAGAAATTTGTCCATAATCTCTAGGTTTTCAATAGCCATTTATTGAGTGCCTACTAGCTACCAAATAGATAGTTAGGCAAAAGCCAAACCAAGTCAAATCCGTTGCTGTCAAGTTGTGTCTGCCTAATAGTGACCATATAGCAACCCTACAATGAGACACAGGCTATGTTAATTAACAAGTAAACTAGGATCTCTGTCCATAAGATCCCATAGAATGTATCTAATTTACTAAAATTTGAATCTATATCTTCTGTTCTTAATCTAAACTTAGATTTGTTCTAATAGTAGAAATAGAAATATGATCAATACAAATTCAGTATTCCAAAATTTCTTGTTAACCAAACTGTATGAGAAGCCACAAATCAATAAGTGATCTCTGATACGACTGATATCATTCATACTGTCACATTTGAGTAATATTTCAGTGAATAAAACATGCATCTTAACTGTGATCCCTATGAAAAATATCTTCAACCTATTAATTAAAATAATTGCTGTTATAAACTCCTGAAAATAAGCTTCTGTGTCAGATAGCTGAACCATAGTGATGATTCTAGAAATGTGATTATTCTATATTCTTCAAACAACTTAAAAGAAATTTTTCTTCCCTCTTTTACATGTTTTTTCAGCAAGAAGCAAATAGGCAGTTTAAGGAAGCAAGACGATTGGAGTTTAAAAAGTATTTTTCTTTTACATCTTAAATGTAAATGTCTAGTCACATGTTTCACTAAATCTTTTTTAAAAGGAAAAGAAATGAAGCACCTTCTTCTTGATCCCACTGGCTCTAGAAACTACATAGAGTTTATATCTTTTGACTCTGTTACTACCAACCTACTTTAAAAAGTAGGTTATATTTTTATAACATGAGGTAGGAGCAAGGTTCATTTTAATAGGCATCCAGTATGTACATGTCTCTTACTGGATTATATCCTTCACCATTAGTCTGTTTACCCATGGTCCAATAGCGTATTCCCTTAATTTTCATAGCTTTATAATAATTCTTGATATATAACAACATAGATCATTTAACTTTGTTCTTCTTTGAGATAGCTTTAGAAATTATTCTTCCTTTTAAAATAGTTCATCATACTTTAAATAAAAGTTTACAGTCCAAATCATTTGCCATATAAAATCTAGAACACACACCACTATGCAACTCTAACTGTTCTCCCCAGCCACCAGCCGGTGACAGCACACTCCTTTCCACCCTGTACTTCCTGTATCCTTTCAGCCAACTTCTGTTCCCCTCCACTCTCTCATCTTGCCTCTAGAAAACAGCTGCTCAGTCAGCCTCATGTATATATTTAAGTCAACAAGCATATTCTTCACCAGCATCACTCTGTATTATAAACCAAAACCCACTGCTGTTGAGTCGGGCTGACTCACAGAAACCCTATTGGTCAAAGTAGAACTGCCCCATAGAGTTTTCAAGGAGTGTCTGGCAGATTTGAACTGCCAAACTTTTGGTTGGCAGACATGGCACTTAACCCACTATGCCACCAGGGTTTTCCTGTGTCTTCCAGTACAGTCCAATCTTTGTCTGAAGTGTTGTCTTGGGTACTGATGTCAGCTCTGGGTTAACAGAGAATCCATGGACTGTGTCCTCAGGGGACTCTCCCAACTAACAGACCATCAAGAGAGGTCTTTTAACAGAGTTTCAGTTCTGCACACCTATTTTTCTCAAGCTATAACAGGGACTTTACATTGTGTTCCTGATCTGGACAGTCACTGGTGGTGGCCAGGCACAATCTAGTTCTTCTGGTTTCATGTTGATGTAGTCTCTGGATTATATTGCACCTTCTGTCTGCTGGAATAGCCATTCTTGACCCTTTGTATTTCCACATGAATTTTAGAATCAGCTTGACAGTTAGCAAGGAAAAAAAAACCCTGTAAAAACAGAAGTACTAGTGAGATTTTTCTTGGCATTTCGTTGAAATAAAAATCAGTTTGGGGAAAAACTGGCAACTTCTCAATATTGAGTTTTCTAATTCATGAACATGATCTATTTCTCCATTTAATTAAGTTATCTTTAATTTCTCTCAGTAGTACTTCATTTTTTAGGTAGAGAGCTTGTAACTTATATGGAATTTTTCATGCTCTTGAGATAAAGCTCTTGCCTTAGTTATCTAGTGCTGCTACAACAGAAGTGTCACAAATGGTGTAGTACAGTAGGCCACAAGTTCCAACTCAAGACATTAGCTCCGTCTGCAGGTCTTTTCTCTGTGTCAGCTCTGTAGGAGGGTCCTTGTCTTCCGCCCTCCCTTAGTCTGGGAGCATCTCAGCTTAGGAATTTCAGGTACAAAGGAAACACTCTTCTGGCACTATTCTCTTGGCTATATGAGGTCCCCAGTTCACTGCTTCCTTTCCTTTAATCACTTGCAGGGAAACTCCCTTCATGTTGGATCAGGGAGGTGACTCTTATGAGGATTTTACAATTCTACCCTAATCCTCTTTAACAATACAATCTTGCTTTATTACCCACAGGCAGAGATTAGGATTTACATCACAGGAAAATCACAAAATGGAAGACACTGCATGATAGTTGAAATCATGACCTAGTAAATTGCTACACATATTTTTTGGGGAACAAAATTCAATTGGTGGCGGGTATGATAACAATACCCATTTTCAGGTCTAGTGTTTGTTATTTGAACCTTTTATGTTTATTATTGATCACTTTTGCTAAGAATTTAGTAACTTTACTTATTTTCTCAGAATCAGCTTTTGTCTTTGTTTTCTCTATTACGTGTTTCCTTCTAATTTACATAATTTTAATTTGTCACTACTCAGATATGATTACACATTCTGTACTGTGCTATGCAATTAAGTAGTCAGAAGCTTACAACTATGTATAGCATCATTATGGATAAGATGGTTACTCACTGTGTTGATGCAGGGGCATTGTGTGCAAAAACAAAACATAACAACCCTATAGGACATAGCTGAACTGCCCCATAGTGCTTCTGAGGAATGGCTGGTAGACTTGAAGTGCTAAATTTTTGGTTAGCAGCTATAGCTCTTAACCATTACACCACTCTGGCTCAGTAGCTGGAAACTTGCAAGTATGTATAGAATCATTATGCACGTCATAGCTACCTATTCTAGTGATGCATATGTGTTAAGCAGGTGCCTCAAATATCATGAGCAGCATTGCTGACAGTGAAGTGATTTCTTGACATGGTGAGCAGCTCTTGAAACGATTCCAGTCAAACCAAAGATAATCTTCTCTTAATTTACCAGTACACTGTTGGAAGATTCAGTGTATATTTGTACAAAAATATGTGATGCTTATATTTAAAAGACTATATTTAAAAGAAGCTAAGCTCTAGGATCAGAGATATACATAGATTCTACACATATATAAACATCGAGTGAGACAATTTAGAATTTGTGCAGGATGTGGGGTGAGGACTTGATTGTAAGACATTTTGTATCCCTGATCTATCTCACTGAATGCCCATATTGCTCAATCACTGGTGCAAACAAAAAGCTTCCAGAATACCCCTTGGGTGGCTCTGTTATCCCCAGTGAAAGCCATTGTCATAGGGACAAACTTTTGGAGGATTAAGCCTTTCATTAAGTAAAAAATCTGATTCTTCTTTAGCTCTCCCATATCCAGTATTGTTTGGTATTAACTACCACTCTCCACTGTTCCGATCAGCCAGGACATATTGCTCTAAGGGAAAGTTCCACCTTGCTATAATCAGTTCATTCCTGCTGTGTAATAAAGCCTACACCACTGCCACAGAGATGCTAGTACAAGATCTGACCCTCAATCTCCATGGGGACCTCAGTTTTGGTCCATCTAAAGTTGGAATAAACTTAGTAGCAATGAGTTGGGTTTGGTTTAAAGTCTTTATTATGGTGACTCCATGTATTACAGAGCAGAACTGCTCCATGGGGTTTTCTTGTCTATAATCTTTATGAAAGCAGATTGCCAGAACTTTCTTTTGTGATTTCACTGGGTGAGTTCAAGCCATCAACTTCTAGGTTAGTAAAACTGAGAACCCATTTCTGTCAAGTTAATTCTGGCTCATAATGACCCTATAGAACAGAGAGGAACTGCCCTACAGGGTTTCTGAGGAGTGTCTGGTGGATTTGAACTGCTAACCTTTTGGTTAACAACTATAGCACTTAACCACCATGCCGCTAGGGTTTAGTAGATGACTGCAATTCATTAATGCTACCCAGGGATCTCACTGTGAGTCAGAATTGACTTGGGAGCAGTTTACTTATTTTTTTTAAGTCTACATGGACCTATTTCCACCTCATGTGTTCACATGGGCTTTCTGTATTAACTTCTGGAAAACACTGAGAACACTGAGATTTTCACTCCAGAAGATGGTCTTCACAGCACAACTCTTCCTCCTGGGACACTAGGGTGTTTCACAGATCCAAAGTTGGTATCAGGGCTGAGTGAATATACCGTGGGGCATTGATTGGGTTTGGTTCTTCAGTTCATTATGTATTGTAGGAGCATGGCCATTGATCATTTGTATGTTTCAAATTCATCTAATCCATACTTTATCTTGGTTAATATTATGTTCCTTTAGGCCCCTAAAAGACTCCTTTTTTAGGGCCAACATAGTGATGTTTACCAATTTATAAAGCTTCCATTTTCTACGCTAGTAGCAAGTCCTACGATGATGTTAACCCACCAAATGACAGGGGCTGCAGTTTTCAGTACCATAGCTAGCTGGGATTTCTTCACTTTGGGTCTCTACCACTAATGATCCCGTGGGACCCTCAGCTCAGGAACCCAAGACACTGACTTCTTTGGACAAGTCCTTTGCTCCAAGTGTATCTACTGGGGTTATACATCAAATCTGTGCTGCCTTTTTCTTTGACCCAGTGAGCTGAAATGTTCACTAGACTCTTGCAGTCAGCAATGTAATTGGTAACTCCCTGCTGCAAGGGCTGCTCAGATGGCTTGATGAAATTCCTACATTGCTAGTACAAATACCTGTGCCCATGGATTCCCATAGCCAAGTAAAGCACATCCACAGCTGCTCACAGTCCACTGCCATAATCAGGATTGAAAAGGAGTCTAATATTTGTTTGAGTACTGATACATATTTTTAAGTTATGCTTTCTTCTTTCAACTCTCTTTTATGCTATGACCCATTAGCTATTGCCAGATGGGCACGTGGAAACAAACACATTAACATAACTAACGAATGGCCAATAAATAGCTGGCAACTCATCCCCTAAGCTCAGGTGTGGTGTAAGACTTAGAGAAGATGTCATTCTGTACCTACCAAAACCCACTGCCCTCAAGTCACTTCTGACTTACAGCAACTCTGCAGGGCAGGGTAGAACTGCCTTACAGGGTTTCCAAGGCTATCATCTTTGTGAAAGCAGACTACCACATCTTTCTCCCGCAAAGCAGCTGGTGGATTTGAACTGCCAATCCTTTGGTTAGTAGCTGAGTGCTATAACGACTGTGCAACCAAGGCACCTTCATTCTATAAAGTGTACTATTTATCTAGGTAATTGTTTTGTTACTGGATCCGAGATTACAGTTGAGTTGGCATCAATTTGATTTATACATGCTTCAATTCTTCCGTTACTATACTGATATCCTGCATCTTCAAGTTTGAATATACCTTTCTAAATGCTAGGGTTGGCACTCTTCATCTTCTATCAAATGCAGAGAAGTCTAATTTGGGTCACGAACTGCCCCCTTTCGTGCATGAACATTCCTAATGCAGGTGTTTGAGGTATGTAGTGCTGAAAAACAAACAAACAAAAAATAAACCAGCTGCCACTAAGTCCATTCCAATTCATGGAGAACCCATGTGTATTAGAGTAGAATTGTGCTCCATAAGTATCTTACACTGGGTTCTCTAGAGAAGCAAAATCAGTAATGCATATAAATATATACAGAAAGAGGTTTATATAAAGGAAACAGCTCATGCAATTTTAGAGGCCGAAACGTCCGAAGTCCTGGATCAGAATACAAGCCTTACACAGCCATGTAAGCTGGTGACCCAAAGGTAAGCAGGTCAGAGAGTGAGTTTATGTTTCACAGGCTGTGAAGGTAGGCGAATCCCAGTACAGCAGACAAGACTGCAAGTTTCTCCTGACTCCAGTTGCTTCAGGGGCTGGTGAACCTGGGATTGGCAGGTCAGGGAACAGGAATCTGACTTGCAGGCTGTGAGGATCAGTGAATCCCAAGGACTGCTAGCTCAAGTCCCAAGAACAAGACATCAGAAAACAAGAGCATGGCAGCTGCTGGAACCACAAGCCAAAGCAGTGGCAAAGCACACAGGAAGTAGGCAGCAGACAAGAGAGAGACAAAGGCCGAGGCAGCGGTGAGCCACCATAGACCATTCCTCTGCCAGGACCACAGCACAGTCCATCATGGTGTGACCATAACATTGTACAACTGCCAAAACACTAAGAATCATGCCCAGCCAAGTTGACACACAATCTGAACTATCACAATAGAGTTTTCATGACTGACATTTTGGAAGCAGATCACTAGGCTTGTCTTCTGAGGTGCCTGTGAGTGAGTTGAAACTTCCAACCTTTCAGTCAGCAGCCAAGGATCTTCTCATGTGCACCATCCAGGGACTCTTTAGTACTTAACAGTATACAACAAGAACCCACATTGGATGGACCCTAGGGATTACCAGTGTGTACAAGATACACACACACTGACTAAAACTTATTTTTGTAAATATTTTCCTTATAGCTCAGTCCCTAAAAATTACAGTTTCAGTCACCAAAAATAAATAAATAAAATTTTTCTTATACGCAATCATTTAAACCAGAAGTGTAATCTGATTCTGAATTTGAAGTTGGACATTTTATTTTGGTTTTCTTTACAGAAAATGGCTGGCTTTCGTAGAACAGAAATAGAAAGCTGAAAGCTTTTGAAGATTATTACCAAGTTTGTAACCTCCATGGGATCAAAGATGTTTCATTCCCAAAGAACCCATGACCATGTTTCATAAATCAAATTTCATATTTAAATTAAAAATGGCTAAAGGTTGGCACTGACTTTGTAAAGAAAGAAACTATATCTGAACAAAAATTCTGGCTGTTTAAAAGTTTTCTAAAATATCTAGTCATGTGCGAGCTTCCACAGCGAGATGGCTCTGGGATTCACTATAGATCATATGACCCTCTCCTCCACCTGCTTGTGTATTCCCCGGTGATGCTGTCAATCATCAGACGAGATGCCTGAGAGTTTGTTTGTTTTTTTTTTTTCCTTCCTTTTGGCAGAAATATAGTTCAAGGAAAATTGTGGGCAAAATAGCTATTCTCACCAGACTTCTGTAGCCTTTTTCCATTAATGCACTGTGTCACAAATACGTGAGAGTCTAATGATAAGGACTTCTACAGAAACTGAAGGATGAATTCTTTATAAGGCGCACACTGGGAAGACTATGGAGGAGAACTTAAAACACACTGAAGTTGTACTTGTGGGAAATTTAATACATTGTGTTTCCTTAGTGTAATTGTATGTCTGCAAGACACATAATTATAAAACAGAAAGATAAAAAACAAGGATGCAACAAGGAATTTGTTAAGTGCATGCGTATTGTAATAACAAAATGCCACATTATCACAGAAATTAATGCTAATATATACACTAAATAACACTGAAAATTGTCACAAGAGTTTATCAGGTAATAGTAAGTTATGGACCATATCTGGTTGATCTTTTTTGGTAAAATATAGTTATGTGTATCTTCATACAAAATCTGGCTAACTATTGAAAAAACTCAAGCCTTGAGCTGCAGTAGTGAAGGATGCTACAGGAAAAAATATCAAACCACATGGTAAAACACCGAAAGAAGATGAAAGTAATGCATAGAGTAATTACACAAGAAAGAATTGGTTGACATTCAACCATTTCAAGAGTTAGCATGTGATCAGGAATCAACAGTACTGAGGGAAGAAGTTGAAGCTATGTTGAAGGCACTGGCATAAAACAAGGCTCCAGGAATTGATGGGGTATCAGTTCGGATGTTTCAATAAACGGATGCAGCACCGGAAGTGCTCTCTCAACTATGCCAAGAAATTTAGAAGACAGCTACCTGGCCAACCAACTTGAAGAGATCCATATTTATGCCTATTCCCAAGAAAGATGATCCAACTGAATGTGGAAATTATTGAACAATATCATTAATATAACACACAAGTAAAATTCTGCTAAAGATCATTCAAAAGTGGCTAAAACATCGATATGGTAACTGCCAGAAATACAAGCTGGATTCAGAAGAGGATGTGGAACCAGAGATATCATTGCTGATGTCAGGTAGGTCTTAGAAAAATGTTTATCTATGTCTCATTAACTATTCAAAGGCATTTGACTGTATGGATCATAACAAATTATGTCTAACATTGTGGAGAATGGGAATTTCAGAACACTTAATTGTGCTCCTGAGGAATCTGTACATGGATAAAGAGGCAGTCATGTGAACAGAACAAAAGGATTTAAGAGTCAGGAAAAGTGTGTGCCAGGGTTATTTCCTTTCACCATAATTTTTCAACCTGTGTGCTGAACAAACAATCTGAGAATACGGATTACGTAAAAAAGAACAAAGCATCAGGATTGGAGGAAGACTCATTAACAATCTGCCTTATACAGATGACACAATCTTCCTTGCTGAAAGTGAAAAGGACTTGAAGCACTTACTGATTAAGATGAAAGTCCACAGCCTGAAGCAGGGATTGCACCTCAACATCAAGAAAACAAAAAATCCGCACAAGTGGATTAATAAGCAACATCATGATAAACAGAGAAAAGTCTAAAGTTGTCTGGGATCTCTTTTTGCTTGATTACACACTCAATGTCCATGAAAGCAGTAGTCAGGAAATTAGAAGATGAATTGGACTGGGAAAATCTGCTGTGAAAGATCTCTTTGAAGTGTCAAAAAGGCCAGATGTCACCTTGAAGACTAAGGTGTGCCTGAATAGGATTATTTTCAATCGCAACACATACAAGCCAAAGTTGGACAATGAACAAGGAAGACAGAAGAATTGATGCCTTTGAATTGTGGTGCTGGAGAAGAATATTCAATGTACCACAAACTGCCAAACAAACAGATCTGTCCTGCACAGAGTACAACCAGAGTGCTCCTTGGAATCAAGGATGGCTAGACTGCATCTTACGTACTTTGGCATGTTGTCAGGAGTGATCAGTCCCTGGAGAAAAACATCATATTTGGCAAAGCAGAAAGTTAGCAAGAAAGAGAGAGACCTTCAACAAGATGGACTGACACAATGGCTGTAACAATGAACTTAAGCATGAAAATGATTGTGGGCATGGTGCAGGACCAGGCAATGTTTTATTCTGTTATGCATAGGGTCTCTGTAAGTGGGAACTGACTCAACGGCAGCTAATAACATCTACTGATATATGTGTAATAGTCTTTATCTTTGAACAGTGGGATTTTAGACAACTTTTTTTTATTTAGTACTTTTAATTTTTCTGTAATGAACTTGTATTGCTTATGTAATAAATATTCTGAGTATAATATTTTTCAGGAGTAGGAAGTTCGTATGACTTTTAAGTATCCCTGTGCGCTTTATAACTATTGCCTAAACCACCAGCTTACCAGTTTGGGAAACTTCTGCCCTATATTAAATGCCAGATGGACTGATGGAAAACACTTGCTAGCCTTACTTTTACCACAACTGGAATAGGCTCATATCACGTGATTTATAATCTACGTATGAGTATCTCTTCTTTTGTATACTGTCACTCACTTCACTTATCTGTGGCATCTGACCTTTTCCAATTTCTGCCTTCGTCTTCCAATGTTTACTATTCAACATGAACAGGATTATTTATTGCCACTCCCTGAGTGCCGCAGGTGGAGGAAAGAAGCTTCTGTTTTCATCAGCATTTGTCTTTCAGGATAATTAAGATGGGAACATAGGCTGTTTCAGAAATACAAGACATTTTACAAGTGTATTTCCTTTCAAGGAAGATCACCAGCTTATTTAATGCTTTACAGTACACTCAGAGCAATCCTACCAGGTAAGTATATTCACAGTTTAACAAGTAAGCAAAGATTAGATTTTTTTTCTTGCTCAAACTGCCCAGCTAGTAAATCGAAGACTGCATGAAGACTTAATTTCCGGTCTTCTGACTCTGAAGTAAATTGTCTTTTAGCCACCTAGCAATGACCAAAGCAAACATATTCTGCTTAGGAAACACCCCAGAAAGGTTGGTTGCAAGCATCAAGTGAGGACACGCACATTAAGTTTGCTTCATGGTGTTTTATACAATTTAATTAAATAAGTGTTTGTCACTATATTCACATATCTGAGCACTGAAAATTTCTACAACATAGAGAATGCCAAGAGACATTATATTTTTGCTGCTATGAATCCCACGTATTCTGTCCTAGAAGGTGTTGTGAAGCAAAACATTTGAAATTGCTTATAGAGACTAAAGAAGGCTTGCACTCAGTTTTGAAAAAATTCCAAACCAAAGAAACTCTTGTGCTGAGGTTTGAAACAAAGCACTAAAATGATACACGGGCTCTGCTAGACTGTAAACCACAGCTCCATAATTTAGACAACCTCAAGGCTTGACCGAAGAGTAGTCAACTGTTACTTCCAGTTATCTTTGCAGGCTGGCTTGTCCTTATTATAATTAATGCTCCCAAGACGTAGCAGCCGCTGTTTTTCTTTAATCCTTGCATGGATCACTTTAATCTTACGTGCAGCACTAAATGCTTTTCACAGGCATTGGGGAGAAAAAAAATTCCTTGGGGATAAAATGGCAAATCTTTCAGGTGTCATAAAGGACATGACAGTGCCGTGAAAGCAAGTACATGTTTTTGTTTAAATGATATTTGAAAATCTCTCTCACTCTCTGTCTCACACACGCACAGAGAGAGAGAGATATCTCATCCTTCTGTCAGTTTCTCAGTTGCTGCCTTGCATTTTTCTATGATACTGAAAGCTATGCCGTCAGTATTTCAGATATCAGCAGAGTCATCCATTGTGGACAGGTTTCAACTGAGGTTCCAGACTAAGACAGACTAAGAAGAAAGGCCTTGTAATCTGCTTCTCAAAATTAGCCTTTGAAAACCTTATAGATCACAACAGAATATATTCCAACACAGTGCTGAAAGATCAGCTGTCTAGGTTGGAAAGCACTCCAAATACACAGTGGCAGCAACAAGGAACTCTAGCATAGTAACAATCATGAAGATGGCACAGGAATGAGAACATTTTGTTCTGTTGTACATGGGGTCACCGAGTCAGAGTCAAATTCACAGCAATTGTGAATATGATTTTTAATGTTTTTGTTGTTGGGTACCGTCAAGTCAATTCTGACTCACAGTGACCCTACCTACAACAGAATGAAAACTTGTCAGGTCCTGCTCTATGCCCACAATCATTGGTATGCTTGAGCCCATTATTGCAGCCACTGTGTCACACTGTCTTGTTGAGAGTCTTGCTGTTTTTTGCTGACCCTCTGCTTTGCCAAGTATGAGATCCTTCTTCATGAATTGATCCCTCCTGACAGTATGTCCAAAGTATTTAAGATGTAGTCTAGTCATCCTTGTTTCTAAGGAGCCCTCTGTTTATACTTCTTCCAATACAGATGTGTTCATTCTTTTGGAAGTCTGTGGTATATTCAATATTCTTCAACAACACAATTCAAAGGCATCAGTTCTCTACTGTCTTCTTTATTCATTGTCCAGATTTTACATGCATATGATGTGACTGAAAATACCATGGCTTGGGTCAGGTGCACCTTAGTCTTCAACATCGTGTCTTTTCAACATTTTTAAGAGGTCTTTTGCAGTAGATTTACTCAGTGCAATGAATCTTTTGATTTCTTGGCTGCTGCTTTCCTGGCAGTTGATTGTGGATCCAAGTAAAATGAAATCTCTGACAACCTCAGTCTTTACTCCCTTTATCATGGTGTCACTTATTGGTCCAGCTGTGAGAAATTTTTTCTTGATGTTGACATATAATCCATAGTGAAGGATGTGGTCTTTGAACTTCATCAGCAAGTGCTTCAAGTCTTCCTCACTTTCAGCAAAGAAGGTGTCATCTGCATAATGCAGGGTGTTAATGAGTCTTCATCTAATCCTGATGCCCCATTCTTCTTCATATAATCCAGCATTTCAGATTAATTATTCAGTACACAGATTTAAAAGATACAGTTAAAGGATACCATCCTGACTCACACCTTTCCTAACTTTAAACCATGCAATGTCCTCTTATTCTATTTGAATGACTGCTTCTTTATCCACATACTGATTTCTCACGAGTACAACTAAGTGTCCTGGGATTTCCATTTTCTACAGTGTTATCCACAATTCTTTACAATCCACATGGTTGAATGCCTTTGCATATTCAATAAAACATATATAAACATCCTTCTGATATTCTCCACTTTCAGTTAAGACCCATCTGACATCACAAGTGATATCTCTGATTCCATGTTCTGTCCTGAATCCAGCATTAACTGTCAGTTCCCTGTCAATATACTACTGCAGCCACTTTTGAAAGATCTTTATCACAGTTTTACTGCATGTGATATTAGTGATATTGTCCAGTAATTTCTGCATTTGGTTGGATCACCTTTCTTGGGAAAAGGCATAAATATGGATTTCTTCCAGTTGGTTGGCCAGGTAACTGTCCTCCAAATTTGCTGCTGAAAACAAGTGAGCACTTCTAGTTCTGTACCCATTTGTTGAAACATTTCAGTTGATATTCCATCGATTCCTGGATCTTTGTTTTTTGACAATGTCTTCACCACAGCTTTGACTTCTTCCTTCGTTACCATCAGCTCCTAATCATGTGCTACCTCTTGAAATGGCAGAATATTGACCAGTTCTTCCTGGTAAACTTATAAGGACTCTATATTCCTTTCAAATTCTTTTGCTGCTCCCTGTGTCGCTTAAAATTTTTCCTTTAGAATCCTTCACTACTGTAACTCAAATTTTGAGTTTTTCCTTCACTTCTTTCAGTTTGAGAAATGCAGACTGTTCTTTTCTTTTGGTTTTCTATCTCTGGCTCTTTACATTGCATTCTTGAACTGCCCTTTGAAATCTTCTGTTTAGTTATTTTACTTCATTTTTCTTCCTTTTGCTTTAGCTACTCAACATTTAAGGGCAAGTTTCAGAGTCTCTTCTGACATCCAGTTTGGTCATCTCTCTCTTATCTTTTTACGGCACTTGCCACTTGGCTTTGCTTTCTTCACGTATGATGTCTTTGATGCCATTCCACAACTTGTCTGGTCTTCATGCATTGCTTTCAGTGTACCAAATCCATTCTTGAGATAATATCTAAACTGAGATGGGATATACTCAAGGTCATACCTTGACTCTTGTGGAATTTTTCTAATTTTCTTTAGTTTTAATTTGAACTTGGCACATGAACAGTTGATCATCTGTGCCACAACTGGCCCATGGCATTCTTCTGACTGATGAGAATGAGCTTTCCCATTGTCTCTTTCCACAGATATAGTTGATTTGATTCCTGTGTATGACATCTGGTGAGGTCTATGTATATAGTCACGGTTTATGTCAGTGAAAATCTGTATTTGCAATAAGGAATCCATTGGTCTCACCAAAGTCTATCATGTGGTCTCCTGCATCATTCCTATCACCAAGGCTATATTTTCCAACTACTGTCCCCTCTTTGTTTCCAGTTTTTACCTTCTAATCACCAGTAGTTATCAATGCATCCTGATTGCATGTTCAATCAAATTCCAACTGCAGAAGTTGGTAAAAATCTTCAATTTCTTCATCTTTGGCCTTATTGACTAGTGTACAGATTTCAATAATAGTTGTATTAACTGGTCTTCCTTGTAGACATACCAGTATTATTCTATCATTGACAGCACTGTGCTTCAGGATAGATCTTCAAATGCTCTTTTTGACAATGAATGAGATGCCATTTCTGGCTTAGCAGATCATATGATTATCTGTTTCAAAATGGCCAATTCCTGCCAATTTCAGCTTGCTAATACTTAGAAGTTTGATATTTAAATGTTTCATTTCATTTTTGACAGTTATCAATTTTCCTGGATTCATACTTTGTACCTTTCACATTCTGAATATTAATGGATGTTTTCAGTTGTTTCTTCTCATTTGCACATTAGCAAATGAAGGTCCCAAAAGCTTGACTCCATCCATGTCATTAAGGTCAACTCCACCTCGATGAGGCAGTTTTTCCCCAGTCATCTTTTGAGTGCCTTCCAACCTGGAGTGCTCATCTTCTGGCAGTGTATCAAACAATGTTCTGCTGCTATTGACAAGATTTTCACTGGCTGATTCTTTTCAGAAGAAGATTGCTGGGTCCTTCTTTGTGTTAGTCTGGAAGCTTAGCTGAAATCTGTTCAACATGGGAAATCCTGCTGGTAACTGAATGCCAGACTAAGACAAAGAAGGACCCAGCAGTGCCAGAAGATGAGCACCAGTTTGTATGTTGCTGTGATGCTGGAAACTACACCAGCATCATAGCAACACACAAACTCCCACAGTATGACAGGCTGACAGACATGTAGGAGGAATATACATTTATATACATATATATATTTATATATATAGATACAGATACATAGATTTCAAAACACACGTATATAGCTGTGTATATACTGAAAGACAGAGAAGAGGAAATTGTGTAAGAAAGCCATATTAATATTCAGCATCAATAAACTCATTTGTGTTTATAATTACCCATATCTCCTGCACAAATTACCTTGTGGTGAATTTCAGGCAAGGTATTATTTTATCATTAAACATTTCACTATGTAACTCTTAAAAACACAAGGGTCCTTGTCTTTTAACTTAACAATAATACCTTGATTTTATCTTTAAAATAATTCCTGAATACCATCAAGAACTCAGTCAGCATTCAGATGACACAAATTTTTCTAGTTTGTTTGACTCAGGATACAGCTGAGGCCTACATGATAGGTGTACACACACACACACACACACACACACACACACACACACACACACACACACACACACACACACACAGATATGTATAAGTTCTCTTTTCATCTATCGGTTCCACCTTCCAGTTTCTGTTACTCCTTATAATCTATGTGTTAAAGAAACTTAATAGTGCTCCAGATTTTTGCTGGTCACACCTCTGTAGTGTAGTTTAACATGTCCATCTCTCCCGTATAATCTTCATAAATCAATGATGGGAGACAGAAGATTGTTGGGACTCAGATTTGATTTTTCTGAAAAGGTTTCTTCATAGAAAGAGATGCTTTGTTCCTCTATCAGGAGGCATTTGCTATCTGATTATCTTTCTGTCTTTGATACTAGCCATCATTAGGATTATAAAATTAAGATTGTAAACTGCTGATATTCTAATTTTTTCTCTCTTTTTCACTCATTTGCTGAAATACCACAATAAAAAAATTTTATGTCTACTTACTATTTGGCTACTCAGTGTTTCTATTGTTTATGAGTTTTTAAAATAATGAGTTGGTTCACTATTATCTTCTAGTGAGTGATCAAGTATTGTTTTTAAATATAATTTTCAGCCCATGAATTTAAATTTATTTGATGCATTTCAATGTTTTGAAGTTTTTGTCCTCATTGGTCCTCATATTGCTTCACCTTTGCCAGTCTAAGTTCGCTTCTAAGTCCTTTGGACACAAAGCAAGGTAGTATTCTTCATTAGCTTTCTTACCTGGTGTGACAAGTGTTTCCTACGTGCTTTCACGTATTCTCTGTCCCAGAACTGGAGTTAACCGTGTCTCGTATGATTTCTGGCTGCTTTAAGAGGAAAATTGTATTTCAGCACCTAAGTCTGAATACTGAGGGCACTCATTAATACTGGTTAGGTGGTTAGAAAATAGTTTTCCTTTTTTTTTTAAGCAGAAAACATCATCAGTTTATATTTATACTTCAGATTGAGGACTAAAAGTTTTTACTTAATTCCTTATTTCTTAAATGTTTTTCTTTCTCTTTTGACAACAATCTTGCCTTTGAAGAACACTGATGTTTTAGTTATAGCATGACATCATTTCACATGATGAACACAATATTTCTCACTGCTACCTACCATATACATACTTAAAACTTAAAAAAAACTGCAATATCTTTTTGTTATTAGGTAATAAACCATTACACCTGTATGGTCAAAAACTATGTTTTAAGTTACTTGAAATCGTTATTTATTTATTTATTTTTGCATGATTATGCTGCCAACTAAATACCAATCTAGAGTCATTTATCCAATTTTAACTTTAAATTTTAGGAGAGGGTTTTTAATTTATTTTTAGTTATGTAAAATACATGATTTCAGAGTCGACTCTATAAAACAAAGTATATTCAAAGAAATATGCCTTCTATCTCTTTTCTTCTCCCTACTCACTCTGTACCTTTAAAGAGAAATATCAACATTAGGATTGTTACTTATAAATATTCCATACTGTATTCTTTTTTCTGTTGCCATTATTTAGTCATAGTTCTATGACTTACTATATGCTAATATTCCTTACCAATGCTTAAGCCATTTTACAGCTTCTTCTTTAGAAGATGCCTCAGGGAAAACCCATGGGATGTTGATAAGAGTTTGGATTTAGAGAGGCTGAGCCACAAAGGTGGAGTAGATGGACACTACCTGTGGCTTCTGTAACAACAATGATCCAAAAGAACAAATGAATCGAGTACATACAACACCCTAAGTGCCCTGAAAATCAAAGGTAAATTTGAGAAATTGGACTGAGTAAAGAAAAAGGGAGAATAGCCTTAATAGCAGAGGATTCCACAGACCTTGCAGTGTGGAGCATGGAAGTGATGATCTGGAGAACTGACTCACGTCTCTGGAGCCAGCAAGGAACAGCAACAGACAGTTGAAAGCTAAGTCATTGTGTATAATCTGCTGCGGTGGATATGACTCTTTCCTTCCATATGGGCCTGTCTGCCTTCTTCTAGTGCTCTTTCTGAACTACGCTAGGTGCTGCAGTCTGATGCCATTAACTAAGACAAAAATGAGACACTCCAAAAGTGCCCTGAGCCATTCTCCAAGACTCAGGGGGAAAATAGTTTAGCAAACTCAGGAAAGGCGGAGGAAGAAAAACAAATTTTTAATACCAACTCCCCTGAGTTAGAAAATCAAGGCAGAAAATGTTTTTTCACATAGATTCAGAGACACAAGATATTATAACCTCACAGACACTCAGAGAAGGCTGTTAACACCCTGCACTTCTCCACAAGTGTAGCCAGATACCTATAGCTATGCCGCCCATCTAGGACAGTAGGTGAGAGCCTGCACTACACCCTTTGAAACTAACCACTGGGACATCTGAGTAAAGTAAACATCTGAGTAAAGTAAAGTAAACTGTATGTTTTAAAACAAGAAGCTAGAACATGGTAGGTAAACATAATATGAATAACTACAATTTACCAATTACTCAGAAACAGTAGTCCATGTCAAAGTACTTAAAGGAGTGAACCATGATCTCTTCAAAAAGCTCCCAAAACAAAGAATCAAATTTTGCAGAGGAAGAGAAGCTCCTGAAATTATCAGAAGTAGAATACAAAGGATTAACATTTAAAATTCCTCAAGAGATGAAGTAAAATGCAGGACAGCATAATGACAAATTGAACAAGCTGCAAGAAAGCACTGAGTGGTAAGAACTAGGAATTCATAAAAGTAATAATAAAATTACAGAATTAGATAATTCAGTACAAAATCAAAGGAGCATAACTGAGACAATGGGAGCCTGAATTAATGATGCTGAATACAGAGCACATAGCATCAACACATTTGATAAAAAAATCAGATAAAAGAATTTTAGAAAATCAAGAAACACTAAGAATTATGTTGGACACTGTGCAGAGGAATAATCTACAAGTGATTGAAATACCAGAACAGGAGTATGGGCATTACAGGGAACACAGAGAATGTTTGAAGATATTCTGACAGAAAGATTTCTGGATATCATGAAAGATGACGAAATACCTCTCCAAGATGTTCATTGAATTCCACACAGGGTAGGTCCCAAAAGAAAGACATCAAGGCATATTATAATCAAACTTGCTGATACTAAAGATAAGGAGATAGTTTTAAAGTGGCTTGGGATTAAAAAAAAACAACAAAGGAAAATCTTTACGATTAAGATCAGACCACTCAGCAGAAACCAAGCAGCCAAGACGACAACAGGATGACACATACAATACTTTTAAGGAAAATAATTACCAGCCAAGAATTATATATCCAGAAAAATTGTCTCTCAAATGTGATAGCAAAATTAGGACATTTCCAGATAAATAAAAATTTAGGAAATTTGAAGAAACCAAACCAAAATTACAAGAAATACTAAAGGTAGCCCTTCGGTTAGAAAAATCAATAACACCAGGTGACAGCCGAAGACCAGAACACAGAACAGAGCAAATGGTATCAATCCAAATGGGGTAATCATAAAAATAAATCAAAAGCAAAACACTGAAAATAGGAAAACAGAAATGTCATTATGTAAACATTATAATGAAAGAGAGGGACCCAAAAGGAAATGTAGTCACAGATCTTTCAAACTGAGAGGAAGACAAAGTGCTGTAAAGAAATTAAAGGCTGCTTTAAATTTAGAAAAACAGGGCAAAGTAAGAAGGTAACCACAAAGGAAACTATCAATCCTATGCATCAAAATAAAAAACTTTAAATCTCAACATATACAAAACCACTAACACTGAAAAAGATGAAAAGAGAACACATTAAAAAAAAAAAAAAGACTCAGTACAGGAAATTAATTGGAACAAAGGAATTTTCTATAACACACTAAAAAAAAAAATCTGAACAACAACCCATATCTACCAATAATCATGCTGAATGTAAATGGACTAAATGCATCAGTAAAGAGATGGAGAGTGGCAGATTGAATTTAAAAAAATTACCCATCTGTATGCTGCCTACAGAAGACACACGTTAAACTCAAAAATATTAATAAATTAAAAATCAAAGGATGGCAAAAGAATATATCAAGCTAACAACATTTTAAGAAAAGAAGCAAAAGTGGCAATACTAATCTCTGATAAAATAGACTTTAAAGTAAACTCCACTGCATTGGATAAAGAACATTATATAATGGTGAAAGGCTCAATACTTTAGAAGGACATAACCAAAATGCATAAAACAAAAGCTACCTGCACTGAAAACAAAAATAGACAACTCCATAATAACAATAGGAGACTTCAACACAGCACTTTCAGTGAAGGACAAACATCTAGGAAAAAGCTCAATAAATACATGCAAGATCTAAATACCATAATCGAACAACTTGACCACTAGACATATACAGAATACTCCACCCAAGGGTAACCAAGTATACTACTTTTCCCAATGCACAATAGAACATTCTCCAGAAATGACCACATATTAGGACACAAAGCAATCCTTAACAAAATTCAAAGTACTGAAATACTACAAAGCAACTTTTCAGAACATAATGCCATGAAAGTAGAAATCAGTAACAGAAAAAGCAAAGAAAAAAATCAAACATGCGGAAATAAACAACACATTGCTCAAAAATGACTCAGTTATAGAAGAAAGCGAGGATGGAGCAAAGATATTCATAGAATCAGATGAGAATGAAAACACATGTTTCCACAATCTATGGGATACAGTAAAAGCAGTGCTCAAAAGTCCATATATCTCAAAGAATGCACACATCATAAAAGAACAAAAGGGCCTAAATCAAAGAATTAACTCAACAACCCAAACAACGGAAAGGGAGCAGCAAAAGAACCTTCTGGGTACTGAAAGAAAGCATGTAATACAAATTATAGCAGAAGTAAATGAAACAGAGAATAGAAAAACAACCAAAAGAGTTAACCAGACCATAAGCTGTTTTATTTAAAAGATCAGCTGAATTGATAAACTGCTGGTCAAACTTACAAAAGAAAAACTAGAGAGGAAACAAATAATTCAAAAAAGAAATGAGATGGGTGATATCACAACAGATCAGACTCAAATTAAAAGAATCATGACAGAATACCAGGAAAAAACTGTACTCTAATAAATTTGAAAACTTAGAGGAAATGGACAAATTTCTTGAAATACATCACTGACTAAAACTAGAGGAAATGGAAAAATTTCTAGAAGTACATCCGTGACTAAAACTAGCACAAACAGAGGTAGAACAATTAAATAAACCTAGTACAAAACTTGAAAAGGTAATTTAAAAATTCTTAACTAACCAAAAAAAAAAAAAAAAAAAATCTCTACCCTGATGGTTTTACCAGAGAATTCTACCATACTTTCAGAGATGAGTATTCTGGAGCATATAAAAGGATGGAATACTCCCAAATTTACTCTATGAAACCAGCATTATCTTGATACTAAAACTAAAGATTTCACACACAAAAGAAAGATAAATTACAGACCAATATCTCTCATGAACTTAGATGCAAAAATCCTCAATGAAATTCTAGCCAATAGAATTAAACAATATATCAAAAAAATGATTCACCATGGCCAATTAGGATTCACACTAGGAATGCAGGGAAGTTTCAACATTAGAAAAACAATTAATATAATCAAACACATAAATAAAACAAAACACAAGAACCACTTCATTTTACAAATTGATGCAGAAAAAGTGTTTGACAAAGTCCAATACCTATTTATGTTTTTAAAAAAAATCAGATGTGATGGAGTCAAGTTGGAGGACTAAACGTACACCTCTCTAAATCCCTCTGGAAACCAAGACCTTTAATGGCAGTTAAATGCAGGCTTCTGGACACCTATTGAGCCCTGGGATGTGGCATAGGGCTGTTAATTTGGACTTCATACTACCGAATTCAAAACCTCGTCTTTTTCACTGACCCCACTCTCAGTGAGCACAGGCTTGCACAGACCAAAGGTAACTCAATATTTCAATTTTTTTTTCCCTATGTCTTGGCCAGTGGGCAGAACTGGGACTTGACTAGCTGCTGATCTTGGATGCACTGCAGGTGGGACCAGCAAGCATAATTGCCAGCTTCCGGGAGCCTGGTTTTGGACTCTATACATCTTGGCTTCTCTGGCCTATCGGAAGAAGAAGAAGCCCAGGCAAAGGCCCCTGCTGGACTTGGTTCCTAGGCTGGGAGGTGGCGCCTGCTGGGGGGAGAGCACTTTTCTAGCAGGGAGGCAGTGTTTTGTATAGTGTCACCTGGCTCTAGGGCCTACAGGTAGAGGCTGTGGACTCTGGGTATTGTGGCACTATTGGCCTCTCTTTCTGCCAGGAGCCTGGTCCCGGCTGGCTGGTGAGCTTATGACGGACGCCATCTTGTTTTGCTGGGAGGTGGGGTCATCCATATGCAAGCTTCAGCTGGACCTAATTCCTGGGCTGGGAGGCAGTGTCTACCCAGAAGAGACTGCTTTTCCAACAGAAAAGCAGAATTCTACACAGTATCACCTACAGCTGGGGCCTGACAGCAGAGGCCAGCAGGCCAGTAGCCTTTCTGTATTTTGAGCTAGTTCATACCATCTGGTGTTCAATATAGGGGTGCTTACTTTGCCACCTGGGAAGAGGGACATTTACACCTGAAAACTTGACTTTGGAAGTTGACAAATACTTTTTCCTTCTCATCTTAAGATGGCCTAGAGAAACAACTGTGGTACATCTTTGCAGCATCTCTCCCAGCCTCTATTGACCTATATGAAGCCCCCAAAGCAGCAAACATTGGAGAGGACAGGTAACCCAGAAGTCACCAGTGGCATCAGAAGGCCCCCAAAAGAAACCACCTCAGAACTTCCCAGACAAAGAAGCTTTTCTGAAACTATCAGAAGGTGAATACAAAAGGATTATATAGAGAGCCCTTCTAGACCTTATACAAAATGCAGCTGAGCAAAACGAAAAATTAAGCAAGCTGTTTGATCTCGTGGAACATCAGTGCTCTGAAATCCGACAGATCAAAAACAAAATCAAAGACATAGAAACTTCGATTCAAAGCCAAGAAAACAGAATGGAACAAATGGAAAAGAGAATTTCTGATTTGGAAGATAGAGCCACTGACTCCAGCATCTATGAGGAGAAATCAGAAAAAAGAAACAAGAAAAATGAAGAAGCATTAAGAAGCATGTGGGACTATATTAAGAAGAACAATCTACTATTAATTGGAGTTCCTGAACAGGGCGAGACACCTGAGAACACAGATAGTATTGTGGCTGAGCTGCTGACAGAAAACTTCCCAGAAATTATGAAAGAAGAGAATATAGACATCCAAGATACATATTGAACATCACTCAATATAGATCTCAATAGAAAGACTCCAAGACATATTATAATCAAGCTCAACACAATGAAACATAAGCAGAAACTTTTAAAGGCAACAAGACTCAAAGCAAAGCTATCATTCAGAGGGAAGTCCTGTAGCCTTTTGTCAGATTTCTCTGCAGAAATGATGCTGGAACGAAAACAGTGGCATGACACATTCAAAGCCTTGAAGGAGAAGAAATTCCAATCAAGAAATATATATCCTGCAAAACTTACAAATTATATATCCTGCAAAACTTACAAATATGAAAGTGAAATGAAGACATTCCCAGATAAACAGAAACTCAGAGACTTTGTAAAAACCAAACTAAAGCTACAAGAAGTACTGAAAGAATCTCTTGGCTTGGAAGAACAAAACTGCTAACTTTGTATTTTAGAAGGACACATTATCCAGAAGGTTCCAAACACAATCAAAGCTATAAGTGAAAGAAATGATCTAGTGATCATATCATGTAAACTATGATATCATTATATAAAAAAGAGGGGTGCATTACAGTCAGTATAGTCCTACCAGATGGAGAGGAAGTTGACAAGACTGGTAGCAATCAAAATTGGGGTTACATATAGTTTATTAAGTGGGATCGTAGGGGCAGCCGTAAAGCACAATAAAGAAGCAACATAGCATATCAAGAAATGTAATACAGGAGTCTCAACAACCACAAAATCAACACTGAAAAAGGTGAAAAATCAACTTGCAAAGAAGAAGGTTGCAGAACAGATTAAAAAGAACAACAGAGAAAACATCAATTCAGAAATAAACATATCACAATAGCAGCACTGTATACATACCTATCAATAATTACAATGAATGTGAATGGACTCAATACGTCAAGTGACATCTTGGATTGAAAGACACGACCCATCTATATGTTGCCTATAAGAAACTCACCTTAGAGCTAAAGATATGAACAAACTGAAAATCAAAGGATGGAAGAATATATATCAAGCTAACAATGAACAAAGAAGAGCAGGTGTGGCAATTCTAACAGCAGATAAAATTGATTTTAATATAAAATCCACCATCGTGGACAAGGATAGACACTATTTATTACTGAAAGGTTCAATACACAAGCAGCCAAGCCAAAGCCAAGTGTCGTTGAGTTGGATCCGACTCATGGCGACACAAGTAAGACTTAACAATGTTAAATATTTATGCACCTGTTGCAAAATGGTCCAGCCTCTTTGGAAAGCAATCTGGCGCTTCCTTAAAAAAATGGATATTGATATACCATTTGACCCAGTAATTCCACTACTTGGAATATATCCTACAGAATCAAGGCCATTCACACCAATTGATACATGCACACGAATGTTCATTGCAGCACAGTCCACAATAGCAAAAAGATGAAATCAACCCAGATGCCCAACAACAGAAGAATGGATAGGTAAACTATGGTACATATACTCAGTCGAACACTATGCAGTGATAAAGAACAACGATGATAGCAGGAAACATCTCTTAACCTGGTTTCAACTGGAGGACATTATGTTGAGTGAAAGTAGTCAGCGACAGGACAAATATGGTATGAGACCCCTACAACAAGAACTTAAAAGCAGACTCATGCATAGCAGAAAAGACTCTTTGTCGGCTGCAAGGGTAGGAAGTGTGGGAGGGCAAGGGGGGAGGGTTTAGACTAGTTGTTAGAGATTTGGTTGTGTGAAATTGGTGACAGCACACATTAGTACGAAGATCAATATTAACGGGACTTCAGCACAACTTGTATACTCCTCCCATCTTAACCCAATATTGCAAGGACAGAGTAGCTGGGGTGGGGGGCTGGGGACCGTGCTCTCAGGGAAAATCGAGGCCACTTGGCACAACTAGCATTTTGCTAATGAGGTCTCTCTGCACCCCAAATTGGTGAGTGGTTTCTGGGGTCTTAAAAGCTGCCAAGCTGCCATCTGAGAGTACAGCAAATGGTCCCAAATTAGCAGGAACGGATGATCACCAAGGTCGATAATGACATGGGGGAAAGGGAAACTAGAAGGCAGAGAGACCCACATGAGTGGATGTGTACTTTGACTTGTGACCAGAAGAACCAGGTAGTTCCTGGCTACCACCAGTGATAGTCACGATGGAGCTCACAAAGTTGAGTCTCACTGGCAACACAAGTATAAATAGGGGTGCACCCTGAGATTTCCACTAAAGGATCGCAATTGATGGTCCAGGGGCCTCAGAGTTCTCCTGGGAGCAGGGCCCCTGGCCCTGATGCTGCCCCGTCCGTAAATCATAATGAAGGTCAACTTTTCAGACAGCAATGGATTGGAGTTGGTGACGCAGAGTTACCATGTTGTGTGGGCACTTTATGGTTCTAGGTGTCTGTAGGAGGTCGTCCTGTTTATCTCATACTGGAGGAAGGGGAATGGGTGGAGAGGAGAAGATAGGAGACTGTTGGGAAGATAAGACATGTATGGAGCAGAGAGGAAGAGTGTGCTGTCACCGTGCAGGGAGAGCAGTAGAAGCTGCTTGTAGGTCAGTATGCAAATTTATATCGGAATGTACATTTTCATTCAATCATAATAAAAAAAAATCAGTAAAACAGGAATAGAAGGGAAACTCCTCAACATAATAAGAGATATCTATGAAAGCCAACAGCTAACATCATCCTAAATGCTGAAAGTCAAAAAAGCATTCCCCTTGAGAACAGGAACAAGACAAGGAGTCCATTACCACCACTCTGATTCAACATTGTCCTTGAGGTTCTAGCCAGAGCAATCAGGCAAAATAAAGAAATAAATGGCAATTATACCTACAAGGAAGAAGTAAAAGTATCTGTATTTGCAGATGATATGATCTTATACACAGAAAACTCCAAAGAATCCACAAAACAACTACTGGAATTAATACTAAAGGTCAGCAAAGTATGATATAAGATAAATGTGTAAATCAGTTGGATTCTTTTACACAATCAAAGAGACCATCAAAAAGGAAATCACAAAATCATTACCATTTACAATTGCCCCCAAGAGAAAACACTTTGGAATAAATCTAACCAGAGATGTAAAATATCTACACAAGAAAATTACAAGACTCTAAGGCAAGAAACCAAAAGAGACCTACAGAAGTAGGGAAATTTACCTGACTTATGGATAGAAAGACTTAACACTGTGAAAAGTCTATTCTACCCAAAGTGATCTATAGATAAAACACAATCCAAATACAAATTTCAATGGCATTTTTTTAATGAGATGGAGAAACAAATCACCTACTTCATGTGACAGGGAAGAAGCATTGGATAAGGAAAGCATTACTGAAGAGGAACAAAGTAGGAGTCCTCACTCTACCTGACTTTAGAACCTATTACACTGCCAAGTTAGTCAGAACAGTTAGTACTGGTACAAAGACAGATACATAGATCAATGGAACAGAACTGAGAATCCAGATAAAACATCATCCACTTATGTGCAGCCAATACTTGCAAAGGTCCAAAGTCCATAAACTGGGGAAAAGGCAGTCTCTTTAACAAATGGTGTTGGCATACAAGCATATCCATTTTCAAAAACTGAAAGAAGACCCATATCTCACACCATGCACGAAAATGGATCAAAGACCTAAATATCAATCTGAAACAACAAAGATTGTGAAACAAAAAATAGAGACAACACCAGAAGCCCTAGTTTGCAGCATAAACAAACTACAACATATTGCTAACAATCCATATCCAGCAGAAGAGAAAATAGATAAATGTGAATTCCTGAAAGTCAGACACCTTAGGCTCACCCAAAGACTTCACCAAAAGAGGGAAAAGACTACCTACAGAGTGAGAATGACTTTCTTGCTACCTTAAATCTGACTGGTGTCTAATCTCTGTAATCTGCAAGTACTGCAAAATCCCAACAAGGAAAAGACAAATAAACCAATTTAAATAAAAAAACAGACAAAGAATGTATGAACAGGCTCTTTACCAAAGATGGCATCCTGGATGTTAACAGACATATGAGAAAATGTCCATGACCACTAGCCTTCAGAAAAATCCAAATCAAAACTACAATAAGATAATATCACATGCCAGCAAAGCTGGCATTAATCCAAAAAACATAAAATAATAGATATTGGAGAGGTTGTGGAGAAATTGGAACTCTTCTGCACTGCTGGCAGGAATATAAAATGGTACAATGGCTTTGGAAATCAATTTGATGCTTTCTTAAAAAGGTAGAAATAGAAATATCATGTGATCAAGCCATCCCCCACAGATATATACATCAGTAATTTCTGCGTGCTGTCAACAATAGCAAAAAGATGGACCCAACCTAGGTGTTCACCACTAGATAAATGGATATACAACCCATGGTATATTCCCACAATGGAATACTATGCATCGATAAAGAACAATGATGATTTTAGGTAACATCTCATAAGGTAGGATCATCCATAAGACGTTATGTGGAGTGAAATTCATCACATGCAAAGGGACAAATATTACATGAGACCATTAATATAAAGACTTAAAAAAGGTCTAAGTACTGAAGAAAAAAATCTTGGATGGTTGCAAGGGGTGTGGTGAAGATGAAGAATATCCATAATTTATATAGTAGATAGGAATTGGGTTAGATGAAGAGAGTGACAGCACGCAGTAGAAGGGAGGTTAGCACAACTGGACTATAAGCTAAAAGTTTCCTAAATACAACTCAACATTTTGAAGGACAGAATAGCAAGAACAGGGATATGGGGACCAAAGTTTCAGTGGAAACCTAGGCTACTTGGAATTACTAAGGGGTTTTTTGTGAGTTCTTTTTTTTTTTTTTTTTTTTAAGAAAATGTTCTTCATGCCACTTCAAGTGCCATCCAAGGTCTGAATAGCTATTAAGCAGCCAAATAAGTAGCATCAATTGGTCCCAATCTACTTGGAGCAGAGGAGAGCGAAGAACATCAAAGACACAAGGAAAATTAAGATCCCAGAAGACAAAAGGGGCCATATGATTGGGAGGTTACGTCACTACAAGACCAGAGGAAACAGAAGATGACTGGGGAAAACAGTGTAAAGTCCCCAGTGCAGCAGGAGAAAGATGGGTGTGGAGAACTAGAACTGTATTGAAAAACCACACTTGATGGTCCATCAGACTAAAGGCTTCCCTGAGGACGTGGCCCCCAAACCCTCTGTTAGCCCAGAGGTGGAACCAGTACTGAAACAACTCTTCAGACAAAGATAGGAGTGGGCTGTAAGACACAGAGTGATGCTGGTGAAGAATATGCTTGTTGGCTTAAACATATACATGTGGCTGTCTGAGCAACTCCTCTCTACAGATAACATAAGAGGGTGAAGGGGGACAGGAGTTGGCTAAATAGATATGGGAAGTACAGGGTGTGCTGTCACAGGGTGGTGGGTGGGAAAAAGGGGAAAAAGCAGTTAGAGTTGCATAGTGGTGTGCATTCATGTTTACACGGCAAACTGATGTAGTCTGTAAACTTTTACTTAAAGCACAATATGTTTTTTTTAAAAGAGTTTGAATTTATACTTGGAGATTAGTTTATCTAGATATAAAATCCTTAACTCAGATTTTATTTTCTGCTTTTTATTCCAGAAGAAAAAATGTTACTATTGAAAATTCCGTAGATAATCAGATTTCCTTTCAGTTACACATGACTTAGTAGTTTTTCCAAATGCAAAACAAAACAAAAAATTCTTTCTTTGAAGACCAGCAATTTCCAGAGTTAATGCTCTCTGTCTATTGTCCTAGTGCTTGGTGTACCTTTCCAATATGTATTTGTAATTCTTTTTCTTTTTTATTTTAGAAAGGTTTGTTTTAAATTATAGACTTTTTCGTGTGTCTCCAGTTTTATTACCTTGGTTTTTATCTTTGTGAAGTCTTATTATACACATGTAGTTTCTTCTGTTCCTATCTTCCTTCCATAAGACTGGATGTATCAGAACTGCCCAGAGAACTGACACATGGCACCAGTTAGAAGTCTAGCTTTTTGCGAAAATTGAAATTTAGGTAACATAATCCATAAACAGAAGTGAGAGTGAATTGAATACATAATTTTTATGACTGAGACACCAACAGACCGCCTATTTCCTAGTAATCTTATGTCCTTTTCTTTGCTTAAGTAGTCAAAATATCAAATTACATGAAATTTATTATTGCACTTGACATTATGCAGTGTTTCCAAAGTAAAGTTTACTACACAGTCCCAGAGGAAATTATTTCTAATTCATGGCTAGGCAAAACTTTCTTTTCCTAAGTGCTGTTTCCTTTCTTGATGAGACTCATTATAACTAGGGTTTCCATTTTCTCCACTGGCTTCTAGGAAATCTGAGCTGAACTGTGGCTCAGTTTTGCAATAAAAAGATAACTATGTCAACAACATTATGAGATTCATGTATTCTTAACATGTTCCCAACCTCTACATCAAAAAATAAAATAAAATTAACTTTAATGTTAAAGGAAAAACTTGCAGAGAAATTGAACATAAGATTTGATTTTAATATTTGTTTTCTTATGGAACAATATGGATACAATGAGACTTCTGATGCAAAAAGAATGTTAAAACTACTGTTTTTAAATTAACTATATCATTGGACTTATAAAACAGAAGCCTCTGTGCTGGTTTAATTTTAAATCTCCAGTGATTTATAATAAAATGAATGGTTTATTTTTTGAATGACATCAAGTGCTTTCTTTTTGTTGTTGTTGTTTGTTTTTAATCTTGATTCACTGTAGTTAACAATGAACTCATAGATATATGGTATAGACCTCCATTACTGAAAAGCAAATCATGATGTTTACAAATCTAGAGTATACAATAAAGAAATGAAAGTTGAACTCTTACCACAAAAGTTTATCAATTAGGTTCACTGACTTTTTAAAGAAGTTTGCATTGTACATAATTATTGTAAATAGTGTCCTTCTAGGAGTAGACTGAAATACAAACCACTTCAATAAAGTCACTTATGATTTCTATACCATCTAGTTTCATTTGTTTTCGTCCCTAAGTTTTCCTACTTCCCATTATTGGATTACATTTTCTTGGGCATAAGTAATTCTCTTGTGGTCTTTTGCTGATCATTTATCACAGTGGTCATAGTCTTATTTCTATCTATCAGGTGCCTCTGAAAAAAACAAATACACCTCTATTAACTAAGAATTCAGATCTATAAATAGTCCTCTTGTTGATGGATAAAGACAAAAGACATTACAAGATAAAATACTTGATAGGACATCTTTAGATCAGACTCAAACCCAGATCGTACGATGAATGTATATGAACTTTTTGTAAAAAATGAAATGGAACCTTGATATCCTAGGCATCAGTGAGCTGAAATGGACTGGCACTGGTCATTTTGAATCCAATAATCACATGGTTTACTACGCTGAGAACGAAAACTTGAAGAGGAACAGTGTTACATTTATCATCAGAAAGAACATTCCAAGATCTAACATGAAGTACAATGTTGTCAGTGACAACATCCATACTCCTATAAGGAAGGCTAGTTAATACCACTATTACTCAAATTTACACATCAATTAGTAAGGCCAAAGGTGAAGAGATTAAAGACTTTTACCAGCTTCTGTAGTGTAAAATTGATTGAACATGCAATCAGGATGATTGATAATTACTGGTCACTGGAATGCAAAATTTGGAAACAAAGAAGAAGGATCAGTAGTTGGAACATACAGCCTTGTTGATAGAAACAATGTCAGAGATCATATGATAGAATTCTGCCAGACTAATGAATTCATTGCAAACACTTTATATTTATTTATTTATTTTTATTATGACTGAGTGAAAATGTACATTCTCATATAAATTTACATGCCCACCTATATGCAGCTTCCACTGCTGTCACTGCCCGGTGACAGCACACTATTCCTCTCTGCTCCATACATGTCTCATCCTCCCAACAGTCTCCTTTCCCCTCCTCTCCACCCACTCTCCTTCCCCTAGCCAGAGGTCGGCAGGATGATATCCTATAGATGTACAGAACCATAAAGTGCATCCAATATATGGTCACTCTGCATCGCCAAGTCCAATCTGTTCGTGTCCAAAGAGTGGACCTTCATTATGATTTATGGGCACGGGCAGCATCAGGGCCAGGGACCATGCTCCCAGGGAAACCCCAAAGCTGCCGGACCATCAATTGCGGTCTTTTGGTGGAGGTCTCAGGGTGCACCCCTTTTTATTCTTGTGTTGCCAGTAAGACTCAACTTAGTGAGCTCTATTGCAGCTATCATTGGTGGTGAGCAGGCACCATCTGGTTCTTCCAGTTCCAGGTTGATGTAGGCACTCACTCATGTGGGTCTCTCTATCTTCTGGGTTGTCTTTCCCACATGTCACTTTGGTCCTTGGTTAGCATCCATTCCTGCTGAGTTGGGACCATTTGCTGCATCCTTGGATGGCAGCTTGGCAGCTTTTAAGACCCCAGATGTCACTCACCAATGTGGGGTGCAGAGAGGCAAACAGTTTTTAACCAACACAAATGGTGACTGTACACACAGACCTTGCCATATGGAATACACAAGAACCTAATTGACAACGTCTGTGGAAAAAGATGACAGAAAAGCTCGATGTCAGCAGTCAGAACAAGACCAGGAGCTGACTGTGACACAGATCATCAATTGCTCATATGCAAATTCATATTGAAACTAAAGAAAATTAGAGCAAGTCCACAAGATCCAAAGTATGACTTTGAGTATATTTCTCCTGAGTTTAAAGATCCTCTTATGAACAGATTTGATGTATTGACCACTAGTGACTGAAGGCCAGACAAATCCTGAAATGACATCTAAGAAATCCATGGAAAGAGATCATTAAAAAGAAAAGAAAGAAAGAAAATACAAAGTTGAATGTCAGAAAAGTCTCTGAAACTTAGTCTTGAATGCCGAGTAGCTAAAGCAAAAGGAAGGAAAGGTGAAGTAAATGCCTAAAGAGAGTTCAAAGGGCAGCTCAAGAAGATAAAATAAAGTATTGTAATAAACATGTGCAAAGAGATGGAAATGGAAAACGAAAAGTGAAGAACATGTTCTGCATTTCTCAATCTGAGAGAACTGAAAAAAAAATTCAAGCCTCAAGTTGCAATAGTGAAGGATTCAACAGAGAAAATACGAAACAACTCAGGGAGCATCAAAAGAAGAGAGAAGGAATACAGAGTCATACCAGAAAGAACTTCAGCCATTTGAAGACGCAGCATATGATCAGGAACTGACTGTACTGAAGAAAGAAGTCAAATCTGCATTGAGGGAACTGTAAAAAAGTAAGGCTCCAGGAATTGATGCTATATCAACTGAGGTATTTCAACAAGCAGATGCAGTGCTGGAAGTGCTCACTCGTCTATGCCAAGAAATTTGGAGGACAGCTACTTGGCCAACTGACTGGAAGATTTCCATGTTTATGCCCATTCCAAAGACAGGTGTGATGGTCAGGATTATCTCAACTTGGCTACTACGTATTTGGCTGCTATATTAAGTGGCAGGGCAGGATTTATGGTGGGTCCCTGCCCCTTGGCTCTCATCTAGTGACCTTTTACAACGGCTGCTGGTTGCTCATGTGGCCAGGAGCTCCTGCTCTCTTCTTCCAGCATCTGGTTCCGGGACTTGAACTAGCAGCTGTTGGACTCATCAGTCCTTACAGTCGGCACTTGAGAGCCCTGCTCCCTGACCTGCCAATCCTGGGTTCACTAGCCTCTGCCACTCGTGCTCCCTGACCTGCTGATCCTGGTTTTGCCAGCCTTTGTTACTTCGTCTTGCCACCAGCTTGGGATCCACTGACTTACAGAACTGGTGATCTAGAACTCTGGTCTCTAACTTGCTGACTTTGGGTTCCTCAGCTTCTGTGGCCCCATGAGGCTTGTGCCAGAGCTTGGGACATTCAGCTTCTGTGATTACGTGAGCTGTTTCCTATATCTGTTTCTATCTATATATTATAAATCTTTCCTTGTACCTACACGTGTTACTGGTTTTGCTTCCCTAGAAAACCCAGCCTAAGACAAAAGGTAATCCAACCAGATGTGGAAATTACCAAACAAAATTGTTAATATCACACACAAGTAAAATTTTTCTCAAGATCATTCAAAGGCAACTACAACACTATATTGACAAGTCACTGCCAGAAGGTCAAGCTGGATTCAGAAGAATATGTGGAACTGGGGATATCATCGCTAATGTCGGATGAAACTTGGCTGAAAGCAGGGAATACCAGAAAGATGTTTACCTGTGTTTTGTTGACTTTGCAAAAGCATTTGACTGTGTGGATCACAACAAATTATGGCTAATGCTATGGAGAATGGGAATTCCAGAACATTTAATTGTGCTGTCAAGGAATCTTTATATGGATCAAGAGGCAGTCATGTGAACAGAACAAGGGGACACTGCATGGCATAAAGTCAAGGCATAAAGGTGTTTCTCATGGTTGTATCCTTTCACCATACCTTTTCAATCTGTATTCTGAGAAAATAATCTGAGAAGCTGGATTACATGAAGAAGAACGAAGCATCAGGATTGGAGTACAACTCATTAACAACCTGAGTTACGTAGATGCCACTACCATACTTGCTGGAAGTGAAAAAGATTTGAAACACTGATGAAAATCAAGAACCACAGCTCTAAGTATTAATTTCATCTCAACATCAAGAAAACAAAACTCCTTACAACTGGACTAGTAAACAACATCATCATAAGTGGAGAAAGGATTGAAGTTGTCCAGGATTCTACTTTACTTAGTCACAAAATCAATGCCAATGGAAGGAGCAGTCAAGAAACCAAAAAACATATTGCACTGGGAAAACCTGATGCAAAGGATCTCTTTAAAGTATTGAAAAGTAAAGATGTCACCTTGAAGACTAAACTGCCGTGACCCAAACCATGGCATTTTCAGTCACATCATATGCATGCCAAAAATGGACAATAAACAAAGAAGATAGAAGGAGAATCAACGCCTTTGAATTAGTGTGTTGGAAAAGAATGTTGACTGTACCACGGACTGCCAAAGGAACAAACAGATCTGTTCTGGAAGAAGTACAAACAGAGTGCTTCTTGGAAGCAAAGACGGCAAGTCTGAATCTTACATACTTTGAACATGTTGTCAGGAGGGATCAGTCCCTGAAGAAGGACATCATGCTTCATAGAGTGGAGGGTCAGTGAAAAAGAGGAAGACTCTTGATAAGATGAACTGACACAGTGGCTGCAATAATGGGCTTAAGCATAAAAACAATTGGGGACATGACACAAGACCATGCAGTATTTCATTCTGTTTTTTGTAGGGGTGCTATGGGTCAGAATCAACTTGATGGCACTGGGGTGGGGGGTTTTAAACTTGGAAGGAAAAATATTAAGCTTATGTTTGGGAATGGAATGTGTCTCAATCAAACACACAATTGAATACATACCATGCTAACAGTATACAAAGAAGAGCAAGTGCACCAATACTAACCTCAGATAAAATAAGTTTTAATGTAAAATCTAGCATTGTGGACAAGGATGGTCCCTATTTACTGCTGAAAATTTCAGTACACAAGCAGGACTTAACAATATTAAATATTCATACACCTAGTACCAGAGCATCTAAATGTATTGAAGAAAAACCGACTACTTTCAAAAATGAGATGGATCACTCCACAATAATGGTGCAAGACTTCAACACTCCACTTTCAGTATTGCAGAGACTTTCTAGAAAAAGCTCAGTAAAGATGCAGAAGATCTTATTGCCACAGTTAACCAACTTAGACCTCATCAACATGTACAGAACTTTTTATCCATCAACAGATAACTACACTTTCTTCTCTAGTGCACATGGAACATTTTCCAGAATAGACCATGTATTAGTACACAATGCAAATCTCAACAAAATCCAAATCACTGAAATATTGCAAAGCATCTTCTCAGACCATAAAGCCACAAAAGTCAGAATCAATAGCAGGAAAAATATAGATAGAAACTAGGACTTGTGGAAACTGAACAGCACCTTGCTCAAAAAACCATGGGTTGTAGAAGAAGTCAAGCTGAAATAAAGTAATTATGGATTCAAATGAGAATGGAAACACTTCCTACCAGAACCTATGAGATACAGCCAAGGCAGTGCTCAGAGGTCAGTTTATCTCTATAAATGCACACATCTGGAAGGAAGACAGAACCCAAACCAAAGAACTGACCCTACAGATTGAACAAGTAGAAGGAGAGTAACAGAGGAACACATCAGACAGTAAAGGAAACAGATAATAAAAATTAAAGCAGAACTAAATATATTAGAGAATAGAAGAAGAATTGAAAAAATTGATAAGAACATAACTGGTTTTTTGAAAAGATTAACAAAATTGACAAACCATTGGTTAAACTTACTAAAGAAAAACAGGAAACAAGTTTCCCAAATAAGAAATGAGATGGGAGATCACACAACAGATCCAACAGAAATCAAAAGTATTATAACACAATAGTACGAAAGACTATACTCTGATTTGAAAACTTAAACGAAATGTACAAATTCCTAGATTCATATCACCTACCAAAATTACCACAAGGAACAGTAGAATGACTTAATAAACCCATCACAAAGGAAGAGATTGAAAAAGTCATCAAAGAACTACCAACCAAAAAAAGCCCTGTCTCGTATGGCTTCACTGCAGAATTCACTGCAAGCATATAGAGAAGAGGCAACTACAATACTACTGAGACTAATTTCACAGCATAGAAAGAGGTGGAATACTCCCAAATTCACCCTATGAAGCAACCACAACCGTGATAACAAAGCCAGGAAAAGATCCAACAAAAAAAAGAAGGAGAATTACAATATCACTCATGAACCTAAATGCAAAAATTTTCAACAAAATCCTTGTCAACAGAATTCAACAACATATCAAAAAAGTAATTCATCATGATGAAGTTGGATTCACACCTGGGATGCAATTCTCATTCAACATGAGAAAAATAATTAATGCGATCAGCCACATAAATAACACAAAACTCATCAATTGATGCAGAAAAGGCATTTGACAAAGTCCAACACCTATTCATGCTAAAAATTCTCACCAAAATAGGAATAGAAGGTAAATTCCTAAATGTAATAAGGGGCACCTATGCAAAACCAACTGTCTACATCATCCTGAATGGAGAGAGACTGAAAGAATTCCCCTTGAGAAGGGAAACAACAAAGATGCCCACTCTCACCTCTTCTATTCAACATTGCACTAGAAGTTCTCACCAGAGCAACTACACAAGACAAAGAAATAAAGGGCATCTGCATAGGCAAAGAAGTAGTAAAACTCTCCCTATCTGCAGATGATACGATTGTATACACACAGAGTCCTGAAGAGTCAGTAAGTAAACTACTCAAACTGATAGAAGAGTTCAGTAAAGTATAGGGGTTTAAGATAAACATAAGTAAATCAGTAGGATTCCTTTATCCCAACAATGCAATCGTTGAGGAAGAAATCACCAGATCAGTATCATTTACCATAGCCTCCAAGAAGATCAAATACCCATGAATAAATCTAACTAGAGCAATAAGAGACCTTTACAAAGAGAACTACAAGACCCTACTGCAACAAACTAAGAGAGACTTACATAAAAGTAGAAATCTACCCTGCTCATGGATAGGAAGACTTAACATCGTGAAAATGTCCATTTCACCCAAAGCAATCTACATATACAGTAAAATCCCAGTAGAATTTCCAGTGACATTTTTTAATGAGATGGAGAAACAAATCACCAACTTCGTTTGGAAGGGGAAGAAAACCCATATAAGCAAAAGATGACCAAAGAAGAAGAATACACCAGGAGGCCTCTCAGTACTCTACTTTAAAACCTATTACACTGCCACGGTAGTTCAAACAGCCTGACACTGGTACAAAAAGAGACATATAGACCAATGAAATAGAGTTGAGACACCAGAGATGCAACCATACTGTTAGCAACAGTTGATATTTGACAAAGGCTCTAAGATTGTAAACTATGGTAAAAACAGTCTGTTCAACAAATGGCGCTGGCAAAATTGGACATCCATCTGCAAAAAACTGAAACAAGACCCATATCTTACAACTTATACAAAAACCAACTCAAACTGGATAAAAGACCTAAATATCAAATCTAAAACAATAGACTAGCCAAGAAAAAATAGAATCAACAATGGAAGTTTTAATATGTAACTTAGACAGACTTCAAAATCTGGCAAAGATCAACAGAAGAGAAAATAGATAAATGGAAACTACTAAGAATCAAACACTTTTGTTCATCCAAAGACTTTATCAAAAGAATTAAAAAAAGACCACCTAAAGAATGGGAAAAAATATTTGACAACTATATGTCAGACTGATGTCTGATCTCCATCATGTGCAAGGTACTGCAAAATATCAACAAGAAAAGGATAAATAACCCAATTAAGTAGTGGACAAAAGAGATGGATGGACACTTCCCTGAAGAGGATATCCAGGCAGCCAAAGGACACGTGAGGAAATGCTCATGATCATTAGCTATTAAAGAAATCCAAATCAAAACTACAATGAGATACCATCTTTCCCCAGTGAGGCTGGCCGTGATCCACAAAACACAAATCAACAAATGCTGGAGTGGCTGTGGAGAAACTGGAACTCTCCTACACTTTTGGTGGGATTGCAAAATGGTACAACCTCTTTGAAAAGCAATGTGGCACTTCCTTAAAAAGCTGGAAATAGATATACCATTTGACTCAGTAATCCCACTGCTTGGAATGTATCCTAAAGAAGCGAGAGCATTTACACAGATACATGCACACAGATGTTTATTCCAGCACAGCACACAATAGCAAAATGATGCAATCAACCCAGATTCCCAACAACAAATGAATGGATAAACAAACTATGATACATATAAGCAATGGAACACTATGCAATGATAAAGAACAATGACGATTTTAGGAAGCACTTCAAATCTGGTTTCAACTGGAAGACATTATGTTAAATGTGCAATTGAATGGAATCCTTTATCTATACTACATTCATCATGTATTTCACTAGTGATTGTCTTTAACTGTTTGCATGAGTCTTTTCAAGTATACAGTAAATTCATAAATCTGTGATGTGAAACAATAGATTGACATTTTTTTAAAAATAAATTTTGTTTCCTTGAGAACTTCTGGTTTTGCATCTATTGTAAACATAGTTGCAATTTACAGTCTTTTTACAATAGCCTAAGAGGTTAGCTCCGAATAATTTCTTCTTTGCTATTCTTAGTACAATTAGATTAAACTTTTTATACTTTAGAGTATTTAGATCCAGATTAACATTTCACAGTATTATGAAGTGGCTGATGATTAAATGCTGAGTAGTGTTAATATGTGTAATATTTCATGACATGAATAAAAACACTAAGTAGAATTTCCCAAATATAATCACACCTAGGCAAGTGATTACAATTATATGATCTGCTGAATTATTCTATCAAGTGAAACTAGTAGTTAACTTGTAATATGATGGATCTGATGTGTAGGGAAAAATATTTGAAGTTGGAATTTGTTTTTGTGAATGTTTTTGTAAGTCATAGAATCAGCTTAAAAGGCTACAGTGAATTCTAACATTCTTTTCTTTGTTGCTACTGATTTGATTCATGGAGCCTATGGCACTTAAGTGGCCAAATAGTTGGGTTAAAGGCAGTTATTAAGGTAAGCAAAGCCTCACCCGTTGCTTGTGGTTAGACGTCTGATTTTAGCCATGCGAGAGGTAGATAAATATTGACGCTATGGTCAGATATAAACTGGTATGCCTTTTCCAAACTCATGAGCTTGTAGCTTGCCATTTTACACACACACACACATGCACACGCATGCACACAGAGGTTAAAATAAAAACTAATTTCAGTACTGTACTGATAACTTTCTAGAGGGATAAATATAATTTCAAAGACAACCCTCGATTCAAAAAGCAAAAATCAAAAAACAAAAATGGGCTAGCCTTCACTTCACATTCTTTCATACCTACCCTTTCACCCTTATCCATGGCTCTCACTGGGGCCAGGTTACTGAGTTATTTACCCCTAAATTACACAATTCTATTTCTCTAACACTTCATATTTTCCCTAACTGTACCTTCAACCCAGCCAAGAACAAAAAGACCAAAAGCAACATCAAAGAAAGCTCCGCAAAAGTTTTGTTAGCTTCCTTTCCACCCCACCTCCATCAAACGAATTGCCATGCTGTGTTAATAATGCTAATTTTCACTAAATTAATGTTTAAATATCCAGAACTCATAATTTGTATGATTTGCTGGATTTCAAATTTCAAAATACATTTGTGTTGTACTAAGTGAAACAATACAATGCAATGAAAAAAAGAATTAAAACTAGCAGTCACCCACCCCACCAGCCTGAATCCTGTGGCCCCATGTCTTCTTATTCCACTATGAGGAAGGTTCCTAGAAGTCTAATGCATGTCTTTCTGCACCCTTATTTTTTTGTTGTTCTTCATACGAACATATTGCTATGGACTAAGTTATGTTCCCCCCCCCCAAATATGTGTATGAATTTGGCTAGGCCATGATTCCCAGTACTGTGTGGTTTTCCATCACTTTTTCATCTGATATGATTTTCCTATGTGTTGTAAACCCTATTTCTATAACATTAATGAGGCAGGATTAGAGGCAGTTATGTTAATAAGACAGGATTTAGACTACAATATTAGACTATTTTAAGTTATTCTCTTTTGAGATATAAAAGACTGAAGTGAGCAGAGCAACAGGGGGTGCCTCATACCACTAAGAAAGCAGTGTCATGATAGAGCACATCCTCGGGACCCAAGGTTCCTGTGCAAAGAGGCAACTATACCAGAGGAAGATTGATGACAAAGACTTTCTCTGAGAACTGGCAGAGTCAGAAAGCCTAGAGCTGGCACCCCAAATTTGAACTCCGGCTTCCTAAACTGTAAGAGAAGAAATACCTCTTTGTTAAAGTTATCTACTTTTATTTGTTATAGCAGCATTAGATGACTAAGATACACACAAAGACAGTGATACACCTACACAGAGACTTGATCTATTCCCTTTATCCTGAAATAGAATAGATATATATTGCTTTATATTTACTTTTTTCTACCTAATGCATCATGGCTACCCTTACACAGCAGTAGGCAGAGATCTAACCTGTTTTTCTAATTTTGGTAAGCATACATAACCAGTTGCCTTTGAGTTGGCTCTAACTCATGGCAACCCTTGTGTATCAGAATAGAATTGCTCTCCACAGGATTTTCATGGGTGATTTCTTGGAAGCAGCCCACCAGACCTTTCTTTCAAAGCACCTCTAGGTGGAAACAAAATGTCAGCCTTTCAGATAAAAGTCAAATATATTAACCATTTGTATTACCTAAAGATGCCTGTAAATATACATATGCATATATAATTTCACAAAAATGGTAGTATCTTATGATTTTTTTAGTAGTATTCTTCCATCTTTATTTTCTGCTTTCTCATTTTCCTGTCTATCATACCAATTGCCTCTTCTTCTAAGTCCCCAAATTATGTAACATTTCACAATTTTAGGATACCCTGGTGGCATAATGGTTAAGCTCTACAGAGCTAACCAAAAGGTTAGCAGTTCAAATCCATCATGTGCTTGTTGAAAACTCTATGAGACAGTTCTACTTTTTCCTATAGAGTCACTATGAGTTGAAACCGACTCAATGGCAACAAAGTTCTTTTGGTTTTGTTATATTACATATATGAACACACAGTTATGCAAACTGTTTTGCTATTTTTTATTTTACAGAAAAGGAATATGAAACACTGTTCACTACATGTCACTTTCTTCAATGCATTTTGGAATCTCCCAAGTCAGATCATATAGCTTAGTTATTCTTTTATAGTAGTTGCAAACACTGGAAAATATTCCATGCATTTGTTTAATCATTTCCATCTGGTGGACATTCATCTTGCTTACACTTTCTATATTGGCGCTTTAAACAGTGATTCAGTACATTTTTTTCCATGTATTCATTTATATATTCTGTTGCACTTATACTCATGAGATGTTGTTGTTGTGTGTTGTGGAGTTGATTTAGACTCATGGTAACTGGGTATAACTGCCTCATAGGGTTTTCTAGGCTGTGATTTTTAGAGAAGTAGATTGCCAGATCTTTCTCCTGTGGAGCCTCTGGTGTGTTTGAACTACTAACCAAAAGGCAGTAAGATCACTTTTTTTTTTTTTGTCAGATACAGTGACAAAGTCCTCCATTAAAGGATGGTGGTGTTGAAGTTGGTATTGTGGTAGCATATGCATCTGTAGTCCTGCTAACTAAAAGATTAGCAGCTGAAATGCTTAACCACTTCAGCACCAGGGCTCCTTACCCATAACATAGCTTCCCAAATGTACGCTCATTGGGAGAAAGTATATGTAACTTTGTAATATTAGCAGTTATTGTTAGTTTTTTTCACCATGAACATATGTAACAATTACATTTCCACTATTTCCTGCACAACCATACCATCGATAGATGCCATTGATATTCAGTTTTTCTAGTCAGATAGGTTTTGTGAAGAACTATTTTAAGCCATTTCTTGCTCTACTGGTAAGTGTCAGTAGCGTTTAACAACTAAAGGTGGGAGGGAAATATGACTCCTCTTTCCAGCCTACATGGAAACCTTGGTGACATAGTTGTTAAGTGCTGTGCTTGCTAAACAAAAGGTTGGCTGTTCAAATCCACCAGGTGCTCCTGGGAAACTCTATGGCAGCAGTTCTACTGATTCTATGAGTCAGAATCAACTCAATGGCAATGGATTTGGTGATGGGTTCCAACCTTCTCAATCTTTCTTTACAATGAAAATCTTGAACTGAATGTTTTCACAGGCATATTTATGAGTATACAGGTAGAAAACCAGTGTAAGCTGTTACTTGAAATTCCATGAGGTCCCTACTTTCTCCTTACTGCACTTCAGAGGATCTAGATTTAAAGGCTTTTCTCAAGAATGATGAATAAAACATATTGGCAATAAGATCATTTGTTTTTTAGTCAGATACAGTGACAAAATCCCCCATTAAATGATGGTGGTGTTGAGTTGGCATTATGATAGTATACGTAGCTCTACTCCTAAGGCTGTATTTTCTCCAACGTGTAGCTTATTGAGTTCACCAGCTTCTTATGCCTGGTTTATGTCAAGGTGAATGTATCAGTTATCTAGTGCTACTATAATAGAAATACCACAAGTGGATGGCTTTAACAAAGAGAAGTCCAAATTCAGTGCGCCAGATCCATGAGAAGGCTTTCTCTCTCTGTGGGATCTGTAGGAAGATCCTTGTCATCAGTCTTCCCCTGGGTGCTGCATTCTTCATGGTCTGAGATCCCTATCTTTCTGTTTCTTCCTGTCTTCTGTATCTTGAAAGGGATTGATTTACTATACAACCTAATCTTGCAGATTGAGTCCTGTCTCATTAACATAATTTGCCCCTAATCTCTCCTCATTAACATAATAAAGGAAGGATTTACAACACATAAGGAAATCATATCAGATGACAAAATGGTGAACAACTGCAAAATACTAGGAATCAAAGACTAACCAAGTTGACACACATTTTTAGGAAACACAATTCAATCCATGATGGTGAATGTACCCACGCTCATCTTTGTAACCCAATATTCAACTGGATAAACATTCATTTCACCAATGAAAACTTATTTCTGACATCCCTTGTGTTAATTAGTGAATAAAGTGGTGAAAGTTTGGATCTTCCAACTTAAAGTACTTTTTGTATTCACCTCTGGAGAGTGGATACTCAATGAAATTTTTCAATGGTTAACTAATCAATCCACTGTGAAATGTGAATTCAGGGTTAGAAAACCTTGAATGTTAATGAACTAGCCCAGGCTATAGATTGACTATAATTTACAGCAAAATGCATACTTCGTACTGTGTATACTGAAATATTTTAAAATAAATTCAGACTGTGTCAGGCAAAAGGCAGCAGCTTGGTTTAGCTACCTTTTGAATAGTGAGTGACAACAACAGGAAAAACATTTCTCTATTCACTGAAGATGCTTTAGTGATTCAAAGGCATTAGTAGTGAGGCCTCCACCCATCTGTCAGTGGAGTCTTGCACATTTGTTTGATTCTGGACAGGCTTTAATGGAGTTTATAGGCTAAGAATGAGAAGAAAGCCCTGATGATCTACTTCTGAAAATCAGCAATGAAAACTTTATGAATTACAGTGGGCTGGTTGTATCCAATCATGTCAGTGGTGCAGTACCAAGCAGTGTTTCATTCCATTATACATGGAGTCATCATGAGTCTAAGGCTGACTAGACTGTATCTAACAACAACATCAACAGGAGGAGAAGAAAAAGTGACAGCAGCCAGAACCTGTTGATGAAGTATTTCCCAAAATACTTTGGGAAAGTGACTTTATAGGAGCTATATTTCCAGGCAGTGACCAAATATAAACAAATTGTACTGTGTCACAATGTTTACTGCACTTGTGTCTACAATTCTTTCTAAAAGTCAAAGCAGTTGGATTAGGCTGTAAAATGCCTCAAGTCACACTATACATAGCAACATATAAATAGAAGCAAATCCTTTTTCCATACCCCACACTCATTTCTTAAAAGGAGATTTGCAAACAAAGTATGAAATATTTTCATCATTTTCCAAAGTATGAAAAAATATTCAAAGGGCAAATTTGTATAACTACCAAATTTAAAATGTAAAGTCAAATACGATAACATTTACAGGTATGTGGCATGAGATGCTTTCCCAGTGCTAACGGGATTACTACGAGGTTTCTGTCATTTTTGAAACAGTAATGGTGAATATAATAGTCACTGTAGTTTGATAAATGACCTTTGCATCATATTCTCATTATGTGGGTTTAGGTGAGACACCATATTGTAACTTGGTTGGTGGGAGGTTAGCGTTTAATTGTATTTTTAGAATATTTAGTCTATTTAGAAAGCTTACATAATTTTGTCTACAGTGACTAAAGTGACTAAAACAAAAATAAGACTGGCTTTTACAAAAACAAACTCTTCTGGCAATAGAAGATGGGCACTGTGTGCCAGTGAGCCGTTCAAAGGCTTTTCTGATTTCAGGCTTTGGTGCTCAAGTAGGCGTGCTCATGGATGGGAGTAAAACATTTTTCCTCTTCTATTTGTAGGTATGGGATATTCTTGAAAGTCAAAATGAAAATTATTTATTTTAATACATTTCCCGGTCAAATGTAGGGTTTACAAATAGATGTTGTTTGCTTGGCAGTTCTAATGAATTGGTAGTAGCTGCCTGGATCATTCTGTGGAAGAGAAGTGGATGTAGAGTTGATACTGTGTTGAAAAACATGCTAAATCAGTTAGTGAAATATCACAAAGATGGAGTATGAGAGAAGGAACATGTGTAATGTCTCTGATACTTCTGAACTAATAGAGAATGAAAGTTTACCTTGAGGGGCTGGTCTAATAAACCATTTTAAGTTGAATTCTCCTGAGAAGTTTATATCATACATCAAATCTACTTGATTAAAAATTCCCTGAGGGCTGGTTTTTGAAACCAAATACTGGTATTTACAATGTATTAACATATAAAATACAAACTTACAACTATTATAATAGTTCTTCATGTTTTCAAAGTTCACTAAAATCTATCTTTAAAAATATACTGGGGGTGGGAGCAAGATGGCAGACTAGACATACATCTCCTCAATTCCCTCTGGGAACTAAGGCCTGGATTCATAATTGAATGGAGCAATCTGGATACCCAGAGAACCCTAGAATAAGACATAGCCAGATTGGACTACATGTCACTAAACAGGAAACTACCTCTCTCTAACACCTGCACACATTGAGCCTCACTCTTGCTAATTCACCATTTGGGTAGACTGCAGGTACTGACACCTTTTTGTTATCTGGGAGGCTGGGGATGGGTTTAAGCTGGCAATATGTTAAATTACAGTGCTAAAGTAAATAGTATATAGCACAAGAGAGAGACAGTGTGTGGGACAGCCACATTTTGAGAGCCCAGTTGCCAATTGAGGGTATCAATGTCCCTTCACCCTCTCTTTTCTGTGCTCCATCATAGATTCTGCTGTTTTGCAGCAGGAAGTACAGCTCAGCTGTGATGCCATCTTGGTTGGCTGGAAGGTGGATCCACCCAACTGGAGGCCTCAGCGGGGCGTAAATCCCAAGCTGAGAAGCATTGCAAGGTCAGAGAACACTTTTCCAGGAGAAAGGGTATGTTTAAGAGTATGTTACCTTACTGGTGGGGTCCGGCTGATTGTGGCAACAAGGTCCTAACCCCTTTCTGCTTTGAACTGTCATAGCACCTTGGGAGAGCTGAAGAGGTGCTTCTATTGTCAGCTGGAAGGCAGGTTGTATCACACCTGATGGCCAGACTGAATTTGGCAGCTGTTGGACAGCTCCTGGTTTTTTTAAAATAAGACTGCCTTGAGAAATAATTGCTGAGCAGCCCAGTGACATCTCTTCCAGCCTTTCCTGACCCACCTTATAGGGTCAGTTGATGGCCCCCAGTGACTTCATAAGTAAGGTACTGTTTTCACCAATCAGGAGGTGGGGTCTGTCACTCCAGAGAGGCTACTGTGGGTGGCCAGTCACTAGAATACACAGAGGTGGCCGATGACCAATTCCTTTCTCAGAACTAGACCTCAGCATCTGTTGCGGTAACACCAGAGAAACTGAACAGTCTCTAGATGGCCCAAAGGAAAAATACCATCACTGACCATTTAAAGAAACAGTCTGACATGGCTCAAGAAAACTCCCCAAAAAAGAATTAAAAAACTTTGCAGATGAAGAAGGCTTTCTGAAAATGTTGGAGGTTGAGTACAAAAGAGTTATATAGAAAGCCCTCCCAGAGATTAAACAAAATGCAGCAAAACAAAGTGGAAGATAAAGCTAGCTATTTCAACTCGCCGAACATAAACAATTTGAAATCCAGCAGATCAATAACAAAATTACAGTGTTAAACAGTTCAATCAAAAGTCAAAAAGCAGAATTGAGGAGACAGAAGTCAGACTTACTGATCCTGAGCATAGAGCAACTGACACCACGTTTATAAGGAGAAATCAGGGAAAAGAAGTAAGAAAAATGAAGAAACATTAAGAAACATGTGGGAACAATCTACTATTAATTGGAGTTCCTGAACAGAGAGGGATAACTGAAAACACAGAGAGTATTGTTGTTGAGTTGTTGACCAAAACCTTTCCCGAAATTATGAAAGCAAAGATGTCCAAAACATATATCGAATGCCACAAAAAATAGACCTCAAAAGAAAGATACTAAAACATATTGTAATCAAGCTTAATAAAATGAAATTTAAACAGATATTCTTAAAGAAAGTGAGACTCAAAGCAAAGCTAACATTCAGAGGGAAGCACTGTAGGCTTTTGTCTGACTTCTCAGCAGAAACGATGTTGGCAAGGAGGCAATGGGATGACACATTCAAAGCCTTGAAGGAGACAAACTTCCAAACAAGAAGTATATGTCCTGCAAAACTGTCTCTCAAATCCACCAAGCCAAGTGCTGTCGAGTCGGATCCAACTCATGGCGACCCTAGGGACCAGGGTAGAACTGACCCCCAGAGTATTCAAGGATGTCTCTCAAATATGAAGATGAAATCACAACATTTGCAGATAAACAGAAACTTAGAGTCTTCATAAAAACCAAACCAAAACTACAACAAATAAGGAAAGAAGCTCCTTGCTTATAGAAACAAAACCATTAAGTGTATATTTAAGGAGCTAAGGCAGGACAGGACACAACATCCAGAATCCTACTCAGTTAGGGAAGTCATAAAAGTCATTCAAAGCTACAATATTCAAAGAAAGGAACCAGTGATTATACCATGAAAACTATGACACCATGACACTAAAAACAGGGATATACTACAGTAGTTACAATCCTTTCAGATGGAGAGGAAGTTAAAAAGATGTGCAAATGTTAAAATTGGGTTTAAACTTGGAATGTAAAGGGGGATCATGGGGTAGCCACAAAGCACAATAACAATGAAACATGTCAAAACAAGAAATATAATACAAGAGTCTCAACAAACACAAAACCAACACTGAAAAACATAACGTCAATTCATAAAGAATGACTCAGAACAGAATATTAAGAGCAACACTGAAAACATCAACACAAAAATAAAGACATCAAAATGATAGCACTAAATACATACCTATCAATAATTACACTGAATATTAAAAGCCTGAATGCTCCAATAAAGAGACAGTGAGTGTCATCATGGATCAAAAGATATGATATGTCTATTTACTTATGATATGTTATTTACAAAAACACACATTAGACTCAAATATATGAACAAATTGAAAATTAAAGGGTGGAATAATATATACCAAGCTAACAACATACAAAGAAGTGCAGGTATGACAATACTAATCTCAGATAAAACAGATTTGAATGTAAAATCCACCATTGTGGACAAGGATGATCACTATTTATTATTGAAAGGTTCAATGCAAAAATAGCACTTAGCAATACTGAATATTTATGCAACCAATACCAGAGCATCTAAAGTCATCAAATAAACACTGGCTGCATTGAAAAATGAGATAGATCACTCCACAATAATAGTTGAAATTTCAACACTCTACCTTCAGCAGTGGACAGATCATCCAGAAAAAAAGGTCAGTAAAGACATAAAGAATCTTATTGCAACAATTAACAAACTAGACCTTGGAGGCAGAGTCAGGATGGTAGAGTAAACACACATCTCCCTAAATCTCTCTGGAAACCAAGACCTGAATTGATAATTAAATGGAGCCTTCTGGACACCTAATGATCCCTAGCACACGGCATAGGGCTGTTAATTTGGACTTCATACCACTGAATGGAAAACTTCCTCTCTTTCACTGATCCCCACTCTTGGTGAGTGCTGGCTTTTATGGACCCAAGGTAACTCACCATCTTAACTTCTTTTGCTCTGTCTTAGTCAGCGGGTAGAGCAGGGACTTCACTAGCAGCTAATCTCAGATGCACTGCTGGTGGGATCAGCAGGTGAAATTGCCATATTTTGAGACCCCAGCTTTGTACTCTGTGCATCTCTGCACCTTTGGCCTCTCTTTCTGCCTCAGCCATTGAGTAGCCTGTAGTGAGGCAGACAGAGAGCTTGTGAGGGATGCCATCTTTTTCTATTGGGAGGCAGAAGTACCCATATGGAGGCCTCAGTTGGACCTAATTCCTAGGCTGGGAGGCTGTGCCTGCGCAGAGGAGAGTGCTTTTCCAGCAGAAAAGCACTATTCTACACAGTGTCACATATGGCTGGGGCCCAACAGCAGAGGCCAGCAGGGCAGTAGGTTTTCTGTATTTTGAGCTAGTTTATAACATCTGGGGTTTGATATAGAGGTGCTTACTTGCCAGCTGGGAAGAGGGACCGGTACACTTGAAAACCTGACTGACTTTGGAAGTTGTCAGATACCTTTTATCTTTCATTTTAAGACAGCCTGGAGAAACAACTACAATCCATCCTCGTAGCATCTCTCCCAGCCTCTGTTGACTCACATGATGCCCCCAAAGCAAAAAAATCTGGATAAAAGCATAATGAAGAAATCACTCAAGGCTTCAGAATGTCCCCAAAAGAAAGCACCAAAGAACTTCCCAGATGAAGAAACCCTTCTGAAACTATTGGGAGGTGAATACAAAAGGGTTATATATAGAGCCTTCCAGACCCTATACAAAATGTGCAGAGTAAAATGTAAAATTAAGCAAGCTATTTGATCTGATGGAACACCAATGCTCTGAAATCCAACTAGATCTCATCAACATATACAGAACATTTTATCCATCAACAGATACATACACCTTCTTCTCCAATACACATGGAACATTTTCCAGAATAGACTATGCATTAGGACATAAAGCAAGTCTCAACAAAATCCAAGCCACTGAATTGTTTCAAAACATCTTCTCAGATCATAAAGTCATAAGAGTCAAAATCAATAGCAGAAAAAAAATAGATAGAAATTTGAGCAAAATTATCAAAACCAAAAGCTGTTTTTTTTTTTTTATAAAAAAGGTCAACAAAATTGACAAACTATTGGCTAAAATTACAAAAGAAAAACAGCAGAGGAAACAAATTATCCCAAATAAGAAATGAGACCGAAGATGTCACAACACACCCAATTGAAAGCAAAAGTATCATAACAGAACACTATGACAGACTGCATTCTAACAGATTTGAAAATCTGGAAGAAATGGGCAAATTTCACCTACCAAAATTATCAAAAAGAGAAGTAGAACAGTTTAATAAACCCATAACAAAGGAACAGATTGAAAAAGTCATCCAAAAACTACCAAGCAAAAAAAGTCATGACCCACATGTCTTCACCAGAGAAATTATACCAAACTTCTAGAGAAGATTTAGTTCCAATACTACTGCAACTATTTCACAGCATAGAAAGGGGTGGAATACTCCCAAATTCATTCTATGAAGCAAGCATAACTCTGATACCAAAGTCAGGGAAAGAACCCACAAAAAAAAAGAAAATTATACACCAATATCACTCATGAACCTAGATGCAAAAATCTTCAACAAAATCCCTCCCAATAGCATTCAACAACATATCAAAAAAATAATTTATCATGACCAAGTAGGATTCATACCAGGGATGCAAGGCTGGCTCAACATAAGAAAAACTATTAATGTGATCAGTCACATAAATAACACAAAAGATAAAAATCACCTGATTTTGTCAATTGATGCAGAAAAGACATTTGACAAAGTCCAACACCCATTCATACTAAGAACTCTCAGTAAAACAGGAAAAGAGGGGAAATTCCTTAACATAATACAATGCATCTACACAAAGGCAACTGCCTACATCATCCTGATTGGAGAGAGACTGAAAGCATTCCCTTGAGAATAGGAACTAGACAAGCATGCCCACTCTCATCACTTCTATTCAACATTGTACTAGAAGTTCTGGCCAGAGCAATTAGACAAGAGAAAGAAATAAAAGACATGCATATCAGCAAAGAAGTAAAAATCTCCCTATTTGCAGATGATATAATTGTATACACAGAGAATCCTAAAGAATCTATAAGTAAACTACTCAAGCTAATAGAGTTCAACAAAGTATCAGGATATAAGATAAACATACATAAATCAGTAGGATTCCTTTATACTGACAAAGAGATCATTAAAGAAGAGATCATCAAATCAATATCATTTAGTATAGCTCCCAAGAAAATAAAATAAATAAGAATACATCTAACAACAGAAATAAGAGACTTACACAAAGAGAACTACAAGATCTTACTACTAGAAACCCAAGAGAGACTTACATAAATGGAGAAATCTATCCTGCTCATGGATACAAAGACTTAACATTGTGAAAATGTCTGTTTCACCCAAAGTGATCCGTATATACAATGTGATCCCAATAGAAGTTCCAGTGACAGTTTTCATTCAGATGGAGAAACAAATCATCAGCTTTGTTTGGAAAGGGAAGAAATCCCAGATAAGAAAATCATTACTGAAGAAGAGGAACACGATGAGAGACCTCCCACTACCTGATCTTAGAACCTATTACACTGTCACAGTAGTCAAAACAGCCTGGAACTGACATAAAAAGACATGTAGACTAATGGAACAGAGCTGAGACCTCAGAGATACCACCATTATCCTATGAACATTTGATATTTGACAAAGGCCCTAAGATTGTAAACTGGGGTAAAAACAGTCTCTTTTAAAAATGGTGTTGGCAAAATTGGATATCCATATGCAAAAAACTGAAACAAGATCCACATCTAATACCTAACACAGAAACTAAGTCAAACTGGATAAAAGATCTAAGTATCAAACCTAAAATGATAAAGATCACACAAGAAAAAATAGAGTCAACAATGGAAGTTCTGATACAGAGCTTAAACACACTGCAAAATCTGACAAAGCACAGTCAGCAGAAGACAAAATAGATAAATGGAAACTACTAAGAATCAAACACTTTTGCTCATCTAAAGTCTTTATCAAAGGAATTAAAAGATCACCTACAGAATGGGAAGCAACATTTGGCTACTGCATGTCAGACTGATATCTGATCTCTGTAATCTACAAAGCATTGCAAAATATCAACAAGAAAAATGTAAATAACCCAATTAAGCAATGGGCAAAGGGAATGGACAGAGGCTTCACCAAAGAGGACATCCATGCAGTCAAAGGACACATGAGGAAATGCTCTAAATAATTAGCTATTAAAGAAATCCAAATCAAAAACTACAATGAGATACCATCTCACACCAACAAGTTTGGCCATGATCCAAAAAACACAAAACAACAAATGCTAGAGAGGCTGTGGAGAGATTGAAACGCTCATATACTCCTGGTGGGAGTGTGAAATGGTACGACCTCCTTGAAAAGAAATGTGGCACTCCCTTAAAAAGCTGGAAATAGATACATCATTTTATCAAGCAACCCACTGCTCAGAGTATATCCTACAGAATCAAGGGCAGTCATATGAAAGCACTCATGCATACGAATGTTTACTGTAGCACAGTCAACAATAACTAACAGATGGAATCAACCTAGATGCCTAGTAACAGATGAATGGATAAACATACTATGGTACGTATACTCAGTGGAACAGTATGCAATGATAAAGAACAATGATAATTTTTGGAAGCATCTCATAACCTGTTTTCAACTGGAAGACATTTTGCTGAGTGAAATCTGTCAGCATCAAAAGGACAAATATTGTATGAGACCACTTCTATAAGGACTTAAAAATAGACTTAAATACAGAAGAAAAGACTCTTTGATGACTGCAAGGTTGGGGAGGTGCGGAGAGGGCTGGTCGTAGATTACATGGTTGGATGAAAGCAGTGAAAGCACACAGCAGGAAGAAGATCAACTTGACTTCAGCATAAACTGAAAACTCTTCCAATCTTAACCCACTATTACAAGGATAGAATAGAAGGGGCGTGAGTCTGGAGACCATGCTCTTAGGAGACATCCAGGCCAACTGACGTAACTAAGCCTATTGCTAAGAGAGTCTTCTGCACCCCCTATTGGTGAGTGGCATCCGGAATCTCAAAAGCTACCAAGTTGCTATCTGAGGTACACCAAGTGGTCCCAACTCCTCCAGAACAGATGATCACCAAATAACAAGGACATGAGGAAAGAAAGAGCCCAGGAGGCAGAAGGACCCACCTGAGTGGATGACTGTATCCACATGTTACCAGAACCAGATGGTGCCCAGCCATCACCAATGGCAGCTGTGATGGGGCACACAGTGTCAAGTCTTGGTGACAACACGAGAGAAAGAGGGACGCACCTCTAGAGCTCCGCTACAAGACTGCAACTGATGGTCCGGCAGCTGGGGGATTCCCCTGGGAGCACAGATCCTAGACCTGCTGCTGCCCCTGGTCAGAAAACATTACTAAGGTTGTCAACTCTTTGGACAGGAATAGACTGGACTCGGGGATACAATGGTGTGTGTACTTTATGGTTCCATACAGGTACAGGATACTGTCCTACTGGTTTCTTACTAGAAAGGAGAGGAGAGGGTGAAGAGGAGGGGCAGGAGATTGTTAAGAGGACACGACCCATATAGAACGAAATGGATGACCATACTGTCACAGGGCAAGGAGAGCAGAAGCTGCAGATAGGCAGGCATATAAATTTAATTTGGGCTGTGTACTTTCAATTCATTACAATAAAAAATATACGAACAAGTAAGAATATCCTTAACACATTTTTTAACTATTAAGCAAAAAATTATTTTAATCTCAATGAAATATACAAGTGCAATTCTTAAATAAAATTTAAATTATTTCAATGTGTTTCACTAAGAAGCTTAATCATGCTTAAGAACAATGAAATAATTTTTATTTTTTATTTAAAAAATATACTTGATATCTCATCAAAATAAAAGCAATTTTTGCTTAATGTTAGACAATATGTTAAGAAAAGTTTTTTAATGTGAGATTTTAGTTGAAATCACCAGAAAAGTATGAAGAAGTATGAGCAAACTTCTTGATGGCAATATGCATTCAGAATCTGAAAACTCACAAGCACCTTCTAAATGCTGCTTGCGTATATCTGGGTGTGTATGTTTTCAAGCACTCCCCCGTCTATACTAACTGTGTTAAAGATTTAATATCCAAGTAATGAGAGATGTTTGTTCATCCTTTTCGTTAAAAAAAAAAAAAAAAGCATATGGAGGTTTTAGTTCTTCTTACTGATTTATATGGTTTCTTTGTGTATTATAAATATTAATCCTCTGCAGCTGTATGAATTTCAAGTATTTCTTTCTAGTTTGTGAATTACTTTCTTACTCTGTTTAAGCTGACTTTTGATAAAAAGAAATTCTTCATTTTAATATAGTGTTCATCAATCTTTTCCTTTATGGTTTAAGATTTTCTGGGTCTTGTTTTGAAAGCCTTTCCTACCCTGATGGCGTGAAGATATTCTCACGTGTTGTCATCCAGGAGTTGTACAGATTTTTCTTCTACATTTAAGTTGTCAATCCACTTGCATTTGATTTTTGTGTCTAGTGTAGTGTAGTGAATTCTCCCAACACAGTTTATTAAACAGCCTATCGTATCTTCAGTGATCTCTGAGAGCCACCCTCATGAATCAAGTTCTCATGTATGCGTGGGTCTATTTCGCTTTTCTTTTTCATTAGTTTATGTATCTATTTCTGTAGTAAACTTATACTATTATTCTCTGTAGTTTTACAATAAGTCTTAATACATGGCAGGACTGCTTTTTCTTGCCATGTCCCTGCCTCCCCCTACCCTCCAAACCACTACTCATTTCCCACCTTTGTTTCCTTTAGGAGTTCCTTGGATGTTTCTGGATTTTGCTCTTTCGTATAATTCTTAGAATTAGCTTCTTAAATTCCACAGTAAATGCTTACCTTAACTTGTTGTCCCCCCACCCACCACCAAAATGTGTGTAGCCATTTGGCTAGGCTGTGATTCCTGGCATTGTGTGATGTTTCTGTATGCTGTAAATCATGCCTCTATGATGTTCATGAGGGATAATAGATGGCAGCTGTGTTGATGTGGCAGACCTTAGTGTGTAAGAGTGTATCATGCATTGAGGCAATCTCTTGAGATACAAAAGAAAGAAGCTAGCAGAGAGATTTGGGGAGTACATACCACCAAGAAGCAGTGTCAGGAGCAGGATATTTCCTTTAGAAAGAACTTTGGGTCTCTGCGCAACAGAAGCAACCAGTCCAGAGGAAGATGGATGACAAGGACTTTCCTCCAGAGCCAACAGAGAAAGCTGTACCTGGGGCTGACACACTGTATCTGGACTTTCAGCCTACTGGACTGTGACAAAATAAGTTTTCTCTTTTTAAAGCCATCCTCTTGTATTATTTCTGTTACAGCAGTACTAGATGACCGAAACACTTGTCATCCTGGGAAATGTACTCTGATGTGAGAATTAACATACGGGAAGTTTATTGAGAAATGCTCTTGGGATCAACACCTGATAGGGAGAGAAGCAGTTTGGAGAAAAGACAGAAGTCAAACTGCAATTCAAATCCTGTGAGGAGCTCCTTGGCTAGGAGGGCTAGCTCTTCATCAACATCGCAAATAGAGTCAAAGAGGTTAGGCCTTTTAACCTCAACACTGACTGATCACTTCATGTGGGCTGCTTCCACAAGGGGGTCATGATCTTAAGCAATGGACCTCCCATCGTCTAAAAGCAATTCTCATAGAGACACCAAACAGTGATCTATCAGCCAACATTTTAGGAAGCTGCAGGAATGAGTGTCCTGTTACTGAACAAGGGATCTAGTTAGTGTATCACAGCATCCACTGTAGTCAAGAAACTTCAGGATTGTGGTTGGTCTCTTTTCCTAGTGAAATGTTCAAGAGGCAGACTAATTACACATTCCAGCTTTTCTGCTTGTCTCTAGGATGTTACTGATATCGATTGTTCCTCTTTTCTAGATTCCCCTTACTCCTGGATACACTTTTGCTGATTTAGGTGTTCACAGACTGTGTGACCAAACACTCATTTCTGAGGGTCTGCGGCTCTGGTCATCATGCCCTTCTCGGGACATGGCTCTTGAAATAGTCCACTTATTGTCCATATTAAGCAAGGGAGTGGCAGAAATTGCTTCAGTGGATCATCTAGGTATCGAACTTATCCTATCTAACCCACAATGCATATAGTAGCTATTCCTCTTCTTGTTAATGATCAGAGTTGATTATTCCCTTGGGCCCTCTGCCTTTTTTTTTTTTTTCTGGACACAAGGAGACTGCAGAGACTGGGCAGTAGCCATAGGTAAAAGTTCAATGAAACTCTTACTGTTTCTCCGATGGAAGTATTGTCCCTCTGGGAACAAGAAACTTTAGACCTGCAGAACCTAAGACTGCAGAGAGCAGAAGTATGAATTTCTCAGGTAAGGCACTAAGAGCAATGATTAAGCAGGGCAACTCCTACTTGTACCACTTGGTTCTACCACTGATGTATTTTACTGATTGGGGACACAGCACTATATAAAATGATGGTTGATTTAGGGTGCATATCACACACTACCTTGTGGCACTGCATTTTTTTAGGATATCATGTCCAAGCTAATGCCTCAGCTTTACCTTTAAGTGACAATTTGATTACAGAACCGATACATTCTGAATAGCGTGTTTTGTGACAGGAACCGTGAAGCCCATAGACATGTGCCTACTACTGCACCACAAAGTAGGTCTTGTACCTAAGAAAATGTTAGATAGTTTCGTGAGTTCTGTGTTGGTAAATTGCTCTGTAAACCTTCAGTTGCACTGGTCAAGATCCTATTGGTAGTAAATCATAACCACCACTATATCCACAATATGTGAAAACTGGGCACTTTTTCATTAAGGCACTCAGTTTGCATAACACTTTGTTACAACTCCCCTAGCAAACTAAAACACTTGTCAAACTTACATATTAACTTTTTTAATTTTTATGTAGTTTCTTTTAGGTTTTCTACATAGACAATTATGTTTTCTGCATGAAAATGAGTTTTGATTCTTCTTTTCCCTTTCTGTTGCTTTCTTTTTAACTGCTTCAATGCACTAGCTAGGCATTCTAGTTAAGGGAGAATAGCAGTGGTAACAAAAAGCATCCTTATATTTTTCTTGATATGGATTGAATTGTATGCCTCCAAAAAGATACGCTGAAGTTCTAAGCCATTAAACAGTGAATATGATCTTGTTTGGGGAAATAAGAGTTTTTCTTTGCAGTTGTTATCAGTTAAGTTAACAAAGTCCTTAGGAGGCCTGGCAATGCAGTGGTTAAGATTTTGAATTCACCAGCTGCTCCTTGGAAACCCTATGGGGCAATTCTACTCTGACCTATGGGGTCACTATGAGTCAGAATTGACTTGACAGCAATGGATGACTGGCCCTAATCCTAACCCCTTCTGATTGGGATTAGAAAAGATAGTAGGATTAGAAAAGAAAGATAGATATGGAAACAGAGCCACATATACACACAGAGGAGGGAGATAGTGTGTGAGAATTCATCTATAAGCAGCAAAAGAACACCAATGATTGCCATCAGATATCAGAAACCAGGAGAGAGGCAGGGAACACTACCTGTTTCAAAGCCTCTAAAAGAAATCCACATGGCTGAGACCCTGGTTAGCACTTTTGACTCCAGAACTGTGAGAAAGCAAATGTCTGATTTTTAAAGCCACCCACTTCATGGCGTTTCGTGATGGCAGCACTGAGAAGGCAGCACTAAGATGCTGATCATCCAGAAAATACCTACAGCATTACATCTTCATGTCTGATGTTAGCTCTGTTTTACTTTTGTTTTCAGTTCCCTTTAATCAAGTCAAGGAAATTTTATGCTGTTCCTAATTTCCTCAAACATTTTAAAAATCATGTATGGATATCGAGTTTTTTAAAATGCTTTATCTGCATCTATTAAGGCAAATCACAATAAACGATTTTCTATTATTAAACCAACATTGCATTTCTAGGATAAACTTACCTTATTCATGATATGTATATACACATACATACATATATATGTATATGTATATTTGTAATCCAGCATATGGATTATTTTATCTGATAATATTTTGAATTTTTGACCAAGATTATGGATGTTTTGTATTTTTTCATTTTTTAATAAAATCAATTTTTAGAACGGTTTTTAGATTTATAAAATAATTGTAAAGATAATAGAGTTCACATAAACCCTGAATCTAGTTTCCTCTATCATTAACATGGTACCTTTGTTACAGTTCATGAACCAATGATAATGTCTTTTATTATTATTATTAACGCTGAAATCACATACACATTATTGTTGTTTTAAATGGAATTGCCTACAGAATTTTAATCTTTGAGCCAAAGACTTAACAAACAATAATAAATGTAGTTCAACCTCATATATGATACCATCAGCCTCACCAACTCAGGGGTGAGAATAAGAAGGCAAGAGAGAACAGGAAAGCTTGACAAAGGGGAATGAGAAATCCAGCCAAGGTCAAAGAAGAGGAGAATGCTGACATACTGCTGGGAAACCAATGTCACAAAGCAATATGCATGTCAACCATTTAATGAGAAATTTATTTGTTCTGCAAACTCTCATCCAAAGCATAACAAGAAGAGTTTTAATAGTCAAGTGTCTAGAAAATACTAGGTTAATCTGTGATCGGGAAAAAAACAACAACTTATTTTTCTTTAGTCAACTTTTTTATTTAGGCAAAAATTATATGGAATAAATTCACTCAGTTTATATATATAGTTCAGTGAATTTTGATAGAGGTATATGGTCATGTAACCTCATCACAATGACCAAGGCATTTTCATCATTCCAGTAAAGTTTTCTCACCCTTCTTTCCATTCAGTAACTTCCCATAACCACCCTGGCAACCACTGATCTGCTGTCTGTCATTGTAGTTTTCCCCTGCCCCCAATTTCAACTAACAGCAACACGAGGTGTGACAGAATGAACTGCCTTGTACAGTTTTTGTTTATTGGACAGTTCTAGTTGGGTTTCAAAATGATGATCTCGTGAAAAGAGATGGGATGTACTTCCTCCTCCTTTATATTTTAGAAGAGTTTTGCAAAAAACTAACATTTTCGTCTTGAGTGTGCGGTAAAACTTCTCTGTCAGGTTGTCTGAGTCTAATGTTTTCTTGTGGGAAAATTTGTACTGACTTTGAATCATCTTTATTTAAGGAAAACATAATTTTTTTGGTTATTTTCTGAAATAATAAGAGACCAGCAGGTGAATCATATTACTTTTAGTTTACCAAGTTAGACCAGCATCCTTATCTATGAGAAAGAATGTATTTATTGAATTTCTACTAGCAATGACCAGAGAGTGCTGAGTATTACCACTTCTATGATGTAAATCTTGGCATTTTATTAGACATTACTTTAAACTTATCTCCAAGTAACAAAAAATATATAAAAAATTTAGCGTTATATTTTGAAGTTAAGAAGGATACAATTTCTGAGTGAGAAAACAGTGTGGCATCAATCTTGATTCAGATAATTTTAGGATTTTTCCATCATTCTTATTGTTTATGGCTTTATTTTCTTTTTGCGAGTGGTTAAGTGCTATAGCTGTTAACCAGAAGACTGGCAGTTCAAATCTAGCAAGCACTCCTTGGAAACTCTATGGGACAGTTCTACTCTGTTTGTAGGGTTAGTATGTGTCAGAATCAACTTGATGGCAGTGAGTTTTATTCTCTAAATATGTTCTTTCAAGTGAGATAACTACAGCTGAACTCCATTTCCTATATATGGTGAGGCTATTTCAGGTCTCTTGTTATCTCTTTAGATTTAGACACATAACTATCATTCCAACTGTGCATTAGATTTGTGTAGTCATTCTAATGTCGAGTCAGATGGGGAAGTTACAGGGTCACCATGAATCAGGATCCATGGCAATGGATTTGGTTTGGTTTTTTTTGTTGTTTTGCTGTGTGGTGTTGTAGCTACATCACATACTTTGTGCAGGTCATTTTTAACCTAGATGCACTATTTTGCATTTATCTCTGCCTGCTGATCATGTCTGCCTATTAACATTCAGTGCTTTACTCATCTGGCACTGCTCTAAACAGAAATACCATTGCGTGGATGGCTTTAACAATAGAAAAGTTCAGCCTCACACAGTCTAGTATGCTAGAAGTCCAGATTTAGGATGCTGGCTTCAGTGGTACATACTTTCTCTCTGTGGGCTCTGGAGGAAGGTCCTTGTGTTTCATCAGTCTTTCTTTGGTCTAAGAACGTCTTGGCATAGGAACCTCAGTTCTGAAGGATATGCTTTGCTCTTAGTGCTGCTTCCTTGATGGCATGAGGTCCCCAACTCTCTGCTTGCTTCCTTTTCCTTTTATCTCTTGTAGGCTAAAAGGTGATGCGAGCCACACTCCAGGGAAGTTCCCTGTACACTGGAGCTGGGAGGTGAACTTAGGAAGGTGTGACAGTCCTATCCTAATCTTCCTTAATGTAATCCAATTTATTATCCACAGGCAGAGATTAGCATTTACAGCATAGGAAACTCACAAAATAGAAGACAATCAGAAAATACTGGGAATCATGGCCTAGCCAACTTTTTAAATGCATTTTTTGGAGAAGAACACAATTCAGTGTATGATAATCAATCACATTTAAGACTCTTCAGTCCCACCTTGAGATAATATTTGTCATTGTCCTGTTCAGTTTTTTTGTCATCTAAATTGGATGAACACGACATTATTAATGCCATTCAAGTTGTTGATATGTTAAGCAGCCTTCTCCAAGCTAAATAAAACTCCTTAGGTCCTCTCACTTACTTACCTCTAGTTACCCCTTTCACAATGATAAGAACTTTCCCAAGAAACACTTTTTTCACAGATACATTGTAAAAAGGCTTATTGAAGTTCAGATTTATTGAGAGAGTCCTAGGAGGTATACAATCAGCAGATTACAATGTTGAAAATGACATGAGTTTAGCATGGCAATTAGCCCTGTTAATGCAGTGGTTAGGCACTTGGCTGCTTACCCATAGGTTACCGGTTTGAACTCATCATCTGCTCCATTGGAGAAAGAAGTGGCAACCTGTTTTCCTAAAGCATACAGCCTTGGAAATCCTATGGGGGCAGTGCTGCTTTGTCATATAGGGTTGCCATGAGTTGCAATTGACTCAACAACAGTGAGATCAATACCTGGCAATTCAACTTCTCCTTCATCATATCTATGTTCTTAAAATTAAATCTTTGTGATAGAGGAGACAGTTACAAAGGTATTTAATAACAAGGTTCAGATAACATATAAATATAAAAGTACAAATTACAAATACAGTGTCAGAGGAGATATATTAATTTTTGCAGGGAATAATGAAGAAAAAATCTGGATAGGTTGCAAGTGCTGTAGAGACTGCATTCTGGAATTATCACCTGTCATTTACCAGTGCCGTTGAGAAAATTGTGAAGCCCCTCTTAGCTATAAATGTAGATAATAATAGTTCTACCTCGATCTTTGTTGTGATGATAGCAACTAGAACATAGACATGTTCATTGTATACTGTCTCTGTCGAATGAACAGAAGAAATGAGAATGTCATAGTATGTACTATATTTTCTAGAAAGCAAAAAAATTGGTTAGTGGTGGCAGGCTATACAAGAAAGAATGCTGAATAGAGAGTACATCACTACTTCCAAAAGGTAGCCATTCTCCAGTCGTGCATGAGCAGCAAACTTTAAGTGAGCCAACTTATTTTGATTAGGAAAATTTTCAGAAGTACATAAGTAGATGGAGCTGGAATTAGAAATGTTAGAATGCACAGGGTACAGGTCTTCAATAGTAAGCTCCCAAGAGGAATATGATCAGTTCTTGTATTTTTTCCACTACCCAATAATGACTTTGAGGACACCTCACAATTCTATCTTGAAAATAAATAACTTGCTCTGCAGTCAGCACGAGCTAGATTAGAAGCCAGAAGAGTAACACTTTAGGAAGAAAAGTTATCAAGTAGGGATATTCACTGATCAAAACTCAAAGTCACTAATTAGATTCTGAGTTTCCTTGAGGTAAATATTAAATGAGTTTCATTTAACTTGTTTTGGGGTCAAAGACTAATATCATTTATTGGTAAATCATCTTAGCAATTTTGCTTTAACGTGCCTGTTACAACGCTTTTGAGTCCTAGAGTAGTGCAAGGAATTAACACACTTGGCTGTTAAGAAACATGTTGGCAGCTAGAGTCTACCCAGAGGCCAATGCCAGTGAAAGACCTGGTGATTTACTTCCAATAAATTCATCAGCCTTTAAAAACCCCATTGGGCATAGTTCTACTCAGATAAACAGAGTTGCCATGAGTTGGAGTAAACGCAGCAGTAGGTGGTTGGTACCGGTTATAACACTATAATGAACACTTGTACCAAGTATGGACACTGACACAAAAGTCAAGAGAGAATTAAGTTCCCAGCAGTTGTTGAAACCTTGATGGCACAGGATTCTCAGTTAGGAAAAAAGCTCATGTAAGATCCTCTAGAGTTTTAAAGTATAGTGTGATATTTTTGAAATGCACTAATATGATTTTCTTTTTTTCCCCTTATTTCTGTGTTCATTAATTTCCTCAAGTCCTTCCATTGCCCAGGAGAAGACTAGAATTTGGGGAACAAGTCATGAAGAGAAAACAATTAGTGTTCAGCTTTTAACTTCTAAATCATGCTTCTAAAACTGTATGGAGGAGGGTAAAGCTTAATCATAAGCAATAGGTTGGATAGCCTGATTTGCAGACAGAGAAGGATATAGTCAGGTTGGCTGGAGGCCTCTGCTTTGCCTTTTGGATTTGGAGGAGAGGAACAGAGTCATAATCCAAAATGTGCTCTGTTCGGTCATCACCATGAACTACCAAGAAGCCTTTTGTAAGCCAAGTCAATGGTGCTTATAATTATCCTTTGCTCCCTGGTGAGCAGCGACTGCAGGCAGCTCTATTGCTTACAGTTTGTCCAACAGAAGAGTGCCCTGCTGTGCTCTAAGACTGTCATCTCCACGTTACCTTATGTAAGCAAGTGATCAACAGAACCGGAGTACTTCTAAGATTCCCCAAACAGAAGATGGGACTCAGGACACAGAAAGGAGCAGAGATGATATGGAAAGGTTTGGGCTGCTATTGTTCAGATCCAGCTCAAGAAGGGTAATCCTCATCCATCCCCACCAGAATATACAGTGGTGAAGACTTTGGGCAAGAAGAAGTTACCTTAATACCACCATTCAAGTCTTCGAATTAACTCTCAAAGAATAGCTGATGAAGTTTTTTTTAAAAACTTGCAGAATATCTGATACTAGGTAAGAAATGTAATTTGATAGAAACAGCATTGTTTAGTACTTAAAAGCTCACATTCTTGAAGCCAGGAGTGACAATTTCCGAGTTTCATGATTTTGATCATCTGCACACTACTTTCTCTGTTGTGAAATGGAAATACCTTCTTATTTCTGTTAACTATTCAACTATTATAAGACTTAAATGGAACATCATTTACTTACTCCCACACTTATAATCACACAGCAAACCTGATTATGTTATCTGTTGTCACTACTTTCATCAGTAATTATTGAGCACATGTTATCCTGGGCTGTTATAAATTGGAAACAATATGCTAAGAGACCAGGCAGCAGGGAGGTACATTAATATTTCTTTAAAAATCCCAAACACATTGCTTTTAATTTGATTTCAATTCATAGCAACCCTGTAGCAGAGTAGAATTTCTTCATGTAGCAGAGTAGAATTTCTTCATGGGTTTCCAAGGCTATGATATTTATGGGAGATTGCTAGATTCCTGGAATTCACAGTACCCAGAACAACTTGTATCCACAAGAGAAGTTCAGGAGGAGAAGGGTGAAAATGCACTACTGCTGTCTGATCCAAGAGATGTCTAAATTAAGAGCACGCCTGGTATGTCTCTATATCCAGTATATCTTCCTGGACCCCTAACTAATAACCATTGTCATTCGTATCTTGACTTTTGAATGGTCAGTATAGTCTTGAAAATGATAAATATTATGTAAAATATCTTATTGAATGGTTTTCCTCTTATTTACTCTTTTAGATGATGATAAAGGTCTTCTTTTGATCACATAACTGAATGCATATTAGGTGCAATGGTACACCTGGAGTATACTACAGATATTCCCTGTGTCCTTTGGAATTTTGCAATACAGTGGAAGAAACCTACTCCATACTTACAAACATGCCTTAAGCTCTGGAAAAACATGAGGTTTAAATCAGATTTTGGAGGCTTGATTCTCCCTGACATACAGCAGAAATTCAAATGATCATTTTCAAAACAGCATAAACTGTACATGTTCTTTCCTAAGTGTACTTTCAATGAGGTTACAGTATAAGGCAAAAAGAAAATATATAACAAAGAATAACCTAAAACAGAGGAAACAAAATTCAGGCCTGTACCTATAACTTATTCATCACATGGTTAGTCAAAACTAAACTTTGAGGGAAGAAACAAAGAGCAAGAATACTCTAATTTTTCAAAAGCCGAACTCATCAAAGCGTCTGCTTCTGAGGGAAAAGAAAAAAAAGGAAAGAAGGAAAGGGTAGCATTATTTAACTTGCTAATTTGTGAGTGCAATTAAGGTTGAAGTCATACTTCCTTTCACAAGAAAACATAACCCAAAGCATTATGAGCAAGAAGCTCTGTTTGTAAAGAACTTTTCAAGATGCTGTTTTTCTCCTGGAAAATGTGGTTTATCTAATTGATGGGTGAGGAAAACCACCTTTTTAAACTTCCCACTCAGTGAGTCACTCTGGGGTGTGTCTGTCTTATAGCATCCTGTGAGATCCAGTAATCTAAAGTGGCATGACCAACACAGCCCCAACTTCATGCGTCAAGAGGAGCCTTGGGCACTGGGAAGCCAAAGGAAGACTGGTTTTCTAAACAGAGCGGTTAACAAAATTGCATGTTATAAAATGGAACTTCATCTTTTAAAGGATCATTACTTATTTTTAAAAAGAACCTGCCGTATGATTCCTATCAACACCCAGAAATGTGCAATCAGTAAAGACCAAGTAATTATTCCAACTAAAGGGCAAGCATTATCTCCTTGTAGCTTCTTCATGGTGACACTGACTTTGAAGAAAATTTCCAGTGTTCACCACCAATTATATTAAATGGAGGTGAAATAGATAATTCGGACAAGCCCCTTTCCAAACATAAATTGAGACACTTACACAGCATTATGAATACTGAACCAGATAGACAATGGGGTATCAAACAGTGAGGAAAGAAATTTGAAAGCAGTCTAAGACTTTTGTCTTATCATGAGTACAAGCCCTTGCCCACAATAGATAACAAATGGTAAATTTGAGAGTGTGCATCAGTGTGTTACAGCTGTAGTACATAAAAGATGGAGAAGTATGATACGCACGATGAGCCTTAACCAGCTGCCATTGAATCAATTCCAGTTCATGATGACCACATGTGTCACATTAGAACTGTTCTCCATAGGGTTTTCGATTGCTGATCTGTTGGAAGTAGATCACCAGATCTCACTTCTGAGGCATCTCTTGGTAGTCACAAACAGTCAACTTTCTGGTAAGCAATGAGTCTTTTGACCATTCACACCATCCATGGACTCCTGATGGGCCTTAGCAGAGAGAACTACTGATGATATTACACTTGCCAAGAAGAGATGTGTATGAACAAGTGACTTAGAGTGTTTGGGAATAGAATAGAGAAGATAAGGGATTGGAAATGATGCCAGGTTACTTTGATGAAAAAATAGTCTACTTTTTTTCATATGCCATTTTATCTAGATATGATACAACAATGCAATAGAATAGAATTTGGAGTTCTTTAAGTTTATCTCATCAAACTTCAAAAGTTAGTTCCATAGAGTAAAGTACAGCAGTTGTAAATTAAGCCAACAAAACATGTTATCTAGAATTGGGGAGTCTTTATTCAAATCTTCAGGAATTTGGGCTGAATTAGGGTCTTGGGGGAAAGGGATGGGATACCAAATAGGTTAATTTTCAGTGGAAGCACCTAGGACTGCCTAGAATTTTTATTTTTGGAGAGTGACAGTAGTGATAAAGGTTATTGGTTTTTGTTTAACATCTCTTACATGATTCACCAAAAAACTTGTTCCCCGTATGTCAATTCTAACTCATCATGACTCTAGAGGACAGAGTAGAACTGCCCATAGGGTTTCCAAGGAGCAGGTGGTAGATTTGAACTGCTCACCTTTTGGTTAGCATCTGAGCTCTTAACTACTATGCCACCAGAGCTCCTACATGACTGATACTGAAATAAATATCTATTAAACACTGAGTGACACAAAGAGAAGGAAATCAGCTGAAATTACATCAGTGATATTTTAGATACAAAGAGGTATGACAGAAAAAGATCTTAATATTGGAATAAGTTAAATATGATTATCACAACTTAATATTTCTAAGAATCTCATAAAAGCATATAAACAGTGTACCTCTAGCCACTTCAGGCAGAGGTTTCAGCACAAGCGTGTTCAGAATGACCACTACATTATAGACCTAGAAGCATTCTCCAGAGGTTTGAGCCTGAGAAAACATATGTTTCTTGGTTCTTCATGTTTTCCTTACTGCTTATTAGAAACAGTATAATTTTCACTGCTCTACAGGCCAGGAACCATCACAATTACACTCCCAGATCATGCTAATCAGCTCTGGTGACCCAAAACAAGGAAAGTTATGGTTACCCGTGATAGACTGCAGTGTCTCTCTTCTGTCATAGTTGGATGTTGGAAATAAAGAAAAAGGCCAGGCAAACCACCATATAATGGGTACAGATAGAATTCATTTAGACTGTGGCTATCTAAAGAATTCTTTCCATTATTTCCAAACTTGTTTCTTAATATTTTCAGAAAGTATTACCGTTTCAGATTTCCTGTTTTTTTTTTTTTTTTTTTTTTTTTCCTGAAAGTCTGCTGTGCATAGTCTGGTAGTAGACATAGTAATTTTAGATGGGACATAACCATGTTGAAAATAAAAAGTGGTCAGAATAATGAGTTTAAATAGAGGGTACATGTAGGGAAATAGTAGACAAATAACAGTACCAGCGGTACGTAGATATGATAAGCATGATAAATTGTTGTGTGAATTATTTAAGTCTGCCATAGGTTAAACTGCATGTTTGGTGTATGTCATAGTCATGTAAAAGTGACTGACAGACTCAAATGAGTGAAGTGAAAGTCCCTTAACGATTAATGAAAGACCATGATCTTTTTAATAGAAAGTGAGAGTGGTTTAATGGAAATGTCTGTTTTTGTCTACTAAACAAAGCTTCAGAAAGCAGTATGGTAGGTTATGTTCAGTACTAAATTACATTCTCTTGTCCCTGCAGCTTTATGAAGGACTTCGTTTAAAGCTTTCAATTGCACTGGCAGCTGTGGATACACCCTTGGAGTATAACACCAAATCAACTGCACGTTATCACAAATATTTAAGTGGAATTAGATGGACACAAAGAATTAAATGTGTCATCATGAAAAACAGACAGAAGTCCATCTTGCCCATTGCTCAAACTTAAGAAATGTTCTCACTGATTTCAAGCCTAGTGAAATGAGATTAGAGAGAGAAAGGAGTCAAAGATGCAATCATTTATTCTCCAAATATGCACTATAAGAGAATTTCCAGCAAGCAGTGAGGGAGCTACCAAATTGCCAGTTGACCTTTACAATTCACTGGGTTCACTGGGTCTGTTCTTCCACTGTTACCCGTCCCAGTCAAGTCACAGCTTTAGTGTTACCTAGCAACTATCTCCCACAAAGTAACAATATTGATGATGATGATGATGTGGCTGGTACCAGTTTACTGATCTGAAAAAGATAGCCCCAACAATCACCTTACATGGGCAGAAGCAGACAGAAAAAGCCTGAGGAGAAGAAACATTGCAAGATAGAACATATTTAAAAGGAAAGAAAATTGGAGAAAATGTTAGAGCCAGGAAGTGGTACTAGTAAGACATCCAACTCTTAGCCGTGTCTTAGAGCCTGCTAGATACTAGGGGTTTGGGCTAGAAATTTTGTAGAACTTGTTGTCCATCTATATTCATAAAAAGGGACACAGGTTGACTTCTACTTTCAGCTCTAACATATAAAGACTTTGAAAGTCACAAGAAGAAAAAGAGATGAACAAACTGAAAATCAACTGCTGTTTTGGAAATCATCAAATAACTGAGTTTTCAGGGCAACGCACCACCCTGAGTGCTGAAGAAATGAAAGACTACGAAAAACATCAGCTTACTATCAGGAACTGCTGAAGCCATAAACTAATAGGAATACTTAAATGTTAATTCTGACAAATTGTTGAAGATGAATGTAGACTAGCTTGAGAGCTACAAAGTCCTAAGAACTGAGTCTTTGGGAGGGGGATGTTCACCATACTTTGATGGGTTGAATTCCAGAGCAGTAAAAATATTCTGTATTTCATAAACCCAAACCAAATCCACTGCTGTTGAGTCAGTTCCAACCTACAGCAACCCTATAGAAGGGGTAAAACTGCATCATAGAGTTTTTAAGGACCTCTTAGAGGGTTGGAACTTCTGACCTTTCGGTTAGCAGCTGTAACACTTAACCACTATGCCACCAGAGGTTCCCATGGTAATGGTTAATGTTTTAGTCATCTGGTATTGCTCTAACAGAAACACCATGAGTAAATGGCTTTAAAAATAGAAATACTATTCTGTCACAGTCCAGTAGGCTACAAGTCCAGATTCAGGGCATCAGCGCTAGGGAAAGGCCTTCCCTTTGACTCTGGAGGAAGGTCTTTTCAATCAGTTTTCTTTTGGTCTTGGAGCTTCTGAGGCACAAGGACCCTAGTCCTTTCCAAAGGGGATGCTCTGGTCTTTGAGTACTGCTTCTTTCTTGATGGTATGAGGTCTGCCATTCTCTGCTTGCTTCCTTTCATTTACATCCCAAAAGATTCCCTCAAGGCACAGCACAATCTTACAGACTGAGTCTTGCCCCCCGTCCAACACAACTGCCATCCATTCTCCCTTATTAACACCATACAGGCAGGTTTCCTAAAGTGGAGGAACATCACACAATACCAGGAATTATGGCTACACACATTTTGGGAGAGACACAATTCAATCCCAGACAGTTTATATGTGACATTATGTATTTGTCAAAACTTATAAAATGTTATAGCTGAAATAGTGAATATTAATATATGCAAAGTAAACATTATATATCACTAGATAATCATTTAGGAGATCCTAAGAAAGAATAAAGACTGTGACAAGAGAATCTAGTTCTATTAAAAATGCTTGAAACAGCCTCCTTGAAACAGGAGGGGAAGATGCTATCCTAAGTAACTAGAGAAAAAAAGTGAAATCTACAAAACTAAAAGCAAATGTAATTGTAAGTAAGCATTGTACTGGTCAGTATAGACTACATGTGAACTTAAAGAAATGAAAATCTTAATGCCTGGACCAATAAACAATGTCATGATAGAGAAAAAAAAGAACTTGTAAAATGTTTCACTGTCCTTGAATCAACAATCAACATCCGTGGAAGCAGCACTCAAGCAATCAAATGACAGCTTGCGTTGGGCAAATCTGTTCTAAAAACCTCTTTTGAGTTCTAAGAAGCCAAGATGTCATCTTGATGACTAAACTGCATCTGACCAAGCCCTGGTCTTGTTTAGTTATATCATAAGTATTCAAATGCTGGACACTCAAAAAAGAAGACAGAAATAGAATTGATGTATTTGAACTGTGTCATTTGCAAACAATAGATGATATACCATGAACTGTTGAAAGAGTGAACAAATCGGTCTTAGAAAAAACACAACTGGAATGTTTCTTAGGAGAGAGCATGGGGAGACTTTATCTAGGTTACTTTGAACATACCATATGGAAAGTCCAGTCACTAGGGAAGTAGCTGTAGGAGTCACCAAAAATGAGGAAAACTCTTAATAAGATGAACTGATACAATAGCCTCAGCAGTGAGCTCAAACATTTCAAAGACTATGAGATGGCACAAGACCAGGAAACTTTTTTTTCTATTGTATGTAAGATTACCAGGCGTTGGAGTTGACTCAATGGCAACTTGATGGTTAAGGTTGTATGTCACCTTAGCTGGGCCATGATTCTCAGCATTTTGACAGCCGTATGATGTCATTAATTACATGAAGAGATTTGGTATACTGTGATTACCTCTATGATGAGATTTCCTGTGAGCAGCTGACTAATTGAAAGGGAGTTTCCAGTGGTGTGTGGCCTGCATTGTATGTAAGTGTTCGCTCTGGATCCTGAAGGTGGCTCCTGTTTATCTGAACTTTGGTTCTCATGACTTAGCTAGTAGCTTACCTGTGCCAATCTTGGGATTTTTTTTTTTTCTTTTTAATTGGAAGACTGTGAGGAAGAATGCTAATCTCTGAATTACCAGTCTTGGGTTGCCAGTACCTGTGGCTACATGAAGCAGGAGACACCTTGATCCTGACCCGTGGACTTAGAATGTGCCAACTTCTGCAACCATGTGAACTCTTTCTTTGATATACTTTCTAAATATACTTATATATTTAATTGATTTTGTATCTTTAGAGAACCCAGCCCAAGACAGCAACTAACCACACCAACAACTAGTTCATAAGGTTGGTTTCCGTGAGGGTATGGATTAACAATATGATACTTTTGCATGCATGCGTGTGTATGTATGTATACATTTTAGGTTAGGTTCTCTAGAGAAGCAAAACCAGCAAAGCATATAAATAAATACACACATAGAAAGAAATATCTGTATCAAGAAAATGGCTCACATGGTTTTTAGAGGCTGTTACATACCAGATGCATGGGGCAATAAAGAGGCTTCTCTGGATTCACGTAGGCTCGGGGGCTGATAAAACCAAGACTGGCAGGCAAGAACACTGGTAAGCTGCTAGCCCAAGCTACAAGAACCAGAGGTCAGATGAACAGGAGCTAGCTGCACCATCTGGAATAAGCAAAAGCTCTGACAATGAGAGCAGGAAGCAGTAGGCGGTGGAAGGAAGAGAGATGAAAGCTGAGGAGGTGGTAAGCCACCATAGACCTTTCCCTGGCCAGTACCACTCAGTAGGTGCCACTGTGGGGTGTTCACATTTAAAATCTCAACAGGAACATGATCACAATATTATACAGCTATCTAACCACTGAGATCATGGCCCAAGCAAGTTGATGCACAATCTTAAGTATCACACATATATTCTAGAACTGAATAATCAGGTAAATGAGATGATGAAAACCAAGTTTATCAATGTTGGACTGGGAGTTTACAGATAAGCATGTGGAGGAGGCTTGAATTATCTACATCATAATGGATTACAGTTGGAGATATCAACAGGAGCTCATATTGAACTTAATATAGGGGGCTACATATAGAAATATTTATAGATATATGCATACACGAGGACTGCGAATTGAGTTCGTGAACTCATCCAAGAAAAAGTGCTGCATATCTCATTGCTGAACATCACTACAGTCACCTATGAAGTACTCCCCTTGAGAAGCTATGTACCGATGCCAGCATCTAGTCCACACTTCTAAGCAATTTTGGAACTCTTTCTCCAGAACGGCCATCAGAGCTGTTGTCATATTACCTTTGATATCTTGAATGCCATCAAAATATCTTCATTTCAAAATTTTCTATATCTTTGAACAAAGAAAAGTCATTGGGGGCCAGATCAGGGGAGAAGGGAGGGTGTTTCAATACAGTTATTTGTGTACTAGCTAAAAACTCCCTTACAGAGAACTAGACAATTAAATTCACGAATTTACCACTATGGCACTATGCACAATGGCCATTCCAGAAAGAGCTCCAAAATTGCTTCGAAGGGAGGACTATGTGTTGGCTTCAGTGCATAGCATCCCAAGGGGAGTATTTGGAAGGTGACCATGATGATATTCAGCAATGAGGTACGTATCGCTTAGAACAATTAAGTTCGTGGACTTAATTGCTGGACCTCGTACATGAGTTATTATGCACACATAGATTTCTGTGCTCCCTCATCTGCAAGACTCTAAAAGAAATTACATTCCAGTAGCAACAAGCACACTTGTAACCCAGATTTTGGCTTCTAGTATCATTCTCCAATGAAAGGAACTACACATTCTTAGAGGCATGTATGCTGGACTAGTACAGGAAATCACCCAAAGACTGAAGCATCTTGTAGTGCCAAAAAGTATAGAAATGTTCAAAACCGAACTAAACCAAAACAAAAAAACACATTGATGTCAAAGGGGAACAGGAGCCAACTGAAAGCACTCCAAATGACCTAAGCTGGAATAATTTGAGCAAATAAAAATAATAAATGAGTATTGAATTATAATCCAGAGTATAAAATAAATATCTATGTGTCTACATGGTTAAAAAAAAAAAAAGTTCATTAATGAACTAAGGGGACAGAAAAGATAAATTTCCATTGCAGAACTTTTCAAAGGATACACTATGGAAAGGAGGGGAAACAAATAATTTTAGAGTCAAAAAAAAATAACTAAGATTACCTCAGGTGATCAAGATCCTCATTCATACTCATGAATCATGCTGATACCCTTAGCACAATCTGACAAAAATGGCACTTTACTTCTGTGGTCTTTCTGAAAATAACATCTCTTTTAGGAACAGAAAGGCATCAGACAAATTCTAGTAGTGTAATATCCTTCAAAATATCTGATCATTCTTCCCCAAACTTGCCAAAATTATTAAATACAAGGGAAGTTTGAGAAGCTGCCACATCCAAAAGGAGACTAAGAAGACATGAAAACTGCCTGTTGTAAAATAATGTCTATTTAAAAAAAAAAAAGTTAATCAGCCAGAATTCAAGTAAACTGATAGTGTCCTGAGGCTCCTTTTGCTTGTATCTTGTAAATTTCCTTTGCCTACATCCTGTTAGAATTTCTATATCTACATCTTTATGTTTGCCTATATCTTAATTTATTCTCTCACCTTGGTAGTATTTATTGCCCAATAGCCTTCTGATTAAAATACAAGAAATCTACATGTTTTAAAATATCATTGTTTCGCACTTTCTGTGATTAGTAGTATCACTGTGTAGAGAATTCTAGGATGGAGATGATTTGCTATCACAGTTTTGTGCATATGTTTGGTTTCTTCCAAGAGACAGCACACAAAGTCAAAAGTCATTCTGATTCTGGATCCTTTGTCTGTGACCTCTTTTGTCTCACCTGGAAACTTATAGTTCTATTTCATCCATTCATTTTGAGTCATTTTTTGATTTATTGTAACAAGCTGAGTCTTTTGTATCTCCAAACTGATGTCATTCAACATTGGGAAAATGTGTTGTACAATTTCTTCTCCTACATTCTTTGTCCATTCGTCTGGGACTTCTACTATTCAGATGTTGAACTTGAAGAGCTGCTCTTTATTCTTCTTCAGTTCTCCTTCTCTTTGTCTTCTTGCACATTCTGGGAAGTTCTCCACCTCATAATCCAGTTCTCTGTTAACTTAAAGTGTTTGTTTTATCCAGTTGTTAACAGAAAATGTATGTTGCAGTTGTTGTTCTTAGGTGCTGTCAAGTTGGTTCTGACTCATAGCAACCCTACAGGTCAAAGTTGAACTGCCCTATAGAGTTTCCAAGGATTTCCTGGTGGATTTAAACTGCCAACTTCTTAGTTAGCAGCTGTAGCTGTTCACTACTATGCCACCAGGATTTCCAGAAAATGTATAGACATATCAAAAACATATAGTTTTTCTTAGTTGTCTAGTTCTGCTATAATGGATACTACAAGTGGATAGGTATAGCATATACAAAATGATTTTCTCACAGTTGGGGAGGTGGCAAGTTCAAATCCAGGGCACTGGCTCCAGAGGAGGTGTTCTCTTTGTTGTTTCTAGGGGAAGGTCCTTCACTTTCTTCAGCTTCTATTCCCAGGTGCCTTGGCAATCATGGGGCGTATATCTTACCCCCAGTTTGTACTTGCTTAGTATGCTCTAGTATATCTCACAGCAGATTGATTTAAGATACACTCTACATTAATACTACTTCATTAATATAACAGAGATAATCCATTCCCAATCAGGATTATGACAAATTCACAACACAAATTTTGGGAGACACAGCTCCCTTCATGACATTCCACACTTGACACCCTAAAATTCATGCCCCTTCCACAAGCAAAACACGGTGACCCCATCACAATTTTCCCCAAAATCTTAAATGAACTCAAAGTACAAATCTTACCTTCTAAATCATTTAAATCAAATATGATAGGACTTTCAGTGTACCATCTTGGCGCAAAATTTCTCTTCTGCAGTGAATCCATGAAATCCAGAGTACAAGTTATCTGTTTTCAAAGTATAATGGGAATAGGCAGAACATATATAATTCCATCACAAATGGGAGATATTGGAGAGCAAAAGAGGGAGTCATTGGTGCTAAACAAGTCCAAAACCCAGCAGAACAAGTTACACTACCTTTCAAGACTTGACAGTAATTTTGTGTCCTCCCAGGTCATCTGGGCAATGGCTTCATGCTTTAGATTCTGGCTGTTGGTAATGTTCTCCTGATTTTGGGTGAAAGTTCCTTGGCTTTGGGTGGAAGACCCACCTTTCAGGCCCTGGGATAGAAACCTCATTCCTCAGCTTTGGATAGCCCTGTTGTCCTGGTCCACTCAAGTGATGACTCCAGCCCCTTGGTGTTAGACAAGTTCACTCTCTTAGCCTTTAGCAATGGCTGTCTTGTCCCCTCACCTATGGGTGTGGCCCCATTTTTCTGGACATTAGGCATGATAGTATCTAAACAATGAACTCTATTCTTTGGTTTTGGCCTTGGCTCTACCCTTGGAAACCTAGGAGACTGTGGCTCTTTCCTTTGAAACCAAGGCAGCCCAGCTTCCTCAGATCCTTCTAACAGTGCTGCTGCTCTGCGAGTTTCTCTAGTGATGCCCTTTAAATTTTCTTGGAGAGCAACAGTTGTAGTGCCTTTTGTTTGTTTCCTATTCTTAGAATTTCGAGAGCTTTCCTTCTTTTCATGCTATCTCTGTCACCTTCTGTCTAAGATGAGGGTTTTCTATTGTGGCAGTTCATTAGATATATCTTTCACAGGCTTAATTTCTTTAACTAAAGATTGTATAGCCATACCCTTAGTTAAAACTCTAGAACATGTAACCTTCATTTGTACAACATGGTTTTCCAAATCTTGACATTATATTTTTATTTTGTACAATTATTTTCTAAATTCATCTCTTTCTTCTTTCATTTTACTGAAAGTGGTAAGGAGAAGCCAGGATACCCTTTAAGATCATGTTTCAAAATCTCCTCAGTCAGAGGCTGTAGAGAGATTGAAACTCCTCTACACTGTAGATGGGAATATAAAATGGTACAACCACTTTGGAAATTGATTTGATGCATTATTTAAAAGCTAGAAATAGAAATACCATGTAACCTAGCAATCCTAATGCTTGGGATATGTCCTAGATAAATAAGGGCTGTCACATGAATCGATACATGCACACCAATGTTTATTTCAGTACTGTCCACAATAGCAAACAGATGGAATCAATCTATGTGCTTATCAACAGAGGGATGGGTAAGCAAACTGTGGTATATTCCCACACTGGAACACTATACAATGATAAAGAACAACGATGATCTTGGGAAACATCTGACAACATAGAGGCATCTATAAAGACATGTTGAGCAAAATTAGTGTCAAATTGAATGAGACAGCTATTATAATGACTTAAGAAAAGGCTTAAGCACAAAAGAAAAGGGTTTTTGATGACAAAGAAGGGAAAGAGGTGAGAGGAGTATTCATAGATTAACTGGGTTAAGGAAGGGAATGACACAGAACCAAGCAGAAGGGAGATTAACACTGCTAGACTACATGAAACATTAAGAGGTTTCCCAAATACAACCTAACATTTCAAAGGTCAGATTAGCAGAGGCCGGGGTCTAGGGACCATCATTTCAGAGGACATCTAGGTCAATTGGAATAACTAAAAAAAGTTTTTTGATAAAATGTTCTTTATTCTACTTGGGTGAGTAATCTCTGGGATCTTAAAAGATAGCAAGCAGCCATCTAAGTAACATTAATTGATCTCAACCCACCTGGAGCAAAGAGAATGAAGGACATCAAAGACAACGGGAAAACATGAGCCCAAGAGACAGAAAGGGCCGTATGATCCAGAGACTACATCGGCATGAGGCCAGAAAAACTAGATGGTGCTCAGCAACCACCAATGACTGACCTGAGGGAACACAATGTAGACGTAGTAGGAGATGTATAGCAGGAGAAGAATGCGGTGCAGATCCAGAACTCTATCAAAAGACCAGACTTGATATTCTGACATCCTGAAGGGCCCCCTGGGGACATGGCCCCTGAACTCTCTGCTACCCCAGAGCTGAAACTGGTACCAAAGCCAACTCCCCAGACAAAGATTGGACTGGACTATAAGATGTAGAGTGATGCTAGTGAAATGTGTGCTTCTTGGCTCAAATTTATATATGAGGCTATCAGAACAGCTTCTACCAAAGGATGAGAGGGGAGGTTGAAAGAGGAGGGAGAACAGATGGCTGAAAAAATACAGGAAGTATGGAGTGGAAAGAAGTATACTGTCACAGGGTGGGGAGAGTGGCTACAGTTGCATAATGGTGTGTGTGGCAGATCAGTTTATATGACAAATTGACTTGGATTGTAAACTTTCACTTAAAGCACAATAAAGTATTTTTTAATAAAATCTCCTCAGCCAAATATCCAAGTTCCACCTTCTATTAAACATTTGAACATGATTTAGACAAGTTCTTTGCCACTGCATAAAAAGCATCACCTTACCTCTAATATCCTATCATGTGTTTATCACATCCTTTTAGAGTCTCACCAAAGGCACATTTAACATCCACTAATCTAGTGATGTTCTGTTGATGACAGCATATTTATTATCTAAAAACGTAAGAGACTTTCTGTATGGCTTGTCTCACTTCTCTAAGCCTTCACCAAAATAAACTGTGACAGCCATAATTCTACCAACAGTCCTTTCAAGACAACACAGGCTTTCACTATTTGTTGTTGTTGTTGGATGGCACTGAACTGATTCCAACTCATAGCGGCCCTATGTACAACAGAACAAAACACTGTCTAGCCCTGCACCATCCTCGCTATCATTGCTACGTTTAAGCCCATTATTGAAGCACTATATTAGTTCATCTTGTTGACTTCTTCTTTTTTTCCTGACCTACTTTACCAAGTTTATGCCTTTCTTCATAGACTGGTCCCTCCTAATGACATATCCGAAGTATGTGAAACAAAGTTTTTCCATGTTTGCTTCTAAAGAGACTTCTGGCTGTACTTTCTTTAAGACAGATTTATTAGTTCTTCTAACGGTCCATGATACAGTCAATAATATCTTCCAGCATGGCAGTTTGAGTGTATCAATTCTTCAGTATTCCTTATTCATTACCCATCCTCTATATGCATATGAGGTGATTGAAAATAACAGCTGAGGTCAGAGACAAGATGGCAGACTAGTCACATGCATTTAATCACCCTGCTGTACTAAATACCTGAACAAACTAGTAAAAACTGTCAATCCTGAAGCTTTTAACTTTAAAGGAAGGGATGAAATATTAGAATGGAAGGCACAACAAAGAAGAAACCAATGGAGAAAGGTGAAGGACCAGAGATACAGAGTGGACGTTTCTGACCAAACAGCATGACACAGTGTGGCGATCTGCAAAGACAGCCAATAATCTTGCACAAAGAACACAGAAAGGGATACCTTCATGAAATTCTCAGTAGAAGATAGTGGTACAGCACAGGCACACCTAGGGCTAACTAGGACCACGTTTACTGATTGCAGTTCTAGGAGAAGCCCAGACTCTCTCAGCTGGTCGTTATAAGAGAGTGCTTCTACAACCGCCACCCCTCTAGTGAATAGTGGCAAGAACCACCTCATACTGGGAGCCCTGACTACCAAGGATCACAGTGCCAACTCACCCTGTTGCCCTCCTCCACCTAGTCCCCTTCAACTGTGTCTCCACAAACCCTCCTGACTCTCTCTTCTGCCCTACCATCTGGACCCAGGACCCTCCCTACTAGTTCCAGCCCCACCACTCTTGGTGGGCCCAAGTGGATCCCTCTCAGACCCCAGACTTCTCCACAACAGCTCTGGCCCAGCCCCACCATGACCCAAGGCCCCAAGTGTAATCAGTCTAGATTGCAGACACTTTCCTGCATACTTTGTCCTTGACCTGTAGTGCTCTATTGCACCAAGCAGAACTGGCTCAGACCCCAAGCCTCTCCTTGCAAGCTTCAGCCTTGCCCGCCATGTGCCATAGCCTAGACTCCTCCCTAGTAGTGCCAGCCTAATCTTGCTGTGTTCCACAGTCCCAAGCAGAACCAGCCTGAACACTGCACTGCTAACACTGGCTCTGCCTCACAGCATGCTACAACCTGAGCAAACCTGGCTTGGTCCCATATCCCCCACACCAACTCCAGTCCTGCCCCACAGTGTGCCACAGCTCTGAGTGAAACTGACTCCACCCACTCCACAGCCCTGGGCAGTGTTTGCACAGCAAATAAATAAATAAATGCTCTGTATCCAACCCTTCCCTGGGCCTGTGGTCCTAGTTAGCCCTAGGTGTGCCTGTGCTGTACCACTATCTTCTACTGAGAATTCCATGAAGGTATCCCTTTCTGTGTTCTTTGTGCAAGATTATTGGCTGTCTTTGCAGATCGCCACACTGTGTCATGCTGTTTGGTCAGAAACATCCACTCTGTATCTCTGGTCCTTCACCTTTCTCCATGGCCTGTATCTGCCATGCTGCACCACAGCTGAGTGACCAGCTCTGTCCACCCAGACAAGGTAGTCAAAATTATTGTGTCCACAACAGTTGTGCAAACAATAAGTTGTGCCAAGCATGTCTTCCCAGACACAGTCAAGCAAAACAAAAAAGCAGACTAAATAAACAAACCTACAATCAGTAAATAAAGAAAATAATACTAATACCTTAGTCTCTTGGAGAAAGCAGAAAATATCAAATCATTAAAAAATATATATAAATATATGAGATGACACCAGCAAATGACCAGAATAAAGCAGAAGATGACTTTCCAGAAGAAGAAAGGAAAATACAAGATAGGGTGTTCAAAAGTCTAATATTCAGAGTTCTCCAAGAGAGTAGGAAAGATATTAAGAAAAACACAAACAAGACTAAGGAAAAAAATAGTCAAGATTGTGGAAAACACAGAGCAATTAATATAAGAAAAAAATGTCAAAATAGAAGCAGGGCTAAGGCAGTAGAGTAGCCAAACTCTTCCCGTGATACCTTTAACAACAAAGATCCAAAAATAAAAAAAAAAAAAAACCAAGTGACTCAGTTATATATGATCTTCTAGTAGACCTGAACATCAACGGGAAAGTTGAGAAACGAGACTGAAAAAGAGGGAACATAGAGCATATCCAGAAGTACCTAGGACTGGCCAGACCTCACCTGGCAGGAACTGGCACCTTGCAAGAAGATTGGTGGCAGCCAACATGGTGAGTGAAATGCTGGTGTTTAGAGACCATCTTCCTCAGTAGGAGAGACTGAATGATGGAGCCTACACATGGCTCCAGAGTCAGTGAAAAGTAACAATCTCTTGTCAAAAGCTAAGTGGTGTGCATCTAACCACAAATGTACAAACACAAAACTTCAGGCTAATCCTCTCTCTCTTTCCCAGTACTTCTCCCCTCCATTCTGTGCATTGCACTAGGCTCCACATTCTGATGCACTACCTGGGTGGAAGTAGGACCCCTTATGAGCACGCTGAGCAATTTTCCCACACATAGAGAGGGAACAATTTTAACAGGAAAAAAAATTCTACCAGCTCCCTTTAACCTAGAATTCAGGGAAGAAATAGGTCCTTTGTCTAGGCACAAGCATAAGAGGTCACAAACTTTGAAAGCCTTTCAACATTGCATGCAACATGCCTGTTGTCCTGTAGCAGAAGTTATCTATCTTTTTGTATTAAGGAATAGGAAAAATCCTTTCTCAAGTACACTCGATGGATGACTGTCAGACCCCTCCCTTTCTCAGTGCATGCAGTCACTTACCTGTGCCTACACAAATCACCATTGCCCATCTAGGACAGTAGGATAGAACCTGCTCCACACACTTGATGACTGTCTACCTAAGAAACTGAGGTAAATAGTTATAAGAAAAGTAAACAGACACCTGGACTCGCATGCTTAGTAACAGCACTAACCACTTGGTGAGAGGATGCTAGAAATTCTGAGGTACCAATAATCAAGTTAACTCACATGACCAGACTATTTCTATCTTTCAGAACAAAACAAAAAAAGAAGTTAGAACCCAGTAAGTGAACATAAGTAACTACAACAACTTACTGATGTCTTGGAAACAACAGTCAATATCAAATCACTTAAAGAGGCAGAATATAAAGACTACAGAAAGCTCTAAAACAAAGAATCTAGAAATGAAGAGAACTTCCTGGAATTATTGATGTAGAACAAAAAAGATTAATATTTAGAACTCTTCAGGAGATGAGGCAAAATGAAACAGAGCATAATGATAAATTACATAGGATGCATGAAATACTCGAGACAGCAATCAGAAATTCATCAGATTAATTTTAAAAATTAAAGAATTAGACAACTCAATAGAAAGTCAAAGGAGCAGAACTGAGGCAATGAAATGCAGAACTGGTGAGACTGAAAGTAAAGCAGTTGACACCAATGTACTGGAGGAAAAATCAGATAAATGAGTTTTAAAACTGCTGAAGAAACACTAAGAGTTATCTGGAATTTAATCAAGAGGAATAATTTACAAGTGACTAGAGTACCAGGAAGGAGAACAGAAAACACAAATGAATTGTTGAAACCTTCACTGATAAACTAAAAGATTTAAAACAGAGAAACAGAAATGTTCATCTGTAAATGACAACAACATCAGTAGAATAAGAAGGGAAATACATGGTGTAGGTCTATAACTTTTGAATGGAGATGAAATCAAGGCACTATCAAATAACAAAAAATGGTTCTAACTTAGGAAAGTAAGGGTAACTTTCAATGCAAACACAAAATAGTTAACAAACTTATTTACTAAAAACATGAAGTCTCAGCAAACACAAAGTCACAATAACAAAAGAAATATGACAAACAAAATGAACTCAGCATAGTAGAGTAAGAGGAACAAAGATAAGATCAAGACTAAAGAAAACAAAAGCCAAGCCAGCCAAGTGCCGTCGAGTCGGATCCAACTCATGGCGACCCTAGGGGCCAGGGTAGAACTGACCCCCAGAGTATTCAAGGAGCGCAAAACAAAAAGAATAACAAAATAACAGCAATAAACATACACCTATCAATAACCACTTTGAATCTAAGTGGCTTAAACGAACCTGTGAAGAGATTAAGAGTGACAGAAACAATAAAAATGACCCATCGCTATAGCTGTCTATAAAAGACATAACTTAGACACAAAAACATAAACATATTAAAAATCAGAAAACAAGACCTGGCAGACACCACTTAACCAAATGATAGAAGACAACACTAAGAGTAGTAAGTCATACTGATAATGTGTATCCTTGATATGATGTTATGAGAATAGCATTTTATTTTATGATCTGCCTCCCTTAAATGTAACTCCAGTCTAATTAAAAGAAAACATGAGATAAATCCAAATTGAAGGATCATCTGCAAACTACGTGACCCACTGAGGAACAATTTACAAACTGCTTAACTCACTGAGGGATTGTGTATGGTAACCCTAATACCTCACAACATACTTTCTCCTTTTCAAAATGGGTGATTGAGAGCTTAACGTAACTAGTGCCATAGTTATACTCTAACTAATCTAGAAGTGTTTTCTATTGTACCAGCTGCACTGGTGTCTTTCCAAAGGAGCACAGCCCTTTCAGCTCCTGTTGCTTTGGTCACCCTCTTCTTCTCTCTCATGAAAATGGCCCTCAGGCAGCAGCTAGGAAGGCTGTCTGGCATTTTGTATCTACAACTTTCTTTCTTGCTTCTTATCTCAGTCATTGTGGACTTAGCAGCGCAATTCCACTAGCTGAGGAGTTTTTAAATGAGTATGTCTTTCACCAGCCAAGCCAAGTGCCGTCGAGGAGTATGTCTTTGCCTGTTACAAATATACAGATTAGAGTCCAGGTACCCAGCATGTATGTATATAGTTTAATTAAGAGGTTCTTGTGGTTAAAAAAAAAAAAAAGGTGGGGAAAGTATATTAAGCAGACAGCAACCAATAAACTAACAGAAATGGCAATACTAATCTCAGACAAAATAGATCATAAGGTAAAATGCGCCATATATAATATATAATATTATGAAATATTATATATATAATATTATGAAATATTATATAACGATTAAAGTTACAATCCACTATGACATCTTAACCTTAATGAATACCTACATACCCAATGACCATGATTCAGAATACACAAAACTCTACCAGCACTGAAAAGAAAAACAGTTACACAGTAATAGAGACTTCAACATACCACTTTCAGTAAAGGACAGTACATCTAGAAAGAAGCTCAACACAGAAGATCTAAAGACCATAATCACAATCTTGACTTTACAAATAAGTATAAAACATTCCACTCAGTAGCCACAAAGTATACGTTCTTTTTCAGTATATATCCAATATTCTGCAGAATAGATTACATCTTATACCACTAAGCAGCTATTAACAAAATCCAAAACACTGAAATAATACAAAGTATCCTCTATAAAAGTGGAAACTAATAACAGGAAGAACAAGGAAAAATAAAACAAAAATAGAGAAACAGCATAGTGCCTCACATGAAAACCCACTGAATAATAGAATAAATCAAAGATGGAATTAAAAAATTCCCAGATTCCAATAAGAATAATAACACATCATACCAAAACCTTCGGGAAATAGCAAATACAGTGCTGAGAGGCCAATTTATAGCAATAGATGCAGACATCAAAAAAGAAGAAAGGGACAAAAGCAAAACATTAGCTGTACAACTTGAACTGCTGAGAAATTTGGAGGACAGCTGCCTGGCCAACTGATTGGAAGAGATCCATATTTATTCCCATTTCAAAAAAAGGTGATCCAACCAAATGTAGAAATTACTAAATAACATTGTTAATATCACACATGAGTAAAATTTTGCTCAAGATCATTCAAAAGCGACTGCAACAGTATATGACAGGGAACTGCCAGAAATTGAAGCTGGAATCAGAAGAGTACATGGAGCCAGGAATATCACTGTTGATGTCAGATGGATCTTGGCTGAAAGTAGAGAATACCAGAAAGATGTTTACTTGTGTTTCATTGACTATGTAGAGGCATTCAACCGTGTGGATCATAATAAATTATGGTTAACATCCCAGAAAATGGGAAATCCAGAAGATTTAATTGTGCTCTTAAGGAATCCATATATGGATGAAAAGGCAGCTGTGCAAACAGTACAGGGGAACACTGCATGGTTTAAAGTCAGGAAAGCTATGTATCAAGGTTGTATCCTTTCACCACCCCTTTTTACTCTGTATGCCAAACAAATAATACAAGAAGCTGGATTAAATGAAGAAGAATGAGGCATCAGGATTGGAGGATGACTCGTTAACAACCTGCATTACGCAGACGACACCACCTTACTTGCTGGAAGTGAAGAAGATTTACAGCACTTACTGATGAAGCTCAAGGAACACAGCCTTCAGTACAGATTGCACCTCAACACCATGAAAACAAAAATCCTCACAACTGGACTAGTAAGCAACATCATCACAAATGGAGAAAGGATTGAGGTTGTCAACGATTTCGTTTTACTTGGGTACACAATCAATGCCCATGGAAGGAACAGTCAAGAAATCAAAAGATGAGGGATGGAGTCAAGACGGTGGACTAAATGCACTTCTCCCTAAATCCCTCTGGAAACCAAGACCTGAAATGATAATTAAATGGAGGCTTCTGGACACCAAGTGAGCCCTGAAATGCAGCATAGGGCTGTAAATGTGGACTTCATACCACTGAATGCAAAACCTCCTCTCTTTCACTGATCCCACTCTCAGCAAGCACAGGCTTGCACAGACCTAAGGTAACTCACCATTTTGATTTTTTTTCCTCTGTTTTGGCCAGTGGACAGAGCTGGGACTAGGCTAGCTACTTGTCTTGGATATACTACTGGTGGGACTAGCAAGTGTAATTCTCAGGTTCTGAGAGCCTGGCTTTGGACTCTATACCTCTGCTCCTCTGGCATATCTTTCTGCCTCCACCATGTGGTAGCCATACAGATGTGCTTGTGCGAGATGCCATCTTGATCCACTGGGGAAACAGAGAAGCCCAGTCAGAGGCCCACCTGGACTTGGTTCCCAGGCTGGGAGGTGGTGCCTGTGGGAGGAGAGTACTTTTCCAGCAGGGAGGCGGTGTTTTGCACAGTGATGCCTGGGCCTGGGGCCCAGTGGTGGAGGCTGTGGACTCTCAGCATTTAGGCACTCTTGGCCTCTCTTTCTGCTGGGAGCCTGGTCCCAGCCAGCTGGCAACCTTGTGTGAGATGCCATCTTGTTTTGCTGGGAGGTGGACCCATCCATACAGAAGCCTCAGCTGGACCTGATTCCTGGGCTGGGAAGCAGTGCCTACCCAGAAGAGACACTTTTCCAGAAGAAAAAGGAGAATTCTACACAGTATCACCTACAGCTGGGGCTTGATGGCAGAGGCCAGCACTTCAGTAGCCTTTCTGTATTTTGAGCTAATTTGCAACACCTGAGGTTCAATATAAAGGTGCTTACTTTGCCATCTGGGAAGAGCGACGTTTACACCTGAAAACCTGACTGACTTTGGAAGCTGCCAAATACTTTTTACTTCCGATTTTAAGACAGCCTAGAGAAACAACTGTGGTCAACCTTTACGGCATCTCTCCCAGTCTCTATTGACCCACATAAAGCCCAAAAAGCAACAAACATTGGAGAAGACAGTAACCTGGAAATCACCCATGACATTAGAAGGCCCCCAAAAGAAACCACCTCAGAACATCCCAGACGAAGAAGCTCTTCTAAAACTATCAGAATGTGAATACAAAAGAACTATATATAGAGTCCTCCTAGAACTTATACAAAATGCAGCAGAGCAAAATGAAAAATTAAGCAAGCTGTTTGATCTGATGGGACATCAGTACTGGGAAATCCAATAGATCAAGAACAAAATCAAAGACATAGAAACTTCAATTCAAAGCAAAGAAAAAATAATGGAACAAATGGAAAAGAGAATTTCTGATTTGGAAGATGCACCTACTGACTCCAGCATCTGTGAGGAAAATCAGGAAAAAGAAACAAGAAAAATGAAGAAGCACTAAGAAGCATGTGGGACTCTCTATTAAGAAGAACAATCTAGGATTAATTGGAGTTCCTGAACAGGGCAAGACACCTGTTCAGAGAGACTGAACACAGAGACTGTTGTTGCTGAGCTACTGACAGAAAACTTCCCAGAAATTATGAAAGAAGAGAATATAGACTCCAAGATACATACCAAATACCACTCAGTATAGATCTCAATAGAAATGCTCCAAGACATATTATAATCAAGCTCAATGAAATGAAACATAAGCAGAAACTGTTAAAGGCAGCAAGACTCAAAGCAAAGGTAACATTCAGAGGGAAACCCTGTAGGCTTTCGTCGGATTTCTCAGCAGAAACAATGCTGGCACAGAGACAGTGGCATGACACATTCAAAGCCTGGAAGGAGAAGAATTTCTAACCAGAATTATAGATCCTGCAAAACTATCTTTCAAATATGAAAATGAAATTAACACATTCGCAGATAAACAAAAATTCAGAGGCTCTGTAAAAACCGAAGCAAAGCTACAAGAAATGCTGAAAGAATCTCTTGGTTTGGAAGAACAAAACTGCTAACCTTATATTTTAGAAGGACACATTATCCAGAATTCTACTCAGTTCGGGAAGGCTCCAAACACAATTAAAGCTATAAAAAGGAAAGAAACGATCTAGTGATCATATCATGCAAACTATGATATCATCATATGAAAAAGAGGGATGTACTACAGTTGTTATAGTCCTTCCAGATGAGAGGAAGTTGACAAGACTGGTAACAATCAAAATTGGGTTTATATATACTGTATTAAGAGGGATCATAGGGGCAGTCATAAAGTATAATAAAAAAGCAACATACTACATCAAGAAATGTAATACAGGAGTCTCAACAACCACAAAACTACCCTGAAGAAGGTGAAAAATCAACTTGCAAAGAGGAAGATCACAGAACAGATTAATAAGGACAACAGAGAAAACATCAACACAAAGATAAACATGTAACAATGGCAGCACTGAACACATACCTTCAATAATTACACTGAATGTGAATGGACTGAATGCTCCAGTAAAGAGACATCGAGGAACATCTTGGATCAAAAGACATGACTTGTCTATATGTTGCCTATAAGAAACTCACCTTAGACTTAAAGATAGGAACAAACTGAAAATTAAAGGATGGAAGAGTATATATCAAGCTAACAATGAACAAAGAAGAGGAGATGTGGCAATTTTAATCTCAGATAAAGTCAATTTTAATGTAAAGTTCACCATTGTGGACAGGATGGACACTACTGATAAAAGGTTCAATACACAAGCAGGACTTAATAATATTTGTGCACCTAATATTAGAGCACCTAAATATGTCAAAGAAACACCGACTACACTCAAAAAGGAGATAGATCACTCCACAATAATAGTAGGAAACTTTAACACTCTCAATATTGGACAGATCATCTAGAAAAAAGCTCACTAAAGATACAGAAGACTTTATTGCCACAATTAACTAACTAGACCTCATCAATATATACAGAATTCTCTACCCATCAGCAGACAACTACACCTTCTTCTCTAGTGCACATGGAACATGCTCCAGAGTAGACTATGTGTTAGGACATAAAGCAATTCCCAACAAAATCCATACCATTGAATTAACGCAAAGCATCTTCTCAGATCATAAAGCCATAACAGTCAAAATCAATAGCAGAAAAAACATAGAAAGTGGGACTCGTGGAAAATGAACAATACCTTGCTCCCAAAACCATGGGTTATAGAAGAAATCAAAAATGAAATAAAGAAATTTATGGATTCCAATGAGAACCTAAACACTTCCTACCAGAACCTACATGATACGGTCAAAGCAGTGCTCAGAGGTCTGTTTATCTCCATAAATGCACACATCTGGAAGGAAGAAAGAAACCAAATCAAAACACTGACCCTACAGCTTAAACAAGTAGAGAGAGAACAACAGAGGAACCCCGCAGGCACCAGAAGAAAACAGATCCTAAAGATTAGACCAGAACCAAATGAATTAGAGAATAGAAGAACAACTGAAAAAATCAAAAGATCAAAAGCTGGTTTTTTGAAAAGATCAACAAAATTGACAAACCATTGGCTAAACTTACTAAAGAAAAACAGGAAAGGAAACAAATAACACAAATAAGAAACGAGAGAGGAGTTGTCACAACAGACTCAAAAGAAATCAAAACTATCATAGATGAATACTATGAAAGACTGTGTTCTAGCAAATTTGCAAACCTAGAGGAATTCATATAATTCATATAATCTACCAAAATTATCACAAGGTGAAGCAGAACAACTTAATAAACCCATCACAAGGGAAGAGATTGAAAAGTCATCCGAAAACTGCCAACCAAAACCACCCCAGGCCCAAATGGCCTCATCACAGAATTCTACCAAGCTTTTAGAGAAAAGTTATCTCCCATACTACCAAGACTATTTCACAGTATAGAAAGAGATGGAATACTCCCAAATTCATTCTATGATGCCAGCATAACCCTGATACCAAAGACAGGCAAAGACCCAACAACAAAGGAGAACCACAGACCGATATCACTCATGAATATAGATGCAAAAATCTTCAGCAAAATTCTTCACAATAGAATACAACAACATATCAAAAAAATAATCTGTCATGACCAAGTTGGAGTCATACCAGGGATGCAAGGCTGGTTCAACATCAGAAAAACAATTCATGTGATCAACCACATAAAGAACACAAAAGGCAAGAATCACCTGATCTTGTCTGTTGATGCAGAAAAGGCATTTGATAAAGTCCAACACCTAAGTCTCAGCAAGATAGGAATAGATGGCTAATTTCTCAATGCAATAAGGGCCATTTACATAAAGCCAACTACCCATGCCATTCTGAATGGAGAGAGAGTCAAAGAGTTTCTCTTGAGAACAGGAACCAAAGAAGGACGCCCACTGTCACCTCTCCTATTCAACATTGTACTAGAAGTTCTAGCCAGAGCAATTAGACAAGACCAAGGAATAAAGGGCATCTGCATCAGCAAGGAAGAATCAAAAATTTCCCTATTTGCAGATGATATAATTGCGTATGCAGAGAATCCATAAAGAAACTACTCAAACTGATAGACGAGTTTGGCAAAGTCTCAGGATACAAGATAAACATAAATAAATCAGTAGGATTCCTTTATACCAACAGCAAGATTATTAAGGAAGAAATCACCAAGTCAATACCATTTACTATAGCCCCTCAGAAAGTAAAGTACCTAGGAATAAATGTAACCAGAGAAATAACAGACCTTTACAAAGATAACTACAAACCTTTACTACAAGAAACTAAGGGAGACTTACATAAATGGAGAAGCCTACCCTGCTCATGGATAGGACTTAACATTGTGAAAACGTCTATTTTATCCAAAGCAATCTACTTACAGCAAGCAATGCCAATACAAGTTCCAGTGACATTTTTTTAATGAGACGGAGGAACAAATTACCAACTTTGTCTGGAAAGGGAAGAAGCCCCGGATAAGTAAAGCATTACTATAGAAGAACACACTGGGAGGCCTCTCACTACCTGATCTTAAAACCTATTACACTGCCACAGTAGTCAAAACAGCCTGGTACTGGTACAAAAACAGACAGATGAATGGAACAGAATCAAGACCTCAGAGATGACATCATCTGCCTATGAACAGTTGATATTCAACAAAGGCTCTAAGATGTTAAACCGGGGTAACAACAATCTCTTCAACAAATGGTGCTGGAAAAATTGGATATCCATCTTCAATAAATTAAAACAAGACCCATATCTTAAACCTTATACAAAGACCAACTCAAACTGGATAAATGACCTAAATGTCGAATCTAAAATGATAAAGCTCATCCAAGAGAAAGCAGGAACAAAAATGGAAGGTTTAATATACAATGTAGACAGACTTCAAAATCTATCAAACAAACCACAGTTATCAGAAGAGCAAACAGATAAATGGGAACTACTAAGAATCAAACACCTTTGCTCGTCCAAAGACTTTATTGACAGAATTAAAAGGCCACCTACAGAACAGGAAAAAACATTTGGCAACTCTATGTCAGACCAACACCTGATATCCATAATCTATAAGGTACTACCAAATATCTATAAGAAAAAGATAAATCATCCAATTAAGCAATGGGCAAAGGAGATGGACAGACACTTCTCTAAAGTGGAGATCGAGGCAGCCAAAAAACACATGAGGACATGTTCACAATCATTAGCTATTAAAGAAATTCAAATCAAAATGACAATGAGGTACCATCTCACCCCAAAAAGGTTGGCCATGATCCAAAACACACAAAACAACAAATGCTGGAGAGGCTGCGGGAAGATTGGAACTCTCCTACACTTTTGGTGGGAATGCAAAATGGTACGACCTCTTTGGAAAGCAATCTGGCGCGTCCTTAGAAAGCTGGATCTAGATATACTACTTGACCCAGTAATATATCCTACAGAATCAAGGCCATTCACACGAACTGATACATGCACATGAATGTTCATCACAGCACAGTGCACAATAGTAAAAAGATGGAATCAACCCAGATGCCCAACAACAGACGAGTGGATAGGTAAACTATGGTATATATACTCAATGGAATACTATGCAATGATAACGAACAACAATGATAGCAGGAAACATCTCTTAACCTGGTTTCAACTGGAAGCCATTATGCTGAGTGAAAGTAATCAGCAACAAAAGGACAAATATCGTACGAGATCTTATGATAAGAACTTAGAAACAGATTAATGTATAGAAGAAAAGACTCTGATGGCTGTAAGGGTGGGGGGAAGGGTTTAGATAGTTAACAGAAATCTGTTTGGGTAAAATAGATGACAGCACACATTAGAAAAAAGATCAGTAATAACTGGAATTAAACACATTTTGAGTACTCCTCCTATCTTAACCCAATACTGCAAGGACAGAGTAGCTGGGGTGGAGGGCTGGGGACCATGCTGTCAGCCGTAATCAAGGTGAATTGGCACAGCTAGCGTTTTGCTAATGAGGACTCTCAGAACCCTACATCAGTTAGTGGCATCTGGGGTCTTAAAAGCTGCCAAGCTGCCATTTGAGGGTACAGCAAAAGGGCCCAACTCAACAGGAATGGATGATCACTGAGGACAAAAACGACATGGGGAAAAGAGAACCCAGAAGACAAAGACCAATGTGAGTGGGTCTGTACATCAACTTGTGGCCAGAAGAACCAGATGGTGCACCCCCAACACCAGTGATAGCCACAATGGAGCTCACAAAGTTGAGTCTCACTGGCAGCAAGAGAATAAATATGAGTGCACCCTGAGATCTCCACTTAAAGACCACAAGTGATGGTCCAGGGGCTTCGGGGTTCTCCTGGGAACATGGCCTCTAGCCCGGATGCTGCCCGTGTCCATAAATCATAATGAAGTTCAACTTTTCTGACAGCAATTGATTGAACTTGGCGACGCAGAGTGACTGTGTCTTGTGGGAATTTTATGGTTCTATGCATCTATAGGATGTCATCCTGCTGGCCTCTTGCTGCAGGAAGGGAAGTGGGACGAGAGCAGGAGAAAGGAGACTGTTGACAGGATAGGACATGTATGGAGCAGAGAGGAGGGGTGTGCTGTCACTGAGCAGGGAGAGCAGTTGGAGCTGCACATAGGTGAGCATGTGAATTTATATGGGAATGTACATTTTCATTCAATCATAAAAAAAGAAAGAAATAAAAAAATTCATTGCACTGGGAAAATCTGCTGCAAAGTCTCTCTTAAAGTACTGAAAAATAAAGATGTCACCTTGAAGACTAAGTGTGCCTAGTATTTTCAGTTGCATTATATGCATGCAAAAGCTGGACAATGAACAAGAAGACAGAAAAAGAATTGATGCCTTTGAATTGTAGTATTGGAAAAGACTGTTGAATGTACCATGGACCACCAAAAGTACAAACAGTTTTGTTTTGGAAGAATTACAACCAGAGTGCTCCTTGGAAGCAAAGACGGCAAGACTACATCTTACATGCTTTCGACATGTTGTCAGGAGGGATCAGTCCCCGGAGAAGGACATCATACTTGGTGGAGTGGAGAGTCAGAGAAAAAGAGGAAGATCCTCCATGTGATGGATTGACACAGTGGCCACAACAATGGGCTTAAACATAAAAACGATTGCAGACATGGCACAAGACTGAGGAGTGCTTCCTTCTGATGTGCATAAGGTCACTACAAGTCAGAACTGACTCAGCAGCACCTAACAAGAACAACAACAACACAACTTGAATAAAAGGAGAACAGTAAAAGAAGTCCACAGCCACCCTAAGAAAACAAATATACATTACAGCAGAAATAAACGATATACAGCTCAGACAAAAGAACAGACTTAACAAAACTTAAAGTTGGTTCTTTGAAAAGATCAACAAAATTAACAAAACATTGGTCAAACTGACGGAAGATAAACAGAAGAGGAAGCAAATAGAGGAATAAGAAATGAGATGAGGTCATTACAAGAGACCCAGCTGAAATAAAAAAAATCATAGCAGTACTGCAAAAAACTTGACTCCAAAAAATTTGAAAACTGACAAGAAATGAACAGATTTCTTTCTGTTTTTTTTTTATTGTGATTAAGTGAAGGTATACAATCCAATTTAAATTTGAATGCCTGCCTATCTGCAGCTCCTTTCCCAGTGACAGCACCCTTCTCCTTTTCTTTCTATATATGCATCCTCTTAACAATCTCCTGTTCCCCCTTCTGCACCCTCTCCTCTCCCTTTTAGTAAGAGGTCAGCAAAATAGCATCCTCTAGATGCATAGAATGATAAAGTACATATGGCATAAGGTTACATTGTGTCCCCTAGTCCAGTCCAGTCCAATCCTATATGAAGAGTTGACCCCAGTAACGTTTTCTGGTTAGGGGCAGCAACAGATCTAGAGGTCATGCTCCTAGGAGAACCCCTAGGCCGCTGAACCATCAATTGTGCTTTTAGTGGAGTTTTTGTAGTACATCCCTCTTGATCTCGTGTTGCTACTGGGACTCAACATTGTGTACAGTGTTATGGCTGTTTTGGTAGTGGCAAGACACCACCTGGTTCTTCTTGTCACAGGTTGACAGAGTCACCCATTCACATGGGTCCTTCTGTCTCCTGAGCTCTTTATCCCTTGTGTCTTTGTTGTTCTTGGTGATCATCTGTTCTGGATGAGTTGAGGTCACTTGGTGTACCTCAGATGGCAGTTTGCTGGGTTTTAAGACCCTAGACATCACTCACCAATATGAGGTGTAAAAGACTCTCTTAGCAAAAAGCTATTTATGTCAATTTTCCTCGATGTCCCCTGAGAGCATGGCCCCCAGACCCCTGCCCCTGCTACTCTATCATTGCAATATTGGGTTAAGAATAGAAGAGTTTACAGTTTATATTGAAGTCCAGTTAAGTTGATCTTCTTTCTACTGTGTGCTATCACTGCTTTCACGCAATCAAATTTCTATTAACTATGTAATCTATGACCAGCCCTCTCCCTCCCTTCCCCACCTTGCAGCCATCAAAGAGTCTTTTCTTCTGTACATAAGTCTATCCTTAAGTCCTTATAGCAGGGGTCTCATACAATATTTGTCCTTTTACCACTAACAGATATCACTCAGCATAATGTCTTCCAATTGAAACCAGGTTATGAGACACTTCCTAAAATCATCATTGTTCTTTATCATTGCATAGTGTTCCATTGAGTATATGTACCATAATTTGTTTATCCATTAATACGTTGTTGGACAACTTGGTTAATTCCATCTTTTTGCTATTGTGGACTGTGCTGTAATAAACATTTGTCTGCCTGTATCTGTTTGTGCGGCTGTCATTGATTCTGTAGGATATATTCTGAGCGGTGGAATTACTGGAACAAATCTTACATCTCTTTCCAGCTTTTTAAGAAAGTACCAAATTGCTTCTCAGAGGTTGTAGCATTCTGCATTCCCACTAGCAGTGTAGTAGAGTTCCAATTTCTTCACTTTCTCTCCAGCATTTGTTATATTGTGTTTTCTGGATCATGGCCAACCTTGTTGGGGTGAGATGATAGCTCATCATAGATTTGATTTGAATTTAATAGCTAACGATCATGAGCATTTCCTCGTGTGTCTTTTAGCTGCTTGGATGTCTTCTTTGGTGAAGTGTCTGTCCATGTCCTTTGCTCATCACTTAATTGGATTCTTTATCTTTTTCTTGTTGATATTTAGCAGTACATTGTAGATTATGGAAATCAGTCATCCTTCCGAAGTGTAGTTGCCAAATATTTTTCCCACTCTGTAGGTGGTCTTTTTATTCTTTTGATAAAGTCCTTGGATGGGTATAGCAATTTTATTCTTAGTTGTTCCCATTTATCCATTTTCTTTCCCGTTGGTCATGCTTTCTTTGTTGGATTTTGAAGTCTATCTAAGCTGTGTATTAAAACTTTCATTGTTGACTCTATTTTTTCTTGCACGACCTTTATAATTTTAGGTTTGATATTTAGATATTTGATCCAATTTCAGTTAGTTTTTGTGTAAGGTATGAGATACATGAATAGATAAAGGTAACATCTGTTGAGGTAAACATACTCTAGGTGGTCCAAAGGCAACAAACCATTGCTAATCATTTAAAGAAACATTCCACCATGGCTCCAGAAAACTCCCAAAATAAATAATCAAAGCAACTTCCAGAAGAAGGCTTTCTGAAGCTATCAGAGGTCGAGTACAAAGGTTTACATACATAACCCTCCAAGAGATTAAACAAAATGCAGTAGAGCAAAATGAAAAAGTAAACAAGCTGTTTGATGTGATGGAACATCAATGATCTGAAATACAGCAGCAGAGCAATAAAAAAATTACCGTATTAGACAATTCAATCCAAAGCCAAAAGAGCATAATTGAGGAGATGGGAGACAGACTTAGTGACTTTGAGGATAGAGCAGCTGGCAACAGTGTTTATGAGGAAAAATCAGAGAAAAGAATAAGAAAAATGAAGAAGTAGTAAGAAACATGTGGGACTCTATTAAGAGGAATAATCTACAATCAGTTGGAGTTCCTGAGCAGGGAGGGATCACAGAGAGTGTTGTTGGCTTGCTGACAGAAAACTTTCCTGAAATTATGAAAGGAAAGAATATAGATATTCAAGATGTGTATAGAATGCCACAAAAACTGAACCCCCAAAGAAAGACATGAAGACATGTTACAATGAAGCTTAATAAAATGGAACATAAAGAGAGGCTCTTATAGGCAGTGAGGCTCAAGACACAGTTACCATTCAGAGTGAAGCCCTGTAGGCTTTTGTCTGACTTCGTGGTAGAGACAATGTTGGCAGAGGCAGTGAGATGACACATTCCAAGTCTTGAAGGAGAAAAACTTCCAACCAAGAATTATATGTCCTACAAAATTGTCTCTCAAATACGAAGATGAAATTAAGACATTTGCAGATAAACAGAAGCTTTGAGACTTCGTAAAAACCAAACCAAAACTACAAGAAATACTGAGGCCATGAAAGGAGAGACTATAGATATCCAAGATGCATATCAAATGACACTCAATATAGATAGCAAAAGAAAGACTCCAAGACATATTACAATTAAGCATAACAAAATGAAACATATGCAGAAACACTTAAAGGCATGAAGACTCAAAGCAAAGCTAACCTTCTGAGGTAAAACCTGTGGCTTTGTCTAACTTCCCAGCAGAAGCGGTGCTGGCATGAAGGCAATGGCACAACACATTCAAAGCCTTGAAGGAGAAAAAGTTCTAACCAAGAATTATATATCCTGCAAAACTGTCTTTGAAATATGAAAATGAAATCGACATTCACAGGTAAACAGAAACTTAGATACTCTGTAAAAACCAAACGAAAGCTACAAGAAATACTGAAAGAAACTATTGGTTTAGAAGAACATAACAATTAATTCTACATTTTAGGAGGCACTACAAAACACACCATCCAGAAACCTACTCAGTTAGGGAAGGCACAGAACTCAAAGCTATAATATTAAAAGAAATGATCCAATGATCATTTCATAAACACTATGATATCATCATACTAAAAAGAGAGAAGCACTACAGTAGTTACAGTCCTTCCAGATTGAGAGGAAGTTAATAACACATGTAGCTGTTAAAATTAGGTTTCAACATAGATTATCAAGGGGGACCATAGGGGTAGCCACAAAGCACAATAAAGATGCAATGTATCAAATCAAGAAATGTAATACAGGAACCTCAACAAACAAAAAACCAACACTGAAATGGGTAAAAAATAACCCATAAAGAAGAACATCCCAGAAGAGAATAGTAAGAGCAACAGAGAAAACACCAACACAAAAATAAACACATCACAACGACAGCACTAAGCACATACCTATCAATAATTACATTGAATGTGAATGGACTGAATGCTCCAGTAAAGAGATGTGTGATATCTTGGATCAAAACACATGATCCTTCTATATACAAGTCTGTTTTTGAGATCTTATCATAGAGTTCTCATACAATATTTGCCCTTTTGTCATTGACTACTTTCACTCAACATAATGTCTTCCAGTTGAAACCAGGTTATGAGATGTTTCCTGGAATCATCCTTACTCTTGTGTATAGAAGAAAAGACTCTTTGACAGCTACAAGGGAGGGGAGGGAGGGAGGGCGAGGGGGGAGGGTTTAGATTAGATAGTTGCGAGAAATCTGTTTGGGTGAAATCGGTGCTAGCACGCATTAGAAACAAGAACAACATTAAGTGGACTTCAGCATAACTTGAGTACTTCTTCCATCTTAACCCAATATTGTAAGGGTAGAGTAGCTGGGGCAGGGGGCAGGGTCAGGGGACCATGTTCTTATGTGAAATCGAGGCCAGTTAGCACAACTAGCATTTTGCTAAGAGAGCTGTCTTCACCCCACATTGGTGAGTGGTGTCTGGGGTCTTAAAAGCTGCCAAGCCGCCAAGCTGCCATCTGAAGGCACAACAAATGGTCCCAACTCAGCAGGAACGGATGCTCACTGAGGACCAAAATGACATGGGGTAAAGACAACCCAGAAAATAGAGAGACCCACGTGAGTGGGTGCCTACATAGACTTGGGACCAGAAGAACCAGATGGTGCCCGGCCACCACCAGTGATAGCTGTGATGGAGCTCACTAAGTTGAGTCTCACTGGCAACACAAGAATAAAAAGGGGTGCATCCTGAGACCTCCACTAAAAGACCTCAATTGATGGTCCAGCAGTTTTGGGGTTCCCCTGGGAGCATGGCCCCTGGCCCTGATGCTGCCCTTGCCCATAAATCATAACGAAGGTCCACTCTTCGGACACAAATGGATTGGACCTGGCAATGCAAAGTGACCATATATTGGATGCACTTTATGGTTTTATACATCTATATGACATCATCCTACTGACCTCTGGCTGGAGGAAGGAGAGTGAGTGGAGAGGAGGGGAAAGGAGACTGTTGGGAGGATGAGACATGTATGGAGCAGAGAGAAATAGTATGCTGTCACCGGACAGGGAGAGCAGTGGAAGCTGCATAGAGGTGGGCATGTAAATTTATATGGGAATGTACATTTTCACTCAGGCGTATTAAATAAAAAAATAAAATAAAATAAATTTTAAAAGCAACAAACATATAAATAACAGAAAAATACTGGTTCAGAAGGATGAGAATAAAGGTCACTATTTTAGATTTCAAAAAAAAAAAAAAAGACATGATCCGTCTATATGTTGCCTGTAAGAAACTCACCTTAGACTTCAAGATTGGAACAAGTTGAAAATTAAAGGGTGGAAAAGTAGATACCAAGCCAACAACGAACAAAGAAGAGTAGGTGTGGCCATACTATCAGGTAAAATAGATTTTAATGTAAAAGTCCACCATTGTGGACAAGGATGGAAACCATTGCTGAAAGGTTCAGTACAAAAAGAGGACTTAACAATATTAAATATTTATGCACCCAATCCTAGAGCATCTAAATACATTGAAGAAATGCTGAGTGCATTCAAAATGGTGATAAATCACTCCACAATAATAGTGGCAGACTTCAACACTCCACTCTCAATGTTGGGCAGGTCTAGAAAAAAGCTCAATAAAGACACAGAAGGTCTTATTGCCACAATCAACCAACTAGACCTCATTGACATATACAGAACTTTCTATCCATCAGCAAACAACTACACCTTCTTCTCCAGTGCATGTGGAACATTCTCCAGAATAGACCAGGTGTTAGGAAATAAAGCAAATGTAAACAAAATCCATACCATTGAATTCTTGTAAAGCATCTTCTCAGACCACGAAGCCATAAAAGTTGAAATCAATAGCAGGAAAAGCACAGACAGAAAGTAGAACTCATGGAAACTGAACAACATCTTGCTCAAAAAGCCATGGGTTAAAGAAGAAATCAAGGATGAAATAAAGAAATTTATGGATGCCACTGAGAATGAGAACACTTCCAACAAGAACCTATGGGATACAGCCAAACAAGTGCTCAGTGGTCAGTTTATCTCTATAAATGCACACATGCAGAATTAAGAGAGGGCCCAAACCAAAGAACTAACCCTACAGCTTGAACACGTAGAAAGAGAGCAGCTGGGGAGTCCCACAGTCACTAGAAGAAAACAGATCATAAAGATTAGAGCAGAACTAAACAAATTAGAGAACAGAAGAATAAGTGAAAAAACTGAGAACCAAAAGCTGGTTTTTTGAAAAGATCAATAAACTCGACAAACCACAAGCTAAACTTACTAAAGAAAAACAAGAAAGGAAACAAACAATAAAATAAAATAAAATAGAATTGAGATGGGAGATATCACAGCAGGTCTAATGGAAATTAAAAATATCATAACAGAATACTATAAAAGACTGTACTCTAACAACTTTGAAAACCTAGAGGAAATGGGCAAATTCCTAGAGTCATATTACCTACCAAAATTATCACAGGGTGAAACAGAACAACTTAATAAACCCATCACAAAAGAAGAGATTGAGAAAGTCATCAAAAAACTACCAACCTAAAAAAACCCTGGCCCAGATGGCCTCACTACAGAATTCTACTACGCTTTTAGAGAAGAATTATTTCCAATACTACTGAGACTATTTCATAGCACAGAAAGGGATAGAATACTCCCAAATTCATTCTATGAAGCCAGCATAACCCTGATACCAAAGCCAGGGTAAGACTCAGCAAAAAAGAAGAACTAGAGACCAGTATCACTTGTGAACCTACATGCAAAAATCTTCAACAAAATCCTTACCAATAGAATACAACAACATATCAAAAAAAAAAAATAATTCATCACAACCAAATTGGATTCATACCAGGGATGAAAGGCTGGTTCAACATCAGAAAAACAATTCATGTGATCAACCACATAAACAACACAAAAGGCAAGGATCACCTGATTTTGTCAATTGATGAAGAAAAGGCATTTGACAAAGTCCAACAGCTGTTCAGCAAAATAGGAATAGGCAGCAATTTCCTCAGTGCAATAAGGGCCATTTTCACAAAGCCAACTGCCTATGTCATCTGAATGGAGAGAGACTGAAGCAATTTTCTTTGAGAACGGGAACTCAACAAGGATGCCCACTCTCACCTCTCCTATTCAACACTGTACTAGTTCTAGCAGAGCAATTATGCAGGAACAAGAAATAAAGGGCATCTGCATCAGCAAAGAAGAAGTAAAAACTCCCTATTTGCAAATGATGTGATTGTATACACAGAGAATCCTAAAGAATCCATAAGGAAACTACTCAGACTGATAGAAGTGTTCAGCAAAGTATCAGGACATAAGATAAACATAACCAAAAAAATAGGATTCCTTTATAGCAACAAAGAGTTTATTAAAGAATAAATCACCAAATCAATACTATTTACTATAGATCCCAAGAAGATAAAATACCTGGGAATAAATCTAACTAGAGCAACAGAGACTTCACAAAGAGAACTACAAGACCTTACTACAAGAAACTAAGAGAGACTTACATAAAGGAGAAATCTACCCAGCTCATGGACAGGAAGGCTTCACATTGTGAAAACGTCTATTTTATCCAAAGCAATCTGCTTGTGTAATGCAATCCCAATACAAATTTCAGTGACACTTTTTAATGAGATGGAGGAACAAACCACCAACTTTGTTTGGAAATGGAAGAAGTCTCAGATAAGTAAAGCACTACTGAAGAAGAGCACACTGGGAGGCCTCTTAACTACCCGATTTTAGAACCCATTACACTGCCACAGCTGTCAAAACAGCCTGGTACTGGTACAAAAAGAGACCTATAGACCAATGGAACAGAGTTGAGACCCCAAAGATGCCATCATCCTCCTATGAACAGCTGATATTCAACAAAGGCCCTAAGACTGTAAACTGGGGTAAAAACAATTTCTTTAACAAATGATACTGTCAAATTGGACATCCATCCTCAAAAAATTGGAACTAGACCCATATCTCGCACCTTACACAAAAACAAACTCAAATTGGGTAAAAGACCTAAATATCAAATCTAAAATGATAAAAGCTCATCCAAGAAAAGATAGGATCAACAATGGAAGTTTGAATACACAGTGTAGACAGACTTCAAAGTCTAACAAAGCATGATCAACAGAAGAGAAAATAGATAAATGGGAACCGCTAAGAATCAAACCTTTCACTCATCCAAAGACTTTATCAAAAGAATTAAAAGACCACCTACAGAATGGGAAAAAATACTTGGCAACTCTATGTCAGAACAACGTCTGATCTCCATAATCTATAAGCAACTACAAAAAATTAATAAGAAAAGGATAGATGATCCAACTAAGTGATGGGCAAAGGAGATGGACAGACACCTCTCTAAAGATATTCAGGTGGCCAAAAAAACACATGCAGAAATGTTCATGATCATCAGCTATTAAAGAAATTCAAATTGAAACTACGATGAGATATCATCTCACCCCAACAAGGTTGGCCATGGTCCACAAAACACAAATCAACAAATGCTGGAGTGGCTGTGGAGAAACTAGAATTCTCCTACACTTTTGGTGGGATTGCAAAATGGTACAACTTCTTTGGAAAGCATTCTGGTGCTTCCCTAGAAAGCTGGAATTAGATAGACTATTTGTTCCAGTAATTGCACTGCTTGGAATATATGCTACAGAATTAAGGGCATTCATACCAACAGATATGTGTATATAAACATTTATTGCAGCATAGTCTACAACAGCAAAAGGTTGGAATCAATCCAGATGCCCAACAATGGATGAATGGGTAAATAATCTGTGGTATGTATACTCAATGGAACACTATGCAATGATAAAGAACAAGGATGATTTTAGAAAGCATCTCATAACCTGGTTGCAATTGGAAGACATTATGTTTAGTGAAAGTAGTCAGTGGCAAAAGGACAAATACTGTATGAGACTCCTATGATAAGAACTTAAAAACAAACTCATGTTTAGAAGAAAAGACTCTTTGATGGCTGTAAGTGTAGGGAGGGAAGAGGGAGAGTGTTGATTACTGATTAGATAGCTGATAGAAATTTGGTTGGGTGAAATCAGTGACAGCACATATCAGAAAGGAAGATTAATTTAACTTGACTTCAGCATAAAATGAATACTCCTTCAATCTTAACCCGATATTGTGAAGACAGAGTAGCACAGGCAGGGGTCCAGAGACCATGTTCTTAGGGGCCACTGAGGACAATTGCCATAACTAGCCTATTGCTAAGAGTCTTCTCCACCCTAAATTGATGAGTGCCATCTGGGGTCTTAAAAGCTAGCAAGCTGCCATCTGAGGCACACCAAATGGTCCTAACTAAACAGGAACAGATGATCACCAAGGAACCAAGCAACATGGGGGAAAGAGAACCCAGAAGACAGCGAGATACACGTGAGTGGGTGACTACATCAGTATGCGACCTGAGGAACCAGATGGTGCCTGGCCATCAGTGGTGATAGCTATGATGGAGCTCACAAAGAGGAGTCTCACTGGCAATATGAGAATAAAAAAGGGTACACCCTTAGAACTCCACTAAAAGACTGCAATTGGTGGTCCAAAGGCCTGAGGGATCCCCTGGGAACATGGCTCATGGTCCTGATGCTGTCCCTGTCCATAAATCATTACTGAAGTCAACTCTTCAGATAGGAATGGATTGGACTTGGGGACACAGAGTGACCATATCGTGTGTGCACTTTATGGTTCTGTGCATCCATAGGATGTTGTCCTGCTGACCTCTTAAGGGGTGGGGAGAGAGTGAAAAAGAGGGGACAGGATAGACTGGATGTATAGAATGGATATGAGTGTGCTGTCACCGGGCAGGGGGAGCAGTGGGAACCGCACAATAGGCAGGCATGCAAATTTATGTTGGATTGTACACCCTTACTCAATCACAATAAATAATAATAATAATAAAAGACACCCTGAGAGACTATGGCTCCCAGACACCCTTTTCACTGAGTACTGAAGTCACTCCCAAAGTTCACCCTTCAGATAAAGAGAGGCCTGTAGAATGAACAATAATACAAATGACTAACATGCTTCTAAGTTCAATCATGTATATGAAACTAAATGGGCATACCAGCCCAAAAGCAAAGAAGAGAAGGCAGGATGGGACAAGGAAAGTGGATGACTGGAAATAGAGAACCAGAGTGGAGAAGAGGAGACTGTTGACACACTGCAAGGTTGGCAACCAATGCCACAAAGCAATCTGTGTATTAATTGTTTAATGAGAAACTAATTTGCTCTATAACTGTACACCTTAAACACATAAAGAAAATACTATGGCTTGGTTCAGTTCCACCTTAGTCCTCACAGTGGCATCCGTTTTTCAAACAGTTCAGTCTTTTGCAGCACATTTGCTCAATTTGACTTCTTGACTGCTGCATCCGGGGGCATTGATCATCGATCCAAGTAAAAAGAAATCACTGACAGCTTCAGTATTTTCTCTGTTTATCATGATGCTGGTCACCAATCAGGTTGTGAAGACTTGCGTTCTTTATGTCAAGGTGCAATCCATACCAAAGGCTATGGTCTTTGCTCTTCATCAGCAAGCACTTCAAATCCTCTTCACGTTCAGCAAACAAAGTTGTTTCATCTGCACAATGCATGTTGCTAATGTGTCTCCCTCCAGTCTTGATGTTGCATTCTACTTCAGCTTACCATCAGCTCTTCATCATATGCTATCTCCTGAAATGGTTAAACATCCTCCAGCATTTTTGGTGTAGTGAATCTGTGCATTCCTTCCATCTTCTTTTAATGCTTCCTGTGTTTTTCTAGTTTTTGCCCACAGCATCCTTCAGTATAACAATTAAAGGCTTGAAGTTTTTTCTTCAGTCTTTTCAACTTGAAAAGAGTTGAGCCTCTCCCTCCCTTTTGGTTTCCTAACTCCAGGTCTTTGAACATTTCATTTTAATACATCACTTTCTCTACTTTTCCTTCTATTCTTTTTTTAATTGTGCTTTAAATCAAAGTTTACAATTCCAGTCAGTTTGTCGTACAAAAGCTTTCACATACAATGTTATACGATCCTTAGATGGTCTCCCTAAAATGTGAGAGCACACTCCTCCTCTCCACCCTGTATTTCCTATGTCTGTTCAACCAGCAAATGTACCCCTTTGCCTTCTCATCTCACCTTCAGACAGGGTCTGCCCATTGGGCCTCGTATATTTACTTGAGCCAAGAAGCACACTCTTCACCAGTATCATTTTATGTCCAATCTTTATCTGAAGAGTTGGATTCGTGAACAGCTTCATTTCTGGGCTAACAGAATTTCAGGGGTCATGTTTTCCAGAGACTCTGCAGTCTGTCAGATCATCAAGTCTGGTCATTTTACTAGAATTCAAGTTCTGCACCCCTCTCCCACTCCCTCCCCCCTTTTCTCCCACTCTATCAGGGACTTTTGTTGTGTCCTATGTCAGGGCAGTCCTTGATGGTGCCTAGGCATGATGGTAGCTAGGCATCATCTAGTTCTTCCAGCCTCACACTGATGGAGTCTCTGGTTTACATGGCCCCTTCTGTCTCTTGGGCTCACATTTTCTTTATGTCTTTGGTGTTCTTCAGGATCCTTTGTTCCTGGTGGCTTAGGAACAATCCATGGCCACTTGGTAGCTTTTAAGTCCCCAGACACCATTCACCAACGTGGAACGAAAAACATTTTCTTCATAAACTTTGTTACGTCAGTTGACCTAGATGTGCCCTGAAACCATGGTCCCCAGACCCCTGCTCCTGCTACTGTGTCCTTCAGTGTTTAGTTGTATTCAAGAAATTTCTTAGCTTTTGGTTTAGTCTAATTGTGCTGATTTTTGCATTGTGTGTTGTCTTTCCTTTTATCTAAAATAATTCTTGTCTACTGTCTAATTAGTGAATACCTCTCTCCCTCCATCCCCACCTACATAACCATGAAAGAATGTTTTCTCTTGTGTTTAACCCCTTTCTTGAGTTATTATAATAGTGGTCTCATACAATATTTGTCTTTTTGTGCCTGACTAATTTCATTCAACATAATGTCTTCTGAATTCTTCCATGTTTTGAGATGGTTCACAGACTCATCTTAGTTTTTTATAATTACATAGTATTCCATTGTGTGAATATACCATAGTTTGTCTACCCATTCATCCATTGATGGATACCTAAGTTCTTTCCATCTTTTTGCTAATGTGTAAAGTACTGCAATGAACCTGGGTGTCTTATATGTGTTTGTGTGACAGTCCTTATTTCTCTAGAGTGTATTACAAGGAGTGGGATTGCTAAATCATATGTTATTTCTATTTCTAATTTTTAAAGAGAGTGTCAACTTGGTTTTCAAAGTGGTTGTACCACTTTAACATTCCCACCAGACTCTCCATAACCTTTCCAACATTTATTATTTTGCGTTTTTGGAAACCCTGGGGGCATAGTGGTTAAGTGCTATGTTTGCTAGCCACAAGATCAGCAGTTCAAATCCTCCAGGCATTCCTTGGAAACTTTATGGGACAGTTCTGCTCTATTCTGTAAGGTCACTATGAGTTGGTATCAACTGGATGGCACTGGGTTTGGTTTTTGAATTTTTGATTTTTTTGGATTAATGACAGCCTTATTGGAGTGACATGGTATTTCATTGTAGTTTTGATGTGCGTTGCTCTAATGCCTAATGATTTTGAGCATTTCTTTATGCATCTGTTAGCCACATAAATGTCTTTTTTTGTGAAGCATCTGTTCATACTTTTGACCATTTTTTAATTGGATTATTTATCTTTTTGTTGATGTTTTGCAGTATCTGGTAGATTTTGGAAATTAGATGATGATCAGATTTGTAATATCCAGTTTTTTTTCCCACCGTCTGTAGGTTTACTTTTACTCTTTTAGTGAAATCTTTGGATGAGCATTACTGTTAGATTTTTAGTTCCTAGTTAATCTGTTTTTATCTTCAGGTCTTTGTGCATTGTTAGTAATGTTTTATATTCTGTTTATGCCATGCCTTAGGGCTCCTAGCATTGTTCTTATTTTATTTATCCATTATCTTTATCATTTTAGGTTTTGTTTTTAGATGTTTGATCTGTTTCAAGTTAGTTTTTGTGCATGGTGTGAGATACGGTTTTGTTTTGTTTTTTAAGTTTTCAGGTGAATATCCAGTTATGCCAACACCATTTGTTAAAGAGACTATGTTTTCTCCAATTGATAAATCTTAGACCTTTGTCAGTTATCAGCTGCTCATAGGTAGATGATTTTTATCTGGACTATCAGTTCTGTTCCATTGGTCTATGTATCTGTTATTCTAGCCTGAAGGCTTTGCTCCTCTCTTTCTATTTGCTCAAGTTTACTTGGTCTTCTTGAGCTGCCCTTTGAAATCTGCTGTTCACCACTTTTACATGATCCTTTCTTCTTTAATTTTAGCTACTCGAAGTTTAAGAGCAAACCAGAGTCTCTTCTGATTTCTATTTTTCTACATTTTCTTTATTTCTTTTTCTGTTTTTTATTTTACTGTGATTTAAGTACAAGTAAATAATCCAATTCAATTTGCCATATAACATTTGAAACTCACACCACTACTTTACTCTGCCCTCTCTCCCACCCTTCTCCACCCTCCCATGACAGCACACTCCCCCTTATCATCCAGAAATTCTCACTCCCACTTGATCAAGATCTGTCTCACCTCGCTATATCTTCCCACCTCCATCACTGAGCTTCTTGGACAGCCCCTGTGTATTTATTTAAGCCCAAAAGTTTGTTCGATGCCACCATCACTGCATCTCTTATTTGGTCCCATTCAGTCTTTGTCTGGGGAGCTAGCATTGTTGCAGGATGTGATTTGGCATTAGAAAGTCCAGAAACCATGCTCCCAGGGGGCCCTCCAGGGCAAAGGACCATCTACTGTGGTTGTTTGGTAGAATTCTAGTTCTGCACGCTTATGCTTCCCCTGCCACATCAAGGGCTCTACATTTTGCACCCAATCCTAGTAATCATTGGTGGTGACTGGGCACCGTCTGGTACTTTTGGTCCCATATTAAATTTGTCTCTGGGTTATACGACACCTTCCCTCAGCTAGGCTTATATTTTCCACCTGCCCTTGATGTCCTCTTTTTAGCTCTGTTTGAGGTGGATGGAGACCAATCAGTGTGACTTAGATGGCGGCTTGTTAGCTTTTAGGACCCTAGAAGTCACTCACCAAAGTGGTACACATAACATTTTTGTGCACTCCCTTCAGGCAGTCATTTGTGGCAGCCAGGCACCATCCAGTTCTTCAGGTCCCATGCTGAAGCAGACTCTGTCTTGTATGGCTCCTTCCACCTGGAGTGTTCATACTTTCTTCCTGTCCATGATGTCTGTCATTTACCACTGGTCCAGGTGTGTTGGGACCCATTGGTGTTTATTAGACGGCAGCTTGTTAGCTTTTAAGACCCCAGACACCATTTACCCAAGTGTTACGCAGAACTATTTCTTAAGAGAAAAAAAGAAAACAAAGAAAAAGAACTAGGGTACGCCAGTTAGTCTAGATGTCCCCTGAGAGTGTGGTCCTCTGACTCCAGCTGCTGTTACTCCGTCCTTCCAGAGAGATGGGCCACATTTGGGGAACAGTTCAGTTTGGGAATTGAGCGACAGTGAGCACCTCCTTTCTATTACGTGCTGTCATGCCTTGTGCCGAACCTTAGTCCTGCACTCTATCTGATATATAGAAATCCTTCTTCCTTCCTCCACACCACTGTAATCATCAATAATTGATTTTTTATGTGCTAAAATGATTCATTACATCCTTATATTAACGGTCTCATACAATATTTGTCCTTTGTGTCTGGCTAATTTTGTTCGGTATAGTGTCTTCCAGATGGTTCCACACTGTCAGATGTTTCTCTGAGCCATCGTTGTTTCTTATCATTGCATAGTATTCCATTGTATGTGTATACTGTAGTTTGTTTAACCATTCAGCTGTTGATGGACATCTAGGTTGCTTCAATCTTTTTCTATTGTGGAGAGAGCTTCAGTAAACATAGGCTTGCATGTGTCTGTGTTAGTGGTGTTCCTTATTTCTTTGGGATATATTCCAAGGAGTGGGATTGCTGGATCATATGGGATTTCTATTTCTAGTTTTCTAAGTGTCAAATTGATTTCCAAAGTGTCAAATTGATTTGCAAAGTGGTCATACCATTTTGCACTGCCACCAACAGTGCAGAAGAGTTATAGCCTCCCCATATCCTCACCAGCATGTATTGCTTTGTTTTCTGTATAACTCCCCGCCAAGTTGAGGTGAGATGGTATCTCATTGTAGTTTTGATTTGGAGTTGTCTAATGGTTAGATTGTGAGCAACTCTTCATATATCTGTTGGCATATTGTATGTCTTTTTTAGTGACGTACCTTTTCATACTTTGCCATTTTATAATGGCATTGTTTGTCTTTTTTTGTTGTTGTTGATATTTTGCGTATCTTGTAGATTAGAGAGGTTAGACAATGACTGGAGGTGTGATAGCCAAAAATTGTTTCCCAGTCTATGGGTGGTCTTTTTACTCTTTTGATGAAGGCTTTGGATGAGCATAAGTGTTTGATTTTTAAGAGTTCCCATTTGTCTATTTTCATTTCTGATGTTTGAGGGTTATTGGTGATTTTTTTGTAGATTGTTAATGCCATGGATTAGGGCTTTCATTGTCTTCCCAATTTTCCCTTACAAGATTTTTATCATTTTAAGTTGTACATTAGGTCTTTAATCCATTTTGAGTCAGTTTTTGTGCATGATGTAAGATAGGATCTTGTTTCATTTTTTTGCAGACGAATATCCAGTTATGTCACACTATTTGTTGAAAAGACTGTCTTTTCCCCAGCTCACGTCTTTCAGGCCTTTATCGAATATCATTTGCTTATAGGCAGACTGTGTTATATTTGGATTTTCAGTTCTGTTCCACTGGTCCATGAGTCTGTTTTTATGCCAATACCATGTGGTCTTGACCACTACGGCAGTGCAGTAGATTTTAAGATCCCATCGTGTGAGACTTCCAACTTTATTCTTCTTTAGTAATGTTATACTTAACTGCAGTTTCTTGTCTTTCCATAGGAAGTTGGTGCTTTGTTTCTCCATCTCTTCAAAGAATGTTATTGGGATTTGTATTGATATTGTGTTGTTTGTATGAATTGCCTTGGGTGGAGTAGTCATTTTCACAATGTTGAGTCTTCCTACATGGAAGCAAGGAAGATTTACCTAGTCATGTAGGTCACTTTTAGTTTCTTGATCTAGGATCTTGCAGTTTTCTTTGCATAGGTTTTTTATATGTCTGGTTAGATTTATTCCCAGATATTCTATCATCTTGGGGGCTATGGTAAATGGTAACGCTTTCTAGACTTCCTCTTTTATTGTCTCTTTGTTGGTGTAAAGGAATCCTTCTGATTGATTTATGTTTATCTTATTTCCTGATATTTTGCTGAAGTCATCTATTAGTTTCAGTAGTTCTTCAGGGTTTTCTAGGTAAGGATCATGTCATCCACAATTAGTGATATTTTAACTTTTTCTTTACCAATCTAGATGCTTTTAATTGCTTTTTCATGTCTGATTGTTCTGGCTAGGACCTCCAGAACAATGTTGAATAGGAGTGGTGACAGTGGGCATCCTTGTTTGGTACCTGTTCTTAAGGAGAATGCTTGCAATTTCTCTCCATTAAGAGTGATGTTGGCTGTTGGTTTATATAGATGTCTCTTATTATGCTGAGGAATTTCCCCTCTATTCCTATGTTGCTGAGAGTTTTTAAGATGAATGGATGCTGAACCTTATCAAATGCCTTTTCTGCATCTGTGGGTAGAGTCAAGTGTTTTTTGTCTTTTGTTTTGTTTATGTGGTTGATTACATTAATTGTTTTTCTAATGTTAAACCATCCCTGCATCCCTGGTATAAATCCTACTTAGTCATGGTGAACTATTGTTTTGATGTGTTGTTGAATTCTCTTAGCTAGGATTTTTGCATCTGTGTTCATGAGAGATACTGGTCTGTCATTTCCCTTTTTAGTGCTGTGTTTATCTGGTTTTTGTATCAGGGTTATGCTAGCTTTATAGAATGAGTTTGGGAGTACTCTACCCTTCTTTATGCTCTGGAATACCTTTCACAATAGTGGTGTTGACTCCTCTCTGAACATTTAGTAGAATTCTCCAATGACGCCATCCAAGCCAGGATTTTTTTCAGTTGGGAGTTTTTAAATTATCTTTCAATTTCTTCTATTGTGATGGGCTTATTCAGTTGTCCAGTGTCAGTGCTAGTTTTGGTAGGTGATGTTTTTCTAGAAAATTGTCCATTTCTTCTAAGTTAAGTTTTCAAATTTATTAAAACACAATTTTTTTGTAGTATTTTGTTATGATTCTTTTGATTTCAGCTGGATATGTTGTGATATCACCCAACTCACTTCTTTTTTGGGTTATTTGTTTCCTCTCCTTGTTTTCTTTTGCTAGTCTGGCTAACGGCTTACCAATTTTGTTGATCTTTTCCAAAACAACTTTCTGTCTTGTTAATTCTTTCAGTCAATATTTTCTATTTCATTTATTTCTGCTCTAATTTTTATAGTTTCCTTTCTTCTGGAGCCAATAGGTTCTTTTGCTGACTTCTTTCCAGTTGTTCAAGTTGAAGAGGTAATTTTTCGATTTGTGCTCTGTCTTCTTTTTATATGTGCAAGTTTATTGAGATTAATTGACCTCTAAGCACTGCTTTTGCTGTGTCGCATAGGTTTTGATAGGATGTGTTTCATTCTCATTTGATTCTGTGAATTTCTCTATTTCATCTTTGATTTCTTCTGTTACCCAGCAGATCTTGAGTAAAACGTTCAGTTTCCACGTTTTGTTTTGTTTTTATTTTCTTTTTTTCTACTGTTAATTTCTAGTTTTATGGCTTTATGGTCTGAAAAGAAGCTTTGTATTATTTTGATAATTTGTATAGTGTTAAGGATTGCTCTGTGGCTTAACATGTGGTCAGTGCTGGAGAAATGTTCCATGTGTATTGGAAAAGAAAGCATCTTTGGCTGCTATTGGGTAGAGTGTTCTTACTATGGCTGTGAGGCTGAGTTGTTCAGTTGTGGCATTTAGATACTCTGCATTTTTGCTGAGCTTTTTCTGAGATGTTCTATCCTTTACTGAGAGTGGTGTGTTGAAATCTCCTATTATTGTTCAGCTATTTCTTTTTTCAGTGCTAGCAGTGTTTGCTTTACATATTTTGAAGCTTTGTCATTGAGTGTGTAGATATTTAGTATGGTTATGTCCTCCTGCTGCACTGAACCCTTAACCAATATCTAGTGTCCCTCCTTATCCTGTAAAGTGGATTTAATTTTAAAGTCTATTTTGTCAGAGATTAGTATTGTCACTCTTGCTCTCTTTTGGATGTTATTGGCATGGTGTATTGCTTTCCATCCTTTGAGTTGTAGTTTATTTCTGTCTAAAATGTGTCTCCTGTAAGCAACATATAGATGGATCTTGTTTTTGTTTTTGTTTTGCTTTATATAAATCCACTACTCTCTGTTTATTGGTGCATTTAAGCCATTTACATTTCAGTGTGATTATCAATATGTATGAGCTTAGTGCTGTCATTTTGGTGTGTTGTGTGCAATTCCTCTGTTCCATTTAATTTTCTACGTTGAGGCTTTTTTCTTTATGAGCTTTCTTGGTATATCTTTTGTTGTTGTTTCTTTTCTTTTCTTTTTGTAATTGCTGAGACTTTGTGTTTTTCTTTTTTTATTTTACCTGGTGTTCTGATATGTAGATTTATAGGTTTCTGTTGCAGTTACTCCTTTATACCCTTTTATTAATCTTTATTAATCTAAAAGCAGTCCACCCTATAGTGACTTTGTATTTCCTAAGCTTCCTTCCCCTCTGAAAGATCTGTGGGTACGTTAATTAGATCTTCTTTTTCATATGCTGTCATATATTAAATCCTGTGATTTTTGAATGTTTCTTTTTTGTGATTTGGCTTTGGATATCTTTTGTGGATTTCCTGTCCTGATAGGTGCTCTATCAAATATCAAGTGTTTGAATGTATGTCAGTCATTGTTGATTTTCTAATCTAAGGGCTGCTGTCAATATTTCTTGGAGTTTGGGTTTAGTTTTTTCAAATTCTCTAAATTTCTGTTTATCTGTGAAAGTCCTAATTTCACCTTCATATCTGAGACACAATTTTGCAGGGCATATAATTCTCAGTTGGAAGGTTTTCTCCTTCATGGCTTTGTATATGTCATTGCATTGTCTTCTTCCCAGCTGAGTACTCTGAGTTAAATCTTAATAATTCTTCTTTGTAGGTTATTTTTTGTTTAAGTCTAGCTGCCTTTTGTAATCTCTCCTTAACTTTAGCTTTTTTGACTTTGGTTATGATATGCCTTGGTGTGTTTCTTTTGGGATCTATCTTGAGAGGGGATTGATGGGCATCCTGGATAGTTGCCATCTCCTCTTTCATAACATTAGGGAAGTATTCTGTCAGGTGAAAGACTGAAAGAATCCCCTTTGATAACAGGAACTAGACAAGGATGCCCGCTCTCACTACTTGTATTCAACATTGTGCTAGAAGTTCTAGACAGAGCAATTAGACAAGACAAAAATATAAAAGGCATCCATATTGGCACTGAAGAAGTAAAGATTTCCCTCTTTGCAGATGATATGATTGTTTATACAGAGAATCCAAAGAAATCCATAAGTAAACTATTAGAACTAATAGAAGAATTCACAAAGTATTGGGATACAAGATAAACATAACTAAATCAGTAGGATTCCTTTATACCAATAATGAAATTATTAATGAAGAAATCACCAATCAATTCCATTTACTATAGCCCCCAAGAAGATAAAAACCTAGGAATAAATCTAACTAGAGAAATAAGAGATCTTTACAGAGAAAAATACAGGACATTCCTACAAGAAACTAGGAGAGACTTACACAAGTGGAGTAATCTTCCCTGCTCATGGATAGGAAAACTCAATATTGTAAAAATGTTTATTCTTCCCAAAGCACTCTACTTATATAATGCAATCCCAATACAAATTCCAGCAACATTTTTTAATGAGATGGAGAAACAAATTATCACCTTTATTTGGAAAGGGAAGAAACCCCAGATAAGTAAAACACTACTGCAAAAGAAGAACATGATGGGAGGCCTCTCACTACCTGACTTTAAAACCTATTACACTGCCACGATAGTCAGAACAGCCTGGTATTGGTACAAAAAGAGACATATAGACCAATGGAACAAAGTATAGACCCCAGAGATGCCACCATCCTCTTATGAACAGCTGATATTTGACAAAGGTCTTAAGATTTTGAACTGGGGTAAGAACAGTCTCTTTAACAAATGGTGCTGGCATAATTGGATATCCATCTGCAAAAAATCAAAACAAGACCCATATCTCACACCTTACACAAAAATCAACTCAAATTAGATAAAAGACCTGAATATAAAAGCTAAAATGATAAAGCTCATCCAAGATAAGATAGGGTCAACAGTGGAAGTTTTAATATACAATTGAGACAGACTTCAAAATCTGACAAACAAAACATATTCATCAGAAGAGAAAATAGATAAATGGGAATTAATAAGAATTAAACACTTCTGCTCATCCAAAAACTTCATCAAAAGAATTAAAAGACCACCTACAGAATGGGAAAAAATATTTGGCAACTCTATGTCAGACCGACACCTGATCTCCATAATCCATAACGTTCTATGGAATATCAATAGAAAAAGGCAAATCATCCAATTAAGCAATGGACAAAGGAGATGGACAGACACTTCTCTAAAGAGGAGATCCAGGCAGCCAAAAAACACATGCAGACATGCTCACGATCATTAATTATTAAAGAAATTCAAATCAAAATGACAGTGAGATACCATCTCACCCCAACAAGATTGGCCATGATCCAAAAAAATGCAAAACAATAAATGTTGGAGAGGCTGTGAAGAGATTGGAACTCTCCTTCACTGTTGGTGGGATTGCAGAATGGTGCAGCCTCTTTGGAAAGCAATTTGGCGTTACCTTAAAATAATGGATATAGATATACCATTTGACCCAGCAATTCCTCTGCTCGGAATATATCCTACAAAACCCAGGCCATTCACAGCAATTGCTACATGCACACGAATGTTCATTGTAGCACAGTCCATGATACCAAAAAGTTGGAATCAACCCAGATGCCCAACAACAGAAGAATGGATGGGTAAACTTTGGTATATATATTCAATGGAGTACTATACACTGGTAAAGAACAACGATGATAGCAGGAAACATCTCTCAATTTGGTCTCAGCTGGGGGACATTATGTTGAGTGAAACTAGTCAGCGACAGAAGGACAATTATTATATGAGACCTCTACGATAAAAACTTAAAAGCATATGCATACATAATAGAAAAGACTCTTTGATGGCTACAAGGGTGGAGAGGGTGGGAGGGTGGAAAGGCAGATGGTGAGTGTTTAGATTAGATAGTTGTTAGAAATTTGGTTGGGTGAAATTGGTGACAATACACATTAGTAAGAAGGTCAATATTAATGGGACTTCAACACAACTTGTGTAATCCTCCTCTCTTAACCCAGTATTGTAAGCACAGAGTATGTACACTTTCATTTTTTTATTTAATAAAAAAATTTAAAAAATAAAAATGAAATTAATTTTTTAATCTCTTATAGATTTATTCGGTTGTTCTACTTCCATTTGTGTTAATTTAGGTAGGTCATTTGTTTCTAGAAATTTGTCCTTTGAACTCTAGATTTTCAGATTTGTTAGAATACAGTTTTTTCTAGCATTCTTTTACGATTTTTAAAATTTCAGTTGTGCCTGTTGTGGTATTGCCCATCTCACTTCTTTTTCAGGTTATTTGTTTCCTTTCCTGTTTTTCTTTTGTCTGTGTTGCCAATGATTTAACAATTTCGTTAATATTTTCAGAAAACCAGCTTTTGTTTTTGTTAATTCCTTCAGTTGTTTTTCTATTCTCTATTTAATTTAATCTGCCCCAGTATTTATTATTTCCTTTTTTTCTGGTGCCTGAGGGCTTTATTTGCTCCTCTTTGTTTTTTCCGGTGTACTTTGTCTTCTTGAGCTGCACTTTGAAATCTTCTGTTTACCATTTCACATTACCATTTCTTCTTTCATTTCAGCTACTCTAAGTTCAAGAGCAGATGAGAGTCTCTTCTGACATCTATTTTGATATTTTCTTTATTTACTTTCCTTTTAATGACCTGCTTCCTTCAAATATGATGTCCCTTGATGTCATTCTACAGCATATCTAGTGTTCAATCATTAGAATTCTGTGCAGCAAATCTAATCTTGAGATGGTTTCTAAATTCAGGCAGAATACACTCAAGATTCTCCACTTGTCAGTTTGTTGTACTGCAGGTGCTTTTTTGTTGCTGTGATGCTGGAAGTTATGCTACTGGTATTCAGATACAAGCAGAGTCACCCATAGAGGAGAGAGTTTAGCTGAGTTTTCAGACTAAGACAGAAGAAGGAGCCAGAGGTCTACTCATGAAAGAATTAGCCAGTGAAAACCTTATAAATAGCAGCAGAACATTGTTAGATATAGTGTTGGAAAATGAGCACTGCAGGTTGGAGGGCACTCAAAAGATGACTGGGGAAGAGCTGCCTCCTCAAAATAGAATCAACCTGATGTCACAGCTGCAGAAAAGTCTTTGGGATCCTCATTTATTGATGTAGCAAGATTCAAAATAAGAAGAAATAGCTAAAAACATCCATTAATAATTGGAACATGGAATGTATGAGGTATGAATCTGGAATAATTGGAAATGGTCAAAAATGAAATGAAACACATAAACATCAACACAAGTACTGGCCACTTTGAATCAGACAATCACATGGCCTACTATGACAGAAATGAAAACTTGAAGAGGAATGGTGTTGCATTCATCATCAAAAAGAACATTTCAAGATCTGTCCTGAAGTACAATGCTGTCAGTGATAGGATAGTATATACGTATCTACAAAGGAGGCCAGTTAATACAACTATGATTCAAAGTTACACATCAACCACTGAGGCCACGGATGAAGGAACTGAAGACTTTTTTCCATCAGCTTCCACAGTCAGAAATTAATCAAACATACAATTAGGATACATTGGTAATTACTAATGATTGGAATGCAAAAGTTGGAAACAAAGAAGAAGAATTGGTAGTTGGGAAATACGGCCTTTGTAACAGAAATGATGCTGGAGTTTACAAGACAGAATTTGCAAGACCAATCACTTCATTGCAAATACCTGTTTTCACCAATACAAACAGTGACCATACATACGGACCTCACAAGAAGGAATACACAGGAATCAAATCGACTACATTTGTAGAAAGAGATCATGGAAAAGCTCAATATCAGTACTCAGAACAAGACCAGGTGCTGACTGCAGCACAGGCCATCAGTTACTCTTAGGCAAGTTGGAACTGAAACTGAAGAAAATTAGAACAAGTCTGTGAGAGCCAAAGTTTGACCTTGAGTACATGGTACTTGAGTTTGGAGACCATCTCAAGAACAGAGCTGACAATTAAACATTGATGACCAAAGACCAGATGAGCTGTGGAATGGCATCAACTACATCATCCATGAAGAAAGCAACAGGTCATTCAAAAGACAGGAAATAAAGAAAAGACCAAATTCCTTGTCAGAAGAGACTCTGAAACTTGCTATTGAATGTCGAGTAGCTAAAGCAAAAAGAAGGAATGAAGAAGTAAAAGAAATCAACAGCAAATTTCAAAGAGTGGTGGGAGAAGACAAAGTACACTGTTTTAACGATGTATGCAAAACAGCTGGAGATGGAAAACCAAAGAGGAAGAACACTCTCTGCATTTCTCAAGCTGAAGGAACTGAAATAAAAATTGAAGCCCTGAGAGGAAATAGTGAAGTATTCTACAGGAAAATTATTAAATAATTCAGGAAGTATCAAAAGAAGATGAAAGGGAATACACAGTTATTATACAAGAAAGTACTAGTTGGCAATCACCCATTTCAAGAGCTAGTATATGATCACAAATTGATGGCACCAAAGCAAGAAGTCAAAGATGCATTGAAGGCATTGGCAAAAAATAAGGATCTAGAAATTGAGGGAATACCAGTTGAGATGTTTCAACAAATGGATGGAGCACTGAAAGTGCACACTCATCTATGCCAAGAAATTTTGAGGACAGCTATCTGGCCAACTGACTGGAAAAGATCCATACTTATGCCTATTCCCAAGAAACATGATCAGATCAAACACAGAAATTAATTTTTAAAAAATTCATTAATATCACGTGCAAGTAAAATTTTGCTCAAGATTATTCAAAAATGACTGCAATAGTATTTTGACACCAAACTGCCAGAAATTCAAGCTGGATTCAGAAGAGAGAATGTGGAAGCAGGAATATCTTTGCTGATGTCAGATGGATCTTGGCTGAAAGTAGAAAATATTAGAAAAACTAAACCTATTTCAAATGACTGTGCAAAGACATTTGACTATGTAGGTCATAACAAATTATGGATGAATTTGTAAAGAATGGGAATTCCAGAACACTTAATTCTGCTCATGAGGAATCTGTATATGAATCAAGAAGCAGTACTGCAAACAGAACAAGACTCACAATGTATGAGTCAGGCGGCTGGCTGAAGACTCCTGCTGTTTCACAGGTTTGCAGCTACTGGCAAATTCAAAATCTGCAGGTAAGGTGGCTGGCTGAAGTATTCTGTAGACTTATGTCCCAAGAACCAGAGATCAGGAGACAAGAAGAATGCTCCTTCAAGACAGAGGGCAAGGCTTGCTAGAACATCTATTTAAATACTGGAGGCAGGCCACACCACATTCAATTGGAAACATCACTTTCAATTGATTAGCTACTCACATCAAATCACAAAATGGGAGATGATTGCACAGTGTTCGCCGAATCACTGAGAATCATAGCCTAGCAAAGCTGGCACATAACATTAACCAACACATAGTCCCCTAGCATATATAATTTAATGAATATCTGTATATTATACATGTATGTATGTATGTGTTCAATTTTTCTTCCTCCTTCCATTTTTAACTCTTTCTCACTCATATTTATTTCCCTTCTCCATTTTTATCCTGTTTCTTCTCCTCTCTGATTCCACCTTCTTCTTCTTATTTTTTTTTTTTGGTTTTTCTTACTCCATGTGTACGCGTTTTTCTGCCTCAATACTCTTTAGATCCTCCTTTCCCCTGTTTGTCTTTTGTGTGTGTGTATATGTGTGTGTTTCTTTCCCTCTTCCTGTTTCTGCCTGTTCTTTGTCCTCTTTCTACTTCCCTGTCCCCTTTTGTCCTCATCACTTTTCCCCTCCTCTTTCCTCCTTCAAGTCTGTTCCTCCCTATATCTGTCTCTGTATCTCTTCCTCTATTTCACTATATTACTGGGTTTTCCTCATGTATTACTCATCTAGTTACACATCCTATTAAATATTTCTTTGTATTGTTCCTTTTTCTTCTCCTTCATATTTTATCACTTCTCTGATTCCCTCTATTTTTTTCTCTCCCCATCTCTGTTTTCATCCCACTCCATCCCTTCTCTTTATATTTCTATCTCCAAATATCTTACTTATTCTCAAATTATTCTCTTAAAAATTATATGTATATATACATATATGTATGTTTGTTGTAAGGTGCTGTCCAGCTAGTTCCATCTCATAGAGACCCCACGCACAACAGAAGGAAACGCCACCCAGTCCTGTACCATCCTCACTGTGGTTGTTAGGCTTGAGCCCACTATTGCAGCCACTGTGTCAATCCATCTCACCATAATGTAAGTGAACAGGATCAGTCCAGTACATTGGGTGAGTCAGAATGTTAGTGTCTGTGGGCATTTTTTCTTTAGCCAATCCGAAAAGAATCTTCTCTAAGAAGTAAATCACTCCATTTCCTATATACAATGCATAAACCTAGGTTCTGGCTGCTAGGCAAGGAAAGGTCTTTGAATTTTATTATTCATCATGTCATCTTTTGACTAAAGCCCTGTTTTCCGTGTGGCAATTCACTTTGTCCTCCACTCTGACTAGGGTTCGTAAGTCCAAAGCCAATCTGATTCATCCTTTCTGGAGAATAAACATCATCTTCTGTTGGGTTGAAGGAGGCTAATTTACTTGGGATCTCTAAAAAGAAGAGTCTGAGACTAAAGTAAAATAGTTTTTGGTTAGCAAAAGTATTAGATGAATAAAGAACAATACATAAAAATTAAAATATAAATTAGACAACAGCAACAAAACACCCACAGTACACCAAAGATAAATGTAATAGAAGTCTTTATAATATTTGAGTGAAAATTTCAATATTTAAAATGTTGTGGAATATAAAAATATGGAAGTTTCCCACATATTTCATGAAGCTAGCATAGATGACAGAAAGGAAACTGAATATTTAAAAAATAAAACTATGATCATAGGGCTTATACCAGGAACAGTTTAAGATCAGGAAACTAAAAGTGTATGTTAGTCACTCTAGAGCCCCAAAACACTTTGATAAAACATTCGTATTATTTAATAAACTTCATAAATTGGGACTGTAGAGCTCTTAACGTGGTTAAGATCTTAAGCCAACCTTCAGTGTCACTCTCACAAATAAAACACTAGAGGCCTTCCTATTACAGTCAGAACCAGATATGGATACAAACCACTGCGGCTTCTTTTTGTTCAAGAAATTCTGAAGAGTTCATGGTTTCCCAATCACTATGAAGGCTAACACCTATGAGTGCCAACTCCTTCCCATCATGTAATTACACTGCTGCTGAGGAGCTCTATTTTCATTGAAGCAAATTCTGTGAACTTGCCCTGGCTTTCTAAAAGCCGCAGAGGAAAGGGAAAGGAGTGTGCTCCGGGCAATCAAGAATTTAGCTAAGTGCTATTTAAAGAGTTGGGTGTGAGGTCTTCATGTGTTGAGACCGACAGCCTAGACATGGTAATGATTGTTGGCTTAACACGTACATTCCAGACACTTCCCTGGTGGGAGCATGATTGGAAGCATCCCCATGTGATGGAAAAGCATTCCTTATTGGGTATGTCACTCGCTAAGGGTAGTTCTCATGAATGCTGGAAAGAAAGTCTTAGGAGAATTTTTAAGGATATAGTAGGAACATTCCAATGCCTCTTTCACTAGATTTAAAGATGGATATCAGCCAAATAGAAACAAGACTTGAGACCTTGTTCATAAACAAGAACAGTTCATGAAATTCTACTCAGGTTCTCTGGATATAAAATCTTCCATTATTTGATATTTGTATAATATTGATTGATTGCAACCCCTCTTCAAATGACTTATCAGACAGGCTAAAACCTGTCTCACAGGATCTCTAGATCAAATAGGAGATAAAAGCTCCTCTAACCAAAACCTTATGTGTTCATATTTCTGTAATACTAGGAGACTTTTCATCTGAAATACTTTGGCCCTTGTCACCACAAATGGGAACAGAGTTCAACTGGCAGAAGTGAGTCAGAGTTGAGGACTTTAAGGTTGCAAAAACCTGTAGAGCAAGGCTTCACGGACTCTGCCACATTCGATGACCTGGAATCTGTAAATGAAAGAAGAGGATCTTTTGGTTCGACAATAGATCAGGGGGCAAAATGCTAAAGACTCTTTGTATAAAAGAGTCAGTGACATCACAATCCATAAGCCAAGAGTATACTACTTTTTGTTTCTTTATGTCCTGCAGTCCTTAGAAGAATAATGTTGATGGTGCAAACAAACATCACCACTATTGGAATGCTATAAAAGAACTTTTATTTTCAGGATCCAGCTCCTTCAGCTCCACATTGCATGCCTTAAACCCTTGATAGAATTTTTAGCATCCACTGAACTTGGAGAGTGGAGACAAAGGACACATTACTTCATAGAGAAAACTAAAGAAGAATGAAGCTTAGAAATACTTGTAGTTTCAACATCAAAAGGATTCTATGTAGAATATAAGGTGATTTCCATACATCAGGATGTTACTTTTCATTTTTCTATGCTAGCAACTATGCTGACTTAATTTCCAAACTGTAACCACAGTAGTAGGATTCAGGCTGCAAAAGCTGAAGTTCAAAATGTGAATTATGGCATACCAACCTAAGGAAAAAATGTGTAGATCATAGCTCTGTCTTAATTGATAATGATCATTCAGCACTTGCTGTAGAGAGTTACCAGGATAAGCAGTGCAAATTGACTTTGATATATAAGGATAATTGACTTTGATATATAAGGATATTTTACTGTGAAGTTCATATTAAACAAACCAACTGCCAGGATAAATTTAGCTGATACTATAGAAAAAGTCAAGCCTTGAATTGTTTGGTTAAAATTGAAGTCTGGGTTCACATCTGCATCAAAGCTAAAATTTATGTTTGGTCTTTGCTTAATTTACTTTCTATGTAGACACGTAAATCTAATTTCATTTTTCTATAGCCCTTTTTTTATTGTGATTGAGTGAATGTGTACAATCCAGTTTAAATTTGCATGCCAGCCTATGTGTAGCTACTACTGCTCTCCTCAGCTGGTGACAGCACATTTCTCCTTTCTATTCTATGCATGTCATATCCTCTTAACAATCTCCTGTTCCCTCTTCTCCACCCTATAACTCTTTTTGATGAATATACATATAAATATAGTTATATAGTGTCCATTCTCCAGAAATGTTATTTTGCACTGTTCCGATGATGAATTAAAAATCTACTTTTTGTTTCAGCATAAATGCTCCTTCTGAAGGTATTTATTTGTAAACTTCAAAAGTGTTTCACTTGCATGCTTTTTAAAAAAGAATAATTTTTCTACTTTGCACTAAGTGTTTCTCTAATACTCAGTTTTTCTCATATGGGTTCAATCTGTTGAACGTTTTAAGGGTGAAAACTGAGAAAAGGATTCTGCCTAAAGTCTGCAATTCACAGATCCTGCCAGAGTGTCTAGCTTATTGCCTGGCTGACTGATTTCAGACACAAGACTGATGTAGAATTTCCAAACTTTCACCTGACTTTGGACTTGCCAGCTCCCACAGTCACATGAGCCATTCCTTAAGATTTCTTTGTTTTGTATGAACAGATACAAAAGATGTATATGTATCTAATGTGTGTGTGCATATATATGTATACATAAATACACGGATAGACATCTCTATTCTACCATCTGTCTACCTACTTATTCTATCTATCTATTCTAGCTATCTTTCTGCCTGCTTGTCTATCTATTCTAGCTATGCATCCAGCAATCTCTCTAAATATATATATATATTTGATTATTAATTCAGTTTCTCTGGAGACCCATGACTAATAAAGAGTTTGTTACTGGAAATAGTTCTAGAGGGACAGAATCTTAAGAATGAGTTTTTGGAATTGGTTTCAGGGTGTCTGGAATTGATTTGGAAATCTGATTAAATTTAAAGGCACCAATGACTTTACTTCCAGTAGTAAAGACAGCAATGACAGTTCATGGTGCTGTGTAGCAATAGAAAATATGCAAAAATGGATATCTTTCAGTACTTATAAGAGACAAGGTCCTGGGTGAGGATACGTTTGATACCTTAAAACCTTTTCTTTTGTCAAACTGATTACTGTGTATATAATGACGTTGGTTGTTGCTCCTGATTTCACTGGACAAAGTGTAGGAAAAACAAAAGACAGATGAGCTCAAGGCATCAAATCCCCAGTTCAAGTACCACATAAATGATCTGAAAGTACTGTGTCCTGCAGCCACAGAGCTGAGATTGCTGAAAAAGAAATCTAGAGTTTCATCCTATAAGTAGGTGAATTATAATGCAAATTGAATTCCCAACCTTCGCAGAACATCTGGTGTTTAGGTGAGGTCACCAATTGGGAAGGAATGGAATCTTGCAAATTGGAATGGGGAAATATGGGAAGATTCTGATGAAGAAGATATCCAACCCCTAAATTCTGTTGAATCTTCTTTGGTTGTAGAAGCAACCCTTCCACCCTTACCTGAGGAGATTACTCTGCCTTGCCTGGAGAAACTATCATGGGTTTCTGAAGTGGGTACCTTCCAAAACACCGCTTATTCACCTCAGAACCCACTTCCACCACCCTTCTTTACTTCTAGACCTATATCCCTAGACAAAAGTTCCAGCAGACCACAAAAGGTAAGACATGAAATATAACCCATGAAGAGGTGTTCTACACTCCCAAAGAACTGTATGAGTTTTCTAATTCATACGGACAGAAATATGGGGAAAATGAGTACAAAAGGACATTAAGGTGGTGAGACAATGGCAAAAGGAAAAAAGTTGGATCAGGAAGAATTTATTGGTAGGAACCCAATAATGAAGATTCTGTATTCAGTATTGTGGCTCAAGTGGCTAGAAACTGCCAATAACTTGGTTGACTGGCTGGTTGAAACATGGATGAAAAGATGCCCTACACTAAATGAAGTTCAAATGACGGAATTGCTTTGATATACTGTGGGAGAAGTTACTCAAAGACTTAAGGAGACTTGAAATGTTCGAGTGGATTTATTAGGTATGACCTACCTACTCATTTGAGAATATCCAGAGGGCATATCTTTTAGCATGACTGTGAGGGACAAGTTTTGGACGAAAACCTCAACATTCTTGGAGAGCTCTGTGGTTGCTCTTCTCCATAACATTAAAACAAACAAAAAAGCATTAGCATGTACTATTGCTGTTTCTGGAGTCCTTGGGTGATAGAAACAATCAACACAGTTGCTAACTGAAAGGTTGGTGATTTAAATTCACCCAGAAGTGACTCAGAAGAAAGATCTGGCAATATAATTCCAAAAAATCAACCACGGAAAACTCTAGGAAGTATGTTCTTGTACATAAGCTTGCCATGAGTTGGAGTCAACTCAATGGCAAGTGTTTATTATGTTTTCCAACCAGAGTTTCCTAAAAGCATTGACCATTCAGACATGGAAACTGCCTGCCTTTCTAGACTTTTGTACTACCATTACCCTGACTAGCATCTCTGGAGCCTGGCCTGAAATTTTGCAGTATTAGGGTTAGCTATTTGGAAGGGAATGGAAGAAAAGGTCATGATCAGCACACATGGTCTCAAAATTAGTCTTCTTAAGAGCTACTAGTTTTCTTGCTCAATTTCCAACTGGTTTCCCACAGAACTTGGGAGAAAAATCCTTGCACTTTAAATTGACATTTTCCCAAGACAAACTGGTTTTTCTGTCCTTTGAGCAGCTTGTACTCATTTGGAATGTTGTTCTCTGCTTCTGCTGGTCCTCAAGCCCAGACAATCTGACTGTCTTCTACATCTTTTCCAAATCTCATCCATCTTGCTTCCTTGAAAAGCCTGTCTGCTGTGTAGTAGCTGTTGGTATTTCTTCTTTCTCTTTCATACCTCTTAAATATACTTCCCAAAATACAAGGTGCAGACTATTTAAGGTTAATTACATATTGTCTGTGTGTAAATAGATTTTAAATCCTTAGAAGCCGGGGACCCTGTTGTCTTTATTTTCCTACTACTAAGACAAAAGGTGCATTGCATTGGACAACTCTGCTGCAAAAGACCTCTTCAAGTGTTGAAAAGCAAAGACATTACCCTGAAGACTAAGGTGTGCTGACCCAGGACATGGTATTTTAAATTGTGTCATATACATGCAAAAGCTCGACAATGACTAAAGAAGACAGAAGAAGCACCGACACCTTCGAACTGTGGTGTTGCAGAAGAATATTGAATGTATCATGGACTGCCCAAAGAACTAACAGATCTGTCTTGGAGGAAGTACAACCACAGTGCTCCTTACAAGCAAGGATGACAAGACTACATCTTACATACTTCAGACATGTTGTCAGGAGGGATCACTCACTTGAGAAGGACATCGTGATTGGTAAAGAGTCAGCAAAAAAGAGAAAGACCCTCAATGAGCTAGATTAACACAGTGGCTACAACAGTGTGCTCAAACACAGCAACAGTTGTGGGCATGGTGCAGGACCGGGCAGCTTTTCATTCTGTTGTACATGGGGTCGCTATGGGTGGGAACAAACTCAATGGCACCTAAGAAAAGTTGAACTCATAGCAAAGTTCAGAGGCAAATGCCAGCTTATCTGCAAATAATTTCCTGGTCCATGAATCAGAGTTTTCCCTTGCATGTGCACATTTTTGTGCTCAGTGCTTATACTTTGATCCAAACTTATCTCCCATGTGCAGAGTAAAGTCATTGACTTTTTTGGTGTAACATGGAAAGTTGACACCATGGATATAATGATTAATATTTGTGTTTAATCTGCTGAACAGACATTTTATTCTTAGCATATGTCCATTTTATTTAGCTATTGGCAATAAAATTTGCTATAGTTATGGGAAAATATGCTAAATAATTTGCCATTTGAATTACATAAGATTTGTATCAAGTTATCTTAAGGTATTGATTGATTACATTTAAATTCATTTTTGGATTATTTTGTTTGTTACAGGAAATCTCTGTAACAAAAGTAGGTATTTTAAATAATATACTAGTGGTAAAATACTACACATATGGAGCCTATAAAGAACAAAGTCACCTTTCTCACCAACCTTATCCAAAAGGTAACCACTAAAAACAATTTAAAATAGGGATTGACAAACTACTGTCTGTCACTTGCTTTTGTTTTGTTTTGTAGTGAGATACCTAGAAAACACTAATCGTTTCCAACTACTTCCATGTCTGTAGCTGTCTAAATATTTATTACAGCTTTCTAGAGCTGACTTCTATAGTAATGGAAGAAATGTAAGAGTGTTTTCCTTAGTGATGGAAAAAATGGCAAAAAGGGTAATCATTACTTGAAGAACATTGTTATTTTGTGCTGTCAAGTAGTTTCTAACTCATAGAGACCCAATGTGTTAGAATAAGTTTTAGACCGTAATCTGTATAGGAGTAGATCACCAGGCATTTTTTTTTCCCACAGAGCCACTGGTGGGTTCAAACCTTTTGGTTAATAGCCAAGTACACAACCATTGCACCACCAGGACTCCTTACATGGAGAATAGGGGCCTCATATTTTTTTCCCATAAGTCAATAACAGCTTCCCTTTTAATAACTCACTCTTTTCATTGTAGTAAAATACATGTAACAAAAAACATTCCATTTAAATCATTTTATGCTATATAATTCAGTGGCATTTAGTACATCGAAACGTTACCTTCACCTGTTTTGTAAATAGTTTTATTGGCACACACCATACCCGTATTGTCTACGGATGTTTTTGTGCTACAAGAATGGAGTGAGTAGTTGTGAGAGTGACTTATAAAGTCTACAAAGCCTAAAGTCTTTGTTTTTGGGCCCTTTGTAAAAAAAGTTTGCTGACTGGTCACCTAGGATGGTGTGTATAAGGTCTGACAACTAAATCTGTGAACTTAATTGTTATAGGTGCCAAATACCACACTGATGAATGTCACTACTGTTACCTTTGAAGTATTCACCACGGGAAGCTATGCACTGAAGCCAGTGCCTGCTTCACCCTTGAAGGCAATTTTGGAAGTCTTTTTGGAGTGGCCACTACACATAGTGGTAAGATGGTAGTTTCTCAAACTTAATTGTACAGTTGTTTGTGAGAGAGTTTTTAGTTAGTAAATAAATAACTGCTTGTTACCTGATCTGGCCCTCAATAATGTTTTTCTTTACCCAAAGTTAAAGGAAACATGGAGAGGTAGACATTTTGATGATATTCAGGACATCAGGGGTAAAACAATAACAGCTCTAACAGCCATTCCAGAAAAAGAGTTTCAAAATTGCTTTGAAAGGTGGACTAGGCGCTGACATCATGCATGGCTTCCCAAGGGGAGTAGATCGAAAGAGAGCACAGTGATATTCAGTGAGGTATGCAGCACTTTTTCTAGGATGAGTTTGAGAACCTTTTGGGCTGTCCTCATATGTACGTGTATGTGTGTGTATATATATATGTATATATATGTGTGTATGTGTGTGTGTATACACTTCTGGATTTTCTATGTCTGCACAAATCTCTCTTTCCTATTGCTGTTGTGTATATTCTGACTCGTGGTAACCCCATGTGTTATAGTGTACAACTATTCTGTGGGGCTCTCTTGGATATACTCTTTATGGGAGCAAATCTCTAAACCTTTCTTCCGAGATGACAATCTTTGGATTAGTAGCTGAGAGTAAACCATTGGTGTTATCCAGGGACTTTTATGCAACTACACATATGCTTTAAAAAATTACTGAAATGTAATGTTCATAGTAAAAATTGCATAAATTACGAGTGCACAGCTTGATAAATTTACACAAAATTAACAGTGCTGTATAATCAGCACCCAGTTCAAGAGTTAGAACTTGACCAGCATCTCATAAGGTTTCCCAATATCCCTTTCCTATCACTAACACCACTTTTAAACTATATCCTGCTTTCTAACATTGTGGCTTAATTTTGTATGTTTTTGAACTTTAGATAAATGGCATTGTATGTTATATGTCCTGTACCTGGCTTCATTCATTCAACATCATGTTTAAGAATTATTCATACTGTTGCATAAGGAAACACTTTGTCCATTCACATTGCTCTATAGTGTTACACTATGTAAATGTATGAGGTCTGAAAAATAAGTTCACAAACTCATCCTAGAAAAAGTGCCATGTACCTCATTGCTGAATATCACTAAAATCACCTTTGAAGTACTCCCCTTGGGAAGCTATGTACCAATGCCAGAGCCTAGTCCACCCTTTAAAGCAATTTTGGAAATCTTTTTGGAATGGCCATTAGAGCTATTGTCCTATTACATTTGATGTCCTGAATGTCATCAAAATGTTTTCCTTTCAATATTTCCTTTATCTTCGGGTAAAGGAAAATGTCACTGGAGGCCAGATCAGGTGAGTTGGGAGGATGCACCAATACAGTTATTTGTTTACTAGCTAAAAACTCCCTCACAAATAACTTTACAATCAAATTTGTGCACTTACAACCTTGCCCCCATGAGCAAAGGCCATTCCAGAAAGAGTTCCAAAATGACTTTACAGGGTGGACTAGACACTGGCTTCAGTGCCTAGCTTCCAAACGAGAGTGCTTTGAAGGCGACAGTAGCAATGCTCAGCAATGAGGCATGGAGCACTTAGAACCATTATGTTCACTGGCTTAATTGTCAGACTTTGTACCACTGTTTACTTATCAGTTGTACTGTTTGGATGTTTGTGATATTTTCAGGTTTTGGCTATTATGAATTATGCATAAATGAACTTTTTGACACATCTTTGGTGAACATACACAGGCATCTTTCATATGTGTTATTTTGAAACTGTTGAACTAAATAAACACCCTGCTCTGCAACAACTGTCTATGTCAGTCCATGTAGGATTGTGTTAGTCTGTAAAAACTGCATAGTATTAAACGCCTAGTGTTTTGCAATGTATTCCACTGTAATGGGTCATTAAGTTATCTGGTGGAAACTGCTATTATTACCCAATATCCAGTCTCTTTCATGGTAAGAGAGTCTCCACAGTTTTTAGCTAGGTCCATGGGTACTCAGAGTGAAGGCTACATTCTCCAGTCTTCATGGCAGCTACATATTACCATGTGACTGATTTTGGGACAAAAAATCAGTAGGATTTAGGTAGTTGTGTAATATGACAGATTCTAGGATCTTTCATGTAGAGACAAGATGCCTACATCCTTTGTCCTTCTACCTCAATCCTGCTACCTTCAAATACATGATTCCATCTTGCACACTGAGTTGGAAGCCCACTATGGAGCCACATGAGAGAAAGAGACCAAGTTTGCTATAATCAAGTGATACCTATCCTGGACTGCCTATTTAGGCTGTTTGAGATAGAAAAGAATACCCATCTCATTTAGCTACCTTTGTTTTTCTGCCACCCACAGCTGCAATTAATTGTAACTCAAGCAAATTAGTTTGAAATTTTCGCTGTTACACACTGTTTTAGTCATCTATTGTTGCTGTTACAGAAATAATACGAGTAGATGGCTTTAATAAAGATAATTTTATTTTCTCACAGATAAGCAGTCTAAAACTCCAAATTCAGGACATCAGCTCCAAGGGAAGTCTTCATATGTTGGCTCCAGAGGAAGGCCTTTGTCGTCAATCTTCCCCTGGACTGGGAGCTTCTGAGGCACAAGGACCCCGGGGTCCTTTCCAAAGGACATGCATTGCTCCTGGCACTACCTCTTGGTGGTATGAGGTCCCCAAATCTCTTTGCTAGCTTCTTTCTTTTGTATCCCATACATCCTTACACAATGAGTCCTGCCACACCAACATAACTAACCAACACACCTGTCATTCATCTTGTCCAATTAACATCATACAGACAAGATTCATAGAACATGGTAATATCACACAATACCACGAATCATGACCTAGCCAAATTTCTACACACATTTGGAGGGGGGAGGGACAGGGAGTGACACACGATTCAATCCATGACACATACCACACAGCAATAACCATCCTTTTGAATATATTTGTCTATTTTTTAGAAAAAAGTCACTACAGATAAAATTGCTGCATCAAAAGTTCAGAACATTTTAAATTGTACCCCTTGATGCTGAGTAAATTCCAATTCGTAGTGACCCTGTATGAGAGAGTAGAACTCTCCCATAGGGTTTCCGAGGAGCAGCTGGTGGATTCAAACCGCAGACCTTTCAGTTAGCAGCTGTAGCTCTTAACCGCTACTCCACTAGAGCTCCTTTTACACTGTGTTGGTGTTAGGTCTTGTCAATCTTAGTGACCCTGTGTACAACAGAACGAAGCACTGCCGGGTCCTAGGCTATACCCACAGTCCTTGCTATGCTTGAGCCCATTGTTGCAGTCACTGCATCAATTCATCTCGTTGGAGATTTTCCTTTTTTTTGTTGACCTTCTATTTTACCAAGAATTGTGCCTTTCTCCAGGGACTGATCCCTCCTGACATAAGATGTAGTCTTGTCAATCTAGTTTCTACGGAGCATTGTCATCGTACTTCTTCCAGGAAAGATCTATTTGTTCTTTTGACAGTCCAGGATATGTTTAATACTCTTCTCCAACATCACATCATTTTTTTCTTCTGTCTTCCTTATTCATTGTCCAGCTTTCCCATGCATATGATGCAATGGAAAATACCATGGCTTGGGTGAGATGCACCTTAGACTTCAAGGTGATATCTTTGCTTTTCATCACTTTAAAGAGGTCTTTTGCAGCAAGTTTACTCAATGTGGTTTGTCTTTTCATTTCTTGACTGCTGCTTTCATGGGTGTTGATTGCGAATCTTAGGGAAAATGAAATCCTTGACAACTCCAAGAGTTTCTCCATTTATCATAATGTTTCTTACTGGTCCAGGTGTGAGGAATTTTCTTTTCTTGATGTTTTCAGGTGTAATCCATACTTAAGGCTGTGTTTTTTATTTTCATCAATAAATTTTTCAAGACTACTCAGTTTCAGCAAGCAAGGTTGTGTCATCATATATTGCAGATTGTTGATGGGTCTTCCTCCAGTTCTGATGCCTCATTCTTCTTCATACAATCTAGTTCCTCAGATTGTTTGCTTGACATACAGATTGAATAGATGTGGTAAAAGGATACAAGCCTGGTGCGGTTTTCCTGACTTTAAACCACGTAGTGTCCACTTGCTCTATTTGAACAACGACCTCTTGATCCATGTACAGATTCATCATGAACACAATTAAGTGCTGTGGAATTCCCATTGTCTACAACATTATCATAATTTGCTATGATCCATACAGTTGACTGCTTTTGCATAGTCCATAAAACACAAATAAACATCTTTCTGGTATTTTTTGCTTTCAGCTAAGATCCGTCTGACACCAGCAGTGGTATCCCTGGTTCCATGTCCTTTTCTGAATCTGACCTGAATTACTGTCAGTTTCCTGTTGTCTCAGTCATCTAGTGCTGTGCCCACAGAGATACCACAAATGGATAGCTTTAAAAAGAGAAATTTTATTTTGTTACAGTCCAGTAGGCTAAAAGTCCAAATTCAGGTTGCCAGCTCCAGAGGAAAGTTTTCTCTCCTGGCTCTGGAGGAAGGTCTTTATTTTCCCCTGAGCTAGAAACCTTTGAGGCTCAGGAACACCATCTTTTTCAAAGGACACACTCAGCTCCTGGCACTGCTTCTTGATGGTTCAATAAAAGAAAAAAAACCACTACCATGGAGTCGGGTCTGACGCATAGCAACCCTAGAGGTTAGGGTAGAACTGCCCTGTAGAGTTTTCAAGGAGTGCCTGGTAGATTTGAACTGCCAACTAGAAGATGTGAAGCTCCCCTTATCTCTCAGCTAGCTTCTTTCCTTTGTATCTCAAGAGACTGCCTCAAGGTAAAAGTAACCTTACACTCTGAGTCCTGCCCTATCAACACAACTGCTGCCTGCCCTCTCTCAATAACACCATATGGGCAGGGCTTACAACTTAAAGGACCATCACAATATCTGGTCCAGTGAAGCAGATGGGCACATTTCTTGTGGAACACAATTCAATTCATGACACCTATCAATATATTGCTGCAACTGCTTTTGAGTGATCTTTGACAATTTTTCACAAGCATGCGATGTTAATGATGTTGTTCAATAATTTCTGCATTCCATTGCACCACCTTTCTTTGAATAGTCCTAAATATGGATGTCTCCCAATTGGCTGGCCAAATAACTTTCCTCCAAATTACTTAGCATTGACAAATGAGTGTTTTCAGTGCTACACACATTTGTTAAAACATCTCAGCTGATATTCCGTCAATTCCTGGAATCTTGGTTCTCATTAATGCCTTCAGTACAGCTTCAACCTTTCCCATCAGTACCTTGGTTCCTGATCATATGCTACCTCTTGAGATGATTGAATGCTGACCAATTCTTTTGGAATAATGAGTCTGTGTATTCCTCCTATCTTCTTTTAAGGCTTACTGTGTTGTTTAACACTTTTTCTTCAGTTCTTTCCAGTTGACAGATGCAGAGTATTTTCTTTCTGTTTGGTTTATCTATCTCCAGATCTTTGCACATATCATTTTAATGCTTTACTTTGTCTTCTCAAACTGCCCATTGAAATATTCTGTCCAGCTATATTACTTCGTCATTTCTTTCTTTTGTTTTAACTGCTAAATGACAAGAGCAAGTTTCACAGTCTTTTCTGACATCCAATTTGACTTTTTCTTTTTTTCCTGTCTTTTTAATGATATCTTTCTTTCTTCATGTATGATGTCTTTGATGTCATTCCACAGCTAGTCTAGTCTTTAGTGTTCAATGCATTGAATCTATTCTTTCAATGGCCTGCAAACTCAAGTGGAATATACTTAAGGTTGTATCTTGGCTGTCACGGACTTTTTCTTATTTTCTCCAATTTCAGTTTAACCTTGCATATAAGCAGTTGACAGTCTGTGCTGAAGTCAGCACCTGGCCTTGTCCTGACTAAAGATATTGAGTTTTTCCTTTGTTTCTTTCCACAGATATAGTCAATTTAATTCTCATGTATTCTGACAAGGTCCATGTGTATTGCCATCATTTAATGTTGGTGAAAAAAGGTATTTGCAATGAGGGAGTCATCATTTTTGCAAAATTCTATCATGTGACCTCCAGCATCATTTCTATCACAAAGACTGTATTTTCTAACTAAAGATCCTTCTTCTTTGTTTCCAAGTTTTTCATTTCAATCACCAGTAATTATGAATGCATCCTCAGTGCATGCCTGATCAAGTTCAGACTGCAGAAGCTAGTAAAAAGATCTTCAATTTCTTCATCTTTGGCCTTAATGTGTTGGTGCATAAATTTTCATAATAGTCATATTAACTTGCTTTCCTTGTTAAGCATATAGATATTATCTTATTACCGACAGCATTTTACTTCAGGATAGATCTTGAAATGTTCTTTTTGATGAAGAATGCAATACCATTCCTTTTCATGCTGTCACTCTTAGTGTAGTAAACCATATGATTCTCCTATTCAACATGGCCTATACAAGTCCATTTCAGCTCAGTAACACCTAGGATAACAATGTTTCTGCATCCATTTCATTTTTGATGATTTCCAAATTTCTTAGATTCATACTTCATATGCTCCATATTCTGATTATTAACAGATATTTGAGGCTGCTTCTTCTCATTTTGAGTTGTGTCTCATCAGCAAATGAGATTCCCAAAAGCTTGACTCCACCTATGTCATTAACATCAACTCACTCTACATTTTGAGGAGATAGTTCTTCCCTAGTCAGCTATTGAGTGCCTTCCAACCTGGTGGAGGAAGAGGGAGGCTCATCTTCAGGCACTGTGTCAGACAATGTTCATAAGGTTTTCACTGGCTAATTCTTTTCAGAAGTAGACTGCAGTGTTCTTCCAAGTCTAATTTAGAAGCCTCAAACCTGTCCAACATGGGTGACCCCACTGGTATCTGAAGGCCAGTGGCATAGCTTCTAGCATCACAGCAACATGCAAGGACATCCTCCCCCCCAACAATACAACAAACTGACAGTTCGTGGGGGTTAGAGCATAGGTATTGACAAATGTGCCTCTAAAATATTGTGTCACTTACATTCCCATTGCATTTATGAGCAATGTTGTCTTATTAAATACAGTGGATGTTAATTTGCCAAACCTTAGAACACACCCAAAAGAGCAAAACAAAAGAACCAATGACTGGAACGTGATTTTCTTTGTTCATGGCTTTGTTGATGATAAGTTTTCATTTAGTGAGTCTGTTTTTTTTTTCTTCCCTGTAGATTATCTGTTTAAATTCTTTGTCCATTTCAGTATTAAAAGAGCTATTTTTAATTATTTTAACCAGTATTTATAATGTAGTTTGTTTTTTACTTATTCTGTGTTTGACACTATGTACTTTGATAACTTGTAGGGCAAGTCTTTCCTTTTTTTTAAAAAAACTAAAGATATCTCTGCACATTTGTTGTCCAGAAAATTTACAGTCAATTGCTCAAATTTCAAAATGTGATAGAAATTTTATTAACAATATTGTTTGAATAATCAACATATAAAAGATATTGGGTGTTGACTTCAGTCATATGATTTCTCTTCATTTATTTACAAGCCATATCCATAAGTAGGATTTTGTAGCTCTACCTGTGTAGGTTACTTTTATTTCCTTTTGAGTTTCTATCAAGATATTTTAAAGTTGGCAATGTGATTGAGATATTTTTTAAAAGAAATTATTGTGTTTTAGGTGAAAGTGGACAGTGTACATTAAATTTTTATTCAAAAATCTATTCACAAATTTCTTTGTAGCATTGGTTGCGATCCCTGCTATGTGTCAGCACTCTCTCCCTTTCCTTTTATAGCCTGGGTCTTCCATGCCCATACATCCAGGTCTCTGGTCCTTTCCTGCCTTCACATCTTTGCTTTTGGATAGGTGCTGCCCATTTGGTCTCACATACTTGATTGATCTAAGCAACATATTATTCACATGTGCTATTGATTGTGGTATTACCTTTTATGTGCTCCCTTAACTCATTGTTTTTATTAATTCACTCAAAATAATTTTCAGCAAATCACCACTGGCAAATAATTTACTTTCAATTGAAATATGCTAATTTTATCTTTCTTGTCATATTCTGCTAGAAATAAAACCAGAATAATATTTGATACTATTAGTAAAAGTAGCTTTGTTTTTTCACTTATCAATGAAAAGTACTTTAAAAATTGACTGTTAAGTATGATATTTGATGACATATATAGGACTTTCTATCCATCAGCAGATAACTACACCTTCTTCTCCAGTGCACATGGAACACTTTCCAGAATAGACCATGTGTTAGGGCACAAAGCAATTATCAACAAAGTCCAAACCACTGAATACTGCAAAGCATCTTCTCAGACCATAAAGCCATAAAAGTCTAAATCAACAGCAGAAAACAACATGTATAGAAATTGGAACTCATGGAAATTGAACATCTTGCTCAAAAAGCTGTGAGTTGTAGAAGAAATCAGCCAAGCCAGCCAAGTGCCGTCAAGCTGGATCTGACTCATGGCTATCCAAAGATGAAATACATTTATGGATTCAAGTGACAATGAAAACACTTCCTACAAGAACCCACGAGGTACAGCAAAAGCAGTGCTCAGAGGTCAGTGTATCTCTATAAATGCACACATCTAGAAAGAAGAAAGAACCCAAACCAAAGAATTAACCCTACAGCTTGAACAACCAGAAAGAGGGAAATGAAGAATCTCTCAGGCACCAGAATAAAGCAGATCATAAAGATTAGAGTATAATTAAACTAATTAGAGAAGAACAAGTGAAAAAATTGAAAAGACCAAAAGCTGGTTTTATGGGAAAGATAAATAAAATTGACAAACCATTGGCTAAACTTACTAAAGAAAAACAGGAATGGAAACAAATAACTCAAATAAAAAATGAGAGAGGAGTTGTCACAACAGATCCAACAGAAATTAAAAATTATATAACAGAATACTATGAAATACTATACTCTAACAGATTTGAAATCCTAGAGGAAATGGACAAATTCATATCACCTACAGAAGTTATCACAAGGTGAAGCAGAACAGCTTAATAAACCCATCACAAAGGAAGAGACTGAGAAATTTATCCAAAAACTACCAACCAAAAAAAGCCCTGGCCCAGATGGCTTCACCACAGAATTCTACCAAGCTTTTAGAGAAAAGTTAATTCCAATGCTACTGAGACTATTTCACAGCATACAAAGGGATGGAATACACCCAGATTCATTCTGTGAAGCCATCATAATTCTGATAGCAAAGCCAGGGAAAGATCCAACAAAAAAGAACTACAGACCAATGTCACTCATAAACTTCTATGCAAAAATCTTCAACAAAATCCTTACCAATAGAATTCAACAACGTATCAAAAAAATAATTTGCCATGACCAAGTTCAATTATTACCAGGGATGCAAGACTGGTTCAGCATCAGAAAAACAATTAATGTGATCAACCACATAAACAAAACAAAAGACAAGGATCACCTCATTTTGTCAATTGTTGCAGAGAAGGCATCTGATAAAGTCCAACACCCATTCATGTTAAATACTCTCAGCAAAATAGGAATAGATGGCAAATTCCTCAATGCAGTAAGGGCCACTTATACAAAGCAAACCACCCACATCATCCTGAATGGAGAGAGACTGAAACAATTTCCCTTGAGAGCAGGAACTAGGTGAGGATGCCCTTTCTCACCTCTCCTATTCAATGTTGTGCTAGAAGTTCTAGCCAGAGCAATTAGACAAGACCAAGAAATAAATAGCACCTGCATCAGCAAAGAAGAAGTAAAAATCTCCCTATTTGCAGATGATATGATTGTAAACACAGAGAATCCTAAAGAATCCATAAGTAAACTATTCAAACTGACAGAAGAGTTCAGCAAAGTCTCAGGATATGAGATAAACATTAATAAATAAGTAGGATTCCTTTATACCAACAAAGATTTTTAAAGAAGAAATCACCAAATCAATACCACTTGCTATACCTCCAAGAAGACAAAATACCTAGGAATAAATCTAACTAGAGAAATAAGAAATCTTTACAAAGAGAGCTACAAGACCATACTACAAGAAACTAAGAGAGAACATACATAAATGGAGAAACCTACCCTGCTCATAGATAGGAAGACTTAACATCATGAAAACATCTATTCTACCCAGAGCAATCTACATATACAATGCAATTCCAATACAAATTCCAGTGACATTTTTTAATGAGATGGATAAACAAATCACCAACTTTGTTTAGAAAGGGAAGAAACCCCAGATAAGTAAAGCACTACTGAAGAAGAAGAACATACTGGGAGGCTTCTTGCTACTGGACTTAAGAACCTATTACACTGCTACAGTAGCCAAAACAGCTTGGTACTGGTAGAAAAAAGAGACATACAGACCAATGGAACAGACTTGAGACCCCAGAGATTCCACCATCCTGCTATGAACATTTGATATTCAACAAAGGCACCAAGATTTTAAACTGGAGTAAAAACAGTCTCTTTAACAAATGGTGTTGGCAAAATCAGATATCAATCTGCAAATATTGGAAAAAGACCCATATCTCACACTTTATACAAAAACAAACACAAACTGGATAAATGACCCAAATACCAAATCTAATACAATAAAGCTCATCCAAGAAAAAAATAAGATCAACAATGGAAGTTTTAATACACAACACAAACAGACTTCAAAAACGGACAAAGCATGATCAACAAAAGAGAAAATAGATAAATGGGAACTACTAATAATCAAACACTGCTTATCTGAAGACTTTATTAGAAGAATTAAAAGACCATCTACAAAATGGGAAAAAATATTTGGCAACTGTATGTCAGACCAACGTCTGATCTCCACAATCTACAATGTACTACAAAATATCAACAAGAAAAGAATAAATAATCCAATTAAATGATAGGTGAAGGAGATGGACAGACACTTCTCTAAAGAGGATATCCCAGGCAGCCAAAAGACACATGTGGAAATTCTCACTATCAATTTAGCTATTAAAGAAATGCAGATCAAAACTATGATGAGACACCACCTCACTCCAACAAGGTTGGCTATGATCCAAAAAGCACAAAACAACAAATGCTGGAGAGGCTGTGGAGAAATCAGAACTCTTCTACACTGCTGGTGGGATTGCAAAATGGTACAACCCCTTTGGAAAGCAATCTGGCACTTCCTTAAAAAGCTGGAAATAGATATACATTTGACCCAGTAATCCCATTGCTTGGACTATATCCTCTAGATGCAAGGGCATTCACACCAACAGATATGTGCACAGAAATGTTTATTGCAGCCCAATCCACAATAGCAAAAAGATGGAGTCAATCCAGATGCCTAACAACAGATCAATGGATAAATAAACTGTGATACACATACTCATCGGAACACTACGCAATGATAAAGAACAATGATGATTTTAGGAAGCATCTCATAACTTGGTTTCAATTGGAAGACATTGTGTTGAAAAAAATTAGTCAGCAACACAAGGACAAATTGTATGAGGCTTCTATGATATGGACTTAAAAACAGACTCATGTACAGAAGAAAAGACTGAAAGCTGCTAGGGAGCGGAGGGAGGGTGGAAAAGGGCTGGTTATAGATTAGACAGTTAATAGAAATTTGGTTGGGTAAAATCAGTGACAATACACGTTAGAAAGAAGATCTGTTGAACTGGACTTCAACATAAACTGAAAACTCTTCCAATCTTAACCCAATATTGCAAGGACAGAGTAGCAGTGTGGGGGTCTGAGGACCATGCTCTCAGGGGACATTGTGGCCAATTGGCATAACTAGCCTATTGCTAAGAGAGTCTTCTCCACCCTGTATTGGTGAGTGGTATCTGGGGTCTTAAAAGCTAGCAAGCTGCCATTTGAGGCACACCAAATGGTACCAACTCAACATGAATAGATGATCACCAAGGACCCAAACAACATGAGGGAAAGAGAACCCGGAAGACAGAAAGACCCACATGAATGGATGACTATATCAACATGTGACCAGAAGAACCAGATGGTTTGTGGCCACCACCAGTGATAGCTGTGATGGGGCTTACAAAGTTGAGTCCCTGTAGCAACACAAGAATAAAAAGAGGTGTACCCTGAGAACTCCACTAGAAGACCACAACTGATGATCCAAAGCCTTGGGGATTCCCCTGAGAGCATGGCCCCTAGACCTGGTGCTACCCCTGTTTGTAAATCATTAGTGAGGTTAACTCTTCAGACAGGAATGGATTGGACTCAGCGACACAGACTAACCATATCATGTGTGCACTTGATGGTTCTAAGCATTTATAGGACGCCGTCCTACTGGCCTCTTACTAGAGGTTAGTGGAGAGTGTGGAGAAGAGGGGACAGGAGATTGTTTAGAGGATATGACATGTATAGAACAGAAAGGAGCAGTGTGCTGTCAGTGGGCAAGGAGAGAAGTAGGAGCCGCACATAGGCGGGCATATGAATTTAAACTGGATTGTACACTTTCACTCAATCACAATAAATAAATTAAAAAGTATGATGTTTGAAGTATACTCTTAATCAATTTTTTTTCATCAAATTAATGTGAAGTATTTAAATATTTTGTCTCACTTTAAAATACTATTTTTAATTTAGCATGAGACTGCCACAAATTAAGTTACTCCCATCACCTCATTTAGGAATATTCATTACTAGTCCTGTTACCCACAGGCTTAGTCAGTTTTGCTTCTTTTACCCCTACAATCCACATTCAGAACATGAGGAATTCCTCTTATTGTCTTAGTTTCTCCATTTCTGCCATGCTACTTAAAGCTTTTATGTCTTGATTATGCTGACCACAAAAATCCACCCACTGCCGTCTGGGTCTGACTCATAGCGACCCTGTAGGTCAGAGTAGAACTGCCGCACAGAGTTACGAAGGAGCACCTGGAGAATCTGAGCTGCCGAATTTTTGGTTAGCAGATGTAGCACTTGACCCACTAAGGCACTGACCACGAAGATCGTTAACAACGGTGTAGATAATAGACACAGGTTTCTGTTTCTGTGTCTGTGTTCTTAGATCTAAATCAAACTTAGTTGGCCCTAGCTGCTAACCAAGAGGTTGGTAGTTCAGATATACTAGCTGATTCTTGAAAACACTGTGTCCTACAGGGTTGCATATGTTGGAATCGACGGCAATGGGTTAGCATAATATTAGCAATTGGTAGAATATTTAGGCCATATAGAAAGAGCCTAACCCAGGTCTTGGGACACCAACTGGCAATGATTACACTGGGCAATATTGTAGAACTCAATAGTCTAGGAAGTTTTGCTAAAAAAAACAATTTGGAAATTACCTCACAGTCATAAAGAAACTATTTTGGCCACTCTGAGGGATGTTCCAGGCACTAGTGTGAGTCTTACCACAGCTACATAACCCTTTCAGGTCAGAAGAAAGGTCAAACATTTGGCCAGAGTTCCTAATGAACATGCATTTGAGATTTGTGAGAAGGGAAATTCAGTTCTAAGGTCTACAAGCATAGGCCTTAGATGTTCTGGCCATAATTTATTTATTATTGATACCATATGATTGCAATGATATCTAATAGCGTAAGGGCAATGTTTGCTGCCAACATACAAAGGCTTGTACAAAGTTTTTAGTTTTTGGCCACTCATAACAAAGATGTAATTTTGCTGATTTTCATTTTTTTATCCCTCCAAAGACCTTTTCCTCCCTCCCTGCAGTGTCCAACTGTCTTGTTTCAAAATGGTCAAAATATATACACAAACTCTTTCCTTTAAGATTAGAAGAAGGTGGTGAGTAATGGTGGCCACTAATCTATTCTCCAGGTGAAGAAAACTATACTTTATCTTTTCTGAAAAGAATCACCAGAATAAACTCTTAACATTCTAAAGTTTGAGAAACTTACCATACAAGGAGATTTCTAATGATGCTGCAGGGATGTCCTACTAATTCAGGCATGCCAAATCCACTGTCCTCAAGCACTTCTCACTTCTAGTGACCCTATAAGTCAGAGTAGGACTGCCCCATAAAGTTCCCAAGGAGCGCCTGGTGGATTTCAAATGCCAACCTTTTATGTTAGCAAACATAGCACTTAATCATGATGCCACCAGGAATTCCTAATCCATTCCACAGATGGTAAAACACTCCCATCCATTCCTTCACCCCTCACAGATGGAAGAAGAAGCTGTATTCATTTGCTAATAGTATGTTAATTGTTAGAATTGCCTTGTAATGATGTGTTAAATTTAATTAGTTGAAGCATGCAACTCTTGTTACATGCACTCACACTAGTAATTGACTTCTCTGACGTCAATGTTTCCACTTTGATTAGAGAACTGGTGGTCCTTAGTTGGTATTCAGACTGGTTCTCATTCTGAAGGTGATGGCCGTCTGATACACTCATCTAACTTTTCTCAGAAAGGTTTTAAATCTTTAAGTGCATCAGTTCCAGCACAGAATCAGGAGGTAAAATGGGCAAGTTAGAGGTGATCCGTAGTTGAACCATTCAGTGGATTGTATAGCATTCAGGTAGGACACTCTCAGATAAATTATTCGGCTACAAGTATAAAGAGATTTCTAGAAGTTGACAGTATTTTGTAAACACGGAACATTGTTTTGATCACAACACATTTTATCAGACTTTTCAGGGCTATTTCTAAAGAAGATGCTTAATGCCCCACTTTAACAAAAGGAGCCATTGTGCTACCAGTCACACAATTTGAAGTAGGTTACAACGTTAAGCTATATTATTCCAGTTACTATTGCTCTATAACAAACCATCCCATACTCAAGGCCATGCAATTGTAATAAAAAATAAGAACAATTGTATTCACACATTTTAGTGGGTCAGGAATTTGGACATGGCAAAGGAAGAACCACTTGTCTGCTACTCAGTGTCTGGGACTTTTGGCAGGAAGACAAAGACCGGGGGTTGGAATCATCTAGAGGTTTCTTCACCCACATTCCTGGCAGTAATTGACAATTATTAGCTGGATCTGAGCTGGGCCAATGGCCAAACCACCTGCACGGCGTCTGCACCTGGGATACTCTGTGTTCCTTTACAGCATATGTAGCAGATGGATTCTAAGAATAAATATCCTCAGAAGTCAAGCCAGAGGTGCAAAGTACTTTATTATCTAACTTCATAAGGCACCTAACATCACTTTTATTATATACTCACCGAAATAGTCACCAAGTTCTGGTCCAGTTTGCTCTCAGTAAGTATGGTATCAAGGAGACATTGGAATATGAGCATTTGGGGTAGTGGGTATCATGGTGACCATTTTTGGAAAATAAAATCTACTACAGTTCCTTACCTGGTTTCTTTAGGGAGCTCAGAGTAAACAGATGAAAAAAACTCAGCCTATTCATCTCACAGGAGTCCCTGAGTAGTGTCAGTGGTTAAGCACTTGAATACTAACCAAAACGTTGGCAGTTTTAATCCACCCAGAGGTGTCTTGGAAGATAGGCACAGACATCTGCTTCCAAAAGATCAGCCATTGAAAACCCTATGGAGCACAGCTCCATCCTAACATACACAGGGTTGTTAACACTGACTGAATGGCAACTGTTTTATTTACCTCATGTTCTATTCAGGATGTGTTATGGTATATATAAGGAAACATTAGGCATATGATCTATTTCCTAAGGACCAAAAGACACTCTGTAGAGAAGAGAGCACTGGCATCTTGCTACAGCAGGAGCAAGAAGAGGTGTAACGCGATGCCACTCAGTTGATTCCAACTCACAGGGAGCCTAGAGGCAGAGGTGAACTGTCACGGTTTCCAGGCAGTGACTGGTGATTTCAAGGTGCTGACCTGTAGTTAGCATCTAGTCTCTTCACCACTGCGTCTCCAAGACTCCAGCAAGAGGGGTACACTTGAATAAATAACCAAAGAAAAATCACTCTTTTCAGATTCTGATTTGGAAGACAGCAGATAGGACACCATGCAGAAGTGCCTCTGTTGGTATCACCTACAAAGCAACAAGATTGAGAAGTATGAGTACTGCCACTTGACTTTGCAAACTCACCCCAGAAAAAGTGTCACATACCTCACTATGGTCGCCTTTGAAGTACTCCTCTTCATAAGCTAAGCACTGACATCAGCACCTATTCTGCTCTTTAACGCAATTTTGCACCACTTTTTCTGTAACGGCCATCAGAGTTGTCAGTGTATTACCCTTGATATCCTCGTGTCATCAAAATGTCTTCCTTTATTTATTTCAACTTCAGGTAAAGAAAAAAGTCATTGGGGGTCAAATCAGGTGAGTAGGGAGGGTGTTCCAATACAGTTACTTGTTTACTGGCTAAAAACTCTCTCACAAACAACTGTACAATTAAGTAGGCAAGCTTTCCATCCTGTGCAATGGCCATTCTAGAAAGAGTTACAAAATTCATTTGAACGGTGGACTAGGCACTGGCTTCAGTGCATAGCTTCCTGAGGGGAGTACTTCAAAGATGACAGTAGTGATATTCAGTAACGATGTACGTAACACTTAGAACAATTTAGTTCACAGACTTAATTGTCATACCTCATCTAACTGTATTCTACCAATTGAGAGCTCACCAGTTACTTTCATAGTCTTGGGGGTATTTGGAAAGCAATTCTTGTGAATAAGGCCAAAGAAACAAACAGGATATTCATCAGACCCACTTCACTGAGAATGCTGCTCAAACAAGTCACCCAGAAAGTCCAGGATTTACAGAGGTCCAAAATCTTTTAACCTTATTCCCTGTGGAAGTTTCCATGAACAATAGCAGCAACCACAAAAAGCAAAAATATTCATATTTTAATGACCCGAGGGGCTCAATACAGACAAAATCCAGGAATATGAATGCAGGTGCTTAAGCCAACAAGGAAGCTATCTATAATAATACATTCATGAGTGTGTATAAAAACTACTTGTAAGATACTGTGCAGTCCTAGAGGGCTTAAAAGATGAATAAGACAGTAGTCATCATGGAGAAAACGCTGGATTAGTGATTGTCAGATGAATAAGAGAAACCAGAAAAACTGTCCCAAAGATAATTAGGCAGTCTTTGTGAGTTAGAATTGACTTGATGGCAATGGATTGCTTTGTATGGTTCCAGTAATGCACACATTTCAGTTACCATGGTTTAATTAAGTTTCATCAGTTCCCCAATAATGTGATTCAGATAGTTAGCACAACATATTAACTGTGAGCAATTGCATACACTACAAACTTAACTGCTAGCTGTCCAATCCACAAATCACTACAGAAATAGCATGTGCACACCAGGATCAATGACCAATCACATCACTTCCTTCAAAGCCTATTGATGACTGGACATCTTTCACTCATTTCACATCCAGAACAGTGAAGCATACCACTGTGCTATTGTTTGTCTGCCAGTGATAAAGCTATATCACAGTATAAGTAGTCTGTGACTTACAATGGGTCTTCATTCTTATGACTCTATCATCAATCAATTTTGATGTAAGGTGAATGCTTCCCTTTCCCTCTGTCTCCCCCTATCTTTTTAGTTTTTATTTTTATTGTCTTTTATTACATATGAAATAAGGAGTCCTAGTGGTGCAGTGGTTAAGTGCTTGGTTGCCAACTGAAAGGTCAGCTGTTCTAACCCACCAGCTATTCCTTGAAAGACAATCTGCTTCCAAATAACTCAGAACCTTGGAGAGCCTATGGGCAGTTTTACTCTGTCTTATAGAGTCAAGATTGACTTGATGACAATGTGTTTGGTTTGGTTTGGATTATAATCAGTATGTTTATAAATCCTATCTGTATTAGTCTTTGGGATTGGCATGAGAATCATAACATCAGTAAATTGAATGCTGCAACGCTCTGGTATATATTACTAATGATAAGATGTAGCAAAAAAATAACAAAACACAAGGTCATAAGTATGGATAGGCATAACTTGAATAAATCACAGTAGGGACCACCTGTATATAAAAATGGATCATCAAAAGAGGAAATTGGCCAACAAATAAAGTGCAGCAAAGGTAATAGTGCAACAAAGAAACAAAAATTGGTAATGCTGGAAGCGAAATTGAAAATAGGGAGTTACAGAAGAAATTGCTGTCATGGTGGAACTGTTGGCGTAGCCACAATTTGGAAAGACTTTAAAAATGCAAACACAAAATAAGGAAAAGGTTATAATGAAAGGAATGAAAATGTCCTGGAGGAAGTGGCCAGGAAAAATACCTCACATTAAACAAATTCTCAGCTATTGCACACATTGAAAACATAAAGGATAAATAGTTGGAAGAGAATCCAAACTTAAGAAAGAGTATGACAATATGCACGACATAAAAAGAGGGTCATTCCATATATTAATTTTACAATGACAAGAGGCAAGCACCATTCAAACAACACTTGAATTAACATGTTAATTCTTAATGCTTCTAATGGTTTAGATTCAATAATGGTACTATTCCGACAATTTCTTTTTCTTGAATTTTCTTATTTGTTTGTAAGTCACGATAAGAGAATTTTCAATGTTTCTACAAAAAAAAAATTGGAAGCCACAAAACAGTCATTTTTTCCTATTGATTAGTAAGTTACTTTAACATGGTTTCAGCTTGCATGGTAATTTTTATCATCCCTCACTGCCATGCAAAGTTAGAATTTCCTGTATACCTGACCTAGTCAGAAGGAAAGAAATGGTAGACATACAGAAAAAAAAAAACCCACAAGCACTGTAACTGATCAGTTGTGAAGAATGAGGTTGGAGATGACAGTGGGCATGTTTAACAGGGAGAGAAAATAAGCTCACATTCATTGCTGCTGTTAGGTGCCATCAAGTCTGTTCTGATTCATGGTGACCCTATACACAACAGAATAAAATACTACCTGGTCCTGCACTGTCCTCACGATTGTGGTTATTCTTGAATCCATCATTGCAGCCACTGAGTCAATTCACACATTTACTAGAGGAAAATTGCCGAGATTCTTGGTGTAGAGACAGACTCCAGAAAAAGGTGAAGTTTAGAAAAAGAAGTTGTGATTTTTTTTGGAAAATGTGACTATTTAGGAAAGATTCAGATATGTGAAATATCTGATGTGACTGTGCACAACAACATGAAATTTTGTGACATGAATGGAAGGATAGACCCACAAATCAGTGTTGGTGCATGTAATAAGAGTTTCCACTCTCATACCTTTTTTATATACCAACCATCATTCATTTTTGGAATGAATTGAACTTCTAAGAAGTAGGAAGACTTTGTCTCTTCTAAATCTTGCTGGTTTAGGCAAGAGGATTTTCTTTTTTAATGAGTTTTACTCATTGAGAAATTGCTTCACCAATACCCTAGACAAATAATATTTTTGCAACATCACAAAGAGATGCTGCTTCAATTATGTTATTTCAGAATATGTAGGTCAACAAAAGGAGGTAGACGGAGAATGTATACCAAAGTGGTCTAACCAATTAACCAGCTGCTGTTGAGTTGACTGACTCATAGAGACCCCTCACATGCAGAGTAGAACTCTGCTCCACAGGGTTTTCAAGGCTGTGACCGTTTGGAAGAAAATTGGCAGGCCTTTCTTCCAAGGAGCTTCTGGACAAGTCCTAGCCTCCTGTGTTTCTATTACTACTTGAGCACTTAACCATTTGTACCACTCAGGAACCCCCTGAGTGCTCTGGAGGTCAGAAAAGAAAAAAAAAAAAAAAAAAAGACCTGAATATAGGGAAAGAATTATGAACAAGAGTACCCAGCTAAGAAAGAAGACCATACCCAGCAGAAGAGAAATGGGACTAATAGACTCCCTTCCAGAGCTTCGACTATGGTTATTGCTCCGTTGTGTGAAAAGCACTATTCATCATCCAACATAGCTAATTTACATGATTTATTAAATTGACTCAAGTACAGAGGAGAAAAATTCTTTATGATAGGCCAGATTCCATGAGTGGGAATTCTTTAGAGTCAAATGCGGAAAGAACACTCCCAAGTGTTAAAGATTTTCCAGAGACCTCTTCCATTCTACTTTCCACCCCTCCCTAGATCTCTCGCCAAAGGAAGAAATACTGTGCTGGACACTGAAGTGGCCACAGCTGTGGTCATAAGAACACATCATGAAATAAAATTAATAATTCTCTTTCTCAGTTAACATTTTTTTGAGTGTGCCTAAAAGACAAAGGACAGGTGCTATTAAGACAATAAGCGTTAATGTTTTTGTAAGTGCTGCCAGTTTCCAAGAATAAAAGCTTTTCAGAGATTCAGTTATTCATAATGTCAATGGACTAAAAGTTTCCCTATACCAGTATTAGTCAAAAAGGTCATTAATGCTTTCAGAGACCATAATGGATCTGGAATAGGTTGATTTGATCCTCCCCTTCCTCACTTCTTTATCAGATCACCCTGCAGGATTCTCCTCAAAGTCCAGCCACCTGGATGACCAGAGCAGGACCAGCAACTGCTCCCCTGACCAATCACCCAGGCTGAAGTTACTCTCCACCTGGTTTTGCAAAAGGTCTTCTATGATTGCCACCCAAAAGGTTTTCTATGACCTATACAGACTCATTCTTAGATTAAAATCACCACCCTCCCCATTCCCCCAAAGCCTGGAAGCCAGTTCTCTGTACAAGTTGCGAGGAGAGAGAAGTAACTACAGATTTTTAGTCTAACAGTGTTTGGAAAATCTACATCTGCCATGCAAGTGTCTCAGAGCATCAACTCTCATTGCAGGTATAACTGTACAGTCCTTGAATTACAACAGAATTCTGATTCTGCCCCTGAAGAAAGGAGAAGGAACATGCTCCAAATGCTTGGAGCCACATGTTTGCCATGAAACTAAGGTTGTCTTCCAATGCTAGAGGATTGACCTTTGTGGAGTTTTGCCTAGGTGCTGTCTCTTAGAAACCTGATCATTAATTGTAACATTTTAAACATACTATATCCATGATATACATTTTATAGATAAAATGTATATGTACCTAAAATTTTCTTTGAATCTTTGTCTTTGTAGATTGTCTGGAAGCTGTGCTGAAACTTGGCCACCATAAGTCCTGCTGGTATTTAAGTCTCCAGTAGCATAGCTACCAGCTTAACTACAACATGTAAGCCAACACAGAATGATGAATTGGTGGTGATGAATTGGTGGTCACAGGACCAGGCGGTGCATTGTTCTGGTATTCATTGGGTTGCCTTGAGTCAGCAACAACTCAACTGCAGCTAACATTTAAGTCCCACAATCTTATATTGTGTTTATTGTTTAACTGCACAAAAAATGATAAATGAGACAATGATTTTCACAAAACAACTCTTAGGAGTTCCAGGCAATGAGATTCAAGTTCCTTAAATAAAGCTCCCTATCTCTAGCTCATCATTTTCCAAAGCAACCTTGTTGTAATCATCATCTGTCTGGTTACTGGACATGTTTTTCTTTGAGACTCTAAAAAACTGATTCTAAGTATATCCTGAACATTTCACCCACATTAACAGTTTATCAACTCCCCACTTCAGGTAATCTAATGAAACATACAATAGACATTTCTTCAGAGAAAGAAGAGGCTAGATTCAAACAATGCCCCTCAATTGACTTGTAGATAACTCCATTAACATAACCTAAATTTCAAAGCTCTCAATGGAAATACTATGTAAATTAAGTATATGGTTCTTTTAAATATTTATATTGATACATAAATATGAAAATAGATAAATCCATCAAAGAGATTTATTACATAAGAGACTTGTGATGAAAGAGGTTAATAACAAAAGAAATTCATCAATACATTTGTGCATTTCATGGTCCAAATATGCATTATGTTAGATATTATTTTCATCACAAGAGAAAATTCCCTTAGCCTTTCTCCCAATGTAAAACTCCAGACTTGGCTTGTGTGGCTGCCCTTGCCTCTGAAATCTTCAGTTCACCACCCTCAGGATTCCAAACACACACCCTACCTTGAAACCCATGCAGAGTTATTGTTCTGTGTCCACACAGCTGAACTCCATGTGGTATTTTAACAGTCATAGGATCTGATTCCCACATCTTGTTCTGAGAGCTGAGATTTATGATCTCAATAAAAATTTCAACTGAAAGATGAGGCTCAATTGCCCAGAGGAACTCATTTTAAAATGTTGCCCTGAAATTCCCCACTCACCACCCCATTTATCTTGGATCAAAAATAAAAGTATGTATGAGCTAATATACAAACAAGGTCTAATGGGGTGAAAATGTTTTAGAATTAGTTGTTATCCCTTTATAAGATTGCACTACCTCTGACAGTCTCTTTTGGAAGATTGACTTTGATTTGAAATTTTAAAAAATAGATGTTAACAAGACAAAACTGATGAATGACTCAGGACATTCTGAAAAGAGATTTCAAGGACTTTATCTTCTTAGAGGAGATATTTACTTTTAACTATTTTAACGAACAAAGACACCTTACAAGATTAATGAGATTCTGAGACCAGATCTCTGGACAGCACACAAAGGAACCTCACCCATTTCCCACTAAAATTCATGAAGACAGAGGCAACGCATATATGCATTCATCCTCGCCTCAGTCTCCATCTGTTTTAAAATCAGGAATGGCAGCCAACCTGGCACCAGGAATCAGGAAAAAAATTCTACCTATATGTCAATCAAACTCAATTAAGAAAACTCTGGTAACTCAGACTTAGAAAGGGAATAAATCTGGTGAACTGCAAAAAATGTTCACAGATATTTCCTCTTGTCCTAATTTCTTTCCTAGTTTCAGAAAATACATCAGAAAGTTGGAATATTCTTGATCTATTGTGTAGGCATTGTATTTAGAGCCCACCAGAATAACGTTCTCTTTCTCTTTCTTACTCCACGCTCACCTCCCATAAATCATGAGCAGTTATTTCGCTTCTCCATAACAGTTTACAAAGATTAATTGTGAACTGATATGTAACTACTGGGAAAATTTTGGAAAATCAGGAAAGTGAAGAAAAGAAACAATTATCCAGAGATGTCTGATGTCATTATTTTAGGGTATTTTTAGAGCTTGTAAACATTTTTGCATAGCAGATTTTGGGGCTCCTACTTGTCTGCCAGTGAAGGATTTCTTGTTGCTGTGATGCTGGAAGCTAAATGACTCAGGGAGCATCAAAAGAAGATGGAAGGAATACACAGAGCCATTATACTAGAAAGAATTGGTGGATGTTCAGCCACTTGAAGAGGTAGCATACGATCAGGAACTGATGGTACTGAATGAAGAAGTCAAAGTTGCATTGAAGGCATTGCCAAAAGGCTCCAGGAGTTGATGGTGTGTCAACTGAGACGTTTCAACAAATACTCGTCTATGCCAAGAAATTTGGAGGACAGCTACCTGGCCAACTAACTGAAAGAGATCCGTATTTGCAGCTAACATTACGTGAAATGGGAATTCCAGAACACTTAATTGTCCCCTTAAGGAATCTGTATATGGACCAAGAGGCAGTCAGGCAAATAGAACAAGGGGAAACTGCATGGTTTAAAGTTAAGAAAGGTGTGGGTCAGGGTTATATCCTTTCACAACACCTTTCGATCTGTAAACGAAGCAACTAATCCAAGAAGCTGGATTATATGAAAAAGAACACGGCATCAGGATTCGAGGACAACTCATTAACAACTTACATTACACAGACGACATCACCTTACTTGCTGGAAATGAAGAGTCGAAACATTTTTTTGACGAAGGTCAAGGACCACAGCCTTCAGTCTGGATTTCACCTCGACATCAAGAAAACAAAAATCCTCACAACTGGACCAGTAAGCAACATTGTCATAAATGGGGAAAGTATTGAGGTTGTCAAGGATTTCATTTAACTTGATTCCACTCTCAATGCCCATGGAAGCAGCAATCAAGAAATCATTGCACTGGGAAAATCTGCTGCAAAGGATCTCTTTAAAGCATTGAAAAGTAAAGATGTTACCTTGAAGACTAAATTGTGCCTGACCCAGGCTATGATATTTTCAGCTGCATCATATGCATACGAAAGCTGGACAAGGAATAAAGAAGGCAGAAAAAGAATTGATGCCTTTGAATTGCGGTGTTGGAGAAGACTGTTAAGTGCAATGGACTGTCAAAAGAACAAACAGATCTGTTCTGGAAGAAGCACAATCAGAGTGTTCTTGGAAGCTAAGATGACAAGACTGTGTCTTACATACTTTGGACATGTTGTCAGGAGTGATCAGTCCCTGAAGAAGGACATCATATTCAGCAAAGTGTAGAGTCAGCTGGATTGACATAGTTGCTGCAACACTGGGTTAAGCTTAAAAAGATTGTGGAGCATGGTACAAGATTGAGTAGTGTTTCATTCTATTGTTCATTGGGTTGCTATGAATCAGAACTGACTTGAGGAGACCTAATAACTGCAAGCTCACAAACTCTGGTGTTACAGTGGTCACTTTGTAGAGATTTACAGTCTTTGAAACCTGATGGGGTCACTATGAATTGGACTCGACTCAATAGCAGTAAAAATTTTTTGATTTAAGTCCTAGTTAAGCCTATTAGTTCTAGATCCTTCACTTGCCCATGCCCTAATGGATTGCTTTGAGTTCTCTTCTCTTTCCTCAAGCCTTAAACACCTCTTCCTGGCTTCTTGTTCTCACTTGAAAACTTTGATTCATATAAAAGCAACCAGGTAGTTCTACAAAATTCACCAGGCATCAACACCTGTACCATGGGCTTTTTTCCTCCTGTTCCTAGGAAAAACGTTCAACTTTGTATTGAATCCTATCCCTCTTTCCTTTCTCCTAAGACTAAGGACTTGACTCCTACGATTGTTTCTTTTCTTGCTTCATCATCTACCTCCCTCCTTCTCTAATAGGTCAATGTCAAGAGGACAGGTCATGTCACCTCCATTTTATCTATCTATTTATAACTCAGTGTTGCTTCTTTTATTTCTATTACACTGATATTGTCATATTTAAAGGCATCTTCTGCTGTTTGCAGATTGATTTTTTTTTATTTGTCTCCAGAAAGCCCCTGCTAATTCTAGGTTCCTTGGGATCTATCATCAGTTCCTGAGGGAAATGGTCTCCAGAATGTTCAAATAGGAAGGTAGGCAAATGTTAGAATAGTGACCGATGTCACCAGGGTTGCAAGCCACTCAGAGTGATCCATTTTCTTCTTCCATACTCCTAGACTTCCTTCTTTGTTCAAGCATGCCCCCTACTGTTGACATGCTGAGTTATATAATACAGAGTGTAAGAGATTTTAGCCTGAGCCTTTCCCTCAGCTCCTCCCGACCACATATTATCCTTACCTTCTCTCTGCACTGGTTTCTCAGATCTTTTGCATTTGCTCCAGTCATTCATGATCTTTTTGCTTTTCTGTGTCTTATTTCCTTGCTGTATGCCATTTCTAGGTGCACTTCTTCCTTCCTCACTTGTAGGCTTTTGGAAGGCACTTAGCAACTGACTTCTTTGGAAGAATGAAAATAGAAAAGTACTGAATTTTTACTCTATGCCAGATACCATGCTGTATACTTTACTTTCATGTTAAATGTTATCTTACTACAGCCCTCAGAAGTAGGCCTGTCACCATTCAAATTGCAGGCAAGAGAAAATGAAGTTACCTATGCAGATCATTTAGCCAGACTCAAGCTCAGGTCTGTCTGTCCATAACCATACAATCTATGGTAAGCTGTTTCATTAGCCTAGGGTGATCACCTCATCTTGGCTTTCATGTGTTCTTGGGGACCCCTTAGTTCTGGAAATATGGCGTGGTTGGTTACTCTACTCCAAACTGAGCCTCCTCCGAGAGACAGTCCCAATAAGCAACTCCATAGGGAAGCTTTGCTTGGGATCTAAGGTTGCTCCCACTTCCCCAGCCCGGGTTCAGAAAGGATTGTTCTCAAACCTTGCCGCATCTCTTGTTTTCTCTCCATTTCCTGTCAACTGTCTTACCACTAGCTCTCTGCCTGTGCAGTCCTGTGTACTATTAAAATCTGCTTTCTCCCCCCTGCTGTGGGAAGACACAGGGCTCTGCAGGCTGCTACTGGCATTGGAATCTCTTGTCCCCACCCCAATAGCTGAGACTTCCTTAGGGTCCATGGAGAAGGCAACCAAGAAGGACTTCCATCTGGTTTGCAATTTCTTAGGAAACTTCTGGGCTTATTACCACTTGCCAACTCCAGGAAAAAAAAAATACCTTCTTCTTGTGGTGTCTTTCCTAAGTTTCCCCCTGTCACCAGCAACCCACTCCTCGTGATGAGTGATGTGATGTTACTGTTTAGTAACCTGCTTTGTTGATTAAGTTATTTTTCATGAATTATGAAATTATTTTTCATAAATATCTACCAAGTTAAACATAATATCATCTTTTTGTCTTTTTTAATCTATTAAGAAACTAACCTGTATTAGTGTATTTTCTAATACTGAGTAACCCCTGATAGCTCAAAGTTAAAGGAAAAATCAAAATCAAAATTCTACTTGGTCATGGCATATGAATATTTTACTGTAAGGCTGGATATATGTTTTTAATATTTTACTTATATCATAATAGAAATTAGTTTGTACATTTCTTTTTGTGTGATAGTTACCAGGTTCAGGTAACAGGATTATGCAGGCTTTATAAAACAAATTAGGGTAAGCCGCATGGCTTTCTATGCTATAGAACAGTGTTTTTCAAGCTATCTGTCATGAAAAAAATTTTTTTTCCCAATCCACTGTGCACTGATATTTTTGTAAAAATAAAATCACTAGGGAAATAAAATAAAATCTCAAAACCAAGCAAAATACAAGTTCAATTCATTTATTATTATATTTAATAGACATAAATTAGTCAAATTGTTATAAAACTTTTTAAACAATGACTTTCAATTGTTCTGTTTTCATGGATGGTTAACAAATAGTTCACAGGCCAGTGCCAGGGTGAGGACCATACTTTGACTAACCCTGCTCCGGAGAATTAGTCTCTGAATATTTTTAACGATGCAGGCTTGTCAGTAAAAATATGCTTTTTCTGGAATGGCCATCAGAGCTGTTTCACGTTATCCTTGATGTCCTGAATGTCAGCAAAATGTCTTCCTTTCAATATTTCCTTTATCTTCAGGTGGGAAAAAAAAAGTCCTTAGGAGCCAGATCAGGTGAGTAGGGAGTGTGTTCCAGTGTAGTTAATTGTCTACTGGCTAAAAATTCCCTTACAGACAACTATACAATCATCTACCATGCCACTACGTGCAATGGCCATTCCAGAAAGAGTTCCAAAATTGCTTTGAACGGTGAATTAGGGGCTGGCATCAGTGCATAGCTTCCAAACAGGAATACTTTGAAGATGACTGTAGTAATATTCAGCAATGAGGTATGTAGCCCTTAAAACAATTAAATTTGCATATTTGTCAGACCTCACATATATACATACATATATATGTGTATAAACTAAAGTTGTTAAAACAATTTTCTGGATGTTGTACTTTTAAATGTCTTGTACCCCAAAGATCTCATCCTTTCATCAGTTAATTTACAAGCACAGTGTTCACTTAGTGTAAGATTTGTTGCTAGCACTGTGAGTAGGTCCATGTTTTCAAATGTATTTTTGATAATCAAAAAATTGGGGGCCAGTGTTCTGCACATCTGATTAGGTCATCCTGGTTTCTCTCTCATAATGTGATTGATGAAGATTTTGAACTAAGAATGAGACAAGTGTCAGCTATGTCACTTTTATGTGCCTGCACTATTACTAGTGCTGTCTTCCATTTGTGGCTTCTGATCAGAAACATATTGATGCCACTTTTCCATTTTGTGAAGAGTCATTTAGTGCTGAATAGATATTTTTTATAGTTTTTGTAGTAGTTTTATTAGGTTTATAGAAAAATATGAAATGCTTCATGAATTTGCAAGTCATTCTTGCATAGAGGCAATGTTAATCTTTTCTGCATCATTTCAGATTTAGTATAAAGCCAAAAAAATCAAGCCTATTGCTGTCAAGTCTATCTCAACTCATAACAACCCTATAGAACAGAGTAGAACTAACACCACAGAGTTTCCAAGGAACAACTGGTAGATTTGAGCTGTCAACCTTTTGGTTAGCAGTTGTAGTCCATCATAGTTCTTAATATGTGCTGCCAAAACAAACACCTATTTTTAAAAAATCATGTTGTTATGAGTTGAGTTGATTTCAATTTCATTGCAGTTCTACCTAACGTAGACTAGAACTGTCCTCTACAGTGTTTTCAAGGCTGTGACCTTTAGAAGCAGGTCACCAGGACTTTCTTCCAAAGAACTTGTAAGTGACTTTAAATGATCAGCCTTTAAGTTGGTAGCCAAATGCTTAACCACTTGTACTACCCAGGGACTCAATATATATACATATATATATATATATATATATATATATATATATATACTATCATAGAATTGTATATGATCCTTGGAAGCATTATAATTCCCTGATGGTGCAGGAGTTAAATGTTTGGTTGCTAACCAAAATTTCAGCAGTTTAAGTCCACCAGCCACACACTGAAACTCTATGTGGCAGTTCTACTCCACCCTATAGGGTTGCTATGAGTCAAAATCAACTCCATGGCAATGGACTTTGTGGGTTTTTTTTTTTAACATATTACACATAAAACTGGACATCTTTATTGTGTGATAGTTTAGTACTTTGACATCTTTTCAGTTTTATACATGTTCTTTGCCTACTTGATTCTCCTTCTAGAGTCAACTACAGTAATTTTTATTTTCTGAAGATAACAGAATTTGAGCTAGATTTAAAAATGATTGTTGCAATAAAATACAGTTTGAAAAACACTTAGTATGCTTTTCTCTCCACATTGCCTGATCATGTATGTTTCTGTGTAGGGATGCAGTCTGGCTGGGAGGAAGGTAGCTTAAAATTTATTTCACTGAAACACACAAACTAGTATATTTTCTTGAAGTCCATATAAAAGATGACAGTTTTAAAAGCTCTTAACTTAAAAGAACCAAGCTGTTTTAGAGAATGAATTATTTTTTTAATCACAAGGTAGTTATTTGGAGAATAAAGATTTAAAATCACCCTATGAATAACAATTAAGATCAGTCTTCCAAGGCATCAATAGAAAGATAGAGGACCTGACATGGATGGAGGTCAGGGTGACCTTTTCAGTCACATAGAGGAGTATCACAAAGAAGGGCAATGATCACACTGAAAAGAACCCAGTCCCTGCCCCCGAAAAGGCCATCATTGTTGTTATTGACCAAATTGTGTCCCCTAAAAAAGTTATGTTGCAGTCTTAATTCCTGTTAAAGAAAGAAACTGACAGATTGTTCTGCATGCATCAGACAATTCACAAGTCACTGACTGTTACAGAACTTACCCAAAAACAGATCAAAAGAAATAACATGGAGACAGTGAACATGAAGTTACACAGATTCCCCTTTGTGACAAAGACATCTGTTAATGGTAAACTAGCTCAGCATTTATCTTATGCAAGGAATTTAACTTCAGATAATTCCTCCTGTTTCCTGAGAGAGAATTCTAAAACTTCAAAATTTCTTGAGTAGTAGAGGTGCTTTTACTATTTTTAAACTTCCAAACCACAAGTTGGGATTTATGCAAATGAACGGAGGGCTGGTCAGGCCACAGAGACCGCTTAGCAACCTGATCTTAGACAAAAACCAAACTCACTGCCATTGAGTCAATTTCAACTCATAATGACACTATATAATAGAGTAGAGCTGCATAGAGTTTCCAAGGAGAACCTGGCGGGTTCAAATTGCTGACCTTTTGGTCAACACACTTAGCACTTAACCAATACACAACCAGTGTTTCTGATCTCAGAAAAGTGGACATAATTCAAGCACTAATGTGAACACTTTGATGACCCAATTATTATCTGCTTTGATTCTTTTTTTTTTAATGCCATATGTTTTCATTAATGGAAGCATTCTGAGCCATTACGTCTGAAATTTTGATAGGTGGTATGGATTTCTCTTTTTTCCACATATTCCACAAGCCTATCCTAGGTGTCTAATGGATAAATGAAAATACCTCTAATTGTAACCCAGAGTATCCAGTGAGTTTTATTGGTACATATGTCTAACAAATAAAAATTTTCAAAATTTCTATTTTTCCTACCCAAAACTCAGACATCTTATACAACATTCTGTGAAAACAGTAACTTGATGCATACACCTCTTTCTTCAGTCCCAAAGAATCACAACAGCCCTGTCTTGCAACAGTATGCACTCTATATGAAACAGCAGCTTCCAAATAAATCCCAGAAACTAAAACTTCCATGATTGTTATAAGTACTGTCAAAGATGAAAGGATTAAGACTAGTCAATGGTGAATTTTTTACCATGTTTCCTCCATTTTTCCTTGTTGTAACTAGCCTAAGATGAGCCTTCTGTAACGCAACACTGAAGAAGAGTGAATGGGAGAACTTGTCCCACATAAACTTAGAACCTATTACACTGCTACAGTAGTCAAAACAGGCTGGTAGTGGTACAACAGAGACAGATAGACCAATGGAACAGAAGTGAGAATCTAGACGTAAAATCATCCACCTATGTGCAGCTGATATTTGACAAAGGCCCAAACTCCATAAGCTGGAGAAAACTTTGTCCCTTGAACAAATGGTGTTGGGCATAACTAGATACCCAACTGCAAAGAATCAAGCAAGACCCATATCTCATACCATGCAAAAAAAAATTTTTAAATGGAACAAAAACCTTAATATCAAATCTAAAACAATAAAGATCATGGAAGACAAAAAAACAGTCAGTGCCAGGAGCTCCAATATAAGCCATAAACAGATTACAAAATGCACAAATGCCGGAAGAGAAAATAAGTGACAAGGAACTTCTAAAATCAAATATTTATTCTCATCCAAAGACTTCACCAAAAGAGTAAAAAGACAGCCTATGGACTGGGAAAAAGAATTTTTGTTACTACAAATTTGATCAGCATCTAATCTCTATAATCTTCAAGGGACTACAAAACTTAAACAACAAAATGCAAATAATCCAATTTAAAAAGGAGCAAAGGATATGAACAGACACTTCACCAAAGAAGACACTCAGACAATGAACAGATACATGAGAATGTGCACTCGATCTGTAGCCATCAGAAAAAAATGCAAATTAATACTAAAATGAGATACCCCTTCTTCCCAATGAGGCTAGCATTAGTCCGAGAAAACACAAAATAATAAATATTGGAGAGGCTGTAGAAGTACTGGAACACTTCACTGTTCTTGAGAGTACAAAATGGTGTAAGCACTTTGGAGATCTATGTGGAGCTTTCCTAAAGAGATAGAAATAAAAACGGCAATTACACTTCTTGGAATTTATCCTACAAATGTAAGAGCTGCCACACAAATAGATACATGCATACCAAAGTTCATTGTGGCATTGTTCACAATAGCCAAAAAAAAAAAAAGGAATCAACCTAGGTTCCCTTCTATGGAAGAATGGATAAACAAGCTATGTTACATTCACATAATGGAAGGCTATGCAATAAACAAGCTATGTTACATTCACACAATGGAATGCTATGCAATGATAAAGAATAATGATGAATTTGGGAAACATCTCTTGAAATGGAAGAATCTGGAGGATGTTATGCTGAGTGAAATTAATCAACTGGAAAAGGATAAATACTATATGAGACCACTGTTATAAAAGCCCAGAATTGGTTTAAACACAGAAGAAAACATTCTTTGATGGTTACAAGGGGGGCTGGAGAGAGAAAGATATTCCCTAATCAGATAATTGACGAGAACTATTTTAGGTGAAGGATAAGACAACACACAGCAGAAAAGTCAGTGTAAATGGACTAAACTCAAAGCTTATAAGTATTCTAAATAAAACCAAACACTTCCAGTGACTGAGTAAGAGGGCCAGAGGTCTGGAACCATGGCTTCAGGGGACATTTAGAGCACTTAGCATAACAAAGATTTTTAAGAAAATGTTCTGGGGGGCAGAGTCAAGATGGTGGACTAAGAACACGTCTCCCTAAGTCCCTCTGGAAACCAAGATCCGAACTGATAATTTAACAGAGCCTTCTGGACACCTAGTGTACCCTAGGACATGGCACAGGGCTGTCAATTTGGACTTCATATCGCTGAACGAGAGACTTCTGCTCTTGCACCAACCTCCGCTCTGGTTGAGTGCTGGCTTTCATGGACCAAAGGTAACTCGTCATTTTAACTTTTTTTCTCTGTCTTAGCTGGTGGGCAGAGCTGGGGCTTGACTAACAACTAATCTCAGACGCACTGCTGGTGGGATCAGCAAGTGAAATTGCCACATTTTGAGAGCCTGGCTTTGGACTCTGTGCATCTCGGCAACATTGGCCTCTCTTTCTACCTCCGCCATTGAGTAGCCTGTACTGAGGCAGGCAGGCAGCTTGTGTGGGACATCATCTTGTTCTGTTGGAAGGTAGAAACATCCATAAGGAGGCCCCAGCTGGACCTAGTTCCTGGGCTGGGAAGCAGAACCTGCATGGAAGGGGAATGTTTTCCCAGCGGAAAAGCATTGTTTGACACAGTGTTGCCTACAGTTGGGGCCCAGCAACAGAGGCTGTGGACCTTGTGCATCTTGGCACCTTTGGTCTCTCTTTCTGCCTCTGTCACTGAGTAGCCTGTACCCAGGCAGGCAGGCAGCTTGTGCGGGACCCCATCTTGTTCCATTGGGAGGCAGATAAACCCATACAGTGCCTGCTTGGAGGAGAACACTTTTCTGGCAGAAAAGAAGTATTTTACAAAGTATCACCTGTGGCTTGAGCCCAGCAGCAGAGGCCAACAGAACAGTAGCCTTTCTGCATTTTGAATTAGTTTATAACATCTGGGGTTAGATATAGAAGTGCTCACTTTGACACCTGGGTAGAGGGATCTGTACACCTGAAAACCTGACTGACTTTGAAAATTATCAGATACCTTTTACCTTTCATTTTAAGACAGCCACGGGAAACAGCCGAGGTCCATCCTCACAGCATCTTTCCCAGCCTCTATTGACTCACAAAGCAATAAACTCTGGAGAAAACTGTAATGAAGAAGCCACCCATGGCTTCAGAAGACCCCCGAAAAGAAACAACCAAAGAACTTTCCAGATGAAGAAACCTTTCTGAAACAATCAGAAGGTGAAAACAAAAAGATTATATAGAGAGTCCTCCTAGACGTCAACATGCAGCAGAGCAAAGTGAAAAATTATGCAAGCTGTTTGATCTGATAGAACACCAGCACTGGGAAATCCAACAGATCAAGAACAAAATCAAAGACAGAAATTTCCATTCAAAGCCAAGAAAACAGAAGGAAACAAAGGGAAAACAGATTTTCTGACTTAGAAGAAAGAGCTACTGACTCCAGCATCTATGAGGAGAAATAGGGGGGGGGGGGGAAAGACAAAGAAAAATGAAGAAGCGTTAAGAAGCATGTGGGACTCTATTAAGAGGAATGATCTCTATAATTAATTGGAGTTCCTGAACAGGGTGAAACACCTGAGAATACAGTGAATACTGTGGCTGAGCTGCTGACAGAAAACTTCCCAGAAATTATGAAAGAAGAGAATATCCAAGACACATATCGAACACTACTCAATGTAGATCTCAAAAGAAAGAATACAAGACCTATTATAATCAAGCTTAACAAAATGAAACATAAGCAGAAACTGTTAAAGGCAGCAAGACTCAAAGCAAAGCTAACATTCAGAGGGAAACCTAGTAAGTTTCATTGGATTTCTCAGCTAAAACAATGCTGTCATAGAGACAGTGGCATGACCCATTCAAAGTCTTGAAGGAGAAGAACTTCCAACCAGGAATTATATATCCTGCAAAACTATTATTCAAATATGAAAATGAAATTAAGACATTTGCAGATAAACAGAAATTTAGAGATGTTGTAAAAACCAAACTGAAACTACAAGAAATACTCAAAGAATCTTTTGGCTTAGAAGAAGAAAACCACTAATTCTGTATTTTAGAAGCAAAAACAGGACACATCACCCAGAAACCTACTCAGTTAAGGCAGGCTACAAACTCAGTCAAAGCTATAATAGTGAAAGAAATGATCCAGTGATCATATCATGAAAGCTATTATGTCATCATATCAAAAAGAAAGATGTACTATAGTCATTATAGTCCTCCCAGATGGAGAGGAAGTTAATGAGACTTTAAAATTGAGTTTATGCATAGTTTATTAAGGGGGATCATAGGGACAGCTGTAAAGCACAATAAAGACGCAACATATCAAATCAAGAAATGTAATACAGGAGTCTCAACAACTACAATACCAACTCTGAAAAAGAATAAAAATCAACTCACAAAAAGAATGTCCTAGAACAGATTAACAAGAACAGAGAAAATGTCAATACAAAAATAAATGTATCACAATGACAGCACTGAACACATACATATAAATAATCACACTGAATGTGAATGGACTGAATGGTCCAGTAAACAGACATTGGATGACATCTTAGATCAAAAGACATGACCCATCCATATGTTAGCTAAAAGAAACTCATTTTAGCCTTAAAGATAAGAACAAACTGAAAATTAAAGGATGGAAGAATATGTATCAAACTAACAATACACAAAGAAGAGCAGATGTGGTAATTCTAATCCCAGATAAAATTGATTTTAATGTAAAATCCACCATTGTGGACAAGGATGGAAACTACTGCTGAAAGGTTAAATACACAAGCAGGACTTAACTATATTAAATATGCATGCTTCTAACATTAGAGCCGTTAAATACACTGAAGAAACACTGACTACACTAAAAAAGGAGATGGATCACTCCACAATAATAGTGGCAGACATCAACACTCCATTCTCAATATTGGGCAGATCATCTAGAAAAATGCTCCATAAAGACGCAGAAGAGTTTATTGCCACAATTAACTGATTAGACCTCATTGACATATACAGACTTTCTGTCCATCGGCAGACAACTACACCTTCTTCTCTAGTGTACATGGAACATTCTCCAAGATAGACCATGTGTTAGGACATAAAACAATCCTCAACAAAATCCATACCACTGAATTAATGCAAAGCATCTTCTCAGATCATAAAGCCATAAAAGTCAAAATCAAGAGTAGAGAAAATATAGATAGAAAGTGGAACTCTTGGAAACTGAACAACATCTTGCTCAAAAAGCCATGGGTTATAGAAGAAATCAAGGAAGAAATCAAGACATCTATGGATTGCAATGAGAATGAAAACACTTCCTACCAGAACCTATGGGATACAGCCAAAGTAGTGCTCAGAAGGCAGTGTATCCCCATAAATGTGCACATCTGGAAGGAAGAAAGAAACTGAAACAAAGAACTAACCCTACAGCTTGAACAAGTAGAGAGAGAACAACACAGGAACCCGTCAGGCACAAGAAGAAAACAGATCCTAAAGATTAGAGCAAAACTAAACAAATTAGAGAATAGAAAAACAATTGAAAAGACCAAAAGCTGGTTTTTTGAAAAGATCAACAAAATTGACAATCCATTCAGTAAGTTTGCTGAAGAAAAACAGGAAAGAAAACAAGTAACCCAAAGAAGAAATGAGAGGAGTTGTCATAACAAATACAACAGAAATTAAAATATCATAACAGAATACTGTGAAAGACTGTACTCTAACAAATTTGAAAACCTATAGGAAATGGACAAATTCCTTGATTTATCCCATCTACCAAAATCATCACAAGGTGAAGCAGAACAACTCAATAAACCCATCACAAAGGAAGAGATTGAAAAAGTTACCCAATAACTACCAACAAAAGAAAACCTAGGCCCGATGGTTTCACTGCAGAATTCTACCAAGCTATTAGAGAAGAGTTCTCTCCAACACTACTGAGACTATTTCACAGCATAGAAAGGGATGGAGTACTCCCAAATTCATTCTATGAAGCCAGCATAACCCTGATACCAAAGCCAGGGAAAGACCCAATCAAAAAGGAGAACTACAGACCAATATCAGTCATGAATCTAGCTCCAAAACTCTTCAACAAAATTCTTGCCAATAGAATACAATAACATATCAAAAAAATATCCATCATGACCAAGTTGGATTCATACCAGGGAAGCAAAGCTGGTTCAACATCAGAAAAACAATTCATGTGATCAACCATATAAATAACACAAAAGACAAGAATCACCTGATTTTGTCTATTGATGCAGAAAATGCATTTGATAAAATCCACTACCCATTCTTGCTAAAAACTCTCAGCAAAATAGGAATAGACAGCAAATTCCTCAATGCAATAAGAGCCATTTATACAAAGCCAACAGCCTACATCAGCCTAAATGGAGAGAATTAAACAATTTCTCTTGAGAATGGGAACTAGACAGGGATGCCCACTCTCACCTCTCTTATTCAACATCATCACAGAAGTTCCAAACAGAGCAATTAGACAAAAGGAAGAAATAAAATGTGTTTGCATCAGCAAAGAAGAACTAAAAATCCCCCTATTTTCAGATGATGTGTTTGCATATGCAGAGAATTCTAAAGACTCCATGAATAAACTACTCAAACTGATAGAAGAGTTTGGCAAAGTTTCAGGATACAAGATAAACATAAGTAAATCAGTAGGATTCCTTTATACCAACAACAAGATCATTAAGGAAGAAATCACCAAATCAATGCCATTTACTATAGCCCCTAAGAAAACAAAGTATCCAGGAATAAATCTAACCAGAGAAATAACAGACCTTTACAAAGAGAACAGGAAAGAAAACAAGTAACCCAAAGAAGAAATGAGAGGAGTTGTCGTAACAAATACAACAGAAATTAAAAATATCATAACAGAATACTGTGAAAGACTGCACTCTAACAAATTTGAAAACCTATAGGAAATGGACAAATTCCTTGATTTATACCACCTACCAAAATCATCACAAGGTGAAGTAGAACAACTCAATAAACCCATCACAAAGGAAGAGACCTTACTACAAAAAACTAAGAGAGACTTACATAAATGGAGAAACCTACCCTGCTCACAGATAGGAAGATTTAAGATTGTGAAAGTTTCTGTTTTACCCAAAGCAATCTACTTACATAGTGCAATCCCAATACAAATTCCAGTGACTTTTTTAACGAGATGGAGACACAAATTACCAACTTTGTTGGGAAGGGGAAGAAGCCCCAGATAAGTAAAGTGCTACTGAAGAAGTGGAACACAATGGGAGGCCTCTCACTACCCAATTTTAGAAACTATTACACTGCCACAGTAGTCAAAACAGCCTGGTACTGGTACAAAAACTGACAGATAGATCAATGGAACAGAATTGAGACCCCAGGGATGACACCATCTTCCTACGAACAGTTGCTATTTGATAAAGGCCCTAAGATATTATTAAGCTGGGGTCAAAACAATCTCTTCCACAAATGGTGCTGGCAAAATTGGATATCCATCTGCACTAAATTGAAGCAAGACCCGTATCTTACATCTTAAACAAAAACCAATTCAAACTGAATAAAAACCTAAATATCAAATCTAAAACGATAAAGCTCATCCAAGAAAAATTAGGAATAACAATGGAAGCTTTAATACACAACGTAGACAGACTTCAAGATCTGTCGAACAAACCACAAACAGAAGAGAAAATAGATAAATGGGAACTAATAAGAATCAAACACTTTTGCTCATCTGAAGACTTTATTAATAGAATTAAAAGGCCACCTACACAATGGGAAAAAATATTTGACAACTATATCAGACCAATGCCTGATCTCCATAATCTATAAGGTACTGCAAAATATCAATAAGAAAAAGATAAACCTTCCAATTAAGTGATGGGCAAAGGAGACGGACAGACACTTCTCTAAAGAGGAGATCCAGGCAGCCAAAAAACACATGTGGAAACGTTCACGATCACTAGCTATTAAAGAAATTCAAATCAAAACTATGATGACATACCACCTCACCCCAACAAGGTTGGCCATGGTCCAAAAAACGCAAGACAACAAATGCTGGAGAGGCTGTGGAGAAATTGGAACTCTCCTACACTGTTGGTGGGATTGCAAAATGGTGCAAACTCTTTGGAAAGCAATCTGGAACTTCCTTAAAAAGCTAGATCTAGATATACCATTTGATCCAGTAATTTCACTGCTCGGAATATATCCTACAGAATCCAGGCCATTCACACCAACTGATATATGCACACGAATGTTTATTGCAGCACAGTGCACAGCAGCAAAAAGATGGAATCAACCCAGATGCCCAACAACAGTCAAATAGATAGGTAAACTATGGTATATATGCTCAACGGAACACTATGCAATTAGAAAGAACAGTGATGATTTTAGGAAACATCTCATTACCTGGTTTCAATTGCAGGACATTATGCTGAGTGACAGCAATCAGCGAGAAATGGACAAATATTATATGAGACCCCTACAATAAGAATTTAAAAATACTCATGTATAGAAGAAAAGACTCTTTGGTGGCTGCAAGGCTGAGGAGGGAAGGAGGGTGAGGGTGGGAGGGTTTAGATAGTTTGTAGAGATTTGGTTGGGTGAAATCTGTGACATTAGAAAGAAGATCAATATTAACTGGACTTCAACATAGTTTGATTACTCCTCCCAACTTAACCCAATATCTACAAAGACAGAGTAGCTGGGGCAAGAGGCTGGGGACCATGCTCTCAGGGGACATCGAGGCCAACTGGCACAGCTAGTGTTTTGCTAAGAGAGCCTTCTGCACCCCACATTGGTGAGTGGTGTCTGAGGTCCTAAAAGCTACCAAGCTGCCATCTGAGGATACAGCAAATGGTCCCAAACTCATCAGGAATGGATGGTCACCAAGTACCAAAATGGCATGTGGGAATGAGAACCCTGAAGACAGACAGTGGGTTACTGCAGCTACTCAGGACTAGAACAACTGGATGGTGCCTGGCCACCTCCAGTGATAACAGTGATGGAGCTCACAAAGTTGAGTCTCACTGGCAACACAAGAATAAAAAGAGGTGCACCCTGAGATCTTCACTAAAAGACTGCTACTGATGGTCCACGGGCCTTGGGGTTTTCCTGGGAGCATGGCTCCTGGCCCTGATGCTGCTCCTATCCGTAAATCATAATGGACATCCACTGTTAGGACAGGAATGGATCCGACTTAGTGACACAGAGTGACGATATCACGTGTGCACTTTATGGTCCTATGCATCTAGAGGATGTTGTCCTGCTAACCTCTTACTGGAGGAAGGGGAGTGGGTGGAGAGGAGGGAATAAGAGATGGTTGGGAAGATAAGACATGTATGGAGTGGAGAGGAAGAAGAGCTGCATATAGGTGGGCATGAAAATTTATATAAGAATGTACATTTTCACGCAATCATAACAAAAAATACAAGAAGATGTTCTGTATCCCATTTTAGTCAGTGGTATCCGAAGTCTTAAAAGCTAGCATGTGGCCATCTAAGAAACATGAATTGTTCTCAACCCACCTGGGGTAAAGGAGAAAGAAGAGCATCAAAGATAAAATCGAGAGACAGAAAGAACAACACTAACAGAAAAAAACCAACATGAGACCAGAAGAACTAGATGGTGCTCAGCCACCACCAAAGATTGCCTTTATAGGAAACTCAATAAAGAATTCCTAATAGAGCAGGAGAAATATGGGATGCAGACCTTAAAATCTAGTAACAAGACCAGACTTGATGGTCTGACTGCCTGCAGGTTTCCCAAAAGTCATAGCCCCTGAACTCTCTGTTAACCCAAAACTGAAACCATCCTGGAAGCCAACTATTTAGAGACAGACTGAACTGACATATAAGACGCAAAATGATGCTTTTGAAAAGTGTACTTCTTGACTTGGGCACGTACAGAAAAGTAACTGGACAGCTCCTGCTCAGAAGCAAAAGGAACTGTTGGAGGGGTACAGGAGCTGGTCAAATTGACATGAGAAATATGGATTGGAGGGGAGGAGTGTGCTGTCACAGTGTGGGGAGATAGCCAGGGTTCCATGGCAAAGTGGGCATGAGTTTTTGTATAAGAAACTGACTATAATTGTAAACGTTAACTTAAACACATTTTTTTAAAAAAGAATTAAGGTAAAATGGATCCCTAGTGGCATAGTGATTCAGAGCTACAGCTGCTAGCCCGAAAGTTGGCAGTTCAAATCCATCAGCTGCTCCTTGGAAGCCTTATTGGGACAGTCCTACTCTGACCTATGGGGTCTCTATAAGGTGGAATCTACTCAATGGCAATAAGTTTAGTAGGTTCAGAACTTGTAAATGTGACCCTGTTTGGAAATGGGGGTTTATTTTGTTATGCAGTGAAGCCATACCAGAGAAGGGTGGGTCCTAAACCTAATTCTTTTTAAATAAAGGGGAATGCAGACAGGGAGAGACACACAGGAGGAAGAGGTGTGAGGAACGCCAAAGACACCCAGGACTGTCAACAAGGAAGGACCTTCTGAGACCGAGAGCCTAGAGGCCTCTGTAAACACCTTTTAGTAAAACCTTGTAATGGAAACTACAAACATGCGGTGGAGAATAAAAGGAACCAAGAATTAAACATATCCTGCAACAGTGAAATAGGAAAAACACATGAGGCCCTCTCAGAAGTTTATAAACCCCTAAAGGATGATTATGTTGTAAATAGTGTGAGGGCGATCTGACCAGGGCTACTGAGTAATGTATCACAGACACCAAAAGAACAAGAACTTCTTTAAGTTGTTTTTCAGGATGAATTAGAATGTGCTAATGCTAGGAACATGTGCAGTTTTGCCAAGAGTGAGCACTACGTGACCCTCCAGCAGAGGTACACAAGATGATAAAAGTGATGCCAGGACTTGAACTGTGAGCTCAAAGGACGGCCCGTGTGCAACATCCTATAATAACTCCTGCCAGTGCTTCCCAGAGCCCTTTGCTGCCAACTCCATTTTGTACAAACAGGCATGTTCAATCTAATTTCCCTAGCTCCACCACTTCCTGGAAATCTCCACCTCTCATGTGAATAAATCCTAAGACCCTGCCTTCCCAGAAGTCTTTATAAGCCCTGACAAAACCTTTGTTCTGGCATATGGGGTAAATGTTTCCCAGGCCATCCCATCTCTGTGTGCAAGCTTTTTTGTCTTTTCTTTTGTGGGGGGTGGGATTGAGTGAAAGTATACAATCCAAATCAATTTTGCGTGCCCAACTGTCTACAACTCCTTCTGCTCTCCTTGCTTCATGATGGCACAATCCCTGTTTTGGTTCTATGCTTGCTGTATCCTCTTAACAAGCTCCTGTCTCTTCCTCTCCACCTTCTTCTCTCCTATTTAGAAAGATACCAGTAGGACAGCATCCTGCAAATGCATAGAACCATAAAGTACATACACCATATGGTCACATTGTATCCATATGGTCAGGGGGGCAGCAGCAGTTCTAGGAGCCACGCTCCCAGGGGAACCACCAGGCCATCAGATCGTCACTTGTGGTCTTTTAGTAGAGTTCTTGAGCTGCACCCCTGTTTTCTCATGTTTGCATGAAATCTTCTTTAATAAAGTTTTGTTTCTGGGAAAACATTCTCTTTGCCTTACCTGGTCATTCTTGGTCAGAGAAGGACAAGAACCTCAGATGGGTCTGTGCAATCTGAGTCACCCAGAAGCACCTCTCCTAAAATTGATGCCCTAGGCTTCAAACTACAAGACTGCAAATTTCTATTATTTAAAGCCACCCATTTGTGGTATTTTTTGTTATGGTCACTATAGGTAACTAAGAGGGGTCAATCAGGGTATAGACTTAGGGAGCTTAGTCAATGCTGAGGGCTGTCCATCACCATTCAACTGAATGCTGCTGGTCATTCTGCCAAGAAGCTCCATCAAACTCTCTCGCTGCCATCTCATGAAGGTCTGTTGCTGACATCTGTTTACACCTCACCCACTCATCACCCAATAAGGGTGTCACTCAGGTATATCCTGAGAAATTGCTCAGCCCATTTTGACTCTTCTATGTTTGTTTTGGAAACTTTGGTGGTATAGTGGTTAAGAGCTGCAGTTGTTGACCACAAGACTGACAGGTGGAGTCTACCAGTCACTCCTTGTAAACCCTTTGGAGCAGTTATACTCTGTCCTATATGGTCACTATGAGTGAGAAGCAAGTTGATAGCAACAGAGTTTGCTTTTTGCTTTGTTGTTGTTATTGTTTTGGTTTACATTCGTTTTAAGAGACTTGGTTGTGCAGTGGTTAATGTGCTTGGCTACTAACTGAGAAGTTATTGGCTCAAGCCTACCAGCCATTCCAAGACAGAAAGATGTGGTAGTCTGCTTTCTTAGATTAAACCAACCCATAACTCATTGCCATCAAGGCAATGATGACTCATAGCAACCGTATAGGACGGAGTAGAAACCCTACCTAACAGGGTTTCCAGGTAGATTGAAACTACTGACAGTTTTGTTAGCAGCCCAACTCTTACACACCACACCGTTAGAGTTTACTTCAGAAAGGTTACAGCCTTGAAAACACTATGAACTCTACCCTCTCTTTGAAGGGGCTTACACAGTTTCAGGTTACTAAAAACAAATACTGTCAGACAAAGACAGAACACTGTAGTATTGACTGCAGTGTCTTTCAAAACACAACTCCTACTCAGTTTTTAAGTTTGTAATATGCCTTTCCTCACGATTAAGTCTAGGTTTAGCCATCCCAATAGACTAGGACTTTTTCTTACTGCTGAACTGTCATATACTGGTCATCCCTCTGGAAACCCTGGTAGTGTAGTGATTAAATGCTAAGGCTGCTAACCAAAAGATTGTCGCTTCATATCCATCAAGTCCTCTTTGGAAATTCTGCAGGGCAGTTCTACTCCATCTCTAGGGTCGCTGTGAGTTGGAATCCACTTGACGACAGTGGTTTTGTTTGTTTGTTTGTTTGTTTTGCTTTTGGTCCTTCCCCTTAGCTTTTTTTGAAGTATGATTAAAAACAAATTCTAATCCAGAAAACACCTCTACAAAGGTAGAAGAGAAAGAAAAGCTATATTATGCAATATACTTCAAACCAGAATGTGATCTACAAGACAATCCAGAGAAAGAAAGGGATCTTAACCTTTATGTAACTAAGTGTCTATAACCCTTGACTTTCCTGTTTTCAAGATAAAATTGCTCATTTTCTATAAAGTTATGATAATTTCCATCGAAGAAAGTAGAAGGTAAAGAGCAAATAAGAAAAAGGAAGCAAATTTAGTGACTATTAATGACTGAACGAATAAACAAATCATGGTACATGCACACAGTGGAATATTATGCAATATCAAAGCATAATGGTGAATCCGAGAAAAATCTCACAACGTGAATGAACCTGGAGGATGCTATACTGAGTGAAGTAAGCCAATCACAAATGGAAGATATAGTATAAGACCACTATTATAAAAAGTCAAGAAAAAGTTTACATACAGAAAGAAACATTCTTTGGTGGTTACTAGGTATAGGAGGATGAAAGAGGAAAAATTACTAACTGGACAGTAAACGTGTGTTAACTAGAGTGAAGGGAAAGGCAATACTCAATAAGGGGGATGTTGACAAAACATGACCAAGGCAAAGAAAGACACAGAGAGGAACAGATCAAAAGCAAACAATGATAAATACTATTATATACAAAATCCTCAAAAACGTTAATAACAAATAATAATTTAAGAATGGACACATAAGCACATATGCAAGTTGAACAGGTATGGGACGGGATATGGGAGTACACCCATTGGATGTTTCTACATATGTAGTTGTAGGGGCTGTAAATATATGCATGCATACAGCAGAGCACACAGAGAGCAGAGCTATGAAAACTCAATCATAATCAAACAACTTGAGGCACTGGTTCACTGGGCTTGAGGGCTTAGTGGGGGAACATTTAAGTCAGTTAGCATAACACAGTCCATAGAAAATGTTCTACTTCCTACTTTGATTAAGTAGTGTCTGGGGTCTGAAAAGCTTGCCAGGGGCATCCAAGATACAGCTATCAATCTCTTCCTGTCTGGAGCAAAGAAGAGCACAGAAAATTAAAGGGGCTAGAAACAATTAGTCCAAAGGACTGAGGGACTTCATGAACCACAGCCTTCATGGCTCTGAGACCAGATGATAAAGTTCACAGTAGAAGGTCCTGGATAGAGTAGGAAAAAACAGAGCACAAAATTCAAATTTATCAACAAGTCCAGACTTTCTAGTCGGATAGTGCCCAGTGGAACCCTGACTCTATGGTCCTCAGATCCCAGGAAATCCTGGAATAGAGCCCACTCCCAGAGATCTTCTTTCTGCCAAACAATAGACTGCCCTATAAGCCCTATGAAGGAAACAATAAAATCCATGAGGAATGTGCTCCTCGGAACAATCATAGGCGACCAAAAGGGCAACATGTGACCAAAAGTAAAATTCAGAAGTCAGGAAGGGACAGGACAGATGGGTGAATGAACACGAGGGACACAGGGAGGAAGTACACAGAGTGCTGCCATATTGAGGGGACTGAAACTAATGTCATGAACCAAAATGTGTGTAAGTTATGGAATGGAAAACGAATTTGCTCTGTAAACTTTCACTCAAACTACAATACAATGTTCTTGATGACTGTATTTCAAAGCAGATGGTTCCCAGGTCCTTGAGGAAACTTATTTACACACTTCTCAAAGAAACAGAATTTACAGTTACGAGTTATCTTAAGTGAATTCTGAAAAAATGGGAGCAATGAATCCTCTGCCCTTATTTTCAAAAGGAAACATCTTATTATCAATTTATTTTTGTGCAGGCAATCAACATGAACTCCCTTCTCTGCTTATCAAAGCCCCCATTTCACCTCCAAATATAGACCGTCTCTTACTTCCAGCCAGTCTTTCACAAACCAGCTATTTGCTCTTTCTTGGCTTGGCTTGGCTTCCATGTTTCAAAAGTTTTTCATTCTGACTTTTATAAAATAATACATCAGATTATTTTATAATGCTTTGTATCTTTCTCTGCTTTCTATACTGACAGCCCCCTCAAGAAAGTTCACTTTTACTTAATCTCCTGTTTTCTTCCTGGCTTTGAGCATGCTACCTGATGCAGAGGAAGCCATCTATAAGTTTTTGTGGAATTACTTAGTCCGCAATGAATGAAACAGCTGACTAATGAAATTACAATGTCCTTTCTTCATATAACAGTCTACGATCATTTGTTTTATTTTTGTTCTCATTTGTCTGTTTTATCGACTCAGGAGTTCATTTTATTTATCCATTGTTTGCATCATTTCCTTAAATTTGGCTAATCATTCCAATGTGATCAGATGGTTTTCTTTCCTTTTTCTTTTGAGTGTATTGTCCAGGAAATAAGGTACCCCTTCCAGCTGCACCGTCAGGAAGATTTATCATGCCATCAATTTCCTTATCTCAGTTGTAAATCACTGTTCTGGGCAAGACCTTTTCCATGACATTCATTTTTTATTTCCTAGGATAGTTGTTTCTTCTCTTGTTTTGTCAGCTGGACTGGGAACTCAAGATAAGCATTATGGCCACTCATTTTATATTCTCTTAGCTTCTTTGAGTTCAGTCAATACTGTGAAATGTTCCAATGTACCACAATAACAGGAAGTAGTGAGGCATGGTTATTACAAATCTGATTCTGGTATTAGATGACCTAGGTTTAGATAGTGGCTTCCTCATTATCAGTGGGGTAATCCTGAACAAGTTTTTCCAACCCTCCAAACTGTGTGTGTGTACATGTATGTGTCTGTATATGTGTGTAATTAGAGTCCCTGGGAAGTGCAAAAGTTAAGCACCTTGACTACAAGCCAAAAGTTGTAGGTTCAAACTCACCAAAAGGTACTTCAAAAAATGGGCTTGATAATTGACTTTCAGAAGGTCATAGACTTGAAAACTCTGTAGAGAATTCTGCTTGGCTCACATGGGAAGTGAGTCAGAATTCACTTAGAAGCAACTAAAAACAACAATATGTAGTATTTTCTTACATGCAAAACTGTCTAATATTCCATTTACACACTATCATTGAGTCAATTCCCACTATTAGATGAGGTTTATTAACACAGAAAACTTTCAAATTCAGTAGCACAAAATTACATGTGGAAATGTCGCTCCACTGGGTTTTAGCAGTGACTGGCTTTTTAGTGACAAAACTTGGCACCAAATAAGCTTATTTCTGATTGATTGACACAATTTACTCTTGAAATGTGGTTAGAATTTCATTGGTCAACAACTGTGGCCTGATTTGTCAGAAAGCTAGTCTTAATTTCCTGTAAACACAATTCTGAAAGATGTCTGTTCAACCAAAGATGTCATTTTGTAAATCATGCAACTCCTTTTTTATTTCACTTAACAATTCACTTTCTAATCGAGATTTTCAGAGAAGTTCTTTGATCAAGCATTTCATTTTGCCTTCTCATGAGACTCCTTTTATGTGGGCTTTTGCTGGTATCTGATAATACTGTCTTACTTCCAGATCTTCACTGTCTATAACTAAGGTTTTGTTCAGCGTTAACCAGAGGCAGAAAGGGTATTGAGTGATTAATGAAGTGATAATGCGTTTGCAAAATGTCATCGGCTGGGTTGAATAGGTCAAGGCTTCATGGCTTAGCTGTTTTTATGACAATAATTTATATGATAATTAGTTTTCAGAGACAAAAACAGTTTCTTCCGTAAGCATTATTTTCTGCGGGGAATGAATGTTGGTAGCTTGGTTACAAATATCCTGAAAATGATTTGTAAGACATTTAATTGTTTCAGAGAACTCAATAATCATAATTCAGATTTGTAGTTGAAGTTTAAATGGCCTTGGTAATACAGTGGTTAAGCATTCGGCTGTTAACTGAAAGGTGAGTGGTTTGAATGCAACATTTGCTGCATGACAGAAAGATGTGGTAATTTGCATCCCCAAAGATCACAGCATTCCTAAAGACTGTTGTGATTGCTATTATGTGTAAGTCAGATTTAAGAGTGGGAGGTGTCCTGACTGAATTAAGACACCTAACTACAGTGGTGTCTTATGGAACTCAGTGGGTCTGATGGAACTCCATGGTGGTGGGGTCCAAGTGGCAGCACTTACTCAACAAAGACAAGGTGGATATGGTTACCCTAATGAACAGCAGTGTCAAAACAGTAATCAGAATATTTTGACTTATACAGACTTATCGCATTGGTCAGTTAGTTATGGTGTCCCTAGGAGTGAAATAGGTGGGAAATCTCCTAAATATTTACTTAATCTGTACAAACAGAGAAATTCTAGATCAATTGAACAATAGTCTAACTCAAATGGCCAGGAGAGAGAGTCATGGCATATCAGTTCCCAGACCTAAGCCAGTTTACAGACACACAACCTTTTCAAATAACAGAGACTAATTCTCTGAGGAAAGACCCTACTACGATGCCAAAAAATTATGCTGTTAATTTATTTCAGCCTTTCGCAAAAGGATCTACGGTCTTTTAGGAGAATGACTGTTCATCCTGCAAAAGGTAGTAATCATACTGTGGGGGGATTACTGGACACTAGCTCTGCACTGGCTCTAATTTCAGTAGACAAAAAACGTATACCAGTCAAAGTGAGAGCACATGGAAATCACATTATTAATGGAATGTTAGCTCAGGTTTGGCTCACAGTGGGTGCAGTGGATACTAAAACCCATTCTATTGGGATTTCCCCAGCTCCAGATGCATGTTTGGAATAGATACACTCAACAACTAGCAGAATACATACATTGAATCCCTGACAAGTAGAGTAAGATCTGTTACGATGAGAAAAGCCGAATGGACAGCATTTCAGTTGTCCCCACCTAGGAAAAGTGTAAACCAGATGGAATACCTTGTCGCTAGCCAAAGCTAAAGCCAAATGCTGTCCAGTTGGATCCAACTCATGGATTGTAAAGATTACTGCCACCATCAAGGGCTTGACAGATGTAGCGATGGTGATTTCCATTACATCCTCATTCCACTCACCAATTCAGCCCGTGCATAATACAAATGGATACTGGAGAATGAAAATAGATTATGGAAAACTTAACCAGGTGATGACTCCGATTACAGTTGCTGCTCCAGATGTTGTTTCTTTACCTGAGAAAATTAACACACCTCTTTGTTCCTGGTATACAGCTATTGCTCTGATTAATCCTTTTCCTCCATATCTGTTTCAAAGGACCACCTCCAGAGTCATATGAACTCTCCATCCTTATGTCATAATTTGGTCTTCAAGAAACTTGATCAAAGGTCACTTTCACAACTGGTCACACTGGTCCTTTACAATGATGCTACTATGCTGATTGGACCTAGCAAGGAAGAAATGTGAATGCCTCTGGACTTATTGATAAAAATGTTTGCATATTGGATGATGGGAAATTAGTCCAACAAAAATTTAGAAGCCAAATTTCTTGGATTCCAGTGGTGTGGGGCATGTCAAGATATTCCTTCCGAAGAGAAGGATAAATTACTGCATCTAGTTCCACCCACAACTGAAAAGAAGGTACAATAACTAGAGGGCTTCTTTGGATTTTGGAGACAACATATCCGTCATTTGGGTTTGCTACGCAGGTCTATTAAGCCAAAGCCAAGTGCCGTCGAGTCGGATTCGACTCATGGTCTATTAGGTGACTCAGAAAGCTGCTGGCTTCAAGTGGAGTACAGAAAAGAGAAGCTCTGCAGCAGCGTCCAGCCTCTTGTGCAAGCCATATTGTCTCTTGAGCTATATGATTCAGCTGATTCAATGGTACATGGAATGTCAGTGGCAGCCTGGAGTCTTTGCTAGGTCCCTATTGGTGAATCACAGCACAGACCATTAGGATTTTGGAGCAAAGAACTGCCATCCTCTGCATATAAGTATTCTACTTTTGAGAAATTGCTTTTGGCTTGTCAGTGGGCCTTAGTAGAAACAGAATACTTAAGCATGGGCCACCAAGTCGCCATGCAGCCTGACTTGCCCATCATGAACTGGGTGTTGTCTTTCTCATAGAATCATAAGGCAGCGCATGCACAGCAGCACTCTGTCATTAAATGTAGGTGTGCTTGTTGTTGTTAGGTGCTGCCGAGTCAGTTCCAACTGATGGCAACCCTATGTACGTACAACAGAATGAAACACTGCCAGTCCTGTGCCATGTCCACAACCATTTTTATGCTTAAGCCAGTTGTCACAGACCCTATGTCAATCCATCTCATCAAGAGTTTTTCTCTATTTTTCTGACCCTCCACTCTACCTAGCATGATGTCCTTCTCCAGGGACTACTCTGTCCTCACAATATTTCCAGACTATGTAAGATGCAGTCTCACCATCTTTGCTTCCAAGGAGCACTCTGGTTGTACTTCTTCCAGAACAGATCAGTTTTGTTTCCTGGTAGTCCGTTGTACATTCAATATTCTTCTACAAAACCACAACTCAAAGGCACCAGTTCTTCTTCTGTCTTCATTATTCATCATCCATCTTTCGCATCATATGATGTGACTGAAAATACCATGGTTTGGATCAGGCACACCTTAGTCTTCGAGGTGACAGCTTTTTACTTGTCAATACTTTAAAGAAGTTTTTTGCAACAAATTTTCCTAAAGCAATATGTGTTTTGATTTCCTAACTGCTGCTTCCATGAGCATTGATTGTGGAACCAAGTAAAATGAAATCCTTGACAACCTCAATACTTTCTCCATTTATCATGAAGTTGCTTACTGATCCAATTACGATGATTTTTGTTTTCTTGTTGTTGAGTGCAATCTATATTGAATGCTGTGGTATTTTATCTTCATTAGTAAGTGTTTCAAATCCTCTTCACTTCCAGCAAGTAAGGTGGTGTCATCTGCATAACCAGGTTGTTAATGAGTCATCCTCCAATCCTGATACATCATTCTTCTTTATATAATTCAGCTTCTTGGGTTATTTACTTGGCATACAGATTGGAAATGTATGATGAAAGGATACAACCCTGATGCACACCTTTCCTGACTTTAAACCATGCATTGTCCCTTTGTTCTGTTCATACAACTGTCTCTTTATCTGTGTACATTTTCTTTAAGAGCACAATTAAGTATTTTGGAATTTCCATTCTCCACAATGGGAATGGAAGTGGTATATATGACACTGGACCCAAGGAGGACATGAAGACACATGAAAGTGTCCAAATGCCCATGGTCTCCACTCCGGTTACATTATCTGCCCTGTGGCAAGTCTGCACTTATGGCCTGATAGAGAGTTCTTTATGACCAATGGACTGAGGAAGAGAAAACTCATGCCTGGTTTACAGATGGTTCTCCACAATATGCTGGCACCGTTTGAAACTGGGTAGCCATTGCCAGGGTTCTCCCTGAAGGACAGTGGTAAAAATAGATTTTAGCAATGGACAAAACTTCAAGCAGTGCACTGGTTGTTCACTTTTCTTAACAAGAGAAATGGCCACATTGTATAATCTTTTGTGAACTGTGGCCAGTGTTTTGGTTGGTTGGTTATGGACTTAGAAAGAATGTGATTGGAAAGTTAGAGATAAGGAAGTACAGAGAAGAAGTATGTGGCTAGACCTCCTTGAATGGGCCAAGAATGTAAAGATACTTGTGTCTCATGTGAATGTTTACCAAAGGGTGACCTCGAGAGAGAAGAATTTTAACAACCAAATGGGTAGTGTGACACAATCTGTGGAAACTAGCTATTCTCTTTCCTTAGCCTTGCCATTTTCCAATGGGATTATGAACAAAGTGGCCAATATGGCAGAAATAGGTGTTGTGTGCAGGCTCAGGAACATGGACTTCCACTCACCAAGGCCTACTTGGCTACTGCCCAATCTGGCAGCAGCAGAGACCAATACTGAGTTCCCCATACAACACAATTCTCTGAGGTGATCAGTCAGCAGCCTAATGATATGTTAATTACACTGGACCACTTTCATCAAGAGGAAGACAGTGTTTTGCTCTTACTGGAATAGTCACTTATTCTGGATATGGGTTTGCCTACTCTGAACATAATATTTCCATCAAAACTGCCACCTGTGGACTCTTAGGATGCCTTATCTACCATCTTGGTGTCCCAGATAGTATTAGCTCCAATCACAGGACTCACTTCACAGCAAATGAAGTCTGGATTCATTCTCATGGAATTCATTGGGCTTACCATGTTCCCCATCATCTTGAAGAAGCCAGCTTGATAAAACAATGAAATTCACTTCTAAAGACACAGTTATGGTGCCAACTAGGTGGCAATACCTTACAGGGTAAGGGCAATGTTCTGTGGGTGGCTCTATGTGCTCTACACCAGCATCCAACATATGGTGCTGTTTTTTCTCCAGTCAAGATTCATGGGTCCAAGAATTAAGGGGTAGAAGTGGGAGCTGTATCACTTCTTGTTATCCCTAGTGATCTACTCATAAAATTTTACTTTCTGTCCCCATGACCCTATTCTCTATGGTTCTAGAAGTCTTACTTCCAAAGAGAACAATGGTGCCACCAAGACACACAGCACAAATTTCATTGAACTGGAAGTTAAGAATGCTATTACGCTACTTTGGGCCCCTTATGCCTCCAGATCAATAGGCCAAGAAGGGAGTTATTGTGTTGATTAATGTGATTGATCCTGATTGCCAATAGCAAGTTGTATTGATATTATATAATGATGGTAAAGGAGAATATTTCTGGAATGTGAGTGATTCTTTAGGGTGTCTCTTAGCACTACCGTGCACTGCGATTAAAGTCAACAGAAAACTACAACAACGCAATCCTGCCATAAGTACTAATGGCTCAGAACTTTCAGGAATGAAGATTTGGGTCACCCCACCAGATAAAGAAACAAATCAGCTGCGATATCTGCTGAACATAAAAGGAATACAAAATGGGTAGTGGAAGAATGTAGCTCCCAATACCAGCTACCACCTTGTTTCCAGTTGCAGAAACAATGACTGCAATTGCTATATCTTTTCCTTGTATGTGTTATCAAATATTTTTGCTTTCTCCACTTGTAAAATATAAGATATAAACAGGGATAATGCATTTTCAATTGTATGTGGGTTAGTTGTATCAGACACAAACAAGAGTTTAAAATTTTCTTCACTTAGAGATTATACATGGTTTAGAGAGACGTATACAGGTGACAAGTTGACAAAGGATGACTTATGAGGGTTAAATTGGGCTTCAGCCTGGATGGGCTGCAATTCTTGATGGTTTGCAGTTATATTGTTTGGCAGTTATTTAATGATGTAATCACCTGACATACTGGCATCGCCTCCATGATCGAATCTGTTATGAGCAGCCAATCAGTTAAAAAGAATTTTCTTTAAGGATGTGGCCTTGATGCAACGTATATGGATTTTCTGACAAAGCTGACTAGCTTTTACCTCTTCTGGATTCTGTAGCTGTTCATCTGACCTCTAGTTCTTGGAAGTTGAGTTGTCAGTTTACCTACCAGTCTTGGTGATCATCAGCCACTGCAGCCTATGAGCCAGAGACTTGCTGTCTGACCTGCTGATCTTGGGCTTTCACCAGCACCTGCAGCTACGTGAGTCGATAGAAGTTTCCAGCTTCTACAGCTGCATGAGTCATTTTCTTGACATGTGTGCGTATAAAACCTGGCATAGTGGTTAAGAGCTGTGGCTGCTAACCAAAAGGTTGGCAGTTCAAATGTATCAGACATTCCTTGGAAATTCTATGAGGCAGTTATACTCTGTTGTATAGGGTCAGTATAATTTGGGAACCACTTGACGGCAGTGGATTATATATTTATCACTGTTTTTTCTTACTGGTGACCCCAGCCTAAGACATTAGCATCACCCTAGCTAAAGAGTTGAGAGACTATAAAAGTTATTGGATTTATATAGCCTCAGATGTGGAGTTAGATATTACTGTCGTAGTTTGAGACTTCATTTTCCCCAAATCCCATCTAAGAAAGTTGAGATGTAACAAAGGAAGTAAAGGCTGTGGAGTTAACACCTGTTGGCAAGATATCTCATTTGTTTCTAATTCTGGGAAATATTCTTAGGGTGTCAGCACAACTCATACTTTCATTGTATGAATGGAACTTTAAGGGGGTCCTACTAGTACCCAAAATGCAGCCTCCTGAAACTCTCCAGTGAATGCGGCATTATAGCACTCAGGTCTGATCTGAGTTCTGAAGAGCTAGCTTCATAATCTTTATACTAGCTAGATGTCCCACAAAGAAAAATACAGCCTTTGAATTTACAGAAGACATTGCTCCAGTGTGTTACAGGGAATAGTATTATTTTCCTGAAAGAACCAAATTTCAGAAAGATGATAGTAAACATAATCCTCCCCAATGACAGAAATTGAGGAACTCTTGACAGACTAAAGTGTCTCTTTACAAAGCTTAGAATTTTTACCTGTAGGAGAACAGTATCCACCTAAGATATCAAAGCTCCTGGTTTTGGAGGGATGGATCCAAATGTGGCAAAGCCTAAATAGTTGAAAAATCCATTATAATGCTTATATTCCAGCGAGGTCCAATCTTTATAATTAGTCCAAGAGTATCAATTATTCAGTTTGATTACAAGTATTCTGAACAGTTAGTAGTTATGTTTTTCATTTCAGTGAGATTACAGCACATTCATAGGATGCATTCATAGGATGCCAGAACCTAAGCTGAATTCCATGAGTTACTCTGATGGGTGACTTGAAAGTGGCATTCAGGATCACAATGTAACTGAAGATGGGTAAAGCCGAAGGGTGCGAACTAGAACTTACTGAATGGGAAAAAGAATGGCAAATCCAATAATGTGACAAATTTCTTGCTGAAGCTACTGCCTGGGCTATTCCTAAAATCCAGTATCTTTCCATCTTTGATCTTTAAAACAAGCAGAGATAAGCAAACAGACACAATATGTTCGTTATCAAAAGAATATTTAAACAGTCTATTGAGTTACTTGTTCTGTTGGTCTTAGAAAAACTGACTATATCTAAAGACTGTCTGCTTCTGAGTGAACTCAAAAAAGTTTTATCTTGAGATCATCTGTCAGCATTGCAGGCTATTTAGAACTTGGACTTGCATATGGCCAACTGATGGTCTATTCTGTGGTTGGCCCCTGGCCTTGTTCTGACTGATGATACTGAGCTTCTCCCATCGTCTCTTTCCACAGATGTAATCCGTTTGATTCCTGTGTTTTCCGTCTGACAAAGTCTACATGTATAATTACTGCTCATGTTAATCAAAAAATCTTTTTGCAATGAAGAAGTTGTTGGTCTTGCAAAATTTCAGTATGTGATCTCCAGCATCATTTCTATGATCAAGGCCACTTTTTCAAATTACTGATCCTTCTTTTTTGTTTCTACCTTTAGATTCGAGTCAGTAGTGACTATTAACATATCTTCATTGCAGGTTTGAACAATTTCAGACTGCAAAAGTTAGTAAAAATCTTCACTATATTTGTCTTGGCTCTAGTGGTTGGTGCATAAATTTGAATAATAGTCATATTAAGTGGTTTTCCTTGCAAGTGTGTATATATTATCCAATCAGTGACAGCACTGTACTTCAGAATAGATCTTGAAATGTTCTTGATGATGATGAATGTGAGACCATTCTTCTGAATTTTTCATTTCCAGCATAGTAAATCATATGATTGTTCTGTTCAAAACAGCTAATGCAAGTCCATTTCAGCTCACTGATGTCTAGAATATTGACTTTTATGCATTCCATTTTATTTTTGATGACTTCCAATTTTTCCCCTGGTGGTGTAGTAGTTAAGTGCTATGTCTGCTAAGGAAAAGGTTGGCAGATTAAATCTGCCAGGTGCTTCTTGGAAACTCTATGGAGCAGTTCTGCTGTCTGTAGGGTCGTTATGAGCTGGCACTGATTCAAAGGCACTGGTATTTTTTTTTTCCCAACTGTCCTATATTCATACTTTGTGCATTCCACATTCAGATTATTAATGGATATTCGTAGCTGTTTCTTCTCATATTTAGTTGTGCCACATCAGCACCTGGAGGTCCTGAAAGTTTGACTCTATCCACGTTACTAAATTTGACTCCACTTCTAGGAAATAGCTCTTCTCCAGTTATTCTGAATGTCTTCTGAACTCGTCTTCTGGCACTACCTCCATCAATGTTCTGCTGATATTCATAAGATTTTCACTTACCATTTTTTTTGAGAAGTAGACCTCTAGGCTCTTCCTCCTAGCCTATCTTTGATGGAAGCACCATGGAAACGGGTCCACCATGGTTAACCCCGTTGGTGTTTGAAATACTGATGGTATAACTCCCAACAACACAGCAACACACAAACTGACAGAAGAGTGGCAGAGAGAACAAGTAGAACCTATCAAGGGGATTGCTGTTGGAAATACCTAAATGCCCCTATATAATCAGATTCTTTTATTTATGGTCCTCTCCGAACTCTCTCTTACCCTAAAGGCTCAACATTAGAATATCTGCACAGCAGGCAGAAAACTATTAGCATTTTGTGTTTCAGGTAGAGCCATGAAGTGCTCAAGAATCTAAAATAAGTCCTGGATGACAAAATAGTAGATCAGAAGACAAGTCCCTAATCAGTACTAACTCAGTAAAAAAAAAAAAAAAAAAGCAAGTTTAAATATCATGGAATCTCAACCAAGCCAAATCAGGAGAAAAATGCAGTTTTGTAATGAGATGGGAGAGATTTGGAGGATAGAAAAGAAGCAATTGCCTCAGTTGAACTGATGAATTCCTGCCTTGCCTATACTTGTGGTTCGAAGTTTCTGGTAAACTTAGTTCAATGTCGATGCACAGACTCAGGATGAGTCATCTCAAGGTAAGAACTCAGAGAATTCATCTGGGCCGAGTCTTTATTAGAATGACAAGAATTCAGTGTAGTGCAAATGCTCTAGTTATTTCACCAAATCAGTTTGAGAAATAGTTGAAAGAACAGAACTCCAACTGAATAATAATACTAGAATCCCAGCTCATCTGACAAATTAGCAGTTTTTTATTTAAGATAGGCATTTCAGGGGGTGGAGTCAGTATGGTGGACTAAACATACTTCTCTCTAAATCCCTCTGGAAACCTAGACCTGAAATGATAATTAAACAGAGACTTCTGGACACCTAGTGAACCCTGGGATGTGGCATAAGGCTGTTAATTTGGACTTCATACCACTGAAGGCGAAACCTCCTCTCTTTCACTGACCCCACTCTTGGGGAGTGCAGGCTTACACAGACTGAAGGTAACTCACCGTTTTGATTTTTTTCCTGTCTTGGCTGGCGGACAGAGCTGGAACTTGGCTGGCTGCTGGTCTCGGATGCATTTCTGGTGGGACCAGCAGGTAATTGCCAGGTTCTGAGAGCCTAACTTTGGATTCTCTACATCTTGGCTCCTCTAGCCTATCTTTCTGCCTCTGCCATGTGGTAGCCCTACAGACATGCTCATGCGGGACGCCATCTTGATCCACTGGGAAACAGAGAAGTCCAGAAAGAGGCCCTGTCTGGACTTTTTTCCCAGGCTGGGAGGTGGTGCCTGCCAGGGGGACAGGCAGGGAAGCGGTGTTTTGCACAGTGTTGCAAAATCTTGAAGAAGAAGAACTTCCAGCCAAGAATTATAGATCCCGCAAAACTATCTTTCAAATATGAAAATGAAATTAAGATATTTGCAGGTAAACAGAAACTCAGAGTCTTTGTAAAAACCAAACTAAAGCTACAAGAAATACTGAAAGAATCTCTTGGCTTGGAAGAACAAAACCGCTAACTTTATGTTTTAGAAGGGCACGTTATCCAGAATCCTACTCAATTTGGGAAGGCTCCAAACACAATCAAAGCTATAATAGTACTGGATGACAAAATAGTAGATCAGAAGACAAGTCCCTAATCAGTACTAACTCAGTAAAAAAAAAAAAGCAAGTTTAAATATCATGGAATGATATTTAAAGAAATGATCTAGTGATCATATCATGTAAACTATGATATCATCATGTTAAAAAGAGGGCTGTACTACAGTTGTGATAGTCCATTCAGATGGAGAGGAAGTTGACAAGACTGGTAGTAATCAAAACTGGGTTTATATATACTATATTAAGAGTGATCATAGGGGCAGCCATAAAGTACAATAAAGAAGCAACATACCGTATCAAGAAATGTAATACAGGAGTCTCAACAAACACAAAACTAACCCTGAAAAGAGTGAAAAATCAACTCACAAAGAAGGTCACAGAACATATTAATAAGAACAACAAAGCAAACATCAACACAAAAATAAACAAATCACAATGGCAGCACTGAACACATGCATATCAACAATTACATTGAATGTGAATGGACTGAATGCTCCAGTAAAGAGACATTGAGTGACATATGAGTCAAAAAACATGACTCATCTATATGTTGCCTACAAGAAACTTACCTTAGACTTAAAGATAGAAACAAACTGAAAATCAAAGGATGGAAGACTATACCTCAAGCTAACAATGAACAAAGAAGAGCAGATGTGGCAAATCTGATCTCAGATAAAATCAATTTTAATGTAAAATCCTCCATCGTGGACAAGGATGGACACTATTTATTACTGAAAGATTCAATACACAAGCAGGACTTAACAATATTAAATATTTATACACCTAATATTAGAGCACCTAAATACAACAAAGAAACACTGACTATGTTCAAAAAGGAGATAGATCACTCCACAATAACAGTAGGAGACTTCCGCACTCCATTCTTAATATCGGACAGGTCGTCTAGAAAAAAGCTCAATAAAGACGCAGAAGACGTTATTTCCACAATTAGACAGCTAGACCTCATCGACATACACAGAACTTTTGACCTATCAGTGGACAACTACACCTTCTCCAGTGCACATGGAACATTCTCCAGAATTGACCATGTGTTACAACATAAAACAATTGTCAACAAAATCCATACCATTGAATTAATGCAAAGCATCTTCTCAGATCATAAAGCCATAAAAGTCAAAATCAATAGCAGATAAAACATAGATAGAAAGTGGAATTCATGGAAACTGAAAAACATCTTGCTCAAAAAACCATGGGTTAAAGAAGAAATCAAGGATGAAATAAAGAAATTTACGGATTCCAATGAGAACAAAACACTTCCTTCCAGAACCTATGGGATACAGCCAAAGCAGTGCTCAGAGGTCAGTTTATCTCCATAAACACACATATCTGGAAGGAAGAAAGAAACCAAATCAAAGAACTGACCCTACAGCTTGAACAAGTAGAGAGAGAACAACAGAGGAACCCCTCAGACATGAGAAGAAAATAGATCATAAAGGCTAGAGCAGAACTGAATGAATTCGAGAATAGAAGAACAATTGAAAAAATGGAAAGATCAAAAGCTGTTTTTGTTTGAGAAGATCCTCAAAATTGACAAACCATTGGGTAAACTTACTGAAGAAAAACAGGAAAGGAAGTAAATAACCCAAATGAGAAATGAGAGGGGAGTTCTCACAACAGATTCAACAGAAATCAAAAAAGTCATAGCTGAATACTATGAAAGCCTGTATTCTAACAAATTTGAAAACCTAGAGGAAATGGACAAATTCCTTGATTCATATCACCTACCAAAACTGTCACAAGGTGAAGCAGAACAACTTAATAAACCCATCACAAAGGAAGAGATTGAAAAAGTCATCCAAAAACTGCCAACCAAAAAAAGCCCAGGCTCAGATTGCTTCACTGCAGAACTCTACCAAACTTTTACAGAAGAGTTCTCTCCAACACTATTGAGACTATTTCACAGTATAGAAAGGGATGGAATACTCCCAGATTCCTTTATGAAGCCAGCATAACCCTGATACCAAAGCCAGGGAAAGACCCAACCAAAAAGGAGAACTACGGATCAATATCACTCATGAATCTAGATGCAAAAATCTTCAGCAAAATTCTTGCCAATAGAATACAACAACGTTTCCAAAAAATAATCCATCATGACCAAGTTGGACTCATACCAGGGATGCAAGACTGGTCCAACGTCAGAAAAATAATTCATGTGATCAACCATCTGATCTTGTCTATGCATGCAGAAAAGGCATTTGATAAAGTCCACCACCTATTCATGTTAAAAACTCTCAGCAAAACAGGATAGACAGCCAATACCTCTATGCAGTAAGGGCCATTTATGCAAAGCCAACAGCCTACGTCATCCTGAATGGAAAAAGACTGAAAGTTTCCCTTGAGAACAGGAACTAGACAAGGATGCCCACTCTCACCTCTCCTATTCAACATTGTATTAGAAGTTCTAGCTGGAGCAATTAGACAAGACGAAGGAATAAAGGGCATCTGCATCAGCAAAGAAGAACTAAAAGTCTCCCTATTTGCCGATGATACAATTGTATATGCAGGGAATAGCAAAGAATTCATAAGGAAACTACTCAGATTGACAGTAGAGTTCAGCAAAGTCTCAGGATACAAGATAAACATAAGTAAATCAGTAGGATTCCTTTATACCAACAACAAGATTCTTAAGGAAGAAATCACCAAGTCAATACCATTTACTATAACCCGTAAGAAGATAAAGTACCTAGGAATAAATTTAACCAGAGAAATAACAGACCTTTACAAAGATCGCTACAAGCCCTTACTACAAGAAACTAAGAGAGACTTAAATAAATGAAGAAACCCACCCTGCTCACGGATAGGAAGACTTAACATTGTGAAAATGTCTATTTTACCCAAAGCAATCTACTTATATAATGTAATCCTAATGCAAGTTCCAGTGACATTTTTTAATAATATGGAGGAACAAATCACAAATTTGGTCTGGAAAGGGAAGAGGCCCTGCATAAGCAAAGCATTACTAAAGAAGAATAACACGCTGGGAGTCCTCTCATTACCCGACCTTAGAACCTATTACACTGCCACAGTATTCAAAACAGCCCGGTACTGGTACAAAAACAGACAGATAGAGCAGCAGAACAGAATCGAAACCCCTGAGATGACACCATCTGCCAATGAAAAGTTGATATTTGACAATAGCCCTAAGCCATTAAACTGGGGTAACAACAATCTCTTCAACAAACGATGCTGGAAAAATTGGATATCCATCTGCATTAAATTAAAACAAGACTCATATCTTAACACGTTATACAAAAAACATCTCAAACTGGATAAAATACCTAAATATCAAATCTAAAACAATAAAGCTCATTCAAGAAAAAGTAGGAACAATAATGGAAGATTCAATACACAACGTAGACAGGCTTCAAAATCTGTCAAACAAACAACAATCATCAGAAGAGAAAATAGATAAACGGGAAATACTAAGAATCAATCACTTTTGCTCATCCAGAGACTTCGTTAATAGAATTAAAAGGCCACCTACAGAATGAGGAAACATGTTTGGCAACTCTATGTCAGACCAACATCTGATCTTCATAATCTATATGGTACTACAAAATACCAATAAGAAAAAGATAAATTGTCCAATTAAGCGATGGGCAAAGGAGATGGACAGACACTTGTCTAAAGAGGCAATCCAGGCAGCCAAACATCACATGCAGACATGCTCATGATCATTAGCTGTTAATGAAATTCAAAGCAAAACTACAAGGAGATATCATCTCAGCCCACGAAAGTTCTCCATGATCCAAAAAACACAAAACAACAAATGCTGGAGAGGCTGTGGGGAGACTGGAACTCTCTTACACTGTTGGTAGGATTGCAAAATGGTGCAACCTCTTTGGAAAGCAATCTGGTACACTCTTAAAAAAATGGATGTAGACATACCATTTGATCAAGTAATTCTACCACTTGGAATATATCCTACAGAATCAAAGCCATTCACACCAACAGATATATGCACAAGAATGTTCATCGCAGCACAGTCCACAATAGCAAAAAGATGGAATCAACCCAGATGACCAACAGCAGAGGAATGGATAGGTAAGCTATGGTATATATACTCAATGGAACACTATGCAATGATAAAGAACAACGATGATAGCAGGAAACAACTCTTAACCTGGTTTCAACTGGAGGACATTATGCTGATAAGAACTTAAAAACAGACTCATGCATAGAAGAAAAGACTCTGATGGCTGCAAGGGTGGGGATGGAAGGAGGGAAAGGGGGGAGGGTTTATACTAGATAGTTAACAGAAATTTGGTTGGGTGAAATCGGTGACAGCACATATTAGAAAGAAGACTAATAATAACTGGAATTCAACATAACTTGAGTACTCCTCCCATCTTAACCCAATATTGCAAGAATAGAGTAGCTGGGGCGGGGGGGCTGGGGAAACACGCTCTCAGGAGAAATCGAGGCCAATCGGCACAGCTAGAGTTTTGCTAATGAGGACTCTCTGCATCCCTCACCCGTGAGTGGCATCTGGGATCTTAAAAGCTGCCAAGCCTCCATCAGAGGGTACAGCAAATGGTCCCAACTCAACAGGAACAGATGAGCACTGAGGACAAGAACGACATGGGGTAAAAAAGAACCCAAAAGACAGAGAGACCCACATGAGTGGGTCTCTGCATCAACCCCTGACCAGAAGAATCAGATGGTGTTTGGCTACCACCAGTGATAGCAACAATGGAGCTCACAAAGTGGAGTCTCACTAGCAACAAGAGAATAAATAGGGGTGCACCTGAGATTTCTAATAAAAGATTGCAACTGATGGTCCCGGGGCCTCAGAATTCCCGTGGGAGCATGGCTCCTGGCCCTGGTGCTGTCCCCGTCCATAAATCATAGTGAACATCAACTTTTTGGATAGTAGTGGATTGGACTTGGTGATGCAGAGTGACCGTATCTTGTGGAAATTTTACGGTTCTATGCACCTATAGAGGGTCGCCATGAGTCGGATCTGACTCGACGGCACTTGGCTTGGCATGCATCTATAGGATGTCATCTTGCTGACCTCTTGCTGGAGGAAGAGAAATGGGTTGAGAGCAGAGGATAGGAGACTGTTGAGAGGATAGGACATGTATGGAGCAGAGAAGAGGCGTGTGCTGTCACCAGGCAGGAAGAGCAGTGGGAGCTGCATATAGGTGAGCATGCAAACTTATAGGGGAATGTACATTTTCATTCAATCATAAAAAAAAAAGATAAGCATTTCACAGTCCTGAGCTTCTGAATTGTTCTCTAAAAATTAAAATAAAAAGACACTTACTTTGCTAGGCTGCTTGTGGGAATCAAATAAAGTATAGTCTGTGAAAGCACCTAGTGCAGTGCTCAGTAAATACTAGTCTGGATCTTCTTCTCCCTCTCTACCTTATTCCCTCATCTTATCCCTTTCTCTATCAGTCCCTTCTCTTTTCCCTCCACCGTAAATACCCTGATACATCTCTCCCTGAGCATCCAGTCTACCAAGACTCCCAATTAAGTCTGATCTTAAGTATTCACATAAACTTTGCTACCGAATCAAACCAAACTCGCTGCTATGGAGTCAATTACAACTCATAATTACCATATATCCTAGAACTGCCCTATAGGCTTTTCAAGGCTGTAAATCTTTACTGGAGCAAATTGCCACATCTTTCTCCCTTGGAGCAGATGGTGGGTTCAAACCACCTACCTTTTAGTTAGTAGCCGAGCCCTTAATCACTACACCACCAGGTTCCTCTGACCTTGCCACAGTGACCTTCAAATGCATTGATTTTCCTGCCTCTTCCCACACCATCTCTGCCAGCATAATGGTCTATGCCCACATGGACGTAAGCAAAGAGTGATTGTAACCCTGAGTCAGGGTCCCTCAGGGGAGGTGAATAGAAACCTCAGCAAACTCAAAGCATGTGTTTTATGTATCAGGGGAGATCACAAGACCAAACTATATGTCAACTGTTTCCACTGCTGACTGGGGAGGCTGACTGTTCTTTGGCCATTCCTTCCCTTCTGCCATGTGGCAAGTCTGTGCTAATAGGCAAAAGGATGTGAATTTGCTAGAATCCTTTAAAAGGAAATTATCTGTAGAGTTACAAAAGAGGGTTCAAACATGCCAACTAAACATTCATGTGGCCCAAACTGGGCAGTATTTATTTTGTTAGCAGTTGAGAAAAAGCTATTGCATCCAGGATAAAGACTGGGAAGTTCCTGCAAAAGGGTGGTAGCTGAAGCCTTGCAACAGGATGAGATCACTCAGGAAGAGAGTGAAAAACAACATTAAGGAACAGAACGAAAAAGTACTTTGACGAAACATAGCTGGAGTGTTAGGAATGTACCAACATAAAGTAGCATCACAAAAGAATCAGGGTTAAGAAATTTCAAGAAGTTACGGTGTTGGGAGATCAGGAGTATGGACAGAAAAACCTGCAAAGAAAGATGAAGAAGCCTTTCAATGTTGTCTCATTTCTCTTGGGAAAAGTTGTTCAATTTTTCACAACTATCAAACGCCCTTCATTCTCGTCTCATATCATTCTCTCATACTCCCACCCCCAACTCTATGCTCCAGCCTCACTGCCTTTTAGGTCTTCATTATACCTTGTTCCCTTATCTTAGTTTCTTGGTACTGTTGTCATAGGAGCAGCATAGGTGGGTGATTTACATAAAAGTGATAATTTTTCTTTTTTGCCTCACAGTTCAGGAGTCTGGAAATCTGAATTCAGAGTGTAGTTTTAAGGATTCATTCTTCTTTGTCTATTTCTGCTTCTACTTTTTGCCACTGAGTTGATTCTGACTCATGTAATTCTATGGACTACAAGTACAGCTGTAGCATAGGATTTTTATTGTTGTTGTAATCTTTATGGAAGCAGATTCCCAAGCCTTTCTGTTCCTGCATTGTTGGGTGGATTTGAATCATCAAACTTTCAGTTAGTGTAGTGTCAACCGTTTGGCCATTCAGCGACCTATTTTGGTTTCTAGTAACTGGCAAACCTTGGAGTTCCTGGGTCTGTGTGTTGCTGTTGTCTTCAGATAGTGTCTGTCCTGTTTGTGCTTGCTTATCCTTGCCCCTATGCTGCTCCTCCTAACTCAGAAGTGATTTGGTTTAGGATTCACTCTATACTGATATGGCCTTATTAACACAACAAAAGAAAGCTTTATTTCCAAATAAGATTACATCTACAGTTCTAAGGGTTAGGATTCTAACACATCTTTTGGGGAGATTTGGGAAAAGATACAATTCCATCTATAACATCCCTCCTTTCCCAGAGATACATTATTGTTACCTCTGCACTTTAATTCACCTTTCCAGTCTCAGATAAAGCACCATTTCCTCAGTGGAGCTTTCCCTAACTTCTCAGGCTAAGTCAAATTCCTTAACTATATGCTTTTATGGAATGTTTCTTTCTATTATAGCATCATTTGTAATTATACAATCATTTGTATAATTTGACAAAATGTTTCACCTATTAGACTAAACTCAAGAAATTTGGGTGCCACTATCAAGATTTTAATCCAGTAGCAACAATTGCCAACCAGATTTAAGGCTGGTGTGGGGAGAGTTTCTTTCCTTTCTGCCCATTGGGACATGCCTAAACAATCCCATCCAAATCACCTTGGTGGTGCTCCCTGATCTGTCACTAAAGAAACACTGGTATGCCTTAAGCATACAAAATTGCTGGTTAGGTTGACATAGGACAACCTGTAAAGAAGACTTCTATAGTCACTTATTCTTAATTTTTGAAAGGTCCGTAGTCTCCTTAAGAATCCAGTGAAAACAGGTAGTGGTGATAGTTGTACAATATGATAAATACAATTAAAGTCAATAAATTGTACTTGTGAAAACCACTGAATTGGCAAATATTTTGTCACACACATATTTACCACTATAATAATAGCAATAATATTGATGATAATAATAAAGAAACCCAATGAAAGACATACATATTCCCTCTATTAACCAAAACTTCTGTGGCTGTACAAAGGGTTTCTACATGGTGCATGTGGGTTGAACTAACCTAAAGGTTGGTGGTTCAAAATCACCCAGTGACCATGGAATAAAGGGCTGTGGATCTACTTCCATAAAGATTATAGCCAGAAACCACACAGAGCAGTTCTACTCTGTAAAGTATGGGGTCATCATGAGTTGGAATCAACTTGATAGCAGTGCAATGGGACATGGCTATACTCAAGTCTGCATATAATTTTAAGAGGTTCACAGATACTGCAATCAAGAGTAATAATTCCTGCATAAAACCTCTTGCTGTCCCTACAGAACAGAGAAGAACAGCCCATGGGTTCCCAAGGAGTGGCTGGCAAAGTCAAACTGCCCACATCATGGTTAGCAGTCAAGCTCTAAATCACTAAAATTCCCACAGAAAAATCACTCAGGATAAGGACAAAAGAAAGGAGAAAAACCAAAAACCAAACAAACTCATTGCCACCGAGTCATGTCCGACTCATAGCTACCCGACAGGTCAGCGTAGAATTGCCCCATAGAATTTCCAAGGAGCACCTGGAGGATTTGAACTGCCGACCTTTCAGTTAGCAGATGTAGCACTTAACCCCCTACTCCACCACGGATCCCAAAGAAAGGAGAAGGAAGTAGATATCAGATGCTATTCCCTATACTTGGCATTTATCACTTCACTGAATCCTCCTAATCACTCTATAAAATAAATGTTACAATCCCCACTTTATATTCTGCAAAATCCACCCGTCTAGCAAGCGATTGTGCTGGGAAGATGAAATATGGCCTGAGTTTTTTTTACCCTGAAATCAAGGCTTACTCCGTTCTTAGCCTGTCTCTGAGCATGAGTGATATATGAGACCAGAAGCACATGATGTGTGGCTTCCTGGTCTTTGAGGTTTCGGAGAGACCAGAGCTATGTATGTGCCAGAGGCTTCAAGGAAACAGCAGATTAGCCACAAAAACTGAGAGACAAAGAAAAATGACCATTTCTTCTGACTGTTCTCTTTTCAGTTGTTTGGAATTACTATAACTTCTTTTGTGCTGTCTAAGGATTTTGGTAGGAGGATTTTTTTTTCTCTTGCTAGGGAAGGATAGAGAAAACAAAGGATTTCCTTAAGCCAAAAGAATGAGGATTATCAACAAGAATTTTAAACTAGGGATTTTCATAGATGGAACAGTGGAGTGGATGAGACAGCAAAATGGAGGAAATTCAGTTTCTCATTCATGGAGATGGGTTTGTTGACTGTGCTCTTATTGGTACGTTCCATGTTCTATGCTGATAGCACAACCATGGACTAGCAGACGAAGTCTCAGGTCTCACAGAGACTCAAGTCTAAAGAGGGAGACAGTCATCCTGCCAATGCAACATAATCAAAGGCTGATAATAAGCAACAGTGATTTATGTAGCCAATAGGAGAGGTTGGGAGAAACCTAGGTCCTGAAGTCGTGGTTATCCAGAAACGAAAAGGTCAGAAGATAACTTCAGGCAAGGAAACATGAGAAAGTAACGAGACAATAGGAAATACAATGCATTTGAAAACCTAAAGGCAACTGAAGAACAACTTCAGTATAGAATGGTAAGAGGCAAATAATAATAATAATTACAGGAGATAAGCAGGAGCTAGATCATGACATGCTTTGTGGATGGATAAAGGTTCCATTCCCTTTAGAGAGCAGAGCAATGAAAGCTATTCAAGATATGCAGGAGACAAGTGGGTAATGGAGAGAGGGTACTGGCCACAGGTTAATTAACCCCCCTGAGTCACAGTTGCCTCATATTAAGTAATAATAAGGACCATTTTGAAGAGTTATTGGATGCAATGCTCTTAGAACAGTGTCTTAGAAAGAACCAGCTTTTATATGAGAAAAATGACACAGGTGAGACAGGCTGGTACAGGCCATAGCTGTTGAACTTGCTGCCCTTGAATCAATTCTGATGCACAGGAACTCTATAGGATAGGGTAGAACTGCCCCTAGAAAGTTTCCAAAGAGCGCCTGGTGGGGTGGAACTGCCCACCTTTTGGCTAGCAGTGGCAGCACTTAATTGCTAAGCCAGTAGAGTTTCTAGCTGACAATAGGTAGGCACAATATTCTTAATAATTGTCTTTTCATTTCACCTGCAGTCCTTATAAATACTTGACAGCAGCAAGTAGAGCAGTTTGCCACATCCACGGACTCCATGGATCACACAGAAGTCTGCAGTGGGTCTGTCCTGCTTAACTTGGTCAGGAAGTGAGGTTTTTACTTC